>CM066031.1:1417827415-1422627415 GCA_033557465.1 Ichthyophis bannanicus
TTCATGCAGAAGCAGAGCACCGAGAGGGGGCTGAGAATGGAACTCCCTTAGTGAGGTCGGGGGGGGGGGGGGTGGAAGGGGTAGGTTTTGCAGATGAAATCTGTATCCCTCCCGTACTATTGTTAATATCCACTACTCCAAGGTGATGAGATGCCATCTGTGGGCATAATGACAGAGTTTGCCAGGAATGTGAATAGGATCGGGATTCTTCAGAGGCAGGACAGCTATGTTCTCTAGAAAGGAGTCAAAAACCTGGAGCAGCCTGAGCCTGCTGAGGTGGCTGAGACTTGGGAGTCTGAGCCTTCTTTTGATGTTTTGGAGTTGTTGACCCTTTTGAGGAGCATGATGCTGACATTGAGCAGCAGGAGTATAAGAAGGAGAATACTTATTTTATTAAAGAAGGCCTTCTTTGCTGCTGCGTTCTTGGCAGTAGATCTAGACAGCCTATTCAGGGTAGTGCTCTCAGACTCTGAGAGGCCTTGTCCTGACAATCTTTGCCAAAATGTTCTCACTGGTGCAAGGGATATTACTCAGCGTATCTTGAACTCATTGTTCAAGATCCAATGCTTGGGAGCCATGCAGTCCTGTGTGCACCGATGCAGACAGATGTAGTTCTGCTGATGCACTCAAAGCAACCAAAAGTTGTCCTGTTGGCAAACTTTGAGACGTTCTGAGCACGCTTTACAAGGGTAAGAAAATCTGCCCTCTTGTCATCTGGGAGAAGAAGAGTCATCGACTCCAAATCCTTAGTTACCTCCTTGAGGAACATACCCATATAGAGTATGTAAGAACTGATTCTCGCCGAAAGTATGGAAGCCTGGAAGCAACGTCAACCAAAAGCATCAAAGGATCTCAATTCCCTACCCAGAGGGTTAGAGGAATGTGTCTTCGTGCTTTTGATTCGACAAATTGCCAATTCCACTACCATGGAATGGTGCAGCAATTGTGTCTTTTGAAAACCGGGACACTCCGGTACCCAGTACATGGTATCAAGCCGGCGGGTATGTGAGAAATAGTAAGAGGCGTCTCCCACATACGAAGCATGAGGTCATGGAGTATACGATAAACAGGAAGTGTAGCTCCTTCTTTTGGAGCTGTTGGGCATTGAAGAATTTCCAATTCTTCAGCCCTAGACTCTTTCTCCAATGTTACCGTTATGGACAGGCCACTGGCAACATCGCAAATAGTCTTGGAAAGATATGTCCTCTGGTGGGGACATGCGATGTTGTGGAGACGGGAACAGGTCCTCTGGTAGAGTTTGTAAGTCTTGAGTATCGGCCGATTCATCGTCTGATGAATCGGAATCCTAAGACTCGAAGTATCGACGGGCAGGGTGCTCCTGCTCCGTGTGCACTTGGTACTGTTCAAAGCTGGTACTTGGAATTTGTGTAGCCGGAACCTCAGTACTGGAAACAGATTAGAGGGCTGGCATGGGCAGTAGCGTGGAAAGTGGTAGGAAAGTTGATGCAGTCTGTATCGGTACCAGCGACAGTGCCAACATCTGCGGAACAGACTGTAAGGGTTTCACTGGAACCAAGACCGCTAGTAAGGCCGCTAAGCTCCGTTCGATGGCAAGGATGCGTTGATCCATGGAGCTTGCCGATGCTAGGGTATCGGTATTGGAATTGCGGGCCATGATCCCTGAGCACAGCACCAGCAGCTTTCCAGAGGTAGAGGCCTCGGGAGCATCCTTGGACTCCACGATGGCTTTGCAGCAGCGGTTCTCAACCTGTGGGTCGCGACCCCCATGGGGGTCGCCACAGGATTTAGCGGGGGTCGCCTCGTCTCCGCGAAGTTAAAAAAAAAAAAATTAAAATGCACCCAAGTTGCTGCTGCTGCCGAGTCTGCTTCTCGGCAGCGGCAAACTCACCCCCTTCCTACTGATGCAGCCGCGGCTCCCTGCCTCTTAGGGAACCACGGCTGTGCCTGTAAAATCATTGCGGAGCCTCCCTGTGTCTCGATGGGCTCTGTGCAGCATTGTCTCGCCTCCAAAGGAAGTTCTTTATCACTTCCTTTGGAGGCGGGACAATGCTGCATGGAGCCCGTCGAGAGACAGGGAGGCTCTGCAACGATTTTAAAGGCACAGCCGCGGTTGCCTAAGAGGCAGGGAGCCGCGGCTACATTAGAAGGGAGGCAGACATGGGGAGAGGTGATGAGGGGGCAGGGAACCTGCAACACGGCTAACATTGACAGGGGGGGAGGGGGGACTGATATGGATGGATGGAGGGAGGGGGCTGACATCGACAGAGAGGTACTGACATGGAGGGAGGAGGGGCTGACATGGACGGAGGAGGGCTGACATGGAGGGAGGGAGCTGACATGGACGGAGGGAGGGGGGCTAACATGGACAGAGGGAGGGAGGGGCTGACATGGAGGGATGGAGGGAGGGGGCTGATATGGATGAATGGATGGATGGAAGGAGGGAGGGGAGCTGACATGGACAGAGGGGGCTGACATGGAGGGAGGGGAGCTGACATGGACAGAGGGGGCTGACATGGAGGGAGGGGGCTGACATGGATGGAGGGAGGGAGGGAGGGATGGGGGCTGACATGTTTGGATGGAGGGAGGGGGACTGACATGGAGGGAGGGAGGGGGGGGACTGACATGGAGGGAGGGAGGGAGGGAGGGGACTGATATGGATGGATGGAGGGAGGGGGGCTGGCATGGACAAAGGGGAGAGACAAGGGGACATACTGGACAGACGGGATAAATGCTGGACAGAGGCGAGAGACAGTGCAGGTTAGGATTATAATGGGCTGATGGGGGAGCTAGCACTGGTAATGGGCAGATGGGGGGCTAGGACTGGTAATGGGTTGATTAGGGAAGGCTAGGACTAGGAATGGACTGATCAAGGGGGGATTGGGACTGGTAATGGGCTGATAGGGGGTTGGGACCGGTAATGGGCTGAAATCAAATATTGTTACTTGTTATTGTGATTAATTATTGTGGTTTAAATAAGTACATTTTATAAATAAAAACATATTGCAAAGGCCTATAATATATTAATAATTCAACAAATGATTACAGCGACAATGCGTTAACGGTAAAGGAAGAGAGACGCTTTTGATTTTATCATTGGCGGTCACCACAAGTTGACCAATGGTAAAAGGGGTCACGGTACAAAAAAGATTGAGAACCACTGCTTTGGAGGAAAGGTCCTCCCCCGCCAGGGTTGTTTGGCCGGTGTCCCCCCCCCCCCCTCCAGGGCAACGCTCGAGGCATCTCGATGCTTAGAAGGAGATCTACCCTTGGGGGGATGGCCAGTCTTTGATGAAGACTTATGTTTCGATACCTGAGATCCATGGGAAGAAGATGAAGCTCTCGATGTCGATGCTAGACAGACGGCGTCTGAGGCAAAGAGGATGTCCAACTTTGCAGCTCGATTCTGCAGGCCTCTCCATCATTTTCCTGCAGAGAGGACATTCTGATGATCAGGCCCTAGGCATTTTAGATACCAATCATGGGTGTCGGTGGCCGAGATAGTACCGCCACACTTGGAACATTTCTTAAAACCACTGGATGGTTTTTCTATTCTGGCAGAGACAAATGGAAGGCCTAGATCTAAGATGGCGTCGATGTACCTGAAGAAAGTGGAACTTTCTTCTTTACAGTTTTTTATTTTTTTTAAAGAAGAAAGAAAGAAAGAACCAATGGTGAGTCGGTATCAGCGTCGACGAGAAGGCAGACGCAAACCACAAAAATATGAAAACAAGAATTTTCTGTGGTGACAGAATTTGCTTCCTGTCGGCTCCGTGGAAAATGAAGAACTAAGGGGGGACAGTTGGGAAGGCAGCTATGCAGGGGCAGTGGGTTGCTCCCAAAAGCTTTTCTATTGGACGCTGGGGAGCATTCCTGCGCGGGCTCTGTTGGTACAGATGTCACCCATATATGAAGACTACATTCCTGCTCGTTCCTGGAGATTAAAACACCTGACCTCTTTGAAGAGGCTGATGATTGGGTCCCAGGCACAATAGGAACCAGCTATGGGTATCTGTGGCAGATATGGTCCTAGAGTACTTGGAACTTTTTAAATATGCTGGCGCGTTTCTGGGACATGGCGCCCAGAAAAATAGCCGTGGTCAAGTCAAAGAATTTATATCGTTCTGCTGGAGTGGGGGAGTAGTCTGATAGTTAGAGCAACAGCCTACAACCCAGGAGATCTGGGTTCAATTCCCTCAGGTACTCCTTGTGGCCTTGGGCAAGTCATTTACCCTCCAATGCCTTGGAAGAAAAGGCCTGGCAATGTACCTCTGGTCATACCTTGCCAAGAAAACCCAGGGGCTGCTGGGTCGCCAGAAGTCAGCACTGACTTGAAGATACTTAAAAAAGAATATCATCCAAATAGACCAATCCAGACAAATGGGACATACCAAAGCTACAACTCCATGAGCTCTAGTAGGTACAGCACATAAATGAGAACATGCTAATCCCAAAGTCACAAGTTCAAGCCCAGTCCCTGATATGATTTAGCAAAATGAATGAAGAACCTAACAGGATCTCCATTACAAGCAAAGTAATACTGTGTGGCTTTTAACAACATAAGTGAAAAACACAGGCAGTATGTGGATAGGCATTTAAACTAAGGAAAGGTTGGGACGGATGGAGGACAAGTTCAGGACGTCACTCCCAGCAAAAGCATAACAACTTTGGAAACAGCCACACTTTTAAACCACACATCAATGGCAAGTGCGAAGAGGTGGGTAGAACAAAATCCATGAAAAATACAGGCAAGCCAATCAACAAACTCTTAAAAGCAATGAGCACGAATGCTCGAAGACTAGCCAACAAAGTTCCTGATCTGGAAGCCCTAATGGTGGAAATGGACTTGGACACTGTGGCCATTACAGAAACATGGTTTAACGAGTTGTATGGATGGCTATAAAATCTACCTAGAAGAGATAGAGAGGGTAGAAAAGGAGGAGGAGGAGCAGCCCTATATGTCAAAAGTAATATTAAAGCTGCTGAAATACAGGGGACGAGGGGAAAAGAAGTGCTGTGGATTGTGTTGGAAAGAGGAGATGGCACTGTACATCCATACTGATGTAGTCTACAGGCCTCCAACTCAAACCGAAGAAATGGATAGCGAATTGATTATTGCTATTGAAAAGATAACCATGAAGGGGGAAGTGATCATATTGGGTGACTTTAATCTATCCAAGACAAATGGTGATGGAACTGACCAGAGAAAGCTTGATGCTGGATTTAGTGCTCACCAATGGAGATAGTGTGTCCAATATCCAGGTGAATGTCCATGTGAACAGCAGCGTGATCATCACACGGTGTGGTTTGAGATAAAAGCCAAGGTGGAGTCCAATCATAGCAAGCTCAAAGTCCTAGATTTCAAAAACACTGACTTCAGTAAAATGGCCAAGTACCTGAAGGAGGAGTTGGCAGGGTGGGAGGGGATAAGGGAAGTGGAATTGCAATGGGCTAAACTAAAGGAGTTAATAAAAGGGGCAATAGATACACATCTAAGGAGGAAAAGAAAACCTATTTGGTTCTCCAAAGAAGTGGCTGCACAAATAAAGCAAAAAACCACAGCTTTCACAAAATTCAGACGTTCACAAACAGAGGAACACAGAGTGGTGGGTACACCCCTAAAGAAAGGCATGGGGAGGGGTGACCTGCATGGAGTGGAAGGTGCACCTACTCTTGCCGCCTTGCTGGGCAGACTAGATAGACCATACTGGTCTTTATCTGCCGTCATATACTATGTTACTATGAAATACCATACTGGGTCAGAAAAAGGTCCATTAAGCCCAGTATCCTGTTCCAAACAGTGGCCAATCCAGGTCACAAGTTCCTGGCAGGTTCCCGAAAAGCACACAGGTTACACAATGCTCATCCTGGAGTAGGCAGTGGATTTCCCAGGTCCTCTTTAATAATGGTTTATGGGCCTTTCCCCCAGGAACTTGTCTAAACCTTGTCTAAAGCTTTTACTGCATTTTCCAGTAAGGAATTTCAGAATTTGATTACATGTTGAGTAAAAAAAATCTTTTCTCTTATTAGTCTTATTATTAGCAGAAGCCATCAAGAGCAGCTGTTTGTAAATGCTCCCTCCCCCTGCTAAGTGGATCGCGAGGGAAGAACTTTTAAACTGTCACTGCGGGGGCGTGCCCGCGCCTTGCGGGCCCGCGGCTGAGGTCCTCGCCAGAGGGTCCTTTGGCGTGGCCCTTTGGCGTTGGACCGTGCGAGGCAAAAGAAACATCTGCTCCTTGCTATATAGTTGGTAACTCTGTTTGAAGGTATGACTATGTTAGTTAATTGTATTGTAATGTATGTATTGTCATTCCCTGTGCTATGTAGTCTCACTTCCAACCATTCTGATGTAATAAGGTGGTGCATGTCCTCCCTGCCTTTGTATGACCTTTGTAGTATGTTGTGAACCGCTTTGATTGAAGGAAAAGGCGGTATACAAAACATGTCAAATAAATAAATAAATAAATGGATTACATTGTAACTTCATTAAGTATCCTCTTCTCTTTCTACTTTTTGATAGCATAAACAACCGATCTATGTTTACCTATTTCACTCCATTCATTTATTTATAGACCTCTATCATATATCCCCTCATCTCTCTCTTTTCCAAGTTGAAGAGCCCAAACCTTTTAAGCCTCTCCTCATAGTAGAATTCTTTCATCCCCTTTACCATTTTTGCTGTTTGTCTCTGTACCTTTTCTAATTCTGCTATAATGTAATATTGTAATTGAATGTGCCTCTGTTATGAATGTTGTGAACCAATAAAAATGCTCCTTGTGGTCTTGGGCAAGCCACTTAACCCTCCATAGCCCCTGTTCCCTGTAAAATAGTTATCTCCAAGTTATAATGCCCTGTTCAATGTAATTTCAGTTTGTTCAATGTAAACCGCACTGATGCACAATAGCGCGGTATATAAGAGAATGTAAATAAAAAAAATAAATTAAAAAAAATGATTGGAACATATATTCAAGGTGCGGTCGAACGATAAAGAGGCATTATAATATTCTTGGTTTTATTCTCCATTCCTTTCCTTATGATTCCTAGCATTCTATTTGCTTTCTTGGCCACCATTTCAAACTGGGTGGAGGGTTTCAACATATTATCCACGATATCGCCTAAATCTTTTTCATGGGTGGTGGTTTCTAAGGAGGTACCATGCATTGTGTAACCAACGATTGGGTTGTTCTTTCCTAGGTGCATAACTTTGCACTTGTACATATTAAATTTCATCCAGTTTTCCAATTTATTAAGGTCCTCTTGTAATTTTTCCACAATCCTCTAATGTTCTAACAACTTCGAGTAATTTCGTGTCATCTTCAGATTTGATCACCTCACTTGTTCTTCCCATTTCCAGGTCATTTATGAAGATGTTAAAAAGCAGCGGACCCAGCACAGATCCCTGGGGTACACCACTACTCAGCTTTCTCCATTGAGAAAACTGGCCATTTAGCCCTATTCTCTTTCTATCTTTTAACCAGTTCCTGATCCACAATACTACACTGCCTCTAATCCCATGACTTTTTAATTTCACCAAAAGTCTCATGAGGGACCTTGTCAAAGGCTTTCTGAAAATCCAGATACACTATATCGACCGGCTCACCTTTGTCTACCCGTTTATTCACTCCAAAACCAGATGTTATTATCCACTTGGGCACAAATGACCTGGCTAGAAACAGTGCCTCTACAGCCCGAAAGGACTTCCAATCTCTGGGAGAGAAACTCAAGCCCATTGTTAACACTGTTGCATTCTCAGAAGTTCTACCTGTTCTTGGTAAGGGGACAAAAAGGCTGCATCGCATTAACAACTTTAATACATGGCTCCAGACCTGGTGCAAACAAGAAGGATTCAGATTTATTGGCAACTGGGGCAACAGATGGACCAACAAGAGACTATACTGTGCTGATGGACTACATCTCTCTGTCGCAGGGAAAAGAAACCTAAGTGAAAAATTCAGGCAGTATGTGGATATGCATTTAAATGAGGAAAAGGGGGTGGCGGATGTGGAAGGTCAACATCTGCATGCCACCCCCTGCAAAAGCAGAACATCAGAAACAGCCACACTCTTAAACCACACATCAAAAACAAGTGGGAAGAAGTGGGCAGAATAAAATCAATGCAAAATATACATAAGCCAGGTAAATGCTGGAAAGCAATGAGCACAAATGCTCGAAGCTTAGCCAAAAAAATTCCAGACCTGGAAGCCCTAATGGTGGAAACGAATTTGGACATCGTGGCCGTTACGGAAACATGGTTTAATGAATCGCATGATTGGGATATAGCCATAGCTGGCTATAATCTATTCAGAAGAGACAGAGAAAATGGAAAAGGAGGAGGAGTAGCCTTGTATGTCAAAAGCAGTATTAAAGCTACTGAAATGCAGGGAACATGGGGAAAAGAAGAAGCGCTCTGGATTGCGTTGGAAAGAGGAGATGGCACTGTCATCCATATTGCTGTAGTCTACAGACCTCCGACTCAAATTGAAGAGAGAGATAACGAATTGATTATAGATATTGCCAAGATAGCAACAAAGGGGGAAGCGATCATATTGGGTGACTTTAATCTACCTGATGTGGATTGGATTACTCCTTCTGCACATCTGGAAAGAAGCAAAAAAATTGTGGATGCTCTCCAAGATGCATTACTTAGACAAATGGTGATGGAACCAACCAGGGAAAGCTCAACGCTGGATGTAGTGCTCACCAACAGTGATAACGTGTCGAATGTCTGCGTGAGTGCCCCTGTGAGCAACAGCGACCATCACACGGTGTGGTTTGAGATAAAAGCCATTGGTACAGGCCAATCATAGCAAGCTCAAAGTCCTAAACTTCAAAAACACTGACTTCAATAAAATGGCCGAGTACTTAAAGGAGGAGATGACGGGGTGGAAGGAGATAAAGGAAGTGGAATTGCAATGGACTAAACTAAAGGCGGCAATAAAAGGGCAACAGATAAATATGTAAGAAAAATAAATAAAAACAAGAGGAGAAGGAAACCTATTTGGTTTTCCAAAGAGGTGGCTGCTCAAATAAAGGCAAAAAACACAGCTTTCGCAAAATTCAAAAGCTTGCAAACAGAAGAACGCAGAAATGAATACAGGATCCAACTCAAAGAGTCTAAAAGAGTAATAAGGATAGCAAAATCAAAGGCAGAAGAAAAGATGGCTAAAGATGTTAAGGGTGGCAACAAAACTTTCTTCAGGTATATTCAGGAAAGGAAGAAGATCAGAGTTGGAATTGCAGGACTCAGAAGTGCTGGGAAAGGACTCGTGGAAAGTGACACTGAAAAAGCGAAATTGCTAAACAAATACTTCTGCTCTGTTTTTACTAAAGAAGATCCTGGAGATGGACCAGCTGTGACTCCCAAATATAAAAATAGGACTGAAGTAGATACCACACCATTCACAGAAGATGAGTGTTAGAACAACTTGCTAAACTGAAAGTGGACAAAGCCATGGGACCAGATGGGATATATCCCAGGATACTGAAAGAGCTCAGAGAGGTTCTTGCAGGACCATTAAAGGATGTCTTCAACAGATCCTTGGAAACAGGAGTGGTTCCTCAGGACTGGAGAATGGCTAATGTTGTACCTCTACACAAAAGTGGTGACAGGGAAGAAGTATCAAATTACAGGCCCGTGAGCCTTACCTCGGTGGCAGGAAAAGTAATGGAGGCGCTCCTGAAAGAGCGAATAGTGAACTTTCTCAAAACCAACAGGTTGCAAGATCCAAGGCAACATGGTTTTACCGAAGGACGGTCTTGCCAAACAAATCTGATTGAGTTCTTTGATTGGGTGACCAAGGAACTAGATCTGGGGCATGCAATGGATGTCATCTATCTGGATTTCAGCAAAGCCTTTGATACTGTTCCTCATAGGAGGCTTGTCAGTAAACTCAGTAGCTTGGGGATGGGTCCCAAGATAGTAAACTGGATTAGAAATTGGTTGACTGACAGACAACAGAGGGTGATGGTACATGGAGCTCACTCGGATGAGAGGAAGGTGATTAGCGGGGTGCCTCAGGGTTCGGTCCTGGGCCCAGCACTATTCAATATATTTGTGAGTGATATTGCTGAAGGACTGAATGGAAAGGTCTGTCTTTTTGCAGATGGCACAAAAATTTGCAACAGAGTGGACTCCCCTGAGGGAGTGGATAACATGAGGAAAGATCTACAAAAGCTGGAAGACTGGTCTAATGCTTGGCAACTACGATTTAATGTGAAAAAGTGCAGTGTCATGCACTTGGGTAGCAGAAATCCAAGGGAAAAGTACACAATAGGGGGTGGGTGAGATGTTGGTATGCACGGTTCAGGAGAAAGACCTTGGTGTGATTATCTCTGATGATCTCAAGGTGGCAAAACAGTGCGACAAGGCGGTGGCAAAAGCCAGGAGGATGTTGGGCTGCATACAAAGAGGGATTACCAGCAGAAAGGAAGAGGTACTTATGCCACTGTACAAGTCACTGGTGAGGCCTCACTTGGAATACTGTGTTCAGTTTTGGAGACCATATCTTGCAAAAGATGTAAAAAGACTGGAAACTGTTCAGAGAAAGGCAGCCAAAATGATTAGGAGCCTGCGTCAGAAGCCTTATGAGAAGAGACTTGAAGACCTAAATATGTACACTTTGGAGGAGAGGAGGGACAGGGGAGATATGATTCAGATCTTTAAATACTTAAAGAGAAATGATGAACAAACAAACCTCTTCCAAAGACGGGGAAGCTGTAAAACTAGAGGGCATAACATGAAGCTGCAAGGTGGTAAATTGAAAGGCAATGTCAGGAAATATTTCTTCACTGAAAGGGTGGTGGATGCTTGGAATGCCCTCCCGATGGAAGTGGTGGGGGCAAACACGGTGATGGAATTCAAAACGGCATGGGATAAACACAGTGGATCCCTTTACAGCAACAGGATAAAAGCAAAATAAACGGTACCATCTAACTTCTGAACTATCTAGCGTCTGAACAAATAAGGAGTGGTGGGGTCACCCCTAAACAGAAACAAAAACATGGGGAGGGGTGGCCTGCACAGAGCGACAGGTGCACCTACTCTTGCCATCTTGCTGGGCAGACTAGATGGACCATGCTGGTCTTTATCTGCCGTCACTTACTATGTTACTATCATGCTATGATCACTATTGCCAAGTGGCCCTAACACTTATCTCTTGCACCAGTTCCTGTGTTCCACTAAGGACTAAGTTCAAAATAGCTTCCCCTCTTGTCGATTCATAAATCAGCTGCTCCAAGAAACAGTCATTTATTTCATCTAGAAACTTTATCTCCTCACTTTGAATATGCCAATGCGATCTTGTATGGTCTACCTAAGTGCACGACTAACCCCTTACAACTTGCAATGAATTCAGCTGCAAGAATCCTTCATGGAGCCTCAAGAAGTTCTCATATTACCCCAATAATAAAACAATTGCACTGGCTACCCATACAAGCCAGGATCTCATTCAAGATCCTAATTATGACCCATAAAGCCATCAAGAAATACCCTGCTACTGCCATTACTGACCTAATTTCAATCACACCTCCCAATCGAGCAAGGAGATCGAATGCCGCAAATACTCTCATATTACCTAAGGCAAGCACGAAGTGTTCTCAATTCACTAGATCCAGAGCCTTCTCCTTCTTTGCTCCATCCTGCTGGAACGCATTACCAGCAACTATCAGAACCATCAGTGAACTCTCCCAATTTAGGAAGGCACTGAAACGTCACCTCTTTCTTCATCACTACGATGTTGCAGTCTTCCCCCCACACCCCCCCACTCTCACATCTCAATGCAGCACCTCAAACTCATGCACGTCACATTCCCAGACTGATCACTCGCAATCACACCTTTCCCTCCAACCACCATGAGAAACTTATGCAGTGCCGCATAACTCATTATATTGTTGCATAAAGTAGACTGTATTTATTCATCATGTCTCCTTGTTAAGGGACTGGTTATTTATACCCTATTTTACCTGTTATACCTGCTTAATGCATACCCAAGTTTAATTTTCCTGTTTAATGTATACCCAAGTTATTATACCTGTTTCACTGTAAGCACAAATCATGAAATTGAGATGTGCAACTCTTATGTTCATTGTAAACCGCACTGATGTCGAATAGCGCGGTATAAAAGAGACTGCAAATAAATAAATAAATAAATGTCCTGCTGTGACACTGACCCAATCAATACCAGGCTACTTGAAATCATCCACTACTACGGTGTTGTAACTTTTGTCAATCTCCCTGATTTCATTTCAGCATTTCATCATCCATCTGTTCATTCTGGCCAAGAGGTCAGTAGTACACTCCCACTGCCATCACTGTCCTCTTTTCACATGGAATTTCTATCCACAGAGATTCTACAGTGTATTTTGTTTCCTACAAAACTTTAATCCTATATGACTCAATGCCCTCTCTAACAGAGTGCATCCCCTCCACCAATTTGATCTACTCTATCATTGCGATATAGTTTGTACCCAGTTATTTATTATTTATCAATCTGGATTTTTATACCGGAACGTGCTTCCAGAAACTCCAACGACCGGGGAGGCAAAAGCTGGCTCTTTCCTTGATTGATCACCCAGACAAAACTTTACAGAAAGGAACCATTTGGGACGCCACCTGAGATGCTGACAGGGAAAGGGCTCGGATGAGCTAGTCATCCAGAAAGGGATGGACACAGATCCCTTGGTGCCGCAACCGCTACTGCCATGACCTTGGAGAATGTCCTTGGGGTGGTGGATAGCCCAAATGGGAGGATGGCAAACTGACAGTGAGAGCCAAGCATGGCAAAACGCAGATATTATTTTTGATCTGCCCAGATTGGTATATGAAAATATGCCTCGGCCAGATCCAGAGAAGCCAAGAATTCTTCTTGCACACTGCTTGAATCACGAACATAAGGTTTCCATCCAGAAGCGTAGGATGCGCAAATGTTTGTTAACCCCTTTAAGGTTCAGAATGAGCTGGAAGGAACCGTCCTTCTTTCGGACCACAAAATAGATGGAGTATCTGCCCTTGCCCCACTCGTCCAGAGGGACAGGCACCACCACCTTTAGACATAGCAACTTGTCCAAGGTGGTCCACACAGTGGCACCTTTGACTGCAGACCCCCAAGGGGAAATGATGAAGACATCAAGCTCTTTGTATTCCAGGACATAGCCAAACTGAATGGTGTCTAGCACCCAGCGATCCTTGGTAACCCATGCCCATTCCTGAAAGAAAAGGTGAAGCCTGCCTCTAATTGGAAGAACCAGGGAAAGGACCCCAAAATCTTCATTATGAAGCCTAGGAGGGTCCTCCTCTGGAAAGGATCAAATCCCTGGGCCCATGCGCTCCATGAAAGGACTGAGAACGAGCCTGAGGCCCTGAAGCAGAGGGGAAGAAAGGTTTTCCTGGTCAGTAATGATGACAGACCCAAGAACCCAGGAATCCAGCCAGCGCCCCCCTTGGTGGTCGGGTAAAGGCTGATGAGAAAGGGGCACCAGTCTGCTTCATAGGACCCTTGGACCTGTCTTCTGGGAAGCAATAAGATTTGTCTCACCTAGGTCCTTCACTGGCTTCTCAAAATCTGTTCCAAACAGAAGTTTCCCTTTAAAGGCCAGTTGAGCCCACCGGGCTTTGGAGGATGTGTCTGCTTCCCAGTGTGGGAGCCAAATCCAATGCCATGACATCGTCATCAGGGCACTATCCCTGGCTGCCAAATGTACCATTTCATACATGGCATCAGAAGGGAAGGCCGTATCAGACTCTAAAAGAGGGGTAGTATTATCATGCGAAAGAGGCTGAATCCACTGGAGCAGGGCCCGAGATATCAGGCTGGTACATACCACCAGCTGTAGAATAGCTGCTGCCATGACTAACTGGCTCCTCAGCAGGGAATCTACCTTGCGGTCCAAAACCAGAACATACTTTAAAGGCCGATCCACCTTCCACAGGAATGTTGGCCCTTTTGGTAACAACTGTGACCTGCGCATACATCTTAGGAATGTCAAACCACTTGACGCACTGGAGTCAGGGGAGTCCAACTTTGACCAGATCATATCCTTGATCATCCCCAGAAACGGAAGACAGCAGTGGATTTCCGCACCTCTTGAAAGAGTGGGTGTATCTTAGGTCTTGCTCCATACTGGAAGCATCCATCAAGTTCAAGGTGGAGGAGACCCACGTAATCAATGCCACCAGCTCCTCTTTCCAGAATAGTGGATCATGCCAGTCTATGCATAATCTTCTAAACATGAGAACACTTCCTCATCCACATCAGAGCCCAGTACCGAGTCATCTGAAACTGAGGCATAGTCAACATCTCGGATAGCTCCCATCTGTTCCCCATCTCCAGGGAGTGCCCTTGACCAGGGAAGCTTAGGCAAAGGTAATCGAGACTGTGTCCAGGGGCACCCAGAGGCCACAGGGTCTGAATTACCATGCCAGAAGGACCAGGCCTGTTGCATAAAGAGAAAGAATTCTGGGTAGGACAATCCAGACTCCGGAAGCTTTCCTCTCAGATAAAGTTCCCCAACACCAGGGGGCATAGCTGCCAGAGTCCCCCTAGAGAATGAAGAACAGCTGAATATCCTTACCCATAGCACCATCTGTCACCTCCAGCCCTCAGCAGGTAAGGGTGGACTAACCACATCCCCTGGCTGAGAGGGGGAAAGCAGGCCCTCCAGGGGCAACTCAGAAGCTGCCATGCAGGAAGGGCAGAGTCCAGAATCCAAGGATGAGGCACCTCACTTGCCACAGGTCAAACAACGTGTCCTGGAAGATGAAAGAAAGTCAGGGCAAGTATCACAAGAGTGCGTGCTAAGGCTGCGTCGACCCACAAGCATGCGTTAACTGTGTTTTTATGTTACTCACGTTAAAAGCATTAGGGAATGAGGGCGCATTGGAGCCACTTAGGCGGAACACGCTAAAGGACCACCAGGTGCACAATAGACAAAGAACCAGTTACTAAAATGTGCAAAAAACAGTGGGAACTCCCACACATCACCAATGGTTACTAGCAGAGATGGAACCAGGAGCCCCCAACGAGGTCAAGCCTTGGTACTTACCCACTTAGAACTCAAGGCAGAGGATCCGTGCTGGGTTCAACTCTACTCCATTCAAAGCTATTTCACTGGCTGACTGTGCAGCATTGTGCTTGACGCGGCTGGCAGGCAGATCTCTGAGAGTCTTCTGTAAGCTTCCGGAGAGATCAGGGGGATAGAGGAGGGGGAAGGCAGCACAGAGGTTGTATGAGGCTGCTGCACTCTTCCAGATCCTTCTAATTAATTTCTGGTTGCTAAGCATGTGGAGCTGAACCAATTTTCCCTCTTCCTATGGCTACCGAAAAGACCACAATTTAGTGGAGCCTTCCGCATCACACTCAATTGAGAGAATCATCCTTTTGTACTCAAGGTTCACAAGAATTTAATCACTCTCTTTTCCTCTCAATACTGAGATTTTCTACAGAGAGGAGAAAATCCATTCACCACTGCTGGAGACAAAGAAATACTGAAGGGACCTCTGGTGGCTAAGGCGAATAGAGGCATGAGAGTGAGGTCATTGAAACCTGGACTTTTGATTGGTTCTTTGTCTCTACCAATCTGCTGGTAAGTGAACACAAGCCATCTGTCTGGACTGGTCTAGCAGGACGATATGGAAGTGTTAAATGAATCCAAAAAAGAGAAATCAGCTTCAGTCTTTCTCGACATTTATTTCTGGGTAAAAATAGTAACAGCAGCCTCCAAAATGAGTTTTTTTCCCCATCACATATTTTACCTTTGATGCAAAAAGAACATAAAGTAAATGGTTAAGTAGTGGTATGGCCTGGATCCCATGATTTTGTATGATGAGAAAGCAAATAAATTCTGTAAAGTTATTTCTGGAATGCTTGAACCAAACCTACTCCAAGCCATGAAGTGCAATGAATATATTGTGCCCTCCTCTTTTACTGCCAACTTCAAACTTCAATCTTTCCACCTTGCTACCCCTTATTGCCTGAACAAACTACCTGAATCAGTATGTCAAGCTCCATCTCTGGCCCTGTTCAAATCCAAGCTACAAACTCACCTCTTTGAGGCTCCTTTTGGGTCCTACATAGTAACATAGTATATGACGGCAGATAAAGACCAACATGGTCCATCTAGTCTGCCCAGCAAGGCAGCAAGTAGGTGCACCTGCCGCACTGTGCAGGTCACACCTCCCGATGCCTTTGTATTTACTGAGATATAAGAGATAGTTATGTTTGTTTTGATTTTATCCTGTTGCTATAAAGGGATCCACTGTGTCTGTCCCATGCCATTTTGAATTCCGTCACTGTATTTGCCACCACCACTTCCATCGGGAGGGTATTCCAAGCATTCACCATCCTTTCAGTGAAAAAGTATTTCCTGACATTGCATTTCAATTTACCCCCTTGCAGCTTCATGTTATGCCCTCTAGTTTTACAGCTTCCCAGTCTTTGGAAGAGGTTTATTTGTTCATTAATACTCTTAAGTATTTAAAGGTCTGAATCTCATCTCCCCTGTCCCGCCTCTCTTCCAGAGCATACATATTTACACTTCAAGTCTCTTCTCATAAGTCTTCTGCTGCAGGCTCCAAATCATTTTGGTTGCCTTCCTCTGAAATTTTTCCAGCCTTTTTATGTCCTTTGCAAGATATGGTCTCCAAAACTGAACACAGTAGCCCAAGTGAAGCTTCACCAGCGACTTGTACAGTGGCATTAGTACCTCTTCCTTTCTGCTGGTAATTCCTCTCTGTATGCAATCCAGCATCATTCTGGCTTTTGCCACGGCCTTTTCACACTGTTTTGCCACCTTGAGATCCTTCTCCTAGTCCGTGCAAACCAACCTCTCGCCCCCTATCACATACAATTCCCCTGGATTTCTGTATCCCAGGTGCATGACAATGCACTTCTTCACATTAAATCTTAACTGCCAAGCATCAGACCATTCTTCTAGCTTTTGTAGATCTTTCCTCATGTTATCCACTCCTTCAGGGTAGTCCACTCTGTTGCAAATGTTTGTGTCATCTGCAAAAAGACTTTTCCATTCAGTCCTTCAGTAACATCACTCACAAATACATTGAACTGTATCGACCCCAGGACCGAACTCTCAGGCATACCACTAATCACCTTCCTTTCATTCGAGTGAGTTCCGTTTACCGTCACCTTCTGTCATCTGTCAGTCAACCAATTTCTAATCCAGTTCAGCACCTTGGGACCCATCCCCAAGCGGTTGAGTTTATTGATAAGCCTCCTATAAGGAACAGTATCAAAGGCTTTGCTGAAATCTAGGTAGATCACATCCATTGCATGTCCTTGATCTAGTTCTCTGGTCACCCAGTCAAAGAACTCAGATTTGTTTGACAAGATCGTCCTTTGGTAAAACCATGTTGCCTCAGATCATGCAACCTATTGGTTTCGAGGAAGTCCACTATTCGCTCTTTCAGAAGCGCCTCCATCACTTTTCCCACCACTGAGGTAAGGCTTACTGGCCTGTAGTTTGTCACTTCTTCCCCACTGCCACTTTTGTGAAGAGGTACCACATCAGCCCTTCTCCAGTCTGTGGAACTTCTCCTGTCTCCAAGGATCTATTATAAACATTCTTTAACGGCCCTGCAAGAACCTCTCTGAGCTCTTTCAATATCCTGGGATGTATCCCATCCTGTCCCATGGCCTTGTCCACTTTCAGTTTTGCAAGCTGCTCTAACACATCATCTTCTGTGAATAGTGTATCATCTACTGCTTTCCCATTTGTATATTTGTTAATCACAGGTGGTCCTTCTCCTGGATTTTCTCTAGTAAAAACACAGCAGAAGTATTTGTTTAGCATATTTGCTTTTTCAATGTCACTTTCCACAAATCTGTTCTCAGCACTTGTGTCCTGCAATTCCACCTGATTTTCCTCCTCTCCCAAATATACCTGAAAAATGTTGTCGCCACACTTCACATCTTTAGCCATCTTTTCTTCTACCTTTGATTTTGCTATCCTTATGTCTTTTTTAGTTTTATTCTGGATTCTATTCTGTGTTCCGCTGTTTGCAAACTTGAATTTTGTGAAAACTGTTTTTCGCCTTTGTTTGTGCAGTCACTTCTTTAGAGAACCAAATAGGTTTCCTTTTCCTCTTGTTTTTATTTATTTCTTTACATACATATCTGTTGCCCCTTTTATTGCCTCCTTTAGTTTAGCCCATTGCAATTCCACTTCCCTTATCCCCTCCCACCCTGCCAACTCCTCCTTCAGGTACTTGGCCATTTTGCTGAAGTCAGTGTTTTTGAAGTCTAGGACTTTGAGCTTGCTGTGATTGGATTCTACCTTGGCTTTTATGTCAAACCACATCATGTGATAATTGCTGCTGCTCACATGGGCATCCACCCGGATATTCGACATGCTATCTGCATTGGTGAGCACTAAATCCAGTTCCAAGCACTCCCTGGTCGGTTCCATCACCATTTGTCTAAGTAATGCTTCTTGGAAGACATCCATAATTGTTTTACTTCTTTCCAGATTTGCAGAAGGAATACTCCAATCCACATTGGGTAAAGTCACCCAATATGATCACTTCCCCCTTCATGGCTATCTTTGCAATATCAGCAATCAATTCGCTATCCATTTCTTCGGTTTGAGTTGGAGGCCTGTAGACTACACCAGTATGGATGACAGCGCAATCTCCTCTTTCCAACACAATCCACAGCACTTCTTTTCCCCACGTCCCCTGTATCTCAGCAGCTTTAATACTGCTTTTGACACATAAGGCTACTCCTCCTCCTTTTCTACCCTCTCTCTCTCTTCTAAATAGATTATAGTCAGCTATGGCTATATCCCATTCATGCAACTTGTTAAACCATGTTTCTGTAATGGACACAATGTTTAAGTCCATTTCCACCATTAGGGCTTCCAGATCAGGAACTTTATTGGCTAGGCTTCGAGCATTTGTGCTCATTGCTTTCCAGGATTCATTGACTGGCTTGCCTGTGTTTTGCACGGATTTTGTTCTACATGCTCCTTCCCACTTGCCATTGATGTGTGGTTTAAAAGTGTAGCTGTTTCCAATGTCATTTTGCTTTTGCTGGGAGTGATATCCTGAACTTGTCCATCTCCATCCATCACTCCCTTTCCCCAGTTTAAATGCTTGTCCACATCAGCCCAGTATAGTCTCTTGTCGATCCATCTGTTTACCCAGTCGCCAATATATCTAAATCCTTCTTGTTTGCACCAGGTTTGGAGCCATGTATTAAAGTTGTTTAAGCGATGCAGCCTTCCTGCCCACTTACCATGAACAGGTAGAACTTCTGAGAATGCTATAGTGTTAACAATGGGCTTGAGGTTTTCTCCCAGAGTCTGGAAATCCCTTTGATCTGCAGAGGAACTGTTTCTAGCCAGGTCATTTGTGCCCAAGTGGATGACATCAGTTTTGGAGTGCTCACTTTCTGCACTAACTATACCAACAATTTGGTTTGTATTCCTACTGGCTAAAGAGCCTGGGAGGCATTTGACCATCTTCTCTCCTTTGAACTGTGTTCCCAAGTTGGTGCCTCTGATGATGGAATCTCCAAGTAGTAGTAGTTTTCCGTTTTGTGATTTTCACTTCATATTTGGTGCAATATCAGTAGATTGGGCATTGACTCATTTAAGGGTGCTTCAGTTTCCACAGATTGGGCACCCTCATTATCCAAGGCAGAGAAGGCGTTATGCAGGGATATCTCTTGATGTATAGGGTGTCTCTGCATTACAGGTTGCAACCTACCAGAGTCCACTGTGATCCATTTGTTCCTGGGCTGTTTGATTCTTTGTGGGAGCGGTGGTGGATTTTGTTCCATTTGTACCATAGAAGAGGTGTGTTTAATTGCAGCTAATTCTTCCCTTAGCAGAGTCAATTCTTTATGCATAGCAGCTAACTTGAGGCATATAGGACAAGCTCTTAGGTTGCAAATGATTCTTCTCAGAATGAAAGCACCACAGTTATTGCACTGAATACATGACATACTGATTAAGCATAGAAACAGAAATATGATGACAGAAAAAGACCACATGGCCTATCTAGTCTGTCCTTCCTATCAACAACTACAACAGTCCCCTTTTTTCCTTTAGAGATCCTCTGTGTTTCTCCCATGCTTTTTTGAATTCAGTTACTGTCCTCATCTCTACCACCTCCACTGGAAGACTATTCCACGGATCCACCAATCTTTCCGTAAAGAAATATTTCCGCATATCACTCCTGAATCTATCCCACTTCACCCTCATCCCATGTCCCCTCGTAGCAGAACTTGCTTTCAATTGAAAGAGGCTCTCTCCCTGAACATTTATGCCACGGAGGTATTTAAACATCTCAATCATATCACCTCTATCCCGCCTTTCCTCTAAGGTGTATATATATTAAGATCCTATATAAGCAGTCCTAGGAGAAGGAGAAAAGGTGGGTGTAACACCTAATTTAAAAGGACAGATGTCAATGTATATGATGATTATGGTAATGCAGTCCTGGGGTGGGTGGGGTGAGGGGTAGGCTGGGCAGGAACCTAAGTGTCCCTGGCCAGTAGGCCTTACATGAACTGAGGGCACACTCTGATATCTGATATAAAGGCTATGCAAGGAATGTAGGCAGTCAGAATATTCCTAAAAACTTAAATCCAACAGTTAAACTCTATATTAAAAAAAAACAGGCAATAGAAAAATCTGAAAGCTTAGCTGTGTGGAGTCTCTTGAAGCTGTGAAGACTAGAGTTGATCAGGTACTTGTGGAGAAACTGTAGGAGTTCTCCAATTAGCCCCACCCTGTGAAGCAGGCTTGTAAGAGACAATGGAAACTGAAATATTCAAACTGAACTTTTACTTCTATGTATCAGCCTACAATGCAAAGGTCCCTGTAACTTTAAAATTATATGTTTGCTATAAAATTGTGAGCCTTAGGTAGAAGACCAGATCTCTGCAAATCTAAGTACTTCTATTCCAGTTAGCTATATATCACTGCCAGTGTCCTGATCTGCTTAGTCTCCTGTTCATCATCTATGTGTTTCCTTACTAGTACCCTAGATCAGGGATTCTCAAACCAGTCCTCAGGACGCACCTAGCTAGTCAGGTTTTCAGGATAATCACAAGGAATATGCATGAGAGAGATTTGCATGCACTGCCTCCATTGTATGCAAATCTCTCATATATATATTCATTGCAGTTATTCTGAAATCCTGACTGGTTAGGTGTGCCCCAACGATTGGGTTGAGAATTCTTGCCCTAAATATATCCTAATCTCCAACTGTTGTGTATGTTGACTAGACTGTAAGCTCTGATGAGCAAAGGTTGAAGAAAGGCTAAAAAGGTTAGGGCTCTTTAACCTGGAAAAGAGACGGCTGAGGGGAGATATGATAGAAGTCTATAAATTAATGAACGGAGTGGAACGGGTAAACGTAGATCGATTGTTTACCTTATCAGAATATAGAAAGACTAGGGGACATGCAATGAAGCTACAGGGTAAACTATTTAAGACTGATAAAAGAAAATATTTTTTCACTCAACGTTTAATCAAACTCTGGAATTTGTTACCAGAGGATGTAGTAAAGGCTGTTAGTGTAGCTGGGTTTAAAAAAGGTTTGGACAAGTTCCTGGAGGAAAGGTCCATAAACCATTATTAAGAAAGGACCCAGTATATCAATGCTTGACCCAGTACAAGCATTGCGGAACCTGTGTCTTTTGGGGAAACTGCTGGGTACGTATGACCTAGATTGGCCACTGTTGGAAACAGGATACTGGGCTTGATGGACCTTGGTCTGACCCAGTATGGCGCATCTTATGTTCTTATGTTAAGGTTGTGTCTTGCATGTCTCTGTACAGTGCTGTGTACATTTGCAGCGTTATACTTAGGATTAGCATAGGTAATAGTAGTAGTAGAGATATAAAGGCTCCAGGAGGTGAATAAGAGGTCTTTAAAGTGCGTAGATGAATTACTCTTTGTGTATTGGAGAATGGGCAGAGTTTATGGTGGCCCCGCACCCAGGGTACCACTAATTTCTTTCTTGGGAACTTTGGTGAACAGATTTTTGTCAGTCTTTCATACTTCCCATATTGACCCCTTTATGTTGTTGTTAAGTGCCGCCGAGTCGGAGTCGACTCATGGCGACCCTCTGGATAGCTATCCTAAATTGTGTTCGGTCTTCAGTCAGGCGGCTCATTGTTGACAGACTGGTACCCGTAGCTGCTGTTATTGTATCGATCTATCTCATTGTTGGCCTTCCTCTTTTGCGTTGACCTTCTATCTTGCCAAGCATGATGTCTTTCTCTAATGATCTCTCTCTTCGCATGATGTGTCCAAAGTATGAAAGTCGATAACAGTTGCTAATTTAAAAAACCTGAATACATGACAACCTGTGGTATCCCAAAAATATTACAGCAAATGAACCCTTTTAATAAAGATAAGGAAAGCCCTTCTGCAGTTATTAGCTTTTGCTATAGTTCAAACTGTTAATACTTTTTACTTTCTAGAACCCGCAAAACAGCTGTCTTAATATACGAGAGGTGTCCAGTATTAAAGGTACAGGTGGCAATCATACTGGCACTGCATGCGCAATAGTGCCATCATATGCAGGACTACTTGTACTCGTAGTAGGAGAGTCTGTAGCGTTGTTTTTTTAAACATTCAAATTACGAGTAGTTTTCGGGAAGCAAACAAACATGGCGTGTGTAATTGCAGAGTATTCAAAGTTTGAGGTGCGTGGCGTTATCAGATTTTTGCAAGCCAAAGGAGTCAAGCAGAGCGAAATTCATCACAGATTAGAGGGCGTGTATGGCCTGAACGTTTTAAGCCTAAAAGAAGTCAGCGTCTGGTGTAACAAGTATAAAGATGGCCGAATGGAGTTGAATGATGATCTGGAAAAGAAAAGAGGCAGACCAAGGACCTCACATACGGATGACAACTGCGCAATTGTCGAACGTCTGATTAGGGAGGATCGTTGCATTAAAGTTCGTGAAATTGCTGAAATGACTGGCATTCCTAAGAGTTCTGTTCATGAAATCATATGCGATCTCAACTTCCGCAAGATCAGGAGGAATTGCAAGACACCGTTATGGACTACTTTAAGCAACTTGACACGCAACTGTACCGTGAAGGGATGTTCAAACTAGTGTCACGCTGGGATAAATGTCTCAATGTTTACGGCGATTATGTGGAGAAGTAAACAAAAGTATGTAGTTTTTGGTGGAATGTATTGAATAATTTCTTTAAATACAAACATTAGTGTAATTTTGGTCTGTACCTTTAATATCGGACACCCCTCGTAATTACTACCCAACATTCTTGCTTGCTTTTTAGGCAACTATTTTGATGAGTTATGCTTTGATGCAAACATGACTACATCGAAATCCCCTGCTTTTGTCCTTTCCCATTGCACAGGAATAATCTATAGCAATGGATGGTCCACAACTTCAGAACTTACCATTCAGACAGGATATATCAGATTTTGAAAAGGAAGCTACCAGAGCTTAAAAGCTATTCGTTTTATTAGTTACCCCAGCAATATAGTGATTTTTGTCATCACCAATTGAAATCTTTTACAAATTAGGACTGTTATAAAACAATTAAGCCTTCCAAATGTTGTAGTCTCAAGGAAGAAAATCCTAGAGGAAATTCTGTTTATTAAAATTGTAATTTTAATTTCCATTAAAAGAAGAATAAGACTTTAACAGAAGATAGATTGACAAGACAAATTATTTCTTAATGTCAGGTGAACATATTTTAAATGAGATAATATATCTACAGCAGGCTGGGCTCTACATTTACGTCTTCTCGACTCATTTATCTAATTCAGTCATCTTGATTATATAGCCTCATGGACTTCATTTTCAAAAAAGAATCGTGTAGCAAACAGCCTACACTTCTTGCTGATTACTGAACAGTTAATTCTAATTATCTTGTAAATAGCTTTAGAATTTTGATACAGTTCTGCAAAACAGGATAAAACCCGCCTTATATAACTCACTCCATACAAAGCCAGTTCAAGTGGTATGTGCCCAGTCCAAAGAAACAGATGAGTGCATTTAAATGACAAATAATTTATTTTTCTTTTTGAGTTGATGGAATACAGTTTTAAACAGCAATAAAGTACACAGTGGTGGAACATTGGCACAGAACCTACAAGCATTTCAATCACAATAATACTGTTTATGCTTTATTCATTTAAACCCTGATGTGTTATTTTTGATTAACCAACCCTAGAAATGGGATTTTTTCTTCTTTTTGAAGAGCAAAGGGCAAGATAAGTTTTTAAAGAAGTTCACATGATTTCGTTTGCTCAAATATTATGCATAGCATGCATCTATTGTCTTCCAATTGCATAGGGTAAATTAACACTACCAAGTTTACCCCTGGTCTAGTTTAATTTTCCTATTAGGTTGTCAAGAAATCTTCAATGCATGTATTCCGGCATAACAGAGTATTCAGTGATGGCAGAAAAGCCTCAAATCTCAGTGTGCATACCATGCTAATTACCAGCACGCACCGAACACGACTAACCACAGAAGTTAGGTATTCACCTTTCTAATTACAGGTTTTGATTTAATGTGACCTCCAACATCCCTCAGTCACAAGTAGCCTCCAATACTAATATGCAAAAAGATGAACTTAGGTCTTAACGGCTAACTATCTTTCCTTGAGTCCCTCCAGTCTAATCTAGTACATGTGGGTTTATCTGCCTCCTCCAGCAGCTTGGAACTGAGCATGTCAGAATTCTGATGTCAACGAATAAGAGCTTCCCCTTTAGCTCCAGAAAACTAGTATCCTATTAACAAAGCAGACTGCCAAAGAGCCTTGAACCAAATAAGGTATTTCAAATTAGCTACATAACCAAAATGAACTGAAAAACGTAAGCTATTACAACATTAACTATGTACAGTTGAAGGAGACCAGCAATGACAGACCTACCCGCCACTATGCCCCCTCGGAATTGGGAAGAGCTTTCTACCTCAGATGTTCTTCTTAACTAACTCATCCCTCATACCAGCTAGACACGCCTATTCTGTTATACCTGATAACTAAAATAAATGTTCTTTATAGAGAGGGTCCTGGATTGGACTGGGGGAACTCAAGGAAAGACAATTAGCAGGTAAGAACTAATTTCACCTTTCTCCTCGTCCCTCCAGTCCAGTCGGTGTGGGATGTACCAGAGCAGTACTCAAAGACGTGAGGGACCAGTGAGTCCGGACTGAAGCACCGAAGCTCCAAAACCAGCATCCTGCTTCGCCTGCACATCCAGTCAATAATGTTGCATAAAAGAATGTAAGGATGACCAGGTAGCTGCCCTGCAAATATTCAACAGCGGCACTAGCCTATGTTCCACCCAGGATGAAGCCTGGGCCCTGGCGGAATGTGCATGCAGTCCCACTGGGACCGCCTTGCCTTTTGACACGTAGGCTGAGGCAATTGCTTCTTTCACCCAGTGGGCAATTGAGGCCTTGGAGGCTGCCTCGCCCGTCTGCGCACCCCAAACAAGACAAACAGCCTGTTCGTCTTCCGAAAAGACTCCATACCTTTCAGATACAGCCGCAGTACCCTGCGCATGTCCAGCAAGTGCAACTGCCTGTCCGCTTCCAAGGACCCCAACTGCAGAAAAGCAGGAAGGGAGATTGCCGGATTCAGATGGAACAGAGTCACCACTTTCAGCAGAAAGGAAGGAATCGGTCGCAGCATGACCTTTTCCCCTTGTAATGACCAGGAAGGGTTCCCTGCAAGACAGAATCTGGAGCTCCGATATACGCTGCACTGATCATATAGCTATCATAAAGACCACCTTCAAAGTAAGATCCTTCAGCAAAACCCTAGCCAATGGTTCAAAGAGGGCTTCCACCAAATCAGAGAGAACCAGATTCAGATTCCAAGGCGGAACTACGACCTGCAAGGCCAACCGAACCTGCTTCACCGCTCTAAGGAACCAAGACATGTCTGGATGTGCTGATAAGGCGCCCTCTCACATGTGTCCACAGTAACACAAGAGGACTTCCACCTTCACTTTCAAGGAATTTCAAGGTCAGACACTTCTCCAGCACCGACTGTAAAAAAGCCACAATCTCTGGAACGGAAGCTGAAAAGACTCGCAGTCCCTTATCTGCACACCAACCTTCAAAGACTCGCCAAATTCTCACATAAGCTAGGGAGGTAGAACACCATCTAGCTTTCAGCAACATCGACACTACAGCGGGAGAATAGCCTCTGTGCCTCAACCTCACCCACTCAAGAGCCAGGTCCATAAGTGAGAATTGATCCACCTGAGGCATGAGAATGGGCACTTGCAAGAGCAGGTTGATCCTGTTCGGAAAGCGCCGCGGCTGTGCTATCAACACCCAAATGAGATTCACATACCATGGTCTGTGAGACCAATCTGGCGCAATCAGGATTACCTTACCCCTCTGCATCGCTATCCACTGCAGCAGCCGCCCAATGAGTACCCATGGGGGGGGGGGGGGAAGACATACAGCAGCCCTCCACTGAGCCATCTTTGCATCATGGCATCTAGTCCCTTGGACATGTATTCCCAGCACCTGCTGAAAAACCTGTTTGTCTTGGTGTTGTCGAGTGTTGCCATCAAGTCCATGATGGGACTTCCCCATCATAAGAACATAAGATATGCCATACTGGGTCAGACGAAGGTCCATCAAGCCCAGTATCCTGTTTCCATCGAACCATAATCTTGTGAAACACCACCGTATTCAGCTCACACTCGCCGAGTCCTTGCCTGCTACGTAGGCCTGAGAGCAGAGACAGATTCGCTTCTGCCCACAGCAACAGTGGCTTAATCTCCTCTGCCAATACTGCATTGCCCGTGTCGCTTTGGCGATTGCTATAAGCCACCGCGATTGCACTGTCCGAGTAAATGCACACTGCCCGATGCGCCAGTCGTGACTGGAAGACCTAGAGGGCTAAGAACACTGCCCACATCTCCAGGCAATTGATGGACCACATGCTCTCCTCTGGCGACCATACACCCTGCATGACCTGGGACTCGCAATGTGCTCCCCCACCCTGTAATGCTGGCATCAGTTCTCAACACTACCCAATCTGGAGGCTCTAGAGACATCACCCCTGCCTGATGCTCTGCCTGCAACCACTATGTGAGTTGCACTCTCACCCTAAGCAAACAAACCAACCTCTTGGAGAGTGGATGATGCTGAGGCGACCATTGAGAAAGCAGTGCCTGCTGCAGAGGCCACATATGCATCCAAGCCCAAGGCACCAGATCCAAGGCCGCCATCATGGACCCCAAGACTTGCAGGTAATAGCACACCGAAAGCGCCGTCATGTCCAAGAACTTGCGCACCTGATGCTGACGCTTCTGCATTCTTTTGACCAGCAGGTATACCCAGCCTGCATCGGTGTCAAACTGCGCCCCCAAATAGACCAATCTCTGGAATGGCCACAGGTGACTCAGAGACATTGATCCCCCAGTCCAGACTTTGCAACACTGGATCACAATCTCTATAGCGGCCCGACTCTCGTCTTCAGACTTTGCTCTGATAAGCCAATCGTCCAGGTAGGGGAGTACCAGAATACCTTCCTACCAAAGAGCCACTACCACCACCACCATCACCATCATCATCACCTTGGTAAAGGTTCATGGAGTGGTAACCAGCCCGAAAGGCAAAGCTCAGAACTAGAAATGACCCCTGGGCACAGCAAAGCATTAAAAATATTGATGTTACAGCCATATTGGGGATAGCAGGTACACTTCGGTAAGATCTAGAGCAGTCAGATGATTGAGCGTAGGGTCTCTATCCGGAAGCGAAGGACTCTCAAGGACCAGTTGATGTATTTGAGCTCCAAATGAGCCTTAAGGATTCCTCTATTTTGGGGACCATGGAGTAGCATCCGCATCTGTATTGGTATGGCAGAACTGGCACTACCGCCTCAAGATCCAGAAGATGCTGCAGTGTGTCCTGTATGGTTTTCTTTTTCAACAGTGCTTGGCAAGGGGATTGTACAAAGGCCTCGGAGAGGGGACATGTGAATTTGAGCACATATCCCTCCTGAATGATCTCCAACACCCACTGGTCAGTGGTGATGCTGGCTCAAGTGGAGTAAAACTGTTGTAACTAACCCCCAACAGAAGGTAATTTCCCCTGAGCCACCCCAGCTTCACTGGGTTTCTTAGCGGGAGCAGCCATGGCGGAATAGTAATCCCTGTTGACTCCCCTGTAATCTCGAAAGAACTGTCCTGAGGGTAACAGCCATGCTGATAAGGCATAAACCAAGCTGCTCGGAATCTCCTAAAGTCCTTGGGCTGTCCCCAACCTGCACTACCTTGCTTCAGCCCTTTCGGCCTATCTTCCCGCAGATGAGCTCCCTTAGTTTCCCTTAGGTCCTTAATGAACTTATCCAACTCCTCCCCATACAGCAATTTACCCTTAAAAGGCAGCTTACTGAGCTATGGAGCCACAGAAACCTACGTGCTGCTATGATTGAAGCCATATTCTTGGAGGAAGCTCGCACCAGATCATAAAAGGCGTCTGCCAGGTAAGCCAATGCCGACTCCAGTTTAGTCACCTTCAGCTGCTCCTCGGGAATCTCCCTATCTGCTGGGACCAATCCTTGGAGCCAGAGTATGGATGCTCTGGTCACATAAGCCTTGCACATTGAGGCCTGTAGGTACAGGGTATTTGTGTCAAAGGCCTGCTTCAGGAGTGACTAACTTGCGGTCCTGTAAATCTTTCAACGCTGCCCCTCCTTCCACCGGAATTGTGGTTTTCTTTGTCACTGCTGACACAGGCATCTTTGGCAAGTCTCTCTCTTCATCCAGGATCGATTACAGGCAGGCCATAGCCCAACCTCCTCACACGCCTGCCTTTGGAACGTCCCATTCCATCTCAATCATCTTCTTATCACCCTGTGCACTGGAAAAGATGTCTGAGAACCATTAGAACTCTGTAACAGCAGGTCCTCTAAGGGTTCCTCCACCACAGCTGGTGCAAGCACCTTATTCAGTGCAGCCAAAGAATGAGTAATTAGAGCAGGAAGTTCTTCTCTATGAAATACATGAAAAATTCCTGGGTGTTCCCCCTGAGGGATCTCACACTCTATCTCCTCGGAGTTCGGGGACCCTGGAGACACCTGATTCCCCCTGGCTTCCTCCTCCACAGACTGCTGCTTTGTGAGACAACAAGCTCTTTGCATAAATAAAATTAAATTGGGGAGAAAACAGGGACTCAAAGGCACTAGTTAGGTCTAATAATACTGACCCCAGTCCTGCAGCCTGCTGAGACCTGCACTTGGGCTGTTTAGCCTGAGCAGATCCTGAAATGGGATCTGCTCAGGCTAAACAGCTAAATGGCCATGTTTCCCACCAAAACCACAGCTTTTGAGACAGTGGTTGGATCTGATACTGCCGGTCTTGATGCGTGCTCCATCACTGCAGCACTGAAAACTGCCTCCACTGTCTTCCCCTGCCTCTGGCAACCCCTGCACACTCAGTTATCTGCTAACTCGCAGCTCCCGACACACACTACACAGCAGAGAGCTGTGTACAGCATACATTGTCTGACATGGTCTCCCTGTGGCCAGAACTACCCGCGGACAACACAGTGCAATGATGACAGCATTCACCCACACATCACAGGAAGCTTGCAGATGCAGAGGTACCAGCTAGAAGCCTGGCCGTGAAACCGCATTTATGCAGTCTGTGCCCGACATGTAGCAGAAAAACAAAAACACTATCCAGTCTCTTTGGTCGTGGTTTCCCACTGCTTGTGAGCCCAAGATCTGATTTTTTTTTTTTGAAGAACCGCTCTGTGCGTCTCGGTAAACGGGAGTTCTGAGACCAGCACCGCTGGTGTTAGGCTGCTCAGATAAGGGGGGAAAGGGCCCTGAACCATTAGGAGACTCAAACCCCAGGCTTCACCTGACCCATTCAAGGACCCCAGTGAGGATGGACAGTCTCTGCACTACTGTCAGCCCACAGCTGTACCAGGATGTAGGAGCTATACTCAGTCTTAAAAGCAGGCAAAGCGTAGTTACTCACCTGTAACAGAAGATCTCCTGGAACAGCAGGAATCAGTCTTCACATGTGGGTGACGTTGGCACTGACAGAGCCCACATGGGAATGCCTCCCAGCATTCAATAGGAGAGCACTTCAGTGCGCCTGCCTTACCAACTCCTCTCCTCAGTTGAATATGTAGCTGAGTAGAAGAGAAAAGAATAAACCAACCCTACAACTCCTAGGGGAGGAGGGCTGGTTGTGAAGACTGATTCATGCTGTTCCCGGAGATCACCTGTTACAGATGAGTAACTACACTATCTCCAGTACCAAGCAGGAATGCAGTCTTCACATATGGGACTCATTAGCTCACAGGTACCAGACTGGAATGGGGAGGGGGCCTTGAGAGCAGTGTGATCCCTGAGGCTAAAATTTAGAGCCAAAGAGTGTGGACAGTATATAGCTAGTTGGACTCAATTCCAGGAGGCTATACCACTTTTAATGATAGTGTGGTTGCTTTTAAAGTCCAGGATGGAGAATAGGAGTTGAGTTTAAGTCCCAAAGAGGTGATGGAGTACAGCTTGGCCAAAGACAGCATCCCGACTGGAGTCCCTGTCCAGACAATAATGTGCAGCAAAAGTATGAATGGAGGACCAGGAAGCTGCCCGACAAATCTCCTGAGCAGAGACTGGCAATGGAGATTGCCATAACCCAGACATTATAAGCAGTAATGTGACCCTCGAGGGAGAGTCCTGCTTGTGATTAAGCAAATGAAATGTAACCCGCTATCCATCTGGATAGGGTCAGATTTGTCACCGGTAGCCCAAGGTGACTGGTAGCGCTGTTTCAGCCCAAGACGTGTGTGGTCTTGGAAAGAAAATCTGTAGTATCTGACTGGTTTAGATGGAAGGAGAAGACTACTTTCGGAAGGAAATGCAAATGCATATGGAGAACCACCATGTTGTGGCGGAACCGGGTATACGATGGATCTGCCACCAGAGACTGCAGTTCACCGATGCAGCAAGCCTACTTGACTGTGATGAGGAAGATTACTTTCCAAAATAGGAACTTCAGTGAAGTGGTGGCTGAAGGATCGAAAGGAGGCTTTAGAAGTTGAGCGGGAACCACACTGAGGTCTCAGGCCACTGGAGGTGGCTTAATGGGCGATATGGACAGTAGGAGACCCCACATGAAGCGTGCTACTAAGGGTATGAGGAGATAAGCTGTCCATCAGGTGGTATGTGAGACCGCAACTACACTAAGATGAACTCTCACTGAGTTAGTCTTAAGATCTGCCAAGGGCAAGTGGAGGAGATATTGTAGAAGGGACTCCACCGGGCAACCAAAGGGGTCAGAGAGCAAACTTTGCCACTTGAAAGCATAAGATCGCCTGGTGGAAGCCTTGCATGATGCAGGTTGAGGTCAGCAAGCACTATCTCCTTCAGCAGCCATGCTGCGAGACAAAGGGAGTGAAGACTGGGATACAGGAGCGTCCCTTGGTCCTGGGAGAGGAGTTTGGGTGCACATCTGAGTCTGAGGGGCTGTGGCTGCACAAGGCAAAGAACAGAGGAAACCATGGTTGACGGTGCCAAAACGGCACTATGAGGCTCATGGAGCCCTTGTCGGCCTGTAGTTTGAACAGCGTTTTGTGTATCAAGGGGATGGGAGGAAATGAATGGAGCAGACCCTGTCCTCAATGGAGAAGGAAGGTGACAGGGGCCTGTCGGTGCAAGGACAGAAGCCTGGAGTAGAAGAGTGGAAGCTGTGTGTTCTGCGGAGTGGCGAAAAGATCTATGAGTGGGGTTCCCCACGTTCAAAAGATTCAAGCAGTCGTCTCCTGATGTAGGGTCCATTCATGTGGATGAAGTACATAGCTTAGCCTGTCCGCCAGGACATTGAGCTCGCCCGGGAAGTACACCGCTCTGAGGTGAATGTGGTGTGTGATAGCAAAGAACCACAGGCAAAGTGCTTCTTCACATAGGGGGATAGGAGCCCGTTTCCCCCTGACTGCCCCCCCCCCCCCCCGTTTGTTCAAGAAGAACATGGCAACCTGGTTGTCTGTCCTAAGACATGTTGCCCTGAATGTTGGGGTTGAAAAAACATGGAACAAGCAGAAAGGCAGTCCTCACATCTGGGACTCCCCAGCTACAGGCTACCAAGAACCTGGAAAAAAAATGCCACGGCGGCCTGTAAGGGAGAGCCGTGATCAGCAGCAGTGGAGTCCCTCCCGAGAGACTTTCACAAGACCCAGGTGTCTGGCAGAGAACCAGCATTCCGGTAGCCTGAACACATAAGAGTTGGAGGGCAGGAGCTGCCTACACCCAGAAAAGATTACGGAGTACGGCCTGACAGAAGGCGCTGTCCTGTCGCGACTCCCTCTCCAGGCAGTAGTGCGCTGCGAAGGTATGGACTGAAGACCAGGTGGCAGCCCAGCAAATTTCCGTCACTGTCCAGGCTGGTGAACAGGTCCATCACTGGGACACCCCTGAGCCTGAACAGCCACGAGGCTACTGCTGGGCCCAAGCACCACTCGTGTGGCTGGAGTGCTCTGCTTAGTTTGTCTGCTAAGATATTGTCCTGGCCTGGGAGGTAGACCGCCTTTAGGAGCATCCCTCTGCGTGTACCATAGGAGCAGAGGGTACCACCTTCTGGCAGAGGGGGTACAACCCTGTCCCCCCTTGTCTGTTCATATCGCGACCTGATTGTCGGTCTGGATCAGCACTCGTGGTGTTGTAGTTAGTGACGGAGGGCTCTGAGGGCAAGAAATATCGCCCTGACTTCCAGCAGGTTGATCTGCATTTCGGATTCCCTCTGGGAAAAGCAGCCTTGTGTTTGGAGGCTCTCACAATGCGCTCCCCAGCTCATTAGAGAGGCGTCTGTGGTGAGGACCTTCTGGGAGTAGGTGCCCGAAAGGGCATTCCAGCCTAAAGTTGACATGGGTTCTGCCACCATCCGAGGGAATCTGCTAACTGGCGGGTCACCTGCACACTCTATCCTTAAGCTTGCCTGTGGCTCGGGCCCACAGAGCTGAGGCACCACTGGGCTGCTCTCATGTACAGGTGGGCATTTGGTGTCATGTGGACCGTGGAGGTTGTGTGTCCCAGCAGGCGGAGGAGAAGCTAGGCGGGTAATATCCTGCGCCGCTGCACCTCTGTGGCTAATTACCTGAAGTGTTCTGACTTCTTCTGAAGGAGGAAGGCTTTTGTTTTAAGGATGTCCAGCTGTGTCCCTATGAACTCTAGGCGCTGAGCTGGAGTTAGGTGGAACTTGGGGTACTTTATGACAAACCCTAGGTGCTGCAGGGTGTTTATGGTGCGTCCGGTGGAGCATAGTGCCTCTGTAGCTGTGTCTCTCTTTATGAGCTAGTTGTCCAAATAAGGGAAGACGAAGGCCCCTTGAAGCCTGAAGTGGGCTGCGACCACTGTGAGGCACTTTGTGAAGACCCTTAGAGATGAGGCCAGACCAAAGGACAGCACCCTGTATTGGTAATGCTGTCCCCCCACCACGAACCAAAGGTATTTTCTGTGGCAGGGGTGAATTAGGATGGGAGTGTAGGCATCCTTTAGGTCTAAGAAGCAAAGCCAATCTCTCTGCTGGAGGAATGGCAGCAATGTTCCAATAGAGAGCATCTTGAACTTCTCCCTGACCAGAAACTTGTTGAGTTCTCGCAGGTCCAGGCCTCCTGTCCTCTTGGGGTTGAGGAAATACCTGGAGTAGAAGCCTGTGCCGCAGAGATGTATTGGCACTGGCTCCACTGCCTTGTCCCAGAGTAGTCCTGCTAGCTCAATGAGGAGCAGGGTTTGGTGGAGGAGAGGCCTGGTGGGTTCTCCTGGGAAGTTCGAGGGTAATGCCTGATGTAGTTGGAGGAGGTAGTCCTCCTTGACCACTTGTAGCACCCAGGTATTGGTGATGTCTGTCCACCTGTGGGCAAACAGGGCTAAGTGCCCCCCCCCTGTGGGCAGCAGAGGATCTCCTGGGGGAGTAGAGGTCGCGCCCAGAGATTCAAAAGCTTCTCCCGGGCTGGGCCTGAGCCAGTTCTGAGGCTTTGGGGCATTTTGTTTTCTGGGACTATATCCCTGGCTCTTTTGTTGTTGCCCTGCTGAGGGGCCGAGAAGGCTTAGAAGTGCGGAGTACTACTACTAAAGCCCCCTTTCTTCCTTGAGAAGACGGGCTTTTATCCCAAGGGTTTTCTTCCGAGGTTGCACAAAAGTCTTTGAGAGCCTGGTTCTTATCGCATACTCGGTCTCTATCTCTGCTGCTTTATCCACCATAGGCTTCCCAAATAGGTTTTCACCGAGTATGAGTCCAGCGCTGCACGATCAACTCAGTAGAGGACCATTCTTTGTGGTGCATGACCTCTGGAGGATCGCTGGTCCGAGCCGTGGGCGTTTGCCAGGAAGGACTGGTGTCCCGAAGAACGGGACCGGAACTTCGACCAGGGCCTGGGGCTCTCTCGAGGATGGTGGCACACGAGGAGCAGTTCGACATCCAGGGAAGGCCTCAATGTTGAGGGTCCCGTTGGTGGGCCAGAATACCCAGACAAGTCAGACAAACATTTGCTGTACGGCCACTAGAGCAGATATACCGCTCTCTAGGGCTGCCATTCTGGGCTTTATGCCAGTTGGCTCCGCAGCCTTCGATGCAGGAACCGAGAACTTTGGGACCGGCGTCGGTACTGTCAAGGGAGAGTCCTCGATGAGGATGGTCTTGGAGGTCCGAGGCTTGTCAGAAGGAGCTGATGACTCTTTGTGGGGCATCTTGGAGGGCCGCTCCTGCCCAGACTCCTCGGGCTCACGCCTGGGACTACAGGACCTAGGGTGGGATTTCACCTTCTTCCCAGATCTGTCCTCTGAGGCAGTCTTCAAGGATTTTTTCTTCTTATACTTCATCTCCACAGACTTCCACTCGGAGGAGCCGTGGCCATGGGACTCCGAGGAGGTTCTGGCTTTGCGGGGCACCGAGGTATTGGAAGGGGGCCTGGAGCATGGTATTACTGGAGACTCCGGGACAGAGTCAGACTTCTGAAATAATTTTTCCTGCTGCTGATGGCAGCTCTTTAAGGCCTTTGGGATCATGGTTCTGCAGTCTCTTGCTGACAGGAGGAACCATGAGAGAAGCCTCCCACATGCAGAGCATAATATCTTGTAAGATGTGATTCACCAGTAAAGAAGCCGCTTCCTTGGGTGTGTGAGGGTATTGGAGTATCTCCAATTCTTCTGTCCTTGGTTCCTTCTCTGAGGCTACTGTAATGGCCTGTCCTGCTGCCATGTCCCATATAAAGTCTTAGAAAGACATATCTTCTAATGGGGACCTGCACCGCTCCTGTGGAGGGGAAGAGTCTGAAGGATGTCTGCAAGTTCCTGTGAATGCAGTGATCCGTCGTCCGAAATGGAAGAACTGGAATCAGAGTTTGACAAAAAGTCAAAGTATTAGTGGTCTTGTGAATGACCTCAATGCTTTGCTGATATCGAGGGTCGATACCAATGCTCAGAGGTATCGGAATCAGGAACCCTGGCAACTTTCGCCTGTTGGGTACTGGTGGTATCGGTTGGTTCCAATGGAGGCATCATCACCAGGAGCACCAACAAAGTAGGTTTGAAGCCTGGCATTGGTGCGAATACACTTGGATGTAGGCCGGATGCTGAAGCCTGTACTGCTGGAGCTGTCGATACTGTCTGTACTGAGGCTGCCAGGAGTGCGGCCAAACTCCTCTCAAGAGCCAGCAAGTGCTGGTCCAGGGAGATGGCCGATGTCTGCGTGGAATCACCAATGGGGCTTTGAGCCACCATACCAGAGCATGGAACCAGTAGATCTCCAGAGGTCGATTCCTCAGGAACATCCTGGAGCCACTCTTGTGCTTTGGAGGACAGGTCCTCTTACCAGGGCTGCTTGGCTGGCTGGTCTGCATCTGAAGCACCCCTAGGGGAGTCTCGATGCTTATGCTGGGATTTTCCTCTAGTCTCGGTATCAGTCTTCAATGCAGATGACTTAGTAGAAACTAGAGATTTATTTTTATGTTTGGACTTGAAGAGACTTGAGACCCATAAGAGGATATGGATGTTCTCGATGATGTGGAAGCCACTGAAATTGAGTCCGGGATGAACAGCGATCCATACTCTCTGGGTCTGTTCTTTAGGTGTCTGTCATTTGTTGATACAAAGGACAAGATCTGGTAAATGGTCAGGGCCCAAACATTGTAGACGCCAGTTGTGTTTATCTGTGACTGATGTACTGTAGTACCGGCACATTTGGTACATTTCTTAAAACCACTAGTTTGTTTTTCCATTTTTAAAGTGCTTTTCAGGATTGAAAAGGATATGGAGGCCTAAAGAAAGCGTAGTTACTCACCTGTAACAGGTGTTCTCCAGGAGCAGCAGGAATTAGTCCTCACATATCCTCGTGCGGAGCATTTCCCCAGCTTTCAAAGAAAGCCTTTGGAAATGCAGCTTGCATGCACGGTCCCCTTCCCGCCCAAGGGTGCCATCTTGCTCAGTCTGATGACATAGCTAAAAGACAGCAAAAATCAAAATGAAGGATAGGACTGCAACTCCAGGGGAGGAGGGAGGGTTGTGAGGACTGATTCCTGCTGCTCCTAGAGAAGACCTGTTACAGGTGAGTAACTATGCTTTCTCCAGAACCAAGCAGGAAGTCAGTCCTCACATATGGGACTCCCCAGCTCTAGGCTACCGTGAACCCAGAGCTGAAAAAATGGCTCCCTCTCAAGAGCCTCAGCATCCGTGATAAGAATTTTCTCTGAGAATGCACCCCGTGCGGTAGCCCAACACAAAGGGCCGGAGGGTAGGAGTTGCCTAAACCTCAAAGAGATTATAGAGTACCGCCTGGCCGAAAACACCGTCCCACCGGGACTCTCTCTCCAGGCAGTAATGGGCTGCAAAAGTCTAGCTTGAAGACCAAGTTGCAGCCCGGCAGATGTCTGCCAACGGAACAGAGTGGAGATGAGCTACAGACGCGGCTTTCGCCCTGACACGGTCGGCCGTGGCCCGACCCTGCAAGGGGAGGTCGGCTGCCCTGTACGCCCAGGTGATGCAATCTGCTACCCAAGTGGACAACATACACTTGGAGACAGGTAACCCCATCCTATTAGGGTCAAACGAGACGAAGAGCTGAGTAGCCCTTCGATGCTCCCATGTACGTTCTATGTAAAAGGACAATGCCCTTTTACAGTCCAGGGTATGCAAGACTGTTTCAGCCCAGCTGGCATGCAGCCTGGGAAAAAAGGTCAGAAGAACCACCTCCTGATTGAGTTGGAAAGAGGAGACCACTTTTGGGAAGAACTTGGGATGGGTCCGTAGGACCACCCTGTTCCTATAGAACCGCGTGTACGGTCTATCAGAAACCAGAGCTTGTAGTTCATTCACACGTCTGGCCGAGGTAAGAGCCACCAGGAAGAGCGCTTACCAAGAGAGGAAGCGCAAATGGAAAGTACCCATCGGCTCAAACGGTGTGCGAGTAAGTTGCTGCAAGACCACGTTCAAATCCCACTCAGTCGCCGGTGGACGAACTGGAGGCTTGAGTAGAAGCAGACCTCTGAGAAATCTGGACACCAAGGGGTGAACAGACAGACTGTCCTTCCATCGGCGAGTGGTGCGCTGACAAAGCACTGAGGTGGACCCGAACAGAGTTAGACTTAAGGCCTAGGTCTGAAAGGTGAAGTAGATACTGCAGTACTACTGGCACAAGGCAAGAGAAGGGATCTTCATTGCGCTGAGCACACCATACCGTAAACCTACGCCACTTGAGGGCATAGGACTTTCTGGTGGACTGCCTTCTAGAGGCCAAGACCACCTCCTCAATCTCTTTAGGTAGAAGAAAGGGAGCTAGCACTATCCTTTCAGCAGCCAGGCCATCAGATTGAGGGACCTGAGATTGGGGTGCAGAAGAGAACCCTGCTCTTGAGATAGGAGATCATGTTGCAGCCCCAGAGGGAATGGAGCTTCCACCGCCAATTGCCGAAGTGGAAACCACAGCTGCCTCAGCCATCTGGGGGCTACCAGAATCACCGAGGCCTTGTCCCGGAGGATCTTGAACAGAATTCGGGCCACCAGGGGAGTGGGAGGAAAGGCATACAGGAGGCCCGTAGACCAAGAGATCAGAAAAGCATCTGCTGCCATCCTCAGGGGATGCGGCTGTCTGGAGCAAAACCTGGGCAGCTGACGGTTTAGTGGACTTGCAAAGAGATCGATCGATGGAAGTCCCCAGCGGAGGAAGATCTGCTGGACCACCAATGGATTCAACTGCCATTTGTGAGACTGGAGAATCCTGCTTAGCTTGTCTGCTAGGAAGTTTTCCTGACCAGGTAGATAAACTGCTCTGAGAAACATGCCTTGTCTGACCGCAAAGGAGCAAAGGGCCAGTGCCTCCTGACAAAGGAGCCTGGACCCTGTGCCCCCTTGTTTGTTCATGTAGAACATTGCCACCTGATTGTCCGTCTGAACTAGGACAGACTGTTGAGAGAAAGCATGGCAGAAGGTTTGCAGAGCTAAGCGGATTGCTTGCCGCTCTAAAAGGTTGATCTGCTGTGTGGCCTCCCGAGGGGACCACAGGCATTGAGTGCACATGCCCTGGCAATGTGCACCCCAGCTCTTTAAGGACGCATCTGTCGTCAGCACCCTTGTGTGTGCTGGAGCCTGAAAAGATACACCCCTGAGAAGGTTTGGCAGATGTAACCACCACTGTAAGGAGTTTAGAAGTCGTCTGGACACCTTTACTCTGCCGGTGGCTTGTGTCCACTGATCTCTGAGGCACCATTGAGCAGCCCGCAAGTGCAGACAGGCATTCGGGGTCACATGTACCGTGGATGCCATGTGGCCCAGGAGCCACAGGTAGTGCCTGGCGGAAACACGAGAATTGCTTAGGAACTGGTTGGCCAAATAATAAGTCTGTGGGCCCTGTCCTCGGGCAAGTAAGCTCTTGCCTGAAGGGTGTCCAACCTGGCCCCTATAAACTCTAGGTTTTGAGAGGGGAGCAAAGTGGACTTTGCGTAGTTTATGACAAAGCCCAGATGCTGAAGAAGAGAGACAGTGTGAAGAGTGGCCTGTCGGGCCTCCTGGAGTGACTGGCCCCTGATTAGCCAGTCGTCCAGGTATGGGAAGACAAAAATCCCCTGATTTCTGAGAAAAGCCGCCACAACCACCAGGCATTTGGTGAAAACCCTGGGGGCAGAGGTCAGGCCAAAAGGAAGCACTCTGTACTGAAAGTGGTTTCCTCCCACCACAGATCTGAGATATTGTCTGTGGTCTGGATGGATGAGGATGTGAGTAATAAGCATCTTTTAGGTCTAAGGAGCATAGCCAGTCTCCCTGCTGGAGGTAGGGCAGTAGTATCCTGAACTTTTCCCTCTCCAGAAACTTGTTCAGATTTCGCAAGTCTAGGATAGGTCTGAGGTCTCCTGTTCTCTTTGGTACTAGGAAGTAACTGGAGTAGAAGCCCTGCCCTTCCAGGTGGTGTGGCACCGGTTCCACCGCCTGTTCCTTTAAAAGACTTGCCAACTCCTGAAGGAGGTCGTCCCCGTGTAGAGGGAGTCTTGGAGGTTCCCCTGGATAGTAGGAGGGGGGTAGCTGGTGGAAATGGAGCATATAGCCCTTCTGGACTATGCTCAATAACCAGGTATCTCCTGTGATGGCTGGCCACCTGTAGGTGTACAGGGTCAGCTGACCCCCCTGTGCTGAGTGGAGCCACCGGCGGAGGAGAAGCTATGCTGTGGGAGTCAAAAACCCCCTCCCTGCTGTGCAGGAGCCGGAGCTGGCGGCTTGTGGGTTTTCTGCCTACGGGGCCCATGCCCCTTTGCCTGCTGGCCCTGTTGGGGAGCTGGAGAGGCCTGATACTGAGGGTGGGTTTTTGTAGGCAGCACCCTTCCTCGGGAAAAAGGGCTTCTTTCCCGAGCCCTTCTTTTTCTGAGAAGGGGCAAAAGTTTTTCTGGACAGTCTTGTCCTGGTGAGAGTCTCAGTCTCGATTTCTGCAGCCTTCTCAGTCATGGGCTTACCGAACAGGTTGTCACCTCGGCACGGGACATCAACTAACTTGTCCTGTACCCATGACTCCAGGTCCGACGACTGTAGCCAGGCCTGACGGCGTGCACTGATGCCGGCCACGGCTGCCGGGGCCGAAGCCTCGAAGCAGTCATAGGCTGCTCGAGATATAAACTTCCAGCACTCCCGGATCCCTGAAGACAAGGCTTTGAATCTCTGTAAGAGTTCCTCGGAGAGGCCAGCCGAGAACCTGGCAATCTCCTTTGCCAGGTCCCGTACGTACATGCCCATGTACAGCTGGTAAGTCTGGACATGGCAAGACAGCATAGAGCCCTGGAAGCACTTTCTACCGAGGGCATCGGTTCAGGGCCTCCCGGGTGGGAGGCACCAAGGAGTGCATCTTTTGACTTTTCAGCCTGTGCATGGCCGATTCCACAACCATGGAGTTGTGCGGTAGCTATGCCTTTTAAAACCCAGGACTCTTACAGACTCGATAAATGGAATCGACCTGCTTGCTCAGAATCGGCACCGAGGCTGGTGCTTCCCACATACGGAAGAGCAGCCATTCCAGCATTGGAGGAACCGGAACAGTAAAGGCTTCCTTCGGAGGAAAATCATACTGGAGGGCATCGAGCTCTTCGGCTCGAGGCTCCTCCTCGGCGTCCGCTAGGAATGCCAAAGCCTTGGACATGTCCCTGATGAAATCGAAGAACCGGGTATCCTCTTGGGGGGGGGGAGGGGGGAAGGGATGGGAACCTTCTCCGAGGCTCGGACTCCGGGGAGTCCGACGGGACGCACCGGGTCCGGAAGGTGTCAGGAGACTCCTTGTCCTCCGTCTCCCACGCCGACTCCTCCAAGGAGGAGTCGAGCGGCTCCGGCCGTGTGTGCCTCGATGCCAGCCGCCCCGACGCCGAGGGCACCGGCGTCGACGACATTGGCCCCGCATGGGAGGTCAAGGGAGACCTTGGCCAAGGATCGACTCGAGACTTAGTGGACTCGAGGATCGGCTCGGCCTCTGGGGTGGACTTAGACGTCGAGGTCCCAGTGGTCGGGGCAGATGCACCGGTCAGACTGGTGATCAGTACCCGCTGCTGCTGCATGAAGGCAGCCAGGCTGCTCTCCATGGCCGTCAACCTGAGACCGAGCTCAGGAGATTCCGCAGCCCCCAACTCGGGCCCAACATCGGTTCTCCCAGAGGAGAGTCCACGAGGACTCCAGCTCCAGGCGAGGTAGTTTGGTCGGCCGCTCCGACTCCGAGAGCCCGGGACGGCGGTCAGGGCTGCGCGACCTGGCCCTCGAGGATCCAGGTGCCTCCACTGACGCAGCCCTCACGAGCTGCTTCTTCCTTTTGTGCTCCCGGGTGGAAGACCCCCTCTCAGAGGACCCACGACGGCGCTCGGGGTCAGACTCACGAGATGTCGAGGCCTCTGATGAAATCCGGGCCCGGCCGGACGTGGGCTCCATAAAAATTCTTTCACGTTGATGCTGACAGCTCCGAAGCGCCTTCGACGACATCTTGCCGCACTGGCCACAGACCAGCGGGTCATGGTCGGGCCCGAAGCATCGGAGGCAGCAGTCGTGTGTGTCGGTGAGAGACATACGTTTCTTACACCGATCACATTTCTTGAACCCGCTGGCAGCCATCGGGGGGAAAAAGGCCCCTGCAAGGTCAAAAGACAGGGCTGCCAGTGAAAAAGAAAAAGCGCGAACGCTAGTCACAAAGGACAAAAACCAAAAAAGAAGTTCCGGACTCGATATTGGTGTACCGAGCCGAGGCGAGATGGGGAACCGGCATCGAAACGGATAAAGAGACGTGAAAAATCGCAGAAAAAAAATCAACTTTTCCCGGGTGACACAAACTACGTCCGTTGGGCTCCGCGGAAAAAGAAAGACTGAGCAAGATGGCACCCTTGGGCGGGAAGGGGACCGCGCATGCATGCTTTATTCTCAAAGGCTTTCTTTGAAAGTTAGGGAAATGCTCCGCACGAGGGCTCCGTCGGCGCCGACATCACCCATATGTGAGGACTGACTTCCTGCTTGGTCCTGGAGAACTAGTTAGTGGTGAAACCCATAGGAAAAAATAAATAGAAAATTTTATAACTAAAAAGAAATATTCTTCGGGACCGGTGTCAAATCTGACAGAACCGGCATCGACAGAAAGGCAGAGCATAGTATTTCACCAAGAGGGAAGTTTTACGGCAGTGACAGGATTGAACAACTTACTGACTCTGCGGAAAACAAACAACTGAGGCGAGGAGTTGGGAAGACAGGAAAGCAGGCATGCTGGCGCACTGGAGTACTCCTAAAAGCTTTCCTATTGGACGCTGGGGAGCGTTCCTGTGCGACGTCACCCATATGTGAAGATTGCATTCCTGCTTGTTCCTGGAGATTTTGATATCAATCAGGATATAATGCTGCTCTCTTCCCCCCCCCCAATCTGCTGAGCTAGGCTTAGTCCTGTCAGTGGAGTCCACCACGTGAAGGTTCCTCTCCAGCTGCTATGAACTGAAATACTGGTTTCATGGAGCTGAAGGGGGAGCTCTTGTTCAGTGACATCAGAATTCTGACATGCTCAGTTCCCACCTGCTGGAGGAGGTATACAACCCACACGTACTGGACTGGACTGGACTGGAGGGAGGAGAAGGAAGAAAGACTTAAGCACAAGGTCTTTCACAGAGAAAAATAATGAGATACAGGGCTGTGAAGTATTCTATATCCTGTTACATTTAAGTTCTCTAGCTAGTGGTCAAACTACACATACATTTGAATTGCTGTCCACAATATCTCCCAAATCCCTTGCTTCTTTGGACCATATTAAAAAACCTTAACATTTCATATATCTTTAGTTATTGCTGTTAGATAGGGCTTACAGATCAGTTTATGCAAAGTTGTCAGAGGACTTTTTAGATCCATCATATTTTCTTGGTTAAAAATAATTAAAAACAGTCTGTACAAAACAGTTCCAACAGGTAATAAGTATAAAGGATAAAATGTATTTTAACAGACTGCTGATTCCTTGTTTATTTGAATAGCAAGACTTTATTTTCTTGTAATATGACCTAAGAAAGAAAATGTGCATGGCGTGCTTCACCCATTCTTCTCATACATGTGACATTTTCAGACAGTGCAATTACACACTTACTTTGTCTCAGTCTCTGGGAGTGCTGATCCTGCAAAGTAGTGTACTGCCTTGCATATTCAACACAGAAAACATAATATACAAAATATTGCTGCTGTAAAAAGTCTTTACACTCCTTTAGTCCCCTTACAAAAGGATCCATGGAAAAATATTATATCCCCCTAACCTTCACAAACATACAAGCTGTTTGTATCTTTCAATGAGTTCATAATGGTTTACCCAAGCAAACTCATTTATATCACTCTATTTTCTGTCCAATGTTGCCATCTAGAGTAGAATATAGCCTTTTACAGCTAACACATATGGACTGTTTTACCGAAAAGCAGCCACTTATCCAGAAGGTTATTCCCAAAAACTAGATGTCGTGGTAGTTCTTCCCAGGGAGATGTCCATGCTGCTGAGGAAATGCTTCTGAATGTACATTTCACTGCTGGTAATTTCCATACTGGCCCTAAAAAGAACACACTATGAGCTTAGAGTTTTTTTCCTAGCCTTCTTTGCTTGAAAAAGGACTATAAAAACTATTCAAAAATCAAACATTTCAAATATAAAGAGATATTAAAATTTAATTTAAAATAATTTACTCTGCCCAATTTGAATGCTGGTATAAAAATTCAAGCTCTTATTAAACAAAAACTGTCAACAAAAACCTAATAATGAATGTATGCTATGCACTGAAGGGAGTGGAGGAGTAGCCTAGTGGTTAGAGCACTGGCTTGGTAACCAAGCAACCAGGGTTCAATTCCCACTAGCACTCCTTGTGGCCTTGGGCAAGTCACTTAACCCTCCATTGCCTCGGAAGAAAGGCCTGGCAATCTACTTCCGGTGACACTGCCAAGTTTTCTTGGCAGTGTCACCGGAAGTAGATTGCCAGGCCCCTGCCCCTGCGCGCGGACCTTTCCCCCGTTTTTGTTAAGCTAAGTAATGGTGGCTGGGTTTGGCTGTCGCCTGTTCTTATATGTTTCCTGAGTATTTTTAACCTTTGTGGGTCGGTGGTGGCATTTGGTCCTTGATGTTAAAGGGCTTTTGTTTGGCAGTGTGACCTCGGCTTGTGCCTTGATCACGTTTTGCTTTTTGCCCGGATTGCTGAGACCTTGCCTACCACTTTTGTTACACAATTTTTCAAGTGTTTAAATATCAGAATGAAGATCGATACATTGTTTTCAATCAGAAACTAATGTTTTAGAGTGAGTTTTTGTTTTGATTGCTTCTTACACTTTTATACATTGACCAAGCATTTTTGGCTCACACCAATGGCAGCAGCCTTCTCTACCTCCTCTGGTCTAACCCAGTTTTGTTGCTGCAACTGGTAATACTCTATACTCTGCCAGTGGACGTGTCCCCCTTGGTTATAAGTTTTTGTGTAAAAATGAGCCCTTCGTGTTACTTATACAAAGCTATTCTGATTTCAGTTCATAACTGCTCAGTGTATTGGTATAAATACTCTTTCCACTCATTTATACTGCCGTCCTTAGGTTACAGGAACAGCATTACCAAATAATAACTGATACTATCATCCACAGATTGTATCCCAAGCTTTATTGTCTGTCTCTCCACAATACCAAATTGCTCAGTTTACTAGTCAAAAACATTTTGCACAACACTTAAGAACCTTGGTAGGTTCAAGATTTATCCACAGAGCACCAGGAAAGTACTTTCAGATTTAAAGTCTGATCTTTTATGCTAACAGCAAGTGATGATGTATTTTGCGTTACTACTTCATATAGTATTTAGAAATTTCAAAATCAGTTTTATATAGTTCAAGATTTTAAGAACAGATTATATCCTGCTTATTTTTTTGTCGTGGGCCTCTAATCTCATTTCAACGCTTGACAAACGCATAAAATGTGTGTTCTGATATGAATTCTTTTTATGTTACTGGCCAGTCAGTCAAGATTTGATTGAGCCAGTTACCAAAATGGTGCTTAACAGGATGGCTGAATCGTGAATCTAGTTTTCATATATTTGGATCTCATAATTTCATATTAATTCTAGTTATTTCAGTAACATTTTAAAAATGGAGATAGGTATTTAGCACCACTAAATAGTCAGATTTACGGAAACTAATTCATAAGTGCTGCCCCAGGGATTTGGATTTGTTCTGATAACCTTTGCAAAGATGAAGGTGTATTTCTTCACCTGTGCAATATCACTGGCTTCAGTTATCTGCCTCCCTGTATCACTGCACAATTACTCAAACAATGAGCAATTTGAGAAAGACAATCTCTTCTTTCAACCAAAATATTTAAAAGTACTAAAATGTAACATCTTACAAAACATGTTTTTCAAATGGCAATAATGTTTTTTGGAGCATGTTAATCAGAATTAAACCTATTCTGTAACATGCTCAAATCCAGTCATTAGAGGAAGTGGTATGTTCAAAGCAATGCAACAGCTATACCTGATCATATCCATAAGGCCTCTGTTGTGGCTGTGGGGGTCCAGGTTGTGCAGGCCTATATCCTCCATACTGCTGGCCTTGCCCTTGGGGGTAATTAGGATATTGGGGACCACTTTGGGAAGGACCTATGAAAAGGACAAATTAGTAAGTCATTAATTTGAAGAAAAAAGAAAAAGTAGAAAGAATTCTGGTTCTTTAAAAGTCTACAAAAAAAAAAACGAAGAAAAAACCTGCAAGCTATGTGACAAATGTGTAGATTTCTACTTCTAATATCTGTTACCATTGCCTTGCACTACTTTCAATTAACAACAATCTGTTATGATACTGGCATCAAGTTGATACCTGAATCGCAAATGACAACTAAATAGTTTAGCACTATGTCCAGTGCTAAGGGCCTGATATTCAAAGCAATTAATGTGGCTAGCAGAGCTGCTAGCCACGTTAATTGTGGTGAACGAGATATTCAGCAGCTGAATATCCATGGCTGTTGGCTGTACACGCCCCGATGCTAACCACTTAGCATTGGGGTGTGTTGAGTGTGTTACGGAACAGGTAGCGATATGCGATGAAAGCCAGGCACAGGTAACCTTAGCTCAATATCGCTGCATCTTAACTGGCGCAGGTAACCTTGGCTCAATATCATTGCATCCTAACTGGCACAGGTAAGCCTGGCTCAATATTGCCGCTGCCTAGTCACCAATCGGCAAAAGCAGCCTGGATATTCAATGCCAAGGCTGCGTATGACCCCAGCATTGAATATCCACGTTTACTGTTCAGTGCCAGTGGTCAGCTGCCGGTGCTGAATCTGTCCCTAAATGTTTATGAATCTGCTGCTTTGCAATGTATCTGATCATTTTGAAAGAGTGAGCAGTAACGTCCCCCAGTAAAACAAGTTTTCCTATACCGAAAAAAAATGATGGCAGATAAAACCAAGTTGCTTACCTGTAGCAGGAGTTCTCTGTGGACAGCAAGATACAATTTCTCATGACACTGTGACATCACAGATGGAGCCCCACATGGGAATTAGCTTAGGATTCTTCCATAAGCTTTTGAAATGCTTCACCATATATGTGCGTCACTTCCTGCCTGCTGTAGTTGCACAGCACCACCTCAATCTTAAAAAAAAAGCTAACAACAGAAAACAGCTCCTTTGAGAGAGAGGAAGATAAGCGAGGACTTGTACCCTGCTGTCTACAAAGAACATTTGCTACGGGTATGTAACTTGGCTTTCTCAGAGAAGATGCAGGATAAAAGACCTCTCAACATTCCATAAGGAACTTAAGATTCTGCTTTATAAGGAACACTTCAGAAACGTGCCATAACCTAGATAGACCTAATCAAGTTCTCATAGCACAGAAAACAGTTCAAATTGAGATCTTCCTTTTAAAAGTAGATTCCAACTGCTCCTAGAACAAATATAATTATCCAAATGTACAACAAACTTATACAGACTTGTTTTATTCATGTTACTTTAGTTTAAGAGTTTAATTTTATATGTAAGTTTGTTAGATGTGTTATTGTTAAATGTAAACTGTTTTGATTCAAGATAAAGTGGTATATAAAAACAACAAACATGGGGCTCCCTAGCTACAGGAGGCCTGCAAAAGGAAAAGAGGAAACTAATGAACATGCAAGGCACTGCAACAAGTAGACAACACTTTTTTTTTGGGTGGCAAAAGCCTCTCATCATTTTTCTCTTTAAAAAAAAAATCCTTTTTGAAAGCAGCCTGTAAATTAAAAGAAATGGTCCTAGGTGGGGGTGGAGTTGGATTCTAATCCCCAAAGATATTCCGGAGGATGGACTGGCCAAACCTAGTCATGCCAGGCATCTCTTCTTAGAAAGTAGTGTGATGTGAATGTATGGACTGAAGTCCAAGTTGCAGCCCTACAAATTTCCTCCATGGAGGCTAACCTCAAGTGAGCTACCAAGGCAGCCATTACTTGGGAGTCAAGTCTACCTGGATGTAAGTAAAGGAAATGCAGTCTGTTAGCCAACTGGATAAAGTGCGTTACTAATGGCAGCTCCCGGTTTGTTTGGATCAAATCAAACTAAAATGCTGGGTGAATTTTAAGCTCTTTTAAGTCTGCTGCAAATAGAAGGCTAAGACTCTTTTGAAGTCCAATGTATAAAATGCGCTTTTACGTTTGTGGGCATGAGGCCTAGAAATATAATGCTGTCTGGCAAGGTAGTAATCAGACACTACATAAGAAAGGAACTCTGGATGACTGCGCAGAACCACCTTGTTATAGAACTTAGTGGATCAGTTATTAGGGCCTGGAGCTCACTTACTCTACAGGCTGAAGTTACTGCCACCCAAAAGGCAACTTTCCAAATCAAGTACTTCAGTTCTCAGGAATCAAGTAGCTCAAACAGAGCTTTCATCAGCTGGGTTAAGACAACACTAAGGTTCTATGACACTGCTGGCTTGATGAAAGGCTTCAACAGAAGCAAGCCCAACAAAACCAGTTAACTAAAGGCTGTAGAGAGAGAGGTTTACATTCTACATAGCGGTGCTAGTGTGCACTTGAGTTCAGTTGGCATCTAACAGAGTTGTTCTTTAAACCTAACTTGGATAAAGGTAGAATGTATTCAATCAGTTTTTGTGTGGGGTGAGTAAATAGATCTAAGGCCTTTCCATCACACTTCGGAACAAATCTCTTCTATTCAGTGTGACAAGGCAGTGGCAAAAGCCAGGAGGATGTTGGGTTGAATACAAAGAGGAATTACCAGCAGAAAGGAAGAGGTTCTAATGCCACTGTGTAAGTCACTGGTGATGAGGCCTCACTTGGAATACTGCGTTCAGTTTTGGAGACCATATCTCGTAAAGGATGTAAAAAGACTGGAAACGGTTCAGAGGAAAGCGACCAAAATGATTTGGAGCCTGCATCAGAAGCCTTATAAGAAGAGACTTGAAGACCTAAATACGTACACTCTAGAGGAGAGGAAGGATAGGGGAGATATGATTCAGACCTTTAAATACTTAAAGGGTATTAATGAACAAACAAACCTCTTCCAAAGACGGGGAAGCTGTAAAACTAGAGGGCATAACGTTGAAAGGCAATGTCAGGAAATACTTTTTCACTGAAAAGGTGGTGGATGCTTGGAATGCCCTCCCGATGGAAGTGGTGGGGGCAAATACAGTAACAGAATTCAAAATGGCATGGGACAGACACAGTGGATCCCTCAATAGCAACAGGCTAAAATCAAAATAAACTTAACTATCTAATTTCTCAACAAACAAGGGTGCCCTACATAGAGCGGTGGGTTCACCCCTAAAAAAAAAAAAGACATGGGGAGGGGTGACCTGCATGGAGCGGCAGGTGCACCTACTCTTGCCACCTTGCTGGGTGCATGAAGTAGCTGCTTTGGACTATCTGCCGCATCCACTGTGATGAGAGGCCTTCTGTGGGCAAACAGGATGAGCTGCCTCCCCCGTGGGCCCTGATAGATTCGCTACGCTAAGCAGAAACCAGTCAAAACCCCACCCTAGGCTTGCGTTGCAGAGCTGGCTGGGCCTTCTAAGGCTTCTCTCTGCATTGCTGACAAAGAGCCTGTACCTTTGGCTGAGAGCTCTGGGGGCTCGGGAGATACCGGCGCTTATGGTGGTAGAAAGTCTTCTGGTCTTGGTACTTCTTACAAGAAGAGTCGGCAGTCTTCCTTGAGAGCCTGGTGAGGGTGACATGCTGCATCTTTATCTCGCCAGCCTTAGCTTCCGCCTGTTTTCCAAAGAGGTTGTACCCCCCGGCAAAGCACATCCGCCAGCTTATCCTGCAGTCACTACTACAAATCCAAGGACTGGAGCCAGGCAAGCTGGCGGGTTCCAATTCACACTGCCACAGCCCTGCAGGTTGACTCGAAGGAGTCATAAGTCGCCCGGACCATGTACTTGGAACAGTCCTTACTGTGGCCTACCAGGGTGTGGAAGTAGTCCAGGCGCTCAGAGAGGATAAGTGAGCCAAACATGGCTAGATACAGCACGATGCCCTTCAGGGAACATGCCTATGTACAGCTGGTATGAAAGGACCCTAGCCACCAGAATGGTGCTCTGGAAGCACCACCTGCCAAAGGTGTCCAAGGCCGCCACCTCCCTGCCTGGGGGCATTAAGGAATTAGTTTTACTGCTCTTGATCCTCCTTCACGGCCAATTCCACTGCCAGAGAGTGCTGCAGGAGTTGAGGTTTCTCAAAACCCGGGGCCTTTTGGACCCTGTACATCGAGTCCAGCCTCCTGCTAACCGATGGCACTGTGAGGGGATTCTCCCACTTCCTCATCTTCAGCCTCTGTAGGATCTGATACACTGCTTCCTTGGGGGCCGAAGGGTACTGGAGGATCTCCAGTTCCTCTGTCCTAGTCTCATCCTCAGACTCCAGGGGGAAGAAGACTGCTTTGGCCATATCCTTCATGACGTCCTGGAAGGACATATCCTCCATAGGCGACTTCCACTGTTCATATGGAGCAGAGGGGCCTTAAGGGAGCTTGGGGGGACCTGTTCTCGGACACCTCTGATTCCATCTTGGTCTCCCAGCCATTGGAGTCAGACTCCAAGAGGAAGTTGAAGTAGCATCGGGCCTCCTCCCAGTGCTATCTCCGGCCACATGGAGAGGCAGAGCATCGATGAGACCAATGGTGCACTGAGTGCTTCTGTGGGCTCACTGAGGCATCTGACCCCGATAATCACAAGAGGGAGAAGGCCATGAGAACTGGTGTTGATTCAGATTGCAGGCCCAATGCACCTGCCTTGGAGTGCAGCACATGGGTCTTGAGAATCGGCTGCAGAGATTGCAATGACAATGCTCTGTGCACTGAAGGGCCAGTTTGCTGCATGGCCAACATCGCTGCCATATGGGCCTCGAGGGCACAAGGGTGTCCTTTGAGGATTGCTATCTCCAAAGGCATTGGGGTCGGGATGACTACATTGGCCATTGACTCCAGCACCTCCGTCAGGGAATCCACAACGGAAGGGACATCGGGGAGTACCCAGTGTCCCTCTGATGCCCTGGGGGATAATTTCTCCTGTTGTGGTACTTTAGCGGGCTGCTCTCAGCCATTTCTCTCCTTGTCGCATTGGGAAGGGCTCCAGTGTCGGTGCACCTGGGTCTTGGTGCAGTGCTCGGGATGCCCCCTTTGACGCTGATGGAGTCGATGAAGGGTCCTTCCTCAATTCTGGGCGATGGCCTTCACTCCAAGCCACCGCGGCACTTTGGTTCTGAGTGTACTCAGGCACTGCTTGATGATGATGCCTCTGTGGAGCCGCATGAGGACATTGGGACTGATGCCAGGGCCAAAGATGCTAAATTCAATGGCCCAAAGAGGGGCTCCCTCTGCTTCTCCCAACCCTTTAGACCCCTCCTTGTCATTTGTAGGCACAGATCACAAGAAGTGGGCTGGTGGTCGGGACCCATGCATTGAAGATGCCAATTGTGCCAATCAGTGACCGAGATGGCCCTGGCATATTTGGTACACTTCTTAAAACTGCTGGCTAGTTTCTGGGACATGTTCAGGACCATAGCCCTGGTGAGGTCCAAGGGCTCGATTGTTCCAGCCTCGGGAAAATTAGTGAGAGAAAAAAAAAGGGAAAACCAGGGCATCAGCACCGGGGCCGACACTACAGACAACCGGCAGTGAAAACTAGATTGGAAATGACCCATTCTTATGTTCTTAAGTGCAGGGTGAGGCACTTGGGATACAGAAATCCAAAAGAAATGTATGTGATAAGGGATGAGAGGCTATGTATGATCCAAGAGAAGGACCTTGGAGTGATAGTGTGTGAAGATCTCAAAGTAGAGAAGTACTGTGACAAGTTGGTATCTGGAGTCCACTAGACTGCAAGATATAAAGCAGTATGGTTTTACTAGAGGCAGGTCTTGTCAATCAAATCTAATTTCATTCTTTTATCTGGGCAACCAGAGAGTTGGACCAGGGAGAACCGTACAAGTGGCACATCAGATTTCAGTAAAGCCTTTGACACCGTTCCTTGCAGGTGACTTATAAAGCACAGTTACTTACCTGTAACAGGTGATCTCTGGGAACAGCAGGAATAAGTCTTCACATATGGGTATCGTCGGTACCGACGGAGCCTGCGCGGGAACACTCCCCAGCGTCCTTAAAGAAAGCTTTTGGGAGCATCCCACAGCCATAGAGGTGGCCATGGCCCTCACATTGTGAGCTGTGACATGGCCCTCCAGAGAAAGATTCTTACTTTGGTAGGCGAAGGAAATACACTGAGCAATCCAATTGGACAGAGTTCTCTTAGAGACTGGAAGTCCTAAATGAGAAGGATCAAAAGCAACAAAAAGTTGAAAGGACTTTCTATGTTGCTGTGTCCTGTGTAAGTAGAAAGCAAGTGCTCTTTTACAATCCAGGGTATGAAGATGCCTCTCTGCACTTGATGCATGAGGTCCTGGAAAAAAGACAGGTAAAAAGACCTCCTGGTTCAGATTAAAAGGTGAGACCACTTTAGGCATAAAGTGTGGATTAGTTCTGAGGACTACCTTGTCATGATGGAACCTTGTATAAGGAGGATTAGCCACTAAAGCTTGCAACTCACTGATATGGCGAGCTGAGGTGACTGCAATGAGAAAAATTACCTTCCAAGAAAGGAATTTTAAGGAGGTAGTGGCTAAGGGTTCAAAGGGTGGCTTCATAAGCTGGCCAAGAACCAGATTCAAGTCCCAGGCCACTGGAGGTGGTCTAATGGGAGGTTTAGTCAAAAGAAGGCCTCTCATGAATCGTGCTATAAGAGGATGAGAGGAAATAGGTTGTCCATTGAGAAGCTTAAGGGATGCTGCAATAGCACTCAAATGGACTCTGATTGAATTTGTTTTAAGGCCTGCATGGGATAAATGCAGCAAATAGTCTAGTAAAGAATGCAAAGGTATTGCAAGAGGGTTGAGACCCTTCTCTGCACACCAAATGGAAAACCTTTTCCATTTAAAAGCATATGAACGTCTGGTGGAAGGCTTTCTGGAAGCATGAAGGATATCCTTCACTTGCTGAGAAAGTTGTAAATCTTGAAGGTCTAGGCCTTCAGCAACAAGGCCCTGAGATGAAGAAACTGAGGATTTGGGTGCCACAAAGTTCCCTCCTCCTGGGAGAGGAGATCTGGAGCAGACCCCAGGTCTAGGGGGGGAGCTTGAGAGAGATGCAGAAGTAGAGGGTACCACACTTGGCGTGGCCAAAGTGGTGCTATGAGGATCATAGTCCCTTTGTCTCTCTGAAGCTTGAACAGAGTCTTGAGGATTAGGGGAATAGGTGGAAAGGCATAAAGGAAGTCTTGCCCCCAATGAAGGAGGAAGGCATCCCTGGCCTGAACTCCCTGACAAGGAATCCTGGAACAGAACCGGGGAAGTTTGGCATTCCACGGACTTGCAAACAGGTCTATGTCTGGGGTACCCCAAATCCGAAAAATTCTGGCTATCTGGTCCCCATGGAGGGACCATTCGTGCGGAAGCAGAACTCGACTGAGTCTGTCTGCCCAAGAGTTTTGAACTCCTGGAAGATATAATGCCATGAGATGGATTTGATGCTCTCTGGCGAAGGCCCACAATCTCAGAGCTTCGTTGCAAAGCGACAGAGAGCCAGTTCCCCCCTGCTTGTTCACGTAGAACATACCTACCTCGTTGTCCGTGTGGATGAGGACTGTCTTGTAGCTGAGCAGGGTGTGGAAGACTGAGAGCCAGAAAGATTGCTCTGAGCTCTAAGAGGTTGATATGTAGATTTGTCTCCTGTGGAGACCAGATGCCCTGGGTCGAGAGATCTTGTAGATGAGCCCCCCAACCCTTTGGAGAGGCATCTGTTGTAAGGGTTTCTTGGGGTAACACCTGTTGAAAGGGGGACCCCAGCAACAGATTTTGAGTGGACTTCCACCAGTGGAGGGACGAAAATAGGCGAAAATAGGCAACCTGATGCCTGGGTCCATTGGGTGGATAGGGTCCACTGAGCTGCTCTCATGTGAAGGCGAGCATAGGGAACCACATGCACCGTGGATGCCATGTGGCCTAAGAGTTGCAACATCTCTCGAACAGTTAAATGGGATTTTAACTGAATCTGGGAGGCTAACTGCACCAAGCGTAGGCAACGGGCCTGGGGAAGATAGGCCCTTGCAGTTGTGGTATCCAGTAAGGCCCCTATGAACTCTAGAGACTGAGTAGGGGTAAGATGGGATTTTGGAATGTTGATTACCAGTCCCAGATACTGAAGAACACGCCTTGTGCAGGCTAGAGAAGTCTGGGCCTCTGACTGGGATGGAGCTCGGATGAGCCAGTCGTCCAGATATGGGAATACGAATATTCCTAGAGTGCGTAGGAATGCAGCTACTACTGCCATGCATTTTGTGAACACTCTTGGAGCAGAGGCCAGACCGAAAGGAAGCATTTTGTATTGGTAGTGCTTTCCTTGGTACAGGAAGCGAAGGAATCTTCTGTGTGTTGGATGGATGAGAACATGGGTGTACGCATCATTGAGATCTAGAGAACAAAGCCAGTCCTGACTCTGGAGGTATGGAAGGAGAGTTCCGAGAGAAGTCATCTTGAATTTCTCCTTGCATAGAAACTTGTTCAATTCTCTGAGATCTAATATGGGTCTGTAGCCCCCTGTTTTCTTTGGGATGAGAAAATAGGGGGAGTAGAACCCTGAACCCTGTTGAAGAAGGGGTACTTCTTCTATTGCCCCTTGGGCGAGAAGGGTAGCAATCTCCTGACCTAGAAGGTTGAGGAGAGATGTTGGAGAATTGAACTGTTTCACCATGGTGTGAGGAGGAAGGTTTAAGAAATGAAGTTTGTACCCTTCCCTTATGATGGAGAGGGTCCACTGCTCTGCTGTGATTTGTTCCCATCTGGGAGCAAAGTGAGCTAACCTTCCTGGGATGGTGAGGGGCTCTGGATGTTCTAGAGACAGAAAGGCTAAGTTCTCTAGTGGAAAGTCAAAGGCCCTGAGGAGGCTGAGGCTGTTGGGCCGTAGCAGTCCTCGCAGCCTGGGTTTTGGCCTGTTTTGGTTGTTGCTGCCTCTTTGTAGCAAAACGACCTTGAGAAGAGACCTGACCATAAGAAGAAAATTTCCCTTTCTTTGGGAAAGATCCCTTTTTGAACAACCTCTTTTTGAAAGGAGCAGTAGTAGACTTTGAAAGTCTATCTAAAGCAGAATTTTCAGCATCCATCTAGTTGGCCTTTGCTTGCCAATCTTTGCCAAACAGGTTTTCGCCTGTACAGGGAAGGTTACCTAGACCATCCTGTACCCAGGATTCCAAATCAGAGGCTTGCAACCAAGCAACTCTGCGTGCACCTATGGCAATAGCCGAGGCTCTACTGACCCCTTCAAAAGAGTCAAAGGCTGCACGGTTGGAAAACTTGGATACATCCTGTGCATGTTTAAGCCAGGTGATATATTCTTCTCTCTTATCTTCTGACATAAAAGGAGATAAGTTTTGCAGATGATCTGTAATCTCTTTTAGAAACATCCCCATATAGAGACTATAGGAGTTTATTCTGGCTACAAGCATACTGGCCTGGAAGACTTTCCTGCCAAAGGCATCTAGGGTTCTGCATTCTCTTCCTGGAGGAGCAGAGGAGTGCCTTTTTGTACTCTTGATCTTTTTCATGGCAGACTCTACCACAATGGAGTGGTGAGGAAGCTGAGTCTTATGAAACCCATGACAAGGAGGAACACGATACATGGTGTCCAACCTTCTGGAATGAGGGGAGGTGGAAAGAGGAGTCTCCCATATGCCCAACATGTGTTCATAAAGAATCTCATGTATTGGTAAGGTGGCTGCCTTTTTAGGAGCCTTAGGATATTGTAGGATATCTAATTTTTTGGCTCTAGGTTCAGTCTCAGAGGTCACTGAGATGGACAGGCCTTTGGCCTCCTCCCTAATAAAGTCCTGAAAAGACAAGTCTTCAGGAGGAGACATTCTCCTTTTTGGAGAAGAGGGTTCCTGAGGAAGGATCCCCGAAGCTTCAATTGAGGCCTCTGAAGAGTCAGAGTCTTCAGAAGAATCGAAGTATCGACTGTCTGGATGCTCTCGTAGAGCCCGATACGCGTACCGGGAGGTATCGACATTGGGAGTAATCGGTACCGGGCCGGTACTGATAGGCATCACTGGATAGCGTACCGCTGCCGTCGATGCTGATGTCGATGCAAGCGGTACTGGTATCGGAACCGGAATCGGATCCTGTACCGGAATCGGGGTTTGTTGCGGTACCGTAGGCGTTGCAGCTTGAATGAATGCCGTGATGGCACGCTGCATGGTCAGAATATTCTGATCCATCGACGCCACCAAAGTCTAGATATCGGTACCGGTAGAAACTGCCGGTACCCCAGAACATTGTAACAGGTGATCGGTCGAGGCCGAGCCATCAATGTCAACCTGTGACCCCATAGGTAGTGCTTTGGAAGCCGGAGCCTCCCGCCGGGGTAATTTTGCCGGTGTGGTATCCTCAAGAGTAAGCCCGGGGGCATCTCGATAATAAGAGGGAGATAAACTCTGAGGACCGGCCAGATTTAAATTTGGTTACCTGAGATCCATGGGATGAAGAAGCAGCCCTGGAAGACGTCGATGCCACGGAAGCTGCATCGGAGGGAAACAGGGTACTGAGCTTAGCTGCCCGATTCTGTAACCCTCTTTTGGACATCATGGAACAGGACTCACAATCCGCAATGGACCTAAACATTTTAGACACCAGTCATGGGTGTCGGTGACAGAAATAGTGCTACTGCACTTTGTGCATTTTTTAAACCCGGAGGCGGGTTTTTCCATGAGGGAAAATTATCTCTGTAGGCCTAAGGCCCCAGAAGAAAAATGCACTGAAAAAGTACAAGGGTTTTTTTTTTTTTTTTTTTTTTTTTAAAGAAAGAAAAAGAACCGGTAGTACCGGTGCGGAATCGAGAAGGCAGACACGCGACTAAAGAAAAAGAAAAGAAAAGAAGAAATTCTTCAGCGGTGACAGGAAACACGACCTGCTGGCTCCGCGGAAAAGAAGAACTGGAGAGAGGCAGTTAGGAAAAGGCGGGAAGGCAGCACGCAGGCGCTGTGGGATGCTCCCAAAAGCTTTCTTTAAGGACGCTGGGGAGCGTTCCCGCGCAGGCTCCGTCGGTACTGACGATACCCATATGTGAAGACTCATTCCTGCTTGTTCCTGGAGATATAAATTGAACACCCTAGGGATGGACCATAAAGTAACTGACTGGATTAGAAATTGTTTGAGTGGGTGGTGACAAAGGATAAAGTTAAATGGAGCTCACTCTGAGGTGAAGGATGTTACCAGTGGTGTGCCACAGAGATCCTTGATCTGGTTCTTTTTAACATTTTTGTAAGTTATATTGCAGAAGGGATGTCAGGAAAGGTCTGCCTCTTTACAGATGATACCAAAATCTGCAATAGAGTAGACACCCAGGAAGGTGTAGATAACATGAGGAGGAATCTAGCAAAGCTTGAAGAATGGTTGAGAATTTGGCAGCTAAGATTTAATGCTAAAAAATACAGGATCATGCATTTGGGCTGCAAAAATACAAGAGAGCTTTAAATTATAGGGATGAAATACTTCTGCCCATGAAAGAAGAGCTGAACCTGGCGTGATCATTTCTGATGATCTTATGGTAGCTAAAAGGTGATGGCAAAAGCCAAAAGGATGCTTGGGTGCACAGGGAGAGGAATGGCCAGCAGAAAGGAGGTAGAAATAGTGTGTCTGTTTAAGTCTTTGATGAGATCCCATTTGGAGTACTGTGTGCAATTCTGGAGACCACACCTTAAAAGGATATAAACAGGATGTTGTTGGTGCAGAGGATGATTACCAAATAGTCAGTGGGCTTTGTCATAAGGCATATGGGGACAGACTTAAAGATCTCAATATGTATACTTTGGAAGAAAAACAAGAGAGGGGAGCTATGATAGAGATGTGGAGGAGGTAAAAACATCCCAAGAACAGGAAAAACCACAATTCAAGCACCCAAATTTGCAGAATCACAAGGAAGCAAAGGATAGTGGTATTTGGTGACTCTTCTGAGAAGTACTGAGGTGTCCATCTGCCAATCAGACTTGATGTCGCAGGAAGTTTGCTGTCTGCCAGATGACAAAATCCAAGATGTTACCGAGAGTTTGCCGAGACTCAAACCTACTGATTATTATCTGATGCTGCTCATCCATGTTGGCACAAATGATATTGCTAGGTACCCCATCAAGAGAGACTTCATGGCTCTGGGAGAGACAGTGAAACAGATAGGTGCGCAGATGGTGCTGTCCTCAGTCCTCCCTGTTGGGGGTAAAGTCCAAGGCAGAGGAGCTTGCATCCTAGAGATGAATGCATGGCTACATGGATGGTGTCCGAGTGCTTTGGTTTCCCTTTGGTTTAGTCTTCCAAAGGCTGCTGAGCAGAGATAGTATCCACCTATCCAAGGAGGGTTGAAGTATCTTCCGCAGCAGACTGGCTAATCTACTAAAGAAGGCTTTAATCTAGATTTGTTGGGGACAGGTGAAGAAAGCCACCAGGTAAATAACATATTACAATACTTCTGTAGACATGGGTAAAAAGGGCAAGATCTGAAAAACGGTGTGTATTAATGCCCGTAATATGAGAAATAAGATTCTGGATGTTGAAGCTTTAGACGCCAAGTTGGAAGAAAGACGCCGAGTTGGAAGAAAGACGCCGAGTTGGATTTAGGGCAGTTATGGAGACATGGTTCATGGAGAACCATGACTGGGATGTGATTATGTTCATTATATAAAGAAACACCACTTTTTAAACCTTATGAATATTTACATCACTATACAGAATGTCAGATAAGGATCTCAGCTGGGGGGTCCCAACCTTACTTAGCAGCACACAAGGCTGCAGTTGCATAGCTATCCTCGTTAAATCTCTTTCATTGGTCCTTATCAAACCAAGTTTAAATTTTTAAATGCATATAAAAAGCTACTCAGCTCGTTATAACAAGGAGCTCTGCATAACCTTCCCAACTGCTGAACAGATACTCGACTTGTGTTTCACCAATACAACTTCTAATGGCTGCTTCAGGAGAGCGGTACAGCATGGCTGACGAGTAATGACATTCCTCTAGATCTCACTCCCATACTTCTGTGTCTTTACAGAAACCTGCAGAAAAGAACGTATAAAGCGTGATAAGGTCATCACAACACAGAAATAGCATAGTTACCCACCTGTAATAGATGATCTCCAGGAACATCAGGAATCAGTCTTCACATATGGTGTGAATGTCACCAACGGAGCCCAAGCAGGAACATTTCCCAGCATCCAACAGAAAAGCCTTTGGGAGCACTCCACTGTGCATGCGTGCCTGCCTTCTCAGCTCCTCTCCTCAGTTGAGTTTGTAACAGAGGAAGAGAAAAGTAAAAAAACCCTACAACTCCTAGGAGAGGAGAGCGGGTTGTGAAGACAGATTTCTGCTGTTCCCGGAGATCACTGTTACAGGTAACTATGCTATCTCCAGAAACAAGCAGGAATGTAGTCTTCACATATGGGACTCACTAGCTCCCAGGTACCAGACTGGTATGGAGGAGAGGGTAGTGCTATCCCTGAGGCAAAGAAGGTGTAGCCAAAGAGTCTAGAAGCGTTGTGGGCCATTGGACTCGATTCCAGGTGATACTCCCCCCAATGATAGTCCGGAATTCTGTAAAAAAACAAGATGGAGAGTAGGATTTGAGTTTAAATCCCAAAGAGGTGCTGTAACTTGGCCAAAAAAATGCATCATGAACGGAGTCTCTATCCAGACCGTAGAGTGCAGCAAAGGTATGAATAGTTAATTGTTAAATGTAAACACTGTTAACAGCTTTTGTATACAGTTCTGATGAAACGTTTTATGTAAACAAGTTCTGTTCCTTGTAAACCACCTTGAGAATCTGAAAGGCGGTATATAAAAAATGTTAAATAAATAAATATGACAGGTAGTTGCCCAACAGATCTCAATTGATACTGAATGGAGGTTGACTATGGAGGCTGCCATAGCCCACACATTGTGAGCAGTGACATGACCCTCCAAAGAATTATGCCTGTGCATAAGCGAAAAAAATGCAATCCGCTATCCATGTGGATAGAGTATGTTTCATCACTGGTAGATCCAGGTGACTAGTATCAAAGGAGATGAATAATTGAGACAATCATCTGTGATCCTTAGTTTTATCCAGGTAGTAAGCCAGCGCTCGCTTGCAGTCTAAGATGTGTAGTGCTGCTTTAGTCCAAGATGCATGTGGTCTATGCAAGAAAACCAGGAGGATTTGACTGGTTTAGATGGAAAGAGGAATCTACCTTTGGGAGGAAGTGTGGATGTGATCGGAGAACCACCTTTGTCATGGTGAAAATGAGTATAGGGAAATCCGTCACTAGAGCTTCAGTTCACTGATGCAGCGAGCTAAAGTGACGACAATAAGGAAGATGACCTTCCAAGAAAGAAACTTCAGTGAAATGGTGGCTAAAGGTTCGAAAAGTGGCTTTAGGAGTGCTCGTTTGTCAGTTGTTACCTAGGTCACTGGGTGGTATTACCTAATTTTGCAGTTATTAGGTAGGCTCGGTGCCTAGGCAGTTGTCTGTATTTACCTTTCTATTGGATCCTACTCAGGTGTAGGGCTAGAGAGATGTGGATATAGTTTGATATTTTCTTGTAGTAGTTTGTTTTCTTAATGATTTGAATTACCTTTCCCATGTCTATTTCTCCTCAATTGTTATTGCTTGAAATGTATTTGCTGATAAGTGCATAAATAAAATTTAAAAAAAAAAGTTGCACTAGAATGACATTCAGATCCCAGGCCATCAGAGATGGTTTAATGGGTGACTTGGACAGCAGAAGACCCTGCATGAAGCATGCTACCAAGGGGTGTGAGGAGATAGGCTGTCCATCCACTGGTCAGTGAAAGGCCGCAATGGCACTAAGGTGAACTTTTACTGAATTATTTTTCAGACCTGTCAAGGATAAGTGGAGAAGATATTGTAGAAGGAGATGCTAGAAGGATATCCTTGATCGCCTGTGGTAGGTCGAGGTCAGCAAATACTAGTCTTTCAGCAGCCATGCCGTGCAGTGTAGTGAGGACACAATAAGATGGAAGATCATCCCATGGTCCTGAGAAAGGAGATCAGGTGCACATCCCAGGTTGTGTGGTTGAGTTTGTGCAAGGCGAAGAAGCAGAGGAAACCACGGTTGATGGGGCTAGAAGGGGGCTAGAAGAATCATGGAGCCTGTGTCAGCCTGTAATTTGAACAGTATATGTCTTAGGTATCAAGGAGATGGGAGGGAATGCGTAAAGCAGACCCTGCCCCCAGTGGAGAAGGAAAGCGTCTGGTGCTTGTCTGTGCAGTGATGGAACTCTGGAGCAGAAGTGTGGGAGCTGTGTGTTTTGCGGAGTGGCAAAAAGCTCTATAAGTGGGGTTCCCCACTTCTGGAAGATCCAAGCAGCCATCTCCCAATGCAAGGTCCATTCATGTGGACAAAGGATATGGCTTAGCTTGTCCACAAGGACATTGAGTTCGCCTGGAAAGTACACCGCGCTAAGGTGAACATGGTGTGCGATGGCAAAGGACCATAGGCGAATCGCTTCCTCGCAGAAGGGATGGGACCCCATTCCCCCCTATTTGTTCATGTAGAACATGGCAACTTGGTTGTCCGTCCTGACTAGAACAGGATGCCCTAAAAGTTGAGGAGGAAAATTCCAAAGAGCATTTGTCAGTGCCCATCGTTCTAGCAGGATGATCTGCAGGGCAGATTCCTGTTGTGTCCGCAGTCCCTGTGTGGTCAGGTCATTCAGATGCGCCCCCTCAGCCCAGCTTGGAAGCATCCGTTATCAGGGTGTATCAAGGTAGAGGCATCTGAAAAGGTGACCCGATGAATAGGTTATGGGGACCACCACCACTGAAAGGATCTGATCAGTTGAGGGGTGATGTGGATCTCATCTCTGAGACGCCCCTTTGCTTGTGTCTATTGAGAGGACAGGGTCCACTGTGCTTCTTACACGTGTAATCAAATGTAGGGGATGACATGGATTGTGGAGGCCATGTATCCTAATAGCCTTAGCATCTCTCGAGCTGATACTCTGCTTTGCTCTTGTATCCCTCTTGCTATCTCGATGAGGAGGGGCACAGAGATCCTGTGGGAGGAAAGCTCGGGTCTGTTGAGTGTCTAAGAGTGCTCTGATGAACTCCAGTCGTTGGGTTGGAGTGAGGTGAGACTTTGGAAAGTTTATGACAAATCCCAGGTGTTGAAACACCGTGATGCTACGATGAAGGGAGAGAGTCTTACCTCCCCAGATCAGCCAGTCATCTAAGTAATGGAAGACGAATGTCCCCAAGATGCGTAGGTAGGCAGTGATGACTGCCATGCATTTGGTGAGGACCCTTGGGACGGAGGCTAGACCAAAGGGAAGAACCCGTTATTGATTATGGTTTCCTTGAAGCATTAAGCGCAGATACTGTCTATGCAAGGGATGAATTAATAAATGTGTGTATGCCTCTTTTAGTTCTAGAGAACATAGCCAATTGTGTGTCTGGAGGTATGGGAGAAGAGTTCCTAGAGAAAACATTTTGAACTTTCTCAGACCATGAACTTGTTTAGGTCTCTGAGATCCAAGATGGGCCTGAATCCTCCTGTTTTCTTTGGAATGAGAAAATATGGAGGCTAGAAGCCCATCTTTTCTTGAGGAGGAGGAACCCTTTCTATGGCACCCTGGGACAACAAGGTCGTCACCTCTTCTTTTAAGAGAGTGCTTTGAAGGGGTTGTGTGGGATAATCCCCTGTGAAGCCGGTGGCGGGTAAGGTTTCAAAGTGAAGCTGATAACCTCTTTGGACAATCTGGAGTGTCCACTGTTCAGATGTTATGAGGTGCCACCTGTGGGCATAGTGACAGAGTCTGCCTGCTATGTGGACAGGCTGGGGACCCTGCAGAGGCAGATTGGCAATGCTCTCTAGGAAGGAGTCAAAACCGAGGTGAAGGTTGTGCCTGTGCAGCTGGTTGAGGTTTAGGAACCTTGTGCTTCCTTGCTTGGTGAGGGGTCTTGCTGCCTCTGCTGAGGATGCTGAGGCTGATAGGCAGCAGAAGGCAGATAAGGAGGATAGTATCTCTTCTTCTTAGGCTAGAAAGACTTCTTGGAAAAAGCCTTCCCTCTTGTATGGGTCAGCTGTCTTCCTGGATAGGCGTTTCAGGGTGAGATCATATGTCTCAATCTCTCCTGCCTTTTCCCTCCAGTCTTTACCAAACAGGTTTTCTCTAGTACATGGGATATTGACCAGCTAGTCCTGGACCCATTGCTCAAGATCTGATGCCTGTAACCAGGCCATTCTGCGAGCCCCATTGCAGACTGCTGAAGCTTTGCTTGTTGATTCAAAGGCATTAAAAGAGGATCTGGTAAGAAACTTGGAAGTATTTTGGCCTTGCCTGTTGAGTGTCTGGAATGCACTCCACTTATCCTCAGGAAGCAGTGGGGTTAAAATGTCCGGATCCCTGGTGACATCCTTCAGAAACATGCCCATATGCAGCATGTACGGGTTTATTCTGGAGGCCAACATGCAAGTTTGGAAGCATCGACGCACAAAGGCATCGGGTGTTCGAGTCCCTGCCCAGAGGCATGGATGAATGGTTCTTTGAGCTCTTTATTCAGCGCATGGCTGATTCCAACACCATTGAGTGGTGGGGGAACTGAGGTTTTTGGAATTCTGGGCACTCTGGTACATGGTATCAAGCCTCTTGCTGACAGGCGGAACACCAAGCAGGGATTCCCACAGGTAGACCATACGATTCTGCAGGATATGATGCACCGGTAAGGTATCAGCCTCCTTGGGCATGTGAGGGTATTGGAGTATCTCCAATTCCTCTGCCCTCTGTTCCTTTTCCGAGGATGCCATGACGGAAAGCCCCGCTACCATATCACATATGAATTCCTGAAAGGATATATCTTCTGTTGGGGACTGACGCCGTTCCTGAGGTGGCGAAGGGTCTTAAGGGATATCTGGGAGGTGTCGAGAATCGAGTGATCCTTCAGCAGATTTTAAAGAACTGGAATCAGTCTGGCAAGAAGTCAAAGTATTGGCGGTCTTGGGTTTCACCTCAATGCTTCTTGGATGTTGTGGGTCGATGCAGATACCGATGCTCAGAGGTATCGGAATTGAAAGCCATAGCAGTTTGAGACTGTTGGGCACCAGGGGTCAGTTCCAATTCAGGTATTGTCCTCGGGGGTTCCGATGATGTCAGTCTGAAAGCCAGCATCAGGGCTGATACCGCTGGCGGTATGCTAGTTGCAGATGCTTGCACTCCTGGAGCTCTTGATTTTATTGGTACTGAGGCGAAGTGTGGCCACACTCATCTTGAGAGCTGGCATGCGCTGGTCCAGGAAGGTGGCCAATGTCTGGGTTCAGTCACCTACGGGGCTTTGAGCCACCATCCCAGAACATGGAACTGGTAGCTCTCCGGAAGTCAATTCCTCGGGAGCATTCTGGAGCCCCTCCTGTGCTTTGGAGGACTGTTTGGCTAGCCAGTCTGCATCGGAAGCACCCAAGGGGAGTCACGATCCTTATGCTGGGACTATCTCTCTGGTTTCGGTATCAGTCTTTGATGCTGATGAACTGGGAGCAGCCAGAGACTTCGACTTACTTTTATGTTTGGACCTGAGACCCATGCAAGGAAGTCGATGCCCTCTAAGTCGAAGCCACTGAAAAAGAGTCCGAGGCGAACAACGATCCATACTTGGCTTGATTCTTTAGGCCTCTCTTTGTCATTTGTTTACACAAAGGACAAGATTTGGGTTGATGTCAGGGCCCAAACATTTGAGACACCAGTCATGTTTATCAGTGACCGATATGATACCGGCACATTTTTCTGAAGCCACTAGTCGGCTTTTCATGCCTTCAATAATGGTCTTCAAGGTTGAAGAGAAGGTTATGGAGGCTAGAGGCCTAGTTTATTGGTGAAACCCATGTAAAAACGTAGAGAAAATTCATAAAAATAAAAAATAAAAATAATTTTCAGGGTCAGTGTCTGAATCGATGGAACTGGCAGCGACGGGAAGGCAGAAACACGATGTTCCACAAAAACAGAACGATTTTTGGTGGTGACAGGATTATATGTCCTGCTGGTTCCGCGAAAAACAAAGAACTGAGGAGAGGAGTTGGGAAGGTGGGAAGGCAGGCACGCAGGTGCAGTGGAGTGCTCTCAAAGGCTTTCCTGTTGGATGCTGGGGAGTGGTCCCGTGCGGGCTCTGACAGTGACATTCGCCCCATATGAGAAAACAATATTCCTGCTTATTCCTGGAGATCCATTCTATTTCTTTATTGAGACCATAAGGCTGCAAACTATTCAATCTAAAATTCCAGCGTTGTTCTAAATGTGCCAAATACAAATATCTGTTGCCTGACAATGTAGAAGACACGAACAATAAACCACCGCATATCATGCCATAAGTATGTTTGATCAATGCAGTGTTGACCAAGAGGTGCTGACAGAAATTGAGTCGACAACTGAGATTTGTGCTCAATCAAGTGGTTCTCTACCATTCTACAAGTCCTCCCCATATAAACCTTAGTGCAGGGGCAAACATTCACATAGATGGCCTAGGTTGTATGGCAATTGGTCACATATTTCAATTTATATTCCTTGCCCGTCTAGGGGTCAGTCCAACAACTTAGAAGTGTAAGAATTATCACACATAATGCATTGACCACAAGGGAAATGACATTCTTCCACAAACCTATCCTAAGTTTCCCGTTCAATTTCAGAATGAACCACATAGTCCTGTAGGTTCTTATCACGGGTGTAGACAATGCAAGTACCTAACTTGAATACCTTGTGCAGGGCTAAAACATGCTAAGGAGTATAAATGCTTTGTGCTAAAGTCACTGCAGAAATTTGTTTATCCATTGGTGCATGCATTGGTGAGAAGTAATGTTCTATTAGCATGTAAAGCCCATAGATATGCAGCTTTCACAACTCGATAAGGGTAGCCTCAGTAGTAAAATCGCTGAGCCAGTTGAAATGCTTTCGTTTTAAAATCATGATCGCCAGAGCCGATACACTGAACCCATAGAAACTGCTAATAGGTAAGGCTCTCAAAACACACAAAATTATTATGATTCACCAATTTACAATAGAGGGAAGCAGAGATATGTTCACCCTATTTTGAAACCATCACATACAAAAATGAAATCCTTACACAAGAAAAAGACATCGTAAGCCGCAAATGAGGATCATGATCATTAAGCCACGTCAAGAAATTATGAAGTTGTTCCTCTGATCCACTCCAAACACAAAAAATATCAATAAATTTGAGCCATAGATGAATCTTTGTGTACCAATCGGATGGATACAGATGCTTTTCCTCAAAACGCAGAAAGTGTAGTTACTCACCTGTAACAGATGATCTCCGGGAACAGCAGGAATTGAGCCTTCACTTATGGGTGACGTTGGCACCAACGGAGCCCGTGCGGGAACGCTCCCCAGTGTCCTATAGGAAAGCTTTTGGGAGCATCCCACTGCGCCTGCGTAGCTGCCTTTTCGCCTTTCCAACTCTCCTTCCTCAGTTGGGTTTGTAGCTGAAATAAAAGGAGAGGAGAGAGAGAGATAGAGAGAGAGAGAGCACAACTCCTAGGGGAGGAGGGTGGGTTGTGAAGACTCAATTCCTGCTGTTCCCGGAGATCACCTGTTACAGGTGAATAACTATGCTATCTCCAGGAACAAGCAGGAATGTAGTCTTCACATATGGGACTCCCTAGCTTACAGATGCCAAGAAGATGACCCCAGAGAGAGCAGTGAAACACCAAGGATCTCTGGTATCGAAACCCAGGATGGGGGTTAGGAGTTGTTCTAAGTCTGAAAGAGATGCTGGAGAACAGCCTGGCCGAAAGAGGCATCCCGGCGGGAGTCCTTGTCCAGACAATAATGGGCCGCAAAAGTGTGGACAGAGGACCAGGTTGCTGCTTTGCATATTTCATCAATCGCCACTAAGCGTAGGTTTGCCATGGAGGCTGCCATTGCTCGTACATAGTGTGCTATGACATGACCTTCAAGGGAAAGTCCTGTACTCTCATAGGTGAAAGATATACAGTCTGTAATCCATTTGGAGAGTGTTCTTTTGGAGACTGGTAGACCTAGGTGACGAGTCAAAAGCAACAAAAAGCTGTGAAGCCCTTCTGTGCTGTCTAGTGCTCTGAAGATAAAAGGCCAAGGCACACTTGCAATCCAGAGTACGTAGACTCCTTTCTACACTAGAGGCATGAGGCCTAGGGAAGAAAACCGACTGGTTTAAATGAAAAGGCAAAACCACCTTTGGCATAAAGTGAGGATGAGTCCTAAGGACTACTTTATCATGGTGGAACCGTGTATAAGGAGGGTCAGCCACTAAGGCCTGGAGCTCACTGATGCGTCTTGCAGAAGTTAGGGTAATTAGGAAGATAACTTTCCAAGAACGAAACTTCAAAGATGTAGTGGCTAGGGGTTTGAAGGGTGACTTCATGAGCTATCCAAGGACAAGATTGAGACCCCATGCCACTGGTGGTGGCCTAATGGGAGGCTTAGTTAAGAGTTGACCCCTCATGAAGCGCGCTACAAGCGGCTGAGAAGAGACAGGCTATCCATCAAAGGGCATGTGAAAAGCCGCAATGGCACCTGGGTGGACCGGCTTGTCTTGCGCCCGCTGCTCTGGGTCAGATGCTTGTAACCAAGCAATCCGATGTGCACCGATGCAAATAGCAGAAGTCCTGCTAATACACTCAAAACAATCAAAGGACAGATTATCTGACACTTGTAAAACATGCCCCGGGAACATGCAGGAAGTCAGTCCTCACATATCGGACTTTACAACTACAGGCTACCGAAAAAAAATCTGTAAATAGCCACGGGTGACCCAAACAAACCATGAAGGCAGCTGAAAGATGTTGATGAGCCCCAAACATCAGAGTACAACTCCGGCATCCGCAAAGGAATCAACTCTCCAGGAGCCTGGACACATTGAAGGACTGGATGGAAGGAGTTGCATCGGTCTCCAAGGAGGTGCCGATGAACAGCCTGGCTGAAGGTGCTGTCATGCTGGGAATCTTCCTCAAGGCAGTAGTGAGCTGCGAAGATATGGAACGAGGACCAGGTGCCTGCCAATAAATCTCCGGCAGGGAGACCAAGCGTAGGTTAGCCACAGAGGCTGCAATAGCCCAAACGTTATGGGCTGTCACATGACACTCCAGAGAAAGACCAGCCTGAGAATAGGCAAAGGAAATGCAATCAGCCACCCAGGTGGAAAGGATGCATTTAGAGACCATCATGCCAAATCTGCTGGTGTCATAAAAAACAAACAGTTGATAGGAGGGGCGATGAGCCTTCATCTAATCAAGGTAGAAAGCTAAGGCCAGTTTACAATCCAAGGTATGAAAAGAGGCTTCTGCCCTGCTTGAGTGCAGCCTTGGAAAGAAGGTGGGAAGAACCAACTCCTGGTTGAGGTGGAAGGGGGAAATCACCTTAGGAAGAAACTTGGGGTACGTTCAGAGAACCACCCTGTTGCTATGAAACCCAGTGTAAGGGGCGTGAGCCACCAGCGCTTGCAGTTCGCTAACCCTGCGTGTGGACATGAGCACTATCAGGAAGACTACCTGCCACGAAAGGTACTTGAGATGGCAGGAAGCGAGTGGTTCAAAAGGAGGGTCAATGAGCTTACCCAGAACCACACTGAGGTCCCATGCTGCTGCCGGCAGGCAAATGGGAGGCCATGAGAGCTAGAGGCCCCGCATGAAGTGGCCAATGAGAGGATGGATGACAGAGATTGCCCGTCCACCGCATGATGGTAGGCCACCAGGGCACTCAGGTGTATCCTGATGGAATTAGATTTTAATCCAGTGCTGGAGAGGTGCAGAAGGTACTGCAGGATCACTGGAACAGGACTGGAAAATGAAATTAAACTTCTATTTGCACAGCAGATCCTGTGCCATTTAAAGGCATATGCTCAAACGAACAAAAATATTAAGAACCGATTTGTTGTAACCAAAATGTATATATTGCAACCACTGAAACAAAACTGTACATGACCCATACTGTTTAAATACTATATAGATGCTTTACACTGTATAAATGAAAACAAAATTTCAATATTCAAATCTGTAAAAAAGCAAGCAAAACAATATAAAATGTAAATATGTATAAATGTACAGTCAAGTACATCTCAATGAAAATATAAATTGTTGATTCTTACCCTATATAACCAATGTTTGATGTGTAGAGTAAACCGCTTCTGATCACTGGAAGTAGCGGTATACAAATGAAACCAAATAAATAAATAAATGCTCGCCTGGTGGAATCCTTGTGGGACATGATGACATCCTTAATGTCCCTAGGTAAGTGGTGCTGAGCGAGGGCTAGCCTTTCAGTATCCACACTGTCAGAGCCGACGACTTGAGAATGATATTCAGCAGGGTCCCATCGTTTCTGAGATATCAGATCCAGGGCGACACCCAGAGGAATGGGTGGCACTTGGGAACGGCAGAGCAACAGCAGATACCATGGCTTCCGAGGCCAGCGTGGGGCGTTGAGGATCATTGCGGCCCCATATGTCTGGACCTTGAAGAGGGTCTTGGCCATGAATGGCATGGGTGGAATAAGCATACAGCAGACCCTCGCCCCAATGGAGGAGAAACACATTGGCTGTGAGGCAGTTCCATCAAGAAATCCTGGAGCAGAACTACGGCAGAGAGCATTGTGTGGGCTGGTGAAGAGGTCCACCGTGGAGGTGCCCCACTTCCAGAAGAGGTCCTATACCATTGGGGGCTGAGGGCCCACTCATGAGGCTGCAGCACCCGGCTGAGCCAGTCCACCAGGACATTTTCCTGCCCCAGGAGGTAGATGGCCCAGAGGAGCATACCCCGCCAGATTGCAAAAATTCCAGATTCCGATTGCCTCTCAGAAGAGGGGGTAGGACCTGATTCTGCCTTGTTTGTTGATGCAGGCCCTGTTTATTGATGTAGAACATCATCACCTGATTGTCCATTTGAATCAGGACAACCTGATTTGCCAGGTAGTGCTGGAAGATTTGCAGGACATTCGCAACTGCTCCGATCTCAAAGCAGTTGATCTAGAGCTGGCTCTCCTCCTGCAACCAGAGACCATGGAACTGAAACCCGTTCCAATGGGCTCCACAGCCGAGTTTGGAGACATCTGTGGTGAGGACCTGCTGATGCGGGGTATCCTGAAAGGGGCACCCCACCATAAAGTTGCGTGACCACTGCCACCAGGCAAAGGAGCGGGAGAGGAGAGGGGGGACCTGTACCCTGTCTGACAGGTGGCCCGTTGCTTGCTTCCACTGAGTGTAGAGTCCACTGGGTCCAATAGATGTGAAGATGGGGAGAAGGTGTGACATGGTCCGTTGAGGCCATGTGTCCCAGGAGACAGAGCATCTGTCGAGCTGAGACAGAGAGGATTGGACCTCCTCCACCAAGACGTAGAAGTGCTGAGCCTTGTCAGGAGGAAGAAAGATCCGGGCCTGAGTGGTATCGAGGAGAGCCCTGATGAACTCCAGGACCTGAGCGGGCTGCAGGTGGGATTTGGGATAGTTCACCTTGACACCCAAGGTCTCCAGAAGCTGTATGGTGCAATGCAGGGCCTGTTGGACCTGGTCCGGGGACTCTCCCCTTATAAGCCTGTCATCCAGATAGGGGAAGACTAACACGACCTGCAGCCATAGGAAGGCAGTGACCACCGCCAGGCACTTTGTGGATACCCTAGAAGCGGACACTAGACCAAATGGGAGGACCCGATACTGGTATAGACTCCCTCTGATGACAAAGCCAAGGTACTGCCAGTGCAAGGAGTGGATCAGGATGTGGGAATAGGCATCTTTGAAATCCAAGGAGCATAGCCAGCCTCCCTGGTGGAGGTAAGGCAGCAACATTCCAAGGGATACCATCTTGAACTTTTCCTTCACTAAGAAGTGGTTGAGATCCAGTAGGTCCAGAATGGGTCCTAACCTGCCTGTCTTCTTGGGAACCCTGTGCCCCTTTGAGGCAACGGGACGAGCTCCACCACTCTGTTGGTGAGAAGAGCCGTGAGTTCCCGATGGGTGGGATCCAGAGAAGGTTCCCCTGGGAAGAACAAGGGTGGCATCTGATGGAAGTGAAGGAAGTAGACCTCCTGTACTACCTGTAGAGCCCAGGTGCTGGTGGTAATGCTGGGCCACCCGTGGGCAAAGAAGGTGAGACATCCCCCATGTGCTGCGGTTTCTGACCTCCCGTGGGAAGAGGGGCTATGCCTCGGGAGTCAACCCCTCCCCAGCTGCAGCACAGGCACGGTTTGGGGGCTTTAGGCCAACAAAGGCCCTGTGTCCCTGCAAGGGAGTCTAATAGGACTGATAGACCTGATGTTGGGGGTAGGCCTTTTTCTTCTTCAGGAAAAAGGACTTTTTTCCCTGAAGTCTTCCATCGGGAAGGATCAGCAGTCTTCCAAGAGAGCCTGATTTTCTGGTCATCAACTTGGCAGCCTTCTCCATCATGGGTTTGTCGAAGAGATTCTCCCCCTAGCAGAGGATATTGACCAATCTGTCCTGAACTCATTGCTCCATGTCTGAGGACTTTAGCCATGCCAGGTGGCGGGCACTAAAGCCAACCACAGTCACCCTAGCCACAGACTCGAAGCTGTTATAGGCTGCTCGAGTCACATACTTGGAGCACTCCTTGACCATTGACACTAGGCCCTGGAAGCACTGGAGATGGTAATCGGTCAGCTCAGCTGAGAACCCGGGAAGCTCTTTTGCCAGGTCTCTCAGGTACATGCTCGTGTACAGCTGGTAAGCCTGGATATGGGCCACGAGCATCAAGCCCTGGAAACACCTCTTACTAAACCCATCCATGGAGTGGGCCTCCTGACCTGGGGGCCCCGAGAAGTGCGTCTTCTGGCTCTTATCAGGCACATGACCGCCTCCACCACCATGCAGTTGTGTGGTGGTTGTTTTTTTTTCAAAGCCGGGACTCTTGCGGACTTGATACATGGAATCGAGCCACTTGCTTACAATGGGAACCATAACCGGGGCTTCCCACATCTTGAAGAGGAGGTGCTCCAAGATGGGAGGCATCGGCACAGTCATGGCCTCCTTGGGAGGGGAGTCATACTGATGTATGTCCAGGTCCTCCACCCAAGGCTCCTCCTTTCACCTCGATGCTGAAGGTGAGGGCCTTCCCCATGTCCCGGACGAAGTCAAGGAAGAACAGATCCTCCAGCGGAGACCTCTGATGCTCTTGAAAAGAAGGGTCCAATGGAACGTCCTAATGCCAAGCAGTATTAGGGGACTCGTCATCAGTCTCCCATTCCGAATCGGAACCAGAAGGGAGCTCAAAGTGCCAGAGGGAATCGCGCTGGTGCACAGTGTGGGGAGGGAAGACAGCAGCAAGGGTTCCCAGCGATCTGACCCCAATACACTGAGGGAAGAAACCCTAGGCTTGGGGACAAAGATCGGTCATCTGACTCAGCCTACAGGGTATGCCGTTCCAGGACAGGCTGGATCTCCTTCGGCATGGCCCTTGTGGTGGAGGGGCCCGTCTCTGGCCCCGAGAAACCAGAACCAGGGTCTTCTGGCTCACCAGGAGGGCAGCCAGGCTGCATTACAGAGACACCATCCTGGTCTCAAGGCCCAAAGGCTCCACAGTCACCGGCGCAGGCACCGAGGTTATCTGTCCCGATGTTGATTCCCTTGGTGGGGACTCACCGATCGTGATCGCCTCAGTAGCCCGAGGGAGATTCTCTGAAAGGGTGAGAACTGCTTCCTGCCAAGGCAGCTTTGAGGGCCGTTCCTGACCATTGTCCTCGGAATCCTGACAAGGACTGCAGTGTCTTGCCTGCGGCACCGACAGTGCCTCCCAACAAGGACTTCGACAAAGCCTGTTCCTTCAAGGGACTATGTAACACTGATTGTTGCCAGTCCGCTGCTCTGCAACCTCGGGGCTCCGAGAGAGCTCGATAGCTGCCAGGGTCAGAGTCCTCCATAGCCGCTCCCAAGGGTGCCGATTCAGATGCCAATGACAGGGTAGACGACAAGGACTTGGGACCAAACAGTGTCTCCCCTCTGCCTTTCCCAATTCTTAAGCCCCTTGATCATCATCTAATGACAGAGAGGGCAAGAAGAGGCACCGTGATCAGTCCCGAGGCACTGAAGGCAGCAACTGTGGCAGTCCGTGATGGACATGGTCCTGCTATAATCTGTGCACTTCTTGAAACCATTAATCAAAGACATAGTGGAAAAGACGGCCCCCGCAAATTCAAACTCCGATGTCCTGATTATTAGGGCACGAGAGAAAAAACCCATGCACTGAAAAAGAAAACAAGTACCCGAGAAAAACATGACACAGAAGTAGCGAAGGTTCCAGGACCATGAGAAAATGAAGGTACGCAACCGAGAAGAGCAAGAAAAACCAAAAAGAGTTTACCGCAAAACAGATATTTTCTGAGGTGCAAAAGGTACGTCTGATGGGCAATGCTGAAAAAAGAAGACTGAGGGAAAATGGCTCCCTTGGGCAGGAAGTTGACCACAAATACATGGTTGATCTCCCAAAGGCTTTCTTTGAAAGCTGGGGAGAGAATACCATGTGGGCTCCATCAGTGCGAACGCCACCCATATCTGAAGACCGACTTCTTGTTTGTTCTTGCAGAAACATGATTGCAAAAAACTATCAAGAAAAACAGATAAGGGTTCAAAGCATCTTTGTTTGAACCCTTATCAGTTTTTCTTGAAAGTTTTTTGCAACCATGTGTATCCAAGGCTTGGTCTTATGTGAAGGACACGGTAGACTTCTTAACTAAATTGAATGCTTTGACTTTGATCCCAGATACTTTTTTTTCTAGTGATTCTAGATATCACTGCACTTTATATGAATGTCCCTTAGCCTGCAGCTTTAACACTGACTGAAGAACAGCTGCTTCAACATCAAGAACTTTGTAGGATAACTACCCTGTTTCTTATGTCCATTGCCATAATTATATTCTTTAAAAATGTGTCTGATTTGGGGCTACCCTAAATTTACAAATAGAAGAGGTGGCTATGGGGGCAGCAGTAGCCCCCCCAGTGTCGTCAATTTATATGTTGTGCATTTTGAGGAGCAACATATGCATACATCCGATTGGTACACAAAGATTCATCTATGGCTCAGATTTATTGATGACATTTTTTACATTTGGAGTGGATCAGAGGAACAACTTCATAATTTTTTGATATTGCTTAATGATCGTGATCCTCATTTTCCATTTATGATGTCTTTTTCTAGTGTAAGAACTTCATTTTTGGATGTGATGGTTTCAAATCAGGGATGACATATCACTTATCCATTGATTTTACGATACAGGGTGATCATTATGATTTTCTGTGTCTTGAGACTCATCACCCACCAACGTTAAAAGAGAGCCTTACTTATTAGCAGTTTTTATGGATTCAGCGTATCTGCTCTGGCGAACACAATTTTAAAATAAAGCATTCCAATTGGCTCAGTGATTTTACCGCAGAGGCTACCCTTATCGAGTTGTCAAAGCTGCATATCTACGGGCTTTACATGCCAACAGAACATTAATTCTGACCAACACATTGGCATGCACCAATGAATAAACAAGTTTCTGTTTTATGTTACTCAGAATGTGCAGTGATTTTAGCGCCAAGCATATATACTCATCGGCATGTATCGGCCCTGCACAAGGTGTTCAAGTCAGGTACTTGTACTACCTACATCCATGATAAGAACCTACAGGACTATGTGGTTCATTCTGAAATTCAACGGGAAACTTGGGATAAGTTTGTGGAAGGAAGTCATTCCCCTTGTGGTCAATGCATTGTGTGTGATAATTCTTACACTTTAACTTGCTGGACTGACCCTCAGACGGGCAAGGAATATAAAATGAAATACGTAACCAATTGCCATACAATGTGGGCCATCTATATGACTTTTTGCCACCGGAATTAAGATTTATGTGGGGGGGGGGAGAAGATTTGTAGAACGGTAAAGACCTATTTGATTGAGCACAGATCTCGATTGTCTAACTCAATCTGTTTCGTCACTGATTTGTATCTGTAATCTGTATCTGCATTGATTAGACACACTTATGGCATGAAATGCAGTGGTTTATTATTGATCAAGTGTTTCCTACAGTGTCAGGCAACAGAGATTTGTATTTGGCATATTTAGAACAATGCTGGCTTTTTAATTTGAATAGTTTGCAGCCTTATGGTCTCAATGAAAAAACAGAATGGTTTTCTGTGTTGTGATGATCCCATCATGCTTTATACGCTCTTTTCAGCAGATTTCTAAAAAGACCTGAATGTATGAGAGTGAGCGCTACAGGAACACCATTATTCTCCAGTCACGCTGTACCCTCTGCTGAAGCAGTCATTAGAACGTGTAATGGCAAAACTCGAGTCCTGTATTGGTTCAGCAGTTGGGAAGGTAATGCAGAGTTCCTTGTTATAATGAGCTAAATAGCTTTTTCTATGCATCTAAAAAATTTATAAATATGGACTTGGTTTGATAAGGACCGATGAAAGACTGAACGAGGATAGTTATGCACTTGCAGCCTTGTATACTGTAAGTAAGGTGGGGACCCCCCAACTGAGGTCCTTATCAAGCCCACTGACTATTACCCGATGTTGCTCATCCATGTTGGCACAAATGAGACTGCCAGATATCCCTCTGAGCATATCAACAGTGACTTCATGGCTCTGGGACAGAGGATGAAGCAAATAGGGGGGCAGGTGGTGTTCTCTTCAAACTTCCTTGTTGAGGGTAATGGCCAAGGCAGAGAGGCTTGCATCCTGGAGATCAATACATGGCTGCGTGGATGGTGTCAGAGTGTGTTTTGGTTTCTTGGACCATGGGATGCTGTTCTAAGGGTTGCAGATCAGAGATGGCACCCATCTGTCCAAAAAGGGTCAACATATAGTTAATACCATGTTCCATGTAAAGTATACAGAAGTATACAAAATTTGTTAACTGTTCAATGTAAACCGCCCTTGATCTCTGGAAGGGGCGGTATAGAAGAAACTATTAAATAAAATAAATAAATAAACATGTCTTCTGTATCAGACTGGCTAACCTACTGAAGAGGGCTTTAACATGATTCATTGGGGATGGGTGTAGTAAACCCTCAGGTAAGTGAAACATTAAATACCTTTATGGAAGTGGGTAAAAAGGGCAACATATGGAAAGCAGTGTGTACACATGCCTGTAGCATGGGAAAGAAGATCCCAAATACTGAGGCTTTAATTGGAGAGGCTGACTTGGATATAGTGCAAGTAACAGAGATATGGTTCATGGACAACCATGACTGGGATGTAACTATACCAGGCTATACTTTATTCAAAAAGGAAAGGGTAGGAAGAAGGGGAGGAGGAGTGGCAATATATGTAAAAAATAATATTAAAGCTTTGGAATTACAGAGCTTCAAAGGAAGAGAGGAGGCACTGTGGGTTAAACTAGAAAGAGGGAAAGAGAAATCTATTTGCATTGGTGTAATATACAGATCTCCCTCACAGGGAGAAGAGGTGGACAGTGTGTTAATTGAAGACATACACAGCACTGCTAGGAAAGGGGACATGCTACTGATAGGGATTTCAATATATCAGATGTTGACTGGCACATCCCTGCTGCAGTATCAACTAGAAGTAAGGAGATCGTAGATTCTCTACAGGGAGAACTATTCAGGCAACTGGTAACAGAATTCACATGTGGTGGCCATACTAGACTTGGTTCTTACCGATGGTGAAAGTGTTTCTGATGTTATAGTGGGAGATTATTTCTCATCCAACGATCATCAGATGGTGTGGTTCAGTACTAGGACTAGGGTTGATAAAATCCATTCAAAAGTGAGGGTCAGACTTTAGGAAAACTAATTTTGCCAAGATGGGAGTCGTTAGTGGGATGGGAACAGCTGGGGGATGTAGAAAAACAAAACTGAAAGGGGAAATTTTAAGGGCAACCAACCTTTTTGTTAAAATGATTAATAAAGGCAAAAGGAAAAGGAGACTACTATGGTTTTGAAAGAAGTAGCTGAAAAGATGAAGAAAAAGAAGGAGGTCTTCATAAAATACAAGAGATCACAGAGAGAGGAAGACAGGCATCTATATTCGGAAAAACTTAGAGAAGCTAGCAAAGTAGTCAAGAAAGCAAAGATTCAAAAAGAGGAGGAAATAGCCAATGCAATAAAATGTGGGGATAAAACATTTTTCAGATATGTTAGTGAGAAGAGGAAAGGCAAAAGTGGTATTGCAGACTCAAGGGTGAAGGGGAGGAATATACAGAAGCTGATGAGGATAAAGCGGAATTGCTTAACAAATATTTCTGTTCTGTGTTCACAGATGAAGAACCAGGAGCAGGACCTCAGAAAATACCCACAAACAGGAAAAGAAGCGAGGGGTATCTTGAACAATTTTCAGAAGACTGCGTTTGTGACACACTAGCTAAACTTAAAGTAGACAAAACAATGGGATCAGATGGGATACACCCGAGAATACTTAGGGAACTTGGGGACGTTCTAGCAGATCCATTGACTGACCTTTTCAATGCTTCAGAGTCACGAGTGATGCCAGAGGACTGCAGAGTGGCACATGTGGTCCCTTTACACAAAAGCGGAAGTAAGGATGTGGTTGAAAACTACAGGCCAGCTAGTTTAACCTCGGTGGTGAGTACATTGGAAGTGCTGCTGAAAGAGGAAATAGTGAGGTTTCTGGAGTCCAACGGATTAAAGGATCCGAGGCAGCATGGATTCACTAGAGCAGGGGTCACCAACCTCCAGAGGGCTGCGGGCCGCACAGCCGACTACCGGCAGACTCGCGGGCCGCACCCCCCTCCCCCCCCCCCCGCGCGAAAAAAAAAGCCTGCTCATACCTGTACTTTTATTTTTCCATGTCAGCTCCCTCCCTTCTTCTGCAGCCGCGGCTCCCTGCCTCTTAGGGAACCGCGGCTGTGCTTGTAAAATCATCGCGGAGTCCTTCCTGTCTTGACGGGCTCCGTGCAGCATTGTCCCGCCTCTAAAGGAAGTTGTTTACCACTTCCTTTGGAGGCGGGACAATGCTGCACGGAGCCCGTCAAGACAGGAAGGGCTCCGCGATGATTTTACAAGCACAGCCGCGGTTCCCTAAGAGGCAGGGAGCCGCGGCTGCAGAAGAAGGAGTTGGTGAGTTTGCCTTGGCGGGCCGCACCGGGGTAGAGTCTCGCGGGCCACACGGAGGGACCTCGCGGGCCGCAGGTTGGTGACCCCTGCACTAGAGGTAGGTCTTGTCACACAAATCCGATTGATTTCTTTTACTGGGTGACCAGGGAGTTGGACCGAGGAAGAGCCCTAGATGTGGTGTATTTAGATTTCAGTAAAGCCTTTGACACCGTTCTCCACAGGTGAATTATAAACAAACTGAGCACCCTAGGGATGGACCCTAAAGTTACTGCTTGGGTTAGAAATTGGTTGAGTGGGAAGCAATAAAAGGTACAAGTAAATGGAGCTCACTATGAGGAGGAGGTGGTTACCAGTGGTGTGCCCAGGGATCTATCCTTGGTCCAATTCTTTTTAACATCTTTGTTAGCGAAATTGCGGAAAGGCTGTCGGGTAAGGTTTGCCTCTATTGCAGATTTTGATATCATCTGCAAAGAGTAGACACCCAGGAAGGTGTAGATAACATGAGGGGGGGATCTAGCTAAGCTTGAAGAATAGTCTAGAATTTGGCAGCTGAGATTTAATGTTAAAAAAATGCAAGGTCATGTACTTGGGCTGCAGCAATCTAAGGGAGCGATATAGTCTAGGGAGTGAAGTACTTCTGTCCACAAAAGAAGAACGGGACCTAGGAATGATTATCTCTGATGATCTTAAAGTAGCTAAACAGGTAGAAAAGGCAATGGCGAAAGCTAGAAGGATGCTTGGGTGCATAGGGAGAGCAATAGTCAGCAGAGGAAAGGAGGTGATAGTGCTTCTGTATAAATCTTTGGTATGACCTCATTTGGAGTACTGTGTGCAATTCTGGAGACGGCACCTTCAAAAGGAAATGAACAGGCTGGAGTCGGTGTAGAGCTTGGCTACAAAAATGGTTAGCGGTCTTTATTATAAAGCATATGAGGACAGACCTAAGGATCTTATTATGTATACTTTAGAGGAAAGGCAGGATATAGGTGATATGATTAAGACGTTTAAATACCTCTGTGGCATAAATGCACAGGAGGAGAGCCTCTTTTGATTGAAAGCAAGCTTTGCTACGAGGGGACATAGGATGAGGGTGAAAGGCGATAGACTCAGAAGTAATATGCCAAAATATTTCTTTACGGAAAGAATGGTAGATGCATGGAATAGTCTTCCAGTGGAGGTGGTAGAGATGAGGACAGTATCTGAATTCAAAAAAGCATGGGACAAACACAGAGAATCTCTAAAGGAAAAAAGGGGACTGTTGTAGTGGTTGATATGGAAGAGCAGACTAGACAGGCCATGTGGTCTTTTTCTGCCATTATGTTTCTATGTTTCTGTTGTTGTTAAGTGCCGTTGAGTCGGAGTCGACTCATGGCGACCCTCTGGATAGCTATCCTAAATTGTGTTCGGTCTTCAGTCAGGTGGCTCATTGTTGACAGACTGGTACCCATAACTGCTGTTATTGTATCGATCCATCTCATTGCTGGCCTTCTTCTTTTGCGTTGACCTTCTATCTTGCCATGCATGATGTCTTTCTCTAATGATCTCTCTCTTCGCATGATGTGTCCAAAGTATGAAAGTCGAAGTCTTGTCATCTGAGCTTCTAAAGAAAGCTTAGGTTTGATCTCCTCTAGTACTGACTGGTTTGTTCTTCGGGCAGTCCATGGTATACACAGTATTCGCCGCCAGCACCATAATTCAAAGGCATCAATTTTCTTCCTGTCTGTCTTTTTCACTGTCCAACTTTCACATCCATATGATGTTATTGAAAATACCATGGCTTGAACAAGTCGAATCTTTGTATGGAGAGAGACATCTCTGCTCTTGAGAATCTTATCTAGGTCTTTCATAGCCATTCTGCCAAGAGCAATGCGTCGTTGGATTTCTTGACTGCTTGTTGCTTCTTTATTGATAGTTGATCCAAGTAGGTTAAAGTTGTTCACAATTTCAATTTCTTCTCCTTCAACGATGAACCTGTTGATTTTGCCAGTTGTCATGATCTCTGTCTTCTTTACATTAAGGTGCAGGCCCATTTTGAGACTATGTTCTTTGATTGTGAGAAGCAAATGTTTCAGATCATCTTCACTTTCAGCCAGTAATGTAGTATCATCAGCATAGCGAAGGTTGTTGATGAGTCTTCCACCAATCTTCACACCTCTGCTGTCTTCATACAATCCTGCTTCTCTGATGATTTGTTCTGCATATAAATTAAACAGGTAGGGGGAAAGTATGCAGCCTTGTCTTACACCTTTGCTTATTTTAAACCATTCTGTTTCTCCTTGTTCCGTTCGAAATGTTGCTTCTTGATCAATGTACAGATTGCGCAAGAGAACGATCAGGTGTTCTGGTATACCCATGCTTCTTAATGTGGCCCAGAGTTTCTCGTGGTTTACACAGTCAAAAGCCTTGCTATAGTCGATAAAGCACAAACAGAAATCCTTTTGGTATTCTTTAGTCTTTTCAAGGATCCATCTCACATCCGCAATGATGTCCCTCGTTCCTCGCCCTTTCCTGAACCCTGCTTGCACTTCAGGTAGTTCTTGTTCCAGGTATGGTTGTAGTCTCTTTTGAATAATCTTCAGTAGAATCTTGCTGGCATGCGGGATCAGAGCGATTGTTCGATAATTTCCACAGTCAGTTGGATCACCTTTCTTTAGTACTGGTATAAACACAGATCTTTTCCAGTCAGTTGGCCATGATGTTGTCTTCCATATTTCTTGGCAGAGCCTTGTAAGTATGGTAACAGCTGCATCAGATTGCTGCAATACTTCTATAGGAATGCTATCAATGCCTGGTGCTTTGTTCTTTGATAAGGCTTTCAATGCTGTTTCAACTTCTTCTTTCATCACCAATGGTTCCCGATCATAACGTACAGGTTGAAACAGCTGTTGGTCCACTTGATCTTTATCATTTATGTTCATCCCAAAAATCATCAATGTTGAGCCCCCGGTGATGGCCCCCCCCACATTTGATCCCCCCCCCCCCCCAGTTATATGTCCCACCGCTTTGACCCGGTGAAAAGCGGGATATAAATACAGTTAAATAAATAAATAAATAAAATCATATAAAAACTCTGTATATTCCTTCCAACTTTTCTTGATCTTCTCAGCATCATTCAACATAGAACCTTGAGCATCTTGTAACATTCCAATTCGAGGCTGGAACTTTTTCTTTAACTCTCGTAGCTTCAGGAAGAACAAGATCGGCTTTCCTCTAATAGTTTCTGCTTCTATTTCCTTGCAAGTGTCATTGTAGTACTTTTCCTTGTCCTGTCTTGCTGCACGTTGGAAATCTCTGTTGAGTTCTGCGATTGTCTTTCTTTCTCCTCTGGCTTTAGCTTCTCTGCGTTTCTGGGCAATTTTCAGAGTTTCTTCCGTCATCCATTTTGGCCGTTTTTGCTTTTTCACCTTTTGTAGAGACGTCTCGCTTTCTTCCAACACAACCTTCTTGATGTCATTCCATAACTTCTGGAGATCTGTCATTTTTATCTAAAGCAGCAAATCGATTTTGCAGGCAGTCTTTAAATTCCAGTGGTATATTCTCAAGGTCATATTTTGCTGCATTCATGAGTGGTTTGCTCTTTTTCAACTTTAGCTTGAGTTTGCATACTAGTAGTTGATGAGCTGTACCACAGTCAGTTCCAGGTTTTGTCTTTGTTGATGTTACAGAGCTTTTCCATCATTGACTTCCACAGATGTAGTCAATTTGATTTTTATACAATCCATTGGGTGAAGTCCATGTGTACAGTCGCCACTTGTGTTGCTGGAAGAAGGTGTTTGAGATGAATAGATCATTGGTCTTGCAGAATTCTATCAGTCTTTCTCCAGCTTCATTTCTGTTGCCAAGTCCATATTTTCCAACTACTTTGCCTTCTTCTTTGTTGCCAACTTTTGCGTTCCAGTAACCCATGACTATCAGGATATCCTGTTTGCATGTTCTGTCAATTTCAGCTTGTACTTGTTCATGGAACTCTTCAATGTCATTCTCTTCTGCAGCTGTTGTTGGGGCATATACTTGAATTATAGTTATGTTGATAGGCAATCCTCATAGACGAATAGAGATTAAGCGTTCGCTGACTGCATTGTATTTCATTACAGTTCTTGCAAGTTTCTTCTTTATTATAAATGCAACACCATTTCTTCTTTGTCTTTCATTTCCAGCATAGTAGACCATGTGATCATCTGATGCAAAGTGCCCGATGCCAGTCCATTTCAGTTCGCTGACACCCAACAGATCAAGTTGTACACGTTCCATTTCATTCTTGACCACCTCCAACTTCCCTTGGTTCATGCTTCGTACGTTCCATGTTCCAATGTGTAAGACACCTTTACAGCTTCTGACTCTCATTTCATGCACAGCTACATCAGCAGTCAGACTTCCAGAGGGCTTTGATCCAACCACATCATAAATGCTGGCTTTACTCTGAAAAGTCTCCAGCTCTTCCCCAGTAGCTAGTTGAGTGCCTTCCGACCTGGGGGTCTCATCTTCCAGCACCATAGCACAATTTGTTTTGTTGTAACTATCCATTGGGTTTTCATGGCAAGATACAGAAGTAGATTGCCGGGCCTTTCTTCTGCCCAGTTTAAGTTTGGTGTTGTTGCCGTTGTCACAAAAATGTGATCCTCCGCCGTCAACACTATCCCATTCTGCTGCTGCCCAGATGGGTTTCTATCTATACAAAAATAGTTTTTGCTATTTATGTTGTGACGTTCTGTATACTGAAGTAAATATTCATAAGGTTTAAAAAGTGGTATTTCTTTATAAAATGGATAAGCGAGTGAATACCACTACTTGGAGTTTATTTTTATTAGTGGGATGTAATTATACCAGGCTCTAATTTATTCAGGAAAGTCAGACTAGGAAGAAAGAGAAGAGTGGCACTATATGTAAAATATAATATTAAAGCTACAGAATTGCAGAGCTTATGAGAGAAGAGGGGAGCAATTTAGGATTAACTGGAAATAAGGAATATAGCATCCTTTTGAATGGTGTTAGATACAGACCAACTTCACAGGCAAAAGAAATGGACAGATTTAATTTCAGACATTTGCAGTATCGCTATGAAAGGAGAGTTAATGTTGATAAATACCTGACATATTGAAATCACCTATTTATTTTTTTATTTATTTCTAAGTTTTTCTATACCGTCAATTCCCATGATCAAGGGTGGTTTACAATGAACAAACCAAGATATATAAAACTTAGATCAATGGTAAGCAAACTATTTATAGGAAAAATATTTACAGACAACATACTTACAAGTGCAATTTACTCTAATTAATCCTGCATTAACTCTAGGGAATACGCAATGATGATTAGGGCATCTGTAGTGGAGATGGGTATGTAAGTTGTAGCTAGGTTGGATAAATTTCATTATTGTCATGAATGCTACCATAGTGTTCAATGAATAAGTTTTAATATCCTTTTCGAACATTTGGGGGTCCTTAATAGATCTTAATGTTGCCAGTAGAGCATTCCAGAGGATAGAAGCAATGTAGGTGAATGTCCTATTACTTGTAGATCAGTTTGTATTACGAAAGTCAGAAACAGTAGTTACTCACCTGTAACAGGTGTTCTCCAGGAGCAGCAGGAATCAGTCCTCACTTATGGGTGACATAGGCGCCGATGGAGCCCCCGTGCGGAGCATTTCCCCAGCTTTCTAAGAAAGCCTTTGGGAATACTGCACACATGCGCGGTACCCTTCCCGCCTAAAGGTGTCATCTTGCTCAGTCAAATGACATAGCTAAAAAACAGCACACAAAATGTAAAAATAAACTATGTACAACTGCAACTCCCAGGGGACGAGGGAGGGTTGTGAGGACTGATTCCTGCTGCTCCTGGAGAACACCTGTTACAGGTGAGTAACTACTCTTTCTCCAGGACCAAACAGGAGGTCAGTCCTCACTTATGGGACTCCCCAGCTTCAGGCTACCGGGGACCCAGAGCTGAAAAATGAGCTCCCTCTAGCCTCAGCAGCAGAGAAAGGATTTCACTGAAACATACCTCCACCGGTAGCCCAACCAGAAGGCTGGAGGGTAGGAGTTGCCTAAGCCTCAAAGAGATTCCAGAGCACTGCCTGACCGAAAGCACTGTCCCTACGGGACTCCCTCTCCAGGCAGTAATGGGCCGCAAAAGTCTGGCTTGAGGACCAAGTTGCAGCCCTGCAGATGTCTGCCAACGGTACAGAGCGGAGATGAGCTACTGAGGCAGCCATTGCCCTGACACGGTGGGCCGTGACCCAACCCTGCAAAGGAAGGTCAGCTGCCATGCAAGCCCAGGTGATACAGTCAGCCACCCAGATGGAAAAGGTACGCTTGGACACAGGTACCCCCAAATTATTGGGGTCAAAAAATACGAAGAGTTGAGTAGCCCTCCTATGCCCCTGCGTACGCTCTAGGTAGAAGGATAAGGCCCTCCCTACAGTCCAGGGTATGCAGGACTGTCTCAGCCCGGCTGGCATGGGGCCTAGGGAAGAATGTTGGAAGAACCACCTCCTGGTTGAGGTGGAAAGAGGAGACAACCTTGGGGAGGAACTTAGGATGAGTCCTAAGGACTACCCCTGTTCCGATAGAAGCGAGTGTATGGCCTGTCACAGACCAGGGCTTGAAGTTCACTCACTCGCCTGGCCGAGGTCAAGGCCTCTAAGAATAGAGTCTTCCAGGATAGAAAGCGTAGAGGACATGTAGCCATTGGTTCAAAAGGTGGGCGAGTAAGTTGTTGCAAGACCACATTCAACTCCCATACAGGAGCCGGTGGACGGAGAGGAGGCTTGAGCAATAGTAAGCCTCTGAGAAACCTGGACAACAAAGGGTGAACCGACAAAGAGTGTCCCTCCACCACTGAGTGGTGAGCTGCCAGAGCAGAAAGGTGGACCCGAACAGAATTGGACTTAAGGCCCTGAATGGACAAGTGCAGAAGGTACTGGAGCACTAATGGCACAGTGCAGCCGAAAGGATCTTCCTTGCGTTGCTGACACCACAAAGAGAACCTCTTCCACTTCAGGGCATAAGTTTTCCTGGTGGATTGCTTTCTAGAGGCCAAGACCACCTCTTCCACTTCCTGAGGTAGGCCCCAGGGAGCCAAGACTACCCTTGCAGCCTCCAGGCCATCAGATTGAGAGACTGGAGATTGGGATGCAGAAGGAAACCCTGATCCTGAGAAAGAAGGTTGGGTTGGAATCCCAGAGGCATGGGCGTCTCCACTGCCAGTTGAAGCAGCAGGGGGAACCAGGGCTGCCTCGGCCACCGGGGAGCAACCAGAAGTACTGAGGCCTTGTCTTTGAGAATCTTGAACAAGGTTCGGGCCACCAGAGGCGTGGGAGGAAACGCATAGAGCAGGCCCTGGAAATCAGGAAGGCATCTGCCGCCACCCTTAGGGGATGTGGCTGCCTGGAACAAAACCTGGGCAGTTGGTGATTCAGGGGACTGGCAAAGAGATCCATGGATGGAAGTCCCCATTTTAGGAAAATCTGTTGAACCACCCAAAGGGTGCAGCTGCCATTCATGGGGCTGCAGAATCCTGCTTAAGCGGTCTGCCAGAAAGTTCTCCTGGCCAGGAAGATAAACAGCCCTCAGCAACATTTGGTGCCTGAGGGCAAAAGAGCAAAGGGCCTGTGCTTCCAGGCATAGAGGCCTGGATCCAGTGCCGCCCTGCTTGTTCACATAGAACATGGCTACTTGGTTGTCCGTCTGAACTAGAACAGACTGGTGGGCCAAAGTGTGAGAAAAAGCCTTGAGGGCTAAGCGAATAGCCCGCAGCTCCAGTAGGTTGATCTATTGCGTGGCTTCCCATGGAGACCAGAGGCCTTGGGTGCAGCTCTCTTGTCAGTGTGCACCCCAGCCCTGTAAGGAGGCATCGGTTGTCAACACCACCGTGGGGGCAGGCACCTGAAAAGGCACCCCCTGAAGCAAGTTGGGGAGATGTAGCCACCACTGAAGAGAATTCAGGAAGGGTTTTAACACCCTGACTTTGTCGGCTAGACTCCCTGTGGCCTGCTTCCACTGAGTTCTGAGGCACCACTGTGCAGGCCTCATGTGGAGGCGGGCATTGAGGGTCACATGTACAGTCGATGCCATGTGTCCTAGGAGCTGCAGATAGAGCCTGGCAGGAACCCTTGGCAGGGTGAGAAACCGGGATACCAACTCCATGAGCCTTTGAGCTCTGTCCTCTGGCAAGTAAGCCCTTGCTTGCAGGGAGTCCAGCCGTGCCCCTACGAACTCTAGGTTTTGGGAGGAGAGCAAAGTGAACTTTGCGAAGTTTATGACAAAGCCGAGGTCTTGAAGGAGTGTGACAGTCCTGAAGGTGGCCTGCCTGGCCTCCTGGTAAGTCTGACCTCGGATGAGCCAGTCGTCCAGATAGGGGAAGGCAAAAAACCCCTGAGTCCTCAAGTAGGCCGCCACCACAGCTAGGCACTTGGTAAAGACCCGTGGGGCGGAGGTTAGGCCAAAAGGCAGCAACCTGTACTGGTAATGGTTTCCTCCCACCATGACCTGAGGTACTTTCTGTGGTTTGGATGAATGAAGATGTGAGTGTACGCATCCTTTAGATCTAAGGAGCATAGCCTGTCTCCCTGCTGGAGGTAGGGCAGAAGTGTTCCAAGAGTATGCATCTTGAACTTCTCTTTCTCCAAGAACTTGTTGAGGTTCCTGAGGTCTAGGATAGGCCTTAGGCCTCCTGTTCGCTTGGGCACCAGAAAATACTTGGGAGTAGAACCCGTGCCCCTGTAGGTGAGGAGGTACAGGCTCCACTGCCTTGTCCAGAAGCAGACCCTGGAGTTCTTGGAGGAGGAGGTTGGTGTGCAGGAGAGGACTTAAAGGCTCTCCTGGAAAGTAGGCAGGGGGTAGCTGCTGGAAATGAACATAAGAACATAAGATATGCCATACTGGGTCAGACCCAGGTCCATCAAGCCCAGTATTCTGTTTCCAACAGTGGCCAATCTAGGTCATATGTACCTAGCAGTTTCCCCAAGGGACACAGGTTCCACAATGCTTGTATTGGTTCAAGCATTGATATCCTGGGTCCCTTCTTAATATGGTTTATGGACCTTTCCTCCAGGAACTTGTGCAAACCTTTTTTAAACCCAGCTACACTAACAGCCTTTACTACATCCTCCGGTAACAAATTCCAGAGTTTGATTACACGTTGAGTGAAAAAATATTTTCTTTTATTAGTCTTAAATAGTTTACCCTGAAGCAGATAACCCTGGTGAATGATGCTTAAGACCCAAGCATCCCCTGTAATGGGAGGCCACCTGTGGGCAAACAGGGCTAAGCGACCTCCTGTGCAGGGATGGGGCAGCAGGGGCGGAGAGGCTATGCTTTGGGAGTCAAAAACCCCCTCCCTGCTGGGCAGGAGCAGGAGCCGGAGGCTTGGGGGTTTTCTGCCTACGGGGCCCATGTCCCTGCCTCTTGCCCTGCTGCCCCTGTTGGGGAGCTGGGGAGGCCTGGTATTGAGGGAAAGGTTTGTAGGCAGACACCTTTCTCGGGTAGAAGGATTTTTTACCCGAGCCCTTCTTTTTGTGAGAAGGGGCAGAAGTCTTTCTGGACAGTCTTGTCCTGGTCAGGTTCTCGGTTTTGAGCTCAGCCACCTTCTCGGTCATGGGTTTGCCAAAAAGGTTTTTACCTCAGCAAGGGACATCGACCAACTTGTCCTGTACCCGAGGCTCGAGGTCTGATGACTGCAGCCATGCCTGGCGTCGGGCCCCGATGCCGGCTGCCGCCACTCAAGCTGAAGCTTCGAAGCCATCGTAGGCCGCTCGGGACATGAACTTAGAACAGTCCCAGATTCCTGAAGACAAAGACTGGAACCTCTGCAAAGGTTCCCCGGAGAGGCCAGCAGAGAACCTGGCAAGCTCCTTTGCCAGGTCTCGGAGGAACATGCCCATGCACAGCTGGTATGACTGGACACGGCAAGCAAGCATCGAGCCCTGGAAGCACTTTCTCCCGAAAGCATCCAGGTTCCGGGCCTCCCTGCCGGGGGGCACAGCGGAGTGCATCTTCTGGCTCTTCAGATGATGCATGGCAGATTCCACCACCATGGAATGGTGCGGCAGCTGTGCCTTTTGGAAGCCAGGGCTCTTACGGAGTCGATAAATGGAATCGACTCGCTTGCTCAAGACCGGCGCCAAGGCTGGTGCCTCCCACATCCGGAGGAGGAGCCGTTCCAGCATCGGAGGAACCGGCACAGTAAAGGCCTCCTTCGGAGGAGAGTCATACTGGAGGGCCTCGAGCTCCTCGGCTCGAGGCTCCTCCTCGGGGTCCACGGGAATCGCCAAGGCTTTGACCATGTCGCGCATGAACTCCGAGAACCAGGTGTCCTCCGGAGGGGACCTACTCCGGGGCTCGGACTGCGGTGAGTCCGAAGGGACGCACCGAGTCCAAAAGGTGTCGGGGGACTCCTCGTCCTCCGTCTCCCAAGCTGACTCATCCGAAGAGGAGTCGAAGGGCTCCGACCCTGACGCCGAAGGCACCGGCATCGACACCCTCGGTTCCGAGTGGGAGGTCGAGGGAGACCTTGACCGAGGACGACTTCGAGCCTTCATGGTCTCGAGTATCAGCTCGGTCTCCGGGGTCGACTTCGACGTCGATGTCTCGGTGGTCGGGGCAGATGCACCAGCGAGGCTGGCCATCAGTACCTGCTGCTGCTCCATGAAGGCAGACAATCTGCACTCCAAGGCTGTCAGCCTGAGTCCAAGCTCAGGAGACTCAGCAGCCACCGACGACATCGGCTCCCTCGGAGGACAGTCCACGAGGACTACAGGAATTACATGTCCGACGGTCTCCGGCTCCACACGAGGTACTTTGGACGGCTTCTCCTGCTCCAAAGGCCCGGGACGGCGATCGGGGGTCTTAGACCTGGTCCTCGAGGAACCAGGGACCTCTTCCGACGCCGCCCTCACGAGCCGTTTCTTCCTCTTGCGTTCCCTGTCCGAGGAACCCCAGCGATGCTCGGGATCAGACTCCCGAGACATCGAGGCCTCAGACGAGGTCCGGGCCCGGCCGGAGGCAGAATTCAAAAAAATCGTTTCCTTCTGGTGCTGACGGCTTCGAAGTGCCTTGGTGGACATTTTGCCACACGGGCCATAGATCATGGGGTCATGATCTGGGCCGAGGCACCGAAGACAGCAGTCGTGTGTGTCGGTGAGAGACATTAGTTTCTTGCACCGATCACACTTCTTGAAACCACTGGAAGCCATCGGGGAAAAAAGGGCCCCCGCAAGGTCAAAAGACCGGCCTTCCAGAGAAAAAACGAAAAAAGGGCGGGAACGCCAGCCACGAAAGGCAAAAACCGAAAAATAGAAAACAGGCTCGATACCGGTGTACCGAACCCGACGAGAAGGGGGACCGGCGTCGAACTCGGAGAAAAAGGCGAAGAAATATTTGAAAAAACGTCAACTTTTCCGGGTGACTCGGACAGACGTCCGATGGGCTCCACGGAAAAAGAGAGACTGAGCAAGATGGCACCTTTAGGCGGGAAGGGGACTGCGCATGCGTGCAGTATTCCCAAAGGCTTTCTTAGAAAGCTGGGGAAATGCTCCGCACGGGGGCTCCATCGGCGCCGATGTCACCCATAAGTGAGAACTGACTTCCTGCTTGGTCCTGGAGAAGGGACTATTATTGTGTGGTTTGTGTACATCCCTTTTCTGATTCTTTCATTAGTGGGTGTGTTAATTAGGGAAGAGAGATATGATGGGGCAATGTTATTCAGGCATTTAAAAGTGATCATTAGTGTTTTATATTTGATCCTACTTTTAACTGGTAACCAATGAAGATTATAAAGTATAGGGGTGATGTGTTCTGTACTATGGGACTTACAAATGATATGGGCTGCAACATTCTGAGACACTTGGTGCTGATTAACCTTCTTGGGCAAACCTTGTAATATGCTATTACAGAAATCAAAATTTGAAGTGATCAAGGCCTAGAGCACAGATCTAAAATCATGACAATCAAGCAGTGGATTTAGGTGTTGGATCATCCGTAAATTGAAGAAGATAGATCTGGTAACTAGTTTTAAATGTGACACCATGTTAAGAGACTGATCAAGCTTAACCCCAAGGTATTTCACTTCAAGTTTTACTTCCAGTTCAGCTTCTTGAATGGAAAGTTTAGAAGGGGAGGTTAAGTTTCGATTCCTGGTAACATATAAAACTTCAGTTTTATTGTAATTTATTTTTAGGCTATGTGTTTTCAGTCACTTCAGCATTTCATTGAGGCAGGATGACGTTTGATATTGGATGGGCTTTGTTTTTTCTTTTTCTTTTATATTTATGCAATTTTACAAATTAAACCAAGAAGTTAACAAAAAACATCCATGTACAGAATAGGGTAGTACAGTAGGACAAAACCCAACCAAAGAATTAATACATTAAATAAAAGAAAAAAACCTCTGTCCGCCCTCCCCAGCCCACCATCACAAAGAGAGAGGGGGTAAATTTAGCAGAAAAAAAACATATTAAAAAATCACATGAAAGGAAGCTAGGTAAGTCTCCGGTCTGACGTCAGTACCGGGAAAAATGGTAGAAACCATCACAAAGAACAAAATTACTCAGCACGTAGATAATCATGGCCTAATGGGAGACAGCCAACTTGGCTTTAGACAAGGAAGATCTTGTCTTACTAATCCGTTATGTTTTTTTGAAGGTGTGAATAAACAGGTGGACAAAGGTGAGTCGGTTGATATAGTGTATCTGGACTTTCAGAAAGCCTTTTGGCAAAACTAAAGAGTCATGGGATAAGAGGCCGTGTACTATTGTGGATCAGGAACTGGTTAAAAGATAGAAAGCAGAGGGTAGGGCTAAATGGCCAATTTTCCCAATGGAGAAAGGTGAATAGTGGTGTACCCCACGGATCTGTACTGGGTCCGCTGCTTTTTGACATATTCATAAATGACCTGGAAAAGGGAATAACGAGTGAGGTTATCAAATTTGCAGATGACACAAAACTATTTAAAGTTGTTAAAACCCAAGAGGATTGTGGAAAATTGCAAGAGGATCTTGATAAATTGGAAGACTGGGCATCAAAATGGCAGATGAAATTTAATGTGGACAAGTGCAAAGTTATGCACCTAGGAAGAACAACCCAAATTATGGTTACACGATGCAAGGTTCCACATTATGAACCACCACCCAGGAAAAGGATTTAGGTGTCATTGTGGATAACATGTTAAAACCCTCGGCCCAGTGTGCAGCGGCGGCCAAGAGAGCAAATAGAATGCAAGGTATCATAAGGAAAGGAATGGAAAATAAAACAAAAGGTATTATAATGCCTCTATATCGTTCCATGGTGAGACCGCACCTTGAATATTGTGTGCAATTCTGGTTGCCGTATCTTCAAAAGGATATAGTGTTATTAGAAAAGGTTCAGAGAAGAGCCACCAAAATGGTAAAGGAGATGGAAGGATACTCCTATGAAGAAAGACTAAAAAGGTTAGGGCTCTTTAACCTGGAAAAGAGACGGCTGAGGGGAGATATGATAGAAGTCTATGAATTAATGAACGGAGTGGAAAGGGTAAACGTAGATCGATTGTTTACGTTATCAGAATATAGAAAGACTAGGAGTCATGCAATGAAGCTACAGGGTAAACTATTTAGGACTAATAAAAGAAAATATTTTTTCAATCAACGTGTAATCAAACTCTGGAATTTGTTACCGGAGGATGTAGTAAAGGCTGTTAGTTTAAAGCTGGGTTTAAAAAAGGTTTGGACAAGTTCCTGGAGGAAAGGTACATAAATCATTATTAAGAAGGGACCGAGGATATCAATGCTTGACCCAGTACAAGTATTGTGGAACCTATGTCTTTTGGGGAAACTGCTAGGTACGTATGACCTAGATTGGCCACTGTTGGAAACAGGATACTGGGCTTGATGGACCTTGGTCTGACCCAGTATGGCATATCTTATGTTCTTATAAACAATAACTCATGGCTCAATAGGCATGAAGTCAATTGAGGCCTCCAAATGCTTTGCACTGACGAAGGCTAGCAGCTGGGAGGGCTCATAAAAAATATAGGAAACTGCCTGGTACCTCACCAAGCATTTACATGGGTGTTTAAGGAAAAAAAGCCCCTTCCAGCTGCAACACTCCAGGTCGCATCAGAAGAAATTCTCTGTGGCGACGTTGGGTGACTCTAGCCAGGTCTAGAAAAACAATTTTAAGCCTGCAAAATAATAAATTCCTTTTACGGAAGAAGAGCCTCGAAATCCACTCCTTGTCCGATAGACCAATATCGTGCTAGGAATCACCGTCTCCTCCTGTGAGGATTCCAAAATCTCTGTAATTTTCAATACATCAGAATGCTGTGCCTCTGTATCCCCCAAGGGGGCAACTCACCTTTCCTTGGGCAGATAAAGTGTAGTTACTCACCTGTAACAGGTGTTCCTCCAGGGATAGCAGGAATCAGTTCTCACTTATGGGTGATGTCGGCACTGACAGAGCACGCGCAGAGCAATTCCCCAACTTTCAAAGAAAGCCTTTGGGATTGCTACCATGCATGTGTGGTCCTCTTCCTGCCCAAGGGTGCCATCTTGCTCAGTCAGGTCCCTTAGCTCGAGCCCTACCAAGCAGATGGCAAGGGAAGGACAAAAATTCAGCAACTCATTAGGGGAGGTGGGAGGGTAGTGAGGACTGATTCCTGCTCTCTCTGGAGAACACCTGTTACAGATGAGTAACTACGCTTTCTCCAGGAACAAGCAGGAAGTCAGTCCTCACTTATGGGACTCCCTAGCTACAGGCTACCGAACCTGTAACCAAAAAAACGCCTCCGCGAGGCCGTAAGCAGTAGCCGAAGCCCAAAGGAGCCCGAGTCCTTGGGGCGAAGCCCTCAGTAGCCGTGAGGAAGGGTCGGAGGGCAGGTGTTGCTTATACCCCAAACAGGTTATGGAGTACAGCCTGGCCAAAGGCGCTGTCCCAGCAGGACTCCCTCTCCAAGCAGTAGTGGACAGCGAAGGTGTTCATGGAAGACAAGTCGCCACCTGGCAGATGTCCATTAGGGGCACGGAGCGCAGTGAGGCCACCGAGGCCGATTTAGCTCAAAACACGTGTGGGGTGACTCGACGATCCAGAGGGACGCCCGCCTTTGCATGGGCAAAAGTGATGCATTCCGCCACCCAAACTGAGAGTGCGCGCTTGGTGACTGCTTGCCCTGATCTATTGGGATCGTAGGTCACAAAAAGCTTATCAGACTTGCGATGAATCTGGGTATGCTGCAAATACAAGGCGAGGGCCCGTTTGCAGTCAAGGGTATGGAGAGCCACCGACGCCTGGTTGGCGTGGTGCCTTGGGAAGAAAGTCGGCAGCACTATCTCTTGGTTGAGATGGAAGTCTGAAACAACCTTAGGCAGGAATTTATGGTGGGTACGGAGGACCACCCTGTTCCGATAAAACCTGGTGTAAGGGGCGCCAGCCATGAGAGCCTGGAGCTCACTGACTCGGCGGGCCGAGGACAGCGCCACCAGGAAGGCCACCTTCCAGGACAGGTGCCAGAGTGAACATGTCACCATTGGCTCAAAGGGTGGATGGGTGAGCTGTGTGAGTACCACATTTAAGTTCCATTCCGCCGGAGGACGACAAATGGGTGGCTTGGATAGCAGAAGAACCCGCATGAAGCGGGAGACTAACGGCTGCCCCGAGAGGGTTTTTCCCTCGATAGGGAGATGAATAGCTAAGATGGCGCTCAAATGAATTCTGAGAGTTCGACTTCAGCCCTTCCCCTGAGAGGGGGAGGAGGTACTGGAGAACCCACCGAACAGGACACGAGAAGGGGTTGATCTGGTGTTCCGAGCACCAGACGGAGAAGCGTTTCCACTTAAAGGCGTAAGCCTGCCTAGTGGAGTCCCTTCCTCGAGGCGAGGAGGCCTTCCTCGACCTCCTCTGGAAGGGCCAGAGAGGCTAGGGAGACCCATTCAGCCGCCAGGCCGTGAGGGATAGGGACGTTAGATTCGGGTGCAGCACCCGACACTCCTCCTGCGTTAGCAGACCCCTGGCAGAGCCCAGGGGAACCGGAGGCTCCATCGACAGTCGGAGCAGGAGCAGGAACCAAGGCTGCCGAGGCCACTAGGGGGGGCAACGAGAATCAATGATGCCCCGTCCCGTTGAGCCTTGAGCAGAGTCCTTGCAATGAGGGGAAAGGAGGGAATGCATAGAGAAGACTGGAGGACCAGTCCAGGAGAAATACATCGGGGCCCTCCCTGCTCGGGTGTGGCACCAGGCCGCAAAAGCGAGTCGAGGCCATGTGGCCCAGGAGACATAGCATGGACCAAGCGGTGACCTGCTGAGCGCTTTGGACACGAGCCACCAGAGCTCGGAGGTGGGTGGAGCGATCCACTGGCAAGAAGGCGATCGCCTGCTGAGTATCAAGGTGTGCCCCGATGAACTCGAGAGCCTGCACCGGCTCGTGGTGAGACTTCGGGTAGTTGACCAAGAACCCCAAGCTATCCAAGAGGAGGACAGTGTGTGACATTGCTCGCTGAGCATCCTCGGCTGAGGAGCTCGTAACGAACCAGTCTCCGAGGTAGGGAAAGACCGGCACGTCCTGGCGGCACAGGTAACCGGCTACCATGTCGAGGCACTTTGTGAAGACCTGTGGGGTGGACGCAAGGCTGAAGGGGAGCACCCTGTACTGGAAGTGCTCTCCCTGCACCTTGAAATGCAGATACTGCCTGGGTGGATTAAGATGTGGGCGTAAGTGTCCTTTAGATCCAAGGAGCATAGCCAGTCGCCCTGCCGAAGGAAGGGCAGCAGCACACCAAGAGATAACATCTTGGATTTCTCCCGCACCAGGAACTTGTTTAGCCTGTGGAGGTCGAGGATGGGTCGCAGACTCTCCCATCTTTTTCAGGATGAGGAAGTACCGGGAATAGAAGCCCCGACCTCGAAGGTGGGGAGGGACCTTCTCGACTGCCCGTTGGGTGAGGAGAGCATGTAGTTCCCGCTGTAGCAGAAGCTGGTGTGCGGGGAAGCAAGGAGGCTCCGCCGGGGAGAAAGGAGGTAGAAACCTGTCGAAGTGGAGGCGATAGCCGTCACAGCTGACTTGGAGGACCCAAGTGTTCGAGGTGATGGGAGCCCATGATGGGGCGAAGCGGGACAGGCGTCCCCCCACGGGCTGCTGCATCGTTGGAAGGTGAGGGGCTATGCTGATGGCGTCAAAACCCCTGGGTGGGTTGCGGAGATCCGGCGTTTGGGCCTTCGGTCCCTTTGGCTTACAATGCCCCTGGCCAGACTTTCCCTGCGCCAGAGTGGTCAGAGAGGGGGTAGCTGGATATGGTGGATAGCCCCAATACTGAAGACCCTTTATAGGGAAGAAGGGTTTCTTGGTTGGCTGCTTCTTCCGAGGCAGGGTAGAAGTTTTGCGGGAGAGACGGGTCCTGGTGACGAACTCAGCCTCAATTTCTGCAGCCTTCACCTCCATTGGCTTGCCAAAGAGCTGCTCGCCGAGGCAGGGCATGTACAGGCGCTTCTCCTGCACCTATTGTTCCAAATCAGAGGAATGGAGTCATGCCTGGCAGCGGGCCCCAATGCCCGCGGCTGCCACCCGAGCTGATGTCTCGAAGCCATCATAGAATGCTCAAGAGAGGTACGTGGAGCAGTCGGTGACGGACTTTAGCAGGGCACGGAATCTGTCAAGGGGCGCTTCAAGGCCTGTGGCGAAACTCCCGAGTTCCTTAGCCAAATCGCACAGGATCATACCAATGTACAGTTGACATGCTTGGATGCAACAAGACAGCATGGAACCTTGGTAGGCCTTGTGGCCCAGGGCATCAAGGGCTCTCGACTCTCAGCCGGGTGGTATCAATGAGTGCGATTTCGGGCTCTTTTGCTTCCTCATGGCTGATTCCACCACCATCGAGGTGTGTGGGAGCTGGGTCTTTCGGAAGCCTGGCCCATGCTGCACCTTGTACATCGTGTCAAGGTGCTTGCTCACAATGGGGAATGAGGCTGGGGCCTCCAACATGCAGAGCAGTAGTCGACATAGAATCGGCAGTACAGGCAGTGAGGGATTCCCTGGGCGGGGATTCGTACTAAAGAATGTCGAGTTCTTCAGCACGAGGGTCCTCCTCAGCCTGGGTGACCAGATTAAGGGCCCATGCTATGTCCCGAATGAGCACCAGGAAGGAGGTGTCTTCAGGTGGCAAGCGCCGCTGGAATGCGGGCGGCGAGGGGTCCAACGGAAGATCCCGGTGGGTACAGGTTTCCGGAGAGATGTCCCCATCGAACTCCCACGCCGAGAAGTTAGCCGAGGAGTCCGAGTCAGGCAGGTCGCCCTGTCCAATGGCTGGTGGCCTGGTGCCGGAGGCCCTGGACAATCTCGCCTCCGAGGAATGGGAGGGCGACGTCGACCTGGTGCGGGAGAAATTCAAGATGTTATCTCTTGGTGTGCTGCTGCCCTTCCTTCGGCAGGGCGACTGGCTATGCTCCTTGGATCTAAAGGACACTTACGCCCACATCTTAATTCACCCAGGCAGCTCTTGGGGGGGGCAGCTCTCGGGGGGTTTCCTGGATGGATTTGGGTGTCCCACATGAGGGACCTGCAGTCTCTAGGCGCGAGTCAGCAAAGCTGGCCATGAGCACCTGCTGGGAAGTAATGAACGCAGAAATGCTGTGTTCCAGCGCCAGCATGCAGGATTCCCATGCGGGCGTGGGGCCCTGCGTCGCCAATACCGGGGTCACCGGATCGGGCATCGACGAGGAGAGGGGGGTCCTCATCGGGACGACCCTCAGTAGACCAGGCGCCTTCGCCGGAGGCCTCCACTTCCGTGCAGGGTACCTTGCTGGGCCGCTCCTTGTCCGACTCTCGGGAACGCTGAAGGGGGCTAAGCGACCGGGTGTGGGAACGCTCGCACTTGTCAAGAGCCCCGGACAGTGACTTCGAGGCCGCCTTCTTTTTGCACCACCCCACCTTGGGGGACCGCTGGTCGGAGTGCCGTTGAGAGCGCGGGGCCACAGGGGGAGAACCCACCGGAGTAGAGATGACTGAGGGCACCACTGGGGACTCCGAGGCAGCCTTTCAGAAAATGTCTTCGGACTTCTGCTTACGACTGAGCGGGGCATTAGAGGACATTTCCTTGAAGAGTGAACAGAGCTCTGGGTCATGGTCGGCTCCCAAGCACCGCAGACAACAGTCGTGAGTGTCCGTAAGCGATATGTTCCTAGAGCATCTATCGCATTTTTTGAATCCCGTGGCCATGGGGGCAAAAATGGCCCCTGCAAGGTCAAAGACCCATGCGGCCAGTGGTTAGAGAAGAAAAAAGGGCGCGAAGACCATAACAAAAAAAAATAAAAATAAAGAAAAGAAATTAGTATCCCCGATAGCTCTAAAAAAGTAGAGCAGGGGAAGGACGGGTAGAGGACTGGTGTAACCGGAAAAAAGAGAAGCCTGTTAAGGCAAAAAAATGAAACTTTTTCAGAGGGACGAGGACTTGCGTCCGAAGGGCTTCATGGAAAAAGGGAGACTGAGCAAGATGGCAGCCTTGGACGGGAAGAGGATCACTCATGCGTGGTAGCAATTCGAAAGGCTTTCTTTGAAAGCTGGGGAATTGATCTACACAGGCTCCGTCGGTGCTGACATCACCCGTAAGTGAGGACTGACTTCCTGCTTGTCCCTGGAGAAAACATCTTCACCACAGGAAGAAGTGATTCCCTTGGAAATGCCAAAACATTCGTCAAATAATTATTAAACATATATCTCGCAGATATATTAACATAGGGAAAATTAATCAAACGATTAGCAGTTCTGGACATGTTCTCCAAATGTTCCAACTTAGAGTCCACCAAGATAAAGTTCTTAACAAATGATTCCGCTTGTGCCTCCAAAGATGTCACCTTAGGTCAAACTTCTAGCACATCAGATTTAACCTTTTCTACAGTATTGGTCAATTTTTCAATTTTAACAGAGTTCTCATTCACTTTAAGAGCCAAAGATGATACTTGCGGCAGTATAGCTTCCCCAAGTGACACGATTCCAACATGAAGTTCACAGGCCTCTCAATCACAAAAGAAGAAACAGCACCTTCCTGGCAATCAGTCCTCTCCAATCCTTCTGGTGGTTCCTGCTGGTATCGAGACTCCTTGTGGCTCCATATTCTGATCCACTGACTGGCTTCCACCTGACGGCACCATAGCCTGAGTGTGCTGAAGTTGTTCCGGGGTGAATGCACTCACCGCCTCAGTCACTCCCATGCCTGGCCCTCGCTGCTACCTTGACCTCAACATTCCCATAGGAAGTTGTGGCATCAGGCATTCATTGGGAGACTGCCGGCGACACACTTCTTTCGGCGCCGGCTATGCGATGGGGGAGAGATGAAGACTCCAGGGCAGAGACCGGGCTATCCAGCCCCAAAGAGTCTGCCAGCAGAGTTACCTCCCCTGACACTGGAGACCGTGGTGATCGAGTAACATATGCATCCAATGGACCAAATGAGGAAACCGGCGTCGAAGCAGCAGGAGTCTGGGAGGCGCCAAAACCCCTTTCGCTTTCCGCTTCTTACCCATGAGACACGACTGCCTCAGAGAAACCTAGCCACCATCTTCTTGGCTAAGTCCCTCCCCACTTTCTCTGCACGTACAGGCTCCTGCCTGGCTAACTCAGTACGACTCCATTCAGGAGTCACGATCCCCAACCACCACCGACTATTTTCATTCCCTGCAGCCCGACCCCCCGAACTGGCCTCCCAAGGCCAGGGTCGGACTGCGGGAAATCTCCTGCACCCCTTTCTACCTTTGCCAATCCCCGGGCCTGCCATCTCCACTGTCTAGGGGAACATAATCCACCTCAGAGGTGCAATAAGTTCCGCGTTCAGTCTGCTGGCCCTGGATGTACAGGGCCGACATCAGAATCGGCCATGTACATCTGGGGCTGCGGACTGCCTACTGCCCGCACTAACTTCACCTCCACACCACCCCTTTCCCGCCCCTGTCTAGCCTCGCCATACAAACTCCTTGTTCATATGGAGAGGTTTGGCGGGAACGGGAAGGACAGACAAATAGCGGAGATGGACGTCCCGTTGTCCCAATATTCGTATTACATAATAGACCCCATAGTGATTAGCAAGGTTTGTGGCTTGATGTTGATATAATTTACTTCTGGATTAGGTGTCCGAGTTAGGGATTTTACAATTTCAAAAGGGATTTAGTGAGTATCGTAGTGTGACATTCTTTTTTCCTGTTGTTAATAGTTTCCTTGTATGGATGAAGAGAATTCATATAGAGTAGTTTGTCATTTGCAGATTTAGTAGACCTCCATCTGTGTTCAAGTTTCCTCAATTTTTGTTTTAATTTTCTCAGATCTTGCGAATACGATTTTTCAAAGGGTCTGTGTAGTTCTGTGGTGTGAATTTGGTATGGAGGCAGCTTTAGAGATTGAGGTATTCTGATTTTTTTATATATCATCCAGATCAGTTAATGGAGAATCTATATGTGGGAGGATATAATTCAAAAAGGTTTCCTTATTAAGGAATCTAAATTGCTTTTTATGTGATATTGCATTATGAGGTAAAGGTGGGGAAGGAAGCGATGGTAGAATGAATTCTATTATATAATGGTCCGTCCAGGGGACCTGCATTACTTGTGGGGGGGGGGGGGGTGAGTAGTGTGATGAAGCTGAAGCCATTGAAGCTATAGACTTAGGAAAAAACACTTTATTATGAGGGTTGCTATTTATATTTCTGGCCTAATAATGAAAAAACAAATATTTATGATCGAAATTGGTTTTATTGTTTTTCAAAATATTCTCCATGAAGATCAATACACTTTTGCATGCGTTTGAACCAATTTTCGAAGCACTTTTTCCACTCCGATTGAGGTAACTCCAAAACATGCGTTTTGAATGCATCAACCGCATCTTCGGGTGTTGAAAATCATTGACCACGTAATTTGTTTTTGATGTGCGGGAATAAAAAGAAGTCATTGGGTGCCAAATCAGGGCTGTACGGTGGATGACCCATCAATTCGATGTTTTGGCCGGTCAAAAATTCCTTTGTTTGAGCCGATGTGTGAGAGCTCGCATTGTCATGATGAAGAATTATTTGTCTCTTCTTCGACTTTTTCCGAATTTCTCCGAAGACTTCTAGTAAACAAATGGTCGTGTACCATTCAGAATTGACCGTCCTACGTTGCTCTAACGGCACTGTCGCCACGTGACCAGTAATGCCGAAGAAACAGGCAACCATTTGCTTCAATGTGCTTCTTCCGCGAACAACTTTTGTTGGATTTGGCTCATCTTGGAAGACCCATACAGTCGATTGCTGTTTTGTTTCGGGCTCATATGCATAGATCCATGATTCGTCACCTGTGTAGATGTTATACAGTCTTTGATGCACCTTGAACGTATTTTTTCAACATTTCCTTGCACCAATCGACACGAGCCTTCTTTTGAGCGTTTGTCAGATTATGCGGGATCCAACACGAACAAATCTTTTTTACGGCCAAATGATCATGCAATATCTTATTGATGCTTGTCATACTAATGCCCAAAGATGCCTCAATCTCACGGTATGTCACATGACGATCTTGCTTTATCAGTTCACACACAGCATCGATATTTTCTGGCACAACAACCGATTTTGGATGACCCTGACGGAATTCGTCCTGAAGCGAACGTCGGCCACGATTGAATTCGTTATACAGTTTTTTACAGTGCTGTAGGATGGTGCTTTATCGCCGTATAAAAAATTAAGTTCATCGATGCACTCTTGTCTTGATAATCCACGTCGAAAGTTATGAAGAATACTCGCACGAAAATGTTCACAAGTTAATTCCATTTTTCACCCGAGATGAATTTTTCAAGTTACTGTAAACAACAAATCGCGCTCAAATGATAAAATGTTATGAATAAGGTTATGTTCAACAATGTCAGTGTTCCAATGGAACCATTGGATGGCGCCTGGCAACACTTACTGTTGCTAAGGCCAGAAATATAAATAGCAACCTCTAAAGCAACTGACTCACAGAGGGTGCAGTTACCTAAAAGTGCAGCTAGAGGGAGCAGGCCCGAGGCTGCAGAAGCTAAGCTGACACACCCAGGTTTTGAGAATGAAGGAGCTAATCAGGTACACCTGAGTAGAGAGCCAGGAAGCTCAGTGGAGAAACGGCTTTGTAAACAGTGCTCAGAAGGAAGAAAGCAGAGAGGATCTCGAGCTGAGAGAGGAACTGGGAGAGGATCTCGAGTTCAGAAAGGAACTGAGAGAGGACTACGAGCTGAGAGAGGAGTTGAGAGAGGAGCTCAAGCTCAGAGAGGACAACAAGTTTGGAGAGGAACACAAGTTCAGAGAGGAACTGAGAGGGGACCTGAGAGAGGAACCTCACATACTGAAAGGCAGAGAAGCTTGGAGTACCTACAAGGAAGAGCTAAGTTCCAGGGAGGACAAGCCTGCTCCAGAAAGCTCCAGGAGCCAGTCTTCAGGGAAGGCGGTGATAGGAGACTGCCGGGTAGAGCAAATACCAGCAGAGCACGTCTCAAAGATCCAAGGTACAGTTATATTTCCTTTCCAAGATGTGAGCCAGCTCCTAGAAAAGCTTATAACCCAGAGAGCCGTACTAATACGAAACAAAGCTGGGAAGGGCTTGTGAAACCTTTACAGAGAGGCATAGTAAAAAGCCATAGCAGTTATTTGCCAAACCAAGACCAGCAAGGCTGGGGAATATTGGAGAGGAGAGATCTATTGAACTACAACCTGCCTTATCCAGGGAAAGCTCAGGACTAGCTGACAACACGGCTGAACAGGAACCTATGCAAATAGAGGTGATAGAACCAGAGCCGTTGCAGTTAGAGCACCCGATGGACTGCTCACTCTGTGTTACCAAGAGTCTAGAGTCTCTCACAGAATTATAACCGGCAGGACATGCTTTAACATATCTTTTTGCTTTTGCTAAGCTGAAAGAAGAAGTTTTGTATTTGTTTTTCCTCTTGGTGTTGAAAACCTGTTTGAATGCAAAGAACTGTGAAGCGCCTGTAACAGTTACTGACTTTGTAAATATTTTGGCATAAACCCTGAAGTAAGGTACATTCTGTTTTGTCTTCCTGGAGAACCTTTGCACAACAAAGGGAATATAAACCATTTAAGTTTAACCCTGCACAAGGCTCACAACTATTTCTTTATGAAGTGGGACTACAAAGACCATGATGCACCTGGTCTAGAAAAGTTTTTCCTTCTTCAACCAACAATAAGTGTTCGCCCTCTCCTTTCTGCACGCTGCCACTAGGAGGGGCTGTGACAGTAGCAATCATGTATTAAAATATTATTGGGCAGAAATATTAAATCTAGCGTGTTACCTTTATTGTGAATAGGCATCTGTATTATTTGCTGATAACCCATATCAGACATCGAATTGAAGAATAGTGTGGATTGCGAAATGTTAAGAGATGGTAGGTTGAAGTCACCTAGCAAAATGTGAGGGTTTTTTTTTAAATGAGGAGTTACAGGCAGTTTCTAAAATTGAGGTGAAGCTGTCTGGATTAGGAGAGGGTGATCTATATATAAAGCAGATTGAAAGATTTTTATTCTCAATTTTAAGTATGAACATACCATTTACATTATTACTTAGGCAAAGGGATGCTTTCAGCTCTTGTTTTATTAATATGAGGATACCTCCTCCTTGTTTAGAGTCCCTGGGACATTGGAATAAATTATATCCAATGAAGTTTAATTGGTTGAACAACACGGTATCTGAGTCAGATAGTCATGTTTCAGTAATGCAGAATACATGAGGGTTGTTGTCCTTAACAAGGTCTATTATAACTGGTATTTTATTTCTAATAGATCTTGCATTTAAGAGAATACATTTAAGTGGCAGCAAAAGATCTGTGGGCGTATGGTGTGAGTTAAGATTTTCAGGGATAATGTGAATAAGATATTGATTGGGACATTCCGGCTGTGGTGTCATCTAGAAGTAGGAAGATCCTGAATTTTTTCCAGGGAGAATTATTCCGGCAACTAGTAACAGAACCCACACATGAGGGGGCCATACTAGACTTGATCCTAACAAATGGAGAGAGTGTTTCTGATGTTACAGTTGGTGATCATCTTGCATCCAGTGATCATGGGATGGCGTGGTTCAGTATTAGCACTAGGGTTGATAAAGTCCATTCAAAAGTGAAGGTCATAGACTTTAGGAAAGCTAACTTTACAAAGATGGGACAATTCCTCAAGCAGTCATTACCGGGATGGGATCAGCTGTAAGATGTAGAAGAACAGTGAATGAAACTGAAAGGGCAACAAACCTCATTAGGAAACTAAATAAAGGTAAAAGGAAAAGAACGCTACTGTAGTTCTCAAAAGTAGCTGAAAAGGTGAAAAAAAGACAGTGGCCTTCATAAAATACAAGAGATCACAGAAAGAGGAAGACAAGCATCAATATTCAGCAAAGCTTAGAGAAGCTAGGAAAATAGTCAGGAAAGCAAAGCTACAAACAGAAGAAGAAAAAAAAGCCAATGCAGTAAAATGAGGGGACAGAACATTTTTCAGATATGTTAGTGAGAGGAGGAAGTACAAAAATGGTATTATCAGACTGAAGGGGAGGAATATGTAGCTACTCTTGAGAATAAAATGGAATTGCTTAACAAATATTTATGTTCTGTGCTAACAGATGAAGGACCAGGAGCAGAACCTCAGAAAGCACTGACAAACAGGAACAGAACTGAGCTGGATCTTGAACGATTTTCAGAACTGTGTTTACGAGGAGCTAGCTAAACTAAAAGTAGACAAAGCAATGGGACCGGATGGGATATATCCAGGAGTACTGAGGGAACTTAGGAAGTTCTAGCAGCTCCAGTCTCAGATCTTTTCAATGCTTTTTTAGATTCTGGCATGGTCCCAGAAGATTGGAGAAAGGCGCATGTAGTCTATTTATACAAAGGCGGAACTAAAGAATGAGAACTACAGGCCAGTTAATCTGATCTTTGTGGTGAGTAAACTAATGGAACGGCTGCTAAAAAAAAAAGATAGTGAGGTTTCTGGAATCCAGTGGACTGCAGGATTCAAGGCAGCATGGTTTTATGAAAGGCAGGTCATGCCAGACAAATGTCATTAATTTCTTTGACTGGATGACCCGAGAATTGGATCGAGGGAGACTTCTAGGTGTGATGTACTTAGATTTCAGTAAAGCCTTTGACACTGTTTCACATAGGTGACTTATAAATAAAATGAGTGTCCTAGGGATGTACCCTAAAGTGACCCACTGCATTAGAAATTGATTGAGTGCGAGGAGACAAAGGGTACAGATAAATGGCACTCACTCTGAGGAGAAGGATGTTACCAGTGGTATGCTGCAGGGATTTGTCCTTGGTCTGATTCTTTTTAACAGTTTTTTAAATGATATTGTGGAAGGGCTATCGGGTAAGATTTGTTTCTTTGTGAAAGATACCAAAATCTGCAATACAGGAGAAACCCAGGAAGGTGTAGATAACATGAGGAGGGATCAAAAGAAGCTTAAAGAATGGTTGAGAATTTGGCAGCTGAGATTTAATGCCAAAAAATGCAGGGTCATACATTTGGGCTGCAAAAATCCAAGGGAGTGATATAGTATAGGGGGGGGCGAAGTGCTTCAATTCACAAAAGCAGGACCTAGAGGTGATTGTTTCTGATTATTTTAAGGTGGCTAAACAGGTAGAAAAGGTGAAGGCAAAAGCCAGAATGATGTTTGGGTGCACAGGGAGAAGAATGGCCAGCAGGAAAAAGGAGGTGACAGTGCCTCTGTATAAGTCTTTGGTGAGACCTAAAAGAAGGCACTAAGAGGGGACAAGGCCATAACGGAGAGACTGAATGAATTCTTTGCTTCGGTCTTTACTGAAGAAGATGTAGGGATGTTACCCAAGACTGAAGTGGTATTTAAAGGTGATACTGCAGAAGAACTGAAACAAACACCGGGAAGATGTATTACAACTATTTGATAAACTGAAGAGTAGCAAAATCACCTGGACCGGATGGTATACATTCAAGGGTGTTGAAAGAACTGAAATATGAGATTGCAGACCTGCTATTAGGAATCTGTGAACTATCATTAAAATCATCTGTAATACCTGAAGATTTGAGGATGGCCAATGTAACGCCAATTTTTAAAAAGGGTTCCAGGGGTAATCCGGGAAAATACAGACTGGTGAGCCTGACGTCAGTACCGGGAAAAATGGTAGAAACCATCATAAAGAACAAAATTACTGAACATGTAGATAGTCATGACCTAATGGGAGACAGCCAACAATGCTTTAGACAAGAAAGATCTTGTCTTACTAATCTGTTATGTTTCTTTGAAGGTGTGAATAAACAGGTAGACAAAGGTGAGTCGGTTGATATAGTGTATCTGAACTTTCAGAAAGCCTTTGACAAGGTCCCTCACTGGCAAAACTAAAAAGTCATGGGATAGGAGGCAGTGTACTATTGTGGATCAGGAACTGGTTAAAAGATAGAAAGCAGAGGGTAGGGCTAAATGGCCAATTTTCCTAAAGGAGAAAAGTGAATAGTGGAGTACCCCAGAGATCTGTGCTGGGTCCGCTACTTTTTAACATATTCATAAATGACCTGGAAATGGGAATAACGAGTGAAGCCATCAAATTTGCAGATGAGACAAAACTATTTAAAGTTGTTAAAACCTATGAGGATTATGGGAAATTGCAAGAGGATCTTGATAAATTAGAAGACTGGGCATCAAAATGGCAGATGAAATTTAATGTGGACAAGTGCAAAGTTATGCACCTAGGAAAGAACAACCCAAACTATGGTTACACGATGCAAGGTTCCACAATGGGAACCACCACCCAGGAAAAAGATTTAGGCGTCATCGTGGATAACATGTTAAAAAACTGTGACCAGTGTGCAGCGGCAGCCAAGAGAACAAATAGAATACTAGGTATCATAAGGAAAGGAATGGAAAATAAAACAAAGGATATTATAATGCCTCTTTATCATTCCACCTTGAATATTGTGTGCAATTCTGGTCCCCGTATCTTAAAAAGGATATAGCGTTATTAGAAAAGGTACAGAGAAGGCCCACCAAAATGGTAAAGAGGATGGAAGGATATTCCTATGCAAAGAGGCTAAAAAGGTTAGGGTTCTTCAACTTTGAAGAGACGGCTGAGGGGAGATATGATAGAGGTCTATAAATTAATGAATGGAGTGGAGCGGGTAAACGTAGATCGATTGTTTACGTCATTAGAATATAGAAAGACTAGGGGACATGCAATGAAGCTACAGGGTAACCTATTTAAGACTAATAAGATATATTTTTTCAGTCAACGTGTAATCAAACTCTGGAATTTGTTACCGGAGGATGTAGGAAAAGCCGTTAGTGTAGCTGGGCTTAAAAAAGGTTTGGACAAGTTCCTGGAGGAAAGGTCCATAAACCATTATTTACATCCAGCCAATATGCGACATCCTGAAAGCGAATACATCCAGCCAATATGCGACATCCTGAAAGCGAACAACATTCAATACACCATCTATGCAGACGATATCATGATATACACACCCATCTCTACCGACAACCCAGACTACAATAGAATAACTGACTGCCTAACACAAATGACAAACTGGTGCACGAACAACAACCTCTCAATCAACTACAGCAAGACAGAGGCTCTAATAATCACTCGCAACCCCAACTTCATTCACCCACCGGACATCAAAATAGCAGACACAACCATTCCAATGAAATCCGAAGTAAGATACCTGGGAGTAACCCTGGACAACAAACTAAATCTCATGTCTCACGTCAACAAAACGGTCAAGAATGCATACTATAGAATGAGAATCATCAGACGGCTTAAACCCCTCCTCGACACAGAACACTTCCGCACAGTATGCCAAGCGCTCATCACCCCATTATTGGACTTCTGCAACCCCATCTACCTTGGCCTACCAAAGCAAACTCTCAAACCGCTCCAACTAGCCCAAAACACCGCCGCACGCATAATTTCTGGCTCAACAAGACATGAACACATTACCCCGGTTCTCAAAGATCTACACTGGCTCCCAATCAGCTCACGTATCAAATACAAAACAATAATGAACATATTCAAAATCAAGCACCACATTTCAGCAAACAGCCTGCACACCCTCATTCATCCAGACACCAGCACCCGCCCGAGAAGAAGAGGAACCTCCAACAGAGTCAATACACCAAAAGACTTCAGAAAAACACGAAAGGACACCACAGAGAGAGCCCTCTCCCTGGCAGCCCCAACCATCTGGAACTCCCTCCCAGATGATCTGAGATCGACAACGGACCTCAAAGACTTCCGCAAACAGCTGAAGACAACTTTGTTCATAGAACATTATGGACACATCACGTAATCAAGCAAAGCCTGATCAACAAAGACCCCGACGAGAGATTATAAGACACCGACAAGAGATTGTATATCGGCACAGGATCTAGCTCAAGCCCTATCTGGACAGTACCTTGTATTATAGAACATGCTGTATTATAGCGCACACTGTACATAGCTCACCCTAATCTAGAATCCCCCTCCTCACACACACTTCACACCACTGCCCCCTCACACTATTCCTCCTGCATGATCCCCCCCCTCGCACTCTACTCCCCCCACACTGCATGACCCCCCCAGCACTTCATCTGATTGTTTTGATTGTGACACCGCCTTGATTTTTAGGATAAGACGGTTTAGAAATACTTTTAAATAAATAAATAAATAAATTATTAAAAGGGACCCAGGATATCACTGCTTGACCCAATACAAGCACTGTGGAACCTGTGTCTTTTGGGGAAACTGCTAGGTACTTATGACTTAGATTGGCCATTGTTGGATACAGGATACTGAGCTTGATGGACCTTGGTCTGACCCAGTACGGCATTTAAGAACATAAGGTATGCCATCCTGGGTCAGACCAAGGTCTATCAAGCCCAGTATCCTGTTTCCAACAGTGGCCAATCTAGGTCATAAGTACCTAGCAGTTTCCCCATATTTTATGTTCTTAAAGTATTGTATGCAATTCTGGAGACCACACCTTCAAAAGGATATAAATAGAATGGAGTCTGTGCAGAGGGTAGCTACCAAAATGGTCAGTGGGCTTCGCCATAAGGCACATGAGGACAGACAAAGATCTCATAATGTATACTTTGAAAGAAAGATGAGATAGAGAAGATATGATAGAAACATTTTAATACCTCTTTGGTATAAATGCACAGAAGGAGAGCCTCTTTCAATTGAAAGAAAGCTCTGCAACGAGGAGGCATAGGATGAAGGTGAAAGGAATAGACTCAGGAGTAATTTGTGGAAATATTTCTTTTTCGAAAGATTGGTAGATGCGTGGAACAGTCTTCCAGTGGAGGAAGAGACAAAACTGTATCTGAATTCAAAAAAGCATGGGACAAACACAAAGGATCTCTAAAGGAAAAAAGGGACTCTAGAGCCTAGTGGTTGGTATGGAACGGCAGACTGGATAGGATGTATGGTCTTTATTTGCCATTATATTTCTAAGCTTAGATGCAGTCTACGAGCCAAATTGATAACGTGCTTTGAAAATGGCAACCCCTAACTCGATGGACTTTCATCCACTCCAAGTAGAAAGCTAAGGCTCGCTTGCATTCCAACATGTGCAGCATAGCTATGACTTTGTGAGAATGGGGTTTTGGGAAGAATGTTGGATAGATGACTGGCTGGGTAAAATGAAATTCCATAACCACCTTTGGAAGAAATATGGGACGAGTACGAAGCACCACTCTGTAGTGGCAAAATTTAGTGTAAGATGGATGAACTACTAGTGCCTGAAGTTCGCTCACCCTGCATGCTGAAGTGACGGCCACCAGAAATAGTACCTTCCAGGTTAAGAATTTCAGGAGACAGGTATTGAACGACTGAAAGGAGCTTTCATGCGTGAGAACAGTGAAACATAGAAACATGACAGCAGAAAAAGACCACATGACCTATCTAGTCTGCCCTTCCATGTCAATTACAATAGTGCCCCTTTTTTCTTTTAAAGATCCATTGTGTTTTGTCTCATGCTTTTTTGAATTCAGATACTGTCCTCATATCTATTTATATCAAGGAACAAGAATTTCTCCCCTCCACCCATCCTAAGATTAAGAGATGCAGAACTTCCCATTCGAAGTACCATACGATATCTCGGAATCACACTGGACCAGCACCTTGACATTAAGAAGCACATCAAAATTATAACCAGATCAATCTACAACAAAATCAGAACACTGCGACACCTCAAACCCATGCTACCCCCCAAGGACTTTCGCACCATCTTCCAGGCCCTCATACTACCACATTTCGACTATGCAAACGTAATTCTATATGGTCTGCCAAAGAACACCCTCAACCCCCTTCAACTAGCTATGAACACTGCTGCCCGCGTCCTCTGTGGTCTATCCAGATCAGACCATATCACACCAATACTTCAAGAGCTCCACTGGTTACCGATATACTGCAGGCTAACATACAAGATCCTACTGATAACTTTTAAGATAAACAACAACATAGCCCCCATTTCTCTCAAGAACCTTATTACACCAACTCCACAAATCAGATCTAGAAGGACAGCAACAGCCAACACACTGACCTTCCCTAAAGACTCCACAAAGTGCACCCAAACAACCAGGAGACGAGCTTTCGCACACTACGCACCGAAATGCTGGAACGACCTCCCACCAGAAATAAGAACAATCAAAGACCTCCTACAGTTTCGGAAGGCAATAAAGCACCATCTCTTTCTGCTACATTTTGCTCAATCAGCTTCCCCGTCCCAGAGAAATCTCCCTCCACCCCCCACAAACACCTCACTCACAACATAACACTCAGGCTTTAAACAATCACACTCATACCCATAAACACTTCACATCTATTCACACCATGTAATATCTAGTACTCCATGTCAACCTGTATATATACTTACCATGTACTCTCCATCTATTCTGACCAATCTCAGCATGTATATAGTTAATCTGTATTTATATCGTTTAAAGATATCACAACATGTAAATAGTTACCCTGTATTGTCCAAGTTCTAACCCTGTTATAATGTAAACTCAAACAGTCTTGACTGCACTGAGCTCTTGTTGTTGAATGTAAACCGCACTGATAACAAATAGCGCGGTATATAAGAATTGTTAAATAAATAAATAAAAATAAATAAATATCCACAACCTCCACTGGGAGATTATTCCATGCATTTACCACTGTTTCTGTAAAGAAATATTTCCGTATATTACTTCTAAGCCTATCCCCTTTCACCCTCATCCTATGTCCCCTCATTGCAGAGCTTGCCTTCAATTGAAAGAGCCTCTCCTGTAGATTTTCCCCTATATCGCCTTTCCTCTAAAGTATACATAATAAGATCTTTAAGTTTGTCCTCATATGCTTCATGATGAAGAGCACAACAATTTTAATAACCACCCTCTGAACAGACTCCAACCTGCTTATATCCTTTTGAAGGTGCAGTCTCCAGAATTACACACGATACTCCAAATGAGGTTGCACCAGAGACTTACACAGAGGCATTATCGCCTCCTTTTTCCTGCTGGCCATTCCTCTCCCTATACACCCAAACATCCTTCTGGCTTCCAGTGTTACCTTTTCTACCTGTTTAGCTACTTTAAGATCATAAGACACAATTACTCCCAGGTCCTGCTCTTCTTTCGTGGACAGAAGTACCTCACTTCCTACACTGTACCGCTCCTTTAGATTGCTGCAGCCCAAATGCATAACCCTGCGGTTTTTAGCATTAAATTTCTGCTGCCAAATTCTAGACCATTCATCAAGCTTAGCTAGAACCCTCCTCATGTAATCTACTCCTTCCTGGGTATCTACTCCATTGCAGATTTTGGTATCATCCACAAATAAGCAAACCTTACCCGACAGCCCTTCCACAATATCATGAACAAAGATGTTAAAAAGAATCGGACCAAAGACAGATCCCTGCAGCACACCACTGATAACCTCCTTCCTCAGAGTGCGCTCTATTTATTTGTACCCTTTGTCGCCTCCCACTTAACCAATTTCTAACCCAATCAGCAACATTAGGGTCCATCCCTAGGGTGCCAAGGTTTAGTCCCTCGATGGTATACCACCTGTGCAATGACTTATGTGGCTTATCTTTTGATTTGCCTGTGACCATTGTTGTATGTTGGTAGGACCACTCGCTCCATTAAAACCCATCTTGCTGAACACTGCTAACGCTTGAAGAATATGATAAATACAGCGCCAATAGTAGCCCACTGTCTTGATTACCAACATGACTTCTAACAACTCAAGTGGTGTACTACTGATCATGTCCTTCCTAATCCTAGGGGAGGAGATCGTGAGTCACGCTTACAATACTGTGAACAGCAATGGATTTTTGTATTAAATTCAGTTCACCTTGCAGGTTTGAACTTAGAGATTGACTGGTGGAGTCTTATTTGATCAAGTTTGTTCCAAAGCATATGGTTCAACAGGAGTAAAGGAGATGACCGGTAGTTCCCACTTCTTTGGGACGCCATTTTTTTTTGACGACATATAAGCACCCGGTCAGTCAGAACCACCTTCGAGGGTTTCTTCTTCCTGGGTTTCCTCAAGGGAGACCCCCTTTCTGAGGACCCATGACGAGGCTCAGGTTTGGAAGGCTCCACCCGAGATGTCGGGGCCTCAGATGAGGCCCTGGCCTTTGGAGGCACCAGGGACTCGGGGAAAAACTTATTGTGCTGCTGCTGGAGGCTCTTGAGGGCCTTGCGGAGACTGCAGGCTGCCGGGTCATGGTCTGGCCCAAGGCAGCAGAGACAGTAGTCGGTGTGTGTCGGTCAAAGACATAATTTTAGATCACTGATCACACTTCTTAAAGCCACTGGAAGCCAGGGGGGGGGGGGGGAGGAGTACCCCTGTGAAAACTCTCCGGGCTACAAGTGGGAGAAAAAAGGCACGAAGATGCCAGGAAAAGAAAAGAACGAAAAACTAGAAAAACAGACTAAACTAGACGCCGAGGCAACAAGGTCAGTAGGCGGGAAGAGTACCGGTGCAAAACAGGAGGCGAGTATAAAACTAGGAGAGAAAAATCAACTTTTCCGGGGACAAACGTCTGAAGGGCTCCGTGGAATAAAGGAGACCGAGCAAGATGGCACCCTTGGGCGGGAAGGTGACCACGCATGTGTAGTGGCATCTCCCAAAGGCTTTCTTTGAAAGCTGGGGGGATGCTTTCTTGGTGCCGACATCACCCATATGTGAGGACTGACTTCCTGCTTGTTCCTGGAGAGAAGTAAAAAAACCCCTATACCTCCTAGGGGAGGAGGGCAGGTTTTGAAGACTGATTCCTGCTGTTCCCGGATAAAGCACAGTTACTTACCTGTAACAGGTGATCTCTGGGAACAGCAGGAATAAGTCTTCACGTATGGGGTACATCGGTACCGACGGAGTCTGCGCGGGAACGCTTCCCAGCGTCCAATCAAAAAGCTTTTGAAAGCATCCCACCACGCCTGCGTGCTGCCTTCCCGCCTTTCCCAACTGCCTCTCCTCAGTTAAGTTTCAAGCTGAGAAAAAGAGAAAGAGAGAAAAGGGAAAGATAGAGATAGAGAGATACAACTCTTAGGGGAGGTGGGTGGGTTGTGAAGACTTATTCCTGCTGTTCCGAGAGATCACTTGTTACAGGTAAGTAACTGTGCTATCTCCAGGAACAAGCAGGAATGAGTCTTCACATATGGGGACTCTCAAGCTAAGATGCCTGGAGTCCCAGCATGTCATAGATTGGAACATGCTATCCCCCACAACACCAGGCATCCTGAGGATGGAGGGTAGGAGTTGAAAAAGAAAGGCGCTGTGGAACAGCTAACCTAGCATAGGACTGCAGACAAGGAGTCCATGTGTGGATGATAATTATCATCAATGATATTGAAAGAAATATTGCAATATGGACCTCCCCTAACAGGATTACAGAGCAGTAAGGAGGTTCATGGGATCTACTGGGGAACCCAGTAGAGGAACCTCAAGGGGGACCTCACTGTGAAGTGGAGGTAATAAACCTGTAGGAAAAAAAAAACACAGTGGAGGTTTGATTCCTGAAAGGTAAGAGGGAACCCCAGTAATAACTGGGGTACTACAAAAACGGTGGGCCTTCAGCGGAAGGCTTTATGACAAAAGCTGAACTCTTTTGGCAACAGAGTGGCTCACCCTTAGGAGCAAAAAGAGAAGGCTGACCGATTTGGACAAACAGACAGTCCTTGTGGGAGGAAAAGGTATGGAAACCCCTTGTATCCCAAAAAGAAAGGACAAATGCCTGAGGCGTTAGAGCCTGTGATTAACTGAAGATCCGCAATGTCTCTCCTAACTGGAGTCAGCTAGGAGAGATACTGGAACATGGAGAGCTTCAGAGGTACCTAAACCTTAAGGTTATGGTGGAAGTTGTTAACTACCACAGAAAGTGGTTGTGCGTGTAGAACCCCAAAAATGCTGGATAGCATAGGTATGGGTAAAGCCCATCTGTCAGAATCATATAGCTATATGAGCCTAGACAGTCAGGTAGAAAAATATGCAGATACATATCTACCAATAATAAAATATCTCGACAGATACATACATATATATATATATATATAAATAAATAGACATATAAGAATATATTTATAGTGAGATATGAAAAGGCATAAAATACACACAAATGATAGACAGACATCTGTAAGATGTATGCTATAAATATGAATATATATGCCTCTATATGGGTGTCTGCAAAGAAGCAGACAGAGATATGTCCACAGAACGTTATTCACATAGGAAATGTGGAGAGGAAAGATTCATCTAATAACTAGAAGGTGGAACCTACTTGAGAAGATATATAGAGAATCTATTCCGACTGGTTATGAGCTACAGGGATGCTAGCTAGTGAAAAAAACCAGGACGGATACGTGAAAAGCAGAGGATGATATCAGTCTGCAGCCAGCAAGTCCCGAGTATTCCAGAACTCTAGCATGGTAAGTGAACAGAAGATGCATAAAAATGAGATACCATGCTGACCTGCTTAAGGGCAAAAAGGTATCATGCGTTCTTACCATGAGGACGAGCTGCAAGGAGAAAAAGCATATTCCCGATTGGAAATACTATGGACCAAAGCAGGGAATTGGCAACTCCTTAAGCTTTCACGTAAGAGAAGGCCTATGTCCTTTATATTAAAAAGGAGATAGTGAAAAAAGGGAGAACCTTTCTAGTCATGGGAGACATGACTGAAAAAGCCTTTTCCAACCATCTAGGATAGCTGTTGGAGGAAAAACCCTCATGCTCTCTAGCAAGGGCCCATAGTGGAGAGCTTCTCTGTAGAATTGCAGAGAGCATGATGCAGGAGAATGAGGAGATAGAACTGGCTGTTGGAGAGCCAGTACCTATGTCAACTATGCTGCCAAACCCAGGGGAATGGAGATTGCAGAAAGAGAAGACAATCCAACAAGCCTGTAGTGAAGTAGTTTCCAAGACAGATGACAGCACTGACTTGGAGCCACTACTAAGACCAGACAGAATGTTAGTGGAGGACAACCTGGTTGCTGGTGGACAAGAACCAGTGGTCCAACATTAAGGCTCCTGCATAGGCAGCTGCTTGCCAGACAGCAGAAGAATCTTACTGTTTAAAAACAGAAAGAACAGACAGAACAGGAGTAAAAAACTCTGGACATGTCTGATGAACTGCCTCAAAGCAAGATTGAAAAAGAGGAGTTAACTCGGAGAGGAAACTCTGCACTGGAAAAGTAACAAAACTAGAGAGGCTGAAGAAAAAGTCCTCCAGTGAAGCAATACCGCTCTTACAGGGGAAAAGCTTGGTAAGAGGGTAAAGAGAATGGAGCTGAAGAAGACTTACAAAGTAGTAAGTCTATAGAAAGGAAAAAAAGACATGCTGGTACAGGAAACTATCGTTTGATAGCGGTTAGACCTCTTTCCCTAGCAGGAAGAAGAGGAGAACCCTGTGACCTATAGGCATAAAGATCCTGACAGCTCATAGAACATAGAAAAAATGGTTGTCTTTTGGGAAGAGATCCATGTCTAGGGTTTAGAATGAAAGCAGTGGATTGCCTCTATTGAGAAGAAGCAACTGTAGATTCTAACCCCAAGAGTCACAAGCATCTGATGAAGATTGATCAGAAACCCTGCGGTTGCTGGGTTTGCTGAGCCTGGTGAGAGGTTGAATTCTGCAGACCAGGACGATGCTTCCCTTGTTTGGGAACATCTGTATGATGGGCAGATAATGCATAAAACCTTCTTCTCCTATGGGAAGAAAGTTTGGCAGGACATTTCCTACCTATTGGGCAGAAGACAATAAAATACCTTGGAGTCACCCTAGACCAACGTCTGGATATGAAATCCCACATAAGCAACATAGTCAAAGCTGTATACTTCAAAATCCGTTAACTCAGGCATCTGCGCTCCCTATTGGACCCAGATGATTTCCGGACCATATACCAAGCACTAGTCTTACCCCATTTTGACTTTGCCAATTCCATCTTACAAGGTCTCCCTCAATCTACACTGAGCCCGTTACAGCTGGCCATGAATGCTGCAGCAAGGGTCCTCCACGGAGCCTGCAGAAATGACCATGTGACCCCTATTCTTAAGCAGCTTTACTGGCTCCCTATACACGGAAGGATTATCTTTAAAACTTTACTCCTTTCATTCAAGGCCATCAATGGCATCTCATCTTCTTCACTTACGGAACTCATTCACACAGTGCCCCACAACAGATCCAGAAGAGCAACAGCTGTAAACTTGCTAATAACCACGAAGACCTTGACCAAATGCAAAAGTACAACGGTAAATAGAGCCTTCAGTCTCTACGTCACCAAATGTTGGAATGAGCTACCACCCGACATTCGAGCCATTGTAGACCTAACTCAATTCAGGAAGGCAATCAAATTTCACCTCTTCCTCCAATACTACTCAGCCAGCAATGGAATCTAAATAACTTCGCCTAAGAAAGTATCCATTGTTAGTGCTGAACAGTCCCAACTTCCCTCCTGCAGATTATACACATACTTTCCCCATTTGATTGTGGCATTCAATATGGTTCTTTGTAATTATTTCATGTATATAGTTCAACCCTGTTAGCCAAGTTGGTACTCCTGTTCCATGTCAAACCAAACAGCTTGTTGTTCTGGTCGTTTTTGTTATATTGTAAACCGCGCTGATATCGAATAGTGTGGTATATAAGCAACTGTAATAAAATAAATAATAAATAAAAAAATAAGAAGAAGGTGCAGAACAGCACCTAGGAACAGGTAAGTCAGTGGACAACTGAGTAACCTGACGTAAAGACTCCTTGTTGAAAAGATTGTCTCCAGTGCAAGGAGTATGTCCCAGTCTTTGCTGTGCCCATTTGTCCAAGTCTGAAGTTTGGAGCCAGGCTCTACGTCGTGCCCCTATAGTTATAGCAGAAGTCCTGCTAACAGGCTCAAAAGAGTCTAGGGAAGCACGAGTAAGAAACCAAGAGATATTCTGAAGATGCTTAAGCAGTGAAGAATAGCCTGCAGTCTTGGACTCTGGAAGGGAAGGAGTCAAAAGATGTAATTGCTTTGTGACCTCCTCAAGAGATAGACTCATATAAAAAATATATGAGAGAATTCTTGCAGAAAGCATAGATGTCTGGAAGGTTTGACGTCCAAAGGCATCTAGTGTCTTAGACCCACGACCTGGCGGATAAGAAGAGTGCTTTTTCTTACTCTTTACCCGCCTCATTGCTGATTCCACTACTATGGAATGATGAGGAAGTTGAGTCTTTTGAAACCCTGGAGAGGGGGGCACCTGATATAAGAGATCAGTTGCTCTGGAAGGTGGGGGTACCTTTAAAGGTGCTTCCCACATTCCTAGAAGGATATCCTGCAAGGAATGATGCAAAGGAAGCATTATGTTCTCCTTTGCTTTGGTAGAAACAGAGCCTTGTGCAGGATCATGTCCAGGGATAGGAATGGCAAGAGATCTTGCTATATCCAAGAGGAAACTCTGAAAAGAGGGATCTCCAACTGGAATCTCCTTTGGACAGGTTAGATCTGAAGAACTAGCCTGAGCACCGAAAGAGCTATCTAAACATATAGGAATAGAAGATCCTGCACGGTGCAGTGTGGAATCCTTAAGGGATGGTCGCCGGTACTGGCTGTCAGGAGCAGTGACCGTCAGTACCACATCGTCCATGCCAGGTATCGACTCCAAGCTTGGTATAGAAGGGAGCGATCCTGTTGAAAGAAGCATGGCAGGAGTTGGCCACGATGGTACTGTGGATACCGGTACCGATGTCAATACCGGTACCGATGTCGGAGCAGAGCCCGACACAGACATCGGAGCAGCCATCGGTGACAGTTCAATCGGTACCGAGGTAACCGAAGACCTCCGGCCACTATCCTCGGTACCGAGCCTCCGGTATTGATTGGTGTCGGTACCAAAGCGTGTTGGTACCCAGTCTTCCAGACTAGAGATCGATTCCAAACTCGGCATCGAGGGCAAAGAGCCTGATGAGCGAAGCATGGAAGGCACCGACCGCAAGGGTAATGTGGACATCGGTACCGACTTCGGTACCGTGTCTGATACCGGTGGATGAAGGCTAACTAGTGGCAACTCAAATGGCCTCGGAGGAACTGAGAGTTGTGGATCCGAATCATCGGAACTGAGCCGCCGGTACCAAGGCGAGTCGGTACCCAGTCCTCCAGACTGGAGATCGATTCCAGACTCGGCATCGAAGCAAGCGACTGGTACCGATAATGGAAAGTCAGTCTGGAGAGTATCCACTGGTCCCGAAGGCACAGGACGCCAGATGACCATCCCTGGTGAGGAGTGTTTCATCCAGCACCAGTGCCAATGCCGGGGTATCGGTACCGCTCGAAGCGGATGCCACCACCGGACACGGTTCAGGTATGTTCTGTGAGAGGTGAACCCCAGGAACAACCCGAAACCCCTCATACGCTTTGGAGACCGAAGACTCCCGCCGGGGTTTTGAAGCCCGTGGGCCCTCGAGGGCAAGGCCGGAGCCGTCTGCATGCTGTGCATGAGACCTACCCCTCGAGGGCTGGCTAGTCTTAACAGACTGTTTCTGGGTTACCTGATCCTGTGTAGAAGAAGAAAGGGACGGTGCCCTGAAGTTGGAGGGAAACCGTGTATCGAGGGGACCTCGATGTTGAAAACCTCTTCTCACCAAACTGTTGCCTAAAGGCTCCGGAGGAAAAAGGTCAGGACCCAAGCAGGTTAGACACCGACTTTGAGGGTCTAAAACTAAAGTTGTACCGCCACAGTTTGAACATTTCTTGGAGAAAGTGGCTGGCGGCTCCATGAAGGAAAAAGAAGAGGCCTAAAAGGCCTGAGAAACCGTGAGACACTATGAAGAAAAAATACCCCTTGAAAAAGGAAGATTTCACAAGAAAAGAAAAGAAAACACCGGCGGTACCGGTGGCGTCGGGGAAGACAGCCGCGACCAAAAGAAAACTAAAGAAATAAAACAAGAATTTTCTGCGGTGACAGGAGGACGTCCTGCCGGCTCCGCGGAAAACGAAAAGTGAGGAGAGGCAGTTGGGCAAGGCGGGAAGGCAGCACGCAGGCATGGTGGGATGCTTCCAAAAGCTTTTTGATTGGACGCTGGGAAGCGTTCCCGCGCAGACTCCGTCAGTACCGACGTACCCCATATGTGAAGACTCATTCCTGCTTGTTCCTGGAGATCACCTGTTACAGGTGAGTAACTATGATATCTCCAGGAACAAGCAGGAATGCAGTCTTCACATATGGGACTCACTAGCTCCCAGGAACAAGACTGGTATAGGAGAAGCAGTGTGATCCCTGAGGCTAAATGCTGCAGCCGAAGAATCTGGAGAGTTGTAGACCATCAGACTCGATTCCAGTAGACGATACTTCCCAAAAAGATAGTCTGGTCTATTGTAGAAGTCCAGAACGTAGGGCAGGAGTTGAGTTTAAGTTCCAAAGAGGTGCTGGAGTACAGTTTGACCCAAGACAATGTCCCTATGAGAATCTGTCCAGACAATAGTGTGCAGCAAAAGTATAAATGGAGGACCAGGTAGCTGCCCGACATATCTCATCAAAAGATACTGAAGGTAGATTGGCTACAGAGGTTGCCATAGCCCGCACATTGTGAGCTGTGACATGACCCTCCAAAGAGGGTCCTGTCTGTGCATAAGCAAAAGATATGCAATCTGCTATCCATCTGGATAGAGTACGTTTTGTGGGCCTAGGTGACTAGGATCAAATGAGGTGAATAACAGAGGATCATCTGTGATCCTTAGTTCTATTCAAATAGCAAGCCAGAACTCGCTTGTAGTCTAAGATGTGTAGTGCTGCTTCAGCCCAAAATACATGTGGTTTAGGGAAGTAAGTTGGGAGGATCACAGACTGGTTTAGATGGAAGGAGGAGACCTTCAGAAGGAAATGTGGATGTTGTAATGTAGAAGCCCCCACTGAGCCCACGGAGATAGGGATAGTAGAAGATTCCACCTTAGAATCTGACAAGCAGTCTGAGCACATGGCTAAATGTTTACAAGAAGAAAGTAAACAGAGAAAGTCAGGAGCTGAATGGACACGCCCAAGCTGTGACGTATCACCAAGCTTAGGGGTTAATGAGAAACACCTGTTCAGGGGAAGGGCAGAGCTAAGCCCTGAGAAACAGGACTATAATAATCGGCCATTAACTTTAAAAGGGAGACCGAGAGAAACACAGAGGCAATGAAGAGAGAGACCGGGTGAAGGTCCCAGTCAGAGACCAGGTCAAGAGAGAGCCGTAGCAAGAGCCAAGGAAGCCAAAGCCCGAGAGCCTGAAGGAAGCAGCACAAGAGATGAGGACAGTAACTGAATTCAAAAAAGCATGGGACCAACACAGAGGATCTCTAAAGGTAAAAAGTGGACTGTTGTAGTTGTGTTATGGAAGGACAGACTAGATGGGCCTTGTGGTCTTTTTCTGTCATCATGTTTCTATGTTTCTAAGAGAGGTGCTGTTCAGGAAAGGCAGGAGAAAGGAGAGACCTCCTATGAGGCAGGCTTGGAAAAGCTCGGAGGCTCCAGAGAGAGAGAGACGGTGGCAGGAAAATACTTATAGGTCTGAGGCAGAAGCCAGCAAGCTAAGAGGAAAGAAAACACAGCCGGTGTTTGGAAACCTGCCTGAGCCAAGGCCGCATCAGTATGATGACATAGCTCAATGAAGCCCAAAAATGAAAAACACTCCACGGGGAAGAGAGAGGGTACTGAGGACTGATTCCTGCTGTTCCCAGAGAATATCTGCTACAGGTGAGTAACAACGCTTTCTCTGGGACCAAGCAGGAAGTCAGTCCTCATATATGGGACTCCCTAGCTACAGGCTACCGAAAAAACATGTAGACAGCCTAATGGAGCAACCAGAAAAAAGGAACAGAGAAAACAGTGGGAAACACAGGTTCTGAGCATCACACCACCCTCAGGCATTAACCAACATTTGACTCTCCAGGAGAATGTTCTCAACATCCATGGGCAGATGGAACTCCGCCAGAGCTACCTGCTCAGCAGCCAAGCTGTGAGCGAGAGGAGGTTAGGTTGCAGGAGGGTGCCCTCCTTTTGCGAGAGTAGATCTGGAGCACAGCTCAGGTGAAGAGGCAGTGCCAGAGACAGCTATAGTAACAAGTGGTACCACAGGACCACCGAGGGACAATGAGTATTAAGGAGGCCCTGTCAACTTGAACCTTGAAAAGGGTCATGGTCGCCAGGGGAGTTGGTGGGTAAGTATAGAGGAGGCCCTTGCTCCAATCCAGGAGGGCGGCATTGGAAGCCACCCGACTGGAACAGAGCATTCTGGAGCAAAACAGCGGTAGCTGAGCACTTAGAGGAGATGTGAAGAGGTCCATGGTATGGGTTCACCACATCTGAAAGATCCAGCGAACTATGTGGGGGTTGAGAGCCCACTTGTGCGGTTGCAGGACTTTGCTGAGTTTGGCTGCTAAGGGAGATACACTGCCTGGAGATGCATCTGGTGCTTCACGGTGAACCTCCAGAGCTGGACTTTCTTCCAACAGAGGAGGTATGAGCTCATGCCCCCTTGTTTGTTGATGTAGAATAGCACTAATTGGTTGTCGGTTGATATGAAAATGATCTGGCCAGCCAACTGCGTCCGGAAGGCCTACAAAGCATTGGCAATAGCTCTGATTTCTACTACTACTACTACTGAGCATTTGTATAGCACTACAAGTCGTACGCAGTGCTGCACAGACATGTAAGAGACAGTCCCTGCTCATCAGAGCTTACAATCTAGTGAAGACAAAACACACAAGGTGTAGATAAGAGATAAAACAAGGGGAAGAGGTAAAGAAACAAGGAGATCAGGTAAGTCAAGATCCAAAAGCAGTAGCGAAGAGGTGAGTTTTCAGCCTGGATTTGAAAAGGGTCAGAGAAGGTGCCTGGCGTACAGACATAGGTAGTTTGTTCCAGGCGTAAGGTGCAGCAAGATGAAAGGAGCGAAGTCTGGTCTTAGCAACAGCAGTGAAGGGCACAGATAGAAGGAGTTTGCCTGAAGAGCGGAGTTTCCGAGGGGAGGTGTAAGGAGAGATAAGAGAAGAAAGGTACTGAGGAGCTGTAGAGTGAATGCATTTATAGGTTTGCAGGAGTAGTTTAAACTGGATGCGGAAATGGATAGGTCGGTTGGTGATCGAGATGGTCCAACCATACTGAGTGCACTTTTTAAAGCCACTGGTTGGATTTAACATGGTTGGGACAACGACTTCTGCCAAGTCAAAGGATTCCAAATGTCCACACCAACCAGGGGGGGCCTGAGAAAAAACAAAAGCACCAAAAAAGAAGAAAGACCTGAAGAAAAAACACAGCGCTGAGGCACAGACGATGGCTGGGATTGACGAAGGAAGGAAGGGCAATGTGAATCTACCAGAATGGCAGAAAGTGACTGTAACAAAAAAACAAACTTATCTCTGGGATTCAGATGGATGTCCAAAGGGATCCGTGGAAAAAAAGACAACTGAGGGTAACATGGCTCGTTCGGGCAGGAAGATCGGCACACATGCGTGGAGAACAGTCCAAAAGCTTACTCTGGATGCTAGGAATTGTTCCCGCATGGGCTCCTGTCAGTGACATCACCCATATTTGAGGACCGACTTCTTGCTTGGTCCTGGAGAATAGCCCTTACACACTAAATGTTGTTTCTCATATATAGGAAGCCCCTGGATCATGGGAGGAGAAAGGAGTCTGACACCTTCTGTCCCCTGGATGACCTCTGCGAGTGGAAGTGTGGCAGCTGCTTATTCTCCAGACTGGCAAAGAGGTTTATCTCTGGAGTCCACCAGCATTGGAAGACCTCCCACAGCACCGCAGAGTTCAGTTGCCATTCGTGGGGCTGGTGACCCAGCTCAGGCAGTCGGCCGGTACACTGCTTTGAGGGAAATGTTCTTCCCGTTCTGAAGTTCCAGAGGCGCACCACCTCCCAGCAGAGGTGGTATGAGCCCGTGCCTCCCTACGTGTTGATGTAGTACATTGTCACCTGGTTGTCCGTCTGGACCTGAACCATCTGCCCTGCCAGATGGCCTGGAAGACCTGCAGGGCATGATAAGATTGCTCTATGTTCCAGCAGGTTGATCTGCGAGGCACTCTCCACTGGCGACCATGGTCTTTGCAATGCAGGCAATCGCAGTGGGCCCCCCAGCCCAGCTATGGACACATCCATTGTAAGGATGCATTGGATTGGAGGAGCCTGGAAGGGCAGGCCGGCTCTGAGGTTGAGGGGGGTCCTGCCACCAGGTGAGAAATGCCGCAGGGCGGGCATGATCTGATGGGCGCCGAGCAGCCACTGGAACCTGCCGCATGCAAAGACGAGCAAAGGGGGGTGACGTGGAACGTAGATGCTATATGCCCAAAGAGGCAAAGCATCTTCCTGGCTGTTATCGCTGAACTGCTCTGCGCTGCCTGCATTAGGGTGGCTAGGCGTTGCACACAGTCCAGTGGCAGGAAGGCCCTCACCTAAGTGGAATCCAATAGGGCACTGATGAACTCCATGCAATGGGAGGGCAGGAGGTGAGACTTTGGGAAGGTGGCCACAAAACCTAGGCACTGAAGCAGCCCTATGGTGTGATGCTCTGCATTGTGCACCTACTCCAGTGAGTTGGCTCATATGAGCCAGTCGCCCAGGTAAGGGAAGATAAAAAACCCCAGAAGCCTGAGGCATGCGACCACAACCATTAGGCATTTTGTGAATATCCGAGGAGCTGAGGCTAGGCCGAAGGGAAGCACCCTGCATTGATAGAATTGTCTGCCAACAACGAATCAGAGGTGCCATGGATGGATCAGGATGTAAGTGTAGGCATCTTTGAGATCCAAGGAACATAGTCAATCTCCCTGCAGAAGGTACAGCAGCAAGGTTCCAAGGGATACTATTTTGAACTTTTCCTTGATCAGGAAGCCGTTGAGGTCCCGAAGATCCAGGATAGGCTAGAAGCACCCTGTTTTCTTGGGCACAAGGAAGTAGCGGGAGTAGATTCCCCCTGCCCTGTAGAGGCTGGGGAACGAGCTCCACCACCTGATTCTTGAACAAGACCTTGAGTTCCCTTTGCAGGAGCTCCTTGTGCAAGGGGCCCATGCGTAATTCCCCTGGGAATAAGGAAGGAGGCAACTGGGAGAAGTGGAGAAGATACCCCTCCTGACCCAGCACCCAAGCATCTGCGGTGATGGTCAGCCACAAGTGAGAAAAGTGAACTAGCCTGCCTCCCATGAACCTTGGGCCTGTTACCTCCTGAGGGAGGGAGGCTATGCCCAAGGAGTCAAAAGCTCCCCCCCAGGCTGTGGCTGGGGTGCTGTTTGGGTTTTGAGGGCCTTTGGTTTACGGGGGCCATGCCCCTAGCCCTTGGCCTGCTGCCCCTGAGGGAGAGTGTGATAGGCCTGAAACTTGGGGTAGTTTCCGTAAGCCTTCTTGGCCTTCGGGTGGAAGGGCTTTTTCCCTGAAGTCTTCCTGTGGGAAGGTTCAGACACTTTCTTGGACAGCCTGGTTCTGGTCATGAATTCCTTCTCCAGCTCATCGGCCTTCTCCTTCATGAGCTTGCCAAAGAGGTTCTCTTCCTGGCATGGGAAGTCGATCAACTTGTTCTGAACCCACTGCTCCAAGTCAGAGGACTGTAGCCAGGCAAGACAGCAGGCACTAATGCCCACCACAGCTACCCGAGCCACCGACTCAAAGCAGTCGAAGGCCGCCTGAGTTTGTAACATGGAGTACTCCTTGACTGATGACACCGGGGTCCTGAAGTGCTCAAGAGGTTCACCTGACAACCCAGCCGAGAATCCAGCAAGCTCCTTTGCCAAGTCTCTCAGGTGCATGCCCAAGTACAGCTGGCATGCCTGGATCCAGGCTGCGACCATAGAGCACTGGAAACACTTCCTACCAAAAGCATCCATGGTGTGGGCTTCCCTGAAGAGGGGGGAACAAGGAAGGTGTCTTTTGGCTTTTAATGTGATGCATGGCCGACTCCACCACCATGGAGTTGTGTGGCAGTTGTGTCTTCTGGAGGCTGAGGCTTCAGCCGACTCGATATTGTGAATCGAGTAGACAGTTCACAATCGGTACAGTCACCTGGGTCTCCCACATCCTGAATAGCAGCTGCTGCACGATGGGGGGCATGGGCACTGTCAGTGCCTCCCAAGAAGGAACCTCATATTGGGGGATCTAGAGAACCTCTGTACATTGCTCATCCTCGGGCACCACCATGAAGGCAAGGGCCTGGGAAAGCTCCCTCACAAACTACAGGAAAGCTACAGTCTCTGTTTCTCACGCCGACTCTGAGTCGGAGAAATCGGCAAGCACCCCGCGGTCATCAGACCAACTCAGCATAGATGACTCCTAGCATCACAGCTCCTGTGTTGCAACACCTGATGCCGCACTGGGCCTCGAGGCGGTCACCAACAGAGTCAGCACCACTCGAGCCAACCTCTCATGGATGGGTGGAGCATCCTCCGGGGAATCCTCGATGAGGATGGCCCCGTGGCTGGCACTGATGACCCAGAGGTACCAGGAGTTGGGCCTCGCTGTGCTTTGAATAATGCAGCAAAGCTGCATTCCAGGGCTGCCATCCTGGTCACGAAACAAGACGGCTCCGCAGTGGCATGCGCCGGCCTCAAGGACATCAAGGCCGGTGTCAGGTCCCTGGTAGGTGAATCCTTGAAGGTGACATACGTCGGGGACCCGACCCGAACCCCAACTCCATGAAAGATTCCTTCCACTGGGACTGCTTAGAAGGGTGCTCCCAGCTGTCGTCACTGGTGTCAGGTTGAGGGCTCCATGCCCGGACACTGGAGGTCTTAAAGAAACCCACAACGCACAGAGAAGGTCCTCCGAGGACGACTCAGACACCTGATGACCTCGGGGCTCTGACTGAGCCCGGGCGCATGATGAGTCGCCTGATGCTGGCATCGAAGACAGGGATTCACCCCTGAAGCTGATCCCGAGGCAGACTTACCAAACAGCTTCCCCTGCTGCCTTTCACGTTCCTTCTGGGGTCTTAACCGACATCAAAAAGCATGCGGGCATGAAGACATGTCGTGGTCTCCCCCAAGGCACTTAATGCAGGTACTGTAGTGGTCCGTACAGGACATAGTGCGGTTGCACTTGCCAAACTGCTTAAATCCACTGGTTGAAGACATAGTGGGAAGAACAGCTCCTGCGAGATCAAACTCCAATGTCCCGATCAGCTAGGCCACAAGCAAAAAACCCACAAGCCAAAAAATAAAGGAAAAATATAGGTATCCAAGCAAAAAGCACAATGCCAAGGCAGTGGATTCAGGTGGCAGAAAGATGATCCCAATGAAAAGAAACAGAAGAAAAACACTGAAGGACTGTGGAAAAAAAAAATCAACTTTATCTGGGGTGCACAGACAGCATGTCTGCAGGGCTCCATGGAAAAAAGACGACTGAGGTAAGATGGCACCCTTGGGCAGGAAGGTGACCACGCATGCGCGATATAACTCCCAAAGGCTTTCTTTGAAAGCTGGGGAGTGGGTCTGCATGGCTCCGCCGGCACCGACATCACCCATATGTGAGGATTGGCTTCCTGCTTGTTCCCAGAAAATGTGTATATCTTTGGGAACCCGGCAGGTACTTGGGACCTTGAATGGCCACTACTGGAAACAGGATACTGGGTTTGATGGACCCCTGCTCTGACCCAGTAAGGCATATCTTATTTTCTTAAGGTTTAAAACAAGTTAGCGCGTGATTGGATAGAGACAGGGAGGTTTGGGGTGGAATGTAGGAGTTTATAGCACACTGCGGTTACTACGGGTTGTTATGGGCATGCACTAACCATTATAGTTGCTGTTAGCGTGGGTGCACTTAATGCCACCTCAATAAATGGCATAAAGTGCACCAGTCTGCCAGTTTCCAATGGCAAGGGGATAGACGCACATACCCTGTGACGTTAGCATGACCCTCTGTGCTGGTTCTGCAGCCTGACTGCATGCTAACAGCATGACCTTTGGTAAACACACCCCTAAGATTTTTTAAGGAGCACTAGTGAACCAAAGATGCATTAAAAAATGCACATCTTGGAACATATGCCATCATCACATCAGCACTGGGGATATATTCAGAAGATTCTGTCCTCAAACCTCTTTCAGATATAAACCATGTTCCTCAAGGAACACACATCCCAACAAGGATAACAGCACTCTCCCGACGCCACCAGAGCTCCCCTGAGTGATCGGGGTTCGGGGTAGAGCGGGGGGGGGGGGGGGCACAGCATCAACCCGCCCCAGCAACACATCAAAGGAAGTGGCACCATTTAAAGGAAAGCTCCATCAGGCGCTTCAGCACTCTCCCAATGCCACCAGAGCTCCCCTGAGCGATTGGAGTAGAGCGGGGGGGGGGGGGGGGCCCACGGCATCAACCCGCTCCAGCAACACATCAAAGGAAGCGGCACCATTTAAAGGAAAGCGCCATCAAGCGCTTCAGCACTCTCCCAATGCCACCAGAGCTCCCCTGAGAGATCGGGGTAGAGCGGGGGGTGGGGGGCGTCATCAACCTGCCCCAGCAACATATCAAAGGAAGCGGCACCATTTAAAGGAAAGCGCCATCGGGTGCTTCAGCACTCTCCCGACACCACCAGAGCTCCCCTGAGCGATCAGGGTAGAGCGAGGGGCCGCGGCATCAACCCACCCCAGCAACACATCAAAGGAAGCGGCACCATTTAAAGGAAAGCACCATCGGGCGCACCTGTGCCTGAGGGCCTCGCCAGAGGGCCCTTTGGCGTGGCCCTTAGGTGTGGACCGATCACGCAGACCAATGACCATACCCTACGGCAGAAAACGACACTGGAACAGCACTGACCATACCCTATGGCAGAAAACGACGCTGGAACAGCTCACGCTAAGTAAAACAATCTGACTCTTACTACCTCATTGCTTGCAAATACAAACGCTGACTCTTACTACCTCATTGCTTGTTCTAGCTTATGCTGCATACCAAATAGATTCCACTGCTACCGCATGTATGTATACCATATAGAATCCATTGCTACTGCATTGTCTGTTTGCTACCTCATTGCTTGAACTAGCTTAGCTTTGCCTGGACAATCCATTGCTGCCTCATTGCTTTGGCGTGGCCCTTAGGCGTGCGCCAAATGGTGGCCAAGGAACCACATCGCAGGCCCTACTCCATTGACCAGCGAATGCAGGGGACTGGCCGTGCCCCCGCATGAATACTGTTGCATTAAATGGACAATTCATTGCTTGTAAGTTAATTCTGCTGCTCTGCCTGGACAATCCACTGCTTGTAGATTACTTGCATAGGAATTGCTACCAATTGTTTGCAATATTTGCTTTGTAGAACAACTCACGCCTATTAACTCAATTAACTCCACTACCATTACATAGCTAGTCTGCTAACCAACCACAAGTAACACAACACATAAAGACACCACTAACAATATAAAGATGCACCAATAGGACACAACTCAAGTTGAGCCCATGTCAGTAAACCACAAACATATTCCCAGGTCAATAAAACACATATTATAAAATGCACTCCACTACCCACTACTTCATGGCCTACCTCACACTCCTCCACATGTTCGCACCATGCACACATAAAATCAGACACAACGAGCAAATCCCCTTGATCAACCTACATACCACCCAACCCAGATGCACACTAACATCAAACATATCCAAAGAACGCCAACAACCAAAGTATACAGCCCACAAACATTACAATGCCACACGTAACACACCCACTCACCAAACAGATAATGAACACACAAACCCAATCATAACAACAAACATCAGGTGTGCTCTACTAAATGCCAGATCTATTAGGAACAAACCAAATACTATCCTTGACCTAATCCACGACAAGAAGCTGGATATAGCGTAGTTACTCACCTGTAACAGGTGTTCTCCAGGAGCAGCAGGAATCAGTCCTCACATATGGGTGACGTCGGCGCCGACGGAGCCCTCGCGGAGCAATTTTCCCCAGCTTTCAAAGAAAGCCTTTGGGAATTGCAGCGCGCATGCGCGGTCGCCTTCCCGCCCAAGGGTGCCATCTTAGCCAGTCTGATGACATAGCTAAAAGACAGCATAAAAATTTGCAAAAAAACTTAAGCAGATGATTGCAACTCCAAGGGGAGGAGGGAGGGTTGTGAGGACTGATTCCTGCTGCTCCTGGAGAACACCTGTTACAGGTGAGTAACTACGCTTTCTCCAGGACCAAGCAGGAAGTCAGTCCTCACATATGGGACTCCCAAGCTTAAGGCTACCGGAGACCCTAAGCACAAAAATGAGCTCCCTCTAGCTCAGCGGCACAGAAGGAAGGAATCTTCACTGAATTATCACCCACCGGTAGCCCCCATCCGGGATGGAGGGTAGGAGTTGCTCAAACCTCGAAGAGATTTCGGAGGACTGCCTGTCCGAAAGCACTGTCCCTACGGGACTCCCTCTCGAGACAGTAATGGACTGCAAAAGTCTGGCTCGAAGACCAAGTAGCGGCCCGGCAGATGTCTGCCAGCGGAACAGAGCGGAGGTAAGCCACTGACGTAGCCTTCGCCCGAACACAATGAGCCGTGACTCGACTTTCTAAGGAGAGTCCGGCTGCCCCATAAGCCCAAGCGATACAGTCAGCAACCCAGATGGACAGAGTACGCTTGGAGACCGGGAGCCCCAATTTATTGGGGTGAAAAGACACAAAAAGCTGAGCAGCTTTGCGGTGCTCCCGCGTACGGTCAAGGTAGAAGTTCAATGCCCTTCTACAGTCCAGGGTATGCAGGACTCGTTCAGCTCGGCTGGAGTGAGGCCTGGGAAAGAAGGTTGGAAGTACCCCACCTCCTGATTGATGTGAAAAGGGGAGACAACTTTTGGAAGAAATTTTGGGTGAGTCCGTAGGACTACCCTATTTTTGTAGAACCGAGTGAAGGGAGGATCAGACACGAGGGCCTGCAATTCACTTACGCGTCTAGCGGAAGTGAGGGCTATCAGGAATAAGGTTTTCCACGAAAGAAAACGCAGAGAACAGGTAGCCATCGGTTCAAAAGGCGGACAGGTGATCCGCTGTAAAACCACATTCAGATCCCAGTCAGGTGCTGGCGGGCGCAGAGGTGGTTTAAGTAGAAGGAGACCCCGGAGGAAACCGTGCTACGAGAGGGTCGCTGGAAAGAGGTCTGCCGTCCACCGGCACATGGTGTGCTGAAAGAGCACTGAGGTGGACTTTGACGGAGTTGGACTTAAGTCCCAGATTAGAGAGGTAGAGCAGGTACTGCAAGATCACCGACACCGAGCAGGAGAAGGGATCCTGAGACTGCTGTACACACCAAATGGAAAAGCGACGCCATTTAAGGGCGTAGCATTTGCGGGTAGAAGGTCGCCGAGAAGCTAGGATGACCTCTTCCACCTCTGCCGGCAGGAGAAGGGGAGCGAGTACTACCCTTTCAGCCGCCAGGCCATTAGGTTGAGAGATCTGAGGTTGGGGTGTAGCAGAGACCCCTGATCCTGTGTTAGGAGATCCGGTTGAAACCCCAGAGGGAACGGATCCTCTACCGCTAATTGCAACAGGAGTGGGAAACACGGCTGTCTGGGCCAGCGAGGAGCCACCAGGATCATGGAAGCTTTGTCCCGGAGAACCTTGAATAGAGTTCGAGAGACTAGCGGGATGGGAGGAAAAGCATAGAGAAGGCTTTCCGACCATGAGAGTAGAAAAGCATCTGCCGCTACCCGAAGGGGATGTGGCTGACGAGAGCAGAAGCGAGGAAGTTGCCGGTTGAGAGGACTGGCAAAGAGATCCATCGTGGGGAGGCCCCACTCAGAAAGAGTTTCTGAACTACCAAGGGATCCAGACGCCACTCGTGCGGCTGGAGTATCCTGCTGAGTTTGTCCGCCAGGCAATTTTCTTGGCCTGGGAGATAAACTGCCTTGAGAAGAATGCCGTGACTGACGGCCCAAGAGCAGAGCTTCTGAGCTTCTCGGCAGAGAAGGAAGGAGCCCGTGCCCCCCTGCTTGTTCACGTAGAACATGGCAACTTGATTGTCCGTCTGGACAAGGACGGACTGGTGAGAAGTCAGGTGGGAGAAAGCCTTGAGCGCCAGACGGATTGCTCTGAGCTCCAGGAAGTTGATCTGTTGAGCAGACTCCCACGCGGTCCAGAGACCTTGAGTACTGGCAATGTGCTCCCCAACCCAGGAGGGAAGCATCGGTCGTCAGCACTTGAGCCGGCTGAGGCGACTGAAACGGCATTCCGAGCACGAGGTTCGGCCGATGAAGCCTCCACTGTAGGGAAGAGGCCAGCGGCCCGGAGATGCGCACTAAGTCGGCTAGTCCACCGGTGGCCTGTTGCCACTGCTTGCGAAGGCACCATTGAGCAGGCCGCATATTCAGGCGAGCATTGGGGGTCACGTGGACGGTGGAAGCCATATGGCCGAGTAGTCTCAGGAAGCGCCTGGCGGAGACCAGGGACTGGCTGCGAAAACGGCCGGCTAGGTCCATGAGCCGGTGAGCCCTGTCGAGAGGCAGGAAAGCTCGAGCCTGAGGAGTGTGCAGTCTTGCGCCGATGAACTCGAGATCCTGTGAGGGGAGCAAAGTGGACTTTGCGAAGTTTATGACAAAGCCCAAGTACTGCAGAAGAGCCACCGTGCGGTGTGTGGCATTGGTGACTGCCGGAGAGGACGACGCTCTGATGAGCCAGTCGTCGAGGTACGGAAAGACAGAGGCCGTGAAGCCTGAGATAGGCCGCCACCACTGCGAGACATTTTGTGAAGACTCGCGGTGCGGAGGATAGGCCAAAGGGCAGTACTCTGTACTGGTAGTGATTTCCTGCCACCACAAACCTTAGGTATTGGCGGTGGCTTGGGTGGATGAGGATGTGCGTGTAGGCATCCTTTAGATCTAAGGAGCATAGCCAATCTCCCTGCTGGAGGTAGGGCAGAAGGATTCCAAGGGTAAGCATCTTGAACTTTTCCCGCACGAGGAACTTGTTGAGGTTGCGCAAGTCCAGGATGGGTCTGAGGCCTCCTGTCCGTTTTGGTATCAGAAAATACCTGGAATAAAAGCCTTGACCTCTCAGGTGGTGGGGGCACCGGTTCCACAGCCTGTTCCTGAAGAAGACTTGCTAACTCCTGAAGGAGTAAGTCCCTGTGCAGAGGGAGTCGAGGAGGTTCTCCCGGAAAATAAGAGGGAGGGACCTGATGGAAGTGGAGAAGATATCCTTCTCGCACGACTTGAAGCACCCAGGCATCTGAAGTGATGTTGGACCACCTGTGGGCGAAGTGAACCAGCCGGCCTCCGGTGCTGGGAGGAACCAGCTGAGGGGGAGAGGCTATGCTGAGAAAGTCAAAAACCCCCACCCTGCTGAGCAGGGGCTGGTGGTGCAGGCTTGGGGGCTTGCTGCCTACGGGACCCGTTACCCCGTCCCTTGGCCTGCTGACCCTGTTGGGGAGCTGCGGGTGCCTGATATTGAGGGTAGTGTTTATAGGCAGCCGCCTTCCTCGGGTAAAAGGACTTCTTTCCCGAGCCCTTCTTTTTCTGGGAAGGGGCGGAGGTCTTCCTAGAAAGCCTGGTCCTGGTGAGATTCTCCGTCTCGATTTGTGCAGCCTTTTCAGCCATGGGCTTGCCAAAGAGGTTCTCACGTCTGCAGGGGACATCGACCAACTTGTCCTGCACCCAAGGTTCAAGGTCAGACGACTGAAGCCAAGCCTGTCGGCGGGCACCGATGCCAGCTGCGGCCACACGAGCCGATGCTTCAAAGCCATCATAGGCTGCTCGGGACATGAATTTGGAGCATTCCCGAATACCAGTTGTCAAGGCCAGGAACCTCCGCAAAGGTTCCTCGGACAGTCCAGCGGAGAATCCGGCTATCTCTTTAGCCAGGTCTCGGAGATACATGCCCATGTATAGCTGGTAGGTCTGGACACGACAAGCCAGCATAGAGCCCTGGAAACACTTCTTACCAAGGCCATCCAGGTTACGGGCCTCCCTGCCAGGAGGCACCGAGGAGTGCATCTTTTGGCTCTTAAGCCTATGCATGGCCGATTCCACTACCATGGAATGGTGTGGCAGCTGTGCTTTTTGGAAGCCAGGACTCTTGCGGACTCGATAGATGGAATCGACCCGCTTGCTCAATACCGGCGACGAGGCTGGACTCTCCCACATGCGGAAGAGTAGTCGTTCCAGCATGGGAGGAACCGGTACAGTAAAGTGCTCCCGGGCGGGAGAGTCGTACTGAAGGGCGTCGAGCTCTTCGGCTCGAGGCTCCTCCTCGGGGTCCGCAGGGAAGGCCAAAGCCTTGGCCATATCCCTGACGAAGTCCGAGAACCGGGCATCCTCCGGAGGGGACTGTTTCCGAGGTTCGGACTCAGGTGAGTCCGAGGGGACACACCGAGTCCGAAAGGAATCAGGTGACTCCTCCTCTTCAGACTCCCAGGCCGACTCCGAGGAGGAATCGGTGGGGTCGGCTTGGGCAGGCGGAGGCGTCGGCCGCCCCGACGCCGAGGGAGTCGGCGGCGAACGACCTCGGTCCCGAACGGGAGGCCGAGGGTGACCTCGACCGAGGATCGACTCGAGTTCGCATGGACTCGAGGATCGGCTCGGTCTCCGGGGTCGACTTAGACGTCGACGTCCCGGCGGTCGGGGCAGCGGCGCTAGCGAGGCTAGCGATCAGTGCCCGCTGCTGGTCCATGAAGGCAGATAGTCTGCTCTCCAAGGCCGTCAACCTGAGTCCGACCTCAGGTGACCCAGCTGCCCCCGACTCGGGCCCCGACGGCGTCGGGCCCGACGTCGGACCTCTCGGAGGCGAGTCCAGAAGGACTACAGGACTTACCCGAGCAGGCAACTCCGACTCCAGGCGAGGTCGCTTCGGGAGGTGCTCCTTCTCCAAAGACCCGGGACGGCTGTCGGGGCTATGCGACCTGGCCCTCGCGGAGCCAGGAGCGTCCACCGACGCCGCCCTCGCGGGTTTTGTCTTCCGTCGATGGTCTCCGGAGGGAGAACCCCTGTCGGAGGAGCTACGGCGATGGTCAGAGCTGGAGCCTCTGGATGCCGAGGCCTCCGACGAGGTCCGGGTACGGCTGGGGTCAGCGAAGATTCTATTCCGCTGATGCCGCCGACTCCTCAATGCTTTGGAGGACATTTTGCCACAGGCTCCACAGATCATTTCTTCATGATCCGGGCCTAGGCAGCGGAGGCAATTATCGTGTGTGTCAGTGAGTGACATATTTCTGTCACACTGACCACACCGCTTGAAACCACTGGCAGCCATCGGGGGAAAAAGGGCCCCTGCAAGGTCAAAGGACCGGGCTGCCAGCGAAAAACCGAAAACGAAACTGACCAAAATCTGAGAAAAACCGAAAAAATAAGAGAAGGACTCGCAACGGCGTCGCGAGTCCGGCAGGAAAACGACCGGCGTCGAACCGAATTGAAAAAAGAGAAAAACTCACGAAAATCAACTTTTTTAGCGGGGACACGACGGGTACGTCTGTAGGGCTCTGCGGAAAAAAAGAAGACTGGCTAAGATGGCACCCTTGGGCGGGAAGGCGACCGCGCATGCGCGCTGCAATTCCCAAAGGCTTTCTTTGAAAGCTGGGGAAAATTGCTCCGCGAGGGCTCCGTCGGCGCCAACGTCACCCATATGTGAGGACTGACTTCCTGCTTGGTCCTGGAGAAAATATGCATCACCGAGACCTGGCTAGACAACTCAGACCAGGTTATATTAAACCAAGTAACCCCAACAGGATACTCGGCATTTAACTGTATCAGAGCACAAAAGAGAGGAGGAGGAGTACTAATACTTACCAGAAAAGAATACAGATTCAAAATGATTGCCACCACTAACACTAGTGAATCTAACACACTCACAAAGGCCAACAAATCCCTAAGCATCTCCCTCACATACAGACCACCTGGAACCACAACTGAACACCTATCCACAGTAATTGAAATGATATGTGCACATAACAGGAGACACAAACCCCTCATTGCATTAGGAGACTACAACCTAACATCTGCACCCACCAGAGAAACCACAACCTTCTTAAAAGCCATGGAGTCATTGAAATACTGCCAGACAATCAACGCCCCAATGCACCAGCATGGTACAACTCCAGACAAGGTCTTCATGCCAACGCAATTAGTGGAACAAAACAAGACCACAAAACCAACAATCACGCCAGTCCCATGGTCAGACCACCATGTGATTGAATTCACCATAACCCTGAGTAACCCTGCACGACGCAAAGAAGATGAACGAATAACTAGACGGTTCAAAACATTTAACAGAGACTCATTCATAAACTAAATCACTCCACAACTTCAGCAGAAGCACGACACCCTTGACCTAAACATAGACTGGAAAGAAAATGGAGGCGGAACAAATCACACTACCTCCTAACCCAATACAAAGACAAACAACTGGAATATAACAATCTAATAAATGAACGTAAACAGCAACACCATACCAACCTAATCATGAAATCTACTAACAGACCAAGAGAACACTTTAGCATTGTTCAAAAGCTCACAAAGGACGACACGCAAAAAAGTACCCACCATCTTGACCCACAAAAATATGCAGATTACATTATGTCAAAAAACACCAACCAAACATGCTCTACTATACCACAAACGAACGATTATACGATAAAAAAAACAACATCAAACATGGGAGAGCTTCAACATACCAACAAAGCAGCAAATAGAAGAAATTATATCTGGACTAAACACAACCACTTCACCATCAGACCCATGCCCAGTGTCGTGGCTCAAAGCTACAAACAGCCAACTATCTCAACACATTAAAAAAATCGTCAAAGATTCACTCCAACAAGGATACTTGCCGCAACCACTAAAGCACACAATGATACGACCAATACTTCAAAGTAGCAATCTGAGCCCTCCGAACCAAAATCATACCGTCCTATCTCCAGCCTGCCATTCCTTGCTAAAATCGTGGAAAAGGCAGTGCAAAGGGAACTTCAGGACCATATTGACAAATGCACCACTGAACATCCATCAGCATGGATTTAAGTCCCAACACGGCGTGGAAACACTACTCACTTCCCCCTTCGACAATCTCCTAAGAGGAATAGACAACACAAAATACGGCTTCCTGCTAGTGTTCATGAATATCTCAGTAGCCTTTGACACGGTGTCCCACACCAAGCTACTGCAACGCTTACAACAGATAGGACTATGCAAGAATACCCTGAACTGGTTCACGTTATACTTGGAAGGGCGAACGCAACAAGTCAAATGCGACCAAAAGAAATCAATACAATTCCCTGTCACGCAGTAAATACCCCAAGGCTCAGCCCTATCATCAATGCTCTTTAACATCTACATACAGCCCATATGCAACATCATCAAGAACCACAATCTTCACTATCACATTTAAGCTGACATCATGGTGTACGCTCCAATCAACCTACTAGCACTAAACACCACAACAATAACCAAATGCCTCGAAGACATGCTCACAGCCAACAAATTAACCGTCAATTACGATAAAACTGAGGCAATGTTCGTCACCAGGAACCCCACCTTCATACCTCCACAAACCATCAACATCCTAGACAAATACATAGTAGTCAAAGAAGTAGTATCTGGGCATCACACTAGACAGAGCTCTGAACCTGAAATCCCACATCACCAAAACCACAAACAAGGCCTATCAACGATTGAGGACAATCAGACAAATCAAACCAATGCTCCGTCAGGACCACTTTCGCACAGTGTGCCAAGCACTCATTACACCACTGCTTGATTACGGAAAATCACTATATCAAGGCCTTCCTCAGCAGACACTCCACCCACCACAGATGGTACAAACCACCACAGCACGCATCATTACAGACACTCCAAGGACTGAGCACATCACTCCCGTTCTACAACTACACTGGCTCCCAATGATGGCAAGAGCTAAATATAAAACACTCATGATCATCTTCAAAATCATTCACCATCTCTCAGCAGACGTACTCCAAAACGTTATAACAAGGGATATCAGCAATAGACCATGAAGAACCAATCACAACAACATAGTCGGCACACCTGCAGGCTATCACAAAACCAAACAAACAACATCAAAAAGAGCACCATCACTACTGGCATCCACAGTATGGAACTCCCTCCCAACGAGCCTGAGGGAATTAGATGACCTTACAGACTTCCACAAAGACCTCAAAACATTTCTATTTATAGAAACATATGAACATTCAGGAAACATCCCCTACCTAAACAGATACACTACTTCCTCCGCCAACTAAACTCGCAATCATCCTATCCATACACACAAGTTTATCATACCAAGTTATTAAATACCCTTCTATTAAATGTTAACCCTTAATTGTACTATCTAAATACTGTTAAGTGTACTGTCTAAATGTTTACACGTAACCTAATGTTAAATGTAACCCTCCAATTGTGATGTGACATGACCACCTTGATTGAAGGATAAGGTGGCATACAAATCTGTCTAAATAAATAAATAAACAAGAGAATCTCAGAACCAGGAACAGTATTTGCAAGGCATAATCTTCAGTTAAATGAAACTGCAGAGATCCAGAGTCTTCCAAACACTTTATTTCAATTTTGCACACAAATATTTGCGCTGGGCTCCAAACATCATAATAGATATCCCTTTTGCTCCAAGGTATTTCTGCAGAATGTACTGAATTGTATTTAAAAATAACTACCTATGCATCTTTCTTGTGCTTAAAATGTGCTGTCTGTCTTACGCAGGAATCTCTAATTTACCATGAGGCATGTTTACTAAGCCATGCTTCAGTGTGAATGCGAAACAGGCAGCACATAGATAATTCTGCACTGACTAATGTATGATGGGGAGGGAAGAAGCAGAGCATGGGAGTTGACTCACACTGCAGTTAGCACAGAGGTTACTAATGCACATTCATAGGCAATTTTGCAATTAGCGTGGGTGCACTTAATGGCATCTCAATGGGTGGCATTAAATGTATTCGTGTTAAGTGCGAATGCTGTTGCAGCATGTCATGGTTCAACCTGGTGCAGTACTGCTGGGGGCATGCTGTATGCATCCCCAACAGATAACACATAGCTGTTGCACATAACATGTACTGGCGGATGTAGAAAAAAGTGGGCAAAACTGAAAAGGGAAGGGCAACCAACCTTTTTGTTTGAAAGATAAATAAATGTAAAAGGAAAAGGAGGCCGCTATGGTTCTTAAAAGAAGTAGCTGAAAAGGTGAAGAAAAAGAGGGAGGCCTTCAGAAAATACAAGAGATCATAGAGAGAGGAAGACAGGCATCTATATTTGGAAAAACTCAGAGAAGCTAGCAAAGTAGTCATAACAAATGCAATAAAATGGGGGGATAATACATTTTTCAGATATGTTAATAAGAGGAAGGGGGCAAAAGTGATTGATTGAAGGATAAAGTGGTATACAAATCTGGTTAAATAAATAAAAGTGGTATTGACAGACTCAAGGGGGAAGGGGAGGAATATGTAGAAACTGATGAGGATAAAGCGGAATTGCTTAACAAATATTTCTGTTCTGTGTTCACAGATGAAGGGCCAGGAGCAGGACTTCAAAAAACACCCATAAATAGGAACAGAAGCAACGGGGATCTGGAAAGATTTTCAGAAGACTGTTCATGAGGAACTAGCTAAACTAAAGGCAGACAAAGTGATGGGTCCAGATGAGATACATCCAAGAATACCGAGGGAACTTGGAGACGTTTTAGCGGCTCCACTGTGTCTGATGTTTTCAATGCTTCTTTAGAGTCAGGCGTGGTGCCAGAGGACTGGAGAAAGCTACATGTGCTTCCTTTACACAAAAGCGGAAATAAGGATGACACTGAGAACTACAGGCCAGTTAGTCTAATCTCTGTGGTCGGTAAATTATTAGAAAGGCAACTAAAAGAGGTAGAAACAGGTAGAAAAGGTGACTGCAAGTGCCATAAGAATATAAGATATGCCATACTGGGTCAGACCAAAGTCCATCAGGCCAGTATCCTGTTTCCAACAGTGGCCAATCTAGGTCATAAGTACCTAGCAGTTTCCCCAAAAGACACAGGTTCCTCAGTGCTTGTATTGGGTCAAGCAGTGATATCCCGTGTCCCTTTTAATAATGGTTTATGGACATTTCCTCCAAGAACTTGTCCAAACCTTTTTTAAACCCAGCTACATTAACAGCTGTTACGACATCCTCCGGTAACAAATTCCAGAGTTTGATTACAAGTTGAGTGAAAAAATATTTTCTCTTATTAGTCTTAAATAGGTTACCCTTTAGCCAGAAGGTTGCTTTGGTGTATAGGGAGGAGTGGCAACTGAAAAAAAGGAGGTGATGATCCCTCTGCATAATAAGTCTCTGATGTGACCTCACTTGAAGTATTGTGTGCAATTCTGGAGACCGACCTTCAAAAAGATATCAAGCAGATTGGAGTCGGTGGAGAGGATGGCTACTAAAATGGTTAGTGGTCTTCGTTATGAAGCATACGAGGACAGATAAAGATCTTAATATGTATATTTTAAAGGAAAGGCGAGATAGGGGGAGATATGATAGAGATGTTTAAATACCTCCATGGCATAAATGCACAGGAAGAGAGAGTCTCTTCCGATTGAAAGCAAGCTCTACCACGAGGGGACAGAGGATGAAGATGAAAGGTGACAGACTCAGAAGTAATATGCAGAAATATTTCTTTATGGAAAGAGTGGTAGATGCATGGAATGGTCTCCCAATGAAGGTGGTAGAGATGAGGACAGTATCTGAATCCAAAAAAGCATGGGACAAACAGCGTAGCTACTCATCTGTAACAGTTGTTCTCTGGAAACAGCAGGAATCAGTCCTCACATATGGGTGACGTCGACACCAACAGAGCGCACGTGGAGCATTTCTCCAGCTTTCAAAGCAAGCCTTTGGGAATGCTACCACGCATGCATGGTCCCCTTCCCGCCCAAGGGTGCCATCTTGCTCAGCCAGATGACATAGCTAAGATAGCAACCTAACAAAAAACAAAAGAACGACAACTCCAAGGGGAGAAGGGAGGGATGTGAGGACTGATTCCTGCTATTCCCAGAGAACACCTGTTACAGGTAAGTAACTATGCTTTCTCCAGGAACAAGCAGTAAGTCAGTCCTCACATATGGGACTCCCTAGCTACAAGCTACCGAGGACCGAACCACGACAGTACCAATGGGACCAGTTGGGTGGCTGTTATTTGCAGAAGGTGAGTCCCCATTGAAAGACTCTGCAAGACCCTAGCGTCCAGCAACACTATCATTCCGGTAGCCTGAACACAGAAGGTTGGAGGGCAGGAGTTGCCTACACTCAAAGAATATTACGCAGCACTGCCTGACTAAAGGCACTGTCCCTACAAGATTCACTTTCCAGGAAGTAGTGTGCTGCGAACGTGTGAATGGATGAGCAAGTGACGGCTCTGCAAATGTTTGTCACCGGCACAGAACGGAAGTAGGGCACAGAACGGAAGTGGGCCACCGATGTGGCCATTGCCCTCACGCTGTGATCCGGTGTTCCAGGGAGAGGCCCGCCCTCTCATAGGTGAGGGCAATGCAGTCTGCCACCCAAAAGGATAGAGTACGCTTGGCTACAGGGAGCCCCAGTCTGCTGGGGTCATAGGGCACGAAAAGCTGAGGTGCCTTGCAGTGGCCCTGAGTCCGCTGCAGATAGAAGGACAGGGCCCGTTTACAGTCCAGTGCGTGGAGTATGAGCTCCTCGCTGCTGGCATGAGGCCACGGGTAGAAGGTGGGGAGGCACCACCTCCTGGCTGAGGTGAAATGGAGAAACAACCTTCAGGAGGAACTTAGGGTCAATGCGGAGTACTAGCCTGTTCTCGAAGAACCTGGTGTAAGTCAGGGCCACCAGGAAGGCCACCATCCCGGATAGGTATCTGAGGTGGCAGATGGCCAGTGGCTCAAACGGTGGCCTAGTGAGCTGGAAGAGCACCATGTTGAGGTCCCACTCTGCTGCTGGAGGGTGGACAGGGGGCTTGGAAAGCAGAAGGCCCGTAAGAAACGGGAAACCAGGGGCTGGCTAGATAAGGGCTTTCCCCCCCCCCCCCACCGGGTGGTAGTGAGCAGTTATGGCACTCAGATGCAGCTAGACTGAGTTAGATTTCAGTCCTGTATGCGACAGATGCATTAGGTAATGGAGTACTAGCTGGATGTGGCAGAAGAACGGGTTCTCCTTCCTATCTGTGCACCATAGAGCAAACCTGCGCCATTTAAAGGCATAAGCCCTCCTCGTGGAGGACTTCCTGGAGGCTAGCAGGATTTCCTCAACATCTTGTGGTAATTTGAGCGGGGCCAAGGCTACCCTCTCAGTAGCCAGGCTGTTAGAGTCAACAACCCCCACATTGGGGTGCAGAAGGGAGCCCTCCTCCTGCGTCAGGAGGTCCGGGGCTCAGACAGGGGTAATGGGAGTGTCACCACCAGCAAGAGCAGTAGTGGGAACCAGTGTTGGCTGGGCCACCTGGGGGCGATCAGCATCACCGATGCCCTCTCATTCTGGATTTTGAACAGAGTCTTGGCGACTAGGGTAGTCAGTTGGAATGCATACAGCAGTCCCTCGGACCATGAGATCAGGAACGCGTCTGTCGCTACTCCCTGTGGGTGCGGCTGCCTGAAGCAGAAGCAAGCCAGCTGCGCAATGTCTGGAGAGACGAACAGGTCCATCTCTGGCTAGCCAAAAGGTGGAAGAGATTTTACACCACTGCAGGGTCAAGACGCCACTCGTGAAAGCGGAGAACTCTGCTGAGTCTATCTGCCAGGTAGTTGCCCTGGCCTGGAAGGTAGACAGCTCGCAGGAGCATGCCACTGTGCACTGCAAAGCAGAGGAGGGCTACAGCCTCCTGGCAGAGGGCGTACGAACCCATGCCCCCCTGCTTTTTTATATAGAACATTGCAACCTGGTTGTCCATCTGGACCAGCACAAGTCTATTCCGCAAGAGGGAGCAGAATGCATGTAGGGCGAGGGCTATCGCCCGGAGTTCCAGGAGGTTGATCTGCATTAGAGACTCCTCCTTGGACCAGCAACCTTGAGTGTGGTGAACTCCGCAGTGAGCTCCCCAGCCCTGGAGAGAGACATGTGTGGTCAGGACTCTGCCACCGGTCGAGGGATCTTGCCAGCTGACAGGAGACTCTGACCCTGTCCTGGAGTCAGCCTGTGGCCTGGGTCCACTGAGAACGCAGACACTACTGACTGTCCTTATGTGCAGGCGGGATAAGGGTGTGACATGGACCGTGGAGGCCATGTGTCCCAGCAGACGGAGGAGAAGGCGCGTCGGCACTGTTGTGCGGTGCTGGACATCCGCTGCCAGCTGCTTGAGGTGTTCTGCCCTGTGCTGAGGGAGTGCGGCTCTGGCCCGCACCATGTCCAGCTGAGCACCAATGAACTCTAGGTCTTGCACCAGAGAGAGATGTGATTTGGGGTAGTTGATGACGAACCCCAGGTGCTGCAGGAGGAGGATGGTATGCTCTGTGCCCTGACTGGCCTCCGTGGCTGTACCACCCTTGATAAGCCAGTCGTCCAGGTAGGGGAAGATGAACACCACTTGTAAGTGTACTCATGTCGCTTCATTGGCTTCCCATCCGTCTCCGTATCCAATTTAACTTGTCCTCCTGACCTATAAATGTATTCACTCTTCTGCCCCCCAGTACCTTTCATCTCTCATCTCTCCTTACACCCCCTCTCGGTTGCTTCGCCCTTCTAACAGTCTTCGTTTATCTGTGCCCTTTACTCATACTGCCAATTCCAGACTTCGCTCCTTCCAACTGGCAGCACCCTTTGCTTGGAATAGTCTTCCTATCTCTGTGCGCCAGGCATCCTCCTTGGCCATTTTCAAGTCCCGTAGATGGTAAGATTTACACAAATAAGAGACAGTAAAGTAATTGTCATCGGGAAAATTCTGAAGATCAGTGGAGGGGATTGTTTTGTGGTTTGGTAGTAACCACCCTCTGATATTTGACCTTATTTGGAGCATTTTCAAGTCCAGACTAAAATCCCACCTCTTCACTATTGCTTTCCATTCCTGTCTTACCCTATCTTGATCTCTCTATCAACATTTGCTTACTTTGTCCTGTAAATATTTGTTATTTGTATTATGTAACTTATTTTGTTTTCTGTCTTATTAGATTGTGAGCTCTGATGAGCAGGTACAGTCTTCTCTTCTATGTTTGTACAGCACTTCGTATGTTGCGGCACTTTATAAGTCTTTAATAATAATGGACGGCTAACACTTTGTGAATACTCTTGGCATGGAGACCAGTCCGAAGGAAAGTACCCTGTATTGGTAATCGCCTCCCCCTACCATGAATCTCAGGTACTGCCAATGAGATGGGTGGACCAGGATGAATGTGTAGGTATCCTTTAGGTCCAAGGAGCAAAGCTAGTCTTCCTGGTGGAGGTAGAGCAGCAGTGTCCCAAGGGAGAGCATTTTGAACTTCTCCCTCACCAGGAACTTTTTCAGGTCTCGGAAGTCCAAGATGGGCCTGAGACCCCCGGTTCTTTTGGGGACAAAAAAGTACTTTGAGCAGAAGCCCTTGCCCCAGAGGTGCTGGGGAACAAGTTCTACTGCCCTATCCCTTAGTAGACATGCTAGCTCTGAGAGTAGAAGGGCTCGGTGAAGGAGAAGTTGCACTGGCTCTCCTGGAAAATGCCTCGGAGGTGGAAACCCTCCATCACCCAGAGCACCCACTGGTTCAAGGCAACCTCGGGCCACCTGTCGACGCAGAGTACCAAGTGGCCTCCTGTGGGCTGGTGAGGGTCTCCTAGGGGAGGGAGGCCTTGCCTTGGGAGTCAAAAGCTCTTGCCAGGATGTCGGAGGAGGTGTCTGCGGCTTTGGAGCCTTTGGCTTGCTGAGTCCGTGTTGCTGGCCTTTGGGCTGGGGTCCCTGGTGCTGCTGGCTTGGAAAGGCCTGGTAGTGGTGACTCTAATGGGAAGGGTCCTTCTTCCTTGAGAAAGTTGGCCTTTTCCCCGAGGCTTTCTTACGGAGAAGGGTAGAGGTTTTCTTTGAGAGCCTCTGCCTGGTCAACACCTCGGCCTCAATCTTGGCCGCCTTGTCGGTCATAGGTTTTTCAAATATATTCTCCACGGTGCAGGGGTTATCTAGCAGTTTTTCTTGAACTCAATGCTCGAGGTCCAAGGTCTGCAGCCAGGCCTGGTGCAGAGCACGGATGCCTGTGGCTGCTGCCCAGGCTGCAGACTTGAGCCCATTGTAGGTGGCCCGGGACAGGAACTTGGAAAAGTCCTGGATGGTGGTTACCAAGGTTACCGTTGCAGGGGTTCCCGGTGAGCCCTGCTGAGAAGCCAGCAAGCTCCTGGATGAGGCCCTTAAGATACATCCCTATGTAGAGCTCATAGGTTTGTATCTGGCAGCCCAGCATGGATCCCTGGAAACATTCCCCGGCCTCTCTATCCGGGTGTACAGAAGAATACGTCTTCGGGCTCTTGAGCTTTTGCATCGAGGACTCCACCACCATGTAATTGTGGAGAAGTTGGGCTTTCTGGTAGCCTGGACGCCTCTTGACGCAGTAGATGGCATTGAGGCATCGGCTGACCACCGCCATCAAGGCTGGGGTCTCCCAAATCTGTAGGATCAGCCGTTCGAGGATGGGTTGCACCAGCACCGATAGAGCCTCCTTTGGGAGAGACTCAAACTGGAGGATCTCCAGCTCTTCGGTGCCCGGGTCCTCCTCAGACTCGGTGGGGACCAAGAGTGCTCGAGCTATGTCCCGGACGAAGTCATGGAATAGCGTCGGAGTTCCGGGGGTGATGGCTCCGAGGGGATGTCTTGGTGTTAAGAGGTCTCGCAGGAGCCTTGACGTCGGTCTCCCAGTCTTACTCTGAGGGCATCGAGGAATCCGAGGCTCGGAGCTCCTGTGCCTTGAGGCCTGCACTGGGGAATTGAGACCCCCCTTGACCAGTCTCGGGTCAGACTCCCGGAAACTAGCTGGGGAGGATCAGACTCTACCCGAGGATTGGGACCTCTATTGGTGCCTAGGGTTGGCCCAAGGCCGACAGTGCTCAGGGCCCAGTCGCCGGGGCAGATGATCCCGACATCGTCTGCTGCATGATCAGGATAGCATAGATACTCTTCCAGGACCGCCATTCTGACCTCAATGCCAGAAGACTCCTCAGCTTTCGGCGTGGGCACAGAGGGTTTTGGGCCTGGTGTCCATGCTTTGTTGAGCGTGTCCTATACGAGGATCATGGCCTCGGGGAGCCTCGCATGGTCACCGCAGGCTAAGGACTCCTTCCTAGAGACCTTAGGAGATGCACTGTTCGGAGATGCACTGCTCGGAGTTGCCCAAGTCCCGCCGCAGGACCTTACCGGGTTTCCCCAGTGGAACCTCGACTGGCTTCGAGGATTTTTTCTTTTCTTGCCAGGGTACAGCATCTTTCCGGAGGAGCCGCCAGCGCGGGATTCCGAAGATACCCAGGCCTTGAGGGAAGTGCTGGCTTTGGGCTCAGTGTCGGGGAAGCTGGAGCACAGCCGGACCACGGTAACATCTTCTCCTGCAACTCCGACCATTTGTTGGTCTGAGGGATCATGGCTTGACACAGTCACAAGAGGTCGTGGTCAGGGCCAAGGCATTGCAAGCAGCAGTCATAGCTGTTTGTGACAGACATAATTTGACTGCAACAATCACACTTTTTAAAGCCACCAGGAGACATGATGGATCACATCCGGACTGGGTCGATGACCCCCAGGCAAAAAAAGGGCACGAGCACTGGTTGAGAAAAGAGCCGAAAACAGCACTGGGAACGGCGCTGGCTTGAGCCGGGAAGAGGAACCGGTACGCAAACCAGGAAAAATTCACTAGAAAGATAATTTTTAAGGAATTTTTCTGGGGACACAGGACATGAGTCTTTGGGCTCCGCGGAAAAAACAAGTATGGGGATCAACAAAGACAAGTTTTGCATTACCAATTTATTATGATTGTTTTGAAGGCGTGAAGAATTGGATAATGGTGAACTGGTTGCTAAAGTGTTCTGGATTTTCAGGTGGCATTTGAGAAAGTCCCTTATAAGATTCTCCTTAGGAAGTTAAAGAGACATGGGATAGGAGACCATGCTCTTTTGTGGATAACAAACCAGCCAAAAGAGAAGAAACAAAGTAAGATCAATTATCCACCTGGAAAAGGATTGCTAGTGGAGTGCCTCAAGGATCTGAACTGGGAACTGTGCTATATAATATGTTCATAGATGATCTGGAGATGGTAGTAACGAGTGAGATTTTCAAATTTGCAGATGACACAAAATTATTCGGCATCATTAAAATGGTAGAGGATTGCAAGGATTTACAGAAGGAGCTTGCGAGATGAAATTTAATGTCCAAAAGTACAAAGTGATTCACACAGAGAAAACTAATCCCAACTACAGGTACAAAACCTGGGTTCTGAGTTAGGCGTCACCATCCAAAAAAAGATCTTGCAGTTGTCGTATTTAATTTTCATTTCATTTCAATATCTAGACTGTCTATCAGAATGTCTAAGCATTGTACAAACATACATGTGTGAAAGTGTGTGCCATTAAATCAATGCTGACACCTGGCAATCCAGCCCCATTTTTTGGCAAGGTGCAACTGGAAGTAGATTGCCAGGCCTTTCTTCCAAAGTCTATTCCACGTAGTATTCCAAAGTGGTCTCCCAGTCAAATACTAGCTAGGCTCAATTTTGCTTAGTTTCTGAGATCAGCTGAAATTAGGTTCATTCAGGGCAGTTAAGACTGCCTAGCAGTGTGTATGCTTGTACACCGCTTAGACCTTTGCCTAACAAAATGTCTAAGCGGTGCACAAACATACATATACAATTTTAAAACAAATACTTACATAATTATAATAGTAGTGTAGTTCCTAAAACAAAATTCTAGACTTTAATTATATTAAAAAATCTCCTTTGAATAAAAATGATTTCAAAAGGATAAGTTGTGTCCCCCTCCCAGCAGATGTGGAGACAGGACAAACTAGAAACTTCCATGACAATCACTGCTACTTGAACTGGTGCAGCTAAGGGCATACTTCAGTATTTTTCTGTCTTCCAGCAGATGGTGGAATGGTGCAGCTCGGTTTTGAAATAATGTTAGCTCTTGGGCAGCCATCTTAAGGGGCACTAAATTCCAGTAAAAAGGGTTCCAGGGGTGATCCGGGAAACTACAGACCGGTGAGCCTGACGTCAGTACCGGGAAAAATGGTAGAAACCATCATAAAGAATAAAATTACTCAGCATGTAGATAGTCACAACCTAATGGGAGACAGTCAACATGGCTTTAGACAAGGAAGATCTTGTCTTACTAATCTGTTATGTTTTTTTGAAGGAGTGAATAAACAGGTGGACAAAGGTGAGTCGGTTGATATTGTGTATCTGGACTTTCAGAAAGCCTTTGACAAGGTCCCTCATCAGAGACTTTTGGCAAAACTAAAGAGTCATGGGATAGGAGGCAGTGTACTATTGTGCATCAGGAACTGGTTAAAAGATAGAAAGCAGAGGGTAGGGCTAAATGGCCAATTTTCCCAATGGAGAAAGGTGAATAGTGGTGTACCCCAGGGATCTGTGCTGGGTCCGCTGCTTTTTGACATATTCATAAATGACCTGGAAAGTGGAATAACGAGTGAGGTTATCAAATTTGCAGATGACACAAAACTATTTAAAGTTGTTAAAACCCAAGAGGATTGTGAAAAATTGCAAGAGGATCTTGATAAATTGGAAGACTGGGCATCAAAATGGCAGATGAAATTTAATGTGGACAAGTGCAAGGTTATGCACCTAGGGAAGAACAACCCAAACTATGGTTACACGATGCAAGGTTCCACATTAGGAACCACCACCCAGGAAAAAGATTTAGGCGTCATTGTGGATACCATGTTAAAACCCTCGGCCCAGTGTGCAGCGGCGGCCAAGAGAGCAAATAGAATGCTAGGTATGATAAGGAAAGGAATGGAAAATAAAACAAAAGATATTATAATGCCTCTATATCGTTCCATGGTGAGACCGCACCTTGAATACTGTGTGCAATTCTGGTCGCCGTATCTTAAAAAGGATATAGCGATTTTAGAAAAGGTACAGAGAAGAGCCACCAAAATGGTAAAGGGGATGGAAGGATACTCCTATGAAGAAAGGCTAAAAAGGTTAGGGCTCTTTAACCTGGAAAAGAGACGGCTGAGGGGAGATATGATAGAAGTCTATAAATTAATGAACGGAGTGGAACGGGTAAACGTAGATCGATTGTTTTCCTTATCAGAATATAGAAAGACTAGGGGACATGCAATGAAGCTACAGAGTAAACTATTTAAGACTAATAAAAGAAAATATTTTTTCACTCAACGTGTAATCAAACTCTGACTTCTTATGAAATTTAAACTACAAGCTCTCTGCTGGGTTCTACATTTAACCAAAAAGCTCTCTTCTGTGTTTTAAATTTAAGCTAAAAGTACTTTGCTGATGCTAGGCCCTGAGTGACTATTCAATTTAGACTACAAGCTCTCTGCTGGGTTCCAAATGTAAGCAGAAAGCTCTCTTCTGTGTTTTAAATTTAAACTAAAAGTACTTTGCTGTTACTAGGCCCTGAGTGACTATTAAATTTAAACTACAAGCTCTCTGCTGGGTATGAAATGTAACCAGAAAGTTCTCCTCTGTGTTTTAAATTTAAACTTAAACTGCTTCTACTAGGCCCTGACTGATTTAACAAAAAATAGTGGGTTCACAGATTAATTAGCTTTAATACAAATAATTCCTTTTAGAAAATTACCAGAAGTATATACTCACAGTTGCAGATCCCTCTCCAGAAGTAACAGTCCCTTTTTCTAGTCCTTCAAGACTAGACATGACCCCACACAATCCTGAGCAATCACATCTCCCTCTACTACTGCACCAGAGAAGATCGTTAGGTGAGAAGCAGTTGTCAGCAGGCAGGGGAGCATCCAATGGTCAGACATCTCCCAAGGCAAGGCCCTTGTTGCCAAAATACTTCTCCTTTTTTCAGCAAGCATGGTCAGCCTAGCAGAGCAACTGGAGTTCGGTTCGAGAGGCTCCCCTAACTTCAGCACAGCGGGGTCTCAGACTCAACTGAGCCCTGCCAACGGGAGGCATCAAGTTTTATGTAACACACAAATGTGTATATTGTTATTTGGAAAATGCTTTGACTCCTAGATAAAGCAGTACAGAAAAACAATTAAATAAACAAATCTCCTCCCAGGGACCTGATTCAGATGCTAGTTCAGGGGAGGAGACTAGGCTGGAGGGATGAAATGACAGCCTTTTCTCAAGTGGCCTCCTCCCTACAACTATCAGAAGTTCCTGCTGGAGGTGAAGAACCACAGAAATACCCCATCTTGTAGAGAGTTCATAAACCTACCAAGGCCTTTCCATTGCCATAGGTCCTTAAGAGCATGGGATCTGTGGAGTGGGACCTGATGGACTCCCTGTTGAAGGGCATCAGAGTTATGAGCAAGCTGTATACTCTTCCTCAGTAGGATATGGATAAGTGTCTGATTTCTCAGAAGGTGGATGTGGATGTTGCAGCAGTCAACAGGCATACTATCATTCTGGTAAAGGATAAATGAAGGAGATACTCCAGTAATGATTCCAGAGGTATTGCAAGGGGGTTAAGACCCTTCTGCGAACACCATATGGTAAACCTCTTCCACTTAAAAGCATAAGAGCATCTTGTGAAAGGCTTCCTGGAAGCATAAAGGACATACTTTACTTGCTGAGGGAGGTTAAGATCATGGAGATCTAGGCCTTCAGCAACCAAGCTCTGAGATACAGAGACCGAGGATTGGGATTCCAAAACATTCCGTCCTCCTGTGACAGGAGATCTGGAGCAGACCCTAACTCCAGGGAGGGGGTTTGAGAGAGATATAGAAGCAGAGGGTACCACACTTGCCGTGGCCAATGTGGAGCTATGAGAATCATACGCCCTCTGTCTCTCTGAAGCTTGAACAGGGTTTTGGGAATTAGAGGAATGGGTGGAAAGGCATAAGGGAAGTCTTGACTCCAGTGAAGGAGGAAGGCATCCCTGGCCTGAGAACCCTGAGCCGGAATTCTGGAACAGAACCGGGGAAGTTTGGCATTCAACGGACTTGCAAAGAGGTCTATGTCCGGGGTTCCCCAAATTTGAAAAATCTTGGCCACTTGGTCTACATGTAGAGACCATTTGTGTGGAAGCAGAACTTGACTGAGTCTGTCTGCCCAAGGATTTTGTATGCCTGGAAGATACACTGCCAGGAGATGAATCTGATGCTCTCTGGTGAGGGCCCATAGTCGCAAAGCTTCGTTGCAAAGTGACAGAGAGCCTGTTCCTCCCTGCTTGTTCACGTAGAACACGGCTACTTGATTGTCTCTCTGAATGAGGACTGTCTTGTAGCTGAGCAGGGTGTGGAAAACTCGAAGAGCAAGGAAGATTGCTCTGAGCTCTAAGAGATTGATATGTAGATGAGTCTCCTGTGGAGTCCAAGTGCCTTGGGTGGAGAGGTCTTGCAGATGAGCTCCCCAACCCATTGCTGAAGCATCTGTTCTGAGAGTTACCTGGGGTAAAGGCTGTTGAAATGGAAACCCCCAGCAACAGGTTCTGAGTGGACTGCCACCATTGGAGAGACAAAATAAAACGATTTGTGTTTGCTATTTTGTCTGACAGGCACCCTGATGCCTGGGTCCACTGAGTGGTTAAGATCCACTGGGCTGCTCTCATATGGAGGCGAGCATAGGGGACCACATGCACTGTAGATGCCATGTGGCCTAGTAGTTGTAACATTTCTCGGGCAGTGAGATAGCGTAGTTACTCACCTGTAACAGGTGTTCTCCAGGAGCAGCAGGAATCAGTCCTCACATATGGGTGACGTCGGCGCCGACGGAGCCCTCGCGGAGCAATTTTCCCCAGCTTTCAAAGAAAGCCTTTGGGAATTGCAGCGCACATGCGCGGTCTCCTTCCTGCCCAAGGGTGCCATCTTAGCCAGTCTGATGACATAGCTAAAAGACAGCATAAAAATTTGCAAAAAACTTAAGCAGATGATTGCAACTCCAAGGGGAGGAGGGAGGGTTGTGAGGACTGATTCCTGCTACTCCTGGAGAACACCTGTTACAGGTGAGTAACTACGCTTTCTCCAGGACCAAGCAGGAAGTCAGTCCTCACATATGGGACTCCCAAGCTTAAGGCTACCGGAGACCCTAAGCACAAAAATGAGCTCCCTCTAGCTCAGCGGCACAGAAGGAAGGAATCTTCACTGAATTATTACCCACCGGTAGCCCCCATCCGGGATGGAGGGTAGGAGTTGCTCAAACCTCGAAGAGATTTCGGAGGACTGCCTGTCCGAAAGCACTGTCCCTGCGGGACTCCCTCTCGAGGCAGTAATGGGCCGCAAAAGTCTGGCTCGAAGACCAAGTAGCGGCCCGGCAGATGTCTGCCAACGGAACAGAGCGGAGGTAAGCCACTGACGTAGCCTTCGCCCGAACACAATGAGCCGTGACTCGACTTTCTAACGAGAGTCCGGCTGCCCCATAAGCCCAAGCGATGCAGTCAGCAACCCAGATGGACAGAGTACGCTTGGAGACCGGGAGCCCCAATTTATTGGGGTCAAAAGACACAAAAAGCTGAGCAGCTGTACGGTGCTCCCGCGTACGGTCAAGGTAGAAGTTCAATGCCCTTCTACAGTCCAGGGTATGCAGGACCATTTCAGCTCGGCTGGAGTGTGGCCTGGGAAAGAAGGTCGGAAGTACCACCTCCTGATTGATGTGAAAAGGGGAGACCACTTTTGGAAGAAATTTTGGGTGAGTCCGTAGGACTACCCTATTTTTGAAGAACCGAGTGTAAGGGGGATCAGACACGAGGGCCTGCAATTCACTTACGCGTCTAGCGGAAGTGAGGGCTATCAGGAATAAAGTTTTCCAAGAAAGAAAACGGAGAGAACAGGTAGCCATAGGTTCAAAAGGCGGACAGGTGATCCGCTGTAAAACCACATTCAGATCCCAGTCAGGCGCTGGCGGGCGCAGAGGTGGTTTAAGTAGAAGGAGACCTCGGAGAAACCTCGCTACGAGAGGGTCGCTGGAAAGAGGTCTGCCGTCCACCGGCACATGATGTGCTGAAAGAGCACTGAGGTGAACCTTGACGGAGTTGGACTTAAGTCCCAGATTAGAGAGGTAGAGCAAGTACTGCAAGATCACCGACACCGAGCAGGAGAAGGGATCCTGAGACTGCTGGGCACACCAAGCGGAAAAGCGACGCCATTTAAGGGCATAGCATTTGCGGGTAGAAGGTCGCCGAGAAGCTAGGACGACCTCTTCCACCTCTGCCGGCAGTAGAAGGGGAGCAAGGCCTACCCTTTCAGCAGCCAGGCCATCAGATGTAGAGATCTGAGGTTGGGGTGTAGCAGGGACCCCTGATCCTGTGTTAGGAGATCCGGTTGAAACCCCAGAGGGAACGGATCCTCTACCGCTAATTGCAGCAGGAGTGGGAACCACGGCTGTCTGGGCCAGCGAGGAGCTATCAGGATCATGGAAGCTTTGTCTCGGAGAACCTTGAAAAGAGTTCGAGAGACTAGCGGGATGGGAGGAAAGGCATACAGAAGGCTCTTCGACCATGAGAGCAGAAAAGCATCCGCCGCTACTCGAAGGGGATGCGGCTGACGAGAGCAGAAGCGAGGAAGTTGCCGGTTGAGAGGACTGGCAAAGAGATCCATCGTGGGGAGGCCCCACTTCAGGAAAAGTTCCTGAACTACCAAGGGATCCAGGCGCCACTCGTGCGGCTGGAGGATCCTGCTGAGTTTGTCGGCCAGGCAATTTTCTTGGCCTGGGAGATAAACTGCCCTGAGAAGAATGCCGTGGCTGACGGCCCAAGAGCAGAGCTTCTGTGCTTCTCGAAAGAGAAGGAAGGAGCCTGTGCCTCCCTGTTTGTTCACGTAGAACATGGCAACCTGATTGTCTGTCTGGACAAGGACGGACTGGTGAGAAGTCAGGTGGGAGAAAGCCTTGAGAGCCAGACGGATTGCTCTGAGCTCCAGGAAGTTGATCTGCTGAGCAGACTCCCACGTGGTCCAGAGACCTTGAGTACATGCCCCTTGGCAATGCGCTCCCCATCCTAGGAGAGAGGCATCGGTCGTCAGCACTTGAGCCGGCTGAGGTGACTGAAAAGGCATTCCGAGCACCAGGTTCGGCCGATGAAGCCACCACTGTAGAGAAGAGGCCAGCGGTCCGGAGACGCGCACTAAGTCGGCTAGGCCGCCCGTGGCTTGTTGCCACTGCTTGCGAAGGCACCATTGAGCAGGCCGCATATTCAGGCGGGCATTGGGGGTCACATGGACGGTGGAAGCCATATGGCCGAGTAGTCTCAGGAAGCGCCTGGCTGAGACCAGGGACTGGCTGCGAAAACGGCCGGCTAGGTCCATGAGCCGTTGAGCCCTGTCGAGAGGCAGGAAAGCTCGTGCCTGAGGAGTGTGCAGTCTTGCGCCGATGAACTCGAGATCCTGTGAGGGGAGCAAAGTGGACTTTGCGAAGTTTATGACAAAGCCCAAGTACTGCAGAAGAGTCACAGTGCGGTGTGTGGCTTTTGTGACTTCCGGAGAGGACGATGCTCTGATGAGCCAGTCGTCTAGGTACGGAAAGACAGAGGCCGTGAAGCAGTAGATAAGCCGCCACCACCGCGAGACATTTTGTGAAGACTCGCGGTGCGGAGGATAGGCCAAAGGGAAGTACTCTGTACTGGTAATGTTGTCCTGCCACCACAAACCTTAGGTATTGGCGGTGGCTTGGGTGGATGAGGATGTGCGTGTAGGCATCTTTTAGATCCAAGGAGCATAGCCAATCTCCCTGCTGGAGGTAGGGCAGAAGGATTCCAAGGGTAAGCATCTTGAACTTCTCCCTCACAAGGAACTTGTTGAGGTTGCGCAAGTCCAGGATGGGTCTGAGGCCTCCTGTTCTTTTTGGTATCAGGAAATACCGGGAATAAAATCCTTGACCTCTCAGGTGGTGGGGCACCGGTTCCACCGCCTGTTCCTGAAGAAGACTTGCTAACTCCTGAAGGAGTAAGTCTCTGTGCAGAGGGAGTCGTGGAGGTTCCCCCGGGAAATAGGAGGGAGGGACCTGGTGGAAGTGGAGAAGATAGCCTTCTCTTACGACTTGAAGCACCCAGGCATCTGAAGTGATGTTGGACCACCTGTGGGCGAAGTAAACCAGCCGGCCTCCGGTGCTGGGAGGGACCAGCTGAGGGGGAGAGGCTATGCTGATGAAGTCAAAAACCCCCACCCTGCTGAGCAGGGGCCGGTGGTGCAGGCTTGGGGGCTTGCTGCCTACGGGACCCGTTACCCCGTCCCTTGGCCTGCTGACCCTGTTGGGGAGCTGCGGAGGCCTGATATTGAGGGTAGTGTTTATAGGCAGCCGCCTTTCTCGGGTAAAAGGACTTCTTTCCCGAGCCCTTCTTTTTCTGGGAAGGGGCGGAGGTCTTCCTAGAAAGCCTAGTTCTGGTGAGGGTCTCCGTCTCGATTTGTGCAGCCTTTTCAGCCATGGGCTTGCCAAAGAGGTTCTCACCTCGGCAGGGGACATCGACCAACTTGTCCTGCACCCAGGGTTCAAGGTCAGACGACTGAAGCCAAGCCTGTCGGCGGGCACCGATGCCGGCTGCGGCCACTCGAGCCGATGCTTCAAAGCCGTCACAGGCTGCTCGGGACATGAATTTGGAGCATTCCCGAATACCAGTTGTCAAGGCCAGGAACCTCCGCAAAGGTTCCTCGGACAGCCCAGCGGAGAATCCGGCTACCTCTTTAGCCAGGTCTCTGAGATACATGCCCATGTAGAGCTGGTAGGTCTGGACGCGACAAGCAAACATAGAGCCCTGGAAACACTTCTTACCGAGGCCATCCAGGTTACGGGCCTCCCTGCCAGGAGGCACCAAGGAGTGCATCTTCTGGCTCTTAAGCCTATGCATGGCCGATTCCACTACCATGGAATGGTGCGGTAGCTGCTTTTTGGAAGCCAGGACTCTTGCGGACTCGATAGATGGAATCGACCCGCTTGCTTAATACCGGCGACGATGCCGGACTCTCCCACATGCGGAAGAGAAGTCGTTCCAGCATGGGAGGAACCGGTACAGTAAAGTGTTCCCTGGCGGGAGAGTCATACTGAAGGGCGTCGAGCTCTTCGGCTCGAGGCTCCTCCTCGGGATCCGCAGGGAAGGCCAAAGCCTTGGCCATATCCCTGACGAAGTCCGAGAACCGGGCATCCTCCGGAGGGGACTGCTTCCGAGGTTCGGACTCAGGTGAGTCCGAGGGGACACACCGAGTCCGAAACGAATCAGGTGACTCTTCCTCTTCAGACTCCCAGGCCGACTCCGAGGAGGAATCAGTGGGGTCGGCTCAGGCAGGCGGAGGCGTCGGCTGCCCCGACACTGAGGGAGTCGGCGTCGACGACCTCGGTCCCGAACGGGAGGCCGAGGGTGACCTCGACCGAGGATCGACTCGAGTTCGCATGGACTCGAGGATCGGCTCGGTCTCCGGGGTCGACTTAGACGTCGACGTCCCGGCGGTCGGGGCAGCAGCGCCAGCGAGGCTAGCGATCAGTGCCCGCTGTTGGTCCATGAAGGCAGATAGTCTGCTCTCCAAGGCTGTCAACCTGAGTCCGACCTCAGGTGACCCAGCAGCCCCCGACTCGGGCCCCGACGGCGTCGGGCCCGACGTCGGACCCCTCGGAGGAGAGTCCAGGAGGACTACAGGACTTATCCGAGCAGGCAACTCCGACTCCAGACGAGGTCGCTTCGGGAGGTGCTCCTTCTCCAAAGACCCGGGACGGCTATCGGGGCTATGCGACCTGGCCCTCGCGGAGCCAGGAGCGTCCACCGACGCCGCCCTCGTGGGTTTTACCTTCCGTCGATGGTCACCGGAGGGAGAACCCCTGTCGGAGGAACTTCGGCGATGGTCAGAGCTGGAACCTCTGGACGCCGAGGCCTCCGACGAGGTCCGGGTACGGCCGGGGTCAGCGAAGATTCGTTTCCCGCTGGTGCCGCCGACTCCTTAATGCTTTGGAGGACATTTTGCTGCAGGCCCCACAGATCAGTTCTTCGTGATCCGGGCCGAGGCAGCGGAGGCAATTATCATGTGTGTCAGTGAGTGACATATTTCTGTCACACTGAACACACCGCTTGAAACCACTGGCAGCCATCGGGGGAAAAAGGGCCCCTGCAAGGTCAAAGGACCGGGCTGCCAGCGAAAAACCGAAAACAAAACAGACCAAAAATTCTGAAAAACCGAAAAATAACAGAAGGACTCGCAACGGCGTCGCGAATCCGGGCAGGAAAAAGACCGGCGTCGAACCAAAGAAAAAAATAGAAATAAATCACTAAAATCAACTTTTTCAGCGGGGACACGACGGGTACGTCTGTAGGGCTCCGCGGAAAAAAGAAGACTGGCTAAGATGGCACCCTTGGGCGGGAAGGAGACCGCGCATGCGCGCTGCAATTCCCAAAGGCTTTCTTTGAAAGCTGGGGAAAATTGCTCCGCGAGGGCTCCGTCGGCGCCGACGTCACCCATATGTGAGGACTGACTTCCTGCTTGGTCCTGGAGAAGAAGTTTTAGCACTGCTTGAGAAGCTAACTGCACCATGAGAAGACAACGGGCCTGGGGAAGGTAGGCCCTTGCTTTTCTGGTATCCAACAAAGCTCCTATGAACTCTAGAGACTGAGTGGGAGTTAGACTGGATTTTGGGATGTTTATGACCAGACCCAAATACTGAAGGATACGCATTGTGCAAGATAGGGACCCTGGCCTCTGACTCTGATGGGGCTCGAATGAGCCAGTCTTCTAAGTAGGGGAAGATGAATATCCCTAGAATTCGGAGAAATGCTGCTACCACAGCCATGCATTTTGTGAACACTCTTGGTGCTGAGGCCAGGCCAAAAGGAAAGAGTAGTTACTCACCTGTAACAGGTGTTCTCCAGGAGCAGCAGGAATCAGTCCTCACTTATGGGTGACGTCGGCGCCGACGGAGCTCTCGCAGAGCAATTCTCCCCAGCTTTCGAAGAAAGCCTTTGGGAATTGCAGCGCGCATGCGCGGTCCCCTTCCCGCCCAAGAGTGCCATCTTGCTCAGTCTGATGACATAGCGAAGAGACAGCAAAAAAGTTAGCAAAACCATATACTAAGAATGATTGCAACTCCAAGGGGAGGAGGGAGGGTTGTGAGGACTGATTCCTGCTGCTCCTGGAGAACACCTGTTACAGGTGAGTAACTACTCTTTCTCCAGGAACAAGCAGGAAGTCAGTCCTCACTTATGGGACTCCCAAGCTTAAGGCTACCGGAGACCTCAAGCCTAAAAGAGCTCCCTCAAGCTCAACAGTACAGAAGGAAGGAATCTTCTCTGAATACGAATCCGGCCGGTAGCCCAACACCAGGGCCGGAGGGTAGGAGTTGCTTAGACCTCAAAGAGATTGTGGAGGACTGCCTGTCCGAAAGCACTGTCCCTGCGGGACTCCCTCTCCAGGCAGTAATGAGCCGCAAAAGTCTGGCTGGAAGACCAAGTAGCGGCCCGGCAGATGTCTGCCAACGGAACAGAGCGGAGGTGAGCTACTGACGCAGCCTTCGCCCTGACACGGTGAGCCGTGACTCGACTCTCTAAGGAGAGACTGGCTGCTCCATAAGCCCAGGCGATACAGTCAGCTACCCAGACGGACAGAGTACGCTTAGAGACGGGTACCCCCAACCGATTGGGGTCAAAAGAGACGAAGAGCTGGACAGCCTTTCGATGCTCATGCGTACAGTCAAGGTACAAGGATAAGGCTCTTCTACAGTCCAGGGTATGCAGAACAGTTTCAGCTCGGCTGGTATGCAGTCTGGGAAAGAAGGTCGGAAGAACCACCTCTTGATTGATGTGAAAGGAGGAGACCACCTTCGGAAAAAACTTAGGGTGAGTCCGGAGGACAACCCTATTCTTGTAGAACCTAGTGTATGGGGGCTCCGACACTAGGGCCTGTAGTTCACTGACGCGCCTAGCGGAGGTAAGGGCTACCAAGAAGAGAGTTTTCCAGGAAAAGAAACGAAGAGGACAGGTAGCCATGGGTTCAAAAGGTGGACTGGTAAGCCTTTGCAGAACCACGTTGAGGTCCCAGTGGGAGCTGGAGGGCGCAACGGAGGCTTAAGCAGAAGGAGGCCTCTGAGAAAACGCGCCACCAAGGGGTGCGAGGAAAGAGGCCGGCCTTCCACCGGCGAATGATGTGCGGAGAGGGCACTGAGGTGAACTCTGACAGAGTTGGATTTGAGGCCCAGATCGGAGAGGTGAAGCAAGTATTGCAGTACCACCGATACTAAACAGGCGAAGGGGTCTTCAGAGCGCTGAGAGCACCAGACCAAGAAGCGATGCCATTTAAGGGCGTAAGATTTTCGGGTAGAAGGAAGCCGAGACGCTAGGACGACGGCTTCCACTTCCAGAGGTAGCAGAAGCGGAGCTAGGACTACCCTTTCAGCAGCCAGGCCATCAGGTGCAGGGCCCGGAGGTTGGGGTGCAGGAGAGTACCCTGATCCTGGGTCAGGAGATCGGGCTGAAACCCCAGAGGAAGAGGGGTGTCCACCGCTAACTGTAGAAGTAGAGGGAACCACGGTTGCCTCGGCCACCGGGGCGCTACCAGGATCACGGAGGCCCTGTCCTGGACCACTTTGAACAATGTCCGGGACACCAGTGGCGTGGGAGGGAAGGCATACAGTAGGCCCGTGGACCACGATATGAGGAAAGCATCCGGCGCTACTCTGAGAGGATGCGGGTGCCGTGAGCAGAACCTGGGAAGCTGCCGGTTCAGGGGACTGGCAAAGAGATCCACGGTGGGGGAGCCCCACCGGCGGAAAATCTGCTGGACCACTGCGGGGTTCAGTCTCCATTCGTGCGGCTGCAGAATCCGGCTCAGTTTGTCCGCCAGGCCATTGTCCTGCCCAGGCAGGTAAACAGCCTTGAGGAGGATGTTGTGACCGACTGCCCAAGAGCACAGTCTCCGAGCCTCCCGACATAGAAGGAGGGAGCCCGTGCCCCCCTGTTTGTTCACGTAGAACATGGCAACCTGATTGTCTGTCTGCACCAGCACAGACTGACAAGACGTGAGGTGAGAGAAGGAACGCAGAGCTAGGCGGATCGCCCGCAGCTCCAGGAAGTTTATCTGCTGGGCGGCTTCCCAAGGTGTCCAAAGGCCTTGAGTGCATGTCCCTTGACAATGCGCTCCCCATCCCAGGAGAGAGGCATCCGTCGTGAGCACCTGGGACGGTGGAGGAGACTGAAAGGTCATGCCGAGTACCAGATTGGGCAGGTGAAGCCACCATTGCAGAGAGGAGACCAGGCGGTTGGAAATCTGTATTAAGTCCGTCAGCCTCCCTGTGGCCTGACGCCATTGAGTGTGAAGGCACCACTGAGCAGGTCTCATATGTAAACGGGCATTCGGAGTGACATGGACCGTGGAGGCCATATGACCGAGCAATTGCAGGAACCGTCTGGCCGAGACTGGTGACGTGCTGTGGAACCTGCCGGCCAGGGCTATGAGCCTATGGGCTATGGCCCGTTCCAGAGGCAAGAAGGCCCGAGCCTGGAGAGTATCCAGCCGTGCTCCTATGAATTCGAGATCCTGAGAGGGGAGCAAAGTGGACTTTTCGAAGTTTATGACGAAGCCCAAGTGCTGAAGCAGAGCCACTGTGCATTGAGTGGCCTGAGTGACCTCTAGGGAAGACTGTGCCCGGATGAGCCAGTCGTCCAGGTAGGGGAAGACGAAGAGGCCTTGAAGCCTCAAGAAGGCTGCCACCACTGCCAGGCATTTCGTGAACACCCTGGGAGCGGAGGATAGGCCAAAGGGCAGTACGCGGTACTGATAATGATTTCCTGCCACCACAAATCATAGATATTGCCGGTGGTCCGGATGAATAAGGATGTGGGTATAAGCATCCTTTAGATCCAAGGAGCATAGCCAATCTCCCTGCTGGAGGTAGGGCAGTAGGATTCCAAGGGTAAGCATCTTGAACTTTTCCCGCTGCAGGAACTTGTTGAGGTTGCGTAAGTCCAGAATGGGTCTGAGGCCTCCTGTTCTCTTTGGAACCAGGAAGTACCTTGAGTAAAACCCGTGACCCCACAGGTGTTGGGGCACTGGCTCCACAGCCAGTTCGTGAAGCAGACATTGCAGCTCCTGAAGGAGTAAGTCCCTGTGTAGGGGGGGTCTTGGAGGCTCCCCTGGAAAGAAGGGGGGGGGGGCACCTGGTGAAAATGCAAGACGTAGCCCTTTTGAACCACCTGCAGCACCCAGGAATCGGAGGTTATGGCAGACCACCGGTGGGCAAAGTGGGTCAGCCGGCCCCCCGTGCTGAGCGAAGGCCCCTGAGGGGGAGAGGCTATGCTGGCATAGTCAAAAACCCCCACCCTGCTGGGCCGGGGCCTGCATATTGGGCTTGGGAGCCTTCTGCCTACGGGATCCGTTACCCTGCCCCTTAGGCTGCTGTCCCTGATGGGGGGCTGCTGAGGTCTGATATTGTGGGTGGTGTTGTTTATAAGCAAACACCTTCCTCGGGTAAAAAGGCTTTTTCCCCGAGCCCTTCCTCTTCTGTGAAGGGGCAGAGGTCTTTCTGGATAGGCGAGTCCTGGTGAGAGTCTCGGACTCGAGTTCCGCCGCCTTTTCAGCCATGGGCTTGCCAAAGAGGTTTTCACCTCTGCAAGGGACATCGACCAACTAGTCCTGCACCCATGGCTCGAGGTCGGATGACTGAAGCCAAGCCTGACGGCGAGCCCCGATGCCGGCTCCGGCTACTCGAGCCGATGCTTCGAAGCCATCGTAGGCTGCTCGAGAAATGAATTTCGAACACTCTCGAATCCCTGTGGACAAGGCCTGGAACCGCTGCAATGGTTCCTCGGAGAGACCAGCAGAGAACCCGGCAATTTCTTTTGCCAGGTCTCGAAGATACATGCCCATATATAGCTGGTATGTCTGGACTCGACAAGCAAGCATAGAGCCCTGGAAGCACTTTCTACCGAGGGCATCCAGGTTCCGGGCCTCCTTACCCGGAGGCACCGAGGAGTGCATTTTTTGACTCTTAAGTCGATGCATTGCCGATTCCACCACCATGGAATGGTGTGGCAGCTGTGCCTTCTGGAACCCGGGGCTCTTGCGGACTCGATACATGGAATCGACCCGCTTGCTCAGCACCGGCGTCGAGGCCGGGCTCTCCCACATGCGGAAGAGTAGCCGCTCCAGCATCGGGGGAACCGGTACAGTAAAGGCCTCCTTCGGGGGAGAGTCATATTGGAGGGCCTCGAGCTCTTTGGCTCGAGGCTCCTCCTCCGGATCCGCGGGGAAGGCCAAAGCCTTGGCCATATCCCTCATGAAATCGGAGAACCGGGTATCTTCCGGGGGGGACCGCCTCCGAGGCTCCGACTCGGGCGAGTCGGACGGGACGCACCGAGTCTGAAAAGAACCGGGTGACTCGTCCTCCTCCGTGTCCCAGCCCGACTCCTCCGAGGAGGAATCGAGTGGCTCCGTGCGGGCGAGAGCCGGGGATCTCCGCCCCGACGCCGAGGCCGGTGTCGAGGACCTCGGTCCCGAATGGGAGGCCGAGGGAGACCTTGGCCGAGGATCGACTCGAGCTCGTATGGACTCGAGGATCGACTTGACCTCCGGGGTCGACTTGGGCGTCGACGTCCCGGTGGTCGGGGCAGATGCACTGGCGAGGCCGGTGATCAATGCCCGCTGCTGGTCCATGAAGGCAGCGATACTGCGCTCCAAGGTCGTCAATCTGAGGCCAAACTCAGAAGACCCAGCAGCCCCCGACTCGGGCCCCGACGGCGTCGGGCTGACGTCGGCTCTCCCAGAGGAGAGTCCAGGAGGACTACAGTACTCACGTGTCCTGGCGACTCCACTTCGAGACAAGGAAGCTTCGAAGGCCTCTCCGCCTCCGAGGAACCGGGGCGGCCGACGGGGCTATGCGACCTGGCCCTCGAGGGACCAGGAGCGTCCTCTGACGCCACCCTCGCGGGCTTCTTCTTCAGACGGTGTTCCCGGCCGGGGGACCCCCGCTCAGAGGAACTCCGACGGTGCTCGGAGCCGGAGCCACGAGACGTCGAGGCCTCTGACGAGGTCCGGGCCCGACCGAACGCGGGGTCAGAGAAGATTCGTTCCTTTTGTGACTGCCGACTCCTCAACGCCTTCGAGGACATTTTGTTGCACGGACTGCAACTCATTGAGTCATGTTCGGGTCCGAGGCAACGGAGGCAGCAGTCATGCGTGTCAGTAAGAGACATAAGTTTGACACAACGATCACACTTTTTAAACCCACTGGCAGCCATCGGGGGAAAAAGGGCCCCTGCAAGGTCGAAAGACCGTGCTGCCAGGGAAGAAGGAAAAAGTGGCGGGAACGCCAGTTGGGAGAAAATAGAAAAGAAAAAAAAAAAGAAGTGAACGGACCCGATAGGGAATATCGAGGCCGGGCGGGGAAGAGGACACATGAACCGAGAAAAAATAACAAAATAAAAGAAATCAACTTTTTCAGCGGCGATAACAAACTACGTCTGTAGGGCTCTGCGGAAAAAAGGAGACTGAGCAAGATGGCACTCTTGGGCAGGAAGGGGACCGTGCATGCGCGCTGCAATTCCCAAAGGCTTTCTTCGAAAGCTGGGGAGAATTGCTCCGCGAGGGCTCCGTCGGCGCCGACGTCACCCATAAGTGAGGACTGACTTCCTGCTTGGTCCTGGAGAAGCACCCTGTATTGGTAGTGCTTTCCTTGAAAAAGGAACCGAAGGATCTTTCTGTGAGCTGGATGGATGAGAACATGAGTGTATGCATTCTTGAGATCTAGAGAACAAAGCTAATCCTGACTCTGAAGGTATGGCAGCAGAGTTCCCAGAGAAATCATCTTGAATTTCTCTTTGAACAGGAATTTGTTCAATTCTCTGAGGTCTAAATAGGTCTGTGTCCCCCTGTTTTCTTTGGGATAAGGAAATAGGGGGAGTAAAACCCCGTACCCTATTGAGAAATGGCTACTTTATTTATTTATTTATTTATTTATTTATTACAGGCTCTTATATACCGCTCTATTCAGAATCAGCGCGGTTCACAATATAACAACATACCATAACAACAAACTGTTAGGTTTTACAGAGAACAAGGTCAGAGAACTTGGATAAAACATAAAACATACTTCTTCTATTGCCCCTTGGGCAAGAAGTATAGTGACCTCTTAATCTAACAGGTTGATGAGAGAGGTCTGAGAATTGAACTGTCTTACCATTGTGGGAGGGGGCATGCACAGAAAGTGAAGCTTGTACCCCTCTTTTATAATGGAGAGTGTCCAATGTTCTGCTGTTATCTGCCCCCATCTGGGGGCAAAGTGAGACAACCTTCCTGGAATGGTGGAAGGCTCTGGACCATTGAGGGCCAGGAAGGTAAAGTTCTCTAGATGAAAGTCAAAGGCCTTGTGGAGGTTGAGACGGTTGAGGCTTGGCAGTCTTTGCTTTCCTTTGTTTAGGTGGTTGCTGACCTTTCCGGACAGGCTGACCTGCAGAACGTCCCTGCTGGGAATAAGAGGGGTAAAACCTCTTCTTTTTAAGAAGAAAGGTTTCTTGAAGGATTTCTTTCTTGCAGGATCAGCTGTGGCTTTGGATAATCTATCCAAAGTGGAGTTTTCAGCATCCAACTCATTGGCTTTTTCTTGCCAATTTTTGCCGAATAGGTTCTCACCTGTACAAGGGATATTTCCCAGTTTGTCCTGCACCCAGAGCTCCAAATCAGATGCCTGGAGCCAGGCAATTCTACGTGCACCTATGGCAATGGCAGAGGTTCTGCTTATGCACTCAAAACCGTCAAAAGCTGCACGATTGACAAACTTAGAAACATCCTGGGCATGTTTAAGTAGTGTGAGAAAATCCTGCCTCTTGTCCTCAGGAAGGAGAGGGCTTAAAACCTCCAAGTCTCCTGTGACTTCTTTAAGGAACATTCCCATATATAAAATATAGGAAATTATCCTGGCAGAAAGCATGGAAGCCTGGAAAGTACGACGTCCAAAGGCATCCAAAGTTCTACACTCATGTCCTGGAGGATTAGAGGCATGCCTCTTTGCACTCCTGATCCTTCGCATAGCTGATTCCATTACAATAGAGTGGTGAGGAAGCTGAGTTTTCTGGAAACCAGGACAAGGAGGGACTCAATACATGGTATCCAGTCTGCGAGAGTGAGGAGAGGTGGTAAGAGGTCTCTCCCACATTCTCAACATGAGATCATGTAAAATCTCATGGATAGGCAGAGTAGCTGCCTCCTTAGGAACTTTGGGATATTGTAAAATCTCCAACTCCTTAGCTCTGGGCTCTGTTTCAGGAGCCACAGTAATGGACAGACCTCGAGCCACCTCCCTGATGAAATCCTGAAAGGAGATATCTTCTGGAGGAGACATCCTATGTTTAGGAGAGGAAGGCTCCTCCGGGAGAAGTATACCGGTACCGGCAGAGCTGTCAGAATCCTCTGAGTCCTTCGAGGATTAGAAGTACCGCCTGTCCGGATGCTCTTGAAGAGCCCGATACCCATACCGACCGACGTCGGTACTGGGGGGAATCTGTACCAGTGTATCGGCACCGTAAGGCATCACATGACTGGGTGCCGGCAAAGCCGATATCGATGTCGATGCTACCGGTACTGGTACCGGTTGAACTGTCTGACATGGTTCCGAGGGTGTCGATGCCGCAAGGAGAGCCGCCAGACTGCATTCAATAGCCAGGAACCTCTGGTCTATCGATGCTGCCGATGCCTGGGTATCGGTACCGGAAGCAGCCGGTACCCCAGAGCATGGCACCAGTAGTTCTGCCGAGGTCGAGGCCTCGAGAACATCCTGGAGCTGATACAGAACCCTCAAGGGCAACGGCAGAAGCATCTCGATGCTTGGAAGGAGATCTACCCTTTGAGGACCGGCTAGACTTATGTTTAGTTACCTGAGATCCATGGGAGGAAGACGAAGCCCTGGAAGATGTCGATGCCACCAAAGCTGCATCGGAGGGAAAAAGGGCGCTGAGCTTAGCAGCTCGGTTTTGTCGACCCCTCTTGGACATCATGGCACAAGCCATACACTCGGTGATGGAGTGGTCAGGACCTAAACATTTAAGACACCACTCATGGGTGTCGATGACGGAGATGGTACCGCCACACTTGGTGCACTTTTTGAAAACCGAAGCGGGTTTTTCCATAGTGGAGGAAATTTTGGGCCTAAAGCCCAAAATGGCGCGTGCACCTGGGAAGAAAAGTTTGGAAAAATATAGAATTTTTTTTTTTTAAACGAAAGAAAGAAAGAAAAGAGAACTGGGGTACCGTTATAGCGTCGAGGAAGGCAGACGGGACCACAAAAAAGAAAGAATAAGTAAAATATTTTCTGCGGTGACAGGAACAACGACCTGCTGGCTCCGCGGAAAACGAAGAACTGGAGAAAGGCAGTTGGGAAAGGCGGGAAAGGCAGCACGCAGGCACTGTGGGATGCTCCCAAAGGCTTTCTAATAGGACTTTGTGGAGTGTTCCCGCGTGGGCTCCGTCGGTGCCGACGATACCCATATGTGAAGACTACATTCCTGCTTGTTCCTGGAGATAGAGTAGATACTCACCTGTAACAGGTGTTCTCCAGGAGCAGCAGGAATCAGTCCTCACATATGGGTGACATCGACGTCGATGGAGCCCCCATGTGGAGCATTTCTCCAGCTTTCTAAGAAAGCCTTTGGGAATACACCCACGCATGAACGGTCCCCTTCCCGCCCAAAGGTGCCATCTTGCTCAGTCAGATGACATAGCTAAAAGACAGCACAAAAAACAAAATGAACTATGTTCAACTGCAACTCCCAGGGGGGGAGGAGGGTTGTGAGGACTGATTCCTGCTGCTCCTGGAGAACACCTGTTACAGGTGAGTAACTACTCTTTCTCCAGGACCAAGCAGGAAGTCAGTCCTCACATATGGGTGACTCCCTAGCTCTGGGCTACCAGGAACCCAGGCTAAAAAAATAGAGCTCCCTCTGTGAAGCCTCAGCATCAGGGAAAGAATTTTACTGAGAACAGATCCCACCGGTAGCCCAACAAGAGGGCTAGAGGGCAGGAGTTGCCTAAACCTCAAAGAGATTCCAGAGTAGTGCCTGACCAAAAGCACTGTCCCTACGGGACTCCCTCTCCAGGCAGTAATGGGCTGCAAAGGTCTGGCTTGAGGACCAAGTTGCAGCGCTACAGATGTCTGCCAACGGTACAGAGCGGAGATGAGCTACTGATGCAGCCATTGCCTGGACACGGTGAGCTGTGACTCGACCCTGCAAGGGAAGGTCTACTGCCCTGTAAGCCCAGGTGATACAGTCCGCCACCCATATTGGCAAGGTATGCTTGGAGACAGGCAACCCCAAGTTGTTTGGGTCAAAGGAGATGAAGAGCTGAGTAGTCCCTTCTATGACCTTTAGTACGCTCAAAGTAGAAAGACAAGGCCCTTCTACAGTCCAGAGTATGCAGGAATTCCTCAGCACGGCTGGCATGGGGCCTAGGGAAGAATGTTAGAAGAACCACCTCCTGATTGAGGTGGAAAGAGGAGACTACCTTCGGGAAGAACTTAGGATGAGTCCTAAGGACTACCCTGTTCTTATAGAAATGAGTGTATGGCCCGTCACAGACCAGGGCTTGAAGTTCACTCACTCGTCTGGCCTAGGTCAGTGCCACTAGGAAAAGAGCCTTCCAAGAAAGGAAGCGGAGAGGACACGTAGCCATCGGCTCAAAAGGAGGGTGAGTAAGCTGCTGCAAGACCACATTCAACTCCCACTCAGGGGCTGGCGGACGGAGTGGAGGCTTTAGCAAGAGCAAGCCTCTCAGGAAGCGGGACACCAAGGGGTAAACCGATAAAGAGTGCCCGTCCACCTGTGAGTGGTGGGCTGCCAGAGCAGAAAAGTGTACCCGAACAGAATTGGACTTAAGACCCTGATTAGACAGGTGCAGCAGGTACTGAAGCACCACTGGCACAGGGCAGACGAAAGGGTTCTCCTGGCATTTATCACACCACAAGGAGAACCGCTTCCACTTCAGGTCATAGGTCTTTCTGGTGGATTGCTTCCTAGAGGCCAAGACCACCTCTTCAACTTCCTGAGGCAGGCCCCAGGGAGCCAGTACTACCCTTGCAGCCTCCAGGCCATCAAATTGAGAGTTTTGAGATTGGGGTGCAGAAGGGAACCCTGATCCTGAGAAAGAAGATCGGGTTGCAACCCTAGAGGGAGTGGGGTGTCCACCGCCAGCTGCAACAGAAGCGGGAACCAGGGCTGCCTCAGCCATCTGGGGGCTACCAAGATGACCGAGGCCCTCTCCTTTAGAATCTTGAACAAGGTTCGGGCCACCAGGGGCGTGGGAGGAAACGCATACAGGAGGCCCTTGGACCATGAGATCAGGAAGGCATCCGCTGCGAATCTCGTGGGATGCGGTTGCCTGGAGCAGAACTGAGGCAGCTGCCGGTTCAGGGGACTGGCAAAGAGGTCTATGAATGGAAGTCCCCACTTCAGGAAAATGTTCTGAACCACCAAAGGGTGCAGTTGCCATTCATGAGGCTGCAGAACCCTGCTCAATCTGTCTGCCAGGAAGTTTTCGTGGCCAGGAAGATAGATTGCTCTGAGCAGCATATTGTGTTGAAGTGCAAAAGAGCATAGGGCCTGTGCCTCCTGACACAGGAGCTTGGACCCTGTGCCCCCTTGTTTGTTCACATAGAACATCGCCACCTGGTTGTCTGTCTGCACCAAGACCGATTGGTGGGCCAGGGTGTGAGAGAAGGCCTTGAGGGCTAAGCGTATCGCCCTGAGTTCCAGGAGATTGATTTGTTGCGTGGCCTCCCATGGAGACCACAGGCCCTGTGTGCACTTGTCCAGACAATGTGCACCCCAGCCCTGCAAGGAGGCATCGGTTGTGAGTACCAGAGTGGAAACAGGTACCTGAAAAGGAATTCCCTGTAGAAGGTTGGGGGGGTGTAGCCACCACTGCAGGGAATTCAGGAAGGGTTTGGACACCCTTACTTTGTCTCTTAGGCTTCAGGTAGCCTACCTCCACTGAGTCCGGAGACACCACTGTGCAGGCCTCATATTCAGGCGGGCATTGGGGGTCACATGCACTGTCGAAGCCATGTGGCCCAGGAGCCTTAAGCAAAGTCTGGCGGAAACCAGTGGGTTGTCTAGGAACCGGCTGGCCAAGTCCATCAGCCTTTCCGCTCTGTCTTCTGGCAAGTAAGCTTCGGGGTGCAGGGAGTCTAACCTTGCCCCTATGAACTCCAGGTTCTGGGAGGGGAGCAAAGTGGACTTTGCGAAGTTTATGACAAAGCCTAGTTGTTGAAGGAGAGAGACAGTACGGAGGGTGGCCTGCCTGGCCTCCTGGAGAGTCTGACCCCTGATGAGCCAGTAATCCAGATAGGGGAAGACAAAAATACCCTGGTTTCTCAAGTAGGCCGCCACCACTGCCAGGCACTTTGTGAAGACCTGTGGGGCGGAGGTTAGACCAAAGGGCAGTACTCTGTACTGAAAATGGCCTCCTCCTACCACGAACCTTAGGTATTTTCTGTGGTCTGGATGAATGAGGATGTGAGTGTACGCATCCTTCAGATCTAAGGAGCATAGCCAATCTTCCTGCTGGAGGTAGGGCAGCAGTGTTCCAAGAGTAAGCATCTTGAACTTTTCCTTTTCCAAGAACTTGTTGAGATTTCTCAAGTCCAGAATGGGCCGGAGACCTCCAGTTCTCTTTGGCACAAGAAAGTATCTGGAGTAGAAGCCCTGCCCCAGCAGGTGGGGAGGTACAGGCTCCACCGCCCTGTCTTGAAGCAGACCTTGCAGTTCCTGGAGAAGGAGTTCCTGATGCAGAGTAGGCCTTGGAGGCTCCCCTGGAAAGTAGGAGGGGGGTACCTGATTGAAATGGAGCAGATAGCCCTTCTGGACTATGCTCAGTACCCAAGCATCTCCTGTGATGGGCGCCACTGGTAGGCAAACAGGGCCAACCGACCTCCTGTGCTGAGATGGGCCAGCAGAGGTGGAGAGGCTATGCAGTGGGAGTCAAAAAACCCCTCCCTGCTGAGTAGGAGCAGGAGCTGGAGGCTTTCTGCCTACGGGGCCCATGTCCCTGCCGGGGAGGCCTGATAATGAGGGAAAGGTTTGTAGGCAGAGGACTTCCTCGGGTAAAAGGCCTTTTTCCCCGAGCCCTTCTTCTTATGAGAAGGGGCAGTTGTTTTTCTGGACAACCTTGTCCTCGTCAGAGTCTCGGTCTCGAGCTCAGCGGCCTTTTCGGCCATGGGCTTGCCGAAGAGGTTTTCACCCCGGCATGGGACATCAACCAACTTGTCCTGTACCCACGGCTCGAGGTCTGATGACTGTAGCCATGCCTGGCGTCGAGCATCAATGCTGGCCGCCGCTACTCGGGCCGAAGCCTTGAAGCCATCGTAGGCCGCCCGGGAGATGAATTTGGAGCATTCCCGTATCCCCGAGGACAAGGACTTGACCCTCTGCAAAGGTTCCCCGGAGAGGCCAGCGGAGAACCCGGCTATTTCCTTAGCCAGGTCCCGCAAGTACATGCCCATGTACAGCTGGTAGGACTGGACACGGCAAGCAAGCATCGAGCCCTGGAAACACTTTCTGCCGATGGCATCTAGGATTCGGGCATCCCTACTGGGGGGCACCACGGAGTGCATCTTCTGGCTCTTCAGACGATGCATGGCCGATTCCACAACCATAGAATGGTGCGGCAGCTGCGCCTTTCGGAACCCAGGGCTCTTTTGGATTCGATACATGGAATCGATCCGCTTGCTCAAAAGCGGCGCCGAGGCCGGTACTTCCCACATTCGGAAGAGGAGCCGTTCCAGCATCAGAGGAACCGGCACAGCAAAGGCCTCCCTCGGGGGAGAGCCATACTGGAGGGCATCGAGCTCTTCGGCTCGAGGCTCCTCCTCGGATCTGCAGGAACATTCAAAGCCTTGGCCATGTCCCTGACAAACTCCGAGAACCGGGTGTCCTCCGGTGGGGACCTACTCCGGGGCTCGGACTGCAGTGAGTCCGAAAGGTATCGGGGGGACTCCTCGTCCTCCATCTCCCACGCAGACTCATCCGAGGAAGTGTCGAGAGGCTCCGACTGTGCGGGCTCCAGTAACACCCGCCCCGACGCCAGGGCCATTGGCGTCGATGCCCTCGGTCCCGAACGGGAGGTCGAGGGAGACCGTGACCAAGTTTGGACTCGGGCCTTCATGGCTTCGAGAACCGGCTCGGTCTACGGGGTCGACTTAGACGTCGACGTCCCGGTGGGCGGGGCAGCTGCACCAGTCAGGCTTGCCATCAGCACCCGCTGCTGATCCATGAAGGCAGACAGTCTGCACTCCAAGGCTGTCAGCATGAGTCCAAGCTCAGGAGGCTCAGGAGACTCAGCAGCCGGCGGTGCCGGGCCAGACGTCGGCTCCCTGGGAGGAGAGTCCTCGAGGACAACAGGACTTACGTGCTCGACGGACTCCGGCTCTATACGAGACACCTTAGTCGGCTTCTCCAGCTCCAAAGGCCCGGGACGGCGGTCAAGGGTCCGAGACCTGGCCCTCGAGGAACTAGGTGTATCCTCCGACACCGCCCTCACGAGCTTTCTCTTCCTCTTATGCTCCCAACTGGGGGACCCCCTTTCAGAGGAACCCCGATGAAGCTCGGGGTCAGACTCCTGAGACGTCGAGGCCTCTGACGAGGTCCGGGCTCAACCGGAGGCAGAGTCAGAAAAAATTCTCTCCCTCTGATGCTGCCGGCTTCTGAGTGCCTTAGTGGACATCTTTCCACATAGGACACAGACCTTGGTATCATGGTCCGGCCCGAGGCAACACAGGCAGCAGTTGTGTGTGTCGGTAAGAGACATGAGCTTCTTACAACGATCACAGTTTTTGAAACCACTGGAGGCCATCGGGGAAAAAAGGGCCCCCGCGAGGTCAAAAGACCGGTCCTCCAGGGGAAAAAAAAAAAAAGAGCGCGAACGTGTGCCACAAAGGGCAAAAAAATGAAAAATAGAGATCGGGTCGATACCGGAATACCGAACCCAGGCGGGAAGGAGAACCGGCGTCGAAACGGACCAAAAGAGCGCAAAAATCGCAGAAAAAAATCAAACTTTTCCGGGTGAGACGGACTCGCGTCCGTTGGGCTCCACGGAAAAAGAAAGACTGAGCAAGATGGCACCTTTGGGCGGGAAGGGGACCGCGCATGCGTGGGTGTATTCCCAAAGGTTTTCTTAGAAAGCTGGGGAAATGCTCCGCATGGGGGCTCTATCGACGTCGATGTCACCCATATGTGAGGACTGACTTCCTGCTTGTTCCTGGAGAACTATGCTATCTCCAGGAACAAACAGTAATGTAGTCCTCACATATAGGACTCCCTAGCTAGAAGATGCCAGAGAGATGACCTCAGAATTGGCTTTGGATTTTCACAGGTATGCCTAAGGAGGTCATGTATCCATGGATGTCTGGTATTGAAACCCGGGATGGAGGGTAGGAGTTGCTCTAAGTCTGAAAGAGATGTTGGAGAACAGCTTGGCCAAACATGGCATCCCGGCAGGAGTCCTTGTCCAGGCAATAGTGAACAGCAAAAGTGTGGACCAAAGACCAAGTTGCTGCTTTGCAGATCTCGTCAATAGCAACATAGTGTAGATTTGCCATCGAAGTAACCATGGCTCAAACATTATGGGCAGTGACGTGATCCTCGAGAGAGAGACCTGCCTTCTCATAAAGCAAAGGTGATTCAGTCAGCTATCCACTTAGAGAGAGTACGTTTGGAGACTGGCAAGCTAAAATGACTAGAGTCAAAGGAAATGAAAAACTAGGAAGCTTTTCGGTGCTCTCGAGTTCTCTGGAGATAAAAAGCTAAGGCACGTTTACAATCCAGAATGTGAAGGGTTGTTTCTGCCCTAGACAAATGTGGTCTAGGGAAAAAGACAGGAAGGTAGACCGACTAGTTCAAATGGAAGGGCGAGACCACCTTCGGCATGAAGTGAGGATGAGTCCTAAGGATAACCTTATCATGGTGGAACTGTGTGTAAGGAGGGTCAGCCACCAAGGCCTGGAGCTCACTAATGCGCCTCGCTGAAGTGAGGGCAATAAGAAAGATGACCTTCCATGTGAGAAACTTAAGTGGGGTAGTGGCTAGAGGTTCAAAGGGCGGCTTGAGAAGCTGTCCTAGAACAACATTAAGGTCCCATGCCACTGGAGGTGGCTTAATGGGAGGTTTGGTTAATAGAAGACCCCTCATGAAGCGTGCTACGAGTGGCTGAGAAGAGATGAGCTGGCCTTCTAAGGGCATGCGAGAAGCTGCAGTTGCACTTAGATGTACTCTTACCGAATTGGTTTTGAATCCAGAAGAAGATAGGTGGAGGAGATACTGAAGCAGCGCCTCCACCGGAGCTGAGAAGGGATTAAGATTCTTCTGAGAACATCAGAAAGAAAACCTATGCCACTTGAAAGCATAGGACCGTCTGGTGGGTGGCTTTCTAGAAGCTAAGAGGTTGTTCTTAACTTCTGGGAAAGGTTAATGTCCTGGAAGGCTATGCCTTCAGCAGCCATGTTGTGAGATGGAGAGACTGTGGATTGGGATGGAGCAGCATCCCCTCCTCCTGAGAGAGTAGATCTGGAGCAGACCCCAGATCTATGGGTTGAGCCCAAGACAGATGTAGAAGGAGAGGGTACCACGGTTGAAGTGGCCAGAGTGGAGCTATGAGTATCATGAAGCCCTTGTCTCTTTGGAGTGTGAATAGAGTCTTGGGAATTAGGTATATAGGAAGCCTTGACCCCAGTGGAGGTGAAAAGCATCCACTTGCTGGCTGTCCAGTGCAGGAGTCCTGGTGCAGAAGTGAGAGAACTTGGCATTCTGAGAACTTGCGAACAGGTCTATCTCTGGAGTCCCACAGATTTGAAAAATGCAAGAGACTTTGTCTACATGAAGATACTACTCGTGGGGAAGAAGGATTCGACTCAGTCTGTCCGCTAAGACATTGTGTTTGCCCGGAAGAGACACTGCATGGAGGTGAATGTGATGATGTATGGCAAAGGACCAAAGATGTAAAGCCTAGCTGCAGAGAGTCCAAGAGCCTGTTTTGCCCTAATTGTTCATGTAGAACATGGCTACTTGATTGTCTGCTTGGATTAGAACTCTGCGGCAATGAAGATGGTCCTGAAAGACTCTGAGAGCATTGAGAATGGCTCTGAGTTCCAGCAGATTTATGTTAAGTTGCGACTCCTGCTGAGAACCAGAGTCCTTGAGTGGAGAGAGATTCCAGATGAGCTCCCCAGTCCAATCTGGATGCATCTGTCGTCAGGGTACATTGATGTGATGGCATCTGAAAAGGTGAGCCTACAAGAAGATTTTCTGGAGATCGCCACCACTGGAGAGACGAGATCAGGAAGGTAGAGACTGTTATCTTGTCCCCCAGGCAACCTGAAGCCTGAGACCACTGGAATGCCAGTGTCCATAAGGCTGTACGCATGTGTAAGCAGGCATGTGGAACATGTACCGTTGATACCATATGACCCAGAAGCTGTAGCATTTCTTGAGCAGAAATAAAATTCTTGAGGCATGCTTGAGATGCTAACTGATTGAGTCTAGCACAGCGGAGCTGGGGCAGAAAAATGTCCTTGATCGCTGAGTGTTTAAGAGGGCCCCTATGAACTCTAGAGCTTGGGGGGGGGGGACGAGTTGGGACTTTGGAAGATTTATGACAAATCCCAAGTGTTGTAACACTGCATGTTGTGTGAGAGGGATAGAATGGCTTCTTGAGAGGTGCTTGCCCTTATGAGCCAGTTGTCTAAGTAAGGGAAGCCAAATATCCCTAGAGTCCTTAAGAATGCGGCTACTAATGCCATGCATTTTGTGAAGTTTCTTGGGGCAGAGGCAAGGCCAAAAGGCAGAACTATGTATTGATAATGTCTCTCTTGGAACATGAAATGCAGGAATTTTCTGTGCTCTGGATGAATAAGAATGTGAGCATACACTTCCTTTAGATCTAGAGAACAGAGCCAATCCTGACTGTAGAAATAGGGAAGAAGGGTCCCTACGGAGATCCTTTTGAATTTCTCATGTAGGAGGTGCTTGTTCAATTTTCTGAGGTCCAGAATGGGCCTGTATCCTCCTGTTTTCTTTGGGATGAGAAAGTATGGAAAATAAAAGCCCATTCCCTGTTGGAATGGTGGAACCTTTTCTATTGCACCTTGCAGGAAAATGGAAGTGACCTCTTGTAGCAACAGAGCAGCAAGAGGGGGTTGAGAACGGAACTCTCTTGGAGAAGTCTGGGGGGTTAGACTTTGTGGACGAAGTTTGTATTCCACCCATACTATGGACAATGTCCACTGCTCTGAGGTGATGAGATGACACCTGTGGGCAAAGTAACAGAGTATGCTGGGAATGTGGACAGGATCAGGATTCTCCAGAGGCAGCACAGCTATGTTCTCTAGAAAGGAGTCAAAACCCCAGAGCAGTCTGAATTTGCTGAGGTGGCTGTGACTTGGGAGTCTGAGCATTCTTTTTTTTGTTTCTCAGGCTACTGCCTCTTTTGAGGAATATGATGCTGACACTGAACAAAAGGGGTATAAGAAGGATAGTAGTACTTTTTATTGAAGAAAGCTTTCTTTGCTGTTTTTTTCTTAGCCTATTGAGGTTAGTGTTCTCAGATTCCAACCGAGAAGCCTTGTCTTGCCAATCCTTGCCAAAAAGGTTTTCACCGGTGCAAGGGATATTACTCAGCTTATCTTGAACCCATGATCCGATGCTTGAAGTCAAGCAACCCTGCATGCACCGATGCAAATGGATGAAGTCCTGCTGATGCATTCAAAGCAATCAAATGTTGCTCTGTTAACAAACTTTGAAACATTCTGAGCATGTTTCACAAGGGTGAGAATCTGCCTCCTGTCATCGGGGAGAAGAGGAGCCATTAACTCCAAATCCTTAGCCACCTCTCTAAGGAATACACCCATGTAGAGTATGTAGGAACTAATCCTGGCCGATAGCATGGAGGTCTGAAAACATCAATTGTGTCTTTTGGAAACCGGGACACTGGTACCCGGTACATGGTATTGAGCGGTCGGGTATGGGGAGAAATGGTTAGAGGTGTCTCCCACATACGAAGCATGAGGTTGTGAAGTATCCGTTGGATAGGGAGCATAACCGCCTCTTTTGGAGCTGTGGCATATTGAAAAATTTCCAGTTCTTCGGCCCTAGGCTCTACCTCTGATGTCACTGTTATGGACAGACCCCTAGAAACATTGGGAATAAAGTCTTGAAAAGACATGTCCTTTGGTGGGGACATGTGACATTGTGGGGATGGAGATGGATCTTCCAGGATAGTTCGCATGTCTCAGGTATTGGCCGATTCATCATCTGATGAATCGGAATCCGAAGACTCAAAGTATCGACGGGCAGGGTGTTCCCACTCTATACGAATTTGGTACTGGTCTAAATCAGTACCTGGAATCTGTGTGGTCGGAACCTTGGTACCAGAAATGGATTCAAGGGTCAGCATGGGCGGTAGCGTGGAAAGCGGCAAAAAAGTCGATGCAGGTTGTGTCGGTACTGAAGCTGGTACAGACACCTGCAGAACCAACTGCAAGGGTTTTACTGGTACCGAGGCGGCCAGTAAGGCTGCTAGGCTCCGCTGGATGGCAAGGAAGCATTAATCCATGGAGCTTGCCAATGCCTGGGTATCGGTACCCAAGTTGCGGGCCACGATCCCTGAGCATGGCACCAGGAGCTCTCTGGAGGTGGAGGCCTTGGGAGCATCCTGAGACCCCACTAAGGCTTTGGAGGGAAGGTCCTCCCGCCAGGGTTGTTTGGCTGTTGTGTCCCCCTCCAGGGGCAACGCCTGAGGCATCTCGATACTTAGGAGGGGCGGCCAGCCTTCGATGAGGACTTAGGTTTCGATATCTGAGGAAGATGAAGCTCTCGATGATGTCGATGCTAAAGAGAAGGCATCGGAAGCAAAAAGGGTGCCCAGCTTTGCAGCTCAATTCTGTAGGCCTCTCCTTCGTCATCTTTCTACAGAGAGAACATTCTAATGGCTCATGATCAGGTCCTAAGTATTTTAGACACCAGTCATGGGTGTCTGTGGCCGAGATGGTACCGTCACACTTAGAACACTTCTTAAAACCACTAGAAGGTTTTTCCATTGTGTCTGTGACAAAATGGAAGGCCTAGGCCTAAGATGGCATCGATGCGCCTGAAGAAAAGAATAAATTCTTTTCTTCAGATTTTTTTTTTTTTTTTAGAGAAAGAAAGAAAGAAAGTACCAATGGGAAGGCAGACACGAACCACAAAAATATGAAAAAAACAGGAATTTTCTGCGGTGACAGGAATTGCTCCGTCGGCTCCGCGGAAAATGAAGAACTGAGGAGGGAGAGCTGGAAAGGTGGGAAGGAAGCTACGCAGGCACAGTGGGATGCTCCCAAAAGCTTTTCTATTGGACGCTGGGGAGCGTTCCCACATGAGCTCCATCGGTTACCAACGTCACACATATGTGAAGACTGCATTCCTGCTTGTTCCTGGAGATAGAATGTTAGAAAAGTCATACCAAGTCTGCATGCATGTGGAAGATAGAGTAGTTTATTTTATTTTTTATTTATTTACAGTCTTTTTTTATACCGTGCTATTCGACATCAGTGTGGTTTACATGAAACAGAAACTTATACGGTGCAGGGGACTGTTCCGTATTTACAATAAACAGATGCTTAAAACTTGGATAAACTGGGGTAACTATTTACATATAGGCTTCATATCAGGTCCTCTCGTAGATTAATGATGGTGTGTTGGTGTATGTGAGATGGTTGTTGGTACACCTACGTCTAGGTAGTGTTTGAGGAAGAGGTGGTGTTTTAAAGCCTTCCTGAATTGTATTAGGTCAGGGATTGCCCGGATGTCAGGTGGTAGGGCATTCCAGCATCTGGGTGCGCAGAATCTAAATGCCCTGTTTACTGTTGCCTGGGTGCATTGAGGTACTGTCTTAGGGATTAACAGTGTGTTTATTGCTGCAGATCTTCTGGCCCTGTTGGGGGGAGTCATGTGGGTGAGCTCTGTGAGTGAGGCGGAGGAGAGCCCGTTGATGGCCTTGAAGGTCAACAGTAGGGTCTCGAAGGTGAGTCTGCTGTGGATAGGGAGCCAATGGAGCTGTTTCAAGATGGGCGTCACATGGTCACGCCTGGAGGCGCCATGTAGCACTCTGGCTGCAGTATTCATTGCTAGCTGGAGTGAACACAGCGTGGCTCGTGGAAGCCCTTGTAGGATTCGCATTGGCGTAATCGAAATGTGGGATGATCAGCGCTTGATAGATTGTCCGGAAGTCGTCTGGTTCTAGCAAGGAGCGTAAGTGTCTGAGAGTCTGGATCTTATGATAGACTGCTTTTACCATGTTGCTAATGTGCGCTTTCATGTCTAAGCGTTGGTCTAAGGTGACCCCAAGGTATCGGATTGTGGACTTGGTTTGTAGCTCCGCTTCCTTGATTTTTAGGCAGGCTGGAGGGATGAATTCTTGGTTCTTCGTGACAAACAGAACTTCTGTTTTCTTGTGCTGTATTCGGAGGTTTTGGGTCTGGAGCCAGCTGGCCACTGCGTCGAAGCAGTCTGTTAGTGGGGAAAAGTCTGGATGGTTGGTTAAAAAAGGCATGTAGAGTAGTACATCGTCGGCATATATCAGGCAGTTAACCTTGAAGGATCGGATGAGGTTACAGATTGGCTGATGTAAAGGTTGAACATCAGGGCAGAGAGAGGAACCCTGTAGGACGCCCTGCTTCTGGTGGAAGGGTTCCGATGTTGAGGTTTCCGAGCGTACGTGCTGCCATCTGTCGGACAGGTATGATTTGCACCAGTTTAGTGCTGTGTCACAGATACCCTTCTCTTCAAGTCACTTCAGGAGGATCTCATGGCTTACCGAGTCGAATGCGGCGGCTATATCCAAGAAGACGAGGACAAACCCTTGGCAGGCGTTATCGATTCCGGTAATTATGTTGCTGAAGAGGGTAGTGAGTAGGGTTTCCACACCATGGGATTCCCTGAATCCATGTTGGCAGGGGTCCAGCGGGGCGGTGTCGTCAATGTGGCGTTGTATCTGGCGTTGGGCTTCTTTTTCAATTACTTTGGCTAGTAGTGGTATGCTCGATATAGGTCTGTAAGATTCAACCTTCTGAGGGTCGAGCTTGTTATTTTTCAGCAATGGCCTGACGGACGTGTGTTTGAGGCTTTGGGGAAACAAGCCGGTTGCGAAAGACAGGTCCATGAGTCTGGCTATGAATGGGCTGAATACGCTACATAGCTCTTTTATCCAGAAGGCAGGACAGGGGTCCGTCTGTGCCGTGGAGGTGTTGATCGAGGCGATTGAGTCTTCGATGTGCTTTTTGGACGGGGTGGAGAAGGTGGTCAGTGGTGTTGTGTATGTTGGTTCTTGGGCGGTGGTGGGTACTGAGGACTACTTGGACTGGCATAGCTTTGATTGCAGGAAATCTGCGAATTCTTGAGGGTGAATCATACTTGATTGTTCCGGTCCCGGTTCTTTTGTTAGGTTCTTGACAAGGTTGAATAAGTCATGTGGTTTGCTTAGTGAGCGTTTCAGAGTATCGGTGTGGAATTGCCTTCTTTTCCCTGTGATTGCCTCACAGTGTTTTTCCAGGTGACTATTATATGCTTTCTGGTCTGCCAAGGAGCATGAACGCCGCCAGCATCTTTCACCTGTAACAGGTGTTCTCCAGGAGCAGCAGGAATCAGTCCTCACATATGGGTGACGTCGGCATTCCTTTGGGAATGCAGCGCGCCTGCGCGGTCCCCTTCCCACCCAAGGGAGCCATCTTGCTAAGACTGATGACATAGTTAAAAGACAGCAAAAATCAAAATAAAGTATATGACTGCAACTCCAGTGGAGGAGGGAGGGTCGTGAGGACCGATTCCTGCTGCTCCTGGAGAACACCTGTTACAGGTGAGTAACTACTCTTTCTCCAGGACCAAGTAGGAAGTCAGTCCTCACATGTGGGACTCCCCAGCTTTAGGCTACCGGTAACCCAAAGCTGAAAAAATGGCTCCCTCTCAAGAGCCTCAGCATCTGTGATAAGAATATCCTCTGAGAACGCCCCCGTACGGTAGCCCAACACAAGGGCCGCAGGGTAAGAGTTGCCTAAACCTCAAAGAGATTACGGAGTACCGCCTGTCCGAAAGCACTGTCCTCGAGGCAGTAGTGGGCTGCAAAAGAAGACCAAGTAGCGGCCCGGCAGATGTCTGCCAACGGAACAGAGCGGAGATGAGCTACTAAAGTGGCTTTCGCCCTGACAAAGTGGACCGTGACTCGACCCTGCAAGGGAAGGTCGGCTGCCTTGTACGCCCAGGCGATACAATCTGCTACCCAAGTAGACAACGTATGCTTGGAGACAGGTAACCCCAATTTATTAGGGTCAAAGGAGACGAAGAGCTGAGTAGCCCTTCGATGCCCCTGCGTACGCTCAATGTAAAAGGACAACGCCCTCTTACAGTCCAGAGTATGCAAGACTGCCTCAGCCCGGCTGGTATGCGGCCTGGGAAAGAATGTTGGAAGAACCACCTCCTGGTTGAGGTGGAAAGAGGAGACAACTTTTGGAAGGAACTTCGGATGAGTCCGAAGGACCACACTGTTCCTATAAAACCGTGTGTACGGTCTATCAGAAACTAGAGCTTGTAGTTCACTCACACGTCTGGCCGAGGTAAGAGCTACCAGGAAGAGCGCCTTCCAAGAAAGGAAGCGTAAATGGCAATTAGCCATCAGCTCAAATGGTGGGCGAGTAAGTTGTTGCAAGACCACGTTCAAATCCCACTCAGTGGCAGGTGGACGAATCGGAGGCTTGAGCAAAAGCAGGCCTCTGAGGAAGCGGGACACCAAGGGGTGAACCGACAGACTGTCCCTCCACCGGTGAGTGGTGTGCTGAAAGAGCACTGAGATGGACCCGAACAGAGTTGGACTTGAGGCCTAGGTCTGACAGGTGAAGTAGGTATTGTAGCACTACTGGCACAAGGCAAGAGAAAGGATCTTCATTGTGCTAAGCACACCACACTGAGAACCTGCGCCACTTGAGTGCATAGGACTTTCTGGTGGATTGCCTCCTCGAGGACAAGACCACCTCCTCAACTTCCTTAGGTAGAAGTAAGGGAGCTAGCACTATCCTTTCAGCAGCCAGGCCATCAGATTGAAGGATCTGAGATTGGGGTGCAGAAGGGAACCGTGATCCTGAGACAGGAGAACGGGTTGCAACCCCAGAGGGAATGGAGTTTCCACTGCCAACTTCAGAAGAAGTGGAAACCACGGCTGCCTCGGCCATCTGGGGGCTACCAGAATGACCGAGGCTTTTTTCCGTAGAATCTTGAACAGAGTTCGGGCCACCAGGGGCGTGGGAGGAAACGCATACAGGAGGCCCATAGACCAAGAGATCAGAAACGCATCTGCTGCCATTCTCAGGGGATGCGGCTGTCTGGAGCAAAACCTGGGCAGATAATGGTTCAGTGGACTGACAAAGAGATCGATGGATGGAAGCCCCCATCGTAGAAAGATCTGCTGGACCACTAATGGAGTCAACTGCCATTCGTGAGGCTGGAGAATCCTGCTTAGTTTGTCTGCCAAGAAGTTCTCCTGACCAGGTAGATAAACTGCTTTGAGAAACATGCCTTGTTTGACTGCAAAGGAGCAAAGGGCCTGCGCCTCCTGACACAGGAGTCTGGACCCTGTGCCCCCTTGCTTGTTCACATAGAAAATTGCTACCTGATTGTCTGAACTAAGACAGACTGGTGAGAGAGGGCATGAGAAAAAGTCTGTAGAGCCAAGCAGATTGCTCGCAGCTCCAAAAGATTGATCTGCTGTGTGTCCTCCCGAGGAGACCAGAGGCCTTGAATGCACCTGCCCTGGCAATGTGCACCCCAGGCCTTTAAGGAAGCATCGGTCGTCAGCACCCTTGTGTGTGCTGGGGCCTGAAAGGGTACCCCTCTGAGAAGGTTTGGGAGATGTAGCCACCACTGTAAGGAGTCCAAGAGCGGTTTGGACACCTTTACTCTGTCTCGGAGGTCACCTGTGGCTTGCGCCCACTGAGCTCTGAGGCACCACTGAGCTGCCCGCATGTGCAGATGGGCATTCGGAGTCATATGTACCGTGGATGCCATGTGACCCAGGAGCCGCAGGAAGTGTCTGGCGGAGACCTGGGAATTGCCTTGGAACTGGCTGGCCAAGTCCATCAGCCTGTGGGCCCTGTCCTCGGGCAAGTAAGCTCTTGCCTGCAGGGTGTCTAATCTTGCCCCTATAAACTCTAGGTTCTTTGAGGGGAGCAAAGTGGACTTTGCGCAGTTGATGACAAAGCCCAGATGCTGAAGAAGAGACACAGTGCGAAGAGTGGCTTGTCTGGCCTCATGGAGAGACTAACCCCTGATGAACCAGTCGTACAGGTATGGGGAGACAAAGATTCCCTGATTTCTGAGATAGACCGCCACCACCACCAGGCATTTGGTGAAAACCCTGGGGGCAGAAGTTAGGCCAAAGGGAAGTACTCTGTACTGAAAATGGTTTCCTCCTACCACAAATCTGAGATATTGTCTGTGGTCTGGATGGATGAGAATGTAGGTATAAGCATCCTTTAGGTCTAAGGAGCATAGCCAATCTCCCTGCTGGAGGTAGGGCAGCAGTATCCCAAGGGTAAGCATCTTGAACTTTTCCCTCTCCAGAAACTTATTTAGGTTTCGCAAGTCTAGGATAGGCCGGAGGCCTCCTGTCCTTTTTGGTACCAGAAAGTACCTGGAGTAGAAGCCTCGTCCTTCCAGGTGGTGGGGCACCGGTTCCACCGCCTTTTTCTTTAGAAGACTTGCCAGCTCCTGAAGGAGGAGGTTTCTGTGCAGAGGGAGTCTTGGAGGCTCCCCTGGAAAGTAGGAGGGGGGTAGCTGATGGAAGTGGAGCATATAGCCCTTTTGGACTATGCTGAGGACTCGGGTATTCCCCTGTTATAGCTGGCCACCTGTAGGCATACAGGGTCAGCCGACCTCCTGTGCTGAGTGGAGCCAGCTGTGGAGAAGAGGCTATGCTGTGGGAGTCAAAACCCCGTTCCCTGCTGTGCAGGAGCCGGAGCTGGCGGCTTGGGGGTCTTCTGCCTATGGGGCCCATGCCCCTGCCCCTTGGCCTGCTGGCCCTGTTGGGGAACTGGAGAGGCCTGGTATTGAGGGTAGGATTTGTAGGCAGCACCCTTCCTCGGAAAAAAGGGCTTCTTCCCCGAGCCCTTCTTTTTCTGAGAAGGGGCAGAAGTCTTCCTGGACAGCCTTGTCCTGGTGAGAGTCTCAGTCTCGATTTCCGCAGCCTTTTCAGTCATGGGCTTACCAAAGAGGTTTTCACCTCGGCAAGGGACATCGACCAACTTGTCCTGCACCCATGGCTCCAGGTCTGATGACTGTAGCCAGGCCTGACGGCGTGCACTGATGCCAGCTGCAGCTATGCAGGCCGAAGCCTCGAAGCCATCATAGGCTGCTCGAGAGATAAACTTCGAGCACTCTCGAATCCCTGTTGACAAAGCCTTGAACCTCTGCAAAAGTTCCTCGGAGAGGCCAGCTGAGAACACAGTCAATCTCCTTTGCCCATGTACAGCTGGTAGGTCTGGACACGGCAAGACAGCATAGAGCCCTGGAAGCACTTTCTACCGAGGGCATCCAGGTTCCAGGCCTCCCGGCCGGGGGGCACCAAGGAGTGCATCTTCTGACTCTTCAGACGGTGCATGGCCGATTCCACAACCATGGATTGGTGCAGTAGCTGCGCCTTTTGGAACCCAGGGCTCTTACGGACTCGATAAATGGAATCGACCCGTTTGCTAAGAACCGGCGTCGAGGCCGGTGCCTCCCACATACGGAAGAGCAGCTGTTCCAGCATCGGAGGAACTGGTACAGCAAAGGCTTCCTTCAGAGGAAAGTCATACTGGAGGGCATCGAGATCCTCGGCTCGAGGCTCCTCCTCGGCGTCTGCAGGGAAGGCCAAGGCCTTGGCCATGTACCTCACAAAGTCCAAGAACCGGGTATCCTCCAGGGGGAACCTTCTCTGAGGCTTGGACTCCGGTGAGTCTGAAGAGTCTCCGACTCCGACTCCTCCGAGGAGGAATCGAGCGGCTCCGGCCATGTGGGCCTCGGTGTCACCCAGGCGTCGACGACCTCAGCCCCACACAGGTGGTCGAGGGGGACCTTGACCAAGGATTGACTTGAGACTTCATCGACTCGAGGACAGGCTCGGTCTCCGGGGTTGACTTAGACGTCGAGGTCCCAGTGGTCGGGGCAGATGCACCGGTCAGACCGGCGATCACCACCCGCTGCTGCTCCATGAAGGCAGCCAAGCAGCTCTCCAAGGCCGTCAACCTGAGTCCAAGCTCAGGAGACTCAGCAGCCCACGACTTGGGCCCCAACGGTGTCGGGTGCGACGTCGGCTCCCCCGGGGGAGAATCTACGAGGACAACCGCACTTACGTGACTCGGGGACTCCGGCTCCATATGAGGTAGCTTGGAAGGCCTCTCCGACTTCGAGAGCCCGAGGTGGCAGTCAGGGCTACGCGACCTGGCCCTCGAGGAACCAGGAGCCTCCATGACACCGCCCTCGCAAGCTTTTTCTTCCTTCGGTGCTCCCGGGAGACTACCTTTCAGAGGAACCCCGATGGCACTCGGGGTCGGACTCCCGAGATGTTGAGGCCTCTGACGAAGTCCGGGCCCGGCCGGATGCGGAGTCAGAGAAAATTCTCTCTCGTTGATGCTGACGGCTCCGAAGCACCTTTGACAACATTTTGCTGCACGGGCCACAGGCCAGTGGGTCATGGTCGGCCCCGAGGCATCGGAGGCAGCAGTCATGTGTGTCGGTGAGAGACATAAGTTTCTTGCACCGATCACACTTTTTGAACCCACTGGCAATCATGGGGGGAAAAAGGGCCCCTGCAAGGTCAAAAGACCGGGCTGCCAGTGAAAACACAAAAAGAGTATGAATGCTAGTCACGAAGGACAAAAACTGAAAATCACAACTCTGGACTCGATACCGGTATACCGAGCCCAGGCGGGAAGGGGAACCGGCGTCGAACCGGATAAGACAATGCAAAAATCGCAGAAAAAAAAATCAACTTTTCCTGAGTGACACAAACTCATGTCCGTCGGGCTCTGCAGAAAAAGAAAGACTGAGCAAGATGGCACCATTGGGCGGGAAGGGGACCGCGCAGGCGCGCTGCATTCCCAAAGGCTTTCTTTGAAAGCTGGGGAAATGCTCCGCACGGGGGCTCCGTCGGCGCCGACGTCACCCATATGTGAGGACTGACTTCCTGCTTAGTCCTGGAGAAAAATATATACTATGCAAATTATTGACATTCTTTTTAGTCTCTTCTATCAGTGTTTCCCAAAGCACGGGGCACGCTAATCTCTTTGGAGCAATGAGCATGGGCACAGAAGCTGACTCAAACAGCCAAATGAAAAGTTAGAGAAGCACTAAGAGGGTAATTTTAAAAAGTTGTGCATAGTTAATGTGTGGGTTGCAACACATCTGTCACACGTATTTTATAACGTCAAGTAAGCGTAGTTACTCACCTGTAACAGGTGTTCTCCAGGAGCAGCAGGAATCAGTCCTCACATATGGGTGACGTCGGCGCCGACGGAGCCCTCGCGGAGCAATTTTCCCCAGCTTTCAAAGAAAGCCTTTGGGAATTGCAGCGCGCATGCGCGGTCCTCTTCCCGCCCAAGGGTGCCATCTTGCTCAGTCAGATGACATAGCTAAAAGACAACAAAAAAATTAGCAAAAAAACAAAAGCATAAAACTGCAACTCCAAGGGGAGGAGGGAGGGTTGTGAGGACTGATTCCTGCTGCTCCTGGAGAACACCTGTTACAGGTGAGTAACTACGCTTTCTCCAGGACCAAGCAGGAAGTCAGTCCTCACATATGGGACTCCCAAGCTTAAGGCTACCGGAGACCCTAAGCGCAAAAATGAGCTCCCTCTAGCTCAGCAGTCCAGAAGGAAGGAATCTTCTCTGAATACGTCTCCAACCGGTAGCCCAACATCCGGGATGGAGGGTAGGAGTTGCCTATACCTCGAAGAGGTTACGGAGGACTGCCTGTCCGAAAGCACTGTCCCTGCGGGACTCCCTCTCCAGGCAGTAATGGGCCGCAAAAGTCTGGCTTGAAGACCAAGTAGTGGCCCGGCAGATGTCTGCCAATGGAACAGAGCGGAGATAAGCCACTGACGTAGCCTTCGCCCGGACACGATGGGCCGTGACTCGACTTTCCAACGAGAGGCCGGCTGCCTCGTAAGCCCAAGCGATACAGTCAGCAATCCAGATGGACAGGGTACGCTTGGAGACAGGGAGCCCCAACTTATTGGGGTCATAAGAGACGAAGAGCTGAACAGCCCTTCTGTGCTCCCGCGTACGGTCAAGGTAGAAGGTTAACGCCCTTCTACAGTCCAGGGTATGCAGGACCATTTCAGCTCGGCTGGAGTGTGGCCTGGGAAAGTAGGTCGGAAGCACCACCTCCTGGTTGATGTGAAAGGGGGAAACCACTTTGGGAAGAAACTTAGGGTGAGTCCGGAGGACTACCTGGTTCTTGTAGAACCTAGTGTACGGAGGATCAGACACCAGGGCCTGAAGTTCACTAACGCGTCTAGCAGAAGTGAGGGCTACCAAGAACAAGGTTTTCCAAGAAAGAAAATGAAGAGGACAGGTAGCCATAGGTTCGAAAGGCGGACAGGTAAGCCGCTGTAAAACCACATTGAGATCCCAGTCCGGGGCTGGGGGGCGCAAAGGTGGTTTAAGGAGAAGGAGGCCTCTGAGAAAACGAGCCACCAGAGGGTGGCTAGAAAGAGGTCTGTCATCCACTGGCATGTGATGTGCAGAAAGAGCACTGAGGTGGACCTTGACCGAGTTGGACTTAAGTCCAAGATTGGAGAGGGAAAGCAAGTACTGCAAGACCACTGATGCTGAACAGGAAAAGGGATCTTGAGATTGCTGAGCACACCAGGCGGAGAACCGACGCCACTTAAGAGCGTAGGACGTCCGGGTGGAGGGCCGCCTGGAGGCCAAGACGACCTCCTCTACCTCTGGAGGTAGGCAGAGGGGAGCAAGGACTACCCTTTCAGCAGCCTGGCCATCAGATGAAGGGACCGGAGGTTGGGGTGCAGGAGAGTCCCCTGATCCTGTGACAGGAGGTCGGGCTGAAACCCCAGAGGAAGAGGGGTGTCCACCGCCAGCTGCATTAGAAGCGGGAACCAAGGTTGTCTCAGCCACCGGGGAGCCACTAGGATCATCGAGGCTTTGTCTCTGAGAACCTTGAAGAGTGTCCGAGACACCAGCGGCATGGGAGGAAAGGCATATAAGAGGCCTGTGGACCATGGAATCAGAAAAGCATCCGCCGCTAATCTGAGAGGATGCGGTTGTCGAGAGCAGAATCTGGGAAGTTGCCTGTTCAGAGGACTGGCAAACAGATCCATGGTGGGGAGGCCCCACTTGAGAAAGATTCGCTGAACCACCATCGGATCCAGCCTCCACTCGTGCGGCTGGAGGATCCTGCTCAGCTTGTCGGCCAGGTAATTTTCTTGACCTGGGAGATAGACAGCTTTGAGGATAATTCCGTGGTGGACAGCCCAAGAGCATAGTTTTTGTGCCTCCTGACAGAGAAGGAAGGAGCCTGTCCCGCCTTGCTTGTTCACATAGAACATTGCAACCTGATTGTCTGTCTGTATCAGCACCGACTGATGGGAAATCAGGTGAGAGAAGGCTTTGAGCGCTAGGCGGATGGCTCGGAGCTCCATGAAGTTTATCTGTTGAGCAGATTCCCAAGGAGTCCAGAGACCCTGAGTACATGTCCCTTGGCAGTGTGCTCCCTAACCCAGGAGAGAAGCATCGGTCGTCAGGACCTGAGAATGTGGAGGGGGCTGAAAAGTCACTCCCAGGACGAGGTTTGGCAGATGAAGCCACCATTGCAGAGAAGAGACCAGCCGGTCGGAGATCTGTATGGAGTCCGCTAGTCTCCCAGTGGCCTGATGCCATTTTGTGTGAAGGCACCATTGAGCAGGTCGCATGTTCAGGCGGGCATTGGGGGTCACATGGACCGTGGAAGCCATATGGCCGAGCAGTCTCAGAAATTGCCTGGCCGAGACCAGGGAATTGCTGTGAAAGTGGCTGGCGAGATCCATGAGCCTTTGGGCCCTGTCCAGAGGCAGGAAGGCCCGTGCCTGAAGAGTGTCCAACCTGGCGCCGATGAATTCGAGATTTTGAGAGGGGAGCAGAGTGGACTTTGCGAAGTTTATGACAAATCCCAAGTGCTGGAGTAGAGTCACAGTGCGATGAGTGGCTTGAGTGGCTTCGTGGGAAGACTGGGCTCTGATGAGCCAGTCGTCCAGGTAGGGAAACACAAAAAGGCCTTGAAGTCTTAGATAGGCCGCCACCACTGCCAGGCATTTGGTAAACACCCTGGGGGCGGAGGACAGGCCAAAGGGTAGTACTCTGTACTGGTAATGATTTCCCTCCACCACAAACCTGAGATATTGTCTGTGGTCTGGATGAATAAGGATATGAGTATACGCATCCTTTAGATCCAAGGAGCATAGCCAGTCTCCCTGCTGGAGGTAGGGCAGCAGGATTCCAAGGGTAAGCATCTTGAACTTTTCCTTTGCAAGGAACTTGTTGAGGTTTCGCAAGTACAGGATGGGTCTGAGGCCTCCTGTTCTTTTTGGTATCAGAAAGTACCTGGAGTAAAACCCCTGACCTTTCAGGTGGTGGGGCACCGGTTCCACAGCCTGTTCCTGAAGGAGACTTGCTAACTCCTGAAGGATTAAGTCCCTGTGCAGAGGGAGTCTCGAAGGCTCCCCTGGAAAATAGGAGGGAGGTACCTGGTGAAAGTGAAGAAGATAGCCCTTCTGAATTATGTGAAGTACCCAGGTATCTGTGGTGATGTTGGACCATCTTTGGGCAAAGTGGACCAGCCGGCCTCCTGTGCTGAGAGAAACCAGCTGAGGGGGAGAGGCTATGCTGATGAAGTCAAAAACCCCCACCCTGCTGAGCAGGGGCCGGTGGTGCAGGCTTGGGGGCTTGCTGCCTACGGGACCCATTACCCCGTCCCTTGGCCTGCTTACCCTGAGGGGAGCTGGTGAGGCCTGATACTGAGGGTAGTATTTATAGGCAGCTGCCTTCCTCGGGTAAAAGGGCTTTTTCCCCGAGCCCTTCTTCTTTTGAGAAGGGGCAGAGGTCTTCCTGGAGAGACGAGTCCTGGTGAGAGTCTCGGTCTCGATCTGTGCAGCCTTCTCATCCATGGGCTTGCCAAAGAGGTTATCACCTCTGCAGGGGACATCGACCAACTTGTCCTGCACCCATGGCTCGAGGTCGGACGTCTGAAGCCAAGCCTGGCGGCGTCCACCGATGCCGGCTGCGGCTACTCGAGCCGATGCCTCAAAACCATCGTAGGCTGCTCGAGAGATAAACTTTGAGCACTCTCGAATACCAGTTGACAAGGTTTGGAACCTCTGGAAAGGTTCATCGGAGAGACCAGCAGAGAACCCGGCAATTTCTTTAGCCAGGTCTCGGAGATACATGCCCATGTAGAGCTGGTAGGTCTGGACCTGACAAGCAAGCATAGAGCCCTGGAAACACTTCCTACCGAGGGCATCCAGGCTTCGGGCCTCCCTACCGGGGGGCACCGAGGAGTGCATTTTTTGACTCTTAAGTCTATGCATGGCCGATTCCACCACCATGGAATGGTGCGGCAGTTGTGCCTTTTGGAACCCGGGGCTCTTGCGGACTCGATAAATTGAATCGACCTGCTTGCTTAACACCGGCGACGACGCCGGGCTCTCCCACATGCGGAAGAGAAGTCGTTCCAGCATCGGAGGAACCGGTACAATAAAGGCCTCCTTCGGGGGAGAGTCATATTGGAGGGCATCGAGTTCCTCGACTCGAGGCTCCTCCTCGGGATCCGCGGGGAAGGCCAAGGCCTTGGCCATATCCCGCACGAAGTCCGAGAACCGGGTATCCTCCGGGGGGGGACCGTCTCCGAGGTTCGGACTCGGGGGAGTCCGATGGGACACACCGAGTCCGAAAGGAACCAGGTGACTCTTCGTCCTAGGATTCCCAGGCCGATTCCTCGGAGGAGGAGTCGAGCGGCTCCGGTCGGGCGGGCATCGATGCCGTCCGCCCCGACGCCGAGGGAGTCGGCATCGACGACCTCGGTCCCGAACCGGAGGCCGAAGGAGACCGCGACCGAGGATCGACTCGAGCCCTTATGGACTCGAGGATCGGCTCGGTCTCCGGGGTCGACTTGGAGGTCGACGTCCCGGCGGTCAGGGCAGAAGCACCGGCGAGGCCAGCGATCAATGCCCGCTGCTGGTCCATGAAGGCAGTCAGACTGCTCTCCAAGGCCGTCAACCTGAGTCCGAGCTCAGGAGACCCAGCAGCCCCCGACGGCGGCTCCTTCGGAGGCGAGTCCACGAGGACAACAGTACTCACGTGAGCGGGCAAGTCCATCTCGAGTCGAGGATGCTTTGAAGGTCTCTCCACCTCCGAGGACCCGGGACGGGAATCGGGGCTATGCGACCTGGCCCTTGAGGAACCAGGAGCGTCCACCGAACCCGCCCTCGCGGGTTTCTTCTTCCGATGACGTTCCCGGGTAGGAGACCCCCTTTCAGAGGAACTCCGACGATGCTCAGGACCAGAGTCCCGAGACGCGAAGCCTCTGACGAGGTCCGAGCCCGGCCGGAGTCAGAGAAGATACGTTCCCGCTGATGCTGCCGACTCCTCAACGCTTTAGAGGACATTTTGCCACACGGACCACAGATCATCTGGTCATGATCGGGTCAGAGGCAGAAGTCGTGCGTGTCTGTAAGAAAATGAGTTTCTTACAGAGGTCACACTTTTTAAAGCCGCTGGCAGCCATCGGGGGAAAAAGGGCCCCTGCGAGGTCGAAAGACCGGGCTGCCAGTGAAAAAGTAAAAAGGCGCGAAATCTGTCACGAAGGACAAAAAATCGAAAAATAAAGAACGGACTCGCAACCGGCGTCGCGAGTCCGGGCGGGAAAAGAACCGGCGTCGAACCGAAGAAAAAAGAGAAATAAAGAGAAAAAATCAACTTTTTGGCGGGGATTCACAGACAACGACTGTAGGGCTCCGCGGAAAAAAGAAGACTGAGCAAGATGGCACCCTTGGGCGGGAAGAGGACCGCGCATGCGCGCTGCAATTCCCAAAGGCTTTTTTTGAAAGCTGGGGAAAATTGCTCCGCGAGGGCTCCGTCGGCGCCGCCGTCACCCATATGTGAGGACTGACTTCCTGCTTGATCCTGGAGAATGTGCACACTCTATTTTATAAAAGAGGGGCATATGTGGTAAAAAAAATGTGCATTAAATCTAGGTATGAACACTTACGCCAAACCTATGGCTGGTGTAAATGCCAGCACCTAGATTCTTCCAAGAATGTGCATAAAATATAGTATTTCATAATTTACACATTTGATCTCTGTCAAAGCTCCACCCATCTGCAGGCTTGCAGTGAAAATATGCACCATCAGCCTGGCACATGCACTTAGAAAAACAGCAACTAAAATACATCCATTAAGACCGATCCACATGTGTAAATCACTGGAAATAGATGATTTACACATATTGATGGCAAATAACTTTACATGGTGCCTTATAAAATTACCCTCTAAAGGTCTCAGCAGAGGCTGGAAGGACCTAAAGGAAGTACCAAAGGAGGGGGAAAGAGTAGAAGGTGCTGTGTGTAATGTATGCATTGCGCTCTAACCACACTTCGGTGCTCATGCTGTACCTAGGAAGAAGAGACATAAGTGACTAACAAATGTGTCCGGAAAGGAGCTCCTGTATGTTTAAGAGCCAGCACTACTGGCTCTTGTTGCTGAGAACACAGCAGAGCCCAGGTGTTTTTCTGGACCTGAGCATCAGGCAATGATGACTTCTGTGGCTCCCCTGATCGAGTATGAAGGCACAACAGTAGGCCACTACCTATTAGGAGGGATACCAGCAACAATAATTATTTTTCTATTTTGAGGATCCTCAGTTTAATGCTTGGAGTGATCCTATCTGATGATTTTATGGCTGCCAAGACACTGAGGGAGAACAGTAGCATGCTAAGGTTCACATATTATGGATGGGTAACTAGAAGATGATGGAAAACATGGTAGATATCACTGGTATAAACTTATCAGAAGTACTGTATACAATTTTCAAAAGTGCATCTCTAGATACAAAGAGAGTAAAGGTAATTCAGAGGAAGGGTAACAAAAATGGTGAGGTGATAAACGTACATAATCCAATCCTCTGGCTTAGGCCATAACACTTTGGTGAAGGAAAAAGATAGTTACTCATCTGTAGCAGGTGTTCTCTGTGGACAGCATGAAGAGTCCTCATTTATGGGCTAATGTCATCCAGCGGAGCTCCCATGTGGGAGCATTTCCAGCTCCTAGTTGAAGCTTTTGGAAGTGCACTGTGCATAAATTCAACTCCTAAGAGAGGTGGGTAGGTTGTGAGGACTTTTCCCGCTGTCCTGTTTTTCTCCATGGACAAGCTGAAAAAAAAGCCTTCACTTATAGGTACTCCTATTTACAGGCTACCTTGAACAAAATGGGGGAATATAATGCCCAATAAGACAACAGAACTGTTTTTGTCAGCAACAGGCCTCTTATATATTTATATATATAAATTTATATTGCTATTATTTTTTTAAAAAGGCAACCTGAACTGAAAGAAATGGGCCTAAGTGGGATGGAGTTGGATTCTACTCAAACAGATTTCCAAGTATTGACTGGTCAAAACTTCTGTCGCGTCTGGAATCCCCATCCAGGCAGTAGTGAGATGTGAAGGTGTCAATAGAAGTCCAAGCTGCAGCCTTGCAAATCTCTTCCATGAAAACCGAGCCTAAGTGGACCACCAACGCAGCCATGATTCTAACAATATGAGCTGTGACATGACCCTCAAGGCCTAGGCCTGCCTAGACATAAAAGTGAAAGAGATGCAGTCAGTGAGCCAAACTGACAACGTACGTTTGGAGATGGCAATCCCCAATTTGTTGGGGGTCAAAATAAAGAAACTGTTGGGTGGACTTCCTATGGGCTTTCATCTGTTCCAAGCAGAAAGCTAAGGCTCACTTGCAGTCCAACATGTATAAGACAGTTTCCCCCTCTGTGAGAAGTAGAAATTAGACCTTACCTGCTAATTGTCTTTCCTTGAGAACTCTCCGGGCCAGTCCAGGAACATGAGGGTTTGTCTTCCTCCTCCAGCAACTGAGGACTGAACTCTGACGTTTTGCTGATCAGGCATCTGGCTCCCTCTACTGGTCGAATGTCAGTCTATTTCTATCCAAGCAGACAACTAGAGAACCGACAACTCGACAAAAAGTAATTTTTTTTTTTTTTTAAAACACAGCGAAAAAAATAGGCAAGGAAGAAAAACCAAGAGCGTAATCCGCAAACAGCTGAAAGCCAACGCATTTCCCCACCTTCCTGTTATGGTTTTTACATAACATTATTTATTGATTTATGTCTTTTTTTTTTTTTTTTTTTAATTTGTCAGTTACCATGTATAGCGATAAAACCGTGGAGTCCCGAAGAAGCCCCAGAGACCACTGTCCCCACCGAGCAAGGCTCCTTAGCCAAACTACCGCTGAATAGCACCCTGGCAGCCGAATACCAACCAAGAGAATCATCCAAAAACACGGGTGGGTCCTGGACTGGCTCGGAGAGTTCTCAAGGAAAGACAATTAGCAGGTAAGGTCTAATTTCTACGTCCTTATCGACTCTCCGGGCCAGTCCAGGAACATGAGGGAAGTACCAAAGCAGTACCTAATCATGGGAGGGACCCGCCAAGCCCGCTATGATGGCCAACGTCCCCACATTCGCATCTCTCCTGGTCTGAACATCCAAACGGTAATGCTTTGCAAAAGTGTGAAGCGAAGCCCAAGTCGCCGCCCGGCAGAGATCCACCGGTGGAATCAAAGCCATCTCGGCCCAGGACGCTGCCTGGCCACGAGTGGAATGAGCATGGAGCCTTTCTGGAGGCATTCTGCCACTTGCCTGATACGCCGCCACAATGGCCTGCTTCACCCATCTAGCGATCGTGGCCTTAGATGCAGCCTCACCTTTCTTCAGCCCCCCAAACAACACAAACAATCGATCAGTCTTCCGAAGAGACCGAGTCCTCCGCAGGTATCTTTTGAGCAGGGTACCTAAATCCAATTTCTCGAGAACTTTATCAACAAGGAAACCCTCCTGGTTCCGAAAAGTCGGAAGCGAAATAGCCTGATTCATGTGAAAACTCGACACCACCTTAGGGAGAAAAGAAGGAACCGTACGCAACATCACCTTCTCCTCCGAAAATTGAATGTACGGTGCCCTACATGAAAGCGCTTGGAGATCCGATATCCTCCGCGCGGAACACAAGGCTACCAAAAAAACCACTTTCCAGGAGAGGTGCTGAAGCGAAATCTCCGCTATCGGCTCAAAGGGAGCCCGCACCAACGCTTCAAGAACTAGATTAAGATCCCAAGCAGGAACCACCGCCCGAACTGGAGGACGAATGTTCTTCACCGCTCTGAAGAACCGCAAAATATCAGGATGAGTAGACAGCCGCTGACCTCGAACGGGACCTCGAAAACAGGAAATAGCTGCCAGATGAACTCTAATGGTACTGAGGGCTAGCCCCTTATCCAATCCGCTCTGCAGAAAGGACAACAGCTGCGGCACCAATGTGGCGCCTGGACGGAAATCTCGTTCCTCGCACCAGCGCTCAAAGACCCGCCAAACACGAACATATGCCAACGATGTGGAACTCCTGCGGGCCTTCAAAAGCGTGTTAATGACCGACGGCGAATAGCCTTTACGCTTCAACCGTTCCCTTTCAAGAGCCAAGCCGTGAGCGAGAAGCGATCCACATTTGGCATGAGTAGAGGACCCTGACCTAACAGGTTCTCCCAATCGGGCAGCTGCCAGGGATGGTCTACCAAGAGACGAACCAGATCTGCATATCACGCTCTCCTGGGCCAATCTGGGGCAATGAGAATCACCCGTCCTGCGTGACGCTGTATCCTCCGAATGACTCTTCCTATCATTGGCCAAGGAGGGAAGACAAAGCAACTCCCCGGCCGGCCATGGCTGAGCTAGGCCGTCGAGACCCTCCGCCATTCGCTCCCTGCGCCTGCTGAAAAACCGATTTGCTTTGGCATTGTCGAAGGTGGCCATCAAGTCCATCACTGGCTGACCCCACCGAAGAGTGAGGTCGTGAAATACCGCCGCGTTCAATTCCCATTCGCCGGGATCGACGACATGGCGGCTGAGGTAATCGGCCTGTACATTGTCCTTTCCTGCCACATGCGCCGCCGAGAGGGCTATCAGATGTATCTCCGCCCAGGCCATTAACTGCTGACTTTCCGCCAACAAGACTGCACTCCGTGTCCCCCCTTGACGACTGATGTAGGAGACTGTCACCGCATTGTCTGAGAATACTCTTACCGCCTTGTTTTCCACGAGATGATGAAACTCTCGAAGCGCCAGGGAGACCGCTCTGAGCTCCAGAAAATTTATGGAAGCATTCTGAACCTCCTGGGTCCACAATCCTTGCGCTATGGAAGCTTGACAATGAGCCCCCCCAGCCCAGGAGACTGGCATCCGTAGTCAGGAGTATCCAGTCTGGCTGCCGCAAGGGAACACCTGCCCTCAGATGTTGCGGTTCTAACCACCAGCGGAGACTGTCGCTCACCTCTTGAGTCCGGACCAACCTGCGAGTGAGAGGATGGTCCTGTGGAGACCACCTGGACAGCAAGGCCTGTTGCAACGGTCGCATATGTGCTCTTACCCACGGCACGAGCTCCAGCACCGCCGCCATCGTTCCTAGGAGCTGCAAATAACGCCACGCTGTCAGAGCCTTGAGACGCAAAAACCCCGTCACTTGCCGTAAGATCTTCTGAACTCTGCTTTCCGGCAGAGAGACTGTGCCTAACTCCGTATCGAATACTGCGCCCAAGTAGAGGAGACAGCGCATCGGTTGCAACTGGCTCTTGGCTTGGTTGATCACCCAACCAAGTTGCTCCAGGAGTTGCACCACTCTCGCCGTTGCCGACCGCGACTCCGCTTCGGATTGCGCTCGAATCAGCCAGTCATCTAGGTAGGGATGCACCAGGATACCTTCCCTTCTCAGGGCCGCCGCTACCACCACCATCACTTTCGTGAAGGTGCGCGGCGCAGTGGCTAAGCCAAACGGCAAGACCCGAAACTGAAAATGACCCAAGTGCACCGCAAAACGGAGGAACCGTTGATGCTCGGACCGGAGCGGAATATGGAGATAGGCCTCGGTGAGATCTATAGACGTAAGCACCTCCGCCGGTTGGACCGACTGTATGACGGACCGAAGAGTCTCCATGCGGAAGTGAGGGACCCTCAAACAGCGATTCACATTTTTGAGATCCAAAATATGTCGAAACGATCCCTCTTTCTTGGGAACCACGAAATAAATGGAGTATCGACCTGACCCTAACTGGCCTGGAGGGACCGGAACTACCGCGTGAAGACTTAACAACCTCTGAAGAGTAGTTGATATGGCCATTCGTTTTTCCTTCGACCCGCAAGGAGACATCACGAAGGCCTCTGTTAACTGATGAGCGAACTCCAGCGCATAGCCGTTGCGAACAATTTCTAAGACCCATTGGTCGGACGTTATGGTGGCCCAGACAGACAGAAAGCTCCGCAGCCGTCCTCCCACAGGGATAGCTGTCTGGATCAACCTCATTTCATTGCGGCTTCTTATTGGAACCTTGTTGGGCAGCAAAGTAACCTCTACCGAATCCTCTTGCGCCCCGAAAGGACTGCCCTCTGGCCACAAAACACGCTCGCTGATAAGGAGCATAACGCGAACCTCTGAACTTACGAAAATCCCCCGCGGGACCCCTGTGCACCATTCCGGGCTTCTGAGGCTTCGGTTTATCCTCTGGAAGCCTCCCGCCTTTAGAGTCCCCAAGATCCTTAACAATTTTTTCCAAGGCTGCGCCAAAAAGCAACGTACCCTTATAAGGAAGCTTACTCAGTCGCGCCTTGGACGAGGCGTCAGCCGACCAATTCCTTAGCCAGAGAAATCGCCTAGCCGCAATGACAGTCGCCATGGACTTTGCTGAAATCCGTACGAGATCATAAAAGGCATCCGCTAGGTAAGCCGCCGCTGACTCCAGCTTCGCCCCTTCGTCCTCCTCCTTGCGGGAAGGAGTACCGCCTTGGATCCATCGAATGGAGGCACGCGAAACATACGCACCACAGACAGCCGCTCGCAGAGAAAGCGCGCAAGATTCAAAGGTCTGTTTCAACAGAGATTCTAACTTTCTATCCTGTAGATCTTTGAGCGCCGCACCGCCCTCCACAGGGATAGTTGTTTTCTTAGTGACCGCCGAAACCAAGGCATCTACCTTAGGCATTTTCAACAACTCCTGCTCGTCTTGCGGCAAGGGATACAAGCGGCCAATAGCCCGAGCTCCCCGCAAGGTAGCTTCCGGACACTCCCACTCAGATTCAACCATTTGCTTCATGACTCTGTGAACCGGAAAACACCTCTGATCTGCCTTGAAACCTTGCAAAAGAGGGTCTTCCAAAGGGTCCTCCTGAGCCACCGGCACTGACAGGTTTAAAGCTGCCAATGTCTGGGTAATGAGCGCACCCAGCTCCTCTTTCCTAAACACCCGAAACATATGGGGATCTTCACCACCACCCTGTTCGGTATCTTCTAAATCCAGAGGCCAGTCCATACCGGACTCTGACAGGATCTCAGCCTCTTCGATTCCCTGGAGACCTGAGAGGTGCTGCCCGAAGCTATCGGAGCTCCTCCCCGCTCCCAGAGCTAAGTTTGAGGACCCTTCCCCCGGGTCTGACAAAACACATTCCTTCTCCAAGGGTGCTGTGACTAGGGCGGGAGTACCCCCGCTCTGAGCCTGCTGCCACTTCAAGCAGTAAGCTTGATGTAATGCTAAAATAAAATCTGCAGAGAAAACTGACTTAAAGTCCTCCTGATGTGAAACCTGTGACTGTGGGGGAGCTTCCTCCACTTGCACAGACTTCAGAGACTTGTATTTTTTCTTAGCATGCTTTTCCTGAAGAGATCCTGACACGGCGGTGTAGCCGGCATGGCCGCCGTTCCCGCCAATTCTGAGCTGTTCTGAAGGCCTGCAGCACTGGCCTCGGGCCTGGATTCCATGCCCAAAACAAAGTTGAAACCGCCAAACACAAAAACCGACAACCCCCAAGCGAAGGAGAACGCCGAAAAAGGAGAAGAGAAACAAAAAACACCCCCTTAGCAGCGAGTTACCTGCTTCAGCGGGTACCGGCTAAAACTCCGCCGACGGAAGACGGCCGCGAACAACAGAAACCGAAGAAATATACTGCCTTACCTGACCAAACACCGTATGTCAGTTCTGAATGCAGACACTCAAATCCGCTGCTAGCGGCAGAGTGGGGCTGCCCTCGGAGGCAGCCAAAGGTCTCTGGGGCTCCCAGCACCATACGCCTGCACCCCGGGAAAAACGGAGCTGTTGTTTGAGGCAGGCTCTGCCTCCTCTGCCCCGCGTGTCTCACCCGGCTGAAGGTAAAAAGAAAATATGCGCTCTTGTAATCGGAGACCCCTGCTAGGGATCCCCCTTTTAAAACCACTGCAGCTAGAAATAGAAAAGAAACAAAAATAAACGGAAAATTTAAACACTCTGCCGTTTCTCCGGAGCCAGCAAGATTTATCTGTCCTACAGCTGCTGGGGACTGAAGAGACTGACATTCGACCAGTAGAGGGAGCCAGATGCCTGATCAGAAAAATGTTAGAGTTCAGTCCTCAGTTGCTGGAGGAGGAAGACAAACCCTCATGTTCCTGGACTGGCCCGGAGAGTCGATAAGGAATGAAGTTTTAGGAATAATCAACTGGTTAAGATGAAACTACTACTACTATTGAACATTTGTATAGCGCTACAAGACGTACACAGCGTTGCACAGACACATGTAAAAGATGGTCCCTGCTCATCAGAGCTTACAATCTAGTCAACACAGACAACACAGTAGCTGAAGACATGAGGCTGTAACCAGCACAGGGAGCAGGATCTGAAACTCCTACTGCTCCCTGCGCCGAAGGCCAATCAGGCCACTGCCTGACCATTTAAATTCCAGAAACCTGAAGTGCGCACCCATGCCTGAGGGCTTCGCCAGAGGTCCCTCTGGTGTGGCCCTTAGGCGGGGAGCTGAGGCGGACACAGAAAGCCCACTCCAGACCTCATCAAAACATCTAGATCACACAGGACGCCGAAACCTGAGACCTACACTGATCTCTCTTCCATCTCTCTTTCAACCTTGTTAAAGGCTTCTTTTCCCTAGCACCATTCTTTCTCTCTCTTTACCCTCACCCAGCCTATTCATACAAAACAAGTCACTCAAACATGGGCATACTACCCAAATACCTCACACTTATATACCTCTCAACTCTACTGGCACACTGCCTCTCAATCTACCTCACCCTTCCCTCCTTCATTTCCATCATTCATCTCCCAAAGCCCATAACCCACTAAACTCCAATTCCTCATTATAGCCAGCAACACAGGAGACAATCACGCCTACTCCACATTCCCACCTCACCCCTCACCACAACAACACTCCCTGACACACACTCCACTCAACCAATTAGATGCAGTCTAATCAACACCCCCTTCCACCAGGAACAAAATTCAAACCCTTACCGACCACGTTGCCGACAACGCAATCGACCTCCTCTGCATCGCAGAGACAGACAATGTACTCCTCAATCAGCTCAATACCGACACCCTCCACATCCACAACTGCCTGTGAACCAACAGCAGAGGAGGAGGAGTCTGCATCCTCTCCAACAAACAACTCTGCTTCACCACCACCAGCCCATCATCCTCTCATGGACTTGACATCCTCATCATAAGCGACAAATGCCTCACCATATGCCTCGTATACAGAGCTCCACACCACAAGGCAGACCAACTGGACTCCCTTCTCGAGGTAGTTTTCTCCATTGTCCCATGCCAATACCACCTTGTCCTACTTGGAGATCTTAACCTATCCTCAGCAGACCCCACCCACAACAAAGCCTTTCTCCAAGCCATGAATGACCTCCAATTCACCCAACTCATCAAGACCTCTACACACCAAAAAGGAAGCGCCCTGGACCTACTCTTCCTACCCAACGAATTACTCTCCTCCCATTCAATCACTCACTCATCTACTCCTGTCCCATGGTCTGACCATCACCTCATTTCCTTCACCCTACCCAACCCCCAACTCAAACATCCCACCCCGCCCAAACCTCACACAACAAAAAGATTCACAAACTTCCATAAAGCAAATCATTACTCATCTAAAGCAAGCATTTCAACACTCAGACCTCGATCTCCTCATTCAAACCTGGAACACCATCATCACTACAGCATCTCAAGCCCCACAACGCAACCATCCCAAAACCCCCCGACACCACGCCCCCTGGTACTCATCCCACCTCAAAAATCAGAAATGCCTACTAAGAAAACTAGAATGCAGATGGAGAAAACCAAAAGACCCACAGTTGCTGACCATCTACCATGACCAACGTGCAGCATGCTCCATCAGCACTCTCAATGCCAAGCGGGAACACCACAGCAACTTACTCCTCCGTACCATAAACAAACCCAGAGAACTCTTTCAACTCATCAGAAGTCTCACAAATGACCCATCCCAGCCTCGCCAGGAAGAAGTCATCCACCCCCAAGTGATGGCAGATTTTCTTATTGCTAAACATAACCACTCTGCCTCATCTATCTTAACCATTCCATCCAACACCTTCTCAACCCCCACAACCTAGCCTTGGACCTCTTTCCAGGATGTCCATCCAGAACAACTCCAGAACATCACCCCCCTCATCAACGCCGCCACCTCCACCCTAGATCCATGCCCAGTAACATGGATTAAGCAAACAAAGACCCTGATGCTTCCCACATCTCTACAGTCCTCCATGCCTACCTCAACCAAGCCTACCTCGCCCCCTCGCTCAAACAAGCCTCTATTAGATCCCACTGCAGAAACCCAACCTTGATCCCACCTCACCTGCATCCTACAGACCCATCGTCAGTGTCCCTTTCCTCTCTAAAGTCATCGAAAAAGCAGTACAAATTCAGCTTCAGGAGCACCTGGACAGATTCGCCCCACTTGACAGCAACCAGCATGGATTTCGCCCACTCCACACAGTGCGGAAACCCTCCTCACTGCCCTCCTTAACATATTCATAACTGGTACAGAGAAACCCCGCTCAGGTTTTATCCTATTATTCCTCAACATATCGGCAGCTTTCGACACAGTATCTCACCAGACCCTCATCAATCAACTTAACACCATCGGCATCTGAGGCAACCCATTACAATGGTTTCAGTCCTACCTCTCCCAACGAACCCAACAAGTGAGAACTGGAAACCAATCCTCATCGCCATTTACCCTCCCCCAAGGAGTACCTCAAGGATTGGCCCTTTTCTCCCTCCTCTTCAACTTCTACATCAGGCCCCTCTGTCACATCCTCAAAAGCCTCAATGTCGGATACCAACTCTATGCGGATGATATAATGATCTTCACCCCCTTCAACACCACCTCCCCTGACTACTCCACCCCTGCCGCCTGCTTCACAGAAGTAACCGCATGGCTACAGCTGCACAATCTCACAATCAACTTCAGCAAAGCAGAGCTCCTTCACATCTCCAGAGATCCTAGCTTCAACCCCCCACAGAGCATCAAACTGGGCGACACCGAAATCCAATTCAAACCTCAGATCAAGTACCTTGGTGTAACCCTGGACCACCTCTTGAACTTCCAGCCTCATATCCGAAACACCACCAAAAATATCTACTACGACCCACAGCATCACGTCTGCTGCAAACAAACCTCGAGAACTCTTTCAAATTGCCAAAAAACTGACAAAGGCACCAACCACGTCCGATCAACCTCCAGATATCCCCTCAGATCTCTTGGCCCGACAATACAAACAATTTCAGCAACCTCAGCAACCTTACCGCTGTGCTACAGCCACAAAAACGTGCCCCGGAATCACCATAAACGCTGACTGGGATACATTCAATGAAACCTCAAAAGAAGAGATATCCTCCACCATCTCCTGTCTGAACACCACCACCTCTCCACTAGACCCCTGCCCTACCGAATGGATAAAGAAAACCAAGGAAGACCTGAGTGCTCCACTAACTCACATCGTAAACGAATCCTTTAAACAAGGATACATACCGGATGCCCTCAAAACATCAATCATCCGACCAACCATAAAGAAGAACAACCTGGACCCCATGGACCCCACCTCCTACAGGCCAGTGGCAAGCCTCCCCCTCACCGCCAAAATAATAGAAAAGATAGTCCAACACCAGCTTCAAGATCATCTAGACACCAACGACATACTCGACCCACAGCAACACGGTTTCCGACCACTACATTGAGTTGAGACCCTCATGACCATCCTAATGAACACACTCATCATCGGAACCCAAGAAAAAGATTCGGGATACATCCTGATCTTCCTAGACATATCAGCGGCCTTTGACACAATCTCACACGAAATCCTCATACACAGACTACAAACAATTGGAATCAAAGACACTGTACTCCAATGGTTCAAATCCTACTTAACTAACAGACAGCAACGGATCCGCACCCTCTCTACAACTTCGTCCCCCTATCAACAACTACAAGGAGTACCCCAAGGATCCACCCTATCGGCCATGTTGTTCAACATCTATCTCCGTCCACTATGCTCAATCATACGCACCCACAACATCAACTTCCACATCTACGCGGACGACATAATGCTCTATGCACCAATTACAACCACCAACCCAAAAAATGAACAACTATCAGCCTGCTTCAACGACGTGGCCAACTGGCTACAGGAGAACAATCTATCCATCAACATAAAGAAAACCGAAGCCCTAATAGTAACAAAAGAACCGGACTTCAAACCACCTACCCACCTCAACATGGGTACCACACAAATACAAATCCAGCCTCAAATAAGATATCTAGGCGTCATCATTGACCAAGCTCTTACCCTCAAACAACAAATCAACAAAACCGCCGGGATGATATTCCACAAAGCCAAAACTATTCAACGCCTCCGGCCCCTCCTAGAACATCACGACTTCAGGACAGTAATGCAAGCAGTGACACTCCCTCACCTGGACTTCTGCAACATAATCTACCATGGACTTCCTACCTCGCACACCAACTCCCTCCGTACAGCCTTGAACACTACAGTAAGGATTATTCAAAATGCAAAAAAACGGGACCACATCACCCCAATCCTAAGAGACCTTCACCTCCTTCCAGTGCAAGCAAGAATCAAGTACAAAGCTATCTTACTCATCCACAAAACAATCCACCACACACAGAACACCTCACTACACCCCTTACTGCCTCGACCATCCCACAACAGATCAACCAGACATTCCTCCAATAACTCTATCGTTGTCCCCCACAAAAGAACCAAAGCCACACAACGGACCTGCAACAGAGCATTCGAACTTTATGCTCCATCCCTCTGGAACTCTCTACCAAATCACATCAAGAACAACGCTGACATCACATCATTTAGGAAACAGCTGAAGACAATCCTATTCCGTGAACATCTTTCTACCACCATGACCTAATACCTAACTTCAACAGGAGTAAATTATGTCTATGTCTACCCAAATCATTAATTGTTGACCTTGGTGATGGCCCCACCCAAAAAATTACCCCGTCCTATGTTACGTGTTCCACCGCTTTGACCCGGTGAAAAGCGGGATATAAATGCAGTTAAATAAATATATAAAATACTACAAAATAAGAGCTCTTTGCAACCTCCGCCCCCTTATACCCTATGATAGCTTCCACAAAGTCTGTCAAGCCTCCATCACCCCTCTCATCGACTACTGCATCTCCATTCTACAATGACTACCTAAGACCACCCTCGCCCCCCTACAGCTGGCCCAAAACACAGCTGCACGTCTCATTGCTGGAGCAACCAGGCACTCTCACATCACGCCCATATTGAAATTCCTACACTGGCTGCCAGTTGCTTCCTGCATCAGGTTTAAGACCATTGTTCTCACACACAGAGCCCTTTTCAACACCACAGCGGAACAGCGACAACTACTAATCGAGCGCCCCAACAACAGCAGACTCTGGTGCCAAAACACAGCAAATCTCCTCCCTCTACCTGCACAGAGTTACAAGAAACCTCAACGCACCTGCACAAGAGCTTTCCAATTCTAAACCCCTACCAACTGGAACAAACTACCTCCCACCATACGGGCCCTCCAATCCCACGCCCTCTTCAAATAAATACCCCTAATGATTTCATAAAAGCAAATAAATTAACTAACAAAAGAGCTTTTTCTCATGCTGCCCCCTCTATTTGGAATTCCCTTCCGGAGGACCTACGAACTATAACCGAAATCATGGAACTCCGTAAAAAACTAAAAACCTATTTATTCTCCATGCACTACGGCAACATAGATAACCCCTGGATACACTCAGATAAAGGTTAAAAATTATGACAGAGTAATACTTATCCCACAATTTAACAGACAATACACTATTATATAAACACTATGATCCAATTCCAGAGTACCCTCAACATGTAACTGTATATAGTTTTTTGTACATAGTTTAATAAGCCAGTTTGCTATTTTGCATTAGTTCAGGCTGTTAACCATTACTTTTATTGTTACAAAAATGTTCGATGTAAAACTAAGCTTATGCTTTGTGGAATGTTGTTTTATTGTGAACCGCAACTGAACTCTGGAAGTTGCGGGCTATAAATATATGTTAAATAAATAAATAAATAAATCTCAAGATTGATAAAGGAGGCTGCTTCTTCATTCTAATGAACTTTCAAGAAGCTGGCATTTTTCTGTCCTGATGCAGCCCAGAAGGAAGTGGAGTGGAGGAGTGGCCTAGTGGTTGGGGCAAGGTACTTCAGGCCGGAAGGTCGGGGGGTTCAAATCCCACTAGAGGACAGCAACCTTGGGCCGGAAGGACTGGGGTTTCTAGTCCCACAGGTGCTCCTTGTGGTCTTGGGCAAGCCACTTAACCCTCCATAGCCCATGTTCCCTGTAAAAATAGTTATCTCCAAGTTATAATGCCCTGTTCAATGTAATTTCAGTTTGTTCAATGTAAACCGCACTGATGCAGAATAGCGCGGTATATAAGAGAATGTAAATAAATAAATAAATAGAAGTGACGGACAAAACTCGAGTCAATGCTTGTCTAGCTTGCTAGACATCTAGCCTTTGAAGAGAGTGAATTACAGTCCTTAAGAGATACTGCTGCTAAGCTAAGTGTTTTCTAGTGTTTTTAAATGCATTTAGAAAATTGTAAAACACATATTGGCCTATGAATGATATCTGAGGAAAGCGGGCGTTGTTGGCTTGTGGCTTACTGCCTATTTGGCTAACCTTTCTCTCGCCCCCCTCCTGTCTGAGGCCTTTAAATAATATTGGCAGATTTCTCTAGTTGGCTGTCTTATATGCGTTTAGGTGTTGTGGAAATTTGATCATCACCTCCCCTTCATTGCTTAGTGTTTGTACTCGGAAGATCTCTTTGAAGGGCAGCGATATCACAGAAGTAGTTCCTGATGCTGAGGGTTTTAGGGATTGAACTCTGAGGGCAATATAGAGAAAGATCGAACAGATGCAATTTGCAGCCGCTATGAATAATTTGTAGGACCCAAGTGTCTGAGGTTACAAGGGGCCATACCTTTGGGCAAAAAGAGTGAGCCTCCCTCCTACAGGAGAGTTCTGCATGCTGAGGCTACAGGAAGAGTGGCTATGCTCTGCAGAAACCAGTCAAAACCCCGCCTCAGGTTTTAGCTGAGGAGCGGGTTGGGCCTTCTGAGACTTCTCCCACTTAAGTGGTGTTCTAGGAGTCTATTTAGATTCAGATTAGTGAGATCCAGGGAAATACTTGCACCTTTAAGTAGTAGGTCTTTCTCTGGTTAATCCTTTGACACATCCTTTATAGGAGGCCAGCTTGGACATGTGCCATGAGAGAGATTCCAAAGAACGATGTGCTGCTTTTCAATGAAGCCAGCCTTCTCAATTTTATCCTCAAAGAGATTCTCTCCATGGCACGGTACATCTGCACAGATTGTTGGAGGATTGAAACACAGAGCCAGGACAGTCTCTGGGCACCAATAACTGCTGCAGAAGCTTTCAATACCATATCAAAGATATCATAGGTTGCTTGGAACATGAACTTTGAGCAGTATTTGCCATGTTTCACTAGGGAATGATATTGTTCCAATTTCTCTTGAGGAAGAAATTGGGACATCATTAATGTTCAACATCTATTCCCTTCAATGTCTATGAAGATTATCTAATCCTTCTTAATCTTTGGGTGAACACTGAGAGGTGATCATGCTTCAGGGTCCTATGAATGCTCGGCTGCGAGTGGGCTCCTGATATTGATGCACCACCAGCATCCGAGGCAGTCTTTTTAACCATAGACACCATTGCTGCCGATGCTGATGGATCAGACTTTAGATGCGCTAAAAAGGATGTCATGCTGCTTTTCTCAACTCTTCAGCTCTCCTTTTTGTCATTTGCAAGCACAAATTACAAGATGTGGTTCATGATCAGGCCCAAGCACTGGAAGCACCAACCATGTGTGTCCATTATGGATATGGTCCTCGAGCACATGGAACACTTCTTAAACCTGCTGGCAAGTATGTGGGACATGTCATCCAGAAATAGCTGCAATGCAATCAAACAACTGGATTTTGACACAAAGAGAGAAGACAACCGCAGCTGGAGCACCAACACCTAAGGGGGCTGAGGTGCTGTGAAAAATAAAGAGAACATTAAATGACTCAAAACACTAAAGATTAGTTACTTACCTGTAACAGGTGTCCACCGGGAACAGTAGAAATCACTCCTTACATATGGGTGACGTCGGCGCCGACAGAGCTCACGCGGAGCATTTCCTCAGCTTTCAAAGAAAGTCTTTGGGAATGCTATCATGCATGCGTGGTCTGCCTCCCACCCAAGGGTGCCATGTTGCTCAGTCAGATGACATAGCTAAGACGGCAGTCAAACAAAAAACAGAAGGATGGCAACTCTAAGGGGAGGAGGGAGGGTTGTGAGGACTGATTCCTGCTGTTCCTGGAGAACACCTATTACAGGTGAGTACACTTTCTCCAGGAACATGCAGGAAGTCAGTCCTCACATATAGGACTCCCTAGCTCCAGGCTGCCGAGGACTGAACCACGAAAGTACCAACGGCGACTGGACGGGTGGCTGTGAGTTGCAGAAGATGAGTCCCTGCTGAGAGACGGCAAGACCCTAGTGTCCAGCAACACTATCTCTCTCCGGTAGCCTCAACACAGAAGGGTTGGAGGGCAGGAGTTGCCTACACTCTAAGAATATTATGCAGCACTGCCTGACCAAAGGCATGGTCCCTGTGGGATACGCTTTACAGGCAGTAGTATGCTGCAAATATGTGAATGGATGAGCAAGTGGCGGCTCTGCAAATTTCTGCCACCAGCACAGAACCGAGGAGGGCCACCGACGTGGCCATCGCCCTCACGCGATGCACTGTGATCCGGGTGCTCCAGGGAGAGGCCCGCCTACTCATAGGCAAGGGCAATGCAGTCTGCCACCTAAGAGGATAGGGTATGCATGGTTATAGTGAGCCCCAGTATGCTGGGGTCATAGAACATGAAAAATTGAGGTGCTTTGCGGTGGCCCTGGGTCCGCTGCAGATAGAAGAACAGGGCCCGCTTATAGTCCAGTGTGTGGAGTATGAACTCCTTTCTGCTGGCATGAGGTCGCGGGAGTACGACCTCCTGGTTGAGGTGAAACAGGGATACCACCTTCAGGAGGAACTTAGAATGAGTGCGGAGCACTACCCTGTTCTTGAAGAACATGGTGTATGGGGGGGCTCCGCCACCAGTGCTTGAAGCTCGCTGATTCTGCGAGCTGAAGTCAGGAACACCCAGAAGGCCACCTTCCAGGATATCTGAGGTGACAAGTGGCCAGTGGATCGAACGGTGGACTAGTCAGCTGGGAGAGCACCATGTTAGGTCCCATTCTGCCATTGGGAGGGCGGATAGGGGGCTTGGAAAGCAAAAGCCCCGCAGGAACCGGGAAACCAGGAGCTGGCTGGATAAGGGCTTTCCCCCTACTGGGTGGTGGTGAGCAGCTATGGCACTCAGGTGCACCCAGACTGAGTTAGATTTCAGCCCTGCGCACGACAGATACACTAGGTACTGGAGTACCAGCTGGATGTGGCACGAGAATGGGTTCTCCTTCCTATCTGCACACCACAGGGCAAACCTACGTCACAAAGGCATAAGCCCTCCTCGTGGAGGGCTTCCTGGAGGCTAGCAGGATCTCTTCAACCTCTTGTGATAGGTTGAGCAGGGCCAAGGATACCCTCTCAGAAGCCAGGCCGTTAGAGTCAATGATCCCCACATTGGGGTGCAGAAGGGAGCTCTCCTCCTGCAACAGGAGGTCCGGGACTCGACCCAGGGGTACTGGGAGTATCATCGCCAGCGAGAGCAGTAGTGGAAACCAGGGTTGGCTGGGCCACCTGGGGGCAATCAGTATTACAGATGCCCTCTCGTTTTGCATTTTGAACAGAGACTTGGCGGCCAGGGGAGTCAGTGGGAAAGCACACAACAGTCCCTCGGACCATGGTATCAGGAACGCATCTGCCATTTCCTTCTGTGGGTACGGCTGCCTGGAGCAGAAGCGAGCCAGTTGCGCGTTGTCCGGAGAGGCGGAGAGGCAAAGAGGTCCATCTCGGGCCAGCCCCAAAGGCAGAAGAGCTTCTCTGTCACTGGAGGGTTGAGACACCACTCGTGAGGGCGCAGGTCTCTGCTGAGTGTCTGCCAGGTAATTGTCCTGGCCCAGGAGGTAGACTGCTCGCAGAAGCATGACACTGCACACTGCAAAGGAAAGGAGAGCTTCAACCTCTTGGCAGAGGGAGTATGAGCCCGTGCCCCCTTCTTGTTTACGTAGAAGATTGCAACCTGGTTGTCCATCTGGATCAGCACAGGCCTGTTCCACAAGAGGGAGCGGAATGCATATCGGGCGAGGGATACCGCCCAGAGTTTTAGGAAGTTGATCTATGGTAGACACTTCTTCCTGAACCAGCAACCCTGAGTGCAATAAACTCCGCAGTGAGCTCCCCAGCCCTGGAGAAAGGCATCTGTGGTCAGAGTACTCTGCTGTGGGGGCACCTGGAAGAGCATCCCAGCCCAAAGGAGGCCCAGGTTTTGCCACCAGTCGGAAGATCTCGCCAGCTGGCGTGAGACTCTGACCCTGTTCTCAGACCTGGAGCAATAGGTCCAGGAAAAGCTGCTGGATGTCCCCTGCACTGGGAAGAACCTGTTTGGGAAACCTACGGCCGAGATTGAAGCAGAGGTGGTGACCAGGCAGAGGCTCTGGGTCCACTGAGAATGCAGGCACCACTGAGTCGTCCTCATGTGCAGGCAGGATAGGGGTGTGACATGGATCATAGAGACCATGTGTCCCAGCAGGCAGATGAGAAGGCGAGCTGGCACTGTTCTGCGGTGTTGGACCTCCCCTGCCAGCTGTTTGAGGTGTTCTGCCCTGTCTGAGGGAGGAGGGCTCTGGACCGCACCATGACCAGCCGAGCACCGATGAACTCTAGGTCTTACACAGATATGATTTGGGGTTATCGATGATGACCCCAGGAGCTGAAGGAAGAGGATGGTACGTTCTGTGCCCTGACTGGCATCTGTGACTGTGCCACCTCTGGTGAATCAGTCGTCCAGAGGAACACGAACACCCCTTGTAGGCGCAGATGGGTGGCTACCACTGCTAGGCACTTTGTGAACACTCTTGCCGAGGAGGACAGGCCGAAGGGAAGTACCCTGTATTGGTAGTGGCCTCCCCTTACCATGAATCTCAGGTATTGCCGGTAAGATGGGTGGACCAGAATGTGGGTGTAGGCATCCTTTAGTTCCAAGGAGCAAAGCCAGTCTCCCTCGTGGAGTTAGGGCAGCAGTGGCCCAATGGAGAGCATTTTGAACTTCTCTCTCACCAGGAACTTGTTCAGGTCTTGGAGGTCTAGGATGGGCCTGAGACCTTCGGTTCTTTGGGGACAAAAAAGTATTCTGAGTAGAAGCCCTTGCCCCAGAGGTGCTAGGGAACAGGCTCTACTGCCTTGTCCCTTAGTAGACCTGCTAGCTCTGAGAGCAAGAGGGCCTGGTGAAAGAGAGGTTGCACTGGCTTTTCCCGGAGGTGGCAGCTGGAAGTAGAGATGATAACACCTCCCGGAGTGCCCACTGGTCAAAGGTTCTCTGCTGCTGCTGGCTTGGGAAGGCTTGGTAGTGATTACTCTGATGGAAAGGGCCCTTCTAACTCGAATGTTGGCCTTTTCCCCGAGGTTTTCTCACAGGGAAGGGTAGAGGCCTTCTTTGAGAGCCTCTGCCTGGTCACCACCTCGGCCTCAATCTTGGCCGCCTTGCCGGCCATAGGTTTCCCAAACAGGTTCTCCTCAGTGCAGGGGACATTCAGCAGCTTTTCCTAGACTCATTGCTCGAGGTCTGAGGTTTGCAGCCAGGCCTGGTGCCGAGCATCGATGCCTGTGGCTACTACCCGGGTTACCACTATGAACCCATTGTAGGCGACCTGGGACAAGAAGTTAGAGCAGTCCCAGATGGCGGCCACCAAGGTCTGGAACTGTTGTAGGGGTTCCCAAGCGAGCCCTGCTGAGAAACCAGCGAGCTCCTGAATGAGGCTCTTAAGATACACCCCTATGTAGAGCTCATAGGTTTCTATCTGGCAGCCCAGCATCGACCCTTGGAAACACTTTCGCCCTAGGGTGCAGAGGGCTCTGGCCTCTCTACCTTGGCATACAGAAGAATAAGTCTTCTGGCTCTTGAGCTTTTGCATCGAAGACTCCATCACCATGGAATTGTGGGGCAGTTGGGCCTTCTTGAAGCCCGAACTCCTCTTGACGAGGTAGATGGCGTCTAGATGTCGGCTGACCACCGGCCCCAAGGCCGGGGTATTCCACATCTGTAAGAGCAGCCATTCGAGGATGGGTTGCACCGGCACAGACAGAGCCTCCTTTGGCGGAGACTCATACTGGAGGATCTCCAGTTCTTCGGTGCACGAGTCCCCCTCGGACTCTGTGGGGACCGAGAGGGCTCGGGCCAGTCCCAGACAAAGTCATGGAAAGCCACGTCCTTGGGTGGAGAATGGAGTCGGAGTTGCAGGGGAAATGGCTCAGAGGGGATGTCTCGCTGTCGAGAGGTCTCGGGAGAGGCCTTGATATCAGTCTCCCAGTCTGACTCCAAGGGCGTCGAGGAGTCCGAGGCTCGAAGCTACCGAGCCACGAGGCCTGTGTTGGGGAAACACAATCCACCGACTGGTCTTAGGTCAGACTCTTGGAAACTAGCCGGAGAGGAGCAGACACCCGAGGATCGGGACCGGGACCTCGACCGGTGCATAGGGCTAACCCGAGGCCGATAGCGTTCAGGGCCCGGCTCGACATCCAGGGACACCACTGCAGTCGGGGGCCCAGTTTTATTTTATTTATTTCAATGTTTTTATATACCGCCACTTCCTGAGATCAGGGGCGGTTTACAGAGAACTCAACAGTATACATTAAACATTGGTGGGTACATTAACTGGGGGGGGGGGGGGGTGTGAGTAGAATATATGGGGAGAATTATTTACATGCAACGATGTCCAGGATAAACTATTTACAAGTTAAGCGGTTGTCGGGGTAGGTGATACGGATGACCCTGACATCATCGCCAGCTGCATGGTCAGGATGGCAGATATAGCCTAGTTACTCACCTGTAACAGGTGTTTGACAGGGACAGCAGGAATCAGTCCTCATTTATGGGTGACGTCGGCACCAACTGAGCCCGTGTGGAGCAATTCCCCAGCTTTCAAAGAAAGCCTTTGGAATTGCTACCACGCATGTGTGGTCCTCTTCCTGCCCAAGGGTGCCATCTTGCTCAGTCAGGTCCCTTAGCTCGAGCCTTACCAAGCAGACAGCAAGGGAAGGACAAAAATATAGCAACTCATCAGGGGAGGCAGGAGGGTAGTGAGGACTGATTCCTGCTGTCCCTGGAGAACACCTGTTACAGGTGAGTAACTAAGTTTTCTCCAGGAACAAGCAGGAAGTCAGTCCTCACTTATGGGACTTCCTAGCTACAGGCTACCGAACCTGTAACCAAAAAATGCCTCCGCGAGGCTGTAAGCAGAAGCCCGAAGGAGCCTGAGTCCTCGGGTCCTCATGGCGAAGCCCTCGGTGGCCGTGAAGAAGGGTCGGAGGACAGGAGTTGCTTATACCCTGAACAGATTACGGAGTACAGCATGGCCGAAGGCACTGTCCAGACGGGACTCCCTCTCCAGGCAGTAGTGGGCGGCGAAGGTATTCGCAGAAGACCAGGTTGCCACCCGGCAGATGTCCATCATGGACACGGAGCACAGTGAGGCCACCGAGGCCGCTTTGGATCGGACCCCATGTGCAGTGACTCAATGATCGAAAGAGACACCCATCTTCGCATGGGCGAACGCGATGCAGTCCTTCACCCAAAGCAAGAGGGTGCGCTTGGTGACTGCCTGTCCCTGCCTATTGGGATCGTAGGTCATGAAGAGCCGGTCAGACTTGGGATGAGTCTGGGTACACTATAAGTAGAAGGCGAGGGCCCGCTTGCAGTCGAGGGTGTGGAGAGTCACCAACGCCTGATTGGCGTGGGGCCTCGGGAAGAAGGTCGGGAGCACTATCTCTTGGTTGAGATGAAAAGCTGACACGACCTTGGGTAAGAACTTAGGATGCGTCCGGAGGACCACCTTATTCCGATAAAACCTGGTGTAAGGGGCGCCTGCCATGAGCGCCTGAAGCTCATTGACTTGGCAAGCTGAGGTCAGTGCCACCAGGAATGCCACCTTCCAGGAAAAGTGCCAGAGCGAACACGTCGCCATCGGTCAAAAGGTGGATGAGTGAGCTGCATGAGCACCACGTTCAAATGCCATTCTGCCGGAGGGGGATGGATGAGCGGCTTAGATAACAGAAGGCCCCGCAAGAAGCGGCTGACTAGTGGTTGCCCCGAGAGAGGCTTTCCCTCGATAGAGGTGTGATTAGTCGATATGGTGCTTAGATGAATTCTAACAGAGTTAGATTTCAGCCCATCCCTCGAGAGGTGGAGAAGGTCCTGGAGAACCCACCGAATGGGCATGAGAAGGGGTCGATCTGGTGCTCCGAGCAGCAGACAGAGAAGTGTTTCCACTTAAAGGCGTAAGCCTTCCTAGTGGAGTCCTTCCTCGAGGCAAGGAGGATTTCCTCGACCTCCTCTGGAAGGGCCAGAGAGGCTAGCGAGACCCGTTCAGCTGCCAGGCTGTGAGGGATAGGGAGGGTAGATTCGGATTTAGTACCTTACCCTCCCCTCCTGCATCAGCAAGTCCTTGGCAGAGCCTAGGGGGATCGAAGGCTCCGATGACAGCCGGAGCAGGAGTAGAAACCAAGGCTGCCAAGGCCACGAGGGAGCCATGAGAATCAGCGATGCCCCATCCCACTGAGCCTTGAACAGAGTCCTCGCAATGAGGGGGAAAGGAGGGAATGCATAGAGAAGACTGGAGGATCAATCCAGGAGGAATGCATCGGGGCCCCTCCTTGCTCAGGTGCGGCACCGGGCTGCAGAAGCGAGGGAGTTGTGTGTTCTGAGGGCTGGCGAAGAGGTCCATTGCTGGAGTGCCCCAGCATAGAAACAGCCAGCCTGCCACTCTGGGATCGAGGCGCCACTCGTGGGGGCAAAGGATTCTGCTGAGCCTGTCTGCCAGGCCATTCTCCTGACCCGGGAGGTACGTCACCTTGAGGGACATCCTCCGCCGGGCGGCAAAAGAGCGGATGAGGACTGCTTCCCTGCGGAGGGAAAGTGGCCCTGTGCCCCCCTCTTTGTTGATATAGAACATTGCTGCCTGATTGTCGGTCTGCGCTGGAACCAACTTCCCGCTGAGGACATTCTCAAAGGCCCTCAGGGCCCACCAGATGGCCTGGAGCTCGAGCAGGTTTATCTGCTGCTGAGCCTCCACTGGCGACCACTGCTCCTGTGTGCAGAGACACCCGCAATGGGCTCCCTACCCTAACAGGGAAGCATCCATGGTCAGTACCACATTGTGCTGTGGGGCCTGGAAGGGCGATTCCCACAGGAGGTTGCGGGAGTTTTGCCACCAGTTCAGGGACAAACAGAGGTCGGGAAGAACCCTGACGGAGTCCCTGAGGTGACCGAGGGATTGACTCCATTGGGAGCTGAGACACCACTGGGCCGTCCATATGTGCAGGCGGGAGTGAGGAACCACATGCACGGTCGAGGCCATGTGGCCCAAGAGACGCAGCATGGACAGAGCAATGACCTGGTGGGCACTCTGGAAGCGAGCCACCAGAGCCCGGAGGCGGGTGGAGCAATCCACCGGCAAGAAGGCCAAGGCCTGCCGAGTATTAAGGTGCGCCCTGATGAACTCGAGAGCCTGCACCAGTTCAAGGTGGGACTTTGGGCAGTTGACCAAGAACCCCAAACTCTCCAAAAGGAGGACAGTGTGCGACATCGCTTTGCCGGACTTCCGACGGAGGAGCCCGTAATGAGCCAGTCGTCGAGGTAGGGAAACACCGACATTCCCTGGCGCCAAAGGTGAGCGGCGGCCACGATGAGGCACTTCGTGAAGACCCGTGGGGCGGATGCAAGGCCGAAGGGGAGCACCCTGTACCGGAAGTGCTCTCGCTGCACACTGAAATGCAGGTACTGCCTGTGTTGGGGGTGGATCAGGATATGGCGTAAGTGTCCTTTAGATCCAAGAAGCATAGCCAGTCGCCCTGCTGGAGGAAGGGCAGCAGCAAGCCAAGAGATAACATCTTGAATTTCTCCCGCACCAGAAACTTGTTCAGCTTGCGGAGGTCGAGGATGGGCCACAGACCCCCCCCCCCCCATATTTTTCGGGACGAGGAAGTACCGGGAATAAAAGCCCGGACCTCGAAGCTGGGGAGGGACCTTCTTGACTGCCCGTTGGGCAAGAAGGAAGTGTAGTTCCCGCTGCAGCAAGAACTGGTGTGCAGGGAGACGAGGATGCTCTGCCGGGGAGAAAGGGAGTGGGAGCCTGTTGAAGTGGAGGCAATAGCCCTCCCAGATAACCTGAAGGACCCAGGTGTCCGAGGTGATAAGAGCCCATGCCGGGGCAAAGCAGGACGTCCCCCCAATGGCTGCTGTGCCGCCGGAGGGTGAGGGGCCATGCCACTGGTGTCAAATCCCCTGAGGGGGTTGTGGGGGAGCTGGCATCTGGGTCTTCGGGCTCTTTGGTTTATGGTGACCCTGACCAGGCTTCCCCTGCACTGGAGTGGTTGGCACGGGGGCAGCCGGGTACGTTGGGTAGCCGCGGTACTGGAGGCCTTTCCTGGGAAAGAATTACTTCTTGGCAGGCTGCTTCTTCCGAGGCAGCGTCAAGGTCTTGTGGGAGAGATGGGTCCTACTGACGTACTCCGTCTCAATCTCCGCAGCCTTCTCCTCCATCGGCTTACCAAAAAGTTGTTCACCGAGGCAGGGTATGTCCAGGAGCTTCTCCTGCACCCACTGCTCCAAATCCAAAGATTAGAGCCAAGCCTGGCGGCGGGCTCCGATGTCCACGGCTGCCACCCAAGCCGATGTCACGAAGCCATCATAGGAGGCTCGAGAGATATATTTGGAGCAATCCGCCACTGATTTCAACAGGATGCGGAACCTGTTGAGGGGCTCACCCTCGAGGCCCACGGAGAAGCCTCCAAGTTCTTTTGCCAAGTTGCGGAGGAACATATCCATATATAATTGGTATGCCTGGATGCGACAGGAGAGCATGGAACCTTGATAGGCCTTGCGGCCCAGGGTATCAAGGGCTCTCGATTCTCGGACCGGCGGGACCGAGGAGTGGGACTTCTGTCTTTTCTGCTTCCACATGACCGATTCCACTACCATCGAGGTATGTGAAAGTTGAGTCTTACAGAAGCCTGGCCCTCGCTGCACCTTGTATATTGTGTCAAGGCGCTTGCTCACAATGGGAACTGAGGCCGGGGCTTCCCACATGCGGAGCAATAGCTGGGATAGAATCGGCGGTACCGGCATGGTGAGGGATTCACTGGGCAGGGCCTCGTACTGAAGACTATCGAGTTCTTCAGCACGAGGGTCTTCCTCAGTCTGGGTGACCAGATTGAGGGCCCGAGCCTTGTCCCGAACAAACACCAAAAAGGAGGTGTCCTCGAGTGTTGAACGCCACTGGAGATCAGGCGGCGAGGGGTCCGATGGAACATCCCAGTGGGTGCAGGTCTCCAGGGATGTGTCTCCATCAGATTCCCAGTCTGACAAATCGGTCGAGGGATCCGAACCGGGTGGTTCGCCCTGTCCGATGGCTGACGGCCTGGAGCCAGAAACCCTGGACGATCTCGCCCCCGAAGAACGGGAGAGCGAGGAAGACCAACATCGAGGACCTTCACGAGGCCCATGGCTCTCGGGGGTTTCCTGGACAGATTTTGGTGTCCCACGGGAGGGACCCGCGGTCTCCGGGCGCAAGTCAGGGAAACTGGCCATGAGCGCCTGCTGGGAAGCAATGAACGAAGAAACACTGCGTTCTAGCGCCAGCATACAGGACTCCCACGTGGGTGTGGGGCCCTGGGACGCAGATACCGGGGTCACTAGATCAGGCGTCAAGGAGGAGAAGGGGTCCTCACCAGAACAGCCCTCAGGAGATTGGGCGTATTCGCCGGAAACCTCTGTTTCTGTGCGAGGTACCTTGCGGGGCCACTCCCTGTCCGACTCTTGGGAATGCCGAATGTGGCTAAGCGCTTGTCGGTGGCCCCAGACAGCGACTTCAAGGCCTTCTTTTTGCGCTGTTACACCTCAGGGTACCCCTGGTCAGAATGCTGTCTGGAACGCGGTGCTGCAGGGGGAGAACCCACCGGAGGGGAGACGACCAAGGGTGCCACTGGGGAATACAAGGCAGCCTTTCGAAAAATGTCTTCAGACTTCTGCTTACAGCTGAGCAAGGCCTTAGAGGACATTTTCTTACAAAGCGAACAGAGCTCCGGGTCATGGTCGGCTCCCAGACACCCAGACAGCAGTCATGAGTGTCCGTAAACGACATGTTCCTAGAGCATCTATCGCATTTTTTAAACCCGGTGGCCATGGGGGTAAAAAATGGCCCCTGCGAGGTCGAAAACCCAGGCAGTCAGCGGTTGGAAAGAAAAAAGGGTGCGAAGTCCGGAAAGAAAAAATTTAGAAAAGGTATCCCCGCAAGCTCCAAAAGAGAGCAAGGGGAGGACAGGTAGAGGGCCAGTGCAACCGGAAAGAGTAGTTACTCACCTGTAACAGGTGTTCTCCAGGAGCAGCAGGAATCAGTCCTCACATATGGGTGATATCGACGTCGATGGAGCCCCCATGCAGAGCATTTCCCCAGCTTTCTTAGAAAGCCTTTGGGAATATACCCACGCATGCGCGGTCCCCTTCCCGCCCAAAGGTGCCATCTTGCTCAGTCAGATGACATAGCTAAAAGATAGCACAAAAAAACAAAATAAAGTATGTACAACTGCAACTCCCAGGGGAAGAGGGAGGGTTGTGAGGACTGATTCCTGCTGCTCCTGGAGAACACCTGTTACAGGTGAGTAACTACTCTTTCTCCAGGACCAAGCAGGAAGTCAGTCCTCACATATGGGTGACTCCCTAGCTCTGGGCTACCAGGAACCCAGGCTGAAAAATAGAGCTCCCTCTGTGAAGTCTCAGCATCAGGGAAAGAATTTTACTGAGAACAGATCCCACCGGTAGCCCAACAAGAGGGCTGGAGGGCAGGAGTTGCCTAAACCTCAAAGAGATTCCGGAGTACTGCCTGACCAAAAGCACTGTCCCTATGGGACTCCCTCTCTCCAGGCAGTAATGGACTGCAAAAGTCTGGCTTGAGGACCAAGTTGCAGCCCTACAGATGTCTGCCAACGGTACAGAATGGAGATTAGCTACTGATGCAGCCATTGCCAGGACATGGTGGGCTGTGACTCGACCCTGCAAGGGAAGGGCTGCGGCCCTGTAAGCACAGGTGATACAGTCTGCCACCCATATGGACAAGGTACGCTTGGAGACAGGCAACCCCAAGTTGTTTGGGTCAAAGGAAACGAAGAGCTCAGTAGCCCTTTGATGACCCTTAGTATGCTCAATGTAGACAGACAAGGCCCTTCTACAGTCCAGGGTATGCAGGACTTCCTCAGCCCGGCTGGCATGGGGCCTAGGAAGAATGTTGGAAGAACCACCTCCTGATTGAGATGGAAAGAGGAGACTACCTTCGAGAGGAACTTAGGATGAGTCCTAAGGACTACCCTGTTCCTATAGAAACGAGTGTATGGCATGTCACAGACCAGGGCTTGAAGTTCACTCACTCGCCTGGCCGAGGTCAGTGCCACTATGAAAAGAGCCTTCCAAGAAAGGAAGCGAAGAGGACACGTAGCCATCGGCTCAGAGGGTGAGTAAGCCACTGCAAGACCACATTCAGCTCCCACTCAGGGGCTGGCGGACGGAGAGAAGACTTTAGCAAGAGAAAGCCCCTGAGGAAGCGGGACACCAAGGGGTGAACCGATAAAGAGTGCCCTTCCACCAGTGAGTGGTGGGCTGCCAGAGCAGAAAGGTGTACCCGAACAGAATTGGACTTAAGACCCTGATTAAACAAGTGCAGCAGGTACTGAAGCACCACTGGCACAGGACAGGAGAAAGGGTTCGCCTGGCGTTGGCCACACCACAAGGAGAACCGTTTCCATTTCAGAGCATAGGTCTTTCTGGTGGATTGCTTCCTAGAGGCCAAGACCACCTCTTCATCTTCCTGAGGCAGGTCCCAGGGAGCCAGCACTACCCTTGCAGCCTCCAGGCCATCAAATTGAGAGTTTTGAGATTGGGGTGCAAAAGAGAACCCTGATCCTGAGAAAGAAGGTCGGGTTGCAACCCCAGAGGGAGTGGAGTGTCGTGTCCACCGCCAGCTCTAACAGAAGCGGGAACCAGGGCTGTCTCGGCCATCTGGGGGCTACCAATATGACCGAGGCCCTGTCCCTTTAAATCCTGAACAATGTTTGGGCCACCAGGGGCGTGGGAGGAAACGCATACAGGAGGCCCTGGGACCATGATATCAGGAAGGCATCCGCTGCCAATCTCGTGGGATGCGGTTGCCTGGAGCAGAACTGAGGCAGCTGTCGGTTCAGGGGACTGGCAAAGAGGTCTATGGATGGAAGTCCCCATTTCAGAAAAATGTTCTGAACCACCAAAGGATGCAGTTGCCATTCGTGAGGCTGTAGAACCCTGCTTAATCTGTCTGCCAGGAAATTTTCGTAGCCAGGAAGATAGACTGTCCTGAGCAGCATATTGTGTCGAAGTGCAAAAGAGCAGAGGGCCTGTGCCTCCTGACACAGGAGTCTGGACTCCTTGCCCCCTTGTTTGTTCACATAGAACATCGCCACCTGGTTGTCTGTCTGTATCAAGACGGATTAGTGGGACACGGTGTGAGAGAAGGCCTTGAGGGCTAAGCGTATCGCCCTGAGTTCCAGAAGATTGATTTGTTGCGTGGCCTCCCATGGAGACCACAGGCCCTGTGTGCACTTGTCCAGACAATGTGCACCCCAGCCCTGCAAGGAGGCATCGGTTGTGAGTACCACAGTGGAAACAGGTACCTGAAAAGGAATTCCCTGTAGAAGATTGAGGAGGGGGGGGGGGGGTGTAGCCACCACTGCAGGGAGTTCAGGAAGGGTTTGGACACCCTTACTTTGTCTCTTAGGCTTCCTGTAGCCTGCCTCCAATGAAGCCTGAGACACCACTGTGCAGGCCTCATATTCAGGCGAGCATTGGGAGTCACATGTACTGTCGATGCCATGTGGCCCAGGAGCCTTAGACAGAGTCTGGCGGAAACCAGTGGGTTGTTTAGGAACTGGCTGGCCAAGTCTATCAGCCTTCCCGCTCTGTCTGCTGGCAAATAAGCCTTTGCTTGCAGGGAGTCTAACCGTGCTCCTATGAACTCTAGGGTTCTGGGAGGGGAGCAAAGTGGACTTTGCGAAGTTTATGACAAAGCCTAGTTGCTGAAGGAGAGAGACAGTACAGAGGGTGGCATGCCTGACCTCCTGGAGAGTCTGACCCCTGATGAACCAGTCGTCCAGGTAGGGGAAGACAAAAATACCCTGGTTTCTCAAGTAGGCCGCCACCACCGCCAGGCACTTTGTGAAGACCCATGGGGCGGAAGTTAGGCCAAAGGGCAGTACCCTGTACTGAAAGTGGTTTCCTCCCACCACAAACCTTAGGTATTTTCTGCAGTCTGGATGAATGAGGATGTGAGTGCACGCATCCTTCAGATCTAAGGAGCATAGCCAATCTCCCTGCTGGAGGTAGGGCAGCAGTGTTCCAAGAGTAAGCATCTTGAACTTTTCCTTTTCCAAGAACTTGTTGAGATTTCTCAAGTCCAGAATGGGCTGGAGACCTCCAGTTCTCTTTGGCACAAGAAAGTACCTGGAGTAGAAGCCCTGCCCCAGCAGGTGGGGAGGTACAGGCTCCACCGCCCTGTCTTGAAGCAGACCTTGAAGTTCCTGGAGAAGGAGTTCCTGATGCAGAGTAGGCCTTAGAGGCTCCCCTGGAAAGTAGGAGGGGGGTACCTGATTGAAATGGAGCAGATAGCACTTCTGGACTATGCTCAGTACCCAAGCATCTCCTGTGATGGGCAGCCACTGGTGGGCATACAGGGCCAACCGACCTCCCGCGCTGAGATGGGCCAGCAGAGATGGAGAGGCTATGCAGTGGGAGTCAAAAACCCCCTCCCTGCTGGGTAGGAGCAAAAGCTGGAGGCTTGGGGGCTTTCTGCCTACGGAGCCCATGTCCCTGCCCCTTGGCCTGCTGACCCTGCTGGGGAGCTGGGGAGGCCTGATAATGAGGGAAAGGTTTGTAGGCAGATGCCTTCCTCGGGTAAAAGGTCTTTTTCCCCGAGCCCTTCTTCTTATGAGAAGGGGCAAAAGTTTTTCTGGACAACCTTGTCCTTGTCAGAGTCTCGGTCTCGAGCTCAGCAGCCTTTTCGGCCATGGGCTTGCCGAAGAGTTTCTCACCCCGGCATGGGACATCGACCAACTTGTCCTGTACCCATGGCTCGAGGTCTGATGACTGTAGCCATGCCTGGCGTCGAGCACCGATGCCGGCCGAAGCCTCGAAGCCATCGTAGGCCGCCCGGGAGATGAATTTGGAGCATTCCCGGATCCCCAAGGACAAGGACTGGAACCTCTGCAAAGGTTCCCCAGAGAGGCCAGCCGAGAACCTGGCTATCTCCTTAGCCAGGTCCCGTAAGTACATGGCCATGTACAGCTGGTATGACTGGACACGGCAAGCAAGCATCGAGCCCTGGAAGCACTTTCTGCCGATGGCATCCAGGCTTCAGGCCTCCCTGCCAGGGGGCACCGTGGAGTGCATTTTCTGTCTCTTCAGACGATGCATGGCCGATTCCACAACCATAGAATGGTGCGGCAGCTGGGCCTTCTGGAACCCAGGGCGCTTGCGGACTCGATACATGGAATCGATCCGCTTGCTTAAAACCGGCGCCAAGGCCGGTGCCTCCCACATTCGGAAGAGGAGCCATTCCAGCATTGGAGGAACCGGCACAGTAAAGGCCTCCCTCGGGGAGAGTCATACTGCAGGGCGAGCTCCTCGGCTCAAGGCTCCTCCTCGGGATCCGCAGGAACATTCAAAGCCCTGGCCATGTCCCTGACAAACTCTGAGAACCGGGTGTCCTCCAGTGGGGACCTACTCTGGGGCTCGGACTACGGTGAGTCCGAAGGGACACACCAAGTCCGAAAGGTATCGGGGGACTCCTCGTCCTCCGTCTCCCATGCAGACTCATCCGAGGACGAGTCGAGGGGCTCCGACCGCGCGGGCTCCGGCAACACCCGCCCCGATGCCGGGGCCATCGGCGTCGACGCCCTCGGTCCCGAACGGGAGGTCGAGGGAGACCGTGACCGAGTTTGGACTCGGGCCTTCATGGCTTCGAGAACCGGGTCGGTCTCTGGGGTCGACTTAGACTTCGACGTCCCGGTGGTCGGGGCAGATGCACCAGTCAGGCTGGCCATCAGCACCCGCTGCTGATCCATGAAGGCAGACAGTCTGCACTCCAAGGCTGTCAGCCTGAGTCCAAGCTCAGGAGACTCAGCAGCCACCGACTCGGGCGTCGGCTCCCTGGGAGGAGAGTCCTCGAGGACAACTGGACTTACGTGCTCGACGGACTCCGGCTCTACACGGGATACCTTAGTTGGCTTCTCCAGCTCTAAGGGCCCAGGGCGGCGGTCAGGGTTCCGAGACATGGTCCTCGAGGAACCAGGGGCATCCTCCGACGCCGCCCTCACGAGATTTCTCTTCCTCTTATGCTCCCGACTGGGGGACCCCCTTTCAGAGGAACCCCGACGAAGCTCGGGATCAGACTCCCGAGACGTCGAGGCCTCCGACGAGGTCTGGGCATGACTGGAGGCAGAGTCATAAAAAATTCTCTCCTGATGCTGCCGGCTTCTGAGCACCTTAGTGGACATCTTACCACACGGGACACAGACCTTGGGATCATGGTCCGGCCCGAGGCAACGCAGGCAGCAGTCGTGTGTGTCGGTAAGAGACATGAGCTTCTTACAACAATCACATATTTAAACCACTGGAGGCCATCGGGGAAAAAAGGGCCCCTGCGAGGTCAAAAGACCGGCCCTCCATGAAAAAATTAAAAGAGCGTGAACGCGTGCCACAAAGGGCAAAAAAATGAAAAATAGAGATAGGGTCGATACCGGCGTACCGAACCCAGGCGGGAAGGGGAACCGGCGTCGAACCGGACCAAAGAGAGCGAAAATCGTAGAAAAAAATCAAACTTTTCCGGGTGACACGGACACACATCCATTGGGCTCCAAGGAAAAAGAAAGACTGATCAAGATGGCACCTTTGAGCGGGAAGGGGACCGCGCATGCGTGGGTGTATTCCCAAAGCCTTTCTAAGAAAGCTGGGGAAATGCTCCGCATGGGGGCTCCATCGACATCGATGTCACCCATATGTGAGGACTGACTTCCTGCTTGGTCCTGGAGAAAAAGGAGATATAGCCTGTTAAGGCGAAGAAAACAAAACCTTTTTCCGAGGGACAAGGACGTGTGTCCGAAGGGCTCCGCGGAAAAAGGGAGACTGAGCAAGATGGCACCCTTGGGCGGGAAGGGGACCACGCAGGCACGCTGCATTCCCAAAGGCTTTCTTTGAAAGCTGGGGAAATGCTCCGCACGGGGGCTCCATCGGCGCCGATGTCACCCATATGTGAGGACTGACTTCCTGCTTGGTCCTGGAGAAAGAAACACGTCCAAGGGGCTCCATGGCATAAAACGGATTGAGGATAAAGATGGCACCACAGTGGCAGGTGGGAAGACGCGCGCATTTGCAGCGAGCTTCCAAAAGCTTCTCGAGTGAACTGGGAATGCTCCCACTTGAGAGCTCCATCAGATGACATCACCCATGAGGACTTTTCTTCTGCTTGTCCATGGAGAATTCAGGTTTAAATCCCCATTCACTGAGGTTGCTAAGGAATAGATGCACAACAGTAGTAATGTGCTCAAACTTGGGAGGGAGAAAAGATTAAAGGTGAGCCTTGGAAACATCAACCCTCAGGCTGGTGTGGTTTCCCAATAGCTCCAAGGATGTACCATTTATGGAAGGAGGGATGGTTCTAAAATGAAAACAAAGGGGTAAAAGAAACAAGTTATAAAGTACTGTATCTCTATGAAGAGCTACCATCAGAGAGGCAAGGGAGCAAGCAAAGTGAAGCCACAGGACCAGTTAGAACAATGTCTCTTTTGATACGAGAAGCTGAATGGTTGCCTCATACACTGGCAGAACTATTGGCTGGCAGTCTTGCGAAGACGCCTAAATAGCTGGGAGGGGAGAAAGGGAAGGGAGGAAAGGAGAGAAGGGGAGGGGAGGGGTCTCTTCAGAAGTCTCTCTCAAAACCACAGGCTGTTGTCTATGGCAGTCTACGGTCATCCTGTTGCCAGAGGATGGTGTAGGCATGGGTTAAAACTACTTAAATTGGTTAACTGGTGGTAGTTGGGTCTGCAGCAGCCGTTGGCTTTACTTTCTTTTTTAAATTTAGATCTATGGCTCTCTTTCTCTCCCTCATCCACAACATTCACACTCTCCTCTCTACTCTTCCACTGGGCACTTGCAGCCTCCCAACTCCCACACCCTCCCACTTCAGTACTGCCACCTACATAGTAGGCTAGGCACAGGTAGAGAGAGGCAGCAGCTGGTTCCTCCAGTCTATAGCTGGTGGTTCCTGGGCTCCCTGCTGACTTTACTGCTAAAAATTCTTATCCTGCTAATGTGAGCAGGCATGGTCAATATATGGACCAGCAGATGTATAACAGTGGAAATTAAGCTATATCCATGTGGGATCATGATTCCAGCTGCATCTGCCCTATCAAGGCTAGAGACCAATCTCCCTGTCATCATGCTAGGCCTTGCTGCTCCAGATCTAGGTCACCCACTGAGAGCTTACCACACTGTTCTCTTGATTATGCTCAGTCTGGCCTGGAAGCATAAGCGAGGTGGGATAGAGTATCTGAGCTAAGCCATCCCTGCAGGAAGAGGGAACTCCAGTGTCAGAGGGGAATCTAAGACTACTGAAAAAGTGAGTTCCAAGTTGACCATCTAAAGATGAGAACACATTGGAGGATAGCTATGGTTAATGCTGATAGATCCTTACTAAGAGATAACACATGAAAATAGTTTTACAAGTGCAGCAAATGCACATTAAAAATCTAAATGGATATGCACAAGGATAAGGATACTTCAAAATGTATAAATACAAAAGAAAGATGAGTAATTTTTAGTGGAAAGTAAATGCTACAATAAGAGTTTCTGATGGGAGGCTTAAAGGTGGCAGACTGAAGATAAGGAAGAATTTATTCACAGAAAAGGCGACAGTTGAATGCAACAGCCATCCAGTGGAGGAAACTACTACTACTACTACTATTGAGCATTTATATAGCACTACCAGTCGTACGCAGCACTGTACAGACATGTAAGATAGTCCCTGCTCGTCAGAGCTTACAATCTAGTTAAGACAAACACAGAGCTGACAATCTAGACTAGACAAAAAACATGGCACTTACAATCTAGTCATGACAAACATAGAGGTCAAGATCTGAAAGCAACAGTGAAGAGGTGAGATTTCAACCTGGCTTTAAAGAGGGTTAGAGAGGGTGCCTGGCGTACAGATACCGGTAGCTTGTTCCAGGCGTAAGGTGCAGCAAGGTGAAAGGAGCGAAGTCTGGAATTAGCAGTAGGAGTGGAGGGCATAGACAGAAGTAGTTTGTTAGAAGAGCGGAATTCCCGAGAGGGGTTGTAAGGAGAGATAAGAGATGAAAGGTACTGAGGAGCTGCAGAGTGAATGTACTTAAAGGTCAGGAGGAGAAGTCTGAACTGGATGCGGAAGCGGACAGGGAGACAGTGAAGTGACTTGAGGAGTAATGTGGGTATAGCGAGGCTGGCAGATTAGTCACGCAGCAGAATGTTGAATGGATTGAAGGGGAAAGAGATGACTCAGAGGGAGACCAGCAAGGAGGAGGTTGCAGTAGTCAAGACGAGAGGTGACTAGATTCAAACTATGGGAAAAGAACATAGGACCCTTAGAAGTGGGTAAGAATGAGTAAAGTAAGATCAAGAAGGATCTGTAACTACTACAACAAGACATAAAAAGAGCTTTTTGTCTTGTATCTGCTATTTTACTCTTATATTTCCATTTTAATTTTCTTCTGCATAGTCAGGGTTCCCTTTTTCCACTTACCATAACCCTGTTGCTGCCCTGGATAGGCTTGCTGGCCTGGGTACTGCTGCTGCTGCTGTGGTGGGTAACCTTGTTGCTGAGGTGGTCCTTGATAGGCATCCTGTTGACCATACTGTGAATTTCCTGCAAGGTGATTGGAGGACAGAAAAAGCTCATTTAAAAAAAAGACAGGTTCCCTCTTTCCCCTGTCGGGTGAAATGCACAACCAACACCACAGGAAAAATAAAAATGGAAAAAAAAGCAATTGATTTTGAAAGTTAAAAAGAAATGAAAAGTCAAACTAAATAGAAGAAGGAATTCAGCCAAACATACTGCAGTTAAAGTCAATTTTGCAAGAGTGACCTGCAGGACTTTCAGCATCCCTGACAAACAAGCATTACACTTACTGGAACATAACAGTCATAAGATCATGACTACGCTAAATAAAATTTAAGGAGGACAAATTAAAGACATCTACAAAAGCACAGGACTAGCTACACAAGATCAGCAAGCTGTTTCCTAAAGGCACTATGTATATAATGTGGACGCAAAAGTACAGCTGAACCAATGGATTTATGTTGGTTAATAGAAATTTCCCATGGAGAAAAATTGGTTATTTAAAAATGTTTCTTAGTTCTTTTACTTATGTTAGAAATGACAAACTGTAGTTATATATTTTAGGTATCTGCAAGAAGTTCTTTTTGATTGCTCAAGGTCCTCTGTGGTTTCCAACACAACCATCAACTAGTTTTCTACAAGAGCTTTGCATAGCTATAACAGGTTGGTTTTGTGCAAAAATCTCTCACTCCTTGGTTGGGTGGGTGGGAGGGGTTGATATATGTGTGTATGTGTGTGAAGGTATATAGATACCTCCTTCGTAGTAATGTTGTAAGGAATCCTCATAAGGCCTATCGTAGCCTTGTTCAGGATACGACGGTTGCTGATAACCGTAATCATTATGACCTACATCAATTCGACAAGAAACAGGAAGAAATGTTAATGGCCTTACGAGTGAAACTCCCTACAAAAAGATTTAAATTTTCAGATAAAGAGGAAAAAAAAAGATTCAACTGGCAGCACATTAAAAGATTTTTGAACGCTATCAGCCAAGAATTACCAATACGATATTTTTCTATAGGGTGTTCACAAGTGACATTCAAGCACAGAACAGTAGCTTTGGAATTGCTATAGAAATATCTAGTTGTAACCTTTTAACAGTCCTTGACACTTAAACAAACACTACTGCTTGTGAAAAAGAATATAAGCATTAGGCCTTTGACATGTAAATAAATGGAATTAAATTAGCTTGAACGAAAATGATTATCATATTTATTTAACACCTGCTCACCTGATTTCTAACTTGCTAAAATTGGATAATAGTCATGTACAATGTTATAATGAATAGAACATCAAAACATCATTGAGGGCCTGATTTACTAAGGCATTTCTCTTATTCTATGTCTATAGAACAATAAAGCTTAGTAAGTCAGTCCCCTAAAACAAAATAAATTGATAAACATGCTTCTGCATAAAATTTCCCATCCATCTGATTTGGAATATAGTTCTATGACCATTACTCTGGGAATGAGGTTTGGAGGGAACTCCCCCCCCCCCCCCACAAAATTCTCACCTTCCTAACTGGCAGAGGCTTGGAGCACTACAGAGAAGTCACTAAGCTTAAAACCAGGGAGTTGGCTTAAAAATATAGCCTATATTTAGTAAGCACACTCTTACTGGTCATAGTTTGGGCTGCTGTGCTAAGGGAGCTACCCAGCTATAAGGCAGAGGCAGAGGGGATAGCGTAGTTACTCACCTCTAACAGGTGTTCTCCAGGGACAGCAGGAATCAGTCCTCACATATGGGTGACGTTGACGGAGCCAATCCCCAGCTTTCGAAGAAAGCCTTTGGGACTGCATCACGCATGCGCGGTCCCCTTCCCGCCCAAAGGTGTCATCTTGCTCAGTCAGATGACATAGCTAAAAAGACAGCAAAAGGATAAAAATTAATCAAGGACTGCAACTCCAGGGGAGGAGGGAGGGTCGTGAGGACTGATTCCTGCTGTCCCTGGAGAACACCTGTTACAGGTGAGTAACTACGCTTTCTCAGGAACAAGCAGGAAATCAGTCCTCACATATGGGACTCCCTAGCTATAGGCTACCGAGAACCCATAACTGAAAAATAGGCTCCCTCTAGATGAGTCGCAGCAGCCATGATAGGAGTTCAACCAAGAATGTAACACTCCGATAGCCTGACACCAAAGGGTTGGAGGATAGGAGTTGCCTAAACCTCGAACAGATTATGGAGTAAGCCTGGCCGAAAGTGCTGTCCCATTGGGACTCCCTATCCAAGCAGTAATGGGCTGCAAACGTCTGGCTTGAAGACCAAGTTGCGACCCGGCAGATGTCTGCCAGCGGAACAGAGCGGACGTAAGCCACTGATGCGGCCTTAGCCCTGACCCGGTGGGCCGTGACTCGACCCTGTAACAGGAGATCAGCCGCCCTGTATGCCCAGGCGATGCAATCCGCCACCCAGGTGGACAACGTACGCTTGGAGATCGGCATCCCCAGCTTACTGGGGTCATAAGAGACGAAGAGCTGAGGAGCTCTTCGATGTCCCCGCGTACGCTCCATGTAGAAGGCCAATGCCCTCTTAAAGTCCAGGGTATGCAGAACTGCTTCTGCCCGACTGGCATGGGCCCTGGGAAAGAAGGTCGGAAGCACCATCTCCTGGTTGAGGAGGAAAGAGGAGACCACTTTTGGCAGGAAGTTGGGGTGCGTGCGAAGCACCACTCTGTTCTTAAAGAACTGTGTGAACGGTCTATCGGACACCAGAGCTTGCAGCTCACTCACTCGTCTAGCCGATGTGAGTGCCACCAAGAAAAGCATCTTCCAAGAAAGGAAGCGGAGATGGCAGGTAGCCATCGGCTCAAAGGGTGGGGGAGTAAGCTGCTGCAAGACCACATTCAGATCCCATTCGTTTGCCGGGGGGCGAACTGGGGGTTTCAGCAGAAGCAGACCTCTCAGGAACCTGGAAAACAAGGGGTGTACAGAGAGAGGTTGCCCTTCCACTGGAGAGTGGTGTGCTGATAAAGCACTAAGGTGAACTCAGACCAAATTTGACTTGAGGCCTAAATCTGAAAGGTGAAGCAGGTACTGCAGCACCACAGCCACCTGGCAGGAGAATGGGTTTTCACTCTGCTGAGTACACCATACCTCAAACCTACACCACTTAAATGCATAGGTTTTCCTAGTCGATTGCCTTCTAGAGGCTAGCAGCACATCCTCTATCTTTTTCAGGAGGAGAAGTGGTGCAAGGACTACCCTTTCAGCAGCCATGTCATCAGGTTGAGAGACCTGAGGTTGGGATGCAGAAGTGAGCCCCCGTCCTGTGACAGGAGATTGGGTGGAAATCCCAGAGGAATTGGAGCCTCCTCCGTTAGCTGCAGGAGGAGTGGAAACCGAGGCTGTCTCGGCCACCTGGGGGCCACCAGGATGACCGGGGGCCTTGTCCTGAAGGATCTTGAATAAGATCCGAGCTACCAGGGGCATGGGAGGAAACGCATATAGGAGGCCCACAGACCATGATATTAGGAAAGCATCTGCAGCTACCCTGGGTAGGTGCGGTTGTCTGGAACAGAAACGGGGCAACTGGTGATTTTGAGGGCTCACAAACAAATCTATGGATGGTCGCCTCCAACACTGGAAGAGTTGCTGGGCAATGTTGGAATTCAGTTACCACTTGTGCGGTTGGAGAATTCTGCTTAGCTTGTCTGCTAGGAAGTTCTCCTGACTTGGTAAGTAGACCGCCTTGAGGAACATACCCTCGCTGACTGCAAAGGAGCATAGGTCCAGGGTTTCCTGACACAGGATGCGAGAGCCTGTGCCCCCTTGTTTGTTCGCTACTTGGTTGTCTGTCTGAATCAAGACAGACTGATGAGCCAGGGTTTGGCAGAAGGTCCGAAGAGCTAGGCGAATCGCTCAAAGCTCTAGGAGATTGATTTGTTGTGTGCTCTCCCACGGAGACCACACACCTTGAGTGCAGACCTGTTGGCAATGCGCAACCCATCCCAGCAGGGATGCATCCATAGTCAGCACCTTCGAGTGCGTGGGAGGCTGAAAAGGCTCTCCCTCCAGAAGGTTGTGAGGCTGAAGCCACCATTTTAAAGACTGTATCAGGCGATGGGACACCTTGATGTTGTCTCTGAGTGCCTGTGGCTTGTGTCCACTGGTCCCTGGAGGCACCACTGAGCTGTTTTCATGTGTAGTCGAGCATTGGGTGTCACATGCACTGTGGAGGCGCAGAAAGTGTCTTGCTGAGATGCGAGATCTGCGACTCACACTGCACTAAGGCTACCAGTCTTTGTGCCCTTTCCTCTGGTAGATAAGCCCTTGCCTGAAGGGTGTCTAACCTTGCCCCTATGAACTCCAGTCCCTGAGAGGGAACCAGAGTGGACTTTGTGTAGTTGATCACAAAGCCTAGGTGCTGGAGCAACTCGATAGTGCGGGACGTGGCCTATTGGGCTTCTAGAGCTGACTGGGCTCTGAAGAGCCAGTCGTCTAAGTAGGGGAAGACAAATACCCCTTGAGTACTTAGAAAGGCCTCCACCACCGCAAGGCACTTTGTGAATACCCTGGGTGCCGAGGCTAGGCCAAAGGGAAGCACTTTGTACTGAAAATGGTTTCCTCCCATTACAAAACTTAGATAATGTCTGTGGTCTGGATGAATCAAGATGTGTGTATACGCATCTTTTAGATCTAAGGAGCATAGCCAGTCTCCCTGGTGGAGGTAAGGCAGCAATATTCCAAGGAAAAGCATCTTGAACTTTTCCCTCACCAGGAACTTGTTTAGGCTTCGCAGGTCGAGGATAGGTCTTAGGCCTCCAGTTCTCTTTGGTATCAGAAAGTACCTGGGGTAGAAGCCTGTGCCTGTAGGTGGTGAGGCACCGGTTCTACCGCCTGACCCTCGAGAAGACCTGTTAACTCCTTCAAGAGGAGGTCCCTGTGAAGAGGGGGTCTGAGAGGCTCCCCTGATAGTGAGAGGGAGGCACCTGGCTGAGATGTAACCGACAGCCCATTTGGAGAACCCAGGTGTCCATTGTAATAGCTGGCCACCTGTCGGCATACAGGGTCAGCCTTCCTCCTGTGCAGGGCCTTGCGTCCTTTGCGAGAGAGACTATGCTCCGGGAGTCAAAAGCCCCCTCCAGGCTGGGCCGGAGCCAGTGCCTAGGGCTTGGGGGCCTTTTGCTTACACGGGCCTTGCCCCCGTCCCTTGGCCTGCTGCCCCTGCTGGGAAGGCCTGATACGTGGGGTAGTTTTGGTAAGCTGATCCTTTCCTCGGGAAAAAGGGCTTCTTACCCTAGCCCTTCTTCTTAGAAGGGGCAGATGTCTTCTTCTCGAGTCTTGTCCAGGTCAGGTACTCGGACTCGATCTCGGCAGCCTTCTCAGTCATGGGCTTGCCAAAGAGGTTTTCACCTCGGCAAGGGACATCGACCAACTTGTCCTGAACCCATGGCTCCAGGTCTGATGACTGTAGCCATGCCTGGCGTCGTGCACCGATGCCAGCCCCTGCTACCTGGGCCGGAGCCTCGAAGCCATCATAGGCTGCTCGAGTCAAACTTCAAGCACTCTCGGATCCCAGTGGACAAAATTTGGAAGCGCTGCAAAGGTCCCTCAGAGAGACCAGCCGAGAACCCGGCAATCTCCTTTGCCAGGTCTCGCAGGTACAGCTGGTATGTCTGGATTCGGCATGACAGCGTCGAACCCTGGTAGCACTTTCTGCTGAGAGCATCCATGTTGCGGGCCTCCCGGCCAGGAGGCACCAAGCAGTGCATCTTCTGGCACTTGAGCCAGTGCATGGCCAATTCCACAACCATGGAGTTGTGCGGTAGCTGTGCCTTTCGGAACCCAGGGCTCTTATTTATTTATTTAGCCAGTTTTGTATACCACATTTTCCTTCAATCAAGGTGGTTAGGGACAGGACAAAAAGGGTCTACACTGAACAGAGGTGAACAGACAAACATTTAATTCTGGGGGGAGAGCCCAGATCTGGTTCTTTGGTGGTTTGTGCCTGTATCGGTGGTGATTGAGTTATGGGGTTTGTTCAAATGAGTCCATGAACAGGTGGGTTTTAAGGGATTTGCAGAAGTCCTTGAGGTCTTTTTGTGCTCGTAGATCCTCAGGGAGGGAGTTCCATAGATCCGGTGCCGCGAGTGATAACGCCCTCATGGAAGTTGCTTGCTTTGTTCTGTGGTATCCGGCTGGGCTGCGGAGTTTATTGCTGCCTTGGGTTCGCCTGGGTCTGCTGCTTGTGTCTTTAGTTATCAAGGTCTGTAGAACCTTTGCTGGGCAGTGGTGTATGATTTTGAGGATGGTTAGTGTAGCCTTGAATTTTGTCCATGCATTTATAGGTAGCCAGTGCAACTGCTGGAGAACCAGTGTTATGTGTTCGTACTTGGCTGTGCCAGTGATTATGCGAGCTGCAGTGTTTTGGACCATTTGAAGTGCGTGCAAAGTTTGCTTTGGTAGCCCCTGGTATAAGGAATTTCCGGACTCGATAGATGGAATTGATTCACCTGCTGAGGACTGGCATTGAGGCCGGTGTCTCCCATATTCGGCATGACAGCATCGTGGGGCCAGGCAATGATGCTTTCTGCGAGGCAAGGAAGGAAATGAGACTGTGTTCCAATGCCATCATTCTGGCTTACACTCAGGAGTTGCAGCCTTCGATGTGGACATCGGGGGTGACCGGGTCTGGCATCAGTGAAGAGAGGGAGTCTTCAATGGGACAGGTCTCAGGCATCAGTGATCTGTCACCAGAGGCCTCAGCGTTTGTTCTGGGCACCTTTGCCGGCCACTCCTGCTCCGAATCCTCAGATACCCTCTGGGGACTGTGGGACCTGGCACAAGACTTGCCGTGTGTCCGATTTCCAGGATGAAGTCCTCGAGGATTTCTTCTTCTTCTTGCGCTCCCGCTGTCAGAGTGTCTGTGGACCAGATTGGGCGCCGCGAGGGCTTTACGCAACTCAGAGGATCCTTGCGGAGCCTTAGAGTGCGAGGTTACCTGTGACACAAGGGCAGAATCTGACCTGAGAAGATGTTGCCTTGCTTCTGCCGACGACTTTGGATGGCTTTCGCAGACATCTTTTTGCAGAGGGAGCAAACCGCTGGGACATGATTGGCACCTAAACACTGGAGGAAGCAGTCACGTGTATTGGTTAGGGACATGCTCTTTGTGCACCAATCACACTTTCTGAACCCACTAGTTACTGGGGCAAAAAAGATGCTGCGAGGTCGAAGACCCTCAACATGGCCAGTGGTTAGAAAAGGCGCTGAAAGAAAAAACTAAAAACTGTTCCGAGACTCGAAGCAGGGAAAGGGACCGGTGCTAACCAGAGAAGGAAATGCACTTTAATGCACAAGAAAATCAAAATTTTTCTGGGGAAAGAAGACGGACATCTGTAGGGCTCCACGGAAAAAGGGAGACTGAGTAAGATGGCACCCTTGGACGGGAAAGGGATCATGCATGTGTGGTGGCATCTCCCAAAGGCTTTCTTTGAAAGCTGGGAAGATGCTCCATCCACATGTGAGGACAGACTTCCTCTTGTTCCTGGAGAACCTGTGTGATGTGCAGAGGTGAAGTGCACATGTCTGTGTGTGAATATAAATATGAATATGTGTGGATGTGGGTGCATGTGTGTGGTGCGTGTGTGTGTGTGTGGAGCTGGGGTACGTGTCTGTCCTATGGAGGAGGAGGTACCTATGTGCGAGTGTGTAGTGTAGGATGCTCACAGATGTGTTCTGGGGGGAGGAGAATGCACCTTTTGGTAAACAGGCATTGTGCCCTTTTGTCCCCATGCATTCATCCCTTTAGCTTCCAACACCTTGCACGTTACCTTCTCCCTCCAATCCCTCCTGACTGTTCCCCTTCCAGACTCTCTTGCCATCTCCCTCCCCTGCCCTCCATTTCTCCATCCTCTTCTCTTTTCTTTTTTTTTTAAGTTACTGGCCCTTTAAGTTTTTGCAGTTTCACTCCCCCTTCCTATCTAATTTTTTTTTAAAATTATTGCAGGCCCTGACATGCTTTCCTCGTTTGCGCATGGTAGACTGATCCCTGCGGACAGGCTGCTGCCTTCCAGGCCGCAATCATGGTCTTTCCCTCCTGTTCTGCTTGCATCTGGGCTGTGATTGCGATTGTGGCATCTCCTTTCTTTTCTGCCTGCGGGGATCTGATCATGGCTGTCTTTTTGCCCCACAATAACTTTTTTTTTTTCCACCCAAAGGTGGAGGGGCAAATAAATAACAAGTGTTAATTTCTGGTCATCATGGCAACCTGCCACCTGAGAGTTGTCAAACCCCGGGTTAAACTGTACTGGTTACAGTATTTTCAAAGTAATTAACCTATAGTGTCCAACTCCCAATTGTTCTTATACTACACTTCCATATTAATGAGGTTCATAATAGTAACTCTGATCAACCGTAGTTGTTAAATGTTACCCTTATGAATTACCTTAAAAATCCATGCTATTGAACTACAAAAGCTGTACAATACTTTCAGTCTCAGACTAGCATAGTTTACAAACAGGTGCCCAATCACACTTGGTCTTTTAAATCTGCCTGGAGTCCTGAAGTTTGGAAATGGAGTGTCATTTTTCTAACAAATATCAGAGGAAAAAAAACTCTTTATGGACATTCATTTTTAGATATATCTTAACTTCAATATGTACTTCCAACTTCCTAGGTAGCCAAGGATATAGCTGTGCCTTCAACATTTTAACATATCTAGAAATATGTAGTTATAAGACACACCAGAAATGAGAACTAACTGGCAACTCACTGCTGATAAAGAATTCAGAGCAGCTTTGTCTTTTTTCTTTTTTTTTTCAAAAAAAAAATAAAAAAAATAAAAAGGGCTAAAAATAGCAGCAAAAGCAATAAAAAATGTATCTTTGGGAGGCTACACTATCAAAAAACAAAGGTGCTTACTGTAATGTACACTCAATCCTCGGTATTCGCGCGTTCCGTATTCATATTTAAGAAATAGTAATCCACTTTTCGATATTCATGGTTCCTCCCAGCTATTCGTACACCGTGAATACTGGAAAGTGGGTCAATCTTGTTCCTCCCAGCCAAAAAAGCGTTAACATTTTCAAGCTTTTTGGCTGGGAGGAACAGGATTGACCCACCTTTCAGTATTCACGATCCGCGAACAGCCGGGAGGAGTACGTGAATACCGAGAAGTGGGTCACTACAATCAACCCTCGGTATTTGCTTTTTCACTATTTACGTCGCTTTCAGGGAACCTATCCCCCCGCGAATACCGAGGATAGAGTAGTTACTCACCTGTAACAGATGCTCTACAGGAGCAGCAGGAATCAGTCCTCACATATGGGTGTCATCGGCGCCGATGAAGCCCTAGCGGAGCATTTCCCCAGCTTTCTATGAAAGCCTTTGGGAATGCAGGCACGCATGCGCGGTTCCCTTCCCGCCTAAAGGTGCCATCTTACCTCAGTCAAATGACATAGCTAAGAACAGCACACAAAAATGAAAAAATAAACTATGTACAACTGCAACTCCAAGGGGAGGAGGGAGGGTTGTGAGGACTGATTCCTGCTGCTCCTGGAGAAAGAGTAGTTACTACCCTGCAACAGGTGTTCTCCAGGAGCAGCAGGAATCAGTCCTCACATATGGGTGACGTCGGCGCCGACGGAGCCCTCGTGGAGCAATTTCCCCAGCTTTCAAAGAAAGCCTTTGGGAATTGCAGCGCGCATGCGCGGTCCCCTTCCCGCCCAAGGGTGCCATCTTGCTCAGTCTGATGACATAGCTAAAAGATAGCAAAAAAATTAGCAAAAACGAAAGGATAGGACTGCAACTCCAAGGGGAGGAGGGAGGGTTGTGAGGACTGATTCCTGCTGCTCCTGGAGAACACCTGTTACAGGTGAGTAACTACTCTTTCTCCAGGACCAAGCAGGAAGTCAGTCCTCACACATGGGACTCCCTAGCTTAAGGCTACCGGAGGCCTCAAGTGGAAAAATGAGCTCCCTCTAGCTCAGCAGCACAGAAGGAAGGAATCTCCTCTGAAAACGCCCCCGACCGGTAGCCCAACACCAGGGCCGGAGGGTAGGAGTTGCCTAAACCTCAAAGAGATTATGGAGGACTGCCTGTCCGAAAGCACTGTCCCTGTGGGACTCCCTCTCTAGGCAGTAATGGGCCGCAAAAGTCTGGCTTGAAGACCAAGTAGCGGCCCGGCAGATGTCTGCCAACGGAACAGAGCGGAGATGAGCCACTGACGCAGCCTTCGCCCTAACACGATGAACCGTGACTCGACTCTCTAACGAGAGGCCGGCCGCCCCATAAGCCCAAGCGATACAGTCAGCAACCCATATGGACAAAGTACGCTTGGAGACAGGTAGCCCCAACTTATTGGGGTCAAAAGAAACGAAGAACTGAACAGCCCTTCTATGCTCTCGCGTACGGTCAAGGTAGAAGGATAAGGCCCTCCTACAGTCCAGGGTATGCAGGACCATTTCAGCCCGGCAGGTGTGCGGCCTGGGAAAGAAGGTCGGAAGAACCACCTCCTGGTTGAGATGAAAAGTAGAAACCACTTTTGGAAGAAACTTAGGGTGAGTCCGTAAGACTACCCTATTCCTGTATAACCTAGTGTAAGGAGGATCAGACACTAGGGCCTGAAGTTCACTAACGCGCCTAGCAGAAGTAAGGGCTACCAAAAACAAAGTTTTCCAGGAAAGAAAACGAAGAGGGCAGGTAGCCATAGGCTCAAAAGGCGGACAGGTAATCCGCTGTAAGACCACATTCAGATCCCACTCAGGGGCTGGTGGGCGTAAAGGAGGCTTAAGGAGAAGGCGGCCTCGGAGAAAACAAGCCACCAAAGGGTGGTGGGAAAGAGGCCTGCCATCCACCGGTGCGTGATGTGCAGAGAGAGCACTGAGGTGGACTCTGACAGAGTTGGACTTAAGGCCCAGATTGGAGAGGTAAAGCAAGTATTGCAAGACCACTGCTACCAAGCAGGAGAAGGGATTCTCAGACTGCTGAGCACACCAAATGGAGAACCGACGCCACTTAAGAGCGTAGGACTTCCGGGTGGAAGGCCTCCTCGAGGCCAAGACAACCTCTCCCACCTCCCGAGGCAGCTGGAGGGGAGCAAGGACTACCCTTTCAGCAGCCAGGCCATCAGATGAAGGGACCGGAGGTTGGGGTGTAGGAGAGACCCTTGATCCTGTGTCAGGAGATCGGGTTGAAACCCCAGAGGAAGAGGAGTGTCCACCGCCAGCTGCATTAGAAGCGGGAACCAAGGTTGTCTCGGCCACCGAGGAGCCACTAGGATCAGCGAGGCCTTGTCTCTGAGAACTTTGAAGAGTGTTCGAGACACCAGCGGCATGGGAGGAAAGGCATACAAGAGGCCCGTGGACCATGGAATCAGAAAAGCATCCGCCGCTACTCTGAGAGGATGCGGTTGTTGAAAGCAGAATCTGGGAAGTTGCCGGTTCAGAGGACTGGCAAGCAGATCCATGGTGGGGAGTCCCCACTTGAGAAAGATCCGCTGAACAACCAGTGGATACAATCTCCATTCGTGTGGTCGGAGGATCCTGCTTAGCTTGTCTGCCAAGTAATTTTCCTGACCTGGGAGATAGACCGCTTTGAGGAGGATGCCGTGGTGGACGGCCCAAGAGCACAGTCTTCGTGCCTCCTGACAGAGAAGGAAGGAGCCTGTGCCTCCTTGTTTGTTCACGTAGAACATTGCAACCTGATTGTCCGTCTGGACCAGCACAGACTGGTGAGAAGTGAGGTGGGAGAAGGCTCTCAGAGCTAGGCGGATGGCTCTGAGCTCCAGGAAGTTTATCTGCTGCGCAGACTCCCAAGGAGTCCAGAGGCCTTGAGTACATGTCCCTTGGCAATGTGCTCCCCAACCCAGGAGAGAAGCATCGGTTGTTAGCACCTGAGAAGGCGGAGGAGATTGAAAATCCACTCCCAGTAGCAGTTTTGGCAGATGAAGCCACCACCGCAGAGAAGAGACCAGCAGGTCGGAGACCTGTACTGAGTCCGTCAGGCTCCCCGTGGCCTGATGCCATTGAGTGCGAAGGCACCACTGAGCAGGTCGCATGTTCAGGTGGGCATTGGGGGTCACATGGACCGTGGAAGCCATATGGCCGAGCAGTCTCAGAAATTGCCTGGCAGAGACCAGGGAATTGCTGTGAAAGTGGCTGGCGAGATCCATGAGTCTGTGTGCTCTGTCTAGAGGCAGGAAGGCCCGCGCCTGAAGTGTGCTTAACCTTGCGCCGATGAATTCGAGATCTTGAGAGGGGAGCAAAGTGGACTTTGCGAAGTTTATGACAAAGCCCAAGTGCTGGAGCAGAGACACAGTGTGATGAGTGGCCTGAGTGGCCTCTTGGGAAGACTGGGCCCTGATTAGCCAGTCGTCCAGGTATGGAAACACAAAAAGGCCTTGAAGTCTTAGATAGGCCGCCACCACTGCTAGGCATTTGGTGAACATCCTGGGGGCGGAGGATAGGCCAAAGGGCAGTACTCTGTACTGGTAATGATTTCCTCCCACAACAAACCTGAGATATTGTCTGTGGTCTGGATGACTAAGGATGTGAGTATAGGCATCCTTCAGATCTAAGGAGCATAGCCAGTCGCCCTGCTGGAGGTAGGGCAGCAGGATTCCAAGGGTAAGCATCTTGAACTTTTCCCTTGCCAGGAACTTGTTGAGGTTTCGCAAGTCCAGGATGGGTCTGAGGCCTCCTGTTCTTTTTGGTATCAGAAAGTACCTGGAATAAAAGCCACAGCCTGTTCCTGAAGATGACTTGCTAACTCCTGAAGGAGTAAGTCCCTGTGCAGAGGGAGTCTCGGAGGCTCCCCTGGAAAGTAGGAGGGAGGTACCTGGTGAAAGTGTAGAAGATAGCCTTTCTGAACTATATGAAGCACCCAGGTATCTGATGTGATGGCTGACCACCTGTGGGCAAAGTGGACCAGCCGGCCTCCTGTGCTGAGAGAAACCAGCTGAGGGGAAGAGGCTATGCTGATGGAGTCAAAAACCCCCACCCTGCTGAGCAGGGGCCGGTGTTGTGGACTTGGGGGCCTGCTGCCTACGGGACCCATTACTCCGTCCCTTGGCCTGCTGACCCTTTTGGGGAGCTGCTGAGGCCTGATATGGAGGGTAGTGTTTATAGGCAGCCGCCTTCCTCGGGTAAAAGGGCTTTTTCCCCGAGCCCTTCTTCTTCTGAGAAGGGGCAGAGGTTTTTCTGGACAGCCTAGTTCTGGTCAGAGTCTCGGTCTCGATCTGTGCAGCCTTTTCAGCCATGGGTTTGCCAAAGAGGTTTTCACCTCTGCAGGGGACATAGACCAATTTGTCCTGTACCCATGGCTCGAGGTCGGATGACTGAAGCCAAACCTGTCGGCGGGCACCGATGCCGGCCCCGGCTACTCGAACCGATGCTTCGAAGCCATTGTAGGCTGCTCGAGAGATAAACTTCGAGCACTCTCGAATACCAGTGGACAAGGCTTGGAACCTCTGCAAAGGTTCCTCGGAGAGACCAGCAGAGAACCCGGCAATTTCTTTTGCCAGATCTCGGAGATACATGCCCATATAGAGCTGGTAGGTCTGGACTCGACAAGCAAGCATAGAGCCCTAGAAGCACTTTCTACCGAGGGCATCCAGGTTCCGGGCCTCCCGGCCGGGAGGCACCGAGGAGTGCATCTTCTGACTCTTGAGTCGATGCATGGCCGATTCCACCAACATGGAATGGTGCGGTAGTTGTGCCTTTTGGAACCCGGGGCTCTTGCGGACTCGATAAATGGAATCGACCCGCTTGCTTAACACCGGCGCCGGGCTCTCCCACATGCGGAAGAGAAGTCGTTCCAGCATCGGAGGAACCGGTACAGTAAAGGCCTCCTTCGGGGGAGAGTCATACTGGAGGGCATCGAGTTCTTCGGCTCGAGGCTCCTCCTCGGGATCCGCGGGGAATGCCAAGGCCTTGGCAATATCCCGCACGAAGTCCGAGAACCGGGTGTCCTCCGGGGGGGACCGTCTCCGAGGTTCGGACTCGGGTGAGTCTGATGGGACACACCGAGTCCGAAAAGTACCAGGTGACTCTTCGTCCTCCGTTTCCCAGTCTGACTCCTCGGAGGAGGAATCGAGCGGCTCCGGTCGGGCGGGCACCGATGCCCTCCGCCCCGACGCCGAGGGTGTCAGCGTCGACGACCTCCGTCCCGAACGGGAGGCCGAGGGAGACCGCGACCGAGGATCGACTCGAGCTCGTATGGACTCGAGGATCGGCTCGGTCTCCGGGGTCGACTTGGACGTCGACGTCCCGGTGGCCGGGGCAGATGCATTGGCGAGGCCAGCGATCAATGCCCGCTGCTGGTCAATGAAGGCAGCCAAACTGCTCTCCAAGGCCGTCAACCTGATTCCAAGCTCAGGAGACCCAGCAGCCCCCAACTCGGGCCCCGATGGCGTCGGGCCCGACGTCGGCTCCTTCGGAGGCGAGTCCACGAGGACTACAGTACTCAGGTGTCCAGGCGACTCCAGTTCGAGACGAGGATGTTTCGAAGGCCTCTCCGACTCCGAGGACCCGGGACGGCTATCGGGGCTATGCGACCTGGCCCACGAGGAACCAGGAGCGTCCACCGACGCCGCCCTTGCGGGTTGTTTCTTCCGATGATGTTCCCAGGTAGGAGACCCCGGCTCAGAGGAACTCCGACGATGCTCAGGACCGGAGTCCCGGGACGTCGAAGCCTCTGACGAGGTCCGGGCCCGGCCAGACGCGGAGTCAGAGAAGATTCGTTCCCTTTGATGCTGCCGACTCCTCAACGCCTTTGAGGACATCTTGCTACACGGACCACAGATCATCGGTTCATGATCGGGTCCGAGGCAGCGGAGGCAGCAGTCATGTGTGTCGGTAAGAGACATAAGTTTCTTACACCGATCACACTTTTTAAACCCGCTGGCAGCCATCGAGGGAAAAAGGGCCCCTGCAAGGTCAAAAGACAGGGCTGCCAGTGAAAAATAAAAAAATGGCACAAACACTTGTCACGAAGGACAAAAAACCGAAAAATAAAGAACGGACCCGTTACCGGCGTAGCGGGTCCGGGCGGGAAAAGGATCCGGCGTCAAACCGAGAAATAATAAGAAATTTGAAATAAAATCTACTTTTTCTGCGGCGATCACAAACAGCGTCTGTAGGGCTCCGCGGAAAAAAGACAACTGAGCAAGATGGCACCCTTGGGCGGGAAGGGGACCGCGCATGCGTGCTGCAATTCCCAAAGGCTTTCTTTGAAAGCTGGGGAAATTGCTCCGTGAGGGCTCCGTCGGCGCCGACGTCACCCATATGTGAGGACTGACTTCCTGCTTGGTCCTGGAGAACATCTGTTACAGGTGAGTAACTACTCTTTCTCCAGGACCAAGCAGGAAGTCAGTCCTCACATATGGGTGACTCCCCAGCTCCGGGCTACCGAGGAACCCACGCTGAACAAGAGTATTCCCTATAGTCTCAGCAGCAAAGAAAAGCTTTCCAAGGACACAACCTCCACCGGTAGCCCAACAGAGGGCAGGAGTTGCCTAAACCTCAAAGAGATTCCGGAGTACTGCTTGGCCAAAAGCACTGTCCCTACAGGACTCCCTCTCCAGACAGTAATGGGCTGCAAAAGTCTGGCTTGAAGACCAAGTTGCAGCCCTGCAGATGTCTACCAAGGGCACAGAGCGGAGATGAGCCACTGAGGCAGCCATTACCCTGACACGGTGGGCCGTAACCCGACCCTGCAAAGGAAGTTCAGCCGCCTTGTAAGCCCAGGTGATACAGTCAGCCACCCAGATGGACAAGGTACGCTTGGACACAGCCAACCCCAACTTGTTAGGCTCAAAGGATACGAAGAGCTGAGTAGCCCTTCTATGTCCCTGCGTACGGTCAAGGTAGAAGGATAAGGCCCTCCTACAGTCCAGGGTATGCAGAACTGCTTCAGCCTGTCTTGCTTGAGGCCTAGGGAAAAATGTTGGAAGAACCACCTCTTGGTTGAGGTGGAAAGAGGAGACAACCTTTTGGGAAGAACTTAGGGTGAGTCCTGAGGACTACCCTGTTCCTATAAATTCTGGTGTAAGGCCTATCACAGACCAGGGCCTGAAGCTCACTCACTCGCCTAGCCGAAGTAAGGGCTATCAGGAAGAGTGCCTTCCAGGAGAGGAAGCGTAGTGGGCGAGTAGCCATCGGCTCAAAAAGTGGACGAGTCAGTTGCTGCAAGACCACATTCAACTCTCACTCAGGGGCAGGAGGACGGATGGGAGGCTTGAGTAAAAGCAAGCCCCTGAGAAAGCGGGACACCAAGGGGTGAACCGATAGAGAATGTCCCTCCACCAGTGAGTGGTGAGCTGCTAGAGCTGAGAGGAGGACCCGAACAGAATTGGACTTGAGTCCCTGATTGGACAAGTGTAGTAAATACTGAAGCACTACTGGTACCGTACAGGAGAAAGGATCCTCTGTACGTAGCTGACACCACACAGAAAACCTTCTCCATTTGAGAGCATAGGTTTTTCTAGTGGACTGTTTTCTAGAAGCTAGGACAACCTCCTCAACTTCCTGAGGTAGGCCCCAGGGAGCCAAAACTACCCTTGCAGCCTCCAGGCCATCAAATTGAGAGCTTTGAGATTGGGATGCAGAAGGGAACCCTGATCCTGAGAGAGAAGGTCGGGTTGCAACCCCAGGGGCAGTGGGGGATCCACTGCCAGCTGAAGCAGAAGTGGAAACCAAGGTTGTCTCGGCCACCTGGGAGCAACCAGCAGGACCGAGGCCTTGTCCTGAAGAATCTTGAAAAGAGTTCGGGCCACCCAGGGCGTGGGAGGAAACGCATACAGGAGGCCCTGAGACCAGGGAATCAGAAAAGCATCCGGTGCTATCCTCAAAGGATGCGGTTGCCTGGAACAGAACTTTGGCAGTTGAGCGTTCAGTGGACTGGCAAACAGATCTATCCAAGGGAGACCCCATTTCAGGAAGATTCTCTGAACTACCAGGGGATGCAGTTGCCACTCGTGGGGCTGCAGAATCCTGCTCAACTTGTCGGCCAGGTAGTTCTCCTGGCCTGGAAGGTACACAGCTCTGAGGAGCATGCTGTGCTTTAGGGCAAATGACCAAAGGTCTTGAGCTTCCTGACAAAGGAACCTGGACCCAGTCCCGCCCTGTTTGTTCACATAAAACATGGCCACCTGGTTGTCTGTCTGAACGAGGACAGACTGATGGGCCAGGACAGGAGAGAAAGCTTTGAGAGCTAGGCGAATAGCCCTGAGTTCCAAGAGATTGATCTGCTGTGCCGCCTCCCAAGGAGACCACAGGCCCTGGGTGCACTTGTCTAGACAATGAGCTCCCCAGCCCTGCAGGGAGGCGTCGGTGGTCAGTACCACCTTGAACCCAGGAATCTGGAAGGGCACTCCTTTTAGGAGATTGGGTGGGTGCATCCACCAGCTGAGGGAGTTCAGAAAGTGTCTGGACACCCTTATCCTGTCCCCGAGGCTGCCTGTGGCCTGTGACCACTGAGACCGAAGGCACCACTGTGCAGGCCTCATTGGGGGCCTGGCATTGGGGGTCACATGAACTGTCAAAGTCATGTGGCCTAGAAGCCTCAGGCAGAGTCTGGTGGAGACCAGCGACCTGTTGAGAAACTGGTTTGCCAAGGCAATCAATCGTTGTGCTCTGTCTTCTGGCAAGAAAGCCCTTGCCAGGAGAGAGTCCAGCCTTGCTCCTATGAACTCCAAATTTTGGGAGGGGAGCAAAGTGGACTTTGCGAAGTTTATGACAAACCCTAGGCTTTGAAGAAGAGCAATAGTTCTGAGGGTGGCTTGGCTGGCCTCCTGGCACGTCTGACCCCTGATGAGCCAGTCATCCAGATAGGGGAAGACAAAGATTCCCTGATCCCTCAGGTAGGCCACCACCACTGCCAGGCATTTGGTAAAGACCCTGGGAGCGGAGGTCAGGCCAAAAGGCAGTACTCTGTACTGATAATGGTTTCCTCCCACAATGAACCTGAGGTACTTTCTGTGGTCTGGATGAATGAGGATGTGAGTGTATGCATCTTTTAGATCTAAGGAGCATAGCCAATCTCCCTGCTGGAGGTAGGGCAGAAGTGTTCCAAGAGTAAGCATCTTGAACTTTTCTTTCTCCAGGAATTTATTTAGGTTCCTGAGATCCAGAATAGGTTGAAGGCCACCGTTTTTTTTGGGTACCAGGAAATACCTGGAGTAGAACCCCCGACCTTGCAAGTGGGGAGGCACAGGTTCCACCGCCCTGTCCACCAACAGACCTTGAAGTTCCTGAAGGAGAAGGTCTGTGTGCAGGGAAGGCCTTGGAGGCTCCCCTGGAAAGTATGGGGGAGGCAGTTGGTGAAAATGTAGTGCATAGCCCCTGTGGACTATGTCCAACACCCAACTGTCCCCGGTGATGAGGGGCCACTAGTGGGCAAAGAGGGCGAGGCGACCTCCTGTGCAGGGTTGGGATAGCAGGGACAGAGAGGCTACGCTCAAGGAGTCAAAAAACCCCACCCTGCTGAGTGGGAGCAGGGGCTGGAGGCTTGGGGGTCCTCTGCCTACGGGGCCCATTACCCTGCCCCTTGGCTTGCTGACCTTGGGGTGCAGCTTGGGCAGCCTGATACTGAGGGTACTGTTTGTAGGCAGTGCCCTTCCTCGGGTAAAAGGGCTTTTTACCCGCGCCCTTCTTATGAGAAGGGGCAGAGGTCTTCCTAGACAGCCTTGTCCGAGTAAGGTGCTCTGTTTCAAGCTGAGCGGCCTTCTCGGTCATGGGCTTGCCAAAAAGGTTTTCACCTCGGCAAGGGACAATCGACCAACTTGTCCTGAACCCATGGCTCGAGGTCCGATGACTACAGCCATGCCTGGCGTCGAGCCGCGATGCCGGCTGCCGCAACTCGGGCCGAAGCCTCGAAGCCATCGTAGGTGGCGCGGGACATGAACTTCGAGCAGTCCCGAATCCCCGAGGACAAGGACTTGAATCTCTGCAAGGGTTCCCCGGAGAGTCCAGCAGAGAACCCGGCCAATTTCTTGGCCAGGTCCCGCAAGTATATGCCCATGTACAGCTGGTAAGACTGGACACGGCAAGCAAGCATCGAGCCCTGAAAACACTTTCTACCGACGCCATCGAGGTTCCGGGCCTCCCTGCCGGGAGGCACCGCAGAGTGCATCTTTTGACTCTTCAGACGATGCATGGCCGATTCCACAACCATGGAATGGTGTGGTAGCTGTGCCTTCTGAAAGCCAGGGCTCTTCCGGAGTCGAGAGATCGAGTCGACTCGCTTGCTTAGAACCGGCGCCGAGGCCGGTGCCTCCCACATCCGGAAGAGGAGCCGTTCCAGCATCGGTGGAACCGGGACAGTAAAGGCCTCCTTCAGAGGAGAGTCATACTGCAGGGCCTCGAGCTCTTCAGCTCGAGGCTCTTCCTCGGGGTCCGCCGGAATTGCCAAGGCAGTGGCCATATCCTGGACAAACTCCGAGAACCGAGTATCCTCCGGAGGGGATCTACTCCGGGGCTCAGACTGTGGTGAGTCAGACGGGACGCACCGAGTCTTGAACGTATCGGGGGAACTCCTCATCCTCCGTCTCCCAGGCGGACTCGTCCGACGAGGAGTCAGGGTCCGACCCCACGGGGCCCTGGAGCACCCGCCCCGACGCCGGAAGCACCGGCGTCGACGCCCTCTGTCCCGAACGGGAGGTCGAGGGAGACCGCGACCGAGGTCGACTTCGAGCTATGATGGACTCTAGTATCGGCTCGGTCTCTAGGGTCGACTTCGGAGTCGATGTCCCGGTGGTCAGGGCAGATGCGCCAGACAGGCTGGCCATCAGTGCCCGCTGCTGCTCCATGAAGGCAGACAATCTGCTCTCCAAGGCTGTCATCCTGAGACTCAGCTCGGGAGACGCAACAGCCACCGACTCGGGCCCCGGCGGCGGCTCCCTGGGAGGAGAGTCCTCAAGGACTACAGGGCTTACATGTCCAGCAGACTCCGGCTCCACGCGAGGAACTTTGGCAGGCTTCTCTTGTTCCACGGGCCCGGGGTGACGGTCGGGGGTCTTAGACCTGGCCCTCGAGGAGCCAGGGACCTCTTCCGACGACACCCTCGTGAGCCGCTTCTTCCTCTTGCGCTCCCGGTCGGGGGACCACCTGTCCGAGGAGCCCCGACGGCGCTCGGGATCCGAATCCCGAGATGTCGAGGCCTCAGACGAGGTCCGGGCCCGGCCGGAGGCTGAGTCCGAGAAAACCCTTTCTTTCTGCTGCTGGCAACTTCGGAGTGCCTTGGAAGACATCTTCCCACATGGTCCACACGACTTGGCGTCGTGATCAGGACCGAGGCACCGAAGGCAGCAGTCGTGTGTGTGTGGTGAGAGACATTAATTTCTTACACCGATCACACTTCTTGAAACCGCTGGAAGCCATCGGGGAAAAAAGAGTCCCCGCGAGGTCAAAGGACCGGCCTTCCAGGGAAAAAAGCAAAAAAGGGTGCGAACGCCAGCCACAAAGGGCAAAAACCGAAAAAGAAGAATCAGGCTCAATACCGGTGTACCGAACCCGGCGGGAGGGGAACCGGCATCGAACCGGGAGAAAAAATAGCGAAAATCGCTGAAAAAAATCAACTTTTATCCGGGATGACAGGACACACGTCCGGTGGGCTTCTCGGAAAAAAAGAGACTGAGGTAAGATGGCACCTTTAGGCGGGAAGGGAACCACGCATGCATGCCTGCATTCCCAAAGGCTTTCATAGAAAGCTGGGGAAATGCTCCGCTGGGGCTTCATCGGCGCCGATGACACCCATATGTGAGGACTGACTTCCTGCTTGGTCCTGGAGGATGAGTTATTATACACCAAAGAGAAAGTTATCCCTAAATCGTTTGCGATTTGTTGCTCAGTTTTACAAAAAAGAGTCGACTATACAAATATCTTGCTTAGGGGGACAGAAAAACACTTTCTACTACAGCCCAAAATGATTAATGAATCACCCTAAAATGTCAAGAAAGAATAGAGAACAGGAGAATAAAGTCTAACAAATTTAAAAACAGGATACAGACTAGACAATAAAAAAAGGTCTTTATATCTAAATTTTGTAAATCTTATATATATGTATAGAGAGAGATGGGGGTTGCAAAAACAAGCTTCTTTTGAAAAAGCCACTGCTGAAGATTTAAAGTGCTTTCTAAAAGTCCATTCTGAACTGTTAAACTGCTGTTTAACAGTTCAGAATGCATTAAAGTGGGAGTTTCAGTGATCTACACAACATATTCTATGCTTTCAATGAGAAAGAATTATAGAAATGTTCACAAAGTAAATTAGAACAAGAAACCAAAAACTGATTGCATAAATCTTCGTTAAAACAAACAACTCCAGTTCCAAAAACTACCATAATACCACCCAAGTTAAATGGAGTCTACCTGTGCCCACCATAGAACTTGAGCTGATTCAAATACTCTTGATATATCAAGCTGTTTCTGCTGTTTGAAGTGAATCTGAAGCAAAGGCCCAAAGATGCCAAACAAACCTCTGGAATAAAGTTATTTCAAGAGTACAGACTAATTTCAGTGTGCTTAAATATTCCTTTGGGGAAATGTCATTATGAAGTAAACAGTTCTGGCACCACCAAGACAGTGTCTCAATCAGGATGACCCTCCAAAGTCTGCTGTGAGTTAAGGAAACTGCTAAGAAGGGCACTGTGAGGCCCAAGATTACTTTAAAACAGGGTTCCCAAAACTTTGGCTCTCAGCTTTCTGGGCCACCATGATTTTCATGCCCACAGCTGACTCTGGAAAATGGCGAAAGGTTTTTAGGGGGGTATTTTCATATGTGGCAGCAACAAAGGCTCTCTCAGCCAAAATAATAATGGTAGTCTGGTAGGGTAGCAAACTCCTACAACATGTCCCTCCCCCCAATAAACTGGCTCTTATGGTAATTAGAAATATCCTATGAGCACTGTTCCCTCTAAGCTGTGCGCGTGTGCGCGCGCACACACCTCGCCGAGCGAGCGCACATACTTTACAACAGAGCGCACAAAAATTATGGTTCTGATTCTGATAGAAAACAACACAGATGTCTTAAAATTTAAAAATTGTTGTGTATTTATGGTTTTCACAAGTTCTACAATTATTTTCTAGTGCAGTCAATGTGGTGTACATACTGTATTCTGACGTGTAGTCAAATTTTAAAGTATATAACTCTGAGTGTCGTTATGTGGCGCACAAAAATTTAACCTTTCTTCAAAAGCTGCACAGATGATATTTTATTCGCACACAGCCTACAGAATATTAGAGGGAACATTGCCTATGAGGCCCCTCTCTTGAAAAGTTTGAAGAACTTACTTTAACTACTGGAGTTTCTGAAGTCATTAGAGAAAATGCTGACTGTTCAATAAATTCAAGATGACTCCACCAACATTGCCTGTATAGGAAAGTGGCATGAAGGAAGTCATTGATGAAGAAAAGCCATATGATGTCTCACATAGGGGATGCCACCTGTATGTGAGAGGTGGTCTTCTGCTCTAGTATGGTCAAAAACATATCTTTTTGGTTTCAGTGCTAAGCGATGCGTGTGACATAAAACAAAATACATCATCCTGGTTAAAAATTCAGATAGTGTATTATGATTTTGTATTTGTTTGTCAGACTTAATTTTGTGTGTTTTTCTTAGCCGTTTAGAATTTTGAGATTACTCGGGATATAAACTTTTTTAAACAAAAGAAATGCTATCTCTACAGTTAAGTATGATGGTGGCAGCACCATGTTATGAGAATACTTTGAATCAATGAAGACAGGTAAGCTTGTGAAGATCCAGGAAAAAAATGGATGATACAAAATGCAGGTAGATCTTGGAGAAAAACCTGTTCCTTTCAGTTGCAAATCTGGGTTAGGGCAGAAAAAAATTCCCTTTCAGAAGGACAATGATCCCAAACACAAAGGAAAGCAACAACTGAGTGACTCAGAAAGACCAGATCCTAATCCAAGAGAAAATCTATGGCAAGACTAGATTGATGACTGAAGGCCACAGATGACCCTCAGCCAATCAGAAAGCTTGAACTATTCTGCCAAGAAAAATGTGTAAAAACTGCACCATTCCACTGTTCAAAACTAGTAGACCTTCCCCTAAATAACTGTTGTTTTTAATACAAAACATGCTTCTACCAAGTACTAACTAAGTCAAGAGGTTTGAAGAATTATCCAACCATAATGTTTGGGGTTCTTATTGTTAATTACTTTCTGCACATTTCTATAATTGTTCCTTCACATTGAAAGTGTAGGATATGATGTAACGATAAGTGAATAAATGCCTACTTTAATGCATTTTGAACAGTACATTTTTAGCAGAATATGAAAAATGAACATTGATATGAAGACTTTCACAAGACACTGTGCATGACTATGTCTCTTTATAACTGAAGTTCGTAACTATCAAATAAAAATTTGAAACTGTATATAGAAAATGCTATAATAGTAGCAGTATAACATTAGTTTTCCCCTTCTTATGAAAGCTTTCATATAGACCATCTGTTTTACCCTCTTCCCTCCCCACACCACTTTTCTGAGCAGAAACAAGAATGAGCAAGGAAAAAAAATGGGAAAGTTAACATTATAATAGATTACCATCGGGATAATATTGCTGGTTTATGCCTTCTGGAGGACCTTGACCACTGTGACTGTATTGATCCCCGTAATAGTCTTCCTGGCCTGAATACTGCTGTGGTGGGCCTGAAAAACAACAACAAATCTTGATGTAAATTTTTTGTTTTCACCACTATTAACCATCTCAGTGCTAATATCCGATGAAATCATGAGACATTTGTCTCAGATATCCACAACCCAGCTTTGTCCCCAAGATTGTTCCAACAAGTGTTCCATTAACCCCTCCTAACTTTCCTTTCTCACTTTATATCATGTCCTATTTATGAAAAAAAAGCAGCATGATGAAATTAGACCTCGCCTGCTAATTTTCTTTCCTGGAGTCCCTCCAGTCTGGTCCAGAGGTGTGAGTTATACCCACCCACCAGCAGATGGAGACTGAGAAAAAACGGAGCTGAAGAGCCCATAAGGAGCCTGTGCACACCAACACAGCCAGTATGGCTGTATCAAAGCGCAACCAGGAGTCCCAACTCCAAATCCTCTGCCAGCCCAATGGAGAAATCACAAGGGAAATGGGAATCTTTGCCAACTTCCTTCTATCCTATGTCTTTTTTTTTGTTTACGTCAATAATCAAGAGGCTCACAGCAGTGCTCAACAGTAGAGCCCCAATAGACCAGACAGCAGTGGGCGGCTGCTGAGTGCACCAACCTTCTAGCCTTTTGGATCGACACAGGCCTATCCCACAGAATCAGTAACCCCGGATGGGTTCTGCACTGGACTGGAGGGACTCCAGGATAGAAAATTAGCAGGTAAGGTCTAATTTCACCTTCTTAATCCAGTGTAGTCCAAATGCGTGGGAAGTACAAGAGCAGTGCTAATGTCGGACGGGACTAGCAACACCAGCCTGCAACACCCGAGCCCCGAAAGATGCGTCCTGTCTGGCCTGCACATCCAGGCGATAGTGCTGTGCAAAGGAATGCAGAGAGGACCAAGTGGTGGCCCTACAAATATTCTGGGGTGGCACAAGACCGAACTCTGCCCAGGAAGAAGCCTGGGTATGAGTAGAATGGGCCCGCCCACAGGCCCTCTGGCACAGATTGACCCCTCACTAGGTAGGCCGAAGCAATGGCCTGCCAGATCCAAGGAGAAATGGAGGCCTTAGACACTGCCTCACCTTTCTGCAGACCACCAAATGCCACAAAAACACGATCCGACTTTAGGAAGTCCTGTGTCACTCTTAAATAACATCAGAGAGCCCTATGTACATCCAACAAGTGCAAAATCCGCAAGTCTGCAGAATCCATTCACCTGAGAACACCATCAGTGTAACCACCTGATTCATATGAAAGGCTGAAACCACCTTAGGAAGAAAGGAGGGAACAGGGCGCAGAACATCTTTTCCTGGAGATCACCAACTAAGGCTCCTTGCAGGACACAGCCTGCAGCTCCAAAAGCTGGTGTGCCAAGCAGATCAGACCAAAAATGCCACTTTCAGCATCAAATCTTTCAAAAAGGTTGCACGAATAGGCTCAAATGGAGCCTTTGCCAAGAGCTGAAAAAAACAAATTAAGATCCCAAGGCAGCACCACAGACTGACAAGGGGGGCCCGAAAGTTAACCCCTCAGAGAAAATGCATCAAATCCGCATGCGTCGTGAGAGACTGTCCCTGAACACAGCCCCAAAAATAGGCTGAGGCTGTCACCTGGACCTTCAAGGAGCTCAAGGCCAATCCTTTTAAAGAAAATCCGTGATCTGGCCACAATACCATGGCTCTTTCGGTCTCTGGTCCCTCAAGCAGTGAGAAATAAGCAGAGAGTAACACAGAACACAATCACATACAAAGTGCTACTTTTCTTTGAGCTCAGAGGGAAAACAACAGAAGGTCCATGGACACAGCACAGTTCCACCTCTATTGAATTCAAAGTTTTCCTCCTTTGAAGTCCCTTTTATTAAAGAAAAAAAAAGGGAAGTGTCATTTAAAATAAACGAAAAATAACACAAGGTGTCGCTAGAGTTCTTTACAGAGTAAGAGTTGATTACAGTGTATTAGATGAAATTTACTTGATTATGACAGAATTATTTATAATTGCAGAGTTGCAGAAATTATGTTGTGCCAGCAGGGACCTATAGTTGACTGTACAATGAACTATGGTTGCGCAGTTCATAGACTGTGTTTACTCTTTATGCTTGCATTAACAATGTTCTCAAACTATTTTAAGAACAGTTACACAGAACTCATGATCATGATATCCCACTCCACACAAGAGGAAGTAGGTGAAAGGACAAACCCGTGAGTGACAGTCATTGTTAAAAAGTTCTTCTATCAGCACATTTTAGAAATCTTCTATCAGCACATTTTAGAAATCTGTATCAAGAAATTCATCTATATTTAATTACATATTGGGGATTCTGGTATCCCCTTTATCTGTCCATTCTTGGAGCGGAGGAGTGGCCTAGTGGTTGGGGCAAGGTACTTCAGGCCAGAAGGTCGGGGGTTCAAATCCCACTAGAGGACAGCAACCTTGGGCCGGAAGGACTGGGGTTTCTAGTCACACAGGTGCTCCCTTGTGGTCTTGGGCAAGCCACTTAACCCTCCATAGCCCATTTTCCCTGTAAAATAGTTATCTCCAAATTATAATGCCCTGTTCAATGTAATTTCAGTTTGTTCAATGTAAACCGCACTGATGCAGAATAGCGCGGTATATAAGAGAATATAAATAAATAAATAAATTCCTACACCTTTCTCCAGATCCACCTGGAGAAAGACTAAAATCTCCAGTAGAGGGGCCCAAAATGGCCACACACCGTGTTCCAGACTTCAAAAACATGACAGACATGTAAGCCAGAGACATGGAGCGCGCTACAGGCCTGCAACAGGGTATCTATCACACGCAGAGAGTAGCCCCTATGGCTCAGATGCACCCACTTAAGAACCACACCGTAAGCAAGAATCAATCCATTACTGGCATCCAAAGGAGCCCTTGCATCAGAAAGTCCTCCATTACCGGTAGGGGGTCCGCCATCACAGCCCACATCAGAACCATGAACCAAGGATGCCGTGGCGAATCTGTGTCTACCAGAACCACCATGCCTGGATGTGCCTGAATCCTCTGAAGCATGTGGCTGATCAGGGGCCAGGGAGGAAGCAAGTAGAGCAGCCCAGATGCGGACCACGGTTGGGCCAGGGCATCAAACCCTTCTGACATGGGCTCCCGCCAATGGCAGAACCACCGTGGGGCGTTGACCACTGTTGCCATCAGATCCATGATGGGCATCCCCCAGTACTCCACAACCAGCCAAAATGCCTACCCTGAGAGAGACCACTGCCCTGGATCGAGCATCTGCCAGCTGAGGAAATCCGTCTAAATGTTGTCGACCCCCCCCCCCCCATGACATGGCTGCCGAGATCGCTAGAAGGTACAGTTCCGACCACCCTAACAGCAGAAGTGCCTCTACTGCCACCAGAGAACTCCTAGTTCCTCCCTGGCGATTGATGTATGCGACTATTGTTGCATTGTTGGAGAGGACCCTCACCGTCCTCCCTTGCACCATAGGGAGAAACACCTGTAGGGCCAAGAACACGGACTGGGTCTCCAAACGGTTAATGAACCACCGCCGTTCCACCAGGGACCACAGCTCCTGTGCCGGACAGTGGCCCCCCAGCCTTGAGGCTGGCATCCATGGTCACCACCACCCAGTCTGGCAGTTTGAGGGTCATCCCTGCTGCCAGCTTGGACGGGTCCAGCCACCACCGGAGACCCTCCCAGGCCACATCCATTAAGGCTAAACACACTTCCATCGATTGACCCTACAGGGACCAGTGAGAGAGGAGTGAGGACTGTAAGGAGCGTATATGGCGATGGGCCCAGTACACCAGATTGAGGGTTGCTGCCATCGAGCCCAGCACCTGCAAATAATCCCACACCAGCGGGCGCAGAACCCTCTGCAAGGCCTGCACTTGCAACTGTAGCTTGACTACCCTGCCCTCCAATAGAAACACTGTGGCCTTCTCTGTACTGAACAGAGTCCCCAAATATTCCAGGCACTGCGCAGACACCATCCTGGCTCTTTGTGAGATTGATCACCCAGCCCAGCTCCTGTAGGAGCCAGACAACCAACTCGGTGGCCTCCCAGTTCTCCTGCAGTGACTTCGCCCGAATCAGTTGTCCAGATAGGGGTGGACCAGCATTCCATGCTTGCGCAGGTCTGCCACCACCACAACTTTGGTAAAGACTCAAAGAACAGCAGCCAGGCTGAAAGGTGCGGCCTGAAATTGGAAATAGTCCCTCAGCACCGCAAAATGCAAGAAGCGTCGATGATTGGGACCTCCATGAGGTCAAGTGAGATGAGATATTCCCTTGAAACACCGCCAAAATGACCAAGTGCAGGGTCTCCATACTGAAACGGCAACGCTTTAATGCCTGGTTGACCCCCTTCAAGTCTCAGATAGGCTGCCAGGAGCCTTCCTTCTTGGGGACCATGAAGCAGATGGAGTAACAACTGAGGCCCCACTTGGCCTTCGGCACAGGTACTGTCACTTCGAGCTGCAGTAGCCACTCTAGCATTCTCAAAGGCCCAGGCCCTGCCAGGCCCACAACAGGTGGAAACCATATAAATGTCTGAAAGGGGATGCACAAACTTGAGCTCATACCCCCACAGATGACCTCCAAGCATCAAATGTAATTTGGGCCCAAACAGCATAAAACTGCTGCAAGGGGGTCCTTCATTGGGCTGACTTGGGACCTTTAGAACCTCCACTGGGGTCCTCACTGCCACTTTGGAAGCACCGTCGAAAGGGCTGGCACTGCAGAAGAAACCAGGAACACTGCAAGTTACCCCCACCACCCGATCGAGACCTGCGGAATTCATGAGCCCTGTCCAGAAGGGAGTCCTCTTCCCAGGGGCCTTGGGCCTATTATCAGGCAGCCACGGGATCTTGGACTCATCTAGATTCTTGACCAATTTTTCCAAGACTGCACCAAAGAGCAGCTGCCCACAAAGGGAAGCTTATTGAGTTGGGTCTTGGAAGAGACACCCACCGACCAGTTGCGCAGCCACAAGAAGTGCTGAGTGTGGCCATCTTTAGCCAAGCCCAAATGAGGTCACAGAGCAGGTCTGCCAAAAAGGTCATGCCCGACTCCAGGCAAACCACCTCTGTCAGGATTCTCTTCCAGGCAAACCACCTCTGTCAGGATTCTCTACTCAGCCAAAGAGCCTTCCGGGCCCTCTGCAACCAGCAGAGGCAGGCTCTGGTCACATAAGGCCACCACTGCCTCAGAAAAATCCAAGTTATCTATGTCCCTGTTTAATGTACATTACCAAGTTAAAGTTACCAAGCTTCAGGACGGCTTCCATACAGCGATACTGTGGCTCTTTGAAGCAGCACCCCCCCCCCCTTCCACAGAGATCGTTGACTTCAGGGTGATGGCCGCCAACGAGGTGTGTACCCAGGGGAGCCACAGTTTCTTTCACTCTTTTGACACAAGAGGATAGAGCCAAGACATGGTCTTGCCAACCTTCAAACCCATGATGGACATCCTCCATTTCGCCTTAATAAGTGCCCATACCGCCTTGTGTACTGAGAAAGCTTGGGGGGCTTTTTGACCCCCTGTAAAATCGGATCGTCAGCCATTTCAGCCAGGGTCCCCTTAGACTTCTCAGAGATACGAAGCTCTGCCAGCATGTGGGAGATGAGGGAGGGCAGCTCATTCCTGTGGAAAAGCCAACTGTCGGATCCTCCCCCACAGGGAGCTCTCCCTCCTCAAGAGACGACATCTTCAGGAGGTCATAGGCTCCTTCCAGGTCCCCCAAGGAGTCCATGGAGCTCACCGAGGCATCCTTGTCCTCCTGAGAAAGGGGTCCCTCTTAGCACGCTTAAGAATGGTGGGGGAAGGTCTCTCCCCGGTCACTGAAGAAGCTCCCCTAACCGAGGACCTCCCCTGGCCCTGCTTCGACAGTAAGCCTGGTGCAATAATAAAATAAACTCAGGGGAAAAGGGGGGGCGGTGCTTGCTCTAGGGGCTCCATTCAAACCCCCCCCCCCCCTAAACAGAGCCAACCTTCATCTGCAGATCTGGAGACTCACTGAATGCCACTAGGCTTGTGGTCTCATCCAACATGGTGGCCATTCCTGCCAAATTTCTGGGCTCTAAGCCTTTCGAGGCTGCGTGGCTGTGGTCACCGGAAGAGGCTCCCCTGCACCAATGGAGTTCCCTCCAACAGATCAACAGCTGTCACACTTTGCAAAGTCAGCTGCAGCACAGGCTCTTCAGCAAAAGCAGCGCCTGCCAGCTGCCACACACCATACAACAGCCATGAAAGTTGGGGTTAGCCATGCATGATGCCAGCTCGGAAACAGACTCACCTGCACTTGGCACACTGCCCCCTGGCCTTACCGGACCAGCCACCAGCCCTCCAGAGCATCCTGATTGCTCATCTCTGGCGCGCCTAAAAATCACTTTTCTTTTTGTCTAAACAATCAAGTATTCCGTAGCAAGTGGGCTGCTCAACCCCGGGACCTCTCCCAAGTATTAGGGAGAAGGAAAGGAGAAGCCAAAAACTGAGGCTGAGGGGAGAATAGGGGGGAGGGACCCAGACCCTGGGTTCTGCATCCCTTTGGGAACTCAGAAGAAAAACAACAAACAAAGCACAAATTGACCAGTCCAATACAGAGCACAGGCTATGCACATCTACCATTTGCTGAAACTGACAAAATACTGGCTGTGTTTGTGTGCGCAGACTCCTTATGGGCTGTTCAGCTCAGTTTTTTCTCAGTCTCCATCTGCTGGTGGGTGGGCATAACCCATACGTCTGGACTGGAGGGACAATTAGGAATTGAATCTGTGTGTGTATCTCATGAGGAATGTTTCAGAGAGGGTTTGAGAGGGCCTCAGGCTTCACCTGGTGTGTGTGTTTCTCTCTCCCTCCCCCTCAAAACCTCCACCCCCTCCAGGCTTCAACCTCTCTCTCTCACCCCACCTTCATCCAGTCCCTCTTTTACGCACACACTCTTGTCCCTGGCTACAGCATCTCAAAATAATACTGCAGTTCAGGCTTTCCTCATCACGATCAGCTCTGAATACTGGAGCCAAGCAGTGCAGGAAGTTTGGGCTGATCTCCTGATTTGAAGTTTCATGAAACTTCAGACTCCAAGATTAGCTCAAACTTATGAAACTGTGTGGCTCCATAATCTGATATATGTATACAAGCCAATGCCGCAGTGTTCAGGCTTCCATCACTGTGTCATTGTCTCACATGTGCAAACATGCATGCAAACGGACAAACAGTTTGCCCACCAACTGAACCCTCGACACTAGGCGTTATGCTATGCCTTATGCGAAATGTGCCTAAAATCATGCTACTTCAATTACTGATTCAAAAAATTGGTCTTCTCGGAGTGTTTTATTTGTGCAAAGTATTTAAGGATTACTCCATAAAAACTGAATCATTGGCTTATAAATTGCAAACCTAGAGATTGATAACTGGTGAAAAAACTTCTTCTATAAATATAGCAGATATTTTGTTTTATTGCTCCCACTGTTTTGTCTCAGACTGAATAGCGCTCAAAACCAGTGATGTGTTCTATATGGAAACAGAACATCAGCGCTTAATTGCATCAATGACTCAGTGGGAGACTCTTTTTTCTTTTTCTGTATTAGTTTAAATCCTTCTTTCCTCCATCACCATGTGTCAAAAGTACTATTAAATTATATAATTATTAATTCATCCTCTTTGAAATATATAAATCGCTTATCTTGATTTTTATCCTCTACGCCTCCCTCGGCACCATCCAAGCGTTTCACTCCTTGCTGGAGTTTCTTCAGGAGGGTCTGAAAGTATAAAATATGTTAATAGTACTAACTATCCCTTCTGAAAACATTTCCACATTGATTAAAATAAAATATTCAAAAACAGGTAAAAACCACGTCGTTGATTTATAAAGAGCAAAGAAATTACACTGTATTCCATCAACTCACTTGAAGATATTGCTGCCCGCGCTCAGTAGTATCTCTATCGTAGTTTCCAAAAAACGCCGCGCATGCGGATTAGACTATTGAGTTCAACTTTTATAACAAAGGGGTGGCCTTAATGGAAAAAACTTAAAGACATCCTGCAAAATCCCAGTGCATCGAAATTTATCACCCATTCAAGAACATGCATGCTATTCTATCGAGGCATTCAAACCATACGGCTGTACTGTGTTTACTTTATTTATTTATTTATTTAGTATACATTTGTATACCGCTACTTCCAGCGATCAGCAGCGGTTTGATTACAGATTGGAAATTGTCAAATCATGACAGGAAATTTTTGAGGTATAAACACATTGATTAGACAGGAAAGCACAGCACACAGAGAACTATTTTACAGGGAACATGGGCTATGGAGGGTTAAGTGGCTTGCCCAAGACCACAAGGAGCACCTGTGGGACTAGAAACCCCAGTCCTTCCGGCCCAAGGTTGCTGTCCTCTAGTGGGATTTGAACCCCCGACCTTCCAGCCCGAAGTACCTTGCCCCAACCACTAGGCCACTCCTCCACTTTGAATATCCAACATTGTTCATGGTAAATCAGAGTTTCATCGAGAGTTTTACCACTCTTTGCTGTTTGAATATGGGCTATGCAAAAGCAACGTAGATGATCAAACTCATGTCGGAAATTTATGCAATGTTCAACTATCGGTGCAGTCAAAACTTGGCAATGAAGGTGACTTATGTTCCAACATTTGAGTTTTAAAAAGGCGACTAGTCTTCCCAATATAAAGTTTATTACAAGGGCATCTAATTGCATAGACTACCAATGAGGTATTATGTTTTATGTTTTATTAAAATTTGATATACCACCCACACCAAGGTAGGCATCTGGGTGGTTCACAATTAATTAAAATTACAAGCTGCAGAGATTGAGAAAAGAACGCCATCATATTAAAGAGAAAGGAGAAGAGGAATTTTACAAAACAGGTAAAACGAGACATGACAGGAAGGGTAGGTCAGGGAAGGGAGTAAGAAAGAGAACCAAACATAGGGGCAAGGTTTATGGGGGGAGATTGAATGCTATAGTGAACAGATGTGTCTTGAGCTTTGCTTTGAAGTGCGGGAAGGATGTTTCAGCGCGGAGGGAGAGGGGAAGAGAGTTCCATAGTCGCGGACCCAGGAAGAAGAAAGCAGAAGACCGAGTGGATTCCAAATGGGCATGTGAAGGGGGGGGAAGAAACATGCGATTGAGATGAATAGAACGAAGGGAACGATGGGGGTGTGAAAACGAACCTGATCAGCGAGATAAAGGGGGATACCTGTGAAAAGAGCCCTGTGAACAAAGATAAGAATCTTATAGTGAATACGGAAAGGTATAGGCAGCCAGTGTTGTTGCAAAAGAAGGGGAGTGACGTGATCATACCGGGATGCGTGAGTGAGAAGACTAACTGCGGTATTCTGAATGCGTTGGATTCTGGTAATTTGGGACTTTGGGAGACCCGCCAGGACGACATTGCAATAGTCGAGCCTGGATATTACTAGGGAAATCAGAAGTGTAGCTAATGCAGAGGGAGAGAGAAAGGGGCGAACAGCGCGGAGCTGTTTAAGAGAAAGAAAAGATCGTTGAACAACAGAGGAAATGTGTTCCCGAAAGGAAAGAGCAGAGTCGAGAACCACACCAAGGTAGCGAAAGGAAGAGACTAAGGGAATAGGCTGAGAGAAAAAGGTCTGGGCACATGTGGGTGGGGGAGTGCTCCCTAGTGTAAACCAGGTGGCAAACGATTTTGCAGGATTAACATGCAGATAGTTAGAAGAGAACCAAGAGGCGACAGCAGAAAGGCAACTATTAAGAGGTGTGATATCCGGAGTAAGAGAATCAGTGTGGAGAAGAAAGAGAATATCGTCCGCGTAATAGTACGCGGAGATACCAAATTGCTGAACAGCAAGTGCAAGGGGAGCCAGAAAGACATTGAAGAGGAGTGGGGCAAGGACAGAACCTTGGGGCACACCACAGGAAAGAGGGGTTGGGGCTGAAGAGGAGGATCCAGAAACAACAGTGAAAGAACGGTTAAAAAGAAAAGAATGAAACCACCGGAGAACAGTGCCTGAGACACCAGCATCGTGAAGGCGAACGAGAAGGGTGCGGTGATCTACCAGGTCGAAAGCTGCGGAAAGATCAAGAGAAACAACAAGAGAAATAAGACCGTGATCATGCGCATAGTGAAGTTCGTTAAGAAGGGAGAGGAGGATAGATTCAGTGCTGTGACCAGAGCGAAAGCCGGATTGCCGAGGGTGGAGAGTGAGAGAGGATTCAAGGTGAGAAGAAAGTTGGTGAAAGACAAGTTTTTCGAGAAGTTTTGAGAGAAAGCAAAGGTTGGAAATAGGACGCCAGTTTGAGAGGGCAGCAGGGTCAGAGGTGTGTGATTTCTGAATGGGACGAACGACAGCGTGCTTCCAGGGTGTAGGAAAAAGACCAGAAGATAGACTAGTGTTGAAAAGAGCAAGTATAATGGGAGACAGAAGCAGTGATGGTTCCAGCAGCCAACGTGAGGGGATCGCAACCATTGAGCCATTGAACAAATAACTGAACATCTCCTCCTGATCCTTTCCATAACAGAAAAATATCATCTATAAAGCGCGTCCACATTTAACTATCTCCCAGAATTATTTCATGTTTGAGAATGTTCTATATAAACAAAAGTCTGGAGTAGCGATGGGCGCATCTTGCGCTCCATCTATTGCCAATCTCTTTATGGGAGATTTTGAGAAAAAGTGGTTAGAGTCCTCTCCATTTACGAAACAAATTCTCATGTGGACGCGCTTTATAGATGATATTTTTCTGTTATGGAAAGGATCAGAAGGAGATGCTCAGTTATTTGTTCAATGGCTCAATGGTTGCGATCAGGCTATACAAGTCACACATACTATAAACTCGAGTACTATTAATTTCCTGGATTTGACAATAACCAGAGGGGCCCAAAACTGGATATCCACCATTTATAAAAAACCAATAGCCCGCAACACATTTTTGCATTACACGAGTGGACATCCAGCTCGATTGAAAAACAGCCTGCCGTTCTCTCAATTTTTGAGGTTTAGACGGAATTGTTCAGAACTGACAGATTTTAAAACACAATCCCAACAGTTGATGGAAGATTTTTCTGACAGGGGTTATCCCCGGCGTATTTCCAAAAGAGCATATCAACGGGCACTTTATAACGATCGCTCCTGGTAATTGCATACTGAAAAACGTCATTCAGAAACAGAGGACACTTGTGTGAATTTAATTACTCGGTTTTCACCGATAAGTTATAAGATCCAGAAAATAATTAATAAGCATATGACTATAGTGAAGACGCTGCCGGGTCTACAGGATAAAAACATTAAATGCGTGTGGCAACGAAATGCTAACCTTAAAGAACATTTGAGTCCTACTATTCTACGTTCTTTAGTGCCAGAGGCAGACATTGGTAATAAGTTGGGACATCATGCCTGTGAGCATTGTTTGATCTGTGATGTCACTGAAAATCTGACAGTTTGAATATTTGGGAAGAAAGTATGTTTTAAAACAAGCGACTTCTTGTAATACCTCATTGGTAGTCTATGCAATTAGATGCCCTTGTAATAAACTTTATATTGGGAAGACTAGTCGCCTTTTTAAAACTCAAATGTTGGAACATAAAAGTCACCTTCATTGCCAAGTTTTGAATGCACTGATAGTTGAACATTGCATAAATTTCCGACATGAGTTTGATCATCTACGTTGCTTCTGCATAGCCCATATTCAAACAGCAAAGAGTGATAAAACTCTTGATGAAACTCTGATTTACCATGAACAACGTTGGATATTCAAAGTAAACACAGTACAGCCGTATGGTTTGAATGCCTCGATAGAATGGCATGCATGTTCTTGAATGGGTGATAAACCTCGATGCACTGGGATTTTGCAGGATGCCTTTAAGTTTTTTTCCATTAAGGCCACCCCTTTGTTATAAAAGTTGAACTCAATAGTCTAATCCGCATGCGCGGCGTTTTTTGGAAACTACGATAGAGATACTACTGAGCGCGGGCAGCAATATCTTCAAGTGAGTTGATGGAATACAGTGTAATTTCTTTGCTCTTTATAAATCAACAACGTGGTTTTTACCTGTTTTTGAATATTTTATTTTAATCAATGTGGAAATGTTTTCAGAAGGGATAGTTAGTACTATTAACATATTTTATACTTTCAGACCCTCCTGAAGAAACTCCAGCAAGGAGTGAAACGCTTGGACGGTGCCGAGGGAGGCGTAGAGTATAAAAATCAAGATAAGCGATTTATATATTTCAATAAACAAACAATAAAGAGGATGAATTAATAATTATATAATTTAATAGTACTTTTGACACATGGTGATGGAGGAAAGAAGGATTTAAACGAATACAGAAAAAGAAAAAAAAGAGTCTCCCACTGAGTCATTGATGCAATTAAGCGCTGATGTTCTGTTTCCATAAAGAACACATCACTGGTTTTGAGCGCTATTCAGTCTGAGACAAAACAGTGGGAGCAATAAAGCACAGTTACTTACCTGTAACAGGTGATCTCTGGGAACAGCAGGAATTAGTCCTCACATATGGGTACGTCGGTACCGACGGAGCCCGCGCGGGAAAGCTCCCCAGCTTCCCAGAAGGAAAGCTTTTGGGGCCTCCCACTGCGCATGCGCGCTGCCTTCCCGCCTTCCTGACCAACTCTCCTCAGTTCGAGTTTAAAGCTGAGACAATAGAGAGGAAAGGAAAGAGAGAGAGAGAGATACAACTCCTAGGGGAGGTGGTGGGTTGTGAGGACTAATTCCTGCTGTTCCCAGAGATCACCTGTTACAGGTAAGTAACTGTGCTATCTCCAGGAACAAGCAGGAATAAGTCCTCACAAATGGGGACTCCCTAGCTGAGATGCCCGGGAGATCCCCTGAAGAGTATGAGACCCTAAAAGGTTCCTCATCTTCCTATGGATCTCAGGCATCCATTCAGGGAAGGTGGGCTGGAGTTGTTCAAGAATGGAACAGGTGTCTGAGGACAGCCTGACCAAACAAGGCATCCCGGCGGGAGTCCTTGTCCAAACAGTAATGGGCTGTAAAGGTATGAACCGAGGCCCAGGTGACTGCTCGACAGATCTGGTCAATGGACACAGAGTTTAGATGAGCCATAGAGGTGGCCATGGCCCTCACATTGTGAGCGGTGACATGGCCCTCCAGAGAAAGGTTCTTACTCTGGTAAGCAAAAGAGATACACTGAGCAATCCAATTGGACAGTGTTCTTTTAGAGACTGGAAGTCCTAAATGAGAAGGATTAAAAGCAACAAAAAGCTGAGAAGACTTTCGATGTTGCTGTGTCCTGTGGAGATAAAAGGCAAGAGCTCTTTTACAATCTAAAGTATGAAGGTTCCTCTCTGCACTGGATGCATGAGGAGCTGGAAAAAAGACAGGTAAATATACCTCTTGATTAAGATGAAAAGGGGAGACCACTTTAGGCATAAAGTGGGGATTGGTCCTAAGGACCACCTTATCATGATGGAACCTTGTATAAGGTGGATTAGCCACTAGAGCTTGCAGTTCACTGATACGGCGAGCTGAGGTGACTGCAATAAGGAAAATAACCTTCCAGGAAAGAAATTTCAAGGAGGTAGTGGCTAAGGGTTCAAAGGGTGGCTTCATAAGCTGACCAAGAACCAAGTTTAAGTCCCATGCCACCGGAGGAGGTCGAATGGGAGGTTTAGTTAAGGTTAGGCCTCTCATGAATCTTGCAATAAGAGGATGAGAGGAAACAGGTTGTCCATTGATGGGCTTAAGGGATGCTGCAATAGCACTCAAATGGACTCTTACTGAATTCGTTTTGAGTCCTGCATTGGAGAGATGCAGGAGATATTCCAAAAGAGAATTCAAAGGAAGCGCTAGAGGGTTAAGACCCTGTTGAGCACACCAAATGGAAAATCTTTTCCATTTAAAAGCGTAAGAACGCCTAGTGGAAGGTTTCCTAGAGGCATGGAGGAAATCCTTCACTTGCTGCGAAAGATTGAAGTGTTGAAGGTCTAGGCCTTCAGTAACCAAGCTCTGAGGTGAAGGGACTTGGGGTTTGGGTGCCACAAAGTCCTCTCCTCCTGAGACAGAAGGTCTGGAGCCGCTCCCAAGTCCAGGGAGGGGGCTTGGGAGAGATGCAGAAGTAGAGGGTACCACACTTGGCGTGGCCAGCGTGGAGCTATGAGGATCATGGACCCTTGATCCCTTTGAAGTTTGAACAGAGTCTTGGGAATCAAAGGAATGGGTGGAAAGGCATATAGGAAGCCCTGACCCCAATGAAAGAGGAAGGCATCCTTGGCCTGAACTCCCTGACACGGAATCCTGGAACAGAACCGGGGAAGTTTGGCATTCCACGTACTTGCAAAGAGGTCTATGTCCGGGGTTCCCCATTTCTGGAAGATTCTGAGTACCTGATCCATGTGTAGGGACCATTCGTGTGGAAGCAGAACTCGACTGAGTCTGTCTGCCCAAGAGTTTTGGATTCCTGGAAGATATACTGCCAGGAGATGGATTTGATGCTCTCTGGCGAAGGCCCATAATCTTAGAGCTTCGTTGCAAAGCGACAGAGAGCCAGTCCCTCCTTGTTTGTTTATGTAAAACATGGCTACTTGATTGTCCGTATGAATAAGGACCGTCATGTTGCTGAGGAGGGTATGAAAAACTCTGAGAGCTAGAAAGATTGCTCGAAGTTCCAAGTGGTTGATATGAAGGGTGGTCTCCTGTGGAGACCAAGTGCCCTGAGTGGAGAGATCTTGAAGATGAGCTCCCCAACCTGTTTGGGAGGCATCTGTTGTGAGGGTTGCTTGGGGCAACAATGGTTGAAAGGGGGCCCCCCAACAACAGATTTTGAGTGGACATCCACCATTGGAGAGACCAAAAGAGACGTTTGGAGTTTGCTATTTGGCCCGAGAGAGCTCCGGATGCTTGAGTCCACTGGGTGGACAAAGTCCATTGAGCTGCTCTCATATATAGGCGAGCATAGGGCACCACATGTACTGTGGAGGCCATGTGGCCTAATAGTTGTAGCATCTCCCTGGCAGTCAAGTGGCTTCTGGACTGGGTCTGGGAGGCTAAGTGCACTAGACGTTGGCAACGGGCCTGAGGAAGATAGGCCCTTGCAGTGGTGGTATCCAACCAGGCCCCTATGAATTCCAGGGACTGAGTAGGGGCGAGTTGAGACTTTGGCAGATTGATCACAAGTCCCAGATACTGCAGAATGCGTCTGGTGGGATCCAGGGAAGTCTGAGCCTCGGACTGAGATGGAGCTCGGATGAGCCAGTCGTCCAGGTATGGGAAAACAAAAATTCCCAGGGCTCGTAAAAATGCAGCCACTATTGCCATGCATTTGGTAAATACCCTTGGAGCAGAGGCTAGACCGAAGGGAAGTACTCTGTATTGGAAATGTTTTCCCTGGAACAGAAACCGTAGGAATTTTCTGTGGGATGGATGGATGAGTATATGTGTGTACGCATCCTTGAGATCTAGAGAACAAAGCCAATCCTGACTCTGTAGGTAGGGAAGGAGAGTACCTAGAGAAAGCATCTTGAATTTCTCCTTGCATAGGAATTTGTTCAATTCTCTGAGATCTAGAATAGGTCTGTACCCCCCTGTTTTCTTGGGAATAAGAAAATAAGGGGAGTAAAACCCTGACCCCTGTTGAAGAAGAGGAACCTCTTCTATTGCCCTTTGGGCGAGAAGGGTGGTCACCTCCTGATCTAACAGGTTCAGAAGAGAGGGGGGAGAATTGAAACATCTCACCATGGTATGGGGAGGAAGGCTGGAGAAATGTAGTTTGTGGCCCTCTCTGATGATAGAGAGGGTCCATTGTTCTGATGTGATTTGCTCCCATCTGGGAGCAAAATGAGTTAACCTTCCTGGAATGGTGAGAGGCTCTGGATGTTTTAGAGCCAGAAAGGTTAAGTTCTCTAGAGTTGAGTCAAAAACCCTGAGGGGGTTGGGACTGCTGGGCTGTAGCAGCCCCTGCAGGTTTTGACCTGGCCTGTTTAGGCTGCTGACGCTTAGGAGCAAAGCGAGCTGCAGAAGATTGTTGGCCAGTATTTGTAGCAAATCTGGTCTTCTTATAGAAAGGCGTCTTGAAAGATTTTTTCTTGACAGGGGCAGAGGTAGACTTAGAAAGTCTATCTAAAGCATCATTTTCTGCATCCATTTGGGTAGCTTTGATTTGCCACTCCTTACCAAACAGATTCTCACCTGTACAGGGCATATTTCCCAACCCATCCTGGACCCAGGGTTCTAGGTCAGAGGCCTGAAGCCAAGCAATTCTGCGAGCCGCTATGGCAATACCTGAGGCTCTGCTAGCACCCTCAAAGGAGTCAAAGGCTGCTCTGTTGGAGAACTTTGATATATCTTGGGTATGCTTTAGCAAAAGAAGGAACTCCTCCTTTCTATCCTCTGGGATAAAGGGGAGAAAATGGCGTATTTTCAATGCAATCTCCTTCAGAAACATGCCCATATAGAGGCTGTATGAATTGATTCTAGCAATAAGCATACTTGCTTGGAAGATTTTTCTACCAAAAGCATCCAAAGTCCTACATTCTCTCCCTGGAGGAGTAGAAGAGTGTCGTTTGGTACTCTTTATCCTTTTCATAGCTGAGTGCACCACAATAGAGTGGTGAGGAAGCTGAGTTTTTTGAAAACCAGGAGAAGGAGGGACACGATACATGGTGTCCAACCGACGAGAATGTGGAGATAGGGTGAGAGGAGTCTCCCATAAGTCCATCATGTGTTCTTGAAGAATTTCATGAATGGGCAAGGTGACTGCCTCTTTGGGAACCTTAGAGTATCCTAAAATATCTAATTTTTTTGCTCTAGGTTCTTTTTCAGAGGTTACTGAAATAGAGAGACCTTTAGCCACTTCAAGGATGAAGTCTTGAAAGGACAAATCCTCTGGAGGAGACATTCTCCTCTTTGGAGAAGAGGGCTCTTCAGGTAGAGTTAGGGATACTTCAGCAGAGTCATCTGATGAATCAGAATCATCAGAAGACTCGAAGTATCGTCTGTTTGCTTCCAGGGATCGATAAGCGTATCGACCGGTATCGACATCGGGGGTACCCGGAACCGGATCGGTATCGGGGAAAACCCCGGAACCGGGAACCGGAATCGGTATCCTGGTCGATGTGGATGCCCTGGGTACCGGTATCGGTTGTGGTACTGGAACCGGAGTCGGTACCGCTGGCTGCGGTACCGATGGCGTCGCAGCTCTAATAAAAGCCATAATAGCCTGCTGCATGGATTGAACTGTATGATCCATAGACGCCACGACTGTCTGGATGTCGGTACCGGAAAATTGAGCCGGTACCCCAGAGCAGTCTAACAGGTGATCGGTCGAGGCCGTGCCATCGATGTCAACCTGTAACCACATAGGAGCAGCTTTGGAAGCCGGAGCTTCCCGCCGGGGTTGTTTGGCTGGGGCAGGGTCCTCAGGGTCAAGCCCGGGGGCATCTCGATACTTGGAGAAAGATTTGCCCTTTGAGGACCTGCCAGAGGAATGTTTGGTTACCTGAGATCCATCAGGAGAGGAAGACCTGGAAGATGTTGATGCTGGAGTATCTGTAGAAAACAGCATGTGAAACTTGGCTGCCCGGTTTTGTAAGCCACGTTTAGACATCAAAGAACAGGATGGGCAATCCGGAATGGAGTGGTCAGGCCCCAAACATTTAACACACCATTCATGGGTGTCTGTGACTGATATAGTACCGCTGCACTTGGTGCATTTTTTGAAACCAGAGGCTTGTTTCTCCATGAGGGAGAATTCTGTGAAGGCCTAAAGGCCTCACAGAACAAACACACCAAGTGGGGAAAATAAGATTTTTTTTTTTTTTAAAGAAATAAAGAAAAAAGACCGGCGGTACCGGTCCGGAATCGGGGAAGGCAGACACGCGGCCAAAGAAACAAATTAAAATAACAACTTCTTCAGCGGTGACAGGAACATGACCTGCTCGCTCCGCGGAAAAAGAAGAACTGAGGAGAGTTGGTCAGGAAGGCGGGAAGGCAGCGCGCATGCGCAGTGGGAGGCCCCAAAAGCTTTCCTTCTGGGAAGCTGGGGAGCTTTCCCGCACGGGCTCCGTCGGTACCGACGTACCCATATGTGAGGACTTATTCCTGCTTGTTCCTGGAGATCAGCAGGAATAAGTCTTCACATATGGGAATCGTCAGTACCGACGGAGCCTGCGCGGGAATGCTCCCCAGCGTCCAAAAGGAAAGCTTTTGGGAGCATCCCACAGCGCCTGCGCGCTGCCTTCCCGCCTTTCCCAACCGCCTCTCTCCAGTTCGAGTTTTAAAGCTGAGACAAAGAGAGAGAGAGGAAAGGAAAGATAGATAGAGAGATACAACTCCTAGGGGAGGTGGGTGGGTTGTGAAGACTTATTCCTGCTGTTCCCAGAGATCACCTGTTACAGGTAAGTAACTGTGCTATCTCCAGGAACAAGCAGGAATGAGTCTTCACATATGGGGACTCCCCAGCTAGAGATGCCTGGGAGATCACCCAGATTGTGAGTCCCTGGGAAGGGCTCCACCTCCACCCATGAATCTCAGGCATCCAGTCAGGGATGGAGGGTAAGAGTTGATTAGGTAAGGAACAGGTGTTTGAGAACAGCCTGACCAAACAAGGCATTCCGGCGGGAGTCCTTTTCCAAGCAGTAATGGGCTGTGAAGATATGAACCGATGCCCAGGTGGCCGCTCGACAGATTTGGTCGATGGACACAGAGTTTAGATGAGCCATAGAGGTTGCCATGGCCCTCACATTGTGAGCTGTGACATGGCCCTCCAGAGAAAGGTTCTTACTCTGGTAGGCGAAGGAAATACACTGAGCAATCCAATTGGACAGAGTTCTCTTAGAGACTGGAAGTCCTAAATGAGAAGGATCAAAAGCAACAAAAAGTTGAGAGGACTTTCTATGTTGCTGTGTCCTTTGTAAGTAGAAAGCAAGTGCTCTTTTACAATCCAGGGTATGAAGATTCCTCTCTGCACTTGATGCATGAGGTCCTGGAAAAAAGACAGGTAAATACACCTCCTGGTTCAGATGAATAGGTGAGACCACTTTAGGCATAAAGTGTGGATTAGTTCTGAGGACTACCTTGTCATGATGGAACCTTGCATAAGGAGGATTAGCCACTAAAGCTTGCAACTCACTGATACGGCGAGCTGAGGTGACTGCAATGAGAAAAATAACCTTCCAGGAAAGGAATTTCAAGGAGGTAGTGGCTAAGGGTTCAAAGGGTGGCTTCATAAGCTGGCCAAGAACCAGATTCAAGTCCTATGCCACTGGAGGTGGTCTAATGGGAGGTTTAGTCAAAAGAAGGCCTCTCATGAATCTTGCTATAAGAGGATGAGAGGAAATAGGTTGTCCTTTGAGAGGCTTAAGGGATGCTGCAATAGCACTCAAATGGACTCTGATTGAATTTGTTTTAAGGCCTGCATGGGATAAATGCAGCAAATAGTCTAGTAAAGAATTCAAAGGTATTGCAAGAGGGTTGAGACCCTTCTCTGCACACCAAATGGAAAATCTTTTCCATTTAAAAGCATAGGAACGTCTGGTGGAAGGCTTTCTGGAAGCATGAAGGATATCCTTCACTTGCTGAGAAAGGTGTAAATCCTGAAGGTCTAGGCCTTCAGCAACCAGGCCCTGAGATGAAGAGACTGAGGATTTGGGTGCCACAAGGTTCCCTCCTCCTGGGAGAGGAGATCTGGAGCAGACCCCAGGTCCAGAGAGGGAGCTTGAGAGAGATGCAGAAGTAGAGGGTACCACACTTGGCGTGGCCAAAGCGGTGCTATGAGGATCATAGACCCCTTGTCTCTCTGAAGCTTGAACAGAGTCTTGGGGATGAGGGGAATAGGTGGAAAGGCATAGAGGAAGTCTTGCCCCCAATGAAGGAGGAAGGCATCCCTGGCCTGAACTCCCTGACATGGAATCCTGGAACAAAACCGGGGAAGTTTGGCATTCCACGGACTTGCAAACAGGTCTATGTCTGGGGTACCCCAAATCCGAAAAATCTTGGCTATCTGGTCCCCATGGAGGGACCATTCGTGTGGAAGCAGAACTCAACTGAGTCTGTCTGCCCAAGAGTTTTGAACCCCTGGAAGATACACTGCCATGAGATGGATTTGATGCTCTCTGGCGAAGGCCCACAATCTCAGAGCTTCGTTGCAAAGCAACAGAGAGCCAGTCCCTCCCTGCTTGTTCACGTAGAACATGGCTACCTGGTTGTCCGTGTGGATTAGGACTGTCTTGTAGCTGAGCAGGGTGTGGAAGACTCTGAGAGCCAGAAAGATTGCTCTGAGCTCTAAGAGGTTGATATGTAGAGATGTCTCCTGTGGAGACCAGATGCCTTGGGTGGAGAGATCTTGTAGATGAGCTCCCAACCCTTTGGAGAGGCATCTGTTGAAAGGGGGACCCCAGCAACAGATTTTGAGTGGACTTCCACCAGTGGAGGGACCAAAAGAGGCGACTGGAGGTTGCTATTTTGTCTGACAGGCAACCTGATGCCTGGGTCCATTGGGTGGATAGGGTCCACTGAGCTGCCCTCATGTGAAGGCGAGCGTAAGGAACCACATGCACCGTGGATGCCATGTGGCCTAAGAGTTGTAACATCTCTCGAGCAGTTAAATGGGATTTTAACTGAATCTGGGAGGCTAACTGCACCAAGCGTAGGCAGCGGGCCTGGGAAGATAGGCCCTTGCAGTTGTGGTCTCCAGTAAGGCCCCTATGAACTCTAGAGACTGAGTAGGGGTGAGATGGGATTTTGGAATGTTGATTACCAGTCCCAGATACTGAAGAACACGCCTTGTGCAGGCCAGGGAAGTCTGGGCCTCTGACTGGGATGGAGCTCAGATGAGCCAGTCGTCCAGATTATTTTTTTTTTATTATTTTTTATTTACATTCTCTTATATACCGCACTATTCAGCATCAGCGCGGTTTACACAGAACAAAGGGCTCAGTACAATAACAAGCATGAGTTTACAGATAACAAGGGAAGGAACTTGGATAACAAAGGAAACTATTTACAGTCTATTTACAGATGGGAATACGAATATTCCTAGAGTACGCAGAAATGCAGCTACTACTGCCATGCATTTTGTGAACACTCGTGGAGCAGAGGCCAGACCGAAAGGAAGCACTTTGTATTGGTAGTGCTTTCCTTGGTAAAGGAACCAAAGGAACCTTCTGTGTGTTGGATGGATGAGAACATGGGTGTACGCATCCTTGAGATCTAGAGAACAAAGCCAGTCCTGACTCTGGAGGTATGGAAGGAGAGTTCCGAGAGAAGTCATCTTGAATTTCTCCTTGCACAGAAACTTGTTCAATTCTCTGAGATCTAATATGGGTCTGTAGACCCCCATTTTCTTTGGAATGAGAAAATAGGGGGAGTAGAACCCTGAGCCCTGTTGAAGAAGGGGTACTTCTTCTATTGCCCTTTGGGCAAGAAGGGTAGCAATCTCTTGACCTAGAATGTTGAGGAGAGATGTTGGAGAATTGAACTGCTTCACCATGGTGTGAGGAGGAAGGTTTAAGAAATGAAGCTTGTACCCATCTCGTATGATGGAGAGGGTCCATTGCTCTGCTGTGATTTGTTCCCATCTGGGAGCAAAGTGAGCTAACCTTCCTGGGATGGTGAGAGGCTCTGGATGTTCTAGAGCCAGAAAGGCTAAATTCTCTAGTGGAAAGTCAAAGGCCCTGTGGAGGCTGAGGCTGTTGGGCCGTAGCAGTCCTCGCAGCCTGAGGCTTGGCCTGTTTTGGTCGTTGCTGTCTCTTTCTAGCAAAACGACCTGGAGAAGAGGCCTGACCATAACTAGACGAAAATTTCCCTTTTTTTGGGAAAGATCCTTTTTTGAACAACCTCTTTTTAAAAGGAGCATTAGTAGACTTTGAAAGTCTATCTAAAGCAGAATTTTAGGCATCCATCTGGTTGGTCTTTGCTTGCCAATCTTTGCCAAACAGGTTTTCCCCTGTACAGGGAAGGTTACCTAGACCATCCTGTACCCAGGATTCCAAATCAGAGGCTTGCAACCAAGCAACTCTGCGTGCACCTATGGCAATAGCCGAGGCTCTTCTGGCACCCTCAAAAGAGTCAAAGGCTGCACGGTTGGAAAACTTGGATACATCCTGTGCCTGTTTAAGCCAGGTGATATATTCTTTTCTCTTATCTTCTGACATAAAAGGAGATAAGGTTTGCAGATGATCTGTAACTTCTTTTAGAAACATCCCCATATAGAGACTATAGGAGTTGATTCTGGCTACAAGCATACTGGCCTGGAAGATTTTCCTGCCAAAGGCATCTAGGGTTCTGCATTCTCTTCCTGGAGGAGCAGAGGAGTGCCTTTTTGTACTCTTGATCTTTTTCATAGCAGACTCTACCACAATGGAGTGGTGAGGAAGCTGAGTCTTATGAAACCCAGGACAAGGAGGAACATGATACATGGTGTCCAACCTTCGGGAATGAGGGGAGGTGGAAAGAGGAGTCTCCCATATGCCCAACATGTGATCATAAAGAATCTCATGTATTGGTAAGGTGGCTGCCTCTTTAGGAGCCTTAGGATATTGTAGGATATCTAATTTTTTGGCTCTAGGTTCAGTTTCAGAGGCCACTGAGATGGACAGGCCTTTGGCCACCTCCCTAATGAAGTCCTGAAAAGACAAGTCTTCAGGAGGAGACATTCTCCTTTTTGGAGAAGAGGGTTCCTGAGGAAGGATCCCCGATGCTTCAATTGAGGCCTCTGATGTATCAGAGTCTTCAGAGGAATCGAAGTATCGACTGTCTGGATGCTCTCGCAGAGCCCGATACATGTACCGGGAGGTATCGACATCGGGAGTAATCGGTACCGAGTCGGTACTGATGGGCATCACTGGATAGCGTACCGCTGCCGTCGATGCTGATGTCTATGCAAGCGGTACCAGTATCGGAACCGATTTTGGATCCGGTACCAGAATCGGTACCGGTACCGACAACGGGGTTTGCTGCGGTACCGTAGGCGTCGCAGCTTGTATGAATGCCGTGATGGCATGCTGCAAGGTCAGAATATTCTGATCCATCGACGCCACCAATGTCTGGATGTCGGTACCGGTGGTAACCGCCGGTACCCCAGAACATTGTAACAGGTGATCGGTCGAGGCCGAGCCATCGATGTCAACCTGTGACCCCATAGGTAGAGCTTTGGAAGCCGAAGCCTCCCGCCGGGGTAATTTTGCCGGTGTGGATTCCTCAAGAGTAAGCCCGGGGGCATCTTGATACTTAGAGGGAGATGAACTCTTTGAGGACCGGCCAGATTTAAGTTTGGTTACCTGAGATCCATGGGATGAAGAAGCAGCCCTGGAAGACGTTGATGCCACAGAAGCTGCATCGGAGGGAAACAGGGTACTGAGCTTGGCTGCCCGATTTTGTAACCCTCTCTTAGACATCATGGAACAAAACTCACAATCCGCAATGGAGTGGTCAGGACCTAAACATTTTAGACACCAGTCATGGGTGTCCGTGACAGAAATAGTGCTGCTGCACTTCGTGCACTTTTTAAACCCGGAGGCGGGTTTTTCCATGAGGAAAAATATATCTGTAGGCCTAAGGCCCCAGAAGAAAAAATGCACTGAAGTAAGAAAAGAGTAGTTTTTTTTTTTTTTTTAAAAGAAAGAAAAAAGACCGGTGGTACCGGTCCGGAGTCGAGAAGGCAGACATGCGACTAAAGAAAAATAAAAGAAAATAAGAAATTCTTCAGCGGTGACAGGAAACACGACCTGCTGGCTCCGCGGAAAAGAAGAACTGGAGAGAGGCGGTTGGGAAAGGCGGGAAGGCAGCGCGCAGGCGCTGTGGGATGCTCCCAAAAGCTTTCCTTTTGGACGCTGGGGAGCGTTCCCGCGCAGGCTCCGTCGGTACCGACGATACCCATATGTGAAGACTCATTACTGCTTGTTCCTGGAGATAACAAAATATCTGCTATATTTATAGAAGAAGTTTTTTCACCATAGTTATCAATCTCTAGGTTTGCAATTTATAAGCCATTGATTCAGTTTTTATGGAGTAATCCTTAAATACTTTGCACTTCAATTACTGAAAAAGACTAGAGAAAATGTGTGTACACTTACCTTGCTGGGGTGGCCTATAAGGAGGAATCTGTCTCTGACCCATCATATGATTTCCCTGGTTAACTTGGCCCATCAATCCCATAGGTGGCTGCTGTCCTTGATAATGCTGCCCACTTCCCTGTGGCATGTTGTATTGTTGGGAAGGAGGCTGCTGGTGCATCATGGGACCTAAATAAATTCAGAAGCAGTTCTTTTAACAAAGCCTTATCACTGTTTCAATAAAAAAGCTGAAAGTAGAACATAAGTATATCTTCTTAGTTCGTTTAAGTGTCAGATACTTAAGTGATAGGTACCTGTTTTGAGTCTCTGGAAAACAGTTAATCAACAAATTGGAGGTAATTTTATAGTCATTAACACACACATGGCAATTTACATGCACTAATGTCTTCTTTCAAAAAAAAAAAAAATCGACCAGCATGAAAGCACACATGTTGACAAGAATATGCGTACTTTACTGGTAGTCATAGCTGGAGCTCGGTTTACGTGAAAAATACTTGAATTTGTGTGTTTACTTGTGTACTTAAACCATGATAATTTGCAACTGCTAAAGAACAGTTGTAAATATCCACATCTACTTTTACGGAAAGTTACATTAGTATAAAATAGACACTTATGTGTCTTTATAAAATAGGCTTAACACTGGTGCCTGTTTACCCTCTTTTCCTAGTTGCCTTATTATAAAATTACCCCATAATGTTTTTAGAATAATAAAAACATAGTTGATGGGTCCTTTCATTAGCAAAAGCTGAAGCTGGATCTGTCGCATGATATTAAGATTGAAGCTGCTTATTTCTAATGGAGGTTCTCTGCAGTCAGCAAGATAAACGACACACAAATAGCTGACATCTTCTAAAAGTAAGAAGGAGGAATAGTTCTCTCAGACCTCAGAATTAGCTAGAAAAATGTTTAAGCATGTAGAGTTGTTCCTATGCATAGGCCCCTCTGAGCTAGTACCTCAGTTTGTATGAAGCCTTAGGTCAGCTCTTATGGAGAAAGGCAAGATTCTGTCCGATTTATCCTGCCATCTACAGAAAACCCCTTTACAGATTAAAAAAAACAACCTCATTTCTATCATAAGCAGGATGATCAACCAGATAAGTGGAGACTCCCCAGCTAAGGGTTATTCGAAGGTCACACTGCTCTTTCGAGGGTTCATACCAGTATGGAACAAAGTGATTCAAATACTGTATGTGATCCTTGTCCAGAATCATTTCTCAGCATGTATTTTTTACTTTTTGGCAACAGCTACTTGTGCAAACAGATTTCACAATCTTGTTAGACTAAAGGCATCGTCCCTTTTGAATGCATGATCCAGGGCATAATGAGACAAAGGCAAACAGAGAAGACCAAGTTGTTGCTTTGCAGATCTCTTCTGATGCCTCTATGTGCATTACCTTGACTTGAAAAGCATACTTGATTGTAGCAAAAACATTTATTCTACTAACTTATTAGCAGTTTATGTGAATAACACAAAAGGCAGGCAGAGCTCCAAAGTGTCATTGCATGAATGAGAGAATGGTGCAGGGAAAGCATAGTTACTCACCTGTAATAGAAGTCCTCCAGGGACAGCAGGGATCAGTCCTCACATACGAGTGATGTCGGCATAGACAGAGCCTGCGCGGATTCACTCCCCAGCTTTCAAAGAAAGCCTTTGGGAATTAGACCACGCATGCATGGTCATCACCCCGCCCATGGGTGCCATCTTAACTCAGTATGCTCAATCAAGCATAAAAAAAGAAAAAAACTCCTCCTCCAAGGGGAGAAGGGAGGATTGTGAGGACTGATTCCTGCTGTCCCTGGAGAACACCCATTACAGGTGAGTAACTATGTTTTCGCCGGGAACAAGGAGGAAGTCAGTCCTCACATATAGAGCTCCCTAGCTACAAGTTACCAAAAAAGCCTGTAGAAGGCCCTAACGACTCAAAAAAAGTGATGCGAGTGGGTCAGTAAGGAGAAGGAATGGCTCAAAGGCCAAGGACACAGCTGCAGCACTGAGCAAGAGATCACCTCATTAGTAGCTGGGAACAACGGGCTGGAGGGAAGGAGTTGCATAATTCCCCAAAGAGGTAACTAAGTACTGCCTGGTCAAAGTTTCTGTCATGCCGTGAGCTTTCTTCCAAATTGTACTGCGCAGCAAAAGTATAAGACCGGGTGGCGACCCTACAGATGTCCAGCAGAGGGGCCAAGCACAGGCTGGCCACTGAGGCCGCCATGGCACGTACACTGTGCGCGGTAATGTGATACTCCAGGGAGAGTCCAGCTTGCTCGCAGGAGAAGGAAACGCAATCGGCCACCCATGCAGACAAGGTCCGCTTGGAGACTACGACTCCGAGCCCATTAACATCATAAGAGACGAACAGCTGTGACGAGCGGCGATTGGGCTGTGTCCTTTGGAAATAGAAATCATTGCCCTCTTGTAATCCAAGGTGTGTAATGAGGCCTCAGCTCGAAGGGTATGAGGCCTGGGGAAAAAGGTGGGAAGAACCATCTCCTGGTTCATATGAAAAGCAGACACCACCTTGGGTAGGAACTTATGGTGTGTCCAGAGAACCCTGTTTCTGTGGAATCTGTGTACAGGGCGTGATCCACCAGCGCCTGCAGTTCACTAACTCACCTAGCAGAAGTGAGCACAACCAGGAACACTACTTTTCATGATAAGTACTTCAGATGGCACGTAGCCAGAGGTTCAAACAGAGAAGCCATCAGCTTCCCCAGAAGGACATTCAGGTCCTATGCCACCGGCGGTGGGAGAATGGGGGGCCATGAGAGGAGTAGCCCTCTCATGAAGCAGCACACTAGTGGGTATGCAAAGACAGACAGGCCGTCGACAAGGTGATAGTGCACCTCTATGGCGCAGAGGTACACCCGGACAGAAATGGACTTTAGCCCAGTCCAAGAAGGTGCAGGAGATATTGTAGGATGAAAGGGTTGAGATTCTTCTCGGCGCACCAGAGAATCAAAGCCACTTGAAGGCATACGCCTGGCACACAGAGTCCTCACAGGAAGCCAGAAGGATGTCTTCCACCTCCCTGGAGACTGGATCTGGAGGGCGCTCTCCTCTCGAGTCCAGGTGCTCTGTGATTGCAGTCCGCCGCAGTGTGCTCCCCAGCCTAGCTTGGAGGCGTCCGTCGTGAGAATGCAGCGTGTCTGAGGGGCCTATAAGGGTAGGCCGGCCATGAGGTTCGGCAGGCTCTGCCACCAGGCAAGAGAGGCTATGAATGGCCAGGTAATCCTGACCCGGTACTCCAACTGGCCCATGGCCTGAGTCCACTGAGAGCTCAGAGTCCACTGGGCCTATCGCATCCAGAGACGGGCGTGCGGGGTTACATGGACTGTCGAGGCAATGTGCCCCAGGAGACGTAGCAGAAGCCATGCTGATGCTGTTAAGTAGAACTGTACCTCCCCCCTGCCAGCGTCACAAGGTGCTGCACTCTGTCCAGAGGGGGAAAGGCACTGGTATGCGTTGAGGCCATGAGGGCTCTGATGAACTCCAGGCGCTGAGATGGGAACAAGTGTGACTTGAGATAACTGATTACAAACCCCAGTGTCTGCAGCACCTTGATGGTGTGGTGTGCCACAGTGCTTGCCTCCTCTGGACAGCTAGCCTTTATAAGCCAGTCATCCAGCGAGGAGGGAATATGAACACTCCCAGCAAATGGAGATGGGCAGCGACAACGGCCAGGCATTTGGTGAACACCCTGAGGGCCAAGGTGAGGCAGAAGGAGAGCACCCCATATTGGTAGTGGCGCCCTCCGATAATGAAGTGGAGGTAGGATGCAAGAGTAGGCATTTTGAGATCCAAGGAGCATAGCCAATCTTCTTTAGGAGGTAGGGCAGCAATGTTCCAAGAGGGGGGGGGCATCATGAGCTTTTCCCTGACCAGAAAGCAGTTGAGGTTCCACAGGTCCAGAACGGGACGATAACAGCCTGTCCCTTTTTGGGACAAGGAAGTATCTGGAGTAGAATCCCCTGCCCCAGAGGGGTGGAGGCACCAGTTCCATGGCCCGGTCCTCGAGCAGGGACTTGAGTTCCCTCTGCAGGAGCTCTCTGTGCAGGTAAGTCATAGGAAGCTCCCCTAGGAAGTAGGGAGGAGGTGTCTGGTGGAAGTGGAGGAGGTAGCCCTCCCGAATCACCTGCAGCACACTAAGGCATCGGAGGTGATGCAATACCAGAGATGGGCGAAATGCACCAGACGTCCTCCCTTTTGCTTTGGGCTCTTGGGCGGAAGAGAGGCTATGCCCAAGGCATCAACCCCCCACCAGGCTGCGGCTGGGGCACTGTTTGGGACTTGGGGGCCTGTGGCTTACGGGGGGCTGTGCCCTGGCTCTTGGCCTGCTGACCCTCTTGGGGAGCCTGGTAGCCAGAAACTGGGGGTATTTCTCATAGGCCTTCTTTCCCTTCGGGTGAAAGGTCTTTTTACCTGAAACCTTCTTCTGTCAGGAAGGGTCAGCAGTCTTCCTGGATAACCTAGTCCTGGTCAGGAATTTTGTCCCAGCTCAGCTGCTTTGGGTTTGCCGAAGAGGTTCTCTCCTTAGCATGGGACATCGGCCAGTTTGTCCTGAATCCACTGCTCCAAGTCCAAGGACTGTAGCCCAGACAGGCGGCTGGCACTAATGCCCACCGCAGCCACACGAGCCATGGACTCGGAGCTGTCAAAGGCTGCCAGAGTCAAACTTGAAGCATCCCCTGATCGTGGAGACCAGGGACTGGAAGCACTCAAGGGGTTCTCCTACCAGCAGCAGAGAATCCAGCAAGTTCCTTAGCCAGATCCCAGAGATACATGCCCATGTACCGCTGGTATACCTTGATCCAGGCAGTGAGCATTCAGCCCTGGTAGCACCGCCTGCCAAAGCCATCCATGCTGTAGGCCTCCCTTCCAGGGGGTACCGAGGAGTGAGTCTTTTGGCTCTTGATTCAATGCATGGTTGACTCCACCACCATGGAGTTGTGAGGTAGTTGTGCTTTTTGGAACCCAGAACTCTTGCCAACTCGATACTGGGAATAAAGTCAGCAGCTCATCACGGGTACTTGTCGCCAGGCTCTCCCACATCCGAAACAATAAGCATTCAAAGATGGGGGGAGAATCGGCACCATCAGTGTCTCCTTCAGAGGGACTTCGTACTGGAGGATCTCCAGTTCTTCAGCATGGGGCTCACCCTCCAGCTCAGTCACAAAGGCCAGGGCCTGTGCCTTCCCTCAGATGAAATCGAGGAATGCTAAGTCTTCGGGCAGGGACCGCCAGAGCTTCTGCAGGGGAGATGGTTTAGAGGGCACATCTCTATGAAGCACAGTATTGGGGGATTTCTCATCAGTCTCCCATCCCAACATGGAAGAAACCTCGAGCGGTCATCAAGCTGGTGGGCCAGTGACATTGGAAAGTATGGTGCCCAATGCACTGACACTAATGCACTTGGGGGCAAGTCATGCCTCAGGTGCAAGGCCGATGATGGCCCTGACTCTGAACTGGAGAACCACTCCAAAACAGGCTGGACTTCCTCCGGAGAGGTTCGAACCATGGAGGGTCCAGAGGTCGGCACTAGCGATCAGGAGGTGCCAGGTGCTGGGTCATGCTGCGTCTCGAGGAGGGCAGCCAGGCTGTGCTCCAGGGCCGCCATCCTGACCTTGAGGCCAATCAGCTCCGCAGCCACCAGCTCGAGTCTCGAGGTCATCGAGCCTGGAGCTGGGTCCCTTAGAGGAGAATCATGTATAGTGATCACATTGGGGACAGAGACCGATCCCCCAACACGATGGAAGTCTCCTTCTGCTGGGACAGTTTTGAGGGCCACTCTCGGCCATCGCCCTCTGTGTCAGGTCGAGGGCTCTGAGCCCAGGTATCCAAGGACTTACCTCCGGTGCCAGGGTCGGACTGCATCTTTGACCGTAGCTGGGATGACGACGAGCCCGCAGGGGAGGTCCTCGGAGGACGATCCCCAATCTGAGGCTCTGTGACCTCAGGGCTCAGAACGAGCTCACCTGTGCGATGCCGAGGCTTCTGGCATGGACCCTGAGAGCAGTGACTCTGTGCTCCAAGAAGGTCCCATGGCAGAATTCTTCAAGGCAAACATGTCCTTATGCTGCTGATTCCACTTCTTCAGGCTCTTGGCTGACATCTGCAGGCAGGAGTCGTTGTTGTGGTTGGGCCCCAAGCAGCTAAGGCAGCAACTATGGCAGTCAGTGATGGACATAGTGCAGGAGCACTTGCCACAGTGCTTGAATCCACTGAGTGCAGACAGAGTGGGAAACATGGCACCCGCGAGGCCAAACTTACATGTCTCGGTCAGGGAGGGCGCGAGGAAGTCCCATGTCTGGAAAAAGAAATAAGTACCTGAAAAAATGTGACACTGAGGCGAGGGTACAATCGGGCAACGGGAAAATGATCGAGGACCTGAACCGGCAAAGGCAGTGTGAAAAAATGCACGAGGAAGCTTAGAGAAAAATCAACTTCTACCAGAAAAACAGATAGGACGTCTGCAAGACTCCACCAGAAAAAGAAGACTGAGGTAAGATAGCACCCATGGGCGAGAAGGTGACCGTGCATGCACGGTCTAAGTCCCAAAGTCTTTCTTTGAAAGCTTGGGAGTGAATCCGTGCGGGCTCAGTCAGTGCAGACAAACCTGTATTATGTGAGGACTAACTTCCTGCTTTTTCCAAGAGAAGAGGACTTTAGATTTGATAGGAACTAGTCAACTTTCTGAGTAAGACAGTCTATTCTCAAAAGATGGGATCTATCATACCATAGGGGATCAGGTTGCTGGTGTCAATATTTTAAAAGGAGATAGAGTAGTTTTTAAACTAGAATTGGAGGGAAAGCTGACAGTCGCTAAAGAGAATATGACTCGGAGTTATCTTTTAGGGATACTATCAAAACAGGGAAGTTAGACTACCCGATAGAGAGGGGTTGCAATAAAGGCAAAAGTAGCCCAGGTTCCTTTATGCAAAATGTAGAAAGATTCTAAACTATCCCTGTTCACTGCTAAATAGATTATAAATACAAACAAAAATATATTTTGAAATGTCTGCATACAAATGCTAGAAGTTTAAAAATATGTGAGATTAGGAATATATAGTAATGAGTGAAGAGGGAGGTATAGTAGGCATTTTGCTTTTATTTGGCAGCTTGATCCCTAGCAATAGTAATGCAATATTACCACGAGAAGTCACAGGTGCCATTTCAGAATCCGGGACTGCCATACACAGGAGTGTCTGGGGATTGCTTCGGATCCCACTAAACACCAGGGATTCTGATTTTAAAAAAACCAGTAGAGTTAAATGGCCAGTTTCTATAATGGAGGAAGATGAATAGTGAAATATCCCAGGGATTTGTCCTTGGACCCAGGCTTTTTAACATGTTTATGAAGGATCTGCAAAACTGTCTCACATACTGGGACATAGAAAGTACAACACAAACTGAGGAACGCGGGACGTACCCAAGAACAAAATGGAACGTGTACAGTTTGATCTCTTAGGTGTCTACAAACTGAAGTGGACTGGTAGTGAACTCTAAATTTGATGATCACATGGTATACTATGTTGGAAATGAAAGAGAACGAAGAAATTGTGTTGCATTTAGAAACAAGAAAGAGCTTGCAAGAATCAATGAAATATGATGCAGTTAGTGAACATTTAATTTCTATTCATCTATGAGGAATGCCCAACACCACAACTATAATTCAGGTTTATGCACCAATAGCAGATACAGAAGAAAATGAGGTTGATCAGTTCTATGGACAAGTACAAGCTGAAATGGACAGAAAATGCAAAAAAGATATAATAGTCATGGTGACTGGAACAAAAATAGTTGGAAACAAAGGAGGCAGCAAAGTGAATGGAAAATTTAGGGCATCAGCACTTAGCCTACAACCACTCATACAACCCGACATCAGCACAAGACCGAGGAGGAGAGGCACCTCGGACACCAAAAACACACCAAAAGACTTCGCCAAGGCTCTTAAGAACACCGCAAGAAGAGCTCTTATTGATGGCAGCACCTGCAATATGGAACGCCCTACCTGACAACCTACGATCAACAGAAGACAAGACAATGTTCTTCATTGAGCACTACGGTGATAGCACATAGTTGTGCCCGCCAACTCCTGGACTAATACCAACCCCCCACCCTTACTCCCTCATGTACATAACATTGTAAAGTAGCTCATGCTGTAAATAGCCCACCACGAATCAACGCCAACTTACACACACACACTCATTCACTGCATAACACTGCATGATCACACAAATATCAATTTATAATCGCTTTGATTAAAGGAGAAGGCGGGATATAAATCCTTTTAAATAAATAAATAAAAATAAGTAGGACACGACTAGTTCTGCTGCCCTAAATTTTGGCCCGCCCCCCAAAGTCAGTGGCTCTTGCGGCGGGACAGCAAACCATGACCAGCTCATGGTAGCAAAGTCCACTGCAGATGTACCTACTGTCAGGATGGGGAAAAGCCCTGACTTAGAGAGTGATGACTCGCTGAGCTTGATGGGTCCAGAAATGCCTCCAGGCCTGGATAAGGCAGTAGTGCTGCAGCCAGGCACTGGAACCTTAATGGTGAATGAGGCTGTTCTGGCCAGTGAGGGTCTTCGCACTGCAGAGCCAGGGAATTCCATCGGTGTGAGGAAGGTTCCGCCCCTCCCCTTTGCGAAGATGTCCCAGAATCAAGTTGCTGGAGCCGGTGCAGTTATTAGTGGTATTCCTTCCATACAACTTGCAGCTCAAGATTTTCTTCCTCTGATTCAACCTCAGGAAGTTACTCTGGACTCTATTTGGCTGGCAATGGAAACTTTCCACAAGGTACGAGGGTTATTTTTAAAGTAAGGTCCGATTGGCTGTAGCTTTGTAAATTTTTTCCCCCTGTAGAAACAAGCATGCGTGCCGGCTTCTGGCATGCCTTGTGCAAAAGCAGATGCCATTTGCAGTCATAGCATCACTTTGTACGGTTTATACTGAGACGTTAAAATGCTTAAGACAATTGAGCGGCCCTCCGACTGTGAAATACGGTCTGTGATTCGGTTTTTGACAGCAAGGACCATGTCATCAGCGGACATTCATCACCAGATATGTGAGGTGTACGACCCCAATGCGATGAGTGACAGCAAAGAAGACACAGCAGTTCATAAACCTTGAACCCAAAGGCCATGTCTGCCCAAGCGTGGACATCCAAGCAGTAATACTTGAAAACAGTGGAAAGTGATGCCCACATTTCAATCCGACAATGTCTGAAGGGGTTAGAGAGCTACGCTACACCCATGAGGACACTTATGCCCGAGAATGGGCCTGCAACTCTCTGGAACTGTCTAGTTCTGTCACAGATCCTGTTTGATCCAGCGCCCCAAGGTAGACTTTGCTGTCGCCACACCCTTGCACGGGCTATTAAACAGCACAAAAAATGATCCGAGTTACGGAGGAAATTTGTAACCCCCATGTCCCAGAGAAGCACCCTCGGGACATCCACAAGGTGAAGATCCTTATCTTCCCCTCTACAATGCTCCTTAGAAAAGGAGAGCAAGTAAACTACCTGGTTCACATGAAAGATATTATTGTGGGCAAAAATGAAGGCACAAGACAAATGGAAATGATTACCTCTGAAAAGGACAAATATGGATCCTGGCAAGACAGAGCCTGCAGCTCAGAAATCAGTTTTGCTGAACAAATTGCGACCAAGAAAGTAAAGTCTTGAGAGTCAAGTATTTCAGCATACCACGCGCTTCAGAGGCTCAAAGGGCTCAGACAGTAACATAGAAATATGATGACAGAAAAATACCACATGGCCTATCTAGTCTGTCCTTCCATAACAACTACAACAGTCCCCTTTTTACCTTTAGAGATCCTCTGTGTTTGTCCCATGCTTTTTTGAATTCAGTTACTGTCCTCATCTCTACCACCTCCACTGGGAGACTATTCCACGGATCTACTACTCTTTCCGTAAAGAAATATTTCCACATATCACTCCTGAATCTATCTCCCTTCACCCTCATCCCATGTCCCCTCGTAGCAGAACTTGCTTTCAATTGAAAGAGGCTCTCTCCCTGAACATTTATGCCACGGAGGTATTTAAACATCTCAATCATATCACCTCTATCCCGCCTTTCCTCTAAGGTGTACATATTAAGATCCTTAAGTCTGTCCTCATATGCTTTATAATGAAGACCACTAATCATTTTAGTAGCCACCCTTTGCACCAACTCCATCCTGTTCACATCCTTTTGAAGGTGCAGTCTCCAGAATTGCACACTATACTCCAAATGAGGTCGCACCAAAGACTTATACAGAGGCATTATCACCTCCTTTTTTCTGCTAGCCATTCCTCTCCGTATGCACCCAAGCATCCTTCTAGCTTTTGCCGTCACCTTTTCTACCTGTTTAGCTACTTTAAGATCATCAGACACAACCACGCCTAGGTCCCGCTCTTCTTTAGTGGACAAAAGTACTTCACCCCCTATACTATATTGCTCCCTTGGATTGCTGCAGCCCAAATGCATGACCTTACATTTTTTAACATTAAATCCCAGCTGCCAAATTCTAGACCATTAGGGCCCTGAGCACCATACAGAGATCCTTGGAAGGGAAATATGAGCAGATGGGAGGATGAAGAACCCAAACCCATTGAAGAAAACTCAAAACAACGGGTGCATGGCTAAAGACTATCCAGGCACTGGACCTCTGAAACAGGACAAGGCTGCCACCTGGACTTTCAGAGAGGTAAGGGAAAAACCCTTCTCCAGACTGTCCTGCAGAAGACCAACAGAACCGGCACCTTGGCAGACTTAGGAACAATCTGTCGTGTGCCTCACCCATGCTCAAAGAGGTACCAGACTCGCATGTATGGCAGGCTGGTAGAACCCTGCTGGGTTTGGAGCAGAGCAGAAACTACTACAGGAGAAAGTGTAGTTAATCACCTATAGTAGGTGCTCTCCATGGACAGCACTACTAAGTCCCCACACGTATAGGTGACATCACTGACAGAGCCCATGCAGAATGCTCCCCAGCTTCCATTAGAAACTTTTAAGATCTGCGCCACACATGCTCGCCTGCCTTCCCGTCTGCTGCAGCACTATCTTCTCCAGTAAAATATCAAAGCATAGCCAAGATCAGCAACTCCTCGGGGAGGTGGGAGGGTTGTGAGGACTTATTCCTTCTGTCTACGGAGAACACCTGCTACAGGTGAGCAACTATGCTTTCTCCGTGGACAAGCAGAAATTAAGTACTCACATATGGAACTTCTCAGCTACAGGCTACCAAAAGACTGAGGAGGCCAAAAGTCCAAAAGAGGCAACAAATCTGGAGAACAAGAAGAACAGCAAAGTAGTCCTTCTAGGCACTCCACCGATTCAGCATCCTCAGCATACAGCAGCACAGAGGTTAGTCAATATTGCAGGTAGCCTGGACAAACAGAAGGGCCGGTGGGCAAGAGTTGGACTTAATACCCAAAAAGGTCCAGGAACACGGCCTCGCCAAAGTTGCTGTCCCATTGGGAATCCTCATCCAGAAGTAGTGGGCTGTGAACGTGTGGACTGAAGACCATGTCGCAGCCTTGCAGATTTTTCCCTCAGTAGATGCCGAGCGCAGGTTAGCGACAGAGGTGCCATGACCCAAACATTATGAGTCGTGACATGAACCTTCCAGGTTCATGCCGGCCTGGGCATATGCCAAGGCAATGCAGTCCGCCAGCCACAAGGACAGCATGTGCTTAGAAACAGCCATCCCAGCTTAATAAGGTCAAAAGCGACAAACAACTGGGTGGACTGCTGGTGGGCCTTGGTACACCTGCTGTAGAAGGCCAAGGCATGCTTACAGCCCAGCATGTGCAATGCTGCTTCTCCTCAGTTGGCATGCGACCACGGGAAGAAAGTTGGCAGGATAATTGATTGGCTGAGATGCAACTTGAGACCACCTTCAGCAGAAATCGTGGGTGCATTCGCAGGACTACATTAGGCTCTGGTGGCTCATCCACCTTACACCAGGTTCCACCAGAATAGAGTTCACTGACACGGTGGGCCAACATTACCATCGCAAAGAATAGGACCTTCCAGGTCAAGTACTTTAGAGGGCACGAGTCCAGCGGCTCAAAAGGAGCCTGCATGAGCTGCATAAGGACCATGTTGAGATCCCTAGCCACCACCAGGTGCTTGACAGAAGGCTTCGAGAGAAGCAAGCCCCGCATAAAGTTAGCCACCAGCAGGTGAGCAGAGACAGGATGGCCCCCTGAGCCGTGATAGTAAGCGCCGATTAGATTAGGATTTCAGGCCTGAGTCCGAGAGATGTGAGAGGAATTCAAGCAATTGATCCACTGCGCAGAAGGGATCCAGCACCCTATTCTCACACCAAGTGGCGAACCTCCGCCACTTGAGCGCATATGCTCAATGTGTCAGGTCCTTGCATGACGCCAGGAAGGCATCCATGGCAAATTGAGCTCTGAGAGGACTGCCCACTCAGCATCAAGGCTGTGAGGGCTGGGATGCAGCAGGGACCCCTCGTCCTGGGAGATGAGATCCAGGGCCCAGAGGGAAAGGCTCCCTCCAAAAGAGCTGAAGCAGCAGGGGAAACCACTACTGCTGGGGCCAAAATGGGGCAATATGGATTCATGAGCTCCTGTCAGGCTGAAGTTTCAGCAGAGTTTTCGCCATGAATGGAATGGGGGAAAGGTGTAAAGCAGATCCACACCCTCCCCCCCCATGGCAGCGAAAGGCATCCAATGCCAGTCAATGGCTGGACGGTCTTGTGGAGCACAACTGGCCCACCTGGGCGTTGTGTAATGTGGCAAAGAGGTTGATTGTGGGACTACCCCACTCTCAGAAGATAAGCTCCACCACTCCTCTGTGAAGGGTCCACTCATGCGGCTAGAGGACTCTGCGTGGCTGATCCGCCAGGACATTGAGCTTGTCAAGCAGGTAGGTTGCCCTGAGCTTCATCCCGTGGTGCAGGGCAAACCGCCACAGCCGGACTACTTCCCAGAAGAGGAGTTACGAACCCATGCCTCCCCGTATGTTCACAAAGAACATCACCAGCTGGTTGTCAGTCTGGATCAAGACCACGTGATTCACCAGGTGTGCCCAGAAGGCTCAGAGGGCATTTGCTATGGCCCACAACTCAAGGAAGTTGAACTGGTGTAGGCTCTCTTGCTCAGACCATAAGCCCTGCATCCGCAAGCCATCCAAATGAGCCCCACACCTGAGTTTGGACGCATCGGTTATCAGCATCCTGCAAGGGGGGGGGGGACTCCATTTGGAACAGAGCCCCTGAAGCAGATTCAGCGGTTCCAACCACCAGCCAAGGGACTGGTGACCACCACCCTGTCCTGGAGGTGGCACGTGGTCTGCTTCTATTGCGTGCAGAGAGAGCACAGTTACTTACCTGTAACAGGTGATCTCTGGGAACAGCAGGAATAAGTCTTCACATATAGGTACGTCGGTACCGACGGAGGCTGCGCGAGAACCCTCCCTAGCGTCCAATCAAAACGCTTTTGGGAGCATCCCAACACGCCTGCGTGCTGCCTTCCCGCCTTTCCCAACTGCCTCTCCTCAGTTAAGTTTGAAAGCTGAGACAAAGAGAGAGAGAGAGAGAGAAAGGGAAAGATAGAGATAGAGAAATACAACTCCTAGGGGAGGTGGGTGGGTTGTGAAGACTTATTCCTGCTGTTCCCAGAGATCACCTGTTACAGGTAAGTAACTGTGCTATCTCCAGGAACAAGCAGGAATGAGTCTTCACATATGGGGGGACTCCCAAGCTAAGAAGCCGTGAGGAGTCCCAGCATGTTGCGAATTTGAGAGCCATGCTATTCTACAGAACCTCAGGCATCCTAGGGATGGAGGGTAGGAGTTGAACTAAAAAGATGTGCTGTGGAACAGCTGGACCAAACAGGACACCTGGAAAGGAGTCTCTGAACAGATGATATCTAGTGATAACATTGAAGTGCAATAACCCATATGGGCCTCAACTAGTGGAATTGCAAAGGGTTTCATGGAGGTTCATATGAATTTGGTAATATGAACCAGGAGAATATCTCCAGAGAGTACCTCAATGTAAGGAGAGGTAGATACACTGTGCAAAGACAGGTTGAGGTCAGAACCCTTAGGGTGAGAAGAAAAGCCCAGTGGAACTGGGGTGGTTCAAATAGGTAGGACTTTTGCATGAGATGCGAAAGTCCGTAATAGATAAGAGTGAAGCTCTGTTGACCTGAAAGGGACATAGTTCCCATGGGAGAAAGAGCTGTGAAGACCCCTATATTCGAGAAGAAAAAGGACAGGAGCATGAGGCATTGTAGCCTCTCATATTCTGAAGATTCAGAAGGTCCTTTGCAATCGAAATTACATAGGTAATAGAGAATATATGGAGGGCTTTAGGTGTACCTAAAGTGAAGGTCATGGTGCAAAAGCCCCCTAACTACCACGAGTAATGGTTGTTCATGGGGATTCCCAGTATGCTGGAACAGCATGGAAAGGGATAAAGACTATCTGTCGGGCCCGTAGGGAAATATATGGATATATATATATATATGCAGATATATTTAGGCAGACAGATAAACAATAGTATATAGACATACATCTACCTACTATCCTGTTAAGATATGGATATGTAGATAGGCAAGTACAGATATATCTGTCTGTGTGTATCTATCTATCTATATATGTATATATTAGCACAGACCTGCATATGTCTATATATATATATGTATATGTATATGTATATGTATATGTATATATATATATATATACACACACACACACACATATATACACATACCCATGTCCTGTCATAGGGTATGTGGCGAGAGAAGATTCCACTAATAACAAGAGGGTGTTACCTGCTTGTGAGAATCTTTAGAGAATCCATTGGTACTGGTTATGAGTAGGAACGCTAAGGGAGTTCCCTCACTGACAAGGGGAAGCTTAGAGTCCTGTAAGAACTCTTACCCTTAAATAACCAGGAATGGAGACCTACATGAAAATTGCAGAGGATGTTTTTGATATGCAGACAATAAGTCTGAATTCTTCCATAACTCCAGCAGGCAGCTGGAGAAAAAGATGCCATGAAATACCATATTTACCCCTTGTGAGGGCAAACAGGGTATGGTGCATTCTGATGCTCAATATGAATTCTGCTATGAAGAATTGAAGATGGAAGGAAATAGTAGACATGGACTGGCTGTACTGAAAGAAAACACATCCCTGGTGGAGAGGTGCACTATAGATGTGAACCAATCCAGGGAATTGGATGATTGTCCAGGTCTTCGCTTAATTAAAGGTCTGTGTCCTTTATTTAAGAAGATTTTAATGGAAAATGGTAAGGGCAGGGGAACCCAGTAGACATAACTAGGAAAAGCCCTTCCTAATCATCTAGAATCATATGCTCTCTAACAAGGCCCCATAGTGAAGAGCTGCTCTGTAGAGTTGCAGAGAGCATGTTGCAGGTCATTTAGAAGAAAAAACTGGCTGTTTAAGAACCACTATATATCCTGAACTATTCTGCCAAGCCCAAGGATTGGGGAAGGCCAAGAATAGAAGGTGAGGTGAAGTGTCTGCAACAATAGCCAGAAAAGGTTGCAGCCTGTCTGGGATTTAGTAGTAAGACCAGAAAAAATTGAAACTGGACAGTAAGCTCTGGTTTCTTGGTCAGCAAGTCAGTGGTGTAACCACTAAGAGCCCCTGCAGTTCTAACTATTGCTGGGCAGCAGACGAAATCTTATGACAAGATTGAAAGACATACAGACTTGAGTAGGAGTAGAAAGACTCCGTTATCGTCTGAGAAGCTGCCAGCAAAAACAGCAAGAGGAAGACAACTCAGAGAGAACTTAGGGGCTTATTGAGAAGCCCCCAGTTGAGTGGTAGCACTCTTACAGACGAAATGTCTTAGTAAGAGGGACAGGGTTGAAAAGAGAGACTTACGGTGCAGTAAAGCTCTGTTAGAGTAATATGAGACATGTTGATACAGGAGAAGAGTCAAAGGTAAAGGCATAGGAACCTCATTGACAACTTTGACTCCTCTGTGTGCCTGAAAGGAAGAGGAGTAACTTTAGTACCTGTACAACATAGTCATCTAAAGAAGTTCTATGAGCTAAAAGTCAAGATATTCTCTTAAGAGATACATGTGTAAAAACTAGGATGGAACCACTGTAGATGCTTGTAAAGAGAAGAAGCAAACTACAGGTTCTGAACCTCAAACAGGAAGAAGAAGCAGCGAAGAGTCTATCAGCAACCCTGCGGCTGCTGGGTTTGCTGAAGCTGTTGAGGTTGTGGTTTCCTCAGCCTGGTTGGATGTTTCCCCTGTCTGGGAACATCTGTATGATGGGTAGAAGATGGATGAAATCTTCTCCCCTTGAGGCCACCAAGCCTGCCAGAAGATGTTCTAGAAACTGGGACAGAGGAAGGCATAGACAAGCCTCTGAAAGCAATAGTGTCAGTAGTTAACTGAGCAGTTTGGAGTAAAGTCTCTTTGTTGAAGAGATTTTCTCCAGTGCAAGGAGTATTTCCCAGTGTATCTCGTATGAATTTGTCCAAGTCTGAAGCTTGGAGCCAAGCTGTACGTCGTGCTCCTATGGCTATAGCAGAAGTTCTGCTAACAGACTCAAAAGAGTCAAGGGAAGCACGAGTAAGGAATCTAGAAATATTTTGAGCATGATTGAGTAGTATAGAAAAATCTGCTCTTTTAGGTTCTTGGAGAAAAGGGGTCAAAAGTAGTAAATCTTTTGTGACCTCCTCAAGAGATAATCCCATATAGTAATATATGAGAGAATTCTGGCTGAAAACATGGATGCCTGGAAAGTTTGACGTCCAAAGGCATCTAAAGTTCTAGCCTCACGACCTGGCGGATAAGAAGAGTGTTTCTTAGTACTCTTAATACGCCTCATTGCTGATTCTACAACAAGAGAATGATGAGGGAGCTGAGGCTTTTGAAAACATGGAATAGGGGGCACCCTGTATAAAAGATCAGTTGCTCTAGAAGGTGGGGACACCGTTAAAGGAGTTTCCCACATTCTAAATAGTAGATCCTGCAAGGTTTGATGCAAAGGAAACATAATGACTTCCTTTGGACTGCAGGGGATCAGCAGAGGTTCTGGATCCCCTGATGCAGGATCTAGACCAGGTATAGGAATGGCAAGTAACTTTGCCATATCAAGCAGGAAAGCTTGAAAAGAAATCTCCCCAGAGGGGAGTCCTCGAGGAAGAGGAGAAAGAGCTAGATCTGTTGAAGAACTAGCTCCAAAAACCACCGGTTCATTCAGATTATCTAGAACAGAAAATCTGGAGGGGTGGAGCATCGGTGGATCTATAAAAGATAGCTGTCGGTACCGTTGAAAAACAGTACCGCAATCTGTCGGTACCAAATCGTCCATGTTAGGGATCGATTCCAGACTGGGTATGGAAGAAAGCGATCCAGTTGAACAGAACATGGACGGTACTGACACCGATGCTGATGTCGATACCGGTACTGGGACCGATACCAGGACCGGTACCATCGTTGATACCGATTCATGAAGATCAGTCTGTGATAGCACTATCAGTACTGAGGAAACCGAATGTGGCAGACCTTGATCATCGGTAGAATGTCTTCGGTACCGTTTAAAATCGGTACCGAGACGAGTCGGTACCCAGTCATCCAGACTAGAGATCGATTCTAGACTCGGCATCGAGAGAAGCGAGTCTATCGATGCATATCTGGAGGGTACCGACGTGGATACCAACATCGGCACCGGGATCGATACCGATGCTGGAAGATCGATCGGTAGCGGCTCTAGCGGCACCAACAATACCGAGAGCGCTCGACTGCGATCATCGGTGTGGAATGTTTCATCCAACACCAGTGCCGATGCCGGGGTACCGGCACCGCTCAAAGCGGATACCACCACCGAGCATGGCTCAGGAATGTTCACCGAGGTAAAAACCCCGGGAACAACCTGAAACCCCGTTGATGCTTTGGAGGTAGAGAACTCCCGCTGGGGTTTTAAGCCAAAATGTCCTCAGGGGCAAGGCCGGAGCCATCTGCATAATGCATATGAGATCTACCACCCGAGGATTGGCTAGTCTTTACAGACTTTTGTTTGGTTACCTGATCCTGTGAGCAAGAAGATGCAGCTGGTGCCCTCTGGCCAGAGGGGAACCGCGCATCGAGTTGAGCTCGATGCTGAAAACTTCTTGAAGAAATAATACTACTCAAGTGGATGGTGTTCAGGTCCCAAACATGGAAGGCACCAATTATGGGTGTCTAATACCAATTTGGTACTGCCACAGTTAAAACATATTCTAGAGGCTGGCGTTTCCATGAAGGAAACTAAGGCAGCCTAACAGGCCGAAAGCCGTCAGGCACTAACAAGGAAAAAAAAAATTCCTACAAAAGGAAAAATGAGGAAAAGAAAAAAACATTGGCGGTACCGGTGCGTCGAGGGAAGGCAGACGCGACCACAAGAAAAATAGAAAAATAAAGAAAGAATTTTCTGCGGTGACAGGAGGACGTCCTGCCGGCTCCGCGGAAAAACGAAAACTGAGGAGAGGCAGTTGGGAAAGGCGGGAAGGCAGCACGCAGGCATGTTGGGATGCTCCCAAAAGCGTTTTGATTGGACACTGGGGAGCGTTCCCGCGCAGACTCCGTCGGTACCGACGTACCCATATGTGAAGACTCATTCCTGCTTGTTCCTGGAGTTTCTACTGCACTTGTTGCATGGAGTGGTGGGCAAGGGGGTAACGTATACTGTGGAGACCATGTGATCAAGCACTTTCAGCATCTCCTGGGCCACAGTAGAAACGCCCGAGCTTGAGTGGTATTGAGGAGGGCCCCCAACAAACTCCAGCAGCTGCGTGGGCTGGAGGTGGGACGGGGAAGTTGATGACGAACCCCAGCCACTCGAAGACCTATATGGTGAGGTGAGTGAACTATGGGGACAGCGTCCATAGTGGGATCTTTGAGGAGCCAATCGTCTAGATAGGGGAAGACAAAGACTTCCATGGCTCGAAGGCAGGCGGCCACTACGCGAGACACTTGGTGAAGACCGAAGATGATGACATGAGCATGAAGGGGAGCACCAATACTGATAGTGTTGGTTTTCCAGCACGAACCTGAGGTATTTTCTGTGACTTGGGTGGATCGGGATGTATGTGTACACATCCTTGAGATCCAAAGAGCACAGGAAGACATCCTTTAGACCAGGGGTCTCAAACTCAAATTGCTTTGAGGGCCAAATGAGGACTTGTAAAGTAACCCGGGGGCCGCATAAGACGCGGGGCCTCATTTGCATAAGGGGCCTCATTTGCATAAATATTTGCATAACGTTACCATACACTAACTTTTAGTAAACATGCCTCTTTAATGAGTATGGATAAAGAAAGACTAAAAGATTTAGAAACAAGAAGACAATAATTAAACTGGGAACCCCAAAAGCCAAACTTGGAATGTACAACAACACTGTAGAAATAAAACTATAAATTAATTTCCTCTTGTACTAAACAAAGCGCAAACATTAATGATGCACATTTCCCAGAGCTGACATATTCCAGTTAATAAATTCAAAATAAAGAGATATTTTTCTACCTTTTGTGCATTTTTTTCAGTTGCAATTGTTCCAGCCACTTTCTTCTGGTTTCTTCATGTCTTCTGCTAACTCTCCATCGTCTGCTGTCCATTTGCCCTTTCTTCTCTCCTAGTTTTTTTTTCCATTCTCTCTCTACATCTGCTTTAACATACTAATCTTTCTCCTTTTTCTCTTTCCTCATTCCTATTTCATCCACTCAAATTTTACCCCTCCATCCTCAATCCCCACTTACTCTCCCAATACCTGGCCAATTGTAGATTTGTCTTCTCTCCCAGACAAAATATTTTTCCCCTCTCCATTTCACTTTCCCAGCTCCATCCCATTCTAATCCTCCCCCAACATCAGCTCCCTTCTAGTTCCAGCCCCACCCAGCATCCGCTCCCTTCTAGTCCCCCCATTAGTCCATTTCCAGTCCTATCCTAGCCTCACCATCAGCCCATTTCCAATCCTAGCCCCCATCAGCCCATTTCCAATCCTAGCTCCCTCCCCTCACAGCCCATTTCCATTCCAAGCCCCCCTCCCCATCAGCCATTTGCAGTTCAAGCCCCCCTTCCACTCAGCCCATTTCCAGTCCTAGCAACCCCCCCCCCAGCCCATTACCAGTCCTAGACCCCCCATAGCCCATTACCAGTCCTAACCTCCCCATAGCGCACTTCCAGTTTTACCCCCCATCACCCCATTTTCAGTCTTACCCCCCCCCCCATAGCCCATTACCAGTCATAGCCCCCCTGCCAATAGCCCACTTCCAGCCCTAACCCCCATTACCCCATTTCAGTCAGCCCTTCCATAGCTCATTACCAGTCCTAACTCCCCCCATCAGCCCACCTCCAGTCCTTCCTAACCCCCACCTGCCCATTTCCAGTAGTAGCCCCCACCATAGCCCATTACCAGTCATAGCCCGCCTGCCCATAGCCCATGTCCAGTCATAACCCCCCCCTGCCAATAGCCCATCTACAGTCATAACCCCCCCTGCCAATAGCCCATCTCCAGTCATAACCCCCCCCTGCCAATAGCCCATCTCCAGTCATAACCCCCCCCTGCCAATAGCCCATCTCCAGTCATAACCCCCCCCTGCCAATAGCCCATTTCCAGTCATAACCCCCCCCCTGCCAATAGCCCATTTCCAGTCATACCCCCCCCCCTGCCAATAGCCCATTTCCAGTCCTACACCCCCCCCCCCGGTAAATTAAAACAAAACCTGGCTTCTGCTGCTCAAGCAGCAAAATCAGCTGTCCTGCGGCCCCTTCCCCTGTGCCCGGAGATCCGAGTCTGCTCTATCAGCGGCGTGCTTTTCAAGCCGCGAGGAGAGTATTCCCCTCTCGCGCGGTTTGAACCGCGCGAGAGGGGAATACTCTCTTCGCGGCTTGAAAAGCACGCCGCTGATAGAGCAGACTCGGATCTCCGGGCACAGGGGAAGGGGCCGCAGGACAGCTGATTTTGCTGCTTGAGCAGCAGAAGTCAGTTTTTTTTTTAAATTTGACAATTGATTCTGCCGCTGCCACGGCGGCAACGGCAGAAGCCAGGGTTTTGGGGGTTTTATGTTTTCCTCCGTCGCGGGCCGCACAAAGTTGTCTCGCGGGCTGCATGCGGCCCGCGGGCCGCGTGTTTGAGACCCCTGCTTTAGACAATAAGGGAGCAGCATTCCCAGCGATACCATCTTGAATCACTTGGGCACGAGAAACTGATTGAGGTGCTGGAGGTCCAGAATGAGTCGAAACCCCCCTATCTTTTTGGAGACCAGGAAGTACCTGGAATAAAAAAACTCTTCTAACCAGAGCCAGTGGAACCGGCTCAATGGCAAGGTCGGTGAACAGAGTGGAAACCTCCTCCTGCAACAGGCTTCGTTCGCCCAGTGGGTCCCATAGGGCAGTCCCCTTGGACAAAGGAAGGTGACAGCTGGGCAAAGTGCAGCTGGTAGCCTTGCTAGACGAGCTGCAGTATCAGGCATCCAAAGTGATAGGAGGCCACCTGTGGGTAAAACAGATGAGTCCCGTCCCCCCCACACCTGAGGGGGAACTCAGACAGATAAGGGACAGCTGGGCAATACTCCTGAGGAAACAGTCGAAAGCCTGCCCCCAGCTTGGGCTGCAGGGCTGGCTGGGCCTTCTGAGGCTTCTCCTGCTGCTGCTGACAGGGGGCCTGTGCCTTCGGCTGGGCACTCTGGGGCACCAGATAGTACCGGCACAGGTGGGGGTAGAAGGCTTTCTTACCCTGGTACTACTTATGTGAAGGGTCCACAATTTTCCTCGAGAGTCAGGAGAGCGTCACATGCTCTCTTGAGCTCGCCTGCTTTCTCCTCAACTGGCTTCCTGAAAAGGTTGTACAGGAAACTGCAGGGAACATTGGCCAGCTTATCCTGGACCCATTGCTCCAGGTTGGAGGACTAAAGCAAGGCCAGCCACTGGGCATCAATGCCCATATCTGCCATTCTGCAGGCAGATTCGAAGGCATTGTAAGTGGCTCACACAGTAGACTTAGAGCAATTCCTGTCATGGCCTATCAGGGCATGGAAGGCGTCGAGGTGGTCAGGAGGGACATGGGCGGCAAACTCTGCCAGGTCCAACGTGTCGTCCTTCAGGAACATACCCATATACAACTGGTAGGAAAGAATCAAGGCCACCAGCAAGGAGCCCTGGTAGCATATCCTCCCAAAGGAGTCCAGGATCCTGGCCTCCCGCCCTGGGGGTACCGAGGAGTGAGTCTTGGTGCTCTTCATGCGCTTCAAAGACTGACTCAACCACAATGGAGTTGTGAGGTAGATGGGGCTTCTCAAAGCTCAGCGCCTTCTGGACCCAGTTCATCAAGTCCAGCCTCTGGCTGAAAGCAGGAACCACAAAGGGATTCTCCCACAGTCGCAGCAGCAGTCTCTGCACAACATAGTGCACTGGAACCATCATTACCTCCCTGAGCGCCAAAGGGTACTGTAGGAGTTCAAGTTCCTCCACCCTCGGCTCGTCTTCTGCCTCAATAGAGAAGGGTATGGCCTTGGCCATATCCGGCACAAAGTCCTGGAAGGACATGTCCTCCAGGGGCAATTTATGCCACTCATACAAAAGGGACAGATCAGAGGGAAGATCAGGAGATCTCCTGTCTGAGATGGCAGAGCCTTCCTCTGTTTCCTAAAGCTCAGACTCTGACTCCGAGAGGAAATCAAAGTAGCTTCAGGTTTCCTCCCGCCTCATACTCCAGTGATGCGGAAAGGGTGGAAGGCAGTGGGACCTGTGGCACCCCGAGTGAGAATGGCAATGTCCTGGGACACTGGAGCCAGATAAGCTCGACAGGGAAATTGCTATGGGAACCGGCATGGATTCCAATCTCCCACCTGATGCGCCTACCTTCACCAGCAGCGCATGGGTCTCCAGGATGGGCTGGACTGAGTATGGCGATGACGCCAAAGCCATCATAGAGCCTGCATGCTGCAAGGCTAAGACCACCACGATGTGAGCCTCGAGGGTTCTTAGGGCATTTCTCTAGTACCACAGCCTTGGAGGGGACTGGGGCTAGGACTGCAACTTCAGCCACCAGTGCTGACATCTCCAGTGGGGAGTCCACAATAACAGGCTCATCAGGAGACATCATACTGCCCTCCAGAGCTTTGGGGTCAATACTCATCTGGGAATAGATTCTTCCCACTGGGGAAGCTTGGTGGCCCTTGCTCCCGGCCTTCGCTCTTTGCGTCGCACCATGAAGAGCTGTGGTGCCAATGCATCCTGGGTTTGTCTTGGTGCTCAGGTGCCCCTTTCAATGCTGACGGGATCAGTGCCATGTCCTTCCTCGATTCCAGTCGGACATTGATGGAGAGCTTCCGTTCAATGCCATGGTCCCTCTGTTCCAAATGCGCCAGGGCATACTGCCCAGTGGACATCTTGGCAGAACTCTGCGATGGCATCATCTACAGGCAAAGGAGCAGAGGATGCTAAATCAGAGATTCTGAAGAAGGACTCCTCCTGCTTTTCTCAGCCGTTCAGGCCACTCCTTGTCATCTGCAGGCAAAGGTTGCAGGATGCGGGCAAATGGTCAGGCCCAAGGTCTGCAGACACCAGCTGTGCCTGTCTGTCACCAAAATAGTGTGGCCATATTTTGTGCATTTCTGAAAGTCACTCACTGGCTTAGACGTGTCCGGGAAGACTGCATCAGCGAGGTCGAATGTCTCAATTGTGATGGCAGGAAAAAAGGCCCAAAAAGGGAAAAGCACAAAAATATAGCAAAACAAAAGAAAAAGAAAAAAAGAAAAATGTCAGCTGGGAGCCAAGTAACCGACAACAGGAGATAACAATCACTCATGAAAAAATACCCATAGGGTAGAAACAGACAAAATGTTTTTCCGATGGTGCAGGACATGCCCTATGGGCTCTGTGGAAAAAAGATGCTGCGGCAGGCGGGAAGGCAGGCGCACATGCGCAGTGCAGCTCCCAAAAGCTTCCAAACTAAGCTGGAGAGCATTCTGCGTGGGCTCCATTGGTGACATCACCCATACGTGAGAACTTAATTTCTACTTGTCCATGGAGAATAGCGCTTACACATCAGCTGACTCCTTTCAAGAGCCAAGCCATAAGCAAAAATGGAGCCAGTCATCCAAGACAAATGGCCCCTGAAGCAACCAACCCCAAAATGGGGCAGATGAAGAGGAGGAACCTGCAGGAACGCATCAGGTCCCTAAACTATGCCCTCCACATCCAATCCAGCACCACCAGAACAATCCAGCCCTCATGGTACTCTATTTGCTGCAACAGCAGCCATGGAGGAAGCACATACAGCAGGCACTGCCGTGGTCAAAACTAAACCAGGGCGACAACGCCCTTGGACCTAGTTTCCATGTGGTGAGTGAAGCAACATCACACTTTGTCATTGGAGCGGGACACCATCTATCACAAGGTGACCCCAACGGCGTAGAAACATTTGAAATGCTTCCTGACAACTCCCACTTAACAGGATTGAGAGAGTGATGTTCAAAGAACGACGCTTCCACACTGACTACCCCGGCAATGTGCTGAGCCAACAGAGCTAGGAGGCTCATTTCTGCCCAGGCAAACCAAAGAGCCATCGCCAGGGCCACTCCTGCACACCTTGTGCTGCCTTGGCTACTGACATACGCCAATGCCATGGCATTGCCCGAGAACACTCACACCACCCTGTCCTTGACCAAGGATGGGAAAACGCAAGAGGACCTGGTGGGAAAACGCAAGAGGGCCCTTGCTTCGAGACGGTTTATGGACAACACTGCATGCCTGCAGCTCCAATAGCCCTCGCCGTGCAATCTTGACAAGGGCTTCCCAGTCCGTAAGAGTGACATCTCTTGTCACAAGCACCACAAATGATCATCCAGCGGCATGCTCCTCTTCAGATAACGTGGGTGAAGCAACCACCTCAAGATGGCTCTCACTCCCAGCTGGAGTAGAAGCCTGACCTTGAACTCCAGTCAGGAAGGACCGCCGAGCACGCCCATGGCACCATCTTTATTGCCACCACCATCAAGCCTAGAAGCTGGAGATAATCCCAAACCCTGGGAGCCTGTTGAGAACAGAACACTTCAAGTCGTTCCAGCAATCTCTGCATGCTATCCTCTGGCAGGCAGACTCTGCTCATTTGAGTATCGAACCGTGCTCCCGGGAATTTCAGGGATTGGAAAGCTCCTACAGACGCTTCCCTCGATTGATCACACAGCCAAGGCCTTCCAGAAGGACACCACTTGGGCCAAAACCCAAGAGGCCTCCAACAGAGAACGAGCTCAGATGAACCAATCAACCAGAAATGGGTGTACACATAGTCCTTAGCACTGTAGCGCAGCAGCCACCACCACCACCATGACCCTGGAGAACATGCTCTACCATTTTTTTCGGTACTGACGTCAGGCTCACTGGTCTGTAGTTTTCCGGATTGCCCCTGCAACCCTTTTAAAAAATTGGTGTTACATTGGCCGGCCACCAATCTTCAGGTATTAGAGATGATTTTAATGATAGTTCACAGATGACTAATAACAGGTCTGCAATCTCATATTTCAGTTCTTTCAACGCCCTTGGATGTATATCATCTGGTCCAGGTCATTTGCTACTCTTTAGTTTATCAAATAGTTGTAATACATCTTCCCGGTGTAGCAATATTTCTTTCAATTCTTCAGCAGTATCACCTTTAAATACCACTTCAGTCATGGGTAACATCCCTACATCTTCCTCAGTAAAGACCGAAGCAAAGAATTCATTTAGTCTCTCTGCTAGGGCCTTTTACCCCTCTATCATCTAATGGTCCAAATGATTCTCTCACAGGATTTTTGCTACAAATGTACTTGAAAAAGTCTTTATGATGTTTTTTTGCTTCCACAGCAACTTTCTCAAATTCTTTCTTTGCCTGCCTTATCAATGCCTTGCATCTAACTTGTCAGTGCTTATGTTGTTTCCAGTTTTGCTTTTTTGGCAACAGCAGCCTCTCTGACCTCACCTTTAAACCATGCTGTGTTCTTTCCTGTTAAAACTGTAGTTCCTTTTCTGTTTCTGGTTACGACCACTGTGTATTTAGTCACTCTGTAAACCGCCCTGATGTTGTGAAGGGTGGACAATGAAGATTACTAATAAAGATGAGGATATTGGATGCTGGAGAGCGTTCCCGTGCGGGCTCTTTCTGTACCGACGTCACCCATATGTGAAGACTAAAATCCTGCTGTTTCTGGAAAACACTTGTTACAGGTGAGTAACCACATTCTCTCTTCCTCACCACCTCTTTTTCTCAGCTCCACCACTTGTTTCATGAGGGATTCAGATGCAGTCATCTTACACATGGAACCAATCCCTCATTTGAAATCAGGCTGTCCATATGGACAGAGGCAGAAACTGTAACAGGGGCAACAGTTTTGGCAACACAACTTTTCCCAGCCATGGTTCGGTTGTTGGAGCTTTGGCAGTTACTGAAGGAAAGTAATCATAGCATGATCGCATTTGATTTAATAAATGGAGAAAAGACGGCAAGGAAATAAACAACACTACCTTTTAACTTTCAAAAGGGAGATGATAAAATGAGGAAAATATTTAAGCAAAAGCTAAAAGGAGCAGTTGCAAAGGTTAAAGATTTACATCAAGCATGGGTGTTTAAAAATACAATCTTGGAAGCCCAGACTAGCTGTATTCCATACTCTAAAAAAGCATAGTTACTCACCTGTAACAGGTGATCTCCGGGAACAGCAGGAATTTAGTCTTCACATATGGGTATCGTCAGTACCGACGGAACCTGCGCGGGAACGCTCCCCAGCGTCCAATTAGAAAGCTTTTGGGAGCATCCTACAGCGCCTGAATGCTGCCTTCCCGCCTTTCCCAACTGCCTCTCTCCAGTTGAGTTTAAAGCTGAGAGAGAGAGTGAAAGAGAAAGAGATAGAGAGATACAACTCCTAGGGGAGGTGGGTGGGTTGTGAGGACTAAATTCCTGCTGTTCCCGGAGATCACCTGTTACAGGTGAGTAAAGCACAGTTACTTACCTGTAACAGGTGATCTCTGGGAACAGCAGGAATAAGTCTTCACATATGGGTATCGTCAGTACCGAAGGAGCCTGCGCGGGAACGCTCCCCAGTGTCCAGTAAGAAAGCTTTTGGGAGCATCCCACAGCGCCTGCACACTGCCTTCCCGCCTTTCCCAACCGCCTCTCTCCAGTTCAAGTTTTAAAGCTGAGACAAAGAGAGAGAGAGAGAAAAGGAAAGATAGATAGAGAGATACAACTCCTAGGGGAGGTGGGTGGGTTGTGAAGATTTATTCTTGCTGTTCCCAGAGATCACTTGTTACAGGTAAGTAACTGTGCTATCTCCAGGAACAAGCAGGAATGAGTCTTCACATATGGGGACTCCCTAGCTGCAGATGCCAGGGCGAAACCCCAGGTTGTGTGTCCTTGAAAAGGACTCTACCTCCCCCCATGGATCTCTGGCATCCGACCAGGGTAGGTGGGTAGGAGTTGAATAGGAATGGAACAGGTGTTTGAGAACAGCCTGACCAAACGAGGCATCCCAGATGGAGTCCTTGTCCAAACAGTAATGGGCTGCGAAGGTATGAACCGAGGCCCAGGTGGCCACTCGACAGATTTGGTCGATGGACACAGAGTTTAGATGAGCCATTGAGGCTGCCATGGCTCTCAAATTGTGAGCTGTGACATGGCCCTCCAGAGAAAAGTTCCTACTCTGGTAGGCGAAAGAAATACACTGAGCAATCCAGTTGGATACTGTTCTCTTAGAGACTGGAAGTCCTAAATGAGACGGATCAAAAGCAACAGAGTTGAGAGGACTTTCTATGTTGCTGTGTTCTTTCTAAGTAAAAAGCGAGAGCTCTCTTACAATCCAAGGTATGAAGATTCCTCTCTGCATTTGATGCATGAGGTCCTGGAAAAAAGACAGGTAAATATACCTCTTGGTTCAGATGAAAAGGTGAGACCACTTTAGGCATAAAGTGTGGATTGGTCCTGAGGACTACCTTATCATGATGGAACCTTGTATAAGGAGGATTAGCCACCAAAGCTTGCAACTCACTGATGCGGCGTGCTGAGGTGACTGCAATGAGAAAAATAACTTTCCAAGAAAGGAATTTCAAGGAGGTGGTGGCTAAAGGTTCAAAGGGTGGCTTCATAAGCTGGCCAAGAACCAGGTTTAAGTCCCATGCCACTGGAGGTGGTCTAATGGGAGGTTTAGTTAAAAGAAGGCCTCTCATGAATCTTGCTATAAGAGGATGAGAGGAAATAGGTTGTCCATTGAGAGGCTTGAGGGACGCTGCAATAGCACTCAAATGGACTCTTACTGAATTCGTTTTCAGACCTGCATGGGATAGATGCAGGAGATACTCTAGTAGAGAATTCAGAGGTATTGCAAGAGGGTTTAGACCTTTCCCTGAACACCAAATGGTAAATCTTTTCCATTTGAAAGCATAGGAACGTCTAGTAGAAGGCTTTCTAGAGGCATGAATAACATCTCTGACTTGCTGAGAGAGATGAAAATCTTGAAGGTCTAGGCCCTCAGCAACCAAGCCCTGAGATGGAGCGACTGGGGGTTTGGGTGCCACAAAGTTCCCTCTTCCTGGGACAGAAGGTCTGGTGCAGAGCCCAAGTCCAGGGAAGGAGCTTGAGAGAGATGCAGAAGTAGAGAGTACCACACTTGGCGTGGCCAATGTGGTGCTATAAGGGTCATGGTCCCTTGATCTCTCTGAAGCTTGAATAGTGTTTTGGGAATTAGGGGAATTGGTGGAAAGGCATAAAGGAAGTCTTGACCCCAGTGAAGGAGGAAGGCATCCTTGGCCTGAACTCCCTGACACGGAATTCTGGAACAGAACCGGGGAAGTTTGGCATTCCACGGACTTGCAAAGAGGTCTATGTCCGGGGTTCCCCAAATTCGAAAAATCCTGGCTACCTGGTCCATGTGAAGGGACCACTCGTGTGGAAGCAAAACTCGACTGAGTCTGTCCGCCCAAGAGTTTTGAACGCCTGGAAGATATACTGCCAGAAGATGGATGTGATATTCTCTGGCGAAGGCCCACAGTCGCAAAGCTTCGTTGCAAAGCGACAGAGAGCCAGTCCCGCCCTGCTTGTTTACATAGAACATGGCTACTTGGTTGTCCGTATGGATGAGGACTGTCCTGTAGCTGAGCTAGGAATGGAACTCTCTGAGAGCTAAGAATATTGCTCTGAGTTCCAAGAGATTGATATGCAGAGAAGCCTCCTGTGGAGACCAGATGCCCTGGGTGGAGAGATCCTGCAGATGAGCTCACCAACCCATTGGAGAAGCATCTGTTGTCAGAGTTGCTTGGGGTAGCGACTGCTGAAAAGGGGACCCCAGCAACAGATTTGGAGGGGACTTCCACCACTGGAGATACCAAAATAGGCGACTGGAGTTTGCTATTTTGTCTGACAGGCAACCTGATGCCTGAGTCCATTGGGTAGACAAAGTCCATTGAGCTGCCCTCGTGTGAAGGCGAGCATATGGAAGCACATGCATGGTGGATGCCATGTGGCCTAATAGTTGTAACATCTCTCGAGCAGTTAAATGGGACTTTAACTGTATCTGGGAGGCTAACTGCACCAAGCATAGGCAACGGGCCTGAGGAAAATAGGCCCTTGCAGTTGTGGTATCCAGCAAGGCCCCTATAAACTCCAGAGACTGAGTAGGGGTGAGATGGGATTTTGGGATGTTTAATACCAGTCCCAAATACTGAAGGACACGCATTGTGCAGGTTAGAGAAATCTGGGCCTCTGACTGGGATAGAGCTCGAATGAGCCAGTCGTCCAGATATGGGAAAACGAATATTCCTAGAGTGCATAGAAATGCAGCTACTACTGCCATGCATTTCGTGAACACCCTTGGTGCAGAGGCCAGACCGAAAGGAAGCACCCTGTATTGGTAGTGCTTTGCTTGAAAAAGGAACCGAAGGAACCTTCTGTGTGTTGGATGGATGAGGACATGGGTGTATGCATCCTTGAGATCTAGAGAACAAAGTCAGTCCTGACTCTGAAGGTATGGCAGCAGAGTACCGAGAGAAATCATCTTGAATTTCTCTTTGAATAGAAACTTGTTCAATTCTCTGAGATCTAATATGGGTCTGTAGCCCCCTGTTTTCTTTGGAATAAGAAAATAAGGGGAGTAGAACCCTGAGCCCTGTTGAAGAAGGGGTACTTCTTCTATTGCCCCTTGGGCAAAAAGGGTAGCAATCTCCTGACCCAGAAGGTTGAGGAGAGATGTTGGAGAATTGAACTGTCTCACCATGGTGTGGGGAGGAAGGTTTAAGAAATGAAGCTTGTACCCTTCCCTTACAACGGAGAGGGTCCATTGCTCTGCTGTAATTTGCTCCCATCTGGGAGCAAAGTAAGCCAACCTTCCTGGAATGGTGAGGGGCTCTGGTTCTTCCAGAGCCAGAAAGGCTAAGTTCTCTAGTTGCAAGTCAAAGGCCCTGAGGAGGCTGAGGCTGCTGAGCAGTGGGAGGCCTGGCAGCCTTTAACTTGGCCTGTTTAAGTGGTTGCTGACGCTTTGCAGCAAAACGACCTGCAGAAGATGCCTGCTGACCATAAGCAGGATAGTATCTTCCCTTTTTAGAAAAAGTTGTCTTTTTGAACAATCTTTTCTTAGCAGGAGCAGAGGTAGACTTTGAAAGTCGATCCAAAGCAGAGTTCTCAGCATCCATCTGAGTGGCCTTTGCTTTCCAATCCCTGCCAAAAAGGTTTTCACCTGTACAAGGAAGATTTCCCAGTTCATCTTGAACCCAAAGTTCCAAATCAGAGGCTTGTAACCAAGCAATTCTGCGTGCACCTATGGCAATAGCCGAGGCTCTGCTTACACACTCAAAAGAGTCAAAGGCTGCACGGTTGGAAAATTTGGAAACATCTTGGGCATGTTTAAGCCAAGTGAGAAATTCCTGCCTTTTATCTTCTGAAATAAAAGGGGCTAAAGTCTGCAGATGATCTGTGACTTCTTTTAGAAACATCCCCATATAGAGACTATAGGAGTTGATTCTGGCAGCAAGTATATTAGCTTGGAAAACCCTTCGGCCAAAAGCATCAAGGGTCCTGCATTCACGTCCTGGAGGATTAGATGAGTGTCTCTTTGTACTCTTTATTTTCCTCATGGCAGACTCTACCACAATAGAGTGGTGAGGAAGCTGAGACTTATGAAAGCCAGGACAAGGAGGGACACGGTACATGGTGTCTAATCTACGAGAATGAGGAGAGGCGGTAAGAGGAGTCTCCCACATGCGCAACATGAGATCATAGAGAATCTCATGAATAGGTAAAGTAGCTGCTTCTTTAGGAGCCTTAGGATATTGCAAAATATCTAGTTGCTTGGCTCTAGGCTCTGACTCAGGGGCCATTGTAATGGAGAGGCCCCTAGCCAATTCCCTAATGAAGTCCTGAAAAGACAAGTCTTCTGGAGGAGACATTCTTCGTTTTGGAGAATCAGACTCCTGAGGAAGAAGTACCGGTGCATCGACAGAAACCTCCGACTCATCAGAGTCTTCGGAGGAATCGAAGTATCGCCTGTCTGGATGCTCCTGTAAAGCACGATACGCATACCGAGTGGGATCGACATCGGGAGTAAGCGGTACCGGTTCGGTACCGATGGGCATCATAGGACAGGGTACCGTTGCAGTCGACACCGAAGCCGGGAACGATGCCGGTGCCGGAGTCGGTACCGGCAACGGAGACTGTTGCGGTACCGGAGGCGTCGAAGCCTGCATAAACGCCGTTAGGGTGCGCTGCATGGACAGAATCTTCTGATCCATCGATGCCACCAGAGTCTGGATGTCGGTACCAGTGGAGGCCACCGGTACCCCAAAACACGGCAACAGGTGATCGGTCGAGGCCGAGCCATCGATGTCAACCTGTGACCCCATAGACAATGCTTTGGAAGCCGGAACTTCCCGCCGGGGTAATTTTGCCGGTGCGGAATCCTCGAGGACAAGCCCGGAGGCATCTCGATGCTTAGAGGGAGATTTGCCCTTCGAGGACCGGCTAGATTTATGTTTGGTTATCTGAGATCCATGGGAGGAAGCAGCAGCCCTGGAAGACGTCGATGCCACCGAGGCTGCATCAGAGGGAAACAGGGTACTGAGCTTGGCTGCTCGGTTCTGCCGACCTCTTTTAGACATCATGGTACAGGACACACAATCCGTGATGGAATGGTCAGGACCCAAACATTTTAGACACCAGTCATGGGTGTCGGTGACAGAAATAGTACCGCCACACTTCGTGCACTTTTTGAACCCGGAAGCGGGCTTCTCCATGAGGAGAAAATATGTTCAGGCCTAAGGCCCAAACCGAAAATGCAAAGTTGAAGTTTTTTTTTTTTTTTTTTTTTTTGGAAGAAAGAAAAGAAAAGACTGGCGGTACCGGTCTGACGTCGAAGAAGGCAGACGCGCACAGAAAAATAAAGAAAAAAATAAAGAATTCTTCTGCGGTGACAGGAACACGACCTGCTGGCTCTGTGGAAAAGAAGAACTGGAGAGAGGCGGTTGGGAAAGGTGGGAAGGCAGCGCGCAGGCACTGTGGGATGCTCCCAAAAGCTTTCTTACTGGACACTAGGGAGCGTTCCCGCGCAGGCTCCGTCGGTACCGACGATACCCATACGTGAAGACTCATTCCTGCTTGTTCCTGGAGATCTATGCTATCTCCAGGAACAAGCAGGAATGTAGTCTTCACATATGGGGACTCCCTAGCTTTAGATGCCAGGGAGAGACCCCAGAAGTTGTGTGTCTCTGTGAAAGGGCTCCACTTCCCCCCATGGATCTCTGGCATCCAACCAGGGATGGTGGGTAGGAGTTGATTAGTTATGGAACAGGTGTTGGAGAACAGCCTGACCAAACAAGGCATCCCGGCGGGAGTCCTTGTCCAAGCAGTAATGGGCTGTGAAGGTATGAACAGAGGACCAAGTGGCTGCTCGACATATGTCGTCGATAGACACAGAGTGCAGATGAGCCATTGAAGCTGCCATGGCTCTCACAGTGTGAGCTGTGACATGGCCCTCCAGAGGAAGATTCTTACTCTGATAGGCAAACGAAATACACTGTGCAATCCAGTTGGACAGTGTTCTCTTGGAGACTGGAAGTCCCAGATGAGAAGGATCAAAAGCAACAAAGAGTTGAGAGGACTTTCTATGTTGCTGTGTTCTTTGTAAGTAAAAGGCTAAAGCTCTTTTACAGTTCAAAGTTTGAAGATTCCTTTCTGCATTTGATGCATGAGGCCTTGGAAAAAACACAGGCAGGTAGACCGCTTGGTTCAGATGAAAAGGCGAGACCACCTTTGGCATAAAGTGTGGATGAGTCCTAAGGACTACCTTGTCATGATGGAACCTTGTATAAGGAGGATCAGCCACTAGTGCCTGCAACTCACTGGTGCGATGTGCTGATGTGATTGCAATGAGAAAGATAACTTTCCAGGAAAGGAATTTCAATGAGGTAGTAGCTAAGGGTTCGAAAGGTGGCTTCATGAACTGGCCAAGAACCAGGTTTAAGTCCCATGACACCGGTGGTGGCCTAATGGGAGGCTTAGTTAGAAGAAGGCCTCTCATAAATCTTGCTATGAGAGGATGGGAGGAAATAGGTTGTCCATTTAAAGGCTTGAAAGAAGCTGCGATAGCACTCAAATGGACTCTTACTGAGTTAGTTTTAAGTCCTGCATTGGATAAATGAAGGAGATACTCCAGTAATGATTCCAGAGGTATCGCAAGGGGGCTAAGACCCTTCTGCAAGCACCATATGGTAAACCTTTTCCACTTGAAAGCATAAGAGCGTCTTGTGGAAGGTTTTCTGGAAGCATAAAGGATATCCTTTACTTGCTGAGAAAGGTTAAGATCATGAAGATCTAGGCCTTCAGCAACCAAGCCCTGAGATGCAGAGACTGGGGATTGGGATGCCATAACATTCCGTCCTCCTGGGACAGGAGATCTGGAGCAGACCGTAACTCCAGAGAGGGAGCTTGAGAGAGATGTGGAAGCAGAGGGTACCACACTTGCCGTGGCCAATGTGGAGCTATGAGAATCATACGTCCTCTGTCGCTCTGAAGCTTGAACAGGGTTTTGGGAATTAGGGGAATGGGTGGAAAGGCATAAAGGAAGTCTTGACCCCAATGAAGGAGGAAAGCATCCCTGGTCTGAGAGCCCTGAGCCGGAATTCTGGAACAGAACCGGGGAAGTTTGGCATTCAATGGACTTGCAAAGAGGTCTATGTCCGGGGTTCCCCAAATTTGAAAAATCTTGGCCACCTGGTCTGCATGTAGAGACCATTTGTGTAGAAGAAGAACTCGACGGAGTTTCTGCCCAAGAGTTTTTGATACCTGGAACATACACTGCCAGGAGATGAATCTGATGCTCTCTGGCGAGGGCCCATAGTCGCAAAGCTTCGTTGCAAAGTGACAGAGAGCCTGTTCCTCCCTGCTTGTTCACATAGAACATGGTTACTTGATTGTCCGTATGAATGAGGACTGTCTTGTAGCTGAGCAGGGTGTGGAACAGTCGAAGAACAAGGAAGATTGCTCTGAGCTCCAAGAGATTGATGTGTAGATGAGTCTCCTGTGGAGTCCAAGTGCCTTGGGTGGAGAGGTCCTACAGATGAGCTCCCCAACCCATTGGTAAAGCATCTGTTGTGAGAGTTGCCTGGGGTAAAGGTTGTTGAAAAGGGGACCCCACCAACAGGTTTTGAGTGGACTGCCACCATTGGAGGGACAAAATAAGGCGATTTGTGTTTGCTATTTTGTCTGACAGGCACCCTGATGCCTGGGTCCATTGAGTGGATAAGGTCCACTGGGCTGCTCTCATATGGAGGCGAGCATAAGGAACCACATGCATGGTACATGCCATGTGGCCTATTAGTGGTAACATTTCTCGAGCAGTGAGAAGAGGCTTTAGCACTGCTTGAGAAGCTAACTGCACCATGCGAAGGCACCGGGTCTGGGGAAGATAGGCCCTTGCTTTTCTGGTATCCAGCAAAGTTCCTATGAACTCTAGAGACTGAGTGGGAGCTAGGCTGGATTTTGGGATGTTTATGACCAGACCCAAATACTGAAGGATACGCATTGTGCAAGACAGAGAAATCCTGGACTCTGACTCTGATGGGGCTCGAATGAGCCAGTCGTCTAAGTAGGGGAAGAGGAATATTCCTACAGTGCGAAGAAATGCTGCTACCACAGCCATGCACTTCGTAAACACTCTTGGTGCTGAGGCCAGGCCAAAAGGAAGCACCCTGTATTGGTAGTGCTTTCCTTGAAAAAGGAACCGAAGGAACTTTCTGTGAGTTGGATGGATGAGAACATGAGTGTACGCATCCTTGAGATCTAGAGAACAAAGCCAATCCTGACTCTGAAGGTATGGCAGCAGAGTTACCAGATAAATCATCTTGAATTTCTCTTTGCACAGGAATTTGTTCAATTCTCTGAGGTCTAAAATAGGTCTGTGTCCCCCTGTTTTCTTTGGGTTAAGGAAATAGGGGGAGTAAAACCCTGTAACCTGTTGAGGAATGGGTACCTCTTCTATTGCCCCTTGGGCAAGAAGCATAGTGACCTCTTGATCTAACAGGTTGATGAGAAAGGTCTGAGAATTGAACTGTCTTACCATTCTGGGAGGGGGCATGCAAAGAAAGTGAAGCTTGTACCCCTCTTTTATAATGGAGAGAGTCCAATGTTCTGCTGTTATCTGCCCCCATCTGGGGGCAAAGTGAAACAATCTTCCTGGAATGGTGGAAGGTTCTGGTCCATTGAGGGCTAGGAAGGCTAAGGCGACTGTACACATGGACTTCACCCAATGGATTGTACAAAAATCAAATTGACTACATATGTGGAAGTCAACGATGGAAAAGCTCTATGACATCAACAAAGACAAAACCTGGAGCTGACTGGGGTACAGATCATCAACTGCTAATATGCAAACTCAAGCTAAAGTTGAAAAACAGCAAGCCACTCATAAATGTAGCAAAATATGATCCTGAGAATATATCACTGAAATTTAAAGACTGCCTGCAAAATCGATTTGCTGCTTTAGATACAAATGACAGAGCTCCAGAAGAGTTATGGAATGATATCAAGAAGGTTGTGTTGGAAGAAAGCGAGAAGTCTCTACAAAAGGTGAAAAAGCAAAAACAGCCAAAATGGATGACGGAAGAAACTCTGAAAATTGCCCAGAAACACAGAGAAGCTAAAGCCGGAGGAGAAAGGAAGACAATCACAGACCTCAACAGATATTTCCAACGTGCAGCAAGACAGGACAAGGAAAAGTACTATAATGACACATGCACGGAAATAGAAGCAGAAACTATTAGGGGAAGAACAAGATCGACTTTCCTAAAGCTACGAGAGTTAAAGAAAAAATTCCAGCCTCGAACTGAAATGTTATAAGATGTTCAAGGTTCTATGTTGAATGATGCTGAGAAGATCAAGAAAAGGTGGAAAGAATATACAGAGTTTTTAAATGATAAAGATCAAGAGGACCAACAGCCATTTCAACCTGTACATTATGATCCGGAACCATTGGTGATGAAAGAAAAAGTCGAAGCAGCATTGAAAGCCTTATCAAAGAACAAAGCAACAGGCATTGATGGCATTCCCATAGAAGGAATACAGCAATCTGATGCCGCTGTTACCATACTTACAAAGCTCTGCCAAGAAATTTGGAAGACAACATCATGGCCAAGTGACTGGAAAAGATCTGTGTTTATACCAATACTAAAGAAAGGTGAACCAACTAACTGGAAATTATCGCACAATCGCTCTGATCCCACATGCCAGCAAGATTCTACTGAAGATTATTCAACAGAGACTACAACCACACCTGGAACAAGAATTACCTGAAGTGCAAGTGGGATTCAGGAAAGGGCGAGGAACGAAAGACATCACGGATATGAGATGGATCCTTGAAAAAAACTAAAGAATATCAAAAGGATATCTATTTGTGCTTTATCAACTACAGCAAAGCTTTTAACTGTGTAAACCATGAGAAACTCTGGGCCACATTAAGAAGCATTGGTATACCAGAACACCTGATCGTTCTCTTGCACAATCTGTACATTGATCAAGAAGCAACAGTTTGAATAGAACAAGAAGAAACAGAATAGTTTAAAATAAGCAAAGGTGTACGACAAGGATGCATACTTTCCCCCTATTTGTTTAATTTATATGCAGAACAAATTAGAGAAGCAGGATTGTATGAAGACAACAGAAGTGTGAAGAATGGTGGAAGACTCATCAACAACCTTCTCTATGCTGATGATACCACATTACTGGCGGAAAGTGAAGATGATCTGAAACATTTGCTTCTCACGATCAAGTAACAGTCTTAAAATGGGCCTGCACCTTAATGTGAAGACGACAAAGATTATGGCAACTGGCAAAATCAATAAATTCATCATTTTTAGGAGAAGAATTTGAAATCGTGGACAACTTTAACCTACTTGGATCAAATATCAATAAAGAAGCAACAAGCAGTCAAGAAATCCGACGACGCATTGCTCTTGGCAGAATGGCTATGAAAGACCTAGACATGATTCTCAAGAGCAGAGATGTCTCTCTCCATACAAAGATTTGACTTGTTCAAGCCATGGTATTTTCAATAACATCATATGGATGCGAAAGCTGGACAGTGAAAAAGATAAATAGGAAGAAAATTGATGTCTTTGAATTATGGTGCTGGCGGCGAATACTGTGTATACTGCATATACCATGGACTGTCAAATGACAGACCAGTCAGTATTAGAGGAGATCAAACCTAATCTTTCTTTAGATGCTCAGATGACAAGACTTCGACTTTCATACTTTGGACACCTCATGCAAAAAGAGAGATCATTAGAGAAAAACCATCATGCTTGGCAAGATAGGTGGTCAACGCAAAAGAGGAAGGCCAGCAATGAGATGGATCGATACAACAACAGCAGCTATGGGTAGCAGTCTATCAACAATGAGCCGCCTGACTGAAGACCAAACACAATTTAGGACAACTATCCAGAGGGTCGCCATGAGTCGACGACGACTCAACGGCACTTAACAACATAAAATGTGCCACAAGGGGCTGTGAGAAGATAGGCCGCCCATCCAAGGGATGGTGAGAAACTGCAACTGCACTGAGGTGAACCCTCACCGAGTTTGTCTTGAGACCAGAGAATGAAAGATGGAGGAGATACTGAAGGAGAGCCTCCACAGGAGCTGAGAAAGGAATGAAGTGGAAAACCTATGCCACTTCAACTCATAAGAATGTCTGGTGGACGGTTTTCTAGAGGCTAGCAGGATCTCCTTTACTTCCTGAGTAAGGTTACGATCTTGTAACACTATGCTTTCAGCAGCCATGCCATGAGATGGAGAGACTGAGGATTGAGATGGAATAGCACCCTGGGCAAGTAGATCGGGAGCTGACCCAAGATTCAGAGGACAAGTCTGGGACAGAAGCAGCAGGAGAGAAAAATCACAGTTGACGTGGCCAGTGTGGGGCTATGAGGATCATGTGGCCACTGTCTGCTTGAAGCTTGAAAAGCGTTTTGGGAATCAGGGATATGGGAGGAAAAGCATACAGGAAATCCCAACTGCAGTGAAGGTGGAAAGCATCCACATGTTGGAAGGTGGATATCGGGGTTCTGGTGCAAAAACAAGGAAGTCTGGCGTTTCGTGTGGAATGAGGATCTGACTCAACCTGTCTGCTAGGACATTTTGCTGTCCTGGCAGTTATACAGCTTGGAGGTGTATACGGTGAGCAATGACAAATGACCAAAGATGGAGAACCTCCTTGCAGAGGGGCCAAGAGCCCATTCCTCCCTGTTTATTCATATAGAACATAGACTATCTGATTGTCCATCTGGACGAGAACTCTGCGGCCCTGTAACTGTTGTTGAAACACCTTGAGGGCATTGAAGATAGCATGAAGCTCCAGGAGATTTATCTGGAGCTGCGGCTCCTGCTCATCCAGAGGCCCAGAGTAGAGAGAGAGAGTCTAAGTGGGCTCCCCAGCTCAGTTTGGAGGCATCCGTTGTCAGGATGCATTGATGTGGAGGCATCTGAAAAGGTGACCCTATGAGAAGATTTCCTGGGGTAGACCACCATAGAAGGGAGTCGTGAGAAGGTCTGTGACTTGGATCTGGTCCCTAAGGGAACTGCCTCCACTGGGAGGCCAGAGTTCAGTGAGATGTCCGCATGTGCAGACGGGCATATGGAACCACATTAACTATAGAGGCCATATGGCCTACAAGTTGCAGCATCTCCCTGGCCAAGAGGTTGTCTCTGAGCCAGGGAGATGCGAGCTGCACTAGGTGAGTGCAACGGTCCTGGGGTAGGAAGGCCCTTGACTGCCGAGTGTCCAGAAGAGCTCTTTTGAATTCTAACGTTTGAGTGACAGCAAGATGGGATTTTGGAAGATTTATTACAAATCCCAGTTCCTGCAGTACCTGCATTGTACGAAGGAGGGATAAGTGAACCTCCTCTGAGGTGGCTGCCCTTATAAGCCAGTGGTTTAAGTAAGGGAAGATGAATATCCCGTGCAGGTCACGTCTCCCCATGCCTTTGTTTAGGGGTGTACCCACCGCTCTGTGTTGGTCACCCCTATTTGTTCAGACATAAGAAATAATTATGTTTATTTTGATTTTATCCTGTTGCTATAAAGGGATCCACTGTGTCTGTCCCATGCCATTTTGAATTCTGTCACTGTGTTTGCCCCCACTACTTCCATCGAGAGGGCATTCCAAGCATCCACCACTCTTTCAGTGAAAGCGTAGTTACTCATCTGTAACAGATATTCTCCAGGGACAGCAGGAATCAATCCTCACATATGGGTGACATCGACACCAACCGAGCCCACGCGGAGCATTGCCCCAGCTTTCAAAGAAAGCCTTTGGGAATGCCACCACACATGTGTGGTCCCCTTCCCGCCCAAGTGTGCCATCTTGATCAATCTGATGACATAGCTCAGGCAAGGATAAAAATCCAAAAAAAAGGCGTGGGCAACTCCAAGGGGAGGTGGGTGGATTATGAGGACTGATTCCTGCTGCCCCTGGAGAACACCTGTTACAGGTTAGTAACTACGCTTTCTCCAGGAACAAGCAGGAAGTCAGTCCTCACATATGGGAATCACCAGCTACAGGCTACTGAGGACCCGTAGAAAAATGCCAAGGCGAGCCGTCAGCAGAAACTGGTAACCGAAGACAGCCCGAGAAACCCATATCCCCAGAAGACCACATTCCCAGTAGCCGCAGAAGAAGGGTCGGAGTTGCCTAAACTCCGAACAGATTACAGAGTATGGCCTGGCCGAAGGCACTGTCCTGAAAGGACTCCCTCTCCAGGCAGTAATGCGTCACAAAGGTGTTAGCCGAGGACCAGGTTGTGGCTCGACAGATGTCCGCCAGGGGCACGGAGCACAGATATGCCACAAACGCTGCTCTCGCATGGACACCGTGCACTGTGACTCGGCGGTCCAGTGGTAGCTCAGTCTGAGCCTGGGTGAATGCGATGCAATCCGCCACCCAGAAGGAAAGGGTCCACTTGATGACTCTGAGCCCCAAATGAGCAGGGTTGTAGGAGACGAAGAGCTGCTCAGACATGTGTTGGGCATGCGTGCGCTGCTGGTAGGAGAAAGCCCTCCTATAGTCGAGGGTGTGGAGAAACGCCAAGGCCCAGTCGGCATGGGACTTCAGAAAGGTGGTCGGCAGCATAATCTTCTGGTTGAGGTGAAAGTCCGAGACAACCTTCGGAAGAAACTTGGGGTGAATTTGAAGGACCACCCAGTTCCCATAGAATCTTGTGTAGGGAGCGCTGGCCATCAGGGCCTGGAGCTCATTGAACCTCCGTGCCGAGGTGAGGGCTACCAGAAAGCGTAGTTGCTCAACTGTAACAGGTATTCTCCAGGGACAGCAGGAATCGGTCCTCACATATGGGTGATGTCAGCATCGATGGAACCCTCGCGGAAGCATCCCACCAGCTTTCAAAGAAAGCCTTTGGGAGATGCCACCATGCATGTGTGGTCCCCTTCCCGCCCAATGGTGCCATCTTGCTCAGTCTCCTTTTTTTCCACGAACGTCTGAGGGGCTCTGTCTGGCTTGTCCCAAGAAAAGTTGATTTTTCTCTCAGTTTCATACTCTCCTCCAGTATCACACTGGTACTCTTCCCGCCTACCGACCTCATTGCCTCGGCGTTTAGTTCGGTTTATTTTTTTTGTAGTCTTTGTTCCTTTCTTTTCATGGCGACTTCGCGCCTTTTTTCTTCCACTGGCAGCCCGGAGAGTCTTCAACCTCACAGGGGTACTTTTTTCCCCCACATGGCTACCAGTGGCTTTAAGAAGTGTGATCGGTGCTCTAAAATTATGTCTTTGACCGACACAGACAACTGCTGTCTCCGCTGTCTCGGGCTAGACCACGACCTGGCAGCCTGCGGTCTCTGCAAGAGGATGTCCAGTAAAGCCCTCAAGAGCCGCCAGCAGCAGCAAGATACGTTTTTCCCTGAGTCCCCGGTGCTCTGAAGGCCAGGGCCTCGTCTGAGGCCCTGACATCTCGGGCGGAACCCTCCGAACCCGAACCTCGTCATGGGTCCTCAGAAAGGAAGTCTCTCTCGAGGGAACCCAGGAAGAAGAAACTCTTGAAGGCAGCATCCTTGGACAGTTCCGACCGGCCAGGTGCTCCCTGGGCCCAGTCCCGCAGTCCAAGACGTTCGTCCGAGGCATCGGAGAAGGAGCGGTCTGCAAAAGTCCTCCGGAAGGATCTTATCACGGACCGGCCTCAATCCCCAGACACTATCCTCATCAAGGACTGCCCTTCAGGGAAGCCAGCATCAGGCCCGAGTCCCTCGGTGCCTGCTCCGAAGGCTGCGGAGCCTTCTGGTCTGGAGTCCAGAATGGTGGCCCTGGAGCACAGTTTGTCTGCCTTCATGGACCAGCAGTGGGCGCTGTTGTCCGGCATGACTGGTTCATCCGCCCCGACCACCAGGCCCTCGACATCCAAGATGTCCCTGGATGCCAAGCCGATCCTCAAGGTCCTTAGGCCTCGAGTCGATCCTCGGCCGAGGTCACGATCAGAGTCCCGCTCGATGAGACCACGGTTATCCCCAGGACGTTTACTGGGCACTGACTACAGGCCATCGGGGGCCCAGAGGCCCGCGGAGCAGCCCTCCTACGAGTCCTTGATGGGCTACTCCGAGTGGGAGACAGAGGACGAGGAGTCCCCGATACCTGTCGCCACCACGATGTACCATCTGGTGCCGAAGCGAGCAGGACACCATTGGCTCGAAGGGCGGTTGGGTCAGTCGCGTAAGGATGACATTGAGATCCCACTCTGCTGGAAACGGTCAGATGGGAGGCCTGGAAAGAAGCAGCCCGCACATGAAGCAGGAAACTAGCGGCTGGCCCGAGAGGGGTCCACCCTCGACTGGGTGGTGGTTGGCTGAGATCGCGCTCAGGTGGACCCTGAGTTGGACTTCAGGTCCGCTTGCAAGAGATTGATTAGGTACTGCAGGACCAGGTGGGTGGGGCAGGAAAACGGGTCGGCCAGTATCTCTGCGCACCACACCGAGAATCGATGCCACTTAAAGGCGTAAGCCCTCCTAGTCGAGTCCTTGTGCAAATCCAGCAATATGTCCTCAATCTCCACCGGGAGACAAAGAGAGGCTAGCGCGACCAGCTCAGCCGACAAGCCGCGAGGGATAGGGACCTCAAGTTCGGGTGAAGCAGAAGACCCTCATCCCGTGTCAACAAGCCCAGCGTGCTGCCGAGGGGAACCGGGGGCTCTGAAGAGAGGCGAAGCAGCAGCGGGAACAACGTCTGCTGAGGCCACCACGGGGCCACGAAGATCACTGAGGTCCCATACTGCTGAACCTTGAGAAGAGCTCCTGCTATGAGCGGGGTGGGAGGAAATGCATACAGAAGGCCATGTATCTACGGCTGCAGAAAGGCATCAGAGGCTTCCCTGCTCGGGTGGCGAACCGGGCTGCAGAACCGCGGGAGCTGCAAATTTGTAGGGCTGGCGAAAAGGTCCAAGACCAGAGTCCCCCAGCGCCGGAACAGTCACTGCGCTATCTGCAGGCAGAGACGCCATTCGTGTGACTGGAGGATCTGACTCAATCTGTCTGCCAGAACATTGTCCTGACCTGGGAGATAAGTAGCCCGCAGGGCTATGCCTTGGCGGATCGCAAAGGACCATAAGGCCACAGCCTCCAGGCAGAGGCTGTAAGAGACAGTGTCCCCCTGTTTATTCATATAGAACACTGCCACCCGGCTGTCCATCTGGACAAGCACTATCCGATGGTGAACGCAGTGCCTGAATGCCTAGAGGGCGAGGAGGACCGCCCGGAGTTCGAGGAAGTTGATCGGTAGTCAGGACTCCCCGAGGTACCATGTCCCTTACGTGCAGAGCTTGCCGCAGTGTGCTCCACAGCCCATTAGAAAGGCGTCCATGGTCAAGACCACGTCGTGCCGTGGAGTCTGGAACGGCATGCCTTGAAGCAGATTCCGGGTGTCCCGCCACCAGTCGAGGGATTCAGACAGTTGGGGAGTGACCGAGACAGCGTCGCGGAGACAGCCCGTCGCCTGAGCAGAGTGTGAAGGCACCACTGCACCACTCGCATGTGTAGGTATGCATTGGGGATGACGCAGACTGTCGAGGCCATATGGCCGAGAAGACAGAGCATCGCCCTGGCCAAAACTGCCTTGCAGCACTGGACCGCGGAGGCCAGAGCGATGAGGCGGTCTGCCCTGTCCTCGGGAGGGAAGGAAGGCCATCGCCCGCTGGGTGTCAAGGCACGCGCCAATGAACTCCAGGGATTGGACTGGAGTGAGGTGGGACTTCGGGTAATTCACCACAAAGCCGGAGGTGCTCAAGAAGATGGACGGTGCAGGCTGCAGCCCACCGTGCTTCGTTGGCCATCTCTCATGTAACAAGCCAATCGTCTAGATAAGGGTAGACAAAGGTGCCCTGTAACCGAAGGTGGGCTGTGGCTACCGCAAGGCCAAAGGGAAGCACCCTGTATTGGTAGTGGTTCCCTTGTACTCTGAAGCATATTTTCTGTTCTTCGGGTGAACCAGGATATGAGCGCATGCATCCTGAAGGTCCTAGTAGTACAGCCAGTCACTCTGCCGGAAGAAGAGCAACAAGGCACCAAGGGAGAGCATGCGGAACCTCTCCCGCACCAAGTATTTGTTGAGATTTTATAAATCGAGGATGGGTCGGAAACAGCCCGTCTGCTTTGGCACAGGAAAGTAATGGGAGTAGAACCCGCGACCTCTGAGGTGCAGCGGGACCATTTCCACTACTTGCTCCTCGAGGAGATTGGCAAGCTCCTGCACCAAGATGCCTGGTGTGTAGGGAATCGAGGGGGCTTGAAGGGGAAAATGAATCCCCCTTCAGGTACCCTTGTCTCAGGTTGGATTACTGTCCTCCATCTTCTGCTAACGTCTGCAGCTCTAGGCCTAAGTAAGAAATTTTGGAGCAACATTCTCGTTGGGCGAAGACCAGTGTCCTTTTGGTCACGTTAGATGTGACATCTTTATACACTAGCATACCGCAACAAGCAGCACAAGACATAGTGATGGAGGCTTTAAGGAAACGAGGTGATTTTTCAGACCTTCATTTGGAATTTATGATGGAACTAGTCCATCTTGTCCTGTTTTGCAATTATTTTGTTTTTGAAGACACTATTTATCAACAAATATCAGGTGTCGCAATGGGCACTGCTTGTGCCCCTTCAGTGGCGAATTTATATATGGAGACTTATGAACACACCTCGTTACCGTCTGCTCCCCATAACGAACACACAAAATTATGGTGCCGTTACATCGACGATGTTTTTATGTTATGGGATGGTAGTGAAAGTGACTTGGCTAATTTTGTCAACTGGTTAAATGATAGAGATGATAATATCAAGTTTACATACGCCAGTAGCATAGATAGTCTTACATATTTGGATGTCCATATTAGAAAAATGGATGAAACGTGGATCACGTCTGTACATACTAAGCCTACGGACAAAAATACCCTCCTGCATTATGGTAGTGCTCATCCCAGACGATTAAAAGACGGACTACTGTTCTCTCAATTTCTTAGATATCGTAGAAATTGTACTCAAACATCGGAGTTTAAAACACAAGCTATTCAACTGAAGAAGTTTCAAGCGAGGGGTTACCCTCCACAAATTATTAACATCACTTATAAACGGGCATTATTTAATAACCGTGACTTGTTGTTACATCCAACACAGCGGCACAACATAGTTGACAGTCAGATAAATTTGGTGACAAAATATTCACCTTTCAGCACCCAAATTCAACGTATATTGAGAAAACATAGCAACGTGCTTAAAAGCACCTTGGGACTGGAAGACAAGTCGATACGCTGTGTTTGGAGAAGACATAGGAATCTTAAAGAAATTTTAAGCCCAGCAGTGTTGAAGCCTATTTCATCATCAGTGATTTCTTCAAACAATGGCCACTATAAATGTGGACAATGTCCCATATGTGAAATAATTACATGTGGTTATTTCCAAGGTTATCATGATAAAACTTATGTTCTTAAACACAGAATGTCATGTACATCTACCTATGTAGTTTATTGCATTTTATGCCCCTGTCGATTGATATACATGGGTAAGACGAATCGTCCTTTTCATGTTCGCATAAGAGAACATCGTAGCAGACTTAAATGTCAAAGATTGGAAGCTCCCATTGTAAATCATTGTTTACAATTCAAACATAGTTTTACCGACCTTAAATGTTTTTGTATAGATCAAATTTTAAAAGGCACAGGAGGTAAATCTAAAGACCAGACATTACTGTTTCGGAAACAACGCTGGATTTTCAATTTACAATTGACCATCCCAACAGGGTTGAATGCACAGATTGACTGGGGGGGGGGGGGGAGTATCTAATCTATATACTTTGGTAATAGTTCTACTATACACGAGAAAGATACAATAGGTTGGAGATCAGTCAGGTGACATCCAGACCTTTAAATCCAGCTGACTGGAAGATACGCATGCGCGGCGTTTTTGTAACCGAAATGAGTTAGTTGAGCTGGGAGCCATCGAGTACGGTGAATGAGATCCCCCGTGCCTTAATAATTAAGAAACTGGTCAGCAAAAAGAAATAATACTATATAGAAGATTGAAATTTGATAGTTCTGGACTGCCTTAGTTGCATTATTTTCTACAGGTTTCGCCCGCATTACTACACTGCAGATCCCCTGATGAAATGCATAACTTGTGAAACGCTACAGTGCTGGGTTTGCGTTGGGATTATCAGAGATGACTGAAAGGAACTACAGAAGATAAAAGATAAGCATTTCCATAGAAGATAAGCATCGTTGTTCAATGTTTAGTTAAGTAAGATAAGGATTTAATATACCTGCCGAATAAGCAACATTTTAGGTCATTGATGCAAATTGAAGCTTGGAGTCTAGACACACTGTAAATCTAGACGGCTGCTTTATACCAGTCTGAGACCTTGTTGCTAAAGGATATATATATATATATTTCATCAGTTGGGCAGAGCGTTCTGTTCTATGTTGGAGAGGTATAGTTAAACTATCATCTTGTGAGTGGAGGCGTGGCCTAGTGGTTGGGGCAAGGTACTTCAGGCCGGAAGGTTGGGGGTTCAAATCCCACTAGAGGACAGCAACCTTGGGCCGGAAGGACTGGGGTTTCTAGTCCCACAGGTGCTCCTTGTGGTCTTGGGCAAGCCACTTAACCCTCCATAGCCCATGTTCCCTGTAAAATAGTTATCTCCAAGTTATAATGCCCTGGTCAATGTAATTTCAGTTTGTTCAATGTAAACCGCACTGATGCAGAATAGCGCGGTATATAAGAGAAAATAAAGAAATAAAATAAATAAGAAATGGAGCTGAATAAGTTTTGAATTCTTACTAAGTAAGAAATAGCCTGCTGACCCTTTTTCATCCTGGAACTGCAGAATTAGCAGTTTTGAGCTATGAAATGAGCTAACATCCTGAAATCACAGAGCTAACAAAATGAGAGGCTCTGAAAACTACAGCTATTGAAAACTGCAACCTGGGCCCTCTGAAAGAAAAAAGAACTTGATCAACATCAGTATCTGGAGTTAATCTGCAGGAAACAGGGCTAGCACAAGGCGAAGAGGGCTGCCATGAGAATGGGGAGACAGGATGCCACAAGGGAAAGCAACAGGCAAGAGGGCAAAAGATTAAGGAGCAGATTTGCTTGAAAAAATAGGGAATAAGGAAATAAAGGAAATCTGATTATCAGCAATTTAAACCTAAAAATGAATATAAATATAGGCCGAGGCACTGAAGGCACCAATTATGTCGGTCGGTGACCAAGATAATGCGTGCACACAGAGGGACATGACCGGAAAAACAGCCGCCGCAAAATCAAGGACTCAATGTCTTCAGTCAGCCAAAAACAGCAAGGGAAAGATGAAGCATCCCAAGCACAAAAAACTCAGAAGAATTCGAAGCCAGTACCAGCACTAGAAAATAAGAAAGAAACCCACAAGAAAACGATTAACTTTTTCCAGCGACGAGAGGAACACGTCCTAGGGGCTCCATGGAAAAAGAAAACTGGAGATAACATGGCACTGTGGCAATCGGGAAGGCAGGACCACATGCGCGATGGAGGCTCCTAAAAGATTCCAGTAGAAGCTGGGGAGCATTCCCACGCAGGGCTCCGTCGGTGATGTCACCCATATGTCAGGACTTACGTCCTGCTTGTTCATGGAGAATGCAACGCTTGGGGAGGTGGGAGAGATTGTGGGCTTTATCAATTTTGCTGCCTATGGAAAACCTGTTAGGTAAGCAACTTCACTTTTTCCCATCAACAAGCAGGAATGCATAAGGCACACAAATAGAATGCTAGGAATTATAAGGAAAGGAATAGAGGATAAAACTATGGATATTATAATGCCTCTATATTGCTTCATGGTGCAACTGGACCTTTAATCTTGTGTGCACTTCTGGTCTCCCTATCAAAAAAAGGATATAACGGAAAGGTGAAGAGAAGAGAAACTAAAATGATAAAGGGGATGGAAGGACATGCCTATGGAGAAAGACTTAAAGGTAGTGGGCTCTTCCGATTGTAAAACAAATGGCTGAGGGAGGAAACGATAGGGTTCTCTAACAGGCCTTGGGCAAGGTTTCTTGGAATCTAGGAGCCAGCTGCTGAAACCTAGGCGAGCATGCACCTCCCCACCCCCCAAGGGATATCGCTGTTACTTGTTTAGTTTTAGGGCATGCTTTACCTAAGACATTGTTCAGTGGCGCAATGTGCGTTTACCTCCCATGCATCCTCTTTCCCCTCTAACCCCTTGCACTCTCTTTTCTCTCCCCCCCAACTCCAATCCCTCTCATGCTGTCCCTCTCTCACCTCCTTAATTCTGTTTCCCTTCCCAGACTCCCTCCATTCTTCCTCTCCCCTTTCATTCACCCCATGAACTCCATTCACCCCACAAATCCTGCAGGACCTGTGCTGGCTGTCCATGGGGATCCCATCTCCTGTGGGCAGAAGAGCTGCAGAAGGCTGCTGCAATCATGGCTAGGATCAGCGCGGTCTGTCCACAAGGATACCATCTCCCATCGGCAGAAGTGCTGTATAAGGCTGCTATCATGGCCAGGACCAGCGCCGTCTCCCCCAGCCCACAAACCCCCCCCCCCCACCCCATAACTTTGCAGGCTGAAGCAAATAGCACCAAACCTGGCAGTCTTTTGCAACTCTTCTGCCCATGGGATATGGGAATCCCTATGGACAGCCAGTGCCGGTCTAAGCCCAGGCGCCAGGACCAATTTTTTAGTCCCCCTGGCAACTTTTATATTTGAGCGTATTTTATTTGTGAACAATGTGGTTTATCATGCATGACACATGATGCATTTAGTCTATAAATATCACTAGTAAAATGCAATAGTAATTAGTTAATATGAGAAAGAATTATTAAGCATACCAATCTAGCTACTTATGTGTGTACTTCAGTCATGTACCATTTACACCTGCTCCTGAGCAAGTGCAAAAGTACCTAACTGCATTTTGGCTGCTTTCGTGGGGCAAGTTTATAAAGACACATAGGTGCCTTTATAAAATAGACTTAAAATAGGTGATTGTGCAAGTATGCATGAAACAGACTAGCTGAACTATGAAATCTTATTAGTAGAATATTGAGCCCTCCAGATGCCCCCTCCCCATTCTGACATCCAGGGCAACTGTTCCTTTGACCCATCTTCCCATCTCTGGGGTGGATCCATTCCTCCCTGTTTGCAAGTGTAAAATATTGCGACTTGATTCCAGACTGCTCTCATGCTGGGTGGACCATAATGTCCAAGTGTGCAATCCATCTACATAGGCTCTCCAGTCCAGTTGGAATGCATTTGTCATGAGTACTTTTTGGAATAGTATAATTTGGAAAGGGATACCTTTTGCCAAATTGTAATATACCATGCAACAGGTCAGACTGACCTGAAGGGGTACAGTGACAGATATGAGGTCTCTGAGCCTATAAGCGAGTTTACAGTGTCACAGGGTCCACTGAGTTCGTTTCATTTTGAGATGTGCCAAGGATGTTACATGCACCGTTGAGGCAATATGGCCTAACATGCTCCATGCTGATATCTGGCAACTCGTCTGAATTCCTTTGACTACAGATACTAGAGTGGTAATCCTTTCATGTAGAAAAAAGCTTATGAATGAGTCATGTCTTGCAGAGCTCCAATAAAGTTCAATCAAGTTAATGGGTTTAATTGAGACCTGGGATAACTCTCAGAATTCTAGCATCTGGATGGTGGTTCAGACAGATCTTTGAGCCCTCTCCTGAGATGTGCTCTTGATCGGCCAATCATCCAGCCAGGGAAACATATGCACTCCCTGTCTGTGTAGATATGCTGCTACCAAGGCAAGGTACTTTGTGAATATCTAAAGGGCAAGACAAGGTCAAAGGGCAGAGCATAGCACTGATGGTAGAATTTTCTTATTACAAATCTGAGATACTTCCTGTTACTAATGCATCACTGTGGGTGCACACATTTTTAAAGTTCAGAAGGGTGCCAGGGAAACCAGCCTGAACATTTCTCAAACTAGATACTTGTTCAGAGCCCATAGGTCTAAGATGGGTTAGAATCCTTCCTCTTCCCCTCAGGTCTTCTGTGATTAGTAAATACTTGAGATAGAATCCCTACTCTCTTTCCTCTAGTGGAATGGGTTCAATTGCAATGGCTTCTAAGAGGGAAGAGAACTCCTTGGTAAGGATTTCCTGATGTGGTGTGCTTGACCAAGATGCTCTTGGTTAGCAATTTGGTATAACATTGAATAGAGGAGATTATAAGAGGCCAGGATGTTTAGTTAAAACCCCAGCCTCCCTCCTACTGGAAGGTTGTCTGGAATGGATACTGGAGCCCTGTTCATGTTCTCATGGAGGCAGTCAAAGCCCATCCCCTGTTTTTAGCTGGAGAGCTGGTTGGGGATTTCTGGGCCCTCCACTGTCTTGAATGAAAGCGAGATCCCTGTCTTTGTCTGCGAGAAGTGAGAGGAAAGAGGACACCTATGCCTTTGAGAGTAGTGGGATCTCCTTTACCCTCCACTCTGGAACCTCCTAGGAAGTGGAGGCCAGGTCAGGAGTAAATCTGGAGAGGGTCCTAAGGGTGTCACTATGCTGCTTTATAAGAGTTGCAGCTTCCTGCACCTTAACTCTGAAGATATTCTCCGCATAGTATGACTTGCCAACAAGTTTACCCTCATTTCTGAAATCCGGAGCCATGAGTGTTTTTGGGCACCAATACCCAAAGAGGAAGATCTCAATGCCATCTTGAAAATATCATAGCCACTCAATATATTTTCCACACTTCTTTCCCTTATCCATTAGTGAACAGAGTTGCTTGGTCTTATCTTGAGGGAGTGTATCAGCAAATGCTGCATCTTGCGCACAATGTTCTGCAGGTACATGGTGATTCAGAGCTAATAAGAAGCTATGTGGGAAGAGAGTCTTGCATTCTGAAAGAATTTTCTCTCAAAAGACTCCAATCTCTGAGCCTCTCTCCCCAGGAGCACAGAGAAGTGTGACTTGGAACTTTTGGCTTTTTTAAAGAGCAGATTCAACATCCATGCTGCTACTTCTCAAATCTGGAAGCCTTTTGGACCCAGTATATCGATATACCCTTCTTATTGATGCAGAGAAGGGGGTCTCCCAAATTCTCATCTGCGCATCCCTGAGGATTCTATGAATGGGCACTGTCACAGCTTCCTTGGGTGGGTCAAGGAATTTGAGAATGTCTGATGTTTCTGCCCTGGATTTCTCCTCAGTCTCTAGCTTAAATGGCTTGACCTCCCATCATTTCCTTGATAAAATCAAAGAAAAAAAAGTGCCTCTGGTGGAAATTTTCACCTTTAATGTGGTAGAGGTGGATCCAATGGTAAGCCAGTAGAACCTTCTTAATAGACTTTCTGGGTTATCTTCAGAATCCCAGGAATTTTCAGAGTCTGACCCATAAAAATACTCCAAGATAGAAGTCTGGGTCTCTGCCTGTTTTGCTCTCTGGACAATGGAAGTTGCAGGCCTCCAGTGAGAACATCAAGATACTGATGATATTCAAAGTCTCTGTGACGTTTCCTCCTCCAGTATACTAGAGATTGACATTGGTACAGCAGACAGAACCAGCTGGATTTCTCAATGCATTGACGTCAACGATGTTTAAGCTGCAGCATTGTATTTCAAAAATAATCATTCTATCCCTTCATGGAATCTCCTCTTGAGCTACTCCTTGAAGACTGCCATCGACAAAGGCACAGGGATCACCACAAGTGTGGCCATGCCCTCCTGACACTTGGAAAGTATTGGAGGCTTGGTCTCTGCTCCTTGGAGGCTGCTACAATGACACTGATACTGAGGAGGCTAATCAGTCTTCACACTGTAGATACTTCAAGGACAGCCGTGATCTTGGTGCTCTTGATATTGCAGTCTGATGAGATGCAATGTTGATGCATCTTGTTGCTTCCACCCAGTATTCAGCATCATGAGCTCTCGATGATGGAGATGAGGGTGAATCCTTCTTTGGGTGGGATTTGGAAGATGTCAAATCCTGATGGCCACTACTGATACTCAGTCTCAATGGTGATCAATGCACTCTCAATGTCAATGCATCCCCAGTGTCTGATGCAGCTCAGAGTCATGGAGACTAATGCTTATGATGCCAAAGGCAGGGTTGGCCTGAGTTGGTTCAAGGTGTTAGCACTTTAGGCAACCTTAAGCCTTATGCTCTCCCCTAAGCTGTCAGAATCTATTGTTTAGCTTTGAATTACCTGTTCTTTGCTCCCCGCCTCCCAAAGAAGCTGCCACCCTAGGCAATCACCTAGCTTGCCAAATCATTGGGCCAGCCCTGTGCCAATGTCAACGGATCAAATTTACTGGTGTCAAAATATGTTTGTGCTGTTTGTTTCGATTTCTGAGCCTCTCCTTTACATTTGTGAACACAATTTATATCAAGAAGGATCATGGTTAAGTCCTAGACACTGCAAGTGCCAATTACAAGTATTCTTTATAGATATGGTCCTGCACATCAGGTGCACCTCTTAAATCCACTCGGCACTTTTTTCTGGGACTTTTCGCCAAAAAGGAGACAGCCACAGCAAAATCAAACACCTTGATTTTGAAAAATATTGCTGACCCAGGTGCCCAAGGCTTTCTACTGAGGCTTGTACTGGGTGAAGTTAAAAAAATAAATAAAGAGGGAAACTTAAACAGCTGAAAACCTAAGACACTATTGGGAATTGAGAACTGCATGACAGCAACACACTTTAAGAAAACATCCTGAAGCCTTAACTGGAGCTTGTAGTGACATGATCTTTTTGCTCCACAGAAAGCTGGAGATGGAGAGGGTCCCATGCAGCAGCAGCAGGCTGGAAGTGTCTTTCATGTACAGTGGACCTCTCAAAAACTATGAGAAATCTTAAGCTGGAGAGCAGTTTTCCATGCAAGGTTCAATCAGTGATGTTAACATAAGAACATAAGACATGCCATACTGGATCAGACCAAGGTCCAGCAAGCTCAGTATCCTGTTTCCAAAAGCGGCCAATCTAGGTAACAAGTACCTGGCAGGGTCCCAAAAAGGCACACAGGCTCCACAACACTAACAGCTTTTACTACATCCTCCAGTAATGAATTCCAGAGTTTGATTACAAATTGAGTATTTTCTCTTATTAGTCTTACATGAGTTACTGTAGCTTCCTTGCGTGTCCTCTAGTCTTTCTACTTTTTGATGGCATAAACAACCAATCTACTGTATATTTGCCCGTTTCTACTCCATTCATTAATTTATAGACCTCTATCACATCTCCCCTCAGTCATCTCTTTTCCAAGTTGAAGAGTCTCAACCTTTTAAGCCTCTCCTCGTAGGGGTATCCTTCCATCCTCTTTACCATTTTTATCACTCTTCTCTGTACCTTTTCTAATTCTACTATATCCTTTTTAAGATATGGCGACCAGAATGGCAGACAATATTCAAGGTGTGGTCGGATCATGGAACGATACCAAAGCATTATAATATCCTTGGTTTTATTCTCCATTCCTTTCCTTATGATTCCTAGCATTCTATTTGTTTTCTTGGTCACAGTTGCACACTGGGCGGAGAGTTTCAATGTATTATCCACAATGATGCCTAACTCTTTTTCCTGGGTAGTGGTTTCTATGGTGGTATCTTGCATTGTGCAACCATAATTTGGGTTGTTCTTTCCTAGGTGCATAACTTTGCACTTGTCCACATTAACTTTTATCTGCCATTTGGACATCCAGTCTTACAATTTATCAAGATCCTCTTGCAATTTTTCACAATCCTCTTGCATTTTAATGACTTTGAATAATATGCCCACTGTACTGCTGGTTTTAGGAAAACAAAAACTATTAACCTGATTGGAGGCAGAGAGGGGGAAGCCTATGGCCCTGTATGTTGAGAAATTTAGCTACAGTATGGCTAAAATGTGATAAATATATTTTAAATAAAGTGACAAAGTGAGCAAATTGCTGGCACATAAGCTAACGAGTTGGGAAACAATGAATCATGTCAAAATTGAAAACCACGAAGAGATTTGCTAAGTGATGAACTAAGGAGATTTGTCAAGTTCTATAAAGAATTGTATATGCCAGAACACACTATAAGGGAAGGACTAGAGATTGGTATCTGTAGGGATGGATCTTCTAATACTAGGGGACACAGAGAATGCTGTTGGATAGCCCTATTTTGCCCAGTGAAGTTTGGCTTCTATCAAGTCCCTTCAGATGGGAAAGATAGTGGAAATGGATGGATATTCAACTAAGTTTTATAAAGTCTTCAAAACTCAATTGGTTGAGCCACTGACAAATCTGTATAACTCCCTAGAAGAGGATGAGGAACTACTCCATGATGCTGAAAAGGGTGACTTTAATTCCTAAAGAAGGTAAGGACACCACAGCCCGTGAATCTTTTAGGCCTCTCTCACTACTTGGGACAGATTTCAAGATTTTAACTAAAATTCTTGGTAATCAAATTTTAAATCCACTTCTAGAGCTGGTTCATTCAGACTAATCAGGTTTTATTCCAGGAAGGCAAGCTCATATCATCAGGAAAGTTCAACACTCTAATTTTGCAGGCCCAGCAAACGAGAAGCTTTATGCTGCTATTATCAATTGACAATGAGAAGGCTTTTTGATAGGTTCTATTGGCTTTTAATATTGAATATGTTGGAGAAGACTGGGATGAGTGAAATGATATTACAATGGTTTAAGGAGCTATTTATTTATTTATTTATTTATTTTATTTATTTATATTCTCTTATATACCGCGCTATTCTGCATCAGTGCGGTTTACATTGAACAAACTGAAATTACATTGAACAGGGCATTATAACTTGGAGATAACTATTTTACAGGGAATATGGGCTATGGAGGGTTAAGTGGCTTGCCCAAGACCACAAGGAGCACCTGTGGGACTAGAAACGCCAGTCCTTCCGGCCCAAGGTTGCTGTCCTCTAGTGGGATTTGAACCCCCGATCTTCTGGCCTGAAGTACCTTGCCCCAACCACTAGGGGGTTAGGTACTATCCAGCTAAGAAGGTAATAGTCCCCTTTAAACATGAGTTGAGGTTCAGCCGGTCAGGTAATATTAGACACCCCTATGGGTGGTGAATCACTTTTGCTTCTTTCACATGTATAGTTTTGATATAAGTTGAGTTGCGGTAATTGTTCACCCAAACAGATGCTGGGTTAAAATGCTTTTTATTTTTTCCTTCCTTTAGTTTTTAATGCACAACAAAAGAATCTTTAACTTTAACTTTGTTATTTTGAATATAAGTCTTTTTATATTCTTTATTTATTGCTTTTAATAATGCATGTATCATTTTATTTTATTTATATTTATTGGTTTGTCTATCTATTTAATGACTTTTCATTTTATACATTGTTCTTATTAGCAAACATTTGTTCATGGATTAGCATGTTTTAAATATTGTTTTACATTGTTTTAAGTTGTTTTTGAGCTGTTTTAAGTATGATTTTTATGTTTGAGTTGTTTTAACGTGTTTATTTGAATTTATTTATTTACTGTTCATATTTATGGTTTTAGAACGCCAAAGGACCCCTGAAGAAGGCATAGCCGAAACACAGCCATGTCGGGTTTAGCTGTGGGGGTTGACCATTTTCACCCCTGGTAAAGCGTAGTTACTCACCAATCTCCGGGAACAGCAGGAATTTAATCTTCACTTATGGGTATCGTCGGTACCGACGGAGCCTGCGCGGGAACGTTCCCAGTGTCCAATAGGAACGCTTTTGGGAGCATCCTTCAGAACATGCGCGCTGCCTTCCCGCCTTTCCAACTGTCCATCTTCAGTTAAGTTTGTAGCTGAGTGAAAGGATACAGGGGAGAGAGGAAAGAGACAAAGAGATAGACAGAAAACTCCTAGGGGAGATGGGTGGGTTGTGAAGACTAAATTCCTGCTGTTCCCGGAAATCACCTGTTACAGGTGAGTAACTACGCTATCTCCAGGAACAAGCAGGAATGTAGTCTTCACATATGGGGACTCCCTAGCTGGAGATGCCAGGGAGATAGCCCCAGGAAGGTGCCAACCCAGAAAGATAGGCATCCTTCCTCCCATGGATCTCTGGCATTCCACCAGGGTTGGTGGGTAGGAGTTGAATTAGGTCTGAAAGAGATTTTGAAGAACAGCTTGGCCAAAGAAGGCATCCTGACGGGAGCCTTTATCCAGGCAGTAGTGGGCTGTGAAGGTGTGTACCGAAGCCCATGTGGCTGCTCGACAAATGTCATCGATAGACACCGAGTGGAGATTAGCCGTGGAAGTAGCCATGGCTCTCACATTATGAGCTGTGACATGGTCCTGAAGAGGAAGACCCTTACTCTCATAAGCAAAGGATATGCATTGGGCAATCCATTTAGATAAAGTTCTTTTGGAGACTGGAAGTCTCAAATGACCAGGGTCAAAAGCTATAAAAAGTTGCGAGGACTTTCTATGTTGCTGTGTTCTTTATGTGTAAAAGACTAAGGCCCTTTTACAATCTAAAGTATGAAGGATTCTTTCAGCATTAGAGGCATGAGGCCTCGGAAAAAATACAGGAAGATAAATTGATTGATTCAAATGAAAAGTAAAACCACCTTTGGCATAAAGTGTGGATGTGTTCTAAGAACAACCTTATCATGATGAAACCTAGTATAAGGAGAATCAGCCACTAAAACCTGCAATTCACTAATGCGACGTGCAGAGGTGATTGCAATTAGGAAGATGACCCTCCAGGTCAAAAACCTAAGGGCTGTAGTGGCTAAAGGCTCAAAAGGCAGCTTCATAAGCTGCCCGAGAACTAGATTTAGATCCCATGCCACCGGTGGTGGCTTGATGGGAGGTTTGGTTAATAGAAGGCCTCTCATAAATCTTGACATGAGTGGATGAGAGGAAATTGGTTGTCCATTCAGAGGCTTATAATTTATTTATTTATTTATTTAGCTGTATTTATATCCCGCTTTTCACTGGGTCAAAGCGGTCAATTGGGAGATACATTTAACATGAGGGGATATGACACACATACGCTAATACTTACAGGGAACATGGGCAATGGAGGGTTAAGTGGCTTGCCCAAGACCACAAGGAGTGCCTATAGGACTAGAAATCCCAGTCCCTCCGGCCTGAGATTGCTGTCCCCAGGTTGGACTTGAACCCCCGGCCCTCCGGCCTGAAGTACCTTGTCCTAACCACTAGGCCACTCCTCCTCCCTTATAAGAAGCTGCAATTGCACTAAGATGGACTCTTACTGAATTGATCTTTAGACCAGAATTTGATAAGTGAAGGAGATACCCTGAGAATTGATACTAGAGTATGACCAGGGGGTTTAATCCCTTCTTGGAGCACCATATAGTAAAACGTTTCCACTTGAAGGCATAAGATCTTCTTGTGGAAAGTTTCCTAGAAGCCTGAAGGATATCCTTTACCTGTTGGGACAGGTTGAGATCCTGGAGATCTAAGCCTTCAGCAACCAGGCCATGAGGTGCAGAGACCAGGGATTCGGGTGCCATAGCATCCTGTCCTCTTGAGAAAGGAGATCTGGAGCATGCCCTAAATCCAGAGGTGCTGCTTGAGAGAGATGTAGAAGCAGGGGATACCATGTTTGGCGTGGCCATCGTGGCGCTATGAGAATCATGCGACCCCCGTCTCTCTGAAGCTTGAAGAGTGTTTTGGGGATGAGGGGAATGGGTGGGAAGACATAAAGGAAGTCCTGACCCCAGTGAAGGAGGAAGGCATCCCTTGCCTGACAATTGTGAGCCGGAATCCTTGAACAGAACCGGGGAAGTTTGGCATTCAGTGGACTTGCAAAGAGATCTATGTCTGGAGTGCCCCAGAGATGAAATATATCTTTGCCACCTGGTCTAGGTGGAGGGACCACTCGTGAGGCAGCAGTACTCGACTGAGTCTGTCTGCCCAAAGGTTTTGAATGCCTGGAAGATATACCACTAGAAGGTGAATTTGATGCTCTCTGGCGAGGGCCCACAGTCGTAAACCTTTGTTGCATAACGACAAAGAGCCTGTTCCGCCCTGCTTGTTCACATAGAACATGGCTACTTGATTGTCCGTCAGGACTAGGACCGTCTTGTAGCTGAGCTGAGCGTGGAATACTCGAAGAGCTAAATAGATTGCTCTTAATTCCAGAGATTTATGTGTAAACCAGCCTCCTGTGGAGTCCAGGTTCCCTGGGAAGAGAGATGATTCAGGTGTGCTCCGCAACCCACCTGTGATGCATCTGTTGTTAGGGTGGCCTGAAAAAGGGGTTGATGAAAGGGAGAATTGCCACCATTGGAGGGACAAAATTAGTCATTGAGAGTTTATTATTTTGTCCGACAAATGACCTGTGGCCTGTGTCCACTGTGTGGAAAGGGTCCACTGAGCTGCTCGCATATGGAGGCGAGCATATGGGACTACATGAACTGTGGATGCCATATGTCCCAGTAACTGTAGTAGCTCTCGAGCAGTGAGGGAGGATTTGCCTGCTGCTTGAGAAGCTAGCTGTATTATGCGAAGATACCGGGCCTGTGGAAGGAAAGCCCTTGCCTGTCCGGTATCTAGACAGGCTCGTATGAATTCCAGGCATTGGGAAGGAACAAGTTGGGATTTTGGGAAGTTTATTACCAATCCCAAGTATTGGAGGATTTGCATTGTATGGGACAGTGCAGTGCTGGCTTCTGCAACTGTAGGGGCTCCAATGAGCCAGTAGTCTAAGTAAGGGAAGACGAATATCCCCAGGGTTCATAGAAATGCAGCTACTACTGCCATGCATTTAGTGAATACCCTTGTTGCTGAAGCCTGTACTGGAAATGTTTTCCCCTGAAAAGGAAACGTAAGAATTTCCTGTGATCTGGATGGATGAGAATGTGAGTGTATGCATCCTTTAAGTTTAGAGAGCAAAGCCAATCCTGGCTTTGAAGGTATGGCAGAAGAGTTCCTAGAGAAATCATTTTGAACTTCTCTCGAAACAGATATTTGTTCAATTCTCTGAGGTCCAGAATGGGTCTGTGTCCTCCTGTTTTCTTTGGAATAAGAAAAAATAGGGGGGAGTAGAACCCTGCACCCGTTGAAGAATGGGTACTTCCTCTATTGCCCCTTGTGCAAGGAGTGTCGAGACCTCGTGATCCAGCAGATTGTCTGCGGAGGTTTGAGAATTGAATTGCTTTAGAATTGTAGGAGGGAGAATGCTGTGAAAATGAAGCTTGTACCCTTCTCCTACAATGGACAAAGTCCAATCTTCTGATGCTATCTGTTGGCAAAGTGGCATAACCTGCCAGGGATATTGGGGGGTTGGGGACCCCTCAGAAGCAGGAAGGCAAAGCTCTCTAGGAAGGAGTCAAAGCCCTTGAGGGGGCCGAACCTGGAGAGCTGGTTGGGCTCTCGGGCCTTTTGGCTTCTTTTGCTGTCTAGTTTGTCCCTTTTGGGCAACCTGACCTGGAGTTTGACTCTGCTGGGTATAGGAAGGATAAAAAACTTCCTCTTTTTGCTGAAAGAGGGTTTTTTATAAGACTTCTTTTTGGCTGGAGTGGCTGTAGATTTTGACAATCTATCTAGAGTAGTATTGTCAGCATCTAACTCGTTAGCCTTTTCCTGCCAGTTCTTGCCGAAGAGATTCTCCCCCGTGCAAGGAATGTTGCCTAACTTGTCCTGTACCCAGGTCTCCAAGTCTGATGCCTGTAGCCAGGCAATCCGTCGTGCGCCAATGGCAACAGCAGAGGTTCTGCTGATGCATTCGAAGCAGTCAAAGGCTGCACGATTAACAAAGTTGGAGACATCTTGAGCATGCTTAACTAGAGCAAGAAAATCTCGTCTCTCGTCATCTGGGAGAAATGGGCTCATAAGTTCCAAGTCTCCTGTGACTTCCTTGAGGAACATTCCCATATATAGAATATATGAACTGATCCTAGCTGAAAGCATGGAAGCTTGAAAAGTTTGGCGCCCAAAAGTATCCAGAGTCCTGCATTCACGACCTGGAGGATTGGATGCATGCCTCTTTGCACTTTTCATCCTACGCATGGCTGATTCCACTACCATTGAATGGTGTGGCAGTTGAGTTTTTTGAAATCTAGGACATGGCGGAACTCGATACATAGTATCAAGTCTCCTAGAGTGAGGAGAAGTAGTCAGAGGTGTCTCCCACATTCTGAGCATCAAGTTATGCAGAATTTCATGGATAGGCAGAGTGGCTGCCTCCTTAGGAGCTTTAGGATATTGGAGAATTTCCAATTCCTTTGCTTTGGGTTCCTCTTGAGGAGCTACTGTGATTGAAAGACCTTTGGCCGTATCACAGATAAAATCCTGAAAAGACATGTCCTCTGGAGGTGACATTCTGCTTTGGGGAGAAGAGGGATCTTCTGGAAGAAACCCTCTAGTACCAGCAGAATTGTCAGAGTCTTCAGAATCGGAGGAATCAAAGTATTCCTGACCACGATGCTCCTGCAAAGCACGGTCCCGGTATCGATCGAAGTCGGTACCAAGTTGACCTGATACCAATCTGTCGATTCCAGCCAGAGATGGCATGGGAAGAGTTCGCACCGGCGCTGGTACCATCAGTGTCGATGTCGGTACCGGTGCCTGTTGGACCAACGGTACCGCAGCTGAAAGAAGAGCTGCGATGCTGCGTTCGATAGCGAGGAACCTCTGGTCTATCGACGCTGCCGATGCCTGGGTGTCGGTACCGGTAAAAACGGCAAGAACCCCTGAGCATGGCACAGGTAGTTCTTGCGAGGTTGGGGCCTCAAGAACATCCTGAAGCCCCATCGATGCTTTGGAAGCCGAAGCCTCCTGCCGGGGCTGTTTTGCCGGTGTGGTTCCCTCAAGGGCAATGCCAATGGCCTCTCAATGCTTAGCAGGAGAGCTACCCTTTGAGGACCGGCTTTTATGTTTAGTTACCAGAGATCCATGGGAGGAAGAAGAGGTCCTTGACGATGTCGATGCAATGGATCTGGCATCCGAAAAGAGGGTACTGAGCTTTGCAGCCTGGTTCTGTCTTCCTCTTTTAGTCATCCCCATACAGGAAAGACATTCAGTTGGAGAATGTTCAGGCCCTAAACATTTAAAGACACCAATCATGGGTGTCAGTGACGGAAATGGTATCGCCACACTTAGTACATTTTTTAAAACCACTAGTTGGTTTTTCCATGTTTTAGGAATATGGGGCCTAGTGCTCAAAATGGCACCTAGCACCAAAAGAGAAATGTTTCTGAAGAGAAACAGTTTAAAGCATACGTTTTGTTTTTTTTGAAAAGAAAAGAACCAGCGGTACCGGTAAGCGTCGTGTGGTAGACAAACGCGACCACAAGAAAACAAATTTAAAGACGGAATTTTCTACGGTGACAGGGAATAGATCCTGTCGGCTCCGCGGAAAACGAAGAACTGAAGAGGGACAGTTGGAAAGGCAGGAAGGCAGCGCGCATGTGCTGAGGGATGCTCCCAAAACCGTTCCTATTGGACACTGGGGAGCGTTCCCGCGCAGGCTCCGTCGGTATCGACGATACCTATATGTGAAGACTACATTCCTGCTTGTTCCTGGAGATAGATTAACCCAATAAAGTGTTATTAGTTTACCACGCATGGACTGGTTTGTTTAATGATTGCCTCCTGGCCAGAAAAGCTATAGGCTCTTCTATAATATTTAGAGTGAGAAAGTGGTGTTTTATCCAAAGTCCATAATGAACCAAGAGACTTTTTCTTCTCAATTGAGTGGTGCTCTCTTGGTGCTGATAACCTGGCACTAATGCTCTACTTCTTTCATGGCATGGCACTTGGAGACTGTGGTTGAGCAGCATGGGGTACAATAGTCCATTTTAATCCTTTCCCTTATTTCTTAGGGGAATAGCACTCTATTGCCATCACAACTGGGTTCTTGAAGTCACCATTTGAGAATCAAGCCTACCTTATTTAATGAAAAAATACATTGTTTTTCAGGTTTAACCTTCTTAATTGACAAATTTACCTCTCTTGGCTTCAATGATCCTGATCATGCTGTTAAATACTCACTGCAGTTCTCCTGGTTGTGTGTGGGACCCAGACAGAAGACACATACCTTCTCAATTGGATATGTCCATTCATCTGTGTCAGGTTGAGAACTTACAAAAGCCTACTCATATTTCCTCTTACCCAATAATATCATGAAAATGAAAGAAGCTAAATCAAATTTTCTTTAAATCCTACAAAAAATTACTTGCTTACAGGCTGCAATACCTTTCACTGAACCAAAAGATGAAATTTCCATGCCTTTTGAGTTTCCTTTCCTTGATTCCTACTAGATCTGTCCACACGAGAGGATTATGCAACCCAACCAGCAGATGCAGGCAGAACAAGACATATTAGTAATGACATCAGTGAAAGTTAAGTGGTGGTGCAGCACAGGAAATTGCCAATATGGCATTTCCCAAGCAGATATAGGAGTTCCCAAAAAAAACTCAGATGAAAGCCACGAACAGTATTTGCCAGTTAACACAAAAAACACTAGAATTTAAACAGCTGAAAAAGCAGAAGGAAATCTCCAGCCTGCAGGCTCAGTCTTCCATGGGCAGGTCTAGCAGAAATTAAGGAAAGGAATTTAACAGGCATGGAAAATTTCACCTTCCTTATCATCCTTCTAAACCAGTCCAGATGAATGGGATGTGCCCAAGGATCCAGGGAGGGAGGAAGACAATGCCCCCTTGAGGACTGCCCCTCCCCCAAAAAAAAGAGGCGATCTTCTGTAGCACCCACTTCCAACCTGTAGTGTTTTACAAAGGTATGCAGCAATGACAATGTCATTGTCTTGCAGATATCTTTCAGAATCACAGAAGTGGACTTCACCCAAGAAGATGCCTGAGCTCTCGTAGAATGAGCTCTAAGACCTTCCAGATCTTGTATATTTATTTATTTATTACATTTTCTTTTATACCGCGCTATTTAAGATCAGTGCGGTTTACAATAAACATTGAATCTACACATCTCAGTTTAGTGATTTGTGCTTACAATAAACAGGTAAAAATAACTCGGGTGTACAATGAACAAGTTTCTTAACAGGGAGAACAGGGAGAACAATAACTATATACAGGCCAGTTAATGTAACTATATACATGGTTACGTGCACAGCACGAGCTTCTCAGAGTAAGTTAAGTATGGAGGCGGTTAAGGTGTGGTTGCAGGTATTCAGACTAGGAGTGTATGATGCATGGGCTTGAGGAGCTACCATGAGGTGTGGAAGTAGGTGACTGTGGAGGGGGGGCTGCGGCATCGTAGTAAAGGAGAAAAAGGTGATGCTTCAGTTCCTTCTTGAATTGGGAGAGATCGCTGATGGTTCTGATAGGCGCCGGGAGTGCGTTCCAGCAAGATGGTGCAAAAAAGGCAAAGGCTCTAGATCTGGTAGCTTGAGAGCACTTAGTACTTGCCTTAGGTAGAATGAGGGTGTTTGCAGCATTCGATCTCCTTAGCCGGTTAGGAGGTGTGATGGATACTAGGTCGGTGATAGCAGTAGCCGGGAATTTCTTGATGGCTTTATGGGTCATTGTTAGAACCTTGTAGGAGATCCTGGCCTGTATGGGCAGCCAGTGCAACTGTTTTAGTATTGGAGTGATGTGGGATCTTCTGGAAGCTCCATGAAGGATTCTTGCAGCAGAATTCATAGCAAGTTGTAAGTTGTATGACTCAGCAAGTATGATGCCTCCTTAATCCAACAGGCAAGGGATATCTTAGCTGTTACCTATTCCCTTCTGTAGACCACTGAAAAGGCTGAAGAGATGATCCAAGTTCGAAAGGAGTTTCTGACTTTTAAATGTCTAAGAAGGGGCCTCCAGATATCAAACACCCAAAGAAAATCTTCCACAGAGGCGGCCCGAAGACATATTGATTCAGGTGAAAGGGAGAGAGAACCTTAGGAAGAAGAAACAAGTTGAAAATGAAAGGTACAAATCCCTACACGATAAGGCCTAAGCTCAGAGACATGCCTGGCTGATGAGAGGTCAACAGACCAGAAACCCTCTCCTCAAATAGATATTTAGTTAGTGGAAACAGATGGACAGATGTGATGACTGGCAAGATCTATTATTCAAAACAGGCTACTTATAATTCCTGTTTTGTACTGCACCTGATCCAATGTAAATTTTTGGACATTCACATTGTTTGAAGCAGCAGATCAATGAAAACTAGATAGGCGGATCACAAATCATGGCTAAAAAAATTTGTTTCACTACGGCACCAATTGTGACCCACTCTCTGGAGAAGGATCATGCATTTGTTTCTTTGAAATGGAGGTTGATTGACTTTGCACCATTGAATCCTTTAAAGGGAGATCGACAAGGAAGATTACATTTTTTGGAAAAGTGCTATATTTTTAATTTGAATACACGGACCCCAAATGGGATGAATGTGGACATTGATTGGATGACACTTATTTGAGCTTTGTGTGTGATTAGTTAATACATTTGGATCCTGATTGGTTTAGAGTTTAAAGAGAAGGGGAGTTCCTGGATGTCTGATGTCAGACATCTTCGGGTGAAGCTGGAATGGCTACTGTATGAAATTTAAGTCAGAAGAGCTACATCTATATGTTACTGATGAAATGGATATGGATTCCAGTTCAGGGGCAATGTGATCTTAAGTGATTATTCCCTAATATAGGACTGAAAAATATGTTATTATCCAAAACAGAGTGGTTTGTTGAATTTAGTATGTGGGATTTTAGTGGAAGAATAGTGTGGTTAAACTGAAGACATACTACTGAATATATATATTTTTTTTTTTTTTAAATTTTATCTTTATTAACTTTACTCATATACACCAAGAATAAACTAAACATACAGCGAATAAGGCAATACATCCAAAGGCAATAGAAACATCAAAGAAATCATATAAACTTGGTATAGACCACAATAAATAATCTCAATAAGGTTCCAAGAAAAAAGAAACAAATTATATAAAGTAATAACCAGCAGATACCCTAAATGGACATCCAGAGCTTAGTTGTTAAGTGTGGCAGCCGGTGCAGGATCCATCCCAACCCTCTCTTTACCCTCTAGAAACAAACTTAATTGCATGGGTTCAAAGAAAAGAAACTGCTTAGAGTTGTAAACTATTACACATTTACACGGCTATTTCAATTTAAACTGCGCCCCCAAGGCAAGAGAGCTCTGGCGCAAGGCCAGAAACTCTCTCCTCCTCTTCTGGGTATCCCTTGCCAAATCTGGGAATATCGATATCTTAGAACCCATAAATTGAGAAACATTCATTTTAAGAAAATACAATCGCAAAACAGAGTTCCGATCAGATTCGAAAGCAAAGGACATCAGTAAGGTTGCTCTACTGGTTACCACGTCTAGCAGCTCTCCAGAAAACCTGTGAGGTCCATCTGAAGCGGCCCCCCAGCCTCCACCGGGACTCTCCCCCCACCAAGCACTTCTGAAGAAGAAATAGAAACATACTGGGCACGAACGATAGGAGGCAAATTTTCAGAAGGCATAAGGAGAATCTCAGTAAGATACTTGCGAACCAGCTCCTTGGAATCCAACAAAGGAGATCTAGGGAAATTCAGCAGGCGCAGATTATTCCTCCTCGCTTGATTATCCAGGAATTCCAGACGTCTTGCTATAATCAAATTACTTTTGGCCTGGGAAGCCCCCAGGTCATGCAACTCCTCAGACTGGGTTTCCAATCGCGAGAGTCTCACATCGTGTCCATCTACTCTTGAACTTTCGACCGCACTCTGCAGCTTCAACTGAGACAATTCCTTAGAAAGAACAGCCACAACAGGAAGAAGGGTCTGTTGAAGGGAGGATATGGCATCCCACAAGCTCTCCATTGTCACCCTTGTCGGTTTTTCCAAAGCCTGTAACACGGAAGAAGCCAGAGGCAAAGAGGAGCCCAAATCTACGAGCTCTGACTCACCGCTGACTACTGCCTTCTCCAACAACCCTCCTCCAACAGGCAGAGCAGCGGGAGAACTCTCCTTCTGGATCGAGGCGGCACCCCCCACTGCGGGCAAAAAGCTTATCCTGTATATATGTATTTATGTATATATGTAAATGAACTCCCCCATAGCTAAGAAGTGTTAACTCTGTATGATGTGCTTTTCTGACAATCTGTATGTAAACAAAATTTGTACCTGCCTTGATTCGGCAGTTTCACAATAGTAATCCTACCCGCTTCTGATCGCTGGAAGGAGCGGGCTACAAATGCTTGCTAAATAAAAATAAATAAATAAATAAACTCCCGTCATCCGGGGCCAAACCCGCAGGCACACCAACCTCCAAATCTCTTCCGGGTTGCGGCGGCAAGTCCTGTTGGGGGCTCAAATCAACCCCATTGCTCAGATCAGTTGAATTCCTCAACTGATCCGCCAAAGCCACAACTGCTGCCATCGGAGGGAAAAAGCCCGGAATCACCGACTGAGATGAAGCAACAGTAGGAGTAGAGGTTACGGGGGGTTTCTCAGCACGTTGCTTTCTCTTTCTCCCCATTTGCACGGCTAAAACCGGAGCAAGCTAAAACACATCCGACAGAGCGTCCAGCTCATCCGCCATCTTGGAACCGGCACCAATTCACCGGCGGATAAGGGCTGAATATATATATTTTTTAAAAAGTGAAATGGGCTTGAGTATAACTAATACCATGATTGGAATATCCTTATTAAATTACTAAGCCCGACAAAAAGATAATTTTTTCTCTGTTTCCAGTAACTAACTCTCTGAAGAGAGGGTTTCTAGTCTGTTGATTAACAAATGCTCTGAACTTATAAATCGCTTTGGTTGCTTCCATTTGGCTGATGGGATAGCCACCAAATACACTCATTAGGGTCAAATAAGCAAGGGTTCAGAAGAGGAGCTGTTAAAGCTCTTAAAACCAGAGCCAGGTCCCACTGTGGCATGACCAGATGACAAGGTGGCAGAAAATGCTTCACATGTACGGAATTGCCAAACATCCAGCTGTGCTGCCAAAAGATAAATCCTGAACTTTTCGCTGGCAGCAAGCTATAGCTGCCTCCTGAATCTTAAGAATTAAGGGTCAGACTCTAATTGAAACTTGCTTGCAACAAAGCTAAGACAGAGCCACAAGGGATTTCCATGCCTCCAGAGCATTGGAAAAACACTAGACCCCCAAAGACAAATCCATATCCTAACCTAGGCCAAGGAAGTGAAAGCTCTGTGGACCCTAAGTAGTGTGTCAATCATGGCCTTGGAGTAGCCCTTGCAAACTAGCTCATGCCTTTCAATGGCTAAGCTCTAAGTGAGAAGGGAGTGGGATCCTCCATGAGAAGAGGACCCTGACCCAGTAATCCTCAGGTCTGTGGGAACATGTAGATCCACAGGTGGAAGCTACAGAACTGGACAAAGCAGGCCTGCTAGAGATATTGTCTACTGTAACAGGCCTTGGTATAAGGCATGCCCTGAGGGACTGCAAGAACTATGAGGGAAAGAAGCATCTGCCATTGTGAAGTATTCTCCAGCCCAACCTTTGGGCAACACCCTAGAGACCACTAGAGGAGGACTTGGTTGCAGGGGCTGAGCATGAATCTGAAAGAAGCTACTCACCACTATGAACCCCTCCTGACAGGAAGATTAAACCAGAGCACTGCCTGGAGACACCATGCCGATGCCGACCAATGGAAAATGGAGCAAGGAATGACCAAGTCAAGGGAAGCGAGGAATCCCTTCCACTAGAATCCCACTATGACCAAAGAGCAATGCCGCTGGCCAAGGTGAGCCACCCATAGGTAAATATTGACCCTTGGAAATAGGCATAGGATCGAATCAGCTAGCCTTATTGATATTAGCAAAGCAATCCTGAGGAACAGGCAGGGACGGGACAACCCCTAGCCAAATTAGGGGTGACTGACTAGAGCAGCAGCATCCAAAGGAGCAAGGCTGTAAGGCACTCCAGAGAAACTCAATATCTTCTGACGGGTAGCCTAGGATGCCAACCACACAAACTAGAGATAATTTGCCACCATATCTTGGTTTCTTTTTTTTTCCCCCAAGTGTTTCGGCCAGAAGGTGGCCATAAACCAGCAACTCCTAGATTAGAAGCTCTTCGCCCCCAAGAAGTCTGATGAAAAATATGGAAAAACAAGCCTTAGGGAAGCATAGCAGCATCAGGAACGACACCATCAATCCCCCCAAAATATAGGAAGGGTGCTCCCACAAGACTAATTAGGTAATGGCAGCGCCCAGCCCACTAACCTCAGGGGCGGAAAGAAGCTGAAAGGTGCGCTGAACACGTCCCCACCTTACAAAACATGGTAGCTGCCTGAAACAGCATGCCTACTTGACAGGAGGTAACAAGCTTTCTCTCAAATGAAAAGATAACCATTATCAGACAACCTTCTAGGACCCTTGCCCTCAGAGAGATAGCATGTGCCAGGAAACAACTCCAAACTGACTTTCTTCACTCACATGCCTTGTATTTTTTTTTTTAAATAGTGCTTCTGGGCCACTCCCTAGGCCACAATGCAGACAAGGAAGGAGGAAAAAGAAGAAACAGACCATCCCTGACCTACCCAGGAAATCTAAGGTGCACTGGCTCCTAGGGAAGCCACTGCCCCGCCATGGGCAACTGCAAGGCCCCCAACTTCTTTTCCACTTCCTCGTTATTACGCCACGGGCCTGAGAAAGCTCACAGTCCGACACTGCCCAGATGCAAGATAAAAGGCAGCAGGCCCATAAAGGCAATCATTCCTGCCTTGGAGATCCCTCAAGCTGACATGCTAAAGTGTGAAGGACAGGCTTTATCTCGAGGGAACTACAGTCTAAGACTGGCAGTTTTCCCTGATCGATCATCTGGATTGGCATCACAGACATTAAAACTGAAACTGCAGAGCTCAAGAGGAACATGGTGTTGGCTCTGGCATCAGGGCTCAGGCTGCCCTTGCTTACCACGGCATCGACAAACTCTAAAACATGCAAGAACCATCGGCGTTTAGGCAGTCCCCAAAGCAGCAAGCAGGGCCCCCCCCCCCGACGAATTAGCGGCTGGCATGGCATGCTCCAATCACGGCAGTATGGTTATGGTTATGGTTAGGCATTTGATATACCGCCCTTTACGTATGCATCAGAGCGGTTTACATGTATATACTAACAGATACTTTTTATTCCCTTGTCCCCGAAGGGCTCACAATCTAAGTATACCTGAGGCAATGGAGGGTTAAGTGGCTTGCCCAAGGCCACAAGGAGCAACCATAGGACAAAGTCCCTCTGCTGTTTTTGCTTGCAACTGCGCCAGCAGTCCCCACCGCCTGGGAGATAGCAATGCTAGAATTTAAGCCCCCACCTGGGTAGCATTATAGAAATAGCAAGGCTGAATGGCAGGGGTAAAGGAGAGGATCCCTGGAAATCGTAACTGCCATGACTGCACCGACACTGTAGCTGGCTGACTCAGCAGGCGCAGACAAGAGGGCCCCTGTAACTCTCTGTCATGGCAGCCGCCCATATGGCAGACACAGAGTAGGGGGTCTCCTGGAACTTAATGGCGCTGCAGCTGACTGATCCACAGTAACTTCCCCAGGCCAGCCTCACAGCTAGCTCGGCCAACGAAGGCAGCAAGAATAAACCTTGCCCTCCATCTCACAAAGAGCTTTAAAAGAGCCTATGGCTGGTGAAGGGGGCACCGAGAGATAGCATAGTTACTCACCTGTAACAGGTGATCTCCGGGAACAGCAGGAATTTAGTCTTCACATATGGGTATTGTCGGTACTGACAGAGCCTGCGCGGGAACGCTCCCCAGCATCCAATTAGAAAGCTTTTGGGAGCATCCCACAGCGCCTGTGTGCTACCTTCCCGCCTTTCCCAACTGCCTCTCTCCAGTTGAGTTTAAAGCTGAGACAAAGAGGGAGAGAGAAATAGAGAGATACAACTCCTAGGGGAGGTGGGTGGGTTGTGAAGACTAAATTCCTGCTGTTCCCGGAGATCACCTGTTACAGGTGAGTAACTATGCTATCTCCAGGAACAAGCAGGAATGTAGTCTTCACATATGGGAACTCCCTAGCTACAGATGCCAGGGAGAAACCCCAGAAGTTGTGTGCCCTCTTGAAAGGGCTCCACTTCCCCCCATGGATCTTTGGCATCCTACCAGGTATGGTGGGTAGGAGTTGATTAAGTATGGAACGGGCGTTGAAGAACAGCCTGACCAAACAAGGCATCCCGGCGGGAGTCCTTGTCCAAGCAGTAATGGGCTGTGAAGGTATGAACCGAGGCCCAGGTAGCTGCTTGATAGATGTCGTCGATAGACACAGAATGAAGATGAGCCATAGAGGCTGCCATGGCTCTCACATTATGCGCTGTGACATGGCCTTCAAGAGGAAGGTTCTTACTCCGATAGGCAAAAGATATACACTGTGCAATCCAGTTGGACAGTGTCCTTTTGGAGACTGGAAGTCCTAAATGACTAGGATCAAAAGCAACAAAGAGTTGAGAGGACTTTCTATGTTGCTGCGTCCTTTGCAAGTAAAAGGCCAAAGCTCTTTTACAGTCCAAAGTATGAAGATTCCTTTCTGCATTAGAGGCATGAGGCCTTGGGAAAAAAACAGGAAGGTAACTGCTTGGTTTAAATGAAAAGGTGAAACCACCTTTGGCATAAAGTGAGGATGAGTCCTAAGGACTACCTTATCATGATGGAACCTTGTATAAGGAGGATCAGCCACCAATGCTTGCAATTCACTGATGCGACGTGCTGATGTGATTGCAATAAGAAAAATAACCTTCCAGGAAATGAATTTCAAAGAGGTAGTAGCTAATGGTTCAAAAGGCGGCTTCATGAGCTGGCCAAGAACCAGATTTAAATCCCATGCCACCGGTGGTGGCTTAATGGGAGGCTTAGTTAGAAGAAGGCCTCTCATAAATCTCGCTATGATAGGATGAGAGGAGATAGGTTGCCCATTTAAAGGGTTGAGAGAAGCTGCAATAGCACGCAAATGAACTCTAACTGAACTGGTCTTAAGCCCTGCATTAGACAAATGAAGGAGATATTCCAGTAATGATTCCAGAGGTATTGCAAGAGGGTTAAGACCCTTCTGCGAACACCATATGGTAAACCTTTTCCACTTAAAAGCATAAGAGCGTCTTGTGGCTGGTTTCCTGGAAGCATAAAGGATATCCTTTACTTGCTGAGAAAGGTTAAGACCATGAAGTTCTAGGCTTTCAGCAAACAGGCCCTGAGATGTAGAGACTGGGGATTGGGATGCCACAGCATCCCGTCCTCCTGGGATACGAGATCTGGAGCAGATCCTAACTCCAGAGAAGGAGCTTGAGAGAGATGTAAGAGCAGAGGGTACCACACTTGTCGTGGTCAATGTGGGGCTATGAAAATCATATGGCCTCTGTCTCTCTGAAGTTTGAATAAAGTTCTGGGAATTAGGGGGATGGGTGGGAAGGCATACAGAAAGTCCCGACCCCAATGCAGGAGGAAGGCATCCCTGGCCTGACAACCCTGAGCCGGAATTCTGGAACAGAACTGGGGAAGTTTGGCATTCAGTGGACTTGCGAAGAGGTCTATGTCAGGGGTTCCCCAAAATTGGAAACTTTTGGCCACCTGGTCTGCATGGAGAGACCATTCGTGTGGAAGCAGAACTCGACTGAGTCTGTCTGCCCAAGAGTTTTGAATGCCTGGAAGATACACTGCAAGGAGATGAATCTGATGCTCTCTGGCCAGGGCCCAAAGTTGCAAAGCTTCGTTGCAGAGCGACAGAGAGCCTGTTCCGCCCTGCTTGTTCACATAGAACATGGCTACCTGGTTGTCCGTTTGAATTAGGACAGTATTGTAGCTGAGCTGGGTGTGAAACACTCGAAGAGCAAGGAAGATTGCTCTGAGCTCTAGGAGATTGATGTGTAGATCGGTCTCTTGTGGAGTCCAGGAACCCTGGGTAGAGAGGCCTTGTAAATGGGCTCCCCAACCCACCTGTGAGGCATCTGTTAGAGTTACTTGGGGTGGGGGTTGCTGAAAAGGGGACCCCACCAACAGATGCTGGGGTGACTGCCACTATTGGAGAGACAAAATAAGATGATCTGAGTTTGCTATTTTGTCTGATAGGCAACCTGACGCCTGGGTCCACTGAGTGGATAGAGTCCACTGGGCTGCCTTCATATGGAGGCAGGCATAAGGGGCCACATGCACGGTGATGCCATGTGGCCTAGCAATTGTAACATTTCCCAAGCAGTGAGGTGAGACTTTAGCATTGCTTGGAAAGCTAACTGCACAATGCGAAGGCAGCGGGACTGTGGAAGATAGGCTCTTGTCTGTCTGGTATCCAGCAGGGCTCCTATGAACTCTAGAGACTGAGTGAGAGCTAGGTTGGATTTTGGGAAGTTTATGACAAGTCCAAAATATTGAAGGATACGCATTGTGCGAATAGAGAAAACCTGGCCTCTGGCTCTGATGGAGCTCAAATGAGCCAATGGTCCAAGTAAGGGAAGACGAATATTTTTAGGGTGCGGAGAAATGCTGCCACCACAGTCATGCATTTTGTAAACACTCTTGGTGCCGAGGCCAGGCCAAAAGGAAGAACTCTGTATTGGTAGTGCTTCCCTTGAAATAGAAAGCGAAGAAACCTTCGGTGAGTTGGATGGATGAGAACATGAGTGTATGCATCCTTGAGATCTAGAGAACAAAGCCAGTCCTGACTCTGAAGGCATGGCAGTAGAGTTCCCAGAGAAATCATTTTGAATTTCTCTTTGAACAGGAATTTGTTCAATTCTCTGAGGTCCAAAATGGGTCTGTGCCCTCCTGTTTTCTTTAGAATAAGGAAAAAGGGGGAATAGAAACCTGCACCTTGTTGATGAATACGTACTTCTTCTATTGCCCCTTGGGCAAGAAGCAGACTGACCTCGTGATCTAACTGGGAGTTGAGAGAGGTCTGAGAATTGAAATAGAAATTACACTTACCTGGTAATTGTAGTTCCTTGAGTGACGACAGTTTAGTCCTCCACCTTTGGGTAGTGCACCTCCTCCTGCAGCTTGGAGACTGGACCAATCAAAATCTTCATCTCACTGGATGTAGCCAGCTGGAATCCCCATCAGCCCCCAGTGAACTACTGACAAAGCAGACTCAAAAAAGCAACAAATAAGTAGCCAACCGATTTTAGCATCATAGATATAGAATCTTTTCTATTAAATTTTGTATAAATTTTTTTTTCTTTTTTTTTTTTTTATTAGAAGTTTGTATTTCTGTATACTAAATACGATCTTGAACAAAACCTAGAATTGCTCCCTGGCAGAAAAAAGGGGGTGACGAGAAATGTAGTAATGCTCCTCTCCCCTGCCGAGTCAGGAGATACCGGTAGAGACCGCCAAGCCCAAAAGACAGGGAAATAAAAGACCCACGAACTCACCTGTCAAGGCGCCTCACAGCCGTGAACACACATGCCGTTGCTGGCCCTAACTGAGGGCGGGATTGAGGACTAAACTGTCATCACTCAAGGAACTACAATTACCAGGTAAGTGTAATTTCTATTTCCTTTTCGTTCCTCCAGTTTAGTCCTCCACCTTTGGGATGTACCAAAGCAGCACTAACGGGAGGGACCCTGCCAGCCGGCACGCAACACCGCCGACCCGAAACAGGCATCCTTCACCGCCAACACATCTTGCCTATAGTGTTTACTGAAAGTATGCAGCAACGCCCAAGTGGCTGCCTTACAAATTTCCACCGGCAGGATTAGACTGTGCTCCGCCCAGGAAGCCGCCTGCGCCCTAGTAGAGTGAGCTCTGAGACCCACGGGCGCCGGGCGGCCCTGCAACATGTACGCTGAGACAATGGCTTCCTTAATCCACCTGGAGATGGATGCTTTCGAAGCAGCCTCTCTCTTCCTGGGACCGCCAAACAACACAGACGATCCGACTTGCGAAAGGAATCGGAAACTGACAAATAACGACGCAACACCCTCCATACGTCCAACCGGCTCAAGCCTCGATCTGAAGCCTGCCCTGCTTCTGACCGGAAAACTGGAAGAGACACTGTCTGATTCACATGAAAAGGGGAAGACACCTTCGGCAAGAAAGAGGGGACCGGTCTAAGCACCACTTTTTCTTTTGAGAAACACTGAAAGGGCTCCCTACACGAGAGAGCTTGCAACTCCGAAATGTGCCTAGCCGAGCAAATAGCCACCAAAAAGACCACCTTAAGGGTCAAATCCTTGATCGAGATTTGGGATAAGGGCTCAAACGGGGCCTTTCCTAATGCCCGCAAAACTAAGTTGAGATCCCATGACGGGACGGAAACCCGACGCGCTGGGCGAAGCCTAGTAACCGCTTTGAGAAAACTTACTACATCTCCGTGGACACCCAGCGCCACGCCCTGTACCTTACCCTTATAGCATGCCAAGGCCGCTAGCTGCACCCTTAAGGAACTGGCGGCCAGGCCCTTCTCGAAACCATCCTGCAAGAAACTCAGCACTGACGAAACTGATGCCCTGGAAGCTCGAACCTGGTGCCTGGAACACCAGTCCTCAAAAATCCGCCAGATGCGTACATAGGCGAGCAAAGTTGACCGCTTTCGGACCTGAAGCAAAGTAGCTACTACTGACCTAGAGTAGCCCTTTTTCCTCAGCCGCGCCCTTTCAATGGCCAAACTGTAAGCGAGAACCGAGCCACCTGCGGCATCCGAAGAGGACCCTGTAACAGCAGCTCCGGTGACGGCGGAAGATGCCACGGGAGCCCGTCCAGCAGTCGTATCAGATCAGCATACCATGGGCGCCGAGGCCAATCTGGTGCTACTAGAAGCACCCTCCCCTGATGGGCTTCGATGCGCTGAATCACTCGTCCGATCAGGGCCCACGGCGGGAAGACAGAGCATCCCCGTCACCGGCCAGGGCTGTATCAATGCGTCGATCCCCTCCGACATGGGTTCTCTCCGCCTGTTGAAGAACCGAGCCGCTTTCGCCGACTGGCATGTAGCAATCAAGTCCATGATCGGCACTTCCCATCGGCGAGTCAACTGGGCGAAGACGTCGGGATGCAACTCCCATTCTCCGGCATCCACCTGAACCCTGCTGAGAAAGTCTGCTGTCACATTGTCCGTTCCGGTGATGTGAGCTGCCGAGATGGCCTGTAACCGCGTCTCTATCCAGGCAAACAGCCGCTCGGCCTCCTCCTCCATGGCCGCACTCCCGGTGCCGCCTTGCTGATTTATGTATGCTACTGTTGCGGCATTGTCTGACAGTACCTGCACAGCCTGACGCGTCACTAACATCTCGAATCTCTGCAGGGCCAAGAATACGGCCCTCAGCTCTAGGCAGTTGATCGACCAGCCGCTTTCCTCCACTGTCCACGGGCCCTGTGCAAAGTGTACTCCACAATGAGCTCCCCAGCCGGCCAGACTCGCATCCGTGAACAGAGGAAGCCACTCCGGCTGTTCCAAAGGCATCCCCGCTTGCAGAACTGCAGGACGAAGCCACCACCGCAGGGCCTGCCGGACGTGAAGAGGACAAGGAAGCCGTTTGCTCAGAGAATCAGTCTGATTGGACCAGCGACGCAGCAGAGCACGCTGCAATGGCCTCATGTGAAACCTGGCCCATGGTACTACTTCCAGCGTTGCCGCCATCGTTCCTAACACCTGAAGGTACTTCCATGCCGTTGGGGCCACCAGCCTCCAGAAGGCCTGCACGAGACCTCGTACTGCGCCTTTCCGAGTATCGAACAGTACCCCAAATACTTGAGAACTTGAGTCGGAGACAAATGACTTTTGAGCGGGTTGACCACCCAGCCTAAGCTCTGCAGAAAGGCTACTACCTTTTCCGTGGCTTTCTCGCTCTCGTCTCGGGATTTTGCCCTTATGAGCCAATCGTCGAGGTAAGGGTGTACTAAGACCCCTTGCTTTCGTAGCGCCGCCGCCACTACCACCATTATTTTGGTGAAGACCCAGGGCGCCGTTGCTAGACCAAAAGGCAGTGCCAGAACCTGAAAATGCCCCAAGGCAGGGCGAACCGTAGAAATTTCTGATGAGACGCCCTGATTGGAACATGGAGATGAGCTTCTGACAGATCGAGAGAAGTGAGAAACTCTCCCTGACGCACTGCCACAATGACGGACCGCAGGGTTTCCATGCGAAAGTGTGGTACCCGGAGACACCGATTTACTCCTTTGAGGTCCAGGATAGGGCGAAGAGAGCCGTCCTCCTTTGGCACCACAAAATAAATGGAGTAACGCCCCATGCCGTACTCCGCGGGCGGCACTGGGACGACGGCCCCCAGCTGTAAGAGACAGTCTAAGGTTTGTCGGACCTGTAAAGTCCTCTGCGGCACTCTGCAAGGAGAATTCATGAACGAGTCCAGCACTGGCCTCGCCAGATCCAGTGCATACCCATCGCGGATGATCTCCAAAACCCACCGGTCCGACGTTATGTGGGTCCAGGCAGAAAGGAACCCCCGTAGACGACCCCCGATCGGTTGCCCTTCTGCCGGGACCCGCTGCCATTCATTGTGATTTGCGCACGGTGCTCGAAGACCCCGCTGCGAATCCCCTACTTGCCCCCCGGAATCCACGGAACCCCTGGGCCCGAGAGACAAATCTTCCTCTTTGAGACCCCGCGAAACGAGGGGAACGAAATCTTCGGAAATCCCGAAACTGTCCCCGAAAGGACGTGGAATATTTATGCTGCTTAGGCTTGTCCTCCGGAAGCCTGCCTCCCTTGGACTCTCCTAAGTCTTTGACCAACTTATCCAGATCCTCTCCAAACAACAACTTTCCCTTGAACGGGAGCTTGCTGAGGCGAGACTTAGAGGAACCGTCGGCCGCCCAGTTTTTTAGACAAAGGGCTCTCCGCGCCGCCACTAGGGAAGACATACTATTCGACAAGGCTTTTATGAGGTCGTAGTGCACATCCGCCAGATACGCTGATCCGGACTCCAGGCGCTGGAGCTCCCTCAGTTCGTCCAGCTCCAACGATGTCGACTGCCTCAGGTGCTGAACCCAACGGAGACAGGCCCTAGCCACCCAAGCTCCACAGATGGACGCCTGTAAAGAAATCGCATCCGCCTCAAAAGACTGCTTCAATAACCCATCCATCTTACTATCCTGCGCCTCCTTCAGGGCCGCGCTGCCTTCCACTGGAATAGTGGTCTTCTTCGTGACTGCCGAGACTGCCGCATCAATCTTGGGAGCCCGAAACCTTTCCCTATCTTTGTCTGCCAAGGGATATAGTTTGGTCATCGTCCTTATCCCCTTGAGGGCTGCTTCAGGATGATCCCACTCAGTCTGAATCATCTGGTCTATTACCTTATGGATGGGAAAAACCACTTGTGTTTGACGCACTGCCTGAATAATGGGATCACAAATTTAAGGGTACTGTATCCTAGAGTGTATTCTGTTAAAGATCAAAACTGATTTTTCACTCCAAATATATCAATTATCTTGTAGTAGAGCTAATCAGACAGTCACTTTTCATGGGTATTACTTAACCAAACATACACTCTTAGTACAACAAAGGAGGTCTCAGAAAGTGGGAAAATGTGGCCATTGAAGGACCTACTAATAATCCCAATAATACATCAACGACCTCCTATATAGATTGAAAGTTACTCAGTGCATTTAACTAAACTTCTCCAACCCATTTAAAAGGAACATCCAATATTTTCAAATTGATTTTTCTTATTTCTTCTTTCTATTAACTTTAAAAGTTCTTATCAAAATAAGGTAGCTTGTGGCTAAACACTAGTGGTTATTAAAAAGCTGTGCAAAATCTACAAAACCACCCAACGCCGTTCATTGGCACTGCCGACGTGTTTTTCCTCGCGGTTCATCAGGGGCCAATCTTCAAATGCCAAAACATCCACACTACTATTCTTAAAACACCTGTGTAAAAAACAAAACCAAAACAACTACTATCACTTCTCCAATACAAGACTCTTCTCTCTCTTCTTTAACCTATATTAATAATGGGATCTGCCATGTCCTCCTCGGCTACGGGCGGTTCTGACGACAGCCTAAGCGTCAGCAGAGCCTCCGAAATGAGAGCAGACAACTCCTCTCTTCGAAAGACATGAATGATCCGCGCTTGTTCTTCCGGCTCAGGAATCTCCCCTTCTTCTAAATCCTCCAAGTCGAACTCGCGCTCTTCTTCCTCCTGCAACACCAGTTCAGAAGGAAAAGGCTCTGGGGGACGAGGCTGCTTGGGCGCCGTTGAAACCCCACCATCGCGCTCCGCTAGCCCTGACCGTGTACTGGAGGAGGGGAAAGGAGAGGATCCCGGCAACTGACCCTGCCTTTTACGGCAGAATGCCTCATGCATGAGCAATACAAAGTCCGGAGAAAACTCCTCCATCGGCCTAGAGAGCCCAGACCCCGAAGGAACACCCGGAGCAGCATAGGCATCTTCTGGAGCCGGAGGAGTGGCAGGGCCGACCGTCCAAGCTTCCCCCTCCGGCTCCTTTAACACATCTGGGAGAGTAGAGGCAATATCCCCCTCCATTTGATGTTCAACACTGACCGATAGGGCAGCACAGCACCGGCAGATGCCTGTCTCCGGAGCCATGCCCCTACGGGTGCCACAAGTAACACACTGAGGTTTTGCTGACATGAGCTAAATGGCTGGGCGATTCCCAATGCTACCCAGAAGCCAGCATCTGCTTTCCCTTTGGTATTCTTTTTTTTTTTTTGGTAATGCTGCCCCTCTTGTCCTTTTCTTATACTTCTTATTTAATCGAAAAGGCTAAAGAAATTGTAAAACAATGCCTTTAAAGACCCCAGACCCCCAGGACTCGGAGCCCAAAACAAACGGGAAAAAAAAAAAGAAGTAAAATAAGAAAAACAACAAAGAAAGGGAGAAGAAGGAACCACAATCCCCCCCAAAACAAAAATCCTGTCCTTTCAAGAATACCAAACTCGCCGCGGAGTAGCCCTGTCAGCGTGTTAAGAAACCGCTGAGGAAACCGTGTGTTTAAAATGGCCGCGGTTTCCCTCAGGGTTTTGGCACGCACACCAAATGAGGCCCCGAAGCACCGCAGATCAAAAAGGTGCTTGCGGAAAGCCGTCCCCGGTCCCCACGGTCGGATACCTACTCGCAGAGCATCCGCACTGGGGAATTGAGCTCCGATCGCTGAAGCCGATCAGGACCGCTGTGCAAACTACTGCTTGTGCACGGAAAACGGCCCCGAAGCCGACGCCAGCAGCCCTGCAATCAGCGGGCTGCCTCCGGAGCGGGCTGGAAGCTCTACCCCGTTCAGTCTAGGGGTAAGAGATCCCACAACACAAGGATAGCCAGACAAAATACCGGGTGACTTGGCAGGGCAGAGGTAAGGGAAATAAACCCCGATTGCTCAATCCTCTTCTTTTTTTTTTTTTTCTTTTTTAAAGCTACAGTAGCACAAAGAAAACTAAATCAATTGGAAAATTAAACAGAAAAGAAATCTCTCTCACTAGCCTGCTCCTTTTAGTTCCTCCAGTGAGCCCAGCACCTAGGCTCACTAGGTCCTCCTGCTGCATGAAGACTGGACACATTGGGGGCTGATGGGGATTCCAGCTGGCTACATCCAGTGAGATGAGGATTTTGATTGGTCCAGTCTCCAAGCTGCAGGAGGAGGTGCACTACCCAAAGGTGGAGGACTAAACTGGAGGAACGAAAAGGAATTGTCTTACCATTGTAGGAGGGGGTATGCTGAGGAAGTGAAGCTTGTATCCCTCTCTTACAATGGACAGAGTCCAACTTTCTGCTGTTATCTGCTCCCATCTGGGGGCAAAATAATATAACCTTCCTGGAATGGTGGAAGGCTCTGGCCTGTTCAGGGCCAGGAAGACAAAGTTCTCTAGATGGGAGTCAAAGCCCCTGTGGAGGCTGAGTCTGCTGAGCCGGTTGAGGCTTAGCAGCCTTTGTTTTTTTTTGTTTAGGTTGTTGCTGGCCCTTTTGGGCAGACTGACCTGAACGATGCCCTTGCTGGGTATAGGATGGGTAGAACTTCTTCTTTCTAGTGAAGAATGTATTTTTGTAGGACTTTTTCCTTGCAGGATCAGCTGTAGATTTTGATAATCTATCCAAGGTGAGATTATCGGCATCTAGCTCATTAGCTTTCTCTTGCCAATTTTTGCCAAAGAGATTCTCTCCTGTGCAAGGAATATTCCCCAGTTTGTCCTGTACCCAAAGTTCCAAGTCAGATGCCTGGAGCCAGGCCATCCTACGTGCGCCTATGGCAATAGCAGAAGTCCTGCTTATGCACTCAAAACAATCAAAAGCTGCACGATTTACGAATTTGGAAACATCCTGGACATGTTTGATAAGTGCAAGATAATCTTGTCTCTTATAAGGAAGGAGAGGGCTCATAAGCTCTAGATCTCCTGTAACTTCCTTAACGAACATTCCCATATATAAAATGTAGGAACTAATCCTGGCAGAAAGCATAGAGGCCTGGAAGGTTCGACGCCCAAAGGCATCAAGAGTTCTACATTCACGTCCTGGAGGATTAGATGCATGTCTTTTTGCACTCTTGATCCTTCTCATAGCTGATTCCACCACCATGGACTGGTGGGGCAGCTGAGTTTTTTGAAATCCAGGACAGGGAGGAACTTGATACATGTTATTGAGTCTACAAGAATGAGGAGAAGTGGTGAGAGGTGTTTCTCACATCCTTAGCATGAGATCATGCAAGATCTCATGAATAGGCAAAGTAGCTGCCTCTTTGGGAGCTTTAGGATACTGTAAAATCTCCAATTCCTTTGCCCTAGGCTCTGTTTCAGGAGCCACTGTGATGGAAAGACCTCGAACCACATCCCAGATAAAATCCTGGAAGGATATATCCTCTGGAGGAGACATCCTATGTTTAGGAGAGGAAGAATCCTCAGGAAGAAGTACTCTGGTATCGACAGAGCTGTCAGAGTCTTCAGACTCGTCGGAGGATTCAAAGTATCTCCTGTCCGGGTAATCGTGCAGTGCACGATACCGGTACCGATCGAAGTCGGTATCGACAGGGTCCAGTACCGACCTGTCAGGACCGGAGGGCACAGCATGCGTCGGTACCGGCAGTCCACCTGCCGATGTCGATGCAATTGGCCCCGGTACCGATGTAGGTGCCGGTACCGGTACAATTGTCTGAAGCGGTTTTGGGGGCATCGATGCCGAGAGAAGAGCTGCCAGACTGCGTTCAATAGCCAAGAATCTCTGGTCTATCGACGCCGCCAATGCCTGGGTATCGGTACCAGACAAAGCGGCCGGTACCCCAGAGCATGGCACCAGTAGTTCTGCCGAGGTTGGGGCCTCGAGAACATCCTGGAGCCCCAATGATGCTTTGGAAGCCGAAGCCAAAGCCTCCCGCCGGGGCAATTTTGCCGGTGTGAGTCCCTCAAGGGCAACGCCAGAGGCATCTCGATACTTAGAAGGAGATCTACCCTTTGAGGACCAGCTAGACTTATGTTTAGTTACCTGAGATCCATGGGAGGAAGACGAAGCCCTGGAAGATGTTGATGCCACAGATGCTGCATCAGAGGGAAAAAGGGTGCTAAGTTTAGCAGCTCGGTTTTGCCGACCCCTCTTCGACATCATCAGACAGGCAACACACTCAGAGATAAAGTGGTCAGGACCTTAACATTTGAGGCACCACTCATGGGTGTTGGTGACGGAGATGGTACCGCCACACTTGGAACACTTTTTAAAACCCGAAGCGGGTTTTTCCATTGTAGAAGAAAGTTGGGCCTAGTGCCCAAAATGGTGCGTGGCACCAGAGGAGAAAAAAGCTGGAAAAGATTTTTTTTTTGTCAAGGAAAAGAAAGAAAGAACCGGCGGTACCGGTGTAGCGTCGAAGGAAGGCAGACGCGACCACAAAAAAGAAGAATAAATGGGATATTTTCTGTGGTGACAGGAAGTGCGACCTGCCGGCTCCGTGGAAAACGAAGAACTGGAGAGAGACAGTTGGGAAAGGCAGGAAGGCAGCATGCAGGCACTGTGGGATGCTCCCATAAGCTTTCTGATTGGACGCTGGGGAGCATTCCCGCGCAGGGTCCGTCGGTACCGACGATACCCATATGTGAAGACTACATTCCTGCTTGTTCCTGGAGATAAAGATAATCAAATGAAATTAAATCTAATAAAACTAAAAAAAATGAAAGCAAAAATTAAAATGAAATTGAAGAAATATACAGACCATATTAAAGCAGGCTGTGACAGAGATTCAACACATGTTCAGCCTGTGTCCTACTCACTCAATGGTTATCCACGAGTGATGGGGAGCTCAGCCGCTGCATCCAGGCGGGAAACTCCAGTGCATTATCTCAAATACGCCCTGGAGACATCCACAGTCCAGGTTCAACTGGGGAGGCGCTTCACCAAATGACTGCCCAGGAGCATGAGACCTAAAATGTACAGATGCACCAGTCCAGCAACCACCATCTGCTGGAGACAGAGAAAATAATGAAGGGTGCCCCTAGCTGTACCAGCCTTAAAACCAGTGGTGACATCACTGGAAGATTCTAGGGTTTTCTCTGTCTCCATCTACTAGCAGGGGGACATAACCCACTTGTCTGAACCAGTCTAGCAGGTCAATCTAGAGTCAGAGCTTCTGATTTAAGGGGTTTATAAAATATAAATGTAGGTGTTTATTTTTGAGCTAACTAGGGACAGCAAGCACTAAAAATTTGGTGTTCGTGTTTTGGTACTGCAGGCACTTTAAGGTAAATTGTTTAGTTAAATTTATTTTTTCTTTATGAAAAGCATTCACAATCCACTGTTCTCTTGTCCTCCCTTATATAACACCTTGACACCTAGAGGCTAAGGGTCAACCAAGGTGACATTTTACTTACCAGATAATGCCCTTTCCTTGAGTCCTACTAGACCAGCCCAGACAAGTGGATTCTGTTTCTCTATCAGCAGATTGGTGGAGACAAAGAACCAATGAAAAGCTCAGGTTTCAATGACATCATTTTCATGCCTCTATCCACTTCAACTACCATAGGTGCCTCAGTATTTATCCCAAAGCATATGAGAGAAAACATAGCAAGTCTCACATAACCTCAATCATGGGCAACAAGGAATAATTAACAATCGAGAACAGGAAGAATAAACTGAAGACAGTCCATAGAAGATGAACCTACAGAGTCTAGTATTACAATCATAGCGGACCCAAAAGGTATCGCAGCAGAAGAAGAGAGCAGTACAGTTTCAGGGGCGAGTTCTGGACTGGACTAGAGGACTCATGGAAAGGGCGCTATCTTCCATATCGTCCTGCTAGATCAGTCCATACAAGTGGGATGTATCAAAGCCACTGAAGCAGGATGAAGACACTGCAACTCGCAAAACTCTTGAGCTGAAGGATGTGTCCGCGCATGCATGGAAATCCAAGCAGAAATGCTTGACGTAAGTGATGCCCACATTGTTGCCTGACAAAGGTCTGCAGAGGCAACTGAGCTCTGCTCTGCCCAAGAGAGCACTTGTGCTTGGGAAGGCAGGCGTGCACTCCACCGAATCTGGCCAGTTCCGTAACAGATACGCTGAGGTAATAGCCTCCTTAATCCAGCACCCCAAAGTCAACTTGGCTACCGTTTCATCCTTGCGCAGGTCAGTGAACAGCACAAAAAGATGGTCTGACTTACTAAAGGAATTTATAACCTCTAGGTACCGAATAAGCACCCTCTGGATATCCACAAGGTGAAGACCCTTATCCTTCCACCAACACTGCACCTTAGAGGAGGAGGGCACGTAAACCACCTGGTTCACGTGAAAGGGTGGCAGCACTTTAGACAAGGAAGGAAGGTACAGGCTGAATGGAAATGGTCTCAGTTGAAAAAGTCAGATAAGGATCTCAGCAAGACAGAGCCTGTAGCTTGGAGATCTGCTTTGCAGAACAAATTGCGATCAAGATGACAATCTTGAGCATCAGTCCTTCAAGGCAGAGTGTTTAAAAGGCTCAAAGGGGGTCACCATTAGGGTCCTGGGCACCAGAGACAGATCCTAGAAAAGGATCACAGAACAAAAGGCGAAGATACAGACGTCAAACCCCTTGGAGAAAACAGCAGACATCCGGGTGCAAGACCAAGGACTTGCCTGTCACCGGACCACAAAAACAGGCCAAAACTGCCACCTGAACTTTCAGGAAGAGAAAGGCCCTTCATTAGGCTATCCTGCAGAAGGCCAACAGGAATGACATCTTGGCTGTCTCAGGAGCCAAGTGCCATGCGGCACACCAGCACTCAAATAGGCACCATATCAGTATGTATGCTAGCTTGGTAGACCTCAGGGCACCAAGTATAGTAGAGATTACAGATGGAGAGTATCCCTTAAGTGCTAGTAGTCTCCTTTCAAAGCCATGCCATAAGCGAGAAGGGAGGAGAGTCCTCCAGAATGATCGGTCCTTGCCACAATAGCCCCTGAGATGGAGGCAAACGAAGGGGAGGCACTCGAAGAAACCACATCAAGTATCCGAACTACGCTCTCCGAGGCCAATCTGGTGCCACCAGAACAATCCTACCCAGGTGGCACTCTATACGCTGAATAACATGCCCCACTAGGGGCCACAGAGGAAACGGAGCAGCCACTGACTGAGCCAAGGCTGGGTCAGGGCATCGATGCCCTCGGACCCTATCTCTGTGTGGCGATTGAAGAAGCGGCACACTTTGGCACTGTCGCTAGTCGCCATTAGATCCATTATGGGGTGATTCCAGTGGCTCAAAATCAACAGAGACACTTCTTGACTCAACTCCCACTCGCAAGAATTCAGAGATTGTCGGCTGAGGAAATCCACTTCCACATTGTGCACACCGTCAGTCTGATGAGCCAATAAGGCTAGAAGGTTCTTCTCAACCCAGGAGAACAAGAGATCTATTTCCAGGGCCACTCTGGTGCTGCTTGTGCTGCCCTGCTGTTGACTTATGCCATCATTGTGGCATTGTCTGAAAACATTCAAACCGCCCAGCACACGACCAGAGGCTGGATATGTAGAAGATCCAACCTGATGGCCTCAAGACCGCTGATGGACCACACCACTTTCCTGTGGTTCCAATGGCTCTGGGCTGTATGCTCTCGGCACTGGCCTCCCCAGCCCAAGAGAGAGGCATCCATCATCAGGAGAAATTGTCCAGCAAAATGCCCTTCCTCAGATGACAGGGCTGCCACCACCACCACCACAGGCTGGACTTCATCAATGGAAGCAGGAGCCAGCACTCAAACTCCTGAGGACTCAGACCATAGAGTTAACAAGGACCACTGAAGCTGCCACTTGCGAGTACGTTCCCAAAGGACTCTCTCTATGGTTGCTGCCATCAATCCGAGGAGCTGAATATAATCCCAGACTCTGGGGGTCTGCTGCGCACAGAACATTGCCAGGTAATCCAACAGTCTCTTGATTTTCTTCTCTGGCAGGAAACTCTGCCTACTTGAGTACCGAAACATGCTCCCAGCAACTCCCAAGAACTGGGAAGGCAAAACCTAGCTCTTTTTCTGACTGATCACCCAGCTGAGGCTTTACAAAAAGGACATCATTTGGGACATCACCCAAGACACTTCTGACAGGGAACAGGCTTGGATGAGCCAATTGTCCAGATAAGGATGGACACAGATCCATTGGCGCCGCAGCCATCACCACCATGACCTTGAAGAACATCCTTGGGGTGGTGGAGAGCCTGAAAGGGCAGCAAACTGACAGTGAGAGCCAAACATGGCAAAACTCAGATACCTCTGCTCATCCGACCAGATCAGGATATGAAACTATGCCTTGGCCATGTCCAGCAAAACAGAGAATTCCCCTCGGCGCACCATTTGAATCACAGAGCGCAAGGTTTCCATTTGAAAGTAAATGACATGCAAAACAAACATAAGTACTCAATCACTCTGAAGTCCAGAATGGGCCGGAAGAAATCGTCCTTCCCGACAACATGAAGTAGATGGAGTATCTGCCCTTGTCCCACTCATCTGGGTGGGAGGGCACCACGGCCTTTAGACGAAGCAACTTGTCCAAGGTGGTGTGCATCGCAGCACCTTTGATCACAGATCCACAAGGGGAAATGAAGGCATTGAGAATTGGCTCTTTGCATTCCAGAACACAGTCAAACCGAATGGTGTCTAGTTGCCAGCAAATCAATGGTATCAGGGAATGGGCCCCCAAACTTTCACTGCATAGCCTGGGAGGGACCTCCTCTGGAAGGGACAGAGCTCCTGGGTCCACGTTCTTCACAAAAAAACTGAAAACGGTGCCAAGGCTCTGAAGCATAGAGAAAGAAAGGGGGGGGTTCCCCCACGGCGGTAGTGATGATAGTCCCGAGACTCCCAAGAATCCGGTCAGAGTGCCCTTGATGGATGGGCAGAGGCTGACAAGAAAGGGGCATTAGTCCGCTTCACAAGCCCCCTGGACCTGTCTTCTGGGAGGCAGTAAGATTTTGTCTCCCTTAGGTCCTTCATCAGCTTCTCCAAAGCGGTTCAAAACATGAGTTTCCCTTTAAGGCCAATACAGTGCCAGAGCCAAACCCAACACCGTGACAGTTGTCAGGGCACCATCCCTGGCCGCTAAACATATCAGGTCATACATGGCATCAGAAAGGAAGGTTGCAACAGACTCCAAGAGGGAAATAGTATCAACAGGCGGTAAAGACTGAATCCACTGGAGCAGGGCTTTAGATGTCAAGCTGGTACATATCCCCAAGCTGAAGAATAGCCGCCGCTGCCATGGAACACTGTATCTTCAGCAAGAATCAACCTTGCAGTCCAGAACATCCTTTAAGGCCGATCCACTTTTCACAGGAATGGTGTTCTGTCTGGTAACTGCCGTGACCTGTGCATCCACCTTGGGAATGTCAAACCACTCGCAGTGTTTCTACTCCGGGTGAGAGTATAGATTTTATAGACCCTTAACCCTTAAGCAGGTAGTCTGGTAAGCCCCACTTAGACAGGATCATATCATTGATCACTTCCAGGAATAAGAACACAGTAGTGGATTTCTACACCACTTGAAGATGTGGGTGTATCTTCAGTTCCTGCTCCATGTCAGAAGCATCTGTTAAGTTCAAGGCATACAAGACCCTGGAAATCTATGCTGCCAGCATCTCCTTCCGAAACAGGCAGGTCATGCTGGCCTCTGCATAATCTTTTGAAAGTGAGAGTACGTCCTTATCCATATCAGAGCCCAATACTGATTCATCTGGGTCTGAGGCATAGTCAACATCTCAGATACCTTCCAACTGTTCCTCATCTTCAGGGAGTGTCCTGCACCGTGGACGCTTAGCCAAGATAATTGAACAGGGCTTCTACTTTCAGCCTGCCTGGCACAAGTCTGCGTCTGGGGGCACCTAGAGGCTGCAGGGTCTGAATTGCCATGTCAGAAGGATGAAGCCTGTTGCAAAAATTAAAAAGTATTCTGGAGACAACAATCCAGATTACGGAAGCTCTCCTCTCAAAAAAGGCTCCCAAAAACCAGGGAGCATAGCTGCCTCAAACCCCCTGGAGGATAAAGAGCAGCTCACAGCATGATCGCCAGAGCCTCCAGCTGGCTGGACATCCTTACCCTTAGCGCCAACCTGTACCTCCTGCCCTGAGGCAGCTAAGGGCAAACTAACCGTGCCCCTGGCTGAGAAGGGGAAGACATGCCCTTCAGGAGCAACTCAGAAGCTGCCATACAGGAAGGCAGAGTCCAGAATCTAAGGATGAGGTTCCTGGTTTGCCACAGGTCAAAATAACGTTTCCTGGAAAAAGACAGATGGTTAGGGTAAGTATCAATAGAGAACGTGCTAAGGCTGTGTTGGCCCACAAGTGTGTATTAACTGCACTTTTGCTTAATGCAGGTTAAAGATGCTAGGGAAGAAGTGTGCATTGGAACCGCTTAGGCGGAACGCGCATTAGAAATGCATGACTCCAGCGCACAATAGGCAAAAATGTTACTAACGCTTGCAGAAAACAGCAGGAAACCCCCACACAGCGCCAAAGATCGCTAGCAGTCCACCCTGAATTGTGTCCCTCAGAGACGGAACTGGAAACCCCCAACAAGGACAATAAGGTCAACCTGCGTAGGATTTGTGCTGGGCTCAGCTCTACTCCCCTGAAACTGCTTCACTGGCTGGGTAAATTTTAACAGCACTGTGTAAAAGGTGGCTAGCAGGCAGATCCTTCTGAGATCCTTCTGCAATCTTCAGAAAAGAGCAGGAGAAATTGGAGGAGGAGGGAGGGTTGTTGAGGTTGTGCAAGGCTGCTGTACTTTTCCAAACTCTTCCAAGTCCTTCCAATCTGTGGCTGCTCAACAGGCCCTTATCATAAGGGCATTGATCTGAACCAATTTTCCCTCCTCTTATGGCTACCAAAAAGACTGCAGTCTAGTGGAGCCTCTCACGTCGCACTCAAGTGAGAGAGTCACCCCTTTAGGGCTTGAGGTGGTCGTTTAAAAGTGTTTACCCAATCTCTTTTCCTGTCAATCCTCAGATTTTCTTCAGAGAGGAGAAAAATCCATCCACCATCTGCTGGAGACAAAGAAATACTACCGAGGGACCTCTGGTGGCTGAAGTGGATAGAGACATGAGAGTGAAGCCATTGAAACTTGGTCTTTTCATTGGGTTTTTTGTCTCCACCAATCTGCTGCTAAGGGGACACAGCCCACTTGTCTGGACTGGTCTAGCAGGACGATATGGAATACTATTTTGAACTCAGTGCCAGAAGGAGTAGTGACAACTGAGGATCACTTCTGCTCTTAGGCCACTGAGATTCCTTGACAGGCCTGAGAAGGAAGGTGGGGGGCAGGAAGAAGGTTCACGTGTTCTCTTTGGGGTAGGGAAATTCACGAGATCTTTTACAGCTTTTGGCCCCTTTAACAGGGCTCTCAGGAGCATTAGGCATGTTAGCAGCTGGATGCTACCAGACAAGAAAAATATATTCCAGCTTTGAAATAGCATTATTTTTCCAGAAATAATGAATTTGAGTAGTTCAGCTTATAATGAGGTGCTCTGAATGCATTTGCATTGCATTATTTGCTAATATGCATTGCGGCAAACTAAAATGCATTACAGTAAAATAATGCATGATTCTGAGATTTTAACTCACCTTAAGGGAATAACACATGATTTTGCCTCTTAACACACATAATAACTACCCACCTTAGAAGACTTATAAATAAAGTATACTTTATCTAATTTATCATGTTTGGAATTCTGGCATATTTTTACTGGTTTTGGACTGGTTTGGTTTCTGTATTCCTTTGGTCTTCTCTCTTGTTCACTCTAACACTAATAAAAGTAATAATGTCACAAATGACTTTACATGAAAATGGGATTTAATTAGATCACACACTGTGTGACCTAGGTTTGACATTTTCAGAGATCAAACAGATATTGAGAACACACGGTAAATTAGATAATGCAGTGCTGTAACTTCACATTCTGAGGCATTATATTTATTTTAATTGCAATCATCAGAAAACATTTGTAATACTGCTTCTTTAAATGATGCAGAGACCACAGGGTGTCATCTATTTAATACAATACTGTACACTGTTAAGTAAATACTCAATCTTGCAGGTACATATCTAAGTCAAAGGAAAAACAACAGGTTGGCATGACAAAAAGTGTAGTTACTCACCTGTAGCAGGTATTCTCTGGGAACAGCAGGAACCAGTCCTCACATATGGGTGACATCACTGACAGAGCCCGAGCAGGAACACTTCCCAGCATCCAAAGGAAGCTTTTGGAACGTACTCCACGCATGTATGCTGGTCTTCCCGCCCGAAGTAGCCATCTTCCTCAGTATGATGACATAGCTTAATGAAGCCCAAAAAGAAAAACAACTCCACAGGGAAGAGGAAGAGTGATTCCTCCAGGAGAACACCTACTATAGGTGAGTAACTATGCTTTCTCTAGTCCATGCAGGAAGTCAGTCCTCATATACGGGACTCTCTAGCTACAGGCTACCAAAAAATTCCGTAGATAGCCCAACCGGCAATGAGAAAAAACCCTGAGAAAACTGCAGGAAACGCTGAGGTTCTGAGAGTCGACACCAGCCTCAGGCATCAATCAACAGTCCACTCTCCGTAGCCTGGACAGACAGAAGGGCCAGAGGGAAAGAGTTGCATTAATTCCCAAAGAGGTGCCAGAGTACGGCTAGCCTGAAGGTGCTGTCATGCTGGGAATCCTTATCCAGGCAGTAGTGGGCCACAAAGGTGTCGACGGATGACCATGTAGCAGCCCTACAAATCTCTACTGTGAAGGCGGTGCACAAGTGAGCCACAGAGGCTTCCATAGCACAAACATTATGTGCCATGACATGGCATTCTAAGGTAAGCCCAGCCTGGGCATAAGCAAAAGAGATGCAGTCAGTCAGCCACCCAGATGGAGAGGTACGCTTCGAGAGAGCTACCCCCAGCCTGTTGGGGTCATAGGAAACAAAGAGCTGAGTGGAACAGCGATGGAGCTTTGTTCATTCAAGATAAATAAAAAAAGAGCACTCTCTTACAGTCCAAAGTATGGAGAAAGGCCTCTGCCCTGGAGGCATGAGGCCATGGGAAAAAGCTGGGCAGTAACACAGACTGGTTTAGGTGGAATGCTGAAACCAACTTAGGGAGAAACTTAGAATAAGAGCGTAGCACCACTATTTTTATAGAACTTGGTATAAGGTAGGTATGCTATGAGCACCTGTAGCTCACTGATTCTGAGCGCTGAAGTAAGCGTCACCAAAAAGATGACTTTTCAGGTGAGGAACTTGAGTGGACAGGTGGCCAGTGGCTCAAAGGGTGCTGAGAGCAGCTGTCCCAGGACGACACAGATCCCACGCCACCGGCAGTGGCTGAATAGGGGGACGAGAAAGCAGAACGCCCCGCACAAAGCATCCTACGAGTGGATACCCAAACGCAATTGGTCACCTTCTCAGAGTGGATATTGACATGAAAAAGAAGAACTCACTCCATCACAACCATATGTGTTTCTCATAAACATGTACTTGATGTTTGAAAAACAAAATTAAACCAGGGTCTCAGCAAACACGGGCATACGGTGAAAGCGTGGCCAGAGATCAATCTGTGCCACATACACCAACAGAAAGCCCATTAACATCAGTGACCCGGTAAATGGCAGCTAGCAATACCCACACCCTGCATTTAAATGGAAAAATAGCAAACACTTAGCTTTAAAAAAAGGAGCATGGGAATGCAACAGATGCCAGCCACCTTCCACGACGTTACCACAGAAGAGCCCTCAAACGTTTCGCAGGACCAACCCGCTGCCTCAGGGGAATCTGCCAGCTACCCTTAAACAACGCTGTGCAGAAAAACGCCGCCCAACGTTTTCTGCACAGCGTTGTTTAAGGGTAGCTGGCAGATTCCCCAGAGCCAATGCCTCAGATGGAGTCTTCAAGGGCATCGATGACAGGGACAGTGTCAAGGCCTTGGAACCAAACAACGATTCCCGCAGTTTTTCTCGGTTCCTGAGTCCCTCGCATGTCATCTGCAATTAGAAGGCTCATGACCAGCCCCAAGACATTGAAGGCACAAGCTGTGGCAGTCTGTGATAGAGAAGGTCTGGCCACACTGAGTTACCTTTTTAAAACCACTGGTTGGATTTGACATGGTTGGGAAGACAGTTCCTGTCTAGTCAAAGGACTCTAATGTCCTCAACAACCAGGGGGCCACGAGAATAACACCCCCCCCCTAAAAGAAACCCACAACGCTGAGGCACCGACGCTCATCAGGATAGATGAAGGCAGGTAGGTTGACGTGAATCGAAACAAGACGGTATCATAACAGCAAAAACCATTGTAAGAAAATGAACTTATCTCCAGGATTCAGATGGACGTCTGAAGGGTTCCGCGGCAAAAAAGAAGATTTTAACATTGCTTATATACTGCCTTTTTACTATTCAAGGCGGTTTAAATAGAACATAAAATTAACAGTGTTAATTAACAGCAGCCATTTTACATAGAACTGGAACATCGTAGGTAAAGCATAGTTACTCACCTGTAACAGGTGATCTCCGGGAACAGCAGAAATTCACATATGGGTATCGCCAGTACCGAAGGAGCCTGCGCGGGAACGCTCCCCAGCATTCATTAGGAAAGCTTTTGGGAGCACAGCGCCTGCGTGCTGCCTTCCCGCCTTTTCCAACTGTCCCTCTCCAGTTGAGTTTAAAGCTGAGACAAAAGAGAAAGGGAAAGAGAGAAAGAGAGAGAGAGATAGAAAGATACAACTCCTAGGGGAGGTGGGTGGGTTGTAAAGACTAAATTCCTGCTGTTCCCGGAGATCACCTGTTACAGGTGAGTAACTATGCTATCTCCAGGAACACGCAGGAATGTAGTCTTCACATATGGGGACTCCCTAGCTGCAAATGCCAGGTAGATGGCCCCAGAAAGTTGTGTGCCCTTGTGAAAGGGCTCCACTTCCCCCCATGGATCTCTGGCATCCCACCAGGGATGGTGGGTAGGAGTTGATTAAGTCTGGAACAGGTGTTGAAGAACAGCCTGACCAAACAAGGCATCCCGGCGGAAGTCCTTGTCTGAGCAGTAATGGGCTATGAAGGTATGTACCGAAGCCCAAGTAGCTGCTTGACAGATGTCGTCTATAGAGACAGAGTGAAGATCTATTTATTTATTTAACAGTTTTATATACCGCCTTTCAGAAAAATCAAAGCGGTTTACATAGAACAAAACTTGAACATTACATTGAAACTTATTCAAACAATTGAAATTACAGTGAACATTAAATTGTATATAATAAAAATGGTAATTTGAGGGTTACAATGCTGAGTAATGCTGATTAGGTATATAGATAGTTTAAACATATATACAGATTTAAATATTTACAAATTTCAAAAATCTTATCATCTTATCTGAGCAAGGAAAAATGTATTGTAGTTCACTAGAGTTATTAGTGTAAAGAGTAAATGTGATAATGTGGAGAATTGGGTATTGTAAGATAGAGTAAGAAAAAGGAAAAAGTAAGTTGTGAATTAATGAATATGAGTATACATGAGTTTAAGTGGGAAATATTTCAACTATTGGGAATGAGTCTCCAAAGTACTCTATAAATAGGTGAGTTTTAAGATCTTTTTGAAATGCTGAAAGATCTGTGATATCTCTGAGTTTATCCGGCAGAGCGTTCCATATTAAGATGAACCATTGAGGCTGCTATGGCTCTCACACTGTGAGCTGTGACATGGCCTTCAAGAGGAAGGTTCTTACTCTCATAGGCAAAAGATATACACTGTGCAATCCAGCTGGACAGTGTTTTTTGGAGACTGAAAGTCCCAAATGACTAGGATCAAAAGCAACAAAGAGTTGAGAGGATTTTCTATGTTGCTGTGTCCTTTGCAATTAAAAGGCCAAAGCTCTTTTACAGTCCAAAGTATGGAGGTTCCTTTCTACATTTGAGGCATGAGGCCTTGGAAAGAATACAGGAAGGTAAACCGCTTGGTTTAAACGAAAGGGCGAAACCACCTTTAGCATAACGTGTGGATGAGTCCTAAGGACTACCTTATCATGAAGGAACCTTGTATAAGGAGGATCAGCCACCAACGCAATTCACTGATGCGACGTGCTGATGTGATTGCAATGAGAAAGATAACCTTCCAGGAAAGGAATTTCAAAGAGGTAGTGGCTAATGGTTCAAAGGGCGGTTTCATGAGCTGCCCAAGTACCAGATTTAAGTCCCATACCACCGGTGGTGGCTTAATGGGAGGCTTCGTTAAAAGAAGGCCTCTCATAAATCTCGCTATGAGAGGATGAGAGGAAATAGGTTGTCCATTTAGAGGCTTGAAAGAAGCTGCAATAGCACTCAAATGGACTCTCACTGAATTGGTCTTAAGCCCTGCATTTGATAAATGAAGGAGGTACACCAGTAATGATTCCAGAGGTATCGCAAGAGGGTTAAGACCCTTCTGCGAGCACCATATGGTAAACCTTTCCCACTTAAATGCATAAGAGCATCTTGTGGAAGGTTTCCTGGAAGCATGAAGGATATCCATTACCTGCTGGGAAAGGTTAAGACTGTGAAGTTCTAGGCTTTCAGCAACCAGGCCCTGAGATGTAGAGACTGGGGATTGGGATGCCACAGCATCCAGTCCTCTTGAGAAAGAAGATCTGGAGCAGATACTAACTCCAGAGGCGGAGCTTGAGAGAGATGTAGGAGCAGAGGGTACCACATTTGCCATGGCCAACGTGGAGCTATGAGGATCATAAGCCCTCTGTCTCTCTGAAGCTTGAACAGGGTTTTGGGAATCAGGGGAATAGGTGGAAAGGCATACAGGAAGTTCTGACCCCAATGAAGGAGGAAAGCATCCCTGGCCTGACAACCTCGAGCCGGAACTCTGGAACAGAACCAGGGAAGTTTGGCATTCAGCGGACTTGCAAAGAGGTCTATATCCGGGGTCCCCCAAATTTGAAAAATTTGGGCCACCTGGTCTGCATGGAGAGACCATTCATGTGGAAGCAGAACTCGACTGAGTCTGTCTGCCCAAGAGTTTTGAATGCCTGGAAGATACACCGCAAGGAGATCAATCTAATGCTCTCTGGCAAGGGCCCATAGTCGCAAAGCTTCGTTGCACAGCGACAGAGAGCCTGTTCTGCCCTGCTTGTTCACATAGAACATGGCTACCTGATTGTCCGTTTGAACTAGGATTATCTTGTAGATGAGCTGGGTGTGAAAAACTCGAAGAGAAAGGAAGATTGCTCTGAGCTCCAGGAGGTTGATATGGAGATAGGTCTCCTGTGGAGTCCAGGTACCCTGGGTAGAGAGGACTTGCAGGTGGGCTCCCCAACCCACCTGTGATGCATCTGTTGTTAAAATGGCTTGGGGTAGGGGTTGCTGAAAAGGAGAACCCACCAGAAGGTTTTTGGGTGACTGCCACCATTGGAGGGACAAAATAAGGCGATCTGAATTTGCTATTTTGTCTGACAGGCAACCTGAAGCCTGAATCCACTGAGTGGATAAGGTCCACTGGGCTGCCCTCATATGGAAGCGAGCATAAGGAACCACATGCACGGTGGATGCCATGTGGCCTAGCAACTGTAACATTTCCCGAGCAGCGAGGTGAGGTTTTAGCACTGCTTGGGAAGCTAACCGCACAATGTGAAGGCAGCGGGGCTGTGGAAGGAAGGCCCTTGTCTGTCTGGTATCCAGAAGAGCTCCTATAAACTCTAGGGATTGAGTGGGAGCAAGGTTGGACTTTGGAAAATTTATAACAAGTCCCAAATACTGAAGGATGCGCATTGTGCGAGACAGAGCAACCCTGGCCTCTGGCTCTGAAGGGGCTCGAATGAGCAGTCGTCTAAGTAAGGGAAGACGAATATTCACAGAGTGCGGAGAAATGCTGCCCCCACAGCCATGCATTTTGTGAACACCCTTGGTGCAGAAGGCAGGCCAAAAGGAAGAACCCTGTATTGGTAGTGCTTCCCTTGAAACAGGAATCGAAGGAACTTTCGGTGAGTTGGATGGATGAGAACATGAGTGTACGCATCCTTGATATCTAGAGAACAATGCCAATCCTGACTCCGAAGGTATGGCAGCAGAGTTCCTAGAGAAATCATTTTGAACGTCCCTCTGAACAGGAATTTGTTCAATTCTCTGAGGTCTAGAATGGGTCTGTGTCCTCCTGTTTTCTTTGGAATAAGGAAATAGGGGGAGCAAAACCCTGTACCCCGTGGGGGAATGGGCACCTCTTCTATTGCTCCTTGAGCAAGGAGCATTGTGACTTCTTGACCTAACCAGGAGAGGTCTGACAATTGAACTGTCTTACTATTGTAGGAGAGGGCATGCTGAGGAAATGAAGCTCGTACCCCTCTCGTACAACAGAGAGAGTCCAATTTTCCGCTGTTATCTGACACCATCTGGGGGCAAAATGACATAACCTTCCTGGGATGGTGGAGGATTCTGGGCCGTTCAGGGTCAGGAAGGCAAAGTTCTCTAGGTAGGAGTCAAAGCCCCTGTGGAGGCTGAGTCTGCTGAGCCGGTTGAGTCTTAGCTGCTTTTGGCTTCATGTGTTGCCTAAGTTGTTGCTGCTGTCCCTTTTGGGCAGACTGACCTGAGCGATGTCCCTGCTGGGTATAGGAGGGATAAAACTTCTTTTTCTTACTTAAGAATGGTTTCTTAGAGGATCTTTTCCTCGCAGGATCAGCTGTAGATTTGGACAATCTATCCAAAGTGATATTGTCAGCATCTATCTCATTAGCTTTTTCCTGCCAATTCTTGCCAAAGAGATTCTCTCCTGTGCAAGGTATATTCCCCAGTTTGTCCTGTACCCAGATTTCTAAGTCAGATGGCTGGAGCCAGGCAATTCTACATGCACCTATCGCACTAGCAGAGGTTCTGCTTATGCATTCAAAGCAGTCAAAGGCTGCACGATTCACAAACGTAGAAACATCCTGAGCATGTTTAACAAGAGTAAGATAATCTTGCCTTTTATCATCAGGAAGGAGAGGGCTCATAAGCTCTAAGTCTCCTGCGACTTCCTTAAGGAACATTCCCATATACAAGATATAGGAACTGATCCTACCAGAAAGCATGGAAGCCTGGAAGGATCGATGTCCAAAGGCGTCAAGAGTCCTACAGTCACGTCCTGGAGGATTACATGCATGCCTTTTTGCACTCTTCATCCGTCTCATGGCTGATTCCAACACCATGGAATGATGTGGTAATTGAGTCTTCTGAAACCCAGGACAAGGAGGAACTCGTTAAATGGTGTCGAGTCTTCGAGAATGAGGAGATGTGGTTAGAGGTGTTTCCCACATCCTTAATATAAGATCATGCAAGATCTCATGAATAGGTAAGGTAGCTGCCCTCCTTGGGAGCTTTAAGGTATTGTAGGATTTCTAATTCCTTTGCCCTAGGCTCTTTTTCAGGAGCCACTGTGATGGAAAGACCTCGGGCAACATCTCGGATAAAATCCTGAAAGAACATAGCCTCTGGTGGAGACATCCTACGCTGAGGAGAAGAGGAATCCTCGGGAAGAAGTACTCTGGTATCGGCAGAGCCTTCTGTGTCTTCAGACTCATCCGAGGATTCGAAGTATCTCCGATCTGGGTGATCGTGCAAGGCACAGTACCGGTACCGATCAAAGTCGGCATTGGAGTGGTCCGGTACCGACTTGTCGATGCCGGATAGAGACGCATGACTCGGTCCCAGTAGAATACCTGCCGATGTCGATGCAGTCGGTGCCAGTACTGGTTGAATTGTCTAAAGCGGTTTCAGGGGCATCGAGGCCGTAAGAAGAGCTGCCTGACTGCGTTCAATAGCCAAGAATCTCTGGTCTATCGACGCTGCCGATGCTTGGGTATCGGTGCCAGTTAAAGAGGCCGGAAACCCAGAGCATGGTACCAGTAGTTCTGCCGAGATTGAAGCCTCGAGAACATCCTGGAGCCTTGTTAGTGCTATGGAAGCCGAAGCCTCCCGCCGGGGCAATTTTGCCGGTGAAAGTCCCTCAAAGGCAACGCCAGAGGCATCTCGATGTTTAGAAGGAGATCTACCCTTTGAGGACGGCTAGATTTATGTTTAGTTACCTGAGATCCATGGGAGGAAGATGAAGCCCTGGAGGACGTCGATGCCATGGAGGCTGCATCGGAGGGAAAAAGGGTGCTGAGCTGGGCAGCTCAGTTTTGCCGGCCCCTTTTTGACATCATTCCACATGCAAAACACTCTGAAATAGAGTGGTCAGGACCTAAACATTTGAGGCACCACTTATGGGTGTCGGTGACGGAGATGGAACCGCCACACTTAGAACACTTTTTAAAACCCGAAGCGGGTTTTTCCATTTTGAGGGAAAAAGTTGGGTGTAGTGCCCAAAATGGCGCGTGGCACCCAAGAAGAAAATTACTGGAGAAAGACTCCAGAAACAAAGGGTTTTGTTTTTTTTTTTAGAAAAAAGAAAAGAACCACCAGCGGTACCGGCATAGCGTCGAGGGAAGGCAGACGCGACCACAAAAACGAAGTATAAATCTGCGGTGACAGGATGTGCAACCTGTCGGCTCCGCGGAAAACAAAGAACTGGAGAGGGACAGTTGGGAAAGGCGGGAAGGCAGCACGCAGGCGCTGTGGGATGCTCCCAAAAGCTTTCCTATTGGACGCTGGGGAGCGTTCCTGCGCAGGCTGCGTCGGTACCGACGATACCCATATGTGAAGACTACATTCCTGCTTGTTCCTGGAGATACAACTAATGAAACAAATAAAAAGGTTATAAAAAAACTGAAATAATAACTATGTACAGGGGGGGAAGCCAGCTGAAGATAGTTTATGAGGTTATCCATACCTGGTGCATACACAGGGTTAAGTCTGAGGAGTTCATAGAGTGTTAAATACAGTGCTAAGTCACACCTGAGGATGAGTCCATGGATGTGGCGGAGCTGAAATATTCCTGGAATAGAAAGGTTTTGAGCTTTTTCCGGAAGTCGGGATGGTTGGAGCAACCTCTCAGCTGTGGAGGGAGGGCATTCCATTTAGTGGGGGCAAAAAGGGAGAATGTGCAATTGCATGTGGACGGAGGTAAGATGGCTCCTTCAGGTGGGAAGACTGGCACGCATGCGTGGAGTACATTCTAAAAGCTTCTTTTGGAAGCTGGGAAGTGTTCATGCACAGGCTCAGTCGGTTACATCACCCATGTGTGAGGACTGACTTCCTGCTTAGTCCCGGAGAAAACCAGATATGTAACCATCACTGCATAAAACTGCATAAACTAAATAATATTAATGTGACTGAATGCTTACTCCAAAATTAAAAGTGCATCACAGAGACTAGGAAACTGAAGTAAATTATGAAAAAATTATTTTTGTGAACACAACCAGACACTCTGCTCATAAGCATACAAGGATCTTGAACAAACCTCACAGAGGACACACAAATTACCTTGGTTTGGCTGCATATTCATGTTTGGTCGTGGGCCATAGTTGGCCATGGGCTGTCCTTGATTTATGCTCAATTGATTCTGTACTGGCATGTTCTGTGACGATGGCACTGAGTGATTATAACCTCCCATAGATCCATGGCTATTTGAAGGCATGTTCATGGAACTATTTGACATGTTGAGTTGATTAGGCCCTGGGCCCTGCATAGGCATGTGGTTAGATCCTTCAAAAGATAAAGAATATACATATATATAAATACACATATGCATACATGCGTTGAATGCAACTATCCATTACAGAGTTTCAGTTAAGAGACATAGCTGTAGCTTAAAATATATAGTAAATACAGCCACTAGTACTGTGGATAAGAGAGCCACTGCATTCTCTGCTATACTTCAGTGCTTCTTCCTTCACTATCCCTCTTCCCCCCCCCCCCCCCCCGAACTGGAAGTAGATCACATGTCTACAGATGAAGTATGACGACTGTTAAAATAAGTGGACTGCTACTCATCAGGGAAAATTGGCAAGCCTTGGAAAGCACAGTTACTTACCTGTAACAAGTGATCTCTGGGAACAGCAAGAATAAGTCTTCACATATGGGTACGTCGGCACAGACGGAGCCTGTGCGGGAATGCTCCCCAGCGTCCAGAAAGAAAGCTTTTGGGAGCATCCCACACGCATGCGCGCTGCCTTCCCGCCTAAATACTTCCTTTTCATCAGTTGGGTTTGTAGCTGAGACCGAAGGAGGGAAGTAGACAAATTAGAAGAGAGAGAGAACAACTCCTAGGGGAGGTGGATGGGTTGTGAAGACTTATTCCTGCTGTTCCCAGAGATCACTTGTTACAGGTAAGTAACTGTGCTATCTCCAGGAACAAGCAGGAATGAGTCTTCACAAATGGGGACTCCCAAGCTGAGATGCCTGAGAGAGGCCCAGCATGTAACAAAACTAATGGGTGGGACATGCTTCCCCCCAAGGACCTCAGGCATCCAAGGGATGGAGGGCAGGAGTTGAGCTAACAGTGTAAAAGGGTGTGCTGTGGAACAGCTAGACTAACAAGGAATCGGGGAAGGTGTCCTTGTGTAGAAAGAACTGTTAGTAAGGAAAAAAGGAAGTCCCAATTCTTGAAAAAAGATGTTATCCCAAGATTGCAAAAAGCTACACATATGAGGAAGTTAATATGGGTCTGTTGTAAAGAACCATCACATTGTCCTCATATGGAATACCCTTACCGTAAGGAGTAAAGGAAACACAATTTTGCAATGTAGACAGAAATAAGAAATATTAATGTCTAGAGATAACCACAAGGAATTTTATAAGAAGTTGGGACCTTGAAGAGAAGTTTAAACCTCTCCATAGTCCAAAGTCTAAAACATTTCTGTCCCTAGAGCAGGATGGTGCTTTGGGAAAGAAAAGAAAAGAAAAGACAAAACGGACTGGTCTGGAAGAACAGGTCAAGATACCTTTATAGAAAAAAAGGGGGTAAGTTCGTAGAACCCCTTCATCCAGGCGAGAAAAATTGTGTTGGGCTGTTTAGCCCCCAATTTCTGAAGATCAGTAAAGTGTGTTGCGTAAGTGATAGCACTTAGGCTAACAACTTTACCTGGAGAGCTTCAGATATAAGGTAACCTGATTCTGAGAGAAAAAAAGGGTTATGGTAAAGAAAGGCGTTTCCTAACTTTACCAGACAAATTGGATGTCCATTTAAGAAGTTTATGGTATGCTGACAGCATTGATATGGACAGTAACAATATTTCAGGGTCAGATTGTATGCTTGTGTAATAACAAGAAAGCACAGTTACTTACCTGTAACAGGTGATCTCTGGGAATAGCAGGAATTAGTCCTCACATATGGGTACATCGGTATCGACGGAGCCTGCGCGGGAACGCTCCCCAGCTTCCCAGAAGGAAAGCTTTTGGGAGCATCCCACAGCACCTGCGCGCTGCCTTCCCGCCTTTCCTAACCAACTCTTCTCAGTTCAAGTTTAAAGCTGAGACAATAGAGAGAGAGAGGAAAGGAAAGACAGAGAGAGATACAACTCCTAGGGGAGGTGGGAGGGTTGTGAGAACTAATTCCTGCTGTTCCCAGAGATCACCTGTTACAGGTAAGTAACTGTGCTATCTCCAGGAACAAGCAGGAATGAGTCCTCACATATGGGGACTCCCTAGCTAAGATGCCTGGGAGATCCCCAAGGGTATGAGACCCTGAAGGGTTCCTCGTCTTCCTATGGATCTCAGGCATCCATTCAGGGAAGGAGGGCAGGAGTTGTTCAAGAATGGAACAGGTGTCTGAGGACAACCTGACCAAACAAGGCATCCCGGCGGGAGTCCTTGTCCAAACAGTAATGGGCTGTGAAGGTATGAACCGAGGCCCAGGTGGCTGCTTGACAGATCTGGTCGATGGATACAGAATGAAGATGAGCCATAGAGGTGGCCATGGCCCTCACATTGTGAGCTGTGACATGGCCCTCTAGAGAAAGGTTCTTACTCTGGTAAGCATAAGAAATACACTGAGCAATCCAATTGGACAGTGTTCTTTTAGAGACTGGAAGTCCTAAATGAGAAGGATCAAAAGCAACAAAAAGCTGGGAAGACTTTCTATGTTGCTGTGTCCTGTGTAAGTAAAAAGCAAGAGCTCTTTTACAATCTAGAGTATGAAGGTTCCTCTCTGCACTGGATGCATGAGGAGCTGGAAAAAAGACAGGTAAATATACTTCTTGATTAAGAAGAAAAGGTGAGATCACTTTAGGCATAAAGTGAGGATTTGTCCTAAGGACTACCTTATCATGATGGAACCTTGTATAAGGTGGATTAGCCACTAAGGCCTGCAGTTCACTGATGTGGCGAGCGGAAGAGATTGCAATAAGGAAAATAACCTTCCAGGAAAGAAATTTCAAGGAGGTAGTGGCTAAGGGTTCAAAAGGTGGCTTCATAAGCTGACCAAGAACCAAGTTTAAGTCCCATGCCACCGGAGGAGGTCGAATGGGAGGTTTAGTTAAAGTTAGGCCTCTCATGAATCTTGCAATAAGAGGATGAGAGGAAATAGGTTGTCCATGGAGAGGCTTAAGGGATGCTGCAATAGCACTCAAATGGACCCTTGCTGAATTTGTTTTAAGGCCTGCATTGGAGAGATACAGGAGATATTCCAATAGAGAATTCACAGGAAGTGCCAGAGGGTCAAGACCCTTTTGAGCACACCAAATGGAAAATCTTTTCCACTTAAAAGCATAGGAACACCTAGTGGAAGGTTTTCTGGAAGCATGGAGGATATCCTTCACTTGCTGAGAAAGATTGAAGTCTTGAAGGTCTAGGCCTTTAGTAACCAAGCTCTGAGGTGAAGGGACTTGGGGTTTGGATGCCACAAAGTCCCTTCCTCCTGGGACAGAAGGTCTGGCGCAGCTCCCAAGTCCAGGGAGGGGGCTTGGGAGAGATGCAGAAGTAGAGGGTACCACACTTGGCGTGGCCAGCGTGGAGCTATGAGGATCATAGATCCTTGATCCCTCTGGAGTTTGAACAGAGTCTTGGGAATCAAAGGAATGGGGGGAAAGGCATACAGGAAGCCCTGACCCCAACGAAGGAGGAAGGCATCCTTGGCCTAAACTCCCTGACACGGAATTCTGGAACAGAACCGCGGAAGTATGGCATTCCACGGACTTGCAAAGAGGTCTATGTCCGGGGTTCCCCATTCTTGGAAGATTCTGAGTACCTGTTCCATGTGCAGGGATCATTCGTGTGGGAGCAGAACTCGACTGAGTCTGTCTGCCCAAGAGCTTTGGATTCCTGGGAGGTATACTGCCAGGAGATGGATTTCATGCTCTCTGGCGAAGGCCCATAATCTTAGAGCTTCGTTGCAAAGCGACAGAGAGCCAGTTCCTCCTTTCTTGTTTATGTAAAACATGGCTACTTGATTGTCCGTATGAATGAGGACTGTCTTGTAGCTGAGGAGGGTATGAAAGACCTTGAGAGCTAGGAACACTGCTCGACGTTCCAAGTGGTTGATATGAAGAGAGGTCTCCTGTGGGGACCAAGTGCCTTGGGTGGAGAGGTCTTGTAGATGAGCTCCCCAACCTGTTTGGGAGGCATCTGTTGTGAGGGTTGCTTGGGGTAACAAAGGTTGGAAGGGGGACCCCAGCAACAGATTTTGAGTGGACATCCACCATTGGAGAGACCAAAAGAGACATTTGGAGGTTGCTATTTGGTCTGAGAGAGCTCCTGAAGCTTGAGTCCACTGGGTGGACAAAGTCCATTGAGCTGCTCTCATGTGTAGGCGAGCATAGGGTACCACATGTACTGTGGAAGCCATATGGCCTAGCAGCTGCAGCATCTCCCTGGCAGTTAAGTGGCTCTTTGACTGAATCTGGGAGGCTAACTGCACTAGACGTTGACAACGGGCCTGAGGAAGGTAGGCCATTGCAGAAGTGGTGTCCAACCAGGCCCCTATGAATTCCAGGGACTGAGTAGGGGTGAGCTGGGACTCTGGGAGGTTTACCACAAGTCCCAGGTATTGCAGAATGCGCCTGGTGCGGTTCAGGGAGATCTGAGCTTCCGACTGGGTTGGAGCTCGGATGAGCCAGTCGTCCAGATATGGGAAGACAAATATTCCCAGAGTGCGTAGAAATGCAGCAACTATTGCCATGCATTTGGTGAACACTCTTGGAGCAGAGGCTAGACCGAAAGGAAGCACTCTGTATTGGTAATGTTTTCCCTGGAACAGAAAACGTAGGAATTTTCTGTGAGATGGATGGATGAGGACATGAGTGTACGCATCCTTGAGATCTAGAGAACAAAGCCAATCCTGACTCTGCAGGTATGGAAGGAGAGTGCCTAGAGAAAGCATCTTGAACTTCTCCTTGCATAGGAATTTGTTCAATTCTCTGAGATCTAGAATGGGTCTGTATCCCCCTGTTTTCTTTGGAATGAGAAAATAGGGGGAGTAAAACCCTGACCCCTGTTGAAGAAGAGGAACTTCTTCTATGGCCCTCTGGGCCAGAAGGGTAGTTACCTCCTGATCCAGAAGGTCGAGGAGAGATGTGGGAGAATTGAAGTGTCTCACCATGGTGTAGGGAGGAAGGTCTGAGAAATGAAGTTTGTAGCCCTCTCTTATGATGGAGAGGGCCCACTGCTCTGATGTGATTTGCTCCCATCTGGGAGCAAAATGAGCTAACCTTCCTGGAATGGTGAGAGATTCTGGCTGTTGTAGACCAGAAAGGTTAAGTTATCTAGTATCAAGTCAAAAACCCTGAGGGGGTTGGGACTGCTGGGTTGTAGCAGCCCCTGCAGGTTTAGGCCTGGCCTGTTTAGGTTGCTGACGCTTAGTAGCAAAGCGACCTGTAGAAGATTGTTGGCCAGAAGTGGAAGGAAATCTGCTCCTTTTGTAAAAAGGCTTTTTGAAAGGTTTTTTCTTGGCTGGAATGGAGGTTGACTTGGAAAGTCTATCCAGAGCAGAATTCTCTGCATTCATTTGAGTGGCTTTTATTTGCCACTCTGCCAAAGAGATTTTCACCCGTACAGGGCAGATTTCCTAAGCCATCCTGAAACCAGGGCTCTAGATCAGAAGCCTGGAGCCAAGCAATTCTGCGAGCAGCTATGGCAATGCCTGAGGCTCTGCTGGCACCTTCAAAGGAGTCAAAGGCTGCCCTGTTGGAAAACTTTGAAATGTCTTGAGTATGCTTAAGCCAAAGGAGGAACTCATCCCTTTTATCCTCTGGAAGAAAAGGGAGAAAGTTGTGCAGCTTTTGTGCAACTTCCTTTAGAAACATACCCATATAAAGGCTATATGAGTTCATTCTGGCAATAAGCATGCTGGCTTGGAAGATTTTCCTACCAAAAGCATCCAAGGTCCTGCATTCTCTTCCTGGAGGAGCAGAAGAGTGTCTTTTGGTACTCTTTATCCTTTTCATAGCTGACTGCACCACAATGGAGTGGTGAGGAAGCTGAGTTTTCTGAAATCCAGGACAAGGAGGGACACGGTACATAGTGTCCAATCTGCGAGACTGAGGAGAAAGGGTGAGAGGAGTCTCCCATAAGTCAATCATATGTTCATGAAGAATTTCATGAATTGGCAAGGTGACTGCCTCTCTGGGAGCCTTAGAGTATCCTAAAATATCTAATTTTTTTGCTCTAGGCTCTGCTTCAGAGGTTACTGAAATAGAGAGTCCTTTAGCCACTTCTATTATGAAGTCTTGAAAGGACAAATCCTCTGGAGGAGACATTCTCCTTTTTGGAGAAGTAGGCTCCTCAGGAAGGGTAATGGATACTTCAGGAGACTCATCTGATGAATCAGAATCATCAGAGGAATCGAAGTATCGTCTGTCCGCTTCCAACGATCGATACACGTATCGATCGGTACCGACATCGGGCGTCCCCGGTACCGGATCGGTACCGAGAAATAGCCCTGGACAAGGAACCGGAGTCGGTATCCTGGCCGATGTCGATGCAGTCGGTACCGGCGCCGGTACCGACAACGGAACTCGTTGCGGTACCGTCGGCGTCGCAGCTTTAATAAAAGCCATTATAGCCTGCTGCATGGATTGAACAGTGTGATCCATGGACGCCACGACTGCCTGGATGTCGGTACCGGGAGAAAGTGCCGGTACCCCAGAGCAGTCTAACAGGTGATCGGTCGAGGCCGTGCCATCGATGTCAACCTGTAACCCCATAGGAGGAGCTTTGGAAGCCGGAGCTTCCCGCCGGGGTTGTTTGGCTGGGGCAGGATCCTCGAGGGCAAGCCCGGAGGCATCTCGATGCTTAGAGGGAGATTTGCCCTTCGAAGACCTGCTAGGATTATGTTTGGTTACCTGAGACCCATCAGGAGAGGAAGACCTGGAAGATGTCGATGCCACCGCCGGTGCATCCGTGGGAAACAGCACATGGAGCTTGGCTGCTCGGTTCTGTAACTCTCGTTTAGACATTAGAGAGCAGGACTGGCAATCCGGAATGGAGTGTTCAGGACCCAAACATTTAAGACACCATTCATGGGTATCTGTAACAGAAATTGTACCGCTACACTTAGTGCATTTTTTGAACCCGGAGGCTGGTTTTTCCATGAGGGAAATTTTTCTTGTGGGCCTGGAGGCCTAAGAAGAAAAATACACCAAGTGAGGAAAAAGTATATATATTTTTTTTTTTTTTTTTTAAAGAAAAGACCGGCGGTACCGGTCCGGCGTCGGGGAAGGCAGACACGCGACCAAAGAAATAAATTAAAATAAAGAACTTCTTCAGCGGTGACAGGAACACAACCTGCTGGCTCCGCGGAAAAGAAGAACTGAGGAGAGTTGGTTAGGAAAGGCGGGAAGGCAGCGCGCAGGCGCTGTGGGATGCTCCCAAAAGCTTTCCTTCTGGGAAGCTGGGGAGCGTTCCCGCGCAGGCTCCGTCGGTACCGACGTACCCATATGTGAGGACTCATTCCTGCTTGTTCCTGGAGATGGGTTAAGACCTTATTTTAGATAGTTAGTGAGGATCACTTAAGACCTTATTTTAGATAGTTAGTGAGGATCACTTATTAGTCAAGGTATAAGAAACATATGCAAGATTACATGGAAACCAGTAAGATGCTTTTTACCCGTAACAAGAGGTCTAGGCCGTAAAACGACTAGTCCTCAGATAAATACGTCTTGAGACGTACCTGAAGGAGTGCAGGGGAGATCCTTAATCCTAAGATAAAGGATTCCTTTTATCACTTCAGAATAGAAGCTGGAAGAAAAAAACGCAATGTAAGGGGATACCATGTCTGTCTCTCTATGAGGGCAGTATGAGTATCATGCGTTCTTTGCTTCTCAAGACTTCAATGAGGTATTGGAAGTAGAAAAAAATTTGCAGTCGATAAGGATCAACTGCAATGATTAGGAATGCATCCCTGTTTGTAGGAGTTCCCTTGAGGACAAGGAACCACTTAGGGAGTGGTACTATTCCTTGAATTTGAAGTCGTCCAGGCCCTGGTTCCTTCTCCTTGAAAGAATTTTAAGGAAAAAGGAAAAATTAGGAACAAACAGCCATGTGGGAGCATGACTGGGTAGAGACTGCCAGTCAAAGGTTCTTTAACCGCCTGGAAGTTACCTACCAGGGGTGGACTACGACACTCTCTTACAAGGCCCATAGTTGTAGAGCTTCATTGCATAGTTGCAGAGAGCATGTTATAGGTTGCTTGGATGAGACCTGACTGTTGGGTAGCCAGTGTGCAACCGAATCAATTCTGTTGAAACAGAATTGAAGATGGCAAAAAATGGTAGAGAGGCTTTTTGCCCTGCAATGATTAATTGAACAGGAAGTATTTGAGGGGTCAGCTCTAACAAACGCAAGTAGCGTAGAATAGGCGGAAACCCATGTGAGCTATCTGTTTTAAGAAGCTCATCTAACCCACTTGGTGGGTTATTCATATTTCCAGTATGGATGGTTTTAGAAGCCTTTTGAGCTGACCTTACCCAAATGTATAGAGTAAATCTGGTAGGGGTTTTCAGAATGCTGAATTGCATCCTGTAAAACCGTAGTGCAGAAGGACCCAAAAGGGAAGAGCTCTGTATTGGAAAGATTTACTGGAATAGGATTTCCTATAGCTTCAATAAGAAGCTCTCCAGTTGAATAATATCCAGGTTGGAGACTAGATGTCCCAACTAAAAGATAGAAGTAATACAGAGTTGAAAAAATGTCCCAACTAAAAGATAGAAGTAATACAGAGTTGAAAAACTTACAATTTAGTAAGTCTTTATGGATAGGGTCCTCTACAGTTAAGGTCTTACAGGTAAGTGTCAAAAAAGGGTGAAAGGTACCACTCAGCCTGTTAAGTTTCTTGATTGACCTTCCCTCTTGTTTTTTGATTTTTAAAAAGGAAGTAGAAACTTATTACCTGTAGGCCTGAGATATTTCAAGAGCTCTTAGAGCTAGTAGAAGGACATTCTCTTGAACAAGAGATTCATGCTTAGAGTTAACTTAATGTTGCCTCAGCATGGATGAGAATCAAGCCAGACGCCTCTTTTGATAAAAAGGCAGGTATACGGGTCCTGAACCTCATACAGGAAGAAAAGAAATCAGAAACCCTGTAGTTACTGGGTTTGCTGAGTCCGTTGAGGTTTCTGTTTCCTTAGCCTGGTTTGATGCTGCCCCTGTTGGGGAACATCTGCCTGAGGGGAAGAAGATGGATAAAACTTTTTCCCCCTAGAGGAATAAAGTTTTTTAGAAGATCCCTCATTAGCTGGGGCAGAGGAAAGTTTTGACAATCCTCTTAAGGTAGGCTTTTCAGTGGTTAACTGACTAGCTTGAAATAGACAATCCTTGTTGAAGAGATGTTCTCCAGTACAAGGGCTATTTCCCAGCTTTTCTTGAACTCATTTATCCAAGTCTGAAGCTTGGAGCCAGGCTAAACGTCGTGCCCCTATGGCTATAGCAGAAGATCTGCTAATAGATTCAAAAGAATCCATGGAAGCATGACAAAGGAATGTAGAAATATTCTGAGCATGATTGACTAGTGATAAATAGTCAGCTCTTTTATGTTCCTGAAGGAATGGGTTGAAAAGTTTTAAATCTTTGGCAACTTCTTTCAGAGAGAATCCCATATAGAAAAATATATGAAATGATTCTTGCTGAAAGCATAGATGCTCGGAAGCATCAACGCCCAAAAGCATCTAAGGTTCTAGACTCACGACCTGGCTGATAAGAAGAGTGCTTTTTTTGCACTCTTAACACGCCTCATTGCTGATTCTACTACTATAGATTGATGAGGGAGTTGAGTCTTTTGAAAACCTGGGGAAGGTGGGACTTTATAGTGTCCACTCTTTTGGAATGTGGGGATACCGTTAAGGGAGTTTCCCACATTCTTAATAACAGATCCTGTAGGGTCTGATGTAGAGGAAGCATGATTGCCTCTCCTCTGGAAACCAGAGGGATTGCAGAATTTCTGAATTCCTTGGTATAGAGTCCTTCCCAGGTATAGATATGGCGAGTATTCTTGCCATATCAAGCAGAAAAGCTTGAAAAGAGATCCCCTCTAAGAGAAATTCTCTGAAATGAGGAGTAAAAACTGCAACTGTTGAAAGTTCAGTTGCGGTACCGATGGATGCATCTCCGACATCGGGCTTAGAAGACTGTGGAGGATGAAGCATTGGATTCTCCTTATAGAGGTGTGATCGGTACTTCTCGATGTCGGTACCGAGACGAGTCGGTACTGAATCTTCCAGGCTAGATAGCGATTCCAGACTCGGCATCGAGGGAAGCAAGCCTGTTGAAAAAGGTACCGAAAACATCGATGCCGGTACCGATGTCGATACCGGCATCTGCAACAATGCCCAATTCGGCACCGGGAGCAACGCCGATGGCGGTACGCATACCGACACTGACACAGGTACCGGCGTCGACGCCGATATCGGTGATCGAAGAACGGTCTGCGGCGACTCTGTTGGTGAGAGATGCGCCAGACTGCGTTCCATGGCGAGGAGTTTTCCATCCAACACCATAGCCGATGCCGAGGTATCGGTACCGGTCGAAGCGGTCCGAACCATCGAGCACGGCACAGGTGCATCCACAGAGGTAAAAACCTCGGGAGCAACCTGAAATCCTGATAATGCTTTGGAGCCCGAAGACTCCCGCCAGGGTTGAGCCATAATGTCCTCGAGGGCAAGGCCAGAGCCATCTCAATGCTTAGAAAGAGATCTACCTCTCGAGGACTGGCTAGTCTTAACAGACTGTTGTTTGGTTACCTGACCGTGGAAGGAAGAAGAGATTCTGCCTGGTGACATCATGGTTGATGTAGATCCGGTACCGAGCTGTGCTAGGTTCTGAAGACCTCTTCTGGTTAACCTCCTACAAGAGAAACACTCTTTAGGACAATGGTCAGGACCTAAACAAGTTAGACACCAAAAATGAGTGTCTATTAACTTAGTTGTACAGCCACACTTTAGACATTTCTTAAAGATAGTGGCCGGCATTTCCATAATGGAAAGGGTAGAGGCCTAGTGGCCAGAAAAAAGTCAGTCACTAAATAAGCAAAAATTTCTCAGAAAAAAGAAGAAATTTTTTTAAGAAAAGAAAGAAAAGCACCGGCGGTACCGGTGGGCGTCGAGGGAAGGCAGGCGCGACCACAAAAAATAAGAATAAAAAAAGATGAATTTTCTGCGGTGACAAGGACACGTCCTGTCGGCTCCGCGGAAAAACGAAAACTGATGAGAAGGAAGTATTTAGGCGGGAAGGCAGCGCGCATGCGTGTGGGATGCTCCCAAAAGTTTTCTTTCTGGATGCTGGATGCCGACGTACCCATATGTGAAGACTCATTCCTGCTTGTTCCTGGAGATCTATACAAATCAGAACAGATTCACATAGTCCTTTTGCTTTTGAGCTTGAGTTTGCCTAAATATTTCTGGAACTAGAGTCAACTTAAGAAAGGCACAGGTCAAGACCTATATAGTTCATCGAGCTCAGCATCCTCTCTTCAATAACAGTCATGCTGCGCCATTCAGACATACTTCGTAGATTCCAATGGGAAAGTCTGTTCCACATTGCTATCTCCTTGCTATAGTAAGTATAGATACTCAAATTTACCTGGCTAATTATTTATAAACCTGTCCTCCAGAAAAGTGTTCAGATGGTTTTTTTTAGATCTAAGTTATATTACTAACTGTAACCATATTTTCTTTTTTTGTAATTTACTTTAGTTAATAGTTTTGTTTGTTTTATCACTACCACGCAAAGAAAATCAAATCCCTAACAGACTTACCCTATGTTGAACTAAAGCATTTTTCTCTATCCACCCCCCCCCCCCCCCCCCGCCTTTTTCTCCACCAAATCCAATGAAGTGTCCAGGTGGACTACATCTTCTCTACTCGCCCTTGGCGAATTGCCGTGAGTCTCCGCAGACTGCAGAATCCATGCAGCCTCTCAAAAAACCCTCCCAGGTCTGGCAAAAAACCCCACACATTTCCAGTTGACTGTGTTCTCCCCTCTTGCAGCCACAATAGCAAACTTCAGAAACAGGACAGGAAAAGGGTAAGAAAGGGTTTGGGAATCCATTTTGAAGGGACAGGGTCCAGGGCACAGGTTGTTTCCTGGGAGGTGGAAATGGATTTTGTGAGTTCCATGGAGGAAATGGGTTGAAAGGAAGACCAAGTATGTGACAGAGCTGGGGAAGAGGGTGGTGAGGGGGGAGAAGGAGACTTGAGTGGAGTGGTATTAACTGGGAGGGAGGAGCGGAGTCCTTGGACCTTCGAGGCAAAGAAAGAAGCTAGCTTTGAGGGGCTAGGTTCCAGGTGGTGATCGCCATGGGTTTGGGGAGTGTGCAGAGAGAAGAGTTTGAGGGATGAATAAAGTTGATGGGTAGAATTAGATGCAGAAAAAAAGGTTGGAATAGTAGAAACGCTTTGCTTCTGTAATAAGGGAGCGGTAAAGCGTAGTTACTCACCTGTAACAGGTGATCTCCGGGAACAGCAGGAATTTAGTCCTCACATATGGGTATTGTCGGTACCGACGAAGCCTGTGCGGGAACGCTCCCCAGCGTCCAATAGGAACGCTTTTGGGAGCATCCCTCAGCACATGTGCGCTGCCTTCCCGCCTTTCCAACTGTCTCTCTTCAGTTATGTTTGTAGCTGAGTGAAAGGATAGAGGGAGAGAGGAAAGAGACAAAGAGAGAGAGAGACAACTCCTAGGGGAGGTGGGTGGATTGTGAGGACTAAATTCCTGCTGCTCCCGGAGATCACCTGTTACAGGTGAATAACTACGCTATCTCCAGGAACAAGCAAGAATGTAGTCCTCACATATGGGGACTCCCTAACTGAAGATGCCAGGGATATAGCCCCAGGAAGGTGCCACCGTCAAAGGTGAGAATCCTTCCTTCCATGGATCTCTGGCATCCCACCAGGGTTGGTGGGTAGGAGTTGGTTTAGGTTTGAAAGAGATTTTGAAAAATAGCTTGGCCAAAGAAGGCATCCCAACGGGAGGCTTTATCTAGGCAGTAGTGGGCTGTGAAGGTGTGTACCGAAGCCCAGGTGGCTGCTCGACAAATGTCATCGATAGACACAGAGTGGAGATTAGCCATAGAAGCTGCCATGGCTCTCACATTATGAGATGTGACATGGTCATTGAGAGGAAGACCCTTACTCTCATAAGCAAAGGATATGCATTGGGCAATCCATTTAGATAAAGTTCTTTTGGAGACTGGAAGTCCCAAATGACTAGGGTCAAAAGCTACAAAACGTTGCGAGGACTTTTTATGTTGCTGTGTTCTTTGAATGTAAAAGGCTAAGGCCCTTTTACAATCCAAAGTATGAAGGTTTCTTTCTGCATTAGAGGCGTGAGGCCTCGGAAAAAATACAGGAAGATAAATTGGTTTAAATGAAAAGGCGAAACCACCTTTGGCATAAAGTGTGGGTGAGTTCGAAGAACAACCTTATCATGATGAAATCTAGTATAAGGAGGATCAGCCACTAAAGCTTGCAATTCACTAATGCGGCGGGCAGAGGTGATTGCAATCAGGAAGATGACCTTCCAAGTCAAAAACCTAAGGGCTGTAGTGGCTAAAGGTTCAAAAAGCGGCTTCATGAGCTGCCCCAGAACTAGATTTAGATCCAATGCTACCGGTGGTGGCTTGATGGGAGGTTTAGTTAATAAAAGGCCTCTCATAAATTTTGATATGAGTGGATGAGAGGAAATTGGTTGTCCATTTAGAGGCTTATAAGAAGCTGCAATTGCACTAAGATGGACTCTTACCGAATTGGTCTTTAACCCAGAATTCGATAAGTGAAGGAGATACTCTAGTATCGATTCTAAGGGTATGACCAGGGGGTTTAATCCCTTCTTGGAGCACCATATAGTAAAACGTTTCCACTTGAAGGCATAAGATCTTCTTTTGGAAAGTTTCCCAGAAGCCTGAAGGATATCCTTTACCTGCTGGGACAGGTTGAAATTCTGGAGGTCTAAGCCTTCAACAACCAGGCCGTGAGGTGCAGGGACTGAGGATTCGGGTGCCATAGCGTCCCGTTCTCCTGGGAACGGAGATCTGGAGCATGCCCTAACTCCAGAGGTGCCGCTTGAGAGAGATGCAGAAGCAGGGAATACCACGTTTGGCGTGGCCATCGTGGTGCTATGAGAATCATGCGACCCTTGTCTCTCTGAAGCTTGAAGAGTGTCTTGGGGATGAGCGGAATGGGTGGGAAGGCATAAAGGAAGTCCTGACCCCAGTGAAGGAGGAAGGCATCCCTTGCCTGACAGTTGTGCGCCGGAATCCTGGAACAGAGCCGGGGAAGTTTGGCATTCAGTGGACTTGCAAAGAGGTCTATGTCCAGAGTGCCCCAGAAATGAAATATCTTTGCCACCTGGTCTAGGTGGAGAGACCACTCGTGAGGTAGCAGTACTCAACTGAGTTTGTCTGCCCAAAGGTTTTGAATGCCTGGAAGATATACCACTAGAAGGTGAATTTGATGCTCTCTGGCGAGGGCCCACAGTCGTAAAACTTCGTTGCATAACAACAGAGAGCCTGTCCCGCCCTGCTTGTTCACATAGAACATGGCTACCTGATTGTCTGTCTGGACTAGGACTGTCTTGTAGCTGAGCTGGGCGTGGAACACTCGAAGAGCTAAATAAATTGCTCTTAACTCCAGGAGGTTTATGTGTAAACCAACCTCCTGTGGAGTCCAGGTGCCCTGGGTAGAGAGATGATTCAGGTGTGCTCCCCAATCCACCTGTGACACATCTGTTAGGGTGGCCTGAAAGAGGGGTTGATGGAAAGGAGACCCTACTGTCAGATTTTCTAATGATTGCCACCATTGGAGGGACAAAATTAGTCGTTGCGAGATTGTTATTTTGTCCGACAAATGACCCGTGGCCTGTGTCCACTGTGTGGAGAGGGTCCACTGAGCTGCTCACATGTGGAGGTGAGCATATGGGACTACATGAACTGTGGATGCCATGTGTCCCAGTAACTGCAGTAGCTCCCGAGCAGTGAGGGAGGATTTGCCTGCTGCTTGGGAAGCTAACTGCATTATGCGAAGACACCGGGCTTGTGGAAGGAAAGACCTTGCCTGTCTGGTACCCAGATAGGATCCTATGAATTCTAGGCATTGGGAAGGAACTAGTTGAGATTTTGGGAAGTTTATTACCAATCCCAAGTATTGGAGGATTCGCATTGTACGAGACAGTGCAGTGCTGGCCTCTGTCACTGTGGAGGCTCGGATGAGCCAGTCGCCTAAGTAAGGGAAGACAAAAATCCCCAGGGTTCGTAGAAATGCAGCTACTACTGCCATGCATTTCGTGAATACCCTTGGTGCTGAAGCCAGACCAAAAGGAAGAACCCTGTACTGGAAATGTCTTCCCTGAAAAGGAAGCATAAAAATTTCCTGTGATCTGGATGGATAAGAATGTGAGTGTATGCATCCTTTAAAGTGTAGAGAGCAAAGCCAGTCCTGGCTTTGAAGGTATGGCAGAAGAGTTCCTAGAGAAATCATTTTGAATTTCTCTTGAAACAGATATTTGTTCAATTCTCTGAGGTCTAGAATGGGTCTGTGTCCTCCTGTTTTCTTTGGAATAAGAAAATAGGGGGAGTAGAACCCTGCACCCTGTTGAAAAATGGGTACTTCCTCTATTGCCCCTTGGGCAAGAAGTGTGGAGACCTCGTGATCTAGCAGACTGTCTGCAGAGGTTTCTGAATTGAACTGCTTTAGAATTGTAAGATAAGCTGTGAATATGAAGTTTGTAACCCTCCCCTACAATGGACAAAGTCCAATCTTCTGTTGTTATCTGATGCCATCTGTTGACAAAGTGGCATAACCTGCCGGGAATATTGGGGGGGTTGAGGACCCCTCAGAGGCAGGAAGGCAAAGCTCTCTAGGAAGGAGTCAAAGCCCTTGAGGGGGCCGAACCTGGAGAGCTGGTTGGGCTCTCGGGCCCTTTGGTTTCTTTTGTCGTCTAGTTTGTCCCTTTTGGGCAATCTGACCTGGAGTCTTGAGTCTGCTGGGTATAAGAAGGATAAAACTTCCTCTTTTTGCTAAAAGAGGGTTTTTTATAAGGCTTCCTTTTGGCTGGAGTGGCTGTAGACTTTGACAATCTATCTAAGGTAGAATTGTCAGCATTTAACTCGTTAGCCTTCTCCTGCTAGTTCTTGCCGAAGAGATTCTCTCCCGTGCAAGGAATGTTGCCTAACTTGTCCTGTACCCAAGTCTCCAAGTCTGATGCCTGTAGCCAGGCAATCCGTTGTGCGCCAATGGCAATAGCAGAAGTTCTGCTGATGCATTCGAAGCAGTCAAAGGCTGCATGATTGACAAACTTGGAGACATCCTGAGCATGCTTAACCAGAGTAAGTCTTGTCTCTTATCATCTGGGAGAAATGGGCTCATAAGTTTCAAGTCTCCTGTGATTTCTTTGAGGAACATTCCCATATATAGGATATATGAGCTGATCCTAGCTGAAAGCATGGAAGCTTGAAAAGTTCTGCGTCCAAAAGCATCCAGAGTCCTGCATTCATGACCTGGAGGATTGGATGCATGCCTTTTTGCACTTTTCATCCTACGCATGGCTGACTCCACTACCATTGAATGGTGTGGCAGCTGAGTTTTCTGAAATCCAGGACATGGTGGGACTCGATACATAGTATCAAGTCTCCTAGAGTAAGGAGAAGTAGTCAGAGGTGTCTCCCACATTCTGAGCATCAAGCTATGCAGAATTTCATGGATAGGCAGAGGACCTGCCTCCTTAGGCGCTTTAGGATATTGGAGGATTTCCAATTCCTTTGCTCTGGGTTCCTCTTCAGGAGCTACTGTGATTGAAAGACCTTTAGCCATATCACGGATGAAATCCTGAAATGACATGTCCTCGGGAGGTGACATTCTGCGTTGGGAAGAAGAGGGATCTTCTAGGAGAAACCCTCTAGGGCCAGCAGAATTGTCGGAGTCTTCGGAATCGGAGGAATCAAAGTATTCCTGACCCCGATGCTCCTGCAAAGCACGATCCCGGTACCTATCGAAGTCGGTACCAAGGTGACCCGGTACCACTTTATCCACTCCAGCCGGAGGTGGAATGGGAAGAGTTACCATCGGGGCCGGTACCGTCGTTACCAGCATCGTCGGTGTCTGTACCGTGTCGATGTCGGCACCGGTGCCCTTGGGACCACCGGTACCGCAGCTGAGAGAAGAGCTGCGATACTGCGTTCGACAGCAAGAAATCTCTGGTCTATTGACGCTGCCGATGCCTGGGTATCAGTACCGGTAAGAGCGGCCAGAACACCCGAGCATGGCACAGGTAGTTCTTGCGAGGTTGAGGCCTCGAGAACATCCTGAAGTCCCATCGATGCTTTGGAAGCCGAAGGCTCCCGCCGGTGTGGTTCCCTCAAGGGCAATGCCAATGGCCTCTCGATGCTCAGCAGGAGAGCTACCCTTTGAGGACCGGCTTTTGTGTTTAGTTACCTGAGATCCATGGGAGGAAGAAGAGGTTCTTGATGATGTCGATGCAATGGATCTGGCATCTAAAGAAAAGAGGGTACAGAGCTTTGCGGCCCGGTTCTGTCTTCCTCTTTTGGTCATCCCCATGCAGGAGAGACATTCAGTTGGAGAATGATCAGGTCCTAAACATTTTAGGCACCAATCATGGGTGTCAGTGACGGAAATGGTACTGCCACACTTAGTACATTTTTTAAAACCACTAGTTGGCTTTTCCATGATTTTGGAAAAATGGGGCCTAATGCCCAAAATGGCACCTAGCACCAAAACAGGAAAGTTTCTAAAAAGAAACAGTCTAAGTATAGGAGTTTTGGGGGGGGAGGTTTAGGAAAAGAAAAGAAAAGGCGATACTTGTAGGTGTCGTGCGGTAGGCAAACGCGACCACAAGAAAGAATTTTAAAGACGGAATTTTCTGCGGTGACAGGGAATAGGTCCTGTTGGCTCCGTGGAAAACGAAGAACTGAAGAGGGACAGTTGGAAAGGCGGGAAGACAGCGCGCATGTGCTGAGGGATGCTCCCAAAAGTGTTCCTATTGGACGCTGGGGAGCGTTCCCGCTCAGGATCCGTCGGTATCGACGATACCCATATGTGAGGACTACATTTCTGCTTGTTCCTGGAGACTGCAAATGACAAGAATTAAAATGCTGAAGTGACTCTGGGGTTTCTTCTTCCTCCAGAGGCACTCTGCACAACGGAGTTGCGCTCGCTTCAGGCGCAGGCCTGGATGATACCTTGGGCGGCGGGAGGTAGATCGCAGTAGGTAGGAACGCAGAGGGGCGAGGCGATCCAGAGCTGAAGAATGGCACGAGTTCCAAAGGGAAGCTTATGCCTCCAGAGCAAGAGTGGAAAAGTCTGAGGGAAAAAGCTGATCAGTGGAGGAGAAATGTTGCACGGTGGAGGGAGTGATGCGATGGGATTGGCGGGAAGGTTTAACATTGGGCGTAGAGTATTGCTTGGGACCAGTGCCTCTGCAGTGGGGAACAGGAGGCGGCTGAATAAGAAAAGTGGTGGAAAAATGATCAGTCCAGGGCAATGGGCTCATTGCGATATTTGTAGGAATGTAAGGGGAGTCTAAGGGAGTGATCAAGGGGTCTAAAGTGTGTTGGCCTATGTGAGTGAGAAGAGCAATATGCTGGTGGAGGCTAAGATAATGAAGGAGTGTCACAAGCTGAGGTAGGGGGAGAGAGATGACTGTTAAAATCGTCAAGTAGGAGCAGATGTGGAAACTGAAGGGAGACCTCAGAGATGGCAAGTATGACGGCTTCCCACAGATGTGAGTGCAGGCCTGGCAGGGGGGGGGGGGGCATAGAGAAGGAGGAAGTGGAAGGGAGGGGAGGCATGCAAGCAGAGCAGGAGGGACTAAGGGTAATGAAGGGCAGGAGATGAGAGCTGGGTAAGGGGCAAGTCTGAGTGAAATAAGGCTGCCACCCCACCGCCGGAGCATCCCATGCAGTGGGTGGCAGCGGCTGAATAGTCTGGAGAGAGATGGTGCACAAGGAGGGGATCTTCGTCCTTCCTTAGCCATGTCTCCGTCAGGAAGAGGAGATCTAAACTGGACTGGAGGTGGTCCTGTATCAGAATTGTTTTGCTCCGGAGGGCCCTGCAATTCACGAGGCCTGCGCGGAGGGACTGCTCACCAATATGGGCAGATGGGGCGGAGGTATAAAGTGAGGGCAGAAGACAGCAAATAATTCTTCAATGATCTAATGACTTCGCACACATCTCCCTCATCAATTTCCCTATCCAACATCTCTACCACTTCAGATGTCAGCTTATTCAATGGTACTGACTCCATAGAATTATTTTTGTCTCCCCCCGGTGCCTGCCCCTGTTTCTCATATAGCTCACTATAATACTCCAGCAATCGCTTTCTAAGGCCACCAATCTTTCTTATAAGTCCTCCCTGTTTCCCTCAGATTCCCACATCTTGCCCCTGTTCGCACCGCTGGCATAGCTTATTTGCAAGCAGCACTCCGCCTTATTACCATGCTCATAATAAATTTGCCTAATCAGCATTATCTGCCAATCTAGTTTACCCACCAGCTCTGCTCTACACTTGCCTCTTGGTTCTCAAAATTCATTCTATATCTTTTCCCGCTTGTCTGCCCTTATCCAGATATTCCAGTCTCTCAATTTCTGCTCACAACTTCTCCACCTTGCACTCTCTTTCCCTCTTCTTTTGGAAGCCCCAACTCACCTACTCACCCCTCACCATCACCTTAGACCCATATTAAACTCCAAGACCTCACCATTTCTATTCAATCTCCCAAACGCTGGTAACATCCCATTTTGACTATGCTAACGCCAATCTACACGGCCTCCCTAAGAACATCCTAAGCCCTCTACAACTCGCGATGAATGCTGCTGCACGTGTCCTTTGGGGAGTATCCAGAAGAGACCACATAACTCCAATCCTCAAAGACCTACACTGGCTACCAATCAGCTGCAGGCTCACATACAAGGCTCTACTCTTGACCTTCAAAGCCATCAACAAGATATCCCCCTCCTCCCTCACTGCCCTCCTCACCCCCACCCCCAACAGATCAAGGAGGATAGTAGCCACCAACACACTGGTAATCCCCATGGAAACAACAAAATGTGCACAAGCAACTAGGAACAGAGCCTTTGCGTTCTATGCCCCAAAGTGCTGGAATAATCTCCCCCCCAATATCAGAGCGATCAAGGACTTCACCCAATTCAGGAAAGCCCTCAAGTATCACCTATTCCTTCTACACTTCTCGCAACTTAACGGTACTTCCCCAGCTCCCACACCCCAATCCACACCAGCAGTTCCCCACACACATCACATGCAAACCAGGATAACTCGAGACTCCAACCCAATCACCGGATATGTCAACGATGTCATACAAATGTAATAATGTATGTATCTGTGATACTAAATGTATACTGTGATACTAATGTATACTGTGATACTAATGTATGTATCTGTGATACTAAATGTATCTGTGATACTAAATTAACGAAAATGTATCAAGACCGTAAACCGTAAATAATGGACAAATGCAAATGTAAATATACTAAGACTCTGAACTGTAAATAACCAATAAGATCCAGAACTAACCATGCCGTTATACTGCATGGCGCAATGGTCCAACATGTATATAGTTACCCCAGTTACAACATGTAATGGTCTAACATGTATATAGATACCCCAATTACAATTCCAAGTTACCGCTCCTGTTCAATGTAAGCACAAGGCAGGTCTGCCCTGCCTTGTACAAGAATTGTTGATTGTTAACCGCACTGATTTTAAAGAGCGCAGTATATAAAAGCTTTTAAATAAATAAATAAATATTCAACTCAAAATATTCCTTAATATACCCTTCCACCACTCTTACTTCCCTTAAAAGGCTGTCATTAAAGTGCCAAAATTTATGCCCCACAGCCCCATCAGGTATCTTCAACCACAAGCAAACCAGCGCATGGTTTGAGCAACTTATACAGTCTATCTCCACTTCTTCCACCCTCGACATTACCAAGGCGGGGAGCCAAAAAATAATCTATTTGTGAATATATGCCATGTGGACCCCAAAAGAAGGTAAAATTCCTCCTCCTAGGGAGTAGCTCACGCCAGAGATCCAACAGGTCCTAAGCCTTCATAAAACTCGTAACCCTCTTCCTATCTCCTACCTGCCCTCCTCCCCCTCCTGTGCTATCCATTCCCAGGTTAAGCATAATATTAGAAAGCCTCCCTACTATGAACATCCCGCTCCCAAAATCCATCATCTCTGCTATTTCTGCAAATAATTTCTCCTAGAGCTCATTAGATGAATATGCATTGACCAATATATATCCTTCCTGAGCTATCAGGGCTTTTAGCATTATATATCTCCCTTTCCGATCTTTAGCAACCCATCTACGAGTACTCCCAAATACTTAGAAAATAGTATGTCCACTTCCTACCCTGAGCATTTGATGTAAAGTATTGCCCTGGGTCCTCTTTTGCCCCATAAGTCTTTCTTTCCAAGATGCGTCTCTTGTATCAACCCCACATCTATTTTAAGAAGAGCCAGCTCCCAAATCAACATGTTGGGGAAGCTCTTGGGGGCGCCCAAAGTACCGGTGATATTGGCAGGAGACTTTAATTGCCCGCATGACCCTGCACTAGATAAGTCACTGGGAGATGGGAAGGGTGGGAGTACGGAGTGGTCAAATAAAGGAGTGGGTTATCTTTGCAATATGAGAGGTTTGATTGATGCCTGGAGAATTCTGCATGAAGAGGAAAGAGACTACACGCATCTGTCGAGAGCACAACAGACATGGTCTAGGATTGATTATATCCTTGCTGCAAAACAGAGTTTTGGGAAAGTGATTAAAGTGGAGATCGAGCCAATGGTGGTATCTGACCATGCTAGGGTGACTATGGATTGGAGAAGCAGAACTAGTGGTGGGACGAAATGGTCCTTTCCCAGACATTTGTGGCAGAATGAAAAATTCCGCCAATATTTGGTTCAGCACTAGGAGGAATATTTGCGATATAATGAGGCATCTGAAGTAAGCGTAGCGACGTTTTGGGAAGCGGGTAAAGCGGTCCTCAGAGGACATATAATAGCCTATTTAGCTAAGGAAAGGAAGAGAGTCAATGCACTGATCTTGGAGCTGGCGCAACGACTCCAGGAAGCGAAAAGAGTAGCCTTAGTACAGCCACAGCGCCTGCGGGCCTACTTGGAAGTGCAGAAAGCCTTGAGTGAGGCTTTGCAGGAGAGGGCAGTACGCTCCATGCAGTATTATCGGCATCAATTGTTCCACTTTGGAGATCAGGCGGGGAGGCTCCTAGCGCGTTTGGTGAAGGAGAGAGGTGGTATTCAGAGCGTAGCCATCATCAAGGACAGGAACGGGGTACAACAGACAGAGCCCGGAAAGATAGTTCAGGTCTTCAGGCAATACTATCAAGACCTGTATACGCCTGAGGGGGAGGATAGAGTGAACGAATGAAAGTTCCTAGATGCAATTCGACTTCCGCAGCTGACGGCTGCAGACCTGCAGGAGCTTAACAAACCTATTGCGGGGGACGAGATACAGAGAATAATCAAAGCAAATAAGCCACATAAGGCCCCGGGTCCAGATTTATTTATTTACATTCTCTTATATACCGCGCTATTCTGCATCAGTGCGGTTTACATTGAACAAACTGAAATTACATTGAACAGGGCATTATAACTTGGAGATAACTATTTTACAGGGAACATGGGCTATGGAGGGTTAAGTGGCTTGCCCAAGACCACAAGGAGCACCTGTGGGACAAAAAACCCCAGTTCTTCCGGCCCAAGGTTGCTGTCCACTAGTGGGATTTGAACCCCCGACCTTCCGGCCTGAAGTACCTTGCCCCAACCACTAGGCCACTCCTCCACTCCAGATGGTTATGGGACAGAGTTTTACAAAATATTGATGACACAGGTGACACCTACGCTGATGGCCCTTTATCAGGAAGTGTTGGAGAGGGGTTTTTTCCCTAGGGATATGCGAACAGCAGCGATTACCATCATACCTAAGCAGGGCAGAGACCCAGTAGATCCCGCGTCTTATCAGCCGATATCGTTAATAAACTATGATATGAAGATAGTGACGTCGGTTTTGGCAGCCCAGTTGCAGAAGGTCGCAGCTGGAGTGGTTGGCAGTTACCAGTCGGGCTTTGTCAAGGGACGAGATGCAACATTAGTAAGGTACTGCTAGGAATGGAGAACTGTCTGCGGCAGGCTACACCCTTGATCCTGGTAAGCTTAGATGCCGAAAAGGCTTTCGATCGGGTATCTTGGTCGTACATGTTTGAGGTGTTGGCTAGATTTGGATTTGAAGGGGCTTTTCTTGAATGGGTAAGAGCGCTATATATGGACCTGCTGGCTTGTGTAACTAGTGGAGGGGTATGCTCTCAGACCTTCTCTTTGCAACGGGGGACTCGTCAGGGATGTCCATTATCTCCCCTCCTGTTTGTGTTACAGCTAGAACCGTTGTTACTGTCTCTCATTGGGGCGGAGAAGGTGAGAGGTATAGAATGGAGAGGTGGAGGTATCAAAGTGAGTATATTTGCTGATGATATGTTGTTGTGCTTAGAGGACCCACAACAGTCCTTGGAGTGTGCCTTAAGGATGATTGGCCACTTTGGAATGTTCTCAGGGCTACGCATAAACAAGAGTAAATCCCTGGTCTTGGATGTAGGAGGTCGGGTAAAGCCGAGATGGAAGGGGGCATTCCCACTGCTCTGGGCATCTGGAAAGTTCTGCTATCTTAGAATCCAAATTCCGCCCCACACCACAGAGCTGTATGAGGTTAATATTGCTCCGATGCTAGCCAAAACCATATCCCGCCTGCAGCACTGGAAAGACCTCCCCATCTCAATTATGGGCCGTGTGGCATTACTCCAGATGATAGAGATGCCAAGGTGGGTATATCTATTGCGGCATCTACCAGTGTGGTTGTGGTGATATTGCAGAAGCATATGGCTAGATTTATTTGGAGGGGGAGAAGGCCTCGTATAGCGATGGCGGTACTGATGAGACCCAGAGAGGAGGGGGGCGCGGACTTACAATCTTGTTTGCCTTCTTAGGCCGCTGAAAGACCTCATTATAGGTTCGTCCGAAATATTACCTTTGGGGTTGGTTGATCAGATGTCGGAACCTTTTCATAGAGCGTACCTTCTGCATATGGCTGATAAAGATCTTCCACCGGCCTGGAAGGGCAAGGGGTACACTAGAGTCCTTAGGCAGGTGTGGCAGGTGTTGTGTCAACAAGAGAGGCTGAGCTGGCACGCAACGGATTGTCTACCCCTGATGGGGAACGGTGATTTTGTGCCAGGGCGACAAGGTGGCGCTCCTAAGCATTGGCTGCAGAAGGGGGTGGAGTATGTCAGACAATTGAGAATGCCGAGGTCCGGGGAGGTAGAGTCCTTCCAAACTCTAGCTCAGAAGTTTAACCTAGAGCAACGCATGTTTTATTTTTATTTGCAGGCCCGTCATTACATAGGGGTCCTACAGAAGAGGCATGGGCAGACTTGGCTCGCTGAGGGCATTTGGGACTTCCTGGCTGACTGGGATGGGCGGACGTCCGTGAGAGCGCTATGTGCCGAATTGTGCCCAGGGGGAGAGCTGGGAGCTTTGGAGTTGTTAGCTACGCAGTGAGTGCGAGATGGTGCCTCGGGTGTCACGGTAGGAATATTACAAGAGGCTTTCCAGCATATAAAAACGATCTCGGACTCGGTCCGGATGCAAGAAACTCAGTACAAGTTGTTGTGGAGGGCATATGTGTCTAATGTCTGGGCGAAGAAAATAGGCTTGCTCTCGACGGATGTGTGTCAGCTCTGTGGGCTGGATAAGGGGACACTCCTACATCGCTTTTGGCTATGTACGCGGATTAAAAGTTTCTGGCAGCAAGTGTAGGATCGATTAGGGCAGTGGGGGCAGCAGGTAGGGTCACTCTCGTTGGAGTGGTGTCTATTTGGAATTGTAGGGGAGGAGGAGTGCTTATTAGTGACTCACTGTCGAAAATTGTATGATAAGGGCTTCCTGCTGGCGAAGCAATGTATCCTTAGACAGTGGGTATCTGATCAGCCCCCAGGGATAGGAGAATGGCACCAAGGGATGGTCGATTTAAGGAACATGGAGCAAAGAACGGGGCAGGTGTTGGGGGAACATAAGCAGGCAGAGTGTTGTAACATCTGGCGGATGGTGCCAGTTAGGGCAACTAATCGAAGGATGTAGAAAAAGCTGTTAGTGTAGCTGGGTTTAAAAAAGGTTTGGACAAGTTCCTGGAGGAAAGGTCCATAAACCATTATTAAAAGGGACCCAGGATATCACTGCTTGACCCAATACAAGCATTGTGGAACCTGTGTCTTTTGGGGAAACTGCTAGTTACTTATGACCTAGATTGGCCACTGTTGGAAACAGGATACTGGACTTGATGGACTTTGGTCTGACCCAGTATGGCATATCTTATGTTCTTATGACTGCTGCCCTGTTGGTTGATGTAGGCCACTGTCGTTGCATTGTCGGTCAGCACTCTCACCGCCCGCCGCCGAATCATGGGGAGAAAGCACTCCAAGACCAGATGGACTGCCCTTGTCCCCAGATGATTTCTAGACCATTGGCTCTCCTCCGGCAACCACTGTCCCTGGGCCATGTGACCATGATAATGAGCCCCCCAACCGAAAAGTCTGGGGTATCGAAAGGCATTCCTGATGCAAGTTTCACCAAGTTGAGCCAGCAATTTGAACCACCAATTCACTCGCCCAGGCCTCACCCCAGAAAACGAGGTGGACCTATACTGACTGACTGCAAAGATTTTGCCCGGATCAACCAATCATCCACATAAGAATGCAACAGGATGCCCCACTTCTGCAAGGCTGCCGCTACTACCACCATCACCTTGGTGAACACCCATGGGGCAGTGGCAGGACTGAAGGGAAGTGCCTGAAACTGAAAATGCCCCTGCTGCACCACAAAGTGCAGAAATCGCTGATATTCCGGGTGGATGGGAGTATGCAAATATACCTCGGACAGATCCATGACATCAGAAACTCCCCTTGTCAGACGGCTGCAATGACAGACCGCAGTGTCTCCATGTGAAAATGAGGTATTCGGAGGGCCCCATTTACCCTCTAAATTCAAAATGAGCTGCCAAGATCCCCCTTTCTTGGGCACCACGGGAATAGCAGCCTCGAGCTGCAGAAGACATTCAAGCGTCATCTGAACTGCAAAGGCCATGGCAGTGGCTCGACAAGGAGACACCACGAACACATCAGCGAGAAGCCTTGCAAACTCAAGAGTGTAACCCTCATGGATCACCTCCAAAACCCAGGCATCCGTCGTAAGCTGGGCCCAGGCTGGATAAAAATCGATTTAAGCGACTGCCTATCGACTGCACCTCTGCCAGGGCACCCAAACCTTTATTGGGAGGATTTAGCAGCTCCTATGGCCCCACCTCTGCCACAGTGACCACCCCATGAAAGGAGGGACCCTTCGGGAAAAAACAAGAACCTCTGAGGAACTGCCCCTCGGGCAGGGCAAAACTTACACGCCTCATGCCCCAACCCGCAAAAGAGTCTGCTGCCTTGCACTTATCCTCTGGAAGCAAAGGCACTTTAGCGTCCCACAGATCCTTCACCAACTTTTCTAGATCCTCCCTAAACAGCAGCCTCCACAAAAATGGGAGCTCACTAAACCTCATCTTGGAGGCCAGATCCGCTGACCAATTTCCACAGCCAAAAGAAACGATGAGCCGCCACTACGGTTGCCACCAACTTGACGGATGCTTTAAGCAAATCGTAAATGAGATCAGCCAAGGCAGTGCCAGACTCCAACTAGGCTGCCTCCTTGTGGGCAGCAGCCTTCACCAGCGCCACCTCTGGGATATTTTGCGACCAATGTAAACAGGCCCACGCAACATAGGAGCTACAAATGGCTCCTTCCAAAGCCAAGGCAGAGATCTCAAAAGCCTGCCTAAGCAGTGCCTCCATTCTGTGGTTCTGCAAGTCCTTCAAGGCCACATCCCCTTCCACTGGAATGGTAGTCTTCCTGGTGAATGCAGTCACCAGCACATCCACCCAGGGAAGGCGCAAGCACTCCCTCTCATCTGAAGAGATAGGATAAAGTCTGGCCACACTCCTACCAACCCGCAAGCCGATATCAGGGACCTTCCACCATTGTCTTCACCAGCCTGTGGACTGGGAAGGAATGAGGCGGCTTTTGAATACCCTCCCAGCAGTGGATTGTCTGCAATTCTTAAAGTCGCTAAGGTTTTAATGATAAAGGAAAGGAGTTCATCCCTATGAAAAATCCAGATGGCCGAGGAGTCTTCCCTAGCCAGGAACTCCCTCTCCTCCAACTCCTCAGGGTCCAAATCCTCAAAGATGGACCCTCTAGAGCCCCACAGGAACACAAAGATCCTACTGAGGCACCATCCCAGTACGGGTGCTTCCCCACTGTCAGGGCTGTCAGCCCCTCTGGTAAGAAAGGGGACCCTTCACTCCACCCCTATTGCATCAGGAAGGCCTTGTGTAGCAATACCATGAACTCTAGGGAGAAAGGGGACTTACCACCACCCCCCCCTTCCCCCCACTGCCTGAGCCTCAATGGCCCCAGAGGAGTCCAGGAACGCAGGCTGCAAAAACAAATTCCCTTCTCTCTGGAGCAGATGGGGGCCGTTCCCATCAAAAACGTGGGTGATTCAACCTCCCCCACAAGGCGATCACGGCTGGAATGCCACCACCGCTGCCCCCCCAAGCAACTATCTCTAATGTTGCTGAACTACCAGCCAAGCTTTCATGGCAGCTACGGCAAATCCCAACTGCAGACAGCAGGCTCCAATCGGCTCCTCTCTGCATCAGCCATGTGCATGCTGCATGGGAGCTCCTTCTGAACACAGACTCACCGTGATCGTGGGGGTCCCACTGTGCTGTTGCTTCCTCTCCCCAACGTTGCCTGCTGATCCCTTCTTTTTTTTATTTTTTGCTGTGATCAATCAAGCACAATGAGGAGCACTGAAAGCTCAATCCTTGCCCCCCCCCCTCCCAGAAGTTGGGGAGAAGGGGGAGCAGCCACCTCCTACTCACCTTGAGGGTTCTGAGGAGCAGATGGGGGGCGAGGCCGGTGCCACCAGGTTCTGCACCCCGAAACTGTGTCCCAGCACCCAAAATAACAAATAGCACAGGCTACCCTCATCCACCTGCTGGATACTGAGAAATACTGGTTCTTCAGGGGAACACAGGCTACTTAATAGAGAGAGGTCTTGAGTTTTTCAGTTTCCATCTGCTAGTGGATGAGCATAACCCATGCATCTGGACTGGACTGGAAGGAGCTAGTCCCACCCATAATAATTCTCTGCACCTTTTCTAGTTCTGCCATATGTGAGGAGCAACCACTAGAATTGCATACTCAAGGTATGGAGGGAGAATGAATAGATACAGAAGCATTACTACATTCCCAGTTTTCTTCTATTCCTTTGTGAGTAATTTCTAATATTTTATTGCTTCTTTGGCCATTGCTACGTTTATTTTCATATTTCACCATATTTTGCATATTTGATCGGACAATGCTGTTAAATGGGCCTGAAGGGCTATAAAAGAGTAGCTCTGTATCACCTATGAGAGGTTTGTAGGTGCCCAGCTCTTTTTGTATTTCGGATAGGTTGTTAATCTATTGGTATGTTCTGATAAGGCACAGTTAAATATTGTCCGTAATTTATTTATTTAGCTGCATTTATATCCCGTTTTTCACCGGGTCAAAGCGGTTGGGGGATACATTTAACACGAGGGGATATGAGACACATACACTAATACTTACAGGGAACATGGGCAATGGAGGGTTAAGTGGCTTGCCCAAGACCACAAGGAGCACCTGCGGGACTAAAAACCCCAGTCCTTCCGGCCCAAGGTTGCTGTCCTCTAGTGGGACTCTAGTAATGACTCCAAAATCCTCCCTTGGTGATACTATCTAATACTGAACTCAGTACTGTGCATATATTTTTTTTCTTATGTTCAACACTTGTCCACAGTAAATTTTATCTGCCATTTAGATGCATATTTATTGCTATGTTGCAGTCATTAGTGATAACCCTCATCACTGCTATGAAGTAGGATTTTACAAAATGAGGAAAGTGAAATTTGATTAAACTTAATTGTTAATGCCTTTTCCTTTAGTCTTGCCAGAATAATCCAGATGAGTAGAAAAATAAAATAAGCCCAAAGCCGAGCTCCCTCCTTTAGAAACATAGAAAAATGACGATAGAAAAAGACCACATGGCTAATCTAGTCTGTCCTTCCATATCAACTACTACATAGTCCCTTTTTTTTCTTTAGATATCCTCTGTGTTTGTCCCATGCTTTTTTGAATTCAGATACTGTCCTCATCTCTACCACCTCTACTGGGAGACTATTCCACGGAACTACCACTCTTTCCATAAAGAAATATTTCCACATATTGCTCCTGAGTCTATCCCCTTTCACCCTCATCCTATGTCCCTGTAGCAGAGCTTGCTTTCAATCAAAACAGATTCTCCTCCTGTGCATTTATGCTATGGAGGTATTTAAACGTCTCAAATCATATCACCTCTATCCCGCCTTTCCTCTAAAGTATACATATTAAGATCCTTAAGTCTGTCCTCATATGCTTTATAATGAAGACCACTAACCGTTTTAGTAGCCACCCTCTGTACAGACTCCAACCTGTTTATCTCCTTTTGAAGGTGTGGTCTCCAGAACTGCACACAATACTCCAAATGAGGTCGCAGCAAAAACTTACAGAGGTACTATCGCCTCCTTTCTTCTGCTCGCAATTCCTCTCCCTCACCCAAGCATTCTTCTAGCTTTTGCCGTTGCCTTTTCTACCTATTTAGCTACTTTTTTATAGGGGTCTTGTGCTACTTTCACTCTTGTGTTTCCAATGTCAAAGCTAATGACAAGCAAAGAAACTTATGTTTTGGTTTTCAGTTTACCACCACAGCCAAACTGATGCAATCCAAAACTTTATTCCATGTTCACTAACCCAGGAATGAGATAATACCCTACTCCATGGGCAGGCCAACTACATTCAGAGTAGGCAATGGTTTAGTTGCTGTTAGTTTTCAGAACTTGTCAGACAAAGCCCTTGAAGTTCATAGCTTCCCCAAATGGGTTCAAGACTGCTCTGGCAGGATTAAAGGAAAATAAATTAAAGTTTAAATTTCACCTTCCTTATCCTCAATGCCAGACTAGTCTGGACAAGTGGGATATACCCAAGCTTTACCCAACCAGGTGAGAAGATGATATGATAGCTCTCAGGACTCCTGCATCCAAGGCATAGTCTCTCCTGGACTACAGATCCATACTGAGACATTCAGAGTAGCGCTATAATGAAGGAAAGGGCACTACCCTGTCATTATCCTTTGGAAAGAGATCCTAATTCAGACACTTGTGCCCTTATCTGGTGAGCTCGCCAACCCTTTAGGACCTGCACACTCTTGCTTGTGAGGTCCAAAATCATCATCTGACTCATCCTGAAATCAATGCCTTAAAGATCACTGTGCCTTAACAGAACACATGAAGAGATCAATGATCTATCCAAAATACAAAAAGAGCTGGGTACCTACAAACTTCTCATAGGTTACACAAAGCTATTCTTATAGGTCTTCAGGCCCATTTAACAGCATTGTCCAATCCAAATATGCAAAATATGGTGAAATATGAAGATAGACATCTAGAATCTGTCTCCATCATTAAACTTGGACAAGCAGTCCAAAGAGTAGAAAGGACTGATGAGAATCTAGCAACTCAAATAGCGATGGAAGCAACAGAATTTGCAAAATAAGGAAAAACAAACTCTTCAAAGAATTAGATCAGCAGATAAGAAAAAACAATTAGAAAAAGCATAAATACAGTGGGAAATACATCTGTCGATCAAGACTGGCCACATGAATGGTTAAGAAGAGGAAAACTGAAACTTATGATAAGAGTTTGATAGTTGCAGCCCAGAATAGTAGATTACGGACGAGATCATTCACAACTTATTTCGTAGCTGGTTATGAAGTACTGATGGCAGAAAATGTCTATACAGAAAGACACAAGGTGGCATGCCTCATCCATTGGAAACTTTGTAAACACTAACATTGCTGTACCAGAAAATTACTGGGATCATAACCTTAAGAGAATTACAGAGATTGAAGAAGCTATGATAACTTGGAACATTTCCATTCTGATGGATAAGATAGCTGAATACAAAGAAACCTGACAAAGTGGTAAAGGAGAAAAACACCAGAACGACATTGATAATAGGTGTTTGTTCCAAGCAATTATTCTGTGACTTGTGCGGAGAGAGAGATCTTGAAATACCAAGAAATGCAGTTAGAGACCAAGAAAATGTGGCAGAAAGATATAAAAATATTTCTCATCCTATTAGGAGCCACAGGCCTGAGTAAGAGGAATTTCCAATTGCACCTTGACAAGTTGCCTATATAGGTTACGTCTTATGAACTCCAGGAGGCGGCTCTCTTTGGCACAATGCGCAAAATCAACGCATTTAAAACTCTGGCTCCCAGCGTGAAAAGCTTCGCTTCTTCAGACACCCGATCAGTGTCGGCCACAGACACTGGGAGGTAAGCCCCTCCCGATCCCTGCAGCAAAGGCCAATCAGGGCCCAACCCTCACAACATTTTAAACACCAGCTTTAATTCGCACCTGCGACAAAGGGCCCTTAGGCGTGGCCTTTGAACAGGGTACTGAGATGAACCATACAGCAGTGCCATCACTAAAGCAGCAGCTACCAACTAGCCCAAGCCAAAACCACCTGCGCTCCAAACTGATGAAAAAGCCAGAGCTCCTACACTATTCATGCTCAGCAAGACAAGATAGGCCTCTTGCACCAAGCAGCTCCTCTCCCTTCGCTCCACATTAGGAGGTGGCAATCACAGAACTTACAGACAACGCCTCAAGCACACCCTCACCAAGGAGCCAAATCACAGCTCACAGCGCTGCTCGCATAGGTACCATCCCCGCTTATAGCACAGCACAATGCTGGAGGGTCTCACATTCATGCTACTCCTATATTGTCTGGCTCAATTTGTCCTATGGTCTGAATCTTATGCTCAACAGCAGGGCCTAATCCCCTTCTTCCAAGGCCATGGCCGCCAGGGACATAGGGAAACATCCTACACCACAAGGGCACCACTCTCAGTACGCCATTGCTGGCTCATACATATAGTCTGCCGACCCCCAACAAAACATAGAAACATAGAAATATGATGACAGAAAAAGACCACATGGCCTATCTAGTCTGTCCTTCCATAACAACTACAACAGTCCCCTTTTTATCTTTAGAGATCCTCTGTGTTTGTCTCATGCTTTTTTGAATTCAGTTACTGTCCTCATCTCTACCACCCAGTACAAGACGTGATTATAAAAAACAGAGTTTATTGAATTATTCTTACTGCCAACCCGACACAGGCCGTGTTTCGCACACTTCGTCAGGGGTTGATTAGGCAGATAAAACTAAAAACATGAACATGTGAAAATAATTAATAATAAATACATAACTTTAAAACACAAAGAACAGATGATGCCATAAAAATGAAAACTTCATACACGTATAAAAACATTTACAATCTCTAAAAACATCATAATATATATGAGTAAAAAAGTGTGGGTGAAAACTAATAAATAATTAATAAACACATGATTACTCAACGAATACTTACTAAGACATAAAAAAATGCATTAAATAAGATTCTTATACACATTAATATACGAAAATAGAAGAGAAGAACTGTAGAATGTGACAAACAACGTTGAAAGAGGAATAAATACCTCTGCGATGATAAATGGAGGACTACTTTATAAATGACCTTAGTATAGTGGCAACCAAGCTAAAAATAAAAAATAAAATTAATGTAAAATTGTACTTATTAAAAACACTTAAAAGCGACATATATATATACTTCTATAAATAAATAAAAGACTGGAAGAGAACCAAAAAGAGGGGGAGAGAGAAGGTGGCAGGAGCGTATGGTGAAACCTATCTTCAATGGGATCAAACCATATAACCCAAAAATACTTGTTTTAAAAGTGACTTAAGAAAAATTTTTGATTATACACATAGGTAATTTTTTGTGATTAAGAAAGTTAAAACTAATTGGAGAGGTGGAGACCTAAATAAGACCATGTTGAGGTTGGAACAGAGGTTTATATATTTATTGAAGTCCCTAGATCCAAATGGTCTCAATCTGGACAGTGATCTTTCCGTCTTTTTATAACCATTGTTTACTTAGATAGAGATGGCGCGTATGTTTTCTGGCCTCCTTTTAGTATTAGTTTTTATAGTTGAGGTATACTATGATCTTATTTTATCATGTTTGTTCAATTGATTCTTTATGTCTTTAATCATGGTTTTAACTATGACGTTATAGATCACTTGCATTTTGGTGTCCCATTGTTAATCAGTCATATACTCAATTTCACTGTCCAATAAGTATTCATGTTATCTGTATTGGGTATTATTCTCCTTTCCCATTTATGTCAGAGCACTACTTATTTATTTATTTATTTAATTATGTCTTAATGAGTGGTTTAGAGTTGGTTTTAGTAGTTCCTCTTTTCCTGGTTTTTAGGATTTCTTCCTTGGTCTTGGCGGGACCGGAGGCATAGTTTTAGTTTAGATATAATTAGTCACGGCTTTACATGAAAGGATCCACATCTTACAATTATGGTTTAGTATGGCTCTCCTGGTTTTACTGTCCTCACTTTCGTTAATATGATTCTGAATAAGTTATTTTATCATGTTTTATGTTATTTTATCATGTGTTTTGCTATTGATTTTGCCCATAGTTTCTTTTAGGGTCTAGTTCCAAGGTGGTATTGTCTGTGTATGCCTTATGGGTTGGTGTTCACTGGTCTTTTAAGGCAAACAACTAGGTTCTGAGTTTTTATGTTATCAACACTGTATTTTAATAGTTTTTTAATCGTATTACAATTAAGTCATCATGTAGTTATTTATTCATTTCTGTTTTATCAGTCGTTCATTTATGGTTTCAGTAGTTCATTTTTGGTTTTAATAAGAGGTACAGTTTTAGTACAAAAATCAATGAGAGTGGTTATATCTGTCTGATATCTGTGATAATTTATTCAGTTATGATACCCCTTCACTCCTGGATAAGTCAGGGTTGCATATGTTGCACTTGTGGGTCCTCTTTCGTTCTGGCTGTCCTCCCGCTCCGCCCCTTTTTCAGCCTTCGTGGATATAATTGATGTGCACCTGCGCCGGCGTCTTCTGAAGATTGTTTTTGGCAGTGTAAGAAGAGCCCTCACACGGTTAACGTCAGGTTTGATTTTAGATAATATTTGGATTTGTTTGATTTGGTTTTTTTCAAATCATTACACTCTTCTTTAGTGCATTTCTTTGTTTCCGTTAGTTAAATAGTGCACTAATACCGGCGTTCTGCAGAAGTCGCTAGCAGCAGTTTAAGATAAAGCAACTTTCGGTTTGTTTATTTTATTTTATTCATCAAGTTTCATAGTATTTTAGTTCTAATACATGCATGGGTATATTGTCATCGTTTAATTTCGAATTTGCAATACATGTATCTCCCTTAGTGGATTCTTTTGTTCCTTTTAGTTAAAAGTGCGCTAGTGCCGGCGGTCTGCACAAGTTGCTATCTACAGTATAGAACAAACGGCTCTTGGTTAGTTCAAATTCTATTCACCACATTGTATTTAATTTTAGTTTTTAACGTAGGTATGGTCAATTTTCTTATTCATGAAATGGTCTCTTAAAAAGGTGAACCCTTATTCACAATTAAAGCAGTCAGCTGTTTACGTTTTTTACAGTCCTCTTTCAGCGACATTGATTTATGGTCTAATATATAATGAATGTAGATTAGAATACCTCATGGGTATAATCAAATTTTTTTCTTAAGTCACTTTTAAAACAAGTATTTTTGGGTTATATGGTTTGATCCCATTGAAGATAGATTTCACCATACACTCCTGCCACCTTCTCTCCCCCCCCCCCCCTCTTTTTGGTTCTCTTCCGGTCTTTTATTTATTTATAGAAGTATATATATATATATATATATATATATATATATATATATATATATATATATATATGTCATTTTTAAGTGTTTTTAATAAGTACAATTTTACATTCGTTTTTATTTTTTATTTTTAGCTTGGTTGCCACTATACTAAGGTCATTTATAAAGTAGTCCTCCATTTATCATCGCAGAGGTATTTATTCCTCTTTCAACGTTGTTTGTCACATTCTACAGTTCTCTTCTATTTTCGTATATTAATGTGTATAAGAATCTTGTTTAATGCATTTTTTGATGTCTTAGTAAGTATTCGTTGAGTAATCATGTGTTTATTAGTTTTCACCCACACATTTTTACTCATATATATTATGATGTTTTTAGAGATTGTAAATGTTTTTATACGTGTACGAAGTTTTCATTTTTATGGCATCATCTGTTCTTTATGTGTTTTAAAGTTATGTATTTATTATTAATTATTTTCACATGTTCATGTTTTTATTTTTATCTGCCTTATCAACCCCTGACGAAGTGTGCGAAACACGGCCTGTGTCGGGTTGGCAGTAAGAATAATTCAATAAACTGTTTTTTATAATCACGTCTTGTACTGGGTCCGTTGTTACACGTGATTATTTGCCTTTTCGTGGTGGTGTCTCATCTCTACCACCTCCACTGGGAGACTATTCCACGGATCCACTACTCTTTCCGTAAAGAAATATTTCCGCATATCACTCCTGAATCTATCTCCCTTCACCCTCATCCCATGTCCCCTCGTAGCAGAACTTGCTTTCAATTGAAAGAGGCTCTCTCCCTGAACATTTATGCTACAGAGGTATTTAAACATCTCAATCATATCACCTCTATCCCGCCTTTCCTCTAAGGTGTACATATTAAGATCCTTCAGTCTGTCCTCATATGCTTTATAATGAAGACCACTAATCATTTTAGTAGCCACCCTCTGCACCGACTCCATCCTGTTCACAAAATCTTATAGACCTAATTCTAATCAGTCTGAAAACCTGAACTGCATGCTCATAAATGCTTGCTCTATCCGGAATAAATGGCCTGCCTCCTTGACTATCTCGAACACTGGAATCTAGACCTGCTCTTCGTCACGGAGTCACAGCTCACAGACATCGTACTCACTAACCAACTAAAGTTTCCTGGTTATGACCTCTTTAACTGCCCTAGAAGAAATTGAAGGGGCGATTTAATCCTCATAATAGCCAGAAGCATTTTCCATTTCCATTGCTGGACTTCCCAGAGCACAACCAACCTTGATTATATCATGATCTCAAACAAGTTCCTAGCAGTGGGTCTGTTCTACCTTCACCATCCGCATGCACTGATAACCTATCCACAATCTTTGACTTAGCATGCAAATGGAATACCCAACAAAAAATATTCTGGCTGCTAGGCGATTTCAACCTCCCAGTGCTCCCAACCAAGCACTCTAAAGCCTTTCTTGACGCCCTGAACTACAATCAATTAATACAAATACCGACCCACACAAGAGGAAACACCCTGGACCTCATCTTTACCTCCCTCACCCCTCCACAGATTGACTAGCCAGAACCCACCGCTGGTCCTCCCTGTCCCCTAGTCGGACCACAATGCCATCAGTTTCCACATCCCTATGGACTCAGAAGATCAGCTGCCTTCTGGAACCACCCCTCCAACCTCTCACCACTTCAGGTATTTTAACAAAGAAGCCTTCCTCCAAGATACTCTTCAGCCTCTCTCCTACCTGACACCACGAAGCCCACCAGGAAGAATCACACAGCCATATGGTTCACTGCCGAGCTGCGTGAATCCCTAATACGTCTCAGGAAGCTTGAGCTACGCTGGTGACACTCCAGACTCTCCCACGACTGTGTTGAATACATGAACAGCTCACATGAACATCGTAAAGCAATTGACCAGAAAAGAAAGGAATACCATACCAATATCCTGATGCGCTCTCTTAATAAGCTTCAAGAACTTTTTGGTCTTATTAAGTCCCTCACAAAGGACACATCTAAGAACTATCTGGCAGATACCCCCAGCCCAGAAGCCTTTGCCGCACACTTCCACAGCAAAACAAGTATGATGAGGTCTCACTCAGCATATCCTCTTTTGGAAGATCCTCACAGGGACAACCCCCCCTACAGGGAGGAGTGGCCTAGAGGTTGGGGCAAGTTACCTCAGGCCGGAAGGTCGGGGTTTGAAATCCCACTAGAGGACAGCAACCTTGGGCCGGAAGGACTGGGGTTTCTAGTCCCACAGGTGCTCCTTGTGGTCTTGGGCAAGCCACTTAACCCTCCATTGCCATTTTCCCTGTAAGTATTAGTGTATGTGTCTCATATCCCCTCATGTTAAATGTATCCCCCAATTGTGTTGTGACACCACTGATTGAAGGATAAGGTGCTATACAAAATTGTCTAAATAAATAAATAAATACAGAAGACTGTTCTCCCCAAGCTAGAGGCCTTTTACCCATACTCCACTGAGAGATCGAGATCATCATATGCGGGGTGAATACCACCACTGCTCCAACCGATCCATTCCCTGCATGCTCGATCAAGTTAGCGCGATCTGACCTATTCACCGCCACTGCCAGAATCATACACCTTTCCCTGACCACAGGTGTGCTACCACTGTCGCTGAAACCCGCCTCCATCAGACCATTGCTAAAAAACAATAAGTTAGATCCTTCGGACTTCAGCTCCTACAGACCCATATCCAGCCTCCCTTTCCTGGCTAAGATAATAGAAAATATTGTCCAGCAACAAATCCAGGATCAGGTTGACTCCCACACTCCCTTTAACCTATAGCAGCATGGGTTCCATCAGCAGCATGAGGTTGAAACTCTTCTGGCTATCCTCTTTGACAGACTCCTCACATGAATAGATAAAAAGAAGCAGGGATTCACCCTAATATTCCTGGACATTACCTTGGCCATTGTTACGGTCAGTCATAATCTTTTACTTATCCAATTACAGCAAAATGGGAAACAGAACACAGCCCTTGACTGGTGTAGATCTTACTTGACTGGTCATCAGCAACAGGTACTCATAGGAGCGCTGACGTCAGACATTCCAGCAAATGCAGGGAGTCTCGCAGGGCTCATCTCATCGACCTAGCTCTTCAACATCTATATCCAGCTGCTCTGCGCAATAATTCAGTCATACAACATTCTATGCCATATATATGCAGATGACGTCTTACTATACACCCCATTCTCCATAAACAGTCCTAACTTCTCCATCATTACAGAATGTTTCACTGCTGTTTCAGAATGGCTCTCCGCACACAACCTTAAAGTCAACTGTAAGACGACGGAAGTCTTATTTATAACCGGAGACCAAACATTTATCTCCCCAACTTCCCTGCAGGTGAATGACAGAGCTGTTGATGAGGCATGAGGTGTGCTACCTGGGAGTCATCTTGGACCAGCAACTGAGTATGGAAGCACACAAACGAAATGTCATCAAGGCAGTTTACCATAAGATAAGGACCCTCCATCTACGCCTGCTCCTGGACCCCTCAGACTTTCGCACAGTATTGCAGGCGCTCATCCTCCCACACCTGGACTATTCCAATATTATTCTCCAAGGCCTGCCAAAACACGCACTCCAACCACTCCAATTGGCCATGAACACAGCTGCCCGAACACTGCATGGAGCATCCAGATTCAAACACGTCACATCAATCTTAATGTAGTTACACTGGCTCCCAATAGCAAGCTGTCTGTTTTACAAATCCCTATTGATGACGTTCAAGATCCTACACGACATGTCTGTGGACTCCCTTGCGCAATTATACAATGCACCCCAAACACCACAATGAGGAGATCAAGCATGACAAACACTCCGACGATCCCTTCATCAATAAGGACCTGCACCCAATCCACCAAAAAACGTGCTTTTTCTTTATATGCACCAACTCTGAGGAACACCCTCCCTGCTTCAATCCAAGCTATCTCAGACCATACAACCTTCAGAAAAGCCATAAAAACTCACTTGTTCCAGTTATTCTACAACCACGTCCCATAGATAGGACATGTCCAATGCCTGTCAACCCATAGCTCAGCCTCCCCTATGTAACTATTAAGATCTATTTACCAACTTGTATTTAGTTTCCCCTGTTCTACCAATGTTCCTCCTGACCTATCCAAGTTGATGTTCCTGTTCAATGTTAATCACTTGTACCAGTTTAATACCTATTCTATGTAATACCTGTTTAATACCCATTCTATGTAAAACAGTTTGATTGCTCATGTTCTATGTAAACCATGCTGATTTTGAAATAGTGCAGTATATAAAAGTAAATAAATAAAATTTGGTGAAATTGCCCTGAATGACCTACAAGCAACTTGAGAATGGCTCTCCCTGTGCTGACCTATATCACCTGAATTCCTCACCATTAGAAGAGAGGCCTGATTCCAACACAAGTGAAACATTACCCTCTCTTGATCCCTCCCCTACCAGCTCACTATTGTCCTGACTCTAACTTTACTTTTCTTTCTAAGCTACATGAGAAATTAGCCTTTTCTCAACTCTCCTCTCACCTGGACTCTACTCTTGCTCTACACCCCCGTCAGTCTGGGTCCTGTCTAGGCCATAGCACTGAAACTGTCTTTCTTTCTTTAGTGAGTTTCACAAATTGCATGATCGTAGTGATATCTATGGTGATTTCAAGCGATCTATCCGTGTCGATCACGCTATTCTTCTTACTCGACTGCACGGCTTTGGTCTTCAGGGTGTCGTTCTCCACTGGTTTCACTTTTTTCTTTCACAGCGGTCCCTTTTCTATATCAGCAGGCAATTTCTTCTTCTTTGCGGTGCCCCACAAGGTTCTGTACTTGTCCCTCTTCTATTCAATATCTATCTGATCCCTTTAACCCTTGTAATTCAGCAACATGGAATGTCTGCTCATTACTATGCAGACGACATCATACTACTTCATCATACTGATCCTGTTGCACCCGATCTTTCCCCTCTCAATCCCTGTCTGTCCAGCATCTCAACTTCGCTATCTGATCATTTTCTCCATCTGAATCCCAACAAATCCGCAGCACTCTAGTTCACCTTTGGCATCCCCTCTCCCATCTTAGCTCCCTCTCTTCCAGGTTCTCCTATCCCATTAGTTGACTCCCTCAAATATCTCTGTTATCCTCAATTACGCGCTACCCTTTAAGGCTCATCTCTCTTCCCTTATTCGCCGCTGTTTTCTTTCACTTTGACACATACATGCTATCCATCCTTTTCTCTCCGTCCCCTCCCTAACTATCTTACTTCTCACACTAGTTATTGTAACCTTTCGCAGCTTCCTATGTTCGGTTGCTCTCCTGTTGGTCCTGGGTCCACTTCGCAGAGGGAGTAGGGTTTGTAGCACAAAAAAAAGGTTTTTATATAGAAATAGGCCTCTTACATAGGTACAGAAAAGAGGTATAGAGTAGTTACTCACCTGTAACAGGTGTTCTCCAGGAGCAGCAGGAATCAGTCCTCACATATGGGTGACATCGACGTCGATGGAGCCCCCATGCAGAGCATTTCCCCAGCTTTCTAAGAAAGCCTTTGGGAATACACCCACGCATGCGCGGTCCCCTTCCCGCCCAAAGGTGCCATCTTGCTCAGTCAGATGACATAGCTAAAAGACAGCACAAAAAACTAAATGAACTATGTACAACTGCAACTCCCAGGGGAGGAGGGTGGGTTGTGAGGACTGATTCCTGCTGCTCCTGGAGAACACCTGTTACAGGTGAGTAACTACTCTTTCTCCAGGACCAAGCAGGAAGTCAGTACTCACATATGGGTGACTCCCTAGCTCTGAGCTACCAGGAACCCAGGCTAAAAAATAGAGCTCCCTCTGTGAAGCCTCAGCATCAGGGAAAGAATTTTACTGAGAACAGATCCCACCAGTAGCCCAACAAGAGGGCTGGAGGGCAGGAGTTCCCTAAACCTCAAAGGGATTCCGGAGTACTGCCTGGCCAAATGCACTGTCCCTACGGGACTCCCTCTCCAGGCAGTAATGGGCTGCAAAAGTCTGGCTTGAGGACCAAGTTGCAGCCCTACAGATGTCTGCCAACGGTACAGAACGGAGATGAGCTACTGAGGCAGCCACTGCCCGGACACGGTGAGCTGTGACTCTACCCTGCAAGGGAAGGTCTGCTGCCCTGTAAGTCCAGGTGATACAGTCCGCCACCCATATGGACAAGGTACGCTTGGAGACAGGCAACCCCAAGTTGTTTGGGTCAAAGGAGAAGAAGAGCTGAGTAGCCCTTCTATGACCCTTAGTACGCTCAATGTAGAAAGACAAGACCCTTCTACAGTCCAGGGTATGCAGGACTTCCTCAGCCCGGCTGGCATGGAGCCTAGGGAAGAATGCTGGAAGAAGCACCTCCTGGTTGAGGTGGAAAGGGGAGACTACCTTTGGGAGGAACTTAGGATGAGTCCTAAGGACTACCCTGTTCCTATAGAAACAAATGCATGGCCTGTCACAGACCAGGGCTTGAAGTTCACTCACTCACCTGGCCGAGGTCAGTGCCACTAGGAAAAGAGCCTTCCAAGAAAGGAAGCGAAGAGGACACGTAGCCATCGGCTCAAAGGGAGGGCGAGTAAGCTGCTGCAAGACCACATTCAGCTCCCACTCAGGGGCTGGCGGACAGAGAGGAGGCTTTAGCAAGACAAAGCCTCTGAGGAAGCGGGACACCAAGGGGTGAACCGATAAAGAGTGCCCTTCCACCAGTGAGTGGTGGGCTTCCAGAGCAGAAAGGTATACCCAAACAGAATTGGACTTAAGACCCTGATTAGACAAGTGCAGCAAGTACTGAAGCACCACTGGCACAGGGCAGGAGAAAGGGTTCTCCTGGCGTTGGTCACACCACAAAGAGAACCGTTTCCACTTCAGGGCATAGGTCTTTCTGGTGGATTGCTTCCTAGAGGCCAAGACCACATCTTCAACTTCCTGAGGCAGGCCCCAGGGAGCCAGCACTACCCTTGCAGCCTCCAGGCCATCAAATTGAGAGTTTTGAGATTGGGGTGCAGAAGGGAACCCTGATCCTGAGAAAGAAGGTCGGGTTGCAACCCCAGAGGGAGTGGTGTGTCCACCGCCAGCTGTAACAGAAGCGGGAACCAGGGCTGTCTCGGCCATCTGGGGGCTACCAATATGACCGAGGCCCTGTCCCTTTCAATCTTGAACAATGTTTGGGCTACCAGGGACGTGGGAGGAAATGCATACAGGAGGCCCTTGGACCATGATATCAGGAAGGTATCCGCTGCCAATCTCGTGGGATGCGGTTGTCTGGAGCAGAAGTGAGGCAGCTGCCAGTTCAGGGGACTGGCAAAGAGGTCTTTGGATGGAAGTTCCCATTTCAGGAAAATGTTCTGAACCACCAAAGGGTTCAGTTGCCATTCGTGAGGCTGTAGAACCCTGCTCAACCTGTCTGCCAGGAAATTTTCGTGGCCAGGAAGATAGACTGCCCTGAGCAGCATATGGTGTTGAAGTGCAAAAGAGCAGAGGGCCTGTGCCTCCTGACACAGGAGTCTGGACCCCGTGCCCCCTTGTTTGTTCACATAGAACATTGCCACCTGGTTGTCTGTCTGTACCAAGACAGATTGGTGGGCCAGGGTGTGAGAGAAGGCCTTGAGGGCTAAGCGTATCACCCTGAGTTCCAGCAGATTGATTTGTTGCGTGGCCTCCAATGGAGACCACAGGCCCTGTGTGCACTTGTCCAGACAATGTGCCCCCCAGCCCTGCAGGGAGGCATCGGTTGTGAGTACCACAGTGGAAACAGGTACCTGAAAAGGAATTCCCTGTAGAAGGTTGGGGGGGGGGGGGTGTAGCCACCACTGCAGGGAGTTCAGGAAGGGTTTGGACACCCTTACTTTGTCTCTTAGGCTTCCTGTAGCCTGCCTCCACTGAATCCTGAGACACCACTGTGCAGGCCTCATATGCAGGCGAGCACTGGGAGTCACATGTACTGTCGATGCAATGTGGCCCAGGAGCCTTAGAGTCTGGCGGAAACCAGTAGGTTGTTTAGGAACTGGCTGGCCAAGTCCATCAGCCTTCCCGCTCTGTCTGCTGGCAAATAAGCCTTTGCTTGCAGGGAGTCTAACCGTGCTCCTATGAACTCGAGGTTCTGAGAGGGGAGCAAAGTGGACTTTGCGAAGTTTATGACAAAGCCTAGTTGCTGAAGGAGAGAGACAGTATGGAGGGTGGCATGCCTGGCCTCCTGGAGAATCTGACCCCTGATGAGCCAGTCGTCCAGGTAGGGGAAGACAAAAATACCCTGGTTTCTCAAGTAAGCCGCCACCACAGCCAGGCACTTTGTGAAGACCCGTGGGGCAGACGTTAGGCCAAAAGGCAGTAACCTGTACTGAAAATGGTTTCCTCCCACCACGACCCTTAGGTACTTTCTGTGGTCTGGATGAATGAGGATGTGAGTGTACGGATCCTTCAGATTTAAGGAGCATAGCCAATCTCCCTGCTGGAGGTAGGGTAGCAGTGTTCCAAGAGTAAGCATCTTGAACTTTTCCTTTTCCAAGAACTTGTTGAGATTTCTCAAGTCCAGAATGGGCCGGAGACCTCCAGTTCTCTTTTGGCACAAGAAAGTACCTGGAGTAGAAGCCCTGCCCCAGCAGGTGGGGAGGTACAGGCTCCACCGCCCTGTCTTGAAGCAGACCTTGCAGTTCCTGGAGAAGGAGTTTCTGATGCAGAATAGGCCTTGGAAGCTCCACTGGGAAGTAGGAGGGGGGTACTGGATTGAAATGGAGCAGATAGCCCTTCTGGACTATGCTCAGTACCCAAGCATCTGTTGTGATGGACGGCCACTGGTGGGCAAACAGGGCAAACCGACCTCCCGTGCTGAGGTGGGCCAGCAGAGGTGGAGAGGCTATGCAGTGGTAGTCAAAAACCCCCTCCCTGCTGAGGAGGAGCAGGAACTGGATGCTTGGGGGCTTTCTGCCTACGGGGCCCATGTCCCTGCCCCTTGGCCTGCTGACCCTGCTGGGGAGGCCTGATAATGAGGGAAAGGTTTGTAGGCAGATGCCTTCCTCGGGTAAAAGGCCTTTTTCCCCCGAGCCCTTTTTCTTATGAGAAGGGGCAGAAGTTTTTCTGGACAACTTTGTCCTCGTCAGAGTCTCGATCTCGAGCTCAGCGGCCTTTTCGGCCATGGGCTTGCCGAAGAGGTTTTCACCACGGCATAGGACATCGACCAACTTGTCCTGTACCCATGGCTCGAGGTCTGATGACTGTAGCTATGCCTGGCGTCGAGCACCGATGCCGGCCGCCGCTACGCGGGCCAAAGCCTCGAAGCCATCGTAGGCCACCCGGGAGTTGAATTTTGAGTATTCCCAGATCCCCGGGGACAAGGACTTGAACCTCTGCAAAGGTTCCCCGGAGAGGCCAGCCGAGAACCCGGCTATCTCCTTAGCCAGGTCCCACAAGTACATGCCCATGTACAGCTGGTAGGACTGCACACGGCAAGCAAGCATCGAGCCCTGGAAGCACTTTCTGCCGATGGCATCCAGGCTTCGGGCCTCCCTTCCGGGGGGCACCGCGGAGTGCATCTTCTGGCTCTTCAGACGATGCATGGCCGATTTCACAACCATAGAATGGTGCGGCAGCTGTGCCTTCTGGAACCCAGGGCTCTTTCGGACTCGATACATGGAATCGATCCGCTTGCTCAAAACTGGCACCGAGGCCAGTGCCTCCCACATTCGGAAGAGGAGCCGTTCCAGCATCGGAGGAACCGGCTCAGTAAAGGCCTCCCACGGGGGAGAGTCATACTGCAGGGCATCGAGCTCTTCGGCTCGAGGCTCCTCCTCGGGATCCGCAGGAACATTCGAAGTCTTGGCCATGTCCCTGACAAACTCCGAGAACCGGGTGTCCTCTGGTGGGGACCTACTCCGGGGCTCGGACTGTGGTGAGTCCGAAGGGACACACCGAGTCCGAAAGGTCTCGGGGGACCCCTCATCCTCTGTCTCCCACGCAGACTCATCCGAGGAAGAGTCGAGGGGCTCCGACCGCACGGGCTCCAGCAACACCCGCCCCGACGCCGGGGCCATCGGCGTCGACGCCCTTGGTCCTGAACGGGAGGTCGAGGGAGACCGTGACCGAGTCCGGACTCGGGCCTTCATGGCTTCGAGAACCGGCTCGGTCTCCGGGGTCGACTTAGACGTCGTCGTCCCGGTGGTCGGGGCAGATGCGCCAGTCAGGCTGGCCATCAGCACCCGCTGCTGATCCATGAAGGCAGACAGTCTGCACTCCAAGGCTGTCAGCCTGAGTCCAAGCTCAGGAGACTCAGCAGCCACCGACTCGGGCCCCGAGGACAACAGGACTTACATGCTCGACGGACTCCGGCTCTACACGGGATACCTTAGTTGGCTTCTCCAGCTCCAAGGGCGGCAGTCAGGGGTCCGAGACCAGGCCCTCGAGGAACCAGGGGCATCCTCCGACACCGCCCTCACGAGCTTTCTCTTCCTCTTATGCTCCTGACTGGGGGACCCCCTTTCAGAGGAACCCCGGCGAAGCTTGGGGTCCGACTCCCGAGACGTCGAGGCCTGTGACGAGGTCCGGGCTCGACCAGAGGCAGAGTCAGAAAAAATTCTCTCCTTCTGATGCTGCCAGCTTCTGAGTGCCTTAGTGGACATCTTTCCACATGGGACAAAGACCTTGGGATCATGGTCTGGCCCGAGGCAACGCAGGCAGCAGTCGTGTGTGTCGGTAAGAGACATGAGCTTCTTACAACAATCACACTTTTTAAAACCACTGGAGACCATCGGGGAAAAAAGGACCCCCGCGAGGTCAAAAGACCGGCCCTCCAGGGAAAAAGAAAAAGAGCGCGAACGCGTGCCACGAAGGGCAAAAAAACGAAAAATAGAGATCGGGTTGATACCGGCATACCGAACCCAGGCAGGAAGGGGAACCGGCGTCGAACCGGACAAAAAGAGAGCGAAAATCGCAGAAAAAAATCAAACTTTTCCGGGTGACACGGACACACACGTCCGTTGGGCTCCACAGAAAAAGAAAGACTGAGCAAGATGGCACCTTTGGGCAGGAAGGGGACTGCACATGCGTGGGTGTATTCCCAAAGGCTTTCTGAGAAAGCTAGGGAAATGCTCCGCATGGGGGCTCCATTGACGTCGATGTCACCCATATGTGAGGACTGACTTCCTGCTTGGTCCTGGAGAAATAGTGGTTACCGAGCTGCTTCCGTGTATATCAATGACTCGATGTGTGTGGGAGAGAGAGAAAGGGGGGGGGGGAGGTAAAGAGAAGTGTGTGTCAGAGTCTCATAGTAAGAAGTGTCCGATGAATAGGAAGAGAGAATATTTTTGTCCTTTTCTGTATTTATAGTGAAGTTCTCCTTTTCCAGCACCTCCCTTTGTCATACTTGGATCTGTTTGAGGTCTGTTATCACCTGATTTAGCAAGGAGGGGCTCTTGTCCTGCAGACTAATCTCATCAGGCATGCTAAGCCCATCAAGTCTGGAGACGTCCTATCTGACATCACCAGGGTGTCAGAACTGCCTGCAGGCCAATGTCTGGGAAAAGCCATGAAACCTATGCTAGGCATAATGTCATGCTGTATGGTGACATCTCCCACATTTTTTTTTTCTGGGAAATGGTGGAAGCAAACCTGTGGTATCTGTCCCCGCTGCAATTACTATATACATGATAGTAGGCAGCTTGTCTGCTACCTCCTGTTTAAATACCTTGCTATGTCCAGCAGGTCCCCTATCCTGCACAGGACTGTCTCTAGTGTTCTAGAGATGAGCAAGTCACATTATGAGTCCAAACCTCGTGTCTTAGGTAGGGCAGCCACTACAGGGTGGGGAAAGCACAGTTACTTACCTGTAACAGGAGATCTCTGGGAACAGCAGGAATAAGTCTTCACATATGGGTACATCGGTACCGATGGAGCCTGCTTGGGAACGCTCCCCAGCGTCAAAAAAGAAAGCTTTGGGAGCATCCCACACGCATGAGCGCTGCCTTCCCACCCATTCACTTCCCTCTCATCAGTTGGGTTTGTAGCTGAGACCAAAGGAGGTAAGTAGACAAATTAGAGAGAGAGAGAGACAACTCGGGGCAGCCGCCTCTTCTTTTAAAAGAAAGCGCTATCGGGCGCGCTCGCGCCTGGCGGGCCCACGCCTGAGGGCCTTTCCAGAGGGCCCTTTGGCGTGGCCCATAGGCGGAGCCCCCACACCATCGAAAATGGCTAAGAAGAAATCGGCACCCGAACTTTCTTATCACAACAATGAAACGCAAGTATGACAGATCACACCAACAGGACTTTTAGAGAAAAGAAAAGAAACATTAAATCCCCAACGCACCACGACTAACAGTTAGTAAATATATAGACCAGCTTACTAGACTACTGCATTGTCTCTATACTGATTAACCCATCAGATAAGTTACTAGCTTGCCAGATACTAGTTAATGAATATAAAGCTGCTTACTATTCAAAGCTACTGACTCTATATTACTCGATCTACCAGATAAGTTATCAGATAAGAGACAGTAATTTATACAAAGGCTAGATAATACGCCACTCCAGGCAAGACTCTTTCCTACAGCTTAAGAAATAAACACCTCACAAGCCGGTATATGATTTTAAATATGTTTGTATAAAATTGTTGTTTGAACATCTGTCCTGTACATTCCATATCTTAGGCGGTTAAACAACAACCCTTCCCATTCCCACAAACAAAATCCTTTCCTTTTCAATCAAGCAAAAATTCACTCCTGTTCAAACAAAGATACCCCAAAACAAACCAAGAGAATGCACCCAATTCTAACACTAGCTAGTATCTATTTTATTATAGGATTCCCCACGTGGTCGAATGCCTGTAAATCAGACCTCAATACTATCCCCATACTTCAGAGCAATGGTAAGAGATGGTCAGATAACCCCTACCAATCCTCAACGGTCACTACCCGCACGCCTCACTCACACTTACTCCACATCTCCTTACAACAATGCAAAAAACATCAACCAACCAAACACCAACTTACACTTAAATGTGCTCTCAACGCCAGGTCGATACGCTCAAAATGGTCGGCGGTCATTGATCTAATATCCATCTATGACCTAGACATCTTGATGATCACAGAAACCTGGCTATCTGAATGCGATAATGTCCTGCTCAATCAAATGCTGCCCCCCGGTTTTTCAATCTACAACTGCCACAGAACCAATAAGAAAGGAGGTGGAGCTCTCATCATCGCAAGGACTGAATTACAATTCCGTCTGAATAATGCCACCAGCACAACCCACCTAGACACAATCACAATAGAGAATGATCAATGCACAATTAATTTATTATATAGAGCACCAACACCCTCAGCAGATGATCTTTCGTCAATAATTAACATAGCTTGCAGCACAAATAAAGCACAGTTACTTAGCTGTAACAGGTGATCTCTGGGAACAGCAGGAATAAGTCTTCACATATGGGGTAGGTCGGTACCGACGGAGTCTGCGCGGGAACGCTTCCCAGCGTCCAATCAAAGAGCTTTTGGAAGCATCCCACCACGCCTGCGTGCTGTCTTCCCATCTTTCCCAACTGCCTCTCCTCAGTTAAGTTTTAAGCTGAGACAAAGAGAGAGAGAGAGAGGAAAGGAAAGTTAGAGATACAACTCCTGGGGAGGTGGGTGGGTTGTGAAGACTTATTCATGCTGTTCCCAGAGATCACCTGTTACAGGTAAGTAACTGTGCTATCTCCAGGAACAAGCAGGAATGAGTCTTCACATATGGGGACTCCCAAGCTGAGATGCCTGGAGTCCCAGCATGTCATAGGTTGGAACATGCTATCCCCCACACCACCAGGCATCCTGAGGATGGAGGGTAGGAGTTGAAGAGAGAAAGGTGCTGTGGAACAGTTAACCTAGCATAGGATTGTAGACAAGGAGTCCATGTGTGGATGATAATTGTCATCAATGATATTGCAAAGAAAAAATATTGCAATATGGACCTCCCCTAACAGCACTTCAGAGAAGTATGGAGGTTCATGGGATCTACTAAGGAACCCAGTAGAGGAACCTCGAGAAGGACCTCACTGTAAGTGGAGGTAGTAACCCTGTAGGAAAAGCAATGGAGGTCAGAATCCTGAAAGGTAACAGGTAACCCCAGTAGGGAAAACTGGGGTAGTACAAAAACGGTGGGCCTTCAGCGGAAGGCTTTATGATAAAAGCCGAACTCTTTTGCAGCAGAGTGGCTCACTCTTAGGAACAAAAGAGAGAGGCTAACCGATTTGGACAAACAGGCCCAGTCCTTGTGGGGAGAAAGGGTATGGGAACCCCTTGTATCCCAAAAGAAAGGACAACGCCAGAGGCGTTAGAGCCTGTGATTAGCTGAAGATCCACAATGTCTCTCCTAACTGAGGTCAGCTGGGAGAGATATTGGAACATGGAGAGCTTCAGGGGTATCTAACCTTAAGGTTATGGTAGGTGTTAACTACCACGAAGTGGTTGTGAGTGTAGGACCCTAAAACATGCTGGATAGCATAAGTATGGGTAAAGCCCATCTGTCAGAATCATATAGCTATATGAGCCTCGACAGTCAGGTAGATAAGCAGAATACATATCTACCGATAGTAAAATATCTCGAAAGAGACATATAGATATACATATATATATATATATATATATATATATATATATAATATATATATATATATATATATATAAAACCTATAAATATATGAGAATATATCTATAGTGAGATATGAAGGGCATAAAATACCCACAAATGAAGGTGGAACCTACTTGAGAAGATATATAGAGAATCAATTCCCACTGGTTATGGCTACAGGGATGCATGTTAGTAGAATAACCAGGATAGGTACGTGAAAAGCAGAGGATGATATCAGTCTGCAGCCAGCAAGTCCCGAGTATTCTAGAACTCTAGCATGGTAAGTGAACAGAAGACGCATAGGAATGAGATACCATGCTGACCTGCTTAAGGGCAAAAAGGTATCATGCGTTCTTACCATGAGGACGAGCTGGAAGGAGAAAACATATTCCCTATTGGAAAATACTATGGACCAAAGCAGGGAATTAGCAACTCCTTAAGCTTTCACGTAAAAGGAGGCCTATGTCCTTTATATTAAAAGGAGAATTTTTCTAGTCATGGGAGACATGACTGAAAAAGCCTTTTTCAACCATCTAGTACTGTATAGCTGTTGGAGAAAAAAAACCCCACGCTCTCTAGCAAGGGCCCATAGTAGAGAGCTTCTCTGTAGAATTGCAGAGAGCATGATGCAGGAGAATGAGGAGATAGAACTGGCTGCAGGAGAGCCAGTACCTATGTCAACTATGCTGCCAAACCCAGGGAAATGGAGATGGCAGAAAGAAAAAAGACAATCCAACAAGCTTGTAGTGAAAAATTTCCAAGACAGATGACAGCACTGACTTGGAGCCACTACTAAGACCAGACAGAATGTTAGTGGAGGACAAATCTGGTTGCTGGTGAACAAGAACCAGTGGTCCAAACATTAAGGCTCCTTCATTGGCAGCTGCTTGCCAGACAGCAGAAGAATGGTACTGTTCAAAAACAGAAAGAACAGACAAAACAAGAGTAGAAAACTCTGGATGTGTCTGATGAACTGCTTCAAAGGAAGACTGAAAAAGAGGAGTCTACTCAGAGAAGAGAACTCCGCACTGGAAAGGTAAGAAAACTAAAGAGGCTGAAGAAAAGCCCTCCAGTGAAGCAATACCGCTCTTACAGAGGAAAACCTGGTAAGAGGGTAAAGAGAATAGAGCTGAAGAAAACTTACAAAGTAGTAAGTTTATAGAAAGGAAAAAAGACATGCTGGCACAGGAAAGGGCAAATTAGACTTACCTAATTGCTGTTCCTTGTGGAACTCTACTCCAGTCCCAGAACCATAGAGTTGTCAACCTCCTCCAGCAGCCTTGGAGACTGAAATACATCATCGCTTTGCTGGCACCAGTATAAGTAGGCAAGGACCGCCCCCTCTCACCAGTACCTATTGACAAAGCACACTAAGCAGAACAACAAATAAGGAGAATTAACCAGAATACATTAAACATAGCAATATATATATACGGAACAGAATATTTCATGTTCCACTTCAAGTAACTATTATTATTTTTTATTTGTTTCTTTTGTAACAAATTAATTGCATTCATCGACTGTGTCTGAATAAGAATATCGTCTGACAACACAGAAGCGCCGTACCACACCACCTCCTAAGAGGATGGACAGGCAAGAGCACTACGCAAGAGGGTCCTCCAATGGCTTCATCCCGCGCCACCCGGGAGCAAAGACAACGCAGAGCACCTGCGAAAGCCGAAACAATCAGGCTGGCAACTCTTCAAACCAAGGGAGGGATCCGGGACTGGACTAGAGTTCCGCAAGGAACAACAATTAGCAGGTAAGTCTAATTTACCCTTCCTTAGCGTCCCTCTAGTCCAGTCCCGGAACCATAGAGGATGTAACAGAGAAGTGAATATCAACGGGAGGGACAAGCATGCCCAGCCTGAAGCACCGCTGAGCCGAAACGCCCATCCTCCGCGGACAAAACATCCAAGCGGTATTGCTTGGCAAAGGAATGCAAGGATGACCAAGTCGCCGCCCTACAGATGTCGCCCACTGGGATCAGACTGCTCTCTGACCAAGACGCCGCCTGCGCCCGAGTGGAATGAGCCCGAAGACCTTGTGGAACCACCTCGCCCTTCAAGATGTAGGCCGATGCAATAGCTTCCTTCAACCAGCGGGAAATAGACGACTTCGCCGCCGCTTCTCCCTTACGCGGTCCCCCGAACGCCACAAAAAGTCGATCCGACCGCCTAAAGGACGCTGTCCGGGAGAGATACTTCTTGAGAACCCTGTGGGCGTCCAACAGCCGCAACTGACCCCCAGATCCGACCCCATCTCGATCGGAGAACACCGGAAGAGAGACCACTTGGTTAACATGAAAAGTGGACACCACCGTGCGTAAGAACGCCGGAACGGGACGGAGAACCACCTTGTGGTCGGTGAAAGAGAGATAGGGCTCCCTACAAGACAAGGCCTGTAGCTCCGAGATCCTCCTAGCCGAACAAATCGCCACCAAGAAAACCGTCTTCAATGTGAGATCTTTTAGCGAAGCAGTGGACAACGGCTCAAACGGAGGAGCCAGCAAGGCTTCCAACACCAAATACAAATCCCACGGAGGAACAGCACAGCGCCGAGGCGGCCGCATGAGCAACACCGCCCTCAAAAACCGCCGGACATCCGCGTGGGCTCCGAGAGACTGACCCTGCACTTCCGCCAGCACTCGAATCACACCATAATGCACCTTTGCCACATAAGGCAAATCAGACTCTAGTCACTTCAACTCCCTGATCCTTTCCTGTTCCAGGCGAGTAGACTGCCGTAAATACTGCGACCACCGGAAGCATGCTCTCGTCTCCCAAGACTCCCCCAATGGGAGCCTGCAAGGACAGAGCAGTGCCCCCAACGATCGATTCAGTGAACCACCTACTCTCCTATCGCGCGCTAAAGAAGATCGCTAGGGCTCTCTTCCAGACAGTGAGTCCACACCTCCTGGAAGTGCAAGGAGTGCACCCACAAACGTAGTACCGAGGCCTGCGCCTGCCTAGTCTCAAAATGTCAATCGAGAACAGGCCAATTCAGGACAGCTGAATACGCTGTGTTTTTTTTTTTGTTTTGTTTTTGTACAAAGACATCTCTTAACCAAAAATTCCTTCAGCCGATGTGGAGAAGCTATTTCCGCGCCAACACAATGCAGCAGAAAGAACTCTCTATGACAGGCATAGAAATCCACAGCCTTCCCGCTAGAGGAACGCCCCATTCCGTCTGCCTGCACCAAGCTGGACATTCCCTTTTTTTTTTTGTTCTTTTTAAGGTCAACTAGCCCCTGGTGTTAGGAAAGATAGCCTTCCCATTCCACAGTGGCAATTGAGTCAGCAAAGAAGAAGCCGAGAACCCGCAGCGAATTCCCATTATACCACCTGGTAAAGACTACACCTCTAGACCCATGAAGCAAAAAAGCATGCAAGCGTGCACTGTGTCCTGCCAGTAGCTGACCAAACTTATCATGTGTGTCACTACGGTTTCTTTCGGGATTGAAGGAATGCTCCGGGAGAATTCTTTGGGCAGACACAGATTATCCTTTGAAAATTCAGAATCGGGCGAAACGAGCCTTCCTTCTTTGGAACCACAAAGTAGAGGGAGTATCAACCGTATTGGGCTGCCGGCACCGGCACCTCCGCTTTAAGGTGAAGCAGCCGCTGGAGCGTTCCTGCGACCGCCTGAACTTTTGCGGAGCTCTGCAGAAGGATTGGACAAAGGAAGCTAATATGAGCCGATGGAGCTCCCAGGCTGACGCCAAGCAGCGTGCAAGCCATCCCGCAAACACAGCATATGATGTATGCCTTCCAGAATCTGAGCTGCTGCTAGTGCTGCGAGAGAACTAGCCGGGTTGCGCGCTTCTGGCCCCCAGTAAGACAGGCGCTGAATACTAGCAGATACTCTCCGTACTGGAGCCAAAATAGCCGCAAAGGCCAGAGTCCTATTCAGCGACCTCTCTCCGCTGAGCCGCCTTTTACAGAAGGAAAAGAAACCACATATAGCCAAAATGAAGACATTACAAATCTACCACCAAACCTTATAAATCGGACAAAGCCAAACTAAACGGGAATATTGTCCCTCAAGAAACCACAGAACTATAAAACCCCTCTGATAACATAATGCGTATGGCAGAGCATTCCACACCTGGGGCCTGGCCAAGGCACTCACCCAAGCACCTTTTAGAACTGTCCAAGAGAGCTACCACCATAATTCCTTTTGACTTGAATATGTGTACAGTGGATCATAGCGCTATATCACAACAGCTAACCTCAAATATTACCCTGCCATAGCAACCGACTAACGCCTTATAGGACCTGCTATGGACAGCGGAAGGAAATTCTTGTAAACCAACATAGCTAGGCCCCTCTTTTTTTTTTTTTTTTTTAACAACCTTTGAAGGCCTACTGAAAAAGTGTAATCCATACTCTGCAGCTGGGTTAATTTATATATGTATTTTATTTTATTTTATTTTTGCACATTTCAGGAAATTGCACCCATCCTATGCACTCTGTTCTAATAGTGATTTTCCATCTGCCATGTTCCCTTACTAACTACCATTTGAGAGGAATATGTAGTCAGAAGTTGGGATCCCGAGAGTTTTGGGCACAGCCAGGAAAGGATGTATAGGACTCCAAAAATCAAGCTCCGGCCACCTCCAATGAAATAAAAGCAGATCAGCTAAAATTACCCGAAAGCGTAGTTACTCACCTGTAACAGGTGTTCTACAGGAGCAGCAGGAATCAGTCCTCACATATGGGTGACGTCGGCGCCGACGGAGCCCTCGCGGAGCAATTTTCCCCAGCTTTCACAGAAAGCCTTTGGGAATTGCAGCGCGCATGCGCGGTCGCCTTCCCGCCCAAGGGTGCCATCTTAGCCAGTCTGATGACATAGCTAAAAGACAGCATAAAAATTTGCAAAAAAACTTAAGCAGATGATTGCAACTCCACGGGGAGGAGGGAGGGTTGTGAGGACTGATTCCTGCTGCTCCTGGAGAACACCTGTTACAGGTGAGTAACTACGCTTTCTCCAGGACCAAGCAGGAAGTCAGTCCTCACATATGGGACTCCCAAGCTTAAGGCTACCGGAGACCCTAAGCACAAAAATGAGCTCCCTCTAGCTCAGCAGTACAGAAGGAAGGAATCTTCGCTGAATTATTACCCACCGGTAGCCCCCATCCGGGATGGAGGGTAGGAGTTGCTCAAACCTCGAAGAGATTTCGGAGGACTGCCTGTCCGAAAGCACTGTCCCTGCGGGACTCCCTCTCGAGACAGTAATGGACCGCAAAAGTCTGGCTCGAAGACCAAGTAGCGGCCCGGCAGATGTCTGCCAGCGGAACAGAGCGGAGGTAAGCCACTGACGTAGCCTTCGCCCGAACACAATGAGCCGTGACTCGACTTTCTAAGGAGAGTCCGGCTGCCCCATAAGCCCAAGCGATAGTGTCAGCAACCCAGATGGACAGAGTACGCTTGGAGACCGGGAGCCCCAATTTATTGGGGTCAAAAGACACAAAAAGCTGAGCAGCTTTACGGTGCTCCCGCGTACGGTCAAGGTAGAAGTTCAATGCTCTTCTACAGTCCAGGGTATGCAGGGAAAGAAGGTTGGAAGTACCACCTCCTGATTGATGTGAAAAGGGGAGACAACTTTTGGAAGAAATTTTGGGTGAGTCCGTAGGACTACCCTATTTTTGTAGAATCGAGTGAAGGGAGGATCAGACACGAGGGCCTGCAATTCACTTACGCGTCTAGCGGAAGTGAGGGCTATCAGGAATAAGGTTTTCCACGAAAGAAAACGCAGAAAACAGGTAGCCATCGGTTCAAAAGGCGGACAGGTGATCCGCTGTAAAACCACATTCAGATCCCAGTCAGGTGCTGGCGGGCGCAGAGGTGGTTTAAGTAGAAGGAGACCTCGGAGAAACCGTGCTACGAGAGGGTCGCTGGAAAGAGGTCTGCCGTCCACCGGCACATGGTGTGCCGAAAGAGCACTGAGGTGGACTTTGACGGAGTTGGACTTAAGTCCCAGATTAGAGAGGTAGAGCAGGTACTGCAAGATCACCGACACCGAGCAGGAGAAGGGATCCTGAGACTGCTGTACACACCAAACGGAAAAGCGACGCCATTTAAGGGCGTAGCATTTGCGGGTAGAAGGTCGCCGAGAAGCTAGGACAACCTCTTCCACCTCTGCCGGCAGGAGAAGGGGGGCAAGGACTACCCTTTCAGCCGCCAGGCCATTAGGTTGAGAGATCTGAGGTTGGGGTGTAGCAGAGACCCCTGGTCCTGTGTGAGGAGATCCGGTTGAAACCCCAGAGGGAAGGGATCCTCCGCCGCTAATTGTAACAGGAGTGGGAACCACGGCTGTCTGGACCAGCGAGGAGCCACCAGGATCATGGACGCTTTGTCCCGGAGAACCTTGAACAGAGTTCGGGAGACTAACGGAGGAAAAGCATAGAGAAGGCTTTCCGACCATGAGAGCAGAAAAGCATCTGCCGCCACCCGAAGGGGATGTGGCTGACGAGAGCAGAAGCGAGGAAGTTGCCGGTTGAGAGGACTGGCAAAGAGATCCATCGTGGGGAGGCCCCACTTCAGAAAGAGTTTCTGGACTACCAAGGGATCCAGACGCCACTCGTGCGGCTGGAGTATCCTGCTGAGTTTGTCCGCCAGGCAATTCTCTTGGCCTGGGAGATAAACTGCTTTGAGAAGAATGCCGTGACTGACGGCCCAAGAGCAGAGCTTCTCGGCAGAGAAGGAAGGAGCCCGTGCCCCCCTGCTTGTTCACGTAGAACATGGCAACTTGATTGTCCGTTTGGACAAGGACGGACTGGTGAGAAGTCAGGTGGGAGAAAGCCTTGAGCGCCAGACGAATAGCTCTGAGCTCCAGGAAGTTGATCTGTTGAGCAGATTCCCACGCGGTCCAGAGACCTTGAGTACATGCCCCCTGGCAATGAGCTCCCCAACCCAGGAGGGAAGCATCGGTCGTCAGCACTTGAGCCGGCTGAGGCGACTGAAACGGCATTCCGAGCACCAGGTTCGGCCGATGAAGCCACCACTGTAGGGAAGAGGCCAGCGGTCTGGAGAGGCGCACTAAGTCGGCTAGCCCGCCGGTGGCTTGTTGCCACTGCTTGCGAAGGCACCATTGAGCCGGCCGCATATTCAGGCGAGCATTGGGGGTCACGTGGACGGTGGAAGCCATATGGCCGAGTAGTCTCAGGAAGCGCCTGGCGGAGACCAGGGACTGGCTGCGAAAATGGCCGGCTAGGTCCATGAGCCGTTGAGCCCTGTCGAGAGGCAGGAAAGCTCGAGCCTGAGGAGTGTGCAGTCTTGCGCCGATGAACTCGAGATCCTGTGAGGGGAGCAAAGTGGACTTTGCGAAGTTTATGACAAAGCCCAAGTACTGCAGAAGAGTCACCGTGCGGTGTGTGGCATTGGCGACTGCCGGAGGGGACGACGCTCTGATGAGCCAGTCGTCGAGGTACGGAAAGACATAGAGGCCGTGAAGCCTGAGATAGGCCGCCACCACCGCGAGACATTTTGTGAAGACTCGCGGTGCGGAGGATAGGCCAAAGGGCAGTACTCTGTACTGGTAGTGATTTCCGGCCACCACAAACCTTAGGTATTGGCGGTGGCTTGGGTGGATGAGGATGTGCGTGTAGGCATCCTTTAGATCCAAGGAGCATAGCCAATCTCCCTGCTGGAGGTAGGGCAGAAGGATTCCAAGGGTAAGCATCTTGAACTTTTCCCGCACAAGGAACTTGTTGAGGTTGCGCAAGTCCAGGATGGGTCTGAGGCCTCCTGTCCTTTTTGGTATCAGGAAATACCTGGAATAAAAGCCTTGACCTCTCAGGTGGTGGGGCACCGGTTCCACAGCCTGGTCCTGAAGAAGACTTGCTAACTCCTGAAGGAGTAAGTCCCTGTGCAGAGGAAGTCGAGGAGGTTCTCCCGGAAAATAAGAGGGAGGGACCTGATGGAAGTGGAGAAGATATCCTTCTCGCACGACTTGAAGCACCCAGGCATCTGAAGTGATGTGGGACCACCTGTGGGCGAAGTGAACCAGCCGGCCTCCGGTGCTGGGAGGAACCAGCTGAGGGGGAGAGGCTATGCTGAGGAAGTCAAAAACCCCCACCCTGCTGAGCAGGGGCTGGTGGTGCAGGCTTGGGGGCTTGCTGCCTACGGGACCCGTTACCCCGTCCCTTGGCCTGCTGACCCTGTTGGGGAGCTGGAGGGGCCTGATATTGGGGGTAGTGTTTATAGGCAGCCGCCTTTCTCGGGTAAAAGGACTTTTTTCCCGAGCCCTTCTTTTTCTGGGAAGGGGCGGAGGTCTTCCTAGAAAGCCTGGTCCTGGTGAGAGTCTCCGTCTCGATTTGTGCAGCCTTTTCAGCCATGGGCTTGCCAAAGAGGTTCTCACCTCTGCAGGGGACATCGACCAACTTGTCCTGCACCCAAGGTTCAAGGTCAGACGACTGAAGCCAAGCCTGTCGGCGGGCACCGATGCCAGCTGCGGCCACACGAGCCGATGCTTCAAAGCCATCATAGGCTGCTCGGGACATGAATTTGGAGCATTCCCGAATACCAGTTGTTAAGGCTAGGAACCTCCGCAAAGGTTCCTCGGACAGTCCAGCAGAGAATCCGGCTAGCTCTTTAGCCAGGTCTCGGAGATACATGCCCATGTATAGCTGGTAGGTCTGGACACGACAAGCCAGCATAGAGCCCTGGAAACACTTCTTACCAAGGCCATCCAGGTTACGGGCCTCCCTGCCAGGGGGCACCGAGGAGTGCATTTTCTGGCTCTTAAGCCTATGCATGGCCGATTCCACTACCATGGAATGGTGTGGCAGCTGTGCTTTTTGGAAGCCAGGACTCTTGCGGACTCGATAGATGGAATCGACCCGCTTGCTCAATACCGGCGACGAGGCCGGACTCTCCCACATGCGGAAGAGTAGTCGTTCCAGCATGGGAGGCACCGGTACAGTAAAGTGCTCCCGGGCGGGAGAGTCGTACTGAAGGGCGTCGAGCTCTTCGGCTCGAGGCTCCTCCTCGGGATCCGCAGGGAAGGCCAAAGCCTTGGCCATATCCCTGACGAAGTCCGAGAACCGGGCATCCTCCGGAGGGGACTGTTTCCGAGGTTCGGACTCAGGTGAGTCTGAGGGGACACACCGAGTCCGAAAGGAATCAGGTGACTCCTCCTCTTCAGACTCCCAGACCGACTCCGAGGAGGAATCAGTGGGGTCGGCTCGGGCAGGCGGAGGCGTCGGCCGCCCCGACGCCGAGGGAGTCGGCGGCGACGACCTCGGTCCCGAACGGGAGGCCGAGGGTGACCTCGACCGAGGATCGACTCGAGTTCGCATGGACTCGAGGATCGGTTCGGTCTCCGGGGTCGACTTAGACGTCAACGTCCCGGCGGTCGGGGCAGCGGCGCCAGCGAGGCTAGCGATCAGTGCCCGCTGCTGGTCCATGAAGGCAGATAGTCTGCTCTCCAAGGCCGTCAACCTGAGTCCGACCTCAGGTGACCCAGCAGCCCCCGACTCGGGGCCCGACGTCGGACCTCTCGGAGGCGAGTCCAGAAGGACCACAGGACTTACCCGAGCAGGCAACTCCGACTCCAGGCGAGGTCGCTTCGGGAGGTGCTCCTTCTCCAAAGACCCGGGACGGCTGTCGGGGCTATGCGACCTGGCCCTCACGGAGCCAGGAGCGTCCACCGACGCCGCCCTCGCGGGTTTTGTCTTCCGTCGATGGTCTCCGGAGGGAGAACCCCTGTCGGAGGAGCTTCGGCGATGGTCAGAGCTGGAGCCTCTGGATGCCGAGGCCTCCGACGAGGTCGGTACGGCTGGGGTCAGCGAAGATTCTATCCCGCTGATGCCGCCGACTCCTCAACGCTTTGGAGGACATTTTGCCACAGGCTCCACAGATCATTTCTTCATGATCCGGGCCCAGGCAGCGGAGGCAATTATCGTGTGTGTCAGTGAGTGACATATTTCTGTCACACTGACCACACCGCTTGAAACCACTGGCAGCCATCGGGGGAAAAAAGGCCCCTGCAAGGTCAAAGGACCGGGCTGCCAGCGAAAAACCGAAAACGAAACTGACCAAAAATCAGAAAAACCGAAAAATAAGAGGAGGACTCGCAACGGCGTCGCGAGTCCGGGCAGGAAAACGACCGGCGTCGAACCGAATTGAAAAACGAGAAAACTCACGAAAATCAACTTTTTTAGCGGGGACACGACGGGTACGTCTGTAGGGCTCCGCGGAAAAAAGAAGACTGGCTAAGATGGCACCCTTGGGCGGGAAGGCGACCGCGCATGCGCGCTGCAATTCCCAAAGGCTTTCTGTGAAAGCTGGGGAAAATTGCTCCGCGAGGGCTCCGTCGGCGCCGACGTCACCCATATGTGAGGACTGACTTCCTGCTTGGTCCTGGAGAACTGCTGTTATAGCCTTGCAAAAGCTCCCAGGTCCCACTGCACCTCGCTTTCCTTCCCCCCTTATCCTGAGGGATTCACCGTTGCAGGAGGCGTTGCTCACCCCCTGCCAGCCTGCTACGACTGCCAGGGAGCTGAAGAGCGAAATAGAGAGCAGAACTCCTGGAAGTAAACAAATAGCGTCCAGCTTGTGGGGTTCAGGGCACCAAAAGCCACCGAATAAATCAACCGTGGTCGCTCAAAATGAACAAGGCTCTCTCTCACTAGAGTTTCTTGTTCCTTTTGAAATCCTGTTCTAGAAATAGATGAGAACTGCCGGGGAAGGGCACGATAAGTGATCCCCCCTTAAGCTAGGAAACACCCAGGCACCTTGCAAAGAGGTGGCTGCCTGTGTGAATCTAAGGAGTAACACAATTTCTTATTTTACCACCCCCCACCCCCAGGGATGGGGGCCCTGAATACTACATGTGAGTCATGAGCAGCTGTGGCTGTTAGGACAACAGAGACCAACAAACCATACAGAATTTAAGAGCTGCAATCTTGGTTATATAAACAGGAGCTGCAGCATTACAGAGAATAAGCAATCAACTGCTGCATACACACAGTCAGAGAAAGGCCCCATTGAGTGCATCCGTTGCCCTCTGGTGGCCATAGACCTTAGCCCAGGCACCCATTGATTGACAGGTAACTGCCATATACTTCTTTATATCCTAAGGATTCCTAAACCTGTCCCTGTGAAACACAGACAAATATAGGACTTCTTAAGAGTGAATTGCTTGCTAACTTAACTAAAATATACTTCACCCATGTATTATTTAACCTTTAGATTTTTTTCGTTCATTCATGCACGGCCTTAATGCGGTCTCAGATAAACGGCAAGTTTTTTCGCTTTTGCCAGCCACTTGCTGTCACACTTCTTTTTGGGTCAATATCTTATACCCAAACTAGTGCACGTTTAACATCAATGACCACGGCCTATTTTCATATCTTATAACTTAATATTGCTCATAATGTTAAATTTTTTTATACATAATTTTCTCAACGGGTTGATTTCTATCATACCCTTTTAAGTTAAAACAAAATGGCGTATGTTGGTCTACTTAGCTTGTGTAGAACCGTTGTAGCCAATGTCCCTTGTTTTTCTTATTTCTACCACAAAGGTTACTAAGACCCCCAGCGCTTTGGCGTTTCTCTGCTTGGGTTTATCAAGGGGGATGATGTCATTTCTTATATGGGACTGTGAAACACAGGCCTTTGGGCAACTGTCAGTATAGAATACACAAAGGCCCATTTCCAGCCTGTCCCTTACAAATACCTGCTCTGGAACCTAAAACTGGCAATGTGCCTAACATCCTGTGACTTAACAGATGCTCCTCAGAGACATGATTAGAAGGGAAAGACCATGTGGAATCAATGCCACAACTGCTGTCCTATAAACTAAGAACAAACTCAAAAACAAAGAAGTCTGAAAGAAACACTAGGCCCAAAAAACTAGCTATTCAGCTTGTTGTCTTCCTCACACAGGCCTCTCACTGCAACTCCCGCCATGTGGTCCAAACACCCAGAGAGAAAAGGGCCCCAAAAAGGAGGCCTCAGCAGACCGACAGAGCCCGAAGGCCTTACCTGCAGGGCAGAAAGCCACACTGCCTGCTCCTACCACCTCCTTAAAGTGCTCCGATCCTCAAACCGCGCTGATGCACCTGGCAGCTGCGGCAAGGATCGCTCAGCCGGTTCCACCGTGTAAATCAAATTCCGCAGCAACGGAGAGGCTCCGTCTCACACAGCTGCAGTGTGGATGTACGGGTCCCGGAGCTTTCTCCCGTAGTCAAGGGAGAGAGATCCGCACCAGCAAAGGCCTGCATCAAGCAAAAAATAATTGAGGAGGGAAGGTGAGAGCTGCTACAAACTTAAAGAGGCCGGCTCAAATTTAAAACCACTGTAAATAAGGATATTTGCTCCTAACCAAAGGAACTAATCCCCGGTTGCCAATTAATCAAAGGCAACTGAATCAAAACAAATAAATCCTGCCGTTGAAAACGCGGCCCTCAAAATGGCCACTGCCAGCATTCCCGCTCAAAAAAGCACACTCTCACCCCCCCCCCCCCCCCCCCCCCGCGGCAAGACCCCGAGCACCCTGCAACCTCGGGAGCCGCCGCGAAGCCTCCCCTCCCAGTTTAAACCAGCTCCCCAAAGCAGATCTGCGTGGGTACTTACCACCGCCGCCGATCCCGGAGGGGAAGGGGAGGGGGAGGGGAGTGAGGGAAAGGAGCCAAAAGGGCACCGGAGCACAGCCTTTTTAACGGCTTCAGCTCCGATTGATCTGGGCACAACCTTCTCAGGCTTTTCAGTCCCTGCATCGCTGCTGCTGCAACTGCCCGCCTTCCACCTGCTCCTCACCCCTTCAACGCGGGTTCGGGAGCAGGGAGGCCACGGATCAGCACTGTCTCCCCTGTGCTCGTTTAGACGCTGGGGCAATGCAGAGAGGGAGGGGGAAGAACTCCCTGATCCTTTAGAAACAAAAAATAAAGGTCCCCAGACACAGGAACCCTTACAGCAGCAGCAGATCTGACATAAAAGAAAACGAAGTAACCAAATCAAACAGGGAAATAAACCAAAAGGAGTTAAATTCAAAAACCCAAGCTCTGCTTATTTGTTCTCACTGAGCCCAGCCCTGGGCTCAGAACCTCCAAGCTGCTTGGAGACAAAGTACTGGTGAGAGGGGGCGGTCCTTGCCTACTTATACTGGTGCCAGCAAAGCGATGATGTATTTCAGTCTCCAAGGCTGCTGGAGGAGGTTGACAACTCTATGGTTCCGGGACTGGACTAGAGGGACGCTAAGGAACTATCATTTGATAGTGGATAGACCTCTTTCCCTAACAGGAAAAGAGGAGAACCCTGTGACCTAGAAGCATGAACATCCTGACAGCTCATAGAAGACAGAAAGAATGGATGTCATTCGGGAAGAGATCCATGTTTAGGATGTAGAATGACAGCAGTGGATTGCCTCTATTGAGAAGAAGCAACTGCAGATTCTAATCCCAAGAGTCACAAGCATCTGATGGATTGATCAGAAACCCTGTGGTTGCTGGGTTTGCTGAGCCTGATGAGAGATTGAACTCTGCAGACCAGGACGATGCTTCCCCTGTTTGGGAACATCTGTATGATGGGCAGATGATGCATAAAACCTTCTTCTCCTATGGGAAGAAAGTTTGGCAGGATATTTCCTACCTACTGGGACAGAAGAAGGTGCAGAACAGCCCTTAGAAACAGGTAAGTCAGTGGAGAACTGAGTAACCTGACGTAAAGACTCCTTGTTGAAAAGATTGTCTCCAGTGCAAGGAGTATGTCCCAGTCTGTGCTGTGCCCATTTGTCCAAATCTGAAGCTTGGAGCCAGGCTCTACGTCGTGCCCCTATAGTTATAGCAGAAGTCCTGCTAACAGACTCAAAAGAGTCTAGGGAAGCACGAGTAAGAAACCAAGAAATATTCTGGAGATGCTTGAGCAGTGAAGAATAGTCTGCACTCCTGCACTCTGGAAGGGAAGGAGTCAAAAGATGTAATTGCTTTGTGACCTCCTCAAGAGATAGACTCATATAGAAAATATATGAGAGAATTCTTGCAGAAAGCATAGATGTCTGGAAGATTTGACGTCCAAAGGCATCAAGTGTCCTAGACTCACGACCTGGCGGATAAGAAGAGTGCTTTTTCTTGCTCTTTACCGGCCTCATTGCTGATTCCACAACTATGGAATGATGAGGAAGTTGAGTCTTTAGAAACCCTGGAGAGGGGGGCACCTGATATAAGAGATCAGTTGCTGTGGAAGGTGGGGGTACCCTTAAAGGTGCTTCCCACATTCCTAGAAGGAGATCCTGCAAGGAATGATGCAAAGGAAGCATTATGTTCTCCTTTGTTTTGGTAGAAAGAGATCCCTGTGCAGGATCATGTCCTGGGATAGGAATGGCAAGAGATCTTGCTATATCCAGGAGGAAACTCTGAAAGAGTTCTCCAACAGGAATTTCCCTTGGACAGGTTAGATATGAAGAACTAGCCTGAGCACTGACAGAGCTATCCAGATATATAGGAATAGAAGATCCTGCACAGTGCAGTGTGGAATGCTTAAAGGATGGTCGCCGGTACTGGCTGTCAGGAGGAGCGACCGTCATTACCACATTGTCCATGCCAGGTATCGACTCCAAGCTTGGCGTAGAAGGGAGCGATCCTGTTGAAAAAAGCATGGTAGGAGTTGGCCACGATGCTACTGTGGATACCGGTACCGATGCCAATACCGGTACCGATGTCGGAGACAAGCCTGACAAACATCAGAGCAGTCATCGGTGACAGTTCAATCGGTACAGAGGTAACCGAAAACCTCTGGGTGCTGTCCTCGGTACCGAGCCACCGGTATCGATCGGTGTCGGTACCAAAGTGTATTGGTACCGAGTCTTCCAGACTAGAGAGTGATTCTAAACTCGGCATTGACAAGCGAAGCATGGAAGGCACCGACCGTAAAGGTAATGAAGACATCGGTACCGACTTCGGTACCGTGTCTGATACCGGTGAATGAAGATCAGCTAGTGGCAACTCAATCGGCCTCGGGAGAACCGAGAGTTGCGGATCCGAATCATCGGAACCGAGCCTTCGGTATCGCCGAGGGCCGGTACCAAGGCGAGTCGGTACCCAGTCCTCCAGACTGGAGAGCGATTCCAGACTCGGCATCGAAGGAAGCGAGGCTATCGATGCACGTCTGGAGGGTACCGATGTTGGTGGTAGTATCGGTGCTGGTACCGATAATGGAAAGTCAGTCTGGAGTGTATCCACCGGTCCCGAAGGCACCGAGGACGCCAGATGACCATCCCTGGTGAGGAGTGTTTCATCCAACACCAGTGCCAATGTCGGGGTATCGGTACTACTTGAAGCGGATGCCACCACCGGACACGGCTCAGGTATGTTCTGTGAGGGGTGAACCCCAGGAACAACCTGAAACCCCTTATACGCTTTGGAGACCGAAGACTCCCACCGAGGTTTTGAAGCCAGTTGGCCCTCGAGGGCAAGGCCGGAGCCGTCTACATGCTGTGCATGAGACCTACCACTCGAGGGCTGGCTAGTCTTAACAGACTGTTTGTGGGTTACCTGATCCTGTGTAGAAGAAGAAGGGGACAGTGCCCCGAAGCTGGAGGGAAACCGTGTATCGAGGGAACCTCGATATTGAAGACCTCTTCTCACCAAACTGTTGTCAGGACCCAAGCAGGTTAGACACCGACTTCGAGGGTCTAAAAATAAAGTTGTACCGCCAGTTTGAACATTTCTTGGAGAAAGTGGCTGGTGGTTCCATGAAAGAAATAGAAGAGGCCTAAGACACAAGGAACAAGGAAGATTTTACAAGAAAAGAAAAGAAAACACCGGCGGTACCGGTGGCGTCAAGAGACAGCCGCGACCACAAGAAAACTAAAGAAATAAAACAAGAATTTTCTGCGGTGACAGGAGGACGTCCTGCCGGCTCCATGGAAAAACGAAAACTGAGGAGAGGCAGTTGGGAAAGGCGGGAAGACAGCATGCAGGCGTGGTGGGATGCTTCCAAAAGCTCTTTGATTGGACGCTGGGAAGCGTTCCCACGCAGACTCCGTCGGTACCGACGTACCTCATATGTGAAGACTCATTCCTGCTTGTTCCTGGAGATACCAAGATCCCAAAACTGGCTCTTGGGTGACTTCAATTTACCTACCCTACAGGAATCTCACTCGACCGCCTTCCTCAAGGCATTAGAAGAGTTGGGATACAAACAATTAGTAGATGCGCCTACACACATGAAAGGAAGCAAATTAGATCTGATATTCGCCCCTCATATGGCATCAGATGCAACTTCCGACACAGCTTTATCCATAATCCCAGTACCCTGGTCTGATCATAGTCTACTCAGATTCCAGATGCCCAGCAAGCCACACAACCAGGAAGCTAATAGAGCCATAACATCACTAAAAATACCTCCAAGGAGATTTAGAACGTTTGTCAAAGAAGAAATACTTGAGGAAGTAATTCTACTGCTTGACACCACCGCCTATGACCTAGACGAAATGATTGACAACTAGAATAACAGCCTCACTACCACTTCTGTTCGCCCGACAACATGCGAAAAACCAAGGAAACGTGAACATGCAGCCTGGTACTCCAAAGAACTCCGATCTTCACTACTCCACCTACCTAAACTGGAAAGACGATGGCGAAAATCATGATACCCCGAAACACTCAATGAATATAAAGCTCACCTAGAAAAACATCGCGCTACAATAGATGAGAGAAGGAAACAATTCCATACAGACCTCCTGAAACGATCAATGAATAAACCACATGACTTATTCAACATCGTAAAGACACTAGCAAAAGAACCAACTCCTGACCAGTCTGACCTCCTTTACCCACAAGCATACTCGGACTTCCTCCAATCAAAGATGATACGAACCGACAAGAGCACAAACTGCACACACACAGCGTCCCTCAGCACCTCTCGGCCCCACCAGCCACCCTATCCAAATTTAGAACCATATCAAACAAAGAGATAGAAGACACCATTGCCTCCATCAACGCTTCCACAGCACCAAGCGACCCATGCCCGGCACAATGGATAAGAGAAATGCGACATGAACTAAGCCAGTTCATAGGAAAAATTATCAACCAGTCACTCTCTACGGGCGAATTTCCACAAAAATTAAAAAACACATCCATCAGACTATTACTGAAAAATAACAAGATGGACCCCTCAAAAGTAGAATCCTACAGTCCAATATCAAGCATTCCAATGCTTGCCAAAATAATTGAGAAGGTAGCACAACAACAGATACAGCAACACATTGACACGGAAGCACCTCTAGACCAAGCCCAACACGGATTTAGGGAAGCGCATGGTGTGGAAACCCTCCTCGTCACCCTCTTCAACACACTAATCTCAGGAATCGATAATGCACAACAGGGCTTTATCCTCATATTCATGGATATTGCAGCTGCGTTCGATTCCGTAAGCCATCCAATACTTATCGAACGTCTTAAGGAGAAAGGAATAGAAGGCTCTGCTCTAAAATGGTGCAAATCATTCCTAGCTAATAGATGGCAATATGTAAGAACCTGCACCGCAACGTCTGAACCATTCATGCAGACCCAAAGGGCACCCCAAGGATCATCCCTCTCTGCACTGATGTTTAACATCTACATGCAACCTATCTGCTCACTAATACGCTCGTTCAACATCCAATGTCTAGCATATGCAGACGATATCCTTTTATTCATGCCATTTACAATCCAGCAACCAGATTTCTCCCCAATAACAAAATGCTTTGACGCAAGAGCGGACTGGTTACACACGCAAAATCTCCGGATCAATCACTCCAAAACAGACGTCCTCTTCGTTACAAAGAACCAAGCCTTCATCCCCCCAACAACGTTAAAAGTCAAGAACACAGAATTGACAACCAAATCCTCAATCCGCTACCTTGGGATCACCCTAGACCAGAGACTGGACATGAAAGCACATATAAAAAACACGGTAAAAACAATATATCACAAAATACGGACCCTCCGTCAGCTCCAACCACTTTTAGACCCCAGCGACTTCCGAACAATTTATCAAGCATTGGTTCTCCCACATTTCGACTATGCTAATAGTATCCTATACGGGCTCCCGAAGGCAACTCTCCACCCACTCCAAATGGCAATGAACTCCGCAGCAAGAGTACTAGCCAGGACACCACGAATGAACCACATCACCCCTGTTCTGATGAACCTACACTGGCTGCCCATTCACGCAAGACTCTTATACAAGATTCTAATCACTACTTTCAAAGCCCTGAACAACCAATCTTCCCCATCTATCAAAGATCTGATCCACTATACACACTCAAATAGAACCAAACGATCAGTAATGGCCAACACATTGCTGGTTCCTAAAGAAATGACCACTTGCACAAAAACGACCTCTAACAGAGCTTTCTCAATCTGCGCTCCCCTGGCCTGGAATGCCCTCCCAGCTGACATATGTACCATTCCCAGCCAATCCCAATTCCGAAGGACCCTCAAGCATTACCTTTTCGTGAGACATGAACGCCAAATAACCACTGAACCACACAAACTACCCAGACCATCCCAGCATAGAACAGAAAAGAATAGCTAGCTTAAGCAGGCCCATGCTGAATAACATTGGGCATAAACCAATACACAAGTTACACTGTATATATTGCTGTAAATAATGCTGTAGATATATTATTCCCTATTGAATCCAAGTTTTGACCCTTGTTTAATGTAATTCTATGCGGTCCGCCCGCATAGTAATATGTTTTATTGTAAACCGCACTGATATGTAATAGCGCGGTATATAAGAGAAGTTAAATAAATAATAAATAAACTCCTACGGGAGGTGGGTGGGTTGTGAAGACTTATTCCTGCTGTTCCCAGAGATCACCTGCTACAGGTAAGTAACTGTGCTATCTCCAGGAACAAGCAGGAATAAGTCTTCACATATGGGGACTCCCAAGCTAGAGATGCCTGGAGGAGGTCCCAGCATGTTGCAAATCTAATCAATGGGCCATGCTATTTCCCAGAACCTCAGGCATCCAAGGGATGGAGGGTAGAAGTTGAAGTAAAAAGGGTGTGCTGTGGAATAGCTTGACTAAACAAGGCGTCTAGAGAGGAGTCCTTGTGTAAATCAGAAATGTTAGTAAATATTGGATTCCAATTTTCTAATGTGGACCTTAGTCAAAAGTATTGCGAAAGTATTTGTTGAGGCTAATATGGTCTGGTGCTAGAAGCCAGTACATTATCCTTACTGTGAGGTAGAGGAAATAAATTTTGCAATACAGGCAGAGGTCAGAAGCCTAAATGGCTAGAACTAATCTCAGAAGAAAAAACTGGGGGAGTTTAATGGGGTTGGACTTTGGATGAGAAGCTAAAGCTTCTGTAGGCCAAAGTTTGAAGCTCTTTGTCCTTGGAGCAGAAAAAGGCTCTAGGAAAAAGAGGAGATAAATCCGACTGGTTTGCAGAAAAAGGATGGGTCTTTAAGACCCCTCTATCCAAATGAAAGAAAGAAACATTTGTAGTAGGCGGTGTAGCCTCCAATTTCTTGAAGATCAGTAATGTCTTCCCTAAGTGATGTCACTTAGGATGATGACTTTACATGGAGAGCTTCAGATGTAACATAACCGGAGAGGTTACAGTAAAAGAAGGTAGTTTGTGCTGGAACAGCATTAATATGGACAGTAACAAATCTTTCAGAGTGAGATATGTTTATTTATATATATATATAAGCAAGCATATATATATTCACGCAAGACTCTTATACAAGAGTCGCCAACTGGCTCACTACTCACTGTTTGCACCTCAACCTCACCAAAACCTTTGCCATGTGGTTCACCCGTGATGCCTTTCCGCCCACACTTTCCCTGGCTCACCGGTTCCCATAGTTTCTTCCCTTCGCTACCTTGACATTCTCTTTGACCCTGCTTTAACTTTCCGTGATCATGTTGCACATATCTCACGACTCTCCTTCTTCCATCTCCGTCAAATCCGGGCTATCAGACCTTTCCTCTCTATGTCAGCCCTCACCACTCTCCTCCTCTCACTCGTTATGTCCCGCCTTGACTTTTGTAACTCAGTCTTAGCCGGCCTCCCTAATGTCCACCTTCGTCGCCTCCAACTTATACAAAATACCGCAGCCCGTTTACTCTCTCACTCCTCCATCCGTGATCATGTCACACCTCTCCTTATCCATCTGCACTGGTTACCTATCAAATTCCGTATCCACTATAAAATCCTGGTACTTCTTCACCGAGTCATTCACACCCGCACACCTCAGTATTTGTTCAATCTTGTACGCTTACATGCCCCCGCTCGCGCTCTCCGTTCTTTCCACCTCAACCGCCTCTACCTTCCCTCACCCTCCGCTGCTCGACTCCAGTCCACCCGCTCATCTGCATTTTTCTTCCTGGCCCCCGCCCTGTGGAATTCCCTGCCTTCCTCTATCTGACTTGAATCTGAACACTCTACTTTTAAGAAAAACCTCAAGACTCACCTCTTTGCCCGTGCCTTCGACCTGTCCGATCCCTTTGTGTGACCCACTCTTCTCTGTCCTCCCTTCCTCTCCCCATCCTGTCCTGTTGTATGACTCTGCTCGTTTGCTTTCCTGTCTCATATTGTAACTTCCTTTCCTTTTCTGAGCCTATTTTTTTACCATGTAAACCGCTGTGATGTACTTTCCTCAGCGGTATATCAAATCTAATAAACATAAACATATAAATAAATATATATATAAATAAATAAATATTATATATAAATAGCAACTCACTTAATAACAAGAAGGGGTAAGACCTGCTTGAGAATATGGATAGAGAACCCCTTACTGGTTACACATGGAAGAACCATGAAGAAGGTTACATGGAAACCAGTGGAATGTTCCTAGTCAGAAGGATAGGTCTAGATTTCTTTAAAATTCTAGACTTTGAATAACCAGAAATGGAGATCTACGTGAAGGGGTGCAGAGAAATCCTTAGTCTTAAGACAACAAGTCTGGATCCTTCTATAACTTTAGTGTGGAGAAAAAGACGCAATAAAAGGGGATACCATATTTGCCCGTCTATGAGGGCAATATGAGTATAATGCGTTCTTTGTTCAGCATAAGCTCCAATGAAGTACTGGGAATTAGAAGGAATGCACTAGACAAGGACCGACTGCAGTGAAAAGAAATGCATCCCTGTTGGAAGAGTTCCACTGGAGATGTGGAACAACTCAGGGAATTAAGCAATTCTTTATGCTTTCACGTGATCTAAGCCCTGGTTCATTTTCCCTAAAAGGAAATTTTAAGGAAGATGGTAAAAGTAGGAAAAAAACAGTCATGTGGGAGCATGACTGGGCAAGCCTTTTAACCATCTGGGACAACCAACCACGGGACAGGCTCCCTCCACGGGACAGGCTCCCGCAACAAGACGCCCTACGCAGAGCCGGCTCGCCCTCCACGGGACAGGCTCCCTCCACGGGACAGGCTCCCGCACCAAGACGCCCTACGCAGATCCGGCTCGCCCTCCACGGGACAGGCTCCCTCCACGGGACAGGCTCCCGCACCAAGACGCCCTACGCAGATCCGGCTCCCCCTCCACGAGAAAAGCCATCGCACAATATACAGCTCTCTCCAAACAGCCAACAAGAAGAAGACTTAAGACAACAGGCATCTCCTTAAAAGAACATCACAAAAAACCAACATGCACGCCACATACTTCCTCCCGCTCTGCTTACTCATTACACAACTCCTCCCACCAACCACACACCTCCACCACCCACAAGCAAACACAACATGGCACCCTCCAACTGTATTGCCATATCTGGAACCACAGCACACATACAAAGAGACACTCGGAACCTCCCAGGCAAAGCGACCAAACAGACACAAATCAAACTCCCACACCCGCACAAAGGAAGCACATGTAACAGCAAACTCATCAACAAAGACAACAACGATAGAGCTCATAAATGCCAGATCCGTCTGCAACAAGATACACACGCTTGTAGACCACATTGAAGAGCGACAGCCCGACATAATATGCATCACAGAGACATGGCTCAACCCGACTGACAATGTTCTACTCAACCAACTTGTACCAAACAACTATTCAGCGTACAACTGCCCATGCACTCACAGGCGTGGAGGAGGAGTCCTGATCATGGCAAAAACAAAAATGAAGTTCAAGACACAGAGCCTCACCGATACACAGCAATGTAACACAATTAGCATCAAGAACAAGAACATTGCAATCTGCCTAACATACAGAGCACCCAGAGCTCCACCCGACGAACTGGCCTTCACACTCGAAGAAGCCTGTGCCATAACAACAAACAACAAACCAGCGCTGCTGATTGGAGACTTCAACCTAAAGTCCACCAATGTCAAAGACGCAGAGGCCTTCCTGCAAGCAATGTCCTCACTGCAATTCACGCAAATAATCAATGCTCCAACACACAGACATGGATCATCTCCAGACCTCATATTCGCATCCAATTACCTAACATCAAGAGACCTGATCTCTCCACCAACCATTACCCCAGTGCCATGGTCTGACCACTACTTAATCGAGATAAGGCTGCGGTCACAAGAGGACCAGACAAACGAAAGAGCAAACACCTCACACACACAAAGACGATTCAAGTGTTTCGACAAGGACGAATTCATACAGGACACAATGCAACACCTGAACATTACTACGGACGACCTGGAGGAACAAGTTTCCAGCTGGAACAGCATTTTAGCCAACGCCGCAAAACCACCAGATGACGGGACCGAGAAACAACACCACAACAAGAGACAAAACAAACCATGGTACTCAGCAAAAATAAGACAGGAAAAGAGGGAACTCAGGAAGATTGAACGGAGATGGAGAAAAAACAAAACAACTGCCGACCAGCATCTCTATCTAACAAAGCAAAAGCAATACAATGAACACATCAACCAATCAAAGAGGGAATTCCACACAAACATGATAAACACCTCCATCAACAAACCCAGAGAGCTTTTCGAAATAGTAAAAATCCTCACAAAAGAGCAAACAACAGAAAAGGAAGCACAAATTGATCCACAGAAATTCGCCGACCACATCAAGGACAAATTTCACTCAACGGAACAAACATCGCCTAGTAGAACCTCAAGGACAGATGTACACTCCAAAACCTGGGGCACATTCTCCTCACCCTCAACAGAACAGATATCCCACATCATCTCTACAATCAACACAAGCACCGCTCCTACAGACCCATGCCCAGTGTCGTGGGTCAAAGCCACCAAATCAAGCCTCATCACCACCATACATAAAATGGTACACAACTCACTCACTCAAGGTCTCATGCCAAAGCAACTAAAACTTGCCTCAGTGAGACCAATCACAAAGAAAACAACTCTCGACAGAAAAGATCCAGCAGCATACCGACCAATATCCAGCATACCCTTCCTCGCAAAAGTCATCGAAAAAACAGTTCAACTACAACTTCAGGATCACATCGACAAACACAAAACACTTGACGACAACCAACACGGATTTCGTCCTAACCACGGTGTCGAAACGCTACTGATCTACCTCTTCGACAGCATCCTAAGAATAATTGACAACACCAGGAATGGATAATAATGATATTCATCGACATCTCCTCAGCCTTCGACACAGTGGACCACAACACGCTCCTAGAAAGACTACAGAACACTGGTATACACGGTATCACACTGAAATGGTTCCACTCGTACCTAACCGAAAGACAGCTACAGGTCAAGGTGGGACACATCACCTCCCGACCCATCAAAGTCCGTCAAGGTGTACCTCAAGGTTCTGCGCTCTCAGCACTCCTATTTAACATCTACATCCAACCAATCTGCAACATCATGAAAGAGAACAACATTCAATACACGATCTATGCGGACGACATCATGATATACACCCCGATATCAATCGACAACCCGGACTTCTCTAAGATAACAGACTGCCTTACACAAATGACCAGTTGGTGTCAAAACAACAACCTCGCCATAAACTACAACAAGACTGAAGCTTTAATCATCACTCGGAACCAAAGCTTCATACAACCACCAAATATAAAGATACAAAACATTACTATACCAATAAGGTCAGAAGTAAGATACCTCGGGGTTACGCTGGACAATAAACTCAATCTCAAGCCACACATAGACAAAACAATACAAAAAGCCTACTACAAGATGCGAATCATCAGGAGACTGAAACCACTCCTCGCCCCAGAACACTTCCGTACCGTCTGTCAAGCACTGATAACCCCTCTACTGGACTTCTGCAATCCGATATACCTCGGACTACCGAAACAAGCCATCAAACCACTCCAACTGGCACAAAACACCGCAGCACGAATCATATCCGGAACTGCAAGACAGGAGCACATCACACCCACCTTAAAGGACTTACACTGGCTACCAATCGATGCACGCATCAGATACAAAACTATTATAAACCTATTTAAGATAAAACAGCAAACATCAGCCAACAGCCTGCACACCCTCATACAACCAGACACCAGCACACGTCCTAGAAGAAAACAAACACACAACCGAGTCAGCACCCCAAGTGAATACAAACACACACGCAAGGACACAACAGACAGAGCACTCTCCATGGCTGCTCCAACAATATGGAACAAACTACCGGACGATTTGAGGGCAACTACAGAGCTCAAGGACTTCAGAAAACAGCTGAAAACCATACTGTTCATAGAACACTTTGGACACATCACATAAACTAAGGAACTGTATAGCAGCACACGTTACCGCCTAACACTAGATGTATATAAAATGATTTTAGCACCACTGTAAATAGCCCACATTGTACATAGCTCACACCAATCTAGCAAACAAGACAACACACACCCAACGAAATTTCCACCCTCACTGCATGTATCAACACTCACACTACCAGATTGTTTGCTGTGATACCACCTTGATTATTATGATAAGGCGGTTTAGAAATACTGTTAAATAAATAAATAAATAAAATCTGGAAGTTACCCACCAGGAATGGCTCTGATGCTCTCTGGCAAAGGCCCATAGTTGCAGAGCTTTTTGTAGAATTGCAGAGAGCATGTTGTAGGTTGCCCAGGTGAGATCTGGTTGTTTAATTACCCGTGTGCAACCTAATCTATTCTGTGGGAGCCAAAGAATTGAAGATGGCTAAGAATAGCAGACAGGCTGGTTGCCTGCAACGATAAATTGTCCAAGTAGGTTTTAGAACCTCTCTTGGAATTATGTGTTATTAAGGCAGCAGAAGAGGTTAGGTCCTATAGATTGGAAAAGGACCGACAGACATAATTTGAAGTGATAAACTCTCAATTATGGTCTGATAAGCTGTCTTAAAAGAAATATTTGAAAAGATTGCAGAGGGGAGAAACTCTGTATGGAAATCACTTACTGGAGTAGGTATTGAGGACAATCCTATGGCTTAAAAGGTAAGCCCTCCAATCAAATAGTATCACTCTTAGAGTGAAAATCTCAACTAAGAGGGATAGAAAGTAATACAGAGTTGGGAAGACTTAAAATTTGGTAAGTCTCTGAAAAGGGTAAAGCTCCCCTGCAGTCAAAAGTATGAGATATCCTCGTACAGGACAACTGCCAAATTGAAGGGCATAGCATACCTTGTAAGTAGTTGTAACTCCTCTGTTTACTTTAAAAGGAGAGGAGAAACCTGTTACTTGTAGGGCATGATTATCCTCAATAGCTCTAAGAGCTGAAAGAATGCATTGCTCTTGGCAAGAGATTCATGCCTAAAGTGGAGGATTGAGGCAGTGTATCACTGACCTCTCAATAAGGATGAGAAGAACTGTAAATGCTTCTGTAGTTAAGAAGTAGCAGTTCTGAAGCTCAACAGGAAACAAGATTTAATGAAATAAAATATCAGAAACCCTGCGACTGCTGAGTTTGCTGAGCCTGTTGAGACTTTGGTTTTCTTAGCCTGGTATGATGTTGCCCTTCTTTGGAAACATCTGCATGATGGGTAGAAGATGAATAAAACTTTTTCCCCTTAGGGGTATAAAGTTTGTTAGGAGATTTTTTACTAGCTGGGGTAGAGGAAAGTTTTGACAATCCTCTGAAAGAAACAATATCAGTGTTTAACTGATTAGCTTGAAATAAAGCATCCTTGTTAAAGAGATTTTCACCAGTACAAGGAGTATTTCCCAGCTTTTCTTGTACCCATTTGTCCAAGTCTGAAGCTTGGAGCCAGGCCATGGGTCGTGCTCCTATGGCTATAGCAGAAGTTCTGCTAATAGACTCAAAACAGTCCAGGGAAGCACGATTAAGGAATTTAGAGACATTTTGAGCATGACTGACTAATATGAAAAAGTCTGCTCTTTTATGCTCTTGAAGAAAAGGGTTCAAAAGCTTTAAGTTCTTTGTGACCTCTTCAAGAGATAATCCCATATAGAAAATATATGAGATAATTCTTGCTGAAAGCATGGATGCCTGGAAGCATCGACGTCCAAAGGCATCTAAAGTTCTAGACTCACGACCTGGCAGATAAGAAGAGTGCTTCTTTGCACTCTTAATACGCCTCATTGCTGATTCTACAACAATAGAATGAGGAGGAAGTTGAGTCTTTTGAAAACCTGGAGAAGGTGGCACCTTGTACATGGAGTCAAGTGTCTCAGAATGTGGTGATACCATTAAAGGAGTTTCCCACATCCTTAAAAGTAGATCTTGTAAGATCTGATGCAAAGGAAGCATGATCACCTCCTTTGGAATCCAGGAGGATTGCAGGGTCTCTGAATCCCCTGGCAAGGATTATTTACCAGGTATAGAAATGGCAAGTAACTTTGCCATATCAAGCAGAAAAGCTTGAAAAGAAATCTCCCCTGAGGAGGACCCTCTAAAATGAGGGGTAAATGCTAGACCTGTTGAAGATTCAGCCTTGGTACCGATGGATTCATCCCAGTCATCGGGATCGGAAGACCTGAAAGGATGAAGCATTGGATTTTCCTTAAAGCGATGTCTTCGGTACCGAATCATCCATGCTAGAGATCGATTCCAGGCTCGGCATCGAAGGAAGCGAGTCTGTCGAAGCAAGCATGGACAGTACCGACACCGATGCCCATGTCGATACCGGTACCGAAGCCGATACCGATACTCGAGGAACGGTCTGCAGCAACTCTAGCGGTACCGAAGTAGCCGAGAGCGCTAGACTGCATTCATCAGTGAGCAGTGTTTCATCCATCACCATAGCCGATGCCGGGGTGTCGGTACCGCTCGAAGCGGCCACAACCACCGAGCATGGCCCAGGTATGTTCATCGAGGTAAGAACCCCGGGAACAACCTGAAGCCCCGTTAATGCTTTGGAGCCCGAAGACTCTCGCCGGGGCTTTATTGCCAAAATGTCCTCGAGGGCAAGGCCAGAGCCATCTCGATACTGGGAAGGAGATCTACCACTCGAGGACTGGCTAGTCTTTACAGACTTTTGTTTGGTTACCTGATCCTGTGGAGATATTCTAGCTGGTGACAGAGTGCGATGTGAACCGGGTATCGAGTTGTGCTCGATTCTGAAGACTTCTTCTGTTTGAACTCCAGCAGGAAAGACACTCCAGTGGGCAATGATCAGGACCTAAACATTTTAGACACCAAGTATGGGTGTCTGAAAATATACCTGTACCGCCACACTTTGAGCATTTCTTAAGGGTAGTGGCTGGCTTTTCCATAATGGAAGGATAGAGGCCTAGTGGCCTAGAAACCGTCAGACACTAAACAGGAAAAATTTCTGAAGAAAAGAAGAAATTCTTTAGAAAAAAGAAAGAAAAGCACAGGCGGCACCGATGGCGTCGAGGGAAGGCAGACGCGACCACAAAAAATTAAGAATAAAAAGAAGAATTTTCTGCGGTGACAGGAATACGTCCTGCCGGCTCCGCGGAAAACGGAAAACTGATGAGAGGGAAGTGAATGGGCGGGAAGGCAACGCGCATGCGTGTGGGATGCTCCCAAAAGCTTTCTTTTTGGATGCTGGGGAGCGTTCCCGCGCAGACTCCGTCGGTACCGAGGTACCCATATGTGAAGACTCATTCCTGCTTGTTCCTGGAGATACCCAATATGCCACCTCAGTGCCCGTCTTAGAGAGAATGAACAATGCATAAGGGATGCAGGAATTTCTGAGGAGGTTAAAGCCGAAAGGTACCAGGATGCTATGAGTGAGAGTAGGAAGTAATACTAGACTGCAGCTGACTCTGGTATTCAATGTAGTAGGAAATGCCAAATTAGTAGGCCAAATGAGCGTGTATGTACAGGTGGATGCTGGAGAAATTACGTGTAACTACCTTAAAATGTTGATGGTATTTTGTAGGACATGCGCTGCAAAGAGATGTACATGTGTTTCATTTTACAACACAGGAAAATTATGATAATGCATAGTAATATTTGTACAACAGTTAAAATAATAATAGGGTTTATAAAAATATTAAAGACTGTGATAAAGAAGCTTATCATAGCTCAGGAAGGAGCTATAGAAAAGGTGAAGTGACTCTGAACAAGCAACCTGTCAGTTCTGGTAGAAATATGAAAACAGAATTTTGCCATAAAAGACTACCAGTCCCAGAATGCACCAGGTTTCCAACAGCCATTAGAGGAGCTGAAGTGAGGAAACGTGTGTTCAATCAGGAGGGCTATGAGGTAATCCCTAAGCACTCATCTCAAAGGGCAGGGCCTGATTCAGCACAGCTGCGCTGTGTTAGGGAGGATCACTCATCTAAGCAGAATAAGAGTAGAGTTTATTCTACAGATGACCATCTTCATGATCACCTTGGATATCCAGAGAATTGTCCTCAGTATCCTGAGAATCAGCTTGAGTTTGATCATCAGTTTCATCTGAAGGATCATCAGAAGCAGAAGCCAAACCGGACGGACAGAGAGGGAGAGAGACCCTTTGGAAGAAGGAAGAGAAAAGCCTTTGAGAGGTTTAGAAGAGTCCAAAGCAGTACGTATACTGGGAGGTATTCCAAGGGCCAGCATACACCATTGGACTGGGGAAAGCCAGAGGAATGGTGCTGCAGAGCTAGGAATCACCAGAGGCTACCTGTGAGAGAGACGGCTGCACGTGGAAGGGACCCTAAGACCTGTGCCAGAAGGTATGTGAAGAGAGATCCAGTGTCCAGGGATCTGGATTGGAAGGCTGGACATAAGAACTGGACTACATATTGGCCAGGCTATATAGAGAGGAACTCTAGCAGCAATGGAAGCTCAGGTATGAACACTGATCTATGCCCTAGCTATAACCTTGAAAGACAGCAGGGAAACAAGTATTCTCCTGAAAATGCTTCATTGAGAGATTCATCTGTGCCAATCCATGATATTGAACCCATGCTTGTTGAACAAGGGGGAATAATAGCAGATGAGGATCCTGTTTATATGGACTGCTCTCTATCTAAACTCCGTTGGTAACTTTCTGTTATAAAGTACAGCAACCATCACAAAGAAATACAAATTTGTTCTTTAATCTACTCAGAAAAGCTCCTGAAGCAGGATTTGACCCACACAGTGGAAGGCAAGCCAGCTAAGGGGTTTCAGCTGGTAACTGCTAACAATTAAGCCTTACCTAATTGCTTGTGAGCTAGGAGAGAATCACTTCTGTATCTATGTGGGAAGTAATCAGAAGTTAACCTGAAAAGAACAGTTTGTTTCTTGCTTTGTGGCTTTTCATTTGTTGTTTTCCTGATTTTGACTTTGTTTTTCCAAGTTAACACTGAAAGCAAGTAACCTAATTTATGTGCTACCAACCATATCTGTGTTGGGAGAAATACCCCCATAAATAAATATCTTATTGGCTTTACCCAAGAGCACAACTAAATTATTGTCAGCAGCTGTGTCTGGTGTGAATGAACTACATTGCCCGCAATACCTTGCAAATCATATAGATATATGCACTTGACAAGACTGTGAAGATTCTCACCCAGGCAGCCGTCTGACAAGACATGATCAGCAGTAGGTGAATAACCAAATAATCCCCACACAGACACATGAGCATCTTGTAGCAAGTGTTCAACAGTTTGTCGAATGTGCCCATTCACATAAGTGATGGTGTGATTCACTTCGGTGGATGTTGTTTTAAGGTGATCAATATAGGCATGGAGTTCTGTAAAGTTGAGCAGTTTATGTAATGTCTCGTCTCCCATGCCAAGTGGTAATGGATGCACAGCGTATGAGATAAAGTCTGGAATGTCAATAAAGTCATTGGTAACTAGCGGTGTGGAATAAGTTGTCCCGTTAATGGTGATGGAGACCAGTGGTGTATGACTGCACCAGGTATTGTTTAGTAAATAGTTTGAACTGTACAGCAAAGTGTTCTTAGGAAGGCGAATGTCATGCATTCTGGGAGCAATTGAAAAAGAAACATTCTGGGGAAAGAACAGATGAAAACAAAAGTGTCCAGCTCCAAGGTAATACAAACTGTATGAGGTAGTCAGGGATTATGAGAGCTTAACAGTCAGGGAGCAAGAGGAAGAATTGTTCCAGCAGGAGGTGTCAGCCTCTTTAAATTGGTGCGGTTCACACTTGAACTGAAATGTAGTATGCTCACAAAAACTGGGGTCCACAGGCTTGAATGAAGTCAAGGTATCGTCCAGTGGCATCCTCAAGCGACTTTTGTTCAGAAAGCAGCTGTCCATGCTTTCTTCAAAAAACAGCTGTCCGTGCTGTCATCAGGTGGTACCCAACTGGAGATCCGCTGCGAAACCTGAGACGAGCCCCCATAAATGTAACCTTTCACCGCTTCCTACGTTCGGTTGCTCTCCTGTTGGTCCTGGGTCCACTTCGCAGAGGCAGTAGGGTTTGTAGCACAACAAGAAAACCAAACTAGTGTGATTTAAAAAAAAGGTTTTTATATAGAAATAGGCCTCTTACATTGGTACAGAACAGAGGTATATAGTGGTTACCGAGCTGCTTCCGTGTATATCAATGACTCGATGTGTGTGCCTGGGTGTGGGAAAGAGAGAGAAAGGGGGGGGGGGTAAAGAGAAGTGCGTGTTAGAGTCTCATAGTAAGAAGTGTCCGATGAATAGGAAAAGAGAGAGTATTTTTGTCCTTTTCTGTATTTATAGTGAAGTTCTCCTTTTCCAGCACCTCCCTTTGTCATACTTTGGTCTGTTTGTGGTCTGTTATCAGCTGATTTAGCAAGGAGGGGCTGTTGTCCTGCAGACTAATCTCATCAGGCATGCTAAGCCCATCAAGTCTGGAGACGTCCTATCTGACATCACCAGGGTGTCAGAGCTGCCTGCAGGCCAAGGTCTGGGACAAGCCATGAAACCTATGCTAGGCATAATGTCATGCTGTATGCAGACAGTTATATCTAAAATAGACTACTGTAAAGCATAGTTATTCCCTTTAACAGTAGGAATCAGTCCTCACATATGGGTGACATCGGCGCAGACGGAGCCCACACGGAAGCTTCTCCTTAGTTTTCAAAGAAAGCCTTTGGGAGATGAACCACGCATGTGTGGTCCCCTTGCCGCCAAGGGTGTCAACTTGCCTCAATCAAACGACATAGCTAAAGACAGAAAAAAAAAAACAGAAACAACTCCACAGGTTGTGAGGACAGATTCCTGCTGTCCCTGGAGAATACTTGTTACAGATGAATAACTATGCTTTCTCCGGGAACAAGCAAGAAATCAGTCCTCACATATGGGACTCCCTAGCTACAGGCTACTGAAAACCTGTAAAAAGTCATGAGTGACCAGCAAAAAGTGAGCCTTGAGCAGCAGCAGCAACGGAGTCCTAAGTAAGACCCTCAAGAGACCAAAGTGTCCAGTGAGGAACCAGCACTCCGGTAGTCTGAACACAGAAGGGTCGGAGGGCAGGAGTTGTCTACACCCCAAACATATGATCAAGTACGGACTGGTTGAAGGCGCTGTCCTGTTGGGTCTCCCTCTCCAGGCAGTAATGAGTTGCAAAGGTATGGACCAAAGACCAGGTGGCGGCCCGGCAGATTTCCATCACAGGAATGAAATGCAGGTTTGCCACAGAGACCGCCATGGCCCTGACGCTGTGCGTCGTGACCCAGCACTCCAATGAGAGCCCAGCCTGCTCATAAGTGAAGGCAATGCAACCCGCCACCAAGGTGGACAAAGTACGCTTTGTCACCGTCTCCCCCAGCTGGCTGGAATCATAGGAGATAAAAAGCTGTGAGCCTTTGCGGTGGCCCTGGGTATTTTGGAGATAGAAGGACAGGGCCCTCTTACAGACCAGGGTATGAGGGACAGTCTCTGTGCTGCTGGTGCGAGGCCGCGGAAAGAAGGGGGGGAGCACCACCTACTGATTGAGGTGGAATGGGGACACCACCTTGGGAAGGAACTTAGGGTGCATGTGGAGAACAACCCTGTCCTTATAGAACCTCATGTAAGGCGGATTCGCCACCAAAGCCTGAAGCTCGCTGACCCTGCGAGAGATGTGAGTGCCACAAGGAAGACAACATTCCATGAGAGGTAACGCAAGTGGCAGGTAGCCAGAGGCTCAAACGGTGGGCCTGTGAGCTGTGAGAGCACCATATTGAGATCCAAACCCACCGCTGGTGGGCAGACGGGGAGTTTGGATAACAGGAGGCCCCGCAGAAAGCGGGTTACAAGGGGCTGGACAGAGAAAGGCTTGCCCTCGATGAGGTGGTGGTGCACCGCAGGAGCACTCAGGTGGACCCTGACAGAGCTGGATTTCAGTGCTACCTAAGATAGATGAAGCAAATATTGCAGCACAAGCTTCACAGAACATGAGAACGGGTTAACCGTCACTCTGCACACCACACAGAGAATCTGTGCCATTTGAAGGAGTAAGCCTATCTCATGGAGATTTTCAGGAGGACCTCCTCAACCTCCCCTGAAAGGTTGAAAGGGGCCAAGGCTACCCTTTTCAGCAGCCAAACTGTTAGCACCAGAGACCCCAGATTGGGGTGTAGGAGGGAGCCCTCCTCCTGCAACAGTAGTCCCGGGTCGCTCTCCAGTGGGGGACCAGGGACGCTATGGACATGTGAAGGAACAGTGGGAACCATGGTTGCCTGGGCCAACCCACCAATGTCAGTGACGCCCTGTTCCGCTGAGCCTTGAAAAGAATCTTGACTATCAGCAGCATGATGAGGAAGGCATCTGTTGCCACCCGGGACAAGTGTGGCTGTTGGGAGCAAAAGCGTGGCAACAGAGTTGGCTGGGCTGGTGAAGAGGTCCAGATGTGGAGTTCCCCAGAGCTGGAAGACCCGAGAGACCACTCTGGGCTCCAGTTGTCACTCATGTAGCTGGAAGATTCTCCTTAGCCTGTCAGCTATGGCATTGTTCTGGCCAGGCAAATATACCGCCCACAGGAGCATCCCATTGTGGTTCGCATACAAGCAGAGAGCTACTGCCTCCTTGCAGAGGGTATACTACTCTGTGCCCCCCCCTGCTTGTTGACGTAGATCATTGCGACCTGGTTGTCCATTTGGATCAGCACCGACTGGTGCTGCAGATGGCAGCAAAAGGCTCGGAGAGCCAGGAATAGGCGCCAAAGCTTGTCAGCAACACTTCCCTGGTGGCCAGTGGACGCCAGGGCAGGTGGGACACAAAAATATAAGGTTAAGATTGGAGAGTCTTCTAAAGGCCCAAATGGCTCTTGGTCCTTGTAGTTGCTTTAGCTCCAATCTTCAATGAAACAATCAAGCTGAGTGGTGGGAATTAATAAGGCTTTTTATTTCCCTTTTTCACAGTGGTTCTAAATAGTGGGTTACAACTTTAAAGCAAATGTCCTTAATGCAGGTAGAAAACAAAAACTGTTATACGTCACAGGAATGGAGGTGCTCAAACAAATAAAGAATGCTCTGCTGACAATTCACCCAATCACAAGTCTGGCAGTGACTCTAAACTTTCAGAAATGCAAAGTGTACAGTCCATCTCTTGGTCAGACAAATCTCCTGCCAGTTCCACTTGCATTGACACGGTATCAGAAAGCTCTGATTCTATATCCCTGGTTTCTTGTAAAACACATTCAGGGGTTTTGTATATTTTCTGTAGCAGCTCCCAATGTCCTTGGACTAGCCTAGGGTGTCGGCCACGTGCTGTATTAGGCTTTAAAGTATCCTCTCTCCTTAGAGGCTTTATAGCAGCTTTATCATAGCTTTTACCATTCACAACTTTCTTATTAGGCATACATTTCTCATACCTTGTATGGCAGCAATCCTCAAGTAACCGGCTTTCTTCCACTGCCTGCCTTTCCCCCAGGCAGCAGCTTGGTGAAATTCTTTTCTATGACGGTTAGGCTTACCCTGTAGCCTTTGACTTCCTTCTCCTGGTGAAGGCCTGCCTCTGTACAAGCCCAGCTTCTGGCTTTCTGCCTCAGTGTGGCTTGGCTTCTCCAGCTGATTCTTGTTTGGCTTAAGGTTGCAGTTACAGCAGGGCTTTTGCCTCTGAGGGCAAACAACTCTCGGTTTGGCTTGAGCTGACACCTCCTCAGGTCCTTCCTCAGCTCCTGAGAAATCACCTCTCCCTCCTGGGAATCCTCTAGCACTAGTCAGGTTTCCACTTCCACCTCTCTCTCTCGGTGCTGCCAGTGATTCTCCCCTTGCTTCTGCTTGGGCTGCTGCTTCTGCTGGTGCTTCTATCTCCGAGGCTGCCGGTACTCCTTCTGCCTCCTCTCCTTCCTCTCTTCCAGTCTTCCACACTCCCCTTATGAAGCCCTCCTGCTCTTGAGGATTGGAAGCTGGTTGGCATTTCCTCGTGACCAGCTGGGCGTGGCTCTTCAGTCTCCCTGAAGACACTCTTGCTCCCTCTAGCTGGTTCCTGGGAATATTGCAAGTCTTTTTCTCTGTGAAAAACACCTTCTTTTCTCTCAACTGGGCTCTCATCAGCCCTCGCTGCATGACAAGCTCTAGGAGGTTGATCTACAGTTGGCTTTCTGCCTGCGACTAACTGCAACAGAGGTCCTTGCAATGAGCCCCCCCAGCCCAGAAAGGAGGCATCCATGGGGGGCGGGGGCCTGAAAAGGCATCCCGGCCTGAAGATGCTGAGGCACTTGCCACCAGCCAAGGGAATTTGGCGTGTCACAATCACCCTGTTTCGTAACCAGCCTGTGGCTTGGGTCCACTGGGAGCTGAGGCACCACTGGGCTGCCCTCCCGTGGAGGTGGATGTCCAGGGTGACATGGACTGTGGATGCCATGTGGTTCAGCAGTCAGAGCAGAAGGCGAGCAGACACAATGCCCTGAGGCGGTCGGCTCTGTCCAGGGGAAGGAAGGCTCTGGCCTGAAAAGTGTCCAGCCGTGCCCCTATGAACTCTAGACACTGTCGGGAGGAGATGGGATTGTGGTGGTTTATGATGAACCCCAGATACTGGAGGACATGGATGGTGTGGGCCGTGGCCTGCTGCACCTTGATGGCTGAGCCCCTCTTATGAGCCAGTCATCCAGGTAGGGGAAGACAAAGGCTCCTTGGAGGCAAAGGTGGGCCATGACCACTGCTAGGCACTTGGTGAAGACTTTGGGGGTAGAGGCTAGGCCGAAGGGTAGAACCCTGTACTGGTAGTAGCTGCCCCTCCCCCCCCCCCCCCACCATGAGCCTGAGGTATTGCCTGTGATTGGGATGGATGAAGATGTGAGTGAACACATCCTTTAGGTCAAAGGAGCATAGCCAGTCTCCCTGCTGGAGGTATGGCAGAAGTGTTCCAAGGGACAGCATCTAACTTCTCCCTCACTAGGAACCTGTTTAGGTCCTGCAGGTTTAGGATGGAAAGTAGCCCCCCCCCCCCATTCTTTTGGCTACGAGAAAGTACTGGGAGTAGAACGCTTTGCCCCAAAGATGTGGAGGCACTGGTTCCACTGCCCTGTCCTCTAGAAGACCTGTGAATTCCTGCAGTAGCAGAGTCTGGTGGAGGGGAGTCCTGCGGAGCTCGCCCAGGAAGAATGGAGGGGGTGTCTGCAGCAAGTGGAGGAGTCGTCAACTCTGCAGCCTTATTGGTTATGGGCTTGTTGAAGAGATTCTCTCCCTGGCAAGGGACATCAACCAATTTGTCCTGAACCTATTGCTCCAGGTCGGAAGACTGTAGCCAGGCCTGATGCCTGCCGTAGCTACTCTAGCCGCCAACTCGAAGCCATCAATAAGCTGCCAGAGTCATAAATTTGAAGCATTCTCTGACACCAGAAGCCAGGGTTCCAGCAGACTAGGTACATTGAGTCCAGCCGTCTGCTCACGATGAGTACTGATGCGGGTGTCTCCCACATGTGGAGGAATAGCTTTTCTAGGATTTGAGGGATGGACACCGTGAGTGCCTCCTTCATGGGGGCTTCGTTATTGGAGGATCTCAAGTTCCTCCATGTGAGGATCCTCCTCTGACTCAGTGTTAAACGCCAGTGCCTTCACCATGTCCTGCACATTGTCAAGGAAGGCCATATTCTCGGGCAGGGACTGGTGCCGGGTCTCGGTGGGAGACTGATCCGAAAGCACATCTCCGTGGCATTGGGTGTCTGGGGGCCTCCTCATCCTCAGTCTCCCAGTTTGAGTCGTAGTCTGTGGAGGTGTCGAGGGCAGTCCAGGTCCCAAGCCCAAGGGCCCGTGTCCCTCGGAGGCCCTGCAGTCGGAGCTGCAGGCACTCATCAAGGAGGATCTCGGCTCCAAGGATCGGGACCGAAGCAGAGGGGCACCTTGAGGCTGGTAGTGCTTGAGGACCGGCTTGACCACCAGGAATGTCCTCGAGGTCAAGGGCCCGGTGGTTGGGGCAGATGAGCCGGAGGACTTGGACATCAGAGCCTGCTGCTGGGCATCAAGGCCGCCATTCTGGTCTCAATTCCAGATGGCTCCACAGCTTTCAGCGTGGGCACCAAGGATGTCGGACCTGGCGCCGGTTCCAACGAAGGGGAATCCTATACTAGGATGGCCTTGGGGGACTGAGGCCAATCGCCAGAGGCCGACAATTTCTTACGGGCCACCTTGGTTAGCCACTCCTGCTCCATCCCCCTTGGACTCGCGGTGTGAGCTCCAGAGCAGAGAGTGGGACTTACCCACCTTCCCCGACCAGTCTGTCAAGGCAATCCTCGAGGGTTTCTTCTTATGTTCCACCTCTGGGGTACTCCATTCGGAGGACCTGAGGCTATGGAATCTCGAGGCGTCGAGATCACCCTGAGGTTCTAGGGTTCTGGAGGGGGCCTTGGAACGAGGTGTCTCTGGGGCAGAGTTGGACCTGTGGAAAATTTTTTCCTGCTGCTGCTGACGACTTTCGATGGCCTTGGAAGACATCTTTTTACAGAGGCCACAATCCAAGGGGTCGTGGTCCAGCCCAAGGCAACAGAGGCAGCAGTCATCGGGATGGGTGAGGGACATGGTACGAACGCACCAATCACACCGCTTAAAGCCACTGGTGGAGGCCAGAGAAAAAAAGGGGGCGTGAAGACATGCCAGTCAAGAGAGACAAAAAAAAAAAAAAAGAGCGAGAAAAGAAAGAACCCGAGACATGATACCAAGGCAGGTGGCTCGGGGGCGGGAAAAGGAACCGGTACACGACACGAGAAAGAAATTTAAGAGAAAATTTGAGAGAAAATGTTAGAACTTTTTCCAAGGAAAACAGACGTCCAATGGGCTCCATGGAAAAAAAGGAGACTGAGGCACAATGGCACCCTTGGGAGGGAAGGGGACCATGCATGCGTGGTGCATCTCCCAAAGGCTTTCTTTGAAAGCTAGGGAGAAGCTTCTATGTGGGCTCCATCAGTGCCAACATAATCCATATATGAGGGCTGACTGCTTGCTTGTTCCCGGAGAACATTGTTTATCTTGGACTCTCCCAATATCAACTGCATAGCATTCAGCTCATCCAAAATATGACCACACGTATTCTTGTCCACACCTCCCACTTTGAACATATCACTCCACTTCTCATCCGATACCACTGGCTCCCTGTACATTCTCGCCTTCAATACAAATTGCTTATCCTGGTCCATCGCGCCATACACTGGTTCTCTCTCAGACTATTTCTTTATGCCCCCCGAGATATTTATTTTATTTTTATTTATTTATACATCTTTTCTATACCGCCACTTCCAGAGATCAGTGGCGGTTTACAGGTAACAAACTTTAATAATAGAGTACTATTATTTTACATAGAACAGATTTAGAACAATGAACATTCAACTATTAATTGTAACTCGTAGATACCAGCAGATAATAGGAGAGGTAGGAACATTTGAACTGGGGAAGAATTAGATAATGTTTCAAAACATACTACCAACAGTATATCAATAGTAAGGGGATATATTTACATTATATTACAGTTATTCACATTAGCGACAAGTAATTGCTTTCAAAGAGTAAGCTTAAACTAGGTGAGCAATGTGAAATGTGTGGGAAAGATTTTATGCTTGTCTAGGTAGGGTCATTGAGTGACTGATGATCGGTGTTTTTCTCAGTGTTAGGATTATCTTCAATATGAAGGTTATTGTAGTGCAGAGTGAATAGATGGGTTTTTAGGTTTTTTCTAAATAATTGAAGGTCCTTGATTTCTCTGATTTCAGTCGGGAGGTTGTTCCATAACGTAGGAGCGAAGTATGAGAAAGCTGTGTTGCTTGTCTTCTGACTTGTCTTTCAGATAGAATCAGGGACTTGTAACGTGTGAAGGTTTATTCTTCGTCTTGATCTATTTTCATGTGGGATGTTGATGAGTGTAGATAAGAAGGATGGAGCTATGTTATTAAAGATCTTAAATGTATTGACTAAGGACTTATAGATGATTCTGCATGAGACGGGTAACCAATGGAGAGCGTAGAGAATCGGAGATATATGATCTGAAAGTTTCGCTTTATGGATAATCCTTGCGGTGACATTTTGGGCTAATTATCATAAGAACATAAGAACATAAGAAATGCCATACTGGGTCAGACCGAGGTCCATCAAGCCCAGTATCCTGTTTCCAACAGTGGCCAATCTAGGTCATACGTACCTAGCAGTTTCCCCAAAAGACACAGGTTCTGCAGTGCTTGTACTAGGTCAAGCATTGATATCCTGGGTCCCTTTTTAATAGTGGTTTATGGACCTTTCCTCCAGGAACTTGTCCAAACCTTTTTTAAACCCAGCTATACTAACAGCCCTTTCTACATCCTCCGGTAACAGATTCCAGAGTTTGATTACACGTTGAGTGAAGAAATATTTTCTCTTATTTGTCTTAAATAGTTTACCCCGTAGCTTCATTACATGTCCCCTAGTCCTTCTATATTCTGATAGCGTAAACAATTGATCCACGTTTATCCGTTCCACTCCATTCATTAATTTATAGACCTCTATCATATCTCCCCTCAGCCGTCTCTTTTCCAGGTTAAAGAGCCCTAACCTTTTTAGCCTCTCTTCATAGGAGTAGCCTTCCATCCCCTTCACCAATTTGGTGGCTCTTCTCTGTACTTTTTCTAATAACTCTATGTCCTTTTTAAGATACGGTGACCAGAATTGCACACAATATTCAAGGTGCGGTCGTACCATGGAGCTATACAGAGGCATTATAATATCCTTTGTTTTATTCTCCATCCCTTTCCTTATGATACCTAGCATTCTATTTGCTTTCTTGGCCGCCGCTGCACACTGGGCGGAGGGTTTTAACATGTTATCCACGATGACTCCTAAATCTTTTTCCTGGGTGGTGGTTTCTAATGTGGAGCCTTGCATCGTGTAACTATAGTGTGGGTTGTTCTTTCCTAGGTGCATAACTTTGCACTTGTCCACATTAAATTTCATCTGCCATTTGGATGCCCAGTCTTCCAATTTATCCAGATCTTCCTGCAGTTTTCCACAATCCTCTTGGGTTTTAACAACTTTAAACAGTTTTGTGTCATCTGCAAATTTGATAACCTCACTAGTTATTCCCTTTTCCAGGTCATTTATGAATATGTCAAAAAGTAGCGGACCCAGTACAGATCCCTGGGGTACTCCACTATTCACCTTTTTCCATTGGGAATATTGGCCATTTAGCCCTACCCTCTGCTTTCTATCTTTTAACCAGTTCCCGATCCACAATAGTACACTGCCTCCTATCCCATGACTTTTTAGCTTTGCCAAAAGTCTCTGATGGGGGACCTTGTCAAAAGCTTTCTGAAAGTCCAGATACACTATATCAACCGACTCACCTTTGTCTACCTGTTTATGCACACCTTCAAAAAAACAGATCAGATTAGTAAGACAAGATCTTCCTTGTCTAAAGCCATGTTGGCTGTCTCCCATTAGGCCATGACTATCTACATGCTGTGTAATTTTGTTCTTTATGATGGTTTCTACCATTTTCCCTGGTACTGACGTCAGGCTCACCGGTCTGTAATTTCCCGGGTCACCCCTGGAACCCTTTTTAAAAATTGGTGTTACGTTGGCGACCCTCCAATCTTCAGGTATTACAGATGATTTTAATGAAAGTTCACAGATTACCAATAGCAGGTCTGCAATCTCATATTTCAGTTCTTTCAACACTCTGGGATGTATACCATCCGGTCCAGGTGATTTGCTACTATTCAGTTTATCAAATAGTTGTAATATATCTTCCCGGTGTAGCGATATTTCTCTCAATTCCTCTGCAGTATCACCTTTAAATACCACTTCAGTCTTAGGTAACATCCCTACATCTTCCTCAGTAAAGACCGAAGCAAAGAATTCATTCAGTCTCTCTGCTATAGCCTTGTCTCCTCTTACTGCCCCTTTAACCCCTCTATCATCTAACGGTCCAATTGACTCTCTCACAGGCCTTTTGCTACGAATGTACTTGAAAAAGTCTTTATTTCGTGTTTTTGCTTCCGTAGCAAGTTTCTTCTCAAATTCCCGCTTTGCCTGCCTTATCAATGCTTTGCATTTAACTTGCCAATTGAAGTGTGTGAATATTTTTCTTAGAGGTCCCTTGAAGAATACCATTACAGTAGTCTAAATGTGGTGTAATAAGTGTTTGTACTATGGTTCTGAAATCAGTGTTATCTATCAATGGTCTAAGTTGTTGGATCGTCCTTAATTTGAAATATATTGTTTTTACAGATTGTTTTATATGTTTGGTGAGGCTGAGGGTCTTATCCAGCGTGACTCCTAAATATTTGATCTCATCTTTGACCGGGAGGGAGTTATTTCCAATGTTGATTTCAAGTGGGGAAGTGAAGCTTGTGTTTCTTGTTATGAATAGAACTTCTGTTTTTTTTAAAATTAATATTCATATTCATTGATTTCAGCCACAGCTCAGCTTCAGAGAGGCAACGACAGATGTTGCTATAATCCGGGTTGGACACATCAAATGGCGAGTATAACATGATGTCGTCCGCGTAAATGTGGTAGTTGATTTTGAAGCGTTTAAATATGGAACAGATGGGTTGAAGATAAAGATTAAACAGAAGAGCCGAAAGGGCAGAGCCTTGAGGGATGCCCTGTTCTTGTGGAAATGGGGATGAGGCATTTCGATCTATTTGCACATATTGGGTCCGGTTAGTAAAATAGGATATGAACCATTTAAGGGTTTTATCTTTGATGCCTAGTTGTGAGAGTCTTGAAATGAGCGTGATATGGTTTACAGTGTCAAAGGCCGAGGAAATATCAATGAATATGAGAATGAAGGCTCGCTTGGAATTATCAATACCTCTGATGATTGTATCAAATAGTGCTGTTAGGAGTGTTTCTACACCATGAAATGGGCGAAATCCATATTGATGATCATCTAATGGAGCTGATGAGTCTATATAATCTTGCAGCTGAGTTTGCACAATCTTTTCAATAATCTTGGCAAGGAATGGAATACTTGTAATAGGACGATATGACGTTGGGTCATTGCTGTCTAGTGCTTTGTTTTTTTAACAGCGGTCGGATTGCTGACCTTTTGAGGACATCTGCTATACGTCCTTGTTGAAGAGATTGGTTTACTATGTTCAGTAAGTCTGAGGAAAGTTCTGTTTTTGTTGATTTTATCCAAGTCACTGGACAAGGATCAAGAAAAGAGGTTGTAGTATTTAGGTTGGAGATTGTCTGAAGAAGGAGCTTGTTGGTAATAGGATGGAAGGCTTTCCATTCCAGTTGGTTATTATCTGAATGAGATAGGCTAGGTGGGGTGAAATGGCTGTTAAGTTTGAGTTTATTTGCAAAGTGATCAGCGAGTATTTGCGGGTTAATACAGATTTTGTGAGAATTGTTAGATGGGGATTTGGTTAATGATTTGACAATCTCAAATAGTTCTCTAGGACGATTAATAGCTTTAGATAAGGTTTTAGAGTGATATTGTTTTTTAGCATTATTAATCGCATCCTTGTAATCTGAGTAGTGAGAAATATTATATTCTGAGTTCCTGAGTTTTTTTCCTTCTCCAAGTAGATTCCATTTTTCTAAGACCTTTCTTCAGAGTTGCAAGTTCAATAGTATACCATTTTTTATTTTTTCTCATTTTATGGCGCATTTTTATTGAATATGGTTCTGATGCGGATCCAATAATGGAATTCCAGCTTGATATTGCGGCATCAATATCCATGCTAACTGGCTCCACCTCGCCTTCGCTTCCCTAGCTCGACTGGCATCAACTCGCTCATCTGCTTTCTGTTTCCTTGCCCCTGTTTCCTGGAACTCCCTTTCCTCTACCCTCAGACTAGAATCCTATCCCAGATTCAAATCCCTCCTAAAGACACATTTGTTTAACCTTGCCTTCAATTTGCCAGTTCTCTGACTTCTTTGTTTTTCCCTCTCCTCATCCTTACCTTCCTCCCTGGTATGATTGTCCTTTAATTTATGTCGTTCTTTTCTGTGTTTACTTTTATCTGTTTTTAATTTCTGCACACGGCCCTGCTGCCTGTGTGAAGGGTGGCTAAGCAAATCAAAAACATACCCTCAGAATGGGGAGAATATTGAAGATTACCAAAGGCTACCAAGGAGACTGATTTCAACAAAAGGACTTAAGACTCTACATTAAGAGGCTTGAGAGCCCTCAAAACTAAGTTCAAATTCTAAGCAGATATCTTGAGTGCTCATCTCACTGGAGGAAAGTATCCCATCCAAGAAAGTTGTGAGGGAGCTTTTGTTACTGCAGAAAGCCAGAGCCCATCTCTGCCTATTGTAAGAGTTATGGGTTTTGCCTATTCTTCTCTGGAGGTAGGCAAGATTGATAAACGGATCCTCCAAAATGGGAACAGTAAAGCAGATGCTTCAAACTACCACAAAACACTATGTGGTCCTCTTTCATGCCACTGAAGACTAACAGCAGAGGATAAAAGTATCCTCGCTATGTAGCCTCTCAAAGACCAAGGCTGTAAGACAATAAAAGGATTTTCCAAGACTGTCCATGGGGAAAGTAAAGGAATATGCCTGATTATCCCCTTCATAGACTTCTTTGAGGAATGTTCATTGTCTTGGCAGGAATATGTGCAGGAGGCTCATCATTAGTCATGGCTCTACCAGAATATCCAATCCCTAGGCTCCTGCTTTCCTTTCTTAGCTGAAGAACTTTCTTGTCTTGGAGAGTCACTAGGTTAATCATTTGAGATCCAGACTTGAGCAACTTTCAATGTCGTCATCATTAATTATATATGCTGGTGGAACACCGATACTGTAGAAACCAGTATGACACTTCCCAAGCAGTAAACTGAAAAACGCAGAAAAAGCTCATAACACTTAACGTTATAAAAACAGTTTTAAAAACAAACATAACGCACTTCGAATGAAGAATCTCCGCTTGTTAAATTTCCCCCGAACTCACTACCTCTCTCCGAGTATTCTGTTTACTAAATATTTGAAGGATGTATTAAAAATACCTGACCCAGATTCTATAATTCTATCTAAATTATATTATCTGCCTGTTGGAGTCAGAGAAAATCGGGCATTAGACTCGGAGACAGGTGGCTGTGCTAACGGGGAAATGGATCATTTAACTGCGCAGAGCTTAGATTTATCCGTTTTCTTGGAGACTTCTGTTGAAGAAATTCCTACTCGTGACACCTTGTTAGTAACTTTCTTGTTAGAAAAAGATAAGGAGTTGATTTTACGTTCTTATTTTAAATCTAGGCATGAGAAATTCTTTGGGCAGGCGATACAGATTTTTCCAGATGTATGTCGTAGTACACAACTAAAGAGGAAAGCTTTTCTTGTACTTTGTCCCCATGTTTTGGCTTTAGGAGCTTCTTTTGTGCTGAAATATCCATGTAAATGTGTTGCAGCTCTCCAGGGTAAATCGTATATTTTTTTTCAACTCGCCTCAGTTGGAGACCTTTTTGCAGGGATCGAATTTGAAGTAATACTTTTCTTGATTAACTTTCGTGCTCTTGCTTAGTATGGGGGTCTGTTTAATTTTGACTACACTCTGTATCGAGTTATCCTATTCATTTGTTTATTCCACACTTCGTATTGTGGGCTGGGAGTTTTTAGTAACGCGTGGTATACTTACTGTATATGATTAAGTCTTTTCTTTGTATTTCCTTGTTTTTCCTTAATAAAGAGGATTTAAATTTTAAAAAAATAATTAAAAAAAAACAAAAAAACTAAACATGAACAAGTATTTGGCTCTTACCAGAATTAATTCTGCATCAGGCATGGACACTAACAATGAAATCAAAAGGCAGCAATGCTTCCCAATCTGTAAAAGAAGTCTTCTAGGACGGCTCCTGGACTGGTCTAGCAGGATTCAAGGAAAGAAAAATATCAGGTAAATTTCTCCTTCCTTATCATCCTCCTAGACCAGTCCAAACAAGTGGGATGTACCCAAACAGTCAGGATACAGGATGGATTGGGATAGCACTGCCCTCCGAAAGGCGCCATCTGCTCTGCTAAGCACATGCAACCTTTAGTGCTTCAGAACGGTGCTCAGAGACAACATGGTGGCCGCTTTGCAGATGTTTGCTGGAGACCCCTCTGTCCAAGAGGAGGCTTGTGCCCTAGTGGAATGAGCTTTCACGCCCTCCAGCACTCACTTCCCAACCAAAAGCTATGCTGATCCAATGGCCTCCTTAATCCAGCATGCGATAGAGTACTTGGCTACTGCCAACCTCTCCCTCGGGCCTCCAAGGGCACAAAGATGATCTGACCAGCAGAAAGAAATGGAAATTTCCAGGTACCTAAACAACCACCTCCGCATGTCCATTAGAGATAGCGATAGGTCCTGCTGAAGATCCTCCCTCCTCTGAGGAAGAGAACAGAAAGACAGTCTGATTAAGAGGAAAGAGAGACAACACCTCTGGGAGAAAAGATAGCACAGTCCCCAAGGATCAAAAATACAATCTCTGGAAATAGTTTTCTGAAAAAACATTAAAATAAAAGGAGAAAAAGGACCTCAGTCTGTCTCACTCAACAACACATCTTTCATATGCTAGGCTTTTTTTCATGCATCAATGATCCAGAAAAAACTCCTTTTATTCTAGGTACAGAAAAATGGTAATTTTATTTCCAAACAAAAAAAATATATATTTTTTTCATTCATTCATGCTAACCATATAGTTTAAAAATGTCTATCTATGAAAAACTACTGTACTACTGTTGTGTATATCGTACAAAAAAAGGCCATTCATCTAGAATCCATCAATTTATATACATTGTTCACCAACAATACATTAAACATTTGCTTATCTTATCTTAATGCCCCACAAACTCTTTTGTTTTGAAAGATACTGCTGTATCAGGGACTATATAAAGGTATTTAGACCATGGGGTTCCAAAGTGCTCAGTCTATGCATCCAATATTGTTCCTACTGTAATAGTATTTCACTCTGATCTCTACCTCCACTCTAATACTAACTTTAACTTGGTCAATGGCCATACTCTGTAACATTGAAAAACAATGTTATTCTTGTATACAATGTAGTACCACGGGGGCTTCTTCTCTTTGATTAATCACACATGATTTATGCTCCATGAACTGCCAGGTAGCTTTCCCCGACACTTTTTTTTTTTTTTTACAGGGGGCATACAACTTATACACTACAAACGTGGATGTACATGTTCTCTGCAGAAGTTTATAATACTTCCCATCTGTAGGGTGTTTAAATTCTGTCCCCTGAATAGTCATTTTGCACATTTGGCAGCGCCTGCAACTACAGTGATCAAAATCCACAGCATCTTCTTGCTTCAGGCAACATCGCTGGACATAAAAGATCTTTCAAATTTCTTCTCCTGCTGTACGCAAACAATGGATGCTTACCATCTAGCACCGAATGTACACTCAGCACGCTCCAATGTTTTTTTAATAACTGCAGCAATTTAATGAATGTGGAGAATATTGCATCACATAAAAGGTACAGTATCGTTTGAACCAGATCTCAGGTGACATTCTTAAGCAGATTTTCACAATGGTTGTTGAAAGATCTCTTGCAAGCCCGTTGTACCACACAAGTGGGATATCATTGTTTCAAAAAATGTATTTATTAAATTCTTTAGCTTTCAATCTCAATTAGAGGAGCAGATATGCCAATACCAAAGAAACTAGAAAAAGGAAGGCTATTCTCTTTAAAGCAGCAGGATGAAAATAGCCATAGTACAATAGCGCATTGCGATCTGAATGTTTCCCACATACTGGTAATATCAAAACCAACTTCTCCTCACACTACCTCAACATCCAGAACCACAACTTTATCTTCATTGTATGTCATCTCAAACTGAATAGCAGGATGAAATCTATTTAGACAATTGTAAAAAAAAAAAAAAAGCCACAAATCTTGTTCAGGCCCTGACCACAGTAGGCTCAATGTACTGGTGCCACATACTGATCTTCTGCACAAATTGTGACTCAAAGATCCACTGTTCCTCAAACTGCTCCATATACAAATTGGCTAAAGAGTGAGCGAAGGTAGCAGAGTTTCAGATATCTGCAAAAAAATACTGCTAGTGTGTTCCTACTGTGGTCAGGGTCTGAACAAGATTTGTGAAAGGCCCCACCCACCTCTGCACTATGAGGCTAAATGCGTGAAGGTTGAGCTCCCACTCACCTGGATCCACAATGGGCCGTCTCAGGAAGCTAGCTTGCATATTATCTATGCCTACAATATGTGCTGCAGACAAGGCAATTAGATGCTCAGACGTCAGCGCCTTGACCTTGAGAGCCACTCCAGCACTTCAAGCTCTACCTCATTTATTGACATATCACCACCATATTGATCGAGAACTCTGGATGTTTTACCCACTAGAAGAGGCCTGGACCTCTCCAGGGCCAAAGGAATCACTCTTGCTTCCAGGCAGATGATCATCCAGGCCTCCCAAAGTGGACCACTGGCCCAACAGCGAACACCCCAGCCCTTCTTCAGGCTGTTATCTAAGGTGAAAGGCACCCAATCCAGTGTTTCCAACAGCATCCCTGTCATCATATGTAGGGACTACAACCATCGCCTCAACTGCTCCTTAATCTCTCATGAGTGCCTTGGCCCAAAATGCCAGCTCCAAGGTTGATACTATGGATCCAAGAACTGGAGGTAATCCCAGATCCATGGGAGCTGACTGAACACAAAATGCCCTGAGGTGGCTCTAAAGCTTAAGGGACCTCTGTTGTAAGGAAAACTCAACCCAGTAGAAAGTGAAGTCAAGCCCCCGAGCATGCCAAAGTCCAGGGACAGAAGCAGTCCATTCTTCAGATAGCTGATCACCAACCTCAGCCTTGCCAGCCAGTAAATCACCAGATCTGTGTCATTTCTGGACTTCTCCAGAGAGTCTGACTGGATAAGCCAGATGTGCAGGTATCAGGTTAACTTGGATTCCCTGCTTTCACATAAATGCTTCTACCACTGTCATTATCTTGGAAAAGATATGGGAAACCTTGGTAACCCAAAGAAACATAAGATATGCATACCGGGTCAGACCAAAGGTCCACCAAGCCCAGTATCCTGTTTCCAACAGTGGCCAATCCAGGTCACAAAGTACCACTCAAATTCCCAACAGATTCCATATTGCTTATCCTAGGGGCAAGTAGTAAACATTTCCAGTCCACTTTAATAATGGTTTATGGACTTTTCCTCCAGGAACTTGTCCATACTTCTTTTAAACCCACTACACTAACAGCTTATACTACATCCTCCAGCAACTAATTCCACAGTTTGATTACGTGTTGAATGAACAAATTTTCTCCAACTAGTTTTAAATGTACTACATGTAGCTTCATTGCATGTCACCTAGTCTTTCTAGTTTTTTAAGTAAACAATGTAGCTTCATTGCATGTCACCTAGTCTTTCTAGTTTTTTAAGTAAACAATCGATCTATGTTTACTATTCCACTCCACTCATTATTATATAGACCTCTATCATATCTCTCCTCAGCCATCACTTTTCCAAGCCGAAGATCCCTAATCTTTTAAGCCTTTCCATGTGGGGGTATCCTTCCATCCCCTTTATCATTTTGGTCACTCTTCTCTGTACCTTTTCTAATTCCACTATATCCTTTTTTAGATATGGAGCCTGGAATCTGTCAACTCTGTCTGCTTTTTACTTAAAAGCTCCTGGGATACTTTTACCTTTACCTTTATCAGAATCTCTCTATAAGGATGCTCTAACTTCCCTGGCTTGCTAGTATCCTTCAAAGATGCATCATTCCAAACCGTGCACACGTGGGTAACTATCGCCCCCCCCCCCCTTTTATTTATTTTAAAAGCAGCTCACTCTCTCTTTTTTTCTTTTTTTTTCTATTTTTAAAGGATAATGCCAGCAGCCTGTTTCCACCCTGCTTAAGGAGGAGCCCACCCTTTCAGAAAAGCCACTCCCTTCCCCTGAATGTTGCCCAGCAACTAACAAATCTAAAATCCTCTTCCCTGCACCATTATCTCAGCCATGCACAAGACTCTGGAGCTCTACCTGTCTCTTGGGTCCTGCATGCAGAATGGAAAGCATTTCTAAGAATGCTATCCAGGAAGTTCTGGATTTTAACTTTTTACCTAAAAGTCTAAATCTGGACAGGGCCCAATCTTGGAAATAGTGGCCCTGAATTCATATAGAGAAAATTGCAGAAACTGCCCCCTCCCCCCCATGGGAATGTGAAAATGTTTTTTTAGCAAGGTCCGTTTATTATTTATTTATTTTTTAGTAGTATTTATCTCATGCCTTTCCAGGAGAAGATCAAGGCAAGTTACATTCAGGTACAGTATGCACTTCTCTGTTCCCAAAGGGCTTACAATCTAAGTTTGTACCTGAGGCAATGGAGGTCTAGGGGTCTAGGGAGGCAAGAACTCCCCTTGCCTGACCAATGCAATGATAGATCTGATAGGCCTCATATAGAAAAGAGGGACTCTGATTTTGACTATGGCCACCTGTAGGTCCAAGACATGCCAGAAGGAACCTCCCTTCCAGGCATTACTATGTAAGATGGAAGAACATCCCTGGCCCTAATTGCAAGAGATGCAGAGGCATGCCCTTGGACATTACCCACATGAATGGAGAGCCTCAGGGAGACTCTACAAAAGCATCCCTGTACAGGCGCAGTCACAATTGAACTATTTTGCATCTTATTTCCCAGACTGGATTGAACCTGCAACCTTGCAGGAGGAACAATATATTTCCAATCTTGACTGAGGACTGACTGACTATAGGCCCCCTCAGAAAGAAACAGTTGGATCTATACTCCAACTTGCTGCTCCTCAGGAGGGACTGCCGGAACTCACTTAAGAGAAGTGCTGTCTCCAAATAGAGTGGTGATGGAGACTCAAGCACACTGATGCTCTGAAAGGACTGCCTTTTCTTGGACTGAGACCCAAAGAATGTCTCCAAGTTACATGCACGGCCCTACAAAAGCTACTCCTGGCACCTCTAGGCCTATTTTCTAGGGATCTCTGTAGGTGAGCTTCCCCAAGAGTTTTCACCATTTCACAAGGCTTACCCTGAAGAGTAACCCATTTTAAGGGGAGTTTACTCAGCCGTAGCTTAGAAGCAGCATCCATCAACCAAGCACAGAGTCAGAGCATGTCTGGCTAATCACTGCTACCATGGACTTGGAAAAGAGAATATGTTCAAATCTTGGAGGTAGTCTGCTCTCTACCTTTTAGCCTCTGGGCTGTCCAGTAGTGGCTGGATCTATCATAAGCAGGCTTGACACCAAGCCGTCAGCCAAAGGCATCAGCTGCAAAGGCATTCTTAGGGAGAACCTTGACCTTGTGAACATACAACCTCTTGAGTGCAGTGCCTCCCCTTCACAGGGATGGTCATACACTTTGCCACAGTTATGACCAGGGATCCCACCCTAGGGAGTCCACAAGGCTAATCCAGCTCACCTTGGGGCAAAGCATACAGCGAAGACATACCTTAAGGCCCCCTAAGGCCCAACTTGGTAGTTTTCCATCCGATATCCTATGCAGCATCCAATATCCTATGCGGGGTAAGGTCGAGAAATAAATGCAAGTGGCCGGATACCCTCCAGGAAAAGGGGGACCCACCTGTTAACCTTGCCCAAGAGCAGACTCAATAGCACCCTGAAAGGATGTAAAAAAGACCCTTCTATAAAAGAGGAGGATCACAAATATCCTAGCCTCCAACCAGGGGAACCACCCCACCTTTTTAGACTTAACTTCTGGAGACAGTATTTCTCAAGCCTCTCAACCAACCCCCAGGGGTGATGAGAATGGGCAGAACGCATGAGCAAAGTGGGAGTCTTAACCCCCTTACTATCTGTGATAGAGGCATGTGAGGGCCTTGGGTCCCCCCTAAGGGAGGCCTGGGCTACAGACCCCAATGAAGGGGGCCACCAGGCAGCTACAAGAGACTGAAAACAGCCTGTAAACTATTTCAGGAGCAGTAACACAAGCCAGTTAAAAATGGGGGCCTCCCAGAGCCAAAGGGTTTGAGGCTAGGGTCACCCTGCCAGACTCTGCCTCCAATGGAACCACGCAGCCATCTCAAATGGCTGTGGTGCCTTTCAACTGAGGGGGAGGGGAAAAAGAAAAGGAGCAGCAGGGGCTACAGAAACAGCATTGGGCCTGAGGCCATCCCATAGGCAGGGGTCCCACTATGCCATAAAAGATATGCCCTGGGCATTCCCACCACAATTAGAGCTAAAAACAGCAGTCACGGACAGAAAATTGCTTGGGGGAGGGAGGGTCACAGGCTGCATCGAGCTGTATTGCTGAGCACTGCAACAGCAAAACGTTAAGAAAGATCGCAAAAAAAAAAAAGTTGAAAATAAAGCAAGGCCACAGCAAAAAGTGAGTCCAGAAAGGGGAAGACTGGAAAAACCCAAGCAGGGAAACCCCATCTACCCTTGTAGGCCTGGAAGACTCAGCTGCTGAAGACAGCTAGCTAGCTATTTATTTATTTAATTAATTAATTAATTTGGAGCTGCTTTATTTCAAGCAGAAAGAGTGTCACATACAGCCCAACGAAATCAATGAGAGAAAAATGAATAGATCAGAAAAAAAAGGAAAAGACAAAAAAAAAAAAAAAAAAAAAAAATGCCGACTGCCTGACTTACCAAGCCCTCTCAGGGGCCCCAAGGACTCCACTCAGACCTATTAGTGCTTGAACTCATGGGTAACAGCACTGGACAAAGAGCAGCTCCCTGCTCCAGGAGACAGGGGTGTACTCGAGGTCTGAGCAACATTGGCCCTACAAATGTCTCCGCAACACAGACCATAGCACTGTGGTATGGGCCAGGGAAAACAGTCCCATCTGCACTGTTGCACCATTTCAAACATCTTGCCACCTTCTGAAGGCAGACAAATACTGGCTTCTCAGCATACTTGTACCTAATGATGACAAAACTGAAAGTTGCTCAAATCCACTTCTCCTGCTCACAAGGTAGTATTGACCAGTGCAGATGAGTGGATTAAAAGGATAAGGAAACAGTAACCTCAGAGAGGGTGAAACTGCTTAACAAAGCCTTCTTCTTGAACCACCCTAGAACAGGCCACATGGGGAATCCAACCAAGGGAGCTCCAACCACTGCTTACGACCATCATACAAGACTCACCAGCAGTGAATCTGTCTGTATTGTGATGTTTGAGATTTCCCTCCTCCGCATAGCTAGCTACAGGGAAAGCTACCATGGCTTTATCCCAGGGTATACTGGATCCTTGAATCCAACACAGGACAACTCAAGTCACAGTCATTACAAATAGTTGTCAGGGGAGAGAGACTATAGGAAAAGGAAAGATGTTTAAGCAGAGACTCATTCTTTTTTAATATGAATGGCCTTAAACATTGAATCTCCCTCCAATCCTTCTAGGTGGATCCACCATCATATCCTTTCCTACTTAGGAAAGGAGTATATATTCCTCGGCCTTAGCCTTCTTGAGACTGGAATCAGGTATCTTACTCTGGGGAAATCTCTCTCTAATGATCAGATGTAGTGGAAAACACTTCAGGATAGGCGACAGTGGCCTACAAGCACCCAGAATATGGAATCCCCCACCAGAATACCATATCTCATTGCCTGCCTGAGAGCTACCAAGGGCTACTCTGGAACCTGAGTCACCAGCTCCTCACTCCTGAACAGCCTCTCCTCCTGAAGGAGCAGTCTCTGCCCATATGCTGAACTGGCTATATCCTCCTCTTCTTGCCCAGCTGACTCCCTAGACTATCTCAGCCAAAAGAGTGCTCTAATACCCCAACCACTACCAAAACCAGCCCGGGATTCCAAGGGACATTATGTGAATGATTCAAGGAGGAACCAAAAGGCACTGCCCAAGATTTCATTTCATTTTCAGGTTGCATTAAACTTCTTGCATCGCAAGCCTAATTTGGCTTTAAAAGGCACTCTGGGAAGCTTCACCTAGGTAGAAGGGAAGAGTTGGTTCTGCAGGCTTTTCTTGTCAGTGCCCCACCCCACTAGCCATGAGGGCAAGAAAGAGCAGCTGACATGTCTGCAGAGATTATTTTCAGAAATAAGTCAATAGATCTGAGGAAAACGTTTGGTTCCAATATGGCAGCAGTAGTCTTGATCGTGTGAGCACGATTTTTTCTTATGGGGAAGAAGCGTAAGGGTAAATCAGGGCCGCTGCCCTCGCAGCCCTCTGATGCCTCAACGCCGGTTAGAGTAGTTACGCACCTGTAACAGGTGTTCATTAGGAGCAGCAGAAATCAGTCCTCACATATGGGTGACATCGACGTCGATGGAGCCCTTGCGGAGCATTTCCCCAGCTTTCTATGAAAGCCTTTGGGAATACTGCATGCATGTGCGGTCTCTTTCCCGCCTAAAGGTGCCATCTTGCTCAGTCTGACGACATAGCTAAAAGACAGCACAAAAAAAAAAATGTAAAAACGAACTTTGTACAAATGCAACTCCCAGAGGAGGAGGGAGGGTTGTGAGGACTGATTCCTGCTGCTCCTGGAGAACACCTGTTACAGGTGAGTAACTACTCTTTCTCCAGGACCAAGCAGGAAGTCAGTCCTCACATATGGGTGACTCCCAAGCTCTGGGCTACCAGGAACCCAGGCTGAACAAGAGAACTCCCTCTAGTCCCAGCATCAAAGAAAGGCTTTTCACTGAAAGAACCTCCACCGGTAGCCCAACGGAGGGCTGGAGGGCAGGAGTTGCCTAAACCTCAAAGAGATTCCGGAGTACTGCCTGGCCAAAAGCACTGTCCCTACGGGACTCCCTCTCCAGGCAGTAATGGGCCGCAAAAGTCTGGCTTGAGGACCAAGTTGCAGCCCTGCAGATGTCTGCCAACGGTACAGAGCGGAGATGAGCTACTGAGGCAGCCATAGCCCTGACACGGTGGGCCGTGACCCGACCCTGCAAGGGAAGGTCAGCCGCCCTGTAAGCCCAGGTGATACAGTCAGCCACCCAGATGGACAAGGTACACTTGGACACCGCTAACCCCAAATTATTAGGGTCAAAAGATATGAAGAGCTGAGTAGCCCTTCTATGCCCTTGCGTACGGTCAAGGTAGAAGGATAAGGCCCTTCTACAGTCCAGGGTGTGCAGGACTGCTTCAGCCAGGCTTGCATGAGGCCTAGGGAAGAATGTTGGAAGAACCACCTCCTGGTTGAGGTGGAAAGAGGAGACAACCTTTGGGAGGAACTTTGGATGAGTCCTAAGGACTACCCTGTTCCTACAGAAGCGAGTGTAAGGCCTGTCACAGACCAGGGCCTGAAGCTCACTCACTCGTCTGTCCGAGGTTAGGGCTACCAGGAAGAGTGTCTTACAGGAAAGGAATCGGAGAGGACAAGTAGCCATCGGCTCAAAAGGTGGGCGAGTCAGTTGTTGCAAGACCACATTCAACTCCCACTCAGGGGCTGGAGGACGGACAGGAGGCTTGAGCAAGAGCAAACCTCTGAGGAACTGGGACACCAAGGGGTGAACCGACAAAGAGTGTACTTCCACCAGTGAGTGGTGAGCTGCTAGAGCTGAGAGGTGGACCCGAACAGAATTGGACTTGAGCCCCTGATTGGATAGGTTCAGCAGGTACTGAAGCACCACTGGTACAGCACAGGAGAAGGGATCTTCTGTACGCAGCTGACACCACACAGAAAACCTTTTCCATTTCAGGGCATAGGTTTTTCTGGTGGACTGCTTCCTAGAGGCCAAGACGACCTCTTCAACTTCCTGAAGTAGGCCCCAGGGAGCCAAAACTACCCTTGCAGCCTCCAGGCCATCAAATTGAGAGATTTGAGATTTGGGTGCAGAAGAGAACCTTGATCCCAAGAGAGAAGGTCGGGCTGCAACCCCAGAGGCAGTGGGGTGTCCACTGCCAGTTGAAGCAGAAGTGGGAACCAAGGCTGCCTCGGCCACCTGGGAGCTACCAGAAGAACCGAGGCCTTGTCCCGCAGAATCTTGAACAGGGTTCGGGCCACCAGAGGCGTAGGAGGAAACGCATATAGGAGGCCCTGAGACCAGGAAATCAGAAAAGCATCTGCTGCTAGCCGCAGAGGATGTGGTTGCCTGGAGCAGAACCTGGGCAACTGTCTGTTCAGGGGACTGGCAAAGAGATCTATGGATGGAAGTCCCCATTTCAGGAAAATCTTCTGAACCACTAATGGATGGAGTTGCCATTCGTGGGGCTGCAGAATCCTGCTCAACCTGTCTGCCAGGTAGTTCTCCTGGCCGGGGAAATAAACAGCCTTGAGAAACATGTTGCGCCTGAGCGCAAACAAGCAAAGGTCCCGTGCCTCCTGACAAAGGAGCCTGGACCCAGTGCCGCCCTGCTTGTTGACATAAAACATGGCTACTTGGTTGTCTGTTTGTAATAAGACCGACTGATGAGCCAGGGTTTGAGAGAAAGTCTTGAGGGCTAAGTGAATAGCCCATAGTTCCAGTAGGTTGATCTGTTGCGTGGCCTCCCAGGGAGACCACAGGCGCTGGGTGCACTTGCCCAGACAATGTGCACCCCAGCCCTGCAGGGAGGCATCGGTGGTTAACACCACTGTGAACCCAGGTATCTGAAAAGGCACCCGTTGCAGTAAGTTGGGGGGTGCAGCCATCAGAGTAGGGAGTTCAGGAATGGTCTGGACACCCTTACTCTGTCTCTGAGGCTCCCTGTGGCTTGTGTCCACTGAGTTCTGAGGCACCACTGTGCAGGTCTCATATGGAGCCGGGCATTGGGAGTCACATGTACTATCGAAGCCATGTGGTCCAGAAGCCTTAGCCAGAGTCTGGAGGAAACCAGTGGCCTGCTGAGAAACTGGTTTGCCAAGTCTATCAGTCTTTGGGCTCTGTCCTCTGGCAAGAAAGCCTTTGCCTGCAGAGAGTTTAGCCTTGCCCCTATGAACTCCAAGTTTTGGGAGGGGAGCAAAGTGGACTTTGCGAAGTTTATGACAAACCCCAGGTGTTGAAGGAGAGAAATAGTGTGGAGGGTGGCTTGCCTGGCCTCCTGGCACGTCTGACCCCTGATGAGCCAGTCATCCAGATAGGGGAAGACAAAGATACCCTGATTCCTCAAGTAGGCCGCCACCACTGCCAGACATTTGGTAAAGACCCTGGGGGCAGAGGTGAGGCCGAAAGGCAGCACTCTGTACTGATAATGGTTTCCTCCCACCATGAACCTGAGGGTCTGGATGAATGAGGATGTGAGTATATGCATCCTTTAGATCTAAGGAGCATAGCCAATCTCCCTGCTAGAGGTAGGGCAGAAGTGTTCCAAGAGTAAGCATCTTGAACTTTTCTTTCTCTAGGAACCTGTTGAGATTTCTGAGGTCGAGAATAGGCCTGAGGCCTCCGGTTCTCTTTGGTACGAGGAAGTACCTGGAGTAGAAACCGTGACCTTGTAGGTGGGGAGGCACAGGCTCCACCACCTTGTCTCGCAACAGACCCTGAAGCTCCTGCAGGAGGAGGTCTGTGTGGAGAGGAGGCCTTGGAGGCTCTCCTGTGAAGTAAGGAGGAGGCAACTGATGGAAATTAAGCATGTAGCCCTTGTGGACTATGCTTAAGACCCAACTGTCTCCTGTAATGGGTGGCCACCTGTGGGCAAACAGGGCTAGTCGACCTCCTGTGCCGGGATGGGACAGCAGAGATGGAGAGGCTATGCCTTGGGAGTCAAAACCCCCCACCCTGCTGAGTGAGAGCAGGAGCCAGAGGCTTGGGGGCCTTCTGCCTACGGGGCCCATGTCCCTGCCCCTTGGCCTGCTGACCCTGTGGGGGAGCCGGGGAGACCTGGTAAGGTGGGAACTGTTTGTAGGCAGTCACCTTCCTCGGGTAAAAGGACTTCTTACCCGAGCCCTTCTTTTTATGAGAAGGGGCAGAAGTCTTTCTGGACAGCCTCGTCCGCGTGAGGTGCTCGGTCTCGAGCTGTGCAGCCTTCTCGGCCATGGGCTTGCCAAAAAGGTTCTCACCTCGGCAAGGGACATCGACCAACTTGTCTTGTACCCATGGCTCGAGATCTGATGACTGCAGCCATGCCTGGCGTCGAGCCGTGATGCCGGCTGCCGCAACACGGGCCGAGGCCTCGAAGCCATCGTAGGCTGCTCGGGACATGAACTTAGAGCATTCCCGGATCCCCGAAGACAAGGACTTGAACCTCTGCAAAGGTTCCCCGGAGAGACCAACAGAGAACCCGGCAAGTTCCTTTGCCAGGTCCCGCAAGTACATGTCCATGTACAGCTGGCAGGACTGGACACGGCAAGCAAGCATCGAGCCCTGGAAGCACTTTCTACCAAATGCATCCAGGTTCCGGGCCTCCCTGCTGGGGGGCACCGCGGAGTGCATCTTCTGGCTTTTCAGACGATGCATGGCCGATTCCACCACCATGGAATGGTGTGGTAGCTGCGCGCCTTTTGAAAGCCAGGGCTCTTACAGTCGATAAATGGAATCGACCCGCTTGCTCAGAACTGGCGCCGAGGTCGGTGCCTCCCACATCCGAAAGAGGAGCCATTCCAGCATCGGAGGAACTGGCACAGTAAAGGCCTCCTTCGGAGGAGAGTCATACTGGAGGGCCTCGAGCTCTTCGGCTTGAGGCTCCTCCTCGGGGTCCGCAGGGATAGCCAACGCAGTGGCCATATCCCGAACGAACTCCGAGAACCGGGTATCCTCCGGTGGGGATCTACTCCGGGGCTCGGACTGCGGTGAGTCCGACGGGATGCACCAAGTCCTGAAGGTATCACGGGACTCCTCGTCCTCCGTCTCCCAGGCGGACTCGCCCCGACGCCGAAGGCACCGGCGTCGACACCCTCGGTCCCGACCGGGAGGTCACGGGTGACCGCGACCGAGGACGACCTCGAGCCTTCATGGTCTCGAGTATTGGCTCGGTCTCCGGGGTCGACTTCGACGTCGATGTCCCAGTGGTCGGGGCAGATGCGCCAGCAAGGCTGGCCATCAGCGCCCGCTGCTGATCCATGAAGGCAGACGGTCTGCACTCCAAGGCTGTCAGTCTGAGTCCAAGCTCAGGAGACTCAGCAGCCACCGACTCTATGTCGGCTCCCTGGGAGGAGTGTCCTCGAGGACAACAGGACTTACGTGTTCAGCAGACTCTGGCTCCACACGAGGCAGTTTGGATGGCTTCTCCTGTTCCAAGGGCCCGGGACGGCGGTCCGGGGTCCGAGACCTAGCCCTCGAGGAGCCAGGGACCTCCTCCGACGCTGCCCTCACGAGCCGCTTCTTCCTCTTTCGCTCCCGATCGGGGGACCCCTGTCCAAGGAACCCCGACGATGCTCGGGGTCAAACTCCCGAGACGTCGAGGCCTCAGACGAGGTCTGGGCCCGGCCGGAGGCCGAATCAGAAAAAAGCCTTTCCTTTTGATGCTGTCGACTTCGCAGTGCCTTAGTGGACATTTTGCCACACGGTCCACAGATCTTAGGATCATGAGCGGGACCAAGGCACCGAAGGCAGAAGTCGTGTGTGTCGGTGAGGGACATCAGTTTCTTGCACCGATCACACTTTTTGAAACCACTGGAAGCCATCGGGGAAAAAAGAGTCCCCGCGAGGTCAAAGGACCGGCCTTCCAGGGAAAAAGAAAAAAGGACGCGAATGCCAGCCACTAAGGGCAAAAACCGAAAAAAGTGAGGACGGGCTCGATACCGGTGTACCGAACCCGGCGGGAAGGGGAACGGCGTCAAACCGAACAAAAACCGCAATGAAATTGCAAGAAAATCGCAAGAAAAATCTAACTTTTCTCCGGGTGAATAGGACGGATGTCCGTCGGGCTCCTCGGAAAAAGAAAGACTGAGCAAGATGGCACCTTTAGGCGGGAAGGAGACCGCGCATGCGTGCAGTATTCCCAAAGGCTTTCATAGAAAGCTGGGGAAATGCTCCGCAAGGGCTCCATCGACATCGATGTCACCCATATGTGAGGACTGACTTCCTGCTTGGTCCTGGAGAAGCTGCTGTTTCTGGTCCTTTGGATTCTTACCTGGTGCGTGCTACACGGAGTTCAGACGTTGCTGGTGGAGAAAGCCGATTAGCAGCTTCGCCGGAGTTGGAATACTCGGCGGCTGCTTCAGTGTCATTTTCCTCCCCAGCACTGAGCCCAGCGCCGAAAGTTCCCCGCGGTCACACATTGCCGGAAGGCTTCCTGGAGATCTCCTGCCCTGCGTTGATGGGAGAGGTTGGTGTCTCGCGAGGGCTGGGAAAAGGTGTGCCAGAGGAACTAGTGAGTGGGGCTGGTTGTGAGCTCCACTCTCTTTCATCGACGGTGCTTTCTGGAGGTGTGCCTACAGGGAAGGTTTCTCTACCTGTGCGACGAGGAGATTCGTTGGCATCTATGGAGACGGTGAATCCAGCGGCTGAATCAGAGGTGTTTTTTTTCTTTACATCGTCCCACGAATTTTACATTGGAGACTATATGGAATGCTCTTGTCTCGTTGGGTGAAGCTTTGCTGCCTCAAATTTCATCTCTAACTACTAAGGTGGAAACAACGATGGGGGCAGTAACTGAATTAGAGAGAAAAGTTTCTGGAATATCTGTGGAAGTGGAAGGAGTATGGAATAAAGTTACTAGCCTTGAAGACCAATCTGATGTGTTTAAAAAGAACTTTATTTATTTATTTTTATTTTATTTCTTTTTTATACTGCGCTCTTTAGAATCAGTGCGGTTTACATGTATACTAACAGGTACCTTTTATTCCCTTGTCCCCGAAGGGCTCACAATCTAAGTGTACCTGAGGCAATGGAGGGTTAAGTGGCTTGCCCAAGGCCACAAGGAGTGGCCATGGGACTAGAGACCCCAGTCCCTCCGGCCCGAGGTTGCTTGTCCCCATGTGGGAATTGAACCCCCAGCCTTCCGGCCTGAGGTAACCTGTCCCAACCACTGAGCCACCTCCCTTTTTGCTGGTACAATCTAAATTAGAACATCTGGACAATCTTTCTCGTGTTAATAACTTGAGAGTTGTTAATTTTCCTAGGTTGCCTTCTGTTACTGCTAGAGATATGTTTAAGGAGTATTTAGTGGAGGTACTGGGGGTCTCCCCTGAATTAATGCCACCCCTAGTTAAAATTTATTATCTTCCTAAGGCGAAGCGCTTTTCTTCTGGTGGAGTTTTAGGGGATGGGTTGGAACAAGGGGACGTACTGAACGTTACAGATTTGTTAGAAAACTCTGGGCTAGGGTCTCAGGAGTCTTACACTTTGTTAGTAACGTTTGCTTTATTGTCAGATAAAGATTGGATGTAAAAGCTCTTTTTTCAGAAAAGGAAGCTGCCTTTTCATGGTTTAGCTGTACGCATGTATCCTGATTTGGCGAGAGACACTCAGAAACGGCGCAGAGAGTTTCTTCTGCTTCGCCCTGGGGTCTTGCAGCTGGGTGGGCTCTTTTTTCTTAAACACCCATGCAAATGCTTGGTGAAGCATCAATCAGTTTCCTATGTATTTTTTGAGCCCTCTCAGCTGTTAGCCTTTATAAATGCCAGGCAATTAGAATCCTCTATTGATTCCTCCAAGGGCTTATGTTAGATTTGGTCTGGATTTAACTTTCTGCCTTGTTACCTTGCATATATGGATTTATACTTATTTGGATGTTTTCCCTTATTTTGTGGGCTAGGGAGGGTGGGCACTTTATTTTTGTTGCTATCGGTATTTGTTTGTTATTATGTATTCTGTTAAATGAGTACTTTCTAAGCCTCACCCTATTTCAGCAAGAATGTTTCATTTAAACTTTCTGGAATATATTGTAAAATTTAATAAATACAAAATAAAAAATAAAAAGAAATAAAAAGAAATAAGTCAATAGAGAACTGGAGCTATGCATGCTTTGCCATGCCTGACTGCAGATATATAGCCCCCATAGAACTTCCCCCTTCTTCTATTGGAGGGTAAGAAGGTGTTAAAGCGCCTGACGTTCTCAAACTCTATTTTTAAGTGTGAAACAGCAATAAAATAGCTGTTGGTCCCACTACAGCAGCAAGGGGGCCCTGTTCCATATGTACTACAGTGCTGGCTTCCATCATAATGGTCAGCACTTCTGGCTGGGTGCCAACCTTATGCAGAAGACAATCAACTACCTGCCTGCACCCATGCCAAGATAAATGCACTAATTAATAAGGCGAGCACTATAAATTACCTATAGCATAGCATCTTGCTTTTTTTCCCCCAGACATACTGAAAGCAAGGGGTGGGAGGGTGGTGCAGAAGTGTGACCACTAACCAAACCCAATACCATTATATAACAGGTGTGTTGCAACTCTTGATTTGTAAACTTTATGGCACCTCTATCACTCTCCAAGAAGAGAGGGAGAGTATGTCCTCAGTAGCTCCTGCTATCGGATCCATCAAAGTGAAAAATTACCAGGAAGCACCCGGTACTTGATCAGTTTGGTGTTGGAACTCAGGCGTCAGCATTCATGGAAGTGACTTACTCCTATCTGCTGCAGCAGCTGCTGGAGCCAAAGAAACACTGAGGAGTTAAAGGCAGCACCAGGTCTGTATAAGGGGAATGAATTCAACTTTGAATTTTGTGTTTAATTTCAATTGCTGGCAAGGGAGGCATAACCCACTTGGTTTGGACTGGTGTGACACAGAGATAAGTAACAGAGCAAAACCAGGTACAATACAAGATACTGAAACCAGAACTTACCCTCAATTTAAAATTTTTAAAAAAAATGTATATAAATATATGAAAAGAGAAAACAAAAATGGATGACAAAAAAAATCCAGGGTGAATGAAGTGAAATAAAAAGTATTTTTTCTCTGTCTGAATCATAAAGTACATCAAAGAACAATCTACTCTGATTCTACAAAAAAGGTAAAATCTGAAACTAAACATGAACCCAAACAGGCAAAAAATGTAAGCGCAAAAGCTTGTTCATTAATGGTTATATAATGGTTATATATTAATGGTTTGTGAGTGGAGGAGTGGCCTAGTGGTTGGGGCAAGGTACTTCAGGCCGGAAAGTCGGGGGTTCAAATCCCACTAGAGGACAGCAACCTTGGGCCAGAAGGACTGGGGTTTCTAGTCCCACAGGTGCTCCTTGTGGTCTTGGGCAAGCCACTTAACCCTCCATAGCCCATGTTCTCTGTAAAATAGTTATCTCCAAGTTATAATGCCCTGTTCAATGTAATTTCAGTTTGTTCAATGTAAACCGCACTGATGCAGAATAGCGTGGTATATAAGAGAATGTAAATAAATAAACTGATACTCCCCAAGCAAAGAAAGACAGACTAGTAGGAGGAGATGACACAGGTGAATGAGAGGAGGCAACAAAGCATTAAAGAAAAAAAGCGAGTGTGCACGCTTTATGGGAAGGGCCAAGAGCAGGTTAAAGCAGGGAAAAAAAGGGGGTAAACAAGGGTGTAATAGCAACTTATAGGACAAGGAGACAACACAAGCTAAAATCTATTGAATACATTTTGGAATATCAAATTGTTTATCAACTACCGTAATTTCACTTCTTACTGGGTGCCAACCTTCTGCAGAACGCAATCAACTGCCTGCCTGCTCCCATGCCAAGTTGAATGCATCGACTAATAAGGCGAGCACTGTAAATTACCTGTAGCACATATCTCGCTTAACTACTACATTACTGTACTGCCAGTATCCAAAATGGTATCTTATGTCCTGATAGCATTCAATGCCAAAGTGGTCATCCACTGCCTCCTCCATGGGGTCTTAAAGCTGCTAAGTGCAGATGGAACATTTAACTCTCCTCTTTCAGAGGGGAACAGCAGGAACAGATGTGAGCAGTACCAGCAGGGAAGGAGGATGTAAAAAAAATTAACAGTCCTACCATTCTTGTTACTCTCCCCTCTCCTCCCTTGGAAAACTGTTCAGAAATTCCTCATAATAATCATACAGCATTCTGTACTGTCTATGCAACAAGAAGCAGACCTCCTTGACTTAAAAGCATAATAAAACATATTCTCCATTTTAGAACATTATCTCTTTAAAACAGCCAAGTAAAATATTTTATACTGAAAAGAGAATGGCTCAAATAATATTCATCATAACCCTGTCAAAGATTGTTACGAGTGCCAACAAGAAAGCAAACAGCAGTTCTCTGAAGGGATCATTTCACTAGTCACACAACTGGATCATGGCCGATACCAAGCCAGGGAAGTTACGTGACATTTATGTGCATAAACCATGTATTTTCAATTATCTATGCATGTCGATGGGCTTTTATGTGCTTACTTTAACCAGTCACTATTCTGTAAGTATGCGTGTTAGGCCAATGGCACATGATTTCACTGTGGATGTTCACAATGGCAGAGCTCAGATGAAGCATGCTCTATGCATCGGGCATCGGAGAAGGCGGAACCAAACAGCCCCCAAGAGGAAGAAAATGTGTGACTGGTAAACCACTATTTTCAAGGACTGTTTGAGACTAATAACTTCATCCACCAGTCACACAAGTGAAATGAATAAACAAACCTTTTTCAAAGATGGGGAAGCTGCAGAACTAGAGGACATGAAATGAAGCTGAAAGGAAGTAAACTTAAAAGCAACATCAGGAAATACTTTTTCACGGAAAGAGACGTGGATGCCTGGAATGCCCTCCTGAAAGAGATGAGAGCAAAAAGAGTGAAAGAATTCAAAAAGGCATGGGACAGTCACAGTAGATCACTACACAGAAAGAGGATGGAATCAAAGCAAACGTAAATAACTTCATAAATAGAGAGGAGTAACCTGCCTGGAGTGGCAGGTACAATAGAGGCGGAGTAACCTGTAAAGAGCAGCAGGTGCAGCTCTAAAACTCTAGCCACCTTACTGGGCAGACTAGATGGGCCATGCCGGTATTTATCTGCAGTCATTTAGCATAGTTACTTACCTGTAACAGGTGATCTCCAGGAAAAGCAGGAATTTAGTCTTCACATATGGGTATCGTCAGTACCGACGGAGCCTGCGTGGGAACGCTCCCCAGCGTCCAATAGGAAAGCTTTTGGGAGCATCCCACAGCGCCTGCGTACTGCCTTCCTGCGTTTCCCAACTGTCTCTCTCCAGCTGAGTTTAAAGATGAGAAAAAAGAGAGAGGGAAAGAGAGAGAGAAAGAGAGAGAGATACAACTCCTAGGGGAGGTCGGTGGGCTGTGAAGACTAAATCCCTGCTATTCCCGGAGATCACCTGTTACAGGTGAGTAACTATGCTATCTCCAGGAACAAGCAGGAATGTAGTCTTCACATATGGGGACTCCCTAGCTGCAGATGCCAGGGAGAAGGCCCCAGAGGTTGTGTGCCCTTGTGAAAGGGCTCCACTTCCCCCATGGATCTCTGGCATCCTACCATGGATGGTGGGTAGGAGCTGATTAGGTATGGAACAGGTGTTGAAGAACAGCCTGACCAAACAAGGCATCCCGGCGGGAGTCCTTGTCTAAGCAGTAATGGGCTGTGAAGGTATGAACCCAAAGCCCAAGTAGCTGCTCGACAGATGTTGTCAATAGGCACAGAATGAAGATGAACCATAGAGGCTGCCATGGCTCTCACATTGTGAGCTGTGACATGGCCTTCAAGAAGAAGGTTTTTACTCTCATAGGCAAAAGATATACACTGTGCAATCCAGCTGGACAGTGTTCTTTTGGAGACTGGAAGTCCCAAATGACTAGGATCAAAAGCAACAAAGAGTTGAGAGGACTTTCTATGTTGCTGTGTCCTTTGCAAGTAAAAGGCCAAAGCTCTTTCACAGTCCAAAGTATGAAGATTCCTTTCTGCATTTGAGGCGTGAGGCCTTGGAAAGAATACAGGAAGGTAAACTGCTTGGTTTAAATGAAAAGGTGACACCATCTTTGGCATAAAGTGTGGATGAGTCCTAAGGACTACCTTATCATGATGGAACCTTGTATAAGGAGGATCAGCCACCAACGCTTGCAATTCACTGATGTGACGTGCTGATGTGATTGCAATAAGAAAGATGACCTTCCAGGAAAGGAATTTCAAAGAGGTAGTGGCTAATGGTTCAAAGGGCGATTTCATGAGCTGCCCAAGAACCAGATTTAAGCCCCATGCCACCGGTGGTGGTTTAATGGGAGGCTTAGTTAAAAGAAGGCCTCTCATAAATCTCGCTATGAGAGGATGAGAGGAAATAGGTTGTCAATTTAGAGGCTTGAAAGAAGCTGCAATAGCACTCAAATGAACTCTCACTGAATTGGTCTTAAGCCCTGCATTTGATAAATGAAGGAGATACTCCAGTACTGATTCCAGAGGTATCGCAAGAGGGTTAAGACCCTTCTGCGAGCACCATATGGTAAACCTTTTCCACTTAAATGCATAAGAGCGTCTTGTGGAAGGCTTCCTGGAAGCATAAAGGATATCCTTTACCTGCTGGGAAAGGTTAAGACCATGAAGTTCTAGGCTTTCAGCAACCAGGCCCTGAGATGCAAAGACTGGGGATTGGGGTGCCACAGCATCCTGTCCTCTTGAGAAAGGAGATCTGGGGCAGATCCTAACTTCAGAGGCGGAGCTTGAGAGAGACGTAGGAGCTGAGGGTACCACATTTGCCGTGGCCAACGTGGAGCTATCAGAATATGTCCTCTGTCTCTCTGAAGCTTGAACAGGGTTTTGGGAATTAGGGGAATGGGTGGAAAGGCATACAGGAAGTCCTGACCCCAATGGAGGAGGAAAGCATCCCTGGCCTGACAACCCTGAGCCGGAATTCTGGAACAGAACCGGGGAAGTATGGCATTCAGCGGACTTGCAAAGAGGTCTATGTCCGGGGTTCCCCAAATTTGAAAAACGTTGGCCACCTGGTCTGCATGGAGAGACCATTCATGTGGAAGCAGAACTCGACTGAGTCTGTCTCCCCAAGAGATTGAATGCCTAGAAGATACACCGCAAGGATGCGCATTGTGCGAGAGAGAGAAACCCTGGCCTCTGGTTCTGAAGGGGCTCGAATGAGCCAGTCGTCTAAGTAAGGGAAGATGAATATTCCCAGGGTGCAGAGAAATGCTGCCACCACAGCCATGCATTTTGTGAACACCCTTGGTGCAGAGGCCAGGCCAAAAAGAACCCTGTATTGGTAGTGCTTCTCTTGAAACAGAAAGCGAAGGAACTTTTGGTGAGTTGGATGGATGAGAACATGAGTGTATGCATCCTTGAGATATAGAGAACAAAGCCAATCCTGACTCTCAAGGTATGGCAGCAGATTTCCTAGAGAAATCATTTGAACTTCTCTTTGAACAGGAATTTTTTCAATTCTCTGAGGTCTAAAATGGGTCTGTGTCCTCCTCTTTTCTTTGGAATAAGGAAATAGGGGGAGTAAAACCCTGTACCCCATTGGGGAGTGGGTACCTCTTCTATTGCCCCTTGAGCAAGGAGCACAGTGACCTCTTGACCTAACTGGTCATTGAGAGAGGTCTGAGAACTGAACTGTCTTACCATTGTAGGAGGGTAATGCTGAGGAAATGAAGCTTGTACCCCTCTCTTACAATAGACAGAGTTCAATTTTCTGCTGTTATCTGACCCCATCTGGGGGCAAAATGACATAACCTTCCTGGGATGGTGGAGGGTGCTGGGCCGTTCATGGCCAGGAAGGCAAAGTTCTCTAGATAGGAGTCAAAGCCCCTGTGGAGGCTGAGTCTGCTGAGCCGGTTGAGGCTTAGCTTCTTTTGTCTTTCTCTGCCTAGGTTGTTGCTGCTGTCCCTTTTGGGCAGATTGACCTAAACGATGTCCCTGCTGGGTATAGGAGGGATAAAATGTTTTCTTCTTGCTGAAGAATGGTTTCTTAGAGGATCTTTTCCTTGCAGGATCAGCTGTAGATTTAGACAATATCCAAAGTGATATTGTCAGCATCTATCTCATTAGCCTTTTCCTGCCAATTCTTGCCAAAGAGATTCTCTCCTGTGCAAAGTATATTCCCCAGTTTGTCCTGTACCCAGATTTCCAAGTCAGATGCCTGGAGCCAGGCAATTCTACGTGCACCTACGGCAATGGCAGAGGTTCTGCTTATGCATTCAAAGCAGTCAAAGGCTGCATGATTCACAAACTTGGAAACATCCTGAGCATGTTTGACAAGAGCAAGAAAATTCTGCCTTTTATCATCAGGAAGGAGAGGGCTCATAAGCTCTAAATCTCCTGTGACCTCTTTAAGGAACATTCCCATATACAAGATATAGGAACTGATCCTAGCAGAAAGCATGGAAGCCTGGAAGGATCGACGTCCAAAGGCGTCAAGAGTCCTACACTCACGTCCTGGAGGATTAGATGCATGCCTTTTTGAACTCTTTATCTGTCTCATGGCTGATTCCACTACCAAGGAATGGTGTGGTAATTGAGTCTTCTGAAACCCAGGACAAGGAGGAACTCGATACATGGTGTCGAGCCTTCGAGAGTGAGGAGATGTGGTTAGAGGTGTTTCCCACATCCTTAACATAAGATCATGCAAGATCTCATGAATAGGCAAGGTAGCTGACTCCTTGGGAGCTTTAGGGTATTTTAGGATTTCTAATTCCTTTGCCCTAGGCTCTTTTTCAGGAGCCACTGTGATGGAAAGACCTCGGGCCACATCTCGGATAAAATCCTGAAAGGACATATCCTCTGGTGGAGACATCCTACGCTGAGGATAAGAGGAATCCTCAGGAAGAAGTACTCTGGTATCGGCAGAGCTTTCAGAGTCTTCAGACTCATCCGAGGATTTGAAGTATCTCTGATCCGGGTGATCGTGCAAGGCATGGTACCGGTACCGATTGAAGTTGGCATCGGAGTGGTCCGGTACCGACCTATCGATGCCGGATAGAGATGCATGACTCAGTCCCGGTAGAATACCTGCCGATGTCAATGCAGTCGGTGCCGGAACCGGTTGAATTTTCTGAAGCGGTTTCAGGGGCATCGAGGCCGTAAGAAGAGCCGCCAGACTGTGTTCAATAGCCAAGAATCTCTGGTCTATCGACGCTGCCGATGCTTGGGTATCGGTGCCGGACGAAGCGGCCGGAACCCCAGAGCATGGCACCAGTAGTTCTGCCGAGGTTGAAGCCTCGAGAACATCCTGGAGCCTTGTTAGTGCTTTGGAAGCCGAAGCCTCCTGCTGGGGCAATTTTGCCAGTGAAAGTCCCTCAACGGCAATGCCAGAGGCATCTCGATGTTTAGAAGGAGATCTACCCTTTGAGGACCAGCTAGATTTATGTTTAGTTACCTGAGATCCATGGGAGGAAGACAAAGCCCTAGGAAGACATCGATGCCACGGAGGCTGCATCGGGGGGAAAAAGGGTGCTAAGTTTAGCAGCTCAGTTTTGCCGGCCCCTTTTTGACATCATCCCACAGGCAACACACTCTGAAATAGAGTGGTCAGGACCTAAACATTTGAGGCACCACTCATGGGTGTCGGTGACGGAGATGGTACCGCCACACTTAGAACACTTTTTAAAACACTAAGCGTTTTTTTCCATTCTGAAGGAAAAAGTTGGGCCTAGTGCCCAAAATGGCACGTGGCACCTGAGGAGAAAATTACTGGAAAAGATTCCAGAAAGAAAGGGGGGGGGGATTGAAAAAGAAAGAAAGAAGAACCGGCGGTACCGGTGAAGCGTCGAGGGAAAGCAGACGCGACCACAAAAAAGAAGGGGGGAATTTTTTCTGCGGTGACAGGAAGTGCGACCTGTCGGCTCCTCGGAAAATGAAGAACTGGAGAGGAACAGCTGGGAAAGGCGGGAAGGCAGCACGCAGGCACTGTGGGATGCTCCCAAAAGCTTTCCTATTGGACGCTGGGGAGCGTTCCCGCGCAGGCTCCATTGGTAGCGACGATACCCATGTGAAGACTACATTCCTGCTTGTTCCTGGAGATACTATGTTTCTATGTAATTTGTTTTAATAGAAATAGTGTGCATTTTTTTTTCATTTTCCCTGCCTTGTGTGTGTTTTGCAAAAAACAAACAAAAAAAAGTAGCAAACTTCTAAGTAAGAGGAACTGCTTCACCCTTATAAGCACAAGGCCTAGCAAAGATTGTTAGTAGGACCACCGAGTGATTTAAAATGGAAATCTGCCAATAAATGGAAATTACACTAACCTGGTAATTGTAGTTCCTGGAGGGTCCAGTTTAGTCCTCCACAATCGGGTAGTGCCCCTCCTCCTGCAGCCGGGAGACTGGACCAATCAAATCTTCTGTAGTATATATGCAGACGGAGCTCCCAGAAGCCCCCAGTGTACTAGTAACAAAGCATACTTAACAAAGCAACACATTAGATTAATATACAAAATGACATAATTAAAGAACAATTTGTTCCCCCCAAGAAATATCCAACCCCCTCCCCAAACGAGGAAGTCAGAACACTGCATTGCGCCGGTACCGAAGCCCCAGAAATCAAAACACCGCTCCCCACCAGAATCTCAGGAGCTGCCTGAACCCCCGAGACAGGGAAGAGCCTTAGCAAAAAACGTGGCTGCAACAGAGGGACCGAACGGCAAGAGGAACCGTCTTATGAGCAACCGTTCGGAAAGCGCGCCGCATAATCATATCAGACCGTCGGGAGGGAAGGAGGACTAAACTGGACCCTCCAGGAACTACAATTACCAGGTTAGTGTAATTTCCATTTCCTGTTCGGTAATCCAGTTTAGTCCTCCACAATCGGGATGTAACAGAGCAGTTAAGACCGGGCGGGACCTTGCCATCCGGCGCGCAGAACCGCCGAACCAAAACAGGAATCCCGAGCCGCTGACACATCTAAGCGATAGTGTCTACTGAAAGCATGCAGAGACGACCAAGTGGCCGCCCTACAGATATCTGCCGGCGGAACCAGGCTATACTCCGCCCAAGAGGTCGCCTGAGCCCTAGTGGAATGAGCCCTCAGACCCTCCGGAATAGACCGCTGTTGCAACAGATACGCGGACGCAATCGCCTCTTTGAGCCATCTAGCAATGGAGGCTTTAGCCGCCGCTTCCCCTTTACGCGCACCCCCGAAGAGCACGAAAAGCCGGTCAGATTTCCGAAAAGACTCGGTAACCTTTAAATAACGATGGAGCGTACGACCCACATCGAGCCGGAGAAGACCTTTGTCCGTTGACCCGACAGATTGCGAAGAAAGCACTGGAAGAAACACTGCCTGATTCATGTGAAAGGGAGACACCACCTTTGGCAGAAAGGAAGGAACTGGACGGAGAACGATCCGATCCGCGGAAAAGGACAAGAAAGGCTCTCGACAGGACAATGCATGCAGATCCGAAATGCGCCGTGCCGAACAGATGGCTACAAGAAAAACCGCCTTCAGCGTGAGATCTTTCAGAGACGCCCTGCGCAGGGGCTCAAAAGGTTCACGAACCAGGGCCCTCAGAACTAAATTCAAGTACCAAGGAGGAACGAAAACTCTGCGGGAGGGCCGCAAATGAAAAACAGCCGTAAGAAATCGGCGTACATCCGGATGAGCCCCGAGCAGACGACCCAAAACCTTGCCGCGATAACACAAGATAGCCGCCAACTGGACTTTTAGGGAACTAGCCGCAAAGCCCTTATCGAAACCATCCTGAAGAAAACTTAAAACGACGGGCACGGAAACTGTCGCCGCCCGGACTCCCCGCCGGGAGCACCAGTCTTCAAAAATCCTCCAAATCCGAACGTAAGTAAGAGAAGTGGACGTTTTCCTCGCCCGCAGAAGGGTAGAAATCACCGCGGGGGAGTAGCCCTTCCTTTTCAGCCGAGCCCTCTCAATGGCCAAACCGTAAGCGAGAATCGATCCACTTGGGGCATCCGCAAGGGACCCTGAAGAAGAAGATCCGGTAGCGCGGGCAGGAGCCAAGGAACGCCGTCGCGCAGCCGGACCAGATCGGCATACCAGGGCCTCCGGGGCCAATCCGGGGCCACCAGTAACACACGACCCCGATGGCTCTCGATACGTTGCACGACCCGTCCGATCAGAGCCCACGGAGGAAAGACATAAAGAAGACCGGACGTTGGCCACGGCTGAATGAGCGCGTCGAGCCCCTCGGACATGCGCTCCCTTCGCCTGCTGAAGAAGCGCCCTGTCTTGGCTGATTGAAAGGTCGCCATGAGATCCATGATGGGTGGACCCCACCGCCGGGCGATTTGCGCGTAAACCTGTGGGTTTAGCTCCCATTCTCCGGGGTCCACCCGCACTCTGCTGAGAAAATCGGCCTGGACATTGTCTATGCCTGCAATGTGTGCCGCCGAGATTGCCGGACGGCGAGTTTGCACCCAATTGAACAAGGCCGCCGCTTCTGCCTCCAGGGTCACGCTGCCGGTACCCCCTTGGCGATTGATGTAAGCTACGGTGGACGCACTGTCCGACAGGACTCGCACCGGCCGGCCGAGAACCAGGGTCTCCAGGGCCACCAGGGCTAGTCGGACTGCCCGCAATTCGAGACGGTTGATCGACCAAGAGGCCTCCAGGGGAGACCATTCCCCCTGTGCAAAGCGGGACTCGCAGTGAGCCCCCCAGCCGGTTAAGCTCGCATCCGTCGTGAACGGAACCCACAGTGGAGGCTCCAAGGGAATCCCCCGCGTCAGGTTCTCGGCGGAGAGCCACCACCGGAGGGATCGGCGAACCATCTTTGGGCAAGGCAATCTCTTGTTCAACGAGTCGAACTGGTTGGACCAACGTCGCAGAAGAGCACTCTGCAGCGGACGCATGTGGAAGCGCGCCCAAGGCACCACCTCCAAAGTCGCCGCCATCGTTCCGAGGAGCCGCAGGTACCACCACGCCGACGGAGCTGGCATCCCCCGGAAGAGACGGACCAGAGCCCGCAACGCCAGCACGCGTCGCTCCGGAAGGCACACCAAGCCCCGTGCTGTGTCGAAGCGAACTCCCAGATACTCGAGATCCTGTGTCGGAGACAGACAACTCTTGCATTCGTTCACCACCCATCCGAGGGACCGAAGGAGATCCACCACCCTGCTCGTGACTTGCACACACTCCCGACTGGACTTTGCTCGAATCAACCAGTCGTCGAGATACGGATGGACCAGGATGCCCTCCTTGCGCAACGCCGCCGCGACTACAACCATCACCTTTGTGAAGGTGCGGGGAGCCGTGGCGAGTCTGAACGGCATGGCCCGGAATTGGAAATGGCCCCACGGAAGCGCAAAGCGGAGAAACCGTTGATGGGAGGGCCGGATGGGAATGTGTAAATAGGCCTCGGTAAGATCGAGGGACGTTAAAAATTCCCCTTAACGCACCGCTACGATGACTGACCGCAGGGTCTCCATGCGGAAGTGCGGCACCCTGAGAGCGCGATTCACGCCTTTGAGATCCAAGATCGGACGAAGAGAACCGCCCTTTTTGGGAACCACAAAATAGATGGAGTAGCGACCTGCGCCTCTTTCCAAAGTCGGGACCGGAACCACGGCCCCCAGAGAGAGCAGCCGATCCAGGGTCACGCGGATGTCCCGCGCCTTTTGAGCTCCCTTGCTGGGAGACAGAACAAACGAATCTGGAAGTGGGTGCGCAAACTCCAGGGCATAACCTTCTTCTATAATCTGCAGCACCCACCGATCTGACGTAATTTGGGCCCAAGAAGGAAGAAAGTCGCGCAAACGACCCCCGATAACCGGGTCTCCCTCTAGAGCCCGCCTCGTTTCATTGCGGCTTGCGATTAAAGGAAGAGGCCGAGGAAGAGGCGGCTCCGGAGAAGCCCCTTCCCGCTCCTCTGAAACCACGAAACCCTTGATGACGGGTTCCAAAACGACCGCGCTGCGATGTTCACAGCCGGGAAGAACGAAATCTGCGAACATCCCGAAACTGGCCGCGCGCTGAGGTGGACGACCTATTAAGCTTAGGCTTATCCTCCGGAAGCCGACCACCCTTAGACTCACCAAGATCCTTCACCAACTTATCCAGAGCCTCACCAAATAACAACCTGCCCTTAAAGGGCAGTTTACTGAGGCAAGACTTGGAAGAACCGTCGGCCGCCCAGTTGCGCAACCAGATGGACCGTCGTACCGCTACCATGGAGGCCATACTATTAGCTAGGGAGCGGATTAAATCATAAAACAGATCCGCCAAGTAGGCTGATCCCGACTCCACGCGGGTAACGTCCAACAGCCCCTGTTGGTCCATACCGGACCCCGAGCGCAGGTGCTGCGACCACCGCAAACAAGCTCGAGCTACCCACGCCCCACATATAGAAGCTTGCAACGATAAGGCGTTGGTCTCGAAAGCTTGCTTCAACAAATTATCAACCTTTTTGTCCTGAACATCCTTCAGGGCCGCGGCCCCTTCAACCGGGATGGTGGTTTTCTTGGTCACTGCCGAAACGGCAGCATCCACCCGTGGAGACTTAAACAAGTCCCTGTCCTTGTCGGCAAGGGGGTAAAGACGATTCATGGTCCGAATCCCTTTCAAACCGGATTCCGGTTGCTCCCATTCCGCATGGATCATCTGCTCAACCACGCGGTGCACAGGAAAAACTACCTGGGCATCCCTGACCGCCTGAATGAGAGGATCCTCGAGACCCTCCTCCTCCAGCGGCCGCACCGCAGAGAGGTTAAGCGCTTGGAGAGACTCCGTGACCAAAGGGACCAGCTCGTCCCTTCGAAACACCCGAATGATTCGAGCCTGATCTTCCGGCTCCGGGAGCTCCCCGTCTTCTAACTCCTCCGCCTCAGTCTCAGGATCCCCCTCAGCCTCGGAATCCGGAAGACAAAGGGCGTCCTGATCCTGGTCCTCCAACCTGGGCCGCTTGACAGCGGGTTGGGAAGACCGCTGAACCCCCCTGCGGATCCTGGGGGGAGAGAGGCGGGCCAAGCCTCCGGCAAGTGACCGGACCGGCTTAAGCGGAAGGCCTGATGCATGAGAAGAACAAAATCTGGGGAAAAGTCTATAGGCGACGCTACTACAGCCGCCTGCTGGAGCTCAGGGACCGACGTATTAGACGCCGGGCCCAAACCAGAAGGGAGGATGCTCGGTGAAGGGACACTGTCCCCCGAAAGAGAAGGTTCCCCGGGCACATGCTGTTCCTTAACTTCAATAGGAAGCTCCAGGTCTGAAGAAACTGCAGCACAGCTCTTGCAGATTCCAGAGTCAGTCATTGTACCTCTGCGGGACCCACAAATTACACACTGAGGTTTGGCAGCCATGCTAAGGCAACCTGCTCTCAGGGAGAAAGAAGGCAACAGGAACAGGGAAGCCCACACCAAGGGGACTAACCTTATTCAAATCAGTACAGCTTTAAATTTAAAACGTTTTTTTTGTTGTTGTTTTTTACAGAAAACAAAACACTCCCCAGTATCCTAGGGGTGCCCTGAGCAAAATCGCCAGGAAAATAAACCCCAAAAACACCAGGGGAACCCGTGCACAAGTGTTAAAAAGTGCCCTTAAAAAGCACACTTTAGAAATCCAAAATGGCCGCCGCACTTTTTCACCCGCGGTAAAAAACGGCGCGAAAATACAAAGGTAACCAAATAATATGGAAAAGAAAGAAAACAACCCTCTAATACAGGGCAAGCGAAAAAAATCAGGAAAAAGTGCAATTTGGAAGCCAGGGGAGCCGACAGAGCCTCTGACAATGCACAGAACAGAGAGCTGAAAAGTTAAAGCAAGGAAAATTCCTACCAGCTCAGGGAACAGCAAGGAACTCAGCCCACTTCTCCAAGTGACAGGCAATGTTGCAGCCGGTATGGCTCTTCCCCGTACAGCCTTGGGGAGAGCTCAACCCAGGCTTCAGAGATTCCCAGGCAGGAAGGCAGGAGCCCAAGGCAGGTCTGGCTTCCCCCAGGATGTCCCCTGTGGCTTTTTTTTTTTTTTTTAAAGATACAGCTACCTAGCAAATAAATAGAAAATAAAGGACCAGAAAGAAACCCCAAAAGAACTAACTAGTGTTGCTCCTTCAAGTGTCACTTAGCGTGCCCAGAAAGGGCACAGAAGTCCTCCAGCTGCAAGGAGACTGGACACACTGGGGGCTTCTGGGAGCTCCGTCTGCATATATACTACAGAAGATTTGATTGGTCCAGTCTCCCGGCTGCAGGAGGAGGGGCACTACACGATTGTGGAGGACTAAACTGGATTACCGAACAGGAACTTAGATAGGAATGTTAAAGTGTATTAGGCCAGATAAAATGTAGTGTAAGCTGGATAAGCCACTAAGCCATGGAACTCATTCACTCTATGAGCTGAAGAGGTTGACATAAAAAAATAAAAATCAACCTTCTAAGGAGACATTCGAGTTCCCATCCGTTCAGAAGCTCATTGTGGACTTCTATATGCTCATTACACCGGTTGGAGGAAGCCCCACATGAATCTGGAAACTGAAAGCTGTACAGAAACATAGCTTTTTTCCCAAAATGGTGGTGATTAAGTATCAATAGTGTACCTTACCAGAGCTGATTTGAGACTAGATAGAGAGATATAAATGATGTAGAAAGGGACCCGAAGGTGGGTTAGGGTTTAAACAGACAAAATTTTAAAGTGTGAGAACAGCTCTGAATATGCTGTCAGTATTACAAGGGATGTTTATGAATAAGTGAAACAGTCAAGGTTACATCTTGCAAGACAGGGAGCTTCTGTTTGCAAGAAGCTTGTCCTTGTTAAGCATGAGCAATATGTTTGTGCTTGGCTTGACCTGTAACATTAGGTATAGATAAACAAAATGCAAAGCAAAAAAGCATGACACAAAGTGATACGGCAAAAGAACGTATAATGTGGCAGTTTTTTCTAATAAAATAAAGTGTTGCAGACAAGCAGATTGAGTTATAGGAGACTGCTCAAGTTTGCAGGCCTGTGACTGCCTTCTTAAAGCTTTAGCAGATTTTTGTTATTGTTATTGAATATCTGTGGTGTGTTCTTATTTTCCTCTCACTTGCTTCTGGGACCAGAGATAAGAAACCAAAGGCCAAGGAAGGATTCCAGTGGTTGTTACTCCTTGGCCAGGCAGTCAGGAACAGAGGACAAACAGATGGCATTCATGCAGATTTTGTAAGGAATAAGAGAAAGGATCTAGGTACCTTCCTTAACAACAAATAGCAAACCTTTTCTATGTTAAACACTGAAATTTCCTAGTAGAATCCTTTCTAGGACTTGAGATACTCATGTAAAAACCAAGTGATCCAACTATATTTCCTACAGTATGCAAGTCACAAGGGCAACACTATATGTTGCAATGCAGCAACATCCCCTTTTTTGCATAATCAAGATTGAAAAAAGACCACTCTAACCTATTTCCTGAAGAATTGGAAGCCAAATTTGTGTCTGCCGAGAATGAGCTAGTTTTGTCATCTCCCTTCTGAACCTAACAGAAGTTTATTACTAGAGCTATCAGAGGATATACTTACAAAAAAATCTACTCCACAAAAAATGGAGAAGGCATCTGCAGTTTGCCTACCTTCAAGTCATTCTGAAATAGAAGGCAATTCCGGACTGCTTCTAACAGATCTACCTTGGATACGTTTCACTACAGGAAGATTGTTTGCCACCTCCTGGTTGTGTGAATCTTGATGACTTAATCTGTATACCAAGACACTCCTCCCTTCTCCTGTATGTGGTTCTTAGACCCAATCTGTAAAGAGATGGCCAAGTTTCACATCTTAATGTTTTTCTAACACAGGGGAGGTTGTTCATCGCTACTTTTACAGGGAGACAGTAACAACCCGATTTTCTATTTGACATAGGGCAACTTTATTGGACAGCTGAGCTCTGAAAGCCTTTGGAGTGTTTAAAACTGTTCTTAATACTAGAAGGTATTTATTTTATTTGGATTTAGCTTACATCTTTCATTGGTAGCTCAAGACAAGTTATATTCAGGTAGAAAAGATATTTGAGTAAGTATTTTTTCTTGAAGATATCAAAGGCCCATGAGTGTAAAGTAGATTCTCTATTGTAGCATAGATGCATCATTTTTTGGTAAGAAAGATTTGGTGAGGACATTTCTGGAGGAGTAATCCCTTTGTCAAACTGGAATGAAGATCCACCCATAAAGGAAGAGTCTGAACTTCTCCATAACATATATAACCTGAAAACTCTCGAGTCTCAGTCATATCAGGCCATATAGAGTAATTTTATAAAGGCATGCTCAGGTTAACACATGCTCCAATATGTGTATTTCATGCCTATTTGATACAGTAAAAGTATGCGTGCACTTTACAAAATTGGGGCATAAGCAGTGAAATACATGCACCAGATCTAGGTGCGACCACATACACCAACCCTGGACATGGTGTAAAAGCCCACGCCTAGATTTGTAAAAAAAGTGACATTTAACTTACCGGATAATGTCCTTTCCTCAAGTCCTGCTTGGCTAGTCCAGACAAGTGGGTTATGTACCCCTAGCAGCAGAGATGGAGACAAAGATAAAAATCTAGAGGTTTATATCCTCATCCTGCAACTATATCTAAAACGGTATGGGTATACTTCCTCAGTATTCATACCCAAGCCAAGGTCAAGAGTTCTGACTGCACACAGCCCAATGAGGATGAGGTCCAATAATCTAAGGAACATAACTATATACAGAATACCCTTCGAACAGAAGGTCTGCAATACAGCCCACAGGGCTAAACCACAAAAAATAGACCATAACGGATTATAGCAGATTATAGGAACGGGTCCTGGACTGGCCTAGCAGGACTCAAGGAAAGGACATCATCTGGTAAGTAAAATGTCACCTTCCATATCGTCCTAATAGGTCACACTAAAGCTATGCCTCCACTGGCCAAGAAGAAGATATGGCAGACTTTAAGATCTCTGCACCAAAGGCCTCGTCTGCCTGAGTGTGGACTTCCAAGTGATAATGCTTGATGAAAGTGGAAAGCAATGACCATGCTGCTACCCAATAAATATCTAAGGGAGCAACAGAGCTATGCTCCACCCAGAAGGAAGCCGAAGCCTAAGCCTATGTGGGATGTGCACACACAAACCCTTCGGGACTGGTCGGTTCCATAACAGATAGCCTCAGCCTTTGTGACTGTTTCACCCTTATGCGGGCCTGCCGAAAAGGACAAAGTCAGTCCAACCTTTGAAAGGCATTAATGACCTTGAGGTACCGAAGAAGCATCCTCCTAACATCCACCAGGCGAAGGTCCTTATCCTTCACCTGGCACCGTCTCTTCAGGAATGAAAGCAAACAGACCACCTGATTGACATGGAAAGACAACACCATTTTGGGCAAAAGGAAGGCTGGGACCATAAATAAATACACAGCCTCTCCCAAAAATGACAGTGATCTCAGCACAACAAGGTCTGCAACTCCTAAGATATGTCTTGCCGAGCAGACCATGACCAAAAAGACAGCCTTGAAGGACAAACCTTCAAGGGCTCAAACAGCTTAGCCATCAAGGCCTGAAGAACCAAACTGAGATCCCAAGAAGGAACAACCGATCGCAGGGGAGGGCCCGTGTTTAACTTCCAGCAGGAAATGGGCCACATCCATGCACAGGGCCACCAAGTGCCCCACCACTGGCCCTCTGAAACAAGATAGGGCTGCCATCTGAACCCTCAGCAAACACAATGAAGGCTCTTGTTAAATCCATTTTGAAGGAAGGAGAGCACAATCCACAAGTCCACAGCACTAGGGACAACTTGATGTTCATGACATCAGTGCTCAAGAGGCACCAACCGTGCACATAGGTGAGACAAGCGGAGTCTCTTTTTGCTTTCAGAACATGGGACGACAGAAGAAGAATAACCCTTAAGCGCTAAGTGTCACCTCTCAAGAGCCAAGCCGTAAACAAGAAGGGAGTTGGATTGTCTAACAGGACCAGCCCCTGCCTCAAGAGCCCCCAAGCCACTGGGGAGGGTGGGGGGGGGGGGGCCCTGCCAGAAGCACATCAGATCCACATACCAGTCTCCTAGGCCATTCCAGCACTACTGGACCCAGATGGCGCTCTACACAACAAAGCACTCTCCCTACAAGAGGCCCCTGAGGAAATACATACAGCAGAATCTGCCATGGCCAAGGCTGAACTAAGATGTTCATGCCCTCTGAACCTGCCTCTTTGCAGTGGCTGGTGTACCTTTGCACCTCAGCATTGACCTGGGTTGCCACCAGATCCATCTTGGGATGACCCTATCTGTTCAGGATCCTCTGGAATGCCATTTGCCAAATGTATTTATTTATAAATACATCTAAATAAATAAATTTGGCTCAATTTCTACTCTCTGGGATCGAGGGAGTGCAGACTAAGACAGTTCGCTTCCATGTTCTCCACTCTCGCAATATGATGCTCCGAGAGGGCCAGGAGATTCCACTCCACGCAGGAGAACTGCAGGGTTATTTACCAGGAAACCCAGGAATTCTTCTTGCCCCCTTATCTGTTGACATTACCTGAGCATTAAAATCATCTGTAATACCTGAAGATTGGAGGGTCGCCAACGTAACACCAATTTTTAAAAAGGGTTCCAGGGGTGACCCGGGAAATTACAGACCGGTGAGCCTGACGTCAGTACCAGGGAAAATGGTAGAAACCATCAAAAAAACAAAATTACACAGCATGTAGATAGTCATGGCCTAATGGGGGACAGCCAACATGGCTTTAGACAAGGAAAATCTTGTCTTACTAATCTGATATGTTTTTTTGAAGGTGTGCATAAACAGGTAGACAAAGGTGAGTCAGTTGATATAGTGTATCTGGACGTTCAGAAAGCTTTTGACAAGGTCCCCCATCAGAGACTTTTGGCGAAGCTAAAAAGTAATGGGAAAGGAGGCAGTGTACTATTGTGGATCGGGAACTGGTTAAAAGATAGAAAGCAGAGGGTAGGGCTAAATGGCCAATATTCCCAATGGAAAAAGGTGAATAGTGGAGTACCCCAGGGATCTGTACTGGGTCCGCTACTTTTTGACATATTCATAAATGACCTGGAAAAGGGAATAACTAGTGAGGTTATCAAATTTGCAGATGACACAAAACTGTTTAAAGTTGTTAAAACCCAAGAGGATTGTGGAAAACTGCAGGAGGATCTGGATAAATTGGAAGACTGGGCATCTAAATGGCAGATGAAATTTAATGGGACAAGTGCAAAGTTATGCACCTAGGAAAGAACAACCCACACTATAGTTACACGATGCAAGGCTCCACATTAGAAACCACCACCCAGGAAAAAGATTTAGGAGTCATCGTGGATAACATATTAAAACCCTCCGCCCAGTGTGCAGCGGCGGCCAAGAAAGCAAATAGAATGCTAGGTATCATAAGGAAAGGGATGGAGAATAAAACAAAGGATATTATAATGCCTCTGTATCGCTCCATGGTACGACCGCACCTTGAATATTGTGTGCAATTCTGGTCACCGTATTTTAAAAAGGACATAGAGTTATTAGAAAAAGTACAGAGAAGAGCCACCAAATTGGTGAAGGGGATGGAAGGCTACTCCTATGAAGAGAGGCTAAAAAGGTTAGGGCTCTTTAACCTGGAAAAGAGACGGCTGAGGGGAGATATGATAGAGGTCTATAAATTAATGAACGGAGTGGAACGGGTAAACGTAGATCAATTGTTTACCTTATCAGAATATAGAAAGACTAGGGGACATGTAATGAAGCTACAGGGTAAACTATTTAAGACAAATAAGAGAAAATATTTTTTCACTCAACGTGTAATCAAACTCTGGAATCTGTTACCGGAGAATGTAGTAAGGGCTGTTAGTATAGCTGGGTTTAAAAAAGGTTTGGACAAGTTCCTGGAGGAAAGGTCCATGAACCACTATTAAAAAGGGAGCCAGGATATCAATGCTTGACCCAGTACAAACGTTGTGGAACCTGTGTCTTTTGGGGATATTGCTAGGTACGTATGACCTAGATTGGCCACTGTTGGAAACAGGATACTGGGCTTGATGGACCTCGGTCTGATCCAGTATGGCATGTCTTATGTTCTTATGAGCATGGACATCCAAGCATTAATGCTAGAGAAAAGTGGAAGGTGATGACCATGCTGGCATAAGCCACTGCTGTGGTGTTGTTCAGGAAGATTTGAAGGGCCTTGCCCCAGACTAAGTTCCAGAGATGCAAAAGAGCCAAGCGAATGGCTCTCACCTCCAGCCGGTTGATGGGCCAAGCCTCCTCTCATTTGTTCCAGCGACCCTATGTTGTCTGCCCCTTGCAATGAGCTCCCCAGTTGAATAGGCTGGTATCCATTGTCAGGAGAAGCCACTGGTGCTCATCCAGTGGAAGGCCCTTTAGTAGATGATCAGGCCGTTTCCACCATCGCAGGTTAGCTGCCACCAATGGAAGAGGAAGCTTGATTTTGAAGTTCTGTGAACAAGGAGACTAGCAGGACTGTAAGGACCTTTGCAGAAATCTCATGCACGCTCGCATCCAGAGGACTATCTCAATTGTTGCTGCCATCGACCCTCGGAGCTGAAGGAAAGCCCTGCTTCCAAAAAGATATCAGCTGAGACAGCAGCTTCTCCACTCTCTTCTTGGAGAAGAAGACCCTTCCTGAGCTGTTGAACCATGCCATGCAAGAAAAACCATGCTTGTTGAAGAAAGGAAAAGAATTATGGAAATGACAGTCCAGAGGCTTGGAATTCTCTATCAGCCTTTGTCGTCCCCTTAGTGGAAGGCAGACCAGCCACTGGAGGACCCCACTGGGAAGCTTTAGGCAGCCGAGCTTAAAAGAACGAGCAGAGGAATCCCCAAGCAGGGGCAGTGCCTCTCTCTCCAGCAGACCCAACTGCAAACCTGCAGGGATGGAGAAGTTAGGAGGGTCCACGTCCATCAACTGTAAGGACAATACCTCCATGAGTTGAACAGGATCCTCTGGGTAAGTTCGCAGAGGGAGGTCAGCGAGGCAGCATCTCCCCCTAAAAGACAAGCACCTATCCCTGCTTCCTGTAGCAGGTCTTTTCTCACTCAACCGAAGCGCACTGCAGAGGGCCGCACTTAGAGCACATGCACCAGAGTAGAGCATATTGAACTCACCTGTGGCAGATGTTCTCTGGGAACAGCAGGAATTAGTCTTCACATATGGGTGACGTCACAGACCGAGCCTATGCGGGAACACTTCCCAGCTTCTATAGGAAGCTTTTGAGAGATCAACCACATATGCGTGCCCATCTTTTCATCAGAATTATGACATAGCTTAATCGAGTCAAAAAAGAAAACAACTCCACAGGAGGGAAGGAAGGAGGGTATCGAGGACTGATTCCTGCTGTTCCCAGTGAGCAACTACGCTTTCTGCAAGCCCAAGCAGAAGTCAGTCCTCAAATATGGGATGCCCCAGCTACAAGCTACCGAAAACCTGTAAACAGCCCAACAGGGCAACCAGGAAAAAGAAAAGAGAACAGCAGCAGAAGTAATCATTGAAAGGTTCTGAGAGTCAGCGTCCAGCATGGACATGAACAGCTGTTCGACTCTACAGTAGCCTGACATACGAGCCGTTGGGAAGGAGTTGTCTTTATCTCCAAACAGGTGTCAGAGTACGTCTTGGCCAAAGTTGCTGTCATGTCATCCAGACAATAATGGGCTGTGAAAGTATGGACCGAAGACCATGCAGCAACCCTACAAATCTCCACCATGGAGACAAATGCAAGTTTGCTATCAAAGAAGCCACAGCTTGGTCGTGAGCTGTGACACGGCGTTTCAAACTCAGACCAGCTTAAGCATAAGCAAAGGAGATGCAGTCTACAATGCAAAGTGAAAGGGTATGCTTCGCGACCACCACGCCCAGCCTACTGGGGTCAAGAGAGACAAAAAGCTGGAAGGAACAGTGGTGAGCTTTTGTACGTTTGAGATAGAACACCAGTGCTCTTACAATCCAACATGTGTAGAGCAACCTCAGCCCTGTTGGCATGAGTCTGGAGAAAAAGGTTGGCAGTACCTCAGACTGATTGAGATGAAAAGCAGAGACCACCTTAGGTAGGAAATTAGGGCGAGTCCGAAGGACCACTCTGTAATGATGGAATCTTGTATATGGCAGGTGCGCCACCAGCACCTGTAACTCACTGACTCTGTGCGCAAAGGTGATTGCCACCAGGAAAATGACTTTCCAGGTGAGAAATTCAAGCAAGCAGGAACTTAGCAGCTGAAAAGGGGTAGTGAGAAGCTACCCAAAGACCATGTTAAGGTCCCATGCCACTGGTGGTGGCTTAAATGGAGGACACAAAAGCAATAGAACCCTCATGGAGCAGCCAAAGAGAGGTTGAGTAGAAATGGGTTTACCAGATGAGCCGCGGTGGTAGGCCACTAACGCACTCAGATGCACTCTGACAGAATTCAATGAGACCAGAATCAGAGAGGTGGAGGAGGCCTCTACCAAACAGAAAAATGGATTGAGCACCTTTTCTGTACACCAGATGGAGAACCTGTGCCATTTGAATGCATATGAGTGTCACATAGAGCCCTTGCGAGAGGTGGAGTACATTCTCCACTGCCTGCGGCAGACGGAGGTCCATGAAAGCTATATGTTCAGCATCCACACTGTGAGAGCTAGGGATCCAACAGTGGGGTGAAGAAGGGATCCCCTGTCCTGAGAGATAAGATCTGGAGTGCAGCAGAGTCGGAGAAGCTTCCTCCGAGACAGCCAAAGGAGAAGAGGAAACCATGGCTGCCTGGGCCAGTGCGGCGCTATGAGGGTCATAGTGATTCTCTCCGCTTGAACAGAGAGTTTTGGGTACTAGAGGAAATGGAGGATAGGCATATAGAAGGTCCTTGGTCCAGTCTAGGAGAAAAGCATCGGAAGCTGTCCGATTGTTATACGGTACTCTAGAGCAAAACTGAGGCAGCTGGGCGTTGTGCGGGGTCGCACAGAGATCTATCGACGGTGTGCCCCACATCCGGAAGATGTGATTCACAACTTGTTTGGGGGGGGGTCCACTCATGTGGCTGAAGGACCCTGCTGAGACCATCTGCAAGGACATTATGCTCCCTGGGTAGATACACCACCCTGAGGAGCATGCTGTGAGAGATTGCGAACTTCCAGAGGCAGACTGAATTCCAACAGAGGAGGTATGAGCCTGTGCCGCCCTGATTGTTGATGTGGAACATGGCCACTTGATTGTCCATTTGGATGAGGACCACTTGATTGGCCAGCTGCTGCTGAAACATGTGGAGAGCCCTGAAAATGGCCTGGAGCTCCAGGAAGTTGATCTCGTGTAGGTTCTCTTGAACTGTCCACAGACCCTGCTTACAGAGGCCATCGAGATGAGCTCCCCAGTCCATCTTGGAAGCATCCGTCATGAGGATGCGCTGATGTGGAGAGGCCTGAAAAGGGAGCCTTGCCAGCAGAATCAGCAGAGGGACTCCTTGAGCAGAGGAGTGATCATCACATTGTCCCTGAGATGGACGGTGGGCTGATGCCACTGTGTGTGAAGTGTCCACTGTGACTGATGCATGTGAAGCTGTGCAGATGGAGTGATTTGGACAGCCAAGCCATTACAATCTGGCTGTTCTGTACGTCGTGCATCAGGGTGACCAAACTCTGGGCCCGGTCCGATGGCTGATAGGCTCGAGCTCAAGTAGTATTCTAGGAGAACCCCAATGAATTATAGGTGCTGAAAGTGCTGCATAATTGATCACAAAGCCCAGATGTTCCAGCACATGTATAGTGAGCGCACGGAGCGCCGGACCTCATCTGATGTTCCATGTCTTATCAGCCAGTCGTCCAGGTAAGGGGAGAAAAAGATCCCCTGAATCCGGAAAAAGGCGGCAACAACCATTAGACACTTCGTAAGTACTCTCAGTGCGGAGACTAGGCCGAAGGGCAGCACCCAGTATTGATAGTGTTGCCCGTAGAGGATGAAGCGGAGATACTGCCAATGAAGGGAGTTAATGAGAATATGAACGTAGGCATTTTTGAGATCCAAGGAGCATAGCCAGTCTTCCCATTGAAGGTATGGTAAGAAGGTTCCCAGGGAGACCCATCTTGAACTTTTCCTTCACCAAGAACTGACTGAGGTTCCAAAGTTCCAGTATGGGCTGAAAACCGCTGTTTTTCTTTGGCACGAGAAAGTAAAGGGAGTAGAACCCCCTTACAGCCTGAAATGGAGGGACAAGCTCAATGGCTTAGTGTCAAGAGAGTCTGGACCTCTTGTTGAAGGAGTCCTCAGTGGTGAGGATCAAGGGGGTACTTTCCCTGGAAAGAACAAGAGAGGAAGTTGATCAAAATACAACAAATACCCATGCTGAGATATCAGAAACCTTTTGTACCTTATTGTTACACTCAAAAATTAATGGGAACAGAAAGTTCCAGCGGTACTTGCTTGACTTATTTTGTAGAATCTGAGTAAGTGGTTTGAAGTTCCATCGTCTTTCCAATGTGAAAGCAGATAAGTCATGATATATTTGAAGCTCCCAATCTAGATACCCTTTTCTAAGGCTTAGATGCCGCCTAGTTTTTCTGTACAATAGAATGGGGTAGATTGGTCCTTTAAATCCAGGGCCATGGGCAAGGGGAGAGAGAGTAAGGGGGGGATGGGGAGGGAGGGGCAGGGTGGTGGGGATACGTGGGTGGAGGGGAGGGGTGGGAGGCATGTGTGAAAAAGGAGACTTTTTTTCTTTCTTTGGGTATGGGAGAATCAAAAGCAACAGTATATTTTACTATTGGGATACAGAGGGCACAGATCCAAGAAATACAAGAGTGACTTCTGGATCAGGTTTGGTACTGTGGTGGAGAAGCAGGTTTAGAGTGGAGAAAAAGAGAGGAAAAACAGTCCTTTTTTCCTGAACCCAAAAGAACTGCGGGCACAGCAAGGGTTAACACTCTAAACAAAGCCAAAGATTCCCTGCACAGGAGTGTAGAGCCAAAGACACACCCAGTTCCCATGGAAACAGAGGGAGGTGATGGGAGAGGTTTGGGGGCGGAGTCAAGAGCCATAGGACAGCCCCAAACATTTAAGCAGGGAAGTTTCACTCACAAGAAAAACGGAGACCCAGGCACAGCTCCACGTTCAAACGGAGACGGAGACCCAGGCACAGCTCCACGTTCAAGGAGAGACAGAGAGAGAAATGCAGCTCCACATTCAAGGAGAGACAGAGAAGGACCAGACACAGACAGAGATTCAGATTCAACCTCAGGAGTTGTTGCAACGTCGGTGGGACGGAGGAAGCTGAACAGAGACAGGAACAGAGAGGAGAGAAAGTCAGAGCAAAGCCCAGGGGAAGACTCTTCTGAGGAAGAGATATTTTCTAAATGCTGGTGGACTGGTCATTCTCAGTGTAAGGAGCCTCTGAGGACAGAGCTGAGGGGCAGAGACCTTACTGGAAGGTTTAGAGGAAATACCTCCTGCAGACAGTACAGGGACAGTTCCAGCCTGGAGCACAGCTCAGCTGACAGGAAACCTGCAGCTGAAGTGAAGCCTGGAAGAGTTGGTTTTAACCAAGCTACTGTTGGGAAGCAGAGGAGTAGAGTATTCCTGAGAGAACCTGAAAGCAAGGGTACGTCTCTAGCTGAGCCTACAAGGGGACACCACACTGCTGGCAAGGTGAGCCCTTTACAAGCCCTTAAAAAGCTTTTGAATAGGGAAGCCTTTTCCTGCCCTTCCCCCCACAACCTCCCGTAGTGAGAAGTCTAATTGGGAGCAGCTGATAAAAGGTTTGCAGCATGTGAAGGCTCCTCAGGCAGACGCTGTGGAGAACAAGTCTCTGAGAGAGTCCAGTGGAGAGGAGATGGAACTAGGAGACACTTGTAATGAAAGTGAGGTTTCTGATATGGAGTTTGAATGTTCTCTTTGTGCCAGAGAGGAATAAGAAGCTGAAAGGGTTTTTAAAGTAATTGGAGAAAAAACCAGAAGTTCTGAAGGAGAATATCATTTGCTAAAGCCCATAACCTTTAGCCAGGCAAATTAATGAATGCTGGTCTGATAAAGCTGCAAGATTAATGGAGCCATGAGTGAGCTAAAAGTTTGAAAGTATCTTGGAGAGAAATGTACTGAGTTTTAAAGCCTGTTGGTGGACCAGGGAATTAGTGCTATGCAAAGCTGTAAAAGTAACAGTGAAGTACTGTACTGCCTCCTGGGGACCGGATAACAGATTGCTGTTTGTAAAGGATTACCTTTTGTGAATATGTGTTTAAACTAAGCCGCAGAAGCAAGGCCAAGCCAAGGACTGTGTGATAAGGCTTATGTTTATGAATGGAGAAGCATCCTGATTATTTTTGTTTGTAATATTCAAATTCCTTACCAAAGAATTTGATTTGGTCAAGTAGAACCTTATTTCCTAAATAAAAAGAAATTTCCTGCGACCTTTGATCTTGGCTCTAATCTATCCAGACACAACTACATGTGAATGGGCTAATTCTAATACAAAGGACGATCGGGGCGCCCTCTTACCCCTAGGCAACTGCCAGGCCACAAGGGGGAGCGCCGACAGTACTCAATGTAAGTGAAGACCTTATAGAACCGATGATTAAACTTTTTACATGGAACACTAGAGGGCTCCACCACCCCATTAAAAGATGAAGGGTTATGGACCAAGTACAAAGGGAAAAAGCTGATATTGTGTTTCTTCAGGAAACACATTTTGCACCAGGAGCACATTCGTACCTAGCCTCACGGAAGTTTCCAAGGGTCTTTTTCTCTAGTTTTACTTCCCATAGAGGAGGAGTAGCTATTTTAATCTCCAAAGCATGCTCTTTTATAGTTTCAGGTCAATTTTCAGACCCATATGGTCGTTTTCTCCATATCTCAGGCTCCATCAATGATATACCAATTTCATTAATCAATGTTTATATTCCACCCACAGATATAGCCATGTATCTGAATGATCTTTCGGAAGCAACCCGAGTTCATTCCACAGGAGAAATTCTATTAGGCAGAGATTTAAATAGTGTAATCTCAAAGTTGGATAGATCGGGATCAAAAGAACGAGTAGCAGGGTGCTCCAAAACGTTGAGGGATTTTGTTTCAAACTCAGATTTAATAGATGCTTGGAGGGAGCTCCATCCTGGCGAAAGAGACTATACGTTCTTTTCCCCGAGACATCACTCACAGTCTAGAATTGACACTTGGAAGATCTCAAAATCGTTACTTCCTCAAATTTCTAAAGTGCATATTGGAGCCTTAGGTCCATCTGATCATCATCTAGTCTCTTTGGAATGGATGATTAGGGATCAGGAAACTCCTCCCAAGATATGGACTCTTAATCAACAGTTGTTGAAAAACAAGGAATTTGTTGCTCAGTACAGAATAGTTGGAAAGACTATGTGCATTTTAATGATTTACCGGAGACTTCAAGTTTTCTGTTATGGGAAGCGGGGAAAGAGGTGTTGAAGGATCACATGATCTCATTGTCAAAAGCGTTTCAGAGAAAAAAAAACAATACGTCAGGATGAATTGCGCAGCCAGATAGCTAATCTCGAAAAGACACATAAGAAGAATCAGAATCTTAAAGTGTGGCGCAGGCTACTAGCCTTACGAGGAGAACTAGCAACTTTAGAAACCGAAGGGATAGCCTCTCAAATGCAACGGACTAGGCAAAACTTTTATGAACAAGGTAATAAAGCAAGTAAGATGCTCATATGGCAACTGAAATGCCAGTGGTTGAAAAAGAAGGTTTCAAATATTTTGGATAAGAGGGGACATAGACATAGGGAATCTGAAGATATTGCAAGGTGTTTTGCAAAATTTTATGAATCTTCATATACTTCCCAACTATCTGTAGATGATCAGAGCCTTAATCAGTGGCTTGTGGAGACGAAATTACCCCAAGTGTCAAATGAAACACAAGAAACGTTAGAGCGGCCCATCACGGTAGCGAAGGTTAGTGAGGCCATTCGTCGAATGATAAATTCTAAAGCTTCTGGCACTGATATGTTCCCTGCAGAACTGTATAAAGCTCTTTTGGATCAAGTAGCTCCTATTCTAGTTAGGGTTTTTAATGATGTATTATTTCAAGGGAGCCTTCCAAACTCTATGTACCAAGCCTCAATCATTGTGATCCTAAAGGAAGGTAAGGACCCGTCGGTTATGTAGTAAATACAGATCAATATCATTATTGAATTTAGATTACAAAATCCTGACGAAAATATTTGCAATGCGTTTGGACTCCAGAATCCAGGAGATAGTGCATCCTGACCAGACATGTTTTATAAAGGGAAGATATGGTTTTGAAAATGTACGTCGGCTAATCAATGTATTATCTAGTTTGAAGCAGAGAGTTGGAAAATTTGCTGTACTTTCATTAGATGCTGAACAAGCATTTGATAGAGTAGAATGGCAATACCTATTAGCGACGTTACAACAATTTGGCTTTGGCCCTAACTTTTGGGGGTGGATTGAGGCTCTTTATAAATCCCCAAGAGGAGTTATTACAAATCAATGGGTTTTGCTCTCCCCCCTTTTTATTAGGACGTGGGACAAGACAAGGTTGTCCTCTCTCCCCGCTACTTTTCGCACTTGCTCTTGAGCCTCTGGCAGTAAGATTGCGTGATCAGGCAAAAGACATTGGAATTCGTCTGGGGGATCAATACCATGTAGTCTCCTTATATGCTGATGATACTTTGATCTTTCTTAGATACAACCTTACCCAAAATAGTTGACCTTTAGATAACCTCTCATTCATGTCGGGATTTAAGGTGAATTTTAATAAATCAGCTTTATTACCTTGTCCTACGACTTTGAGAGGGGAGGGATGTTTATCCTCTAATGTTTTTTCCATTGCGTCCCAGTTTAGATACTTGGGAGTTATGATCCCTAAGAGACTCGAAGATTTATATGTTTTGAATTATCAGCCTCTTGACAACCTAGAGGGAGGATATACAGCAATGGTCTCCCTTATCGGTTTCCTGGTTAGGAAGAATAAATGTGATAAAGATGCTGCTTTTACCGAAATTGCTATTCCTTTTTCAACAACTGCCAATTACTATTCCCAGGTTGTTTTTTGTAAAAGTGCGCCAGCTTCTTAAAAAATTTATATGGCAAGGTAAAGGTCAGAGGATTAACTGGCAAACGATGATTCGTCCTAAAACTCTGGGAAGCATGGGGCTTCCTGACTTTGAATTATATTACAACTGTTCTTGCCTCAGTATTATCCATTTCTGGCTAAATAATCAGACGCCCACTTGGGTACGGGCTGAAGCTGACTGGCTTACACCTATTCCTCTGCTGGCAGTATCTTTCGTAGACGAGCATGCAGGAATCCAGAAAATTTTGCAACATGCTTTTTTAGGTCCTGTGTGGAGAACCTGGGGAAAGATTTGTAAACGATCAATGATGTCTTCAAAGGTATCTCCCTATATGGTGTTAGGCTCTCTAAACTTCATTAGAAACTTTGGGGGGCCTGTGAGAGAGATCAGGTCTATGACATGGTTTTCGACCATGTATGTTCAATCCAGATTTCTGTCTAAACAAAAGATGGAACAATTATTTGGCATATCCATTTCTGAATTTCAGTATCTCCAGTTCAAGCACTGTTTTCATAAGCGGGTGAACATCATGGCAGGCATATGTGTACCCAAACAGTGGGAGACAGAGTAGTTACTCACCTGTAACAGGTGTTCTCCAGGAGCAGCAGGAATCAGTCCTCACATATGGATGACATCGACATCGATGGAGCCCTTGCGGAGCATTTCCCCAGCTTTCTAAGAAAGCCTTTGGGAATGCAGGCACGCATGCGCGGTCCCCTTCCCGCCTAAAGGTGCCATCTTGCTCAGTCAAATGACATAGCTAAAAACAGCACACAAAAGTGTAAAAATAAACTATGTACAACTGCAACTCCCAGGGGAGGAGGGAGGGTTGTGAGGACTGATTCCTGCTGCTCCTGGAGAACACCTGTTACAGGTGAGTAACTACTCTTTCTCCAGGACCAAGCAGGAAGTCAGTCCCCACATATGGGTGACTCCCTAGCTCTGGACTACCAGGAACCCAGGCTGAACAAGAGAACTCCCTCTAGTCCCAGCATCAAAGAAAGGCTTTTCACTGAAAGAACCTCCACCGGTAGCCCAACGGAGGGCTGGAGGGCAGGAGTTGCCTAAACCTCAAAGAGATTGCGGAGTACTGCCTGGCCAAAAGCACTGTCCCTACGGGACTCCCTCTCCAGACAGTAATGGGCCGCAAAAGTCTGGCTTGAAGACCAAGTTGCAGCCCTGCAGATGTCTACCAACGGTAAAGAGCGGAGGTGAGCCACTGAGGCAGCCAATGCCCTGACACGATGGGCCGTGACCCGACCCTGCAAAGGAAGGTCAGCCCCCCTGTAAGCCCAGGTGATACAGTCAGCCACCCACCAAATGGACAAGGTACGCTTGGACACAGCTAAGCCTAAATTATTAGGGTCAAAAGATATGAAGAGCTCAGTAGCCCTTCTATGCCCCTGCGTACGGTCAAGGTAGAAGGATAAGGCCCTCCTACAGTCCAGGGTATGCAGGACTACTTCAGCCTGGCTTGCATGAGGCCTAGGGAAGAAGGTCGGAAGAACCACCTCCTGGTTGAGGTGGAAAGAGGAGACAACCTTTGGGAGGAACTTTGGATGAGTCCTAAGGACTACCCTGTTCCCATAGAAGCGGGTGTAAGGCCTGTCACAGACTAGGGCCTGAAGCTCACTCACCCGCCTGGCCGAGGTTAAGGCTACCAAAAAGAGTGTCTTCCAAGAAAGGAAGCGGAGAGGACAAGTAGCCATCGGCTCAAAAGGTGGGCGAGTCAGTTGCTGCAAGACCACAGTCAACTCCCACTCAGGAGCTGGAGGGCGGATTGGAGGCTTTAGCAAGAGCAAGCCTCTAAGAAATCTGGACACCAAGGGGTGAACCAACAGAGAATGTCCCTCCACCAGTGAGTGGTGAGCTGCTAGAGCTGAGAGGTGGACCCAAACAGAATTGGACTTAAGTCCCTGATTGGATAAGTGCAGCAGGTACTGAAGCACTACTGGTACAGCACAGGAGAAAGGATCCTCTGTACGTAGCTGACACCACACAGAAAACCTTTTCCATTTCAGAGCATAGGTTTTTCTAGTGGACTGCTTCCTAGAGGCTAGGACAACCTCCTCAACTTCCCGAGGTAGGCCCCAGGGAGCCAAAACTACCCTTGCAGCCTCCATGCCATCAAATTGAGAGCTCTGAGATTTGGGTGCAGAAGGGAACCCTGATCCTGAGAGAAGATCGGGTTGCAACCCCAGAGGTAGTGGGGGATCCACTGCCAGCTGAAGCAGAAGCGGAAACCAAGGCTGTCTCGGCCATCTGGGAGCTACCAGCAGGACCGAGGCCTTGTCCTGAAGAATTGTGAACAGGGTTCGGGCCACCAGGGGCATGGGAGGAAACGCATACAGGAGGCCCTGGGACCAGGAAATCAGAAAAGCATCTGCTGCCAGTCACAGAGGATGCGGTTGCCTGGAGCAGAACTTTGTCAGTTGTTTGTTTGATGGACTGGCAAACAGATCTATGGTTGGAAGTCCCCATTTCAGGAAAATCTTCTGAACCACTATGGGATGGAGCTGCCATTTGTGGGACTGCAGAATCCTGCTCAACCTGTCTGCCAGGTAGTTGTCCTGGCCAGGTAGATACACTGCCTTGAGGAGCATGTTTTGCTTGAGAGCAAATAAGCAAAGGTCCTGTGCTTCCTGACAAAGGAGCCTGGAGCCTGTTCCGCCCTGCTTGTTCACATAGAACATGGCTACTTGGTTGTCTGTTTGAACTAGGACAGACTGATGAGCCAGTGTCTGAGAGAAAGTCCTGAGGGCTAACCGAATAGCCCTGAGTTCCAGTAGATTGATCTGCTGTGTGGCCTCCCTGTCGAGACCACAGGCCCGGGTGCACTTGTCTCGACAATGAGCCCCCTAGCCTTGCAGGGAGGCATCCGTGGTCAACACCACTGTGAACTCAGGAATCTGAAAAGGCACCCCTTGCAGTAGATTGGATGGGTGCAGCCACCAGCGGAGGGAGTTCAGAAATTGTCTGGACACCCTTACTCTGTCTCTGAGGCTGCCTGTGGCCTGTGTCCACTGAGTACTGAGGCATCACTGTGCAGGCCTCAAATGGAGCAGGGCATTGGGGGTCACATGTACTGTCGAAGCCATGTGGCCAAGCAGCCTTAGGCAGAGCCTGGCGGAGACCAGTGACCTGCTGAGAAACTGGTTTGCCAAGTTTATCAGTCTTTGGGCCCTGTCTTCTGGCAAGAATGCCTTTGCCAGCAGAGTCTCCAATCTTGCCCCTATGAACTCCAAGTTCTGGGAGGGGAGCAAAGTGGACTTTGCAAAGTTTATGACAAACCCCAAGTTTTGAAGAGCAGCAATAGTTCGGAGGGTGGCTTGTCTGGCCTCCTGGCACATCTGACCCCTGATGAGCCAGTCGTCCGGATAGGGGAAGACAAAGATGCCCTGATTTCTCAGGTAGGCCGCCACCACTGCCAGGCATTTGGTAAAGACCCTGGGAGCGGAAGTGAGGCCGAAAGGCAGTACTCTGTACTGATAATGGTTTCCTCCCACCATGAACCTGAGGTATTTTCTGTGGTCTGGATGAATGAGGATGTGAGTGTACGCATCCTTTAAATCTAAGGAGCATAGCCAATCTCCCTGCTGGAGGTAGGGCAGCAGTGTTCCAGGAGTAAGCATCTTGAATTTCTCTTTCTCTAGGAACTTGTTGAGATTTCCAAGGTCGAGAATAGGCCGGAGGCCACTGGTTCTTTTGGGTACTAGAAAGTACCTGGAGTAGAACCCTTGACCTTGGAGGTGGGGAAGCACAGGCTCCACTGCCTTGTCCCGCAACAGACCTTGGAGCTCCTGAAGGAGAAGATCTGTGTGCAGGAGAGGCCTTGGAGGCTCCCCTGGAAAGTATGGAGGAGGCAGCTGTTGGAAGTGTAGCATATAGCCCTTATGGACGATGCTTAGCACCCAACTGTCTCCAGTGATGAGTGGCCAACTGTGGGCAAACAGGGTAAGTCCACCTCCTGTGCAGGGTTGGGAGAGCAGGGACGGAGAGGCTATGCCTAAGGAGTCAAAACCCCCCAACCTGCTGAGTGGGAGCAGGGGCCGGAGGCTTGGGGGTCCTCTGCATACGGGGCCCATTACCCTGCCCCTTGGCCTGCTGCCCCTGTGGGGGAGCCTGGGAGGCCTGGTACTGTGGGTACTGTTTGTAGGCAGTGCCCTTCCCTCAGGTAAAAGGGCTTTTTACCCGAGCCCTTCTTCTTGTGAGAAGGGGCAGAAGTCTTTCTAGACAGCCTAGTCCTCGTGAGGTGCTCGGTTTCGAGCTGTGCGGCCTTCTCGGTCATGGGCTTGCCAAAAAGGTTTTCACCTCGGCAAGGGACATCGACCAACTTGTCCTGAATCCATGGCTCGAGGTCCGATGACTGCAACCACGCCTGGCGTCGAGCCGCGATGCCAGCTGCCGCAACACGGGCTGAAGCCTCGAAGCCCTCGTAGGCAGTGCAGGACATAAACTTGGAGGATTCCCGTATCCCCGAAGACAAGGACTTGAACCTCTGCAAGGGTTCCCCGGAGAGACCAGCAGAGAACCCGGCCAGCTCCCTGGCCAGGTCCCGCAAGTACATGCCCATGTACAGCTGGTAAGACTGGACACGGCAAGCAAGCATCGAGCCCTGAAAGCATTTTCTTCCAAAACCATCCAGGTTCCGGGCCTCCCTGCCAGAAGGCACCGCGGAGTGCATCTTCTGACTTTTCAGGCGATGCATGGTCGATTCCACCACCATGGAATGGTGTGGTAGCTGCGCTTTCTAAAAACCAGGGCTCTTTCGGAGTCGATAGATGGAATCGACCCGCTTGCTTAGAACCAGCGCCGAGGCCAGTGCCTCCCACATCCGGAAGAGGAGCCGTTCCAGCATCAGAGGAACCGGAACAGTTAAGGCCTCCTTCAGAAGAGAGTCATACTGTAGGGCCTCGAGCTCCTTGGCTCGAGGCTCCTCCTCGGGGTCCGCAGGGATAGCCAGCACAGTGGCCATATCCCGGACGAACTCCGAGAACCGAGTATCCTCCGGAGGGGATCTACTCCGGGGCTCAGACTGCGGTGAGTCCGACGGGACGCACCGAGTCTGGAAGGTGTCAGGGGACTCCTCGTCCTCCGTCTCCCAGGAGGACTCGTCCGATGAGGAATCAGGGTCCGACCGCGTGGGGCCATTGAGCACCCGCCCCGACACCGAAAGCACTGGCGTCGACACCCTCGGTCCCGAATGGGAAGTCGAGGGAGACCGTGACCGAGGTCGACCTCGAGCCTTCATGGTCTCGAGTATCGGCTCGGTCTCCGGGGTCGACTTCGATGTCGATGTCCCGGTGGTCGGGGCAGATGCACCAGACAGGCTGGCCATCAGCGCCCGCTGCTGTTCCATGAAGGCAGACAGTCTGCACTCCAAGGCTGTCAGCCTGAGACCCAGCTCAAGAGACTCAACAGCCACCAACTCGGGCCCCGGCGGCGCCGGGCCCGATGTCGGCTCTCTGGGAGGAGAGTCCACGAGGACTACAGGACTTACGTGTCCAGCAGACTCAGACTCCACACGAGGTACTTTTGGCAGCTTCTCCTGTTCCACGGGCCCGGGGCGGCGGTTGGGGGTCTGAGACCTAGCTCTCGAGGAGCAAGGGACCTCCTCCGACGGCACCCTCGCGAGCCGCTTCTTCCTCTTTCATTCCCGGTCGGAGGACCCCTGTCCGAGGAGCCCCGACGGTGCTCGGGATCCGATTCCCGAGATTTCGAGGCCTCAGATGAGGTCCGGGCCCGGCCGGAGGCCGAGTCGGAGAAAAGCCTTTCCTTTTGGTGCTGACGACTTCGAAGCGCCTTGGAAGACATCTTTCCACATGGTCCACAGATCTTAGGATCGTGGTCAGGACCCAGGCACCGAAGGCAGCAGTCGTGTGTGTCGTTGAGAGACATCAGCTTCTTGCACCAATCACACTTTTTGAAACCACTGGAAGCCATCGGGGAAAAAAGAGTCCCCGCGAGGTCAAAGGACCAGGAAAAAAGAAAAAAAGGGCGCGAACGCCAGCCACTAAGGGCAAAAACTGAAAAAGTAAGATCGGGCTCGATACCGGTGTACCGAACCCGGCGGGAGGGGAACCGGCGTCGAACCGGAGAAAAAATAGCAAAGGAATCGCGAAAAAATCCAACTATTTTCCGGGAGGACTAGGACACACGTCCGACGGGCTTCACGGAAAAAGAGAGACTGAGCAAGATGGCGCCTTTAGGCGGGAAGGGGACCGCGCATGCGTGCCTGCATTCCCAAAGGCTTTCTTAGAAAGCTGGGGAAATGCTCCGCAAGGGCTCCCTCAATGTCGATGTCACCCCTATGTGAGGACTGACTTCCTGCTTGGTCCTGGAGAATATACTTTTTACTAGTTCCCGAGCCTGAGCTATTATGGCTCGCCTTTATAGAGCTCTTTCTACAGAGTTAGCTTCTCCTTCCTTTACACTGACTTTCCGTAAACAATGGGAGACAGAACTTTGAGGCCGCTCGGAGGAGTCTTGGTTAGAAATTTTTTCATACTTGCATAAATGTTCTATTTCATTGTCGCTTGTCAATACCCAATTACGATTATTATTTTGGAAGTCTATTACTCCTGAAAAGTTATACTGCTGGGGCGGGGCAGGGCAGATGATCCCTTATGTTGGCACTTGAGTGGCCAATGAGGCACCTTTAAACATATGTGGTGGGAATGCCGGAAAATACAGGAATTCTGGATGGGAGTTCACTCTCAGATTACAAGTAAACTAGGGATTGATTTTCCATGTTAACTGGAGTCCTGTGTTTTGGGGCATCTTCCGGAAGAGATCGCTTCTCCTACTAATGCTGGGTTGGTTAATTGCTTAATGTTAGCGGCTCAATCTGTGATCAGTTGTTATTGGACACGTTCGCATTCTCCTACCTTAAAAGAATGGTGGGTAAAGGTATGGGATGTTTACAAGATGGAAAAGCTAACGGCTGAGTTAAGGGGACATCCATATAAAGTCATACGCCTTTGGGCACTTTTTCTACCTATTAGTGGAGACACTAACTATATTTTAAGTATATCTTATATACATGAATACCGACGAGATAGATAATGTCACTCTGTACAGATGGGGGGGGGGAACAACTGTATCTTTTTTCTCTCAAGGAGTACATGTCTCTGATTCTGAGTGTGGGGGGGGGTTTGAGGGGGAGGGGGGACAGGGAGGGGGAGGGGAGGGAGGGTCGCATCAGACACAGGATCAGCTTTCTAATTCAATATAGGCTACCCCGCCTTAGGTAGTTCTCGGGGTATCAGACTACACATTTGCCTTATCACTTTGATATGGGTCGGAATAACAGGGCTTTCTAGAGCAAGGTTGTATAGTCTATGTTCAAAAACGTAATTCCATCAGGTTTCTCACCCTCGGTGGTGACAAAGGTTTAGGAGGTTCTTGACATATGATTACATTTATATGATGTTTGTTTGCCTACGTAGGGGAGACACATTAGATGCTGATTTTACAGTCATGGCATTACACTTATCAGATGTATGTTTTATATAGATGTTATGATACTTTTGAAGTCATGGCCATTTGTAATACATAGTAGAGAGTACTTAATATATTTGTTCTGTAAGTCCAGTTTTATAACCAGGCGTCAAGCTGATGCAGAGGTACGATGTTTCAAATAGCAGAGGGGGTGGGGTTTGTGATGAGTAACATCTGATATATTGTATTGCTGTGCTCATTTTATTAAATCTTAATAAAATTGTTAAACATAAAAAAAACAAAAAACAAATATCCATCCCGTACGATATTGAGAGCCCAGGAATCTGTTGTGATGACTGGCCACCTGTAGGCAAAATGGATCAATCTTCCTCCCACCTGCATGGGAACCGTGCTTGATATGGAAAGCAGAGCAATGCTCCTGAGGAAGGAGTCGAAAGCCTCCCTTAGGCTGTAGTTGTGGAGCAGGCTGGGGTTGGGGGGAGGGGTGCTTTGGCAGACACTGTTGGCACCAGCCTTGTCCTTTCTGTTGTTGCCCCTGTTGAGGACCTTGATAGGACCAATACTAGTGGTAGCCAGAACATTTTCTTCCTGGGATAGGAGGACTTCTTCCCTGAAGACTTTTTTCCTAGAGGGATCAGATGTTTTTCTGGAGAGCCGGCTCATAGTTAGCTATTCTCTCTCCAGCTCTCTGGTCTTGTCCTCCATGGGCTTGCCAAAATTGACTCCACAACCATGGAGTTGAGTGGGAGTGCAGCTTTTCAAAGCCGGGGCTCTTGTGAACTCGATATAAGGAATTGAGGAGTCAGCTCATCAGGGGCACCATGAAGGGAGTTTCCCAGATGCAGAAGAGCAACCGTTCGAGATGCGATGTATGGGAACTGTGATGGCCTCCTTGGGAGGGGAAGGGTATTGGAGGATCTCCAACTCTTCTGCCCTGGGCTCCTCCTCAGCCTCAATGGTAAAGAGCAAGGCCTTGCCCATGACTTGCACAAAGTCGTGGAAGAATATGTTTCCAGTGGGGACTTATGACTTTCATACGGAGGCGAGAGATCACAGGGTATGTCCCTAACGTACTCGGTCACCGGGGACTCCTTTTCGGTCTCCCAGCCATTGTAATCGGTGAGGAAGTCAAAGTATCAACATGAATCCTCATGCTGCCTTCGACACTTGGGTGTCCGTGGCTCCTGATGGTCTAACCTCAAAGCACTTGGGGGAACGGAGAGCCCTGGGCACAGAGAGGGATCTCCGATGCCTGCTCAACCCATTTCCCCCACCAGGGAGGGTGTGGGCCTTGAGAATGGGCTGAACCTCCAATGGTGAGGGCACTGCTGTGGACGGAGCAGTCACTGGCACCAAGATACCCGAGGAAATCAGGTCTCAGACAGCCAGTACCTGGTCCTTCGGCGAAGACTCCATGTTTATAGCATTGGGAGTCACCTGATGGCCCTGCTGGGCATTGGGAGGCAACTCATCCTGCCAGGACAGCTTAGGAGGCTGCTTCCCGCCATTGCCCTCAAAGTCCCGTCGAAGGTTTCGATACTGGTGCCCATGGAGTTTCACCAGACTTTCGGCATCACTCTTCAATGTCAACAGGGCTGAAGTCCTGTCCTTCTGGGGGTGACCCTCATCGGAGGATAACCCCTGATGTAGGTTATTGCATCCCCTTGGCTCCAAGTGAGCCCAGCCATCACGTGAAGCCGAAGCCTGCTGTTTTTCCCAATTCCAGAGCCCCTTGCGCATCATCTATGGACAGAGAGCACATGTGGAGGGGCTCACAGTCAGAGCCGAAGCACTGAAAACAACAGTTGTGGCGGTCCATTATGGAGATGGTCCGGCCACACTGGGCGCCCTTCTTGAAGGCACTGGTCAGCCTAGACCTATTGGGGAAGACGACTTTTGCCAAGTCAAAGGACGTCAACATCCCAGCCAACCAGGGAGGCATGAGAGAAAAAACCCACGCACCAAAAAAAAAAAAAAGAACCCAAGAAAAAAAAACATGGTACCAAGGCACCGACACTCCCGGGGACAGGCAAGAAGACTGACAAGCATGCAACCGAAAAACAAGTAAAACAACAAAAAAAAGATACCACTAGGGTATTGACAATTTTCTGGGGACAGAGAAGCAACCGAGAAGCTCTGCGGGAAAAAAAGCGAGGTAAGCTGGCTCCTTCCAGCAGGAAGACTGGCATGCCTGCGTGGTTAAGCTCCCAAAAGCTTCCTGAGGAGCGTTCCCATGAGGGCTCTGTCGGTGATGTCACCCATATGTGAGGACCAACTTCCTGCTTGGTCCCAGAGAACGTGTGTACTAACGCATGGAATGCAGGTTAAGACACAGCCTGGTGCTGGTAGCATACGCACACAGCACAAGCACAAGGCAGGAACCAACAGGAGAAAAACGTGATTAACCAACTGTTCTGCTCCCATACCTGACAATCTACTAAGTGGACAAAGTCGAGGGCCTCCACAGACAACTTTAAACAAGTGTAGATCTGGTACAGAAAAGAGTAACTTAAATCTGGTACTCGCCCCCCAGGGAGCCCAAAGCAGCTCAATGCTACTCCCCTGCAGACATATACCTCATGAAATCTTTATTCAATCTTCGAGGAAGAGCCAGTAGAGGAGGATGAGGGGAAGGGGACAGTGAGGCTGTGCTAGGCTTGGGATCATGATCCAACAATACTGGCTGTTCAACAAGCCCTTAACAGAATAAGGAACTGAACTGACACCCCTTCTTCCTTTGACAAATCCAGGAAGGCACCAGATTTAAGGGTGACCCAACTGGAGCCTCCCACATCGATCTCAAATGAGGAAGTTGCCTCTAACAGCTAAAATTAAATTTTCCTCAAAGTTTTTACAAAGCAGCTCAGATACATCCACACTCTGCTGGAGACAGAAAAATACTAGGGAAGTATGTCCCTAGCTGTCTCAGAAATGCGTCTAGAGTTTTCTCCATCTTCACCTCTGCTGGCAGCGGGACACAATCCACTTGTCTGAACTGGCCTAGCAGGATGATATGAAACATGCATAGCTTATAATATTCAATAGTTTATGCATGTAAATTTGCACTCCGCCCCGGCCACATCCACATCCACACAAAGTACATGCCACTGACATGTGAGGTCATCAAGCACACCACTCACAACAAGTTACAAGCTGTTTGTGGGAAGAACAGCCTTAGCTGAATCATATCTAGCATGCCCCAATGAACTCCAACTGAAGGGGCAGCTTCAGATGAAACTTGCAGTAGTTGACAAACCCTAATCACTCCATTTCCCAGATGGTGGCTCACATTGGTTTGTTTGTCCCTGATATTCTATTGAACAGTCAGTAATTCAGAGAAACATATGAACCCCAAGTTGCAGATAAGATACTGTCGTGCCGGCATCCCCTAGTGGCCAAAGGCGGTAAGGGCATGCTGTACAACATATTTATTTTCAAGGAGCGTGGGGTATTTTAAGGCCAAAATGGAGATTGGTCTTAGGTATTTCAGCTCCTTGTGAGAACTCAATAATTAAGCCACGAGTGTAGGGAAACAAGGCTTTTATTTCCCCTCTGTGCAAGGGTTCATTAAGACACTAGAAATCAAAGAATGTCCTTTGTTCATAAAGGCTCCAGTAATAAGCAGGTAAAACCAATTGTTGATATCTTCACAATTAGTTGAAAGGGTTAAAGGGAGGAATTCAATTCATTCCAGGGCAAAGCAATTAAACAAGACTTCTTATTTACAAGGTGGCTATGGAATCTAGGCTAGAAGCCATACACAAACTACAATCCATAACTTCTTCCTGAGGAATGGGAATAGTGTTTGCATTTTCTATTTCCATAAATTCTGCTTCACTACTTTCCCCCTCAGAGCACATGCTGTCCCTGGCAGTTACAGTTTTGTATAGAGTGTCTCTGGTATCTTGCCTCCAATAAGACTGTGCTTTAAAGTCTTTTGGTAGTTCTTCAAACCACTCTGGTTTCTTTCCACTTCTTATAAAGTGAGTTTTAGTCTTAGCAGTGCTTTTAGGAGTTAAGCTTTCATTAGCAGGAATAAAAAACTTTCATACCTTGAGTTTCTGTAGCTTGAAGCTCTGGAGCCTTCTCTCTCATGCATGTCTCTGTGACAACAGGTTTTCTGTCGGTAGCTTCTGGGCAGTGCTGGACTTCCTGAAAGCTTAGTAAAACCTGGTGCGGATTCTCCAGCTCTATGCTTCAGTGACAAAGTAGCTTTGTTAAAAACTCCTTCCCTTCGGGTACCTGGTAAAGCTTGTTCAGCATACTCCAATGCCTGCAGGCTTTCCTCCAAGCCTGGCTCTCTGGCTCTCCGTGTATGTCTCTCAGCTTTGGACTCAGGAACGTTGCTTAAGCAGGGAGTGGCATACCCTCCAGCCTGACTGCTTCCCTTAGCAGACTCCCTCTGAACAGTGGCTCTCGTAGCTTGGCCCCTCTGAACTCTACCTCTGTGAATTCTGTCCTTTTGGGCTTGCTCAAGGAGGATTCCTTCCTTCAGGTCTCTCCTTCCTTCTTCAGCCGTAATCCTTGTTCCTTCTCCTTCTGCGTCTGCATCTGTATCTGTGTCTGTGTCTGCGTCTGTGTCTGCGTCTGTGTCTGCGTCTGTGTCTGCTTTGCTATTATTAAGCTTCCGTTTATAAAGGGATCTTCCCTTTGAATCTCCCGGGCTCATTTCCAGGTGCAACTGGTTAGATCTCCTAGCCTCATTAACCTCTGTAGAATCACTCCTGCCCCCTCTAGCTGTGCTTTGAGGTAATTGCACACCTAGAGCTCTGTGAAAAACAGAGTTTCTTTTCAACTCTGCATCTTTATTGGCACCAGCCTCATGACAATACTAATCGCCATACTGCCTTATTTAAATATACTCCAGAACTCTTGCACTGCAAAATCTACAGCAATGAGGAAATACAGGAAATAAAAATGCACACATTTATTTTATAAATATTCACATTTATATGAAAATCATAAATGAAGTTTCTCATGTGCAATGAAAACTTTGGAGGGAGTCTGCAGAGGAAGCCTGTACTGTGGGGATTTTCTCTTTATAAGGTCAAAGGTATTTTATTTATTTATTTTTATTTATTTAATGCTTTTATATACTGTGCTCTTTAAAATCAGTGCGGTTTACAGATAACATTTTGTGGAAAGCAGGAAGAGCCTGCTTTGCACTTACATAGAACAGGGAATACAACTTGGGTTAATAATCATGGGGAGGTAAATACAGGCTATATGTAAGCTATATACAGGCTATATACAGTATGGGCGGAGAGTCGCTGCACGGCAATGGTAACAAAGGTTTCCTTGCGAGCTATTTACAGGGATGTGAACTGGGTCGTGCTATTTCAGGTAGGGATGTGTTGTTAGCCTGGGCATAGTGCAGGAGGAAAAGGTGGTGCTTTAGTGCTTTTCTAAACTGAGCGAGGTTGGAGATCATGCGGATGGACATTGGGAGCTCATTCCAGTATGCAAAATAATTGCCTTTGTGGCCTGATAGGTGCAATGGTAGCATTTCTGAATAATCAAACTTTAAAAGTATTTAATAAAAACTTTGTTTCAATAAGAAATAAATAATGCTGCAGTCTGAGCTAGACTCCTGCTGCCCCAGCCCGCCCCTCGCCCTCTCCCCCACTCCTGGCATCCTTCTTTAGCAATAAGATTTCCTCCTTACGTGCATCATTGCCTTCCTGCCCCGCTCCCATTCACTCTCCCCCTCCTGTCACCTCTCCCCCTCCAGTCTCTCAACTCTCTCATACCTGGGTGTCTTTTTCCCTAACTACTGTCCCCGAGCTCCATCAACTCATCTCCTCCTCCGGGAAAACTTCCTGTCCTCTTGACCCCATTCACTCCTCCTGGCTACTTACCCCCTCTTTAGCACTCCTTCCCTATATCCTCTCTATGTTCAATTCTAGCCTTTCCACAGGGACTTTTCCCCATTCCTGGAAGCATGCCTTGATCTGCCCCATCCTCAAAAATCCTTTGCTTGATCCTCTGGTCCCCGCCCACTACCGTCCAATTTCCAATCTCCCTTTTCTCTCCAAACTCCTAGAAAAAATTGTCTTTGCACAGCTCTCACATCATCTTGATTCTACCAACTTTCTTCACCCCCGTCAATCTGGATTCAGTCAAGGTCACAGTGTTGAAACTGTCTTGCTTGCTTTCACTAATGCACTGCATGTGGCTCACGATCATGGGGACATCTTGGTGGCGGTAGCTCTTGACCTATCGGCTGCTTTTGATCTAGTCGACCACTCTCTTCTTCTTCGCTTACGGGAAGCAGGCTTCTGCAGTGTTGTCTATCGCTGGTTTCATTCCTTCCTCTCCTCTCGGTCTTCTGCAGTTCTTTCCTCCTCCTCCTCCACCCCCTCTTCGGACCCACTTCATCTTCCATGTGGGGTACCTCAAGGTTTTGTTTTGGCACCCCTTCTCTTCAACCTCTTTCTGGCCCCCCCTGCTCTACTAATACAACAATCTGGAATATACACTTTCTACTACGCAGACGACATAGTCCTCCTTTATCACACCTCTCCCTCCTGTCCAGATCTCTCTGCGCTGAATCTCTGTCTTTCCAAGGTGGCTAACTGGTTGACACAAAACTGTCTCCACCTTAACTTAGCCAAGACTATCGCAATTTGGTTTTCCCATGGCAGCCCATCTCCCTCGGTGGCCCCTTCCTTCTCCGGTACCCCAGTCCCTTTGGTTTCCACCTTCCGATACCTAGGTGTACATTTTGACTCTGACCTATCCTTCCACGCTCACATTTCACACATCACCAAGACCTCCTTTTTCTTCCTCCATCAAATTCACACGATTCGTCCCTTTCTCTCCCCATCCGCTCTCACTACCCTGCTGCTATCTCTGCTCATGTCACGCGTTGATTTTTCCAATTCCATTTTCACTGGTATCTCTAAATCTCAAATGACTCGACTTCAAAGAACCCAAAATACTGCCGCTTGCCTTATTACCCATTCCACTCTCTGAGACCACATAACACCAGTTCTTTTCCACCTTCACTGGTTACCTATTCCCTTCCACGCCCAGTTTAAACTGCTCTCTCTGGTTCATAAAGCCCTCCATACCAGTACTCCACAATATCTAGTGGATCTTATCACCTTCCACTCTCCCAGGCACACCCCCCGATCTTTTCACCTCAACCGTCTTACCCTTCCCTCTCCCTCCGACACTCACCTACAATCCACCCGTTCCTCTGCCTTCTTTTTTGCAGGCCCTGCCCTTTGGAATGCCCTCCCTTCCTCCCTCCGTCCGGAACCCCACCATCCCACCTTTAAACGAAATCTGAAGACTCATCTCTTTTCCCTGGCCTTTGACCTTCCCTCTCCTTTTATGTAATTTGCCTTCCTACGCCCACCTCTGTATCTCCCTCCCAAAACTATATTTTCCTGTGTCTTGTCCTGTCTCTCTCCTCTCTTTTACTATTCTATCAAAGAACTGTAAACTTTCCTTTCAATTTCGTTGGCCTTGGGCCCTTTCCTGTTTGTAGATTGTACACCGCCCTGATTGTTACAGAAGGGCGGTTTATCAAATTAAATAAACATAAACATAACAAACATAAATATGCCATTCTCAAAGCCACTAGTGGCAAATAAAAAGGTGGGCATATATTTTGATGAACTAATGTTTGTAGACAGGTCTTTGTACATTAATGGAATATCTATGGCAGCTTAACCTTATAAATGTCCCAAATATGTTTTTTTTCACAGATTTATTTATTTATTTATTTACATTCTCTTATATACCGCGCTATTCTGCATCAGTGCGGTTTACATTGAACAAACTGAAATTACATTGAATAGGGCATTATAACTTGGAGATAACTATTTTACAGGGAACATGGGCTATGGAAGGTTAAGTGGCTTGCCCAAGACCACAAGGAGCACCTGTGGGACTAGAAACCCCAGTCCTTCCGGCCCAAGGTTGCTGTCCTCTAGTGGGATTTGAACCCCCGACCTTCCGGCCTGAAGTACCTTGCCCCAACCACTAGGCCACTCCTCCACAGATCATTTTGCAATTGTTAAGTATTTTGATTTTAACGGAAGAGGAAACATATCTTGACTTTTACCTCTGAGGTCAAAGGACGATGAGTGAATTGAATCCTTAGCAATTAAATTATGTTGTATAAAGGTTTCATATGCATTGAGTCATGGACCAATACCTTTCAAAAATCACTTTCAAAGCCAGCTGTACAGTGTGGCTTCACAGACTAAATTTAGCTAGTTCTCTTCATCAGAGGAATACTGTGTGTCAGCTCTATCAAAGCCCCAGGGCAGCCTGATAAAACACTGAATACAGGTCACGTAGCTCTGTAGCTAACAGAGTAAGAGAGTTTGCACTCAGGGGTATTCAAAGCAGTTTTGTCATCAACAATCCAGAATCCCCAAGCCCCCATGCTGTTCTCGTTGCTAAGCAACCCTGGTGTTAATTTCTTAGAGAAGGGGAAAAAACAAAACAAAACCTTACCAGGCATCTGGCCGTTCATCTGGGTCTGCATATGTGGTGCAGGAGGGCCCCCACCTACCATACCATCTGAAGACAGGCTGTGAGGACGTGAAGGTGGGGGAGGGCCACTTGCATTCATCCCTGCTGGACCCATAGGTATATTCTGTGTAGGAGGCTGAAAAGACAGTTTTGTGAAACAAGAGCTTTGAATTATCAAGATCAACGAAAATGTGCTACTTTTTAACATGTCCTTAAAGGCTCTAGCTAAAAACATGCAATACAATAGTTAAACATCAAGGCAAAAAAAAAGACACTACTGAATATACTATTCAAAACTAAATCATTTAGATAAGAACATAAGAACATAAGACATGCCATACTGGGTCAGACCGAGGTCCATCAAGCCCAGTATCCTGTTTCCAACAGTGGCCAATCTAGGTTATACGTACCTAGCAATATCCCAAAGACACAGGTTCCACAATGCTTGTACTGGGTCAAGCATTGATATCCTGGGTACCTTTTTAATAGTGGTTTATGGACCTTTCCTCCAAGAACTTGTCCAAACCTTTTTTAAACCCAGCTATACTAACAGCCCTTACTACATCCTCCGGTAACAGATTCCAGAGTTTGATTACACGTTGAGTGAAAAAATATTTTCTCTTATTTGTCTTAAATAGTTTACCCTGTAGCTTCATTACATGTCCCCTAGTCTTTCTATACTCTGATAGCGTAAACAATTGATCCACGTTTATCCGTTCCACTCCATTCATTAATTTATAGACCTCTATCATATCTCCCCTCCCCAGGCTAAAGAGCCCTAACCTTCTTAGCCTCTCTTCATAGGAGTAGCCTTCCATCCCCTTCACCAATTTGGTGGCTCTTCTCTGTACTTTTTCTAATAACGCTATGTCCTTTTTAAGATACGGTGACCAGAACTGCACACAATATTCAAGGTGCAGTCGTACCATGGAGCGATACAAAGGCATTATAATATCCTTTGTTCTGTTCTCCATCCCTTTCGTTATGATACCTAGCATTCTATTTGCTTTCTTGGCCGCCACTGCACACTGGGCGGAGGGTTTTAACATGTTATCCACAATGACTCCTAAATCTTTTTCCTGGGTGGTGGTTTCTAATGTGGAGCCTTGCATCGTGTAACTATAGTGTGGGCTGTTCTTTCCTGGGTGCATAACTTTGCACTTGTCCACATTAAATTTCATCTGCCATTTGGATGCCCAGTCTTCCAATTTATCCAGATCCTCCTGCAGTTTTCCACAATCCTCTTGGGTTTTAACAACTTTAAACAGTTTTGTGTCATCTGCAAATTTGATAATCTCACTAGTTATTCCCTTTTCCAGGTCATTTATGAATATGTCAAAAAGCAGCGGACCCAGTACAGATCCCTGGGGTACTCCACTATTCACCTTTTTCCATTGGGAATATTGGCCATTTAGCTCTACCCTCTGCTTTCTATCTTTTAACCAGTTCCCGATCCACAATAGTACACTGCCTCCTATCCCATGACTTTTTAGCTTCGCCAAAAGTCTCTGATGGGGGACTTTGTCAAAAGCTTTCTGAAAGTCCAGATACACTATATCAACCGACTCACCTTTGTCTACCTGTTTATGCACACCTTCAAAAAAACATATCAGATTAGTAAGACAAGATCTTCCTTGTCTAAAGCCATGCTGGCTGTCTCCCATTAGGCCATGACTATCTACATGCTGTGTAATTTTGTTCTTTGTTCTTTCTACCATTTTCCCTGGTACTGACGTCAGGCTCACCGGTCTGTAATTTCCTGGGTCACCCCTGGAACCCTTTTTAAAAATTGGTGTTACGTTGGCGACCCTCCAATCTTCAGGTATTACAGATGATTTTAATGAAAGTTCACAGATTGCCAATAGCAGGTCTGCAATCTCATATTTCAGTTCTTTCAACACTCTGGGATGTATACCATCCGGTCCAGGTGATTTGCTACTATTCAGTTTATCAAATAGTTGTACTATATCTTCCCGGTGTAGCGATATTTCTCTCAATTCCTCTGCAGTATCACCTTTAAATACCACTTCAGTCTTGGGTAACATCCCTACATCTTCCTCAGTAAAGACCGAAGCAAAGAATTCATTCAGTCTCTCTGCTATAGCCTTGTTTCCTCTTACTGCCCCTTTTACCCCTCTATCATCTAATGGTCCAATTGACTCTCTCACAGGCCTTTTGCTACGAATGTACTTGAAAAAGTCTTTATTTCGTGTTTTTGCTTCCGTAGCAAGTTTCTTCTCAAATTCCCGCTTTGCCTGCCTTATCAATGCTTTGCATTTAACTTGCCAGTGCTTGTGCTGTTTCCAGTTTTCATCGTTTGGCTCTTTTTTCCAATTCCTGAAGGTTGCTTTTTTGGCAGCAACAGCCTCTCTGACCTCACCTTTAAACCATGCTGGCAGTTTTTTGGACTTTCTTCCACTTTTCTTAATGTGTGGAATACAGCTGGTCTGGGCTTCGAGGATAGTATTTTTAAACAACACCCAAGCTTGCTGTAAGTCTTTAACCTTTGGAACCGCTCCTTTTAGTTTTTTCCTAACTATATTCCTCATTCTATCATAGTCTCCCTTTTGAAAGTTAAAAGGTAGTACTGTGGATGCCTTTACTATCTGTCCTCCACTAATTAAATCAAACATAATCATACTATGATCACTATTGTCAAGTGGTCCCAACACCCTTATTTCTTGCACCAGATCTGGTGTTCCACTAAGGACTAGGTCCAGTATGGCTTCCCCTCTGGTCGGTTCATGAACCAGCTGCTCCAAGAAGCAGTCATTTATTCCATCTAGAAACTTTATCTCTTTAGCTTGTCCTGCTGTGACACTGACCCAGTCGATACCGGGGTAATTGAAATCACCCATTATTACTACTCTGTTGTGACTTTTGTTAGCTTCCTTGATTTCTTTGAGCATTTCATCATCCATTTGTTCATTCTAGCCAGGTGGTCGATAGTATACTCCCACTGCCATCACCTTCCCCTTCATAAATGGAATTTCAATCCATAGAGATTCTATAGCAAATTTTGTTCCCTGCAAAACTTTAATCCTTTCTGACTCAATGCCCTCTCTAACATAGAGCGCAACCCCTCCACCAATTTGATCAGCTCTATCATTACGATATAGTTTGTATCCAGGTATCACAGTGTCCCACTGGTTATCCTCCTTCCACCATGTCTCTGAGAGTGCAATCATATCTAACCTCTCATTTAGTGCTATATATTCTAACTCTCCCATCTTATTGTTTAGACTTCTAGCATTGGCATACAAGCATTTTAGAGACTGTATTTTATTCATATTAATCTCATATTAATCATATTAATCATATTAATTAGATAGATTTGCATTACAGGTACAATTTAGTTTGATCATACTTTTGGCAAATAATGTGTGCTATAAAGCATCAGTTTTAATCTAAAGAAAGATATTAAAATATTTTCCATGCACCTGCTTTTTGCAACACCATGAGTCACTTAGCTAATAAAACCATCAAACTAGCTAAAAAATGGGCAAAAGCACCAGGCATTCCAGTGGAAGACAGCAAATGATCTTTTGCCTATGTGAAGGGGAGAAGGAAAACAGACCTCTCTTTAAAACAGCTATCAACTTGCCACTAGTCATTCTGCTACAAAATTTATACACATGAACAATAAAAAAAAAAAAAAAATATCCTTACTCAAAGTTTGAGCAGCAGGAGTGAAGTTGCTTACCAGTAACAAGTGTTTGAGCAGTTCAGTCACACAAATGTAACTGCTCAGCACAGAGCAGAATAAAATTTCTGAGTTTCCTAACAAAGAAAAATCTTAACTGCGCATGCATGGAATTTCATTCAGTGTGGCAGTGCTGCTGCTTTTCTCATTCTTCAAGCAACTCAATACAAGCTGAGATGTAGCATACCTAGCTTTGGATTCCAGTATTTGCCCTTTTTTAAAGGGTATTTTTTACATTGCTTGTCAATTTTCTGGAATATTTTTGTTGTTTGATTTATATAAGGGCCATTCAAGGAGGTAAGAGGCTTTGTTTTATTAGTACATTTTTTTTCCTAACAAGAGTAGTTCAAAAGGGAATGTTAGTAATATTGCTTAGACTTAGTAGTTCTTAGACGGTCCATGAGCTAGTGGGCATGCAAATCCTTCTCATGCATATTCATTAGAGAAATCCTGAAACCTGACCTGTTAGCAACCCTCAAGGACTGGGAGTGAAGATCAAGGGACCAACTTAGAGCATGGGAACCTAATTGTCTAACCTGTGAGAGTGTTACAGAGTGACCGTCTTGAAAGCCTTCAAATATCACTGTGATAGACCTCCCCCACTACGCAACACCCACCTGGCACGAAGAGAAAGGAATGCATTGACAACTTTTTAAGCTCATAGATCACAAGACCCCAGTGGATATGGTGAACACAGAGGTACATGAAGTGCATCTCCTCTTAAAACCAATTATTAATGCATAATTAGAAAAAAATTAAATCAAAAAAGTGTCTCTTTCTCCCCCTTAGGAAATTGGGGGAGAGAGGATTATCTTCTGCTCTCTTCTACAAAGTTTTGTTAAGATCCAAAAGCAAAGATATCAGAAAGGTGAGATTCATTAAAACCCTTAATAAAGGTACTTATGTCAATTCAATACCTGGAAGAGAAAGCATAGTTACTCACAGGTGATCTCCGGGAACAGCAGGAATTTAGTCTTCACATATAGGTATCGTTGGTACCGACGGAGCCTGTGCGGGAACGCTCCCCAGCATCCAATTAGAAAACTTTTGGGAGCATCCCACAGCGCCTGCGTGCTGCCTTTCCGCCTTTCCCAACTGCCTCTCTCCAGTTGAGTTTAAAGCCGAGACAAAGAGAGAGAGAGGGAAAGAGAAAGATAGATAGAGAGAGAAAACTCCTAGGGGAGGTGGGTGGGTTGTGAAGACTAAATTCCTGCTGTTCCCGGAGATCATCTGTTACAGGTGAGTAACTATGCTATCTCCAGGAACAAGCAGGAATGTAGTCTTCACACATGGGGACTCCCTAGCTTTAGATGCCAGGGAGAAACCCCAGAAGTTGTGTGTCCCTGTGAAAGGGCTCCACATCCCCCCATGGATCTCTGGCATCCAACCAGGGATGGTGGGTAGGAGTTGATTAGGTATGGAACAGGTGTTGAACAGCCTTACCAAACAAGGCATCCCGGCGGGAGTCCTTGTCCAAGCAGTAGTGGGCTGTGAAGGTATGAACAGAGGCCCAAGTGGCTGCTCGACAGATGTCGTCGATAGACACAGAGTGCAGATGAGCCATTGAAGCTGCCATGGCTCTCACACTGTGAGCTGTGACATGGCCCTCCAGAGGAAGGTTCTTACTCTGATAGGCAAAGGAAATACACTGTGCAATCCAGCTGGACAGTGTTCTCTTGGAGACTGGAAGTCCCAAATGAGAAGGATCAAAAGCAACAAAGAGTTGAGAGGACTTTCTATGTTGCTGTGTTCTTTGCAAGTAAAAGGCTAAAGCTCTTTTACAGTCCAAAGTATGAAGATTCCTTTCTGCATTTGATGCATGAGGCCTTGGAAAAAACACAGGCAGGTAGACCACTTGGTTAAGATGAAAAGGCGAGACCACCTTTGGCATAAAGTGTGGATGAGTCCTAAGGACTACCTTGTCATGATGGAACCTTGTATAAGGTGGATCAGCTACTAGTGCCTGCAACTCACTGATGCGACGTGCTGAGGTGATTGCAATGAGAAAGATAACCTTCCAAGAAAGGAATTTCAAGGAGGTAGTAGCTAAGGGTTCAAAAGGTGGCTTCATGAGCTGGCCAAGAACCAGATTTAAGTCCCATGCCACCGGTGGTGGGTTAATGGGAGACTTAGTTAGAAGAAGGCCTCTCATAAATCTTGCTATGAGAGGATGGGAGGAAATAGGTTGTCCATTTAAAGGCTTGAAAGAAGCCGCAATAGCACTTAAATGGACTCTTACTGAGTTAGTTAAGTCCTGCATTGGATAAATGAAGGAGATACTGCAGTAATGATTCCAGAGGTATCGCAAGGGGGTTAAGACCCTTCTGCGAGCACCATAAGGTAAACCTTTTCCACTTGAAAGCATAAGAGCGCCTTGTGGAAGGTTTTCTAGAAGCATAAAAGATATTCTTTACTTGCTGAGGAAGGTTAAGATCATGAAGATCTAGGCCTTCAGCAACCAAGCCCTGAGATGCAGAGACTGGGGATTGGGATGCCATAACATTCCGTCCTCCTGAGACAGGAGATCTGGAGGAGAGCCTAACTCCAGAGAGGGAGCTTGAGAGAGATGTAGAAGCAGAGGGTACCACACTTGCCGTAGCCAATGTGGAGCTATGAGAATCATACGGCCTCTGTCTCTCTGAAGCTTGAATAGGGTTTTGGGAATCAGGGGAATGGGTGGAAAGGCATACAGGAAGTCTTGACCCCAATGGAGGAGGAAAGCATCCCTGGCCTGAGAGCCTTGAACCGGAATTCTGGAACAGAACCGGGGAAGTCTGGCATTCAACGGACTTGCAAAGAGGTCTATGTCCGGGGTTTCCCAAATTTGAAAAATCTTGGGACACCTGGTCTGCATGTAGAGACCATTCGTGTGGAAGCAGAACTCGACTGATTCTGTCTGCCCAAGAGTTTTGGATACCTGGAAGATACACTGCCAGGAGATGAATCTCATGCTCTCTGGCGAGGGCCCATAGTCGCAAAGCTTCATTGCAAAGCGACAGAGAGCCTGTTCCTCCCTGCTTGTTCACGTAGAACATGGCTACTTGATTGTCCATCTGAATGAGGACTGTCTTGTAGCTGAGTAGGGTGTGGAACACTCGCAGAGCAAGGAAGATTGCTCTGAGCTCCAAGAGACTGATGTGTAGATGAGTCTCCAGTGGAGTCCAAGTATCTTGGGTGGAGAGGTCTTGCAGATGAGCTCCCCAACCCACTGGAGAAGCATCTGTTGTGAGAGTAGCCTGGGGTAAAGGTTGCTGAAATGGGGACCCCAGCAACAGGTTTTGAGTGGACTGCCACAATTGGAGGGACAAAATAAGGCAATTTGTGTTTGCTATTTTGTCTGACAGGCACCCTGATGCCTGGGTCCATTGAGTGGATAAAGTCCACTGGGCTGCTCTCATATGGAGGCGAGCATAAGGAACCACATGCACGGTAGATGCCATGTGGCCTAGTAGTTGTAACATTTCTCGAGCAGTGAGATGAGGTTTTAGCACTGCTTGAAAAGCTAACTGCACCATGCAAAGGCAACGGGCCTGGGGAAGATAGGTCCTTGCTTTTCTGGTATCCAGCAAAGCTCCTATGAACTCTAGAGACTGAGTGGGAGTTAGACTGGATTTTGGGATGTTTATGACTAGACCCAAATACTGAAGGATACGCACTGTGCAAGATAGAGAAGTCCTGGCCTCTGACTCTGATGGAGCTCGAATGAGCCAGTCGTCTAAGTAGGGGAAGACGAATATCCCTAGGGTGCGAAGAAATGCTACTGCCACAGCCATGCATTTCGTGAACACTCTTGGTGCTGAGGCCAAGCCAAAAGGAAGCACCCTGTATTGGTAGTGCTTTCCTTGAAAAAGGAACCGAAGGAACTTTCTGTGAGTTGGATGGATGAGAACATGGGTGTACGCATCCTTGAGATCTAGAGAACAAAGCCAATCCTGACTCTGAAGGTATGGCAGCAGAGTTCCCAGAGAAATCATCTTGAATTTCTCTTTGAACAGGGATTTGTTCAATTCTCTGAGGTCTAAAATAGGTCTGTGTCCCCCTGTTTTCTTTGGGATAAGGAAATAGGGGGAGTAAAACCCTGTACCCTGTTGATGAATGGGTACTTCTTCTATTGCCCCTTGGGCAAGAAGCATAGTGACCTCTTGATCTAACAAGTTGATGAGAGATGTCTGAGAATTAAACTGTCTTACCATTGTGGGAGGGGGCATGCACAGAAAGTGAAGCTTGCACCCCTCTTTTATAATGGAGTGTCCAATGTTCTGCTGTTATCTGCCCCCATCTGGGGGCAAAGTGAGACAACCTTCCTGGAATGGTGGAAGGCTCTGGTCCATTGAGGGCCAGGAAGGCTAAGTTCTCTAGATGAAAGTCAAAGGCCTTGTGGAGGCTGAGACTGCTGAGATGGTTGAGGCTTAGCAGTCTTTGCTTTCCTTTGTTTAGGTGGTTGCTGACTCTTTCGGGCAGGCTGACCTGCAGAATGTCCCTGCTGGGAATAAGAGGGATAAAACCTCTTCTTTTTTGAGAAGAAAGAAATCTTTCAAGAAACCATTCTTGCAGGATCAGCTGTGGCTTTGGATAACCTATCCAAAGTGGAATTGTCAGCATCCAACTCATTGGCTTTCTCTTGCCAATTTTTGCCGAATAGATTCTCACCTGTACAAGGGATATTGCCCAGTTTGTCCTGCACCCAGAGCTCCAAATCGGATGCCTGGAGCCAGACAATTCTACGTGCACCTATGGCAAAGGCAGAGGTTCTGCTTATGCACTCAAAACAGTCAAAAGCTGCACGACTGACAAATTTAGAAACATCCTGGGCATGTTTAACCAGAGTGAGAAAATCCTGCCTTTTATCTTTAGGAAGAAGAGGGCTTAGAACCTCTAAATCTCCTGTTCTTTAAGGAACATTCCCATATATAAAATATAGGAACTGATCCTGGCAGAAAGCATGGAAGCCTGGAAAGTACGGCATCCAAAGGCATCCAAGATTCTACAATCACGTCCTGGAGGATTAAAGGCATGCCTCTTTGCACTCCTGATCCTTCTCATAGCTGATTCCACTACAATAGAGTGGTGAGGAAGCTGAGTCTTTTGGAAACCAGGCCAAGGAGGGACTCGATACATGGTATCCAGTCTACGAGAGTGAGGAGAGGTGGTAAGAGGTGTTTCCCACATTCTTAGCATGAGATCATGTAAGATCTCATGGATAGGCAAAGTAGCTGCCTCCTTAGGAGTTTTGGGATATTGAAGAATCTCCAACTCCTTTGCCCTGGGCTCTGTTTCAGGAGCCACAGTAATGGAAAGACCTCGAGCCACCTCCCTGATAAAATCCTGAAAGAAGATACCTTCTGGAGGAGACATCCTGCGTTTAGGAGAGGAAGGCACCTCCGGGAGAAGTATTCCGGTACCGACAGAACTGTCAGAATCCTCGGACTCCTCAGAGGATTCAAAGTACCTTCTGTCTGGATGCTCTTGAAGAGCCCGATACCCGTACCGACCGAAGTCGGTACCGGGGGGAATCGGTACCGGTGTATCGGTACCGGAAGGCACTGCATGACTAGGTGCCGGCAAAGCAGACACCGATGTCGATGCCGATGCTGTCGGTACTGGTACTGATAACCGGTGCTGGTACCATTTGAACTGTCTGACGCGGTTCCGAGGGTGTCGATGCCGCAAGGAGAGCCGCCAGACTGCGTTCAATAGCCAGGAACCTCTGGTCTATCGACGCTGCTGTTGCCTGGGTATCGGTACCGGAGGAAGCAGCCGGTACCCCAGAGCATGGCACCAGTAGTTGTGCCGAGGTCGAGGCCTCGAGAACATCCTGGAGCCCCGATAATGCTTTGGAAGCCGAAGCCTCCCGCCGGGGCAATTTTGCCGGTACAGAACCCTCAAGGGCAACGCCAGAGGCATCTCGATGCTTGGAAGGAGATCTACCCTTTGAGGACCGGCCAGACTTATGTTTAGTTACCTGAGATCCATGGGAGGAAGACGAAGCCCTGGAAAACATCGATGCCACAGAAGCTCATCGGAGGGAAAAAGGGCGCTGAGCTTGGCAGCTCGGTTTTGTCAATCCCTCTTGGACATCATGGCACAAGCCATACACTCGGAGATGGAGTGGTCAGGACCTAAACATTTAAGACACCAGTCATGGATGTAGGTGACGGAGATGGTACCGCCACACTTGGTGCACCTTTTGAAACCCGAGGCGGGTTTTTCCATAGTGGAGGAAATTTAGGCGCGTGTACCTGGAAAAGTTTGGAAAAAAAATTGAATATATATATATGTATATATTTCTTTTTTTTTAAAGAAAGAACGAACCACCGGTGGTACCGGTATAGCATCGAGGAAGGCAGACGCAATCACAAAAAAGAAAGAATAAGGAAATATTTTCTGCGGTGACAGGAACGACGACCTGCTGGCTCCGCGGAAAACGAAGAACTGGAGAGAGGCAGTTGGGAAAGGCGGGAAGGCAGCACGCAGGAGCTGTGGGATGCTCCCAAAAGCTTTCTAATTGGACGCTGGGGAACGTTCCCACGCAGGCTCCGTCGGTATCGACGAAACCCATATGTGAAGACTACATTCCTGCTTGTTCCTGGAGATAATGGAATATCGCATTCCCTTTTTCCAGTACTTTCAACTTAGATATTTTGTGGTGGGGCAAGAGTTATGTAAAGGTTTTACCAAGGAGAGGGCGGGTGGGTCACATCCCCTTGAGAAATGGCTTTCTTCAAAGGGAGCTGCTATAAGTTGTTACTCTGAAGGAATTTTTTTTTAAGTGCCATCAAGTCAATGCTAACTCCTGGTGACCCAGCAGCCCCTGGGATTTCTTGGCAAGGTATAACTAATTAGATTGCCAGTCCTTTTATTCAGAGGCAATGGAGGGTAATGTGACTTGCCCAAGGTCACAAGGAGTGCCAGTGGGAATCAAACCCTGATCTTTGGGTACTAGGTTGTTGCTCTAATTACTAGACTACTCCCTGAAGGATATATTAGGAGGTTAGGTTGCATTTGCACAGGTAAATAGGCATACACTTGTGAGCAGCAATTTTAGAAAAGCCACTATTTACATATATACGAGTACACATATATCTGCAATACACACAGATTTCAAAGGGGCATGTTCTGTGCTTGGTGTGGGCAGACCTTTTAAAATATACATCCTCATCATTTTAAGTGAAATTTAAAAAAACAAAAACCCCTTACCTGTTAATTTCCTTGCCTTTAGTCCTGCCAGATCAGTCAAGACAGTGTACTTACTTACCTGTAACAGGTGTTCTCCGGGAAAAGCAGGAATCAGTCCTCACATATGGGTGACGTCGGTACCAACGAAGCTCACATGAAGCTTTTCCCCAGCTTTCAAAGAAAGCCTTTGGGAATGCTACCATGCATGTGTGATCCCCTTCCCACCCAAGGGTGCCATCCTATTCAGTCAGATGACATAGCTATGAAGGCAATCAGGCAAAAACAAAGAGACAGCAACTCCAAGGGGAGGAGGGAGGGTTGTGAGGACTGGTTCCTGCTGTTCCCGAAGAACACCTGTTACAGATGAGTAACTACACTTTCTCCAGAAACAAGCAGGAAGTCAGTCCTCACATATGGGACTCCCTAGCTCCAGGCTGCCGAGGACCGAACCACAACAGTACCAATGGCAACCGGTCAGGTGGCCGTGAGTTGCAGGTGGTGAGTCCCCACTGAGAGACTCTGCAAGACCCTAGCGTTCAGCAACACTATCACTCTGGTAGCCTGAATACAGGTGATCGGAGGGCAGGAGTTGCCTACACTCCAAGAATATTACGCAGCACTGCCTGACCAAAGGAACTGTCCCTACGGTATTCGCTTTCCATGCAGTAGTGTGCTGCGAACTTGTGAATGGATGACCAAGTGGTGGGTCTACAAAGATTTCTGTCACCGGCACAGAATGGAGGTGGGCCACTCATGTGGCCATTGCCCTCATGTGATGCGCTGTAATCCGGTGCTCCAGGGAGAGGCCCATCTGCTCATAGGCGAGGGCAATGCAGTCTGCCACAAGAGGATAGGGTACACCTGGTTACAGGGAGCGCCAGTCTGCTGGTGTCAAAGGACACAAAAAGCTGAGGTGCCTTGCGGTGGTCCTGGGTCCGCTGCAGATAGGACAGGGCCCGTTTACAACCCAGTGTGTAGAGTATGAGCTCCTCCCTGCTGGCATGAGGCCGCAGATAGAAGGTAGGGAGCACCACCTCCTGGTTGAGGTGAAACGGGGATACCACCTTCAGGAGGAATGTAGGGTGAGTGCGGAGCACTACCCTGTTCTTGAAGAACCTGGTGTATGAGGGGTCACCACCAGCGCTTGAAGCTCACTGACTCTGCAAGCTGAAGTCAGGGCCACTTTCCAGGACAGGTATCTGAGGTGACAGGTGGACAGCGGCTCGAACGGAGCTCTAATGAGCTGGGAGAGGTCCCATTCTACTGCCGGAGGGCGGATGGGGGCTTTGAAAGCAGAAGGCCCCGAAGGAAACAGGAAACCAGGGGCTGGCTAGATAAGGGCTTTCCCTCAAATGGGTGGTGGTGAACGGCTATAGCGCTCAGATGCACCCAAACTGAGTTAGATTTCAACCCTGTGCACGACAGATGCCTAGATACTGGAGTACCAGCTGGATATGGCAGGAGAAAGGGTTCTCCTTCCTATCCACGCACCACAGAGCAAACTTGTGCCATTTAAAGACATAAGCCCTCCTCATGGAGGTCTTCCTGGGGGCTAGCAGGATTTCCTCAACCTCCTGAGGTAGGTTGAGCGGGGCCAAGGCTACCATCTCAGCAGCCAGGTCATTAGAGTCAATGAACCCATATTGGGGTGCAGAAGGGAGCCCTCCTCTACATCAGGAGGTCCGGGGCTTGGCCCAGGGGTACTGGGAGTGTCACCGCCAGCAAGAGCAGTAGTGGGAACCAGGGTTGCCTGAGCCACCTGGAGGCGATCAGTATCACCAATGCCCTCTCGTTGTGAATTTTGAACAGAGTCTTGGCAATTAGGGGAGTCGGTGGGAATGCACACTGCAGTCCCTCAGACCATGAGATCAGGAACGCGTCTGTTGTTACCCTCTGTGGGTGCAGCTGCCTGGAGCAGAAGCAAGCCAGCTGAATGTTATCGGAAGAGGCAAAAAGGTCCATCTCGGGCCAGCCCCAAAGGCGGAAGAGCTTCTTCGGCACTGCAGGGACGAGACGCCACTCATGAGGGCGGAGGACTCTGCTGAGTCTGTCTGCCAGGTAGTTGTCATGGCCCAGGAGGTACACCGCTCGCAGAAGCATGCCATTGCACACTGCAAAGCCGAGGAGGGCTACAGCCTCCTGGCAGAGGGAGTACGAACCCGTGCCCCCGTACTTGTTTATATAGAACATCGCGACTTGGCTGTCCATCTTTACCAGCACAGGTCTGTTCCGCAAGAGGAACTGGAACGCACGTATGGCGAGGGATACCGCAGAGAGTTCCAGGAGGTTGATCTGTATTAGAGACTCCTCCTTGGACCAGCAACCCTGAGTGCAGTGAACTCTGCAGTGAGCTCCACAGCCCTGGAGAGAGGTATCTGTGGTCAGGTGCCTGGAAGGGCATCCCTGCCTAAAGGAGGCCCAGGTTCTGCCACCAGTCGAGGGATCTCACCAGCTGGCGGGAGACTCTGACCCTGTCCCGAGTCGGCCTGTCACCTGGGTCCACTGAGAATACAGGCACCACTGGGCAGTCCGCATGTGCAGGCGGGATAAGGGTGTGACATGGACCGTGCAGGCCATGTGTGTCTCAGCAGGCAGAGAAGGCTAGCTGGCACAGTTGTGTGGTGCTGGACCTCCCCTACTAGCTGTTTGAGGTTGTCTATCTTGTCCTGAGGAAGGAGGGCTCTGGCCCGCACTGTGTCCAGCTGAGCACTGATAAATTCTAGGTTTTGCACCAGAGAGAGATGTGATTTGGGGGAGCTGATGACGAACCCAGGTGCTGCAGTAGGAAGATGGTACGATCTGTGCCCTGACTGGCATCTGCAGCTGTGCTGCCCTTGATAAGCCAGTCGTCCAGGTAGAGGAAGACAAACACCCCTTGTAAGCGCAGATGGGCGGCTACCACCACTAGACACTTTGTGAACACTCTTGGCAAGGAGGCCAGGCCGAAGGGAAATATCCTGTATTGGTAATGGACTCCCTCTACCATGAATCTCAGATACTGCTGGTGAGATGGGTGGACCAGGATGTGTGTGTAGGTATTCTTTAGGTCCCAGGAGCAAAGCCAGTCTCCCTGGTGGCAGTAGGGCAGCAGTGTCACAAGGGAGAGCATTTTGAACTTCTCCCTCACCAAGAACTTGTTTTAGGTCTCAGAGGACCAGGATGGGCCTGAGACCCCTGGTTCTCTTCGGAACAAGAAAGTATCTTGAGTAGAAGCCCTTGCCCTCAGAGGTGTTGGAGAACAGGCTCTACCACCCTGTCCCTTAGTAGGCCTGCTAGCTCTAAAAGCAAGAGGGCCTTGGTGAAGGAGAGATCACACTGGCTCTCCTGAAAAATGCCAGAGGTGGTAGTTGGAAGCGGAAGTGGTAACCTCCTTCACAACCCAGAGCACCCACTGATCCAAGGTGACCTCAGACCACCTGTAGGCAAAGAGCGCCAAGTGGCCCCCTGTGGGCTGGTGAGGGTCTTCCAGGGCAGGGGAGGAGGCACCACCCTGGGAGTCAAACACTCTCACAAGGTTGAGCCGGAGCATGTGGCTTGGGAGACTTTGGCTTCCAGGTCCATGACCCTGGCCCTTGGGCTGGTGTCCCTGGTGCTGCTGGCTTGGAAAGACCTGGTAGATGTGACTCTGATGGAAAGGGCCCTTCTTCCTCAAGAAAGCTGGCCTTTTCCCAAAACCTCTGCCTAGTCACCACCTCAGCCTCAATCTCGGCCACCTTGTTGGCCATAAGTTTTCCAAAAAGATTCTCCCCGGTGCAGGGGACATCCAGCAGTTTCTCAAGACCCATTGCTCAACGTCCGATGTCCGCAGCCAGGCCTGGCACCAAGCACCGATGCCTACAGGCTGCTGCCCGGGTTGCAGCCTTGAACCCATCGTAGGCGGCACGGGACAGGAACTTGGAGCAGTCCTGGATGGTGGCAACCAAGGTCTGGAACTGTTGCAGGGGTTCCCTGGAGAGCCCTGCTGGGAAGCCAGCGAGCTCATGGATGAGGCTCTTAAGACAAATCCCTATGTAGAGCTCAAAGGTTAGTATCCAGCAGCCCTTGGAAACACTTATGCTCCAGGGCGTTGAAGGCCCTGGCCTCTTTACCCAGGAGTACAGAAGAGTAAGTCTTCTGGCTCTTGAGCTTTTGCATCAAGAACTCCACCACCATGGAATTCTGGGGAGATTGGGCCTTCAGGAAGCCTGGACTCCTCTTGACACGGTAGATTGTGTTGAGGCGTTGGTGACCACCTGCACCAAGGCCGGGGTCTCCTACATCCGTAAGAGAAGCCATTCGAGGATGGGTTGAACTGGCACCAATAGAGTCTCCTTTGGGGGAGACTCATACAGGAGGATCTCCAGCTATTCGGTGCACGGGTCCTCCTCAGATTCAGTGGAGACCAAGAGGGTTCGGGCCATGTCTTGGACGAAGTTGTATTAGACAAAGAACTTGAAAAAGGTCTCTATCAAGAGTGAACTACATTCACACAAAAACAAAAATTAAATTCACTCTATTATATTTTAAACCTCTTCTATTTTTTCTGTTTTTTATTTTATTTTTTTGCAATTTTTCTTCTTTTTGCCAACGGTCTCAGATAAACCGTTAAAAACCGTTAAAAACCGTTTATCTGAGACCGTTGGCAAAAAGAAGAAAAATTGCAAAAAAATGAAACAAAATCAAAAACAGAAAAAATAGAAGAGGTTTAAAATATAATAGAGTGAATTTAATTTTTGTTTTTGTGTTGGACGAAGTTGTGGCATGCCACGTCCTCGGGTGGGAAATGGCGTCAGAGTTCCGGGGAAGACGGCTCAGAGGGAGTGTCTCGGTGTCAAGAGGTCTCGGGGGAGGGCCTCGATGTCAGTCTCCCAATCTTACTCAGAGGGCATTGAGGAGTCCGAGACTTGGAGCTCCTGCGCCTCGAGGCCTGCGTCAGAGAATCGAGACCCTCCCGACCGGTCTCGGGTCAGAATTCCAGAAACTAGCCGGGGAGGACCGGACATAAGAACATAAGATATGCCATACTGAGTTTGACTGCACGCTGACTGAAAAAATATTTTCTCTTATTAGTCTTAAACAGGTTACCCTGTAGCTTCATTGCATGTCTCCTAGTTTTTCTATATTCTGATGACAAACAATCAATCTACGTTTACCTGTTCCACTCCATTCATTAATTTATAGACCTCTATCATATCTCCCCTCAGCCGTCTCTTTTCCAGGTTGAAGAGCCCTAACCTTTTTAGCCTCTCTTCATAGGGGTTAACCTTCCATCCCCGTTACCATTTTGGTGGCTCTTCTCTGTACTTTTTCTAATAAAGCTATATCCTTTTTAAACCGCACTGATTTTAATAGCGCGGTACATAAGAGAAGTAAATAAATAAATAAATAAGACACGGCGACAAGAATTGCACACAATATTGAAGGTGCGGTCGCACCATAGAACGATACAGAGGCATTATAATATACTTTGTTTTATTTTCCATTCCTTTCCTTATGATAACTACCATTCTATTTCCTCTCTTGGCCGATGCTGCACATTGGGCGTAGGGTTTTAACATCTTATCCACGTTGATGCCTAAAGGTTTTTCCTGGGTGGTGGTTCCTAATGTGGAACCTTGCATCGTATAACCATAGTTTGGGTTGTTCTTTCCTAGGTGCATAACTTTGCACTTATCCACATTAAATTTCAGCTGCCATTGGAATGCCCAGATCTCTTACAATTTTCACCAATCCTCATGGGTTTTTAACAACTTTAAATAGTTTTGTATCATCTGCAAATTTGACAACCTCATTTGTTATTCCCATTTATAGGTCATTTAAGAATATGTTAAAAAGCAGCGGACCCAGCACAGATCCCCTGGCGTACTCCACTATTCACCTTTCTCCATTGGGAAAATTGGCTATTTAGCCCTACACTCTGCTTTATATCTTTTAACCAGTTTCTGATCCACAGTAGTACACTGTCTCCTATCCCATGACTATTTAGTTTTGCCAAAAGTCTCTGATGAGGGACCTTGTCAAAGGCTTTCTGAAAGTCCAGATACACTATATCAACTGACTCACCTTTGTCTACCTGTTTCTTCATACCTTCAAAAAAAATAACAGATTAGTAAGACAAGATCTTCCTTGTCTAAAGCCATGTTGGCTGTCTCCCATTAAGCCATGACTATCTACATGTTCAGTAATTTTGTTCTTTATGATGGTTTCTACCATTTTTCCTGGTACTGACATCAGGCTCACAGGTCTGTAGTCTCCCAATCACCCCTGGAACCCTCTTTGAAAATTGGTGTTACAGTGGCCATCCTCCAGTCTTCAGGTATTACAGACAATTTTAATGATAGTTCACAAATTACTAATAGCAGGTCTGCAATCTCATATTTCAGTTCTTTCAACATCCTTGGATGTATACCATCTGGTCAGATGATTTGCTTATCTTCAGTTTATCAAATAATTGTAATACATCTTCCCCGGTGTATCGATATTTCTTTCAATTCTTCTGCATCAGTCATAGGTAACATCCCTACATCTTCCTCAGTAAAGACCAAAGCAAAGAATATGGCCTTGTCCCCTCTTAGTGCCCCTTTTACCCCTCTATCATCTAATGGTCCAACTGATTCTCTCACAGGCTTTTTCCTATGAATGTACTCGAAAAGGTTTTTATTACGCGTTTTTGCTTCCACAGCAAGCTTCTTCTCAAATTCTCTTTGCCTGCCTTATCAATGCCTTGCATCTAACTTGCCAGTGCTTGTTCTGTTTCCAGTTTTTGTCATTTGGCTCTTTTTTCCATTTCCTGAAAGATGCTTTTTTGGCAATAGCCTCTTTGAGCTCACCTTTAACCATGCAGGCAGTTTTTTGGACTTCCTTACACTTTTCTTAAAGCATGGAATACTGCTGGTCTGGGCTTCTAAAATAGTATTTTTAAATGACACCTAAGCTTGATGTAAGTCTTTAACCTTTGCAACTGCTCCTTTTAGTTTTTTTCTTAACTATTTTTCTCATTTTCTCATAGTCTCCCTTTCAAAAGTTAAAAAGAAGTACTGTGGATTTCCATACCATCCCTCCTCCATTAATTAAATCAAACATGATAATGCTATGATCATTATTGGCAAGTGGCCCCAACACCCTTGTCTTTTGCACCAGATCTGGTGTTCCACTAAGGACTAGGTCCAAAATGGCTTCCCCTCTGGTCGGTTCATGAACCAGCTGCTCCAAGAAGCAGTCATTTATTTCATCTAGAAACTTTATCTCCCTAGCATATCCTGCCATGACACTGACCCAGTCGATACCGGAGTAATTGAAATCACACATTATTATTACTGTGCTGCAACATTTGTTAGTTTCCCTGATTTCTTTGAGCATTTCATCATCCATTTGTTCATTCTGGCCAGGCGGTCAATAGTACACCCCCACTGCCATCGCCTTCCCCTTTTTACATGGAATTTCAATCCATTGAGATTCTACAGCAAATTTTGTTTCCTGCAAAACTTTAATCCTTTCTGACTCAATGCCCTCTCTAACATAGAGCGCAACCCCTCCACCAATTTGATCAGTTCTATCATTACGATATAGTTTATACCCAGGTATTACAGTGTCCCACTGGCCGTCCTCCTTCCACCATATCTCTGAGATACTAATCATATCTAACCTCTCACTTAGTGCTATACTATATATTCTAACTCTCCCATCTTATTTTTTAGACTTCTCGCCTTTACATACAAGCATTTTAGAGACTGTATTGTATTCATATTAATCTGGCTATCAGTAGGCAGGGGTAAATTGGAATCTTTAAGTTCTGTCTGCTCCGTACTCAAGTGCATTTGGGCTACTTTTGTCTGTATTGGAACCTCTCTGCTGATTTGCCCTAACTTCAGTCTTTTGCTAGTATCCTTCAAGGATACATTGTTCCGAACCATGCGCTCTTGGGCGACTGTCGGCTCTCCCCTATAATCTAGTTTAAAAGCTGCTCTATCTCCTTTTTAAAAGTTAATGCCAGCAGCCTGGTTCCATCCCGGTTAAGGTGAAGCCCATCCCTTCAGAAGAGCCCCTCCTTTCCACAGAATGTTCCCCAGTTCCTAACAAATCCAACACCCTCATCCTTGTACCATAGTCTCATCCACACATTGAGACTCCGGAACTCTGCCCGCTTTTTGGGTCCTGCGCGTAGAACAGGAAGCATTTCGGAGAATGCTACCCTGGAAGTTCTGGATTTCAACTTCCTACCTAAAAGCCTAAATTTAGCCTCCAGATCCTCCCTACCACATTTTTCTATGTCATTGGTACCGACATGTACCAAGACAGCAGACTCCTCTCCCAGCACTATCTAAGACCTTGTCTAGGTGGCGCGTGAGGTCCGCTACCTTCGCACCAGGCAGGCATGTTACCAGGCAATCCTTACATCCACCAGCTACCCAGCTATCCACATGCCTAATGATCGATTCACCAACTATAAAGGCTGTCCTAAACCCTTCCCTCATGAGCACATGGCCCTGAAGAAACTTCCTTGGTGCGAGAGGGTTTTACATCACCTGGAGGACAGGTTCTAGCTACAGAATCACTTCCTGTCACACCAGGGTGATGCTCTCCTGTCACGTGATCTCTCTCCTCCATGGCAACAGGGATGCTGCCAGACTGGAAGTGGGACTTTAGTACTATATCCTTGTAGGTCTCGTCTATGTACCTCTCTCTTCCTTATGTCCTCCAAGTCTGCTACTCTAGCATCCAGAGATCGGACTCGTTCCCTGAAAGCAAAGAGCTCCTTGAACCTAGTGTACACGTAATACCCCTCACCAACTCAGAGAAAATCATACATGTGACACTCAATGCAAAAGACTGAAAACCCCCCATCTTGCTGCTGGACTGCTGTCTGCATCTTAGTTTTAAGGTTGTGTTTAGGTATTTAAGTTCTTTACCTACTAAGGGTTGATAGGGACACTTACACTAATAAAACTACTCCTAATACGTTTAATGTACTTTGTTCGCCTGAAGCTTAATTAATCTCAGGTTGTTAATGTATGCCTGATGAGGACAAATAGCTGCACATGAGAGTGAATATGGCATCTCCTTTCCTTTGAGAGGTCTATGCACCTATAAAGCTACAATTATCCCAGGGGTGTGAGGGAGGGAGGGGAAAAGACATTAAAAGCTGGCTGCTACACAGTACCCTGTCCTGTCCTAAGGTAATCTGTGACCAATATCCAGGGGTAGTCCCACAGCCCTTGCTTGGATAGAGGAAGTCATGGGTTCTAAATTTAACCAAAATGCTATCTTCTGCTTTTTAAATTTAAATTGAAAGCTCTTTGCTGCTACTAGGCCCTGACTGAGTATTAAACTGGGTCTGGGTAACAGTCAAGTCTTCCACTGCAGGCTCTGTCTCTTGCTTTCAGGGTTGTACTGGAAGACCCCTATCTCATCTCCTGTGATGTCTCAGCCAACGAACTCGATCTTCTCTGATCTTCTCTAGCAAGTCTTGACAAACACTGACCCGGTGCTCCTTCTGATCGTCCGATAAAAGCTTGGGCACCATCTTGGCGCACACCTTCCGCATCCCCAGCTCCTGCACCTAGATGGTCTGTACTGACTCCCTGTTCAGGCTGAGCTCCTCAGCTATCATCCGCACCATCAGTCTGTGATCACTTCACACCAGCAGGTTCACGCTGTCAATATTCTCAGCCGTCTTTGTTGTGGAAGATAGTCTTGACTTGGGGTCATACTCCACCTCCTCGCAGCCAGTCTTGAAGCGTTTGTGACACTCGAAGACTCGCGGCCTTGACATTGCATCTTCTCCATAAGGCTTTTGGAGAAGTTGGAGACACTCAGTTGGGCCCTTCTCCAACTTAACCAGAAATTTCAAGTTGATTCTTTGCTCCATATTTCTGCCACCTCCAGTTGCGTGACAAAGCGATGGAGCAGTGTGCTACAAAAAAACCTGAAAAAGAAAAACAGAGTAAGAGAGATGAAAAGATGAAAAAATATAGCAGAATATTAGCGAGATGTTGCACAACACAGTGACATAAGCAGTTAGCAAAGTGGAATTGAGTCATGGGCATGGCTGCCACAGTCTCGTTTCTTTTTGGTCACATCTCGTATGCTAAATTATACACTCGGTTCTCAGATTAATCAGCTTTACTATAAAGAATTCCTTTTCCCCCAAGATTTTGAAAAGTTCCCAAAAGTAAATACTTACAATTTCAGATCTCTCTCCAGAAGAAGCAATCCCCAATAGCGCTTGGGGCCTGGCTCGACAACCAGAGACGCCACCGCAGTTGGGGGGCCCGGTTGTCAGGGCAGATGATGTGGAAAAACCTGACATCGCCTGCTGCATGGTCAGGATGGCAGAGATACTCTGTTCCAGGACTCCCATTTTGGCTTCGATGTCAGAAGGCTCCGCAGCTTTCAACGTGGGCACTGAAGGTTTCGGGCCTGGCACCGGTGCTCTAGCGAGAGCACCCTCTACGAGGATCATGGCCTTGGGGAGCCTCGCATGGTCACCGCCAGCCGAGGACTCCTTCGTAGAGACCGTAGGACGGCGCTGCTGGGAGTCGCCCGAGTCCCACCACGGGACCTTACTGGGTTTCCCCGGTGGAACTTCAACTGGCTTTGAGGCTTTTTTCTTTGTCTTGTCAGGGTCCAGCATTTTTCCGGAAGAGCCACTGCCGTGGGACTCCGAAGACGCCTGGGCTTCACAGGAGGTGCTCAGCTTGAGACTCAGCATCGGGGTTAGCGGGAACATCTCCTGCAAGTCCGGCCGTTTCTTGTTAGTCCGAAGAGTCATAGCCTGACACAGGTCGCAGGAGGTACTGTCTGTGGTCTGGGCCAAGGCAGTGCAAGCAGCAGTTGTGGGTGTTTGTGACAGACATGATTTGACTGCAATGATCACATTTTTTAAAGCCACCAGGAGACATGGTGGATCACATCCAGACGGGGGTCGATGATCCCCGAGCGAAAAAGGGCACAAACGCTGGTCAAGGCAAGCCTCGATGAAAAAAGAGAAAGAATTTGAGAACAGCACTGGGGACAGTGACGGCTCGAGGCAGGAAGAGGAACCAGTATGCAAACCGGGAAAAAACTCACTAAGAGGATAATTTTTTAAGGAATTTTTCCGGGGACACAGAACATGCGTCTGTTGGGCTCCGTGGAAAAATGGAGACCGAGCAAGATGGCACCCCTGGACGAGAAGGGGACCATGCATGCGTGGTAGCATTCAAAAAGGCTTTCTTTGAAAGCTGGAGAAAAGCTCTGCGCAGGCTCCGCCGGCACCGACATCACCCATATGTGAGGACTGACTTCCTGCTTATTCTTGGAGAAAAATGGGTTATCCTGTCGGCCAACTGATGGAGAAAGAAAAATAAAACTGAGCTAACTATTTTCCTTAGTATGCTGGTGCTGCTTCACCTCCTCAGCATCCAATATCAAAGCTAAGACAATCAAAAGCAATGGGTCCAATTCACCACCAAAACTAAACCTGATGCAATCTGAAACTTTACTTCATGGTCACTAATGCAGGACTAAGATAATACCATACACCAAGTGTACAACTAGACAACTACCTTCAGAGTAAGCAACAACATACTTACAGTAAGCTTTCCAAATTTGTCAGCCAGAGAGCCCTCTATTGCCATGGCTTCCCTAGGTGGATTCTGAACTGATCTGTCCAAGGGCAGCCCAAGGACAGATCAGAGCTATGTATGGAGACTAATTGTGGGGCCTCATTTGCCTAAGTATTTGCATATCCACTGGGCCTCATTCATATAAATCTAAATTATTGTATTTTAAAATGCATATGTTGCCCATCTAAAATTTTAAACGGCTTTCAAATGAGTCATTCACAAGCTTTTTTTGTCCTAACAATGACTTAGGGGCATGTTTACTAAACATTAAGGTGTTTTAAGTGCCACTAGACCCATAGACATAAATGGGTGTTTCTGTACTTAGCACATATTCAAATTTGTGAAAGCACATTAACCTTTAGTAAACATACCTCTTAATGAATGTCTGAAAACCATTTGCATGTACAGTGAGAATAAAGAAAGGCTACCATATTTCTGCATTCAGGGGCGGCCCAAGGGGGGTGCGGGGCCATGTGCGGAGACTCGGTGCGGGGCCTCATTTGCATAAATATTTGCATAATGTTACCATACACTAACTTTTAGAAAACATGCCTCTTAATGAGTGTATGGATAAAGAAAGACTAAAAGATTTCTACATTACCATAATCCAGTGCCAACCGCCAGGCACATTAGGAACTACTACAAACACTGCCCATTTAGAACCCATCAGTGATCAAATACCACAAAACTACACCCATGGAAATCAACCCTTATGAACCAAAAAAACTCTCGATTTCCCACACTTAACTTACTATAGGAACTGACCTAATATCCCAAACCTACCCTGTTACGGGTGTAAATTCTAAACACAATATTATTTTTTTATTTTTTTGTTGGATCGCTCACCATGAGAAGAAACTTTTCCTCCCTCGGAGTGAGCCCTCCTTTTTAATCAATTTTAAATTGACCATAATCTGGCCTTAACCGGACAAAACACCACCTGTTGCTGTCCATACCATTGTCCACTTTAAGTACTTAAACTTCAATTCCCAGCAATAAACAAATATGCAAGGAAAATGTACTTAGCTTGTCCAACGCCAAAGAGGAGTTAGATCAATACTTCCAATCTCCTGCTACTCCCGGGGGATTGGAGAGCGTGAAGTATGAAGACAGCCCGGCCAGGAGCAGGAGATTGGAAGCATTGATCTAACTCCTCTTTGGCGTTGGACAAGCTAAGTACATTTTCCTTGCATATTTGTTTATTGCTGGGAATTGAAGTTTAAGTACTTAAAGTGGACAATGGTATGGACAGCAACAGGTGTTGTTTTGTCCGGTTAAGGCCAGTTTATGGTCAATTTAAAATTGATTAAAAAGGAGGGCTCACTCCGAGGGAGGAAAAGTTTCTTCTCATGGTGAGCGATCCAACAAAAAAATAAAAAAATAATATTGTGTTTAGAATTTACAACCGTAACAGGGTAGGTTTGGGATATTAGGTCAGTTCCTATAGTAAGTTAAGTGTGGGAAATCGAGAGTTTTTTTGGTTCATTTAGAACCCATAGCAAACCCGCCATATCGTAACAGCACTACCAGGACTCACAAAGCACCATACTCTACCTATCAAAAGGCAACACTGCAAATATTAAACCAATACATTTCAAAGAATAAACAATACATGACCTACTGGGGAAGGAGAACAAGTGGCAATGTCAAATGGGAATTACATAAACAGAATATCTCAGCTCAGTTACACATGCAGAACATAGACCATCACCAAACAAGGAGTCACAATTTAGAAACAGGGAGACAATAATTAAATTGGGAACCCTAAAAGCCAAAAACTTGGAATGTACAACACCACTGTAGAAATAAAACTATAAATTAATTTCCTCTTGTACTAAACAAAGCGCAGACGTTAATGATGCACATTTCCCAGAGCTGACATATTCCAGTTAATAAATTCAAAATAAAGAGATATTTTTCTACCTTTTGTGCATTTTTTTTCAGTTGCAGTTGCTCCAGCCACTTCCTTCTGGTTTCTTCGTGTCTTCTGCTAACTCTCCATCGTCTGCTGTCCATTTGTCCTTTCCCCCCACTGGCTGCTGCTCTGCCGGAGGGTGAGGGGCTATGCCGATGGCGTCAAAACCCCTGAGTGGATTGTGGGGGAGTCGGTGCCTGGGCCTTGGGCCCTTTCGGCTTACGATGCCCTTGGCCAGATTTTCCCTGCGCCGGGATGGTCGGCTTGGGGGTAGCCGGGTATGGCGGATAGCCCCGGAACTGGAGGCCCTTTCTGGGTAAGAAGGGCTTCTTGGCAGGCTTCTTCTTTCGAGGCAGAGTGGAGGTCTTGCGGGAGAGATGGGTTCTGGTGACGAACTCCGTCTCTATCTCCGCGGCCTTATCCTCCATTGGCTTCCCGAAGAGCTGCTCGCCAAGGCAGGGCATGTCCAGAAGCTGCTCCTGCACCCATTGCTCCAAATCCGAGGACTGGCGCCATGCTTGGCGGTGGACCCCAATGCCTGTGGCCCCCACCCAAGCTGATGTCTCGAACCCATCGTAGGAGGCTCAGAAGAGGTACTTAGAGCAGTCTGCGACTGACTTTAGCAGAGTGCTGAATCTATTGAGGGACTCTCCCTCGAGGCCTGCGGAGAAACCCCCAAGCTCCTTAGCCAAATCGCGCAAGAACATACCGATGTACAGTTGGTATGCCTGGATGCGAAAGGAGAGCATGGATCCTTGGTAGGCCTTACGACCCAGGGCATCAAGGGCTCGTGACTCTCAGCCAGGTGGTACCGATGAGTGCAATTTTGGACTCTTCTGCTTCCTCATGGCCGATTCCACCATCATCGAGGTGTGTGGGAGTTGGGTCTTTCGGAAGCTTGGTCCACGTTGTACCTTGTACATCGTGTCAAGGCGCTTGCTCACGATGGGGAATGAGGTAGGGGCCTCCCACATGCAGAGCAGCAGCAGCCAAGATAGAATTGGAGGTACAGGCACAGTGAGGGATTCCCTGGGCGGGGACTTGTACTGAAGAATGTCGAGTTCTTCAGCGCAAGGGTCCTCCTCGGCCTGGGTGGCCAGGTTAAGGGCCCGTGCCATGTCCCGAATCAACACCAGGAAGGAGGTGTGCTTGGGTGGCAAGTGCCGCTGGAAAGCAGGCTGTGAGGGGTCCGACAGAAGATCTCGGTGGGTACGGGTTTCCGGGGAGATGTCCCCATCGGACTTCCATTCCGAGAAATCGGTCGAGGAGTCCGAGCCAGGCAGATCGCCCTGTCCAATGGCCGGTGCCCGCTTGGAGTCGGAGGCCCTGGACGACCGTGCCTCCGAGGAACGGGAGGGCAATTGAGACAGACATCAAGGACTCTCATGAGGCCCATGGCACTCGGGGGTTTCCTGGACAGATTTAGGTGGTCCCACGCGAGGGACCCACAATCTCTGGGCGCGAGTCAGCAAAGCTGGCTGTGAGCGCCTGCTGGGAAGCGATGAACGCAGAAATGCTGTGTTCCAGCGCCAGCATGAAGGATTCCAACGTGGGCGTGGTGCCCTGTGACGCTGATCCTGGGGTCACCGGGTCAGACGTCAAGGAGGAGAGGGGGCCTCGCCAGGACGACCCTCAGTAGACTGGGCGCCTTGCCGGAGGCCTCCTCTTCCAAGCGGGGTACCTTGCAGGGCCGCTCCCTGTCCGACTCTTGGGAACACCGAAGGGGGCTAAGTGCGAGAACGCGAGAGCGCTCGCGCTTGTCGGGAGCCCCTGACAGCGACTTTGAGGCCGCCTTCTTTTTGCGCCGCTCCACCTCCGGTGACCCCTGGTTGGAGTGCCACCGAGATTGCAGGGCTGCAGGGGGGGGGGGGGGACACCCCACTGGGGGAGAAACGACTGAAGGCGCCACAGTGGATTCCAATGCGGCCTTTCAGAAAATGTCTTCAGACTTCTGCTTATGGCTGAGCAAGGCCTTAGAGGACATTTTCTTGCAGAGCGAACAGAGCTCCGGATCATGGTCGGCTCCGAGGCAGCGCAGACAACAGTCGTGAGTGTCTGTAAGCGACGTGTTCCTAGAGCATCTATCGCATTTTTTGAAGCTGGTGGCCATGGGGGCAAAAACGGCCCCTGCGAGGTCCAAGACCCACACGGCCAGCTATTAGGAGAAAAAGAGGGCACGAAGCCCATAACAGAAAAAATGAGAAGAAAAGAGTATCCCTGACAGCTCTAATAAGTAGAGCAGGGGAAGGATGGGTAGAGGACTGGTGCAACCTGAAAATAGAGAAGCCTGTTAAGGCGAAAAAGCTAAACTTTTTCCGAGGGATGAGGATGTGCATCCGATGGGTTCAGTGGAAAAAGGAGACTGAGCAAGATGGCTCCCTTGGGCGGGAAGAGGACCGCGCATGCTTGGCAGCAATCCCAAAGGCTTTCTTTGAAAGCTGGAGAATTGCTCCGCGCGGGCTCCGTCGGTGCCGACGTCACCCATAAGTGCGGCTGACTTCCTACTTGTTCCTGGAGAATCTTGGTTAAAATGTCTGCTAGAGCAAGGGTTGGTCTAGAGACAAGCAACTGTTCAACTGTTTGGCGTTAATTCTTTGAGATCATGGTTTGTTTAGCTTGTTAGTACTGACTGTTTGCAACTGAACTTGGGCGACAAAAATGGTGTTCGCGTGACAGATAGCAAGCACGAGCACAATTCTAGGCAAACCCTATATGTGATTGATTGTAAGCGGTCTAGTTCCTATAGGATGGCAAACAAAAACTGCTTTACCGAGGTAGTTGTTGAAGTAGCGGTAATCCAAGCAGGTGTACATCTCAATGTCTAATTCATGAAAACTCAAGATGGGCACTTTAATGAATTTTAGCTGAAATAAGTCACAGTCATAAGATCGGTTGCTATGCAAACCAAAAGTGTTCCTCAGCGTCTACTTTGAACTCTGTTGGCTCACCTATACGGATGAATGACTTGTATGTTTCCCTTGGGTTTCCCTGGCTGCTAACTTTTTCCATCCTTTCCTGGTGCGTACGGACGTAATTGAGATTTTATAAACAGTACCAATATGCATGCCTAGATATATACCTAGGACACGTAATTCCTTTTTTGAATATGGAGAATCTGTCATGGCTTAGAGCTATTTATAAGTACCAAAAAGAGCACACTAGACAGAGAACCAACCAGGCAGGTACACAAAGACTGGCGACAATTCAATTCAGGTGGAGAATCTTTTGGGGCCCAATAAAAAGATTCTCCACCTGAATTGAATTGTCGCCAGTCTTTGTGTACCTGCCTGGTTAGAGCTATTTACAGCCATATCGATCAGCAAGGCTCTGAAAGTATGTCTGCAAGCATCTATTTCTCCCCATGTCACTGTATTGAACAAGGGTTTCCTTAACCCCTACTCCAAAGATACCATGGGACCTCTTAAGATCCTATCTCTGAATGTTAAGGGTATTAATAACCCTATAAAACACAAAAAGATATTGCTGTATGCACATAAGGAAAACGCAGATATCCTCTTCCTCCAGGAGACCTATTTAAATGCCTCTGAGTCTCAAAAGTTGAGTGTCAACCCATTTCAAACAATAGCCTTCTCAGCCGCCAACCGTAAGCGAAACGGGGTGGCCATCTTAATTAGGAAAACACTTTCTTCGGAAATGATGCATACCAGGTCTGATTTAGAAGGCCGCTGGACATAAGCACTGGTTAAGATGGACCCTTTGTGTTGGCCCTAATTAACATCTATGCCCCAAACGTAGACGACCCAGAATTTTTCCATACACTCGAAAGAGAAGTCAGACTCCTCTGTACACCCAATCATATTGGGAGGAGATTTCAAGCTAACCTTAGATCCCCTTGTCGATAGGAACACCGCCCCCCCCCCCCCCGGTCCCTTAAGCATCCTAAGCACACACCATACTTTCATCTACGATGTAAGATGCTGGCTTAGTGGACGAATGGTACCTGCAGCACCCTACTGAGCAAGAATATACTTTCTATTCTCCTCCCCACGCTCATTATCATACACTGATTTTTTCCTGATATCCAAGGCACTACTCCCAAAAGTAATTAATTCAGAAATTCATGCAGATCATATTTCAGACCATGCCGCCATATCACTAACTCTTCAAGACACCCAGTCTAGTACTCTTTTGTCATGCTGGCGTTTTGATAGATCTCTTCTTAATAATCAGGAGTTTTGTGAAATCATCCGGGCTGCAATTGGGGAGTATTTCCGATTCAACTCCCCTGAATCTACTGCGGGATGGGCCTGGTGGGAAGGATTTAAATTACCAGTTTTACCATACATCTAGCTAAACGATGCCATGCTGAGCTGTTTGCCCTTGACAAACAAATCAAAATGGGGAAACACATACTTATCAGGCAGGAAAGCCCCAGCATCTTACTTAGACTACAGTGATTAAGGTTCCAATACAATACCATACTGACATCTGAGGCATCTCAGATTATCCATGCCGACCAAGATAAATTCTACACTGAGGGTAATAGAGCCAGCCGCCTGCTTGCCAACTCCTTGAAGGCTCGTAGAGAGGCATCGCATATCATGTCTTTACGGGAAGATCTGACCCAGAGATTGACAGAAAAGGACAAAGATACAGTGGATGCCTTCCAATCCTTTTATGCACAACTATATGCATCTGAGGTAACTCCCTAGGAAGGCACCTTTGAATGCTTAACAGCCAAACTACAACACCCTACTTTGTTGGCCAAAGAGGCCACTACACTGGATAGGAGGATCTTAATCAAAGAATTACATGCAGTTATTGAATCACTGCCATCAGGCAAGGCAACAGGCCCAGATGGACTCCCCATTGAATTCTATAAGGCCTTCTTGAAGGAATTAGCTCCACGCCTAGAACAGTATTATTCTCTCCTACTTGAAAAGGACTCATCCACAGGTTCATTCACCTCAGCCTCTATAGTAGCCCTTGAAAAACCGGGTAGAGATCCCCAGCTGGTAGGCAATCATCGCCAAATCTCTCTGCTCAACGCAGACTATAAAATATTTGCGTCAGTCTTGGCAAAGCGCTTACCAAGGTCTACCCAAGCATACTATCCACCCACTTCAACTGGTGCAGAATACTGCAGCGTGCATCATTACGGGCACTACCAAGTCTGAACACATTACACCCATACTACAACAGCTGCACTGGCTACCAATAATTGCACGGGCAAGATTCAAAGCAACTCTGAACATATTCAAAGTTATCCACCACTGCTCAGTAGACATGCTCCAGGACATAATAACTAAGGACATAAGTAGCAGATCTAGGCGAATCAACGGCAGTAAAAGACTTGGCACACCCGCAAGATATCATAAAATGAAGCATGCAACATTCAAAAGAGCTATTTCAAGCTCGGCACCTGCTCTATGGAACTCCCTCCCTGAAGAACTAAGAGCCCTAAATGACCTCAAGGACTTCCGCAAATTTCTCAAAACCCTCCTGTTCATGTATTTCTATGGACAAGTAGCAAAATTATCAAGCACAAAAATTCTGCCACATATGGCCCACCGACAACCCACACGCTCAAATGAGAACTGCCTGCAGATAGTCTGTATGTATGTCCTGTCATACTCCCCTTCCCCCTGTTGAATGTATACCCACAATTTGTGTTGCTAACCACTTTGATTGAAGGATAAGGTGGTAAACAAAACTGGTTAAATAAATAAACAGATAAATAAATGTAAAATGAGAAAAACAGTTAGGAAAAAACTAAAAGGTGCAGCTGCAAAGGTTAAAGACTTACATCAAGCATGGATGTTGCTTAAAAATACTATCTTGGAAGCCCAGACCAGTTGTATTCCACACTTTAAGAAAAGTGGAAGTCCAAAAAAACAGCATGGTTCAAAGGTGAGGTCAGAGTCTGTTGTGGCCATAAAAACATATTTCAGGAAATGGAAAAAGGAGCCAAATTATGAAAACTGGAAACAACGTAAGCAATGGCAAGATAGAGGCATGGCATTGATAAGGCAGGCAAAGAGAGACTTTGAAAAAAAGCTTGCAGTGGAAGCAAAAATGCATAATAAAACCTTTTTCAAGTATATTCGTAGCAAAAAACCCGTGAGACAGTCAGTTGGACCTTTATTTATTTATTTAATTAGACAGACTTGTATACCACCTTATCCTTCAATCAAGGTGGTCACGTCACATCACAATTGGAAGGTTACAATTAACATTAGGGTACATGTAAACATTTAGACAGTACGGTTACATAACAGCATTTAGACAGTATAATTAAAGGTAACATTTAACATGAGGGTATTTAATAACCTCTGGATGATAGAGGGTTAAAAGGGGCACTAAGAGGGGACAAGGCCATAGAGGAGAGACTGAATGAAATCTTTGCTTCGGTCTTTACTGAAGATGATATAGGGAAGTTACCCATGCTTGAAATGGTATTTAAAGCTGATGCAGCAGAAGAATTGAAAGAAATATTGATAAACCAGGAAGATGTATTACAACTATTTGATAAACTGAAGAGTAGCAAATCACATGGACTAGATGGTATACAACCCAGGGTGTTAAATGAACTGAAATATGAGATTGCAGATCTACTATTACTAATCTGTGAGCTATCATTAAAATCTTCAGTAATACCTGAAGACTGGTGGCCAAAGGGTTCCAGGAGTGATCTAGGAAACTACAGAACCGGGAAAAATTGTAGAAACCATTATTAAGAACATTTCTGAACATGTAATTTAATGGGAGACAGCCAATATGGCTTTAACCAGGGAAGGTCTTGTCTTACTAATCTGTTATATTTTTTTGAATGTGTAAACAAACAGGTAACAAAGGTGGGTTGGCTGAAGTGGTGTATCTGGATATTCAGAAAGCCTTTGGCATGGACCCTCATGAGAGACTCTTGGCAAAATTAAAAAGTCATGGGATAGGAGGCAGTGTACTATTGTGGATCAGGAACTCGTTAAAAGATAGAAAACAGAGGGTAGGATAAATGGCCAATTTTCCCAATGGAGAAAGGTGAATAGTGGAGAACACCAGGGATCTGTGCTGGGTCCACTGCTTTTTAACATACTGTATTCATAAATGACCTGGAAGTGGGAATAATGAGTGAGGTAATAAAATTTGCAGATGACTCAAAATTATTCAAAGTTATTAAAACTCAAGAGGATTGCAAAAAATTGCAAGACGACCTTAATAAATTGGAAGACTGGACGTTCAAATGGCAGATGAAATTTAATGTAAACAAGTGCAAAGTTATGCACCTAGGAAAGAACAACCCAAACTATGGTTACACGATGCAAGGTTCCACATTAGGAACCACCACCCAGGAAAAAGATTTAGGCATCATCATGGATAACATGATGAAACCCTCTGCCCAGTGTGCAGTGGTAACCAAAAAAGCAAACAGAATGCTAGGAATTATAAGGAAAGGAATGGAGAATAAAACAAAGGATAATTATAATGCCTCTGTATCATTCCATAGTGCGACCGCACCTCGCATAGTGTGTGCAATTCTGGTTGCCGTATCTTAAAAAGGATATAGCAGAATTAAAGGTTAAGAGAAGAGCCACCAAAATAGTAAAGATACCCCTATCAGGAGAGGCTAAAAAGGTTAGGTCTCCTCAACTTGGAAGAGAGACTTCTGAGGGGAGATATGATAGACTATAAACTAATGAATGGTGTGGAATGGGTAGACAGAGCGATTGTTTACACCATCAAAATGTAGAAAAACTAGGGGACAAGCAATGAAGCTACAGTGTAACCCATATACTGTAAGATTTATAAGAGAAAATATTTTTTCACTCAACGCGTAATCAAACTCTGGAATTCATTACTGGAGAATGTAGGAAAAGCTGTTAGTGTAGCTGGATTTAAAAAAGGTTTGTACAAGTTCCTAGAGGAAAGGTCCATAAACCATTATTAAAGGGGACCTGGGAAATCCACTGCTTGTCCCAATACAAGCATTGTGGAACCTGTATCTTCTGGGGAAACTGCTAGGTACTTGTGATCTAGATTGGCCACTGTTGGAAACAGGATACTGTGCAGGATGGAGTCGGTGCAGAGGGTTGCTACTAAAATGATTAATGGGCTTCATTATAAAGCATATGAGGACAGACTTAAGGATCTTAATATGTACACCTTAGAGGAAAGGCGGGATAGAGGTGATATGATTGAGATGTTTAAATACCTCTGTGGCATAAATGTTCAGGGAGAGAGCCTCTTTCAATTGAAAGCAAGTTCTGCTACGAGGGGACATGGGATGAGGGTGAAGGGAGATAGATTCAGGAGTGATATGCGGAAATATTTCTTTACGGAAAGAGTAGTGGATCCGTGGAATAGTCTCCCAGTGGAGGTGGTAGAGATGAGGACAGTAACTGAATTCAAAAAAGCATGGGACCAACACAGAGGATCTCTAAAGGTAGAAAGTGGACTGTTGTAGTTGTTGTTATGGAAGGACAGACTAGATGGGCCTTGTGGTCTTTTTCTGTCATCATGTTTCTATGTTTCTATGTCTTATGTTCTTATTAGCCGTGCGGCTGAATTTGAATGGATTGAAGGGGAGAAAGATTTGTCAGAGGGAGGCCAGTGAGGAGCGGGTTGCAATAATCTGAGAGGTGACAAAAAGAGTGGATAAGGGTCTTGGGTAGTGTGTTCAGAAAGGAAGGGATGAATTTTCCTGATGTTATAAAGAACAGGCTTTAGCTATCTATCTGTTATATGTGTGCAGAGAAAGATAGAGAATGAAGTCAAAGATGATCCCAATGTTGTGAGCTGAAGACAGTGGGAGAATGGTAGTGTAATCCATAGAAAGCGAGAAAGGCGAAAAGGGGAGAGGTGGGCTTAGGGGGAAAGATAAGAAGTTCTGTCTTGGCCATGGGCTCCTGGACGTAAAGTCCACAAATTATTTTTAAAGTGGACTGGGGAAATACAGTGCTTTCTCCTGGGATATGCAGCATGCAATCTGCCAACTTTTGAGATCATGCTAGGTACACTTATGATCTTAAAAAGCTTTTTGAAATCTTATGTTCTTAAATAATGGAATGATGCATCCCCCTGAGCCTACTTCTGCCATGAGTTCTGCAGATCAGTTATGGTTATGGTTATTTATTTGATATACCGCCCTTCTTTGGAAATCAGAGCGGTTCACAATTTACAAAATATTAAAAGGTGGTACAAGGCCAGAAAGTTTGAAAAGAAATTACAATATAAGACAGGAAAGCAATAGTAAGAGGGCAGGACAGAGAGAACACATAAATAGACAGTTTGCTCTACGCTATGTAAACAAGGTAGATTCTATCTATAACCTCTCTCGTTCCTTTGGTACAGCTCTTAGGTCCCCCTCCCTCTCAATTAGCTTCTGCTATGCCCTGCCTATCTGTGCCTAACAACTCAGACAGTATCTTCTTCTGTGAGACTTTTGCTACCTCAAAGGTAGAGAAGAGTAAAGTTGTGGCTTCCTTAAAGCCTTAGTCTGCTTTGACCGACCCTATTCCTGCTTATCTACTGAAAGAATTCTAGGACTCTTTTGCCATATTTGCATGCAATGACCACATCCACTCTTTCACTTGGTCAGTTTCCACAGGAATGGAAAGAAGCTATTGTTCACTTAATACACAAGAATCCAAAGGACAATTCCTCCATTACTTCAAACTATTGGCCCATTTCCAATCTCCTCTTTGATTTAAGTTGTAGAGAAAATTATTGTTGTTCCAATGACAAATTTTCTGGAAAACACTGATGCACTGTACCTAAGGTAAACTGGTTTTCACATCCACCACACCAATGAGCAGACCCTGCCAGCCCTAGTTGATTTTTCCAAGTTAACTTGTTTAAAAGGTAGAGAGATCCTCCTTTTTTCCTTGGATATCTCTGCTGCATTTAATTTGGTTGACCATGTCCTGCTACTCCAGAGACTGACTGTCAGATTCCAGGACTGTATTCTCATGGTTCTAGTCATATCTAAAGCAGACCCTTCTGTGTGAGTTGGTCCAATTCTCTGTATTCCCCTTATGTATTATCTTGTGATGTCTCCAGGGCTCTGTTCTTGATCCAATCCTCTTCAGCATCTTTATAGCACCTCTTGTACTACTGATTGATCTCTGGAATTTACTTTTTCATGTACAGTATGCAGATTTCATTTATTTAACCTCTTTTTTTATACAATCTTTCTACTAATCAAGACGGTTTACAGATTACTATTCTAGTTACATTGTTTTTGCACTGAGATAAGTGCACATTACAAGGAACATATTGCAAACAAATATTAACAAGTTTAAGTTATCTATTTACAAGGAGGTAGTGAGTTGCACAGTCCTGCACTGTCCCTAATCTGCGCTTGGTCCATAATGTTCTAAGAAAAGCAGAATCTTCATGGTTTTATGGAATTCACTGGTGAGCTGAATGGCTCTGAGTTTAAGTGGTATAGAGTTCCAGAGGGTGGGAGCATATAGAGCAGCGGTTCTCAACCTGTGGGTCGCGACCCCCACAGGGGTCGCCACAGGATTTAGTGGGGGTCGCCTCACCCCGCCGTTTTAAAAAAAAAAAAAAGCGCACAAGTTGCTGCCGCTGCCAAGTCCGCTTCTCGGCAGCGGCAAACTCACCGCTTCCCTCCTATTGCAGCCGCGACTCCCTGTCTCTTAGGGAACTGCGGCTATGGCTGTAAAACCGTTGCGGAGCCTTCCTGCCTCTCGACGGGCTCCGTGCAGCATTGTCCCGCCTCCAAAGGAAGTTCTTTAGCACTTCCTTTGGAGGTGGGACAATGCTGCACAGAGCCCGTTTAGAGACAGAAAGGCTCCGCAACGGTTTTACAGGCATAGCTGCGGTTCCCTAAGAGGCAGGGAGCTGCGGCTGCAGAAGAAGGAGGCAGACATGGGGAGAGGGGAGCAGGGAACCTGCAACGGGGCTGACATGGACAGAGGGGGGCTGACATGGAGGGAGGGAGGGAGGGGGCTGACATGGAGGGAAGGAAGGGGGCTGACATGGATGGAGGAAGGGAGGGGAGTGGGGCTGACATTGATGGATACATGGATGGACAGACGGGGGCTGACATGGACAGAGGGGGGACTGACATGGAGGGATGGATAGAAGGAGGGAGGGGGCTGACATGCACAGGGGGGCGGACATGGAAGAGGGGGGGCTGACATGGATGGATGGATGGATGGAGGGAGGGGGCTGACATGGACAGAGGGGGCTGACATGGAGGGAAGGAGGGAGGGAGGGAGGGGGCATACTGGACAGAGGATAAATGCTGGACAGAGGGGGGAGAGAGTGCGGGTTAGGATTATAATAGGCAAATGGGGGGGCTAGGACTGGTAATGGGTTGATTAGGGAAGGCTAGGACTGGGAATGGACTGATCAAGGGGGGGTTGGGACTGGTAATGTGCTGATAGGTGGTAGGACTGGTAATGGACTGATGGGGGGCTAGCATTGGAAATGAGCTGATCGGGGAGTTTAGGACTGGTAATGGGCTGATGGGGGGTAGGACTGGTAATGGGCTGATTAGGGGAGCCTAGCAATGGTAATGGGGTTGAGGGGGGACTAGCACTGGAAGCGAGCTGATTGGGGGGCTTCGACTGGGAAGGGGCTGATTGTGGAGAGGGGCGGATAGAGCTGCTGGCCCTGGAAGAAAACTGGGGGCTAAGGCTACAAATGGGCTGATACGAGGGGATGGGAGAATGGAACTGGAAGGGAGTGGATCTGAGAGGGGCTGCCATGGTATTTGTACTAGAAGGGACTGGACACCAGTGGCAGTCATGGGAATGCAAGTTGACATTGGAAGGTACTGAGAGTGAGGACTGGAAAGGGACTGATACTGGGAAGGGGTTACTGGGACTGGAAGTAGGCTGATGGAAAGAAGTGAAGAAAACAAAAGAAGAGATAAGAAATGGCAGATGGACCATAGACCACAGAAAGAGAGCTAAGAGAAGACAGGAAAGCAGAAGCCTCAGATTGGGACCAGCATGATCAGAGAATAAATTGGTCAGACAACAAAGGTAGAAAAATAATTTTATTTCATATTAGTGATTTGACTACAAAATCATCATAATTTTGAAATCAAATATTGTTACTTGTTATTGTGATTAATTATTGTGGTTTAAATAAGTATTTTATAAATAAAAACATATTGCAAAGGCCTATCATATATTAATAACAATGGTCAACATTGAAATCATTACTGACTTTAAAAGGCCCTAATCTGTAGTATCTTGGTGAGCTGAACACGAATATAACACTAAAAAAATTTAATTGGCTCTCGTTTTGAAGATATTGCATGTAGTTCATTTTTGACGTTTCACCGTGTAAATTTATCCAGTAGGACATCAACAACATCCCAAATAAGCCTTGAATGATGTAATATTGCATCACATTGCGTAATACCAGCATGCACACATCATCCAGAGTTGATTGCATCATTTTCTGATGCAATGCAATACTACTGCCAGACGGCTGCTGAAGCCATCTGATGTCAGCAGTATATTATACGCAGTCGGAAAGGAAAGTAATCTGGTATTCTGTTCTGATATTGAAAGCCTCATGAATGCCTTAAAAATCACTCATGACCCACAAGACTGGAGACTATTTATAGACTCTTCGAAACTGAGTCTGAAGGTTGTGCTTTTGAACAATGGAAACCATCTTCCATCTATTCCAGTAGCACATGCCGTCCACATGAAAGATCAATCCAAAATGTTACCCCCAAACGGTGATCAAAATAGATGTCACTAAATAAAGATACCGTTGAAATCCCCAAAGCAATTTTTATTTATTTTTGTTGGACATAAATCACAAGGAGAAGGCACTTCAAACCTAACCCCAAACGTGATACATCTCCCTTTTATTCAACCACGTAGGTTCAAGCAACTTAGCTTTAAACAGTCAATGCTTCTCAGCTAATAAAAGCATACAGTACTTATCTTGTGAGCACACGCGACGTGCACGTTTCGGGGGGTGAGACCCCTGTTGTCAAGCGCTCCAAAACGCAACTCTAAGAGAACTCGATCCACCAAAACTGGCCAAGAAACGCCGAGCAGCTGGCAGTTCAAATCGAGGATACCTGCTTATGATTGGCTAGCTGTAACTACCATTCAAGGACAACATCCAATCACGAAAGGGAAACCCCACAGAAACAGGGGAAACCCAAGCCGTGACAGGATGACCTCACATCACTCCCAACCAATCAATCTCACAGTTAAGTCCCAAAGGAGTCACTGATTGTAAAAGGAATATCCATCTTTGTTCAAGTCTCCGGAGTTTCAGGGTGCGATCCCCCCCTCTAGGATCAACCGGAACATGATCGATCACCGTCCATCGTAGTTGTTGAAACTCATGTTGTGATGATAAACAGTGTGAAACCAACGGAGCTGTAAGAACCTTTAAACGGAGCCGACTGGCATGTTCAGTCAAACGAGTCTTGACCTGCCGGGTAGTGCTACCAATATACCGTAAGGGGCAATCACATTCAATAGAATAGACCACATGAGTTGTAGTACAAGTCGTTTGCCAACGACGATGAAAAATCCGGCCCGTGTGTAAATCACTCCAGGTAGTCCCAATAACAGTAGTAGCACAAAACCGACACTCCCCATACGACTCGTGAGTCCCAATCCGATTTTGAGGAATCAATGGACGGTCAAAAGGTGTGGCCAAACATACCAGTCTATCACGAAGATTAGCCCCTCGTGTATAGGCAATCCGTAAAGGTTTATTCAAACTAGAATGTAAAGACAATACTGACCAGTGTTTCTTTAATATGCCTACCACCCGTGATGAGTTTGACATGTAGGGTAAAATCCCTGTCACCATATCAGAATCCCCCTCAGGGGACTGGTGCAAGTGATTGCCTAGAAACCACTCCCTATGTGAATAGAGAGCCCGACGATATGCTCGGGATACTATAGACCTAGGATATCCCCTTTCAATAAGTCGATCAGTTAAATCAGCCGCATGATATCGAAACTGGTCCATGGAAGTACACAACTTACGGAGACGCAAAAATTGTCCGTAAGGCAATCCGTTACGTAATTGAAAGGGGATATCCTAGGTGAAGCTTTTTAAGGAGAGGGGTGATGCAAGTTTAATGGGATTCCACCAATATGATTCTTGCTACGGTGTTCTGCACTACTTGAAGGAGGTATAATGTGCTCTTAGGAAGTCCATGAGAGATGGAGCTGCAGTAATCAAATGTTGGGGTGATTACAGCTTGACACATAGTGCAGAAGTCTGGGGGGGGGAGGAAGAGGAGTTTGCATAAATGCTTTAGTGTGTGGAGCTTGAAATACTTTAGTGTGTGGCTTGCTAATATGGCTTATTTGAGGCTTGAAGTTGAGTTCCTGGTAGTGTGATGCCCAAGTAGCTGATTTGGGTTTTGACATTGAGTTGGCTATTGTTTATCATGATTGTAATTGGCAGTTTGAAATTCTTGTCTCTTCTGATGTGAAGTATTTCTGATTTGCTATGGTTAATCATGAGATAGTGTTCTTTGAACCAGAGATTAATTGCAGCAAAACAGTTTGAGATTTTGGTTTAGTCAGGAGCTGTGGTTGAGAAAGGAGTAAATATCATTATGTCATCTGCGTAAATGAGCTAATTGACGTTTAAGTTCTTGATGAAGTCGCAGAGTGGTTGTATATGTAAACGTTGAATAGACTAGAAAAGAAAGCAGATTGATGTGGTACTCCTTGACAGAGGGTAAAAGTTGCAGAGGTTGGGTTGACAATTTTGACCTGCTGTATGCGGTTTGACAAGTAGGAGTGGAACTATTTTCAAGGAGTTCCTTGTATCCCAATCTTGTAGAGCCTGTCTAATATGAACTGGTGTGAGACAGTCAAAAGCAGAGGATACATGAAGGAAAATCAGCTACTGGCTGTATTGAACATACACTAACCTCATTCTTATCTCTCCCTGAAACCAACATACTGCTGATTGGCTATCTTCAAATGGTTTCAGACTTGACTGTGCTAAATCAGATGCTTTGCTCTTTTCGGGCACTAGTTTATAAACATTTCCTTCTCTTAGGCAAAAAATTGGGAAGTGTTACGATCCCACTGAAGGACTCCATGAAAGTGCTGCATTACCCTGAATTGAAACCTAAACTGGTTTGCCTTGTGACATTAGGCTGGAGTCTTCATTTAAACAATTCAAATCCTCACTGAAGACCCATTTCTTTATACCAGCTTTCCCAGTTGCTGACCGCTGCTGATGTTGGTCCCTGGGTTGCCAAATTCTATTTTTCTTCCGCCGGGCTTCAGATGACCTGCGGTTAATTGTCTCCCCTTTTCTTTACTGTTTCTTATGGCGGAGGTGTTAAGTGTCAACTCATGGCCACCCTGTAGACCAGGGGTGTCAAACTCCAGTCCTGGAGGGCTGCAAACCAGTCAGGTTTTCAGGGTATCCCTAATGAATATGCATGAGATATATTTGCATACACTGCCCCCATTGTATGAAAATATATCTAATGAATATTCATTAGGGATACCCTGAAAACCTGACTGATTTGCGGCCCTCCAGGACTGGAGTTTGACACCCCTGCTGTAGACAGTTGTCCTAGACTGTATTCAGTCTTCAGTCAGGTGGCTAAATTGTTGACGGAGTGGTATCCCATAGCTGCTGTTATTGTACTGATCCATCACATTGCTGGTCTTCCTGTTTTGTGCTGACCTTCACCTTACCAAGTATGATGCCTCTCTCTAATGATTTTTCTCTTCACATGCTGTGTCCAAGGTATAAAAGTCAAAGTCTTGTCATCTGAGCTTCTAAAGAAAGCCTAGTATTGATCTTCTCTGGTACAGACTGATTTATTTTATCAGGCAGTCCATGCCATATTCAGTATTCTGCACCAGCACCAGAATTCAAAGGCATCCATTTTCTTCCTGTCTTTCTTCACTGTCCAACTTTCGCATCTATAAGTTATTGAAAATACCATAGCTTGTTCAAATCAAATCTTTGTACGAAGAGACAACTCTGAACTTGAAAATCGTGTTTAGGTCTTTCATAAATGTTCTGCCAAGCAATGTGTTGTTGGATTTCTTGACTGCTTCTCTTTTCATTATGTATTGATCCAAGCAGATTAAAGTTGCCCTCCTATCAATTCCATGTTAAAGGCTCCTCTTTCAGGACGCTTTTGGATCTTAATCCTTTGTTCTTCTGTCTCATTACCCTTCCCTACTCCGCCCTTGTTCTCATCTATTGTACTGTCTGTCTTGATTAGACTGTAAGCTATGATGAGCAGAACAGTCTTTTATATGTGTCTGCACAGCGCTGCATACGCCTTGTAGCACTATGCAAATCATTAATAGTAGTAGTACTATTTATATTTCTTCTCCATCAAGGATGAAATTGATTCTGCCAGTTGTCAGGATCTTTGCTTTCTTCACGATAAGGTGCAAGCCTATTTAAGACTGTTTCTTGATCTCAATTAGAAGATGTTTCAGACTGGTATTACTTTCAGCCAGTAATGTACTAAAATCAGCACAATAAAGGTTTTTAGAAGTCTTACGCCAGTCTTCACATCCCTGTTGTATTTGTGCAGTCCTGCTTCTCCGATTTCTCCTGCATATAAATTGAACAGGTATGGGAAAATATGTAACCTGCTTTTAAATGGTAACCTAGGCATCATTGTACTGTTTTCCTATGTTGTTGGTCATTACTTGTACTTGCACTGTATTTGTCTTACTGTATGTTTGTTGCTCCCCTTTAGCCTTTTACTTGTAAACTGTTTAGATTCACAATGAATCTAAGCAATTAAATGTAAATGTGCCAGAACAGCAGACATCTATTTATAAATGTGGCACAGCGACAAACGTTTAAACAGCAGCTTATCAGAATGTGCATCTCTTTACTACCATTAAAAGAAATTCCACCTAGATAAGCCATCCAAGCAATGGCATAATTTTTTTTTTAATTTGAAAATCTAATTAAATTCATTGCTTTTTGGAAGAAACTTTCAAATTTTGCACTTTCCTTGGTGATGCAGCAGCAAAAACAAAGCTGGCACAGTCAGAGTTCTGTTACCAACATGTCAACTACAGGATCAAAACAAAACCTTTCCTTTCAAAACTATCACTACAGTCACTAACAGTGCTACTACATTAGTACACGTTAACACCCTTAACACGCACGCACACTCTCTCTATTGGGATGGGATAATCAAAAGGATTAACATTGTTAATATTCTTGTCCGGGATATTCAGCAGCACTAACACAGTTAGTACTGCTGAATATCTGTGGGTGCCGCCACTGCATGCCCCGATGCTAAATGGTCAGCATTAGGGTATTTAGGGGAGTTCCGGGGATAGCACCCATCAATAATTAGGCAGTGGCGATATGGAGCTCCTGCCCAGTTATCAACACAACGAAGGTCAAGCACAATAAAGGCCGGCCTAAATATCACCACTACATGATTAGCTTCCTGGCAATCCAGGCAGCCTGGATATGGCCCGGCATTTAATATCTGGGTTTAAGGTTCAGCAGTGGCAGCTAGCCATCAACGCTGACTATCGGGCCCTATAGATAAGGTTAAAGTAGACTTACCTGCTAATTGTTGTTCCTTTAGGAACTCTAGTCTAGTCCCAGACCTCTGGATTTATGCTCCTCCTCCAGCAGCTTTGGAGACTGAGAAAACGCCACACTCTTGTGATGTCACCCGTATATCCACTCCGGATCCGCCTCCTCTCACCAGTAACCTATTGGCAAAGCAGACTCACCGGAGCAACAATTAAGTAGCAAAACTACTACCATAATTTTTTTTTCAAAGAAATAACATTAACAGCAAATTGTCGCCCACCCAGTTTACCTGACCAGCGACTAACAACTCCATAGGCCTGCCCCCTCCTCCCGGGAGGATAGTGCCCCCACGTACTCCCCATGCCATGAAGCGTGACAAAAACTTACCGGTCATCTCTTAGTTGCTTCAGGCCCTAGCACACAGAAAAAAAACTCAGGGAGGGATACGGGACTAGACTAGAGTTCCTAAAGGAACAACAATTAGCAGGTAAGTCTAATTTAACCCTTCCTTATCGTCTCTCTAGTCTAGTCCCGGACCTCAGGGTAAGTACCAGAGCAGTGAAACAACAATCAATGGGAGGGACCTGCTAGACCAGCCTGAAGCACCACTGATCCAAACCTGGTATCCCTTTCCGCCTGAACATCCAGACGGTAATGTTTAACAAAGGAATTCAAGGAAGACCAGGTAGCCGCCCTACAAATATCCACAGGCGGTACCAAACGGAACTCAGCCCAAGACACCGCATGCGCTCTCGTGGAATGAGCCCGCATCCCTTCAGGGACTGCCTTTCCCACTAACACATAAGCGGACGCTATGGCCTCCTTTATCCACCTGGCAATGGAAGCTTTTGACGCTGCCTCTCCTTTCTTCGGCCCTGCAAACAAGATGAAACGCCTATCTGACCTGCAGAACTCTGCCGTCCGACGCAGATACTTCTTCAAGGCCCTACCAATGTCCAACGGGTGCAGGCGTTCCGCGGACGAACCCTCCCACTTCCCACTGAACACCGGCAAAGAAACTACTTAATTCACATGAAAAGCCGAAACCACCTTGGGCAAGAATGACGGTACAGGCCGCAACACTACCTTCGATTCATAAAAGGCCAAAAAAGGTTTCTTACAGGACAAAGCTTGCAATTCCGAGATTCTCCTAACCGAACATATGGCTACCAGAAACACCACCTTAACAGTAAGATCCTTTAACGAACGTCCGACAACAGCTCAAACCGTTTGCGGCGCAACGCCTCCAGCACAAAAGGCAGATTCCACTGAGGGACAACTTGTCACCGCCGCGGCCGCAAAAATCTCTTAACATCCTGATGATGACCTAGACCTTCTCCTCCTACTTTACCTCTATAACATGACAATGCTGTTACTTGCACCCACAGGGATGCAGCCGCCAAGCCCTTATCTAAGCCATCCTGCAAAACTCCAGGACCAGCAGAATTGACGCTCGCAAGGCCTCAACCTGACGTTCACCACACAATGCCTCAAACACCCGCCAAACGCGGACATATGCTAACGAGGTAGACCTCTTTCTCGCCTTCAGCAAGGTGGCGACCATCATAGCGGAGTATCCTTTCTTCTTCAGCCTAGCCCTCTCAATAGCCAAGCCGTAAGCGAGAACCGATCCACCAGGGGCATGAGTAGAGGACCCTGAGCTAACAAATCCGGCTGACACGGAAGGCGCCACGGCTTCCCCACTAAGAGCCTCTGCAGATCCGCGTACCACGGCTGCCTTGGCCAGTCCGGCGCAATCAGGATCACTTGTCCTCAGTGTCGCTCTACGCGCTGCAGCACCCTTCCTATCAATACCCACGGAGGGAACACAAAGGAGCTGCTCCTCTGGCCACAGCTGTATGAGAGCATCCAGGCCTTCCGACATCCTTTCTCTTCTTCTGCTGAAGAACCAGCTCACTTTTGCCATCCGAAAGGTCGCCATGAGATCCATTACCGGTGTATCCCAACGACCCACCAACAGCTCGAAAACCTCTTGATTCAGGACCCACTCTCCCGGGTCCACCTGAACGCGACTCAAGAAGTCGGCTTCCACATTGTCTACTCCTGCTATATGCGCCGCTGACAAGGCCGTCAGATGGACTTCTGCCCAAGCGAAGAGCTGTTCGGCCTCGGCTTCCATTGGGACACTGGAGGTGCCGCCCTGGCGATTGATATAAGCTACCACCATCGCGTTGTCAGAAATCACCCGAATGGCCCCGCCCTGAAAATACGGGTGAAAAACCTGCAAGGCTAGCGTCACCGCTCTTAACTCCAACCTGTTGATCGACCAGCCCTTTTCCTGATCGCCCCACTTCCCCTGGGTGAATCTTCCTCGGAAATGAGCCCCCCAGCCTCCGAGACTGGCATCCATCGTCAGGGGTATCCAACAAGGTGCTTCCAGTGGCATCCCTTTCTCCAGAAACTCCGTCCTTAACCACCACTGAAGAGCTGTTCGCGTCTCCGGCAGACAAGGTAGTCGCTGTGACAGAAGACTGTTCTGATGTGATCAGCGCCGGAGCAATGCCCTCTGCAACGGCCTCATGTGAGCTCTCACCCATGGAACGAGCTCCAGGGTCACTGCCATGGTCCCGAGCAACTGCAGATAATGCCAGGCCGTGGGCGAAAGCCTTCCCAGAAAATGCTCCAGGAGCCTCCTTAATCCCTGAACTCGTTGCGGCGGTAGAAAAACTCTTCCTGTATTCGTACCGAACTGAGCTCCCAAGTATTCTAGCTGCTGTGATGGCACTAACTTGCTCTTTGCCATATTGACGACCCAGCCGAGACCCTGTAGAAAAACTACCACTCTGGCTGTAGCCGCCGCACTTTCTGCTCTGGACTTTGCCCGGATTAGCCAGTCGTCTAGATAAGGATGTACGAGCACCCCTTCCTTTCACAACGCTGTTGCCACCACCACCTTGGTGAAAGTGCGTGGTGCTGTTGCTAGACCAAAGGGCAAGGCCCGGAACCAAAAATGCCCCTGGGGCACCGCAAACCTGAGAAATTTCTGATGTTCCTCTAGTATAGGGATGTGAAAGTACACCTCTGTCAAGTCGAGGGAGGTCAGAAACTCCCCTTTTCTTACAGCCATGATCACTGACCTCAGGATTTCCATGCGAAAATGCGACACCCGAAGACACCGATTCACTCTTTTGAGGTCCAAGATTGGCCGAAAAGAACCTTCCTTCTTCGGCACCACAAAGTATATGGAGTACTGACCGCAGTCGCACTGGTCTGGAGACACCGGTACCACCGTCTTGAGATCGAGAAGCTGCACCACTGTCTCCTTTACCGCGGCGCCCTTGGCTGGCGTCTTGCGTGGCAACTGAACGAAAGACTCTTTCACCGGCCGCTGAAGCTCCAACACATACCCCTCTCGAATGACCTCCAGCACACACCGGTCTGACGTAATCTGGGCCCAGGCAGGGTAAAAATCCCATAGTCGACCCCCTACGGGTACCAGATCCCCCTGGGCCCCCTGACTTCATTGTGACCTCCGCTGGTTAGACGAGGAGGAAAAGGCTCCGAACCCTCTGCCTGCTCCCCGAAAGCCACGAAACCCCTGACTTCTACTGGGAAAATGTCCTCTCTGCGCCTGATTGAATCTCAGAAAACGGAAACGACGAAACGCCCTGTTCGGCCCTCTGGATGCAGGAATCGAACGCCCCTGCTTCTGTTTGTCTTCAGGGAGCCTACCCCCCCCCCCCCCACCTTGGACTCCCCCAGATCCTTAACTAACTTGTCCAAATCATCTCCAAAGAAGAGCTTTCCTCTGAACGGAAGCTTACTGAGCCTGGACTTAGACGACCCATCCGCTGCCCAATTGCGCAGCCATAGGTACCGTCGAGCCACTACAACCGACGCCATACTCTTTGACAACCTTCGAATGAGATCATAATGTATATTGGCTAGGTAAGCGGCCTCTAACTCCAGTCTGGCCGGCGCCCCCGTAATGTCCTCTCCTTGTTCGTCCTTCAGTCCTTGTGCCCAGCGGAGGCAGGCTCTCGCCACCCACGCTCCGCAAATCGCCACATGAATTGACAGAGCATTAACGTCAAAGACCTGTTTCAACAAGGTGTCTAGCCTTCTGTCCTGTGTGTCCTTAAGGGCTGCACTTCCTTCCACCGGAATCGTAGTCTTCTTAGTAACTGCCGATACGGCCGCATCCACCTTCGGAGGCTTAAACAATTCTCTATCTTGTTCCACCAGCAGATAAAGGCGGCCCATAAGTCCGGCCCCCTTTAACATTGCTTCGGGCATGTTCCATTCCACCTGGATCATTTCCCTCAGCACTTGATGCACCGGGAACGCTCTCTGATTCTTCCTAAACACCTGCAGCAACAGATCTTCCAAGGTAGGATCCTCCGTTAGGCCCGGCACGGGCATGTTTAGCACCTTCAATGTCTCTGTAATGAGCGCCGGCAACTCTTCTCTCCGGAACAGTCGGACCACCCTCGCCTGGTCTTCCCTGTTCGTGATCTCGCCTTCTTCCAAATCCTATTCTAACTCCCCGTCAGGATCCCCCTCATCGGAAGGAGGTCCCGCCGAGGCTATCGACGGATCCTTCTGTGTCTTTTCCACCCTGGCCCTTTTCGCCAGGTCCCCGGCGGCCCCCACACTTAGAGGGGTTCCAGGTCTCTTCTCCCCCTGCACTCTATCTCCAGACCGTGCCGACGGACTTTACTGCCCTCCTCTGAAGGCTTGCTGAATAAGGTTAACAAACTCTGGGGAAAAGATCGCTGCCAGACCCCCCGGCAAGGCTGTCTGCGCAGCCGGAGGATCTGGAGCAGAAGACGGCCCCGCTACCGGCTCTCTTAGTGGTAATTCAAGGGGAGCAGGGCCCTGATCAGCCCCTAGGGCTTCCTGTGCGCCCACGTCCACCTCCAAGGTGTGCTCCAGAGCCTCAGCCTCCTGAACGCTCCCCCTACAGACACCCGTCTCCGATACCGCCCCCCGTCTGGTCCCGCAGACCACGCAATGCGGTCTTGCAGGCATAGTGCCTCGTTAAACTGAGTCTCCCTCTCTCCACCAACAAACGTAACAAACGTAAAATATCCCTTTTTTTTTTAACGTAATAAGAGAGCGTAAGCTAAATCTCCTTAGCTAGAATATACCTCTCAGATTCCAAAACGAAATGTCCCGCCAAAAATACGCGCCCCGAAAAATCGAGTGAGGCCCAACGCGCTGCTGCCACGTGGTAGGCCCGCTCCCTGACACCCGGCCTACTCCTGCACCCCACCGCCACTCGTTTCCACACGATCCGACTCCCCTGACCGTCTCGTACTCACTGCAGCAGTGATCGTCGTCTCCCGCTCCACCGACCTTGCTATTACGGCATCGGAAGCAAACGCTGAGCCGGATATGAAAAATAGAATGAGATCCGCTCCACAGACCTTCGTTCAGTGGGTCGGGAGCCAATCCCAGCAGAGGGAGAGAAAGAGCAGGAGGGAGAGAGATCTGCAAACCAAAAGTCCAACATCCCACGCCTTCGTTGCATTCCACGTTTTTTACTGGGTTGGGAGAGAGATCTGCTTCACCGACTTGCTTTTACAGCGTCGGGAGCTGAACCGGGCACGTAGAGAGAAGCGAGCCAGGGAGAGAGAGAGCGAGGGAGAGATACTTGAAGACTGAAGCTTCTCTGGTACACTTCACAGTGCTACCAGGCAGAACATCTGAATGCGCTAACACTGTGCCGATCGGGACCGGAAGCCTAGGACAGAACCTGTCAGCTCCTTTTCCCGCTGCCCCCACACAATCGCGGTCGGTCTGAGGGAGAAAAACGGGAGGGAGGGAAGGAGGGGGGAAGGAGGGGAGGCCCCAAATCAGCCTTAAAGGCAGACAATCCCCTTTAAAACTAACTTACTTGAAGCTTTTCTCTCTACTCTAGTTCCTACACTTGTCCAACAATTCTACTTTGCTCGTTATTTGTTTCTCCAATGTGAGCCCGGACCTCCACGCTCACAAGTCCTCCACAGCTGCTTGGAGACTGAGACAACTGGTGAGAGGAGGCGGATCCGGAGCGGATATACAGGCGACATCACAAGAGTGTGGCATTTTCTCAGACTCCAAAGCTGCTGGAGAGGAGCATAAACCCAGAGGTCCGGGACTAGACTAGAGAGACAATAAGGAACAGCAGATAAAGCACAGTTACTTACCTGTAACAGGTGATCTCTGGGAACAGCAGGAATTAGTCCTCACATATGGGTACGTCGGTACCGACGGAGCCTGCGCGGGAAAGCTCCCCAGCCTTTCAGATGAAAGGCTTTTGGGGCCTCCCACTGCACATGCGCACTGCCTTCCCGCCTTCCTGACCAGCTCTCCTCAGTTCGAGTTTAAAGCTGAGACAATAGAGAGAGAGGAAAGGAAGATAGATAGATAGAGATACAACTCCTAGGGGAGATGGGTGGGTTGTGAGGACTAATTCCTGCTGTTCCCAGAGATCACCTGTTACAGGTAAGTAACTGTGCTATCTCCAGGAACAAGCAGGAATAAGTCCTCACATATGGGGACTCCCTAGCTAAGATGCCTGGGAGATCCCCCTCCAAGGGTAAACCATCTTCGTATGGATCTCAGGCATCCATCCAGGGAAGGTGGGCAGGAGTTGTTTAAGTATGGAACAGGTGTTTGAGGACAGCCTGACCAAACAAGGCATCCCGGCGGGAGTCCTTGTCCAAGCAGTAATGGGCTGTGAAGGTATGAACCGAGGCCCAAGTGGCTGCTCGACAGATCTGATCTATGGACACAGAGTGAAGATGAGCCATAGAAGTGGCCATGGCTCGCACATTGTGAGCTGTGACATGGCCTTCCAGAGAAATGTTCTTACTCTGGTAAGCAAAAGAAATACACTGAGCAATCCAATTGGAAAGTGTACGTTTGGTGACTGGAAGTCCCAAATGAGAAGGATCAAAAGCCACGAAAAGTTGGGAAGACTTTCGATGTGGCTGAGTCCTGTTGAGGTAAAAGGCGAGAGCTCTTTTACAGTTAAGAGTATGAAGGTTCCTCTCTGCACTGGATGCATGAGGAGCCGGGAAAAAAACAGGTAGATATACCTCTTGATTAAGATGAAAAGGCGAGACCACTTTAGGCATAAAGTGGGGATTCGTCCTAAGGACCACCTTATCATGATGAAATCTGGTATAAGGTGGATTAGCCACCAAAGCCTGCAGTTCACTGATGCGGCGAGCCGAAGTGACTGCAATAAGGAAAAGAACCTTCCAGGAAAGAAATTTCAGGGAGGTAGATACCAACGGTTCAAAAGGTGGCTTCATAAGTTGACCCAGAACTAAATTCAAGTCCCATGCTACCGGAGGAGGTCGGATGGGAGGCTTAGTGAGGGTCAGGCCTCTCATGAATCTTGCAATAAGAGGATGAGAGGAGACAGGTTGTCCATTTATAGGTTTTAAGGATGCTGCAATAGCACTTAAATGGACTCGTACTGAATTCGTCTTGAGGCCTGCATTGGAAAGATGCAGGAGGTAGTCCAGTAGAGAATTCAAAGGAAGTGCTAGAGGGTCAAGACCCTGTTGCACACACCAAATGGAAAAACGTTTCCATTTGAAAGCACAGGAACGCCTGGTAGAGGGTTTCCTAGAGGCATGAAGGATATCTTTCACTGGTTGGGAAAGATTAAACTCATGAAGGCTTAAGCCTTCAGTAACCAAGCTCGGAGATGTAGGGACTTGGGGTTTGGATGCCACAAAGTCCCCTGCTCCTGAGACAGGTGGTCTGGTGCAGCTCCCAGGTCCAGGGAGGAGTCCTGGGAGAGCTGTAGAAGTAGAGGGAATCACACTTGGCGTGGCCAGCGTGGAGCAATGAGGATCATGGATCCATGATCCCTCTGAAGTTTGAACAGAGTCTTGGGAATCAAAGGAATGGGTGGAAAAGCGTACAGGAATTCCTGACCCCAATGTAGGAGAAAGGCATCGTTGGCCTGAGCTCCCTGACACGGAGTCCTGGAACAGAACCGGGGAAGTTTGGCATTCCACGGACTTGCAAAGAGGTCTATGTCCGGGGTCCCCCATTCCTGAAAGATTCTGCGTATCTGGTCCATATGCAGGGACCATTCGTGTGGGAGCAGAACTCGACTGAGTCTGTCTGCCCGAGAGTTTTGAACTCCTGGAAGATATACTGCCAGAAGATGAATTTGATGCTCTCTGGCGAAGGCCCATAATCTGAGAGCTTCGTTGCAAAGCGACAGAGAGCCCGTCCCTCCTTGTTTGTTGACATAGAACATGGCTACCTGATTGTCTGTCTGGACTAGGACAGTCAGGTTGACAAGGAGGGTGTGGAAGACTGTGAGGGCAAGGAAGATTGCTCGCAGTTCCAGAAGGTTGATGTGAAGGGTGGTCTCTTGAGGAGACCAGGTGCCCTGAGTGGAGAGGTGTTGGAGATGAGCTCCCCACCCTGTTTGGGAGGCATCTGTTGTGAGGGTTGCTTGAAGGTTGAAAGGGAATCCCCAACAACAGATTTTTGGAGGATGTCCACCACTGGAGAGACCAAAACAGTCGTTTTGAGGCGAGTATTTGGTCGGAGAGCAGTCCTGATGCTTGAGACCACTGGGTGGCCAAAATCCATTGAGCTGCCCTCATATGGAGACGAGCGTAGGGCACCACATGGACCGTGGAGGCCATGTGGCCCAGAAGTTGCAGCATTTCCCTGGCTGACAAGTGACTTCTGGACTGAGCCTGGGAGGCCAAGCTTATTAGCCTTTGGCCTCGGACCAGAGGGAGGTAGGCCCTTGCAGTGGTGGAGTCCAATTGGGCCCCTATGAATTCCAGGGACTGAGTAGGGATGAGTTGGGACTTGGGAACGTTTACCACAAGTCCCAGATATTGAAGAATACGTCTTGTGCGGTCCAGAGAAATCTGGGCTTCTGACTGAGATGGAGCTCGGATGAGCCAGTCGTCCAGATATGGGAAGACAAAGATTCCCATGCCTCTTAGAAATGCGGCTACGACTGCCATGCATTTTGTGAAGACTCTTGGAGCAGAGGCCAGACCGAAGGGTAGTACTCTGTACTGGAAATGTTTTCCCTGGAACAGAAAGCGAAGATATTTTCTGTGGGATGGATGGATGAGTATATGAGTGTACGCATCCTTGAGATCTAGAGAACAAAGCCAATCCTGACTCTGAAGGTATGGAAGGAGAATGCCCAGAGAGAGCATTTTGAATTTCTCCTTGAACAGAAACTTGTTCAATTCTCTCAGATGTAGGATAGGTCTGAAACCCCCTGTCTTCTTTGTTATGAGAAAATAAGGGGAGTAGAAACCTAACCCCTGCTGAGGAGGAGGAACCTCCTCTATTGCCCCTTGGGCAAGGAGAGAAGAGACTTCCTGACCCAACAGGGTCAGAAGAGATGGGGGAGAACTGAATTGCCTCACCATGGTATGGGGAGGAAGGCTGGAGAAATGAAGTTTGTAACCCTCCCTGATAATAGAGAGGGTCCATTGCTCTGATGTGATTTGTTCCCATCTGGGAGCAAAAAGAGCTAGCCTTCCAGGAATGGTGAGGGGCTCTGGTTGTTCTAGAGCCAGAAACGGCAAGTTCTCTAGGGGCAAGTCAAAACCCCTGAGGGGGTTGAGCCTGCTGGGGTGCAGCAGACACTGCAGGCTTTGACTTTACTTGCTAAGATTGCTGACGCTTAGCAGCAAAGCGAGGCTGAGCAGATTGCTGGCCAGTATTTGTGGAAAATCTGGCCTTCTTATAGTAAGGCCTTTTAAAAGACTTCTTTTTGGCAGGGGTAGAAGTAGACTTAGAAAGTCTATCTAGAGTGGCATTTTCTGCATCCATTTGAGCAGCTTTAATTTGCCAGTCTTCACCAAATAAGTTCTCACCTGTACAGGGCAGATTCCTGAGGCCATCTACAACCCAGGGTTCTAGGTCAGAAGCCTGGAGCCAAGCAAGACGTCGGGCTGCAATAGCAATTCCCGAAGCCCTGCCAGCAACCTCAAAGGAATCAAAGGCTGCCCTGTTGGAGAACTTGGAGACCTCTGAAAGTTGTGTCACCACAGAAAAGAAGTCCGCCCTTTGATCATCAGGAATAAAGGGGGCAAAATGCTGTACCTTTAGGGCAAGTTGTCCAAGAAACATGCCCATATAAAGGCTATAAGAATTGATCCTGGCTATAAGCATACTAGCCTGGAACATCTTTCTACCAAAAGAGTCAAGGGTCTTACATTCTCGCCCTGGAGGGGTAGAAGAATGCCTTTTAGGACTCTTTATCTTCTTCATGGCAGACTTCACCACAATAGAGTGGTGAGGTAGCTGAGTTTTTTGGAACCCAGGAGAAGGAGGGACCCGATACATGGTGTCCAACCTACGGGAATGGGGAGACAGTGTTAAAGGAGTCTCCCACAAATCCATCAAGTGTTCTTGAAGGATTTCATGGATAGGCAGAGTGACTGCCTCTTTAGGAGCTTTAGAGTATCCTAAAATATCCAATTTTTTTGATCTGGGTTCTTTTTCAGAAGATGTAGCAATAGAAAGTCCTTTAGCTACATCAACAATGAAATCCTGAAAGGATAAATCCTCTGGAGGAGACATCCTCCTCTTTGGAGAAGAGGGCTCCTCAGGAAGAGCAAGCTCAGCAGAGTCATCAGAGGAATTGAATTCATCAGAAGAATCTGAGTATTCTCTCTGTGCTTTCAATGCACGATACGCATACCGATCGGTATCGACATCGGGCGTATCGGGCATGGGATCAGTATCGGGCGAAAGCCTGAATCCGGCATGCTGAACCGATCGACGTTTGGAAGTCGATGGTCTCGGTTCCGGTGTGGATACCGGAACCGGGGTCGGTACCGATGGAATCGGTACCGAGGGCGTCGCAGCCTTAATGAATGCCAGAACGGCCTGCTGCATGGTCTGGACAGTATTGCCCATAGACGCCACTGCTGCCTGGATGTCGGTACCGGTATGGGCCGGTACCCCAGAGCAGTCCAACAGGTGATCAGTCGAGGCCGTGCCATCGATGTCAACCTGTGACCCCATGGTTGCTTTGGAGGCCGGAGCCTCCCGCCGGGGTTTTTTGGCCTGGGCAGAATCCTCGAACTCAAGATTGAGAGCCTCTCGATCTTTAGAAAGAGATTTGCTTTTAGAGGATTTGCCCACAGAAGTTTTGGTTACCTGAGATCCATCCGGAGAGGAAGACCTGGATGACTGTGATGCTGGATTATCTGAAGCAAACAGCACATGGAATTTGTTGGCCCGGTTCTGCAACCCACGTTTAGACATCTGGGAGCAGGATGGGCAGTCCGGTATGGAGTGGTCAGGTCCCAAACATTTAAGACACCATTCATGGGTGTCTGTGACAGAAATGACAGCACTGCACTTGGTACACTTTTTAAAACCAGGGACTGGCTTCTCCATGAGGAGAATTTGTGTAGGCCTAAAGGCCTAACAAAAGTTACCAAGCTGTGCTGAAGAAAATAAAAAAGTCTTTTTTCTTTTTTTTTTTATAAAGAAAGAAAGAGAGACCGGCGGTACCGGTTTCGGTATGGGGAAGGCAGGTACGCTGTCTAAAGAAACAAACAAAATTAACAATTTCTTCAGCGGTGACAGGAACACGACCTGCTGGCTCCGCGGAAAAAGAGAAACTGAGGAGAGCTGGTCAGGAAGGCGGGAAGGCAGCGCGCATGTGCAGTGGGAGGCCCCAAAAGCCTTTCATCTGAAAGGCTGGGGAGCTTTCCCGCGCAGGCTCCGTCGGTACCGACGTACCCATATGTGAGGACTTATTCCTGCTTGTTCCTGGAGATAGGAGTATGTTTACTAACTTAGTGAAGGGGTGGCAACGGACCCGTGCTAATGAATGGTGGCCTGCACGCATGTCCCCCCTATTCAGTTAGCGTGGGTCCAGCTCCATCCCCACCTAAGCCGTTTACCACAGTTACTGCAGGTGCAGTTACTGTCACTCACGGATATGGCAGTAAATGCACCCATGCTGTGACACTGATGGTGAGCACATGCAAAAGATACCCACGCTAACTACACTGTGCAGCCACCACCCACACTCTGTCCCAAGCCACACTAAGTGGACAGTGTGAGATTTTTTAGTGTGGCTGCATTGTTAGCTTGTGGTAATGGTTGTCATGGTGGGCTTAGCGCACAATTTTACCATTAGCATGTTTTAGTAAAAATGTCACAAAAACCAAAATGGCCCATCCAGTCTGCCCAGTAAGGTTGTTAATGTGGCATTAGTCCATGCTAACCCAAGAGTGCATATCAGTAACTCTAGCTATATCTCTCCAATATAATCAATCATAATGGCATCCCTTTAAATGTTTTCATATCTGCTAACCATGGTCATAACAGAAAGCATAGTTACTCACCTGTTAACAGGTGTTCTCCGGGGAGAGCAGTAATCAGTCCTCACATATGGGTGAGACAGAGCCCTCGCAGAAGAATCTCACCAGCTTTCAAAGAAAGCTTTTGGGAGATGCCACCACGCATGTGTGGTCCCTTCCCACCCAAGGGTGCCATCTTACTCAGTTAGATGACATAGCTAGAGCAGACAAAAGAAGTTGTCAAAAATTATACAGCAACTCCAAGGGGAGGAGGGAGGGTTGTGAGGAACAGGATTCGTGCTGTCCCCAAAGAACACCTATTACAGGTGAGTAAATCTGCTTTCTCCGAGAACAAGCAGGAAGTCAGTCCTCAAATATGGGACTCCCTAGCTACAGGCTACCGAAAGCCCATAGAGAGAAAACACAGTCGCCCACAAAGGGAGCTGTAAGCAACAGCAATTAAGTCCGCAGATACAGACTGCAGTAGGACCAGTGTGTCCAATGGAAACCAACACTCCGATAAGCTGAACACAGAAGGGTCTGAGGGTAGGAGTTGCCTAGACTCCAAAAAGATTATGGAGCATGGCATGGCCGAAGGCATTGTCCTGTTGGGACTCCCCTTCCAGGTAGTAATAAGCTGTGAAGGTATGGACTGAAAACCAAATGGCAGCCCGGCAGATGTCCAACATCGGGACGAAGTGCAGGTTTGCCACAGAGGCCACCAGGGCCCTGACACTGTGTGCCGTGACCCGGCTATCCAACGAGCACCCAGCCTTCTAAGAGGCGAGGGTGATGCAGTCCTCCACCCAGGTGGACAGAGTTCGCTTTGTCACTACCTCCCCAAGACGACTGAGGTCATAGGAAACAAAGAGCTGAGAAGTTTTTCGGTGGCCCTGGGTACGTTGAATGTAGAAGTACAGAGCCCTCTTACAGTCTAAGGTGTGAAGGATGATCTCCGCCCTGGAGGAGTGAGGTCTCAGGAAGAATGTGGGTAGCACCACCTCCTGGTTGAGGTGAAAAAGAAAGACACCACCTTCAGGAGGAATTTGGGGTGCGTGCATAGCATAGCCCTGTTCTTATAGAACCTGGTATATGGTGCCTCTGCTACTAGGACTTGAAGCTCGCTGACCCTGTGAGCGGAGGAGAGCGCCACCAGGATCATGACTTTCCACGAGAGATATCTCAGGTGGCAAGTAGCCAGGGGCTTGAAGGGTGGGCGGGTGAGCTGTGCCAGCATTACATTGAGGTCTCACTCCATTGCCGGAGGGCAGACAGAGGGATTTTGACAACATGAGCCCCCTCAGGAAGCAGGCTACCAGAGACTGGGTCGAGAGGGGCTTGCCTTCAACAGGGTGGTGGTGCGCCACCAGGATACTGAGGTGCCCCCTGACAGAATTCGATTTGAGCATGGATTGCGAGAGATGAAGGAGGTACTGCAACACCAGCTGCACCAGGCAAGAGAACGGGTTCACCCGTTGCTCCGTGCACCAAAGTGAGCACCTGTGCCATTTGAATGCGTAAGCCCTCCTGATGGAGGTCTTACGGGAGGGACCAGCAGGATCTCTTCCACTTCCTCTGAGAGGTTGAAAGGAGCTAAGGTTACCCTTTCAGCAGTCACGCTGTCAGTGATAGAGATCCCAGATTGGGGTGCAGGACAGTGCCCTCTTCTTGAGACAAGAGCCCCGGGGAACTCTCCAGGGGGATCAGTGCCTCCACTGACAAGAGAAGGAGCAACGGGAACCACGGCTGCCTGGGTCACCATGGAGCTACCAGGATCAGCGACGCTCTGTCATGAAGAACCTTAAAGAGGGTCTTGCCAATCAACGGCGTGGGTGGAAAGACGTAAATGAAACCTTCCAACTACAGGATGAGGAACACATCTGCCGCTATCCAGTCCGGGCGGGGCTGACAGGAACAGAAGTGGGGCAACTGATAGTTGCCTAGGCTGGGAAAAGGTCCACCAATGGACCCCCCCCCCCCCCCGAGTCGGAAACGCCGGATAGCCACTCTGGGGTACAGTTGCCACTTGTGCGGTTGGAGAACCCTGCTCAGGTTTGTCTGCCTGGTAGGCATACCACTTGTAGGTGCATTCCTTGATGAACTGCATAGGAGCAGAGTGTCATTGCCTTGCGGCAAAGGGTGCGAGATCCCATGTCTCCTTGCTTGTTTACGTAGAACATTGTCACTTCAATGTTCGTTTGGATCAGCACAGGCTGGTCCCTCAGATGGTGGCAAAAAGCTCGGAAGGCTAGATATATTGCCCGAAGCTCCAGAAGGTTGATCTGCTGGTTGCCCTCGGCCTGTAACCAGCTGCCCTGGGTGCAAAGTTCCTCTCGGTGGGCTCCCCATCCCAGTAGGAAGGCATCCATTGTGAAGACCCTTAGAGGGCTTGGAAGAGCATCCCTGCCTGAAGGTGTTGTGGATGTTGCCACCACATCAGGGAGTCCGCCAATTCGTGGGTCACTGAGACTCTATCTTGGAGGTGGCCTGTGTCCACTGGTCTCAAAGGCACCACTGGGCAACCCTCAGGTGTAAACAGGCATCCGGGGTGACATGGACCATGGAGGCCAAATGGCCAAGGAGGCGCAGCAGAAGCCGAGCCAACACAGAGGGACGGTGTTGCACGTCTGCGGCCAATTCCCTGAGACAATTGGCCTGATTCAGGGGAAGGAAGCCTTTGCCTGAACAGTGCCCAGCTTCACCGCTATGAACTCCAGACATTGTGTTGGGAGGAGATGATACTTGGGGTGGTTTATCACGAACCCCAGATATTGTAGGACATGAATGGTGTGTGCCATAGCTTGCTGCACCTCGGCGGCCATGCTTCCTTTTATAAGCCAGTCATCCAGGTAGGGGAAGATGAACACTCCTTGGAGACTGAAGTAGGCAGCCGCTACTGCCAGGCACTTGGTGAAGACCCTTGGGGCAGATGTCAGGCCGAAGGTTAGTATCCTATACTGGTAGTGGCTTCCCCCACCATGAAGTGAAGACACTGGCTGTGGCTGGGATGAATGAGGATGTGGGTTATAAGCATCCTTGAAATCCAAGAAGCATAGCCAATCTCCCTGCTGGGGGCAAGGCAGCAATGTTCCAAGGGAGAGCATCTTAAAGTTCTCCCTTCACTGAGAAACTGTTCAGGTTCTGCATGTCTAGGATGGGCCATAGGTTCCCTGTCCTTTTTGGCACGAGGAAATACCTGGAGGAAAACCCTTTGCCCCTGAGATGTTGGGGTACTGGTTCCACTGCCTTGTCCTTGAGAAAGCCTGTGAGTTCCTACAGAAGAAGGTCCCAGTGAAGAGGAGACCTGGGGGGCTCTCCTGGGAAGATAGGAGGAGGTGTCTGTGCCAGGTGGAGAAGGTTGCCCTCCCTGACCACCTGAAGTGCCCAGGAATCGGTGGTGATGGCTGTCCACGTGTGGGCATAGTGGATCAGACATTCTCCTGTGGGCTGCTGTCCTTCTTGGGGTAGAGAGTCTATGCCCAAGAAGTTAAAAGCTCCCCCCAGGCTTGGCTGGAGCTAACGCCTGGGGCTTGGGAGCCTTCTACTTATAAGGGCCATGCCCCTGTCCCTTAGCCTGCTGACCCTGATGGGGAGGCTTGGAAATGTGGGTAGTTTTTGTAAGCAGCCCCTTTCCTTGGGAAAAAGGGCTTTTTATCCGAGCCCTTCCATCGGGAAAGGGTAGTGATCTTTTTGAAGAGCCTCGTCCTCGTCACGAGTTCGGTCTCCAACTCAGCAGCCTTCTCAGTCATGGGTTTGCAAAGAGGTTCTCCCCTTGGCATGGGACATTGACAATTTGTCCTGAACTCATTGCTTGAGGTTGGAAGACTGTAGCCAGGCTTGGTGCCGGGCACCGATGCCTGCTGCAGCTATTCTAGCCGCCGACTCAATGCAGTCGTAGGCTGCTCGAGTCATGAACTTGGAGCATTCACAGATGGCTCTGGACAGGTTCCAGAACTGTTGTAGGGATTCTTCGGAGAGACCAACTGAGAACCCGGCGAGCTCCTTTGCCAGGTATCTCAGGTACATGCCATGTACAGCTGGTAGGCTTGGATCCGGCGATGAGCATCGAGCCCTGGTAGCACTCTCTGCCAAGGACATCCAAGGTGCGGACCTCTCTACCCGGGAGCACCAAGGAGTGCGTCTTCTGGCTCTTCAGCCGATGCATGGCCAACTCCACCACCATGGAGTTATGCAGCAGCTGTGCCTTTTGGAAACCCGGGCTCCAGTGGATCCGATACATCGAATTGAGCTGCTTGCTCATGACCAGCACCAACGCTGGTGTTTCCCACTTGTGGAGCATGAGCCGTTCTACGATGGGTGGGATGGGTACAGTCAACGATTTCTTTGATGGGGTCTTGTATTGGAGGATTTCTAGTTCCTCCATCCGAGGGTTCTCCTCTGATTCTGTTGGGAACGCTAGCATCTTTGATATGTCCCGCACGAAGTTGAGGCACGCCATGTCCTCAGGCGGGAATAGACGCAGAGACTCAGAGGGGGATGGGTCCAAGGGAATGTCGTGGTGGCAACGGGTGTCAGGAGACTCCTTATTCTTGGTTTCCCATTCCAAGTAGTCAGTGGAAGACTCGAAGGGAGGATCAACTCAAGACCGTATGGTCTAGAGCAGCGATGGCGAACCTATGGCACGCGTGCCAGCTGTGGCACGCGAAGGCCTTGCAGCTGGCACGCGGGAAGGTCCGCAAAAAAGAAAAAGCTGGCTCTGACTGCTGCCGCGGACGCGGCAAGGGCAGAATGCAGTGTCCCGCGGGGCCCCCTCCGCCCGCTAAGCCCCTCTGCAAGGGCTTTCAGATTCGCGAGGGAGAGCGTCTCCCTCGCGTCTCTGTTAAGCCCGCAGGGGCTAATGGGAAATTTCCCATCAGCCCCTTTAGACGCGAGGGACTGATGGGAAATTTCCCATTAGCCCCTACGGGCTTAACAGAGACGCGAGGGAGACGCTCTCCCTCGCGAATCTGAAAGCCCTTGCAGAGGGGCTTAGCGGGCGGAGGAGGCCCCGCAGGACATTGCATTCTGCCGCGGCAGCGGCAGCAACCAGAGCCAGCTTTTTTTTTTTTTAAATTTGCCAGGGGGGGAGGGGGGGTTAGGACTTCTAATGGGCTAGGGGGGGGGTTTGGAGGTCTAATGGGCGAGGGGGGGGTTAGGACTGCTAATGGGCTAGGGGGGGGGTTAGGACTGCTAATGGGCTAGGGGGGGTTAGGACTGCTAATGGGCTAGGGGGGGGTTAGGACAATGGGCTAGGGGGGGGTTAGGACAATGGGCTAGGGGGGGGTTAGGACAATGGGCTAGGGGGGGGTTAGGACTGCTAATGGGCTAGGGGGGGGTTAGGACTTCTAATGGGCTGGGGGGGGTTAGGACTTATAATTGGCTGGGGGGGGGTTAGGACATCAAATGGGCTAGGGGGGTTAGGACTTCTAATGGGCTAGGGGGGTTAGGACTAATAAAGGGCTAGGGGGGGGTTAGGACTTCTAATGGGCTGGGGGGGTTAGGACTGCTAATGGGCTGGGGGGGTTAGGACAATGGGCTGGGGGGGGTTAGGACAATGGGCTGGGGGGGGGTTAGGACTGCTAATGGGCTAGGGGGGGGTTAGGACTGCTAATGGGAGGTCGGGGGGGGGTAGGACTGCTAATGGGCTGAGGGCTGATGGGGGCTGTCTGGAAATGGGGTGATGGGGGGTTAGGACTGGTAATGGGCTATGGGGGGGGTTAGGACTGCTAATGGGCTATGGGGGGTTAGGACTGGTAATGGGCTATGGGGGGTTAGGACTGGTAATGGGCTTTGGGCTGATGGGGGCTGTCTGGAAATGGGGTGATGGGGGTTAGGACTGGTAATGGGTTATAGGGGGGGCTTAAACTGAAAATGGGGTGATGGGGGTTTAGGACTGGAAGTGGGTTGATGGGAGGGGGCTAGGACTGGTATTGGGTTGGGGGGTTGCTAGGACTGGAAATGGGCTGATGCAGGGACTAGAAGGGAATGGATGCTGGGTGAGTTTGGAACTAGAAGGGAGCTGATGTTGGGGGAGGATTAGAATGGGATGGGGCTGGGAGAGTAAAATGGAGAGGGGAAAAATATTTTGTGTGGGAGGGATAAAAAATCTACAATTGGCCGGGTATTGGGAGAGTAAGTGGGGATTGAGGATGGAGGGGTAAAATTTGAGTGGATGAAATAGGAATGAGGAAAGAGCAAAAGGAGAAAGATTAGTATGTTAAAGCGGATGTAGAGAGAGAGAATGGAAAAAAAAACTAGAAGAGAGAAGAAAGGACAAATGGACAGCAGATGATGGAGAGTTAACAGAAAACATGAAGAAACCAGAAGAAAGTGGCTGGAGCAATTGCAACTGTGTACCTGAGCTGAGGTATTCTGTTTATGTAATTCCTTTTTGACATTGCCACTTGTTCTCTTTCCCCAGTAGATCATGTATTGTTATTCTCTGAAATGTATTGGTTTAATATTTGCAGTGTTGCCTTTTGATAGGTATGGTATGGTGCTTTGTGAGTCCTGGTAGTGCTGTTAGGATACGGCGGGTTTGCTATTGGTTCTAAATGGGCAGTGTTTGTAGTAGTTCCTAATGTGCCTGGCGGTTGGCACTGGATTATAGTAATGTAGAAATCTTTTAGCCTGTCTTTATCCATACACTCATTAAGAGACATGTTTACTAAAAGTTAGTGTATGTTAGCATTATGCAAATATTTATGCAAATTGACGTGCTGGCACTTTGAGGAAATTCTTTGGTTTTGTGCGGCAGTTTGGGCACTCGGGCTCAAAAAGGTTAGCCATCACTGGTCTAGAGGATCGGCTCGGCCTCTGGAGATTTCCTCGATATCGAGGGCCCGGTGGTCTGGGCAGAGGAACCGGCCGTGCCATCAATGCCCACTTCTGGTCCATGAAGGCAAACAAGCTGCGCTCCAGGGCCGCCATTCTGGTCTCCAGTCCAGATGGCTCCACAGTCTTTGGCGCAGGCACTGAGGAACTCGGACCTGGTGCCGGTTCCCCTGAAGGGGAGCCCTCAATGAGGATGGCATCAGGTGTCCAGGGCTGATCTTTGGGTGATTCCTTCCGGGCGACCTTGGTAGGCCACTCCCACTACGAGCCCTCAACACCAGTGGCGTGGATTGCGGGATCTGACTTGAGGCTTACACGGCCTACCGGAACCGTCCAGAGACGCTTCCTTCGAGGGTTTATTTTTCTTCTTGTGTTCCCTTGAGGGAGACCCCCTTTCTGAAGGCCTACGGCATTGACTGGGGTCCGCGGGGGCACCACGGGAGTCTGAGGCTTCAGACAGAGCCTTAGCCTTCGGAAGCACTGGGGACTCCAGGAAAAACTTATCATGTTGCTGCTGACGGCTCTTAAGGGCATTGGTGGACATCTTTTTACAAAGACTACAGGTCGAGGGGTTGTGGTACGGCCCGAGGCAGCACAGGCAGCAATCGTGTGTATTGGTAAGGGACATAATTTTTGTACACTGCTCACATTTCTTGAAGCCACTGGTAGCCATGAGGGAAAAAAGTACCCTGTGACATCGAAGACCTGCGGGGCTGCCAGTGGAAAAAAGGGCACAAAGGTACCAAAGGGAAAAAAAGAACTGGATACGGACCTGAGATTCGATACCATAGTAGCGGGCTCGGGTGGCGGGAAGAGTACCGGTGCACTACCAGAGGGAAGAGTATGAAACTCAGGTAAAGAAATCAACTTTTTCCGGGGGAAAGCCGACATACGTCTGAAGGGTTCTGAGGAAAAAAGGAGACTAAGATGGCATTCTTGGGCGGGAAGGGGACCACGCATGCGTGGTGGCATCTCCCAAAGGCTTTCTTTGAAAGCTGGGGAGATGCTTCTGCGAGGGCTTCGTCTGTGCAGATGTCACCCATATGCGACGACTAATTTCCTGCTTGTTCCCAGAGAATATTCTGTCAGATGAGACTAGAGTTGTTTAAAATAAAAGGTCATTTTCAAGCTGTAGGCATTTTGAGTGAGAATCTGTACAAATATGCTACATTATACCACTACAGAGCACATTTAGCATAAACCCAGAGATTCCAAAAGCCATCTGGCAGCTTGGCCCAGAGTTAACCTCAAAGCATATGGCTCAAGCAGAGTCATTAAGGAAAAAAAAATATTCCAAAGCCTATATAATGCACTGTGCAAAAGGTCAATTGCAAAATAAAAACTCATCAATCCTTAAAAAGTGGTATGCATGTTTCAAGGAGGCAACTGATTACTCAAGTGACTGCCATGCCTACTAATAGAAGCATTCATATGTTTAGTGTGTTAGATAAAAAAAAATAAGTAGTACTAATTTTGTTACAAGGTCATTTTTCCCACAAATGTATTCTCTTCCTAAAGGCATCTTCTTTTAATATTAACCACATTCCATAAATCTGAAACAAATAGAAGAAAGTCCACTTGGGAGACTGGAGATATAAACTTCATCTAGGTTTCCATGTCATAGCTTTGCATAGTAGTTAAAGGTGAAATTTTAAAAACTTACCCTTTAATTTCCATTCCTTGAATCCTGCCAGACCAATACAGTCAAAAGGGTTATATTCCCCAGCCAGCAGATAGAACTTGAGAAAAAAAAATGTTTAGAGCTTAGTTCACTCCCCTTATAGAGAGTTGGTGCCACCTTCAACTCCTAAGCATCCTATATCAAAGCTAAGCCAAAAATAATTGTTTTGGATTTCCAATTCACCACCAAATTCAAAGTCAAACCTGATGCAATCAAAAATTTCATTTCATGGTCACTAACCCAACTCCCTCGAGAGAGGGCTACAACATACTTTAGTTTTCTGAATATGTCAGACTGAGAGCCCTTTATCACCCATGGTTTCCATAGGTGGGTTCTGATTGGTCTTGCAAGACTAAAGGAAAGGACATGAACAAGCAAGTTCAAATTTCACCTTCCTTTCCATCCATGCCAGATTAGTTCAGATGATTGTGATATACCCAAGCTCTAACCGGACAGAGCAGATGGAAACCATGATAGCTCTCAGGATTCCTACACCTAAGGTGTAGTCCCCTCCAAAACAACAAACCCACTCTGAGGTGATTAAAGAAGGGATGCAACGTAGGCAAGATCATTACCCTGCCATTATATTCTAACTCTCCCTACAAGGACTCCAGAGCTCTAATGGAGTAGGCTTGCCAGCCAGAGTTGGGGCTTGCAGTTGTGGTCCAAAGAGATCATCTCCTTGTCTCCTCCTGAAACTGATGCCTGAAGACCACTGTGCCCTATCAGCATACATCAATAACCAAAGACCTATCTGAAATTCAGAAGAAATAAAGGCCAACAACTGACTTCAGAATGACTGCATGAGCTCCGGTCTACACTACCCAACTTCCTTACCATAGGAAGGGAGAAAACCCAATTCAATCAGAAGTGAAACGCTACTATCAGAAGGAGAAAAGTACTGAGCACATAGATATTATTTTCCTTTAAAACTTTCCCAAGAAATCAGACCTCTGCCTTAAGACCAAAAGAGACGTTACCCTGCGAAGATTTGGAGGATGGAAGGATTGGGACCTCAGGATTAAACTTGGGTTCAAATTAGAGATATTGCATGCTCAGCTCCTCGGAGGAGAGTATCCTATCTGGCAGTGTAGCAAAATGGCTTCAGTGATTGCATTCTAGAGTCAGTCTGCACTCCAAGAGTTGTAAATTTGTTTTCATCCCAATCTCTTGTGGAGGGACCAGATTGAAGAAATCTCTCTCTCAAGTAAAATAAGGCCTCCCCAAATCTGAATTCACAAGGCTTTAAACTTTAAACAAGTCTACTATGTGGTCCCCTTTCACACCATCAAAGCTTGATTAACTGACACTAAGTCTCCTTGCTACATAACCCGCCTCTCTCAACAGCCAAGGCTGTAAAAGCAAACGGATGGGGTCTTTCAGGAAGAAATCATCTGAATGGGGGGAAAAATGAAATAGCACTTCTGACTGGCCCCATCAGAGACTAGAACAAGGAACGTCCAGGCTTCCAGCACGAACATGTGCAGGAGACTGGAAGTCAGTTGTTGTTTTACCAGGATATCCTGCCCCCGCCCCCCAGGTTCCTATTTTTCTTCTTTGGCTGAGGAACTTGTTTGTCTCTGAATTCCACCGAGCTGATCCGAGATGCACTCATTGTACTGCCCCACTTGACCCCTAGTAAAGCTGCAGGGGCTTCTTCCAGTCCTTTTCTTTCACGGTTCCAAACGGGGTTGACTCATAAAATTCAACTGCACAATGATATTAGTCAGGGGACCTCCATCCCAAACCTAATTTGACACCTTTACCAGGGAACCTGAGGGCTATTAGTTTCCATCAGCTTGTTCCTATCAGCAAATACTGTCTTGCCTGCCGCTACTTGGACTGTTTTCTCCTAAGCTAGCAGTTAGGATTGCTGCTATACTGGGCCAAGATGGCAGCAGGTTGAAACAAAGAGTGGCGAACTTTACTCTGTCTCCATTAAGCTGACTGCTGACATTCCTTTCTGTAGCAATATGCAGAAAAGGAAGGAGAAGAACCTGACCCACCCATCAGGGTCCAGAGGTTCCCATAAGGTGGCAGCCTATCATTGAGCAGACTGGCATTCACCCTCCTTAAATGATCCTTCAACTTCAGACTGATCCATGTTGGTTTCTGCGGAGCAGAGCATGGAAGGGGCTATGCTAAGCCCCAAAGAATGAATATCCTCACCACAACCCAGAAGCAGAACAACCAGTAGTTGGAGCTCTGCAACAGTAGCAGGAGGACCGCAGCATTGTGGCAGCATGATGATGGGTCTGCCATTGGCTTCTTCTCCTTCTGGAAATGGAGAGGTATTGAAGGTTGAAAGAGTTGAATTTGAACATAGGGGAAGAGTGAGATGGTCACCGACGGTGGAAGTATGGTTAAACCTAGTGCTATAACACTGGATGTGCTATGAGAGTCTATCAAGAGTATAGATTTAACCATGAAGGAAAAGACCAAAACAATTTCTGAGAAGGTGGATACCCTAGTGGAGGCTATGGGGGGACTCAGGGAGCTGCACTGAAAAGCCAGGGGAGACAGCTTGGCCAGCTGGAACAAAGGGTGAAAGAGCAGAGTGATTTAAGGGTAGCACAAATGAAGGAGGGTAACGCATTACAGAGGAAAGTTGAATATTAGGAACAAAGCAAAAAGAACAATTTATGACTACTGAATTTTCCAGATCACCCCTAATGGACCAGTTGAGATGGTTAATAAGTATTTAGTTAAGATTTTAAAAATGCAAGCTGAAAATCTCCAGCCTATAGTTTGGGCTTATTATTTTTCTCTTCCAGTTAGAACAGGAGTTAATCCTCAAGAACTGGGCAAAAATCATGGAAACCAACTGAATACAAATGGATTTTTGAAGAGCTCTTTGAAGCTGGTCTAAAATACCATTTTATGTCTTTACTTTAGGAAACCTGAATGAGAAGCTTTTGGGCGCTTCCATTTGTATAGTCCTCAATTTGTCAAAGTCCACACAAGTCAGATGCTGGGCATTTTTGGACCTTAAGCCAAGGGTCCTGACACTGGGGATAGCTGGATAATGAATTTCCTTATTTGCGCTATGTATTTATCAATGCTAATAATTATTTCTTTGTTGATCCTAAACTTAAATTCCATTGCTGTTCGGGAAGGGGAAAAGTTGGTAACTTTTGATGTACCATAGTTTGAGCATATCCATTTGTCACAGGACATTTTGCTGTCTTCATTATATTTTATTCAATTTTTCATTAATGTATTATTTCCTTTCTTAGATCTCAATATTGTTATCAAGATTCTAGTAGATTAAATTATCTGATATGTAATGTTTTCTTTCCTTTTTGTAATTTCTAATCCTTTCCTGTATTCTACTGTTTGCTTATATATATATTGAAATGACTCTTTTCTTTTCTAAAGAACTGCTGAAGTGCCAGATGGCTGGCTTCGACCTTTGGCCTAGATTTGGACCGGAAGGTTCTCCACCAGGATCACTATCATTGCTTCAACTGTCTCAGACCACAAATCCCCTCTCAATCTATTAGGCTCACTGCTATGGTGGAAAATAACCATGAAGGGGACTTTTGATTCACTCCCTGCCAAAGACAAAAGTCACCAGCTCTGACACCTTCCAGTTTCAGAGAGAGTGAGAGAGAGAAGCCTTGTAACCCTGGATTAACTGAGGTTACCAAGAAAGGAGTCTGAACTGTGCAAGATGCAAATACGTCCAAGTCAAAAGTTCCACAAACAGGTCCATTGTCATGGACAAAGGATCATTCTCAGGGTAAATGTGGACACAGGATATCTTGACTTGGAGCGAGGATTTGAGATCCTGATGTCTGTGGCTATAAGATCACATTCTTCTTCGGAAACAAGAGGGTTCCCTATACTCTGCAAATTAGGAAAAACTAAACTGTTTTCCAGAATAAATTGTCAGCATAGAGGTTCCAAACCTGCAGAACCCTGGCTATATCTGAACTCACCAATGAACACCCAGGAAGACAGAATACCCTAAAGACTACCCTCTCACAGCCTTTCAGAACTATCGAGAAGTCAAGCCCTAGAAAGCGTAGTTACTCACCTGTAACAGATGATCTCCGGGAACAGCAGGAATTTAGTCTTCACATATGGGTATCGTCAGTACCGATGGAGCCCGCGCGGGAACGCTCCCCAGAGTCCAATGGGAAAGCTTTTGGGAGCATCCCACAGCGCATGCGTGCTGCCTTCCTGCCTCTGTACCTCTCTCACTTCAGTTGAGTTTATAGCCGAGACCAAAGGAGAGAAGTAGAGAAAGAGAGAGATAGAGACAACTCCTAGGGGAGGTGGGTGGATTGTGAAGACTAAATGCCTGCTGTTCCCGGAGATCATCTGTTACAGATGAGTAACTATACTATCTCCAGGAACAAGCAGGAATGTAGGCTTCACATATGGGGACTCCCCAGCTGAAAGTTGCCAAGGGGTGACTGCAGCTAGCTGCAAACCCAGGTGAGATGGGTTATGTTTCCTCCCATGGACCTTAGGCATCCAAAATGTGGATGGTGGGTAGGAGTTGTACTAAGTATGGAAGAGATGTTGTAGAACATCCTGGCCAAACGAGGCATCCCGACGGGAGTCCTTGTCTAAGCAATAGTGGGCTGTGAAGGTATGTACCGAAGTCCAAGTGGCTGCTTTCCAGATGTCATCAATAGAGACAGAACGAAGTTTAGCCGTTGAGGCTGCCATTTCTCTCACATTGTGAGCCGTGACATGGCCTTTGAGAGAAAGTCCCTTACTCTGATATGTATAGGATATGCAATCTGCAATCCAATTTGACACTGGAAGTCCCAAATGACTAGAGTCAAAAGCCACAAAAAGCTGAGAAGATTTTCTATGTGGCTTAGTTCTTTGGAGATAAAAAGCCAAGGCTCTTTTACAATCCAATGGATGAAGATTCCTTTCTGCACTGGAGGCATGAGGCCTAGGGAAGAATATAGGAAGATAAACCGACTGGTTTAAATGAAAAGGCGATACCACCTTTGGCAGAAAGTGAGGATGAGTCCTGAAAACTACTTTATTATGGTGAAACCTTGTATAAGGAGGGTCAGCTACTAACGCCTGCAGTTCACTAATGCGTCTTGCAGAAGTGATAGCAATTAGGAAAATAACTTTCCATGAAAGAAACTTTAGGTCTGAAGTGGCTAAAGGTTCAAAGGGCGGTTTCATAAGCTGACCAAGAACATGATTTAGATCCCATGCCACCAGTGGTGGTTTAATGGGAGGTTTCGTTAAAAGTAGGCCTCTCAAATCTTGATATAAGTGGATGAGAGGAAATAGGTTGTCCATCGAAAGGTTTATGAAAAGCAACAATAGCACTAAGATGGACCCTAACTGAATTGGTTTTCAGAGCAGAAGTTGATAATTGTAGAAGATACTCTAGTAGCAACTCTACAGGTAGTAAAAGGGGGTTAAGTCCCTTTTGTGAACACCAGATAGAGAACCTTTTCCACTTGAAAGCATAGGAACGTCTTGTGGAAGGTTTTCTGGAAGCCAGGAGGATATCCTTTACTTGTTGGGAAAGGTTAACATCCTGGAATTCTAGGCTTTCAGTAACCAGGCCCTGAGATGTAGGGACTGGGTATTGGGATGCAGTAAAGATCCATCCTCCTGCGACAGGAGATCTGGAGCATTCCTCAACTCCAGAGAAGTGGTTTGAGAGAGACATAGAAGAAGAGGATACCACATTTGCCATGGCCAACATGGAGCTATGAGTATCATACGACCTCTGTCTTTCTGAAGTTTGAATAAAGTCTTGGGAATAAGGAGAATGGGTGGGAAGGCATAGAGGAAGTCCTGTCCCCAGTGGAGTAGGAAAGCATCTCTTGCCTGACAATTTTGAGCCGGAATTCAGGAAAAGAATCGGGGAAGTCTGGCATTCTGTGGACTTGCAAAGAGGTCTATATATCTGATGTTCCCCAGATTCAAAACACTCGAGCAAGCTGGTATGAGTGGAGGGACCACTCGTGTGGGAGCAGTATTCGACTGAGTTTGTCTTCCCACAAGTTTTGAATGCCCGGAAGGTATACTGCAAACAGGTGAATTTGTAACTCTCTGGCGAGGGCCCATAGTCGCAAAGCTTTGTTGCATAGCAACAGAGAGCCTGTTCCGCCTTGCTTGTTCACACAGAACATAGCTACCTGATTGTCGGTTTGGACCAGAACTGTTTTGTTGGTGAGATGGCCCTGAAAGACTTGGATAGCATTGAAAATGGTCTCAGCTCTAGGAGGTTTATGTGAAGGGAAACGTCCTGTGAGGGCCAAAGACCCTGAGTGGAGAGATCATGCAAGTGGGCCCCCCCAACCCATCTTGGACGCATCTGTCGTCAGAGTGGTTTAGCATGGAGGCTGCTGGAAAGAAGCGCCTACAAGGAGGTTTTCCAGGGATTGCCACCATTGCAGGGACGAAATCAGACGTGTAGTAGTTCTGATTTTGTCTGTTAGTTGACCCGAGGCTTGTGACCACTGAGAGGAAAAGGTCCACTGGGCTGCTCGCATGTGGAGACGAGCATAGGGAACCACATGGACAGTGGATGCCATGTGTCCCAGCAGTTGAAGCATCTCCCGAGCAGTAAGGAATACTTTCATAGATGCTTGAGATGCCAGTTGCATTATACGTAGACAGCATGGCTGGGGCAGGAAAGCCCTTGACTGCTGTGTGTCTAGACAAGCCCCTATGAATTCTAGAGATTCAGAGAGGGTGAGATGAGATTTTGGAAGGTTTAAGACCAGCCCCAAGTATTGAAGAATTCCCACTGCTCGAGAGAGAGCAAAGCTGTCCTCTGGAGCTGTGGATGCTCGAATGAGCCAATCATCTAAGTAAGGGAAGACGAATATCCCCAGAGTCCTCATACATGCTGCTACCACTGCTATGCATTTTGTGAAGACTCTTGGAGCAGAGGCTAGTCCGAAGGGAAGAACTCTGTACTGGAAGTGTCTCCCTGGACCAGGAATCGAAGGAACTTCTTATGATCTGAGTGAATGAGAATATGCATGTAAGCAATCTCTTAGATCTAGAGAACATAGCCAGTCCTGACTTGGAGGTATGGTAAAAGTGTTCCAAGGGAGACCATTTTGAACTTTTCTTGGAACAAATTCTCTGAGGTATAATATAGGTCTGTGTCCCCCTGTCTTCTTTGGAATAAGAAAGTAGGGGGAGTAAAACCCTGTCCCCTGTTGGGGAATGGGTACCTCTTTGATTGCTCCTTGAGCTAGAAGTGATGTGACCTCCTGCCACAAGAGGTCAGTGGCAGGCCCCTGAGAATTGAACTGTTTTACTACTGTAGGTGGGGGCAAGTTGAGAAAATGAAGCTTGTACCCCAGTTGTACAATGGACAGAGTCCAATTTTCTGATGTTATTTGTTGCAATCTTTTGGCAAAATAGCATAGTCTTCCTGGAATGGTCAAGGGTTCTGGACCTTTAAGGGGCAGAATGACTAAGTTCTCCAGATAGAAGTCATAGACCCTGAGGGGGCTGGGTCTGTTGAGCCAGTTGAGCTTTTTGAGCTTGCGGCTTTCTTTGCTGTCTGTTCTGTTGTTGCCCCTTCTGGGGAACATGGAGCAGACAGTGAGTTTGATGGGTGTAAGATTGGTAAGGCTTCTTTTTCTTACTGAAAAAGGGGTTTTTTTTTATATTTTCTTTTTTTCCGGGTTGGCTGTAGACTTTGACAATCTGTTTAAAGTAGTATTGTCAGATTCAAGCTGATTAGCCTTGTCCTGCCAGTCCTTGCCAAAGAGATTTTCTCCTCTGCAAGGAATGTTTCCCAGCTTTTCTTGCACCCACTGTACTAAGTCTGATGCTTGACGCCAAGCAATACAACGTGCTCCTATGGATATAGCAGAGGCTCTGCTAATACATTCAAAGCAATCAAAGGTAGCACAGTTCATGAATTTTGAGACATTCTGGGCATGTTTGACCAGAATAAGGTAGTCTGCTCTTTTTTCCTCCAAAACACAGGGACTAAGGAGTTCTGTCTTTTGTGACTTCTTCCAGGAACATTCCCATATAAAGAATCTAGGAACTTATCCTGGCTCCCAGCATGGAGGATTGAAAGCATCGACAGCCAAAGGCATCGAGAGTCCTGGATTCACGTCCTGGAGAATGTGTTTTAGCACTCTTGACCCTTCGCATGGCCGATTTCACTACCATTGAATGGTGTGGCAACTGAGTTTTTTGAAACCCAGGACAACTTGGCACTCGGTACATAGTGTCAAGGCGTCAGGAATGTGAAGATATCGTTAAAGGAGTTTCCCACATTCTCAACATTAGATCATGTAAGATCTTGTGAATGGGAAGCATAGCTGCTTCCTTGGGAGCCATAGGGTACTGTAGAATTCTTAATTCTTCGGCCCTAGGTTCCTTTTCTGGAATCACAGTGATTGCAAGACCCTTTGCTAAATCACATATGAAATCCTGGAAGGACATATCCTCTGGAGGAGACATTATGCGTTGAGGAGAAGGAACTGTATCTTCTAATAGATTCGCTCTGGTACCGGTAAAATCGTCAGAGTCATCGGAATTGGAAGACTCAAGCACCAGGTGCTCCTGTAACGCATGCTATCTGTACTGCTCAAAGTCAGTACCAAAATGTCTCGGTTCCTGATCCCTGATACTGGAGATCGGCATGGGGGGAAGCAGTCCTGTCGAAGGAGGTACTGTCGGTACCGATACCTGATGAACCATCTGTTACGGTCTTAGTGGTATCGAAGCCGCTAAGAGGGCCGCTAAACTGCGTTCGATAGCGAGGATTCTGTGATCCATCGCTACTGCCGATGCCTGGGTGCCGGTACCGGTGGAAGCAGCTATGACCCCAGAACATGGCACCAGTAGTTCCGCAGGGGTGGAGGCCTCTGGAACATCCTGGAGCCCCGTTGATGCTTTGGAGCCCGAAGACTCCCGCCGGGGCTGTTTTGCTGGTGAACTATCCTCGAGGGAAACACCAGTGACATCTCGATACTTTGAAGGAGATTTATCCTTCGAGGACCAGCTAGTCTTAGAAGACTTAAATTTGGTTACCTGAGACCATGGGAGGAAGATGAAGCCCTGGAAGATGTCGATGCAACTGACATCATTTCGGCAGCAAAAAGGGTACCGAGTTTTGCAGCTCTATTCTGCAGGCCCCTTTTGGTCATCCTCGTGCAGGAGAGACACTCCGTTGGACAATGTTCAGGACCCAAACATTTTAGACACCAATCATGGGTGATGGAAATGGTACTGCCACATTTTGAGCATTTTTTGAAACCACTAGCTGGTTTCTCCATGCTTGAAGAAAAATGGGCCTAATGCCCAAAATGGCGCCTAGCACTAGAAGCAAGGAAAGATCCCTGAAGAAATACAAGGGTTTTATTGTTTTTGGGGTTTTTTTAAAGAAAGAAGAAGAGAACCAGCGGTACCGGTAGGTGTCAAATGAAGGTAGACGCAACCACAAAAAAACAAGAAATAAAGGTGAATTTTCTGCGGTGACAGGGTACCACATCCTGTCGGCTCCGCAGAAAACGAAGAAAACGAAGAACTGAAGTGAGATAGGCACAGAGGCAGGAAGGCAGCACACATGCACTGAGGGATGCTCCCAAAAGCTTTCCTATTGGACGCTGGGGAGCGTTCCAGCGCGGGCTCCGTCGATACCGACGATACCCATATGTGAAGACTACATTCCTGTTTGTTCCTGGAGATAATAGGTCACCAGATTCACCAGATTCTCTTTCCCAAACTATTACTGTGAGGCATTATGCCCTTCTGAGGAGAAAATCTCCCTCTTCTCTGCAGTACCAGCTATCTTCTCTTCCTCTTGGAAGAGTCAGTGGAAAACTAACACCCCAAATACTGCCATGCAGGGACATTTTAAGGGCTAGGAGGTTCTCAAAACAGAGCTACTGAAACAGGACCTACCAAGATTATTTAATTCTCAAGTGACAGCAAACTTGGCATGCATCACACGCCTAATCTGGCCTTCAAGGCACTCAGGGAGGTTCACCTATGTGGAGAAGCAGAGAGCCGGACCCCCAAGTTGCTTCCACCATAGCTCCTCTAGATGGGGGTGGGGGGGAGGTGGGAGAAGAAAGGAACTTCAACATGCCTATATGGTCATCTCCTGAACTATTAAATTAGTAAAGAACTGGAATTGTTCAGCCTGTGCAATGCCAGAAGTTAAATACTGCCTCCACAAGCTACCCCATTTCTCTATCAGAAGGAAAAAAAGGACATTAAGAGCCTAACATGCTTCACTTATATACTTTTGGTGCGAAACAACAGAAAGGTGACATTTTACTTACCAGTTAATGTCCTTTCCTCGAGTCCTGCTAGACCAGTGGTTCTCAACCTTTTTTGTACCGTGACCCCTTTTACCATTGGTCAACTTGTGGTGACCCCCAATGATAAAATCAAATGCGTCTCTCTTCCTTTACCGTTAACGCATTGTCACTGTAATCATTTGTTGAATTATTAATATATTATAGGCCTTTGCAATATGTTTTTATTTATAAAATTTACTTATTTAAACCACAATAATTAATCACAATAAGTAACAATATTTGATTTCAAAATTATGATGATTTTGTAGTCAAATCACTAATATGAAATAAAATTATTTTTTCTACCTTTGTTGTCTGACCAATTTATTTTCTGATCATGCTGGTCCCGATCTGAGGCTTCTGCTTTCCTGTCTTCTCTTAGCTCTCTTTCTGTGGTCTATGGTCCATCTGCCATTTCTTATCTCTTCTTTTGTTTTCTTCACTTCTTTCCATCAGCCTATTTCCAGTCCCAGTAACCATCCCCAGTATCAGCCCTTTCCAGTCCTCACTGCCAGTACTTTCCAATGTCAACTTGCATTCCCATGACTGCCACTGGTGTTCATTCCCCTCCTTCCCCACTGAGCAGTCCCTTCTAGTACAAATACCATGGCAGCACTGTTCCCTCTAAGCTGTGCGCGTGTGTGTGCGCACACACCTCACCGAGTGAGCGCACATACTTTTCAACAGAGCGCACAAAAATTACGGTTCTGATTCTGATAGAAAACAACACAGACGTCTTAAAATTTAAAAGTTGTGTATTTATGGTTTTCACAAGTTCTACAATAATTTCTAGTGCAATCAATGTGGTGTACATACTGTATTCTGACATGTAGTCAAATTTTAAAGTATATAACTCCGAGTGTCGTTATGTGGCGCACAAAAATTTAACCTTCCTTCAAAAGCTGCACAGCTGATATTTTATGCGCACACAGCCTACAGAAAATTAGCGGGAACATTGCATGGCAGCCCTCTCAGATCTACTCTCTTCCAGTTCCATTCTCCCATCCCCTCGTATCAGCCCATTTGTAGCCTTAGCCCACAGTTTTCTTCCAGGGCCAGCAGCTCTATCCTCCCCTCCCCACAATCAGCCCGTTCCCAGTCGAAGCCCCCCCAATCAGCTCGCTTCCAGTTCTAGTCCCCCCTCAACCCCATTACCAGTGCTAGCCTCCCCTAATCAGCTCATTTCCAGTGCTAGTCCCTCCTCAACCCCATTACCAATGCTAGGCTCCCCTAATCAACCCATTACCAGTCCTAACCTCCCCGATCAGCTCATTGCCAGTTCTAGCCCCCCCATCAGTCCATTACCAGTCCTACCCCCCTATCAGCACATTACCAGTCCCAACCCCCCCTTGATCAGTCCATTCCCAGTCCTAGCCTTCCCTAATCAACCCATTACCAGTCCTAGCCCCCCTCATCTGCCCATTATAATCCTAACCTGCACAGTCTCTCCCCTCTGTCCAGCATTTATTGCCCATCTGTATAGTATGTCCCCCTGTCTCTTCCCTTTGTCCATGTCAGCCCCCCTCCCTCCCTCCATCCATGTCAGCCCCTCTCCCTCCCTCCTTCCCTCCCTCCATGTCAGCCCCCTGTCCATGTCAGCCCCCTCCCTCCCCCCTCCATTCATGTCAGCCCCCCTCTCTCCATGTCACCCCCCTCCCTCCCTCCATCCCTCCATGTCAGCCCCGTTGCAGCTGCCCTGCCCCCTCCTCCGCTCTCCCTGGCTGCCTGCGGCTGCCCTGCTGTTCTTCTACAGCCGCGTCTCCCTGTCTCTTAGGGAACCGCGGCTATACCTGTAAAACAGTTGCGGAGCCTTCCTGTCTGTCGACGGGCTCCATGCAGCATTGTCCCACCTCCAAAGGAAGTGGTAAACAACTTCCTTTGGAGGCGGGACAATGCTGCACGGAGCCCATCAAGAGACAGGAAGGCTCCGCAACGGTTTTACTGGCATAGCCGCGGTTCCCTAAAAGGCAGGGAGCCACGGCTGCATTAGAAGGGACTGGGAGGCGGTGAGTTTGCCGCTGCTGAGGAGCGGACTCGGCAGCGGCAGCAACTTGAGTGCTTTTTTTTTTTTTTTTTTTTTAAACGGCGGAGTGAGTTAAGGTGAGGCGAGGCGACCCCCTCTAAATCCTGTGGCAACCCCCATGGGGGTCGTGACCCACAGGTTGAGAACCGCTGTGCTAGACCAATCCAGACAAGTGGGTTGTGTTCCCTTACCAGCAGATTGGTGAAGACGAAGAACAAATGAAAAGCCCAGGTTTCAATGACATCACTCCTATGCCTCTATATGCCTTAGCTACTAGAGATCCATTCAGTATTCATTCCAGAACATATGGGAGAAACATGGCAAGCCTCACACAACCTCAATCGTGGGCAACAACGAGCAATTAGCAGTAGAGAACTATGTACAGGAAAGCATACACAGAAATCTGTCAGTAGAAGATGAACCTGCAGAGCCAAGTACAAAAATCATAGCAGACCCAAAAGGTACTATAGTAGCAGGAAAGAGCAATACAGTTTCAGGGGCTGGCCCTGGACTAGTAAGTAAAATGTCACCTTCCATATCATCCTGCTGGAACAGTCCAGACAAGTGAGATGTACCAAAGCTGCAACTACACAGGGCAGGAAGAAGACACAGCAGCTCATAGAACCCTTGAGCCAAAGGCCGTGTCTGCCCACAAGGTGGACACCCAAGTGGTAATGCTTGACAAAGGTGGAAAATGATGTCCATGATGCTGCCCGACAAATATCTGCAGGGACTACTGAGTTCTGCTTCACCCATGAAGACACCTGCGCTTGGGTAGAATAGATGCGCAAACACTCCGGAACCAGCCAGTTCCGCAACAGATATGCTGAGGCATTGGCCTCCTTAATTCAGGACCCCAAAGTAGACTTAGCCACCGCATCACCCTTGCGCGGGCCAGCAGTCAGTACAAAAAGATGGTCGGACTTACAAAAGGAATTCATAGACTTCAAGTACAGAAGAAGCACCCTCCGGATGTCCACAAGGCGAAAATCCTTATCCTTCCCCCAATACTTCTCCTTAGAGAAGAAGGGCAGGCAGACCACCTGGTTCACGTGAAAGGGAGAAAACACCTTAGGCAAGAAGGAAGGCACAGACCAAATGCCTTCTTTTAAAAGGATGGATAAGGATCTTGGCAAGGAACACAGTCAGGAGACGTGGCAGATGATTAAGCCTTTATTATTCCACGGATCAGGCGTGCCAACCCGACACTGGCCGTGTTTCGTATTACACTTCTTCAGGGGTTTATGGCTCACTAAGTTAAATACATATAAAAACCAAACACACCACAAATAAATTACTTATTCAACATAATTAAAACATCGTTAAAAAGATAAATTAAATTCATGACATATAAAATGTATAAGATGAGGCATAAACTAAATCAAGCATATTAAATAAAGCAAAACGTAATAACCAGTGATAAAAGTATCTCAAAATTTAAAACTATATACTATCTAAAAACAATAATAAATAAATTATACATGTATGTTAACAACATCGTTGACATAACATTTAATAGAAAAACAACTATCGTTGTAACTCAATCATTCTAAACGGAGAGAGAGGAGGACAGACAACATCATCTAGTGGGATAAACAGATGACTAAACAAATGTATAAAGATAAATAAGTGAATGGATGCTGATAAAACTTTCAGACCACGTGACTATTAAGTGAGATGCTATTAAAACATGATAAATGTGACATGGAAAATGTGCGTATTATAAATCATATATTCTCATACCGTTGTAACTTCCCGTGCAACACGGGCGTACTCCTGATCTTGTTGAAACACCAGAAGGATCTGGTGTGCATACAATGTGACTAGAATTGTCTAATGGAATAGATAAAAGAAATGTATGTAATTATAAACATACACATGATGCATCTGATTGTACAAAAAGCGTAGTTACTCACCTGTAACAGGTGTTCTCCAGGAGCAGCAGGAATCAGTCCTCACATATGGGTGACGTCGGCGCCGACGGAGCCCTCGCGGAGCAATTTTCCCCAGCTTTCACAGAAAGCCTTTGGGAATTGCAGCGCGCATGCGCGGTCGCCTTCCCGCCCAAGGGTGCCATCTTAGCCAGTCTGATGACATAGCTAAAAGACAGCATAAAAATTTGCAAAAAAACTTAAGCAGATGATTGCAACTCCACGGGGAGGAGGGAGGGTTGTGAGGACTGATTCCTGCTGCTCCTGGAGAACACCTGTTACAGGTGAGTAACTACGCTTTCTCCAGGACCAAGCAGGAAGTCAGTCCTCACATATGGGACTCCCAAGCTTAAGGCTACCGGAGACCCTAAGCACAAAAATGAGCTCCCTCTAGCTCGGCAGTACAGAAGGAAGGAATCTTCGCTGAATATATTACCCACCGGTAGCCCCCATCCGGGATGGAGGGTAGGAGTTGCTCAAACCTCGAAGAGATTTCGGAGGACTGCCTGTCCGAAAGCACTGTCCCTGCGGGACTCCCTCTCGAGACAGTAATGGACCGCAAAAGTCTGGCTCGAAGACCAAGTAGCGGCCCGGCAGATGTCTGCCAGCGGAACAGAGCGGAGGTAAGCCACGGACGTAGCCTTCGCCCGAACACAATGAGCCGTGACTCGACTTTCTAAGGAGAGTCCGGCTGCCCCATAAGCCCAAGCGATACAGTCAGCAACCCAGATGGACAGGGTACGCTTGGAGACCGGGAGCCCCAATTTATTGGGGTCAAACGACACAAAAAGCTGAGCAGCTTTACGGTGCTCCCGCGTACGGTCAAGGTAGAAGTTCAATGACCTCCTACAGTCCAGGGTATGCAGGACTCGTTCAGCTCGGCTGGAGTGAGGCCTGGGAAAGAAGGTTGGAAGTACCACCTCCTGATTGATGTGAAAAGGGGAGACAACTTTTGGAAGAAATTTTGGGTGAGTCCGTAGGACTACCCTATTTTTGTAGAACCGAGTGAATGGAGGATCAGACACGAGGGCCTGCAATTCACTTACGCGTCTAGCGGAAGTGAGGGCTATCAGGAATAAGGTTTTCCACGAAAGAAAACGCAGAGAACAGGTAGCCATCGGTTCAAAAGGCGGACAGGTGATCCGCTGTAAAACCACATTCAGATCCCAGTCAGGTGCTGGCGGGCGCAGAGGTGGTTTTAGTAGAAGGAGACCTCGGAGAAACCGTGCTACAAGAGGGTCGCTGGAAAGAGGTCTGCCGTCCACCGGCACATGGTGTGCTGAAAGAGCATTGAGGTGGACTTTGACGGAGTTGGACTTAAGGCCCAGATTAGAGAGGTAGAGCAGGTACTGCAAGATCACCGACACCGGGCAGGAGAAGGGATCCTGAGACTGCTGTACACACCAAACGGAAAAACGACGAAAAGCGACGCCATTTAAGGGCGTAGCATTTGCGGGTAGAAGGTCGCCGAGAAGCTAGGACGACCTCTTCCACCTCTGCCGGCAGGAGAAGGGAAGCAAGGACTACCCTTTCAGCCGCCAGGCCATTAGATTGAGCGATCTGAGGTTGGGGTGTAGCAGAGACCCCTGATCCTGTGTTAGGAGATCCGGTTGAAACCCCAGAGGGAACGGATCCTCTACCGCTAATTGCAACAGGAGTGGAAACCAAGGCTGCCTGGGCCAGCGAGGAGCCACCAGGATCATGGACGCTTTGTCCCGGAGAACCTTGAACAGAGTTCGGGAGACTAGCGGGATGGGAGGAAAAGCATAGAGAAGGTTTTCCGACCATGAGAGCAGAAATGCATCTGCCGCTACCCGAAGGGGATGTGGCTGACGCGAGCAGAAGCGAGGAAGTTGCCGGTTGAGAGGACTGGCAAAGAGATCCATCGTGGGGAGGCCCCACTTCAGAAAGAGTTTCTGGACTACGAAGGGATCCAGACGCCACTCGTGCGGCTGGAGTATCCTGCTGAGTTTGTCCGCCAGGCAATTCTCCTGGCCTGGGAGATAAACTGCTTTGAGAAGAATGCCGTGACTGACGGCCCAAGAGCAGAGCTTCTGAGCTTCTCGGCAGAGAAGGAAGGAGCCCGTGCCGCCCTGCTTGTTCACGTAGAACATGGCAACTTGATTGTCCGTCTGGACAAGGACGGACTGGTGAGAAGTCAGGTGGGAGAAAGCCTTGAGCGCCAGACGAATAGCTCTGAGCTCCAGGAAGTTGATCTGTTGAGCAGATTCCCACGCGGTCCAGAGATCTTGAGTACACGCCCCCTGGCAATGAGCTCCCCAGCCCAGGAGGGAAGCATCGGTCGTCAGCACTTGAGTCGGCTGAGGCGACTGAAAAGGCATTCCGAGCACCAGGTTCGGCCGATGAAGCCACCACTGTAGGGAAGAGGCCAGCGGTCTGGAGAGGCGCACCAAGTCGGCTAGCCCGCCGGTGGCTTGTTGCCACTGCTTGCGAAGGCACCATTGAGCCGGCCGCATATTCAGGCGAGCATTTGGGGTCACGTGGACGGTGGAAGCCATATGGCCGAGTAGTCTCAGGAAGCGCCTGGCGGAGACCAGGGACTGGCTGCGAAAACGGCCGGCTAGGTCCATGAGCCGTTGAGCCCTGTCGAGAGGCAGGAAAGCTCGAGCCTGAGGAGTGTGCAGTCTTGCGCCGATGAACTCGAGATCCTGTGAGGGGAGCAAAGTGGACTTTGCGAAGTTTATGACAAAGCCCAAGTACTGCAGAAGAGTCACCGTGCGGTGTGTGGCATTGGTGACTGCCGGAGGGGACGACGCTCTGATGAGCCAGTCGTCGAGGTACGGAAAGACAGAGGCCGTGAAGCCTGAGATAGGCCGCCACCACCGCGAGACATTTTGTGAAGACTCGCGGTGCGGAGGACAGGCCAAAGGGCAGTACTCTGTACTGGTAGTGATTTCCGGCCACCACAAATCTTAGGTACTGGTGGTGGCTTGGGTGGATGAGGATGTGCGTGTAGGCATCCTTTAGATCCAAGGAGCATAGCCAATCTCCCTGCTGGAGGTAGGGCAGAAGGATTCCAAGGGTAAGCATCTTGAACTTTTCCCGCACAAGGAACTTGTTGAGGTTGCGCAAGTCCAGGATGGGTCTTAGGCCTCCTGTCCTTTTTGGTATTAGGAAATACCTGGAATAAAAGCCTTGACCTCTCAGGTGGTGGGGCACCGGTTCCACAGCCTGGTCCTGAAGAAGACTTGCTAACTCCTGAAGGAGTAAGTCCCTGTGCAGAGGGAGTCGCGGAGGTTCTCCCGGAAAATAAGAGGGAGGGACCTGATGGAAGTGGAGAAGATATCCTTCTCGCACGACTTGAAGCACCCAGGCATCTGAAGTGATATTGGACCACCTGTGGGCGAAGTGAACCAACCGGCCTCCGGTGCTGGGAGGAACCAGCTGAGGGGGAGAGGCTATGCTGAGGAAGTCAAAAACCCCCACCCTGCTGAGCAGGGGCTGGTGGTGCAGGCTTGGGGGCTTGCTGCCTACGGGACCCGTTACCCCGTCCCTTGGCCTGCTGACCCTGTTGGGGAGCTGGAGGGGCCTGATATTGGGGGTAGTGTTTATAGGCAGCCGCCTTTCTCGGGTAAAAGGACTTTTTTCCCGAGCCCTTCTTTTTCTGGGAAGGGGCGGAGGTCTTCCTAGAAAGCCTGGTCCTGGTGAGAGTCTCCGTCTCGATTTGTGCAGCCTTTTCAGCCATGGGCTTGCCAAAGAGGTTCTCACCTCTGCAGGGGACATCGACCAACTTGTCCTGCACCCAAGGCTCAAGGTCAGACGACTGAAGCCAAGCCTGTCGGCGGGCACCGATGCCAGCTGCGGCCACACGAGCCGATGCTTCAAAGCCATCATAGGCTGCTCGGGACATGAATTTGGAGCATTCCCGAATACCAGTTGTTAAGGCTAGGAACCTCCGCAAAGGTTCCTCGGACAGTCCAGCAGAGAATTCGGCTAGCTCTTTAGCCAGGTCTCGAAGATACATGCCCATGTATAGCTGGTAGGTCTGGACACGACAAGCCAGCATAGAGCCCTGGAAACACTTCTTACCAAGGCCATCCAGGTTACGGGCCTCCCTGCCAGGGGGCACCGAGGAGTGCATTTTCTGGCTCTTAAGCCTATGCATGGCCGATTCCACTACCATGGAATGGTGTGGTAGCTGTGCTTTTTGGAAGCCAGGACTCTTGCGGACTCAATAGATGGAATCGACCCGCTTGCTCAATACCGGCGACGAGGCCGGACTCTCCCACATGCGGAAGAGTAGTCGTTCCAGCATGGGAGGCACCGGTACAGTAAAGTGCTCCCGGGCGGGAGAGTCGTACTGAAGGGCGTCGAGCTCTTCGGCTCGAGGCTCCTCCTCGGGATCCGCCGGGAAGGCCAAAGCCTTGGCCATATCCCTGATGAAGTCCGAGAACCGGGCATCCTCCGGAGGGGACTGTTTCCGAGGTTCGGACTCAGGTGAGTCCGAGGGGACACACCGAGTCCGAAAGGAATCAGGTGACTCCTCCTCTTCAGACTCCCAGACCGACTCCGAGGAGGAATCAGTGGGGTCGGCTCGGGCAGGCGGAGGCGTCGGCCGCCCCGACGCCAAGGGAGTCGGCGGCGACGACCTCGGTCCCGAACGGGAGGCCGAGGGTGACCTCGACCGAGGATCGACTCGAGTTCGCATGGACTCGAGGATCGGCTCGGTCTCCGGGGTCGACTTAGACGTCGACGTCCCGGCGGTCGGGGCAGCGGCGCCAGCGAGGCTAGCGATCAGTGCCCGCTGCTGGTCCATGAAGGCAGATAGTCTGCTCTCCAAGGCCGTCAACCTGAGTCCGACCTCAGGTGACCCAGCAGTCCCCGACTCGGGCCCCGACGGCGTCGGGCCCGACGTCGGACCTCTCGGAGGCGAGTCCAGAAGGACCACAGGACTTACCCGAGCAGGCAACTCCGACTCCAGGCGAGGTCGCTTCGGGAGGTGCTCCTTCTCCAAAGACCCGGGACGGCTGTCGGGGCTATGCGACCTGGCCCTCGCAGAGCCAGGAGCGTCCACCGACGCCGCCCTCGCGGGTTTTGTCTTCCGTCGATGGTCTCCGGAGGGAGAACCCCTGTCGGAGGAGCTTCGGCGATGTTCAGAGCTGGAGCCTCTGGACGCCGAGGCCTCCGACGAGGTCCGGGTACGGCTGGGGTCAGCGAAGATTCTATCCCGCTGATGCCGCCGACTCCTCAACGCTTTAGAGGACATTTTGCCACAGGCTCCACAGATCATTTCTTCATGATCCGGGCCCAGGCAGCGGAGGCAATTATCGTGTGTGTCAGTGAGTGACATATTTCTGTCACACTGACCACACCGCTTGAAACCACTGGCAGCCATCGGGGGAAAAAGGGCCCCTGCAAGGTCAAAGGACCGGGCTGCCAGTGAAAAACCGAAAACGAAACTGACCAAAAATCAGAAAAACCGAAAAATAAGGGAAGGACTCGCAACGGCGTCGCGAGTCCGGGCAGGAAAACGACCGGCGTCGAACCGAATTGAAAAACGAGTAAAACTCACGAAAATCAACTTTTTTAGCGGGGACACGACGGGTACGTCTGTAGGGCTCCGCGGAAAAAAGACGACTGCCTAAGATGGCACCCTTGGGCGGGAAGGCGACCGCGCATGCGCGCTGCAATTCCCAAAGGCTTTCTGTGAAAGCTGGGGAAAATTGCTCCGCGAGGGCTCCGTCGGCGCCGACGTCACCCATATGTGAGGAATGACTTCCTGCTTGGTCCTGGAGAACTATTCTTTCTAAAAATATGTGGAAGAATAAAAAAATAGGGAATAAAAGAATAAAATCAACCACCCGTATGTTATACAGAAGCAAATGTGGTATACTGGGGGCGTGATTTAAAACCTCAAATCACAAATGTGAATACTATAAATACTGAAACGAACACGATTAAAAGTGTAGTGGTTACAATATATTCATTCATTGTACGCTATACAACCAACTGTACATGTGATCGTGTGAAAAGATCTTTGGAATACGGCACATCTATAGACCGCCGTCCTGAATTATGATGTAAATCACGAAACAGGGTCATATTACTATTTGTGCGACCACCCGGTTTGATGGTATTTAAAGGAACGGGATTGGCTGTGTGTCTAATAAATAATTACTCTTCTAAAACGCGCCTGTTTTCAGAAATGAACACACGCACCTATCTCAAAAAATGAAGAAAAAACTAAAGTGTAATATCGAACCTTACCAACCGATCACATGTATAATGTTACTGTTGCCGATATGAGGAAATAATATAACAAAGATTTCTCGAAACCGATAAAATATACTAGAAACCTAATCGTTTAAATCAAGATTGTCAAAGCTGACAAATTTGAGCACAGAATGTATTGCTTTACACAGTTCATGATACAAATCCCCGATGTCATGCCATTATGTAAAACCGTTTCGGAAATAAAAGCTAGCATTTACCAACCTGTAAAAATACAAAGAGAACTCCGCACACTAGCGGATTGACAGCTTGTACACCTAAAAACGCCCGCACATGCGCTGTGAGACTTTAAGGAGCGGCTTGGCGGGAATTGTACTGGATAAACTGTCCTTTTTGCAAAAACAGTACCTATCTGTTAGTGGTTTAAAAAAATATATATGTGAATAAATAATAGTTACAACCTAACACATAAAAAACCGTATTTAGACCCTCTTGAAAAACAAGTTGTGCTTTAGCGATGTTTAAAATTTGCGCAAGAGATGTATTGATCTCCTAATGATTATCGTAGAGTGAAGTTCAAAAAATGACGACATTTGCATCTAACGATCTTGGGACAAATGTGATAATAATGACTGGACTGTACAAGTGGCTATATAATACAATACCTTATCAAATCTCTCAATTGGTTCTCAGAAACATACATTATATATGCTAAGAGATAGACTAGCCCACTTGACTTAAAGCATGTTGGGAAAAACATAACCACTGCTTATAACTTGTCACAAAACTTTAAGGGCTCTATCGGCAATGTGGTGTAGTTGATGGATCACCATTATAGCTCGCGCAAACAACGCATGTTCTATTGTAAACAAGGTGCGATGACTTTCACTATCAAAGATAAAAATATGCTGTAGATTGTGTACAATTATTGTACCAAAGAATTAAAAATTAAAAAATAAATAATGAATGAAGGTTATTAAGCAAATGCCTTTACTTTAAAATACATCATGATCGTTAGGACCAGATTCTAACTTACTAAGAGAAAAAGAGGAAAGAGGCAGTGAACCACACTTTTAACACATAAGAATACACAGATGCTTATTAAAGTTAAAAAACTTATATATGTTCATAAAAAAACAGTAAGATCTAAATCCAAATTTAGTCTGTGTGGAGCCATGGTGTTTAATAAAAAAATGAACTTTTGTTCTAACTTGAGAGTAGTTTTAACTAAGTCACCCCCCTCCAATTTTGTTGGACTTACTGTTTTTTTATGAACTTTTTCCTCTCTTAAATGTTATGTCAACGATGTTGTTGTTAACATACATGTATAATTTATTTATTATTGTTTTTAGATAGTATATAGTTTTAAATTTTGAGATACTTTTATCATTGGTTATAACGTTTTGCTTTATTTAATATGTTTGATTTAGTTTATTTATGCCTCATCTTATACATTTTATATGTCATGAATTTAATTTATCTTTTTAACGATGTTTTAATTATGTTGAATAAGTAATTTATTTGTGGTGTGTTTGGTTTTTATATGTATTTAACCTAGTGAGCCATAAACCCCTGAAGAAGTGTAATACGAAACACGGCCAGTGTCGGGTTGGCATGCCTGACCCGTGGAATAATAAAGGCTTAATCATCTGCCACGTCTCCTGACTGTGTTCCTTGGTTGCCTACGTGGCAGAGTGCTGTTTTTGGTGGTAAGGATCTTGGCAAGACACAGCCTGCAGCTCGGAAATCCACCCTGCGGAACAAACTGCAGCCAAGAAAATGATTTTCAGCATCAAATCCTTAAAGGTAGTGCGCATCAATGGCTCAAAGGGTGCCACCATCAGGGCCCTGCGTACCAGACACAGATCCCAGGAAGGGATCACAGACCGGAGGTGAGGACGCAGACGCCGAATGCCCCTGGAGAAAGCACAAGAAGTCCGGGTGCAAACCTAGAGACTTACTAGCCACCAGACTTCAGAAACAGGCCAAAACTGAACCTGAACTTTCAGGGAATTAAGGGAAAAGGTCCTTCTCCAGGCCATCCTGTAGAAAGGCCAAGAGAGATGGCAGCTTAGCCGCCTCAGAAGCCAAATGCCAAACGCCGCACCATCACTCCACACGTATGCTAGCTTGCTAGACCTCTTCTTAGCTCCAAGCAGAGTAGATACCACCACTAGAGAGTAGCCCTTACACGTTAGCCATCTCTTTTCAACAGACAAACCGCAAGCAAGAAGGAACTGGGTCCTCCAGGACAATCAGTCCCTGCTGCAATAGGCCCTAAGACAGAGGCTACTGAAGAGCCCCTGGATACGCTGAAGGTAGAAGGTGAGGGCCCTCTTGCAGTCAAGAGTGTGTAATACCACCGATGCCTGGTCGGCATGGGGTCTCAGGAAGAAGGTCAGTAGGACTATCTCCTGGTTAATATGAAAGTCCGAGACCACCTTTGATAGGAACTTGGGATGTGTATGGAGGACCACCCTATTCCCGTAGAACCTAGTGTAAGGGGCCTCCAGCCATGAGGGCCTGAAGTTCACTGACTCGGTGAGTCGAGGTCAGAGCCACTAGGAAGACCACCTTCCAGGAGAGATGCTGAAGCGAGCACATCACCATCGGCTCGAAGGGCGCTCGCATGAGTTGCATCAGCACCACGTTGAGGTCCCACTCTGCTGGCGGAGGCCAGATGGGAGGCTTGGAAAGCAATAGACCTCGCATAAAAGGAGACCAAGGGCTGCCCCGAGAGGGGTTTTCCCTCAACGAGGAGGTGATTCGCTGAAATGGCGCTCAGATGTACTCTGACTGAATTGGATTTCAGCCCCACCTTCGAGAGGTGGAGGAGGTACTGGAGGATCCACCAGGTAGAGCAGGAGAATGGGTCGATCTGGAGCTCGGAGCACCAGGTTGAGAAATGCCGCCACTTGAAGGCAAACGCCCATCTCGTTGAGTCCTTCTTCGACGCGAGGAGGATCTTCTTGAGATCCTCCGGGAGAAGCAGTGGAGCTAAGGCGACCCGTTCAGCCACCAGGCTGCAAGGGACAGCGAGGCCAGGTTGGGGTGGAACACCCGACCCTCCTCCTGTGTCAACAGTCCCAGGGCGCAGCCCAGGGGGACTGGGGGCTCGGACGCGAGCCGGAGCAGAAGCAGGAACCAAGGCTGTCGAAGCCACGAGGGGGCCACGAGAATCACCAAAGCTCGGTCCCAATGAGCTTTATGGAGGTTCCTCGCAATAAAAGGAATGGGAGGGAACGCATAAAGGTGGCCAGAGGTCCAGCTCAAGAGGAATGCATCCAGGGCCATCCTGCTCGGGTGCAGAATTGGGCCGCAGAAGTGGGGAAGCTGCGTGTTCGTTGGACTGGCAAACAGGTCCATGGATGGGGTCCCCCACTGATGGAACAAGACGCCGTGACCTCCAGATCCAAGCACCACTCGTGTGGGCGTAGGAGCCTGCTGAGTTTGTCCGCGAGGACATTGTCTTGGCCTGGGAGGTAGACCGCTCGCAGGGTCATCCCTCGGCGAAACGCAAAGGAGTAGAGGAGGATCACTTCTCGGCAGAGAAGGCGTGATCCCATCACCCCTCCTTCTTGGTGTAAAACATGGTTACCCTGTCATCGGTCTGCACAAGCACCGACTTCCCCCTCAGACAGCCCTCGAAGGCCCGCAGGGCCCATCGGACCGCCCGAAGATCAAGCAGATTGATCTGCTGCTGAGACTCTTCAGGCAACCACTGCCGCTGGGTGCACAATGTGCCGTAGTGGGCTCCCACCCCAGCAGGACGAGCTTGCGCTGTGGGGTCTGGAAGGGCATTCCCCGAAGGAGACTTTGGGGGTCCCGCCAACAACTCAGGGAGTCGTTGAGACTGCGGGAGACCTGGATAGGGTCTCTGAGGTAGCCGGAGGCCTGGCTGCCTGCATGTGCATGCAAGTATGAGGGACCACATGGATGGTGGAGGCCATGTGTTTGAGGAGGTGTAGCATGGCCCGCACCGTAACCCAAGCCCTGTTTTGGACCTGGGACACCACGGAATGAAGGCAGTCTGCTCGGTCCGTGGTAAGGAAGGCGGTTGCCTGCACTGCGCTGCATCGAGGCGTGCGCCGATGAACTCCAGAGTCTGCACCGGCTCGAAGTGGGACTTGGAGTAGTTGACCAGGAAGCCGAGGTGCTCAAGAAGGATCGTGCACCACAACGCTAGGTGGGCTTCACTGATCGACGACTGGCTCGTCACGGGGTCCACGAGGTATGGGAAGATGGGTATGCCCTGTCGCCTGAGGGAGGCGGCGGCCACGAAGAGGCACTTTGTGAAGACCCGCAGTGCAGACACGAGCCCGAAGGGTAGCACTCTGTACTGGTAGTGTTCCCCCTGCACCCTGAAGCGCAGATACTGCCTGTGCTGCGGGTGAACCAGGATGTGGGCGCAAGCATCCTTGAGGTCCAAGGAGCATAGCCAATCGCCCTGCTGAAGGAAGGGCAGCAAGACGCCAAGCAATAACATTTTGAACTTCTCCCACACCAGGAACTTGTTGAGATTTCTGAGGTCGAGGATGGGGCGCAGGCCCCCTGTCTTTTTCGGGACAAGAAAGTAGCGGGAGTGGAACCCCCAACCGTGCCGCAGTACCTTCTCGACCACCATTAGCAAGGCATCCACCTTGGGTAGATGCAGCTTTTCTTTTTTCTCAAGCAGATACCCTGTCCTCACTTGGTTTTAGGGGCTCTGTACTATCCTGGTCCTCCTCCTATCTCTCCCATCGCTCTTTCAGTGTGTGTTCTGGTGGCTCCTCCTCCTCTGCTACCCTGCTCCCAGTTGGTGTACCCCAAGGATCTGTCTTGGGTCCGCTCCTTTTCTCTCTCTATACCCAGTCCCTTGGTGCGCTTATCTCTTCCCATGGCTTTCAGTACCATCTGTATGCTGATGACTCCCAGATCTCTCTCTCTATGCCTGAAATCTCTCCGGCAATCCAGACTCGGATCTCTGCCTGCCTTTCTGACATTGTTGCCTGGATGTCTCACCACCGCTTGAAACTGAACATGGCCAAGACTGAACTTCTTATCTTTCCCCCTAAAACCTCCCCTCCTCTTCCTCCTTTCTCAGTCTCTGTGGATAACTCTGTACTCCTTCCTGTTTCCTCAGCCCGCAATCTGGGGGTTGTCTTTGACTCCTCTCTCTCTTTCTCCACACATATCCATCTGATAGCTAAGACCTGCCGTTTCTTTCTCTATAACATCAGCAAAATCCGCCCTTTCCTTTCTGAACACACTACTAAAACACTTATCCACTCCTTAATAACCTCCCGTCTTGACTACTGTAACCTACTCCTTGCTGGTCTCCCTTTGAATCATCTCTCTCCCCTTCAATCTGTTCAACACTCTGCTGCGCGGCTAATCTTCCGCCAGCCTCGTCATGCCCATATTACTCCTCTTCTCAAGTCACTTCATTGGCTCCCTATCCATTTCAGCATCCAGTTTAAACTTCTCCTGCTGACCTATAAATGCATTCACTCTGCGGCTCCTCACTACCTTTCTTCTCTTATCTCTCCTTACAACCCACCTCGGGAACTCCGCTCTTCTAGCAAACTGCTTCTATCTCTGCCCTTCTCTTCTACTTCTAACTCCAGACTTCGCTCCTTTCACCTTGCTGCCCCTTACACCTGGAACAAACTACCTGTGTCTGTACGCCAGGCACCTTCTCTAACCCTCTTCAAATCCAGGCTGAAAACTCACCTCTTCACTGCTGCTTTTGGATCTTGACTCACCTGATCTCCTTTTTCTTTCCCCTTGCTTTATTCCTGCCTACACCTTCTGTGTTTGTCTTGACTAGATTGTAAGCTCTGATGAGAAGGGACTGTCTCTTACATGTCTGGGCAGCACTGCGTACGACTTGTAGCACTATACAAATGCTCAGTAGTAGTAGTAAAGCCTAGCTATACTGTGCCCCACACGGAGTCTCGCATCAGGAGCACTCCACTCCTCATCAATCATGCCCATAGTACTCTGTGGACCGGAAAGGACTGAGGGAGCTTATGGATAACCCTCAAACAGAGGGTCTTTGGTCATCTCTGGGCCCGTCAGCACAGCATCCCCCACTATCCTATAAACCACAAGAGACTCTGATTAGCACCGGGAGATCATCTCAGTGGAAGAGCCAGACGGCCATCAGATCCTCAACCCCTGGGAGCTCTCCTTCCAGCTCCTCCTGAAACTGCTCCAGGAGATCCACTGGGCACTCCAACGAGTCAAGCAATGCCCATTGCAGGAACAGTATTGCTTCTGCCGCCACCATCCAGCTCCGCGTGCTGTCATGGCAATTGATATAAGCCACTGTGGTGGCATTGTATGACAGGATTCGTACCACTTTCTGCTGTACCAAAAGGTAGGAAGGCTTCCAGAGCCAGATGCACCGCTCTCGTCCAGAGATGCCACAGAGCCAAAATCTGGTTCCTCTTCCATGCAATTCTGACGCGGACGCTTTCCCCCAGATACCTGCCTCTGCGGGACTTGGGGGGCAGCTTCTCATTCCCCCTACTTCATCAAGAAGGCTTGATATAGGAGGAGTACAAACCTGGGGGAAAAAGAGGTAATACCTGCCCCCACAATTCCCCCCAATCAACCTGCAACGTTCCCAGGAGTGAATTCTACTGTGGATTGCAGAATTGAAGGCCCAAGGCTAACTCCAGACACCCACATTGAGTCATTCAAGATGGAAGTGGTTCACACAGAAATCATGGGCCCACCGCCATCCTGCACACCTACTCCACCGAGTTCAGGATCCTCCCAGGTTTCCCCGAGTTCCCCTGAGCCGATTCATCATTTTTCTGGCACAGCCCAATGTCAGAGAGCTGTGCTCTGAAGCTGCCATGCAAATGTCGTGCATGTGGCTGCTCCCCCAGTCAAGAAGAGTTTTAAAATTACTCCAGGGCCTCTGGAGGACTTACTGGCTGCCCCCTTCACTGAGGGCTGGAGTTAACTGGCTCCCTGATTTAGCCCATGCCGTTTCACTCAGCTCTGCTCTCAATTTCTTTTTGTTATTGTTGCTGTTTTCGTCAGAAGCAGAATTAAAGGGGCAGAAGCTTCCACCTCCAGCCCCCTCCCAAAGGTTGAGGAGGGGGAAAAGAGGGAGTTTGCCAGAGGAGGCTACAGAGGGAGAATGTGTAAGGGACCCGGCACCTCAGGCCTAGCAATGTTCTAACCAAAGAAGAGGGGAGTTTCTCCGCAGGAAAATCCAAGTCCAACTGAACAGCACAGGAAAACCATAGCTACACCAAAGGTATCTTAAAAGAGTTATTTTATTGGACTGATGCCTTTGAATAATTGCATGAAATTTGAGAAGGAGCCACTGTAAGTCTTGCATTTTAGAGGCAAAATGCTCCATCTTTCCTAATCCATAGATCTCTTCAAGTCATACGAGGTAATTCAAAGAATTCAGTAGGGACAGATATGTATTCCCATAATCAAGAAATGACAATGCCATCGACTGGGTCACCATACAGAATAGTCCAAAAAGGATAAGTACCCTTTTCAATCCCTGAATCATCTTTAGCCTAAAAAAAAAATGTAGTACAGATGGCCTTCAAAATCTGTGGTCACATGGATAAATTAGTCTACCACACACAAATATCAGAGTTGTTCTAGAACAGTGGTTCCCACAACCCAGTCCTCTGGGAGACCTAGTCCAGTTGGGTTTTCATGGTATCGCAATGAATATGCATGAGATAGATCTGCATACAATGGAAGCAGTGCATGCAGATCTATCTCATGCATATTCATTGTGGATATCCTGAAAATCTGACCGGCCTGGGAGTTCCAGAGGTCTGGGGTTGAGAACCACTGTTCTAGAATATAGAGGTTATCACCTCTAATCACTTGCTCAGTGGTCAAAGAGCATCATTTTCAATCCTTTTAATAAAAGTAGATACAACAAGCCAGTAAATAATCTCTTCCCATACCAAAAATTAAATTACATTAAAAATAAACAGATCATCTAATTTAGAACGAAAGTTAAGAACATGAGTCCTAATCACAGAAACCTTTATTCTGCAAAATTCAAAAGCATGCAAAAAAAATTATGTACAGGAGTCTCCACAAGCAGCCAATACAAAAAGAAAGTCACCTATTCCAAACACTAAGCGGCTTTTGACTCGGTATGCCATGAAATTCTCATCTGCCGGCTAAGGGAAAAAGGCATCTGTGGAACAGCACTCGAATGGTGCAAATCTTACCTGTCCGACAGATGGCAGCATGTCAGAGTCGACGGGGATACATCTGAACCTTTCCAACAAAGTCAAGGTGTACCACAAGGATCCTCTTTATCTGCATTGATGTTTAATATATACATCCAACCCATCTGTGACATCATCAGATCCTTTAATGTCAGTTACATGATATATGCAGACGATGTGCTACTATATATGCCAATATCATTGGACTGCCTAGACCTTACCCCGCTGACTAACTGCTTTGACACCATATCAGAGTGGCTCCTATCACAAAACCTGAGAATACAACACAAAAAGACGGAAGTCCTGTTCGTCTCGAGGAACACCAACTTCACCCCTCCTAGTTGTATTAACGTAAAGGATGCCCAACTCCAAGTTAAACCGGCAATACGCTACCTGGGAGTAACGCTGGACCAAAACCTTGATATGAAGAATCACATAGCCAACACAGTCAAGGCAATCTACTTTAAAATCAGATCCCTCAGACACCTACGCATACTACTTGAACCGGATGATTTCCGTACCATTTATCAAGCCCTTATACTCCCCCATTTCGACTTCTCAAACTCCATACTACAAGGACTCCCCCGGGCCACCCTGAACCCCCTGCAATTAGCCATGAATAGTGCAGCGAGGGTACTCCTCGGGGCATCCAGGAGAGATCACGTAACACCCCTTCTAAAACAGCTACACTGGCTCCCCATTCAGGCAAGGATCAGTTTCAAGATCTTACTGCTAACATTCAAAGCGGCTAAGGGGCTCACCTCTTCCTCTCTCTCCAACCTCATACAACCACTTGCACCAAACAGGCCACGAAGAACAGCAGAATTAAACACACTAGTTATCCCAAATGACACCACAAGATGCACTAGATCAACAGCCAACAGAGCCTTCCAATTCTGCGCCCCATCTCTATGGAACACCTTACCAGCACAAATCAGAGCAATACCTAATCTAAGTCAGTTCAGAAAGGCTTTAAAGCATTTCCTCTTCCTTAAATATCTCAATGGCAGCTCCGAACATAACCCCCAGGTGAATAGCAGAAGTGGTCAAACAGATAGACCCCGCAACAGACCAACTTCACAATGTAAATAGCAAGTTGTTCCATATACTATTGTACCACTGTTGTATATAGTTAACCAGGATATCCTTTATCAGATAACCCTGCATTGTATTTAGTTTCCCCTATTTCGCCAAGTTATACTTCCTGTTAAATGTAACGACCAGACACGTGTAAACTGTCGGATGTTTTCTGTTCAATGTAAACCGCGCTGATGTCTAATAGTGCGGTATATAAGAATTGTTAATAAATAAATAAATAAATAAATAAAATGAAGGGACGGTGATGATCAAATTTCCACAACACCTAAACACATAAGACAGCCAACTAGAGAAATCTGCCAATATTATTTAAAGGCCTCAGACAGGAGGGGGTGTGAGAGAAAAGTTAGCCAAATAGGCAGCAAGCCACAAGCCAACACCACCCACTTTCCTCAAATATCATTCATAGGCCAAAATGTGTTTCACAATTTTCTAAATGCATTTAAAAACACTAGAAAACACTTAGCTTAGCAGCAGTATCTCTTAGAAGGCGGTAATTCACTCTCTTCAAAGGCTAGATGTCTAGCAAGCTGGACAACCATCAACTCGAGTTTCGCCAGTCACTTCTATCCGGGCTGCATCAGGACAGGAAAGTGCCAGCTTCTTGAAACTTCCTTAGCCTATTTGGCTAACTTTTCTCTCGCACCCCCTCCTATCTGAGGCCTTTGAATAATATTGGCAGATTTCTCTAGTTGGCTGTCTTATATGCGTTTAGGTGTTGTGGAAATTTGATCATCACCTCCCCTTCATGGCTTAGTGTTTGGACTCTGTGACTCTTTTTGTATTAGCTGCATGAGTGAGTGAGAGAGCCAGAGGATTTATTTCATGTTTTTTGTAGCTTCAGGAGTCTCTATAAGACAGTCACTTCCATTCCCTGAGCTGGCATAAAAACAAATACCACAGGCAAAATGTTTCTCCAAATATTTGTCCATTTACACTACCCACAAATTTTGCAGATGCGGGGCCCAAAAGGTTATCAAAAGGGGAAGATAGGAAAAAAAGTTGACGGAAGTCCATCAAGATTCAATTTATCAAAGGCTTTGCTCATGGATATAGAATGAAAAAGTTCACGACAGATTAGCCTTTACTTTGCTCACTTCCCCAACATTCTAACAATTTGTTTTGGCAAGAAGAGCGACACACTCAGATGCTTCATTTCCAAATAGATGTACTTACTGCTGGTAATAAAGACTGCATATTTTGATTGGAGTCCGCTATTGTAGCTAAGTACACCAAGTTTGTGTGCAACATCTGTTGATATCTATCAAAATGAAAATATATGTCAAATACAAATCTAATTATTAATCTGCATTCTTTATATTCACAGAAAGTACGGTGTAGCGCACCTATGCTTTCATCTATAATTTCAAGCATTTAAGGGTGAAAATTACACAAACACACAAGAAAAGCCATGCCAAGTCAGACCAAAGTCCATCAAGTCTAGCATCCTATCTGACAGTGGCCAGTCTGGGTCACAAGTATCCAGCAGAATCCAAAAAGTAGATCTATTTCTCATAGCTCATTTCCAGGAAGGAGCAATGACTCGCTCAAGTCTATTTGGCTAATAATTTGTTATGATTTTCCACCAGGAACTTTAGGATTGCACTTTGTTAGTTACTTTGACCGCATCCTTTAGCAACAGATTGCATAACTTATGTGCTGAGTAAAAACCTTCTATGATTTGTTTTCAGTCTGCTAGTCATTAGTTTTATGAAGTGCCCTATTGTTTTGTGTTTGAAAGGTTAAATGTTCCTTATCTAACTGTTCTACCCCACTCATGAGTTTATAAATTCATAACATCTGTCACATACCCTCTCAATCATATTTTCTCCAAGCTGAAGAGTTCTAACCTGTTTAGCCTTCCCTAAATGTCTATATTCTTTATGAGATGGAACGACGAAAACTATACAATACTTAAGGGACCCTAAAACAGAGCCATAATGATATTGTCAGTTTTGTTCTTCATGCCTTTTTGAAAAATTTTAACATTCTATTTGCTTTTTTAGCAGCCGTGGCACACTGCACTGAAAATTTCACAGCATGGGTGATGACACCTAATTTTGAACCCAGCATTTTGTACCTGAAGTTAAAATTGTTTCCCCTACTTGCTTCACCCTGCACTTGTCCACATTAAATTTCATGCCATTTACAGTCGATACCCAGTCTCCTAGTCTCACAAGATCGTTCTGCAAATCCTCACATACTCCTATGGTTTTAACAACTTGGAATAATTTTGTGTAGCCTGCAAATTTGATCACCTCACTCGCCACTCTCATCTCTAAATCATTTATGAATACATGAAACTAGCAGTACAGACCCCCTTGAAGCACTCCACTACCGACCCCTTTTTTTCCTCCGTGTGGATAACTCATCATGTAGTTCTACTCCATTTCTAGTCTTTTCACTAGTTTGTAATCCACAAATGGGCATTACATTTTATTCAATGACTCTAATTTACTAAGAAGTCTTTCATGAAGGACTTTATCCAATCCCTTCTGAAAATCCAAATACATTATATCAACTGGCTCATTATCCACTTGTTTACACTTTCAAAAAGGTAAGGTTAAGAGTAACCTTTGCTTAACCCATGGCCGACTCAATCCCATTAAGCTATGTCTATTTATATGGTTTCAAGTCAGACGATGAAGCACAGCTACCATGTCATAATAGTACAAAACCAGTCCAGAATGTCGTGATCTCAAAGGCACACTTTATTCAATATAATTCACAAATCAGGAGTGATAAGAGCCAGACCCAACATGGCTGTGTTTCAGCAATGCCTTCTTCAGAGGTTCTATGGCACTCATTGTGGAATCACATTGCAGAAAACTCCTTTTTATATTCCTACATCTTTCTCCTTCACCAGGTTTTCACTTTCTAGCAAAATCACAGTTAAAATTGAAGAAGGCATTGCCGAAACACAGCAGTGTCGAGTCTGGCTCTTATCACCACTGATTTGTGAATTATATTTATATGGTTTCATCCATTATGCCCAGAACGGGCATCAAGCTTACTGGTCTATGGTTTCCTGGATTACTACTGAAAACCTTTTTTTTTAAAATTAGTGTTATATTGGCCGCCTGCTAATCCTAAAGTATTACGGCCATTTTGAATGATAGGTTACAGATAGTAACAGATTAGCAATTTCATGCTTGAAATCTTTCAAGGGACTAGAAAAAATACCATCCTGTGCAAGCAATTTGTTGCTCAAGCTTGTCAGTTTTAATCTATTACATCTTCTAGCCTCACAGTAATATGTTTTAGTTGCTCCCAATCATCACCATCAAAGCAGGTCTCCAGTGTAGGTTTGACGCCAACATTCTCCTCAGTAAGACAGAGGCAAAAAAATAAATTTGTTTTTCTGCTATTACCTTATCCTTCCTGAATACTCCCTTTCATCCCTTGGGGAAAATAAGAATGTCTTAACCTTTAACAGAAAGCACTAAATCAGAAGTGTTCTGATATCAGATGGTAAAGAATTCCAAAGAGTTGGAGCTAAAACAGAAAAAGCCCTTAGATGCATTTATTGTGGTATCCAGATACTTTACCTCCACAGCATGTCCCAATAAGACATCTATCCTATCAATAATGGAGTAATTAAAATTTTCCATTACTCTTCCGTTACCAAAATGTCTTAGTCTTCGCAATTTTGGTTAGCATTTCACTGTGTCGCTTCATCCAGTCCAGGTTCACAGCAGTATGTTGTTGCATTGATGTTGACTCCTGGCGGGCCTGTGGATAGTTGTCCATTTTGTGACTATTCCATGGATTTTCTTGGCAAAGTGCGACCGAAGTAGACTGTCAGGCCTTTCTGTCAGGCAGTATTCCAAGGTTGTCTCCCATTCAAGTACTACCCAAGCCAGACTCTGCTTAGCTTCTGAGATCAGGTACATTCAGGTTAACGCAGCCAGTAACAATAGTATACACCCACCATTATTTTTTCTCTCCATCACTCATGGAATTTTTATTCATAAAAATAAAAAAAAAATAAAAAAAAGATTCCACACTGCACTGTGTTTCCTGCAGAGCTATCAAACTGTTGGTATATTCCTAAGATATAGCACCACCCCTCCTCCAATTTGATTCGCCCTGTCATTTGAAATAAATGTGTATCCTGTTATCACAGGGTCCCATTGGTTGTCCTCCTTCCACCAAGTTTCTGAGATACCTATTATGTCTGAATGTTCATTTACTGCCAAACATGCTCTCTTCCCTAATAGTTTAAAGATTTCTGGCATTTGCAAAAAAACAATTTAAAGTATGTTTTTTATTTGCATTTATTTACAGATTTGTAGCAGTTGACGGGGAGTAATTCAGAATTATTTTTCTACAGTATCTCCGAGAGAGGAGTATTTAAATAAAAAAAACAAACAATTTTTTTTAAACTTCTGCATTTCACCAGTCTCTCTCAAACACATCCTTCTTTGAACCATCCTTCTTTGAACCTCATAGACAACTGGAATACTACGATCTCCACAGCGGCTGAAGCTCCAACAAACATAACCGCCACCAGACCCCCTTCCACAAGGGCTAGATGGTATACTCCCAGTCTCCGAAAGCTAAAAACAAAACTCAGGAGAACTGAAAGAAAATGGAGAAAAACCAACGACGAAAATGACAAAATAACATACCTATACGAACTCAATGCGTATCACTATGAGACTGACAAAGCAAAGAAAATCTACCACATGAAAATCCTCAACACCTCCATAAACAGACCTCGGGAACTCTTTCAGATAATCAAAAAACTGACAAAAACACCACACAACTCTGACCAACTACCACAGATTCCACCAGATCTCCTGGCCCGTCAATACAAACTACAGCGACCGCAAAACCTGCAGCTAACCTCACAGTCAACTACAGAGAACCTCCAACCCAACTTGCACAGTGACTGGATCACCTTCAAAGAAACATCAACAGAAGAAATTTCAACCATCATCTCCTGCCTTCACACCACCACCTCCCCGCTGGACCCATGCCCCACTAACTGGATAAAGAAATCAAAAAATGAACTGAGCACACCATTAACCCGTATCGTCAACGAATCCTTCTCCAGAGGACACATGCCAGACGCCCTCAAAACCACGATCATCCGTCCTTCCTTGAAAAAGCAAAACCTGGATCCTCTCGACCCAGCATCCTACAGACCCATAGCAAGTCTACCTTTCACATCCAAAATAATCGAGAAGATCGTCCAGCAACAGCTTCAGGAACACCTCGATATTAACGACATACTGGACCCTCAACAACACGGCTTCCGCCCGCTACATGGAGTCGAGACCCTCATGACCACGCTGATGAACACCCTCCTCACAGGAACTCAAGGAAGACACTCCGGATACGCCATGATCTTCCTTGATATATCTGCAGCCTTTGACACCATCTCTCACAACATCCTCATACACAGACTACAGACTATTGGGATCAAGGACACCGTGCTGAAGTGGTTTCAATCCTACCTAACTAACAGACAACAGCTAATCCGCACCAGCGCTTCAACCTCCCCCCCATTCCAGCAACACCAGGGAGTATCCCAAGGATCCACTCTGTCAGCCATGCTCTTCAATATTTACCTCCAGCCACTCTGCACAGTCATACGCACCCACAACGTCAGCTTCCACATCTACCCTGACGATATCATGCTCTATGCTCCCATTACAACCACAAACCCAACAGAAACCCACCTGTCAGCATGCTTCACAGCAGTGTCTGACTGGTTACAAACAAACAACCTAACCATCAATATAAAGAAAACCGAAGCCCTCATAGTAACAAAGGACCCAGACTTCACACCACCCACACACCTCAACATAGGAACTACGAGCATCCAAATTCAACCACAGATAAGATACCCGGGCATTATCATTGACCAAGCCCTCACCTTAAAGCAACAGATCACTAAAACCTCTGGAACTATATTTCACAAGGCAAGAACAGTGCAATGTCTCAGACCCCTCCTGGAACATCACGACTTTCGAACAGTGATGCAAGCCATGACACTCCCACATCTAGATTACTGCAACATAATCTACCATGGACTTCCAGCTACACACACCAACCCCCTCCGAACTGCATTAAACACCACTGCGAGAATCATTCAGAGCGCAAAGAAAACCGACCACATCACCCCAATTCTGAAGGAACTACACATTCTCCCCCTTGAGGCACGGACAAAATACAAAGCCATCCTACTCACCCACAAGGCTATCCATCAACACAAGACAACCAGCTTCGCACCCTACTGGCTCGCCCAGCCCACGGCAGATCTACTAGACAAGCCTCCAACGTTTCCCTCACCATCCCTCACAAAAGAACCAAATGCTCGCAACGGACCTGCAAACGAGCCTTTGAACTCTATGCTCCATCTTTATGGAACTCCCTACCGAACTATCTCAGAAACAATACCAACCTGCTATCTTTCAGAAAACATCTGAAAACCATCCTTTTCCAGGAATACTTCAACTCGACCCCCATCGAAAAACCTGCAAACCTCTAAGCTCACCCACAATGAACCTCTACCTCAAGGCCTATGTCTATGTCCATTGTCTGTCCTATGTCCAAAGTCTATCCTATGTCAGAATCATCAATGTTGCCTCCCCGGTGGTGGCCCTACCCTGTACTTAATTTCCCCCCCCCCCCCCCATGTACCACCGCTTTGACCCAGCGAAAAGCGGTATATAAATACAGCTAAATAAATAAATAAAAATAAAACCATGTGCTCCTAAATTGACCAGCTTTCTGCCCAAGTTCTAGTCTAATAGCTGCTCTCTCTCTTTTTGAAAAGATTAGTGCCAGAAATGTGATTCCACCCTGGGTAAGCTGAAGCCCATTCTTTTGAAATAGGTTCTCTGTTCTCCCAGGATTTTGTTCAGTTGCTAATAAATCTAAATCTATCCTCCCTGCACCACTGTCTCTTTGGCACATAGAAAGTTAAAATCCAGAACTTCCAGAATAGTACCCAGAAATGTTCCATGTACAGAACTCTTTCAATCTAAAAGCCTAAATTTAGCTTCTGAAACCTTCTTCCTGCATTTTCCTAAGCCATTGATATCCATATGTATCAAGACAGCTGGCGCCTCCCCATCACAGTCTAAAAACCTATCTAGGTGACAGATCAGATCTGCCACCTTCGCACTAGGCAGCAAGTTACCAAACAGCCTTTCACCAACCACCCAGCTATTTGCATGCCTAAAGACTGAATCAGTAACTACAATGGCCATCATAATCTTTCCCTTCAAGTGACACACCTCTGGAGACAAGTATTCTGTGAGAAGACACTGCATCAACAGGAAGGCAAACCCTGGCTAAAGGATTATCTCCTCCCATACCAAAGCTGATGTTCTCCTTCCAGGTGATCTTTCAGACTGGAAGCGAGTCTTCTCTATGTCTTCTCTGAAAATCTCATCTACATACCTCTCTACCCCAATTCCTCCACACTTGCCACTCTAGCCTTCAGAAATTGGAAGCATTCTCCAAGATCCAGGAGGTCTTTACATCTGTTATACATATATGATCTCTCACTAACTGGGAAATATTTGTGGCACTCTGTGTAAAAGACTGGACAGATCCCATCTCACTGCTGGATTGCTGTCTGCATCTTAGTATTTATGAGTTTGGTTGTTTAAAGTAATAAGGGAATAGGGATGCTTAAAACCATCCCTTAAGTTTAGTTGCTATATCTTATGTTATTACTTTATGTTTATTTCTCACAGAGCTGCAAAGGACCTAGAATGGTAAAGCATAGTTACTCATCTGTAACAAGTGATCTCCGGGAACAGCAGGAATTTAGTCGTCTTCACATATGGGTATCGTCGGTACTGACGGAGCCTGCACGGGAACGCTCCCCAGCGTCCAATAGGAAAGCTTTTGGGAGCATCCCACAGTGCCTGCGTGCTGCCTTCCCGCCTTTCCCAACTTTCCCTCTCCAGTTGAGTTTATAGCTGAGACAGAGAGAGAGAGGGAAAGAGAGAGATAGAGAGATACAACTCCTAGGGAAGGTGGGTGGGTTGTGAAGACTAAATTCCTGCTGTTCCCGGAGATCACCTGTTATAGGTGAGTAACTATGCTATCTCCAGGAACAAGCAGGAATGTAGTCTTCACAAATGGGGACTCCCTAGCTACAGATGCCAGGGAGAAACCCCAGAAGTTGTGTGTCCTTGTGAAAGGGCTCCACTTCCCCCCCATGGATCTCTGGCATCCTACCAGGGATGGTGGGTTTGAGTTAATTAAGTATGGAACAGGTGTTGAACAACCACCTGACCAAACAAGGCATCCCGGCGGAAGTCCTTGTCTAAGCAGTAATGGGCTGTGAAGGTATGAACCGAGGCCCAAATAGCTGCTCGACAGATGTCGTCGATAGACACAGAGCGAAGATAAGCCATAGAGACTGCCATGGCCCTCACATTGTGAGCTGCGACGTGGCCTTCCAAAGGAAGGTTTTTACTCTCATAGGCAAAAGAAATACTGTGCAATCCAGTTGGACAGTGTTCTCTTGGAGACTGGAAGTCCCAAATGACTGGGATCAAAAGCAACAAAAAGTTGAGAGGACTTTCTATGTTGCTGTGTTCTTTGCAAGAAAAAAACAAAAGCTCTTTTACAATACAAAGTATGAAGATTCCTTTCTGCATTTGAGGCGTGAGGCCTTGGAAAGAATACAGGAAGGTAAATTGCTTGGTTTAAATGAAAAGGTAACACCACCTTTGGCATAAAGTGTGGATGAGTCCTAAGGACTACCTTATCATGATGGAACCTTGTATAAGGAGGATCAGCCACCAGTGCTTGCAATTCACTGATGCAACGTGCTGATGTGATTGCAATAAGAAAGATGACATTCCAGGAAAGGAATGTCAAAGAGGTAGTAGCTAACGGTTCAAAAGGCGGCCTCATGAGCTGCCCAAGAACCAGATTTAAGTCCCATGCCACCGGTGGTGGCTTAATGGGAGGCTTAGTTAAAAGAAGGCCTCTCACAAATCTCGCTATGAGAGGATGAGAGAAAATAGGTTGTCCATTCAGAGGCTTGAAAGAAGCTGCAAGAGCACTCAAATGAACTCTCACTGAATTGGTCTTAAGCCCTGCATTAGACAAATGAAGGAGATACTCCAATAATGATTCCAGAGGTATCGCAAAAAGGTCAAGACCCTTCTGTGAGCACCATATGGTAAACCTTTTCCACTTGAAAGCATAAGAGCGTCTTGTGGAAGGTTTCCTGGAAGCATAGGCGGCTTCTTTTTCTTTTAGGTTGGCTAGTGGCTTATTACTTCAATTTTGCGGTAATAGCAGTTTCCAAATGATAGAATGCAGTAAATTAACCAAGGGCCCTTTGTCTATATTAATAAATTACATTGTGGCTGGTCGATTTAATAGTTAATTTAAAATAAGGAGCTGCCTACATGGCATAAATACATTTTGTGTAGTCCTTAATTTTATGAGATTTCCCCACTGTGGTATACATAGGTAGTAATTTGCAATTTTTAATTTTTAATTTTTATCTAGTTTTTACCTAATATTTATTATTATTTTTTATAAATTTATTTATCTGCTTTTTACCTTTTGGTATATGCACCCATATTTAATTATTTATTATATAATTTTTTTATAGATTGAGATACTAAAGGTTTGAAGATATGTTGTTCTCTTTTTCGTTTTATGATTCAGTAATTGTTTTTTTAGTATAGACGCCGAGATTTCAGTGAAGTTTCCAATTTGGCTGCTTTGTGTATAGGATTTCCTATTTCACACAGGTTGGAATTTCACCAACTGAAGGTATAGATTCATGAATAAATATTTTTCCTATTGCACCTGTCTCTTGGTGTGTACTCTACTGATACACTTTTTTCTTTTCCCCTCTTATGTGGTTTTAATGTGGGGTTTTTCATGTGCGCTTGCTTTCCTCTATAATTATAATGGTTTTCTTATATATATATATATATATATATATATATATATATATATTTTAAATGTTTTGTTGATCCATACATGTTCTCTTCCTCTCCCAAATAGGTGTAAGAATAGATATATGTGCAAGGATTAAAAAACAGGTGTGTGTTACTTCTACTCTTGACAATTTTAATTGTTATATTTTTATAATTTTAATTATTTATAACAATTTAGTATGTTATTTATAGTTTATGGTTTTTTATGGTTTTATATTCTGCATATACAACTTATTTATTTATTTTAATTTTTTAATTATCATTTAAGCTTATACTTTGACTTTTTATATGTTATCCAATTATTTATGTAAATCCATTATACATATTCAACATTGTCCTAAGGCCCATATAAAAATTTGTCTTATTGTTTTTATGATGTTATTAATATATGTTTATGTATACTTTTAGTTTTTTAGTCCACTTTGAGCCCCTGAAGAAGGCAGCGAAACACGGCCTGTGTCGGGCCAGTGGCATTTTTTGGTTAAATAAAATTTTGGTTACCCTTCAGAGGTCTCCACGTCTCTTTTTTGGTTTTGATTTAGACAATCTATCCAGGGTGATATTGTCAGCATCTATCTCATTAGCTTTTTCCTGCCAATTCTTGCCAAAGAGATTCTCTCTTGTGCAAGGAATATTCCACAGTATGTCCTGTACCCAAAGTTCCAAGTCAGATGCCTGGAGCCAGGCAATCCTAAGTGCACCTATGGCAATAGCAGAGGTTCTGCTTATGCACTCAAAGCAGTCAAAGGCTGCACGATTTACAAACTTGGAAACATCCTGAGCATGTTGACAAGTGCAAGGTAATCCTGCCTCTTATCATCAGGAAGGAGAGGGCTCATAAGCTCTAAATCTCCAGTGACCTCCTTAAGGAACATTCCCATGTATAATATATAGGAACTGATCCTGGCAGAAAGCATGGAAGCCTGGAAGGTTCGATGTCCAAAGGCGTCAAGAGTCCTACACTCACGTCCTGGAGGATTAGATGCATGTCTTTTTGCACTCTTGATCCTTCTCATAGCTGACTCCACCACCATGGAATAGTGTGATAGCTGAGTTTTTTGAAATTCAGGACAAGGAGGAACTCGATACATGGTGTCGAGCCTTTGAGAGTGAGGAGAAGTGGTTAGAGGTGTTTCCCACATCCTTAACATGAGATCATGCACGATCTCATGAATAGGTAAAAGTAGCTGCCTCCTTGGGAGCTTTAGGGTACTGTAGGATTTCCAATTCCTTTGCCCTAGGCTCTTTTTCGGGAGCCACTGTGATGGAAAGATCTCGAGCCACATCTTGGATAAAATCCTGAAAGGACATATCCTCTGGAGGAGACATCCTACGTTGAGGAAAAGAATCATCCTTGGGAAGAAGTACTCTGGTGTCAGCAGAGCTTTCAGAGTCTTCAGACTCATCCGAGGATTCAAAGTATCTCTGATCCGGGTGATCGTGCAAGGCACGATACCGGTAACAAATCGAAGTCGGTGTCAGAAGTGTCCGGTACTGACTTGTCAATACCGGATGGGTAAGCTTGACTCGGTCCCGGTAGAACACCTGCCGATGTCGAAGCAGTCGGTGCCGGTACTGATGGAATTGTCTGAAGCGGTTTCAAGGGCATCGAGGCCGTGAGAAGAGCCGCCAGACTGCGTTCAATAGCCAAGAATCTCTGGTCTATCGACGCTGCCGATGCTTGGGTATCCGTACCGGATGAAGCAGCCGGTACCCCAGAGCATGGCACCAGTAGTTCTGCCGAGGTTGGGGCCACGAGAACATCCTGGAGCCCCGTTAGTGCTTTGGAAGCCGAAGCCTCCCGCCGGAGCAATTTTGCCGGTACAAGTCCCTCAAGGGCAACGCCAGAGGCATCTCGATGCTTGGAAGGAGATCTACCCTTTGAGGACCGGCCAGATTTATGTTTAGTTACCTGAGATCCATCGGAGGAAGACGAAGCCCTGGAAGACGTCGATGCCACAGACGCTGCATCGGAGGGAAAAAGGGTGCTAAGCTTAGCAGCTCGGTTTTGCCGACCCCTCTTCGACATCATCCCACAGGCAACACACTCTGAAATAGAGTGGTCAGGACCTAAACATTTGAGGCACCACTCATGGGTGTTGGTGACGGAGATGGTACCGCCACACTTAGAACACTTTTTAAAACCCGAAGCAGGTTTTTCCATGTTAGATGAAAAATTGGGCCTAGTGCCCAAAATGGCGCGTGACACCTGAAGGAAAAAGTAGCTGGAAAAAATTCCAGAAGAAAAGTGTTTTGGGGGGTTTTTTTTAGAAAAGGAAAGAAGAAACCGGCGGTACCGGTGTAGCGTCGAAGGAAGGCAGACGCGACCACAAAAACGAAGAACAACGGGAATATTTTCTGCAGTGACAGGATTGCGACCTGTCGGCTCCGCGGAAAACGAAGAACTGGAGAGGGACAGTTGGGAAAGGCGGGAAGGCAGCACGCAGGTGCTGTGGGATGCTCCCAAAAGCTTTCCTATTGGACGCTGGGGAGCGTTCCCGTACAGGCTCCATCGGTACCGACGATACCCATATGTTAAGACTACATTCCTGCTTGTTCCTGGAGATAATTTATTCTCATCTACTGATTTCCTTTCCTCGAGACCTGCTAGATCAGTCCAGAGAAGTAGGCTGTGCCACCCAACCAGCAGATGAAGGCAGAGAAAACCGATTTCCAGTGAAGACACCACCACTATTAAGATTGGTATAGCCATGAAACGTTCCAGTATATCATGCCCAAGCTGAAAGTAAACAGAATGTTCATAACTCATAGACTTAACTCAAACACATATCCATCCAGAGACCCTATCCCAACCGCTAGCAAAACACAAGCAGCATCTAAAAAGTGCCTGACATTTACAAAACTGAATGAATTAAAAAAGGTGACATTTTACTTACCAGTTAATGTCCTTTCCTTGAGTCCTGCTAGACCAGCCCAAACAAGTCGGGTGTGTTCCCCTAACAGCAGATTGGTGGAGACAAAAAACAATGAAAAGCCCAGGTTTCAATGACATCACTCCCATGCCTCTATTTGTCTCAGTCTCCAGAGGTCCCTTCAGTATTTGTCCCAAAGCACATGGGAGATACATAGCAAGCCTCACACCACCTCAATTGTGGACAACAATGAGTAAACAGTAGAGAACTATGTACAGGATAGCATCCATGGAAGGCTGTCAGTAGAAGATGAACCTGCAGAGCCAAAGATAAAAATCATAGTGGACCCAAGGATACCGAAGCAGAAGAGTAGAGCAAATACAATTTCAGAGACAGGCCCTGGGGTCTGGTCTAACAGGACTCAAAGAAAGGACATTAGTGGATAGGTGAAAGGTTCCCTTCCATATAGTCTTGCTAGACCAGTCCAGACAAGTACGATGTACCAAAGCTACACCACCACTGGACGGAAGACGACACGGTAGCTCACAAAAAACTCTTGAGCTAAAGGCCATATCTGCCCGCACGTGGACATCCAAGTGGTAATGCTGGACAAAAGTGAAAAATGATTCCCACGCTGCTGCCCAACAAATGTCTGCAGGGGCTACCGAGCTCCTCTCCACTCATAAAGACGCTTGGGTAGAATGGGCACGCAAAACCCTCCGGACCAGCCGGTTCTGCAACAGATACGTCGAAGCAATAGCCTCCTTAATCCAGTGACCCAAAGACAACTTGGCCGTCATTTCACCTTTACATGGGCCAGCAAACAGCACAAAAAGATGGTCCGACTTACGAAAGGAATTCATAACCTCCAAAAGTACAGGAGAAGCACACTCCAGACATCCACAAGGTGAAGAACCTTATCCTTCTCCAGACACTGCTCCTTAGAGAAGGAGGGCAGGCAAACCACCTGGTTCACATGTATGGAGACAGCACCTCAAGCAAGAAGGAAGGTGCAGGCCAAAAGAAAACGGGCTCCTTTGGAAAAAAAAACAGATAAGGATCTCCGCAAGAAAGAGTCTGCAGCACGGTGATCCACCTTGCAGAACAAATCACAACCAAGATAGACTTGATCGTCAAACCTTTAAGGCAATACGCTTCAACAGCTCAAAGGGGGGCCACCATCAGGGTCCTGAGCACCAGACATAGATCACAGGAAGGCATTACAGACTGAAGGGGAGGACGCAGATGCCAAACTCTTGAGAAAACATAAGACATTCGGGTGCAAGGCCAAAGACTTGCCTGTCACCAGACCATAGAAACAGGTCAGAGCTGCCACCTGAACCTTTAGGGACCTAAGTGAAATGTCCTTACCTAGGTCATCCTGCAGAAAGGCCAACAGGGGGGACACCTTGGCCGCTTCAGGAGCCAACTGTCATGCACTGCACCAGTGCTCAAAGAAGCACCATATCCGTACGTATGCTAGCTTGATAGACCTACTCTGGGCACCAAGCTGAATAGAGATCAGTGCTTGAGAGTAGTCCTTATGCGTTAGCAGTCTCCTTTCAAGAGCCGCAAGTGAGAAGGGAGCCAGGTCCTCCAGGACCATTGGTCCCTACCATAATAATCCCCGAAACGGAGGTAGCTAAAGAGACAGCGCCTACAGGAGCCACAGTAGGTCTCCAAACCATGTCCTCCGCAGCCAATCTGGTGCTACCAGAACAATCCTGCCCAGGTGGTGCTCTATACACCAAATCACAAGCCCCACGAGGGGACACGGAGGAAACACATACAGCAGGCGCTGACTTGGCCAAGGCTGGGATAGGAGGGCAACTCCCTCTCCATGTGACAACTAAAAAAGCAGTAAACAGTTGCATTAGAGCGGGACGCCATCAGATCCATTTTGAGATGACCTCAACAGCGCAAAATTAACTGAAATGCCTCCCGACTCAACTCCCACTCTCCAGGATTCAGAGAGAGTGCCAGCTGAGGAAGTCTGCTTCCACATTGTCCACCCCGGCAATGTGCTGGGCTGACAAGGCTAGGAGATTCTTCTACACCCAGGCAAAGAGAGATCCATTTTCAGCATCACCATGGCACACCTGGTGCTGCCTTGCCGAATTACATAAGTCACCGTCATGGCATCATCTGAAAACACTCGAACCACCCGGCTCACAACCAAGGGCCAGAAGCACAGAAGAGTCAACCCGATGGCCATCAAGTCGAGGCGGTTGATGGACTACACTGCTTCTGTGCAATTCCAACAGCCGTGGGTCGTACAGTCTTGGCAATGGGCTCCCCAGCCCAAAAAAGCTGGCATCAGTCATCTGCAGGATCCAGGAGCAAACGTCCAGCATCATGCCCTTCCTCAGATGTCAGGGCTACCGCCACCACCACAGGAGCAGAAGCCTTCACCATCAACAGGAGCAGAAGCCTGCGCTCAAAAGGAGTGGAAGAGTGGCCTAGTGGTTGGGGCAAGGTACTTCAGGCCGGAAGGTCAGGGGTTCAAATCCCACTAGAGGACAGCAACCTTGGGCCGGAAGGACTGGGGTTTCTAGTCCCACAGGTGCTCCTTGTGGTCTTGGGCAAGCCACTTAACTATTTTACAGGGAACATGGGCTATGGAGGGTTATCTCCAAGTTATAATGCCCTGTTCAATGTAATTTCAGTTTGTTCAATGTAAACCGCACTGATGCAGAATAGCGCGGTATATAACAGAATATAAATAAATAAATAAACTCAGTAACCATCATCGAGTCAACAAGGACCACTGGGATTGTCACATGTGAGCACACATCAAGGCACCATCGCTATGGTCACAGTCATCAATCCCTCGGTAAAACTCCTCGAACACGTCCAATATAACAAAATTGATGGAATAACTCTTTAATAACTGAACTCTCCGCTCTTCATATTCAGCTAAATGGATCCACCTTTATTTTTGTTAAAATTATATAAGTCTTATTCAATCCTACCGGGAGGTCTCAGACTAGCACTTGCTCCGAAGACTATACGTCTACTCAAGAGCACCTGTGCTCAATTGCATCAACGACCTCCACAGTAGCTTATATCAGCAAGTATGGCTAGCTGAACTTAATCGCCCAAAAGGTGTCTGGAAGCATTACGTTTGCTAATAAAATTCAATGGTATTCATATTAATCAAAATCTTTTTAGCAATGAACTTCCCTTCTTAATATATCATAACTTATCAGATGTCGAGCCATACAGCTGAACTTTTCTTTTTATACATTGTATGATCCCACAGTCACCTTCACAGTCATCAATCCGACGAGCCGAAGATAATTCCAGATTCTGGGGACCGGCTGCACACAGAACAGCGCCAGGCAATCCAACAGTTGACTTTCTCCTCTGACAGGAAAATTCTGCCCACTTGAATGCTGAAAATGTGCTCCCAGAAACTCCAAGGATTGGAAAGGCAACAGCTGGCTCTTTTCCTGATTAACTGATCACCCAGCCAAGGCGTTCCAAAAAAAGACATCACCTGATATGCTTCTGAGAGGGAGCGACCTCAGATGAGCCATTTGTCCTGACAGGAATGGACACAGATCCCTTGGCACCGTAGCACCATAGCAGTCACCACCATGACCTCGGAGAAAGTTCTTGAGACAGTGGATAGCTCGAAAGGGACAGCAGCAAACTTATAGGCATAGCAAAAATGCAGACACTTCTGCTGATCCTCCCTGATTGGGAAATGAAAATACACCTCGGCCAGATCCAGAGATGCCAAGAATTCCCCTCGGCACACTGCTTGAATCATGAAGCACAAGGTTTCAATCCGGAAGCGTAGGATGCGCACATGCACATTGACCCTCAAAGTCCAGAATGGGCCAGAGGATATCATCCTTCTTTGGCACCACAAAATAAATGGAGTGCCTGCCGTTTCCCCGCTCATCCGGAGGGACAGGCACCAACGCCTTCAGGCATAGCAATTTGTCCAAGGTGGTCCCCACAGTGGCACCTTTGATCGCAGACCCACACGGGGAAATGATGAAGGCATCGAGAATGGGCTCTTTGCATTCCATGACATAGACACCATTCAGTTTGGCTAGCACCCAGTGATCCTTGGTGAGCTGGGACCATTCCTGAAAGAAGAGGTGAAGTCTGTCCCCACTAGAGGAACCAGAGAATGAGCCCCCAAACCTTCACTATGCAGCCTGGTAGGGTTCACCTCTGGAAGGGATTGAATCCCTGGGCCCATGTGCTCCACAAAAGAATTGGTAACGAGCCAAAGGCTGTAAGCAGAGGGGAAGGTGGTTTTCCAGGTTGGTAATGGCAATGGTCCCGAGACCTTTCGGAATCCAGCCAGTGTGCCCTTGGTGGACAGGCTGTGGCTGACTAAGAAGGGGCACCAGCCCTCTTCACAGGCCCCTTGGACCTGTCTTCCGGGAAGCAGTAAGATTTCATCTTGCCTAGGTCCTACAACAGCTTCTCCAAATCAGTTTGAAATAGAAATTCCTCCTTAAAGGCCAGTTGAGCCTACTGGGCTTTGGAGGATGTGTCCTCTGCCCAGTGCTGGAGCCAAATCCAACCCCGTGACAGTGTTGTCAGGGTACCATCCATGGCCACCAAACATATCAGGTCATACATGGCATCAGAAAGGAAGGCTGCAGCAGACTTCAAAAGAGGGGTAGTATCATCAGGCGGAAAAGACTGAACCCAATGGAACAGAGCTCGAGAGGTCAGGCTGCTGCATACGGACAGATGTAGAATAGCCACCGCCACGGTGAACTGACTCCTCAGCAAGAAATCCATCTTGCAGTCCAAAAGATCCATTAAGACCGATCAGTCTTCCACATGAACAGAGGTCCATCTGGTAACTGCCATGCCCTGCGCATCCAACCTGGGAATGTCAAGCCATTCGACATGCTCCTCTTCCAGGAGAGTGGAGATCTTCTTATACACCCTTAACCCTTTAGTGTGGGGGGGGGGGGAATCCCAGTCCAACTGGATCATATTCTTGATCACCTCTGGAACGGGAAGACAGTAGTGGATTTCTGCACCCCTTGAAGGAGCAGGTGTACCTTCAGCTCTTGCTCCGTGCCAAAAACATCTGTCAAGTTCAAAAGTGGATGAGACCCTCATAATCAATGCCGCCAGCTCCTCCTGGAATAGGCAGATCACACCGGTCTATGCATAATCTTCTCAAGGCGAGAGCACTTCCTTATCCGTATCAGAGCCCTTCTGCAACTGAGGCATACTCAACATTTCGTATAGGTCCCAGCAGTTCTCCAGCTCCAGGGAGTGCCCCTCACCAGGGACATTTAGCCAAAGGTAAGCGGACAGAGTTTCTACTTCCAGCCTGTCTGGCACAAGACTGTGTCCGGGGGCACCCGGAGGCCGCAGGGTCTGAATTTCCACACCAGATGGACCAGGTCTGTTGCAAAAAGGAAAGAATTCCAGGAAGTGCAATCCAGAGTCAAGATACAGCACCCCAACACCAGGGGGCACAGCTGCCACATCCCCCCCCCCCCCCCCCCCCCCCCGCCAAGGATGAAGAGTGACTCACAGCACAATCGTCAAAGCCTATGGCCGGCTGTATATCCTTACCCATAGAGTCATCTGTCACCTCCTGTCCTAAGGCAGCTAAGGACGGACTAGTTGCATTCCACAGCTGTGAAGGGAAAGCGGGTTCTCAAGGGAAGACAAACTATCAAGCAGGAAAGAATCCAGAGATGAGGCTCTTTGCTTGCCACAGGTCAGAATTTCCTGGAAGAAGACAGAGAGTTAGGGTAAGTATCACAACAGCACATGCTAATGCTATGTCAGCCAGCAAGCGTGCATTAAAGTGAAATTAGACTTACCTGCCAATTGTTGTTCCTTGAACTCTAGTCCAGTCCCACACCACTGGGTAGTGTACCTCTTCCAGCAGCTTGGACTGAGCATGCCGTCCTTTGATGACACCAGCATTAATACTGTAGGGAACGCCCACAAGCTCCAGTATGCTCAGTCTCCAAGCAGCTGGAGGAGGTAGTGAGCCCAGGCGTTGGACTCACTGAAGGGACAATTTAGGAGCCACCCCTCTCCTCTTCCCCCCTTGACCCATCTACTATATGCTCTCCTACTCTTTAGTGTTTGGGTCATATAGGGGTCTTCACCTGCTCTTTTAACCTTCCCCTTGAACAGACCCCATGGCACATCTTGTAGTGCGCCACTTCCCTAAGCTGTCTGTTCAAGCACCACCCAATTTTTCCCACCCTCTTCCCCACCCTTCCAATCAAATATACTTCCTACTTGGGCTGCTTCATAGTAAGCTTGGAAGCAAGGTACTGTCAAACCCCCTCTAAGTTTCAATTGCCATGGTATATGTCTAGTTACTCTTGGGGGCCTTTTCCTCCAAATAAAGCTACAAATTTTCCTTTGAAGCTTATGCAATTGATTCAGAGGTATCTTCACCACCGGTAGTGCCATAAAGTAAAAGAGGAGGCGAGGCAACGCATTCATTTTAACTACAGCCACTCTGCCTAGCCACAAATACCACCCCTTCCCCACTTCTCCAGGTCCTCAGCTATAGTCATAAATAGAAGTTCATAATTCAGCTTATATAAATCTTGCCACTTTTTACCTACTTGGACTCCTAAGTACCTTATCAATGTCTGAGCCCATTTGAACGGGAAAGACGTCCAAAGACGTTCTTCTGTTTCCGCCTCCAGTTGTACCCCCAACACTTCTATTTGTGACATGTTTACTTTATAACCCAACACCCTACTATATGTCTTTTTCTTGCAATAACACCAGCAATGATAGGAGTGGGTCCTGCAGGGAGAAGATGATATCATCCACAAACAATGATATGCAATGCTTCCGTGATCCCACTTCTACTCTCCTAATATCTGGGTTATCCCTAATCCGACCTGCCAATACTTCAATTATGATAACAAAGAGGAGAGGGGATAGGGGCATCCTTGCCGGGTACCCCTTCCCAATTAAAGTCCTCAGAATATCTCCCATTAACCTGTATTCTTGCTGTAGGGTTATTGTAGAGCCCCCACCGACTACCAAAATAGGAGGCCTAGTCCTATTTTCTCCAAGATTTGAAACAAACCCCCATTTCACGCGGTCAAATGCCTTTTCGGCATAGACTGCTAGGAGGACTGTATTCAGTCATTTGTTATACCCACCAAATAAGATTCAATATCAGTCTAATCCCAACCCAAGCCTGACGCCCTGGAACAAACCCTGTCTGATCATCATGTACAAGTTTCAGGTGGAACGCCTACAATCAAATTGCCAATATTTTTGCAAATATCTTAGCATCCACGTTTATTAGGTCGGTAGGAGCTACATTGGCTGATATTTTTTCCCAGCTTAGGTAGTACAGTGATCTCGGGAGAAGACCACTGCCACCCGCCTCACTGAACACCTCCATTAACAATTCTTCTACCTCTTCCCAGATCTCCTTATAAAAGCGGGCTGTGAGCCCATCTAAGCCTGGGGCTTTCCCTTCCTTGAGCTCTTTTATCGCTGTTTTCACCTCATTCAAGGTTATATCCCTTTCTAGCAATGCAGTCTCTTCCTCTAGAAGTCGGGCCATTTTGTAACTCTAAATATTCTCGACTCTGAATGCCACCCTCCCCCACTTCTGAAGTATATAAGGCAATATAAAACTTTTTAAAGGCCTTCTGTATTTCAGATGTTTTAAACTTTAAACATCTTAAATACAGCCCCTGATCTCTGGAAGGGGCAGTATATCAAAATGTGTTAAATATATAAATCACCTCCTTCCCTAATTTTAGCTATATGTTGCTGGCTCTGTTTAGCCTTCAATTTGCAAGAATCCTCCCCGCTCGATTATTCCATTCAAAATATGTTTGAGAGAGTCAAAATGGTGCGTTATTCCCTCTAATTACAAGCGCTGTAGTTCCTGGCACGTCTTTTCTAATGCTCTCCATTTCTGCCTGTTTGGGTCCTGGAAAATGCTCTCTTTGCAGCTTTTTCATTTGCTCCAATAAAATGGCCTCTTGCTTTGCTCTTTGCCTCCTATTATATGCTGCTATGCTTATTAACTAACCCCTCAAGGCAGTCTTAAGACATCCCATTTAACCTGCACTGAGGAGCCCTCGTTGGTATTAAATGTTAAATAGTCCTTCAGCACCTTCCTTATCCTTTCTTGAGCTTAATCCTGAGCTAAGAGACCCTCATTAAGGCGCCAAAATTGCAGCCCTCCCTTTTCTTGATTACCTTCCAAATTTAAAATGACCGGGGCATGATCTGACCATATCCTCACTTCCATGTCAATAAATTTAACACTGGGCAAAAGTTACGTCTCCACCCATAACATATCAATGCGGCTATGTGTGTTATGTGGGTTGGAATAGTACTTATATTGTCTATCCTTCCCATGCTTCTGTCTCCACACATCCATCAACCTACAATTCCTCAAGATGTCCAGCATATGTCTCCTCTTTCCCCAGTACCCCCCCCCCCCATCCATTTTGGAATTGTCCAATCTTGGATTGGCTGTGAGGTTAAAATCTCTTCTTAATATTATTTGCCCTGCCTCCAAGGTCTCCAAAACTCCTCCGAGCCTTTCATAAAACTCCCCTTGATCCCGATTTAGCCCATATATATTTAGCAAATTATAGACCTTCCCTCCCATATTTGCATTCACCACTATGTACCTCACCTGGGGATCTCGGATAACCGAGTTCACTACCGTCCCCAATCTACTAGATAGTAATATCCCCACCCTCCCTTTTTTCGGCCATGAAATATTTGATACCAGATACACCTGGGGGAACCTTTTACTTCTCAGAGTCCCCCTCCCATGATCTATTTAAATGGTTATATATCCACTCTGATGCTGTCGCCTTCCCTGGACATCAATGATTGTTTTTGCCAAGAGTTAAGGCCATGTACATTCAAACTAGCAAATACCAGTTCTTCATCAGACTTCCCCTCATTTTACTGCTTCCCTTTAATCTTACACGCACTCTTTTCACACATCCTCCCTGTGTCTCCCTCCTTCCCCCACTCCCCTCTTTACACTCTCCCCCTTCTAAACTTTGCCAGGCTATTAAGTAATCCAGCTTTTTCCAGTACTGTGCCCGTCATCGCATGCCCAGCTCCTTTCTCGTCCTCTTCGCTCTTGGTCATGTGTCCCCCTGCCCCTTTTCCTCCATTTTTCTATAATTCCCTTTTTGACAATTTGCCACATCCGGCCATGACTCCCCTTCATTCCCCCCTTCCCAGCTCTTCACATTCCTTACATTTTTCCCATTCACTCATTATATACATTCATACTTCCATCCCCCCTTATCCCTTGCCAGTTTTAAGTACCTTTGGACCCCTCCCTTTACTGCACCCGGTAATGCCAAGCATGTTATTCACTTTAACTATTCACTACACAATTATACCATACGTTACTATATACTGTAATCGTTCAGTCTCATTGCCTCTTTAGGCGTATTCATCTCTGGTTCTCTTCTCGCCCAGTTTTCTTCTTTTTGTATCTTTCATTTTTCCCCAAATACTGTCCACTGCTTATTCCTGGTCTTTTCTAGCGGTCTTCTGTTCATAGCACCATGCACATCCATTAGTTCCGAGGCTTCCAAAGCCTCAATTGCTTCCTCCACTGTAGTCACCCGATGCATCATACCATTCCTGGTAAACGTTAGGCCATTTGGGTAAATATACTTGTATTGGATTTGTTCTTTATGCAGCTGCTCTGTTATGGGTCCAAAAGTCTTCCGCCTCTGTAGGGTTCCAATATAAAGGTCTGCGTAGACTGCAACAGAGTGTCCTTGCCATTCCTGCTCTTCTCTTTTACCACATAGCTGTGAAAGCAAATAACTATGTCCCATGGCTGTTCACTGCGCTGGGGTCCGAGTGCCCTATGTGCTCTTTCCAGTCTGATTTCCACAGCTTCTTCATTACCCTCTCCTTCGGCCAGTAATGTTTGAAATATAGAGACTGTCATTGCTGCACAGTCTTGGTAATCTGGCTCCTCCAGTACTCCTTTAATGCTCATTCAGTTTCTCCGCTATGGCCTTGTCCCCTCTCTTAGTGCCTCTTTTACCCCTCTATCATCTAATGGTCCAACTGACTCTCACAGGTTTTTTGCTACGAATGTACTTGAAAGTCTTTATTACGCGTTTTTGCTTCCACAGCAAGCTTCTTCTCAAATTCTCTCTTTGCCTGCCTTATCAACGCCTTGCATTTAACTTGCCAGTGCTTGTGCTATTTCCAGTTTTCATCATTTGGCTCTTTTTTCCATTTCCTGACAGATGCTTTTTTGGCAACAGCCTCTCTGACCTCACCTTAAAACCATGCTGGCAGTTTTTTGGACTTCCTTCCACTTTTCTTAAAGTGGGGAATACAGCTGGTATGGGCTTCCAAGATAGTATTTTTAAACACCACACATACTTGATGTAAATCTTTAACCTTTGCGACTGCTCTTTTTAGTTTTTTCTTAACTATTTTCTTCATTTTATCCTCCCTCTTGAAAGTTAAGATAGTACTTTGGATTTTCTTACTGTCCTTCCTCCATTTATTAAATCAAATGCGATCATGCTATGATCACTATTGCCGAGTAGCCCCAACACCCTTACCTCTTGCACCAGATCTTGTGTTCCACTAAGGACTAGGTCCAAAATTGCTTCTTGGAGTAGCTGGTTCATGAACCAACCAGAGTGGAAGCCGTCATTTATTTCATCTAGAAACTTTATCTCCCTAGCATGTCCTGCCGGACTTTGACTCAGTCGATACCAGGGTAATTGAAATCACCCATTATTATTACTGTACTGTAACTTTAGTTAGCTTTCCTCTGTAATGTTCTGTGGACCAGGTGGTTGCCCAGCAGATCTCTGTTAAGGGAACTGAGTGAAGGTGCGCCACAGAAGCCACCATGGCCTGGATGTTGTGGCCGTGACGTGATGCTCCAGCAAAAGACCTGCCTGACCATAGGTGAAGGTGATGCAGTCCACCACCCAGGTGGATAGAGTATGCTTGGAGACTGCTACGCCCAGGCGATTAGGGTCGTAGGAGATGAAGAGTTGCAAGGAGTGGTGATGGGGCTTGGTCCACTCTAAATACTAAATAGGCCAATGTCAGTTTATAGTCCAGCGTATGGAGAGCGGCCTCCACCCTACTGGCATGAGGTCGCAGAAAAAAAGAGGTGTAGCGCCACCTCCTGGTTGAGGTGGAATGGGGAGACCACCTTAGGGAGGACCTCAGGATGCGTCCGGAGCCCCACCTGTTCCTGTGAAACCTGGTATATGAGGCATAAGCCACCAGAGCCTGGAGCTCACTGACCCTGAGGGCAGACATGAGCACCACGAGGAAGACCACCTTCCAGAACAGACACTTGAGGTGGCAATAAGTCAGAGGCTCAAAAGGTGGAGCGATGAGCTTCGAGAGGTCCACAATGAGATCCCACACCACTACCAGTGGATGAATGGATAGTCAAAAGAGCAGAAAGCCCCTCAGGAAGCGAGTCACAAGAGGCTGGTTGGAGAGGGGCTTCCCCTAGATGAAGTGATGTGCACAGATAGCATACCAAGATGAACTCTGATGGAGTTAGACTTTAGACCAGCATAAGACAGGTGCAGCAGGTACTGCAGCATCAGCTGGACATAACAGGAGAAGGGGTTGGCACCCTTTTACACACACCAAACTGAGAAGCGATGCCACTTGACGGCATACGCCCAGTATGTAGAGTCCTTGTGCGAGGCCAGCAGGACCTCGTACAATTCCCTGGGCAAGTTGAACTGGGCCAGGGCTACCCTCTCAACAGCCAGGCCATCAGGGCCAGGGACCCCAGGATGGGGTGGAAGAGCAGGTCCGGGGTGCTCACCAGAGAGACCTGGGGGCGCCAGAGACAGACTGAGGAGCAGCAGAAACCACGGCTGCCAGGGCCACATCGTTGCTATAAGGATCTGGGTGGTCCAGTCGAGCTAGACCTTGAAGAGAGTCTTGACAATGAGCGTCATGGGAGGGGAAGTATAAAGGAGATCTTTCATCCATAGAATGAGAAATGCATCAGCCACCACGGAGGGGTATGGTGCTTTGGAGCAGTAGCAAGCTAGCTGAGCATTGGCCAAGGCTGGCAGAGAGATCCATCATGGGAAGGCCCCTACGGCAGAACAGTCGGTTGGCCACCAGCGGGTCGAGCCACAACTCTTGGGGCTGAAGAACCCAGCTTAGGCAGTCCAAAAGAACATTGTCCTGGCTAGGAGGAACACTGCCCTGAGGGGCATCCCGCTCTCGCTGGCAAAAGTGCAGATACGGACTGCTTCTAAGCACAGGAGGAACAATCTCGTGCCCCCCTGCTCGTTGATGTAGAACATCGCCACCTGATTGGCCTGGATCCCCAGTTGGCACTGAAAGGCTCAGAGAGCACAGGTGATGGCTTGGAGCTCTAGAAAGTTAATCTGTTGGAGGCTCTCCAAGTCCAACCACAGGCCCTGAGTGCGGAAGTTGCCGCAACTGACTCCCTAGCCCAACTTGGAGGCAACTGTTGTAATGAGGACCCTCTGAGGAGTCAAGACCTGAAAGGACATTCCTGCCAGCAGGTTTGGTGGCTGTTGCCAGTAGGTGAGGAACTCTGCAAGTGAACGGGTGATGGTCATCCAGTCCTGCAGACACCACATTGCCTGGGACCACTGGGAACAGAGAGCCCAGTGGACCGGTCACATGTGGTGGTGATGTGCACCGTCGAGACATGTGTCCTAGGAGGCGCAGCATGAGCCAGGCAGAGGCTGGGATTCAACCCTGAACCTCCCTTACGAGGGCTGCTAGACGCTGGGCCCTGTTGAAGGGGAGGAAGGCTCTTGCCTGGACAGTGTCTAGCACCGCCCCTATGAATTCCAGGCTTTGGCGCTCTTGTAGGTGGGACTTGGGGTAGCTGATGACAAACCCCAGGTGCTCCAGAGTGAGAATGCCACATGCTGCACTTCGATGGCTATGCCATTTCTGACCAGCATGGCATCCAGGTAGGGAAAGACGAAAGGACCCTGCAGCCACAGGTGGGTGGTGACTACCGCTAGACACTTGGTGAATACCCTGAGGGCCAAAGCCAGGCCGAAGGGCAGAACCCTGTATTGGCAGTGGCTTCCTCCAATGACAAAGAGGAGGTACTGCCAGTGGTGTGGATGGGCAGGAATGTGCATGTGTGCGTCTGAAATTTAAGGAGCATAACCAATCTCCCTGGCAGAGGTAAAGCAGAAATGTTCCTGGGGAGAGCATCTTGAACTTCTCCTTCTCCAGGAACTTATTGATATCTTGAAGATCCTGAATAGGTTGAAAGCTGCCGGTCCCCTTGGAAACCAAGAGGTACCGGGAGTAGAACGCTTTGCCCTTGAGGTGGGGCGGGATTAGTTCCGCCACCTTGTCAGCTAGAAGCCCAGCGAGCTCTTGCTGGAGCAAGTCTCAATGAAGGGGAGTCATTGGGAGTTCCCCTGAGAAGAACAGGGACAGCGTCTGATCGAAATGGAGGAGGTAACCCTCCTCCACCACCTGGAGGATCCAGATGTCGGTGGTGATGCTGGACCACCAGCTGGCAAAGAACACCAGATGCCCCTCTGTAGGCTGTGGGACTAGGTCTCCTGGTGGGAGGAGAGGATATGCCCAAGGAGTCAAAAACTCCTACCAGGTTGCAGCTGGTGCGCTGCCTGGGCTTTGGGGGCCTTAGGCTTACACAGGCTGTGCCCCTGTCCCTTGGCCTGCTGGGGAGCTGGAAAGGCAGAGTACTGTGTGTAGTTTCTGTAAGCCGCCTTCTTCTTCAGGTAAAGGGGCTTTTTCCCTGAAGCCTTCTGTCCAGAAGGATCAGTGATTTGCTTGGACTGCCTCATCCTGGTCAGGAACTCTCACTCCAGCTCAGCAGCCTTGTCATTCATGGGCTTGCCTAAGAGATTTTCCCCCCACCACTCCCCTCCGGCATGGGACATTGACCAGCTTATCCTGCACCCATTGCTCCAGATCAGAGGACTGGCGGCAGGCACTAGTGCCCAAAGCATCTACTCTGGCCACCCACTTGATGCCGTCATAGGCCAAATGAGTAATGAAATTGGAGCACTTCTTGACCATCGAGTTCAGGGTCCGGAACCACTGAAGAGGCTCTTCTGCCAGTCCAGCCAAGAAGCCAATGAGCAATCTTACCATGTCTTGTAAGTACATGCCCATATAGAGCTGGTAGGCCTAGGCCTGGCCAACAAGCCTCAAGCCCTGGTAGCACTTTCTGCCCAAGGCATCTATCTATGGCACGAGCTTCCATGCCAGGGATCACCAAGGAGTGTATCTTTTGGCTTCTAATCCTGTGCATGGCCGACTCTACCACCATGGGAGTTATGAGTCAGTTGTGCCTTTTGGAACCTGGGGCTCCTGCAGATACTGTACATGGCATCAAGCTGCCTGTTCACAACTGGCACAGAGGCCAGAGTCTCCCACATGCAGGAGAGAAGCTGTTCCAGAATGGGGGGGGGGGAGACACTGGCAATGTGAGTGCCTCCTTTGGAGGGGCTCTTACTGGAGGATCTCGAGGTCCTTCGCCTGAGGCGCCTCCTCAGACTCCATGGTGAAGGCCAAGGACTTCGCCATGTTCCAGACAAACTCCAAAAAAAGAGAGGCCCTGAGCTGGTCCTCTGGAGGGGTTCAAAGAGACATCCAAATGGAGAGGGATATCGGGGGACTCATTATGTCTCCAACTCAGAGTCAGATGAGACTGAGAACCTGCCGGGACTCGGGGAAGCGCCAGGTCACCGGTGCCGTGAGGCTCCCAGAGCCCCTGCAGTCTGAAAAGGAGGTGCTGGCCGGGGAAGTCCTCTGTCCTGAATGGGACCTGGAATCGTCTCGAGACTGATGGCGCTCAAGGTTCAGTTCCACAACTTCCAGAGATGCCCTTGTAGTGGAGGGACCGATGGCCTGGGGGAGCCAGGCATTGGCCTGTGTTTCTGGGCCAAGAGGGCAACAAATTCTGCGCTCAAGGGCCGCCATTATGACCTCAAGGCTCCGCAGTCATCAGTGTGGGCAATGAAGGTTTCAGGCCCGACGCCGGTTCTGTTGACAGGGTGTCCTCGACAAGGATGGGTTCGGGAGACCGGGGTCAATCTCCCAACACCGATGGCACTTTCTCACGCCAGGGCAGCTTGGAGGGCCACTCCCAGTCATTGCCCTCAGCACTGTGCCGGGGGCTCTGATGCCAGTGGACCATGGGACTTACCCACAGCTCTGGCATCACCACCAGATGATGCCACCGATTACGTCCGGCTCTTCGGGAAATGGCCCTAGGAAGAGGATCCCCTGACGCCCTGCAACCTCAGGGCTCAGAATATGCATAGCCATCATGTGAGGCCGAGGCTACTGCGGCAGCCCCCGAGGGCGCCGGCTCCACAAGCGATGCTGGAGCTGAGACGGAGGTCTTCCTGAACATGGATAAGAACATAAGAAGAACATAAGATATGCCATACTGGGTCAGACCAAGGTCCATCAAGCCCAGTATTCTGTTTCCAACAGTGGCCAATCTAGGTCATACGTACCTAGCAGTTTCCCCAAGGGACACAGGTTCCACAATGCTTGTATTGGTTCAAGCATTGATATCCTGGGTCCCTTCTTAATAATGGTTTATGGACCTTTCCTCCAGGAACTTGTCCAAACCTTTTTTAAACCCAGCTACACTAACAGCCTTTACTACATCCTCCGGTAACAAATTCCAGAGTTTGATTACACGTTGAGTGAAAAAATATTTTCTTTTATTAGTCTTAAATAGTTTACCCTGTAGCTTCATTGCATGTCCCCTAGTCTTTCTATATTCTGATAACGTAAACAATCGATCTACGTTTACCCGTTCCACTCCGTTCATTAATTTATAGACTTCTATCATATCTCCCCTCAGCCGTCTCTTTTCCAGGTTAAAGAGCCCCAACCTTTTTAGCCTTTCTTCATAGGAGTAGCCTTCCATCCCCTTTACCATTTTGGTGGCTCTTCTCTGAACCTTTTCTAAAATCGCTATATCCTTTTTAAGATACGGCGACCAGAATTGCACACAATATTCAAGGTGCGGTCTCACCATGGAATGATATAGAGGCATTATAATATCTTTTGTTTTATTTTCCATTCCTTTCCTTATCATACCTAGCATTCTATTTGCTCTCTTGGCCGCCGCTGCACACTGGGCCGAGGGTTTTAACATGGTATCCACAAGGACGCCTAAATCTTTTTCTTGGGTGGTGGTTCCTAATGTGGAACCTTGCATCGTGTAACCATAGTTTGGGTTGTTCTTCCCTAGGTGCATAACCTTGCACTTCTCCACATTAAATTTCATCTGCCATTTTGATGCCCAGTCTTCCAATTTATCAAGATCCTCTTGCAATTTTCCACAATCCTCCTGGGTTTTAACAACTTTAAATAGTTTTGTGTCATCAGCAAATTTGATAACCTCACTCGTTATTCCACTTTCCAGGTCATTTATGAATATGTCAAAAAGCAGCGGACCCAGCACAGATGCTTGCTGCTTCTCTCAGTTCCTCCATTCCTTGCTCATCAATTGCTGACAGAGCCCACAGGAGGAGTCATCGTGGTCCGCAACGAGGTAACAGAGGCAGCAGTCATGCAGGTCCGTGCGGGACATGGTGTGCCCGCAGCAGTCGCACTGTTTGAACCCACTGACCAAAGACACAGCAGGGAAGACGGCACCCACAAGATCAAATTCAAATGTCCCAGCCAGGGAGCGCGCGAGGATTCCCACACACCAAGGTAAGACCCTGAAGGTCCAAAAAGACCTGAGAAAAACACGGTGCCGAGGTGGCAGCAGACCTAGGGAGGCGAGAAGGCACCGGTACGTGTACCAGAGAAGAAAAAACAAGAGAAAAGAAAAAAGATCAACCTTTTCCGGGGTGCTGAGAAATGTCCAATGGATTCAGCGGTAAAAAGAAGACTGAGGCAAGATGGCACCCCTGAGCAGGAAGGCAACCACGCATGCATGGTGGATCTCCCAAAGGCTTTCTTTGAAAACCGGGGAGAGCTTACTGTGCGGGCTCCGTCAGTGTAGACAGCACTCATATGCGAGGACAGACTTCCTGCTTGTTCCCGGAGAACCAAGAGTGTTTTGTCCAGTATAATCATACTTTATATACTCCCAGATGACATGCTCCTACCTGTTATATAGTCACAGATGTCGATGGAAATTTTGATTCAGAAATTTATTTATGTTTTTATCTTATTTAGCTAACAACTTTTATATACCGCTGTATCTAAAAGTCAGTAGTGTACAGGTAACAAATTTAACAGTACGTGGAATTTGAAGAGTTTGAAGTACTCTCTGGTCTTAATTAAACCTGGACAAAATCAGAGGTTATACCCACACAGGTAGGGATTAAGGAAAATTGGCAAGGAATGTTTTTACTAAGATAGATGGACACAGTATTTAAGTATTTAGGGATACAACTGCCTAGTAATCTCATTAAGTTATATGACTTGAATGTCCAAATGTTGCTTAAGGACACCAAAGTGAAGAGATCTCCCTTTGATACTGACATCAAAAGGCGCTGTCTAAAATGGCACTCTTCTCTAAATGGCTTTATGCGTTACAAGTACTGCCCATCATTTTGACAAACACAGTCTTAAAACTAATGCAATATCTACATGGACTTTTACGGAAAGGGACACAGGCCAGGGTAAATACTGGTACCTTAGAGAGCATGGAAGGGGGGGGGGATGGAACTGCCAAACCTGGAAAGTTAAATATAACATAGAATTAGCAACATTATAATAGACAATTTTTGGACTACATCCCTCAATAGATGAGGGGAATTTAACGTCCCCATTATCATTCAAATATCTTCAAATGAAAGCTTCTCGCATGGATGTAGAATTAAAGGCAGTTATGTTTACTTCGGTTAGGAAGGCTTGAGGGTATGCTATGTAGTAAATTGAAGTGGTCACTGCAGAGTGGTAACATGAGATTTTCCTTCAGGGATATGAGAGAGGTTTTTTTGAGATTTGAGAAAAACCTAGCACTTCCAAACAGAGCATTTAGTGGCAAAGTATGGCACACTTTTAAAGGTCAAGGAATGAAGATTAGATATGAATTTACTAGCAAGGATATAATTTGCTTATCTCCAGGTGCATAGTTATATATGAAGGTTGCAACAAGCAGACCTGTCAGCACAATGGTGTGCTAGGTTAGAGGAAATAATGTTATCAGAAAGCGTGAAAAGGATTTCTATATTATCCCTGCAGACAGAGGTTGCAGATATGGTCACTATTGAGTGCAAATGTTTTGGTGACAATTTGGAATAACGAAGTGGGAATAAATCTAACTGAAGAAGAGCTCCTTCGAGCTTTGGCATCTATCCCACAACTAGTAAGTAACACAGAGTTGAGGGAACTGCAATATAAAGTGTATGCTGTACTTCACCCCTAAGGTGACATTTTACTTATGAGATAATGTCCTTTCCTCAAGTCTTGCTAGACCAGTCCAGACAAGCGAGTTGTATTCCCCCTACTAGCAGATTGGTGGAGACAAAGAACCACTGAAAATACCAGGTTTCAATGACATCATGCCCATGCCTCTATCCACCTCAGCCACCAGAGGTCTCTTCAGTATCAGTTCCAAAGCATATGGAAGAATATGACAGCCCTCACACAACCTCAATGTGGGCAACAATGAGTAATCAAATAGTAGAGAACTATATACAAGCAAGCATAAACAGAAGGCTTTCAGTAGAAGATGGACCTGCAGAACCAAATATATAAACATCATAGCAGACCCCAGGGTACCGCCACAGAAGAACAAAGTTCCAGGGGGTGGGCCATGGACTGGTCTAGCAGGGCTCAAGTAAAATGTCACCTTCCATATCGTCCTGTTAGACTAATACAGACAAGTGGGCCATACCAAAGCTACTGGGCGGGAAGAAGACACAGTAGCTCGCAAAACCTTTCAGCGAAAGGCCATGTCCACCCAAGCGTGGACATCCAAGCAGAAATGCTTGACAAAAGTGTAAAGTGATACCCATGTTGCCACCCAACTAATGTCTGCAGGGGCTACCAAGCTCCGCTCGGCCCACGAGGACGCTTGCGCTCAGGTAGAATGGGCACACAAACCCTCCAAAACCAGCTAGTTCCACAACAAATATGCAAGGCAACCCAATGTAGACTTAGCTGTCGCGTCACTGTTGCGTGGGCCAGCAAAAAAAACAAACAAAAAAAAACCACTACAAAAAAATGGTTTGACTTACGAAAAAGAATTTGTAACCTCTAAGTACTGGAAAAGCGCCCTCTGGACATCCACAAGGCGAAGATCCTTAACCTTCCCCTGCTCCTTAGAGAAGCAGAGCAGGCAAACACCTGGTTCACATAAAAGGAGAAATCACCTTAGGTAAGAAGGAAGACACAGGTGAAATGGAAACAGCCTCTTCAGAAAAGATAGGACAGGATCTCAGCAAGATGGGGCCTGCCACTTGGAAATCCACCTCGCAAAACTAATCACAACTTCTGTTTCTTGACTAGTTCTATCTGACTGCACATTTTGGTGTGCTTTTTTCTCTCCTTCTCCCTATTCCTCTCGAGTTGGTATATTCAGTCCTCCGTGTTTGTTTGTTTTTTACCTTGCCTGATTTTTTTTTTTTTTAAGCAGGGCACATTCTGTGGACTCTGGCTGCTTGTGTGCGCATCCTCTTCCTTTTTATCCCACCCTCCCTCCCCACAACACACCCTTCCTCCCCACAACACACCCATGGCAAAATCCAAGGGCCTTTACTCAGTACTCATCCTTCTTGATCTCTCTGCTGCTTTTGACACCATTGACCACAACCTTGTCCTCACTTGGTTTTAAGGGCTCTGTGCTATCTCTCCTATCGCTCTTTCAGTGTTTGTTCTGGTGGATCCTCCTCTACTGCTATCCTGCACTCAGTTGGTGTACCCCAAGGACCAGTCTTGGGTCCACTCCTTTTCTCTCTATACCCAGTCCCTTGGTGCACTTATCTCTTCCCATGGCTTTCAATACCATCTTTGCACTGATGACTCCCAGATCTACCTCTCTGGCAATCCAGGTCCAGATCTCTGCTAGCCTTTCTGATATTGCTGCTCAGATATCTGGCCGCCACTTGAAACTGAACAAGGCCAAAACTGAGCTTCTTATTTTTCCCCCTAAACCTCTCCTCTCTCCTTCCTCCTTTCTGTGCGCATAACTCTCTACTCCCCTCTATCTCCTCAGCTCACAACCTTGCGATCATCTTTGACTCCTCTCTCTCCTTCTCCACATACATCCAACTGACAGCTAAAACCTGCCGTTTCTTTCTCTGAACACTACTAAAACATTTACCCACTCCTTAGTCATCTCCCGTCTAGACTATTGTAACCTGCTCCTTGCTGGTCTCCCTGAGTCATCTCTCTCCCCTTCAATCTGTTCAACACTCTGCTGCGTGGCTAATCTTCCGCCAACCTCGTCATGCTCATATTACCCTCTTTTTAAGTCTCTTCATTGGTTTCCTATCTGTTTCCGCATCCAGTTCAAACTTTTCCTGCTGACCTATAAGTGCATTCCCTCTACAGCTCCTCATTACTTTTCCTCTCTTATCTCTTCCTACACCCCTCCTCGAGAACTCTGCTCTTGTGGCAAATCGCTTCTATCTGTGCCCTTCTCTTCTACTGCTAACTCTGGAATTTCTTCCAAACATAAGAAGCAGCAAGGTGAGAGGAGTGAACTACCCAAGTCTGTACGTCGGGTGCTTTCTCTGACCCTTTTCAAATCCGGACTGAAAACTCACCTCTTCGCCGCCGCTTTTGGATCTTGACTCACCTGATGTCCTTTGTGTTTCCTTAGCATTCCCCCTAGCTGTATCCCATGTCTACAGCTACTGTGTTGTCCGTCTCTATTAGATTATAAGCTCCGATGAGCAGGGACCGTCTTTTACATATGCCTATGCAGCGCTGCATATGCCTTGTAGTTCTATACCAATGTTCAGTAGTAGTAGTAGTAGTAGTAGTACAAACAAGACCATCTTCAGCATCAAATCCTTCAGAGTAGCGTACACCAACGGCTCAAAGGGTTCCAACATCAGTGTCCTGAGCATCAGACACAGACCCCAGGAAGGGGAGACAAACCTGAGGGGAGGACGCAGATGCCGAACCCCCTGAAGAAAGCGCAAAACATCCAGGTGTAAGGCTATAGACTTACCAGCCACCAGACCTCTTAAACAGGTCAAAGTTGCCACCTGATCCTTCAGAGAGCTAAGAGAAAGACCCTTTCCCAGACCACCCTGCAGAAAGGACAACAGAGTTAGCACTTTGGCCACCTCAGGAGCCAGCTTCTGTGTGTTGCATCATCACTCGAAGAGATACCAGACCTGCATGTACGCCAAGTTGGTAGACCACCTCCGGGCTCCGAGCAGAGTGTAAACCACCACTGAAGAGTAGTTCTTACGCCCTAGTAGTCTCCTTTCAAGAGCCAAGCTGTAAGCGAGAAGGGAACTGGGTCTTCCAGGACAAATCGGTCCCTGATGCAATAGGCCCCAAGACGGAGACAGACGAAGAGGGGGTGCTTGCAAGAGAACCATCAAATTTCCAAACTATGTTCTCCTCAGCCAATCCGGCACCACCAGAATAATCCTTCCTGGGTGGGCTCTATATGCTGAAATCACACACCCCACCAAGGGCCATGGAGAAAAATCATACAGCAGGCCTCGACTACTGATCCCGTTCCAAAAAGGGTCTCCATTGCAAAAAAAGTAAGCTTGTGTAAGCACTTGAATACAAATTCTCTGTGACAGTTCTTAAAAAGGTTTTTTTTATTTGTTTCATTTTCAAAAGCTAATTATTTTTCTGCTACACTGTAGCTGTACTGCAAAGGAAATTTTGTGTGTTCTTTGGTAAAAGTTATTTTACTGCTGCTAGATATCTTTTTGTCCTCCTCTAGCCTTTAAATTCAAAGAGGTAAGCAAGCTCTTTGAAGTCACTGACCTCATTAGGTGTTTGGTCCCCCCTTCCCATCCTATCTCCCACCCACCCCATATAAGAATTCTTGCTATATAGGGCAACTCCCATTAGCTTGCTGTCAAAGATAACAGATTTTTATTGCTTGGTGGGGAAACTCTATGAAGCAAATAGTTCCACATTTGGTTATTTACTAAAAGTAAACAATTTGCAATTATTCAAGGAGCTTTGATTAATATGTTCCCTTTTGTAAAATTACCTAATCTATATAATTCAGAGACATAACATAAAATTTTATTAAAGTAATAACTGTTTAGCAAGGAAGCAGGGCTACACACAGGGATGTAGAACAGTGCTGTTAGAACATACATAAATGAGGATAGCTGCTTTTTCTCTTAAAGGACAGGTGAGGAACTTTGGTAGGTGGCTCTTGTTTTCTTCAACAGGTATCAAAGCTCCACCAACTGAAAGATGGCTGGGAAAAATCATATTTTCAAAGCCATGATCCCCATTACAGCTTCTGCCTCTGTCCAGACAGCCCAATGCCAGTCGAGGGACCGGTTCCAAGTGCAAGATACCTGTAAGTTGAAGCCCTTATGAAACAAGTGGAGGAGCTCAAAGAAGAGGTAGAGAGGCTGAGAAGTGTTCGAGTCAGCAAGAAGTACACTGATGAGATGCTTCTTGAAGCATCCAAGCTCTCCAAAAGAAGTGAAGATGGGATGCCACAGAACGAAGAGAGTTGGACACAAGTTACCAGAGCCTTCAGAATCAATGATCCAACACCTCCAGCTCTCAAATTAAGAACCAGCATGCAGTCCTGGAAATGGAGGAGGTGAAAGCATCCCAGGTAAGGGAAGAGCAAAGCTCAAGCATCCCAAAAGTTGCAGAATTAGTGACCACGATGGTGATTTGTGACTCTCTTCTGAGGAGTACCGAGGCATCTATTTGCTGACCAGACGATGTCTAGAGAGGTGTGCTGTCTGCCAGGTGCCAAAATCTGAGATGTTACACAGAGAGTTTGCCGAGACTTACCAAGCCTACTGACTATTAACTGATGTTGCTCATCCATGTCAGCACAAATGATACTGCTAGGCGTCCCTCAGGGCATATCAAAAGTGACTTCAAGGCTCTGGGGCAGAGGCTGAAGCAGACAGATGCACAGGTGGCATTCTCTTCAATCCTCCCTGTTGAGGTTAAAGGCCAATGCAGAGAAGCTCACATCTTGGATAAGAATGCGTGGGCTGATGCCAAACAGCATTATGGTTTCCGGGATCATGGGATGATTTTCCAAGGGCTGCAGAGCAGAGATGGCATCCACCTATCCAAGAAGAGTCAAAGTGTCTTCCACAGCAGAATGGCTAACCTACTGAAGAGGGCTTTAAACTAATTTTGTTGGGGATGGGTGAAGAGAACCCCCAGGTAAGTGAAACATTAAATGCCTCTGTAGAAATGGGTAAAAGGGGCAACATCTGGAAAGCAGTGTGCATAAAAAGAGTAGTTACTCACCTGTAACAGGTGTTCTCCAGGAGCAGCAGGAATCAGTCCTCACATATGGGTGACATAGCTAAGGACAGCACACAAAAATGAAAAATAAACTATGTACAACTGCAACTCCAAGGGGAGGAGGGAGGGTTGTGAGGACTGATTCCTGCTGCTCCTGGAGAACACCTGTTACAGGTGAGTAACTACTCTTTCTCCAGGACCAAGCAGGAAGTCAGTCCTCACATATGGGTGACTCCCCAGCTCTGGGCTACTGAGGAACCCAGGCTGAACAAGAGAACGCCCTCTAGTCTCAGCAGCAAAGAAAGGCTTTTCAAGGACACAACCTCCACCAGTAGCCCAACAAGAGGGCAGGAGTTGCCTATACCTCAAAGAGATTCCGGAGTACTGCCTGGCCAAAAGCACTGTCCCTACGGGACTCCCTCTCCAGGCAGTAATGGGCTGCAAATGTCTGGCTTGAAGACCAAGTTGCAGCCTTGCAGATATCTACCAAGGGCACAAAGCGGAGATGAGCCACTGAGGCAGCCATTGCCCTGACACGATGGGCCGTGACCCTACCCTGCAAAGGAGGTGGTAGCGCCTCTGTATAAGTCTCTGGTGCAACCTCATTTGGAGTATTGTTTGCAATTCTGAAGACCACACCTTCAAAAGAATATAAACAGGATGGAGTTAGCACAGAGGATGGCTACTAAAATGGTCAGTGGTCTTCATTATAAACCATATCGGGACAGACACAAAGATCTTAATGTGTATAAGTGAGAGGAAAGGCGAGATAGAGGAGATGTTTAAATACCTCCGTGGCATACATGCACAAGAGAAGAGCCTCTTTTGATTAAAAGTGAGCTCTGCGATCGTAATACAAACAAGGGGGGTCGTATTGTCATTCATTAATAATATGTAAACATTAAAACTATAAAATACTCATCATGACTCTTTATACTTAAAAAACCAAAATCATAAAAGCTAGATGTCATAATTTTACTATATTTTCAAGCCTCTTTTGGAAGTAGTCATGTATATATGTAGTGCTCTATATACATTACACTCCATAAAGCTGAGTTCATACTCTAAGAAATTGGTGAACAGGGTAAGTTAATATTGACCTTTAAAGTTAGGGCATTCCAGGGGATAGGTTTCTTCATGATGCTCTTCAGTGGTTGGTAATATCTTCTTTCAGACTTAAACTCAATAATTCTTGGCTGCACTTGGGTAACTGCCAGTGTTTTCAGTCATGCTCATTCCGTCTTTTACCTCAGACAGGATGAAATATATGTCTCACTATTCAATATGAACCTAGCATCCTTAAAATGTTTATTTTTTAATTTTCCGTATATCTTATGGGAAAGCATGTAATCTACTACAACAATTTTTAGTGGGTACACATCGAGATCGATCACATCACATTTCACGTAGATACCTTTATGGTTCCCCTGATTTGAGCCAAAATAGCTTTTATGATTTGGGCTTTTTAAGTATAAAGAGTCATGATGAGTATTTTATAGTTTTAATGTTTACATATTATTAATGAATGACAATACGAACCCCCTTGTTTGTATTACGATCGCAGAGATAACAGTTAAGCCACGCCTACCTCTTTTGATACGATCGCAGAGATAGTTAAGCCACACCCACTTTTTTACTCTTAGCGCGCTTTCTCTCGGCGTCTATAAAAAGCACTTCATGGCCATTAATCGGTTTTCTAACTTTGTACAAGGTACAGCACTCCCTGATTTGAGAGATTTGGTTTCAACCCTTGATTGTTATTGGATGCAGAGACATTTTCTCTGTAGGCTTTTTTATGAGAGCAACGGCAATTTCACATCAAAACCAGGTAACAGTTTTAATATGGGTTCTCAAGTTCCCTTTGATATCGCTCAATAAATAGTCTGGATATTTGAATAATACCGCCTATACACTAGGGAGACAACTGTCCAGATTCACTTTATAATATACCATAGATACCATTCATTTTGGAGGTTATGATTCTATCTTATTTCAACATGAGAATGAGCTGCTAATGACGTTGCACAAGTTTCAAATTTTGGCATTTTTTGCAATGCAAGATTATCACGGCCCTTCCTTTAATGTTCCCCGTTTTAAGTTAAGATCTGATATTAATACTGGGTATATTTAGTGTTTATAACTCGTAAAAATGTTTAAACGAAGGTAAATTGATAAATCGATAGTAAGTTCACAAGAAAACTTCGTATTTAAATGATTACCGCTTCCTCAGTATGTTTATTATTAATATTGCAGTTGCTTAATTGATTTATGCAATCACGGTATGATAACACAATTATCTACAACTTTTCCTCATAGAGCATCTTTTAAGATGAATACTTTATAATTCACAGCTTTGAAAGCAATTTCCAATTGCTATTCTAACAGTGAGTATAGATAATTTTTAGTACACACACCGTTTGAAATCGACATTTTTACATGTCTATACACCTAGAATGTATTTTATAACACACCGTTTTGTTTGTATTCAGCTAAAACAGACAGCGTGTACCCCCTTTTTGACTATAACATATTACACATTTTTTGATCATTATACACAATATTTTACAGGCTAAGGTGACTATAAAGTGTCAAGCATATGCCTGCACAACATTTTAGCTCTTATGTTTTTTGCTCTTTTTGTCAGCTTAACATCTATAAGAATAAAGCACAGGACTATTCTACACGTGTTACGCACCTACAGTGCGCCATAGAAAGTAGAATACAATATATATGTGGTCCAGAAATGGTCATCTAAACATTCTTTGTTTTTGTCATTAGATCTCCATACTTGGAAGTTCTTTATTTTGCACTGCCCTGTGTCTGCTTGGTTGTCACAATGTATTAATGGCTTTATATGGATATATATGTTTATACTAAAATTACTTTAAGTGTCATTCTTTATTTATTATTTTTTATCAATTTATTGTTTTATTTATATTTTAATGAGATAACTCAATGTTATAGTTGTTCTTTTAATAATTAATGTTTTATTCATTTTTTTGTGCAAGCTGTATTTCTCCCTGAGGAAGGCGTTTGCCGAAATGCGTTGGGGCATATCAATAAAGCATCTTGTGATCATCACACTTTTCTTGCTCCTTCTATGTTTGACTTGGCCAAGGCTGAGCCATAGAGTCGATGCCCTCGAACTTCATCTCCGTTTGGTGACTGAAGAAGCAGTATACTTTGTCAATGGAGTGGGTCGCCATCAGATTCATCTAGGGGTAACCCCAGCAGCACAGAATCAACTGAAATGCCTCCTGACTCCAACTCCCACTCTCCTGGATCCAGAGAGTGCTGACCGAGAAACTCCGCTGCCACACTGTCCTCCCTGGCTGGGAGTTTCTTCATCACCCTGGCAAACAGGAGAGCCATCTCCAGGGCTACCCAGACACTCCTCATGCTGCCTTGCTGATTGACAAAACCACCACTGTGGCATTGTCCGAAAACACTCAAATCACTTGGCCCTCAATCAGGGGCCAGAAACGCATAACAGCCAACCTGATGGTTCTCACCTCAAGGCAGCTGATGAACTGCACTTCCCTGAGGTTCCAACAACCCTGGGCCATCCAATCTTGGCAATGGACTCCCCAGCACGAGACTGACATCAGTCATCAGAAGGATCCATGAGAAAATCGGCAAGTGGCATGCCCTTCCTCAGATGACGGCTGTGGTCACCACCGCAGGCTGGTTGTAATCATCATCAGGAGCAGGAGCCAGAGTTCAAACTCCTGAGAACCCAGGGACCACAGAGTCAGCAAGGACAAATGGAGCAGCCAGATGTGAGCAAGTGCCCACAGCACCATCTCAGTTATCACTGCCATCAATCCAAGGAGCTGAAGATAATCCCGGACTCTGGAGCCTGCTGTGAAAAGAACAGTGCCAAGAAATCCTACAGCTTTTGACTTTCTCCTCTAGCAGAAGACTCTGCTCACTTGAGTATTGAAACATGCTCCCAGGAACTCCAGGGACTGAGAAGGCATCAACTGACTCCTTCCCCAATTGATCACTCAGCCAAGGCTTTTCAAAAAGGACATCACTCTGTTCACTACCTGAGACACTGCTGAAAGAGAATGAACTTGGATGAGCCAGTCATCCAGATATGGGTGCATACAAATCCCTTGGCACTTTAACACTGCAGCTACCACCACCATGACTTTTGAGAATGTCCATGGAGCAGCGGAGAGTTCGAATGGGAGGGCAGCAAACAAAATAAGAGCCAAGCACGGCAAGATGCAGATACTTTTGCTGATTCTCCCAAATCAGGATATGAAAATACATCTTGGCCAAATCCAGAGATTCTAGGAACTCCCCTCGGCGCACTACTTGAATCACGAACTGTAAGGTTTCCATCCAGAAGCGCAGGGTGTGCAAGTGCTTATTGACATACTTGAGGTCCAGAATGGGTTGGAAGAATCAGTCCTTTTTCGACATCATGAAATAGATGGAATACCTGCCCTTGTGCCATTCGTCAATATGTCAACGTTCAGAAAGGCATTAAAGACTCATCTGTTCCACCTCTGCTATGACTATGTAACATAACCATATTCTCCCACAGGTCAACTAGTCACAGCACAGTCTACCCTTATGTTAAGCCTTTAGGAAACAGGTTTATGTAAGATAGTTCTCCCAGTTGCTATCCAAGTTGACACCTCTGTTCAATGTGAAACGTTAAAGTTCTTGTTCTATGTAAACCGCAATGATTTCTAAAGAGTGTGGTATATAAAAATAAATCATTACCTTCAGGAACAGCAACTCATCCAAGATGTCCCCCACAGCTACCCTTTTGATCCCAGACCCACTAGGAGAGATGAAGACATCTGGAATCAGTTTGTTGCATTCTGTGACATAGCCGTACTGAATGGTGTCTAGCATCCAGCGATTCTTGGTGACCTGGGCCTATTCCTGAAAGAAAAGGCGAAGCCTGTCCCCATCCGGAGGAACTAGGGAATGGTCCCCCAAACCTTCACTGTGCAGCCCGGGAGGGTCCACATTTGAGAGTGGACCAAATCCCTGGGCCTACGAGCTCCACGAAAGGACTGAGAATGAGCCTGAAGTTCAGAAGCAGAGGGGAAGAAAGGCTTTCCAGGCTGGTAGCAACGGGAGTTCCGAGTCTCCGGGAGTTTGAGCAGAATGCCCGCAGGGAGCAAGCACAGACTGATGGAAAAGGGGTTCCTGCCCACTTCACAGGCCCCTTGAAACTGTCCTCCAGAAGGCAGTAAGATTTTGTCTCGCCCAGGTCCTTCACCATCTTGTCCAAATCTGCCCCAAAAAGCAGCTTCCCTGTAAAGGCCATTTGGGTCAAATGAGCTTTAGAAGATGCGCCTGCCACCCAGTGTCTGAGCCAAATCCAACACCATGTCACCATCAACAGGGCATTATCTGTGGCCACTAAATGAACCAGGTCATACATGACATCAGAAAGGAAGGCCATAGTAGACTCCAAAAGAGGTAGTATCATCCGGCGGAAGAGACCGAATCCACTGGAATATGGCTCGTGACGTCAGGTCTGCACATACTGAAAAATAGTAGCCACCACAGCAAACTGGTTCTTCATCAACGAATGAAGTAATTAGGCCTTACCTGCTAATTAATGTTCCTGAAGGAACGACAGTCCAGTCCCTTACTTCTGGGTTGCGTAACCCTTCCAGCAGCTTGGAGGCTGAGCCCATCCTTTTTGAGGATGGTGCGGTATAAATACCACTGGCACCACCCACAGATCCCAGTATCCTAATGAAAAAGTACCCTTAACCAGAAACCAAATTAATAAAATTAATAAAATTTAAACACGCGAAATCACAACAAACTCTCCCCTTTTTAACTGCAGGAGGTAGGAAGGAAAAAGGAGGTAGAGGGAAGGAGGAGGTTTACCTGGGCCTGCCAGAACTTTCCTTCACCCTGATCCTCAGGACCTGCTCCAAGGGCCCTTCTGCTTTGCTTCGGCTCTGACTTCGGTCCGCTGCTCTTCACCTACCCACTGAAACATTACGCCAATAGAAGGATCTGGGAGGGAACAGGGACTGGACTGTCATTCCTTCAGGAACATTAATTAGCAGGTAAGGCCTAATTACTTCTTCCTTATCGTCACTCCAGTCCAGTCCTTTACTTCTGGGATGTAACAGAGCAGTTCAGGCCTGGGAGGGGTTCGCTATCCCGGACCGAAGTACCGCATCCCCAAACCGAGCATCAGCTGATCTCTGAATATCCAGCCTGTAGTGTTTGGTAAAAGTATGCAGCGAAAACCAAGTAGCTGCTCTGCAAATGTCCAGCGGCGGAACTAAGCTATACTCCGCCCAAGAAGTAGCCTGCGCCCGCGTTGAATGTGCGCGCAGACCTCCTGGAACCTGCTTCCCCTTCAGGATATAGGCAGAAGCAATAGCTTCCCTGATCCACCTAGAGATAGAGGCCTTGGTCGCCGCCTCCCCCTTATGCGGCCCTCCAAACTGAATGAATAAACGTTCGGACTTCCGAAAGGAGGCCGTGCGGGAGAGATAAAGCTTTAACGCTCTCTGGACGTCCAGAAGACGTAGCTTCCTGTCATTCTCCTCTTGCTCTTCTGACGAGAAAGACGGAAGCGAAACCGTCTGGTTCACATGGAAAGGAGAGATGACCTTGGGTAAGAAGGAGGGAACTGTCCGCAAGACCACCTTATCCCTGAAGAAGAAAGGGGGGCTGAGAGGACAGTGCTTGAAGTTCGGAGACGCGTCTGGCCGAGCAAATGGCGACCAGAAAGACCGTCTTCAGTGTCAGATCCTTTAGGGAGGCTCTCTTAGCCGGCTCGAAAGGCTCCCTGGTCAGGGCATTTAACACCAGATTGAGATCCCAAGGAGGAATCCCCTATCTTTGCTGTGGACGCAGACGCCTAACCGCTCTTAGGAACCTGGCTACATCCGCGTGGGCCCCTAAGGACTTTCCATGGACCTTACCTCTATAACAAGAGATAGCAGCCAACTGGACTCATAAGGAGCTGGGCGCCAGGCCCTTCTCAAAACCTGCTTGCAAAAATTCCAGGACCTCCGGGACAGAGGCCGACAGGGGTTTCTTCCGGTGCTCCACACACCATGCCTCGAAGATGCGCCAAACCCTTACATAGGAAAGACAGGTCGAGCGCTTTCGTGCGCTCAACAAAGTAGAGATTACTGATCCCGAATACCCCCGCTTCCGGAACCGCGCCCTTTCAATAGCCAGGCCGTAAGCGAGGATCGATCCACGTGAGGCATCAGCACCGGCCCCTGTCTCAACAGACCCTTTCTGCAGGGGAGACGCCAAGGCCGGTCGGCCGTTAACCTCACTAGGTCCGCATACCAGGGGCGGCGAGGCCAATCTGGAGCTATGAGGATTACCAAACCTCGGTGGGCTTCCACTCGCTGCAGAACCCTTCCGATGAGAGCCCATGGGGGGAATACATACAGGAGCCCCTCCGAAGGCCAACTCTGGGCTAGAGCATCTAAGCCTTCGGACATCCTTTCCTTCCTTCGACTGAAAAATCTGCTTGCCTTGGCTGAAGCATACCGTGCCATGAGATCCATGACTGGTGGACCCCAAAGGGCTACTAACTGATCGAAGACCTCCTGGTCCAGCTCCCACTCCCCGTGGTCGATCTTGAACCTGCTGAGGTAATCGGCCGTAGCGTTGTCCGTTCCGGCCACATGCTGGGCTGAAAGAGCCTCAAACCGGACTTCGGCCCACTGGAACAGGCTGTCTGCTTCCTTCTCCAAGGAGGAACTGCTTGTACCTCCCTGGTGATTGATGTAAGCCACCGCGGTGACATTGTCTGAGAAGACGCGAATTGCCCTTTGTCGAACTAAGGGCTCGAGTGCCCTGAGCGCTAAGGCTACCGCTCGTAACTCCAGTCTGTTGATGGACCACTGAGACTCCATTAAGGTCCACCGTCCCTGGACAAACTGGTCCACGCAATGAGCTCCCCAGCCTGCCAGACTGGCATCCGTCGTCAGCAGTAACCACTGCGGGGGTTCGAGAGGCATCCCACAATCCAGGTTCCCTGAGCACCGCCACCACTGGAGGGCTTTCTTGGTTCGAGGAGCACAGGGCAGCCGCACAGACAAAGGATGATGTTGATGAGACCACCGACGTAACAGGGCCTGCTGCAGGGGGCGCATGTGAGCTCTGGCCCACGGAACTACCTCTATTGTTGCAGCCATGGTTCCCAGCAATTGGAGGTAATGCCACGCCGTAGGGCTTCGCCTGCTCAGGAATTGCGACACCAGGATCCTTAGGTCCCTTGCCCTCTTCTTGGACAGAAACACTCTTCCTCTTCTGGTGTCGAACCTCGCTCCGAGATACTCAAGCTCTTGAGAGGGAACCAACCTGCTCTTTGCCCGATTGATGACCCAGCCTAACTCCTCCAGGACTTCTACCACTCTGGCAGTAGCTGAGCGACTCTCCTCTTCTGACTTCGCCCGGATCAGCCAATCGTCCAGGTAGGGATGTACCAGGATTCCCTCTTTTCTCAGGGCCGCGGCCACCACTACCATTATCTTGGTGAAGGTCCAAGGAGCCGTAGCTAGCCCGAAGGGCAGTGCCCGAAATTGAAAATGACCTCTTGGCACCGCGAATCTCAGGAACTGTTGATGGGACCTTCGAACCGGGATATGTAAATAGGCTTCCGTCAAATCCAAGGAAGTCAGGAACTCTCCGCTCCTTACGGCCATGATGACCGACTTTAGAGTTTCAATCCGGAAATGAGGCACTTTGAGACAGCGATTGACTTGCTTTAGATCCAGGATCAGGCGAAACGAACCTTCCTTCTTTGGTACTACAAAATAAATCGAGTATCGACCGGAGCCGCATTGGTCTGGCGGAACAGGGGCCACCGCTCCGAGCGCCATGAGCCTTGAAAGTGTGACATCTATCGCTGCCCTCTTTACCGGAGATCCGCAGGGAGACTGAACAAAGGCCGGACGTATTTGCTTTGCAAATTCGAGAGCATAACCCTCTCAGATCACTTCTAGGACCCATTGATCGGACGTGACCCGGGACCAGGCGGGAAGGAACTGCTTTAAATGGCCCCCACCAGCAGGCCCCCCACCTGGACCCCCGTTTTCTCATTGTGGTTTTCTAGGTCCCACGGAGGAGGAGGAGGCGGCCCCAAAACCTCTCCCTGCCCCCCAAAACCCTCTGAAGCTCTGTCCCCTCGAAGGGAAGCGGCCCCTAGGAAAGGGATTCGATCTGGCTGGACGAAACCTCTGGGGGTCCCTAGGCTGGCTCCGCACCGGAGCTAGCGAATGACCTTGCTTCGGTCTGTCCTCCGGAAGCCTGCCACCTTTAGATTCGCCAAGGTCTTTTACCAACTTATGTAAGTCTTCTCCAAACAACAACTTCCCCTTGAAAGGAAGACGACGCAGGCGTGCCTTTGAAGAGGCATCGGCTGCCCAATTCCGTAGCCATAAGTATCGCCTAGCTGCTACCACAGAAGCCATGTTCTTAGCCAGGCTCCTGATGAGGTCGTTTGGCTATCCGCTTGGTAGGCAGCCCCGGACTCCAACCTAGCCGTAATAGACTGGGCATCCCCCGAGGAACTCTCTGCCAGCTGAAGTTGCTGGGACCACCTCAAAGAGGCCCGAGCCACCCAAGCCCCCGAAACCGAGGCCTGTAAGGCGAGAGCACTGATATCAAAGGCTTGTTTCAGCAGCGTATCCAATTTTCTATCCTGAGAATCCCTCAAGGCCGCACTACCCTCGACCGGGATAGTCGTCTTCTTTGTCACCGCAGATACCGCCGCATCCACCCTGGGCGACCTCGGCAGCTCTTTGTCCGGTTCCAGTAATGGGTAAAGTCGCGTCATAGAACGCACCCCCCTCAAACTTGATTCTGGTTGATCCCACTCCTCCTGGATCATCTGACGCACCACTCTGTGGACTGGAAAGACCCTTTGAGATCTCCTCACTGCTTGGATCAAAGGATCCTCCAACGCTTCCTTCTCTGTTGGGACGTCTGAGGTCACATTGAGCACCTTGAAGCCGGAAGCTCCTCCCGCCGAAAAACCCGCACTATGCGGGATTGGTCCTCCTCTGGAATCTCTCCCTCTTCGAGCTCCTCCTCATCTTCCCCTAGATCCTTGTCCAAGACCTCCTCTTCCGGAGTGTCATGCGTGAAGGACGAGAGAGGCTCCTCGCTCACCAGCCTTGCGCGCTTGAGTGGGATCTCGGAAACCTGGGAGCTAGCCTTCAATGGCCTGGTCCCCAGACTTTCCTTCGCTGCGCTCGACTCACCTGCCCCAAGACCCTTCTTGCGCATACAATAGGCCTTGTGCAGCAAAAGGACGAAATCAGGAGAGAAGAGGTCGCTGGCACTCCCCTCCCCAACTACAGTTGGGGGAAGGGAAGGAGGGGAGACAGGCAAGTCCGAGGTAGAAGGCAGAGGAGAATGGTGTTCCCTTTCCCCTTCCAGAGGGTCCCCTGACCCTTGAGGGGTTTGAGACATGGACAATTGCATACCTTGCTCCACAGAAGCAGCCTCTGCAGCACAACCCCTGCAGATCCCTGATTCAGAGCCAGTACCCCTACGAGTGCCACAGGACGGGCACTGCGTTTTGCCAGTCATGTCCTCTTCAAAGACAAGATTAAAATACTGCTTGGCAAATCAGAAGGGCAACTTTACATTAAAATAAAATAAATAAATAAAGGTTTGCAGGAGTTCCAGTCGGGAAGGCCAATAAGCACAATTGCTCCCTCCCCTCCCCCAGACCGTTAACTACCCCGCAGGGAATTAAGGGTAAAATTTAGATTAAGGTTAAAAGTAAAATCAAAATAAAATCAAAATAATCTTAGAACTAGCACTCGCTATTAAAATGTTCCCCAGTACTTGCGGTTTGATGCTCCTTTAACAGCGCGATGCTCCGCGGAGGTCCGCCGCACTCCGGAGGCTCACACGTGGAAGGCCGCAGCCACATGGAGCACTAACCGGTCGGCGTCTCTGTCGGACAATTTTCTCGCCCGCAGTCTCTGTTCAGCGCCGGAATCGGGCTCTGAAGCAGTTTTCAACCCCCGACGCTCCTGAGCTGCCGTGCCAAGCCGGAGGATGTGGGGGAATAGCGTGCTGCCGCCTCAAGCGCTCAGCCACCGGAGGGCTTCGGCGCGAGGCAAGGCAGACCTACGAGCAGGTCCGCGGGAGCCGGCCGACCCAGCAGGAGAGAGGAGACTTCGCGGTCCTCCTCACTGCTGTCGGCAAGATCTTCTGGGCCCGGTAAGCTCGTTACGGCCAGCAAACAAACCTCCTCCTCTGGTCAGGGTCCGGAAGAGAATGGGGGGGGGAAGGAGGGGGAAGAAGAAAGCTTTAAAGGTGCAGTAAAACTAATAGGGAATTCAAGAAGACACCCAAATAAGTAAAATAAAATAAATGATTAATTAAATGAAAAATTAAAAGGAAACTAAATAGAAGACTCCAGCACTGTTCCCTCTAAGCTGTGCGCGTGTGCGCGCGCGCACTCCTCGCCAAGCAAGCGCACATACTTTACAACAGAGCGCACAAAAATTACAGCTCTGATTCTGATAGAAAACACAGACGTCTTAACATTTATAAGTTATGATTGTAATTACTAGAAATTTCCCGCTTCATTTAGTAATCGTCTATTTTCATTTAATTTGATTAAAATCGATGTGGTGTACATGCTGTATTCTGATGTGTAGTCAAATTTTAAAGTATATAATTCCGAGTGTCGTTATGTGGCACACAAAAATTTAACCTTCCTTCAAAAGCTGCACACAGCTGATATTTTATGCGCACATAGCCTACAGAAAATTAGAGGGAACATTGGACTCCAGTAAGCACTTGGCTTATGGAACCCTCCAGCTGCTTGGAGGCTGAGAATACTGGGATCTGTGGGTGGTGCCAGTGGTATTTATACCGCACCATCCTCAAAAAGGATGGGCTCAGCCTCCAAGCTGCTGGAAGGGTTACGCAACCCAGAAGTAAGGGACTAGACTGGAGTGACGATAAGGAACCACCTTTTGGTCCAGAGAATCCTTTAAGGCTGATCCGCCTTTTACAGGAATGGCGGTCTGTCTGTTAATTACCATGACCTGCACATCTACTTTGGGAATATCAAACCTCACAACGCACTCCTTCTCCGGGAGAGCGTATATCTTCTTATACACCCTTAATCCCTTAGGCGGGGAGTCTGAGAAATCCCTCTCCAACAGGATCATGTCCTTCAAAAATCAGCAACTTCAGCCAGGTCGTGTACTGGCACCTTTTTGGGTATGAGGTCCAACTCCTGCCCACTGGCTCTTCTGTCCATCTAGACTACCTGCAACTGATGACTGACCTCAGTGCTGCTGTGCTCTGAGGTTGCTGAATCTATGGAGTCCCTGGAGAGGACTTCCCTTGCTGCCGTTCCTAGAAAGACTAGGGGGCATGCAATGAAGCTACAGGGTAACCTATTTAAGACTAATAGAAAATATATTTTCACTCAACGTGTAATCAAACTCTGGAATTTGCTACCGGAGGATGTAGTAAAAGCTGTTAGTGTAGCCAGGTTTAAAAAAAGGTTTGGACAAGTTCCTGGAGGAAAGGTCCATAAACCATTATTAAAGTGGACCCAGAATATCCACTGCTTGCTCCAATACAAGCATTGTGGAACCTGTGTCATTTGGGGGAACTGCTAGGTACATGTGAACTACATTGGCCACCGCTGGAAACAGGATACTGGGCTTGATGGACCTTGGTCTGACCCAGTATAGCATCTCTTATGTTCTTAAAAGACCGGCCAAATACCACAAATTCAAGACACAGAGGCCAAAGTAAGGGGCAGAGTACCTAAGCGGCATACCAAGCAGATCGCAGCCGGCGAATATGCCACAGAACCTGGTTCTAGCCCACTCTCCACAAATGGCAATCCAATACATAAAATGACTGCCGACGCCCAGCGAGCCGACCCCCCCCCCCCACCTGGCGCCAGAGACCTGACGGCTGAGAGCTCCAGAGTGGTGTTGGCTGCGCTGAAGGACTGGTTTAAACGCCTGTAATCCATGGTGGATGGCATCAAGGAGCAATTCGAGGCACAGCTGCACAGGATAACTGAGGTGGAGCAAATAGTAGCCACACAGGAAACACAAGTGGAACACTTGCTGTCGCAGGTTTCACAGCTTACAAAGAGCCACCAACTGCTACTTGACCAAATAGCAGATCAGGAAAATTGTTCCCGACGAAATAATGTCTGGCTAGTGGGTCTGCCAGAGACTATCACAGATGCAAAGCTGTACGATTTCTATGAACATTGGCTCCTCACTGCACTGGGCCTAAAAGGCACTTGAGTAGAATGGCGCTGCGAATGTGCGCACCGTGTGGGACCACGGAGGGCGTACGGTGCCAGGCCGCAGCCCACAACTGCCCACTATTTGGTGTGGATGGACAAGTAACACTTAAGGCAAATGAACGCGCTGGAATATGAAAACCACTGGATCATGCTTATCAACGACGATTCATTCCAGTGGCTGTGAAACAGTGGGAATTTACATGTGTCTGCAATGCTGTGCACCAGCCTGGCTTCAAATTTGCTTTGCTCTTCCCAAATCAGCTGCGGGTGCACAGCAGAAGTGCCACAGTTTTCATTAACAGGGTGGAGGAGGGATGCTGAATTTCTGGACCGCAAAAGAAACCAGGGAGATGCCGCGGAGAGCTGAGCATGACAGCAACGGCTCCAGGAACTTTACGAGCATTAGCCAGAGGGCAAGATCAATACAGTTGCAGAATACAACAATAACTGAGAGGCCTTGCACATGGTCAGTAGACTGCCTTGGGGACAGGCCTATAAGTACTGGAGAGGCCATAGAAGAAGGGGGAAAAGCAACAGAGTGACAGTGAGGATCTGGATGAGACAGCGGCCTACCAACCAGCAGCGGTTAGCGCAGTGGTCCTCCCAGGAGGCAGCTGAAAATGGACATAATCATCAGCAATCTTTATATTTGTTTCAAGTTTTTACCTGTTCATTTGTTAATAGCTAATTGGCTATCAATGTGGTATCAGTGGCTGTGCAGTGGGGGTAGATTAGTGTGAACATGCACTAGCGGGTTGTGTACAAAGCTTGTGGGCCTTAGGGATGGCAATAATGGAGGGAGCAGGATAGCTGGATGGTGGGGTGCTTGGGGGAAGGCTGATGCATAACTGGTATGCATGGATAATAGAATGTGTGACTGAAAAGGAACCCAACCCACTTGCCTGGACTGATCTAGCAAGACGATATGGAATAGAGCAATGATTCCCAAAGTGGGCAGCACAGCAACCCAGGGGGTGTTGGGCTAATCTAGGGGAGGTGTTAAAAAGCAAGATGGCGGCATGGGGGCATTGCACTGCCTTAGGGAGGCGCTGGAGGGATAAGCACAATCAAAGAAATTGACTCCAAATAGTTGAACATGGGAATTTAAGGCTCCTATTCAGTAACTTTAAACCAGACCTTGCAAAACTGGTAATCACTTCAAGCTCATCCATCCCCTTAAACATGCTCAGGTACATTATTTTATTAAAATTATTTTTTGAAAAATGTTAATGGCTTGTGTGTTGTAAATTAACTAAAAATTTCAATTCCATCATTAATGTTATTAGACAATACTATTTAGGTTATAAAATTTAAAAAAAACAAAAACAAAAAAAATTATCGAAAGTTTGAATGATTTGTTTTGAGTAATAGCCTCACTAGGTGAGGGGGCTGGGCGCTGTAAAATTTATGTAACCAAGGGGGGCGGCAGGCTGAAAGAGTTTGGGAATCACTAGAATAGAGCTTATAGGGCGAGACTGCACCGTCAGCAAGTTGTCCAAAATGTGCTGCCTTGCCAGCCACTCAGTCATATGTTTTGGGGGTGCACTTGGGTTGGTAGTTTTTAGAACTAGATCCAGGTTTTATGGAGAGGATTCTTGGCAGCATTTTTGGATGTCTGGGATCACCTTGCAAATAAATGTAGCAGGAGATAAACTGGTCAGGCAAGCCTAGTTAATAATTTAAAAAAAAAAAAAAAAAAAAAGGACCCTTTGGCGGTGACTGAGGAGGAGACTCCAAGATAGAGACATTTATTTTATTTATTTTATTTTAGCTGTATTTATATCCCGCTTTTCACCGGGTCAAAGCGGTCAATTGGGAGATACATTTAACACGAGGGGATATGACACACATACGCTAATACTTACAGGGAACATGGGCAATGGAGGGTTAAGTGGCTTGCTCAAGACCACAAGGAGTACCTATAGGACTAGAAATCCCAGTCCCTCCGGCATGAGATTGCTGTCCCCAGGTGGGACTTGAACCCCCGGCCCTCCGGCCTGAAGTACTTTGTCCTAACCACTAGGCCACTCCTCCCACTGACATCCATTGACAACTCCAATCAGACCAGCCATACTAGCTGTAATAGTAATCCTCAATTCAGCTTGCACTACACTACAGCGGCAGAAACCAAACACTGCAGTGCACAGCAAACAGACTCAAGTCCTAACCACAATTACAAAGAAATTATACAGCTCACACAACTTCACGATGGGTCATCACACAGTGTCACTACTCAAAAGGTAAGAGCCTCCATATAACTATTGACATCAAGAGATAAGCAACCTACCACAACATTAAGTCTAAAGCCACCAGACTTCAAGATACTATTGCCACAATCACACGAAATGAAGTGGACTAACACTAGTTTGCTCCTCCTCCTTATAATAATTCTAATAAGACCAACCAGATCAACACAAATATGGAATGGTATCATTCCAATCCTATACAAAGAGAGACACCATTTAACAACTCTACCAATGCACCCTCACCCACAGCAGAGGCCACAACACCTTATCCCAATATACACAAGTACACTCCCGCAAGTGCACCACGCAATGGCACAGCACCCTCAAACAGTCAAATGCTCACTAGTAAATGCACGCTCCATCCGAAACAAAATCCACAACATATAGCGTAGTTACTCACCTGTAACAGGTGTTCTCCGAGAACAGCAGGAATCAGTCCTCACATATAGGTGACGTCGGCACAGACAGAGCCCTCGCGGAAGCATCCCCCCCAGCTTTCAAAGAAAGCCTTTGGGAGATGCCACCATGCATGCATGGTCCCCTTCCCGCCCAAGGATACCATCTTGCTCAGTCAGATGACATAGTTAAAAGATGGCAAAATAAAAGATGGTAAAAGGAGCAACTCCAATGGGAGGGGGGAGGATTTTAAGGACCGATTCCTGCTGTCCCCGGAGAACACAGGTGAGTAACTATGCTTTCTCCAGGAACAAGAAGGAAGTCAGTCCTCACATATGGGACTCCCCAGCTAGAGGCTACCAAAATCCCATAGCAAACAGGGCTCCCTCATGGGGAGCCGAAAGCATCAGCAATTGAGACTGTGCCCACAGACCACAGTAGGACCCCTGCATCCAATGAAACCAGCACTCCGGTAGCCGGAACACAGAAGGGTTGGAGGGTAGGAGTTGCCTAAAGCAGAAAAGGTTACGGAGCACAGCCTGGCCAAAGGCACTGTCCCATCAGGACTCTCTTTCCAGGCAGTAATGGGCTGCAAAGATATGGACTGAAGACCAGGTGACATCCTGGCAGATGTCCACTATCAGGACAGAGCGCAAGTTTGCCACCGAGGCCGCCATGGCCCTGACACGGTGCGCCGTGACGCAGCCTTCCAGCAGGAGCTTCGCCTGCTCATAAGCGAGGGCGATATAGTCTGCCACCCATGTGGACAGTATATGCTTGGTCACCACCTCTCCCAGCCTACTGGGGTCATAGAAGATGAAAAGCTGAGAAGCTTTGCGGTGGCTCAGAGTGTGTTGGATATAGAAGGATAAAGCCCTCTTACAGTCCAAGGTGTGAAGGACCATCTCCTCCCGACTGGAGTGAGGTCTTGGAAAGAAAATAGGGAGCACCACTTACTGGTTGAGATGGAAGGGCGACACTACCTTTGGCATGAATTTGGGGTGCATGCGAAGCACCAATCTGTTCTTGCAGAACCTGGTATAGGGCGCCTCTGCTACAAGGGCCTGAAGCTCGCTAACTCTGCGAGTGGAGGTAAGTGTGACCAGGAAAGCCACCTTCCAAGGGAGGAAGAGGAGGTGGCAGGTAGCCAGAGGTTTGAAGGGGTGGGTGAGTGAGCTGCCCAAACACCACACCGAGGTCCCATTCGGTTGCCGGAGGGCAAACTGGGGGCTTCAATAAGAGCAGGCCCCAAAGAAAACAGGTCACTAATGGCTGGACCAAGAGGGGCTTACCTTCCACCAGATGGTGGTGCGCTGGCAAGGCACTGAGGTGCACACAGACAGAGTTAGACTTGAGCTCAGACAGAGGTGGAGAAGATACTGTAACACCAGAGCCATCGGACAGGAGAATGGTGCGCCAATCACAGGGCTGACCCTAACAGAGAACCTGCGCCATTTGAGGCCGTAAGCCTTCCTGGTAGAGGCCTTGAAAGAGGCCAGCAGGATGCCCTCCACTTCAACCAGAAGGTTGAAGGGGGCCAGAGTCATCCTCTCAGCAGCCACGCTGTCAGTGACAGGGACCCCAGATTGGGGTGCAGGAGAGAGCTCCTCCTCCTGAGAAAGGAGTCCCGGGACAGTCCCCAAGGGGATGGGGGTGTCCACAGTCAACTGTAGAAGCAGCGGGAATCACAGTTGCCTGGGCCACAGAGGAGCTATCAGGATGAGAAAGGCCCTGTTGGAGGGTCCTGAACAAGGTCTTGGCAATCAGCAGAGTAGGAAGGAAGGCATACATGAGACCTCCCGACCATGAGACCAGGAATGCGTCCGCTGCCACTCTGGAGGGATGGGCCTGCTGGGAGCAGAAGCAGGGCAACTGAAAGTTGTCCGAGCTGGCGAACAGGTCCATCACGGGTTCTCCCCATAGCCGGAAAAGCCGACCCTAGGGTCCAGCTGCCACTCTTGCAGCTGGAGAACTCTGCTGAGCCTGTCGGCCAGCTGGTTGTCCTGCCCGGGCAGGTACACTGCCCACAGGAGGATACCCTATCAGACTGCGTACAAGCAGAAGGCTAGAGCTTCCTGACAAAGGGTACGAGACCCCGTGCCCCCTTGTTTGTTTACGTAGAACATCACCACCTGGTTGTCCATCTGGACCAGAAACGACTGGTGATGCAGGTGGTGACAGAAGACCCTCAGAGCTAGGTGTATGGCTCGGAGTCCAGGAGATTGATCTGCTGAGTGCTCTCGTCTGGCGACCAGTTGCCCTGAGTGCGGAGATCTGCGCAGTGGGCTCCCCAGTCGAGTAGGGAGGTGTCCATGGTGAGGACCCTGGAGGGGCTTGTGACCTGAAAATGCATGCCTGCCTCGAGATGCTGGGGAGACTGCCACCAGACCAGAGAATCTGCCAACTGATGGGTCACGGAAACCCTGTCCCGTAGGCAGCCGGTGGCCTGAGACCACTGGTCCCGGAGACACCACTGCGCCGCCATCATGTGGAGGCGAGCATCTGGGTTGACGTAGACCATGGAAGCCATGTGCCCGAGGAGGTGCAGGAGAAGCCGAGCGGACACTAAGAGATGGCACCGCATGTCCTGAGCCAGAGCCCCGAGACGATCAGCTCGGTCCCTAGAGAAGAAAGCCTTCGACTAGAGTATCGATCTTTGCCCAAATGAACTTCAGACACTGTGTTGGAAGGAGATGAGACTTGGTGTAGTTTACGACAAAACCCAAGTGCTGTAGGAGCTGGATGTTGCGTGCGATGGCCTGCTGCACCTCGCCATGCCTCCCTTTATGAGCCAGTCGACCAGGTAGGGAAAGACGAAGACCCCCTGGAACCGGAGGAAGGCAGCTACAACCGCCAGGCATTTTGTGAAAACTCTTGGGCCAGAGGCTAGGCCGAAGGGGAGCACCCTGTACTGAAAATGCCTGCCCCCCACTATGAACCGCAGGTACTGCCTGTGGTTGGGGTGGATAAAGATGTGGGTATAAGCATCCTTGAGGTCTAAAGAGCATAGCCAGTCTCCCTGCTGGAGGTATGGCAGCAATGTTCCAAGGGAGAGCATCTTGAACTTCTCCCTCACCAGGAATTTGATGAGGTTGCACAGGTCGAGGATTGACCTTAGGCCCCCTGTCCTTTTTGGCACAAGGAAGTACCTGGAGTAGAACCCCTTGCCCTTGAGGTGGTGGGGCACCGGTTCTACCGCTTTGTCCTTGAAAAGACCTGCCAACTCCTTCAGAAGGTGGTTCCAATGGAGGGGAGACCCGAGGAGCTCTCCCAGGAAATAAGGGGGAGGTTTCTGAGTCAGATGGAGGAGGTAACTCTCCCTGACCACCCGAAGTGCCCAGGAATCGGTGGTGATGCCCCCAGTGGGCTGCTGATCTTTTTGGGGTTGAAAGTTTATGCTTGAGGAGTCAAAAGCTCCCCCCCCCCTGGCTGGGCCGGGGCCAGTGCTGGTGCCTGGGGTTTTGGAGCCTTCTGCTTACATGGGCCATGCCCATGTCCCTTGGCCTGCTGACCCTGTTGGGGAGCCGAGGAGGCCTGATAAGGTGGGTAGTTTCAGTAAGCAGCTCCCTTCCTCGGGTAAAAAAAGGACTTTTTACCCAAGCCCTTCCGTCGGGGAGGGGCCAATGGTCTTTTTAGAGATCCTGGTCCTTGTCATAAACTTGGTCTCCAGCTCGGCAGCTTTGTCGGTCATGGGTATGCCAAAAAGGTTCTCTCCTTGGCAGGTGATATCGACCAATTTGTCCTGAACCCATTGCTCGAGATCGGACGACTGTAGCCAAGCATGGAGGCGTGCACCAATGCCTGCCATGGCCACTCGAGCCGCTGACTCGAACCCATCATAGGCTGCTCAAGACGTGACTTTGGAGCACTCACGGACTGCCTTAGCCAGGTTCTTGAACCGCTGCAAGGGTTCCTTGGAGAGACCAGCCGAGAACCCAGCGAGTTCCTTCGCTAAGTCTCTCAGGTACATGCCCATATACAGCTGGTAAGCCTGGATGCGACAGATGAGCATTGAGCCCTGGTAGCACTTTCTGCCGACGGCGTCCAAGATGTGGGCCTCCCTGGGGAGCACCGAGGAGTGCGTCTTTTGGCTTTTCAGTCGACGCATGACCGACTCCACCACCATGGAGTTATGTAGCAGCTGTGATTTTGGAAGCATGGGCTCCGGTGGACTCAATAGATCGAGTCAAGCCATTTGCTCACCACCAGCACCGAAGCCGGTGTCTCCCACATTCAGAGCATCAGCCGTTCCAGGATGGGAGGGATGGGCAACGTGAGCGATTCCCACTGAGGGGCCTCGTACTGGAGGATTTCCAACTCATCCGTCCGAGGGTCCTCCTCCAACTGGGTCAGGAATGCCAGGGCCTTAGACATGTCCTTGACAAAATCCAGGAAGCCCTTGTCCTTGGGCGAGGACCACCGCTGAGGCTCCGAAATGGGAGAGTCAGAAGGGACATCACAGTGGCGACGAGTATCGGGGGACTCCTCATCCTCCACCTCCCATTCAGAGTAGTCCGTGGGGACTCATAGGAGGGCTGCTCCCCGGGCCTCGGGGCCACCGATGCCCTGCAGACAGTGCCCAGCAAACTTGCCAGGAATGAACGCGCTCCCGTCAAGCGGAACTCAGAGCACGACCTCGGCCAAGGATCAATTCGAGGCTGAAGGACCTCAAGGATCGGCTCGGCCTCCGGAGACATCTTGGACATCAAGGGTCCAGTGGTCGGGGCAGATGAACCAGTCATGCTGGACAACAGCACCCGCTGCAGGTCCATGAAGGCAGACAAACTGCGCTCCAGGGTCACCATTCTGGACTCCAGACCAGAAGGCTCCACAGCCTTCAGTGTAGGCACCGATGGACTCGGGCCTGATGCCAGCTTTCCCGAAGGGGAATCCTCGATGAGGATGGTGTCTGGGGACTGAAGCCAGTCCGCAGTCAGATCCTTCCGGGGTCCTTCGCAGGCTGCTCCTTCTCCAATGCCTTGGATGAATGTCTTGGACTGTGGGACCAGGCCTGGGGAGCCCCCGGCCGGTCGGAACCTTCCAGGGTTGCCACCCTCAAGGGTTTCTTCTTCTTCCTGGGTTCCCTCGAGGGAGACCCCCTTTCTGAGGACACACTACGAGGCTCGGGTTCAGAGGGTTCCCCCCCCCCCCCCGAGATGTTGGGGCCTCAGACGAGGCCCTGGCCTTTGGTGGCATCAGGGACTCAGGGGGGGGGGGAACAAACAACTTATGCTGCTGCTGGCAGCTCTTGAGGGCCTTGCTGGACATCCTCTTGCAGAGATCACAGGCTGCCAGGTCGTGGTCTGACACAAGGCAGCAGAGACATCAGTCGTGTGTGTTGGTCAAAGACAGAATTTTAGAGCACCGATCACACTTCTTAAAGTCACTGGTAACCATGGAGGAAAAAAGTACCCCTGCGAAGTCAAAAGACTCTCCGGGCTGCCAGTGGGAGAAAAAAGGCACAAAGACACCAGAAAAAGAAAAGAACGAAAGACTACAAAAAAATGTAAAATAAACCGAACCAGATGCAGAGGCACCGAGGTCGGTAGGTGGCAAGAGTACCAGTGCAATACCAGAAGTGAGTGTGAAACTTGGAGATAGAAAAATCAACTTTTTCTGGGGACAAGCCAGACATCTGAAGGGCTCTGTGGAAAAAAGGCGACTGAGCAAGATGGCAGCCTTGGGCAGGAAGGGGACTATACATGCGTTGTGGCATCTCCTAAAGGCCTTCTTTGAAAGCTGGGGGGATGCTTCCGCAAGGGCTCCGTCGGTGCCAACGTCACCCATATGTGAGGACTGACTTCCTGCTTGTTCCGGGAGAACAGATTATACACAAGATTGAGATTATGTGCATTACCAAATCATGGCTGACAGACACAGATAATGTCCTATTAAATCAACTTACCTCCTCAAACATGAACATCCACAACTACCCCAGACTTCATCACAAGGGTGGAGGAGCACTCATTTTATCTAACAAGTGACTAAACCTTAAGCCCATCAATAACACTTCAGCACCAACAGTAAATATTACAATATTGGAGAACAAGCAAATGGTGCTATGCTTGATATACAGATCCCTGAACTCTGATCCAGATGACCTATCATCTATACTAGAGCTAGCATGCACTTACTCTAGTAAAGGAAAGTATCTAATTATGTTAGGTGACTTCAACTTGAAATCGGCCCCTATAGCACAAGCCTCAGCCTTCAACGCATTAAACACAATGGACCTCACCCAAAGCATCAAAGTTCAAACATACACTGGAGATAGGATGATATGAATACCAGATCTAGTGTACTACCTTCACTCCAATACAACTTACATCCCCTACCAGGTAACCCCGGTACCTGGTCTGATCACCACATGATCTCCTTCGAACTCCCAGCACATCTCCCCTTGGCCAAACACCACTCGGTCAACCAACGTCGCTTCAGAGAATTTAAATTCATACTATCCAAGCTCGACACCAGTTCTATAGACCTCACATCAATAACGATAAACTGGAATGACACCATCATATCAAGTGCACTTGCCCCGCAGAAAAAGACATCACCAAGATCAAACAAGGCACCATGGTACTCAGCGGACATAAAACAAGCTACGCTCAACTTAAGACTGCTAGAAAGACACTTGTGAAGAACTAGAAATCAAACATCTCCAGGAATACAGAGATAAAACAGAATATAACAAACTTATACTAAACTGCAAGAAAGAATACCACACGAATATCACCATGAAATCCTTGAACCGCCCCAGAAAACTGTTCGAAATAGTAAAATCTCTAGGTCTCCTCAGAACCAAATCACCGGTGCAACTCCACCAGAATAATTCTCATCTACAGAATAAACTCAATTGCACAAATCACACACCAAGTCCAGCACACGCCCCAAAGAAAGTCCCCGCCAACAAAAACAACTGGTCCTCCTTCCATCTAATCACAGCAGATCATTGCAGCAAACTCCTGAAGAAATTGAACACAACCACATCTCCACTAGATCCTTGTCCAACCCTCTGGATAAAGATGACTGCACAAGAACTTGCCTCTAGTCTCTGCAAAATAGTAAACCCATCCCTATCGCAAAGATTCATGCCTCCCCTACTAAAAACCTCATCTATAAGACCTTATTTAAAAAGCAATGCAACTGACCCCAACTCACCATCCTCATACCGTCCTATTTCTAGCATACCCCTCTTAGCAAAAATACTAGAAAAAAACGTGCAAAGACAATTTCAAGACTCAGCCGCTCCTCTGAATTCGCAACACCAAGGATTCCAGCAATATCACAGGGGAGAAACACTTTTAACCTCTCTAATCAACACAATACTTAAAGGAATCAAAAGCCTCAGACTAGGAGATATACTTATCTTCATAGACATAACATCCACCTTTGACTCAATAAGCCATTCCACACTCCTAGACAGACTGAAGGAGATAGGAATCACTGGCACACCGCTGTCATTGTTTCGCTCTTACTTATCTGGCCGACAGTCCCAAGTCAAATTCAAGAACAAAATCTCCAGACCTTTCACACTACACCAAGGAGTTCCACAGGGCTCTGCACTATCTGTCCTCTTATTCAACATATATGTACAACCAGACTGCAAAATAATACGAGACCTGAAGATACACTACCACCTTTATGCGGATAACCTGATGATGTATGCTCTATTTGCAGAAAACCTGATTACTCCACCATCACATCTTGCATGACATCAATAACAAACTGGCTGGAACACAACCTTACAATCAATTATAACAAATCAGAAGCCCTCACAATTACGCGAGACACCGCTTATACCCCACCAGATAATCTACTAATAGGTACTCGCTCAATCCCCGTGAAGAAGGAAGTGAAATACCTAGATGTAACCTTGGACTGAAGACTCAACCTTCAAGCTCACATTAAGATGACCACATCTACAGCTTACTACAAGATGAAACTCTACAAAACCTACTAGACTATAATCACTTCCACACCATATGTCATGCAATAATCACTCCACGCCTAGATTATTGCAACTTAATACTTCAAGGACTACCCAAAAGCACAACCTAACCCCTGCAAATACTGCAGCATGACTAATCGCCGGATCCAAAAGACAAGACCACATCACTCCAGTCCTAAAATCTCTTCCATTGGCTACCCATACAATCCCAAATAAAGTACAAATCAATAATGATGACCTTCAAGATCATGAACAACCAGTTCGCTAACTGTTTAAAGCAACTAATCCAAAAGATGCCAGACACTCCGTCAAGAAGGACACATCAAAACACTCTGTCAACTATGTCCATCAAGAGCAATACCTCACAAACAGCACTCCAAAATGTTTGAACAGTTCTGCCCGTCTCTCTGGAATTCACTCCCTCATCAATTAAGATCAATTAAGGACTCCTCTGACTTCCAGGAAAAAATAAAAACACATCTGTTCACAGAATACTTTGGTACAACACTGGACCCACAGACTTAACACTTGAATACCCCTGCCAATCACCCCTTCCACAATATTGCCTGCTACCTAAACCGAGTACCCCATATTAGACTTGTAAATAGTTGTTGTTGAAATGTTACTTAGTTATAATGTCAACTGTTCTATGTAAAACTGCCTCGGAGAAACAGCCCATGCATTGGAAAAAAAAAAAACTTGTGCATTGGCCCCTGACTTTAAAAGAAACGAAACGAAAACAAAACCCAAACACTTTGGGAGTCTTCAACCGCCCCCCCCTCTTTACTTACCATACTGCTGGTGGAAGAGGCGAGCAGTGAGACAAGTTTTTTTTGTATAAATGATCCCCCAAACACCCATAAATTTCTCCCATCTGCTCCCCCTCCGCTTTGTTTTTTCTCTTTCTAACAGCATAAACTGGTGCAAGGCATTTCTCCACTGCCAAACTGAAGGCCCATTATCATCCATTCAGCTAATCTTAATTAACTTTATTTATCTAGCATGTCTTCTAAGCCGCCTTTTCATGTTATCAAGGCAGTTTACATTGAACAGAAGTGGAGGAGTGGCCTAGTGGTTGGGGCAAGGTACTTCAGGCCGGAAGGTCGGGGGTTCAAATCCCACTAGAGGACAGCAACCTTGAGCCGGAAGGACTGGGGTTTCTAGTCCCACAGGTGCTCCTTGTGGTCTTGGGCAAGCCACTTAACCCTCCATAGCCCATGTTCCCTGTAAAATAGTTATCTCCAAGTTATAATGCCCTGTTCAACGTAATTTCAGTTTGTTCAATGTAAACCGCACTGATGCAGAATAGCGCGGTATATAAGAGAATGTAAATAAATAAATAAATACATTTTTGCCAAGATCCCACTCAAATTAGGGTTTTTTTTCCCTCATTCAAAATTCCAAAAAAGGATAACATTGAGAATTAACCTAAATTTACTTTGGTCATTTTCCCTTCCTCAGAACAGTCTTGTTTTTTCACCTTAACAATGGCAGCAGGTGTGCAACCTGCACGTTCTATGACACAGATGGTCGCCTAAGGGTTTGTTATACCATGCACTGTCTTAAAAGGTCTCCTAATTTCTTTTTCCTGTTTTGCCCTATGCTTCCCTAAGGAAGGCAGTAATGGATATTTCCAAATGTGGCTCCAGAAATTTCACCTCTCTACCAATGTTAGAAACTCAAATGGGCAGAGAAACACTATACTTTGACAGTTATCCAATTCCCATATGTAGCTGTGATTGCCAGGCCAGGAACTTCTTTTCCACACAACTCATGGTGCATGCCTCCTAGGTATACATATTTTTAACCTACAGCAAACTAAAATAACTTCTATGTCAGAAACGATCTTCAACTTGCATAGCAGCATATCCCAAACCCTTGTATTGCAGGGCATCACAGTAACTAAACCCGGGTCTCCACAGACCCTACTAGCTCTGTGTTCCACCTATAGCATCAACTGTAGTTGCTGAGGAGACATAAGAACTTAAAGGACTGCCATACTGGATCAGAACAAAGATCCATAAGCCCAGTATCTCATTTCCAACAGGGAACAATTCAGGTTCAAAGTACCTAACATATCCTAAAAGTAGCCAGTTTCATGGGCTACCTTAACAGTAGTTTCTGGCAATTTCCTCCAGGAATTTGTCCAAATCTTTATATTAAAAGACTCAGCTACACTTCCTGCTTTTACCACAGCTGTGGGAAATGAGTTCTGCATGCTACTTTGTAGCATGTCCTAGTCCTTGAATATTTTGAAATAGACATAACAGCAAATACCCTTGCAGATGCTGCTCCAGTTTCCATCAACAACCAATAGCTTTGTTTCTTTTCCTACATATCATACTGCACAAACCAATTTCAAGAACCAGCCTCAAGTCACCCTTTTTAGTGCATGCCTCTATTCCGCCTTCAGCAACCCGTACTAGTAAAAAAAAAAAAAAAAAAAAAATTATTTCAACCTCCATGCAAACGTATACATCCCCTGCAGACAGTCTGACCTCCGAAAGCACAGTACCATCATACCTTTTCACAGATCCAGGTATACATATGCAGCGGAATGACCACAAGGGTCACAAGCCCAATATTTTGCCCAACACAGCATCAGCAATTAGGTTGCTTGAAGGTGGGGCTGAACGTTGATCTCCAAGGTGCCTAACAAGCCCGAGTATAGCTAATCCTGATATTTATATATGTATACGTATAAAAGAGACACATTCAACTTCCTCAGATGTCGAAGTCCACCTCCACGCTAAAGAGCGTGCTCAGGTGAAGTATCCCAGTCACTGTACACCATGACTCAAAATTTCAGCAGCTTACATATATCCCCTTCAACCCTGCTACTTTGTTCACAGTCCCAGCTCATAAAAAGAGAAGCAACATGCTTTTTACTGCCTGTGTGCCTCTATTTCATCCACCCATCCCTCTTCATCCAAGAGTCTCTCTATAAATTCTGAATGAAACATTCTTGCTTTTACCGCATCTCAAAATTCCATGGTCCCCCTTTATAAAGACATGCAAGATGACTGGCCCTCCTTCCAATAGCACTGTCCATATACCTGGAAGATGCATTTGATATTTATTGCATCCTGTATTACCTTCACACCAGTGCAATGCTCCTCTTCCTGAACCATCAGCTTAACCAGCATGAGTAACCCCATGCCTCCAAAGTATGCACACTTTAAACCAAGGAAATCACTGGTTATCTCTGTGCTACAGTCAATAGCACAATGATACACTAGTCACTTTAGTAATACCTTGCCTCCATGGCCTTTCAGAAACAGCTCCCACCTCTCAATAGCCTGCAGATCTAACACTGCTCCAAACCTCAGGGCTTCAAGTAGTAATACCCTGACAGCACATGTAATCTCTTTCCTGATATAGTAACATAACAACATAGTAAATGACAGCAGATAAAGACCAGTATGGTCCATCTAGTCTGCCCAGCAAGGCAGCAAGAGTAGGTGCACTTGCTGCTCCATGCAGGTCACCTCTCCCCATGCCTTTGTTTAGGGATGTATCCACCGCTCCGTGTAGGTCACCACTATTTGTTACAGTCATTAGCTTTACTAGTCCTGACTACAATTTTCATCATTTCTTGCATCACAGATAACTCTAGTTTTCATATTTCAGTATGATGCAGCACCTCATTTTTCTTACTATATATTTCAGTTTGGTTCCTCCTTCCAAAGGTCATTACCTCAATGACTATCTTGCAGAGAATAAAGCAAAGTTGCACAACACCATGTCAATCTGCCGTGATAGTACATCTATGAGCCTTCTTCTCCCATCAGATACATGTCCTTCCTCTGTATCTGCTGTCATGAAGAAGACTCTTCTGAGCCTATGGAAGTAGGGCAAGATGAGGATTTGCTTTCAGAAACTGACAGGCAGTCTGAGCACATGGCTCAGTGTTTGCAAAGAAGAAGTAAACAAAGAGTCACGAGCTAGAAAGACACGCCCCTGCTGTGACGTATTCCCTAGCTCAGGAGGTAATGAGTTTCACCTGTTTCAGGGCAGGGCACAGCTAAGCCCTGAGAGTTACAATGATAAAAAGTGGTCATTAGCTTGGACCAAGCAGAACAGGAAAAAGAAGGAGAAGGAGAGCAGGAAGGAGAACAGCAAGCAGAACGGGAACTGGGAGAACCAGGAAGGAAGCCAGCAAAGGAGCACGCTGACTGGAAGGAGTCAAGGAGGAGTGAGAACCAAGGGAGCCACATTCCTGAGGCCAGAAGGAAGCAACCCAGGACAGGTGTTGTCTGGTAAAGGCAGGAGAGAAAGGAATCTTCCTGAGAGGCAGGCTTGGCAAAGCTCACACGCTCATAAGAACATAAGATATGCCATACTGGGTCAGACCAAGGTCCATCAAGCCCAGTATTCTGTTTCCAACAGTGGCCAATCTAGGTCATACGTACCTAGCAGTTTCCCCAAGGGACACAGGTTCCACAATGCTTGTATTGGTTCAAGCATTGATATCCTGGGTCCCTTCTTAATAATGGTTTATGGACCTTTCCTCCAGGAACTTGTCCAAACCTTTTTTAAACCCAGCTACACTAACAGCCTTTACTACATCCTCCGGTAACAAATTCCAGAGTTTGATTACACGTTGAGTGAAAAAATATTTTCTTTTATTAGTCTTAAATAGTTTACCCTGTAGCTTCATTGCATGTCCCCTAGTCTTTCTATATTCTGATAAGGTAAACAATCGATCTACGTTTACCCGTTCCACTCCGTTCATTAATTTATAGACTTCTATCATATCTTCCCTCAGCCGTCTCTTTTCCAGGTTAAAGAGCCCCAACCTTTTTAGCCTTTCTTCATAGGAGTAGCCTTCCATCCCCTTTACCATTTTGGTGGCTCTTCTCTGAACCTTTTCTAAAATCGCTATATCCTTTTTAAGATACGGCGACCAGAATTGCACACAATATTCAAGGTGCGGTCTCACCATGGAACGATATAGAGGCATTATAATATCTTTTGTTTTATTTTCCATTCCTTTCCTTATCATACCTAGCATTCTATTTGCTCTCTTGGCCGCCGCTGCACACTGGGCCGAGGGTTTTAACATGGTATCCACAAGGACGCCTAAATCTTTTTCTTGGGTGGTGGTTCCTAATGTGGAACCTTGCATCGTGTAACCATAGTTTGGGTTGTTCTTCCCTAGGTGCATAACCTTGCACTTCTCCACATTAAATTTCATCTGCCATTTTGATGCCCAGTCTTCCAATTTATCAAGATCCTCTTGCAATTTTCCACAATCCTCCTGGGTTTTAACAACTTTAAATAGTTTTGTGTCATCAGCAAATTTGATAACCTCACTCGTTATTCCACTTTCCAGGTCATTTATGAATATGTCAAAAAGCAGCGGACCCAGCACAGATCCCTGGGGTACACCACTATTCACCTTTCTCCATTGGGAAAATTGGCCATTTAGCCCTACCCTCTGCTTTCTATCTTTTAACCAGTTCCTGATCCACAGTAGTACACTGCCTCCTATCCCATGACTCTTTAGTTTTGCCAAAAGTCTCTCATGAGGGACCTTGTCAAAGGCTTTCTGAAAGTCCAGATACACAATATCAACCGACTCACCTTTGTCCACCTGTTTATTCACTCCTTCAAAAAAACATAACAGATTAGTAAGACAAGATCTTCCTTGTCTAAAGCCATGTTGGCTGTCTCCCATTAGGTCATGACTATCTATATGCTGAGTAATTTTATTCTTTATGATGGTTTCTACCATTTTTCCCGGTACTGATGTCAGGCTCACCGGTCTGTAGTTTCCCGGATCACCCCTCGAACCCTTTTTAAAAATTGGTGTTACATTGGCGATCCTCCAATCCTCAGGTATTAGAGATGATTTTAATGATAGTCCACAGATTACTGATAGCAGGTCTGCAATCTCAAATTTCAGTTCTTTCAACACCCTTGGATGTATACCATCCGGCCCAGGTGATTTGCTACTCTTCAGTTTATCTAATAGTTGTAAGACATCTTCCCGATGTATCGATATTTCCTTCAATTCTTCCACACCTTTAAATACCACTTCAGTCGTGGGTAACATCCCTACATCTTCCTCAGTAAAGACCGAAGCAAAGAATTCATTCAGTCTCTCCGCTATCGCCTTGTCGCCTCTTAGTGCTCCTTTAACCCCTTTATCATCTAATGGACCAACTGACTCTCTCACGGGTTTTTTGCTACGAATGTACTTGAAAAGGTCTTTATTTCGCGTTTTTGCTTCCGCAGCAAGCTTCTTCTCAAATTCTCTCTTTGCCTGCCTTATCAATGCCTCCAAGGAGAGAGACAGGCTGGCTGGAGAATACCGGTACATCTGAGGGGAAAGTTAATAGGCTGAGAGGAAAGCAAACACAAGCCGTGTTTGAGAACCAGTCTGACCCTGCAGAGTGGAGAGTTCCTTCCCTTTCAAAGAAAAAAGGTAGGCTTAACAATTCATATAAGTTTGAACCCAGCTATAAAGCAGTTCCCTATAGTTACCAGAAAGTAGCAAACTCCCTGGACAAAAACTACAGCATATATGGTAGTTTACAACCCTGCTCAGGAGAGTGTTACAGAGAGAAACCACGTGAGGTCAGAGAAACCGTTTGTTTCAGAGAGGCAGCTTACTGCCACGCCCTGCTATACCTGAGGCTGAAGAAATGCAGATAGACTCTGTCCATAATGAAATAGTGGATGATTGGATGGACTGTACATTATCTTTGGCTGACCATGTGAATTCCTTATGCTGAACAGTGTCTGAGAAAGACAGTAAAAGCAGCAGAAGAAAAGGAACATTTTCTTTGCTAATTTAAGCTGTTGTGATTTTGTTTTGTATTAAGCACGGCACGTTTAAAGCCTGAAGCTGACAAGGCTAATTTACCTGAGTTCATATATAATTTCCTCAAGCCAAATATATGGCATGTTTTGTCCTGAGTTATTCACTTGCATTTAATCCGTTGGGACGGGGAAAATAAATTCTTGTCATTGCCTGAAACCATTCGACTGCAACTCGTCTGTACTCAAAGGGTAAAGGGACTCACATTCCCAGAAGGCCTTGCAGAGTTAAAGCAAGGCCACACTCTCTGAGGCAGGAACACCACAGGCAGACCAAGTCTCAGCGCCCTAGGCGTTGGGCTGGCCACCGTGAGGGTGACACTGCTCAAATGTGCAAAAGTGCATGTTTGAAGGTTTATCCACCTTCCCCATTCTCACAGAAGTACTGGCATTTCTTATCCTCCCATGCCACCCCCCCCCCCTTTTCCCCTTCCAAGCCAAATACTTTCCCAGATAAAACTATTTTCAAAATCTTTTAAATTTTAAGCCCGTTCTTGTTGTTACTTCCACCATGGGGGCCATTCTCAGCGAGTTCATCTCTGGATATCCCCACGGATTTCCTCGGTTCAACCTACCACAGCACTTACATGTGGGTTGCAAGGGCTGTTTCATTTCCAAACACTAGATTAAATGGAAATTACACTTACCTGGTAATTGTTGTTCCTTTAGTGACTCCAGTTTAGTCCTCCACCTCTGGGTAGTGTACCTCCTTCTGCAGCTTGGAGACTGGGCATGTCAAAGTCATGACATCACCGGATATAGCCTGCTGGTATGTCCCATCAGCCCCAGTGTACTATTAACAAAGCAGACTCAAAGGAGCAACAAATAAGTAGCCATAACATAACTTTAACTGAAACAACCACAATAAGTGAACTAAACTACCAATCCCTCAACAAGAAGGACTGACTTTTTTTTTTTTTGCACGTTCACGTTGCTCTTAGGCTTTTACTCTCCCTGTTCCACCCCTTAAGCCGAATCAGAGAAGAGAAAGTAAACAAGTCATCGACCAATACTCACTGCGATCCAGAGACTGAAAGGATTTCTCCATTCCACGAGATGGAAACTCCTCCCCATCTGAAAAGAACCACATAACTGATCACCTCCCGGGCAGGAATGAGGACTAAACTGGAGTCACTAAAGGAACAACAATTACCAGGTAAGTGTAATTTGCAGTTCCTTATCGTTCCTCCAGTTTAGTCCTCCACCTCTGGGATATATCAGAGCAGTAATCACTGGGAGAGACCCTTTCACCCGGATCGCAACACCGCCAACCCGAAGCAGGCCTCATGTGCTCTCATAACGACCAAGCAACAGTGCCAACTGAACGTATGAAAAGAAGACCAAGTAGCCGTTCTGCAAATTTCCACTGATGAGACCAAGGCACGTACCGCCCATGATGTCGCTTGCACTCTAGTAGAATGAGCCCGCAACCTTCTAGTGCCCGACGGCCCTGCAACATATATGCTAACGCCATAGCTTCCCGGACCCCTCTGGAAAAAGATGCTTTGGCCGCCGCTTCCCCTTTACAAGGACCGCCAAACAGCACGAAAAATCATTCTGATACCATTAAAGTCCGAAGCCATTAAGTACTGCGTCCGACAATAATGGAAGCCACTCCGGCTGCTTCAGAGACATTCCGGCTTACCGCAAGCTCGGACTCCAACCTCACCGAAGAGACTGCCTGACCTCGAGGTAACCCGGGAGCAGTTTGTTCAACAAATCGGACTGATGTGACCAACGGCAAAGCCGCACTTTCTGCAAAGGCCGCAGAAGAAATCTGGCCCCAAGGCACCGCTTCCAGGGTCGCCGCCATTGTTCCCAGCACGCGCTGATATATCCACGCTGAGAGAACCGGAATGGCCCTGAACTTGCCCACCAATTGCCATATTACTTGAACTCGCCAGTCCGGTAGAAACACCTGTCCTCCCTGCATGTCGAACCATCCCCCCCCAGATATTCTAGTTCCTGGAAGGGTACTACGCGGCTTTTGGTTGGGTCGACCACCCAGCCAAGACTCTGCAAAACCTTACCACTGTGTCCGTAACATGAATGCTCTCGGCCTCGGACTTGGCTCGAATTAAGCAATCGTCGAGACATGTAAGAACGAGAATACCTTCCTTGCGTAATGCCGCTGCTACCACCACCATAATCTTGGTAAAGGTTTGCGGTGCTGTCGCCAGACTGCAGGGAATGTCTGGAATTAATGGTGTCCCCAAGGCAGAGCGAACCTCAAAACGTTTGCTGAGCCGCTCTGATGGGAATATGCAAGTATGCCACCGTAAGATCGAGGGAAGTCAAGTACTCTCCCCGCACACCGCCACAATGACCGACCGCAACGTTTTCATCCTGAAACGCGGTACCCAAAAACACCGCTCGACCCCTTTTAGATCTAATATAGGGCGCAAGACTCCGTCTTTCTATGGCACCACGAGCTAAACGGAGCATGGACTCACGCGGTAAACTACTGCTCCCATTTGTAAAGGGCGATCTAACGTAACGCGAACCGCCAGGGTTTTCTGGTGACCTATCAGTATTCACGCAACATAGACAGATGAGAAGCTCCAATGTGCAGTGGTATTGCTATACCAGAAAAAGGTGTTATTCCATGGTCCTGCCATTTCCCTTCAATTCCTGGAGCATCCAACGCTATCAGAACTGGTCTTCATCAGATGATGAGCCTGTAAGACTTCATTTGAAATTAGCTTGGGGTCTCACCTGATATGTATCTTCTTCGCAGCTATTACACTGGCACTAATCATCCTGAAGCCACCAGCTACAGCTCCCTACAGATCCCGCCAATGTCTGGCCACGAGACCTTGCTGTTGAGTGTTGAGCGAGATTCCTTCTCCCCAGAAGTTGCGAAGTGTACCTCTGCAGAAACCCCTGACAGAGGAGGAGACATTGGATTGCTGGACCAATCCCAGACTTCTGTGTCTCAGTGCACAGCACTCCAGTTAAACCAATGTCCTCATTCAGAAATAAAGAAATAATTTTTTTTTAACCAACAAGCATCCAATGCTTTGAGTAATACGCTCTGCCACCAGAGTAGCTGAGAAGAGAAATATTTGCCTTAGAAAGCTGGTCTTAAGCATATTTGTAATGGGGTAGCCAGGCACAATGCAATAGCCTGATGTCAGAGATGTCTAGCACATTGGGGTCTGATAGCGCAAATGCTATTTCGCAAGAACAAGGAAGAAGGAAAAATAAATCTTAGCCGAAACTTTGATGGACAACATGCTACTTATACAAAATAGAAAGACCGCAGAGATTTTACACCTCGGCATCACAGTTCAAATGTCCATAGAAATTTGAAGCGAAAGTACCGGATACCTCGGAGCAACAAATTGCAATCAAGGGAAATCGAGGAAGACCCCAAATGGAAACCCAATTAACGAATGACTATTCCTTTTTTTCCCCCCTGGTAACAAATTATTGTCCCCACAAACATAAGGGAACACAGAAATCAGTTTCTCTGGACCTTCACCGTGGATTAATGGCAAACCTAGACATTTCTCCAACAAGGGAACTGCTCCCACCCTACCATTATCCAGCGCCACTGCTAGGGCAGAGATACTGACCCAGACAAGAAGACAACAATGAGCACCCAGTTTGCCATTAATTTAAATTGAACTAAAACCCGAAGGTACAAAAAGAATGCTGGAGACTCGGTTGCCCCAGGATCCGCACTGTGTATGCGTTGAACAGCCAAGCAGCATCAGACCTGGCCAAGCACTGGCTGGAAAAACTCCACAGCCCCGACACTAGAAGTGCCGCAACATTTGCTCCTACTCGACATCGCTTGCAAGTAACTCCAGGGAATTTAATTAATTAACAGATTATTTTTTGACACTGTCCCCTCCACGGAGTCCTCCGCCGCTGCGCTCAGCCGCCCTGCGATCCGCAGTGCTGCCCTGACACACGGACAGCTACCACCGAGAGGGCCTTCTTGCACTGGCTGTTTTCTTTTGTTTTTTCTTACTTTACATCATAGCAACTGACGTGACAGCCATTTGTGGTGCCCGTAGGAGCGCACAACCAAAGGCGTACGCCCCCTTGGTACCCTCTCAGGGTTTATCCTGAGGTTTGTCGTAGGAGATGCTGAAAGGACGTGGTCCGAGAAATGCCAAGCTGGCGGAGAAGACAGTCATGGTAGCATCAATGTCTAAATTGGTTGTGGATCCTTTGTCCCATCATTTCCTGCCAGCAACTGAGCCGAAGGTAGGACAGGAGCCTCTTCCTCTGGACTGTCTCTCACTTCGAATCTTATGGCACCACGCTTAGCCCCATCAGTGTTTTTTGTTGCTTTTTTTGAGATCTGAAATTTGGCATTAAAGCTCCTGCGAGCCCGCTTGGGGGAGAGATTGCTTGGCAGCTTAGCAGACATCATAGAGCAGCTATATGCAGAACATCTGAAAAGAAGGCCGGAAATCATCAAGAAAGTGTTTTTTGTTTTTGTTTTTTTTAATCCTATACTCCGATCTACTAGCTTCCTCTACATGTCCACAAATCTCCCCCTTGCAAATGATCCGGCATTGGCAAAATATGCCTAGTCTATGCAAGGAAAGTCAAAAAATGTGTCTGCACACGGAAGAAATTACTGTCCTACTTATAGACTGCGTGAATCAATGCAAGTATTTATGTGGAAGGCACACAGTGCCCCCACAGAATCGCCAACTTATTCAAGGACACTGACCTGGTTCGAGCCAAGCAAATAGGGACCCAATTTGCTGAGCATTCCCAGTCATCTATCCCTAAAGAAGTAGAAATGATTCTGGCTTATAGCGTTTAGAATTTGAAAACCAAAAATGACCTCAGTTCCCACTGAATGGCCGAAATTAGTTAGTTTACAGGCAAGCTCTTAGATAAGTCAAATTAGTGCTAAACTTGTCTGCTGTCCATGTGGAGCCAAAAGACATGGACACTAACCACTTTACAAACTTCAAACTTAGCATTTAAACTTAGCAATTTAAGGAAAATAAATAAATAAGCAAAGTCTGCCCTAAGTGGCTAAAAGGCACCTGTCATCTCCACTGCCGCGCCTAACAGCCACGGCTCCCGGTCAACTATATCTGCAAGTGCTCTGCCACTAAGGCAAATCCTTCCAATTTAGACATTGAAAGGCCAACACATAATGACCCGAAATAAATAAAGAAATAAAGAAATACAGGCCCCCTTCCATAAAGGACCAACAGAACTAAAAGCGCTGCCGCCAGGTGCGGCTTCCTTGCGGCACTGACACGCACGGAGAACACCGCCAATGGCTTGTTTTTGTGGGGTTTTTTCCCCAGGGAAAATGCAAACTGAAGCACAAGAAGTATTCTCACAGGAAATCCCCTTTATACTGAAACAGAGACCTCCCAAAATGAAATTAAGAAAAAAAACACATGAAGCAACTAAATTAAAGTAAATTAAGGCACTTGGCTCAAGACCGAGTCCTGGCGCGCTCCGCAATGCGAACCGCCATGCTTAGCTGACACACAGTGGAAATGCGTGCACAAAATGTCTGCGCATCGTGTCAGAAGCTTTTGGCGCCAAAAGACTAACTGAAGCTTCAGCGCCAAAGCAAACTTCTGTTCCCCTGCACTGCGCTGTCGAACGAAGAAGCAAACTGACCTTACCATGAAAACAGCACAGCCCTTCCAGCCACGACGTCGCTCAGCGCTGCCGTGAGCGATGTCTGTGGCGAGGGCAGCTCTGCCGAAATAAGGAGTCTTAGTTAAGCCGGCGATCAGACGCTCCTCCGAAGCACATGAGCGCAGGTGTCAGAGGAGCTCTCCCCCGTGCCGTCTAGGGGCAGAGATCCTGGAAACTGATCTGGCTCGGCACGGTAGAAAGGGAGAACAGAGTTTAGTCTGAGGCTTTTATTTTTTTTAAAGGAATATCACCCAGTAAAGAAACTTAAAGGAATCAAATAAAAATTCTGCAATTGAATTGATAGTTAATTGAAAATTAGCCAATTAGAACTGAAAAAGTTTAAAAACCTTGTTTCTAGCCCCTGACTAAACTGCCCCTTATCTATTTCTCCAGTGAGCCCAGCACCTAGGCTCACTACGTCTTCCTTCTGCATGGAGACTGGACACACTGGGGCTGATGGGAGATACCAGTAGGCTATATCCGGTGATGTCACGACTTTGACATGCCCAGTCTCCAAGCTGCAGGAGGAGGTGCACTACCCAGAGGTGGAGGACTAAACTGAAGGAACGATAAGGAATAAGCACCTTTGTCCCTTTAGCTATGATGTGCGGGGCCAATTATACCATGCTAGTCCACGGAGAAAGGTTACTTACTTGTAACAGCAGTTCTCTGTAGAATGAAGAACAAATCAGCCACGTGGACCTCTGCCTACTTCTCCTCATGGATGAGCTTACCAATGCTTTGAAACAGACTGAGGAGGGAGGAGCAACACACACTAAGGAGGGAGCACTGTAAATGCCCAAAGAGTTTTTCTAAACTCTACTGGGCTCTGGGAGAGCAGGTCCAACCAAGCACCATCAGCAATGATGTCAACATTATATGTAGCTGATTTATCCTGCCATCCACGGAGAATCCCTGCTACAGATAAGTTACCCCAACCTCTGTGCAGGTGTCCCTTTTTTCTATTCTTTCTTTATTTATTTATTTACATTCTCTTATATACCGCGCTATTCTGCATCAGTGCGGTTTACATTGAACAAACTGAAATTACATTGAACAGGGCATTATAAATGGAAATTACACTAACCTGGTAATTGTAGTTCCTGGAGGGTCCAGTTTAGTCCTCCACAATCAGGTAGTGCCCCTCCTCCTGCAGCCAGGAGACTGGACCAATCAAATCTTCTGTAGTATATATGCAGAAGGAGCTCCCAGAAGCCCCCAGTGTACTAGTAACAAAGCATACTTAACGAAGCAACACATTAGATTAATATACAAAATGACATAATTAAAGAACAATTTGTTCCCCCCAAGAAATATCCAACCCCCTCCCCAAACGAGGAAGTCAGAACACTGCATTGCGCCGGTACCGACGCCCCAGAAATCAAAACACCGCTCCCCACCAGAATCTCAGGAGCTGCCTGAACCCCCGAGACAGGGAAGAGCCTTAGCAAAACACGCGGCTGCAACAGAGGGACCGAACGGCAAGAGGAACCGTCTTATGAGCAACCGTTCGGAAAGCGCGCCGCATAATCATATCAGACCGTCGGGAGGGAAGGAGGACTAAACTGGACCCTCCAGGAACTACAATTACCAGGTTAGTGTAATTTCCATTTCCTGTTCGGTAATCCAGTTTAGTCCTCCACAATCGGGATGTAACAGAGCAGTTAAGACCGGGCGGGACCTTGCCATCCGGCGCGCAGAACCGCCGAACCAAAACAGGAATCCCGAGCCGCTGACACATCTAAGCGATAGTGTCTACTGAAAGCATGCAGAGACGACCAAGTGGCCGCCCTACAGATATCTGCCGGCGGAACCAGGCTATACTCCGCCCAAGAGGTCGCCTGAGCCCTAGTGGAATGAGCCCTCAGACCCTCCGGAATAGACCGCTGTTGCAACAGATACGCGGACGCGATCGCCTCTTTGAGCCATCTAGCAATGGAGGCTTTAGCCGCCGCTTCCCCTTTACGCGCACCCCCGAAGAGCACGAAAAGCCGGTCAGATTTCCGAAAAGACTCGGTAACCTTTAAATAACGATGGAGCGTACGACCCACATCGAGCCGGAGAAGACCTTTGTCCGTTGACCCGACAGATTGCGAAGAAAGCACTGGAAGAAACACTGCCTGATTCATGTGAAAGGGAGACACCACCTTTGGCAGAAAGGAAGGAACCGGACGGAGAACGATCCGATCCGCGGAAAAAGACAAGAAAGGCTCTCGACAGGACAATGCATGCAGATCCAAAATGCGCCGTGCCGAACAGATGGCTACAAGAAAAACCGCCTTCAGCGTGAGATCTTTCAGAGACGCCCTGCGCAGGGGCTCAAAAGGTTCACGAACCAGGGCCCTCAGAACTAAATTCAAGTCCCAAGGAGGAACGAAAACTCTGCGGGAGGGCCGCAAATGAAAAACAGCCGTAAGAAATCGGCGTACATCCGGATGAGCCCCGAGCAGACGACCCAAAACCTTGCCGCGATAACACGAGATAGCCGCCAACTGGACTTTTAGGGAACTAGCCGCAAGGCCCTTATCGAAACCATCCTGAAGAAAACTTAAAACGACGGGCACGGAAACCGTCGCCACCCGGACTCCCCGCCGGGAGCACCAGTCTTCAAAAATCCTCCAAATCCGAACGTAAGTAAGAGAAGTGGACGTTTTCCTCGCCCGCAGAAGGGTAGAAATCACCGCGGGGGAGTAGCCCTTCCTTTTCAGCCGAGCCCTCTCAATGGCCAAACCGTAAGCGAGAATCGATCCACTTGGGGCATCCGCAAGGGACCCTGAAGAAGAAGATCCGGTAGCGCGGGCAGGAGCCAAGGAACGCCGTCGCGCAGCCGGACCAGATCGGCATACCAGGGCCTCCGGGGCCAATCCGGGGCCACCAGTAACACACGACCCCGATGGCTCTCGATACGTTGCACGACCCGGCCGATCTGAGCCCACGGAGGAAAGACATAAAGAAGACCGGACGTTGGCCACGGCTGAATGAGAGCGTCGAGCCCCTCGGACATGCGCTCCCTTCGCCTGCTGAAGAAGCGCCCTGTCTTGGCTGATTGAAAGGTCGCCATGAGATCCATGATGGGTGGACCCCACCGCCGGGCGATTTGCGCGTAAACCTGTGGGTTTAGCTCCCATTCTCCGGGGTCCACCCGCACTCTGCTGAGAAAATCGGCCTGGACATTGTCTATGCCTGCAATGTGTGCCGCCGAGATTGCCGGAAGGCGAGTTTGCACCCAATTGAACAAGGCCGCCGCTTCTGCCTCCAGGGTCACGCTGCCGGTACCCCCTTGGCGATTGATGTAAGCTACGGTGGACGCATTGTCCGACAGGACTCGCACCGGCCGGCCGAGAACCAGGGTCTCCAGGGCCACCAGGGCTAGCCGGACTGCCCGCAATTCGAGACGGTTGATCGACCAAGAGGCCTCCAGGGGAGACCATTCCCCCTGTGCAAAGCGGGACTCGCAGTGAGCCCCCCAGCCGGTTAAGCTCGCATCCGTCGTGAACGGAACCCACAGTGGAGGCTCCAAGGGAATCCCCCGCGTCAGGTTCTCGGCGGAGAGCCACCACCGGAGGGATCGGCGAACCGTCTTTGGGCAAGGCAATCTCTTGTTCAACGAGTCGAACTGGTTGGACCAACGTCGCAGAAGAGCACTCTGCAGCGGACGCATGTGGAAGCGCACCCAAGGCACCACCTCCAAAGTCGCCGCCATCGTTCCGAGGAGCCGCAGGTACCACCACGCCGACGGAGCTGGCATCCCCCGGAAGAGACGGACCAGAGCCCGCAACGCCAGCACGCGTCGCTCCGGAAGGCACACCAAGCCCCGTGCTGTGTCGAAGCGAACTCCCAGATACTCGAGATCCTGTGTCGGAGACAGACAACTCTTGCATTCGTTCACCACCCATCCGAGGGACCGAAGGAGATCCACCACCCTGCTCGTGACTTGCACACACTCCCGACTGGACTTTGCTCGAATCAACCAGTCGTTGAGATACGGATGGACCAGGATGCCCTCCTTGCGCAACGCCGCCGCGACTACAACCATCACCTTTGTGAAGGTGCGGGGAGCCGTGGCGAGTCCGAACGGCATGGCCCGGAATTGGAAATGGCCCCACGGAAGCGCAAACCGGAGAAACCGTTGATGGGAGGGCCGGATGGGAATGTGTAAATAGGCCTCGGTAAGATCGAGGGACGTTAAAAATTCCCCTTGACGCACCGCTACGATGACTGACCGCAGGGTCTCCATGCGGAAGTGCGGCACCCTGACAGCGCGATTCACGCCTTTGAGATCCAAGATCGGACGAAGAGAACCGCCCTTTTTGGGAACCACAAAATAGATGGAGTAGCGACCTGCGCCTCTTTCCAAAGGCGGGACCGGAACCACGGCCCCCAGAGAGAGCAGCCGATCCAGGGTCACGCGGATGTCCCGCGCCTTTTGAGCTCCCTTGCTGGGAGACAGAACAAACGAATCCGGAAGTGGGTGCGCAAACTCCAGGGCATAACCACCTTCTATAATCTGCAGCACCCACCGATCTGACGTAATTTGGGCCCAAGAAGGAAGAAAGTCGCGCAAACGACCCCCGATAACCGGGTCTCCCTCTAGAGCCCGCCTCGTTTCATTGCGGCTTGCGATTAAAGGAAGAGGCCGAGGAAGAGGCGGCTCCGGAGAAGCCCCTTCCCGCTCCTCTGAAACCACGAAACCCTTGATGACGGGTTCCAAAACGACCACGCTGCTATGTCCACAGCCGGGAAGAACGAAATCTGCGAACATCCCGAAACTGGCCACGCGCTGAGGTGGACGACCTATTAAGCTTAGGCTTATCCTCCGGAAGCCGACCATCCTTAGATTCACCGAGATCCTTCACCAACTTATCCAGAGCCTCACCAAATAACAACCTGCCCTTAAAGGGCAGTTTACTGAGGCGAGACTTGGAAGAACCGTCGGCCGCCCAGTTGCGCAACCAGATGGACCTTCGTGCCGCTACCATGGAGGCCATACTATTAGCTAGGGAGCGGATTAAATCATAAAACAGATCCGCCAAGTAGGCTGATCCCGACTCCACGCGGGTAACGTCCAACAGCCCCTGGTGGTCCATACCGGACCCCGAGCGCAGGTGCTGCAACCACCGCAAACAAGCCCGAGCTACCCACGCCCCACATATAGAAGCTTGCAACGATAAGGCGTTGGTCTCGAAAGCTTGCTTCAACAAATTATCAACCTTTTTGTCCTGAACATCCTTCAGGGCCGCGGCCCCTTCAACCGGGATGGTGGTTTTCTTGGTCACTGCCGAAACGGCAGCATCCACCCGTGGAGACTTAAACAAGTCCCTGTCCTTGTCGGCAAGGGGGTAAAGACGATTCATGGTCCGAATCCCTTTCAAACCGGATTCCGGTTGCTCCCATTCCGCATGGATCATCTGCTCAACCACGCGGTGCACAGGAAAAACTACCTGGGCATCCCTGACCGCCTGAATGAGAGGATCCTCGAGACCCTCCTCCTCCAGCGGCCGCACCGCAGAGAGGTTAAGCGCTTGGAGAGACTCCGTGACCAAAGGGACCAGCTCGTCCCTTCGAAACACCCGAATGATTCGAGCCTGATCTTCCGGCTCCGGGAGCTCCCCGTCTTCTAACTCCTCCGCCTCAGTCTCAGGATCTCCCTCAGCCTCGGAATCCGGAAGACAAAGGGCGTCCTGATCCTGGTCCCCCAACCTGGGCCGCTTGACAGCGGGTTGGGAAGACCGCTGAACCCCCCCTGCGGATCCTGGGGGGAGAGAGGCGGGCCAAGCCTCCGGCAAGTGACCGGACCGGCTTAAGGGGAAGGCCTGATGCATGAGAAGAACAAAATCTGGGGAAAGTCTATAGGCGACGCTACTACAGCCGCCTGCTGGAGCTCAGGGACCGACGTATTAGACGCCGGGCCCAAACCAGAAGGGAGGATGCTCGGTGAAGGGACACTGTCCCCCGAAAGAGAAGGTTCCCCGGGCACATGCTGTTCCTTAACTTCAATAGGAAGCTCCAGGTCTGAAGAAACTGCAGCACAGCTCTTGCAGATTCCAGAGTCAGTCATTGTACCTCTGCGGGACCCACAAATTACACACTGAGGTTTGGCAGCCATGCTAAGGCAACCTGCTCTCAGGGAGAAAGAAGGCAACAGGAACAGGGAAGCCCACACCAAGGGGACTAACCTTATTCAAATCAGTACAGCTTTAAATTTAAAACTTTTTTTTTTTTTTTTTTTTTTACAGAAAACAAAACACTCCCCAGTATCCTAGGGGTGCCCTGAGCAAAATCGCCAGGAAAATAAACCCCAAACACACCAGGGGAACCCGTGCACAAGTGTTAAAAAGTGCCCTTAAAAAGCACACTTTAGAAATCCAAAATGGCCGCCGCACTTTTTCACCCGCGGTAAAAAACGGCGCGAAAATACAAAGGTAACCAAATAATATGGAAAAGAAAGAAAACGACCCTCTAATACAGGGCAAGCGAAAAAAATCAGGAAAAAGTGCAATTTGGAAGCCAGGGGAGCCGCCAGAGCCTCTGACAATGCACAGAACAGAGAGCTGAAAAGTTAAAGCAAGGAAAATTCCTACCAGCTCAGGGAACAGCAAGGAACTCAGCCCACTTCTCCAAGTGACAGGCAATGTTGCAGCCGATATGGCTCTTCCCCGTACAGCCTTGGGGAGAGCTCAACCCAGGCTTCAGAGATTCCCAGGCAGGAAGGCAGGAGCCCAAGGCAGGTCTGGCTTCCCCCAGGATGTCCCCTGTGGCTTTTTTTTTTTTTTTTTAAAGATACAGCTACCTAGCAAAGAAATAGAAAATACAGGACCAGAAAGAAACCCCAAAAGAACTAACTAACTAGTGTTGCTCCTTCAAGTGTCACTTAGCGTGCCCAGAAAGGGCACAGAAGTCCTCCAGCTGCAAGGAGACTGGACACACTGGGGGCTTCTGGGAGCTCCGTCTGCATATATACTACAGAAGATTTGATTGGTCCAGTCTCCCGGCTGCAGGAGGAGGGGCACTACCCGATTGTGGAGGACTAAACTGGATTACCGAACAGGAACTTGGAGATAACTATTTCACAGGGAACATGGGCTATGGAGGGTTAAGTGGCTTGCCCAAGACCACAAGGAGCACCTGTGGGACTAGAAACCCCACTCCTTCCAGCCCAAGGTTGCTGTCCTCTAGTGGGATTTGAACCCCCGACCTTCCGGCCTGAAGTACCTTGCCCCAACCACTAGGCCACTCCTCCACTCACGGAGGATCTCTGCTACAGATAAGTTACCCCAATCTCTGTGCAGATGTCCCTTTTTTCTATTCTTGTTTGCAACAATAATGCCTTTTCTGAAATGAGATGCATAATTCTCTTGTTTTTTTCTTTTGTAATATTTTCTGAATATTTTTCAATCAATTTTCAAATTAAACAAAAATAAACAAAAAAAAAAAAAAAAAAAGAGGACTTAGGAGTGAATCTCATTATTGTCATATGTGCAAAATTAAACCCATTGAACCCAGTGAAAGGGGAAGGGGAAGAGTTTAAATACATATTTATATTTTGAAGTTTCAACTAGTCAAACAAAAATAGAGCATAGTCAGAGAGGACTTACTGAGAACATTCCGATGTCTTTCCTTTGTTCTGATAGTCCATAATACACTGAATAAGATGGTTATTTTCATCCAACATCTGAAAAAAATAGACAGACTTAAATACAGTTTATCTTGTACATTGGTGGTAGAGTAGTACTTCACAAGTTAAACAATTCTTTGTGAAATTATGTGGTGTTCACAAGGAAAATCAATAGGACCCAATAAAAGATGTTATAGAGAATTTGTGTCACACAAAGTAAAATTAGACCTTACCTACCAATTGTTTTTGCTTAAGTCCCTCCAGTCTAGTCCAGACATGTGGGTTATTGCCCCCTACCAGCAACTGGAGCCAGAGTATGCCAAGTCTTGCGGATGCCACTGGCATATGGTCGCACTCTCTGCCCCCAAGATCAATATTCTGTTGACAAGCAGACTCCCACGAGAGAACAGATAAGCAAACTTAAATGGCATTGTGGTCCATGCCCACCAATATTTTTTTTTCAAATACTTGTCTTACTAATCTGTTATGTTATTTTTTGAAGGTGTGAATAAACGGGTAGACAAAAGGTGAGTTAGTTGATATAGTGTATCTGGATTTTCAGAAAGCCTTTAACAAGATCCCGCAGAAGAGACACTCGGCAAAATTGAAAAATGTCATGGGATAGGAGGCAGTGCACTACTGTGGATCAGGAACCGGTTAAAAGATAGAAAGCAGAGGGTTGGGCTAAATGGCCAATTTTCCCCAATGGAGAAAGGTGAATAGTGGAGTACCCCAGGGATCTGTGCTGGGTCCACTGCTTTCTAACATATTCAAAATTACCTGGAAATGGGAATAACGAGCGAGGTAATCAAATTTGCGGATGACACAAAATTATTCAAAAAGAATACTGGAAGGCCCCACTTCTGCACTGTGAGGTTGAATGTGCAAGAGCTTAACTCCCCCCTCCCCGCCTTGAACTACAGAGTTCTGACTCAAGAACTCAGCCTGTGCACTGTCGACACCTGCTATGTGGCCTGCAGACAGGGCCATCAGATTCTCCTCTGTCCAATGACAATTCTGCTACCTGGAGAGCCATCCCAACCTTGATAGATTCACCCTACTTGCTGATGTATGCCACGACTATGGCAGTATCTGAGAGGATGCGGACCATTTTGTCTCTCAGGAAAGACAAACCTCTACAGAACCAGGCAGATAGCTCTGGTCTCCAACAAGCCGATCAACCAGGTGGCCTCCTGAGGGGACCAGAGCCCTAAATAAGCTGACCTAGACAGTTGGCTCCCTAGCTTTTCTGGCTGGCATCTGTGGTGACTATCATCCACTCTGGTGCATCCAGAGGCATCCCAATGAACAGATGCGCAAAATCGCAACCACCACATTAACTGATACATGATCTCCCAGGAGAGAGGAAGGGCCTGGTTGCACTGCAGAGGAGACCACACAGACAGCAGACTCTGAAGGGAGCACATGTACGCCCCAGCCCAAGGGACCAGTTCTAGGGTTAATGTCATGTACCCGAAGAGTTGGAGGTAATTACTGACTTGGGAACAGAGTACAAAATGCCATGAGGTGGCTCTGCAACATGAAAGACCACTCCGGTGTGAGGAAATTTGACCCAAGAAAGTGCTGTACTACATGGTTTTGTGATAGGATCAAACTGCTCTTCGTATAGTGCATCACCAATCCCAGTCTTTCCACTAGTGCTTGCATTCCCTGGACTTCTCCAAGGAGTCTGACCAAATCAGCCAGCCATCAAGGTATAGGTGAACACAGATCTGTCTGCACAGAAATGCTACTACACTTCTCAAAGATCATGGTAATGGCCAGGGCAAGTGCAGAGTCTGAAACTGGATATGGCAGGCCCAGGACACAGAATCAAAGAAAACACGCATGTTGCTTCTGGATGGTTATAAGAAAGAAAATTAGCAAATAAGGTCTAATTTCATCTTTCCTGGAGTCCCTCCAGTCCAGTCCAGACATGTGGGTTATGCTCATCCACCAGCAGGGGGAACAAAACAGCAAGCTGAAAATGTTTCCCTTAAGTAGCCTGTGCTTCCCTGCAGAGCCAGTATGAATCTCACAGAGAAGCAGAATGGAGTCTCAAAACCCCAACAGCTCCACCAACCCTACAACAAGTCATGCACCAGAACAGCAGGCAAACTTGGCCATCGAGTATCTCAACTTGTCTTGAATTTGTTTTTTTTTTCCTTCCTCTGTCAAAACTGGAACCCCCCAAAAGGGACCGAAGTCCACAATGAGAAGATCAAATAGTGCAACAGCATAGCAGAACCCCCTAGAACCATAACGAAACAAAGGGAGAACTGCCACAACTAACTGGCCCGGAGATTGTCTATTAGCTGAACAGCGTCCTTAGAACAGGCACCAGACCAAAAAGACAGAGGTCCAGTCCCGGAAGGGTCCTGTATTGGACTGGAGGAACTCAAGGAAAGAAAATTATCAGGTAAGGTCTAGTTTCACCTTCCAGTTCATCCCTCCAGACCAGTCCAGATGTATGGGATATAAAGCAGTACTATCATGTGGTGGGTAAAGAAACTCTGGTCTGAACACCCGAGCCCCGAAATCTGCGTCCTGACAGGTCTGCATATCCATGATGTGAAACGGAATGGAGTGATAGGATATTTGCAAGGCAATGATATGGTTATGGCGGAACAAGGCTTAACTCTGCCCAAGATGCTGCTTGAGCTCTGGCAGAATGGGCCCGGAGCCCCGAAGGGACCATATACCCCTTCAGCAAGTATGCGGATTCAACAGCATCCAGTATCCAACAGGAAATAGACACCTTGGCCCCGCCTCACCCTTGTGAGGCCCACCAAAGAGCACAAAGAGACATTCTGCGCGCCAAAAGGCCTCCATCACCTTCAAATACCGCTTAAGCGCCCTGCAGACATCAAGTGAACGTAAATCCCTAGACTCAGACCAGCAAAGTCACCACCTGATTAAGGTGGAACACCAAAATGACCTTCAGCAAGAATGAAGGAATCAGACGAAAGATCACCCTTTCCTGTGTGATTGCCAAATAAGGCTCCCTGCACATTGAGAGAGCCTGCAGATCTGAGATGTGACGTGCTGAGCAAATAAACACCAGAAACACTACCTTCAGGATCAATTCCTTTAAGGGAGCTCTCAACAGAGGCTCAAAGGGGGCTCCCACAAGCGGAGAGAGGACCAAGTTATGGCCCCAAGGACGGAACCGGGGGATGGCTAGCGGACTCAAGTGCTTGAACCTCCCTCCCCCTGAAGAAAATGGACTACATCCCAATGAGAGGCCTGTACCTGGCCCTGGAAACAAGTCGGAGCCACTTCCTGTACCTTCAAGGAGTTCAATGCCAGACCCTTTGAGACCATCCTGTAGGAAAGCCAAAATATCCATGAGAGCTGTGCCTAGGAGCCACTCTCCTCAGCACCAAGACTCAAAAACGCACTAGACCTGCATACAAGCCAGGGAAGTAGAATGCTTTTACACCTACAGCACCGGCCCAGGTGATTTGCTACTCTTCAGTTTATCTAATAGTTATAATACATCTTCCCGATGTATCAATATTTCCTTCAATTCTTCCGCACCTTTAAATACCACTTCAGTCATGGGTAACATCCCTACATCTTCCTCAGTAAAGACTGAAGCAAAGAATTCATTCAGTCTCTCCGCTATCGCCTTGTCGCCTTTTAGTGCCCCTTTAACCCCTCTATCATCTAATGGACGAACTGACTCTCTCAAAGGTTTTTTGCTACGAATGTACTTGAAAAAGTCTTTATTTCACATTTTTGCTACCGCAGCAAGCTTCTTCTCAAATTCTTCCTTTGCCTGCCTTATCAATGCCTCGCATTTGACTTGCCAGTGCTTGTGCTATTTCCAGGTTTCGTCGTTTGGCTCTTTTTTCCATTTCCTGAAAGATGCTTTTTTGGAAACAACAGCCTCTCTGACCTCACCTTTAAACCATGCTGGCAGTTTTTTGGACTTCCTTCCACTTTTCTTAAAGCGTGGAATACAGCTGGCCTGGGCTTACAAGATAGTATTTTTCAACACCCAAGCTTGATGTAAGTCTTTAACCTTTGCAACTGCTCCTTTAAGTTTTTTCTTAACTATTTTCCTCATTTTATCATAGTCTCCCTTTCGAAAGTTAAAAGGTAGTACTGTGGATTTCCTTACTATCCCTCCTCCACTAATTAAATCAAATGCGATCATGTTATGATCACTATTGCCAAGTGGCCCCAACACCCTTATCTCTTGCACTAGATCTGGTGTTCTACTAAGGACTAGGTCTAATATGGCTTTCCCTCTGGTCGGTTCATGAACCAGCTGCTCCAAGAAGCAATCATTTATTTCATCTAGGAACTTTATCTCCCTAGCATGTCCTGCCGTGACACTGACCCAGTCGATACCAGGGTAATTGAAATCACCCATTATTATTACTGCGCTACAACTTTTGTTAGCTTCCTTGATTTCTTTGAGCATTTCATCATCCATTTATTCATTCTGGCCAGGCGGTCGATAGTACACCCCCACTACCATCGCCTTCCCCTTTTTACATGGAATTTCAATCCATAGAGATTCTACAGCAAATTTTGTTTCCTGCACAACTTTAATCCTTTCTGACTCAATGCACTCTCTAACATAGAGCGCAACCCCTCCACCAATTTGATCAGCTCTATCATTACGATATAGTTTGTACGCAGGTATCACAGTGTCCCACTGGTTGTCCTCCTTCCACCAGGTCTCTGATATTCCAATCTTATCTAACCTCTCATTTAGTGCTATACATTCTAACTCTCCCATCTTATTTTTTAGACTTCTAGCATTTGTATACAAGCATGTTAGAGAGTGTATTTTATTCATATTAATTTGGCTATTGGTAGACATGGGTAATTTGGGATCTTTAAGCTCTGTCTGCTCCATACTCAAGGGCATTTGGGCAAAAGAAGAAAAGGGCACAGACAGAAGAGATTTGCCAGAAGAATAGAGTTCCCGAGGAGAGGTGTAGGGAGAGATGAGAGAAAAGGTAGCGAAGAGCTGCAGAGTGAATACACTTATAGGTCAGCAGGAGAAGTTTGAACTGGATGCAGAAAACAGATAGGGAGCCAATGAAGTGACTTGAGAAGAGAAATAATATCAGCATGACAAGGCTGGGGGAAGATTAGCCACGCGACAGAGTGTGTTGAACAGATTGAAGGGGAGAGAGATGATTCATTAGACCCATCTCTTGAGGAAGGGGGAGAGGTTCCACCACCTGAAGCCACACCAGATGTGCATACCACCGCTGGAGCCAATCCAGGGCACCAACACCATGTGAGCCACATGGGCCTTGACCCACTTAAGGACACCCCTGATGGAGGGAACACGTAGAGAAGCCCGCTTCTGGGCCAGAGATCCTCCATGCACTCCCTGCACCTGCTAAAGAACCTGGGGGCCTTGGCATTTGCCAACATCACCATCAAGTCCATCATGGGAACACCACAGCGCCCCACTATCAGCTGGAATGCCGTCTCAGACAGGGATCACTCACCTGGGTCCAAGAGATGACGGCTCAGGTAATCCATCTGGACATTGTCTGTCCCGGCCACATAAGCTGCTGACAGCGAAAGCAGATGGACCTCCACCCATTGCAGGAATAGAATCACCTCCATAAGCACCAGCAAGCTCCGAGTGTCCTCTTGTCAGTTGATGTAAGGCACAGTTTGGCAATGTCGGTCAGCACCCTCACAGCCCGCCACTGAACCATGGGAAAGAAAAAACCTACATGGCCAAATGAACCACCCTGGTCTCCAAGTGATTGTTAGGCCAGAAACGCTCCTCCGGAGAGCACTGTCCCTAGGTCACATGACCAATGTTCCCTCTAAGCTGTGCTGGATCCTCCACCAGCATTCCTACCGGTGGGGGGAGGTGCAGAGCAATCATGCAAGCTTAGAGGGAACACTGGTCACGTAGCCCTGGAAATCAGCACCCCAACCAAAGAGAATGGCATCTGTCATTACCACCACTCTGTCCGGGGTCGTGAGGGGCATTCCAGCCACAAGGTGGATCAAGTCAAGCTACCATGCCAACACCTCTCCCAGGCTTTCCCTGATAGAGCAAGGTGAAACTCCATCTATTGCACCTGCGGGGACCATTGCGCCAAGAGTGCCATCTGGAGGGGTCGTATGTGGAGTCGAGCCCAGGGCATTAACTCCAGGGAGGCTGCCAATGAGCCGAGTACCTGCAACCTCTGCAGCTGCCCCTGCAGCTTCACTATCCTGCCCTACAGCAGAAATACTATCCCCTGCTGCATGTCAAAGTGGGCATCCAAGTACTTCAGGAACTGCACAGGGACAGCTGACTCTTGGTGAAATTCACGATACAACAGAGTTCCTGCAGCTGACGAATCACACAGGTCATCGCTTCCCGACTCTCTTGCAAGGATTTCATTCGAATCAACCAATCATCCAGATATGGGTGCACCAGAACGCCCTGCTTCTGCAAGACCGCCACCACCACCACCATCATTAACCTTGGTGAAAACTCGAGGAGTGGTGGCCAGCCTGAAGGGGAGGGCCTGAAACTGAAAATGCTCTGCAGAATTGCAAAACGCGCTGATGCTCTGGAAGAATGGGAATATGCAGATACACCTCGGAATGCTCCAGGGACGTCAATAACTCCCCTTGCCAGGCAGCCCCAATGACAGACTACAGGGTGTTCATGCAAAAATGAGGAACCCAAAGGGCCCCCATTTACCCCTTTCAGATCCAGAATGGGGCACCAGAAACCTTCCTCCTTGGGCACCATGAAGTAAATGCAGTAGCACCCTACAGCCTCGAGCCATAGAAGGCAGTCAAGCGTCTCCTGGATCACCAAGGCTTTGGTGGGGGTTCAACAAGGAAAATGATAATTACACTTACCTGGTAATTGTAGTTCCTTGAGTGACGACAGTTCAGTCCTCTACCTCTGGGTTGTCAACCTCCTCCTGCAGCTTGGAGACTGGTATGTCAGAATCATGACATCACTGGATATAGCCTGCTGCTCACTCCTCCTCAATCCCAGTGTGAACTATTAACAAAGCAGACTCAAAGGAGCAACAAATAAGTAGCCAACAAAAAGACATAGCTTAAATTAACTAGTCGTAAAATTTCCCAATTCCCATCCCCTGGCAAGGCTTTCTTACACCCTGTACTGCCATAGAAAGGATAGGAAAAAGGAGAATACATTAGAAATACCTAAAAACAGACTTACCTGCAAAACTTGCTTGCTGGCCGGTAGCGCTTAGCCCTTTCTGAAGAACCCTGGGTGGGATGGAGGACTGAACTGTCGTCACTCAAGGAACTACAATTACCAGGTAAGTGTAACTATCATTTCCTTATCGTTCCTCCAGTTCAGTCCTCTACCTCTGGGATGTGCCAGAGCAGTGATCATTGGGAGGGACCCCGCCATCCGGCCCGCAACACCGCCAAACCGAAACGGGCATCTGCACCCGCCACGACGTCCAGACGGTAATGCTTACTGAACGTATGTAGAGACGACCAAGTCGCCGCTCGACATATGTCCCCTGGCGGAACCAAACTGTGTTCCGCCAAGAAACACGCTTGTGCCCTGGTGGAATGTGCCCGCAATCCCTCAGGCACAGTCCAACCTTGAATCAGATAGGTGGAAGCGATCACCTCCCGGACCCAACGGGCAATAGAAGCTTTAGCCGCCGCCTCCCCTTTGCGCGGCCCTCCAAAAAGCACAAATAAACGCTCCGATTTACAAAAACACTCTGTCACCTTCAAATAGCGCCGCAACGTCCGCTTGACATCCAACCGGCGCAAACTACGATCCCGCTCATCGCCCTCCAAAGAACCGAGAACTGGTAAGCACACCACTTGGTTCAAATGGAAAGGAGACACCACTTTAGGCAAAAAGGAAGGAACAGGCCGAAGCACTACCTTCTCCCTTAAGGAGGACAAGAACGGTTCCCTACATGACAAGGCTTGCAACTCCGACACACGTCTAGCCGAACAGATCGCTACCAGAAAAGCAGCTTTCAACGTCAAATCCTTCACTGAAGCCTGATGCAATGGCTCAAAGGGAGGCTTTGACAATGCCGTCAACACCAGATTGAGATCCCAAGGCGGAATCAACATCCTACGCGACGGCCGTAATCGGGAAACTGCCTTCAGAAAGCGAATCACATCCGGGTGAGCTCCTAGAGGCACTCCCTGCACCCTACCACGATAACAGGCCAGGGCTGCCAGCTGCACAAGCAATGAACTAGCTGCAAGACCCTTATCAAAGCTGTCCTGCAGAAATCCTAAGATGGAAGGAATGGTCACCATAGCTGCCCGAATCTGATGCCGTGAACACCAATCCTCAAATATATGCCAGATCCGCACATACGCCAATGAAGTGGACTGCTTCCGCGCTCTAAGCAGCGTAGCTATGATCGCCGCCGAATAGCCTATCTTCCTTAACCTAGCCCTTTCAATGGCCATACCGTAAGCAAGAACCGATCCACTTGAGGCATGAAGAGAGGACCCTGCAGCAAGAGGTCCGCCCTTGCCGGCAACTGCCACGGTGGACCGTCTAGGAGACGCACGAGATCTGCATACCACGGCCGCTGCGGCCAGTCGGGCACCACCGGGAGTACCCATCCCTGATGAGCTCCGATCTTCTGAAGCACCCGGCCTATCAACGCCCACGGAGGAAAGACGTAGAGAAGTCCCGTGGTCGGCCACTGCTGCAACAGGGCGTCGATGCCCTCTGACATCCTTTCTCGCCTTCTGCTGAAAAACCGGCTGGCTTTCGCCGACTGAAAGGTCGCCATTAGATCCATCACAGGCATTCCCCAGCGAACCACTATCTGTGCAAAAACATCTGGGTGAATTTCTCATTCCCCCGCATCTACCCGCACTCTGCTGAGAAAATCCGCCGTGACATTGTCCTTCCCCGTTATGTGCGCCGCCGAAATCGCCAACAACCACTTCTCTACCCAAGCGAACAACAGGTCCGCCTCCTCTTCCATGGCTGCACTCCTGGTGCCGCCGTGGCGGTTTATGTAAGCTACAGTCGCCGAATTGTCGGACAGCACCCGAACCGAACGACCGAACACCAAGGATTCGAAAGCCTGCAGCGCCTGCGCTACAGCTCGGAGTTCCAGCCGATTTATAAACCAGGACATCTCCTGGGGTGACCAAGCTCCCTGCGCAAACCTGCCCCTGCAGTGAGCTCCCCACCCCGCCAAATTGGCATCTGTTAGTAACGGCAGCCACTCCGGTTTCTCCAGAGGCATGCCGGTCGACAACGAAGTCTTGAGGAGCCACCACCGTAGAGATTGTCGGACCGACAGAGGGCACGGCAGACGCTTGCTCAAAGGATCGGTCTGATGCGACCATCGGCGCAGAAGTGCTCGTTGCAGCGGCCGCATATGAAGTTTGGCCCACAGCACCGCTTCCAAAGTCGCCGCCATGGTTTCCAACACCTGAAGAGCCGGGACTGACCTGAACCTTCGAACGAGGTCCCTGAGCACCTGAGCCCTGTGGGCCAGCAGGAACACCAGACCGTTCCTTGTGTCGAAGCGAACCCCCAGGTACTCAATGTCCTGAGAAGGCTCCAGATGACTCTTGGCTGGACTGACCACCCAACCAAGACTTTGCAAGAACTCCACTACTCTGCTCATCACCCGAATGCTCTCAGACTCGGACTTGGCCCAAATCAACCAATCGTCTAGGTAAGGATGCACTAAAATCTCTTCCTTGCGCAACGCCGCCGCCGCCACCACCACCACCACCACCACCACCACCACCATAATTTTCGTGAAAGTTTGCGGCGCCGTAGCAAGGCCGAAAGGCAAGGCTTGAAACTGATAATGACCCCAAGGAAAGGCAAACCTCCGAAACTTTTGATGAGCTGTGCGGATCGGAATGTGCAAATAGGCCTCCGTAAGATCCAGAGACGTCAAGTACTCCCCTTGACGCACCGCTACTATGACGGACCGCAAGGTTTCCATTCGGAAGTGCGGCACGCGGAGACAATGATTTACTGCTTTCAAATCCAAAATAGGTCGTAACGTTCCGCCTTTCTTTGGCACCACGAAATAAATGGAGTACCGACCCAGGCCGCACTCCGCTTTCGGCACCTCTACAACCGTCCCTAACCGAAGCAGGCGATCTAAGGTACCGCGAATCGCTAGAACCTTTTTGGCGCCCCTGCATGGAGACATGACAAACGAATCCCGTACCGACTGCGCCAACTCTAGCGCATAGCCGTGCTGAATTATCTCCAACACCCAGCGGTCGGAGGTGATGAGGGTCCAGGTCGGAAGGAACTCCCGAAGCTGCCCCCCGATGGGAGGCCCTTCCACCGGGACCCTCCTCATTTCATTGGGCCTTGCGAGCTGCAGGAGAGGAGTTGACGGATAAACCTCTATTAGCTCCCCGAAACCCGTGAAATCCCTGAGCTCGGGCCGCAAAGCGACCCTGTTGGAAGGAGCTGTACCGCGGTGAACAAAACCTGCGGAAATCCCGAAACTGACCTCTATAGACCTGACCAGATTTCCCTTGCTTCGGAAGTCTACCCGCTTTGGACTCTCCGAGGTCCTTCACCAACTTATCCAAATTCTCTCCAAAAAGCAACCAGCCCTTAAACGGCAGCTTGCTAAGACGAGACTTGGAAGAACCATCCGCCACCCAATTCCGTAAGCACACTGATCTGCAGGCAGCCACCACGGACGCGGTACTGTTTGCAAGGGCCCTGATCAAATCATAATGCACGTCCGCCAGGTAAGCCGCTCCGGACTCCAGGCGACCCAGCTCCTTGAGCTCCTCAAGATCCATGTGCGGGGACTGCCTCAGCCTCTGCACCCACCGCAAGCACGCCCTAGCTACCCAAGCTCCACAGATGGAAGCCTGTAACAAAAGCGAATCCGCCTCAAAGGTCTGCTTCAATAAACTGTCAACTTTCCGGTCCTGGGCATTTTTTAAGGCTGCACTGCCCTCCACCGGGATGGTAGTCTTCTTTGTAACCGCCAAAACCACCACGTCCACTCGCGGCGCCTTGAAGCGCTCTTTATCCTTATCCGCCAAGGGATTAGAGCCTGTTCATAGTCCGTATGCCTCGAAGCCCTGCTTCCGGCCAATCCCATTCCTCCTGGATCATTCTGTCCACCACATGGTGAACTGGAAACACCACCTGTGTCTGTCTAACCGCCTGAATAACGGGGTCTTCAACTTCCTCCTCCGCGGAAGCCTGCGAGGAGAGATTCAACATCTGCCTAGACTCCGTGATTAACGCTGAAAGTTCCTCCTTACGGAAGGCTCTAATAATCTTGGCTTGATCCTCAGGCTCCGGGATCTCCCCATCCTCGAGATCCTGTGAGGTTTCATCCTGCTCCCAATCAACATCCTCCTCCTCTGTCCAGCCGACATCCACAGATGTCGACGGTCTGGTTTTCGCCCTTTTGGGAGCCGGCGGATCCTCGCCAGACCCCTCCCCCACCTCAACCGGCTGAGGAGGTCCGGGGATAGTCAAAGCGCTGGGCAACCTACCCTGACGCCGCAGACAAAAAGCTTGATGCATCAACAAAATGAAGTCAGGCTAAAATCTTGGACTTCCACCGCCTGCACCGCCAGCTGAGCCCCCCAGAAGGCCCCGCCAATTCTTCGACGCCGACCCTTGCGCAGGGCCCGGAGGAGACACGGCTCACGTTCCCGACGGCATCCCCTGCGACTCCGCGGTCTCCTTATTATCCATTTGCTGTTCCACGGATGAAGACAGGGCCGCACAGCCACGGCACACCCCTGATTCCGCTACTGTGCCCCTTCGTGTCCCACACAAAACACACTGAGGTCTAGCCACCATCCAGGAAGCCAGCACAGTGCTCAGGCTCTTTTTTTCTAATTAAGGCACAACACTGGAAAGGTTTAAAATTCAAAAAACCAGACCTGCCACATCCTGTACCCGAAAGAAGGACTCCTCCCCCCGCAGAAGGCCCCCCCTTCGCAAAAACCACGGAGCTTTTAGCACTAAAGAACAAAACAACAAAGAAACACAAAGGGAAATGTAAAGGAAGCAAAATGAAAGCCAAAGGAATCAAAGCATAAAAAAAAACCCAGCAAATACCTTTGTCGGTCCAGCCCAGTGTCTGCCTGCCGCCTGGCAGCCACGAGGCCTCACTGCGCCACCTAAAATGGCCGCCGAACCCTGAGGAACAGCAAAAAGGCGCCAAAAACGCTCACCGGCCCGTGCCACGGCTCTCGCCGGGACTCTTCACCGTCAGACACCGCCTGACACCGGTTAAAGCCTACCGGCCAGGTCAGCACTGAGTTCCGACTGTTGTGCTCCTCTGCCCCTGCAAACTAGAGCTGCCGGCGAACTATTCAAGCCGCGACTCCTTCGGAGCCGCGGAAGACCCACAAATGCAGTCCGGTCAGAGGAGAAGGATGCAAAGGGGCTCTCCCCCAAACATCCGGGGGGAGAGAACCTTGTCTTGATCAAATGCCCAATGTCCAATATCTCCTAAAACAAAAGTGGCTAGTGAAATGGCTTTGGACTATATATGCACACATATTTGACACATAAAAGAATCAAATAAAACAAGACCAATTAAATAAGGAAATAGTATAAAAACTGGGACATTGCCAGGACATGATTATTCAGCAGAAAGGACCAGCATAGGAAAAATCAAACCCACAACTAGTGATACCCCAAATCCAATGCTTAATATTAAGGCTCCTAAGGCGATATTTTTTGTTGGACACTCAAAATGAGGGTGCTATTGAAAAGTATCCTCCAATATATCCTTTTTAATATATTTTAAGTGGTCATGCATCTAAAAACTGCCAAAATTTAGCCAGTAAGCCAATGCGTTTTGAACCACAATTTATATATAGGTTCGGCTTCAGGGCAAGGCAATACTTACCTGAATCTTCATATCTCCAGCTCCAAGATCTCTTAGGAGAATTCTTCTTCCTTTGGAGCTCAATTGGCTTATGCTAATCTAAAATGGCCGCAACATCTTTTTCTCTTCTTTCGACTCTGTTCTCCAGAATATATTAAAGGGCCAGGCCGATCACATTACCATATGCCATTCAATCTGTACATTTAAACCCTTGGATTGTATGGTATCGAGATAAAATAAATCCCAAACTGTTCCCTTATGTTTAGGATAGCATCGCAATCACCTCCGTGCCAGGATTGATGCACTTGCTGTAAAATTTGTCACTGTAATTGATCAAATATGTCATGCATCTCTATGCAATGTTCAACAATAGGGGCCAACCAAATATTTGTGTGGAGTCGAGATCTGTATTCACGAAGCTGCATTATCATGTTTCTTCATGTGTGACCTACATACAATTTCTTAAAATTATGACGGAGGTGTTCTTTTCCTGCAATTTGTTCGTGGTTCCTGATTGGCTCCTGGTGCCTGTGAGACCTGTGCTGATTGTCCGATACAGTTTGGAAGGGCTATAAATCATCTGGCCCTACCGCGGGACGCGGTCGCAGGCACGTGCCCGAAGGGGCAGGTCCTGCCCCTTCAGCGCCCCATCAGCGCACATTGGCATACAGAGAGTTTCCCTGTAATGGGGAAAAGGAAGAAGAGGTACCCGCTAGTCCCCCAGACCAAGGCCATTAAGGTTGTGGGGCTGATGGATGCTCACCTTGGAGTGGGCGAGATGCCATCTTCCGCTCAACCATTGGCTGTTAGAATGCAAGATGTATCAACGGTGAATACTTTTGTCTTCTTCGTCTTCCGCCGAAGTGGGTTTGTTAGCTCCGCCCAGTCAAGAGGTGGATTCTTCTGGTTTGCCCTCTCCACATTTGTTGGTGGGAAAGGACGGGCCAGAATTAGTTCCTCTTCCTGATTCTTTTTTGACTACTGATCCCCTTGTTGAGAACACACCCTGCCTCTAATGTTTCGATTGATTTTTACGTTTTTTGGTGCGCTGAATCCAAATCTGGTAACCAATTTGCTCCATCACGTACAGATTTTTTGCTACATTGGGTTAGCAGTTTGAGGTGAACGTTTCAGATTGAGTGCGATCGAGATAAAAGTTTCTTGGATGAATTCTTTATACTAATTGTTTAGTAGTTATTCAAATAAGAATAAAGAAAATTGTAACAAGGCAGCACATAAGAATAGAGTAATGTCAACAAAACACACTGTGATGGTAGCAAAATTGTCTGCACTTAAAACAGCCACATACATGTGCACAAACATTGAGCATATAAGAGCGAGGTTAGACACAAAGCAAAGCAAAGAAATGTGCAAAAAATGTTGTACAGGTATGTATGTAAGAATAGAAAACGCAAAACCGCACCATTGCAATACATGAAGACAAACACCCGATGGTGTGAAAATAAAATTCTAATAAAATGAGATCCGACACTGTGGTAATAACTAGCACATTTTTATTTCAAAGTTTAGTAAAAACACGATATTTGTCAACACAGTTTAGATTTTAAAGTCATTCTTGGGTCAATCAATCTCCTGGTGGGCCCGTTTCTTCTTCCCCCGAATGCTTCTCTTGGTGCGCTGCTTGGCGTATTTTTCATCTGGGGTTTCCCGCAGCAGCAACCAGCAGAAATCAGCCATCATAGTGGTGTTCCATCTTCCTTGGTACCTTCTCTCTGCGTCCATGATGTCCTGGTGAAACCTTTCACCTTGTTCTTCACTGTACACCCCCATGTTTTCGGGAAAGTAGTTCACATGGGAGTGCAAGAAATGGACTTTCAGGCTCATGTTACAGCCTTGTTCTTTGAAGGCATTGAGCATCCTGGCAACAATATCCTTATAGTTCTGATCCCGCCTGTTCCCCAAGAATTTGAGAACATCCTTGAAGGAATCCCAGGCTTCTTTTTCCTTCTCAGACATCGTTTCAGCGAATGCTCCATCTGAAATGAGTTTCCTTATATCAGGGCCAACAAACACTCCTTCCTTTAGCTTTGCTTCAGAAAGTCGGGGGAACTTTGAGCAAAGGTACCGAAAGCACTCACCATCTTTTGGAAGGGACTTGATGAATTGCTTAATGAGACCCAACTTAATGTGGAGAGGTGGTAATAGAATTTTATCACGAGGTACCAAGCTCTCATGAAGAACATTTTTCTCACCGGGTCTCAAATACTCCCGAATTGGCCAGTCTTTTTTTCCCCCAGTGTAGGTCACGGGCCCGGCTATCCCACAAGCAAAGGAAGCAGGGATATTTGGTGAAACCGGATTGCTGCCCTAATAGCATGGATAGAATTTTAAAGTCTCCACAAATCATCCACTTATGCTCATCATAACGAATCTTCTGAAGAATCAGGGCCAAATTCTCGTATTTTTCTTGGAGAATAACTGAGTGAGCAATAGGAACTGAAGCGAATGTGTTGCCATTATGAAGAAGAACACCTTTTATGCTGTCTTTTGACGAATCAATGAACAGCCGCCATTCAGCAGGATCATACTGGAGTTTAAACTTTTCCATCACTCCGTATATATCGTTGCAAAATTCCAAATCTTCCCCTTTGCTGAAATACTTCAAAAATTGTGTCTCGCGGTTGCGGTACCAATAAAAAGTTGTTCCTGGTGACAATAGATTTTTCTGTTTAAGCCGAGAACCTAGCAGTTGGACAGCATCTTTTGGGAGTCCTAAATCCCGGACTAAATCATTCAATTCAGCTTGAGAGAAAAGTTCAGGTTTCGGATCTGGTTCAGTTTCAAACTCGGAAGTACTGGACTCATCGGGAAAAGCCATCTGATGAGTCTCATCATGATCAGAACCGTCCACACAAATATGATCCAAAGATTTTGGTGGTTCAGGCACAGGTACTTCGTTGCTATGAGGCATAGGCCTAATTGCTGAGGGAAGGTTGGGGTAACTTATTACGTTCTTATTTTTTAAGTTGTATCCCTTCACAATGCAAGAGCAAAAATAGCAGTCACTGCTGTGGTCTCTTTGTTCACGCCACATCATAGGTATTCCGAAACGAAATGCTTGTTTTTTACCTTTCATCCATAAGCGTAGATCTTCCTCACATGTCTTGCACACTTTGTGAGGAGCCCACGGTTTGTCTTGATCGCCTAACTTCAAACCGAAATAGGCGAAATATACTTTTTTAATAAATGCAGAAATGTTCCTCTGCCGCTTTTTCACGGTATATTCCCCACAAATAAAACAAAAACTGTCCGGAGAGTTGACGCAACCTCTGGCTCTGTGAGCCATCACAAATACACAGCACTGAAAACTACAACTGTAGTGAACCACTTCGGAATAAAGCTGGATTACGACTGAGCAAACAAAAGGTAATAATGAACTTGCAAGAAACTGAAATTTGACAGGAACGTTCATGTCGCAACCACCGTGTTTGAGCGAGCGAGCGAGCGAACGAGGCGAGGCGAACAGGAAAGAACATGCGCCAGCGCGAGTACTTGATTTAGCCCCCCGCCTCCCAATTGTCCTGTTAATGTATAAAATGAATACAAAACACTCTAAAATATCATGAGGGAGTGTTTCTAGTTAGTTAACCATTACAACCTCTATTTTGGGCCAAGAAAATAAACTGCAGTCGGCTAAAAAGAAATTATGTGAACATTCCTTATATGGGCAAGAAATCTAATTTTGCAAGAAAACGTGGCGTGATGGAACATTTTGGCTATTTTTCCTGGATTCAGCACCCCAAAATCTATAGGAATCAGTTGCAAAACTGGAGGCAGTTTTTTGGTAGTGTACCTGTGGAATTTATCTCCTCCCCTTCCTTCAGTGATTACTTTCACCTCTCTTGAGTATACTCAGGTTCCACCACCAGATGTATCTTTGAGGGACATTTAGACCATTGTTTCGCGCGTGGAATCAGTTCTTTGTGCTTCAATTCAGAAGGTTTCTGTCTATGCAAAAGAAGTGGTAGAAATATTTTCTGACCATTAGACCAGACTGCGAGTTTTAGAAAGAACGGCAGGGAAGCTGGATTCGCAGTTATCTGTGCAACAGGGGGCCTCGGCTTCTTTTGCACAGGATTCCCTTGCATTTCATCGTCAAGATGAATTCTTGGAGAATTCCCTGCGTTCTAAACACTTGAGTCTGAGAAAAATTTAATAACCGCATTACCTCTCCCCCTTAATTCTCTTTCATAAATATCTAAAAGATGTATTACTATTTACGATGTTGAATCTGTTCATCTATCTAGGATTTATTATGCTCCCTTGGGGAAGTTACTTAGAGATAATGAGGGGGAGGGGGAATTACAATATGATCATTTAGTGTCATCCTCCTTGGATATTTCTGCTTTTTTGGATGATATTTCAGAGTGATGATGTTTCATCAAGAGCCACTTTATTAGTTACCTTTGTATCCGAGATGGATAAGGATAAAGTTTTGAGAGCTTGTTTTTCTAAGAAATCAGAGAAATTTTGTGGTCAAGCCATTCAGATTTTTCCTAGGATGTTTCTAGGATTACGCAGAGGCGCCGAAAGGCATTTTTGGAGGTTCGGTCACGTGTTTTGGCTCTTGGTACTTTATTTCACTTGACGTTTCCCTGTAAATGCCTATAATCTTTCAGGGCAAGAGATATGTGTTCTTTGAGGTGGATCAATTGTTAGAATTTCTTAAGGGGAAAGATTCTATTGTTTAAATTTATTCCTTTTCTCTCTTGATTTAGTTTCAAGGGGCTTGTAATTTTTTTGTTTCCAGTGGCATAGGCAGGGTTTTTTTTCCTTTTCCTCTTTATAGAGCACCCCCTTGATGTGGACTTGTGATATATGTATGCTATATGTTTTATGATTCTTTTTCCTTGTAATGATGTCAATTTTTTTTATAACACAGTTGGAATATTTCCAATTATTTCTCAAGATATTATACACAACATATCTAAAATGCAAGGGGGCCAATAATGTTGACCACAACTGTACTCCTAGACCAATCCAGACAAGTGGGTTTGCTCCATTATCAGCATGTAGAAGCAGATGTGAGCAACTTTTAGTGATGTTATCACTTGATATATCTACTGGTGAAGCACAGAGAAGCCAGCATTTGTCTGCCTTCAGCAGGAGGCATGGTATTTGGATGGGTGCAGCTGTTTTGTGGCCTGTGTGGCAAAGACCTGTAGCTGATGGGTAGCAGCACTGGACTCAGGGCATGCCATGGGTTTCTAGTAGGCCAGAGAGCAGACAGGCGATTTCCCCGCCTGAGGGCTTAGGACTAACTGAATGTACTCGGCTCAATGCAGCCTCCCTGGAGTTGATGCCTTGGAGCACAGAGAAGCTCCTTTTTTGCAGTTGGGGTTGGTAAATAGGGCCCGGGCCCCCCATGTCTTTTCCTCTTGTCCTCTATCTGCCATGCTTTTTTATCTTTTCCTTCCATTGAATTCAGTGAGTTCTACTTGATTCTCTTGCTGCTTACAATAAAGCAGCTCTAAATTCCAAAGAAAACAAACACCTCCCCTTCTTCCTCCCCCCCCCCCTGCTGCTGGACATCCCAGGCCTGCCTAGGCATCTGGGGCTTCCCTACTTGGTCAGCCCGACAGGTGCTGGGATTGCCTTTTCACTATGGTCCTTGGTCTTTTTTTCCCTGTGCTGCTGCAATGTTCAGCTGCCCTGCCTGATGCTGCATGTGACCGCAAGTGGTTTATATCTACAGCTGCTGGTTTTGACTCCAGTTGTGGAGGCAAAATCAAGCGTATTTTTTGGTATGTTGGGACCGCATGCCATTTCTTTGTCCCCTAGGGATTTCCCTGCTGGTCCTAGCAGAGGGGGAGCCTGGCAGAATGGCCATAGTCTCAAGTCTGTTGGTCCCTTGAGTCTCTCCAGGCCCTCCTTCTTCAACCAGCCAGGGGGAGCAGTGGCCTAGTGGTTGGGGCAAGGTACTACAGGCCGGAAGGTCGGTGGTTCAAATCCCACTAGAGGATAGCAACCTTGGGCCGGAAGGACTGGGGTTTCAAGTCCCACAGGTGCTCCTTGTGGTCTTGGGCAAGCCACTTAACCCTCCATTGCCCATGTTCCCTGTATTAGTGTATGTGTCTCATATCCCCTTGTGTTAAAAATGTATCCCCCAACCGCTTTGACCCGGTGAAAAGCGGGATATAAATGCAGCTAAATAAATAAATAAATAACTAACTAAATAAACCAGCTTGAGTCACAATTCCTGAAAATGTTCATGGGCTGTTTTCAGTCTCCTAGCTGTTTGACAATTCCCGTGGGGGTCTGAGGCCCAGGCAGTAAGGGGGTTAAGAAAGAGAAATTAGACTTACCTGCTAATTGTTGTTCCTGGAGGAACTCCAGTCCAGTCCTGCACCTCTGGGTAGTGCACCTCCTCCAGCAGCTTGGAGACTGGGCATGTCAGAATTCTGAAGTCACTTGTACATATATTGCTGGCACTTCCCACCAGCTCCCAGTGACCTAATGACAAAGCAGACTCAGAGTAGCAACAAATAAGTAGCTAGAATATCAAGTGAATACAACAATTAACCTCTTAAAACATAACTGTCCCCTCGCAAGAAGAGAATAACTCCTCCCCCCTCCGTCGAAGGAACTTGGATAGACAAAGAAAAAGCGCAAAAAGGCACAAGAGAGGAAAACAAGAATAGCGCGCACAAATCGCTTAAGAAAAGAAAAACTTGCGGCTACCCGTCGCCCCGGCTGCCCCGACCGCAGCAAACAAGCTCCGCGTTAGCCGACAGAACCCCAGGTGGGATCCGGGACTGGACTGGAGTTCTTCAACAATTAGCAGGTAAGTCTAATTTCTCTTTCCTTATCGTCCCTCCAGTCCAGTCCCACACCTCTATGATGTAACAGAGCAGGAGGGACCTGCCCAACCGGACCGCAAAACCACAGACCCGAAACAGCCATCCCCCAACGCCTGGACATCCAGGCAATAATGTCTACTGAAGGTATGCAAAGAGGACCACTTAGCTGCTTTGCAAATTTAAATCGGAGGAACCAAACTATGTTCCACCCACGAAGCCGCCTGAGCCCTTGTAGAATGAGCCCGCAACCCCAAGGGAACCTGATGACCTTGCAAGATATAAGCTGGCGCTATTGCCTCACGGACCCATCTGGAAATGGAAGCCTTGGCCGCTGCTTCACCCCTACGCGGTCCCCCAAACAGGACGAACAAACGCTCAGACTTGCGAAAAAGCTCCAACGCCTTCAGATAACGACAGAGAACCCTCTTCACGTCCAGCAAACGCAAATTACAGTCTGAGACGCTCTCCCCTAAAGTCCCCAACACTGGCAAGGACACTGACTGATTCACATGAAATGCCAAAACCACCTTCGGCAGGAAAGACAGAACGGGAAGCAAAACCACCTTCTCCCGAGAAAAGGTCAGGAACGGCTCCCGACAGGACAAGGCCTGTAACTCCGAAATCCGGCAGAGCAAATTGCTACTAAAAAGACTGTCTTTAAAGTCAAATCCTTTAACAAGGCCTGGTTCAACAGTTCAAAGGGCTCTCTCGTCAATGCTCCCAAGACCAAATTGAGAGCCCACGGAGAAATCACCACTCCCCACAGAGGACGTAAATGAGATACCGCTCTCAAGAAACATAAGATATCTGGATGGGAGCCCAAGGTGACGCCCTGAACCTTTCCGTGCTAGCAAGAAATAGCTGCCAGCTGCACCCTTAACAAGCTGGCCACCAGACCCTTAGCAAAACCATTCTGCAAGAAGCTCAAAACCACTGGAATTGACACCGAGGCAGGTCACACCTGCCTCTCCGCACACCAATCCTCAAAAATACGCCAAACGCGAATGTAGGCTAGCGAGGTCAACCTTTTTCTGGCCAAGAGCAAGGTAGAGATGACCAGACCAGAATAACCTCTCTTAGCCTCAACCTTTCAATGGCCAAGCCATAAGTAAGAACCGATCCACTTGAGGCATTCGAAAAGGACCCTGCTGTAGGAGATCCTCCCATTTCGGAAGCCACCACGGCCGACCGTCGAGAAGACGCACTAAGTCAGCGTACCACAGACAACGCGGACAATCTGGAGTGATTAAAATTAGCTGCCCTTGATGGGCTTTGATGTGTTGAATCACCCGTCCTATGAGAGCCCAAGGGGTGGAAGACATAGAGGAGACCCTGCAAGGGCCATTGTTGCAGTAATGCATTCAGACCTTCGGACATCCTTTCTAGTCTCCTGCTGAAGAAGCGGCTCGCTTTGGCAGAATGGAACATCACCATGAAATCCATAATGGGAGACCCCCACTTGCAGACTAACTGAGCGAAGACCTCTGGATGAAGTTCCCACTCCCCAGGATCCATGCGGACTCGACTGAGATAGTCCGCCCTCACAATGTCTGTTCCCGCAATGTGCGCTGCTGACAGCACCTGAAGCCGAGGCTCCGCCCATTTGAACAAGGCTTCCACCTCCTCCTCCAGAGCCACGCTGCCTGTGCCCCCTTGTTGGCTGAGGTACGCGACCGCGGAGGCATTGTCTGACAGAACTCAGACCGCGCATCCCAGTAATTTGGACTCAAAGGCGTGGAGCGCCAGAGCTACAGCTTGCAACTCCAGACGGTTGATCGACCACTGGAACTCCTGTCCGCTCCAGCTCCCCGCAATGAGCCCCCCAACCCGCCAGACTGGCATCGGTCAAAACAGGAACCCACTGCGGCTGCTCGAGGGGCATGCCTACCGCCAAATTTTCTGCATGAAGCCACCACAGGAGAGACTCCCTGACTCCCATCGGACAGGGCAGACATTTGGACAGAGTCCCTCTGGTGAGATCAGCGACGGAGCAAAGACCTCTGGAAGGGACGCATGTGCGCTCTCACCCATGGCACTACTTCCAGAGTAGCTGCCATCGTTCCCAGAACACAAAGATACTGCCAGGCTGAAGGCACTGGACACCTCAAAAAACTGCGCACCAAGAGCTGGAGCCCTTGGGCCTGGAGTTCCGGTAGAAAAACTGCTCCCACTTGAGTGTCAAACCGAACTCCCAAATATTCCAGAACCTGCGAGGGCACCAATTGGCTCTTGGCCACATTGACTATCCAACCGAGGCTTTGTAGAAGCTGCACCACCCTGGCTGTAGCCCGTACACTCTCGGCTCTGGACTTTGCCCGGATCAACCAGTCGTTGAGATAAGGGTGAACCAACACTCCCTCTTTGCGAAGGGCAGCCGCCACTACCACCATTATCTTGGTGAAGGTCCGTGGCGCCATCACCAGGCTAAACGGTAATGCCTGGAACTGAAAATGTCCCCACGGCATCGCAAACCTTAGAAAATGTTGATGATCCGGCCTGATCGGAATGTGCAGATACGTTTAGGTGAGATCGAGAAACATAAAAAATTCCCCCTTTCGCATCGCCACCATTACAGAGCGCAAGGTTTCCATGCGAAAATGTGGCACCTGAAGACAGTGGTTTACGCACTTGAGGTCTAGGATTGGACGAAAGGTTCCGTCTTTCTTGGGCACCACGAAATAAATGGAGTATCGATCGCAACCGCAATGCTCTCGAGGAACCGAAATCACTGCTCCCAGCTGCAGAAGGCGAGACAGAGTCTCCTCTACCGCCAACGCCTTGCTCCATGACCAGCAAGGAGACAAAACAAAGGAGTCGGCCACAAGTCGGGCGAACTCGAGGGAATACCCCTCGCAAATGACCTCCATCACCCATTGATCGGATGTTATCTGGACCCAGGCTTGGAGAAATTCCCGAAGCAGACCTCCCACGGGTTGAATCCCAACTGGGTCCTCCTCACTTCATTGCGTTTTCCTAAAGCCCGAGGAAGAGGGACAAGCGAAACCTCTGCCCGCTCCACGGAAACCCCTGAATCCTTGACCTCGAGAGGGAAACCTTCCTCTCTGGAAACTTCCTAAGCGGGAGGTACAAAAACGTCTGAAATCCCGGGACTGACCCTGCGAAGCTGTCGTGGTCCGCCCAGGCTTTGGCTTATCCTCCGGCAAGCGACCTCCTTTTGACTACCCCAAATCCTTGACCAGCTTGTCAAGATCCACCCCGAACAGCAGCTTCCCCTTAAAGGGAAGTTTGCTAAGCCAGGACTTGGAGGAACTGACCGCTGCCCAATTCCATAGCCAAAGATAACAGCGCACCGCCACTAGCAACATCATGGTATTAGCCAATCCTCTAATGAGGTCATAGTGAGCATCGGCCAGATAAGCCGCTCCAGACTCCAGCCTAGTTACATCCGCCAACTGTTCCCGCGCCTGTTCCCCTGGCTGTTGCAAGCACTGCGACCAGCGAAGACAGGCTCTCGCTACCCAAGCCCCACAAATAGAAACTTGTAAACATAGCGCATTGACCTCAAAGGCCTGCTTCAATAATGAGTCCAGTTTCCGGTCTTGCCCATCCTTCAAAGTCACGCTGCCTTCAACCAGAATGGTTGTCTTCTTCGTGACCGCTGAAACGGCTGCATCCACATGTGGGGAACGAAACATCTCATGCTCTTGGTCCGACAAGGGATAGAGGTGAGTCATAGACCTCACACCTCTTAGTCCTGCCTCCGGCAGGTCCCACTCATCCTGGATTATCTGTTTGACCACACGGTGAACTGGAAAAACTGCCTGGGTCTTCCTATCACCTGAATGAGAGGATCCTCCAACCCCCCCCCCCCCCATCCTCCGCAGGTGAAACAACTGATAGATTGAGAGCCTGAAATGACTCTAATCAAAGCTGGCAGCTCCTCTTTCCAAAAAACTTGGATAATCCTCGCCTGGTCCTCAGGCTCCTGAATCTCACCTTCCTCGAGCTCTTCCACACCGGTATCTGGCTCTAGCTCAAGTCGTCCACTTCTAGCCAATCAGACAAAAGAGGTTGCTCCTTAACAGACCGAGCCCTCTTAGCTGGTCTTGCTTCTGCGTTGCTGACCTTCTCCGTGGACATCCAGCCTACCCTGGCTCCGAGAACAGAGAGGTCCGAAGCAGCAACCTGTTGGCACAAACAGAAGGCCTGATGCAATAAAAGGACAAACTCTGGGGAAAAACTCCCCAGAGCTGCCCCCAACTGGAGGGTTAGAAAGGCCTGGAACCGGCAGGACCGCAACCCGCGAAGAGGCAGAGCCTCCAGAAGAGGACTAACCTCCATAGAGGCCGGAGAACCTTGTCCAGCTAAAGGAGCCACCTCTTTAGATTTGTCCTGGAGCTCCTGCTCCATGTTGAGTGTTTCTGTTGCACAGCCGCGACACACTCCTGCGTCCGAGACCGTCCCTCGACAGGTACCACAGATGAGACACTGCAGGCACGTAGGGATTAGACCCGAATTCTTGCCAAAACTACACAGAGATAAAGTTGCCAGAAAAAGTACCGCAACCAAACTTTTTTTTTAATTCCTTATTTTGCTCTTATTATTAGCCCCTTAAAGCTTCTGAAACTTTATAAGGCTAGAAAGTGCCCCTTCACAACGTCCCAGAACTCTGCCCAACATAAAACTGACTAAACAGTGCTGTGAGAAAAAAAACGCGGGAAAAACAAGAAAAAAAAAACGGGCCGCTGAGCAGACAGAGCTGAGAAAGGCCTAACCGCGCTCCCCACGAGGCAGCAGGCCACAATCGACAGACCGGCTGAAATTTCACCAATCGGAGGACTCACCTCAGCAAAATAGGCTCTGAATGGCACTTTTCTGATGGCGCCGAAGCCAGACACTACTGCTCCAAACAAACGCCAGAGGGACAATGAAACCTGGCAGAAGGAGTGAGCGAGCAAACCCACCAAAGGCGCCTCACTCACTAACGAGATCGGGAGCTGTCCAGGCACCACAGGAAGAAATCAGCACTTCAGCTCCCCTCCATACAAAAATGGAGGGGAGTGAAGAAGGGCAAGACAAAAGCCGAACGGCAGCAGGAGAAGCGATCCTCTTCACCCCGTCCCTCCCGACTGCCCTTAGATCTGGGTTTTTTTTGTTTTGTTTTTTTAAAGAAATTTTAAAGAAACTGCAACCCCAAAGAAAATAAAAGTATAGGAGGGGAAATAAAACCAAAACACCCTAGCTACTCTAAACTAATGTTCCTTATCTGTTCCTACAGTGAGCCCAGCACCTAGGCTCACTACCACCTCCAGCTGCTTGGAAACTGAGCACAATGGGAGCTGGAAGGAGGTGCCAGCAGTATATGTACAAGTGACTTCAGATTTTTGACATGCCCAGTCTCCAAGCTGCGGGACTGGACTGGAGGGGCGATAAGGAACTCCTGCTTTGCCTTGCCGCTTGTCTGTTCCTCTGAGAGCCCCACCTTATGCCCTCTTTGGCTAGGGTCTGTAGGGCATAGGTTTTCAACCCAGTCCTCGGGGAACCCTAGACCAGTCAAGTTTTTAGGATTCCCACAATGAATATGCATAAGATAGATTTGCATACAATGAAGGCAGAACATGCAACTCTCTCTCATGCATATTCATTCTGGGAATCCTGAAAACCTGACTGGCCTAGGGTTCCCCGAGGACTGGGTTGAAAACCCCTGCTGTAGGAAAATCCATTTCTTCAAAGGATAAGTCTGAGGAGAATGGAATGATTTCCCTTGTAGAAGACTAGGATCTCTACGACCCGCCTCTGTCACAGAAGGGACCTTCCTATGCCCTTCCAGGATGCTATGGCAGCTCTGCATGATGTAGAAACAGCTCTTGAATGTGAATAGCAGCAGGTGGGCTACTTTCTGGAGGATATCCAGGCTCCTGCTATATTTGTTCCTTTACCTGATCCTATGTGGCAGTTCATGTCTCAGGTAGAAACTCCCTAAGCTGGGCTCTAGGGTCCCCGAGGTCCTCTCTTGGCTATACCCTCTGCCCCAGGGCGAGATGGATGTGTCTTTTGGACTCTCATCAGTGGATGTCCTTGTCATGGCAGTGACAAAGCACACAGCCATCCAGGTGGAAGGGGGCTCTTGACATTCTCACAACCCTGCGGTGGCACCTACAAAAGTCAGCAAGCATCCACAATGAGAACTGGTGGATCCCTTTCGAAGGTCAGTCAGTTGGGATGTGTCTCCTTTCTCCTCAGAATGGGCTCTCATCATGTTGGACTACTGGGTTCTTGAGATCCTCAGTCGGGGCTGCGCTGGAGTCTGTAGAACCGCTACAGGATGCCTTTATGGATTCTCCCTGCTCAACCAGCCAGCGAGTAGCGAAACCTCTACAGCGCCTCCTGCAGTTAAAAGCTATTCTACCTGTGCCCTCAGCAAAGCAGGATCAGGAGTGCTATTCCATCTATTTCTAGTGCCCAGAAGAGAATTTCCTTTCAATTTATCCTAGGCCTAAAGGCAGGCAATGCAAAGCTCAGAGTTCCATATTTCCAAATTGAGACCATCAGGTTGGTCAGTGTGTCAGTACAGTAGGAGTTTGTCAACTCCCTGGATCTTGCCAAATCATACTTCCAGTCCATCCATCCAGTCCAGTCCAGTCCAGATGCATGGGTTATGCTCATCCACCAGCAGGGGGAGACTAAGACTTTTTCTTTAAGTAGCCTATGCTTCCCTGCAGAGCCAGTATTTCACAGTCTCCAGCAAGTGGATGAGCATAGGCCTAGGCTGGCCGTTTGTTGTTTTTCTTTAGTTAAGTGCTGAGCCACAATTTTGGGATGCAGAACCCGGTGGCACGGATTCCCTATTTCAGCCGCTCCTCAGTTCCCTCTGGGCAGTAGGAGACAGCTGCTCCCCCCTTCTCCTACTCCCCAACTCTCTGCTCCTGCTAGTATCCATTAAAAAATAAAAAAAATAAAAAACAGGCAGCATCGAGGGAGGCAGCACAGCGGGACCTCCAGGAGCCGGTGAGTCACGGTAGGAGAGTTTACCACATGGCACGCATATTGCTGACCTGGAGAGGGGCTGTTGTGCAGCATGCGGCAGCCACAGGAGCTTGATCTCAGCAACAGAGCTCTGCCACATCTGTGTTAAAGAGAGTATGATTGCCACAGAGAGTTTAGTCGGCAGCCCGGCTATTATCGGAGGCAGTCGTGGGGGGGCTTTCTGGTCATGAGTGCCCTTTGAGAGAGGCTGGGACAACCGCAGTTTTGGTGGGAACAACTGCCATCTTGTCTGTTACTACTTCTTCTGCCTTGGAGCGCAGAGAAGCTCCTTTTTATGCAGCTGGTGCCGAAGAGGGTCTGAATAGCTGGGTCAAGTCCCCTTTTCCCCAAAATTGTGGAATTAGATCTTACCTGCTAATTACCTTTCCTTGAACCTTCTCTGGGCCAGTCCAGGGTACATTAAGGTTGTCAATCCCCTTCAGCAGCTGAGGACTGAAAAACTTGAAACTTTGCTGACAGGTTAAGCCACTCCCCTTGATGACAGCAGACCAGTCTTCTCCTGACAAAGCAGCTAGAGCAGAATCTAAAAGACATAACTCAGAGAACTGATAAGACTGCACATTCCCCAGCACAGCATCAGACAGCGCCCCGCCATAAGCCAGTCCAAAAACAAAAAGAGAAACATGAATAAACGATAAAAAGGGGCTCAGAGCTTGCTTTATTTCGTCTTTTTTTTTTTAAAATAAGGCTACAGAAAGAAAACCGAGGAACATGCTTCTCTGCATAAGGCCAAGGAGCCCCTAGTCACCGCTAAGCAAGTACCCCCGGCGCCTCAACTTCTAGGCGTAAGCAGACGGAACCCCAAATAGGGAAGACGAAAGAGGTGGGCCCTGGACTGGCCCGGAGAAGGTTCAAGGAAAGGTAATTAGCAGGTAAGATCTAATTCCACATTCCTTATCACTTCTCCGGGCCAGTCCAGGATACGTTAGGGCAGTACCAAAGCAGCACCTAAACCTGGGAGGGACCTGCGAGACCGGCCACCAAAGCCGAAGCCCCTACTTTCGCATCTTCTCTAGCGTGAACATCCAAACAGTAATGTCTAGCAAAAGTATGCAGAGACGACCAAGTGGCCGCCCTGCAGATATCAACCGGAGGAACGAAAGAAAATTCCGCCCAGGAAGAGGCTTGAGCACGAGTGGAATGAGCTTTGAGCCCTTGCGGCGGAATCTTCCCGGATGCCTCATATGCCGCTGTTATAGCATTCTTAACCCAACGAGCAATAGAAGACTTAGAGGCAGCCTGACCCTTTTTAGCGCCCGCAAACAATACAAACGACCTATCGGATTTGCGAAAGGATTTTGTGACCTTCAGATAACTGCATAAGACACGTCCCAAATCAAGCTTGCGGAGCACACGATCAATAGGAGAATCCGTAAGTTCTGAAAAAACAGGCAACGCCACTGACTGATTAACATGAAATGCGGACACCACCTTCGGCAGAAAGGAAGGAACAGTACGTAACAGAACTTTCTCCGGCAAGAAAAGCAGATACGGCTCCCGACAAGAAAGAGCTTGTAAATCGGAAATTCTCCGAGCCGAACACAAGGCGATGAGAAACGCCGTCTTCCAGGTAAATTCGCGCAAAGCCCCCAAAGACGCAGAAGCAAAAGGGAGATCGCGCTAACGCTTCCAATACCAGATTCAAATCCCAAGGAGGCACCACTCGGCGGAGAGGAGGTCAAATAAGGCGAGCTGCCCGAAAAAAACCTCTGGATATCGCAATGTGAAGACAGCGACCGAGACTGCACTGGCCCCCTAAAACAAGCCAGAGCCGCCAAATGTACCTTTAGCGTACCGAGAGCCAACCCCTTATCCAGTCCACCTTGAAGAAACAGCAGTAACTGCAGTAAAGCAGTGGACATGGGCTGAAATCCTCTGTCAGCGCATCATTCCTCAAACATGCGCCAGATGCGAACGTACTCCAAGGAGGTAGAAGCTCGTTTAGACCGCAACAAGGTGGCAACCACAGAATCCGAGTAACCCTTGCGCCTCAGCCGCAACCTTTCAAGAGCCAGGCCGTAAGCAAGAAGCGATCCACCTGCGGCATAAGCACCGGCCCCTGATTCAACAAATTGAGCCAGACGGGAAGACGCCACGGAGAAGCTACCAACAGTCGCAGCATACCCGCATACCACGGCCGACGAGGCCAATCCGGAGCTATCAGGATCACTGAGCCGCGGTGACCCGCTATCCGTTGAATGACTCGAGATAACATCGGCCACGGAGGAAAAACGTACAGAAGAGTCTCTGTAGGCCAAGGCTGAACCAAAGTATCTAGGCCCTCCGACATGTGTTCCCTGCGCCTGCTGAAAAAACGAGGCGCTTTCGCATTGGCTAGGGTCACCATGAGATCCATCACGGGCTGTCCCCATTGGAGAGTGAGATCGTGATAGACCGCCGCGTTCAATTCCCATTCCCCGGGATCGAGAACATTGCGACTGAGATAATCCGCTTGAACATTGAGCTTGCCTGCCACGTGCGCCGCCGACAGGGCTACGAGGTGAACTTCCGCCCACGACATCAACTCTTGACACTCTAAGATCAGAGAGGTGCTTTTGGTGCCCCCTTGGCGATTGATGTAAGAAACCGTGACCGCATTGTCGGAAAAACCCGAACGGCCTTCCCCACAATCAAGCCATGAAACTGGAGTAGGGCGAGACGAACCGCTCTGAGCTCCAACCGATTGATCGACCATACTCTCTCTTCTACGGACCAAACGCCTTGCGCCACTGGAGACAAGCAGTGAGCTCCCCAGCCCGAAAGACTGGCGTCGGTGGTCACTAGAATCCACGAAGGATCTTGCAACGGCATGCCGGCTTGGAGATGTCCGGGATCAAGCCACCAGTTCAAACTGTGACGAACGAGATCGGGACAGCTCAGCCTTTGGGAAAGGGGGTGGAGCTGTGGTGACCACCGGGAGAGCAAGGCTTGCTGTAGCGGTCTCATGTGGGCCTTGCTCCAGGGAACGAGATCCAAGGCCGCCGCCATGGACCCCAACAGTTGTAAATAGGTCCACGCCGACGGCGCCGGATCCCCCAGAAAGGCTCTTACTTGGTTCACCAGTTTTCAGACCCTGCTTTCGGGCAAAAACACCGAACGGCGTTCTGTATCGAAGAGAGCGCCGAGATAAAGAAGCTGCTGCACCGGCTGGAAATGACTCTTTTCCAGGTTGATGACCCAACCTAAACTCTCCAACAACTGCACCACCTGCACAGTCGCCTCCACTGAGGCCTGAAAGGAGTCTGCCCGGATAAGCCAATCGTCGAGATACGGGTGTACCCGAATACCCTCTTTCCGCAAAGCCGCCGCCACTACCACCATCACCTTGGTGAAGGTTCGAGGAGCAGTCGCAAGTCCAAACGGTAAGGCCCGAAATTGGAAGTGACCCATTGGAAGGGCAAAACGCAAAAAACGCTGATGAGCGGAGCGAATGGGAATATGCAGATACGCCTCCGTGAGATCCAGCGCTGACAGGAACTCCCCTGGCCATACCGCTCGAATGACGGCCCATAAGGTTTCCATCCGAAAGTGTGGCACCCGGAGACAGCGGTTGACGTGTTTGAGATCCAAAATAGGTCGAAAAGAGCCCTCCTTTTTGGGAACCACGAAATAAATCGAGTATCGACCAAACCCGTACTGGTCGCGAGGAACCGGAATCACCGCTTGCAGATGCAACAGGCGCTGCAAGGTGTCTGCCACAATTTGAGCCTTCGGACCGGACGGACATGGAGACATCACAAAGGCATCCGGCAACGGGCAAGCGAAGTCCAGCGCATAGCCTTCCTGAATGATCTGTAGGACCCATCGGTCGGAAGTTATCGCGGTCCAGGCCGCCAAGAAGCTCTGTAGGCGACCTCCCACAGGAACCGGAGCCTGGACCAGGAAACCTTCATTGGGGTTTCTTACCGGAGGAGGGTTGGGAACCGAAAAAGGACCTCCCAAATCCTCTATTACCGCGAAAGGAAGAACCGCAAACTCCGAAACGTCCTCTAGGATATGGAAGAAAGCGAGTCCCACGGAACCGCCGAAATTCTCTTCCATGACCACGCGGAGCAGACCCTCCTCGAGACAGTTTAGGCCGATCTTCGGGTAAGCGACCGCCCTTGGAGTCTCCAAGGTCCTTCACAATCTTATCCAACGCCTCACCAAAAAGCAATTTACCTTTATAAGGCAGCTTGCTAAGACGCAACTTAGAGGAAACGTCCGCAGCCCAATTGCGCAACCAAAGGAAACGTCGGGCCACTACCAGCGAGGCCATAGATTTCGCCGCAATTCTTATCAAGTCATAGAAGGAGTCCGCTAGATAAGCTGCCACGGATTCCAATTTGGCACCTTCCAAGGTAGAAGCGTCTGCCGACGTTGCGGAAACTTCCCCTTGCAACCAACGGATAGATGCCCGGGACACATACGCCCCACAAATGGAAGCCTGAAGCGCCAGCGCGCTGGAATCAAAGGCCTGCTTCAGCAGAACCTCCAGCTTCCGATCCTGCAGATCCTTAAGAGCCGCCGCTCCCTCCACAGGAATAGTGGTCTTTTTAGTCACTGCTGACACAAGGGCATCAACCTTTGGCAACTTCAATAATTCCTTCTCTTCCTGAGGAACCGGGTAGAGGCGAGTCAAAGCGCGAGCACCCCTCAGGGAAGCCTCTGGAAACTCCCATTCCGATTCAATCATCTGTTTGATGACGCGGTGCACAGGAAAACAGCGTTGTTCAGTTTTGAACCCTTGCAATAAGGGATCCTCTAAGGGCTCCTGAGAAACCGAGGGCAAGAGAAGATTCAAGGCAGACAATGAATGGGAAATAAGAGCACCAAGCTCCTCTTTGCGGAAGACCCTAAAAACATTTGGATCCTCTCCTGGGGCAATTTCGCCCTCCTCCAGCAACCCCGGCTCAAGATCCAAGTCCGGCTCTGGAAACAGCTCTCCTTCCTCCAAAACCTGAGGATCAGAGATCGGCGGCCCAAAAAGATCCAACTCAGGCCGAGCAGAAAGATCCACCTGGGAAGGACCCTCCCCCGGGTCTGTGGGATCCGTCACAGGCTGGCCTAAAGGCCCAGGCAAAGGCCTAGCAGGGTCTGTCTGAGAGGTTTTTAGCAAAAAAGCATTATGAAGCGCTAAAATAAACGCAGGGGAGAAAACAGAAGTTAAGAGTTTCCTGAATCTCAGGAAGGTTCTGTGAGGACTGCGAGGGAACCGAAGCCGGTTTAACTGACTTTGACTTTCTCTTCCCGGACTTACTTTGGCCCGCGGGAGTTACAAGCGGCTCCTTCAAAATGGCCGCTTTTCCCGCCTTGTCAGAAGAAGCCGCAGAGCCGTTGCCTTCAGAGGAAATCTTACCGTCCATGTGGGACCCCTGATTAAACTAAATCCAGCACGGTAAACAAAAAAAGAAAACAAGGAAGAACAAAGAAACAAAACGCGAGTAAAATCGACGGAAACCCCGTCTCCCAGCGATCAGCCCCTGCAGCTCACCTAGAAGGAGCACGCGGTTTATACCGTCTCACTTCTCCCCCGCAGCTAGCGGGAGTCACCGAAGCTTACCGGGCCGTGAAAGCAGAGGGTAACTGGGGCTCCCAGAACCAATCTGCAGGTCAGCAACTTTCCCCGGAGAGAAGGCAAATGCCGCTCTGTTCCCCCCGCTGCCAAACCAACACGGGGCAGGCAGCACAGAGCACAGCGATTACAAAACGAAAGGAATTTAAAGGCAAATCAATTGAAATAAGGAAAAACAAAAAAAAAACGCTCTGGAGAATATAGCAGCTTATAAGCCCTGCTAGAGCCAAGTGCTAATACAGACAAAGGAGAGAAAAAAATAAGAAAAGACTAAACTTTCTTCCACAAGAACTGTCAGCAACAATCCTCTTCAGCTGCTGAGGACTGAAAGACTGGTCTGCTGTCATCAAGGGGAGTGGCTTAACCTGTCAGCAAAGTTTCAAGTTTTTCAGTCCTCAGCTGCTGAAGGGGATTGACAACCCTAACGTACCCTGGACTGGCCCGGAGAAGTGATAAGGAATTTGTGTATTGCTGCATCAGGACTTTTTAATGTAGCAAGGCCTCCGGGAGGAGTCCCCTTTAGGCGACTTATAAACAAACTGAGCACCCTAAGGTTACTGATTGGGTTAGAAATTGGTTGAGTGGGAAGCGACAAATGGTACAGGTAAATGGAGCTCACTCTGAAGAGAAGGAGGTTACCAGTGGTGTTCCGCAGGGATCTGTACTTGGTCCAATTCTTTTTAACTTCTTTGTTAGTGATATAGTGGAGGGGCTGTCAGGTAAGGTTTGCCTCCTTGCTGATGATACCAAAATCTGCAATAGAGTAGACACCCAGGAAGGTGTAGATAACATGAGGAAGGATCTAGCTAAGCTTGAAGAATGGTCTAGAATTTGGCAGCTGAGATTTAATGTTAAAAAGATACAGGGTCATTCATTTGGGCTGCAGCAATCCAAGGGAGCAATATAGTATAGGGGGTGAAGTACTTAGCATTTGAGGACAGACAAAGATCTTAATATGTAAACTTTAGAGGAAAGGCGGTATAGGGACAATATGATAGAGACATTTAAATACCTCTGTGGCATAAATGCACAGGAGGGTCTCTTTCAATTGAAGGCAAGCTCTGCTACAAAGGGAGATAGGATGAGAGTAAAAGGTGATGACGCAGGAGTAATATGTGGAAATATTTCTTTATGGAAAAAGTGGTAGATGCGTGAAATATTCTCCCAGTGGAGGTGGTGGACACAAAGACAGTACCTGAATTCAAAAAAAGCATGGGACAAACACAGAGGATCTCTAAAGGTAAAAAGGGGACTATTGTAATTGATATGGAAAGGAAGACTAGATAAAAACATGATGGCAGAAAACGATCACATGGCCTATGTTTCCTCCACACTTAAAATACCTTCCCTTCCTCCTCTTATTATTTAGTTTCACCAGATTTTTCCGCTATTCCTCCCAACCCCATGTTCTTTCATCGTCTGCAGTCATTCCTCTTTTCACATCAGGTTCTCATTTTCTTCTGGCCATGGAAAGTATATAGTATCAGGCTGGGAAAGAAGTGAGAACCCTCTCTGTATCCTGAGTTGCTTACCCCTGCAGCCAGGAAGCACAGAAAGAGATGCAGTTTATGTTTATTTGCTTAATATACCGCTAAACGGTAACATCAAAGTGGTTTACAAAAATAAAGGTACAGAGAGCCAAAGGCGGAAAGTGGAAAGGAAGTTACAATAATGGATAGGAAAGCAAAACAGCAAAGTCATACAACGAGACAAAAGAGGAGAGGAAGTGGAGGGGGGCAGGGAGAGTAAGATCACACAGAGGGGGCAGGGAGGTCGAAAGCAACGGTAAAGAGGTGGGTTTTCAGACTGCTCTTAAAAGGTGGAATGTAGTTGTTCAAGCCGGATAGAGGAGGGTAAAGAGTTCCAGAGGGCGGGACCAATGAAAAAGGCAGAGGAGTGGATGGACTGAAGGTGGGCTCATGACAGGGAGGGAAGATGTAAACGATTGAGATGCAATGATCGTAATGTGCGAGTAGGGGTATGGAAATGAATGAGGTCGGACAGATATTGAGGAGAGTGAGTGTAAAGGACCTGGTGGACAAGTGAAAGGACTTTGTAGTGAATGCGGAATTTAATGGCCCATAACCTGGCAGATTGCCACTGATCAGATTGCCAGAGAAACAGCTCGGACTTTTAAACACCATAATTGCTGATACAGCATTAATCACGATGGTTGCAACCAATCCAACCAGAGCAGAATTAAAATGTAGGCAAACTAAACTCTTGCCTAGAGCCCAAATATTGGTTAGCAGTATTGCTAGAGATGCCTTAATCCATTTCTGGATGAGCCTCCAAGCAGGAAACAGATGTCACTCATTAGTCATAAGCGTTGCATTGGCAAATGTAGCACAGGAGATTTAAATCATTGGTTGCCATGTCATCAGCCAGCACCATGCATTGACAGCACTCCCTACCCCTTCCAGAATCATTGGCTAGTGTATAAGAAAGAGTGGCATCATTAACCACTGCCCTCCTGCCACCCAGGGCTGGTCTGTCCATTAGGCAGTCGCCTAGGGCAGCAGACCCTGGTGGGCAGCACGGTAATCCCTACTGCTGCTTCAGCGCAACGGGCTTTAAAATAATTGTGCGTGTGCACGCAGTCATGGAATGCTGCTCCTATCCCCATCTGACAGGATGCTGCATCAGAGGGGAGCAGGAGCAGCAGGCCATAAATGCGTACACACGAAATGTTACTTTAAGACTTGCAGCGGTGCTGAAGTAATAAATGTGCTGCTGCTTCAAGCAGCCCCCCCAAGGGTGAGAAGATCGATGCTGGAGAAGGGGGGGGGGGGCAGCATGGAGGGACCTGCCTGTGGTGGCAGAAACCCTTGGGCCTGCCCTGCTCCCACTCGATGTCTTCAGGTCTCTGTTATGACACTGCAATCTCTAACATCTAACCCATAAAGCAAATGCACAATACCCAAAGGCTCAGGAAAATGTGAGCAGCTAAAGAGGAGCTAAGAGTTTGAGGCTGGAGAGAGTGCTTGCCGAGGCCTGCAGGTATTTTTAAACCTTAACATTTAAATATGACATAATTAGATATAAAGACTAATGTACTGGTGGGTCATGCATCTGTGGGGACTTAAAGATATTTATATCATGATGTGAGGCCCAACAAGCTAATTTATCTAGAGCCCATTAATGCGTTAATCCAGTCTGGTTCAACATATAGAGGGCAAAATTCTCTTGACAGCCTACATTCTACGTTCAAGGCTGGACCTAGCATTCAGCTGACCAAGAAGCCACAGAGGGCAGCAGACCATGGGCACAATTTGAAGGGTGGGAGCCAAGGGGGAGCACTGATCCCCAATGCTGCAGGACATAGGTGCAACAGAATGAAGTGCTTCCCTCCCTCCCTGTCCAGTAGCTTCCTCTTCCCCATTCTTTCTTCATCCACCACTCTATTCAGAGCTCTAAGGTTGCTGTCAAGGCTCCTTTCTGTTGCTGCAGTAGTGACAGCAGTAAAAGGAAAGTGCCACAAGTGTCTGTACTCAAACCTGTACAAGTGTCTGTTGGGTCCCACCCCTAGAGCACCAGGAAGTGTGCATTACAGGAAGCAGGACCCAGCAGAGACTTGAGAGCAGGTTCCACAGCAGCTAACTTTCCTTTTACTATTAACACTGGTATAGCAACAGGACATGACAGCAACCTCAAGGATTTCAGGGGAGAGGGTGACCAAGGGAGGGGCAGACAGAAGAGGGAGCTAACCTGCTGGCAGAGAGGGAAGAGAGAAAGGGGGAGATGGTGGACCACTTTGGGAAGCAAAGTGGAGGAAAGATGATTGGGGGGGGGGGGCTGACAGCCGAGATAAGGTGAACTGCTGGACACAGGGGAGACAAGGAACCTGACTCCTGTACATGATAGAAAGGATCTGATGCTGGGGCTGCTAGCTGACATGAGGTTAGGGATGGCAGAAGGGGGCTTATGCTGGCAGATGATGGGGTGACAAAGAGGCGGATGCTAGACCTGGGAGAAAGAAGTGGCTCCGCACTAACATAAGAGCTGGGGATGGTAGAAAGAACAGATGCTGGGAGAAGGGGGCTAAAGGCTGATGCTGGGGGTGGCAGAAGAGGACCAATTCTAGGACTAAGAAGGAAAAAGGCTAATACTGGTGGAGGGAGGAAGAAACGGGCATATATTTATTTGTTTATTTATTTAACATTTTTTATATACCGTCTTTCTACGAATCAAGACGGTTTACATATAACAATAAAGGCAGTATATTTCAACTGTTTACAAGGAACGAATAACTGGATACAGAGTAAGCAACATGAAGAACAAAATTATAATATACAGTTAATTGCAGTGAACAGTGATCAACTATTTACATGTGAACGTATGTATGTGGATAGCTACGGATGGGAGCAATGTAAGGTTAATGGAATAAGGGCAGAGAGGTAAAAGTAAGGGGTTTGGTATTAGGGTGGGAGAGAGAAATGCTCAAGGAAAAGATGGGTCTTTAACTTTTTCCGGAATTCAATGTGGCTCACACAGTTGCGCAGCTCATGTGGAAGGGAGTTCCAAAGGGATGGAGCATAGAGGGAAAAGGTCCTGTCACAAGTGGATTGTTTACAGTGTTTTTTAGTTGAGGGTATAGACAATAATTATTAGTGATAGAGCGGTGCTTTCTAGTAGTGTTGGAGAAGGCAAGGAGAGGGGAGAGACATGGAGCTGACTCATTAGAAATAATTTTGTGTATTAGAGTAAGAACCTTGAATTTTACTCGGTGATGAATTGGGAGCCTGTGGAGATCATAGAGAATTGGTGTAATATGAGCTCGTCTGGGGCTGTTTGTTATGAGGCGCGCTAATGTATTCTGGGCAAGTTGGAGGGATTGAATAGAGTTCTTGGGGAGGCCCTGATATATTAGGTTACAATAGTCAAGTGATGGGGTTGTGAGGGCCTGACAGACAGTGCGAAAGGAGTCAGGGCTTAAGAGAGGTTTGAGGTTCCTGAGAGTGCGCAGCTTAGCGTATACTGTGTTGGTGGTTTTCTTTATTTGTTCGGAGAAAGATAAGTTTTGATCAATTATGATTCCAAGATATTTCACCTGGTTTTTTAAGGAGAGAGTGATATCATTAAAGGTGAGGGGTGGGGGGGACGTATGAGGGGTTAGAGAAAACTTGGAGTGCCTCAGTTTTGGATTGGTTGATTATGAGGTTGTGTTGAGAGAGCCATGATTTGAAAACAGGAGAAGGTGAAGATGGAGGGGCAGAGAAGAATGCTAGGGTTAAAGCAGAGGAAAAGCAGGGCAAATCACTATTTCAGAAGGAGGTAGATGGAGTTGGCAAGTTACACAATTCCATGAGTGAGATTTCTAGTTAGTCCTGGATTTCTGACAAGCTTATCCCGAAGCATTATGGGACCAGCGGCACCAATTTCAATGGATAAAATCAGGGACTACAAATACCATACCGAACTGTAATGCAAATTTAAAACCAGACCTGACAAAAATCTCACTCCTGCAACTTGGCAACTCTGATACTGAGAAAGGGGGGAAGAGGCGGGGGAATGGGTACTGGGGATATGTGAGAGCAAAGGCAATACATGCTAGGAAGGTTGGCAACTGACCATTGGGCCGGCCCGTACTACGCTCCTGCATCCTCTTCTCCATGGGGAGAGGAGAGAGAATGTTTTCAACACTGACAAGCAAAGAGGGCGCTCCTCTTTTCGCACTTTTGCCGGGGGCCTGGGTGCGAGAATAGAAGGCACAGGCGCTGCTGAAGACCGGCTCCCCTTACCTTCTGGATGGCGGCTGGTGTGATCTCGCCTTTTCCCCGTTGCCTCGGGGCCGCGAAGGCCACCGACATAGTTACCGGGCGCTGCCGGAGACCTCTCTCGCCCCACCAAGGAGAAAAACCGTAACACGTTTCCGTCACACAACGAATCAGTACCACTAACTCCACTACTACAACCGTCTTTCGCCGCCTAGGCCTTGCTCACGGAGCGAAGGACGGTGGGACCGCACCAACTTTGAGGAAAAAGGGGGACGAGATCCTTAACAGCTAAGCGTACGAAAAGATGCCTGCAACCGCATTCACTGAACAGCCCTCTAAAAAGTGACTGATTTTCCAATCATCAGCATCATTTATTAGCAGAAAGGGAAAACAAGCATATGTTTAACACAAGATTTCTAAAGCCTGTTACCCTTGACCCCCGCTCCCGCAAATATTTTAATCATGGTATAATCGTTCCCGTCACCCCTTTCTCTATTTCCTTTAAGATAGCCTGCAGAAAACGATATCGTCGGACTGTGGGTTAGTTAGTAATTGTAGTAGCGTTTACGTGGAGGAGTATTTGTGCAACTCGAACTGTAGATATTCAGTAAGTAAGTTAACATAAATGCACTTTATGTTGTATTTTATTAAATAATTGGAAATGCCAAATATTTGTGCAACAGTTTCTCCCATATGAAAGACTTATAAAACTTTATCAACTGCTCTTGATGTTCATCGCTGATATAAACAAGAGTAAGACATAGGCATGCCTACAAGACTCCAGTAGCGGTACATAAAAGTGAATAGACGGATAGGTCATTGTTGCTGGGAAAGATCTATCAGTTCAACTTTCCTTTTATTACTGTTGTAGTGAAGTGTCCGCAATAAATAAAACCAGGAGTCTATTTACTAAGATTCAAGCCAATTTATTTGTGCACAGTCTCAGGCACTGTCACATTCAAAATAGTCTGAGCAATGGAGTTCAACAAAACAACAACTTTTATACCTTTCTTCATCAGTTCTATACAGACAAACTCCTCATTGGTCCCGGTGCCCCTTCCATCTCCATCCAATGGGGACCGCTGACCGGGCTTAACACCTATTCCCCCTGCTCAGGCCTCTCTAGCCATGGCTCAGTTTCTAGACATAACACATTCTGCTACAAGGTCCCTCCTCAGCTTAGAGAATGTGGGAAAGCAAGATACTGGAACACATCTGTTATCAACATAAAGGAGCTAAATAGAAGATTCTTGCATTCTTATCAAAAGCAGTTTAAAGCAGTTTTCTATTATTAATTTTTATGTACCAAAATGCTGGAACACCCTACCCCCTGACATTAGAGCCATTACCAATCTATATCAGTTCAGAAAGGCTCTCAAAACATACCTTTTCTGCCAATATTTCCCAGACAGCAACTGAACTAGATATCCCCTCCAAGAAATGACCCAATCTAGAAATGCCCTCACAGTGCAGTGTAGATAGTTTTATGTATATAGTTAACCCAGTTATCCAAGTTTGTACTCCTGTTCAATGTAAAACCTGACAGTTTGTCGTTATGGTCGTTTTGTTATGATGTAAACCGCGCTGATTCTAAATAGCGCGGTATATAAGAAACTGTAATAAATAAAATAAAATAACTTCTACTGGCTTTCAGCTCTGCTCAGCTATAATATTCTCAAGTGGGGGTTGGGACTCAGGCCTAACTTACAGACCTTTCTTATTCCTGCAGGCTATTGTAGGCCATAACCTATCACATTCCCCCCTTTAATTATTCGCACCCGCAAGTGAGAAAGGGTGAGAATTAAATCACATATGGTACTTCACACTAGGATGGAGGGATTACTTTGTGGTATAGGGTAGTAGTCCCACATTGCTAGTATCTGTGTAGCTGCCTTACGTTCAATAATAGTATCAATGGTTGAGTTTAACATACGCAAGCACAAGGGGAGGAAACATGGGATACATAAGCAAACAGCCACAATCAAGAATACAATCAATACAAGTGTCTTCAGGCCGCCCATTCCTGAAAACCAAGAACCAAACCAGCCATCAAGTTGCAAGCCATGCCAGTTTGGACTGGGACATAAGTCTGCTTTCTCATGTGATTGGCTATGTCTTCGACAACTTGCCCTTCATTATCAATTTGTAAGCAGCAGTTAGTCAGATTAAGTTTGCCACATACTCCTCCTTCAGCTGCAAGCAAGTAATCTAATGCTAAGCGATTCTGGTATATGGCTGTATGCATCTGTGTAGCTTGTTTAGCTAACAAGGTTAGTGCCCTACTAGTTTCATTGGTTATAATTTCAACAACAGCTTGCAAACGTATAATACGGTCCAACATATACATAGGAGTGTGGTAGTCCCAAGAACCATCTTGTGCCCAGGTAGCAGGTCCATAGTAGGAAACAATTCTCTCTGGTGGCCATTCTTCAGAGGTCGCATCCCATTTGTCCCACTGGCCGATCTTCAGAGCCTCTCGTTTCTGTCGACTTTTATACACAGGGAATCCCAATTGTTCTCCGTGGGAAAGGGGCAAGAGGAAGAAAGAAGGTCTGATAGTTCCCAATACACACACCCCTCCCCATTTGGCAGGGAGTTTAGCATATGTTCGAGTTCCACAAATCCAATATAGTCCAGGTGGAGCTTGCCAGGTGTTATGCGTAGCCAGATTTGTACATATCCTGGCCAAGTGAGGAAAAATGATCAAAGGATTAGAAGGTTCTGGAGTATTGGCACCTGACCACCAAGATGTCTTCCCAGTAGTGGCATTGTAATATCTTTGGTTCAGACAGACTAACTTTCCCACTAGTGCAGTCAGTTGTGGTCCTGCTCGTGCAAAACATAGTTTACCTACTATGGAGTGAGCTAGGACCCATTCATTGGTAGTTTTATGCAAATCAGTCTGGTTATACGGTATAGAATAGTTCAGTTCTTGTGCTTTCCAAGGCCACTGGTCTCCCATCTGAGTTCCTCCACAGAAGAGACAGTCTGAGACATGGAGGCTGGAGGCCACAGCTCCAGCTAGTTCGATGAACAAATTCTGCGAAGAGTGGGGAACTACAAATTCTGCCTTCATGGCCTCATGGAAGGTATGATGTATGCGATAAGGTGAAGAAACATGAGTCTTCACATTCAGCTGGATGTATACGATGGTTCCAGGATCAGTTCCACCTCCTGCTAAGCGCAGGCCGAATCAAAATCCTTGCTTCCACTGGCTGGGGTCGAAGATCTGAAGTCGTAGGGGATTGCATGCACTTTTCTTGCACTTTTCAGGTTCCAGTAAGGGTAATCTCTCTAGCTTAGCCTTGCGATTATCTCCAGTCTGTCCTGTAGGGCCACCAGACCAGGTGGCATAGTAGACACAGTCCCACTTGGGACAGTAGTAGTCTGCCTCCGATGGCTTGCCATACGTTGTTGGGGAGTGTATTCCAGTGCATATCCCCCATCTGTATGCACCTTCAGGACACATATACTTATTGTCATAATAGTAAGCTTGTTCCCATGATCCGCACCTGTAGTAATTATTTCTGTTAATTAAGTCACAAGCATCAAAATACAGGTACGCAGGTTGGGTGGGATCAGAGAGTTGACTTGTAGCGTTGACGAGGGCTCCATCTTCATCATTCCATCTCAGTTCCAGGACATAATAAGATGGATTCTGTCAGGGTCTGAAACAAGTACGAGTTTTTCCCTTGGTACAGATGTTCAGTTTTGTACCATTATAGATACACTGGCTGACTATGCCAGTACAAGTATAGTAAGAGTGATAAAGTAGAGTCTGAGTGACTTGTATTCCAGTCCGGGTGGTGGTTATACAGGCTGCGCAAGGAGGCAAAGCAAGAGTGGTTCTCAAGAGTCCCAGGGCTACCGCAAGAATGAAACAACAGTTAGTAATCATCATGATCATAGTCTTTGGTGATTAATAAAGTCTGAAAGGTAGGTAATGCAAAACTGGAGGACGTCTTTTCCTTTGACGTCCAGGAGCAGGTTGGCAAAGTTTTTACAAGGATGGATCTTTTCTTCGCAGCGTGAGTCGCAATGGTGATGCAGGATTAGCGATCGAGGTCCAGGGGCAACTCTCAGGAACTGCTGCTGGTTTCACTCGACTGTGGTGGATCCAGGAGTCGATTTCTGCTACTTTGACTGCTGTTGGGGTTGATAGCAAAATGACATATGGCCCTTTCCAATGTGGCGCTAACGGTGTCTTCTTCCACTCTTTTACCCACACAGAGGCTCCAAGCTTGAAAGGATGCGATGGCTCTGTTAAATTGATAGGCAACCGGTCCTGCACCCAGGTATGAAGGCCCTGCAAAACAGAACTTAGAGCCAACAATTCTTGCCTAGTGATTGCTGATCCAATCTGATTCATATCCCCCCTTATCCCCTGAATTATGGGTGGGGGCCTCCTATACAAAATCTCAAACGGGGATACTCCTAATGGCGTGGTGGGGGCTGAACGTATTCAGAGAAGGGCTATGGGAAGAACTTGGGGCCACTTTAAGTGGACTTCCTGACAAAGCTTGGATAACTGGGACTTCAGGGTCCGGTTCATTCTCTCCACTTTCCCTGAACTCTGGGGTCTGTAAGCTATGTGTAGCTTCCATCGTATTTGTAGAGCATGGGCTAGCAGCTGGGTTACTTGTGACACAAAAGAGGGCCCATTGTCTGACCCCATGGTCAAACGTATTCCAAACCGAGGGATGATCTCATGGAGCAAGGCTTTAGTGACTTCCCTGGCCTTCTCAGTTCTGGTGGGAAAAGCTTCCACCCATCCGGAAAAGGTACAGACTAGGACTAACAAGTAGCGATATCCATTTGCTCGTGGCATCTCTGCAAAGTCTATTTGAATATTTCCCATGGGGGTACCTCCTACTGACTGAACTCTTGGGGGTGGGACAGGACCTTGTCGGGCGTTGTTTTTGGCACAAGTTACACATCTTCGGGCTACTGAGGTGGTCAAAGGTCCCAGCAATGAGATATAGAAGTATGGTCTCAGAGCATTTTCCATTTTAGTTTTTCCATAGTGTGTGGCTTGATGGAAGGCTTGGACAAAAGCAGGGCCTAGTGCCTCAGGAATCACAGTCATACCAGGGGTTGAGCTCCCTTCGGGCGGTGGCAACACTATCCATCCAGTCTCTGATAGTTGCCCCCCCTCATGTCAACAGTAATAGTCCATCTCATTCTGGGTGTATCGGGGTGTCCATGCACTAAGAGGCACTGGGAATATGGCTGCTTGAATTGTTACACTAGGGGTAGTAATTTGTCCAGCAATGGCCGCTTCTCGGGCTGCGGCATCGGCAAATCTGTTTCCTCGGGACACTTCCCCATTTCCAGTCCGATGGCCTCGACAATGCATTACAGCAACGTGTTTGGGGGCCCATACTGCTTCCAATAGAGTCAATATTTCTGGGCCATACTTGACAGACTTGCCTCCCGAGGTGATCAATCCACGCTCCTTGTGCAGGGCTCCATGGGCATGTAGTGTGGTGAAAGCATATTTGGAGTCTGTGTATACGTTCAAGCTGACTCCTGTTCCAATTCTGAGTGCGCGTGTGAGGGCTATCAATTCAGCCTTCTGTGCTGAGGTTCCTGGGGCCAGGGCTGACGATTCTACTACCATGTCCAGGGTCACCATTGCATAACCAGCACATTGCTGTCCATCAATTATGAGGCTACTTCCATCCACGAAGAAAGTTTTGTCTGGGTGGCTCAAGGGGACATCAGTTAAATCTGGGCGGCTTGAGTATTCGGTGTCCATTACTTCCAAGCAATCATGGTCAGGAGGGCCTGGACCGGTGGGCAAAAGGGTAGCTGGGTTCAGAGTTTGGCTGACACTCAATTTCAGTCGAGAATTTTCACATAGCATACTTTGATACTTCAACATTCGAGCGTTAGTGAGCCAATGGTTTCCTTTGTGTTCCATCAGGGTTAAAACAGAATGTGGTACGGTGACTTGAAGATTTTGTCCTAAGGTGAGCTTGTCAGCTTCGCTCACTAAGAGAGCTGTGGCTGCTACAGCTCTCAGGCAAGGTGGCCATCCTTTGGCAACAGGATCCAACTGTTTTGACAGGTAGGCTACAGGTCGTTGCCAAGACCCAAGGGGCTGGGTCAAGACTCCCAATGCGTTTCCACCTGACTCATGGACATATAAACGAAATGGTTTCTGCACATCTGGTAGTCCCAAGGCTGGGGATGACATCAATGCTGTTTTCAGGGATTTAAACGCTTTTTCTTGTTCTGGGTCCCATTCCAGGGGAGATCGTTCCACTCCCTTCGTGACTTGGTACAAGGGTTTCGCCATGAGCTCAAAATTTGGTATCCATATGCGGAAATAGCCTGCAGCTCCCAGGAAAGCCCGCACCTGTTTTCTGGTGGTGGGGGTTGGGATACGGCATACTGCTTCCTTTCGCTCCAGTCCTAATTTCCGGGTTCCTTTGGACAGATGGAACCCTAGGTATTTCACTTCTGTCTGACACAATAGCGCCTTGGCTCTGGAGACCTTGTATCCGGCTTCATTCAAGAGGTGCAAGAGATCACTGGTAGCTTGCACATAATCAGTTTCATTGTTGGTGGCTATAAGCAGATCATCTACATATTGGAGCAAGATTCTTTTTCCCGGAGTCACAGGGTAACTTGTCAGATCTTGGTCGAGGGCTGCACTGAAGATAGTGGGTGAATTCTTGAATCCTTGTGGTAATCGAGTCCAAGTGAGTTTATTTATTTTTATTTAGTATACACTTATATACCGCTACTTCCAGCGATCAGTAGCGGTTTGATTACAAATTTGGGAGTTGTCAAATCAGGACAGAAAAGTTGGGAAAATATACACATAGATTTGAGGGTATGGCACATCACACATAATTAGGGACTTAATGTTAGACTTTACATATTTACACTTTTACATATTTACAAAGAACATTTCTACAGATCAGATTCATGTTTCGTTTGCTTTATCTTGTGGTCCGCTGTGGTTTACATCCGGTTGTAGTGACATTGGAAAAGATGGGTTTTTAGTTTCTTCCTGAAAGCACTAATGTCTTTAATTGCTCGTAGTTCGTATGGTAGTCGATTCCAGATGGTTGGGGCAGAGAATGAGAATGCTCTGCGGCTAGTACTGGCTTTTACTGATCTGATGTTATTAGGAACTTGTAGTGTGTCTGAGTTGATAGTTCTCCTGTCTCTGTTGGTTGGTTGCGTGCTGACAATGGTTGAAAGGAATGATGGCGCTAGGTTATGTATGAGTTTGAATGTGGTTACCAATGTTTTATATTGTATCCTGGCAGCAATGGGTAGCCAATGTAGCTCGATCAATACAGGTGTAATGTGTTCAGCAATGCTTGTTCGCATGATGATCCTTGCCGCCACATTTTGGGCCATTTGCAGGATATTTAGAGTTGTCCTCGTCTTCCTGTGGTAGGGTTTTCCCATTCAAATGCAAACAAAAGCTGACTAGCAGATGCCAGGCGTATACAGAAAAAGGCATCTTTTAAGTCCAAAACAGTAAAATGAGTGGCTTCTGCTGGAATCAGTCCCAGGAGGGTGTAAGGATTTGGTACTACTGGATGTATGGTTTCAACTGCACTGTTTACTCGACGTAGGTCTTGCACTGGGCGGTAGTCACCCGTCCCAGGCTTCTTGATTGGGAGAAGGGGGGTGTTCCAGGGCGATTGGTATTCTCTGAGGAGTCCATACTGCAGTAATTTCTTCAAGTGGCGATGAATACCTTCAATTGCTGGTCGTGGGAGGGGATACTGACGCACATGCACTGGTTCTGCTCCTGGTTTAAGGGTGACAAGCACAGGAGCTATATTCTTCGCTAGGCCAGGTGGATTATTCTCCGCCCATACTCCAGGCGGGGCTGCAATGCTGGTAGGTATACAGGAGCTTGCTGCTTTGGATGCAGGTAAATAGAAAACCGCCATTATTCTTCTCGGGGGACAGTTAACACCATCAGGCCAGCAGATTTTGAGTTTATAGTCATTTCCATTTTTCCCCCTTCAACAAAGGATATCTTTGCTTGGAGTTTCGCGAGCATGTCTCGGCCCAACAGGGGAACTGGGCATTCAGGCATATACAGGAACTGGTGTGTTATCTTCTGTCCCCCTAGTTCACAGGCGCGGTTCTGGAGAAAAGGTCTTGTGGTTCTAGTTCCAGTAGCTCCCACGATTGTGACAGATCGAGAGGACACAGGGGCCACAGGCTTGGCTACTACTGAATGCTCGGCCCCTGTGTCTACCATGAAGTCCATATGCTGGTCCCCAATCTTTAGATTGACCATAGGCTCCTGGGGACCCAGGAAGAACTTGGAGCCCGGTCTGGCCTAGTCTTCATCCATAAAATAGTCCTCGGCGGTTGCCACTCCCTCTATGGCAGCCTCTTCTTGCTGTTGAAACTGTGCGCGCTGCATCCCCCCTCGCTGCTGGAATGGCCCCCCCCCCCCCCGCTCTCCTAGCGCTCCCGCCTCCCCTCCAGGGGGTGGAGCCAATGTTCGGGCACTCGTTCTTGCAATGTCCTTCCTCTTTACAATAAGCGCACTGATTTGCACCTAAGGGGGGCCGAGCGCTCCCTCGGCCCCTTCCCCATCCTCTGGCTCTTCTGTTAGGATATCCTCCTCCTCGTCCCTCAACTAGTGCTGCAGCAAGCAGATCTGCCTTCTTCTTCATCTTTCTTTCACTTTCCCTTTTACTTTCTTGATCACAATTCACAAATACCTTCTGGGCAACTTCCATTAGCTGTGCTGTATTCATGCCCGCAAATCCTTCCAACTTTTGCAGTTTCCGTTTTATGTCTCCCTGGGACTGACTCACAAAGCGGCGTTCACCATACGTAAATTCTCCTGGGCTGCTGGGTCATATGGGGTGTAAAGTCTATAGGCTTCCGTTAATCGTTCATAGAAAGCAGCTGGACTTTCATCTGGGCGCTGAAGAACGTCCGCTACTTTCCCAACATTCATAGCTCTCTGGCCTCCCTTCTTCAGGCCCTGCAGTACGGCCTGGCGGAACCGGGCGAGGGCCTTCTCTCCATCTGCACTATTTGGGTCCCACTTTGGATCTTCGTTTGGAAAATCTACAGCTGCTGCCTGTTGGGGATTTAGGTCTCTCCCGTCTTCAGGGTTCTCTTCCAACCATCGAGTGGTTGCTCGCACTATCCATGCCTGCTCCCCAGTAGTAAAAAGGATAGCCAAGAGTTGGCGGCAGTCGGACCAGGTAGGCTGGTGGGTCTGCATAATACTAGACATCAATTCTGTCAACTCTTGGGGTTTCTCAGTATAGGAGGCATAATGTGATTTCCAGTTTAATAAATCTGTTGTGGAGAAGGACACATAAACTAGACTGGTCGGTCCGACCACAACCTGACCCCCATCATCTACAATAGGTAATCCTGGGACCTGCCGCAGTGGCATTTGGCGAACTTCTCTCGGGCCCGCTGTCCTGCTTCTAAGGGCGTAACGCAGATTTGCGGACCCGGTGGTTATTCTGCTGCTGGTGCTTGGACTAGTGGGCGACTCTGGACTGGCATCTGACCCCCCGCTGGAAGATCCTTCAGGGGATGATGGTTCCGTTGCAGAGCTCTGCTCAGGACTAGGGCTCCGACTTTGGGGAAGGGGGTGGTCCTCGGGTGTCGGAAGTGGTTGATCGGGTGGGGGTACCTCTGCTGGGGGTGGTCTTTCCACTTCTGGCTCTACTCGGGGTACTCGTGGAGTTGACGGGACTGGAGTATACAGAAATGTGGGTGGATAACTCGGGACCTCTGGAGGCTCTAGGGCTGCATAAATAGGGGGCTTTTCTTTCTTAGCAGGGACTCCCGTTGCAGTTGCTAACATAATTCTACACTGGCCCTCACGGCAACGCTTCATCCAAGGGGGTTGTTTCTCACAGATATCTAGCCACGAGTCTATATAGGAAAACTGTTCGGGACCATATCTGCGCACCACCTTGTGCACTCGGGACACAATTTTGACATCAAAAGTACCTTCTGGTTGCCACACGGCGTCCAGCACCGGCCACACCCTACTACACAATATTTCTAAGCGGGTCGGTGTCATTTTTTCCCCATAATCACCACTAAATCCCTTCTTAAAATTCGTGATCATACAGTTCAGCGGAGTTTGTACGGACTCCACCCCTCCCATTATGACATATGACGTACAAGACAGCAAACAGAAAGGGTGGGTAGGATGGCTGCGGGTAAGGGGTCCACACAGCCCACAGAACAATAAGGGGGACAAACACCGAACGCTTCCTCCTTTTCGCGACCTGGGCCCGGTCGCCCGGCCAGGAACTGCGCTACTTAGGAGTCCGCTCTCGCTTGGTCTGTATTGCAAGACCTCTCAAGCACACGTCACACAACCAAACATGCTAGCATTTCGCAAATTCCAAAATCCCAGGCTAACTGACTAAACCAAAATTTACCAAACCAAAAGGGTCAGTGGCTTCGCCCCGCGCACACTTATGCATGGTTACTAGGACCGCCCTGGAAGTTGATCAGACTCCCTTTACCTTTACCATACCATATTAGTCTCGAGACATTCCCAGAGCTAACTGACTAAAAACCAGAAAAATCATTACTCACCGGATCCGGTAGCTAATGTGCTGCACAACCAAACCCTCCTTGGGTTGAATCCTGGACTCCCCTCAGGGTTCGAGGTGTTGGCCGGCCGGACCCAGCAAGCTGCTGAGGCTGGGCGGAACCCTCCGATGCAAGGGGACCGGCGGCGCCTGGGATCCTCTCCACTGTCGGTCGGCCGTGGTTCCAGCCGGACCAAACCTGGAGGCGGTAATACGTGGTAGTATTCACTTGCGCACCATTCATGTACCCCACCTTCCCGGCCAATGCACCAGGAATATGTTGTAGCGAAGTGTCCGCAATAAATAAAACCAGGAGTCTATTTACTAAGATTTAAGCCAATTTATTTGTGCACAGTCTCAGGCACTGTCACATTCAAAATGGTCTGAGCAATAGAGTTCAACAAAACAACAACTTTTATACCTTTCTTCATCAGTTCTATACAGACAAACTCCTCATTGGTCCCGGTGCCCCCTCCACCCCCATCCAATGGGGACCGCTGACCGGGCTTAACACCTGTTCCCCCTGCTCAGGCCTCTCTAGCCATGGCTCAGTTTCTAGACATAACACATTCTGCTACAAGGTCCCTCCTCAGCTTAGAGAATGTGGGAAAGCAAGATACTGGAACACATCTGTTATCAACATAAAGGAGCTAAATAGAAGATTCTTGCATTCTTATCAAAAGCAGTTTAAAGCAGTTTTCTAACTTCTACTGGCTTTCAGCTCTGCTCAGCTATAATATTCTCAAGTGGGGGTTGGGACTCAGGCCTAACTTACAGACCTTTCTTATTCCTGCAGGCTATTCTAGGCCGTAGCCTATCACATTACCACTAACTTTTCTTCAAGTAGTAGTTCAACTCGCCGCTACCATGTAAGCACATGTAAGTCTTTGTCCCTCGAGCAATGTTACTTATCTAAACGATCTAAACGACTGAACTGGCTGAGTTTTTCAAATGAGCTTTAATAATGATAATAATAGGATGCGACTTTTTAAAATAAATTGGTACTCTGTGAAATCAGTGGTTCCTTATCGTCCCTCCAGTCTAGTCCCACTCCCGAACCTCTGAGTTTATGCTCCTCCTCCGGCAGCTTGGAGACTGAGAAACGTCACTTTTGTGATGGCACTGGTACATAAGCCCAGGAACCACCTCCTCACTCCAGTTCTCTCAGTCTCCAAGCAGCTGGAGGATTAGTGAGCCTGGGGGTTTGGGCTCACTAGAGGAGCAATTAAGGAAAGTTAGCATTAGTGTAATTCTCCCATTTAAAAAAAAAATAAAGATTGGATTTCTTTATTTGTTTTTAAGCCCTCCTAGTTGCCTTTGTGGGGATTGGTGCTGAGGTGCTCTCTCCCCCCTCCCCCTGCTGTCGGTAAGTTCGGCTTCGGACAGGGCTGAGGGAGTGCGAAGCCTCCGGTGCTCAAGTCCTTAATTCAGGGGAGAGACCGGCAGCGCGACAGGCTCTGAGCATGTGCAGAGGTGTTTGCCTGCTAGAGCTCAGCAGCCGGAGACGTTGGGGGACAGTTTCACTCAGCCGCAGTTTTTTCAAGCGGCTCCCAAAGTGGCAGCTCTGGCTTGACGGGGTGATCGCGGTTTGGAAGGCAGCAGAGCAGTCTTTAGCCAGCGGTGTTGAAGTAAACTGTTTTTGCCCCAGATGTGAGTTCCTGAAGCGGCAGCGCACTGAGATGCGGCTGCGGGACGGCAGGCCGTGCCGTGTGTCAGTTGCGTTGGAAAGGTATCTAAGAATGTCTATAATATCCTAGAATGTAAATACCCAGCTTATCCCTGTATATAGTTTACCCAGTTAAACCCAAGTTTACCACCCCTGTTCTCTGTAAGTCCAGTTCGGGCCTCCACGACTGGACAAAGTTAATGTTTCTTGTAAACCGAGCTGAATTTGAAAAAGCGCGGTATAGAAAAGATTTTAAATAAATAAATAAATAAAGGCCGCTGGGGGTCGTCAGTAATTTGCAAGCCTCAATTTTCAAGGCAACGGACCTCGTTTTGCAGGATTTACCCCATATCTGAGCTGGGGGCAGTTCTTTAGAGGAGTTCCACTGAAAAAAAAAAGAAATAAAGGTCAGTTATTGAAGCCTCTTAGCTATTGGGGCCTTGCAATTCTTGGCACTGCGTGGCGGATTGGCAGGACTGCGGGTACTTTAATTTTGGTGGGCTCTGCAGTGAGAGGGCACGTTTGATGGGAAAGTCATGCCTTCTAAATCTCACTGTTTGCTGTGTGTGGCTAAACACAGCACATTATTGGATAACGGAGTGTGCAAAAGCTGCAGTCAGGAGGCGGTGGCGTCGGAACAGGACTCTGGGGCTGCGGAGGACACGCTTAAGGGAGCCCCTATACCGCTTTTGGAGCCGGGTTCTCCAATTCTTTCATCTCTGGACCCAGTACCATGTACTTCTTCTGCTCCGGTTTTCCCCAGCTTGCAGCCTGGCTGCAATCTTTTCGCCTGAATTTGTGGCGTTCATGCAGCAGGCATTTGGGTCTGCTCCTGGAAAGCCGGAGTCGGAGATAGGAATGAAGAGGCCGGGGACGCTGTTGACGACGGCACTGACAGGGCTAGTAGCGAAGAAGCACAGGAGCGAGAAGGAGCGGGCAGAGTAGTCAGTCATTTCGGAGGGTTTGTGCTCGGAGGAGCCAGATCCCGATATGGACTTGGAGGAAGGCGAGATTGCAGAACAGGAAGCTCAAGAGAGAGTAGTGCGTGTCTTTAGGAGAGAATAGCTACCGGCACTCATTTCTGAGACTCAAAGCCGGCTGGAGGATCCGTTGTTGCAGGCGTTTCGGAAGAATCAAAGAGCTTTTCCGATACACAGGGTGATTCGGGAAATGATTCAGGAGGAATGGGATTTGCCCGAGGCCTCTCTCAAAGGGTCTAGTGTTATGGCGCAGCTGTACCCTCTGGTGGACCAGGATCGTGAGTTATTTAAGTCGCCCAGGGTGGATGCAGTCGTATCGGCGGTTACCAAGAAGACTACCATTCCAGTTGAGGGTACTGCGGCCCTCAAGGATACCCAAGACCGTAAACTGGAGACCCTGTTAAAGCAGGTCTTTGAGGCAAAAGCCCTTTCTTTGCAAGCGTCCATTTGTGGAGCTTGGGTAGTGAGAGCCTGTCTACGCTGGGTACAAAAGATTCAAGGGGAACAGGTGGAAGAGATGATGGAAGAAGCTGCCAGATTGGAGTCGGGGGCAGCCTATCTAGCAGATATTCATTATGACCTTATCCGGGGACTATCGAACAGTATGTCCTCGGTTGTCACAGCAAGGCGATATCTTTGGCTGCGCAATTGGGTGGCAGATGGCTCTTCCAAGACTAGACTAAGTAAGCTCCCCTTCCGGGGAAAGCTATTGTTCGGTGAAGATCTAAATAAACTTGTAAAGGATTTGGAGGAGTCTAAGGGTGGGCTGCCGGAAGACAAGCGGAAGCAGGGACGGGCGACTCCCCTGCCTAAGACTCAGCAGAGGGAATTCCGACGGTTTCATTCCCAAAGGTTTGGGCAAAGTCAGAAGGGCCGTTTTTCCCTATAGAAACTAGAGTTTTCGGGGCTTTCGAGGAGCAGGTAGAGGGTTTGCTGCACCCTCCTCTTCCTCCTCCAATCTACGAAAATCTCAATGAAGCCAGGGGGGCCCAGGCGGAGCTGATTCCCATCGGAGGTCAGTTGCGGGAGTTTTACCCTGCCTGGGCTCGAATCACGTCAGATCAGTGGGTGCTGGAAGTCATTCGAGAAGGATATGCTGTGGAATTTCAATGGCCTGTGACCGATTCTTTCATGCAGTCACCCTGCAAGGCAGTCATCAAGCGCAGGGCAGTGTGGGAGATGGTACAAAGACTGCTGAACCTCAAGGCTATAGTGCCGGTCCCTCCCTCCCGATTAGGTTGCGGTCGATACTCCATATATTTCGTGGTTCCAAAGAAAGAAGGTTCTTATCGACCAATTCTGGATCTCAAAAGGGTAAATCGCTGTCTCCGAGTGTCTCATTTTCGAATGGAAACCCTAAGATCAGTCATAGTGGCTGTAAGAAAAGGGGAATTTCTTACGTCCCTATCGGAGGCGTATCTGCACATTCCGATACGGCAGGAGCATCAGAAATTCCTCAGGTTTGCGGTCCCTATGGGGCATTTTCAATTCCAAGCGTTGCCTTTTGGTCTGGCTACAGCTCCATGGGTTTTCACCAAAGTGATGGTGGTAGTAGCGGCGGCTTTACGAAAAGAGGGAGTGTTGGTACATCCTTACTTGGACGATTGGCTGATCTGAGCGAAGTCCAGGGCGGAAAGCGAGGCAGCTACGGCCAAGGTGGTGGCCTTTCTACGGAGTCTCGGTTGGGTGATCAACTTGGTCAAAAGCAGGCTGACTCCGTCCCAGAACCTGGAGTACCTAGGCGCGTGCTTAGATACGAACGAGGGGCAGGTATTTTCTGCCTCAGCAGCGGGCACTAGGGCTGAGGAAGCTGGTCCAACAGTTTCTCAACAGGCAGTTTCCCATGGCATGGCATTATCTACAGTTGCTCGGGACCATGGCAGCGACTTTCGAGTTAGTGCCGTGGGCGTGGGCCCACATGAGGCCGTTGCAAAGAGCATTAAGGCGATGGTCTCACCAAAACGATCAGTTATCACAGAGGCTGTTCTGCCCTCCGGGAACATGCGAGGCACTGCAGTGGTGGTTGCGACCAGGGTGTCTGGAGAAGGGGATGCTTTTGGAGGCCCCAGCATGGGTTCCCCTGATGACGGATGCAAGTCTCTTGGGCTGGGGAGCTCATTACCAGGGAAGGTTCGCTCAAGGTCAGTGGACCGATCGAGAGAGAGGCTCTGGTCGATCAACAGATTGGACTTACGGGCGGTAGGGCCCTTTACCCGGAAGTGTTCACGCTGCTAGCTCAGAGTTGGGGAACGCCAGCCATGGATCTTATGGCGAGGTTCCAGTCAGCACAAGTGGATCGTTTCTTCAGCAGAAGAAAGGAGAGGATGTCGGAGGGCCTGGATGCTCTTATACAGGCCTGGCCGGAAGGACAACAACTGTATGTGTTTCCTCCTTGGGTGCTAATAGGTCGGGTGTTGCAGCACCTAGAACGGCACAAGGGGCAAGTGATATTGATTGCACCGGATTGGCCAAGAAGGCTGTGGTACGCCAATCTCATGAGGCTTTTGGTCGAAAGGCCATGGCGGCTCCCTCTACAAAGAGATCTCCTGTCTCAGGGACCTATGTTCATGCCACAGGTGGAACGATTTTTGCTTACGGCTTGGCTCTTGAGAGGGCTAGGATGATAGCGAAAGGTTATTCGGCAGCAGTGATTTCCACCTTGCTGAGGGCGCGGCGTAGATCAACCTCGTTAGCATATATCCGGGCCTGGTGGATTTTTGAGGCATGGTGTGTAGACAGACAGACAGGCAGTGGCATTGAAAGCCTCGCTGCCGCAGATTCTGGCGTTTTTACAGGACTGCTTCCAGAAAGGGTTGGTGGCTTCGTCCTTAAGAGTGCAGCTAGCAGCATTGTCCTGTTATAGGGGAAAGGTGCAAGGCGTAGTGCTGGGTGTCCAACCAGATGTGAAGCTGTTTTTGAGAGTGGTGGCTCTCTTAAGGCCCCCACATAGACAGATAGTTCTGGCTTGGGATCTGCCCTTGGTATTACAAGTGCTGGGGCAGGAGCCGTTTGAGCCTCTAGCGAGAACTTCTCTCAAGGATCTTACTCTTAAGGTGGTGTTTTTGGTGGCCATCACTTCGGCTCGGAGGATTATGGAATTGCAAGCATTATCCTGTAAAGAACCGTTTCTATCCTTGAGTCAAAGGTGGTTTTGAGGTCGGTACCGTTCTTCTTGCCCAAGGTAGTGTCGGCATTTCATTTGAACCAGGCTGTTTCATTACCGGTGTTAGGTGCAGGAAGAAGGGATCGTTCCTCAAGGCAGTTACATCACCTAGATATTGGTAGAGCATTAAAAAAGTATTTGCGTTGGACGGCCAGTTTTCGTAAGTCAGATAGACTGTTTGTCCTATTTGCGGGTCCGAGGAAAGGGGAAGTGGCATTGAAGGCTTCTATTGCCCGCTGGTTGAAGAAGGCAATCGCGTCAGCGTATCTTCTGAAAGGGAAGCTAGTGCCCGAAGGGCTAAGAGCTCATTCTACCGGAGTGCAGTTTGATGCTGGTTGTGGAAATTTGTAAATCGACTACCTGGTCTTCTCTGCATTCCTTTTGTTAAACATTACCTACTGGATGTTCAGTCAGAGAGGGATACCTGTTTTGGAGCAGCTGTGCTTCAGGCTGGTCATAAGAACATAAGATATGCCATACTGGGTCAGACCAAGGTCCATCAAGCCCAGTATCCTGTTTCCAACAGTGGCCAATCTAGGTCATACGTACCTAGCAGTTTCCCCAAAAGACGCAGGTTCCGCAATGCTTGTACTGGGTCAAGCATTGATATCCTGGGTCCCTTCTTAATAATGGTTTATGGACCTTTCCTCCAGGAACTTGTCCAAACCTTTTTTAAACCCAGCTACACTAACAGCCTTTACTACATCCTCCGGTAACAAATTCCAGAGTTTGATTACACGTTGAGTGAAAAAATATTTTCTTTTATTAGTCTTAAATAGTTTACCCTGTAGCTTCATTGCATATCCCCTGGTCTTTCTATATTCTGATAATGTAAACAATCGATCTACGTTTACCCGTTCCACTCCGTTCATTAATTTATAGACTTCTATCATATCTCCCCTCAGCCGTCTCTTTTCCAGGTTAGAGCCCTAACCTTTTTAGCCTTTCTTCATAGGAGTATCCTTCCATCCCCTTTACCATTTTCGTGGCTCTTCTCTGAACCTTTTCTAATAACGCTATATCCTTTTTAAGATACGGCGACCAGAATTGCACACAATATTCAAGGTGCGGTCTCACCATGGAACGGTATAGAGGCATTATAATATCTTTTGTTTTATTTTCCATTCCTTTCCTTATGATACCTAGCATTCTATTTGCTCTCTTTGCTGCCGCTGCACACTGGGCCGAGGGTTTTAACATGTTATCCACAATGACGCCTAAATCTTTTTCCTGGGTGGTGGTTCCTAATGTGGAACCTTGCATTGTGTAACCATAGTTTGGGTTGTTCTTCCCTAGGTGCATAACTTTGCACTTGTCCACATTAAATTTCATCTGCCATTTTGATGCCCAGTCTTCCAATTTATCAAGATCCTGTTGCAATTTTCCACAATCCTCTTGGGTTTTAACAACTTAATTTGTGTCATCTGCAAATTTGATAACCTCACTCGTTATTCCACTTTCCAGGTCATTTATGAATATGTCAAAAAGCAGCGGACCCAGCACAGATCCCTGGGGTACACCACTATTCACCTTTCTCCATTGGGAAAATTGGCCATTTAGCCCAACCCTCTGCTTTCTATCTTTTAACCAGTTCCTGATTCACAGTAGTACACTGCCTCCTATCCCATGACTCTTTAGTTTTGCCAAAAGTCTCTGATGAGGGACCTTGTCAAAGGCTTTCTGAAAGTCCAGATACACTATATCAACCGACTCACCTTTGTCCACCTGTTTATTCACACTTTCAAAAAAACATAACAGATTAGTAAGACAAGATCTTCCTTGTCTAAAGCCATGTTGGCTGTCTCCCATTAGGCCATGACTATCTACATGCTGAGTAATTTTATTTTTTATGATGGTTTCTACCATTTTTCCCGGTACTGACGTGAGGCTCACCGGTCTGTAGTTTCCCGGATCACCCCTGGAACCCTTTTTAAAAATTGGTGTCAGCAGGGTCCCACCCGTTGATTTCTTTCACTGCTCTGTTACATCCCCAGAGGTTCGGGACTAGACTGGAGGGACAATAAGGAAGGTGAAATTAGACTTACCTGCTAATTGTTGTTCCTTGAGGAACTCCAGTCTAGTCCCATATCCCGCCCGGGTGATTAGGAAGCTATTTGGCCTGAAGCATAAGAAGTATAAGGAGCTTACTGGTAAGCAGAAGGTTGTCCGGTGGGAGTTATGGTTTGAGCGTGTCGAACGGCCGCTTGGGGAATGGAGCGAGGGGTCCGCGCTTCCAATAAGGGGGGGAGAGCAGACCTGATCACTTGTCATGCATTGCAATGTTTAATATGTACATAGTTTCTAATGGGTTATTCAGAGTGTTAGTTTTTGATGATTAATACTTTATTGTTGCTCCCGTGAGTCTGCTTTGTCAGTAGGTTACTGGAGTGAGGAGGCGGTTCCTGGGCTTATGTACCAGTGTCATCACAAAAGTGACGTTTCTCAGTCTCCAAGCTGCTGGAGGAGGCGCATAAACTCAGAGGTTCGGGACTTGACTGGAGTTCCTCAAAGAACAACAATTAGCAGGTAAGTCTAATTTCACCTTGTTACCGCTTGCATATGTGTTATGATTTACTTGAACTAGTGAGGGACCGAGGGAGAGCTCTAAATGTGGTGTATTTAGATTTCAGTAAAGCCTTTGACACTGTTCCGCACAGGCGACTTATAAACTAACTGAGCACTCTAGGGATGAACCCTAAAGTTACTGCTTGGGTTAAAAACTGGTTGAGTGGGAGGGGACAAAGGGTACAGGTAAATGGAGCTCACTCTGAGGAGAAGGAAGTTACCAGTGGTGTGCCGCAGGGATCTGTACTTGGTCCAATTCTTTTTAACTTCTTTGTTAGTGATCTAGTGGAAGGGCTGTCAGGTAAGGTTTGCCTCCTTGCTGATGATACCAAAATCTGCAATAGAGTAGACACCCAGGAAGGTGTAGATAACATGAGGAAGGATCTAGCTAAGCTTGAAGAATGGTCTAGAATTTGGCAGCTGAGATTTAATGTTAAAAAATGCAGGGCCATGCATTTGGGCTGCAGCAATCTAAGGGAGCAATATAGTATAGGGGGTGAAGTACTTTTGTCCACTAAAGAAGAGCAGGACCTAGGCGTGATTGTGTCCGATTATCTTAAAGTTGCTAAACAGATAAAAAATATACCATAATGTAGAAGATCACTTATTATTTCCCATGTTGTGATATCAAAATATGCTCTGAACAGTAAATTAAACCAAAAATAGAATTTTTTTGTCGGATCGTCTGTCTTGAGGATGCAACAACATACTCTAGTGACAGACCCTCCTTTTATTCAACTTTTATTTAAAAGGTCAGTTCGACCTAGATATGCTAGAGGCTATAAATAGCCCAAAAGGACAAGCCCCTGCATAGACTAAATGCTGATTTGCATAGAACGAGGAACATTTGTTACCAGAAGCAAATCTGTGTTAAAAAATTGTTTAAACATAAAGGCACTTAGCTTAGCTCAACAATGTCCATTGAACTAGAGTTGCCAATGAAATGCCGATGGGAAGACTCAGGAAATCTTCAAATGAAGAAGGTTCACGTATTCTCCGAAACAGGATGTAACGAAACTGGTCCAAGTTCCCAATTGGCTCTCACAAATGAGCCCACTAGCCAATCTTCAATAAACAATTTAAGAAGAAGTCGGGTTATCTTGCGACACAAACCGTTGTGTTTCAAGCCTGCAGTGATACTGGCTCTTTTTCAAGCAAAAACCCTACTCACTTCCTGTTCCGTTTCCACACATGATGACATCATCATTGTGCACTGGGACTTAGGATGACGTCGGCAACCAAAAAATCTGAAACTCATTTAATTGACCACCATTCAATCTCTGCATTCATACCGTAGGGAGTTACTGTATTTAAGGTGAAAATCCATCGTTGTTCTCGCTGATGTAATAAGGCACGACGGTCCCCCCCCTCTCAAAAGTGGAGGCACCCTGTCCAAAACCGTCCATCGCAAATGTGAAAAATTATGGGAATTAGACAGGCAATGATGAACCATAGGGGCTGTCAAAGTGTTGGTATTAAGACGTGATCTATGTTCTTGTAAACGTTTACGAATAGACCGCGTAGTCATGCCCACGTAGAATAACTGGCAGGGACAAACAATTAGATAAACCACATAATCGGACTTACAATCCGTGGTATGATGTCGAATATAGCGTCTTCCAAAGTGCTTTATATTACGCCTACTTTCTTGGGTACTGGATGAAAATTATTTTATGTATGATCAGACGTTTTATCATCAATGCTTTGGGATCGCCATGGGAGCAACGGTGGCACCTTCGGTGGCGGCTCTTTACATGTCACATTTTGAAGATACATATCTATATCCGGCTGAGTGGTTTCATTCTGTTTTAGTATGGAAACGCTTTTTGGACGATGTATTTTTTATCTGGACAGGCTCGTGGGAAAGTTTACATAATTTTTTATTATGACTTAACACCTTACATACCCATATTAAATTTGAAGCAAAATCTCATCTCTCCCAGATAGAATTTTTGGATGTGTTGTTATATAAAGATGGGGTGAGGCTTCAATCTACTCTTTATCGAAAACCTGTCCAGCGTAATACATTGTTACAATATATGAGTTTTCACCCTCGTTCTCTCCGGCGTGCCCTTCCTATCGGTCAATTCCTCCGTCTTCGGAGATTATGCTCTACTAGGAGAAAATATAAAGTTCATGCTCAGAACTTGAGAGACCGGTTACTGGCACGGGGATACCCTAAGACATTGTTAGATCAGGCCTATAAGCGGGCTCTCAATAATCATCCTGAATGGTGGGATGATTCTTTATCTGAAGCAGAGAGCCGGTTAAAATCTAATGATGAGATGCAGCCCTATGTGGGAGTACTTCCTTATATGCCTTGTACAGCACAAGTCACACGAATTTTACGCTCCCATTGGCATATTTTGTCGGTTCATGCCTGTTTCCAGAAACCTCTACGGTTGGCTTACCGTAGAGGAGCCAATATTGCTGATCGAGTGGTTCATGCCATCCCGACCCCAGTAGGTGAATGGTCTCTTGGGAGCCATTCAGCTTGTGGCTCTTGTGACATGTGTTCTACTACATTGGGTGGCACTGATTGGCAAGATCCTCATACCCAGATTCGCTATATTTGACATCATACGATGGATTGTAAGTCCGATTATGTGGTTTATCTAATTGTTTGTCCCTGCCAGTTATTCTACGTGGGCATGACTACGCGGTCTATTCGTAAACGTTTACAAGAACATAGATCACGTCTTAATACCAACACTTTGACAGCCCCTATGGTTCATCATTGCCTGTCTAATTCCCATAATTTTTCACATTTGCGATGGACGGTTTTGGACAGGGTGCCTCCACTTTTGAGAGGGGGGGACCGTCGTGCCTTATTACATCAGCGAGAACAACGATGGATTTTCACCTTAAATACAGTAACTCCCTACGGTATGAATGCAGAGATTGAATGGTGGTCAATTAAATGAGTTTCAGATTTTTTGGTTGCCGACGTCATCCTAAGTCCCAGTGCACAATGATGATGTCATCATGTGTGGAAACGGAACAGGAAGTGAGTAGGGTTTTTGCTTGAAAAAGAGCCAGTATCACTGCAGGCTTGAAACACAACGGTTTGTGTCGCAAGATAACCCGACTTCTTCTTAAATTGTTTATTGAAGATTGGCTAGTGGGCTCATTTGTGAGTTTGTGAGAGCCATTTGGGAACTTGGACCAGTTTCGTTACATCCTGTTTCGGAGAATCCGTGAACCTTCTTCATTTGAAGATTTCCTGAGTCTTCCCATCGGCATTTCATTGGCAACTCTAGTTCAATGGACATTGTTGAGCTCAGCTAAGTGCCTTTATGTTTAAACAATTTTTTAACACAGATTTGCTTCTGGTAACAAATGTTCCTCGTTCTGTGCAAATCAGCATTTAGTCTATGCAGGGGCTTGTCCTTTTGGGCTATTTATAGCCTCTAGCATATCTAGGTCGAACTGACCTTTTAAATAAAAGTTGAATAAAAGGAGGGTCTGTCACTAGAGTATGTTGTTGCATCCTCAAGACAGACGATCCGACAAAAAAATTCTATTTTTGGTTTAATTTACTGTTCAGAGCATATTTTGATATCACAACATGGGAAATAATAAGTGATCTTCTACATTATGGTATATTTTTGGTTCACTTTATAGAGGTTAGTTTTTGATAATAAACAGATAAAAAAGGCAACAGCAAAAGCTAGAAGGATGCTTGGATGCATAGGGAGAGGAATGGCCAGCAGAAGAAAAGAGGTGATAGTGCCTCTGTATAAGTCTTTGGTGCGACCTCATTTGGAGTATTGTGTGCAATTCTGGAGACCTTTTCAAAATGATATAAACGGGCTGGAGTCAATACAGAGGGTGGCAACTAAAATGGCTAGTGGTCTTTATTATAAAGCATATGAGGACAGACTTAAGGATCTTAATATGTATGCTTTAGAGGAAAGGTGGGATAGAGGTGAAATGATTGAGACATTTAAATACCTCAATTGAAAGCAAGTTCTGCTATGAGGGGACATAGGATGATGGTGAAAGGGGATAGACTCAGGAGTAATATGCGGAAATATTCTTTTACGGAAAGAGTGGTAGATCCATCGAATAGTCTCCCAGTGGAGGTGGTCAAAAAGGCATGGGACAAACACAGAGGATCTTTAAAGGAAAAAAGGGGACTGTTGTAGTGGTTGATATTGAAGGGTAGACTAGATAGGCCCTGTGGTCTTTTTCTGCCGTCATGTTTCTGTGTTTCTAGCGAAAAGGCCTGAACTAAATATTAATAACAAATACTAATAAAGTAATGTGAACTGCATGAATCATGAAGTTTTGGGATGTCACATTCAATTCTATTGGGCTGCCATTTGTCCAAATTTGGAAAACAGGGCATGTCTAAGAGGGTTGGAGGGATGTGAAAGGATGCAAGTCCTGTGCAGACTCATTGCAGGTCCCTCATTTACATAAGTCAGTAAAGATTGAAAAGTAAAAATGAAAAGTGGGGGCCATTTTTGAAAAACAGTTGTTCAAAATAACTGTCATACTGGGTCCACCAAGCCTGGGATCCTGTTTCCAACACCTTCAGCATCAAGAGCCAGCCAAAGAGACAGTTCAAGCCCTTCAACAAGGACAAATTCCTCAGACACCTTATCTCAACTCCAAAACGATTTGTCTGACCCCAACGAACTGGTCAACTGGAATGACACCATCACCAAGACAGCACGGCCATCCACAACCCCCACAAATAAAAACAGGTAACCACACGCCTTATGGAGACTCAGAACACACCTATGGAGGAGATTAGAGAGATGATGGAGGAAAACCAAACTCGACACCGACAGAGTGAGCTACTTGAAAAGACTAAACATGTACCATGCTGTAATTGACGATGCAAGAAAGAACTACCACACCAGACTACTCAACACAGCCATCAGCCGCCCGCGCAAACTATTTGACCTAGTCAAGCAACTAATTGAGACACCCACAACCCCAGATCAGTTCACAAAATTCTCCCCACATCAACTTTCCACCCACTACAAACAGTTCCACACAAATCCCAATATCCTTCCCATCCCACCAACATAGCTCTCCCCTCCCCCCCCCAATCTCTGGTCCATATTTGACGCTATCGGCAAAGAGAAGATTGAAACCATCATCACAACGCTCAACACCACCACCTCCCCACTTGATCCATACCCCATCAGCTGGATCAAGACCATCAAACAGGAACTGAGTCCAGAACTCGCTAACCTCACCCAAGCATCTCTACAACAGGGCCTGATGCCCTCCTGCCTCAAAACATCCACTACCCACCCCACCGTCAAGAAACCAGACATCGACCTTTTGGATCCCGCTTCCTACTGACCCTTTGCAAGCCTCCCTTTCACCACAAAGATCATCGAGAAGACAGTGCAGTAACAACCTCAAGATCATGTTGACAGAATCAACCTCCTTGACCTTCAGCAAAACGGCTTCCGACCATTCCACAGATTTGAAACCTTCATGATCTCCCTACTGAGCACGCTGTTAAAAGGAATACAAAACTGACAAAATGGATTCTTACTAGTCTTTCTCGATATCTCCGCCGCATTCAACATTGTCTCTCACAACATCCTTCTCCACCACCTGCAAGCTACTGGTATTCAGGTAACAGTATTGATATAGTTCCAATCATACCTGACAAACAGAAACCAACAAATATGAACAGAATCGTGCACCCCAGCCACGTACCGTCAGATTCAAGGAATACTCCCAAGATTCAACACTGTGTGCGTTGCTATTCAATATCTACCTTTAACCACTCTGTTCAATAATCAAAGCACACAACATCAACTTCCACATCTATGCAGATGATATTATGCTATATGGACCAATAACCACCAAACACCCTACCAATCCCCAGCTCCTACAGTGTCTCAATGATGTCTCCAGCTGGCTCCAAGAGAACAACCTCACCATCAACTACAAGAAGACAGCCACACTATACATAACCAAGGACCAAACCTTCATACCACCTATTTGTCTCATCCTAGACACAACCTAGATAAAGTTCAGTCACAGATAAATTACCTAAGCATCATCCTTAACCAAACCCTGTCACTCAAACAATACATAACAAAGAGCACAAAGGCAATATACCTTAAAGCCTGAACCTTTCAACGCCTCCATCCCCTTCTAGACCCCCACGATTTCTGCATTATGCTAGAAGCCATGACCCTCCCCCCCACCTTGACTACTGTAATGCTGTATATCAAGGTCTCCCCTGAACCTCCCCCTTCACACTGCCCTTCACACAACTGCACGTATTATTCAGAAAGCAACGAAGCATGATCACATCACGCCTATCTTGAAACACATTCACCTTCTCCCACTGGAGAAATATAAGATGCTACTCTTATTTACAAAGCCACCCACCATCAAAAGACATCCCACCTGAATGCCCTCCTCCAACAATCCCAATCTGCCAAAATCACAAGACAGACTACAAGCAATACGCTAACTATCCCCCATGCAAGGGCAAAGCATAACAGCCAAGCCTGCGCGCGTTCCTTTCACATATATGCCCCCTCCTTATGGAACTCTCTCCCAAACAAAATTAGAAAATCCACTGATCCCCAAGCCTTCTGGAAACAACTAAAAACATACCTATTCACAGAACACTTCAGCACTACAGAGTAAACTACATAAATTGACTGGAAAGTACCTCCTGCCAGGTAAACATACAACCTCAACATGATTGTCAGCTAATATTGAATATAATGTAAATACAGTGGAACCTCGGTTTTCGTGATTAATCCGTTCGAAAAAGTCTGACTAAAACCGAATGTATGAAAACTGAAGCAATATTTCCCATAAGAAATAATGTAAATCAAATTAATCTGTTCCAGACACCCAAAAATATTAACAAAAAATACATTTTATAGATAACTATATTTTTACATACAGAAAACAATGAGAAATAAATATAAATGACTAATGAAATGGATAAATGAACATTTAACATCACTTTTACCTTTATTGAAGACTCTTGTTGGCACATGGAAGACAGTCAATCAGCAAGAGAATCAAAATCAAGAAAATCCCACTTCTGGCCACAAGATGGTGCTCCATTTTCAAGTGTACAAAAACCGAGACAATGTACGAAAACTGGGACAAAATCTTGACAAAAAAAGTCAACGAAAACCGAATCGTACGAAAACTAGGGCATACGAAAACCGAGGTTTGACTGTAAGTTATCCTCTTCTCATACTTATTCCCTCCCCGTTATATTGTATATAATTTATGGACTCATTCAATGTATAACTTGTTGTTTAATGGAAACCGTTTTGACCCAGTTGAAAAGCTAAATAAATAAATAAAACTAAATAACAGTCAATCCATGTCAGAAATACCTGGCAGGATCCCAAAGAGTAGCTAGATTCTATGCAGCTTATGCCCAGGGATAAGCAGTGGTTTTCTGCAATGGACCATTAAACATTCTCAGTAATGGAGGGTGCACCTACTCCTGCCATATTGCTGGGCAGACTAGATGGACCATACTGGTCTTTATCTGCTGTCATTTACTATGTATGTTACTATCAATCTTATCCATTATTAAATTGAGAGAATCCCATACCAAATCCATCCTTTCCAGGACATTTGACCAATTTTAATTCCAGGATGTCCCCCAAGTCCAGACAAGTGAGCTATGCTCGCCAACCAGCAGGTGGAGACTGAGGAACACTTTCTCAGATCAGTACAAATAGCCTGTGCCCACTGAACTGAGCCAGTATTTCTCAGTTTCCAGCAGGTGGTGAACATAGCCTGTGCAGGACTGCGGAGCAGTGTTGAGCCAGAGGTGCAGAACCCGGAGGTTCCAGGTCCCTCCCCTTGTAGCCCCCTCTGCATTGCTCCCTCCTTTCCCCCTCCCCAAACTTTGGGAGGAGGCCAGTGGTTGAAGCTTTGTGCCTGGCTTTCCTTTCCCTTGCTGCGTCTGTCAGCCTGCTAAAGTTTAAAAGAAAAGAAAGGGCAGAGGACAACACACAGCACTGTTAAATGGGGGGTCCGGCAGTCGCCGGTCCCTGGCGGAATGGATGCCTGGGGTAAGTCCTCCGGAGGCACCAGAGAGCTTTCTCTTTCTTTACTGCAGTACTGGGGGTTTGTCCGGGTGCACCATGACCACATTGAGTGCGGCCAGTGCGCACCGTATGAGAACCACAGGGTTCAACTGTCAGAGATCAGGCTGTGCCGTGGCTGCCATAAATCTGGTGAACTAGTAGCTGAGTACCTTGAAAAGATCCGGAAAGGGTCTGAAAATGATGCGGCAGACTTGCTGGACACTGTGGAAGCCTTGGGGGATGGCGGCGGTCCCGTGGTTTTGGTGAGAACCGCCACCATCTTGGATGGCACATTGCGGCTTGCAGAGGCTAGCCTGGGGCCTCCATCTTTGCAGATTTCACAACATTTTAATGCAAGCAAGGCCCTGGCAAGTTGATAGGTTCGGGGACGTCCCCGTTCTCCCCCATATTTGTGCCCCTGCCCCATTTGGCCTTTCTGATGAAGCAGGGAGCCAGGGCGTCATCTCCTCAGACCCTGTGGGGGCAGGGACGGGTTGGTCCCAGCAAAGCATCCACAGTGGGATCGCCTGGACGAGGAGCAAGATTTAGTCTCATTAGCCTCCCTGGAGTTGTTGGACCACTTGGAAGGTCTGGCTGACCACCTAGACCAATTCCAAGAAGAGCTAGAGGAAGGAGAGCTTCCTGGGGTGGAGGATCTTACAGCGGTTCAGATTTTCCTCCAGGATGAGCTTCCAGTGTTGATTACTGAGTCGCTTGTGGTCCTGCGGAGTCAGGGCCGGTGAGCCCAGAATCCAACAAGGATCCTTTGATGGAGTGCATCCATGGGCCCTGTCAGTCTTTCCCGGTCCACAGAGCTCTACGGGCTATGATAGATGAGGAGTGGAACACTCCAGATGCAGGGCTTCTGGTGGTCTGTAGTATATCTAGGCTTTACCCTATCCCACCTGAGGAGAAGGAAAAGCTGCACCTTTCTAAGGTGGACGCCTTAGTGGCTGCTGTTACGTGTAAAACCACTATTCCAGTGGAAGGGAGTGCAGCTCTCAAAGACCCGCAGGACCGGCACATGGAGGTGCTGCTTAAGCAGGCCTTTGAGGTGTCTGCTCTGGGCCTTCGAGGTGTCTGCTCAGATTTGTGGGGCCTATGTGGCCCGTGCCTATCTTCACTGGTCGCAGGGTCCGCAGGATGAAGCGGGCTCTAGGGCCTTTGTTCGAACCCCAGACGCACATCTGGAGTCTGAGGCAGCTTTTCTGGTGGACCTGCTTTACGACCTCTTGTTGGTTTTTGCTAAGAGCATGGCCACGGTAGTGGCCGCTCGCCGCCTCTTGTGGCTGTGCAACTGGTCAGCGGATGTAGTTTCCAAGACAAGGCTCAGTAAGCTCCCCTTTTTGGGCAGGTTGGTTTTTGGGGAGAATTTGGAAAAGTTGATGAAGTTCTTGGGCGAGTCCAAGGGGCACGCCTGCTGGAGGACAAGCCTGAAGTGGGTAGAGGCAGCCCGGTCTGGGGCCACGGTAGGGACTTCTGGGGATTTTCAGGCAACGAACCTCCGGAGGACTTTTTCTTGCTGCGGGGTTCATCCTTTCGAGGAGGGACCGGGGTGATCAAGGATTCTCCTCTGCCATGCCCATTACTGCCAAGCCCTCAAAATGAAAGTTTGGGAGCCTCAGCCAGAGTCCAGCTGGTGGGCAGTCACCTGCAGGGCTTCCATCCTGCCTGGGCCCAGATTACATCAGATGCCTGGGTCTTGGAGGTCTTTTGCAAGGGGTATGTCCTCAAATTCACCCGGCCCCTGACGGATCTATTTATGTTCTCCCCCTGCCACTTGGCCCAGAAAATGTATGTGGTGGGGGAGACGTACAAGCTCCTGCTGCAGCTCGAAGCAGTGGTTCAAGTACCGCTGGCCGATTGAGGCCTCAGGAGGTATTCCATCTACTTTGTGGTGCCAAAGAAGAAGGGGTCCTAGTGGACCATTTTAAACCTGAAAGGGGTTAAAAGGGCTCTGAGTTCTGTGCTTCCTCATGGAGAACCTACGGTTTGTGATCATAGTGGTATGCCAGGATGAGTTTCTTACCTCCTTTAACCTCATCGAGGCTTACATGCATATCCCTGTGAGGTTAGAGCACCAACATTTCCTTTGTTTTGCGGTGCCTGGGGGCATTTTCAGTTTCAGCTGTTGCCCTTTGGTCTGGCCACGGCCCCATGGGTCTTTACTAAGATCATGGTAGTAGTGGCAGCCCACATCTGCAGGCAAGGGGTTCTGGTCCACCTATACCTGGACGGCTGGTTTATCCGGAGGAAATCCCTCGAGGAGAGCCAGTGCTCGATGGAGACTGTTGTTTGCTGTCTGCAAGAGCTCGACTGGATGGTCAATTTCACCAAGAGCCAGCTGCAATCATCACAGTCCCTGGAGTATCTGCGTGTCCACTTCGACATGTGACGGAGCTTGGTCTTCCTCCCAGAGGCTTATGCGGTGAAGCTGCAGGTCCAGTTTGGGGACTCTGTTGGACTCCGCGTCTTCATGCCTGGGACTGTGTTCAGGTGCTGGGCTCCATGGCAGCCTCGCTGGAGCTGATTCTTGCGCCCATCTCCTCATGAGAGCACTTCAGGCACATCTCTTTGCCCGCTGGTCACCCCTGGCACAGTGCATGGAGGTGCTTCTCCTTTGCCCGGAGCAGTGGGGGCTAGCCTGCGCTGGTGGCTGGACACAGAGAACCTGAGGACAGGGATGCTCCTGGAGACTCCAGACTGGGTGGTGGTCGCCAGAGATGCAGATCTCTCCGGCTGGGGTGGACGCTTCCTGGCACAGTTGGCACAGGGTTGGTGGTCCACCAAGGAAGGTTGAAGATGCGAATGGTGCAATTGGCGCTGGAGGCATTTCTGCCCCTGGTGCAACACAGGGTGGTGTGAATCCTGTCAGACAATGCTTACATCAATCTCCAGGGTGGCACTTGGAGCTCCCAGGTGGCGGCAGACACAATTCTGCTCCTGCAATGGGCAGAGGCCCATCTTACAGCCCTCTCAGTGACGCATGTGACTGGGGTGGCGAATGTACAAGTGGATTACCTGAGTCACCATACCCTGGACCCAGGGGAATGATCCCTCTGAGACGGTGTTCCAGGCTGTTGTGGAGTGCTGGGGAACGCCAGCGATGGACTTGATGGTGCGGATGGAAAATGCCAAGGCGCCATGGTTTTTCAGTCCCTGGAGATCTCCGATGTCTGAGGGTCTCCATGTGCTCGTGCAGCCATGGCCCCGGGCGGAGTTGCTGTATATGTTACCCACCTTATCAGAGGCCAGGGTGGAATTACAGCGCAATGGGGCAAGGTTTTGCTGATAGCACCGGACTGGCCTCGCAGGCCTTGGTATATGGATCTTATGCGGCTTCTCACGCCACCACCACTCGCCTCTAGCTTAGAGGGGCGTGGTTAAGAGGAACTTTCTGCTATCCGCTTTTTCAGCTTTTTGTAAACTATTTCCCCGCAGTGCCCTCTGGGAAATGTAGTCTTTGTTTAGCTGTTTGGGTGCATCAGGCAAAACGTTGTAGCTTCTATTCAGCTTCAAAGCTTTCTTGGTTACCTTCCAAGTAACAAATATAATCCAGGGGCAAATAGCTTACCCCAGTGTCCTCATTCCAGCAGCAGGTGATTAACAAGCTTATCACACTTCCAGGCTTGCTCCTTAGTCCCCGTAAACTTCCCCTTTAAAAACACGAGGGAATCACGGCCACCCTGCTTGTGGACTATGGGTACCTTTTCCTGGAAGAGTTTCTTTCAAGACTGGCTTGCTTTCTGTACGTTCCCAGGTTTAAAGCTTGGCAAAAGGAACAGTCCATGGGAGTGTCCTCATCATTCAGCTTCACCTCGGGCTCTCCCAGCTGCATAGGTTCTGACTCCCCGTCCTGCTCACAGTGCTCAGCTAACAGCCTCCCAGGGAATCTTGGAGTCTCTCTTATTCCTGGCTCCAAACTCTCCTGCAGACGTGCTATATGCCAATTAGCACTCTCTCCTCCTAGAAGCTCAGTTCCTCTGCTCTGCTCAGCACCAGTCAAACTTCCCTTGCTTGCATCTGTGCTTCTGCTCGTGTCAGCCTGGCTTCCTGCTTCTCCTCCCCCTCTCTCATACTCTGGCCTAGGTTTATACTTCCAGGGCTCTAGCTCCAACTCCTCCCTACTCAGGTGACGGCAATCAGCCTGACTCCGGGCACCTGAGTACTTGGAGAATTCCCTGCCATCGGGGTTCTGGGCTCTGTATCCTCTCCCCTTCATTCCACTAGGGAGAGCATGAAATGTGGGCCACGTGGAAGTTTTCTGATTCCTGGAGGTGTTTATGGCTTTCCTACCCTGACTTGGTAAAAGGGGGCCCTTTACTAGGGTGAATTCCCTGTCTCTTTGTCCTCCCCCAGACTCCGGATAGGCCTCCTTGCCACATACCCCCCTACTTAAGATATTACGGGCTGGTGGAAGTTGTTGAAGCTCCTCCGAATAGTCCGTAATCCTGGATAAGGCATCTGCATTGTGGTGTAGCTTCCCTGCCCGATGCTCTTCCTTAAAATCAAAAGCTTGCAGGGCCATGTACCATCTGGTTAATTGTGCAGTGTGGTTCTTCATCTGTTGGAGCCATTTCAAGGGTGCGTGATCGGTAACTAGCAGGAATTTTCGTCCGGTGAGGTAGAGCAGGAGTGTCTCTATTGCCCATTTGATGGCGAGGCACACTTTCTCAATCGTAGAGTAGTGTTGCTCTGTGTGATAAGGAAGCTTATCATAGTTCAGGAAGGAGCTATAATAGAGGTGAAGTGACTCTGAACAAGCAACCTGTCTGTTCTGGTAGAAATAATAAAACAGAATGTTTCCATAAAAGACTACCAGTCCCAGAATGCACCAGGTTTCCAACAGCCATTAGAAGAGCTGAAGTGGGGAAACGTGTGTTCAATCAGGAGGGCTATGAGGTAATTCCCAAGCACTCATCTCCAAGGGCAGGGCTTGATTCAGCACAGCTGCGCTGTGCTAGGGTGGAGCATTCATCTAAGCAGGATAAAAGAAAAGCTTATTCTACAGAGAATCATCATCTGGATCAGAGGCATTTTGAGCAGAAGCACCTTGATCATCCTGACCATCATCATCAGCAGAAGCCAGAGCTGACGGACAGAGAGAGCAAGAAACACTTTGGAAGAAAGAAGAGAAAAGCATTTGGAAGGTCTAAAGGAGTCCATAGCAGTACGTATACTGGGAGGCATTCCAGAGGCAAGCATACACCATTGGACTGGGGAAAACCAGAGGAGTGGGGCTGCAGAGCCAGAAATCCCAGGACGGCACCTGTGAGGGAGACGGCTGCTGCAATTGGAAGGGACCCTAGGACCAGTGCCAGAAGGTATGTGAAGAGAGATCCAGTGTCCAGGGATCTTGATTGGAAGGCTGGACATAAGAACTGGACTACATACTGGCCAGGATATTTAGAGAGGAACTCTAACAGCAATGGAAGCTCATGTATGAACACTGATCTATGCCCTAGCTCTTCACTGGGAAGACAGCAGGGAAACAAGTATTGTCCTGAGAGTGTTCCATTGAGAAATTCCTCTGTGCCAATCCATGATAGTGAACCTATGATAATTGAAGAAGGGGAAGATGTGGTAAATGGGGACCTTGAATACATGGATTGCTCTCTGTCTAAACCTCTGTGGTAAAATGCTGTCACAAAATACAACAACCATCACAAAGAAATATAAACTTGTTCTTTAATCTACTCAGAAAAGCTTCTGAGTAGGATTTGAGCCACGTAGTAGAAAGTAAACCAGCCAAGAGGGTTTCAGCTGGTAATGGTTAGCAATTGAGCCTTGCCTAATTGCCTGTGAGCTCTGGAGGGACACTTCTGAGTGTGTGTGAAGATACAGGAAGATATCCCTGAAAAAGAACAGTTTTTTTTTTACTTTGTGGGTTTTGTTGGTTCTTTGAAGCACTGCTAAGAAGATATTAGCAGCAGCCTACAGAACAGACCTTTCTGTTTCCATCAAGGTCTTTATGCTTTGATTTGATTGCTTAACAAGTTCAGCTGTTGTTTTTCCTTATTTGTTGTTCTAAGTATAATACTGAAAGCAAGTATTCCTTTTTATGCGCTACCAAGTATATCTGTGTTGGGAGAAATAACCCCATAAATAAAATATCTTCTTTGCTTTACATTCGAGCAAGCACAACTAATTTATTGTGAATGGCTGAGTCTGGTATGAATGGACTACATTTCCCACAATCCTTTGCAAGTCATATTAATATTTGCCTTTGCCAAGACTGTGGACATTCTCACCCAGTGCCCCCGTTTACAAATGGCGTAGTTTTTCGGATTGCTTTTGCACAAAGGATTTACTTGCTAAGGATTACAACTAAAGTCTGAAGAAAAAAAGAAAGTTCAAGTTTAAAAGCTGGAAAAAAAAAGATTTCCCTTAACTACACTTTGGAGGAAGAGGGGGCTGATCCAGGTAGCTGTCCCAGGAGGAAAAGACCCTGTGCAGAGCTGGATTAATAAGGTAATAAGTACCTGGGCATGTCTAGTGGTGGATGGGAGTAAGGCACAGGGGTAATTGAAAAAAAATTAGGAGAAAACACCTGTTTGGAAGGTGGTGCACTGTGTTTTTTTTTTTCTTTGTTTTCTTGCAGGGATCAAGATGGATCCAAGGGAACTAGCTGAGTGGATGGCAGCCCAGTTTAGCAGGCAACAGGAGCTAGCGCAGCAGGCTCAGGACACTGCTATGAAGGCCTTAATGGACCAACAGAAGCCAGTGCTTGAGCTGGTGGAAGCCTTAGTTAATCTGCAGAACCAAAGTGGACCAGATGCAAGACCAGCAGTAAATACTGGTATACCACATGTGGACAGTGTGGGACTCAATCAGGGAATTGGGGCATTTAGTTTTGGGAAGCTAACTCCAGATGATAATGTTGATGATTTTCTAGAGTCTTTTGAGAGAGTGGCACAAGCATTAGCATGGCCAGAGACCCAGTGGGCAGTAAGGCTGGCAGCCTCATTAACTGGAGAGGCGCTTGCAGCTTATAGAGCAATGCCAGCAGCTCAGGCTTTGAATTATAAGGATGTAAAGGCTGCTATTAGAGATCGCCTAGGGTTGTCTATTTCAGAGTATAGGCGAATGTTTAGAGCTACTGCATTAAGAGTGGGTGAGACACCCAGGGCTCTGAGTCAGAGAATCAGAGGATTGGCTGTAAAATGGTTGGAGCCTGAGGGAAAGACTGTAGAAATGTTATTAGACATTATTATGCTTGAACAATTTATGTCTGCTGTACCTAAAGATCTGCATACTTTCCTTATACAGCAAAATTGCCAAAATCTTGGAGAGGCAACCATGCTGGCAGAGAGATTCTTGGAAGCCACGCAGGCTTGCCATAGAATGGGTGGCCCTCTGAAGATTGGTGCTGAGGCAAGCTGTGCTGTATCAGAAAAGAAAATGGTTAAAAATATTTCTGAAAGTAAATGTACTGTGCCAGCCAAGATGACACAGTGGAGTAAAAAGAAATGTTTCAAATGTGGAAAATGGGGACATTTAGAAAGGGGATGCCAGACACACACTAGCTTAATGGGTGTTGATTTAAAACAGCCCAAAGAAGGATTTCTTTTGATGGTTGATGTGCAGGGAATTACCACAAATGCTCTGTTAGACTCTGGGGCAGACCAGAGTATGTTGTCAAAGAGGCTTTGGAAGAGGATAGAGGCCCAAGAAGGATTTGTGCCTAGAACCCCTGAAAGCCAAGTTCACATCAGATGCATTCATGGTGCTGCAACATCATATCCCACCTATAGGCTAATGGTTAAATGCCTGGGGGAACAAGAAGAAGTTCTGTTAGCAGTGGTGCCTAGGCTACCATTTGATTTGGTTCTAGGAAGAGACTGGCCAAGATTTAAGCAAGGTCTAGTGGAAGGACTAGGAAAGAAGGAGGGAGAAGGACTGATGGTAATAGCTCCCGGGCCTTTGTTTGGAAGTCCTCAGACCCCAGCTAAAAAGATGGTTAAGCATCCAGAAGACCAAACTACCCCGAAGCAGACATTTGTCTTAAAGTACCATAGGGTCACAGAGAAGGCCCAAGCTCCTAAGCGGGCAACCCCTCAAGCTGCTGGGTTTGACCTGTGCAGTATAGAAAATGTGACTGTACCTAGCCAAGGGAGAGCCCTGGTTGACGCTGGTCTCCAAGTTGAAATACCTATTGGATGCTATGGGAGAGTAGCCCCAAGGTCCGGATTAGCCCTTAAATATTTCATCGATGTGGGAGCGGGAGTAATTGATCCCGATTACAGGGGCAATCTTAAAGTTCTGTTATTTAATTTTGGACAGAATGATTATCATGTGAAGCCAGGAGACAGAATTGCCCAATTGATATGTGAGAGACTGGGTTTTCCACCTGTGGAGGAGGTCACATCCCTGGAAAATTCTGAGCGTGGAACCAAAGGCTTTGGTTCTACTGAAGACAAAGGGGTTAAAAGCCTAGCTGCCACCTGTGCCCAAGAAAGGGAGGTGAATGAAGAGGAGGATTTGGGACCCCAGGTATCTGATTGTAAAGAAAAATCAGAGCCCCAAATAGGTGAGGACCTGACAGTGGTGCAACAGGAAGAAATTAGGAAATTGCTTAAAGAATTCCCAGATGTGTTGACGCCCATACCTGGGGAGACACATTTGGTTGCCCATGAGATAATAACTCCACCTGGGAAATTAATTTGTCAAAGGCCATACCGCTTGCCTGAAGCAAAGAGACAGGAAGTAGTGGCACAAGTCCAGGAAATGTTGGACATGGGAGTAATAGAGGAGTCGAAGAGTTCCTGGAATAGCCCCATAGTCCTGGTGCCAAAGCCTGATGGCTCTTTAAGATTTTGTATTGACTTCCGGCAGGTAAACGCAATATCAGTTTTTGATGCATATCCCATGCCAAGAATTGAAGAGCTGTTGGACCAGCTTGGACAAGCTCAATATTTAACCACCCTTGATATGACAAAAGGATATTGGCAAATCCCTCTAACCAGGGAGTCGAAGCCGAAGACTGCGTTCAGCACCCCCGTTGGCCTTTTCCAGTTCAAGAGGATGCCTTTCGGACTGCATGGAGTGGCAACTACCTGCCAGAGGTTAGTGGATCAGGTACTTCGACCCCACCAAAATTATGCCTTTGCATATATGGATGATGTCATAATCCATAGTAACACCTGGGCGGAACATCTAAAGAGGATCAGGGCAGTCTTATGCTCCATGAAGCAAGCGGGAATCACTTTAAACCCGAAGAAGTGTGCCTTTGCTAATAGGGAGGTAAAATACCTGGGCCACCTAGTGGGAAGAGGAAAAATTAAACCTCTAATGAGCAAGGTGGATAGCATCAGGAATTTTCCCCCTCCAACAACAAAGAAACAACTAAGAAGTTTCTTGGGACTTATTGGATACTACCGCAGATTTATACCACAATTTGCAGAGAAAAGTGCAATTTTCACAGATATGCTGCGGAAGAATTGCCCAAACCAGTTAAAATGGACTCCTGAAGCTGAAAAAGCATTTTCAGTCCTAAAAGGGAAATTGTGTACAGGACCAGTACTGAAAGGGGTGGATTTCAGGAAACCCTTTCTGGTTCAGACAGATGCATCGGATGTAGGGCTAGGAGCGGTTCTATCCCAATGTCATGAAGGGGAGGAGCATCCTGTGATGTACCTGAGCAGGAAGTTGTCACCGGCTGAACAAAAGTATTCCACTATAGAAAAAGAATGTTTAGCTATAAAGTGGTCAGTGGAGGCATTAAGGTTTTACCTTACAGGGAGGAAGTTCCAATTGGTCACAGACCATGCCCCACTTAAGTGGTTGCAGCAAATGAAGAACCACAATGCCAGGTTGACACGCTGGTACATGGCCTTACAGGCATTTGATTTTCAAGTGGAACATCGTGCTGGGAAGTTACACAAAAATGCGGATGCCCTTTCCCGTATTACGGACTGTAAAGAAGAAGTTTCACCAGTTACACCAGTCCGTAATAACTTAAGCAGGGGGGTATGTGATAAGGAAGCTTATCATAGTTCAGGAAGGAGCTATAATAGAGGTGAAGTGACTCTGAACAAGCAACCTGTCTGTTCTGGTAGAAATAATAAAACAGAATGTTTCCATAAAAGACTACCAGTCCCAGAATGCACCAGGTTTCCAACAGCCATTAGAAGAGCTGAAGTGGGGAAACGTGTGTTCAATCAGGAGGGCTATGAGGTAATCCCCAAGCACTCATCTCCAAGGGCAGGGCTTGATTCAGCACAGCTGCGCTGTGCTAGGGTGGAGCATTCATCTAAGCAGGATAAAAGAAAAGCTTATTCTACAGAGAATCATCATCTGGATCAGAGGCATTTTGAGCAGAAGCACCTTCATCATCCTGACCATCATCATCAGCAGAAGCCAGAGCTGATGGACAGAGAGAGCAAGAAACACTTTGGAAGAAAGAAGAGAAAAGCATTTGGAAGGTCTAAAGGAGTCCATAGCAGTACGTATACTGGGAGGCATTCCAGAGGCAAGTATACACCATTGGACTGGGGAAAACCAGAGGAGTGGGGCTGCAGAGCCAGAAATCCCAGGACGGCACCTGTGAGGGAGACGGCTGCACTTGGAAGGGACCCTAGGACCAGTGCCAGAAGGTATGTGAAGAGAGATCCAGTGTCCAGGGATCTTGATTGGAAGGCTGGACATAAGAACTGGACTACATACTGGCCAGGATATTTAGAGAGGAACTCTAACAGCAATGGAAGCTCATGTATGAACACTGATCTATGCCCTAGCTCTTCACTGGGAAGACAGCAGGGAAACAAGTATTGTCCTGAGAGTGTTCCATTGAGAAATTCCTCTGTGCCAATCCATGATAGTGAATCTATGATAATTGAAGAAGGGTAAGATGTGGTAAATGGGGACCTTGAATACATGGATTGCTCTCTGTCTAAACTTCTGTGGTAAAATGCTGTCACAAAATACAACAACCATCACAAAGAAATATAAACTTGTTCTTTAATCTACTCAGAAAAGCTTCTGAGTAGGATTTGAGCCACGTAGTAGAAAGTAAACCAGCCAAGAGGGTTTCAGCTGGTAATGGTTAGCAATTGAGCCTTGCCTAATTGCCTGTGAGCTCTGGAGGGATACGTCTGAGTGTGTATGAAGATACAGGAAGATATCCCTGAAAAAGAACAGTTTTTTTTTTACTTTGTGGGTTTTGTTGGTTCTTTGAAGCACTGCTAAGAAGATATTAGCAGCAGCCTACAGAACAGACCTTTCTGTTTCCATCAAGGTCTTTATGCTTTGATTTGATTGCTTAATAAGTTCAGCTGTTGTTTTTCCTTATTTGTTGTTCTAAGTATAATACTGAAAGCAAGTATTCCTTTTTATGTGCTACCAAGTATATCTGTGTTGGGAGAAATAACCCCATAAATAAAATATCTTCTTTGCTTTGCATTCGAGCAAGCACAACTAATTTATTGTGAACGGCTGAGTCTGGTATGAATGGACTACATTTCCCACAATCCTTTGCAAGTCATATTAATATTTGCCTTTGCCAAGACTGTGGACATTCTCACCCAGCGCCCCCGTTTACATCTGCCGAGGACAACTTCCTACTAAGGAACATCACAGGATGCTCATTTCCTTCATGCTTTTGGGTCAAGACGGCCCCTAAGCCTATCTCTGAGGCACCCGTCTGCACAATGAAGGGCTGCGTGAAATCCACCCCGCGTAATACCGGGGCCGTGCATAGCCGCCCTTTTAATCTGGCGAAAGCCCTCTCCGCCTCCGGGGTCCAACGGAGTTGATTTGGGCAATTCTTTTTTAACATGTCTGTGAAGATGGAGGGTTCTCCAGGTCATCAGGCGAGGGCAAAACACTCAGAGAATCCTCAGGGGACCTGTCCCTTCGGGCCTTGGTCTGAGACCGGGTGGACACAAACCCGACCTTCTGCTTTAGGCCTTTTTGTAATCCTTCCCTAAATTGGGGCCAATCCCTTCCCAATACCAAATCATAGGGTAGTTTTGGAACCACTGCCACAAGAATTTCTTTCTGCGCCCCAACCCTTTTATCACCACTTTGTACACAGGGTAGAAAGAGGCAGCACCATGGATGCACCTAATTTGGACCTGCCCTTCCGGCTTCCTCTGGCGAGACTCATCCTGGGCCTCAATTGCCTGCCAAAGCTTTGTAACACCATGCTTTGGTCGGCCCCAGAGTCGAGCAGAGCATGGGTAGAGACCCCCTGTATGTTAACACTTAAGAGAAATCCCTCTCCTAGATGTTTCACATTGGTACCAGTTAACCCAATGCGGGCTTTGCATTCCCTCTGCAGGTGTCCCCTTTCCCCACAACGATAGCATTTTTTCTCAGTCCACTTACCCTCCTGAGCAGACACACAAGTTTTCATACATTTTGCATTATTTCCCTGTTTCTTTTCTGATAAATCAAAACTGGCCTCTGCCCCTACTTTTGGAGGGCCCGCCTCTGGGAGAAATGCCAATTCAGCTTCCATGTAGCGCTCCGCCAAAAGGGTTGCCTCTCCTGTGCTCTGGCAGTTTTGCTGAATCAGAAAAGATTGTACCCTTTTTGGTACTGCAGCCATAAATTGCTCCAATATCACCATATCCACCACCATATCCATAGTTTTCCCTTCCGGGGCTAGCCACTTTAAAGCTAAACCTTGAATTCTCTGGCTTAAGGCCTTAGATGTCTCTCCGGCCTTTAAGACCGTGACTCTAAACATACGGTGATACAACCTTTTCATTAACCCTGATCAGTCTTTAATTGCATTTTTCACAGCATTATAGTCCATGGCCTGGGCAGCTGGCATAGCCCTATATACGGCTAGTGCTTCTCCTGTTAAGGAGGTTGCCAATCGCACTGCCCACTGGCTATCTGGCCAACCCACAGCCTGAGCCACCCTCCCAAATGACTCCAAGAAGTCATCTATGTCATCATCAGGAGAAAGATTTTCAAAGTTAAACGTCTCGCTGGTATGTGGGCCTGTTAGATTGTCCACTTGCGGCATCGCTGGTCCCTCTGGGGTTAGTGTTCCTCCACTTCCTTGCCTCTGGGAAGTAATAAGGGCTTCCACTAAGTCCAGGACAGGCTTTTGCTGCTCCCTCATAGCCGCCGCTGCATTCTCTTGCGCTAGCTGGGCCAACTCCTGCTGCCGTTGAAATTGAGTGGCCATCCATTGTACCAGCTCTTTTGGATCCATCTCCGGCGATACCTTGCTCATGCGTTGACTCTCGAAGAACAAAATTTGTCTTTTCCGCCAACCTTCTGTGCTATCACTCTTGTAAGTGTATATCCTGGATGGTGGAAAATCCTGAGTGGTAGAAAATCCTCACAACTACACCACTGTCATGCCACCACCACTCGCCTTTAGCTTAGAGGGGCATGGTTAATAGAGGAACTTTCTGCTATCCGCTTTTTCATCTTTTTGTAAACTATTTCCCCACAGTGCCCTCTGGGAAATGTAGTCTTTGTTTAGCTGTATGGGTGCATCAGGCAAAACGTTGTAACTTCTATTCAGCTTCAAAACTTTCTTGGTTACCTTCCAAGTAACAAATATAATCCAGGGGCAAAAGAAAGCTTTGTTATAATAGCTACTTTAGCTTACCCCAGTGTCCTCATTCCAGCAGCAGGTGATTAACAAGCTTATCACAGTTCCAGGCTTGTTCCTTAGTCCCCGTAAACTTCCCCTTTAAAAACACGAGGGAATCACGGCCACCCTGCTTGTGGACTATGGGTACCTTTTCCTGGAAGAGTTTCTTTCAAGACTGGCTTGCTTTCTCTACGTTCCCAGGTTTAAAGCTTGGCAAAAGGAACAGTCCATGGGAGTGTCCTCATCATTCAGCTTCACCTCGGGCTCTCCCAGCTGCATAGGTTCTGACTCCCCGTCCTGCTCACAGTGCTCAGCTAACAGCCTCCCGGGGAATCTTGGAGTCTCTCTTATTCCTGGCTCCAAACTCTCCTGCAGACGTGCTATATGCCAATTAGCACTCTCTCCTCCTGGAAGCTCAGTTCCTCTGCTCTGCTCAGCACCAGTCAAGCTTCCCTTGCTTGCATCTGTGCTTCTGCTCATGTCAGCCTGGCTTCCTGCTTCTCCTCCCTCTCTCTCATACTCTGGCCTAGGTTTATACTTCCAGGGCTCTAGCTCCAACTCCTCCCTACTCAGGTGACGGCAATCAGCCTGACTCCGGGCACCTGAGTACTTGGAGAATTCCCTGCCATAGGGGTTCTGGGCTCTGTATCCTCTCCCCTTCATTCCACTAGGGGGAGCATGAAATGTGGGCCACGTGGAAGTTTTCTCATTCCTGGAGGCATTTATGGCTTTCCTATCCTGACTTGGTAAAAGGGGACCCTTTACTAGGGTGAATTCACTGTCTCTTTGTCCTCCTCCGGACTCCGAATAGGCCTCCTTGCCACAGGCTCCTGGTGGATAGCCACTAGCTGCCGCAGGTGTTGGACCTCCTGACCCAGGGGCCAGTCTGTATACTGGCAGCAGATCGATCATTGCTTATGGCATGGGTCTTGAGAGGGCTTGGCTGAGGTGCCGAGACTATTCAGAGCAAGTTATTGCTATCCTGTTACAGGTGTGGCAGCGTTCTATCTTCTTGGCCTATGTATGAGTTTGGAGGTTTTTTGAGGTCTGGTGCGCAGAGCGCAGTGTCCATCCCTTCAGAGTGACGGTGTCCGGCTATTTTGGGATTTCTACAGGCTGGGCTGGACAAGGGCCTGGCACTGAGCTCGTTGCAAGTCCACGTTGCAGCTCTGGCTTGCTACCGGAGTAGGATGCAGGGCATGTCCCTAGTCTCACATTCTGATGTCTGGTTTTTGAGGCATTAAACACTTGTGGTCTCCAAGCTGGCAGCTGGTTCTGGCCTGGGACCTCAACCTGGTACTGTTTGCTCTGAGTGGTCCATCCTTTGAGCTGCTTAGAGGTGCCTCGGTCAAAGACTTGACTCTGACCAATTTTCTGGTGGCCATTTGTTCTGCCCGTCGGTTTTCAGAGTTGCAGGCTTTTTCATGCAAGGTGCCCTATCTCATGGTTTCCAAGGAGAAGGTGGTTCTGAGAATGGTCTCTTCCTTTTTGCCCAAGGTGGTTTCAGACTTTCACCTCAATCAGGTTTGTCACATTGTCCTCCTTTCCAGGGCAGTGGGACTTGCCAGAGGCCCCTCTTCTGCGCAAGCTGGATGTCCGCAGGACCTTGAAGTGGTACCTGGCACTGATACAGCCCTTTTGTGCCTCTGAGAGGCTGTTTGTCCTCTTCAGGGGACCCCGGAAAGGGAAGGCAGCCTCTAGGCCACAAATGCCACTATCACCTCTATGCTGACAACATCATGGTGTATGCTCCAATCAACCTACTAGCACTTAACACCACAACAATAGCCAAATGCTTTGAAGACATGAATGCCTGGCTCACAGCCAATAACCTGACGGTCAACTACGATAAAACTGAGGCAATGTTCTTCACCAGGAACCCCACCTTCATTCTACCACAAACTATCAACATTCTAGACAAACTCATAGTAGTCAAAGATGAAGTTAAGTACCTGGGCATCACAATAGACAGAACTCTGAACCTGAAATCCCAAATCACCAAAACCGCAAACAAGGTCTATCAACGTTTGAGGATGATCAGAAAGATCAAGCCAATACTCTGCCAGGACCACTTCCGCACAGTGTGCCAAGCACTCATCACACCTCTGCTTGATTACAGAAACTCATTATATCAAGGCCTCCCTCAGCAGACCTTACACCCACTCTAAATGGTGTAAAACACTGCAGCACGCATCACTACAGACACTCCAAGAACTGAGCACATCACCCCCGTCTTAAAGCAACTGCACTGGCTCCCAGTGATGGCCAGAGCAAAATTTAAAACGGTCATGATCATCTTTAAAATCATTCACCATCTCTCGGCAGACATTGTGATGCAGCGGACCCTCTTGCAGAAGGAAAAAAAGTTTTAAATTTAGAAAAAAACAGGTTTCAGATGCAATATCCTGAAGGTCCACATAGAGGGAGCAGGAGAGCCAGCATAGATTCAGAAGAACCACGCCTCTATGGGCAGGACTTAGGCCCAGTCAGTTCCGATTTAAGGAGAGGCAGTCCTGAATCAAGCAGAGCAGTCAAGGAGAGAACAGTCAAGGAAGGAGCAGTCAAGGAAGGGGCAGTCAAGGAAGGACAAGCCCAGAGAGCACTCAAGGAGAGAGATGTTCCAACATCCAGCTTGAGAGAGAGCCCTATCCAGGGAGAAAGGCTAAGACACAGCCTGAGAGAAAGACATGCGAGGAATGACGTGGAGGAAAGGCCTCCAGTGAAAAGATATCCAGCTGGAAAAGATATCCAAGGAGAGAAAGGTACTCAGAGAGATATCTATAGAAGTAACTGGAGAGAAAAGTGGAGAACTCAGAGGCCTGGTGAGCAGGGAGAAGCTGCAAGGGCGCGGCCACCAGACAACAGCCACAGGAGTGGAAGCAAAGGCCGATGGCAACAGCTGCAGCCTTGCCTCAGAGGGGTTTCTCCACACACTAAGGATAAAGAGACACTGTGGGAATACTTGGGCCAGCAAGAGTTGGAGGATAACCCGACTAGGCCTCAAGCCTTCCCTGGAAAAGACAGAAGAAAGCTCAAAGGTAAAGCAGCCATTTCTTGTGATTGTTTACTTAGGCCTAGCACAGAAGAAAGCCAGAGGAAAGAAGTTTATCTGTATAACAATGATACTTATAAGCAGAGATTAACAGATAATTTCCCTAAGAAGAAAACTGCCAGTATTAAATGTTGTGACAAGAGTGCTTTTAAAACTATAGCGGATGAACAGCCATTGTTCTATCCTATAGCCAGAAACCGACACCCTAAGCTAACAAACAAACACTGGAAAACTGTCTGGCACGCTTTTAAAAAGCCAGAACTCAGCCCTACCGAAGCTTCAGACTCAGAACCATCTGATATGGAATGGATGCCAGTGGAATCTGGGGGTGAGGAGGCTATGGAACCAATGGAATGTACATATTGTACAGCAGTGAAGCTATAGTCTGTTTGGAGTTCAAGGAATGCATAAAGTGAATGCAGGATTCATTTTACTTTAAGTTACTGTGAAGTTAACAGTTGTTACTTTGACCGTTTTTGTATGCGTTGAACCTGATGTAAGGACTGATACAATCCTGTTGCTTTCCAAAGCCGTATGTTTTGAACCATTTTTGCATAAAGGAGAAATAAAGCCTTTTTCTTTTTCCCTCCACTTTGGTGTGAAGTTACTCTTTTGGGAAGTTGGTAACGAGGTCGGCACAAAGGACCGCTACCTTTGACCCTCGCACCTGGCCAACCCCAATACCCCTAGTCTTGTGCGCTCCCCAGCTCTTCGGTGGAAACACTACGCCGCCACCAGAGGGGGCTGCGGGGGACATAAGTGGCGTAGTTTTGAGGATATTACGGTACCCGTAAGCCTACAGGACTGTATTTACAACTGTACAAAAGAAAGTACAAGCTTTCTCCTTTAAAAAAAAAAAAAAAAACTCTCAAAGTAAAACCCGAGCCGTCCTGCAACAAAAACTGGACTGGAAAGAAAACCAGGAGCAGAGCGGATACAAAAGGCTGGATTGGAGTTGAAAACGCAGAGTGGAGTCCTGAAATCCGGACCGGAGCTGAAAGAAAAATCCTGAAGGTTGGAGATCCTGTGGTGAGTCCAGCAGCGGTGGAGCGACCCGCGGATGACTGCATATATTCCCCAAAGCTGACGCAACACTAGAACAAGGTAATGCGTATTTAAGCCTATCTAGTGTTGGATATCAGGGGAAGTCAAAAAAAAAAGGGTGTGGAAAAAATATTGTAAGGAGCCACACTTGGGTTTGTCTCTGTTTGTTTTCCAACAGGTACCATGGAGCCCAAAGAACTGTGTACCTGGATGGCACACCAGTTCAGCAAGCAGGCAGAGCTGGCACAACAAAGCCAAGAGCAAGCGCTGAAGGCAGTACAAGCACAGCAACTGCCAGTCCTAGAGACTATGAACACATGGCTCGCGCAGCAGCGGGAGGAACTGGCCAAGAGCAAGGCAGAGAAGACATCACTCGCCGGACTGGTAAACTCTGACCACGGACACTGGTCTTGTTCAGATTTGGTGATTGGCAAACTCAGTCCAAGCGATGACATAGATGACTTTTTAGACACATTTGCTAGAATTGCACATTCAGCTAAATGGCCAGAGGAGCACTGGGCAATACGGCTATCAGCATCACTCACGGGTGAGGCGCTGGCTGCCTACAGGTCGATGCCCCCAGAGTTAGCAAATTCGTATACAGATGTGGTAATAGCGATCAGGGATCGTATGGGTCTTACGCCAGTAGCGTATAACAAAATGTTTAGGGCTACCTTTCTTAAGCCTAATGAGACACCTAAGGCACTAGGCCACAGATTACGTAGCCTAGCCCATAAATGGTTACAGCCCGAAAGGAAGAGCACAGGTACCCTAATGGACGCTATAATTCTGGAGCAGTACATGATTGCCCTACCCAGTAGAGTGCAAAACTTCTTAATGCTACAGAATTGTTGCACTACCACAGAGGCAATAGCACTCACAGAGAGGTATTTAGAGGCCGAAAAAGTGACCCAGCCTAGGGCAGGCCCAAGAATAGCCATGGGGTTGGAGGCACAAAGAAGGGAGAGTCCCTCACGTCCTCCAGTTGGCTGGTGGAAAAGTAATAAGCCTCTAGAGAAAGAGAGTTCAAGAAAATGTTTCGCTTGTGGGAAGAAGGGACATTTACAATATGAGTGTCATGTACGAACTGCCTTGGTGGGAGAATCACCAAGACTAATACGTGATGGTTTTCTGATTAATGTAAAAATGCAAGGTATATGGGTGCAAGCGTTATTGGATTCTGGAGCCGACCAGACCATGGTTTCTAAGAAATTATGGTCGACGATCCAGGCTCATGGACTCTCGGTTCCAGAATCTCCACAGGGCTATGTAAAAATAAAGTGCGTGCATGGAGCAGCCACACGCTACCCTATTTATAAATTGTGGGTAAAAGGTATGGGCATTGTAAAAGAAATGCCGATTGCAGTAGTGCCAAAGTTACCACAGGAATTGGTCCTGGGCCGGGATTGGCCACAATTTAGAAAAACGTTAAAGGAAGGTTTGTTGCCTCAGGTAAAGCCAGATTCCACTTGCATACACCCTGATCTGTCGGAAGCTCCCATACCCCAGCGGGATAGTATGGAGAGGGATACAAGGGAGACTAAGGCTCTAGTCTCCACAAGGGCCCACTCCCAAGATGGTGAGAAGCCCTCTTGTTCAAAAGAGGCTTCCATAGAAGATCTCCCTTCGCATGATGAGCTAATAGGGGACCCATCACGGAAGGAATGAAAACCTAAAGCGGACCGAAGGAGAGAGAGGAAATGCCGATCCCAGGGGAGAGCTGAATTGGAGGCAGGAAGAGGTATGCCTTGGATACCGGCGGAGGTGATAGAAAAATTTCTCTCCTTTAAAATGGAGCAGAGGGCGGACCCTGCATTGGTCCGGGCGATCGAACAGGCCCAGGAAGACTGTGAGACGTACCCCAGATTCATCATGGATGAGGAAATTTTGTACCGAGAAAGCAAGGATTGGCGAACTGGACTTATTCGTAAGCAGTTAGTCGTCCCAAGCAAATTTAAGTTGTCCGTCCTGCGACTAGCACACGACCATCCAACCGGAGGCCATAAGGGCTCACAAGGCACCCTGGACCAAATTTTAGCCAGGTTTTATTGGCCGGGGGTTTTCCGGGAGACAACCCGCTTTTGCGAGTCCTGCGCATCCTGCCAAAGGGTTACAACGCACCGACCAGCGGGAGTGCCGCTAGTCCCGATGCCTGTAATAGCGGAACCCATTAGGAGACTGGCCATGGACATCGTGGGACCCCTTATCAAGACTCCGCGGGGCTTCCAGTATATCCTGGTGATCATTGACCAGGCCACGCGATTCCCCTGGGCAGTGCCCTTAAGGAATATCTCCGCTAAGTCAATTGCAGCGGAGATGGTCAAATTATTTTGTGAGGTCGGATTCCCGCAAGAAGTCTTGACCGACAGGGGGAGTAATTTCCTATCAAAATACCTCGCCCATGTCTGGGATGCATTCGGGATCCGACACGTGAAGACAGCAGCCTACCATCCCCAATGCAATGGGTTGGTAGAACGCCTAAACCAAAGTATAAAGCAGATGCTGAGACGGGCCTTGAACGGAGAAATGAAGGAATGGGACACCATGTTACCCTTCGTACTGTACGCCTGCAGGGAAAGGACGCAGAGCTCGTTGGGTACATCGCCGTATGAGCTCATGTACGGACGGACGCCTAGAGGTATACTAGACGTATTGAAAGAACAATGGATCGAGCCAGTGGAAGAGGAAGTAGGTATACCCCTATTCCTGCGGGATTTGAGAACACGCCTGGAGCGAACTTCCCGGTTTGCCACGGAGAAACTCAAAGAGAGTCAAAGGAAACAGAAACACTATTACGACAGGCGGACGAAGCCAAGACACTTAAAGGTCGGGGAGAAGGTAGTGGTTCTAGTACCCGGGGCGGCTCCAAAATTTGAGTACCAGTGGAAGGGTCCCCATACGGTCGTTAACCCGGTGGGCACCACTTCCTACGTTGTTCGAGACTCAAAAGGACGGGAACAGGTCTATCATGCCAATCTTCTTCGACCTTGGCAGGAACGGGACGTGCTGTGGACGCATACCGAGCATGGGTATCACCTCAACAGGGGGCCGGCAAACAGCAAGCAAACCACACATGGTCGCAAGCAGCAGAGAAAAGCCGACTTCAGGTCATGTATTACGTGCTGCGGAGAAGAGTTTCCCCCAGCCCGTAATATTTTGAGAAGGGGGATGTGTGATGCAGCGGACCCTCTTGCAGAAGGAAAAAAAGTTTTAAATTTAGAAAAAAACAGGTTTCAGATGCAATATCCTGAAGGTCCACATAGAGGGAGCAGGAGAGCCAGCATAGATTCAGAAGAACCACGCCTCTATGGGCAGGACTTAGGCCCAGTCAGTTCCGATTTAAGGAGAGGCAGTCCTGAATCAAGCAGAGCAGTCAAGGAGAGAGCAGTCAAGGAAGGAGCAGTCAAGGAAGGGGCAGTCAAGGAAGGGGCAGTCAAGGAAGGACAAGCCCAGAGAGCACTCAAGGAGAGAGATGTTCCAACATCCAGCTTGAGAGAGAGCCCTATCCAGGGAGAAGGGCTAAGACACAGCCTGAGAGAAAGACATGCGAGGAATGACGTGGAGGAAAGGCCTCCAGTGAAAAGATATCCAGCTGGAAAAGATATCCAAGGAGAGAAAGGTACTCAGAGAGATATCTATAGAAGTAACTGGAGAGAAAAGTGGAGAACTCAGAGGCCTGGTGAGCAGGGAGAAGCTGCAAGGGCGCGGCCACCAGACAACAGCCACAGGAGTGGAAGCAAAGGCCGATGGCAACAGCTGCAGCCTTGCCTCAGAGGGGTTTCTCCACACACTAAGGATAAAGAGACACTGTGGGAATACTTGGGCCAGCAAGAGTTGGAGGATAACCCGACTAGGCCTCAAGCCTTCCCTGGAAAAGACAGAAGAAAGCTCAAAGGTAAAGCAGCCATTTCTTGTGATTGTTTGCTTAGGCCTAGCACAGAAGAAAGCCAGAGGAAAGAAGTTTATCTGTATAACAATGATACTTATAAGCAGAGATTAACAGATAATTTCCCTAAGAAGAAAACTGCCAGTATTAAATGTTGTGACAAGAGTGCTTTTAAAACTATAGCGGATGAACAGCCATTGTTCTATCCTATAGCCAGAAACCGACACCCTAAGCTAACAAACAAACACTGGAAAACTGTCTGGCACGCTTTTAAAAAGCCAGAACTCAGCCCTACCGAAGCTTCAGACTCAGAACCATCTGATATGGAATGGATGCCAGTGGAATCTGGGGGTGAGGAGGCTATGGAACCAATGGAATGTACATATTGTACAGCAGTGAAGCTATAGTCTGTTTGGAGTTCAAGGAATGCATAAAGTGAATGCAGGATTCATTTTACTTTAAGTTACTGTGAAGTTAACAGTTGTTACTTTGACCGTTTTTGTATGCGTTGAACCTGATGTAAGGACTGATACAATCCTGTTGCTTTCCAAAGCCGTATGTTTTGAACCATTTTTGCGTAAAGGAGAAATAAAGCCTTTTTCTTTTTCCCTCCACTTTGGTGTGAAGTTACTCTTTTGGGAAGTTGGTAACGAGGTCGGCACAAAGGACCGCTACCTTTGACCCTCGCACCTGGCCAACCCCAATACCCCTAGTCTTGTGCGCTCCCCAGCTCTTCGGTGGAAACACTACGCCGCCACCAGAGGGGGCTGCGGGGGACAACGTACTCCAAGACATCATAACAAGGGATATCAGCAATAGACCAAGAAGGACCAATAATGACAACATGATCGGCACACCTGCAGGATATCACAAGACTAAACAAACAATTTCAAGAAGAGCACCTTCACTACTGGCGTCCTGTGGTAAGGAGAGCTGTGCAGAGGAAATAGAATGGGAGGAAAATGAGCCCTGTCCCTTTAAATCTGGAGAGAAAAGCAGTTCCTATAGAAACCACGTCTCCAAGGCAGAGTATACCGAGCACTAAGCCCCGCCCACCTAGTGACATCAGGGCTAGATTGAGCACTGATGAGGTGCACGTGAGTAGGAAGAAGGGTGTGGTGCCTGAAAGGCAGCAATTTAAAAGTGCTTCAGTTTTAGAAGAAGCAGGGCAGGCAGTTCTTAGAGTTTGTGGAGTTCCAGAGGCAGTTGATGCAGTTCAAGCAAGGGAAGCTGGTTCTGAAGAGGACAAGCTTGAAGTCAGAAACTTGCTGGGTCCTGAAGCAGGTACTTTTTAGTTCCAGTGGAAAAGGGAACTTCAGGAAGAAACCTGGCTGATCCACATGCAAGGGTGAATGAGAAGCAGAGGGTGTCTGGAACCCAGAGCAGGCAACAGTATCTAGGACAAAGACGTGTTTCCAGGTGGGGAAACAGATTAAAGCAGCCCTTAAGCCTTGAAGGTAATAGAAATGTCTTATCTTTAATTCCTACCAAAAGCCAGGCTGAAGGAATAGTTAAAGAATTAAAAGACAGTGCTAAACGTTGTGTTCCCCTGAACCCTGAAAGGCAAACGTTTAATAAGCATAGAATATATGCCAGTGACTGCCAAGCCTCAACTCTGAAAGAGATTGCTAGCCTGTTGAAAGGGAGAGAAACTCCATTACAAGAGCCCGTGGCTTGAGACCACAGGGAACAGCTGCTGTTAAAACTAAATGAGCTGATATGGAAGGAGAATAGCCAGTCTCCTGATATACAGGATAAGGAAGATAGTCACAGCGAATCTATGAATGAGATGGAAATAGATTTGTTTGAAAACCCTAATGATTCTGATGTAGAGGAAATGCAGTGTTCTTTTTGCATGGCCAAGAACCTGAATATGTGCTAATTCATTACCTATGTGAAGGACTGTTTCATGAAAGCAATTAAGGACTTGTGCTGCACATTGCTTAAAGAAAGGAAACCTGCTGGTAGTTGAAATACTGCCAAGTGTTTGCCTGCATAACTTGTGTAAAGTGAAAAGCAAGAAGCTAATCTGAACAACAGATTGAGCTTTAGAAGCTTGTTCCTCGCTGGAAGCTAAGAGCTGATATTCAAAAGGACATTCCTGTATTTTTGTGTTAAGCCTGTTTTCACATTCTTTGTTTGCATTATTGGAGAATTATCCAATTTCAGTTGGGGTCATGAATTCAATGCGGAGGGGAAATCCCGAAATAAATTCTCTGTTTTGCCTAATTACCGTGTGGTCACACTCCTTGCTCTAAAACTACATTACCCAGCAGCCCTCCTCGGCAGCCATCTTGGACAGAAGTAATAGTAGAGAGTAAGACAGGTGAGCCCACCCGCTCCCAGGCTACCGCCTGGACGGGTGGACGCGACAGTCCACACTTTGGAACTCCCTCCCAACGAGCCTGAGGGCATTAAATGACATCATAGACTTCCGCAAGGCCCTTAAAACCCTGCTCTTTATAGAAACCTATGAGCAGACAGACAACAGTCTCCACCCGAATGGTAATGCAGCTACCTTCGATACCCACTCATCCCAACTAGACATACAAGTTCATTGTATAATGTTGTTAAGTATCCTTATGTTAAATGTAACCCTCCAATTGTGATGTGACCACTTTGATTGAAGGATAAGGTGGTATACAAATCTGTCTAAATAAATTACCCACTAGATTTGGGAGGCAATTGAGTCGGCCTTCTTGTTGAAGGGCAGGCATGCACCCATGGGCCTGAAGGCTCCCTCTGCAAGAGCTCAGGCTTCTTCCTGGGCGGAAGTGGGCAGAGTTCCTCCCCTGGACATCTGTCGAGCGGCCACCTGGTCATCCCTTCATTTCTTTGTGCGGCACTACCACCTGGATCTGCAAGCCAGTCAGGATGCCCTTTTTGAAGCGATAGTGTTGCGAACCAGACTTTCTTACCTTAACTCTTTTAAAATATAGATTTTAAGCCTTTTCAATATATCCTAATTTCTTTAGAATGCTTCTTTTAGATTATATGGTGAATATATTTCATTAACATACGCTTCATTTTCACCCTGCTAGACTAGTCTAGATGTGTGGGTTATGCTCTATTGCCAGCAGGTGGAGGCAGACTTGAGTAATTTTCAGTGATGTCATCACATAGTAATATCCACTGGTGCAGCATTGAGAGAAGCTAATATTTGTCTGTTTCCAGTAGATGGTAAGGTATTGTGATGGGTGCAGCAGTGGCAGATTGTCTTGTTTCCCCTAGCCCAGACTATGGTCCAGTGGCCTGTGTGACTGAGACGTTGCTTGGAGCTTGGGTGGCCCCTGTCTTCTTGAGCTGACAGCTTGCCCTGCATCCAGTGCTGTTACCCATGGGTTCCTAATGTTTGGTAGAGTTGCCAACTGGCTCCAGATGCACCTGACAGACTTGATCTAGTCCTGGGTTTGCCCCATTGCATGCAGGGACATGTAGTTCTGATTTCCCCAGTGCACTCCATGAGAAAAACAAGGCTACATGTCCCTGCATGCAGTGGGGTAAACCTAGGACTGGATCAAGCCTGTTGGGTGCATCTGGAGCCAGTTGGCAGCCCTAATGTTTGGTGCGCTGGAGAGCAGACAAGAGGACCTGACAGGGCCGCTGAGGGAAGTCAATAAGTTGGGCTCAGCCCCCCCCCCCCCCCCCAACACACACACACACACACACACACACTTTTCCTGTTGCTGCTCTCTACATACTTTGTCTTTACCTTTTTAAAAAAAAATTTCAGCTGTGTTTTTTATTCTCCCATTGAAGTCAATAGGGAATGTGTTTGGCTGTCTTTCTGCTTTTAATAAAGCAGTTTCAAATTAAAAAAATAAGCACTGTCCATTTGGCAGCTGGGCCTCCCAGGGCTGTGTGAGCATTGGGCTTCTCTGGTTTTGCCGTGTCAGACTGACAGGTGCTGGGATTCCCTTTTCAGGACTTCTTTTTCTTTGCAGCCTTGCTTATTTTTTTGAGGTCCTTTTTGTCTTTGCCGCTGCAGTGCTGAGCTGTGTAACCCAATGCAGCCCATGACCCCAGTGGATTTTGCCCACGGCTGTTTTTCTTTTTTGGCCCTAGTTTTGGTGGTAATATTTGAGAGAGTTATTTTTTTACAGCATGTTGGGAACCCCCACAAGAGGCCTGGGGCCTGTTGCTCTTTCCCTGTAATTTTTCTGCTGGTGGGCACCATGGTAATTTGAGGTGGCTGCTTGGTTCTTGAGGAAGGGGAGGCTGATGGGGTGGCCATAGCCTTAAATCTGTTGGCCTTTGGAGATCTCCCAGGGCCCCTTTTTCAACTGGCTTGAATATACACTTCCAAAACAACTCACGGGCTGTTTTCAGTCTCTTAAAGCTGCTTGACCACTCTCCTCGCAGGGATCTGTGGCCCAAACCTTTCCTTCGTGCTTGTCTGTTTCTCCAGGAACTCAGCCTTTTTCCCTATGGGGGGGGGTTGGTTGAGAGACTGTAGAGAAATCCTTTCTCCAGAAGTTAAGTCTGAGGAGGATGGGATGTTTATCCTGGTGGAAGGATAGGGTCTCTGTGAGCCATCTGTTTAGTGGAAGAGTCCTTTTTATGTCCTTTCAGGATGCTATGACAGCTCTAAATGTAGTAGAGACTACTCTCAGGCAAGGCTAGCAAGTGGTCTCCCACTTTCCTGGAGGGTATCCGGCATCCTGCTGCACTCATCCTATGGAGTAGCGCATAAGGTATCAGAGGTAAAAAAAAGAAAGCTGGGCCCTTAAGGCCTGTCTTGACTGTTCCCTCAGCCACAGAGCAAGCTGTATCAGCTTTTTGAGCTCCCTAGGGTGTTTCTGAGTTTTTCAATCTTGCTTACTGCTTGGGAAGTTTCATACTGGCGTTTCTCCAGATACAAGCAGGAGATATGCAGGCACACTTCACAGTGCTGCCGCTGACAGCACCTGTGCCGGCTCTCACCTTGCTTAGAGAAGTCCATTGCTCAGAGAAGGACTTCTCTTAGCATGCGCACCCCTTTCTGCCCTGCACCCAACAGAGTCCCTCAGTCTCTTCTTTACCGCCACAGCATTCAGCTGCTGCTTTCCCCTCTCCTTGGTTTTGTGCAATTTTTAGTTTTCTTTCTTTTGTTTTGACAAGTGTTTTGTCCACTGCGGTTCTGCTTTGAACTAAAAAAAAAAAAAGAGAAAATGAGAAATCGGCATTGTTCTTCTGCCCCCGCAGCTCTCCTCACTTCGCTGACACAAGTTTCTTTAAAAAAAAACAACAAACAACACTGCCATCGGAACTGCTCATTCTGAGTTTTGACCTGCTCTTGAAAAAAAATAGAAAAGTCAGCAGCAGCAGAGACGGATTAAAAGTCCCTATCATTGTGAAAAGTAACAGTGATTTTAAAGGAACACTACCAATACCATCAAGAAACATTTAGTTCCTACTCTGCCTTCAAGTACCACAGGTGGTGGAACAGATATGGCTGATCCTGCTTCAGTAGCCACCCCAGACCCATTGAGCCCAGACAAGGAACGATTGGGTGGAAAGATTGGTCCGATTCTTTTTAACATCTTTGTTAGTGATATAGCAGAAGGGCTGTTGGGTAAGGTTTGCCTCTTTGCGGATGATACCAAAATCTGCAATAGAGTAGACACCCAGGAAGGGGTAGATAACATGAGGAGGGATCTAGCTAAGCTGGAAGAATGGTCTAGAATTTGGCAGCTGGGATTTAATGTTAAAAATGTAAGGTCATGCATTTGGGCTGCAGCAATCCAAGGGAGCAATATAGTATAGGGGGTGAAGTACTTTTGTCCACTAAAGAAGAGCGGGACCTAGGCTTGGTTGTGTCTGATGATCTTAAAGTAGCTAAACAGGTAGAAAAGGCGACGGCAAAAGCTAGAAGGATGCTTGGGTGCATACAGAGAGGAATGGCTAGCAGAAAAAAGGAGGTGAATAGTGCCTCTGTATAAGTCTTTGGTGCGACCTCATTTGGAGTATAGTGTGCAATTCTGGAGACCGCACCTTCAAAAGGATGTGAACAGGATGGAGTCGGTGCAGAGGGTGGCTATTAAAATGGTTAGTGGTCTTCATTATAAAGCATATGAGGACAGACTTAAGGATCTTAATATGTACACCTTAGAGGAAAGGCGGGATAGAGGTGATATGATTGAGATGTTTAAATACCTCCATGGCATAAATGTTCAGGGGGAGAGCCTCTTTCAATTGAAAGCAAGTTCTGCTACGAGGGGACATGCAATGAGGGTGATGGGGGCTAGATTCAGGAGTGATATGCAGAAATATTTCTTTACGGAAAGAGTGGTGAATCCGTGGAATAGTCTCCCAGTCGAGCTGGTAGAGATGAGGGCAGTAACTGAATTCAAAAAAGCATGGGACAAACACAGAGGATCTCTAAAGGAAAAAAAAGTGGACTGTTGTAGTTGTTGATATGGAATGACAGACTAGATAGGCCATGTGATCTTTTTCTGTCGTCATATTTCTATGTTTCTATATGCAGCCACACTAACCCGCCCACTATCTCCTCAACTCAAAAAAAAAAAAAAAGAGGGGGGGGGAGACAAAGACGTGAGGAACGAGATTCACCATTATCTCTTCTGGATGTCTTCAGCACTTCGCTTCCAAGCTCTGTGACAAACTGAGGGACTCTACGTTGGGGCACAAGGCGGGAAGGGGCACACATGCCCAGAGAAGTCCTATGGATTTCTCTGAGCTAGGGAAGAGCTGGCACGGGTGCTGTCAGCGGACACCACCATGGAGTGTGGCTGCATATCCCTGCTGTATATGGAGAACCCCCCGTTACAGGTAAGCAACTATACTTTCTCAATGTTGCAACAGTAGATATACCAAGTGATGACATCACTGAAAGTTGCTCTTGTCTGCTTCCACCTGTTGGCAAGGGAACATAATCCACATGTCTGGACTGGTCTGGCAGGATTCAAGAAAAAAAATTATCATGTATATAAAATTTCTCCACTCCACAATGAATTTTCACTGTTGAATATATAAGGCTTTTACTCTTTCTTTTCACTTTTAGTTTCCTATCATAATAGAAAAATATTTTTCAAGATAAGAGCAAAATAGTGTCAGATAAATGTTACTTCTATATAAACCTTTAAAATTACTTCATTATTTTAACATTTTTTAAAGTATTGATACTTTGGCTAATATTTAATTTCCCAGGAACACAGGATACAGAGCTCCTTCCCAGGAATTTCCAGATTGATACAGAAACCCGGTGCTAGAGTACAGCGCTAAAGCTCTAGTAAGGGTTTCCACCGCCACCTCTGAATAATGACCCATTTTATTATCATAGGATTTAAATAAGAGTATGCTAATATATGCATACAATCTTATGTACAAAACTATTGCCTGCTTCAGGTGTTAAGCTCTTTTCATAAAATAGTGCATTAAAGCCAGTGCTAAGGTGTTTATAGATCTTACCACTCTTTGAAGCTGATGTGTGGGAGACTTAATACACAGCTTAGCACAGATCCTATGCACAATTTTTCTGCACAATTATGACCACTGTATGCACAGAGGATTTTAGTGCACAAGAAAACTGGGCACAATGGCTTGCATAGACATCAGCACACTGCTCGGTTAAATCCACTTGTAATGAAGGCATTGGCTATTTAACCCAAATGCAACAAAGTGTGCATACGACCCGGAGGCTTAATACCTGGTTTCCTAATGCTGCAGTGTACGTGCATAGTCTGAGGTGGAGTAAATATAGAAAATGACAGCAGAGAAGTACTAACAATCTGTGGTCAGCATTTTTTAAAAATGCCAGCCTTGAGGAGGTCATGTGATGCAGCGAGATCAGCCAGAAATAGGAAAGCTGCTCTCCAGGCCGTCCCCACTGATTCCCCTCCCCTCCCCCCTCCTGCCTCCTCCCCCTCAGCTGTAGTTGAAATCCCTGAACTTGCCTGCAATGCTGGAATATGGCTTCTGGAGGGATTTGCGCTGGTGCAGGGGTCCTCCAACATGTCTGCTATGGTGGCCAAAACTTAAAAAAAAGAATGGGAGAAATCCCGCCTGGCAGACAAGATGACAATGGCAACGCGGCTGGGCCTGGCTCTCCCGGCATAGACGTGCTAGTGGAGGAGGTGACAGAGTCAGTGGTGGCCACCCCCTCTAGCAAATTCTACTAGGTATTTTTGAAGCTGGAGGGGGTTTCCCAAGCCATGGAGACTTACACTTAAGAGGCTGGGAGAGGCAGAGCAGCATCTGGGGGTCATGGGGGAGGAATCGGGGAGCACAGCCAGAGCCCTGCAGGAGCTTAGTTAGCTGGTGGTACAACAATAAGATAAAATCGATGACTTGGAAAATAGGAATTGAAGGAACAACCTTAGATTAATGGGCATCTCAGAGGTCATGAGAGAGGGGGAGCTCCGGGGTTTCCCTCAGACCTGGCTGCCAGCCACGTTGGACTTGGAAGCAAACTCTGGCCCAGTGGTTATCAAAAGGGCCCATCGCCTGGGAGTACGGAGAGAGGAGGGGGCTCGTCCCAGGGTGTTGATAGCCCTCTTCTTGAACTGTGTGTAGAAAGATAAGGTTTTGCGTGCAACCAAAACCCAGAGCTCTCCCCCATCACACCAAGGAGCTCGGGTACTGATTTTCCAGAACTATTCTCCCCAGCTGGCACAACGCCAGAGAGCCTTCAGCCCAGTGTGCAATCAGCTTTTTGCAGCCAAAATTCACTTCACCTTTCAATACCCTGCCCGTTTGCGCATTGTGCACAATGGGACAGTACAATTTTTCATGGATGCAGCCACAGCAGGACGCTTTGTGGACACTCATCAGGTCCCCTGCTAGATCTTAAAAGATCGATCCCACCCCTCATTCCCTTCCCCTACCCCTCCCTCTAACCTCTATCCCCTGAATGTTGACATATCTGCTTGCTTCACCTGTTCTATGTTATTTAGATTTGATGATTATGCCTGTTCTATGTAAAGTTGCTTGACTGTTCTCGTTTCTTGTAAACCGCTCTAATACTAAATAGTGCGGTATATAAAAACTAATAAATAAATGGAAGACTGGAATACTTACCTGAACTTCTGATTGATAAGTACCACTTACCTGAATATTTATTTGAGCTCAAATACGTAACACATTTCCACTCATAGGGGAAATTTGGCTTATGAGAATTTAAAGGGAAAGAAAGCATTTTAAGTGACTCAGGGTGTTTAATGGAATACTTGTCTATGTGAATCCATTAAGTTCAAGAAAAAAACACCCATACACACATTTAATTAGAAAAAGTTAAGTTTATTGATTTGACATGTGTACTTGTAGGAACTGAAGGTCATTATTTGTAAGAAACTCCAACCTGCTTACATACTTACCTTTATATGTATAAATAACATCTGGACTGAATAAATTTTCCTATTTGTAACATCTAATTGGTTCAAAGCCTTATTCTAAATTTAGTTAAAATGTATTTTTCCCTTTGTGTTCTCCTCTTGAAGGGGAGTATTGCAAGGAGAACGTAGTGAGTTTCTGCTATGGCCTTTTCCTTGGAAATAAGCCATTTAACATCACCATTGGTTTACCTGTGACCATTATAAGGGTGAAACACCCCCCCCCCAACTTCTTTCTTGTCTTGTTGAAAGAAATGGATGGATGAATTTTAAAAAAACGTTTGGGGGATGAGGAGCTGTGGTGATTTTATTGCCAAATGCAGGGTTAAAGGGGAAGTGTTGTGACTGTGAAACCATGGGCAATGCACTTGACTACTAATTATGCACAGAATATTTAGCATTCAAGACATACGCATCCCCAGAGGGTAATTTTTATAAGGGGGCATCTAGTCTAAGTGATTTTCAGGTGCTTATAAGTCAGTTTTATAAAGACAAGTAGGCACCTATTTGTTTTTATAAAATTCTAGCATAAGTGTCAGATATCACACCTACATTGCAGGTGCAGACATTTACACTTACCTTGGAGCAGATGTAAATGTCCATATCTATAATTTTTATGTACATGAATAAATATTGTATTTTATAATCTATGTGCATATACATGCACACTCTTCCCCAGACTCTACCCCTATACATGCTTATTAGCAAAGTAAATGCCATCATGTCAAACTGCGTACTTTTATGCCAATTGGAATTTTATAACAGGCCACGTACACGTGGAAAGCAATTTTGCTTACCAATAGTAGATGTTTTCCATGGACAACATGATTGATAAGGCACTCAAGTGGGGTGATGTCATCTAACAGCTCTGGGATGTGACTGCTCTTCCAGAACTCAAGTATGAAGTTATTACAATGCGCGGTTCCTCCCCTCTGCACCACATGCAGCATTCCTCCCAGCTCCTCAATTTCAGAGTTCAAGAATGGAGGTAGCTCTGGTGGGAGCGATTGTGTGTCTTATCAATCCTGCTGTCTTTAGAAAATACCTGTTATAGGCAAGCAACACCTTTTTCCATCAACAAGCAGTACTGAATCAGGCACACATGCGCGTGACTCCCAAGCTTAGGGCTGCTAATTTCTTACAGACTTTACCATTCTTAGGAGCAGCCCGCAGTTACAGATTGTGAGAGTTGCCAGTTTATACAGCCAGATTAGCCATCATGAGCACTACCTTTCACTGATGGCTGGCTCTGATAGTAATTCAAAATAAGGATATGAAATGAGAACTGTTCCTGCTGGCTTTAAACATGCTGTGGTTACACTGCTCCTTAAAAAAAAAAACCACTGGATCTTCCCTTCCCTTCCAATAGTGGCCCATCTCCCCCCTCCTTTTTACATCCAAACTACTCAAACATGTGGTTCACTACTGCTGTCTTAACTTTCTTTCTTCTCAAGCCATTCTGGATCCATCCATTGCAGTCTGGCTTTTTGTCCTCCACATTCTACAAAAGCAGCCCTTGCCGAAGTTTACACTGACCTATTCCTGGCTAACTCCAAGGGCCTTTTACTCGATCCTCGTCCTTCTCAGCTTATCTGATGCTTTCAACACTGTTGATCACCATCTTCTCCTCAATACATGTTCTTGTTTGCTTTTCAGGGCTTTTCTTATATGCTCTGGTGGATCCTTCTCCGCTGCTATCCCACTTTCAGTCAGTGTACATTATGGGTATAGTTTGGGGGAGGAAGGGGGGCATTTTCCCCCAAATGCTGTAGGTGGTATGCCTGACCACTGCTGAATTGAAGGAATATTCTAGACTTGGAGGGCAGGTTTGGAGAGGGCTTGCTGGATATGAAGGGGCTACCATTTGGAGGGGGGGGAATATGCTGAATCATCTTAGTGAGGGAATAGGTTCAAAGATGGAGGATTTTTGATCACCTAGAGCAGCGATTCTCAACCTGTGGGTCACGACCCCCACGGGGGTCGCCACAGGATTTAGCGGGGGTCACCTCACTCCGCCGTTAAAAAAAAAAAGGCGCACAAGTTGCTGCCGCTGCCGAGTTCGCTTCTCGGCAGCGGCAAACTCACCGCCTCCCTTCTAATGCAGACGCAGCTCCCTGTCTCTTAGGGAACCGCGGCTGAGCCTGTGAAACTGTTGTGGAGCCATCGAGTCTCTCGACGGGCTCCGTGCAGCATTGTCCCACCTCCAAAGGCAGTTGTTTACCACTTCCTTTGGAGGCGGGACAATGCTGCACGGAGCCCGTCGAGAGATGGGAAGGCTCTGCAGCGGTTTCACGGGCACAGCCGTGGTTCCCTAAGAGACAGGGAGCCGTGGCTGCATTAGAAGGGAGGCGGTGAGTTTGCCGCTGCCGAGAAGCGAACTCGGCAGCGGCAGCAACTTGTGCGCCTTTTTTTTTTTAACGGCGGAGTGAGGCGACCCCCGCTAAATCCTGTGGCGACCCCCGTGGGGGTCGTGACCCACAGGTTGAGAATCGCTGCTCTAGGTGAGGTGCAGTGGCAGGCAGACAGAGAGAGGGGAGGAGGGGGCAGGAAACCTGCAACGGGGCTGACATGAGGGAGGGAGGGAGGGGGCTGACATGGAGGGATGGATGGAGGGAGGGGGCTGACATGGACAGGGGTGCTGAGATGGAGGGAGAGAGGGCTGACATGGAGGGAGGGGGCTGACGGATAAAGGGAGGGAGGGAGGGGGTGACATGGACAGAGGGGGCTGACATGGAGGGAGGAGGGCTGACATGAAAGGATGGAGGGAGAGAGGGCTGACATGGACAGAGGGGGGACTGACATGGAGGGATGGATGGAGGGAGGGAGGGGGGCTGACATGGACAAAGGGAAGAGACAGGGGGACATACTGGACAGACGGGGATAAATGCTGGACAGAGGGGGAGAGAGTGCAGGTTAGGATTATAATTGAGGAGGGACTAGCACTGGAAATGAACTGATTAGGGGAGGCTAGGACTGGTAATGAGCTTATGGGGGGTAGGACTGATAATGAGCTGATGAGGGGTTAGGACTGGTATTGGGCTGATTAGGGGGGACTAGCACTGGAAGCGAGCTGATTGGGGGGCTTCGACTGGGAATGGGCTGATTGTGGAGAGGGAAGGATAGAGCTGCTGGCCCTGGAAGAAAACTGGGGGCTAAGGCTACAAATGGGCTGATACGAGGGGATGGGAGAATGGAACTGGAAGGGAGTGGATCTGAGAGGGGCTGCCATGGTATTTGTACTAGAAGCGACTGGTCAGTGGGGAAGGAGGGGGACTGGAAGGGAATGGACACCAGTGGCAGTCATGGGAATGCAAGTTGACATTGGAAGGTACTGAGAGTGAGGACTGGAAAGGGGCTGATACTGGGGATGGTTACTGGGACTGGAAATAGGCTGATGGAAAGAAGTGAAGAAAACAAAAGAAGAGATAAGAAATGGCAGATGGACCATAGACCACAGAAAGAGAGCTAAGAGAAAACAGGAAAGCAGAAGCCTCAGATTGGGACCAGCATGATCAGAGAATAAATTGGTCAGACAACAAAGGTAGAAAAAATAATTTTATTTCATATTAGTGATTTGACTACAAAATCATCATATATTTGAAATCAAATATTGTTACTTGTTATTGTGATTAATTATTGTGGTTTAAATAAGTACATTTTATAAATAAAAACATATTGCAAAGGCCTATAATATATTAATAATTCAACAAATGATTACAGCGACAATGCGTTAACGGTAAAGGAAGAGAGACGCATTCGATTTTATCATTGGGGGTTACCACAAGTTGACCAATTGTAAAAGGGTCACGGTACAAAAAAGGTTGAGAACCACTGACCTAGAGAGAGGGGAATAGGATCACAGATTGGAGATGATGGATATGTTGGGGCTGTGGAGGGAGAGGAATAGGGGCACAGGAGATTCCGGGCCTCCTGAGAAACAGAGACACGGGATGCCAAAAATGGGGCCGGGGACTAGAAAGATAGAAATAGAGTGCTAGAAAGGGGAGGGGGCTAGGGAGACAGGATGATGAATCTGGGGAGGGGATAGGGAGAAGGAGGGTGATGAACCTGGGGAGAAGAGAGGGAAGATGCTCGCCGGGGGGGGGGGGGAGAGGGGGGAGTTAGTGAGAGATTGGGGAAGGAGAGAGCAATGGGCAATGGGAGAACTTGGATGAGGGAAAGAGACAGAAAGCTATAGGTAGATGCAGTAACAAAAAGAATATCAAAGACGGGTTGTTAAGGAGAGCAAGTGAAGTCTGGATAGAAAAACAGAAAAATAAATGGAAGAAAGCTGAAAGGAAGAGATGTTAGAGATGTAGGGGAGAAAGTGAAGACAGGAGGAGAGAGAAATGGCCGTGGACAGAGGATGAGGAGTTGGAAGCTGAGAGAGAGATTGTGGAGTCAGTAAGTGAGAGGCAGAGAGAGGGCTAGAGTGTACGGATGATGGTAGAGAGGAGACAAAGAGTTTGGGGTGATGGAGTGGGAGGTGGAAAGCAGAGAAAGATGTTGGAGTAAAGAGGGGGATATCAATTGAAGAGGCAGGAAGCAAAGAATGGAAGGCAGGGGGTGAAGGAGTAAGACATAAAGAGCAAGGCAAAGTGAGAGTGTGGGGATTAGGGCAAAGAAAAAGGAGTGTGTAACATGACTTTCAACCTAGATTAGGCTCCAACCCCTTCACTTTGCATTCCGTTCTCTCTGTCACTGACATCCCCCCACCCATTAAACTTTAGACTAATCAGTATATAAGCCTAGCCAAATAAATAAATAGATAGTGAGAGGTATAGAGCAGGATAGGGGGTGAGGGGATTGACAGACAGAAAGGAGTGCAAGGTGAAGGTGATGGAGGCAGAGAATAGAGGGCAGGATGAGGAGCAAGAGAATGGAGAAGCTGTAGTGAAAGTCTTCAGGGGGAAGATAGTATTGGGCAGAGATACTTTGTGCTTTTATGGAGGAAGGGGGTGCTAAAGAGGAGTCACCAGTACCTTTTTTGCCTTTAGGAGGTGGGAGGCTCAAGGTGGTTATGGTGGAGTCGCCTAACTCCGCTATGTTGTTCTGAGGGGGTAGATAGTATGATGGGATTGCTGAGCCCCTTTTTTGTTATGTGGATGTAAGATGATATAGTGGGTCACTGAGCTCCTTTATTCTGTTTAAAGGGGAAGGAAGGTGATATGGTGATGTCACCAAGACTCCTTTTTGCTGATGTGTGGGTGTAAAATGGTGTAGCTGGGGCATCATGAGAGAAATGTCTTGTGGTGCTAGCATATTTCAGTAAAGGTTTTTTTCTGTTTGATATACTGACTTCCTATCCAGCTTTTAATCCTTTTTCTATATTGTCAAATTAACTATATAAAGACTTCCTCCAACCAACAAGATGAAGTTCACCCATGGACCAGATGTGTCTAGGACTCAGAAGCGAAGTGAAGTGGAAGGCGTTTCCTGCTCTGCCAGAAAATGTAGTTTATTTATCAATACATTTCTCTATTTATTTATTTATTTATTTATTTATTTATTTATTTACATTCTCTTATATACCGCGCTATTCTGCATCAGTGCGGTTTACATTGAACAAACTGAAATTACATTGAACAGGGCATTATAACTTGGAGATAACTATTTTTACAGGGAACATGGGCTATGGAGGGTTAAGTGGCTTGCCCAAGACCACAAGGAGCACCTGTGGGACTAGAAACCCCAGTCCTTCCGGCCCAAGGTTGCTGTCCTCTAGTGGGATTTGAACCCCCGACCTTCCGGCCTGAAGTACCTTGCCCCAACCACTAGGCCACTCCTCCACTCCTCCACTCCTCCACTTTGTTTATGTATTTATTTATCTTGTACACATATTTATTTTAGACATGGACATGTTTTATAGTGATTCTTTACGGAATCAGAGGGGGGACTGTTGAGAGGGACTTGAAATGGGGTACCAGAGACCTCTGAAAGAGTTAATATGGAGAATAGATTGGAATTCACTAGCAGCCTGGAGAGAGATGTGTATAAAAGCCAAGGTTGTACTTTGGAATGACATTGATTGTGGGAAAAAGACAGAATGTTTTGTGTTAGAATTCTGGAGTTCAGAAATGTCTGCTCTGACCTATAACATATAGATAAAGCTTGACATAGAACTGAATTTGTACCATGTAACTGGGGTTTTTTTCCCTAATAAAAGGAGGGGCTCTGACCTAGCCAGAAGGAAGGGGATTTGCAGGACCTGCTCATGTTTGCAGGACTGTGGGCCGCCTCCCCTTAAGGCTTTAAGAGTACTATGTTTTTATATAACTCTCTGTGTACATGTGCTTATTTATTTGTTTTGAATTTAGAGAATTAAAGTCAAGAACTGAGATCAGTTGTTTGGTAGCCCGGTGAGAAATAGGACACAGGTAAGGAGATGTCTTTCCTTCAAACATGACCAAGACAGAGCTTATCATCTTTCCCCCTAAACCTACAGTTGTGGTCAACATTATTGACACCCCTGCAGTTTGTGACACAGTAGCTCCTCAGGAACAGATGGATACAAGTGAGCAGCCGGTGGTAGAAGCCGGTACTGCAGGAGAAAGCAGGGATTTCTCTGCAGAAAGAAAAAAACACAGTTTCAATCAGGCAAAACAGCTCACCTCGAGGGAGGAGAGTAGGAAGGCTTGTGATTGGGCACGCCCCAAGGGGAGGCGGGCAGTGCAGGCTAGAAGCACCTGGTTAAATACACAGGAACCAGGAAGTGAAAGAGAGATCCACGGAGAGATCCATGGGGAGACGCAGATGCAGACGGAGATCCAAAGGCAGATCCAAGGAGAGATTCAGAGAGAGAAGACAAGTGAGCAACGGAGGTTTCCTTGCTGTGATAATTTCCCTAACAGTCTGCAGCTGGAGGATAGCTTGGAGCAGCATTCAGATGAGGAAAGAAACTGCTGGAGGCAGAGCTCCTTTAGAACGCTGAGAAACCCAAGGCTACAGGACCAGGCAGAGCTGGGGAACAAAGGCAGAAGGATAAAGAATCCTCCCAGAGAGAAGCTCCTGTATAAGGTACCCAGAGAAAGAGGAGTTTATGCTCTAAAGCCAGAAAGTCTATGTTCTGCTTTTAAAAGCAAAGCCAGTCAAGATGGTGGCAGCTGTTGTCAGAAAAGAGAAGCTTCGAATGACAATAATTATTCTTTTAAACTAGCTGAGTCACCTAGCCAGGACAGGGCTGATATAAATGCTTTTAAATATTCTCCTAGCACTGCTAACTTTGAATGCACAGCACCCACGTGTAGGGAAAGGTGGGGAGCTAACGAAAGCCCAGCACATGTTTGTTTTCCAAATGCAAACAAACCTGAGAAGCAGCCTGAGATAGATAGGCTCAATCAATACCTATTCACCGAGGGGACAGGAAGACAGCTCAATGAAGAAAAGTTTCATGCTGAATCACTTCTTAAAGAGTTCCAGAATTATTTAGAACAGAAGAAGAGTTTTAACCACAGTGTTCCAGTTACTGGCTGTAAGGAAGAAAACTCTGTTCATAATTCTATGTTTTCCCCTGCTGATGATGATGAGATGTTGATGGACTGTTCTACCTGTTTAATTGATAGAGGCAATTAAACAGAGAGAGGAATTTCTGCTGATATAGGAAGTAATAGAACAGTGACACTTAACTTTGACCAACACAAGAAAGCTTGTGGAGGGAAACCGAATTAAAGCACTACTAGTGATTGATAGAACCTGAGCTTTATTAGTAAAGGACTTTTCTGTTATCAGCCTGTATGTTAAAAGCACATGAAAGGAATGTGAAGAAATACAGCATTTAAAGCCAGTCAGGCAAAGTTTCAGTCAATCCTGTTTATTTGGTTTAAACTTCTGCACCGTCTGTAACCTTCTTTTGAACTGCACAATGGCAATATGAGCCACATGAAAAAAATAAACCTCATGTAAATAAATAACTCTTGCCAGCCTTACTGCTCGAAGCATAACACAACTACAACTAACTGCCTCAAGGGCATCACAAGGCAACCCCTCCTTAACCCTCAAGATTAAGGGGCGGGCGGTGTCATAAGTTCAAACCCTTCATTTCCAATATTTCCTAAAAGAAAAGTAGCCAGTGAAATGGCTTTGGACTATATATGCACACATATTTGACACACAAAAGAATCAAATAAAACAAGACCAATTAAAAAGGAAATAGTAAAAAAAAACCTTGCAAATGGCCAGGACATCATTATTGGCACCCTTATAAACAGTTCAAATCAGTTTGAACAGAACCACATTCCTATTGCAGTAAAATTAGACACACCTATGATCGTCAGTACTCACATGACTTGAATCAACCAAAGGTGAAGACAAGAGAGCTGCCTGAGACTGTCAGAAAAGCCATTATCTGAACAAACATAAAACTTCAAAGAGGTTCAAGGCTATCTCCAAAGACCTTGGGATTCCTGTGTCTACAATTCGCAGTGTTATTAAGAGGTTTTCTGTTTGTGAAACTAGCAAGAACGTCCCAGGATGTGGTGGGAAGAGGAAAATTAATCCCAAGAAGCCTTCAAAGGTTAGTGTGCACTGGTGGAAAAACACCACGTATAACATCCAAAGAGCTTAAAGCTGACCTAGAGCAATCTGAAGTGGTGATTTCAGCCCGCATCATATGCCGCGCACTAAATGAAGGATTCATGGGAGAAGGCCAAGGAGGACCCCACTGCTCAAAGACATACATAAAAAGGCATGCCTGATCTTTGCCCAAACCCACCTTGAGAAAGCACAATTCTGGGAAAATGTTCTTTGGCCAGATGAAGCCAAACTTGAACTCTTTGGCAATGTAGACCAGTGATATATTTACAGGCAAATAAATGAAGCTTATATGAAAAAAAACCATCCTTTCTACAGTTCAATATGGTGGAGGTTCCATAATGTTGTGAGGCTGTTTTGCTGTCTCAAGAACTGGAGGCCTGGAACGTATTAAAGGAATCATGAAGTCAGAGGATTGCAAAGGTATTTTGGAGAGAAATGTACTATCTAGTGTCTGAAAGCTTGGTCTGGATCGGCAGTTATGGATCGTCCAGTAGGACAATGACTCAAAACATACATCCAAAAGTACAAAAGAATGGTTACAAAAGGAACAAATGGACTGTTTTAAACTGGCCAGCAATGAGTCCTGATCTCAATCTAATCACGAAACTTTGGAAAGAGCTGAAATCTTCCATTGGTGAAGGGAATCCTGGAAACATTCATGAGCTAGAACAAGTCACAGTGGAAGAAACTACCAGCAGACAGATGTACGAAACTTATAGATGGCTACAAGAAACGTTTGGAAGCTGTCATCACTGCCAAGGGTTGTGCAACGAAATATTAGAAAAGAGTGTTATTAATCCTGTCCAGGTCATATTTTTTTTTCTCAGAAATTACTACGTCTAAGTTGCACAGACATCTCTCTTTTTTTGTTTTATACCTTTGAACATGCTATTAAAATATTATGATGACATACAGTTGGAATATTTCCAATTATTTCTTAAGATATTGTACACTGCATACTTAAAATGCAAGGTTACCAATAATATTGACCACAACTGTAGAAGGATACCCCTATGAGGAAAGGCTTAAAAGGTTAGGAGTCTTCAGGTTAGGAGAAGAGACAGCTATGGGTGATAGAGGTCTATAAAATAATAAGTGGAGTTGAACTGATAAATATGAATCACTTGTTTAGTCTTTCAAAAAGTACAAAGATTAGAGAACAAGCAAGAAGCTACAAAGTAGTACATTTAGGATTAAAATAAATAAATAAAAATTAATCTCAGAAAATATTTTTTTACTCAATGCATAATTGAACTCTGGAATTTCTTATCGGAGGATGTAGTAAAAGCTGTCAGTGTAACTGGGTTTAAAAATCTCTGGACAAGTTCCTGGAGGAAAAGTCCATAAATCATTATTAAAGTGGACCTGGGGAAATTTACTGTTTGAAGAACAACCTTGTGATGATGAAAATAGCAAAAGAGGGAAGTTAGGGCATCCTGACAGAAAGGTTCCAATAAAGATAAAAGTAACTCAGATGCCTTTATAGTAAGTTAAGAATAGACAGAACTGAAAGATTCAAAATTACCCTTGTCAACTGATAACCAGATTGTTAGTATGAGCAAAATGCAATGCAATGCAATGTGTGCCTTCAAGTCAGTCCTGACTCCTGGCAACCCAGAAGCTCCTGGGTTTTCTTGGCAGTGTCACCGGAAGTAGATTGCCAGGCCTTTCTTCCGAGGCAATGGAGGGTTAAGTGACTTGCCCAAGGCCACAAGGAGTGCTAGTGGGAATCGAACTACAACCTCTGAAATACCTGTATGCAAATGCTAGAAGTCTAAATAAGATGGGAGAATTATAATATATAGCACTAAATGAAAGGTTAGATACGATTGACATCTCAGAGACCCGGTGGAAGGAGGACAACCAATGGGACACTGTGATCCCTGGGTACAAATTATATTGCAGTGATAAGGTAGATCAACTTGGTGGAGGGGTTTCACTCTGTGTTAGAAAGAGCATAAAAGTTTTACAGGAAACAAAAACACACTAGAATCACTACGGATAGAAATTCCATGTAAAAAGGGGAAGACAATGGCAGTGGTGGTATATTACCATTCACCTTGTCAGAATGAACAGATGGATGATTAAATGCTAAAAGAAATCAAGGAAGCTAACAAAAGTTACAACTAATGGGTCATTTCAATTACCCCAGTATTGACTGGGTCAGTATCACAGCAGGACATGCTAGGGAGACAAAGTTTCACAAGTACCTGTCAGATTCCCAAAAAAGTATACAGATTCCACGATGCTTATCCCAGGGTAAGCAGAGGATTTCCCCAGTCCATTTTGATAATGGCTTATGGACTTTTCCTCTAGGAACTTGTCCATACCTCTTTTAAACCCAGTACTAACAGCATATGGAGTAAGCTGTGTGGAAGATGAGAAAACAGAACAAGAGATATGTGGGTTTAGATCTCCACTGAGGAAAAAATGGTCCCTATCCCTGAGGAGAGCTCTTAGGAGCAATGTAACCAAGAAGCATTCAAGGGGCTGTAGAAATTTATAGAGTTTGCCTGTGAAATGTTTCTGAATCCAAAGAATGTCAATCTATACTTATATGTGACTGAGCAAAGCTAAAACTCATTGTCCACTGTTTTTTGAGAGAAACAAGACTATGGCACTTACTTGATTGAATGCTTGAATGAGTATTGATGAATCCTGAAGAGGATGAAGAAACAGTAGGGAATAGCAATATGCCCAACTTGCGAACAGTTGATGATGATGCTCAACAAGCTAAGATTGATATGACAGCATTTTTAATTAGGAGCAGTGATACTACCATATGTGCAAAAGGATGACTTGCTGAAAGAACGTAGAAGTGCATCATTGCAACATAATGGGCGGTTGAGATTTAAAGATCCACTTATGGCCATTGACATTATATATAATATTGAAGGATTAAATGAAAACAGGTGCAGGCCTGAGTTCTAAGCCTCAGGAGCAGGTCTTGGTCAGAACTGTGAAGGTGTTTGAATAAGCTGCAAATTAGCATGAGAGCGTGCAGTTTATGCTTTAGCAGAATAAATGCTTAATGACAGCTTGTTTAGGGTGGCACCTGAATAGAAATAGCATTTGTCAGAGGAAAAAGGGCTTAAGATGATTGCATTGAAAGGAAGCTAATATAAGTAGGAGGACACTATATTGAACTAGTAAAGGCCGTGTCTGTAGTGGCAGAGTACTGCTCCCAACAGGGATGTCAGAAAGTTTGAAGTTATTTTTTATCCCTACCTAGTAGGAAGTGGAGAAAGAGTATATGTATCACCAGAAGTAGATTGCCAGCCTTTTCTTCCGAGGCAATGCCCTTTAGGCACTTCTTAATCTTTGGTATTATTAACTTGTATTTACTACTATTCTTTCTATGGATCTTATGCCCCAGATTTGTCTAAACTGGAGTTAAAAGGCAGAAAGTGCAGCTCATATGAAAGCTGTAAAGGATTACAAGTGAGAGAACCTCAAGGACTTTGTTCTGAAAGAAGAAATTCTGGGCCCGACAGACTAATACTATGGGCTAGTGCATTATACCCTTTATTTAATAATGAAGTCGAATATTATATTCATTAAATACATGATTTTCTAAAACCTGGCTGTATGACTGAAAATCAAAATCATCATGAAAACGCCTCAAACATGAAATGACAAAGGTAATCTGGATACCTGTAGCACCAAGAAAGGAATAATAAACAATTCACTTGAGCAAAAGAATAGATAGGATAATCACAGATGATTAAATTTGTACTATTCATCTTAAGTGTTTGGTTTTATAACACATCCATACAATTAACTGCAGAGCCAAATAAAGTGAAGGTGATATAGATGATTTTCACTAGTTAAAATGATAATCGTATTGCTGAATAACAGTTGTACTGTAGCATATATGAACACAACACTGAGGGGAAGGCTTGAGGCCCATAGTTACATGCCCTTCACAATGGAAGTATTAGGGAGAAGCAAACTAGAAAGATAATATAGCAGTCTCTCATCTGGAAGAGAGGTTGCCTATGCACAGGCGCTTTATAAAATCGCTCAGTCATAGTCTGTTAGAATTGATAAGCACATTATTTGGAGAAGAATGTTCTGGATCCCAGCCTTGTTGTACAAGTGAAGAAGTAGTTGTATCCAGGAGATTCAGAGCCGGCTGTGGAAAATCAAGCCAATAATGACTGCTGTTGTCTATCTATTTGAATGGCTGGTATTGAATCAATTAGCTATGTAGCACAAATACAGAAGACCAGAAGGCTGAGCTCAATGCTGGGATTTCAACACAAGGTCTGAGGAGACATTAAGAATTAGCTCATAGGCCTGCAGTCAGTGCTGGTAAGAAATTTATGTCTGTTTCTTGAGCATATAAGATGTGATCAAGACTTTGTACAAGAAGTATAACACTGACAGTTATTGCACTCGGTCTCCTTCAAAGTAGCCCCCTTCCGATAAAACACACTTCCTTCTCTTGGGGAAACTGCTAGGTACATGTGACCTAGATTGGCCACTGTTGGAAACAGAATACTGGGCTTGATGGACCTTGGTCTGACCCAGTATGGCATATCTTATGTTCTCCAGCGTTCCTGCCACTCCTGGAAATAATTTTGTTCTTCAGGAACAAGCAGGAAGTCAGTCCTCACATATGGGTGACGGCACCGACGGAGCCCTCGTGCGGAGCAATTCCCCAGCTTTCAAAGAAAGCCTTTGGGATTGCATCGCGCATGTGCAGTCCCCTTCCCACCCAAGGGTGCCATCTTGCTCAGTCGTCTTTTTTCTGCGGAGCCCAATGGACATGGTCCCGTTTTCACCGTGGAAAAAGTTGAAAAGTTGAATTTTTTCGTTCAGCTTCCCGGTTCAAAGCCGGTTCCCCTTCCCGCCTTCGGCTCAGTACACCGGTATCGAGTCCATTCTTGTTTTCGTTTTTGTCATTCGTGCTCTTTTTATTATTCACTGGCAGCCCAGTCGTTTGACCTCACAGGGGCCCTTTTTCCCCCGATGGCTGCCAGCGGGTTTAAAAAGTGTGATCGGTGTAAGAAGTTGATGTCTCTCACCAACACACATGACTGCTGCCTCCAATGCCTCGGCCCCAACCCCAACCGGTGGTCTGTGGGCCGTGTGGTAAGATGTCTTCTAAGTCTTTGAAGAGCAGGCAACATCAACATGACAGAATTTTTTCTGAGTCTGCATCCACCCAGGCCCGGACCTCATCAGAGGCCTCGACATCTCGGGAATTGGAGCCCGAGCGTCATGTGTCTTCTGAGCGGGGGTCTCCCTCCAGGGAACACAGGAGGAAGAAAAAACGCATGAGGGCAGCGTCACTGGACGCCTCTGATCAGCCTGGGCCCTCAGGTTCTAGGCCGCAGAGCCCGGACCGCCGCCCCGGGTCCTCGGAGTCGGAGAGGCCAGATAAACAACCTCGCAAGAAGCCGGAGACATCGGACAAGGTAACTTCTGTTGTCCTCATAGACTCTTCTCCGGAAGAGCCGGCGTCAGGACCCGAGCCGGGAGCTGCGGAGCCTTCTGAGCTCGGTCTCAAGTTGGCAGCCCTGGAGAACAGCATGACTGCCTTCATGGAGCAGCAGTGCGCCGGTCCATCCGCCCCGGCCACTGGGACTTTGACCTCAAAGTCGACACCGGAGGCCGAGCCGATCCTCGAGTCGATCCTCGGCCGATGTCCCCCTCGACCTCCCATTCGTGACCGAGGTCGTCGACACCGGTGCCCTTGGCGTCGGGACGGTCGGGCTCGAAGCCCTCGAGGCCGGAGCCCGTCGAGTCCTCCTCAGAGGATTCGGTGTGGGAGACAGAGGAGGAAGACTCTCCAGACACCTACCGAACCCAGTGTATCCCTTTAGACTCTCCGGGTTCAGAGCCTCTGAATAGGTCCCCTCCGGAGGACACTCGGTTCTTGGACTTCGTCAGGGACATAGCCAAGACTTTGGCATTCCCTGCGGACGCTGAGGAGGAGCCTCAAGCCGAGGAGCTCGATGCCCTCCAGTATGACTCTCCCCCGAAGGAGGCCCTTACTGTACCGGTGTCTCCGATGTTGGAACGGCTAATGCTCCGCATGTGGGAATCCCAGGCCTCGATGCCGGTGCTTAGCAAGCGGGTCGATTCCATCTATCGAGTCCGCAAGAGTCCTGGGTTCCAGAAAGCGCAGCTGCCGCACAACTCCATGGTTGTGGAATCGGCCATGCAACGGCTGAAAAAGCCAGAAGACACACTCCTTAGTGCCTCCCGGCCGGGAAGCCCAGAACCTGGACACCCTCGGCAGAAAGTGCTACCAGGGCTCGATGCTGTCATGCCGTGTCCAAACCTACCAGCTGTACATGGGCATGTACCTACGGGACCTGGCAAAGGAGATTGCCGGGTTCTCAGCTGGTCTTTCCGAGGAACCCTTGCAGCGCTTCAAAGCCTTGTCCACGGGGATCCGAGAGTGCTCGAAGTTCATGTCTCGAGCAGCTTATGACGGCTTTGAGGCTTCGGCTCGAATAGCCACGGCCAGCATCGGTGCACACCGTCAGGCCTGGCTTATGTCGTCGAACCTGGAGCCATGGGTGCAGGACAAGTTGGTCGATGTCTCGTGCCAAAGAGATAACCTCTTCGGCAAACCCATGACTGAAAAAGCTGCAGAAATCGAGTCCGAGTACTTGACCCGGACAAGATTGTCGAAGAAGACATCTGCACCTTCTCACAAGAAGACGGCCTGGGGGAAATAGCCCTTTTTCCCGAGGAAGGGTACGGCTTACAGAAACTACCCCACTTACCAGGCCACCCCAGCTCCCCAACAGGGGCAGCAGGCCAGGGGACAGGGGCATGGCCCACATAAGCCAAAGACTCCCAAGCCTCCAGCTCCGGCTCCTACCCAGTCAGGAGGGGTTTTTTGACTCCCAGTGCATAGCTCCTCTCCCACCAGTGGTTTGGCCCTGCACAGGAGGAAGGCTGGCCCTGTACGTTCACAGGTGGCCAGCCATTACTACCGACGCCTGGGTTCTGAAAATAGTCCAGCAGGGCTATTTGCTTCATTTCAACCAGGTGCCCACCTCCTTTTTCCCAGGAGAGCCTCTCAGGCCCCCTCTTCACAGGAACCTCCTCCTACAGGAGTTGGCAGGTCTGCTAAAGGATCAGGCAGTGGAACCGGTGCCCCACCACCTGCAGGGGCAAGGCTTCTACTCTAGGTATTTCCTCATCCCAAAAAGAAAAGGAGGCCTTCGCCCTCAGATTTTGCAAGTCTAGGATGTAGACTTGCAAAATCTGAACAAGTTCCTGGTGAGGGAAGAGTTCAAGATGCTTTCCCTTGGGATCCTACTGCCTTACCTCCACCAGGGAGACTGGCTGTGCTCCTTAGATTTAAAGGATGCTTATACTCACATCCTCATACACCCAGACCACAGACAATATCTCAGGTTTGTGGTCGGAGGAAACCACTTCCAGTACAAGGTGCTTCCCTTTGGCCTAGCTTCCGCTAACAGAGTTTTTACCAAATGCCTAGCAGTGGTGGCGGCCTTCCTCAGAAGCCAGGGAGTCTTTGTCTTTCCATACCTGGACGACTGGCTCATCAGGGGCCAATCGGCGCAGGAAACACAGCAGGCCACTGCTCGCACAGTCACCCTGCTCCAGCACCTAGGGTTTGTTATAAATCATGAAAAGTCCACTTTACTCCCCACTCAGAACTTGGAGTTCATAGGGGCAAGACTGGACACACTTCAGGCAAGGGCTTACCTGCCGCTGGACAGGGCAAGGCGGTTGCTGGACTTGGTACAGCAGGTCCAGCACAGACCTCAGGTCTCTGCAAGGGTCTTCCTATGCCTCCTGGGCCACATGGCCTCCAAGGTGCATGTGACTCCATATGCTCGATTCCACATGCGCACAGCTCAATGCTGCCTCAGACCAGTGGACTCAAGCCACCGGCGGCCTCAGAGACAGGGTAGGTATTTCCAAGCTACTGGTGACAGTCTTGCAATGGTGGCTTCACCCCCCTCAACTTGCTTCAGGGAGTACCATTCCAACCTCCCTCTCACACCAGAGTGCTGACGACAGATGCCTCCTTGCTGGGCTGGGGAGCCCATTGCCAGGATTCATGCACTCAGGATCCGTGGTCCTCGCAAGAGGCCGCGCTTCAAATCAATCTTCTAGAACTTCGAGCTATCTGCCTAGCTCTTCAAGCCTTCTGTCATCTTCTTTCACATCAGTCGGTGCTGATGCAGACAGACAATCAAGTAGCGATGTTTTACATCAACAAACAGGGAAGCGCAGGATCTTGCATCCTATGTCAGGAAACTCTGGACCTCTGCTCTTTTGCAGTGGCACATCACATGTCCCTAAAGGCAGTTTATCTGCCAAGTCAGGAGAACCTCCTGGCCGACAAGTTAAGCAGGATTCTTCAGCCTCACGAGTGGCAACTGAACCGGGATGTAGCCCAGCAGATCTTCAACCGCTGGGGTCTCCCATCCATGGATCTCTTTGCCAGTCCACAAAACCATTATTTGCCATGGTTCTGCTTGAGGCAGCCACATCCTCTGAGCGTGGCGGCAGATGCCTTCCTGATCTCGTGGGCACAGGGCCTTCTCTATGCGTTCCCACCCACACCCCTAGTGGCACGCACTCTGTTCAAGATTCTTCGAGACAAGGCCTCGGTCATCCTGGTAGCCCCCAGGTGGCCCAGACAGCCTTGGTTCCCTCTTCTCCTTCAACTGGCGGTCGAAACTCCATTCCCACTGGGGGTGCAGCCCAACCTCTTGACCCAGGAACAGGGTTCCTTGCTACACCCCAATCTCAGATCCCTCAACTTAATGGCCTGGCTGCTGAGAGGGTAGTACTTGCTCCTCTACTCCTTCCCAAGGAGGTTGAGGAGGTGTTGCTGGCCTCTAGGAGGTAATCCACTAGAAAATCCTATGCGTTCAAGTGGCGTAGATTTGAAGGGTGGTGTGCCCAAAATAAGGAGAACCTGTTCACTTGCCAAGTACCTCAGGTATTGCAGTACTTGCTCCACCTCTCAGAGTTATGCCTCAAGTCTAACTCTGTCAGAGTCCACCTGAATGCTCTATCAGCTCATCACTCTCCAGTGGACAGGCAGCCTCTTTCAGCTCACCCTTTGGTATCCCGATTCCTCAGAGGCCTCCTACTCTTGAAGCCTCTGATTCGTCCACCGGCTACAGAGTAGGACTTAAATGTGGTCTTGCAGCGGCTTACTTGCCGACCTTTTGAACCAAAGTCTACCTGTCATCTCCGCTTCCTTTCCTGGAAAGCTCTCTTTCTGGTGGCACTCACGTCTGCTCACTGTGTGAGTGAACTGCAAGCTTTAGTATCAGATAGACCGTATACACGGTTTTATAAAAACAGGGTGGTCCTATGCACTCACCCCAAGTTCCTTCCAAAAGTGGTTTCCTCGTTTCACCTCAACCAAGAGGTGGTGCTTCCAACCTTCTTCCCCAGGCCACATACCAGCAGGGCAGAAGCGGTTCTGCATACCCTGGACTGTAAGAGGGCGCTCGCCTTCTACCTGGAGCGTACGCGGGGACATCGGAGAGCTTCGTCTCTTATGTCCCTAGTAAACTGGGTCTACCTGTCTCCAAGCAGGTTCGTGAGAAACTAGCTCAACTTAAAGTAGACAAAGCGATGGGACCGGATGGGATACACCCTAGAATACTGAGGGATCTTGGGGACGTTCTAGCAACTCCACTGACTGACCTTTTCAATGCCTCGTTGGAGTCGGGAGTGGTGCCAAAGGACTGGAGAGAGGCTCATGTGGTGCCTTTACACAAAAGCGGAAGTAAGGATGTGGTTGAAAACTACAGGCCAGTTAGTTTAACTTCGGTGGTGAGTAAATTATTGGAAACGCTGCTGAAAGAGAAAATAGTGAGGTTTCTGGAGTCCAGCAAATTACAGGATCCGAGGCAGCATGGATTCACCGAGGGAGAGCTCTAGATGTGGTGTATTTAGATTTCAGTAAAGCCTTTGACACTGTTCCTCACAGGAGACTTATAAACAAACTGAGCACCCTAGGGATGGACCCTAAAGTTACTGCTTGGGTTAGAAATTGGTTGGGTGGGAGGTGACAAAGAGTACAAGTAAATGGAGCTCACTCTGAGGAGAAGGATGTTACCAGTGGTGTGCCCCAGGGATCTGTCCTTGGTCCGATTTCTTTTTAACATCTTTGTAAGTGATATAGCGGAAGGGCTGTCGGGTAAGGTTTGCCTCTTTGCAGATGATACCAAAATCTGCAATAGAGTAGACACCCAGGAAGGTGTAGATAACATGAGGCGGGATCTAGCTAAGCTTGAAGAATGGTCTAGAATTTGGCAGCTGGAATTTAATGTTAAAAAATGTAAGGTCATGCATTTGGGCTGCAGCAATCCAAGGGAGCAATACAGTATAGGAGGTGAAGTACTTTTGTTCTCTAAAGAAGAATGGGACCTAGGCGTGGTTGTGTCTGATGATCTTAAAGTAGCTAAACAGGTAGAAAAGGCGACGGCAAAAGCTAGAAGGATGCTTGGGTGCATACGGAGAGGAATGGCTAGCAGAAAAAAAGGAGGTGATAATGCCTCTGTATAAGTCTTTGGTGCGACCTCATTTGGAGTATAGTGTGCAATTCTGGAGATCGCACCTTCAAAAGGATGTGAACAGGATGGAGTCGGTGCAGTGGGTGGCTACTAAAATGATTAGTGGGCTTCATTATAAAGCATATGAGGACAGGCTTAAGGATCTTAATATGTACACCTTAGAGGAAAGGCGGGATAGAGGTGATACGATTGAGATGTTTAAATACCTCCGTGGCATAAATGTTCAGGGAGAGAGCCTCTTTCAATTGAAAGCAAGTTCTGCTACGAGGGGACATGGGATGAGGGTGAAGGGAGATAGATTCAGGAGTGATATGCGGAAATATTTCTTTACGGAAAGAGTAGTGGATCCATGGAATAGTCTCCCAGTGGAGGTGGTAGAGATGAGGACAGTAACTGAATTCAAAAAAGCATGGGACCAACACAGAGGATCTCTAAAGGTAAAAAGTGGACTGTTGTAGTTGTTGATATGGAAGGACAGACTAGATAGGCCATGTGGTCTTTTTCTGTCATCATGTTTCTATGTTTCTAACCGCACGTTATCCACCTGGGTGGCAGACTGCATCGCCTGGGCAAACAGGGCAGCTGACCTCCAGCTGCAGGGCCGAATCACGGCCCACTCTGTCAGGGCTAAGGCCGCATCAGTGGCTAACCACCGCTCTGTTCTGTTCACAGACATCTGCCGGGCCGTAACTTGGTCTTCAAGCCAGACTTTCAGCCCATTACTACCTGCAGAGAGAGTCCTGGCAGGACAGTGTTTTCGGACAGGAGGCACTCCGTAACCTATTCAAGGTTTAGGTAACTCCTACCCTCCGACCCTTTGGTGTCAGGCTACCGGGGGGGTTGTGTTCTCTGAGAAAAATCCTATCACTGCTGCTGCGGCTCTTCTAGAGGGAGCCATTTTCAGCTATGGGTTCTCGGTAGCCTATAGCTAGGGAGTCCCATATGTGAGGACTGACTTCCTGCTTGTTCCTGGAGAAAACGTAGTTACTCACCTGTAACAGGTGTTCTCCAGGGACAGCAGGAATCAGTCCTCACGACCCTCCCTCCTCCCCTGGAGTTGCAGTCCTTTGATTAATTTTTTCTCATTTTTGCTGTCTTTTAGCTATGTCATCTGACTGAGCAAGATGGCACCCTTGGGCGGGAAGGGGACCACGCATGCACGATGCAATCCTAAAGGCTTTCTTTGAAAGCTGGGGAATTGCTCCGCACGAGGGCTCCGTCGGCGCCGACGTCACCCATATGTGAGAACTGATTCCTGCTGTCCCTGGAGAACACCTGTTACAGGTGAGTAACTACGCTAAATGCCTCTTTTGTTATGCCATGAAGCTGCTGTGTAAAATTTTGCTTAATGGTCTCCAAGTCATCAAATCTCCTTCCTTTCAGTGGTAATTTCAGTTTTGGAAACTAGAAAAAGTCACAGGATGCAGTCAAGTGAGTACGGAGGCTGATGGACTTGCTCGATTTGGTGTTGGCCAGGAACTGCTGGACAACATGTGATGCGTGAGCTGTGGCGTTTATTGTGATGAACGGCATCTCTCAAACGAGTCAGAACTTGGACGTAGAACTCTTATTGATGGTTTGGCCTTTTGGAGCATACTCACAATGAACAATACCCTGGTAATTAAAGAAAACTATGAGCATGACCTTGATATTGCTTCTTACCTGATGAGCTTTCTTGAATCTGGGAAAGTTTGAAGTCTTCTGTGACATTATTCTGCACTGAAATTCTGTGTAGCATAATATTGATGTTTATGTGCCACATAATATTCCAGCACATGCGCATAACATTATTCCAGCACACCTTCCTTACCTGATTTTTCACCATTATCTTCAGCAAAGCCAGAAAAACGTTGTAGGTGCTGTATGAGGTGTGATGAAAAAGTATCAAGACTTGTTGTGTATCTATATAACAATACGTCGCACCATGATGCTATTAAGCATGCAGTGACCTAGTTATGTGCTCTGCATGTGCAGAGTGCAGCGTGGCTGCAGCACACCTATACTTTGTTTAATCACGTGGTGTTTCATATTGCATAAAAGCAGTTCATCAGATTTACGATGAGTGAAAAAACTGAACAGCAAATTTGCATTAAATTCTGCCAGAAACTTGGAAATTGTTCAAAGAGACTTCTGACAAGTTATAGAAAATGTATGGCAAAGAATGCATGAGTCATGCCCTTGTTTCTCCAGGACCAAGCAGGAAGTCAGTCCTCACTTATGGGTGACGTCGGCGCCGACGGAGCCCTCGCGGAGCAATTTTCCTCAGCTTTCGCAGAAAGCCTTTGGGAATTGCAGCGCGCATGCGCAGTCCCCTTCCCGCCCAAGGGTGCCATCTTGCTCAGTCTGATGACATAGCCCCGTCAGCCGCCCCGGGTCCTCGGAGGAGGAGAGGTCGTCGAAGCATCCTCGTCTCGAAGTGGAGTCTCCTGGACACGTGAGTACTGTAGTCCTCGTGGACTCACCTCCGAGGGAACCAACGTCGGGGCCTGAGTCGGGGGCTGCTGGGTCTTCTGAGTTTGGTCTCAGATTGACGGCCTTGGAGAGCAGTATTGCTGCCTTCATGGACCAGCAGCGGGCATTGATGACCGGCCTCGCCAGTGCATCTGCCCCGACCACTGGGACGTCGACGTCCAAGTTGACCCCGGAGGCCGAGCCAATCCTCGAGTCCATACGAGCTCGAGTCGATCCTCGGCCAAGGTCTCCCTCGGCCAAGGTCTCCCTCGGCCTCCCGTTTGGGACCGAGGTCGTCGACGCTGGCCTCGGCGTCGGGGCGGAGGTCCTCGGCACTCGCCTGCACGGAGCCACTCGATTCCTCCACGGAGGAGTCGGGCTGGGACACGGAGGAGGACGAGTCACCCGGTTCTTTTCAGACTCGGTGCGTCCCCTCCAACTCGCCCGAGTCGGAGCCTCAGAGACGATCCCCCCCGGAGGACACCCGGTTCTCCGATTTCGTGAGGGACATGGCCAAGGCTTTGGCCTTCCCCGCGGATCTGGAGGAGGAGCCGAAGAGCCGAAGAGCTCGAGTCCCTCCAGTATGACTCTCCCCCGAAGGAGGCCTTTACTGTACCGGTTCCTCCGATGCTGGAGCGGCTGCTCTTCCGCATGTGGGAGAGCCCGGCCTCGACGCCGGTGCTAAGCAAGCGGGTCGATTCCATGTATCGAGTCCGCAAGAGCCCCGGGTTCCAGAAGGCACAACTACCGCACCATTCCATGGTGGTAGAATCGGCCATGCATCGGCTTAAGAGTCAGAAGATGCACTCCTCGGTGCCTCCGGGTAAGGAGGCCCGGAACCTGGATGCCCTCGGTAGGAAGTGCTTCCAGGGCTCTATGCTTGCTTGCCGAGTCCAGACATATCAGCTATATATGGGCATGTATCTTCGAGACCTGGCAAAGGAAATTGCCGGTTCTCTGCTGGTTCTCTCTCCGAGGAACCTTTGCAGAGGTTCCAGGCCTTATCCACTGGCATTCGTGAGTGCTCGAAGTTTATTTCTCGAGCAGCCTACGATGGCTTCGAAGCGTCGGCTCGAGTAGCCGGAGCCGGCATCGGTGCTCGCCGTCAGGCTTGGCTTCAGTCATCCGACCTCGAGCCATGGGTTCAGGACAAGTTGGTCGATGTCCCCTGCAGAGGTGAAAACCTCTTTGGCAAGCCCATGGCTGAAAAGGCGGCAGAACTCGAGTCCGAAACTCTCACCAGAACCCGCCTATCCAGGAAGACCTCTGTCCCTTCACAGAAGAGGAAGGGCTCGGGGAAAAAGCCCTTTTACCCGAGGAAGGCGTCTGCCTATAAACAACACCACCCACAATATCAAGCCTCAGCAGCTTCCCATCAGGGCCAGCAGGCTAAGGGACAGGGTAATGGGTCCCGTAGGCAGAAGGCCCCCAAGCCCACTACACAGGCCCCTGCTCAGCAGGGTGGGGTTTTTTGACTATGCCGGCATAGCCTCTCCCCCTTCCGTGGCTTTCACTCAGCACGGGGGGCCGGCTGACCCACTTTGCCCACAGGTGGTCAGCCATAACATCCGATTCCTGGGTGCTGCAGGTGGTTCAAAAGGGCTACCTCTTACATTTTCACCAGGTGCCTCCTCCCTACTTTCTGGGGGAGCCTCCAAGACCCCCTCTGCACAGGGACTTACTCCTTCAGGAGCTGCAAAGTCTGCTCCAGGAACGGGCTGTGGAGCCGGTGCCCCAACACCTGTGGGGTCACGGGTTTTATTCGAGGTACTTCCTGGTACCAAAAAGAACAGGAGGCCTCAGACCCATCCTGGACTTGCGCAACCTCAACAAGTTTCCTGCAGCGGGAAAAGTTCAAGATGCTTACCCTTGGAATCCTACTGCCCTACCTCCAGCAGGGAGATTGGCTATGCTCCTTGGATCTAAAGGATGCTTATACTCACATCCTTATTCATCCGGACCACCGGCAATATCTAAGATTTGTGGTGGCGGGGAATCATTATCAGTACCGCGTACTGCCCTCTGGCCTCTCCTCCGCTCCCAGGGTGTTCACGAAATGCCTGGCAGTGGTGGCAGCCTTCCTGAGGCTTCAAGGCCTCTTCGTCTTTCCCTACCTAGACGACTGGCTCATCCGGGCACAGTCTTCCTTAGAGGTCACTCAGGCCACTCAACGCACAGTGGCTCTGCTTCAGCACTTGGGCTTCGTCATAAACTTCGAAAAGTCCACTTTGCTCCCTCTCAGGATCTCGAATTCATAGGAGCGCGGCTGGACACTCTGCAGGCTCGTGCCTTCTTGCCTCTGGAACGGGCCAACAGGCTCATAGCTCTGGCCGGCAGGTTCCACAGCGCGTCACCGGCCTCTGCCAGACAATTCCTGCAACTGCTCGGTCACATGGCCTCCACGGTCCATGTCACTCCAAATGCCCGTCTACATATGAGGACCTGCTCAGTGGAGCCTTCGCACTCAATGGCATCAGGCCACAGGGAGACTGACGGACTTAATACAGATCTCCGACCGCCTGGTCTCCTCTCTGCAATGGTGGCTTCACCTGCCCAATCTGGTACTCGGCATGACTTTTCAGTCTCCTCCACCTTCCCAAGTGCTAACGACAGATGCCTCTCTCCTGGGATGGGGAGCGCATTGCCAGGGAACATGCACTCAAGGCCTTTGGACACCTTGGGAGGCTGCTCAGCAGATAAACTTCCTGGAGCTTCAGGCGATCCGCCTAGCTCTGCGGACCTTCTCTCACCTCACTTCCCGTCGGTCTGTACTGGTACAGACGGACAATCAGGTTGCCATGTTCTACGTGAACAAACAGGGGGGCACGGGCTCCCTCCTTTTATGTCAGGAGGCTCGGAGACTGTGCTCTTGGGCAGTCGACCACGACATCCTCCTCAAGGCTGTTTACCTGCCCGGGCAGGAAAATTGCCTAGCCGACAAACTGCCCGGATTCTGCAGCCGCACGAATGGAGGTTGACCCCGTGGTTGTCCAGCAGATCTTCCGCCGGTGGGGCCTCCCCACCGTGGATCTCTTTGCCAGTCCTCTAAACCGGCAACTTCCCAGGTTCTGCTCCCGGCACCCGCATCCTCTCAGAGTAGCGCCGGATGCTTTCCTCATCTCGTGTTCCACGGGCCTACTGTATGCCTTTCCTCCCACGCCACTGGTGTCCCGGACGCTGTTCAAAGTTGTCCAGGACAGGGCCTCCGTGATCCTGGTAGCGCCCAGGTGGCCGAGACAACCCTGGTTCCCTCTATTCCTACAGCTAGCGGTGGACACCCCTCTTCCTCTGGGGTTTCAGCCCGATCTCCTGACCCAGGATCAGGGTACTCTCCTGCACCCCAACCTCCGGGCCCTTCATCTGATGGCCTGGCTGCTGAAAGGGTAGTCTTAGCTCCGCTCTTACTTCCTCCGGAGGTGGAAGCTGTCGTCCTGGCGTCTCGGCGACCTTCCACCCGGAAATCTTACGCCCTTAAATGGCGTCGCTTCTCGGTCTCAGCGCTCTGAGGACCCCTTCGCTTGCTTAGTATCGGTGGTACTGCAATATTTGCTTCACCTCTCCGATCTAGGCCTCAAATCCAACTCTGTCAGGGTCCACCTCAGTGCTCTCTCTGCACATCATTCGCCGGTGGAGGGCCAGCCTCTTTCCTCGCACCCCTTGGTGGCGCGTTTTCTCAAGGGCCTTCTTCGGCTTAAGCCCCCGTTGCGCCCTCCAGCTCCTGACTGGGATCTCAATGTGGTCTTGCAAAAGCTTACCTGTCCGCCTTTTGAACCCATGGCTACCTGCCCTCTTCGTTTCCTCTCCTGGAAAACTCTCTTCTTGGTGGCCCTTACCTCCGCTAGGCGCGTTAGTGAACTACAGGCCCTGGTGTCGGAGCCCCCGTACACTAGGTTCTACAAGAATAGGGTGGTTTTACGGACTCACCCTAAGTTTCTTCCAAAGGTGGTCTCCCCTTTTCACATCAATCAAGAGGTGGTTCTTCCGACCTTCTTTCCCAGGCCGCATACCAGCCGAGCTGAAACTATTCTGCATACCCTGGACTGTAGGAGAGCCTTATCCTTCTACCTTGACCGTACACGAGAGCATAGAAAGGCTGTCCAGCTTTTCGTATCTTTTGACCCCAATCGGTTGGGGGTACCTGTCTCTAAGTGTACTTTGTCCATCTGGGTAGCTGACTGTATCGCCTGGGCTTATGGGGCAGCCGGCCTCTCCTTAGAGAGTCGGGTCACGGCTCAGCGTGTCAGGGCGAAGGCTGCGTCAGTGGCTCATCTCCGCTCTGCTCCGTTGGCAGACATCTGCTGGGCCGCTACTTGGTCTTCAAGCCAGACATTTGCGGCTCATTACTGCCTGGAGAGGGAGTCCGGCAGGGACAGTGCTTTCGGACAGGCAGTCCTCCACAATCTCTTTGAGGTCTAGGCAACTCCTACCCTCCGGCCCTGGTGTTGGGCTACCGGCCGGATTCGTATTCAGAGAAGATTCCTTCCTTCTGTACTGTTGAGCTTGAGGGAGCTCTTTTTTTCGGCTTGAGGTCTCCGGTAGCCTTAAGCTCGGGAGTCCCATAAGTGAGGACTGACTTCCTGCTTGGTCCTGGAGAAAGAGTAGTTACTCACCTGTAACAGATGTTCTCCAGGAGCAGCAGGAATCAGTCCTCACTACCCTCCCTCCTCCCCTTGGAGTTGCAGTCATTTTATTATCTGTTTTTTGCTAACTTTTTTGCTTTCTTTCCGCTATGTCATCAGACTGAGCAAGATGGCACCCTTGGGCGGGAAGGGGACCGCGCATGCGCGCTGCAATTCCCAAAGGCTTTCTGCGAAAGCTGGGGAAAATTGCTCCGTGAGGGCTCCGTCGGCACCGACGTCACCCATAAGTGAGGACTGATTCCTGCTGCTCCTGGAGAACACCTGTTACAGGTGAGTAACTACTCTTTATGACTGGTGCTAATGTTTCCAAGTCTTCCACTGTGAAGATTTAGCCTTAGCTTTTGTGTCATAACCATAAACCCATGTTTCATCATCAGTAATAATCTTTTTGATGAAATCTGAGTCATTTTCAACACATTCCAACAACTCCCTGGCTGCAGTCATTCTTCTTTTTGGTCAGGGGACAGGAGTTTCTGCACAAAGTTTGCAGACACACGTCTCATCCCCAAATCAGTGTTAAGAATGTACTGTACTGACCCAAAACTGATGTCCATGTCCTCAGAAAGCTTCCTAATAGTCAATCGACGATTTGAGCATATTGCGGCAGGCACTGCTTCAATTTTGTCTTCTTTCCTGCTCATGGATGCCTTTCAAAACATTCGTCACTTTCAACATTTTGGCGGCCCTCTTGGAAACATTAGCACCAGTCATAAACTAGGGCATGATTCATGCATTCTTTGCCATACATTTTCTATAACTTGTCAGAAGTCTCTTTGAACAATTTCCAAGTTTCTGGCAGAATTTAATGCAAATTTGCTGTTCAGTTTTTTCACTCATCGTAAATCTGATGAACTGCTTTTACGCAATATGAAACACCACGTGATTAAACAAAGTATAGGTGTGCTGCAGCCACGCTACACTCTGCACATGCAGAGCACATAACTAGGTCACTGCATGCTTAATAGCATTGTGGTGCGACGTATTGTTATATAGATACACAACAAGTCTTGATACTTTTTCATCACACCTCATACAGCACCTACAACTTTTTTCTGGCTTTGCTGAAGATAATGGTGAAAAAACAGGTAAGGAAGGTGTGCTGGAATAATGTTATGTGCATGTGCTGGAATATTATGTGGCACATAAACATCAATATTATGCTACACAGAATTTCAGTGCAGAATAATGTCACTGTTTATTTAACACCAATATTATTCAGAGCAGATCTTCTGTGTATCTGACAGCATTCTAGCCCATGTGCACAAACTTTTTTTTTCTGCACATATATAAGTGCTGCTAACGCAGATCCCTTTGTGCATCTGCTTGGCTTGCTCTCTTTGTTTAGTGCAGACTTTCTGTGCACAGTTCATTTGCATGCTATTTGCTTACAGCATCGCCAAGCAAAATTTCTGTGTTAAACTTGTGTTAGAAAGCCCTGCGTAAGAGCCTTAGTGCTAGGCTCTAGCACAGAATTTGCATCTGCATGAGAGTGGCTCGGACCCAGGTATTAGAGGCAGAGCGGATGGAAGTCCTTGCTGTGGAATGTTCTAGCACAATGTGGGTAACAACAGTGGATGTCCCAGGGAAAACAAAACAGAATGTTCAAAAGAGATTTTAATAAAACAAAAGAGAATACTTAAAAATAAACGCTGACTGAGGCAAGATGGTGGATTTTAGAGACAGCATGCCGTGAGCTCTGTGGCATCCTTGAAGCACCTCGTCCTTATCTTGAGCAATGCTGAAGAGGAAAACCAAGAATCTGGCTCATCCATCGGAGTCAGGTTCAGGAAACAAGGGCCAGCTTACTTTGGAGCAAGTTGGAGTTTGCCCATGCAAGGATAGTCCTGTAACTGCAGACTGCTCCGATGGTACTGGTTTGGAGCGGAGCACAGTGGGGTTTCTCTTAGCCCTAAGAAAAGAGTGCTGCCCCTACAACCCAAAAGTGGTCCTACGGAAGATTGAGGTACCCTGCCTGCAGGTATGAAAACGCTCGGAGCTATGATGGGCTCACCTCTTGCAAGATCCTCTCCTGGGGAACCCAGCAAGGGTTGGTACAGAGAGGTATGCTGGGGAGTCATCACTTGGGGAAGGGTCTGGGCACTCCCAGAGGTGGAGGTATTGCCCTACAATAACTTTGAATGTTCTGTGGTATTCCATTAGGGCTATAGACACTTCCATGAATGTTAATTTGGAAAAACTTGGTGCAAAGGTTGATTCCCTTGTGGTTCACAAGGAGGCTATTGCCCACCATGGTAGTCAGCTTGAACAACTGGAACAGCAAGTTGAAAGACTGGAAGAGATAAAAGTATTTTGGATTAAAGAGAATTTGGTGTTATGGAGAAGCTGAAGTATTTAGAGAATCAATCCTGAAGGAGCAATCTGAGATTCTCCAGGAACAAGCAAGAAGTATGTCCTCACATATGGGTGACAATACTGATGGAGCCCGCATGGGAACGCTTCCCAGCTTCCATAGGAAGCTTTTGGGAGCACCATCGCGCATGTGTGCTTGCCTTCTCACCCACCACGGCATCATCTTATCCTCTTTTCTGCAGAGCCCACTAGACGTATATCCTTTGCCTCGGAAAAGTGTGATCAGTTTGACCACACCTATGGTATTTTTTTGCCTCTTTCGATCAGGTTTTTTGATGCCTTCCCACCTGTCATTGGGGGGTGTCAAGTTGCTCGACGCTGCTTTATTTTTCTCTTCTTTCAAATATTTCTCAACTTTTCGGTGCAGGCCCCTGTTTCCCTGCATTCTCCCTGGCCAACCGAGACATTGGAGTCTTTTGATTTAGCAGAGACTGTTTTTCCCAGTATGTCCAAACCGGCCAGTGGTTTCAAGAAATGCACCCGGTATGCCTGCACTACCTCTAAAATGGACCGCCAAAACTGGTGCATCCAATGCCTCAGGCCCAACCATGAGCCCTCGTGCTTGCAGATGACCAGAAAGGGACTGAAGAACAAAAAAAACAAAACAGTGTGAGTTGCTCTTCGGAGGCAGCACCTCAGTGCCGGCATAGACATCAGCGTTGATGCCCTCGAGGGTTCTGCAGAGGCTTTGGTATTGTGTGGCGACCGAGCTCATTCCAAGACGGAGGGCCGCGGTGCCGTGGACCGAAAGTTATCCTTCGATCTGGGGGCCACTCCCCAGAAGGATCAGTCTTCTGCCCCATCAACATTGAGAGCTGATACTGAGGGCTGTGGGAAACCCCATGGACATCAGCATCAGAGACCCTCTCAATGCGACTCCAAGGGCGATGGTCTGGAGTGGGCGGTGAAGCTGTTCCGGCAGAAGGAATAGACTCCCAAGGCCCAGGAGGGCCATCGTCAGTCTCCCGATGTGGTTACCATTGAGGAGTCCCCAATACCGGAGTTGGGGGCTGAGGCAGCTGTCCTGGGCCCCACTCCCTCAGAGACAGTGGTGCTGAGTGCCTGCAGGCCCTCAGGTGGAGCATGGCTGCGTTCCTGGCAGCACAGACTGCGATGGTCCTGATGCCTTTAGGTACTTCAGTGCTGGCAACAGCCCAGCTGCAGCCCTACCGGTTCTAGTCAAGCCAGTTTTGGAGACCCACACCGTTGCCAACCTGGACAAGCAAGCGGGTCGACAATCAGAATCCACCTCAGCACCAGTCGCTATCTCCCCCACCAGAACCTCCAGTTCCAAGACTGCCCATCACTAGCATCCTCGGTCCCTGCCATCTCCGCTTGAGTGGCAGAGGTGGTGGGAGAAAGTCAGACATTATTTTGACTCCCTGTCAGATTCAGACTTTGATGACTGGGAGATTGAGGAGTCGTCTCCGGCCTTTGACCAGCACCGGGACATCCCATCGGATCCCTTACCTCCTTATGAAAGGTGAAAGTCCCATCCGGGATATGGCCAATGCTCTACCCTTCACCTTAGAGGCCAAGGACAGAGGAACATGAAATCCTACAATATCCCTCTCCTCCCAAAGAGGCGATGATGGTGCTGGTACGCCGGATCCTCCAGCACCTACTCTATAGAATGTGGGAGAACACACTATCAGTCCCAGCCACTAGCAGAAGGTTAAGAACATAAGAATATAAGATATATGCCATACTGGGTCAGACCAAGGTCCATCAAGCCCAGTATCCTGTTTCCAACAGTGGCCAATCTAGGTCACAATTACCTAGCAGTTTCCCCAAAAGACACAGTTTCCACAATGCTTGTACTGGAGCAAGCAATGGATATCCCAGGTCCCCTTTAATAATGGTTTATGGACCTTTCCTCCAGGAACTTGTCCAACCCTTTTTTAAACCCAGCTACACTAACAGCTTTTACTACATCCTCCGGTAACAAATTTCAGAGTCTGATTACACGTTAAGTGAAAAAATATTTTCTCTTATTAGTCTTAAATAGGTTACACTGTAGCTTTATTGCATGTCCCCTAGTCTTTCTATATTTTGATGGCGTAAGCAATTGATCTACATTTACCTGTTCCACTCCATTCATTAATTTATAGACCTCTATCATATCTCCCCTCAGCCGTCTCTTTCCCAGGTTGAAGAGCCCTAACCTTTTTGGCTCTTTTCATAGGAGTATCCTTTGCCATTTTGATGGCCCTTCTCTGTACCTTTTCTAATACTGCTATATCATTTTTAAGATACGGTGACCAGAAATGCACACAATATTCAAGTTGCGGTCGCACCATGGAACGCTACAGAGGCATTATAATATCCTTTGTTTTATTCTCCATTCCTTTCTTTATGATACCTAGCATTCTATTTGCTCTCTTGTCCTCTGCTGCCACTGGGCAGAGGGTTTCAACATGTCAGCCACAATGGCGCCTAAATGTTTTTCCTGGGTGGTGGTTCCTAATGTGGAACCTTGCATCATGTAACCATAGTTTGGGTTGTTCTTTCTTAGGTGCATAACTTTGCACTTGTCCACATTAAATTTCATCTGCCATTTGGATGCCCAGTCTTCCAATTTATCAAGGTCCTCTTGCAATTTTTCACAATTCTCATGAGTTTTAACAACTTTGAATAATTTTGCGTCATCTGCAAAGTTGATTATCTCACTCATTATTCCCATTTCCAGGTCATTTACGAATATGTTAAAAAGCAGCGGATCCAGCACAGATCCCTGGGGTACTCCACTATTCACCTTTCTCCATTGGGAAAACTGGCCATTTAGCCCTACCCTCTGCTTTCCATCTTTTAACCTGTTCCTGATCCAGAAATGTATACTGCCTCCTATCCCATGACTTTAATTTCGCCAAGAATCTCTCATGAGGAACCTTGTCAGAGACTTTCTGAAAATCCAGATACACTGTATCAACCAACTCGCCTTTGTCTACCTGTTTATTCACATCTTCAAAAAGCATAACAGATTAGTAAGACAAGACCTTCCTTGGCTAAAGCCATGTTGGCTGTCTCCCATTAAGCCATGACTATTTACATGTTCAGTAATTTTGATCTTTATAATGGATTCTACCATTTTTCCCGGTAGCGATGTAGGGCTCATCGGTCTGTAGTTTCCCGGATCACCACTGCAACCCTTTTTAAAAATCGGCGTTACATTGGCCATCCTCCAATCTTCTGGTATTGTAGATGATTTTAATGATAGTTCAGATTACTAATAGTAGGTCTGCAGTCTCATATTTCAGTTCTTTCAACACCCTTCGATGTAAACTATCCAGTCCAGGTGATAAGCTACTCTTCAGTTTATCAAATAGTTGTAATACATCTTCCCGGTGTATCGATATTTCTTTCAATTCTTCTGCGGCATCACCTTCGAATGCCATTTCAGACATAGGTAACATCTTCCTCAGTAAAGACCAAAGCAAAGAATTCATTCAGTCTCTCCACTATGGCCTTCTCCTCCCTTAGTGCCCCCCCCCCCTTTATTCCTCTATCATCTAATGGTCCAACTGACTCCGTCACAGGTTTTTTGCTACGAATGTACTTGAAAAAGTCTTTATTATGTGCTTTTGCTTCCACAGCAAGCTTCTTCTTAAATTCTTTCTTTGCCTGCTTTATCAATACCTTGCATCTAACTTGCCAGTGCTTATGATGTTTCCAGTTTTCATCATTTGGTTCCTTTTTCCATTTCCTGAAAAATGCTTTTTTTGGCAACAGCCTCTCTGACCTCACTTTTAAACCATGCTCGCAGTTTTTTGGACTTCCTTCCACTTTTCTTAAAGCGTGGAATACAGCTGGTCTTGGCTTCCAAGATAGTATTTTCAAACAACACCCATGCTTGATGTAAATCTTTAAGCTTTTGCATCTGCTCCTTTTAGTTTTTTCTTAACTATTTTCCTCATTTTATCATAGTCTCCCTTTTGAAAGTTTAAAGGTAGTACTGTAGATTTCCTTATCGTCCTTCCTCCATTTATTAAATCAAACGCGATCATGCTATGATCACTATTGCCAAGTGGCCCCAACATCCTTATCTCTTGCACCAGATCTTGTGTTCCACTAAGGACTAGGTCCAAAATGGCTTCACCTCTGGTTGGTTCATGAACCAGCTGCTCCAAGAAGCAGTCATTTATTTCATCTAGAAACTTTATCTCCCTAGCATGTCCTGGCCCAGTCGATACCAGGCTCATTTAAATCGCCCATTAATCTTACTGTGTTGTAGCTTTTGTTAGCTTCCCTTATTTCTTTGAGCATTTCATCATCCATTTGTTCATTCTGGCCAGGTGGTCGATAGTACACCTCCACTGTCATCGCCTTCCCCTTTTTACATGGAATTTCAATCCATAGAGATTCTACAGTGAAGTTTGTTTCCTGCAATACTTTAATCCTTTGTGATTCAATGCCCTCTCTAACATAGAGTGCAACCCCTCCACCAATTTGATCTGCTCTGTCATTACGATATAGTTTGTACCCAGGTATCACAGTGTCCCACTGGTTGTCTTCCTTCCACCATGTCTCTGAGATACCAATCATATCTAACCTCTCATTTAGTGTTATTTATTCTAACTCTCCCATCTTATTTTTTAGACTTCTAGCATTTGCATACAAGCATTTTAGAGGCTGTATTTTATTCCTATTAATCTGGCTTTCTATAGGCAGGAGTAATTTGCAATCTTTAAGCTCTGTCTGCTCTGTACTCAAGGGCATTTGGGTTACTTTTTTCTTTATTGGAACACCTCTGTTGATATGCCCTAACTTCAGTCTTTTGCTAGTATCCTTCAAGGATACATTGTTCCAAACCATGTGCTCTTGTGTGACTGCTTTCCCTATTATCTAGTTTAAAAACTGCTCTATTTCCTTTTTAAAGGTTAATGCCAGCAGCCTGGTTCCTTCCTGGTTAAGGTGGAGCCCATCCCTTCGGAAAAGCCCCTCCTTTCCCCAGAATGTTGTCTAGTTCCTAACATATCCAAAACCCTCTTTCTTGCACCATCGCCTCATCCCCCGCATTGAGACTCCGGAGCTCTGCCTGCCTTTTGGGTTCTGCTCATGGAATGGGAAGCATTTCAGAGAATGCTACCCTGGAAGTTTTGGATTTCATCTTCCTACCTAAAATCCTAAATTTAGCCCCCAGAACCTCGCTATCACACTTTACTATGTCATTGGTACCGACATGTACCAAGACAGCAGACGTCTCCCCAGCACTATCTAAGACTTTGTCTAGGTGGCGCGTGAGGTCCACTATCTTCATACTAGGCACGCATGTTACCAGGCGATCCTCACATCCACCAGCTATCTACATGCCTAATGATTGAATCACCAACTATAATGGGTGTCCTAACCCTTCCCTCATGGGCACATGGCCCTGGAGAAACCTCTTCAGTGCGAGAGAGTTTTACATCACCTGGAGTTTGGACTCAATGTACTGAGTACAAAAGATTCCAGACTTTGAGAAGCCCCCAACTCCCACACAACTCCATGGTTGTGGAGTCACATCAAGAGTTATAAGATTCATTCCCCCAGGCAGAGAGGCCCACATCCTCGATGAGTTTGGGAGAAGGTGCTACCAAGGATCCATGTTGGTAGCCGGATCATCTCATATCAACTTTATATGGCCATGTTCCTTAAGGATGTGATGGGGGACCTCAGTGAATCTGCAGCCCTCATTCCCCCGGAGTGCCTTGAGAACTTCTGCAGTCTGGTGGGATGAGACAAGGACTGCTTGAAGTATATGAGCAGAGCAGCTTACGACGCATTTGAGTCCATCAGTAGAGTGGCTTCAGAGGACATTGGTGCCCGCCACCTGGCCTGGCTATAGTCATATGATCTTGACCAATGGGTTCAAGACAAACTGGCTGACGTCCCCTGCAGGGGAGAAAATTTGTTTGGCAAGCCCATGGAGGATAAGCCGGGGAGCTGGAAAGGGAGCAGCTCACCATGAACCACCTTTCCAGGAAAACAACGGACCCTTCTAAGAAGAAGGTGGCAGGGAAGAAGGTTTTCTACCCACATAAGCACCGATACTACTCGAGCTATCTGTCCTACTCAACCTATCCAGCCTCTCAGCCGGCTCAGCAAAAGGCTCAAGGGCACCACCCATAGTGCCGCCCTAAACTTCAGAAGCCTCAGCCTGCCCCGCAGTCGCAACCGAGGGCAGGTTTTTGACTATTTCTTAAGGAGCCATTGCCAATCTCTCACTGATCAGTGCAGTACTCCAGCAGGTGGGAGGGGCGGCTGGCCCACTTTGCCCTCTGGTGGCACATGATGACAATAGACACCTGGGCCCCGAAGATCATCCAGAATGGCTACCAGTTGCATTTTGCCCAGCTTCCTCCCCCGTTCTTCCCCGGGGAGTACCCTTTTGGACCGCTGCAGTGGTCCCTCCCAATAGGAAATCAACGCCTTGCTGGATGATCTAGCCATAAAGCTGGTACCACTGGAACAGGTTACAAGAGGGTTTTACTCTTGTTACTTCCTTGTCCCCAAGAAGACCAGGGGTTTCCAATCCATTCTGGATCTCAATCACTTCTTGGTAAGGGACAAGTTCAAGATAGTCTCCCTGGGGATGCTACTTCCATATCTCCAGAAGGACAATTGACTCTGCTCCTTGGATCTGAAGGATGCCTACACACACATTCCCATTCATCCTTTCCATCGGCAATTTCTCCACTTCATTCTCAATGGTCAGAACTTCCTGTACTGGGTGCTGCCATTTGGGTTGGTGTCTTCACCAAGTGCCTGGCGGTGTTTGATGGCTTCCTCTGGACCTTGGGGGTCTTCATCTTCCCTTACTTAGATGATTGGCTGATCAAGGGTACCACGCTGGCCGAAGTCCGCCATTCAGCCCACCTGCTTGAACTCCTGGACTTTGTCATAAACTACCCAAAGTCTCATCTCCAGCCATCACAAAAGCTGGAATTCATTGGAGCCCTCCTCGACACCACTTGAGCTCGGGCCTTCCTACTGGATGACCACCTGCAGCAGCTCATTGGCATGGTTCAGGGCATCCAGTGCAGCCGTTTCACCATGGCTCAGGAGATGCTGGGCCACATGGCCTCCACTATACACATCACGCCACTGGCCTGTCTCCATTTGCGCCAAGCACAATGGGACTGTGTGCACCCAGTGGCGAGTCCTCTAGAGGGACTACTCATGCTGTTCTTCGGTTGGTTGCCCCATTGGGCTTGTTTTTTTTTAGCCTGTACCTGGGGAGTCCCATATGTGAGGACTTACTTCCTGCTTGTTCCCCAGAGAAAGCATAGTCACTCACCTATAGCAGGTGTTCTTTGGGAACAGCAGGAATAAGTCCTCACAATCCTCCCTCCTCCCTGTGGAGTTGTTCTGGCTACTAGCTTTGTACTTTACTAAGGATAAGATGGCGCTGTGGCGAGCAGGAAGGCAGGTGCACATGTGCAATGGGGCTCCCAAAAGCTTCCTATGGAAGCTGGGGAGCATTCCCACGCGGGCTCCTTCGGTGGCATCACCCATATTTGAGGACTTATTCCTGCTGTTCCCAGAGAACACCTGCTACAGGTGAGTAACTACGCTTTCCTGAGCTTCTCACTTTCACCCTTGTTGAGTCCAGTGAAAATTTTGGGGTTGGCATTGGATAACTTACCACCTATTACCCATACATATTATTTGTCATCAGGGAGTGGTGCATCTGCTGCAGGGGGCCCCAAAGAGCAACAGGATTAGCTGGACTTGACCAGGTTTCTGGAAAGTTCTTTGGAATTGGTGACTGCTCACTGTACTATAGTGGTGACTTTCACCTTTCAACACAACAGGAACTCTTTTGTGTCTTTACTTCAGGCATATAAATTAGCTTTTCTTTGGCACTTCTATGTGTATTTTTCCTGATATTTCCAAGGCCACCCAAGCAAGGCATAGGGAATTCCTGGCTCTTTGGCTGAAAGTTCTCTCCTTAGGTGGTTCTCGGTCTTTAAATTTCCTTGCTTATGTTATATAAGTATTGAAGCAAAAAAATATTTCTTTGTTGAGCCAAAGCAGAGCTTGGCATTTCTAATTTCATGTGAAGGGAAGGTGAGGGCTTCTTCTAAGGTCTCATAGTTGTGCGTTCTGGCTGTTTTATTTTATTTATTTAACATCTTTTTTATACCGTCTTTCTGCAAGTCAAGATGGTTTCCAGAGAACCTCTTGAGGTAACATTAACACTAGAACAATAAGGTGCATATTACAAGGAACATATAGTTTAACAGTAGTTCAACATCAAACAGTTAAAGGTATAACTATTTACAATGTGTTAATGCTTAGCCAAGTATTCCTTGTTCAGTATCTGACTCATAATACTCTAGGAACAGCAGAGGCTTTAGGTTTTTGTGGAATTGGCTGGTTAGCTGAATGGAACTCATCTGGGATAGTAGTGAATTCCAAAGGGTGGGGGCATACAGTGAGAATGCCCTGCTGTTGGTTCTTTGGCTGTTTGAAGGTTTGTCTGTGGGTATTTCAAGCCTGTTGATCGTAGCTGTTCTCTTGGGTCTGTTGGAGTTGCTGTTCTCTACTAGGGGGCAAGGCTGTTTGTTGATTGGTTAGAATTTTGTGGGTGTTTAGAATAATCTTATACTTGATCCTGCTTGTGATGGGAAGCCAGTAGAGCTGTTTAAGGAGTGAGGTGATGTGAACCTGTTGAGACTTTGCCAATATGGTTCTAGCTACTGTATTTTGCTCTAGCTGTATAATGTGCTCTTCGGAAGACCCTGGTAGATGGAGTTGCAATAATCAAATACTGGGGTGATTACTGCTTGACAAACTCTGTGGAAATCCGTTGGTGAGAGGAGTTTGTGTAGGTTTTTTAAGGTACGGATTTTAAGGTAGACAGATTTGGTAATTCGGCTTATTTGTGGATGAAAGTTGAGTTATTGATCAAGTGTGATGTCCAGATAATTAATTTGGGTTTTGACTACGAATGAGGTATTGTTTATCATGATTCCCAGAATCTGTCAATGACCAACATTCTGCAAACACCCAACACCCTGGAAAGTCCTACACAATACCAAGAATGGACCACCTCCCCACTCGACCCATGCCCTGCGGCCTGGGTAAAGGGCATAAAACAGGAAATTGTTCAATATATCACACACATTGTGAACCAATCGCTTTGGCAGGGGTTAATGCCAACGCACCTCAAAAAATCCATCATACGACCCATCCTAAAGAACAAGACACTTAACAAGAAAGACCCAACATCCTACCCACCGGTGTCAAGCATATCCTTCCTGGCCAAGATCATTGAAAAGGCAGTACAAATGCAACTGCAAGATCACATCGATGACAATAACGCTTTGGACGTCCACCAGTATGGTTTCCGACAGCATCATGGCGTGGAGACCCTCCTACTGGCCCTACTTGATAAGCTTCTCAAAGGACTGGAAAACAGAAGCAAAATGTTCATGCTCGTTTTCATCGACATATCAGCCGCCTTTGATACCGTACATCACCCCACGCTCCTAAACAGACTCGCTTCCATAGGCATTAGAGGTGCCCCTCTGAAATGGTTCGCCTCCTACATAAACAACAGAATGCAGCAAGTCCACTTCAACAACGAGAAGGCCGCAACTTTCCCCCAAACCCAAGGCATACCTCAAGGCTCGGCCCTGTCTTCCCTCCTCTTCAACCTTTATCTACGGCCAGTTTGTAAAACATTCCAGGAACACCAGATCAGTTATCACATCTATGCTGATGACCTAATGCTCTACACTCAACTTGATGTAGACAACCCGAACATCAGTCAACTGGAAAAATGCCTCAGTGAGCTACAATTCTGGCTGCAACAGAATAACATGGCCATTAATCACAAAAAGACCGAAGTGATGTTCATTTCCAAAAAACCAGATTTCAACCCACCACCTACAGTCACCATGAACAATAACGTCTACGCCACAAAGAGCGAGCTAAAATACCTGGGCGTGACACTGAATTGCAACCTAAAGATGCAAAAGCATCTCCGAATTACCAATCGAGCCATTTTCCACAAAATAAAAGTCTTGCACCCACTACGTAGCATCATAGAGCACTCAGATTTTAGGACCGTTGCACAAGCCCTCATCATTCCTCACCTGGACTACTGCAACGCCATACTACAAGGGTTGCCTAAAAAAACCCTCAACATCCTCCAAATGGCGCAAAATGTGGCAGCTAGATTAATCATGAGGAAAGGCCTGAAGGAACATATCACACCAATTCTAATGGACCTACATTGGCTCTCCATCACTGCACGCATACAATACAAAATCCTAATCACCACATTCAAGCTCATTCATAATATAGCACCCTCGTTTCTCAATGCCCTTATCACATCGCAGCCAAATAACAGAAGCAGAAGAACCACACACCTCAATACCCTCATTGTTCCGGCTAGCCTGAGAGCTGTCACTGCAACCACCAGCAACCGAGCGTTCTCATTCATAGCGCCACTGCTATGGAACCAACTACCATGCGAACTGAGAGCAATCAGTGACCTGTTGGTATTCATAAAAAAGCTAAAGACGCATCTTTTCCAGACACACTTCAATCCCACATAAACTCTTTCACCATGCACAAGGAAAGAGCACTACACGTCAAACACCTATAGACTCCGACAACCTGTAAATATGTACATACTTGTGTAATCAATGTCTTGCAATCAAGTGTAAACCTGTAATCTGAATGTTTGTGTCCTGTACTGAATCATTATGTAGTTTTAATCCATGGCCTGTACAACCATACTGTTATGTATAGCAAACCGCTGCTGATCGCTGGAAGTAGCGGGATATAAGTGTACACTAAATAAAATAAATAAATAAATAAAATGATTGATTGTGGAAGATTGAACTGCTTGTTTCTTGTGATGTGGCATGCTTCCGATTTTCTTTTGATTGATTTTGAGGTTGTGTTCTTCGAGACAGAGGTTGATTGCTGAAAAATAGTTGGAGATTTTAGTATAGTCTGGTGCTTTGGTGGAGAAAGGGGTGAAGATTATTATGTTATCTACGTAGATTAGGTAATTGATGTTGTGGCTTTTGATGATTTTGCAGAAAGGTTGTATGTAGATATTGAATAAACGTGAGGTGAGTACAGACCCTTGCGGTACTCCTTGGCTGAGGGGAATGGTGTAGATGTGAGGATGCCAATTTTGATGTGCTGTATACAGTCTGATAAGTAGGAGTGGAACCATTTCAGTGGAGTTCCATGAATCCCTATATTATAGTGTCAGTTTAGAAGGAGTTGATGTGAGACAGAGTTAAATGCAGCAGATATGTTCAAGAAGATGAGTAGAAATCCTTGTGTTATGATTTTGGTGCCTTTAATCAGTGTGTTGAGTAGGGAAATCATGAGGCTTTTTACACTGTGCTGAGGGGCAGAATCCATGCTGGTGAATGTCTAGTGGGAAGTGTTCATCCAAATAATCTTGTAGCTGCTGCTGAACAACTTTTTCAATGACTTTAGCAATGAATGGGATACTAGAGATTAGTCTGTATGATGTTGGGCAGGCAGCATCCACGTTTGGTTTCTTATGATGGGACAGATGGAGCACTGCTTGAGTGAAGGGGGGGGGGGGACAGCTCCTTGTGTTAGAGAGTAATTTATCATGTTGCATATGTAGAGTATGAGCTGCATTTTTTCCATCTTAATCCAGGACATAGGGCAAGGATCGAGCAGGGAAGTGGTTGTGTTGATAACTGAGAATATATTGCCAATGTGCTTCTGGCTGATGAAGTTGAATCTGTTCCATGGGTGTTCTTGAACTGAGTCGACAGATGAGGAGGGAAGCTTGAGCTGATGATGTGTCTGGCTGCCATGGTTAGCTCGGTGGTGCTGAGCCATCTGGTGTGGGTTTATAGGAGGCTCCATGTGGGTTATTGTGGGGTTCTTCATGAACGAGTTAGCTATATTGAATATTTCCCTTGGCTTGTTGATAGTAGTCTTAATGAGGTTTATGTAGAATTCTTGCTTTGCTTTGTAGGTGATGTCACAGTATTTAAGAACATAAGAAATGCCATGCTGCATCAGACCAAGGTCCATCAAACCCAGTATCCTGTTTCCAACAGTGGCCAATCCAGGTCACAAGTACCTAGCAGTTTCCAAAAAGACACACAGGTTCCATAATGCTTGTATTGGGGCAAGCAGTGGATTACCTGGGTCCTCTTTAATAATGGTTTATGGACCTTTCCTCCAGGAACTTGTCCAAACCTTTTTTAAACCCAACTAAACTAACAGCTTTTACTACATCCTCCTTATTTAGCTCCTGTAGGTACAGTGCTTGTGTGTTGGTGTCATTTGAGACTCTCCACTTGGTGTTCAAGTCGATGTAGTTTAGACTTCTGGTCTTTTAGGTTTTTGGAGTAACATGGAAAGATGTTTGGGCATTTACATTTGTGGACTGTAAGGGGTGCTTTAGCGACGTTCCATTTTGATATCATGTGTTAGGGAAATCAGAATCCTATATATATGTCCTTTGTAATAATAATGCTTAGTTTAAGTGTATATACAAGAGGCCTGCACAAGAGAAATTGGAATCTTATAGAAATCAGAATCCTATGTGTGTGCCCTTTGTACATTCTGGTGGGTTGGAAAAAGGAATGTGCTGTGTAAGCTATTTGTTCTACTCAAGGATGACTTGTTTTTGTATTAGTTACTGATAAACTATAGTGGGCCCCCAGAAGATGGGTGGATGACGTATGACTATGTCTCTGATAATGTATAAAAGTACTGACAATCCCTCCACCCTTTGGAATAAACTTGCATACTGTCCTTCAGTGTGGTCTGTGAGATTTATTCCCCTGGAGTCCAGCCAGCCGGAGCAGTACACCGCAGATGAGGGTTCAGGGTTCCCTGGCCTGGAGTGACCCAACAACATGCAGACCCATTACATTTGGTGTCAGAAGTGGGATTCTCCCGCTGGCCAGGGGTTTAAATTAGAACGGGTATTCTCCCTTTGGTTGGGAGGATTCCTGTGCTTTGGTAGCACTTAAATTAAAACTGGTATTCTCCCTTTGGTTGGGAGTGTCCCTATTGCTTTGGTAGCATGGTTAAATGGTAATTAAATGGTAATTAAGACTTTCCTGTTCCCTGGGCGGGAATCGGTGGGAAAGCTAGATTTATTTTCTTTCTCATCTGCGGCTGCTGTGCAGGCTGTGTGCTTGTGTGTCTGGCCAGCCGTGTGTTTGTTGTGAATCAATTAGAGGATGGGGGGGTCCCAAGGTGAGGGGACCACTCCAGAATCCGCGTGTATGTATGTTCTGCTATATGTTGTGATAAGTTTTAAAACTGCAGCTAAAAAAAAACAGCCATCCTACATAAATTGTCAGTGTAAGTTACAGGATTCTGCTGAATCAGTCTGTTAGCAAGTTTACTTTGCTTAGTTTATCTCTGTGCCTATACGACACCCCTCTCCCCCCTCCCCCTCTCTAGCAAAGGTAAAAAACTGATGATTCAGAGTCCCTGGACTGTAAGTGACAAGTGGTGTTTGTTTATTCTTCCATTGCTCCGCTCTTCCCCCCCTCCCCCTCCCTTTCTGTTCTTTGTGTTCAAAGGCTGCAGACAGGCAGACAGAATAGAAACTTAAAGTTAACCGGCATACTAAAACGTAAATTATTATTTGTTTGCAGAGTGTCTATTTATTGCCATATTATAAGAAGATAAGCTAAATAGAAAGAACATTACTTTTGTACTTAACAACGGTATAACTGTCACTGAAATATGTAAAAGGGCATGTCTGTATTTAGACACCCATTGCTATAGCAATGTACTGAATAATGAAATACTAAAAAGAGCTCTTAATCTGCTTCACAATATCCCTCCCCGAGTCTCATTGGCCAGCTTGGCTAAAGGTGAATTGGCCACAGGTAAAGGTGTAAATAACAGCTGGGGCTCACTGGGATTTTCCCACAGTGGAGTGACTCCTGCTGAGTGGGGATGCGAAGACGCATCCTGTTGATTTCAACAGTCTCACCTCCTTCTCTGCAGAGAGGTCTCTTTGCTAGTTGGTAATGATCCTAGGTGACTAGAGGTATTGTGAATCGGACAGACAGTGAATTAAAAGCAGGCACTGCAGTACATTCTGTGACAGACTGAGGTAAGGAAAAGTGAGACTTTGTATCTACCTTGGTGGTTTGTACATTCTCTTGGGAACTGAGACTGATTGTGTGTGAGTGAGATGTATAATGTAAATAGTGGAGGAATTCGGGGAGTGGGGTGTGCTCCAAATACCACGAGGGTTTAGTTCATTATGCAGGGTGAAATTTCTTAAGAAAGCACTTGTAAGCTTTGATTTGTCTCTTGTTTAAATAAGAACTGAAACAGAAGTTTCCCAAATAAGTAACTCCTTTGTGTCCTTCCCAACAAGCTGAAAAAAAAATATATATGTTTTGTTTACAGTAAATATTGTTTTTCCTTTATTGCTGGTTGGTGCAGGATTTAAGAAATTTGAATAAGATTGTCCAGACCTAGCAACGGATACTTTCCTTTGAAAACCTTATTTCAAAAAAGAAACCCCTTGATTTGTATATTTATGCTTTTGGTTAAAAATATTGAGCTAAATTTTGCATGAATACAATTGGTTTAGTATTGTAGATTTGACGTATATGTTTGAGTCTGCTCCCTAGGCACTATGTAGATGATCTTTAAAGTTGGGGAAGGAGAAACCAGTTGTGATAGAAACCATTAACAATCTGCTGCATTTCTTGGGTAAGAAAGGTTTCAGGCTGTCCTGAAGAGAAAAAAAATTTAGGTTGGGGCTATCCCTTCCCCCTACAGCACTAGAATCAAAATCTGAAACTTAAAAAATGAACAGCGAACAAAAAAGAGAGAGGGAAAGGGGGTAGCCCCTCCCGTCAGCTACAGAAGGCACAAATGGTTTTGGATTGTTTTTCTTTAACCTTTAAAGTGGGGGCTGGGAACGCTGTCAGGACAATGGGGCATCCTGAGCCACTAATTAAAAGACTGCAACTTGAAACAATGAATTTTTATATTCTGTGGCAAGCACCTCAGAGGTCATAATTATTGTTTATATGTTACAAACTATAGGAATTTAATAGCAATCACAATTAGTGACAATTCTCAAGCAACTTTTTTCTTTTTAAACTCAGTATTTAGGACTTCTCTCTTTCTTGTTTAGCTATCTGAATTTGCCTGCAGGAATCTAGACACATTGACAGACTTGCTGTTTACTTTGCTGTGTTTGAGATAACATCAAGGTTGAACTGTTACTCTAAGCAAATTGCTTTAATATAATTTCATTGTTTCAGATCAGTTTGATACCAGTCTCAGGTATTATGTATAAGGTTTTAATTTAAATGTGAAAAGTACATTTTGGTTATTAACTGTAAAGATGTTCTGTCTGAGAGCAGTAATTAGTACCGACAAAATAAAAAACATTGACAGTTGTCAGAACTACTCAGTAAGGGTTTATTAGTGCCATGCTAGAGAGAGGCAGATAAAAGGAAGAGAATACCTGATTGCTTATACATTAACAAAACTGCTTCATTGAAGCCACTTAAATAGATGTTGTTTAATGTATTTTGGCTCATTCTTTTAAAATATTTAGTGTTTTCTGCACAAATGTTTTCTGTTTTGCAAACAAATCTTTTTCTGAACTTGCAAATACAAGTAATACTTCTGTATGATATGCCATCTTTTACATTTTAATCTGCAGACAGTATATGCTGTTTTGACATTAACTGCCTTGATCAACTGTATTCACTTTTCTGATACTACAATGATACCTTAAAATGATTTTAGTAAGACTTGTCTATTCCATGTTACTGTATTACTTTAAACATATAAAAAAAAAAGGGGGTATTTGCATTCCAGATATCCATCAACCTTTTTATGAGTTAACTACTTTGCATTGTTTAGCTCGGTGTGGATGGCTGATGAACAGGAGAGTAGCACCATGGCTGCTGGATATTGATCTTTCTGATTTGATTTATTACAATATTGGATTTTAGGATAAATTCATCTGTTTTTCTGTATTTGAATTTTTGTGTGTTAGTGTCCAGCAAAAAAGTGTACCTTGTTCTGAAAGTTTTATTTCAGTTTCAATACAGTTCCTGAGAAAATAGATATATGTTGCAGAGAAAACAGATATATGTTGTAGCACTGTGAGATATTGATTTTCTTTAGTTTACACATTTGCACTTTATGTTACCAAAATACTTGTTCTAGCAGTACATTATGTAGAGGTTCAGTACACATAGAAATTATAGAATTTTGGAAAGAGGCTGATCTGAAATTGCTCTGTTCCCAAGCATATAGATCTTATTTAGTGGATATTTGTAAAGTTAGTAGACAAATAAAACAATAACATTAACTTGAGTTGATTGGATAAACAAAATTTTAATTGTTAGCAATGATCTAGGAGAGGTTTGAAAAAAAAAAAAAAAGAGAGAGAGAGAGAGAAGGTGAGGCTATAGCCTTGGAAAAGGCAATGGGCGTGCTGCTCCGAGTGTGATGATCTGGGCCACCGGAATTCTGACTGCTTTAAGACTCCTCGAGGACACCACCCACAAGGCCTGAAGAACATGAACCTTGCATATTTATGCCTCTGAAGAGACATGACTAGGTAGGGGGGAATAGGCCAAGAAGAACCCGAGGAAAGCCCTGAGGCCCAACCACAAATGCCTTGAACCTTCTTAGGCCTCTCATCTCAAAAGGATCTCTTAAACACCATGATTAGTGAGTAACCTCCACAGATCCTTGTGGGCACTGCGGTTATAAGATCAGTCCTCAAATATTTTTAAGTTTCCACAGCACTCTCACTGGGAACCGGGTATAAGATAGACTTTAGTCACACCTGAGAGATTATGTGGCTGTTCTGTTAGAAGCCATGCTCCTTCCTATTGGGATTGATGTTATAAAATGCCGTGAAGCACTAGTCTATATTGTAAGGACTTTATCTATATTTTGTTTAGGCAGTTGCTAATTAGAATGAGCACTGTTTACTCATATTGTTATGCTTATTGAAAAGGATCTACATTTATATTTTATATATACCTTTGTTTACAAAAATACTAAGTTACTAACAATTGTTTGATGTTCTTAGCAGCCTTGCCAAATAAGGATACACTGGTATGGTATAAAAAAAAAAGGGACAGAAGGACCTAGCATGTAGTTTGATGGAATGATGTAAGTGGAAAAAAAAGTGGTGTTGAGAGGAGTGTGATGGAATATTCATGTTGGAAAAGAAAACTCAGATTAACATTATAAAATGGTGAGGGTAAATTGAAGTGTGAAATGATGTATCCGATGTATCCACCTAGAAAGAAAACTGACAATGAATACTCTACAATATTTGATTATGCCATCCCCATTAACTCCAATTTTGAAAGTCATCTAGCCCAGAGATACACCCAATAATTGGAAATAGATACTTGGAGATAGGCTGAGTGCACTTTTCATCCTAATGAGCTTTGGGGAGACCCACACTGGCCATGTGGTGCTTTTCAGATGTTTTTATCCCTTTTTGCCTCTATGTGTCCTGGCCCGACACATGAAGCTAAAGGAGGAAAGTTACTTACACAAATTTTTACAAATTGGTATAATTCTAAAATTGTGAAAAAGTTTGAGGAAGTGTGGGCATCTTGTCAAAAATGTATTAGCTAAATTGAGTTGCTTAGGATTGGCTGTTGTATGCAAGCAGCAATCCACGAAGGGGGGAACCTCCGAAACCTTAAAAAACTTTGTAAAGACACTAAACTATCTTGCCTTTGACTCTGTTCATGGAGTCTATATGGTCATCTGAGGAGTGTGAGACAAGCATCGGGGTGATTTTGTTGATAAAGTCTTGGCTGTCAAATGAAAATAATCTGCGAGAGGTGTGAGTGGTTTCGGTTTGGTGTATTGGAGTTATTTGTTGGGTGAGTTCAAATGAGATTTGGTGATGGAGCAGAGGGTTGGTGATATGTAGATGGTGGATGCCATGAGGTTGGTGCCGTTTGTTGTAGGGGTGAATATGAGGTCCAGTGTTCCATCTTTAATGTGAGTTTTGTTTGGTGAGTGGAGTTTGCGAAAACTGGAGGTCTTTCATGGCCTCTATAAAACCTATGGCTTGCTGCTTAGTTAGTGAGGCTAAGTTAAAATCCCCTAGAAGGATGTGCATGTTCTAGTTATTGGTACGAGTGCATACTGTGTCCAGAATAGAGGAAAGATCATCTGGGCTGGAAGAGGGTGATCTGTAGACCAGACTGAGTGTGTGGTATTTGTTCAAGATGGCCATCATTTCAAGATTGCATGTGGGGGTAAGTTCTACAGTGTTGAAATGAAGCAGTTTGCTTGTAAGGATGCAGAACCCTCTACCCCTTGCTGTGGTTCTTGGGCAGTTCTGGATGTTGCGGGTAGATGTGTTTAGCTGATTTAGGAGCACTTTGTTTCCAAGAACCAAGTTTCAGACACAAGATGTCAATGTTGTCTTCAATGAGCTCCTTTATTATATGAAGTTTCTTTCGACTGTATCTGGTGTTGATTGCAGCATAATCAGATGTGCTCTAATCTCATCTGTGCTTGGGTTGGTTGGAGTCCTTTGTTGATGTGCCTTGTGGGAAAATTCTGATGAGGTTGGAGTGATTAACTTGTCTTGGTGGGTGCCAGGAGGACCAGAGTTTGGGCTCTTTGATGTGACTGGAGTAATAGAGGCACTGCAACAGAGGGAGGAAGTGCTGCCTGTAAGGACAATGATAATTAGTCCAATATTCTTCTGTCTCTGATGTAATTTTTTTTAACCTGAGATTATTTATTTTCTTGCCACCAAATTTATTGTGGTCGAAATGGCAATTTATAAGTGTAGTTTTCCTTTTATTATTTCTTGTTTATGATTACTTTCTGCCCTTTTTTTCTTGTTTGTTACAAGAAATATTACCTCTTTTTCTTTTGTAAAACTCTCATAAATTGCAAATTAAAAACATAAAAGCTGAAGATAACAAAAGCTTTGGAGCACTGAACAAAGAAAATATTTTGGGAGAGCTTTGTCATACATCCATTCCGTAGAACAGATGAAACAAAACTGAGGTGTTAAGGACATTACTGTGTATAGGAGGGGCTGTGCATGCTCTGAACTGTACACTTAAGTTCTCATCTCTGGGAGAACAGTTCTGTTCTGGCACAGTGGGATGACATTACCCACTTCCATGCTTGATTCAATCCTGCTTGTCCACAGAAAAAATTACTTATAAAATTACCTCCCTAATGCACATACATACAGGGTTGGCCTAAGGGTATCTTCTGCTCTAGGTGAACCTTCAGCCATGCACCCCCATCCATGGGGCAGCACAGAGTCCTGCCTCCCCTTCCCTTCTCCTCCTTGTAGTCCAACATCTCCCCTTCCCCCTCACCCAGATGTCCAATCTCCTTTTTCCTCCCTTCTCCCTCACCCAAATGGAAGACAGTGGCAGATCTTGGGAGGGGGTGGCAATGCAGCCCCTCCACATCCTTCAAAGTAGTGGCAGAGAACCTTGAAGCACCCATATGCATGTACTCATGGCCTGCTGCTCTTGCCCCCTCCAAAGGAAGTTTGCATCAGACAAGGCAGAACCTGTGGGCAGTGAATGCGCAGGTGCTTAAAGGCCTGTGACCATGCTAACAGGCCTCTCCATATAAGGATATGGAGAGGCCTGCTGCCCCAGGTAGATGCCTAGTCTCCCTAGTGTATGGGCTGGCCATGTGCACACATTATGGGGGTCATTTTGGAAGCCCTATTGTTAGTGTGGGTTATTCCTTTCCCAGCACTATATACCACTTACCCTCGGGACGTCCGTTAATCCTCTGGGTTGAGGAATCACCTTACCTTCTCTGTCTGGAATTCCAGGGGAACAAACACACACACTCGCACATAAGTAGTATGTAAGTTTATTCCACAGGTTAGAAGGGGCTGTCTGTCTTTTATACATTAACAGAAACATATACATACGTCATCAACTCATCCACTGAGGCCCACCACAGCTTATCAGTAACTTCACAGATGTTAGTCGTCTCCGTGTAGAACAATCAATTTGTCTTAGCACAGCACATTCCTTTCCATATATAGATATATACAGGATTCCTATTTTCCCTTGCGGGCCTCTTAGTCCTGCTACACACTTTAAGTCTTATTTTCCCCTGTCAATCCCCCCTTTGGGCCTGCATAGACCCACTATAAGAACAGCCAAACAGCCTTCTGAAGGACAGTTAAGCAGACATTATTAACTGGAGGTCGGTGGTGGCGCGCTCGGGTACATCAGCCACCGTGGAAACAGGTGTATAAGAGTACATAAAAGTGGTGGAGTTCTGCAGGGCCTGAAGCCAAGTTGCATTGTTCTCTGTCCGATGTGCCTGCGTCCAAGGTCCTCATGGCTGGGGTGAGTCAAGCATCTTCCAGGAATCCTCCGGTGCACTCTTGACGCGTGAGGCGTGTACCCAGGTTGGATGCTTATCAGTCAGCACGGCTGTGCGAGTAACTGCAATAATCTCCTCCGGATCTTCAAATGGCGGGTCCCACTGGCCCTTCTTATGAAACAGCTTTACCAGCACACGGTCTCTCGGGTGGAACGGGTGCGTCGGTTCTGTAGAAGGAAAAGGGAAAGCATTGTACACTTGTTCAGACACCGTGCATAAATATTTAGCTAGCTGTGTAGCATATTCTTCCTGTGCTAGCAACAAGTCATCCACCATTATCACCGTTCCCTCGGGCCATTTCCAGGGGAAGGGTCGTCCCATCAGAATTTCAAAAGGAGAGAATCCAGATGCCCCGGGGGTTAGCCTAATTTCTGCCAATACAGCTGGCAGATACACTGGCCACCTTCCTGGGGCGTGTTGTGTAGCATTTTTTAATTTTTCTTTAATTGTTTGATTAATTCATTCTACTATCCCTGATGACTGTGGGTGATATGGGACATGAAATTTCCAATCAATGGCAAACATCTGAGTAATCTGTTGTAACACCTTAGAGGTGAATGCTGGTCCCTGATCAGAATCTTTAGAAAGGGGACACCCAAAGCGGGGAATAACTTCCTTACAGAGAATTTTTGCTACTGTTCTAGCATCTTCCTTGGTCATGGGAAAAGCCTCTGGCCACTTTGAAAACCTATCTACAACGACCAACAAATACTTATAACCCCCTATCGATCGTGGCATACATGTGAAATCTACTTGTAGGGCCTGAAACGGGCCTTGGGGTGGGGTAAATGTTGCAATTGTCCTATTGCTTTTCCCTGCTGAACATTATTCCTAGCACATACTAAGCATTGACTCAATTGTGATTCCACTAAATGAGGCAAATCTCTGCAAACAAATATTTCCTGTAACTCCTTAAGAACTGTCTTTCTGTTTTTATGCCCTACCCTATGTACTTGACCAATTAAGAGAGGGGCTGCCGCTTTTGGTAGTCCTCTTCGCCCCCCCCCCCTTTTTCCTGCCAAATCTGTGCTGAATTTAAACTCAGATTATGCTGTTCCCAATACATAATATCCTCGGGATCTGCAGCAGCCTGCAAGTGGTGCAGAGGAAAAGAATGCTCAAGAGGGGAAACATAATATTCAGACAATGGAGGATCAGACAAATAATAAGAAACTGTCTTCATGCCCTGAGAGATATTATTACTACGTAAGAGTTCAATTTGGGCTTGTGCAAACTGGCTGCAAGATCAGCTAAGGCATTACCTCGAGGGGCAATAGAAGTGTCATATCTGTGTGCGGTACATTTAATAACGGTGACTTCTTTAGGTTTACATAAGGCGGCCAGCAGTTCATTAACCAATTGTGCATGAGAAATTGGTTTACCGTCTGCTGTTTTCCATCCCCTACACCCCCATAAGAGACCAAAATCATGCACCACCCCAAAGGCATACCTGGAATCTGTATAAATGTTAACATGTTTCTCAGCAAATAATTCACAGGCTCTAGTAACTGCTACCAATTCTGTAGCTTGTGCAGAACCATAAGGTAATAACTGGGCTTCATGCAAAATATTTGGGAGTTCTACAATGGTATAAGAAGCAATGTAGGCGTTGTCTGCGGGAAGGACACAGCTCCTGTCCACAAATATATGTGGAGCGTCCGGGAGCGGGGAGGAGGGCAAATCAGTACATACTGTCATCTCAAAGTTAATCAACTTTAAGCAATCATGTTCTTCTTGGGGCAACTCGGAATCATCTACTGGGCGCATTAAGGCCTGCAAGGCCAGCATCGGGGTAAAGGCAGCGGATTGCTGTTTAACTGACAACCCTTCAGTGGTTGTTAAAATCACCTCATACCCACTAAGGCGCTGGGCTGTCATGTGTTGCGTAGTAAGGTTCTTTAACACATTCAAAACAGAATGGGTAGAAAACAGAATAGTCTCATGAGACAGGGTAATCGGGATAGTCATCTGTACGGCAATAGCCGAAGCCGCCAGGGCTCGCAAACATGCAGGCATACTCTGTACCTGGAGGGGCAATTTTTTTGATAAATATGCTACTGGGCGCATTTCCACCCCCCCTCCCCCGTGGTCTTGAGACAAAATAGCTGCCATAGTTCCTCCCTCTTCCCTTACATATAAGTAAAACATTTTCCCATAATCGGGTAGTCCAAGTGTAGGAGCCAAGATAAGCAGCTTTTTCAAAGTAGCAAATGCAGAAAGCATTTCTTCAGTCCATTCAATAGATGCAGAGCCTGGTAACTGCAAAGTAGCCCTTCGCAATATGGAATCCCAATAAGCACAGTCTGGGATCCAAGCACGACAGAAGGATACTAATCCAAGGAAAGCCAGCATTTGTGTCACTGTTGTTGGAGGAGATAATTTTATAATTGCCTGTACTCGGGCGGGAGAGAGCACCCGGTTTCCAGGGGACAGCACAAACCCCAAGTAGGTAACACGCTCACAACACCACTGGAGCTTTTTTAAAGAAGCCTAGGCTAGATGGCAGAGCAAGGATACAGAGTCATTTTCACATTCTGTGATTGTTTTAGAACATAACAAATCATCCATATACTGGAGAAGGGTGGAGGAACAAGGCGGATGCCACATTTCAATTGATGCCTTAAGAACAAGAGAATACACCGCCGGGGAATCAATGTATCCCTGCGGCAGGCGAGTCCAGGTATATTGTTTGCCCGCATGTGTGAAAGCCATAAGAGGCTGCGTGATGGAATCTAGTGGTATACTAAAAAAGGCATTAGCTAAATCAATAACCGTGAAGCGTTTGGCTTCCGTAGGAATAAGAGTAAGTAGCCCGGCAATATCGGGCATCACTGGTGCCAGTGGGACAACAAGCTGATTTACGGCCCGTAAATCCTGGGTAAAACGGAACCCATCCCCCTTAGGGACGGGATTCACGGGAGTATTCTAAGGAGAAAGAGTAGGAACTACAATACCTGCTGCAACAAAATCCTGGATCATGGACTGCAAAGCAGTTTCCTTAGGGCCAGACAAAGGGTACTGTCGAATACAGACGACAGCTTGAGGATCCTTCAAACGTGCCACATACGGCGTACAGGGGACCAACCCGGCGTCAGTTGGAGAGGTGGCCCAGAGTTTAAGAGGAACCGTAGACAACCCATGCGCCTCTGTAGAAATCATATTTAATAAAAAAGAAGAGTGCAAGGCAAAAGAGCCATCTGAATTACTAATAGTTACTGCTTCTAAGCGACACAACAGGTCCCGCCCCAGGAGACTCACTGGACAGGAGGGAATAATCGTAAATGAATGTGTAAACAGAACGGTATTGTTACCAAGCGCGGAGACAGACAACGGGGGTGTAATCCATGTGGGGGTAGAGGTTCCATTTATCCCAACTGAGGCAGGACCTGGCGTTAAGGGTTCCCTACAAACAGAGGCATGCAATGTAGAGCAAGTCGCTCCCGTATCGATTACAAAGGAGACTTGCTGGCCATTAATGCACAGCGTACAACAAGGGGGCTCCTTCCATCCACCCGTTAACTGAACCCAGATTGGAACCGTTGCAAGGGCTGTTGCCATGTAATAGGGATAACAGGGGTTGCGGGGCTACTAGATGGGGGAGGGAGTGGTGCCGATGGCATCGCGGGAGGGGGCAAGGCCCATCCCCCCTGAGTCGGCACAGGGCCGCTACCTGCCTTGTAAGGGCACTCATTTTTCCAATGTCCTTGTTGCTTACAATGAAAACAAATCTGATTCCTAGATATTCCCTGCCCTACTCCCGCCTCGAAACCGGCCCCACTGTCCCCTCCACCCCCGAGATTGCGACCACTGAGGCCCCGGAGGTTGATATCCCCCGGGGTAGGATTGCTGGCAACCAATATCCTGCTGCCAAGCATGAGAAACTTTACCTTTCTTAACATCCATATCTGCAAAGCATCCAACCGCTTCCTTCATTAATATTACCTTCTCTAATTCTGCCGGAGTCGTGCTAAACCAAGCATCTATCATTCGCTTACATGCTGCAGTCACTTCAGCGCGCATAGCCCCAAACAGCGTCTGAATATACATCAAAGCCATCAGGCCTTCCTGTGATAAACCTGCCTCCTCCTTCCAACACTTACGAAACCTTCGCACAAACTGTGAAACTCCTTCCCCTGGTTCCTGCACGCATGCAATAGATGCAGTAAGATTCTGTTTCGCCCTAAATAAACGCTCAAACTCTTCTAACACTTCGTCCCACATCTTTTTTATCACCTCAGGATATCGGAGGGGATAATTAGAATCATCCGGCGTCTCATAAGGATTCGCCAGTGACTTAACTTTTGAAAAATCAAATGGGGTTTCTTCATCATACCCCAGGACACCCTCAATAATGAGGCGTAGTCCTGCGCCGTGCACTGCAAACCAAGAGTCATACGTTGCAAGTAGTGCACAGTGGCAGCTGGCGTTTTCATGGGGTTCGGGGCATGCTATAAGATAGAAGAAAGGATGGCGGGAGCTAGGGGCTTAACAACAAGCTGGTTACCAATAGTTAGAAAAGGATACAGGGTGTATATATGGCCCTTAGAGGTAGGGTCTCCTGTCACTCTATCGCTGTTAGAAGTTCTCACGTCATTTGAATCCAGCTTATGAAAGGGGTTATGAGGGCTAAGCCCATCCCTATGAGCCCTAGCCCTACTCTGTTCCTGTTCCCCCCCCCCCCACGATCTTCGGATGAAGGCATCGGAAGGGGGAATTAGGGGGGATAATTAGGGGGGATAATAAGGGACTCCGGCGGGGCAAAAGGGACAGAAGGGGAAGCAGCAGTGGACCCTTCGGCCCCCGCTCGCGTCCCCAAACTCCCGGTAGAGACCTCCGGAGATGTCTTACACAATTGGCGATACATGTTGTCCCTGGGCGCGTCCCGCCCAGCAGGAGCGGGCCCAGATTCGGTCAAGCATGGGCTTGAGTGAGAAGGTAGGGCAGGAGAAGGTAGCCAGGCAGCAGGCGGCAGTGGAGGCGAACCAGCAGGCTCTTCCACCTTGCCACGCACAGCCTCATAAGTGGTACATATCTGCCGAAACATTTTATCTATAGGTAATTCCCGGTGGGTTGGGGCACGCCCCGCCATTACTACCGGGGGGTGCGAGGTAGAAGCAGCCGCCGCCAGAACAATGTCCTCTAATGAATCAGAGTCTCTGGCTGGCTTTACAACAGCGACCGATCCAACCAAGGAGGGGTAAATGGGCTGATATGGCGGAGGGGCCGTGGGCACCCGGGAGGAGGACACCTTGGGTTGGGGCGATTTCGGAGGCAGTTCCCGGGGCGAGTCAAGCACCGGTAGGTGCTGACCATTATAATGAGTCAGTTGTATCCATACAGTACCACATTCCTTCATATAAGATTTGAGTCATTTCAGGTCTCCAGAATAAAAGGGAAAAGCTTTCTTATCCCCCCAGACACAATCCCCGAATCATATCTAAATGCCAGGCAGAGAAGCTACCCTCCCTGGGAAAAGGATTTGAGCTATGTAAACATTCTGTCCACCCCGTCATATTATCCACCCAGGGATTAGTATAATAACCCCCTGCCACTCTGTTTATGTATTCCTTCGGCATCTCCCTATCTGCCGGGGGTGCGCCGGGAGGGACCGGGGTACGGCGAGAATAGGATGCCTTCTTAGCTGCAGTTTTAAACCTTATCACAACATTTGGCTGTGCACGCACTCCCGCAGATTCTGGAGCGGTCCCCTTACCTTGGGACCCCCCATCCTCTAATTAATATCCAACAATCGCACGCTTGGCCACTTACTTTCTGCCAACAACATTCACTAGCGCTATCACTTCAGGCTGAGGCAGGGGCGTCTTGCCAAGCTCACACAAGCCACAGAGAAGGAAAAGGGTATTACCACAGGCCCAGCAGGACGGCCCTGTTATGCATAACGCTACCAAAGCGCATGTTATGCATAGCGCTACCAAAGCGCATTCCCGAGACGAGCTACCAAAGCGACATCAATTTGGAAAGTCTGGAAATCCCAGTGCAACGGGGAAATCCTCACTTCTGACACCAAATTGTTAGTGTGGGTTATTCCTTTCCCAGCACTATATACCACTTACCCTCGGGACATCTGTTAATCCTCTGGGCTGAGGAATCACCTTATCTTCTCTGGAATTCCAGGGGAACAAACACACACACGCGCACATAAGTAGTATGTAAGTTTATTCCACAGGTTAGAGGGGCTGTCTGTCTTTTATACATTAACAGAAACATATACATACGTCATCAACTCATCCCGAGGCCCACCACAGCTTATCAGTAACTTCACAAATGTTAGTCGTCTCCGTGTAGAACAATCAATTTGTCTTAGCATAGGACATTCCTTTCCATATATATATACAGGATTCCTATTTTCCCTTGCGGGCCTCTTAGTCCTGCTACACACTTTACATCTTATTTTCCCCTATCACCTATTTGTACTTTGGATGTCCAAAGCACAGAGATATCTCCAGAGTCATTTTAGAAGCCTGCTCTGGGGCAGGCCGGCCCAAGGATTTCTGCCACCCTAGGCTGGCCCTCCGTACCCCCCCCCCCCTCATGCCTGAGGTGCTGCCATGCTGCTGCCCTCCACTAACATTAATTTACTCACTAGGGGGAGGGAGCAGTATGCTGATCCTTCCTTTAAACCAGTGGCCCATCCACTAGGCGGGCTAGGTGGCCGCCTAGGGTGGCAGACCTTAGTGGGCAGTGCAACAGGCCATGTGCTTCAGCACACATGGCCTGCTGCCCCGCCAACCCCCCCCCCCCCCAACCCCCCCCCCCCCCCCCTCCGCTGAGCTGCGGATTCCAGCATTGGGGGAGACTAGGCTCGGTGGCAGGCCATGTGCTTCAGCCTGCCACATCTGACCCCCCGAAGTTGTGTTAGAGGGGGGTCAAAAGCAGCTGGCCATATGTGCCAAAACACATGGGCTGTCACTGCCATTGAGCCAACCCCATTTCCAGAATCAATGGTGGTGGCATGGCTCAGCACGAGAGGGCACAGCCAGGGCTTCTGTCTGGTGTGGCAGAAACCCTTGGGCTGACCCTAAGTGCCATGGCGGGCTTTAAAGTGCCCCCTCCATTACTTCCTGTTGGAAACAGCAGGCCACAACTGCACATGCACGTGTTTTAATGCCTTCTGCGGTGCTGAAGCAGCAGATGAACTGTTGCTTCATCAAAGGAAGGATCAGCATGCTACCCACCAGGGTCTGCCACCCTAAGCAACTACTTAGCTTGCCTAGTGGGTGGGCCGGCCCTGCTCTGGGGCATCACCAGTGTGAGGACATCCATGGCTGGGACATTCCCAGGAACTTGGACGTCCCTGTCTGATCTCAGAAGCATCCTGGATGTCTATCGTCCTCTCTAAGTTTAGACCTGTTCCAAGCACGAACAGCCAACTGAAAAAGGTTTATTTTGGCACAAATTCCATGATAGCACAGTGGGAGTTAAACCCTGGTTTCCCCTGTTTCTAGTCCAGTACTCTAACCATTAGGCTATTCCTAGATATCCAGGTTCTGAAATACTATGCTGGGGATGTCTATATGTAGATGCCCCTGCAGACAGCCATATCAGGCACATGCACGTGCCTGCTTCCCTCCCCTCCCCCGACATTCTGGCTTAGACATAGACATCCCAGATTGCACTTGGAGGTCCTTTTAAAATGCTCCTCCACATGTGCATCCAGATGCCCATATACAAGCTCTCTGCACAAAATATTGATTCTGCAACTAATGCATGCCCTGGTGCATGTTTCCATGGTGAAACACCTAACTCTTCCTTGTTTGAACAAGTTTTGCATTCCTTGGCATGCAATCTGATTACAGAAGTAGGCCTGCTCCCCCCCCCCCCCCCCCTCATGCATTAGTAAACTGCACTGAGCTTCTTCAGCTCGGGGCTTGTTACACTGGCATCTTTATCACACCAGCTCCTTAATCAAACTAACTCCATTAGTTTCAGGCTTAGTTCTTTATAGAATTATTTTCATGTGCTGTAAAACTAAATATAAAACATATAATCTGTCTTCAGTGATTCAACATAGTCGCTTTCTTGTGGGCGACTTTGGGTGTGGGGGTTCAATTAGCTGCACATTCGGCGCAGGCGCGCCTCCCCGTCCCATTATAGACCTAAAACGGCAGGTTCGACTTTTAGGCAGTAACATCCGACGCCAAGCGCACGCGCGTGCACTTTGCAGCCGGCTTCGGCCTTTTTTTTTTTTTTAAATTATCTCGCCCGGTTTAGCAGTCAGTACTTTCGGGTGCAATGGCTTCACGCTACGACCGAGCCATCACCGTCTTCTCACCGGACGGGCATCTGTTCCAAGTGGAATACGCGCAGGAGGCGGTGAAGAAGGGCTCCACTGCAGTGAGTGTGTGATTTGCCCCAATCCCACTTCTCAAGCTCTGGTGGACGTCGGGTGCACGGGAGGGGGCTGGGTTCGCTGGCCGGGGTGACCTCTTTCTTGTGCCACCCTGCCTGCAGGTAGCACTGTGCGCGCGCTCTCTCTTCCTTGGATGGTAGGTGGGCGGGGGGCGTCTGCGGTCTTAAAGTTGGCGGCTAATGGCTTTGCACAAGTCGGCGATGTCGCCTGCTTGCACTATCTCTTTTTCTACAGGGGAAAATATCCTCTCTCTCTTGTCCTTTTCCATGGCAGGAAGCTTTTCCTAGCAATGAATGGTTTTCGTTCTCGCTGATGAAGTAATGGGTTTTTAAATGGGAGTAAAGTGAAAACAAGCTGTTTTTCTGTTTGGTCAGAGAAGGAGTGATGGCCACTATAGTTTTGAGCCTTCTTTTTAGGGCTAGCGATATGTGGATTTAGTGCTGGTTTAGTTGTCATTTTAATTTATGATTGAAGGGCGTTGCCCCCTCAAAGGAGTAGAGTCAGTACGGGCTTGCTATGAGCTTTTTGTCAGTGCGCAGGAGTGCAGACAGTTGTTATCGTTGTTTCTGTGTTTTTAATCAGAGTATCGCCCTTGAGCACTCTGGCTAGGATCCAAGTGCAACGTCTGAGCCCTCTGAGCTAGCAACCCTGTTTTTTGGCCTGGGGGGGGGAGAAGGTGGGTGGCTATTGCCCTGTCATCTGGTCACCTTGGTGAGATAAACCTGTCAAAAATCATTGTGAAACCCGAAGGATTAAAGTCTGTTGAATAATAATAAAATACCTGCCCAAAGCTAAGGGCATCTTCTTAGCTATAAGTTGAGATGAAATGCTTATAAATATCTTACTATATTAATTTTACAAGCAAGCTTATTTTATGTCTCATCTATTCAGATCCCACCCTATGCTTCTCGATATCAGGTCTTTTCTTCATTTTTAGAAGAATGTTAGCATTTTCTGTTTTAACTCTTTAAAGTGATGAAATTAAGAGATTCTGAGGCACCACAGTGTGGGCTTTTGAACAGCCAATCTTTAAGTAAAGAATAAATTGGAAATGCTACTTAAATGATACGATATTTATAAGATACATTAAATTGCCCTTTAAAAGGGAAAGGTAGGTTTTAAAAAGCACATTTTCAATAAAATGTAGTCAGGGGAGAAAACAACTTTGCAAGCCCTATCAGCCATACCTTGGACACGTCCATAACAATATAGTGGTGCTAGCATTAGATTTCCTATTAACCATAAGCTTAGGATGGTTTTACTGTATAGGGCTCTATTGATGCAATTCTGCCTCTTCCTCCGCTGGTTTCAATCCAAAGTCAATAGCGTAGAGTCCTGTAATCGTGTGGAATCTGTTGCCATTGCACGCACGGCGGGTAATTCTGTCGGGGTGGGTCCTACGTGACCATTTGCATGCGGAGTTTAGTCATTTGCTATTCTGAAAGTATGCTTTTAATATAGGGCCCATTGATAGTGTACAATGCCCTATGTTCATCTGTGGTGACTTCAGATACTCAAGTGGGAACATACATTTTATTCAAGATAGGGTGGCCAGAAAATCTTCTCCGTGGAGTCTTGGTACAGAAGCCACAAAGCAAAATAACCATTTTTCAGATGGATACCTGCCATACCAAGGGAAAGAAAGAAGGTTCAAGTCTCCTATTGGTTGTTAGAGGGAATGATTTAAGACAGCAAGTTCTCTTCATTTATTAACACAACATACGCTGAACTGTAGTCTGAAGCAAAGATTTGTTGTAGAGATTTTCTTACTATATATGAATAAGAACATATTTCAACTTGTTCACTAAAACTATATTTGGCTCCATTTCTAAATCAGAGCTACATTCATATCCAGTGCACCTCTCTTTTTGGAATGCTTAGGCCAGGGGTATTGTGACCTCCAAAACACCGGGTTTGCTTTGGCTCTAAGATTTGCCTGGCATATTGAATCAACATGAACTGAAGAAGTTCCTTATCATTCCTCCAGTTTAGTCCTCCACCTCTGGGTTGTGCACCTCTTCCTGCAGCTTGGAGACTGGGCATGTCAAAGTCGTGACATCACTGGATATAGCCTGCTGGCAATGTTCCTTCTAATTTTTTGTAGGCTGTGTGCGCATAAAATATCAGCTGTGTGCAGCTTTTGAAGGAAGGTTAAATTTTTGTGCGCCACATAATGACACTTGGAGTTATACACTTTAAAATTTGACTACACGTCAGAATACAGTATGTACACCACATTGATTTTAATCAAATTAAATGAAAATAGACGATTACTAAATGAAGCGGGAAATTTCTAGTAATTACATTCATAACTTTTAAATTTTAAGACGTCTGTGTTTTCTATCAGAATCAGAGCTGTAATTTTTGTGCGCTCTGTTGTAAAGTATGTGCGCTCGCTCGGCGAGGTGTGTGTGTGCGCGCACAGCTTAGAGGGAACAGTGCCTGCTGGTATCTCCCATCAGCCTCCAGTGTGTCCAGTCTCCATGCAGCAGGAGGACATAGTGAGCCTAGCTTCTGGGCTCACTTGGGGGGAACAGATAAGGAGCATTTAGTGTGACAAATTCTATTCTGATTTTACTTTTGATTTTACCTTTTAATTTACTTTTTAATTTTACTTTTAATTCAGTTACCTTTGGTTAATTGGCAATCGGGGATTAGTTCCCTTTAGGAGCAAATTTCCTTATTTACAATAATTTTAAATTTGAGCCTGGCTCTTTAAATTAGAAGCAGCTCTCGCCTTCCCCCCTCCTCAGTTATTTTCACTTGCTACAGGCATTTGCCGGTGCGGATCTCTCTCCCTTGGCTGTACGGGAGAGAGCTCCTGGACCCGTACAGCCACACTGAAGCTGTGTGAGACGGAGCCTCTCCGTTGCTACGGGATTGTAATCTTACTCTATGGAACCGGCTGAGCGATCATCACCGCGGCTGCCAGGCGCATCAGCGCGGCTTGAGGATCGGAGGAATTCAAGGTGGTAGGAGCAGGCTGTGTGGCTTTCTGCCCTACAGGTAAGGCCTTCGGGCTCTGTCGGTCTACTGAGGCCTCCTTTTTGCAGCGGCTGTTCTTGGCGCCAAAATTCTTTGGCGAAGGGGCGGCCATTTTCTCTCTAGGTATTTGGACCGCATGGCGAGAGCTGCAGGGAGCTGCCTGTGTGAGGAAGACAATAGGCAGAATAGCTAGATTTTTGGGCCTAGTGTTTCTTTCTTTTGTTTGTAGGATTTTTGAGACTTGGGGGGGGGGGGTTTCCTCAGCCTTAAGGGGGCTGTTGTCAGTCCTCTTTATTTTTAAGTTTATTCTTAGTTTTATAGGACAGCAGTTTTGGCATTGATCCCTGATACCACATGTTCTTTCCCTCCTAATCATGTCTCTGAGGAGCATGTTAAGTCCCAGGATATTAGGCAAATTGCCAGTTTTTAGGTTCAAGAGCAGAGCCCTAACTTGTAGGTGGAAGGAGGGACAGCCTGGAAGTGTGCTTTTATGTATTCTATAGTGAAAGTTGCCCAAAATTCACAGGAACAGGTTTAGGAAACCTTAGGATATAAAAAAAAAAATAGACTGACAGTTAAACTGTCAACCAAGAAGTGCCTGTGTTACGGTCTATGGCCACCAGAGGGCAGCTGGTACACTCAATAGTGCCTTTCTATGACTGTGTGTATGCAGCCATCAAATTGATCATTCTCTGCAAGTCGGGGAACAAATACTCAGAGCCACCTCATGGGCTCTCAGGGGTTAGTGACTAAACAAGCAGCTGTAATGTAATGTGGGGTTTCTAGTCCCACAGGTGCTCCTTGTGGTCTGGGGCAAGCCACTTAACCCTCCATAGCCCATGTTCCCTGTAAAAAGGTTATCTCCAAGTTATAATGCCCTGTTCAATGTAATTTGTTTGTTCAATGTAAACCGCACTGATGCAGAATAGCGCAGTATATAAGAGAATGTAAATAAATAAAATAATGTTCTGCAAATCAAGATTATATGACCAAGATTTAAAATACAAAATCGTATTACTCATCAGGTTCACACAGGCAGCAACCTCTAAGACCTCCATTTGCAAGGTTGTCGGTGTATCCCACTGCTATTTCTCTGACTGCAGGAAGGCCGGGGGGGGGGGGGGTGCCTGTGTGTGTTTCATAGCTCCACTTAGTATGCCCTTCCCAGGAAATTCTCATCTATTTCTAGAGCAGGATTTCATTTTGTTTCATTTCTCTGGTTATGGTTAATGCACAGCGTTAAGGGGCTGTGTTTGAAGGCTTGGGTCCCACGGACTTCGGTGGGATTTCAAAAAGAAAAATAAACTCTCTTTAGTGAGAGAGAGCCTTGTTCATTTTTAGCTAACACTGTTGATTTATTCAGTGGCCTTTTGCGTCCTGAACCCCAAGGTCAGGACACTGTTTGCTTCCAGGGGTTCTACTTTCTATTTTGCTCTTCAGCTCCCTGGCAGACGCAGCAGGCTGGCAGGGGGTGCGCAACACGTCCTGCAATGCTGAATCCCTCAGAATAAGGGGGGAAGGAAAGCTGGGTGCAGCGGGGGCTGGTAGCTTCTTGCAAAGCTATAGGAGCAGTTCGGGTAATTTTAGCTGATCTGCTTTGATTTCATTGGAGTCGGTGGAAACTTGGTTTTTGGAGGCCTATACTTGTAAATTTTTTTTTTTTTTTAAAGAATCTCCTTCTGCTATCCATAGAAGGTCCTATAACGCGTTAAAGTCGGTTTATATGGCAGGATAATATTTTGGCTTAGCTGCTGTGATATAGCACTATGATCCGCTGTAAACATATTCAAGTTACAAGGAATTATGGTGATAACTCTCTTGGACAGTTGTAACAGGTGCTTGGGTGAGCGCCATGGCCATTCCACAGATGTGAAATGCTCTGCCATAAGCATTATGTCATGAGAGGGGTTTTATAGTTGTGTGGTTTCTTAATGGAAAATATTCCCGTTTAGTTTGGCTTTGCCCAAATTATAAGATTTTACGGTAGATTTGTAATGTCTTAATTTTGGCTATATGTGGTTTAATTTTACATATGGAAAAGGCAGCTCAGCGGAGAGAGGTTGCAAAATAGAACTCTAGCCTTTGAAGCTATCTATGCTCCCATTCCATTTATCAGAGGTTCTCCAGTACGGAGAGTCTCTGCTAGTGTTCAGCGAATGCCTTCATGGGGGCCAGAAGCACGCATCCAGGCTAGTTCTCTAGCAGCAATGGCAGCAGCTCAGATTCTAGTAGGCATACATCATATGCTGGGCTTACAAGATGGCTTCCGCGCTGATCGGCATCAGCCAAGATGGCTGCCGGTTTAGACTGTGAATGTGGAGTCAGCCTGGATGAGGGACTTGCATTCTCTGGAAAATGCCTTGCATACACAGAATCGTTTCAATTCGATCAGCTAATGGCAGGGCACAAGGCACTCTCGCATGTTTTTTTTTTTTTTTTTTTTTTTTTTGCTTCAGTGGTCTAAAAGTGGAGTCTTTTTACCAGGTGGTATAATGGGAACTTGTCTGCAGTTTCTCGGCTTCTTCATTGCTGACTCAATTGCCACTGCGGAATGAGAAAGCTGTATTTCCTAACACCAGGTGCTAGTTGAACTTAAAATATAAAGTCCATCTTTGTGCAGTCAGACGGAATAGGGCGTTACTCTAGCAGGAAGGCCGTGGATTAGTATGCCTGTGTTTGGGATTTCTTTCTACTTCATATTGTTGGCACGGAAAGAGCGTCTCTTAACATATGCTGAAGGAATTTTTGGTTAAGAGATGTCTTTGTGGAAAAAAAAAGTATTCGGCTGTCCTGAATTCACCTGTTCTTGTTTGACATTTTGAGGCTAAGCAGGGGCAGGCCTGGGTACTACGTGGGTGGGTGCACACCTTGCACTACCAGGGGGAGTGGACTCACTGTATGGAAGGGAGCCCTAGCAATCTTCTTTAGTGCAAGATAGGAAAGTAGATGGTTCACTGAAGCGATCGTTGGGGGCAATGCTCTGTCCTTACAAGCTCCCATTGGTGGAGCCTGGGGAGGCGAGAGCATGCGTCAAGTGGTCGCAGTGTTTACGGCAGTCTACTCGCCTGGAACAGGAAAGGATCAGGGAGTTGAATTGACTAGAGCCTGACTTGCTTTGTGGCAAATGTGCGTTATGGCTTAATTTGAGCGCTAGCTAATATTATTGGCTTCCTTGGGATTCACCTGGAGATCTCTCTGGTGGAGGAATGGGGCAGCTGATGGTTCGTCCAAGTCGAGGCTCAGTAAGCTCCCATTTAAGTCTTTGTCTTGTCCTTTCCCCGTGGGCTCTCATAGGGCAACTAGTTGGCGTATCGAGGTTTTTGGGGAAAGGTACTCTTGGTAGCGCCCGGTTGGACGAGACGGCCATACTAGGCTGATCTCATTCGCCTACTCGACAGGCTTTTCCTAGAAGTTTCTGGTAGCGGATGTTCTGCTGCGGCTAGGTCCGCGACGAATGTCTCAGGTGGATCGGTGCCCGCCTACGGTTTGGCCTTTGAATGGGCGGGGCTGAAGAAGGGGGGTTATTCTGCAGCAGTCTTCGCCACCTTGTTGAGAGCAGGGAGGCAGGCTGCTTCTGGTATATAGGTCCGTGCTTAGCGCCCTTTTGAAGGCTGCTGTTCACGGTGGCAAGTCCGGGTGACAAAGGTGTCTGTATCCTTGGTCTGAGTTCTCTGCAGGACAGTGTCTGAAGGAACTAGCGGCCAGTTCCTTAGAGGGTCCAGCGAGTGACTGTTTCCGGCTGTAGAGGTTCTGTGGAGGGACTAGCGCTAGGTGTTCGGATCGATGTGTAGCGTTTCCTTAAGTTGGGACCCGACTGCGCTCCTCAAGGAGAGTTCAGGTGCTGCCGGGGGATCCCGATTGGGCCTTAGAGGCGTTAACTAAAGAGCCCTTTGATTCTTTACTCCAGGAGTCGGTAAAGGATTTGCTGTTATAGACAGTGGCTTTGATAGCTCTTTGTTTGGTGCGACGAGTTTCGGAGTTTCAGGCATTGTCATGTAATGAGCCGTTTTAACCCTTTCTGGATAGAGGGTGGTATTTGCGAGCAGTCCTGTCGTCCATCCTAAAGGTGGTATCTGATTTTTCTCCTGAGCCTACTGGTTTCTCTTCCAGTTCTCAGTTTTTCTGGAAGGGGAGGTTTTTATTCGTAGCTTACGCCGATAGGAAACATAAAATGCAGAGTGCGGCGTTCGTTTCTTTGTTTTTGTGCGTTGGTTAGAGGTCTCTGCAAAGGGGAAGCAGCAGCGAAGGCGGCCATTTCGCACTGGGTTAAGGCGGTGGTTGCCTCAGCTTTCTGGTGGCGAGGTTGTATGATTCCGGGAGGCTTTCTGACTCTTGCTACCAGGGCGCAAGCAGCTTCATGGGTGAATCACTGTGTCATTACACCAGGGGGGATTGGTAGAGCAGCTTCCAGGTCGTCTCTTCATTTCCTCAGTAACCTCTACTGCCTAAATGTTTTGGCAGTAAAGGATGCCTGTTCCGGGTCGACGGTGTGGTGAGTTGGCTGGATAGGTCCCTCCCAATGCTTATGCTCTGTTACATCCCAGAGGTGGAGGACTAAACTGGAGGAATGATAAGGAAATAGAAATTACACTTACCTGGTAATTGTCGTTCCTTGAGTGACGATAGTTTAGTCCTCATTCCCGTTCAGGGATGTGATTTCTTCAGAGTTTATTTTCAGGCGGAGTGGAGCATCAATCTCAAGGAGTAGACAGATCCTTTCAGTTTCTAGATCGCAGTGAGTATCCCTTTCTGTTTCTTCCTTTTCTCTTATTTAAACGAGGGGATGGTATAGGAAACGTGTTTGCATGGGGGGACGTGAATGTAAAGTTTAAAAATAAGAAAAGAAAATATAAGACGGATATGGTTAAAAAGGTTGAGGAATGGGGAGTTATTTAAAGTTATGGTATAGTTATTTGTTGTTCCTTTGAGTTTGCTTTGTCAATAGTACACTGGAGGCTGATGGGAGATACCAGCAGGCTATATCCAGTGATGTCACGACTTTGACATGTCCAGTCTCCAAGCTGCAGGAAGAGGTGCACAACCCAGAGGTGGAGGACTAAACTGTTGTCACTCAAGGAACGACAATTACCAGGTAAGTGTAATTTTCTATTTTCTCAGTGAGTTTAGCCACTGTGCTAGATGCGGTCTACTTGAATTCCAGCAAAGCCTTTGATACGGTTTCTTAAGAACATAACAATTATCATACTGAATCAGACCAAATGTCCATCAGGCTCGACAACCTGTTTCCAGCAGTGACCAAGCCAAGCCACAAGTACCTGGCTGGATCCCAAAAAGTAGCTAGATTCCATGCTGTTTACCCCTAGGGATAAACTCTCTTGCTTTCTCCAGATCTACCTTAGACAGTCTGACTTTCTCCAGGAGCTTGTCCAAACCTTCTTATAAAACCATCTGTGCTAACTGCTTTTACCACATTCTCTGGCAATGATTCCCAAAGCTTATCTATGCATTGGGTGAAACAGTATTTTTTCCTATTTATTATAAATGCATCACTTTTGTAACTGACGTGTGCCCTACTTTTGTACCCCTTTTTTTTTTTTTTTGAAACTTTTACTTTTTAATTAGTTTTAATCTAACATACACATTGCACAAAAAATGAATTAATATTCTAACACTAATATACTTTAAAAATCCTTCCCACGTGTGGTACAGATACTATCCATCAGAACCATTCTTATGCAACCATTCTTATGCTACAGAAATACCAATATGACACATTAGACATGCAGTATTGATGCCCATATTCCCATATTTTTCTCACAACCTTTTCTATGCACATGCATAGTAACATAGTATATTACGGCAGATAAAGACCAGCCTGGTCCATCTAGTCTGCCCAGCAAGGTGGCAAGAGTAGGTGTGCCTGCTGCTCCATGCAGGTCACTCCTCCCCATGCCGTTTAGGGGTGTACCCACTGCTCCGTGCAGGTCACCTCAACTTAAGATATCAGAGACAGTTAAGTTTATTTTGATTTTATCCTATTTCTATAAAGGGATCCACTGTATCTGTCCCATTTCATTTTGAATTCTGTCACTGTATTTGCCTCCGCCACTTCCATCAAGAGGCATTCCAAGCATCCACCACCCTTTCAGTGAAAAAGTATTTCCTGACATTGCCTTTTGGTTTACCCCCTTGCGGCTTTGTGTTATGCTCTCTAGTATTACAGCTTCCCCATCTTTGAAAAAACGTTTTTGTTCATTAATACTCAAGTATTTAAAGGTTTGTATTAAATCTCCCCTGTCCTTCCTCTCCTCTAGAGTTTACATATTTAGGTCTTGGAGTCTCCTTTTCCATATGTCTTCTGGCGCAGGCTCCAAATCATTTTGGTCGCCTTCCTCTGAACTATTTCCAGTCTTTTTATATCCTTTCCAGATATGGTCTCCAAACTGAACATAATATTCCAAGTGAGGCCTCACCAGCAACTTGTACAGTGGCATTAGTACCTCCTCCTTTCTGCTGGTAATTCCTCTCTGTATGCAACCCAGCATCCTTCTGGCTTTGGCCACCGCCTTGTCACACTGTTTCGCCACTTTGAGATCTTCAGAAACAATCACTCTGAGGTCCTTCTCCTGGTCCATACACCCTATTGCCCCCTGTCTCGTACAGTTCTCTTAGATTTCTAAATCCCAAATACATGACACTGCAGTTCTTCACATTAAATCTTAACTGCCAAGCATTAGATTATTCTTCCAGCTTTTTTAGATCTCCTCATGTTATCCACTCCTTCAGGGAAGTCCATTCTGTTGCTTGTCCCGGGGTAAGCAGTGGATTTCCCAGGTCCTCTTTAATAATGGTTCCTTATCGTTCCTCCAGTTCAGTCCTCCACCTCTGGGTTGTGTACCTCCTCCTGCAGCATGGAGACTGGACAAGTCAAACTCGTGACATCACTGGATATATACTGCTGGTCTTCTCCCATCATCCCCCAGTGTGTCCAGTCTCCATGCAGCAGGACAACGTAGTGAGCTTGGTGCTGGGCTCACTCGAGAAACAGATAAGGAGCAGTTAGAGTAGATTGCGATTAGTTTTGGTTTTTACTTGCATGCTAATATATTAGTTCCTGTCGTCTTAAATTTAAAAAAAAAAAAAAAGGGGAAGCTAACAGTCTGGTTTGAGCCACCCATGCCTCTCTACCCTTCTCCTGTCTGCAGTTTTGTCTTCCCTAGCAGTTCTCTCCTGCTTTCCCATATGGAGGAGAGCTCTGCACAGTACACGGCGATCCTCCACCGGTCCCGGGATGCCGATCTTCTTCAGAACATGGGAAAGAAGAGAGATGCGCTCGCTCTGCAGCTGGCCGCTCGCTCCAGCGCTGAGCGGGGCCGCATGGGCTTGAGCAGCTCAGAGTACAAAGGAGTGAATCACAGTAAGAGAAAAGCGTGGGGGAGCCGTGCGGGGAAGGATCTGCGAGCCGGAGAAGCTCAGCGCTCACCGTTTAAGCGGGAGGTGTTTGGTGCTATTTCGGGGCATTTTGCTGTGGTGGCCATTTTGCCTGCATGCTTTGCTGCGTGGCAATTCCCTGCGGCTCGGCTCCTAGCGGAGTTTAAAATTAAGGTAGTTGAGTTAATTAAGTTAGTTTAACTGTAAGGAATTGGGACTCCCGGGTACGTGCCCTTTTTCATTTGTTTTTATTTGGCTCATGTTCTGACAGCTAGGCTTTGGAAGATATAGTCAGAGTTTTTCCTTTCAAGTTAATTTAATCTTCTCCACTTCAATCATGGGCGTTTTGACGGTGAAACAGGCCGGCTGAAGCACGCACCGTTGATTCCCGCACTTTTGTGAGCACGAGGCAGCCTAAGTTTTTTTTACTACGGCCACAGTCTCAGTCCTTTTTGAACCGCCTAGCCTAGCGATTTTAATTATTTCCTTAATTTATGTTTTTACTTTCAAGTTAATTTAATGTAATTTATCTTAGTTATTTGGGTTTAAAAAAAGGGGGGTTATATTTCAGGAGTTGGTTCCTTCATTCCGGGGGGAGATTAATTGTATTTGGGAGCTAATGGGAGACAGCGGGTCCTTATGTGTTTTTTTTAATCAATTTCCACTTTCATCCCCTGGATTTCCTGGCAAGAGACATTGAGAAGGAAGAATATTCCTACGATCTTCAGCATTGGTGCTGTGGAGTATTTCCTATCCTGAAGCAAGCCAGCCAGCCTTGACACTGCTTAGCTTCACAGCTCAACTGCAGTGTAGATTACTGGGGGACCCTACCCCCAAAACGGACCCCTTAGACCTTACAGAGTTAGTTTAATTTACATTCATTTCAAACCTGTTTCCTAGTTACCTTCTTCTCTGGATTAGTATCCTTTTCTTAGCAGGGGCACTAGATAATAGCAGTGGGGGAAACAGTTCCATTATTTGAGAAATGGCTAGGGAATTTAGAACGGAGTTCTTTTGATCCGGCAGGGTGCTTATCCATCCTCTGAGAGGAGAAGTACAAATATTTAAAAAAAAAAAAATTACATTCGCACCCAAAATCAGGGAGATACACACATCCATTTTGCTCCTTGGGGCTCTTTCTCTGAGGTTCTGCCTCATAGCTGTTAGCTCAGGTATATATTCAAACCTTTTGGATGTTCATGCTTTTCCCTTGGCCTGGGATTCATAAGTTTCTGGTAGGATTGAAACAGGGCAGTATTTGAATGGGGAAACTCCCCCACTGCATTTAGGCGTGATTTCTTCTTATTCAGACCCGCATATTTTTAACCCCGGCTGTGTTTTGGGTGCCGGGGGATTGAAGCGGTATGGAGCAATTTCTTCCTAGGGGGCCATTTGCAGTTTCCTTTTTAGTTTCAGTTAATTAGATTTTATTTTAATTACTTCAAAGGCTATGTGAAGGAGCCTGTGGAGGTGTACTGTGCTGGGGATCCGATTACATACCCGGGTCCAGAGGGAGTTTCTGGGGAGTGTTCCCAACCCTTCTCACCATGCCGGCAGACCACCGTGCCTGGTATGGGATGATATCAAGGGATGTGACTCCCACCTAATCCTTAAGCATTCCTGGGGTTATGCAGCTCAAAACATATTTTGTGCACAATAGCTTGATGCAGACAGGTGAGGAAAGGCCTAATTTCGATAGGCCATGGTTTTTACCGCGCACATTTCAGAGTGCTGCGTGCCTGGTCAGGTGATCTAAACGGTTGATACTTGGTTGCTTTCTCCTTAGAAGGATCTGATAGACAGGAATAAAGATGTTTTAAAAAAAAAAAAAAGAAAAAGAAAAAGTGCATATAGGTTTGTAGCAGCTTCAGTTCTGTGGAAAACAGGAGGCACCTACATACAAGAAATGTATCTAGTTAGAAAGATAGTGGATAGAAAGCAATACGATTTTTTCATCTGTCTATGGTCCATAAGTAACCGCTCGTTTGGGAGTACCTCAACGAGGTACATATGCTTCCAGAGCTCAAGGGTTTCGGGACTTTCAAAGTGCAGGAAGCACTTCCGCGACTGCCTGAAAATCACAATGAAGCAAGGTGGGCCCAGGTGGCAGTTCAGTCGATAGGAAGAAGTCTTCGGGAGTTTTCTTCCTACCGGGTTCTGGATAACGGCAGGGCAATGGGTATTGGAGGGGATACCTTAGAATTTGCTCGCCCGGTGTTAGATCTCAAGGAATTAAATCGCTGTCTCCGAGCGTTCTCTTTTTTTGAATGGAACCGTTGCAATCGGTAGTGGTAGCGGTCCCACAGGGGGAGTTTAACATCCCTAGGTCGTACTGTGACATACTTACATATTTCAATACGGGCAGCATATCAGAGGTTTCTAAGGTTTGCCTTCCCGTGGGGGAATTTTCAGTTTCGAACCTTACCCTTCGTCTTGGCACTTGTGTTTTGGCGACGGCCCCGCGTACCTTCACCAAGGTTATGGTGGTGGTGGTGGCGGCGGCTTCGCGGAAAGAAGGAATTTTTAGTTCACCCTTGTCTCGACGATTGGCTGATTCGACCTCAGTCCTGGGCCGAGAGTGTCCGGGTTACGGACAGAGGTAAAAAAAAAAAAATTCTTCAGGCTCTCGGCTGGGTAGTCAATGCGGTCAAAAGTCGTTTAGCCTGAATCAAGTCCTAGAGTACTTCGGGTTACGGTTCAACTACCAATAGGGAACAGTGTTTCTTCCGGAGCGGAGAGGTCAGGCTCTTCAACAGCTAGTATGCAGGTTTTCTGGTGGATCCACTGCCACCGGATTGGAGCTATCTTCGGCCACTTGGGTCAGTGGTGGCAACGCTGGAGGTAGTTCCGTAGGCCAGCTTGCATGCGCTGCTCACAAAGGTCCTTATTAAGATGATTGTCGCACCAGATCTATTCTCTGAACAAATGTCTCCCATGTACTGCACAGGTCAGGCGATACCTTCATTGGGGGCTCGTCCCAAGAGATCTTGCGGCATGCATGCTGCTGGAACATCCATTGTGTCTTCCGATGTTGACAGATGCGAGTCTTGCATGCTAGGGAGATCATTGCAAGGATTTTTTCGCACATGATGTTTGGAGCGAACAGGAGCTCCATTGGTCGGCCAACCAGTTGGAGCTGAGGGCGGTAGCGCTGGCGCTTCAAGCATTCGATTCCAAATTGAAGGATTGGGCAGGGCGAGTGCTGGCCGACAATTCTGGAACAGTGGCTTACCTAGACCGGCAGGGGGGCACAGGCAGTGCGGCCATGGAAGAGGAATCAAAGGCTCTGTTCGTCTTGGTGGAGCCTCGGCTGCAGATGCTTTTGGCGGCGCACTTTGCAGGATCAGACAAGGTGATGGCAAATTTTCTCAGAGGAGTCCGGGAGGATGCCGGACAGTGGGAGCTTCATCCGGCTGTGTTCGCACAAATAGTGATCAGATGGGGGTCCTCCGATCATGGTTCTCATGGCAACCTTTCATTTGGCCAAGGAGAATCGTTTTCACAACAGAAGACGAGAGAGGATGTTGTAGGGCATCGATGCTCTGATGCAACCATGCCCTTCGCCCAGTCTTTTCTAGGGCCTTCCCTCGTGGCGCTCATAGGACAAGTGATTCAGCGCATCGAGGCGCTTCAGGGGAGAGTGGTGGTGCTGATGCCAGATTGGCCAAGGCGTCCATGGTGTGCTAACCTGGTCAGGTTGCTGGACGGGAAGCCTTGGCGATTGCCCGCAATGGCGAATCTGTTGACCCGGGGTTCTCTTCGTAGGTCTTAGGAGGGTCGATTCTCGGTTTTTCCTTTGTTGCAGGCTGCGGCCTTCTCGCAGAATGGGGATCCCTTCCGGGAGCTCAATTTTTGCCCTGAAGGCGTTGACTAGAGAACCTTTTGAGCCCTAGTATCAGGTTTTGCTCTAGGATTTGATTTTAGAAACAGTGCTCTTAGTGGCTATTTGTTCAGCTCGCCGAGGGTCGAGTTTACAGACCTGGTCTTGTCTAGAACCGTTCTTCTCTTTTTCTAGGGAAAAGGTGGTTTTGCGGGTAGTTCCGTTCTTTTTGCTCAAAGTAGTTCTCCTTTCTCATGAATCAGTCGGTCTCATTACCAGTTCTGTGATCCTCGGAGGATGCTTCAGTTCGCAGACTGAAAATCGGATTGTATCTTTGTTCTTTCAGGGGTGAAACAGCAGCCAAAGCTCCAATATCCAATTGGATCCAGGAGGCAATAGCATTGGCATATCTCTTGCTGGACCGTCAGGTGCCTGTGGGGCACGTGACTTCCTGGGCGGAGCGTAGTTTGGTTCCGCCGGTGGAGATTTGCAGAGTGGTGATAGTCGTTCTTCCATACCTTCAGTAAGTACTATCATCTGGATGTTCAGATGGCGAGTGATGCCTGTTTTGAGTTGACGGTGCTGCGACCCGGCTGGAAAGGTCCCTCCCAATGATTACTGCTCTGTTACATCCAAGAGGTGGAGGACTGAACTGGAGAAAGGATAAGGAAAGGAAATGGAAATTACACTTACCTGGTAATTGTTCCTTGAGGCACTCCAGTTCATTTCTCAATCCCGCCCGGGGATGAGCTATTCAGACATGGTTCTTCAGTTTTGGAGAGGGTTTTCAATCACTAAGAGTGTAATAGGTCTGATATGCCGTGTGTTTGTTTTTTTGTTTTGTTTTTTTTCTCTGACCTCTTTTGGTCTTCCTTCTTTCTGGCTGTCTTTTCTCCGATCTAGGGGGAAGAGGACAGGGGCAAGAAGGAGGTGGTTGCTTTCCCCTTTATTTTAGGGGATTTTAGTTTTTAAAACTTAAAGGTTAAGTTTTAGAGTTGTATTTAATTCTTTAGCTACTTATTTGTTGCTCCTTTGAGTTTGCTTTGTCAATAGTTCACTGGGGGGTGATGGGAGAAGACTATTAGTGTATATCCAGTGATGTCACCAGTTTGACTTGTCCAGTATCCATGCTGCAGGAGGAGGTACACAACCCAGAGGTGGAAGACTGAACTGGAGTTCCTCAAGGAACAACAATTACCAGGTAAAGGGTAATTTCCATTTTATGCACCTTTCCTCAAAGAACTTGTCCAAAACTTTTTTTTTGTAATTCATGGCTTTATTAATACATCAACATACACAGGATTCCATATTAGAATACCCCACATCCCATTTTTAGCTCCATTTTTATAAACATTTTCCAACAGAACTTCCTATCTATCCCCAGCAATGTATTCAGATTATCAAATAAGAAATGCTCTTCCCCTCAACTTCTAACCACCTCTACCCCAACAGAGGTCTCATACTTCCCTCAGTCATGCGCCTTCAATCCCCTTTTTTTTTTTTTTTTTTTTTATTCAAACCATATAGCCTCACAAATGATTTCCATGTTTGTTCAAATCTTACTTGACCTTTCAGACGCACACGTCACCTGCTCCATGTTAGAGATCCCACATCCGAACAAGCCATCGGGCCAGCGAGGGCACTCCTGCCTGCCTCCATGCTGAGGCCAAATTTAGTTTAGCTGCATTCAAGCAATGCCTTATCAAGGCCAACTGTGAGGCCGCGGCCCCCGGTATAGTTTTGTGCAGCAGGTAAATGCCTGGATCCCAAGGTATGGTCAACCCCAACATGGCATGTACCCAATACTGGATTCTCTTCCAATAAGCCTGACCTCCAGGGGCAGCTCCACCAGATATGGGCTAAAGTCCCTTGAGCTCTACACCCTTGCCAGCACAACCCACTCTGTGCAGGGTAAGCTTTTGCCAACCGCACTGGAGTCATATAACAGCCATACATAATTTTGTAATTAATTTCCCTGGTGTTTACCGCCACTGATCTCCACCATAGGCACCCCTCTATTTGCTCCCATTGTTCAATGTAATGCAATTGCAAAGCCTGGATCCACTGAGTTCTATGCTTCCCTACCTTAAAGGCCTGGTTTTACTGACACACATATAGTAAAAGACCAACCCCCTCATGGTGCACCGTTCCTCACATAAGAACATAAAGATATGCCATACTGGGTCAGACCAAGGTCCATCAAGCCCAGTATCCTGTTTCCAACAGTGGCCAATCTAGGTCATACGTACCTAGCAGTTTCCCCAAAAGACACAGGTTCTGCAATGCTTGTACTAGGTCAAGCATTGATATCCTGGGTCCCTTCTTAATAATGGTTTATGGACCTTTCCTCCAGGAACTTGTCCAAACCTTTTTTAAACCCAGCTACACTAACAGCCTTTACTACATCCTCCGGTAACAAATTCCAGAGTTTGATTACACGTTGAGTGAAAATATTTTCTTTTATTAGTCTTAAATAGTTTACCCTGTAGCTTCATTACATGTCCCCTAGTCTTCCTATATTCTGATAACGTAAAGAGTCGATCTACGTTTACCTGTTCCACTCCGTTCATTAATTTATAGACTTCTATCATATCTCCCCTCAGCCATCTCTTTTCCAGGTTAGAGCCCTAACCTTTTTAGCCTTTCTTCATAGGAGTATCCTTCCAGCCCCTTTACCATTTTGGTGGCTCTTCTCTGAACCTTTTCTAATAACGCTATATCCTTTTTAAGATACGGCGACCAGAATTGCACACAATATTCAAGGTGCGGTCTCACCATGGAACGATATAGAGGCATTATAATATCTTTTGTTTTATTTTCCATTCCTTTCCTTATGATACTTGGCATTCTATTTGCTCTCTTGGTTGCTGCTGCACACTGGGCCGAGGGTTTTAACATGTGATCCACAATGACGCCTAAATCTTTTTCCTGGGTGGTGGTTCCTAATGTGGTACCTTGCATCGTGTAACCATAGTTTGGGTGGTTCTTCCCTAGGTGCATAACTTTGCACTTGTCCACATTAAATTTAATCTGCCATTTTGATGCCCAGTCTTCCAATTTATCAAGATCCTCTTGCAATTTTCCACAATCCTCTTGGGTTTTAACAACTTTAAATAGTTTTGTGTCATCTGCAAATTTGATAACCTCACTCGTTATTCCACTTTCCAGGTCATTTATGAATATGTCAAAGCAGCGGACCCAGCACAGATCCCTGGGGTACACCACTATTCACCTTTCTTCATTGGGAAAATTGGCCATTTAGCCCTACCCTCTGCTTTCTATCTTTTAACCAGTTCTTGATCCACAGTAGTACACTGCCTCCTATCCCATGAATCTTTAGTTTTGCCAAAAGTCTCTGAGGGACCTTGTCAAAGGCTTTCTGAAAGTCCAGATACACTATATCAACCGACTCACCTTTTGTCCACCTGTTTATTCACACTTTCAAAAAAACATAGATTAGTAAGACAAGATCTTCCTTGTCTAAAGCCATGTTGGCTGTCTCCCATTAGGCCATGACTATCTACATGCTGAGTAATTTTATTCTTTATGATGGTTTCTACCATTTTTCCTGGTACTGACGTGAGGCTCACGGGTCTGTAGTTTCCCGGATCACCCCTCGAACCCTTTTTAAAATCAATCTTCAGGTATTAGAAATGATTTTAATGATAGTTCAGATTACTAATAGCAGGTCTGCAATCTCATATTTCAGTTCTTTCAACACCCTTGGATGTAAACCATCCGGCCCAGGTGATTTGTTACTCTTCAGTTTTTCTAATAGTTGTAATAAATCTTCCCAATGTATCGATATTTCCTTCAATTCTTCCGCACCTTTAAATACCACTTCAGTCATGGGTAACATCCCTACATCTTCCTCAGTAAAGACCGAAGCAAAGAATTCATTCAGTCTCTCTGCTATCGCCTTGTCGCCTCTTAGTGCGCCTTTAACTCCTTTATCATCTAATGGTCCAAATGACACTCTCTCAGGTTTTTTGTTACGAATGTACTTGAAAAAATCTTTATTTCGTGTTTTTGCTTCTGCAGCAAGCTTCTTCTCAAATTCTCTTTTTGCCGCCTTTATCCATGCCTTGCATTTGACCTGCCAGTGCTTGTGCTGTTTCCAGGTTTCATCGTTTGGCTCTTTTCCATCTCCTGAAAGATGCTTTCTTGGCAACATCCTCTCTGACCTCACCTTTAAACCATGCTGGCAGTTTTTTGGACTTCCTTCCACTTTTCTTAAAGCGTGGAATACAGCTGGTCTGGGCTTCCAAGATAGTATTTTTTTTAACAACACCCAAGCTTGATGTAAGTCTTTAACCTTTGCAACTGCTCCTTTTCGTTTTTTTCTTAACTATTTTCCGCGTTTTATCAAAGTCTCCCTTTCGAAAGTTAAAAGATAGTACTGTGGATTTCCTTACTATCCCTCCTCCACTAATTAAATCAAAGGCGATTATGCTATGATCACTATTGCCAAGTGGCCCCAACACCCTTATTTCTTGCACTAGATCTGGTGTTCCACTAAGGACTAGGTCTAATATGGCTTCCCCTCTCGTCGGTTCATGGACCAGCTGCTCCAAGAAGCAGTCATTTATGTCATCTAGGAACTTTATCTCCCTAGCATGTACTGCCGTGACACTGACCCAGTCGATACTGGGGTAATTGAAATCGCCCATTATTATTACCGCGCTGTAACTTTTGTTAGCTTCCTTGATTTTCTTTGAGCATTTCATCGTCCATTTGTTCATTCTGGCCAGGCGGTCGATAGTACACCCCCATCGCCTTCCCCTTTTTACATGGAATTTCAATCCATAGATTCTACAGCAAAATTTGTTTCCTGCAAAACTTTAATCCTTTCTGACTCAATGCCCTCTCTAACATAGAGCGCAACCCTTCTACCAATTTGATCAGCTCTATCATTACGATATAGTTTGTACCCAGGTATCAGTGTCCCACTGGTTGTCCTCCTTCCACCATGTCTCTGAGATTCCAATCACATCTAACCTCTCATTTAGTGCTATATATTCCAACTCCCATCTTATTTTTTAGACTTCTAGCATTTGCATACAAGCATTCTAGAGAATGTATTTTCTTCATATTAATTTGGCTATTGGTAGACATGGGTAATTTGGGATCTTTTAAGCTCTGTCTGCTCTATACTCGAGGGCATTTGGGCTACTTTACTCTTTTTTTGGAACCTCTCTGCTTTTGGTAGTATCCTTCAAGGATACATTCTTCTGAACCATCTGCTCTTGGGCGACTGTCGGCTTTCCCCTATCTCCTTAAAGGCTAATGCCAGCAGCCTGGTTCCATCCCGGTTAAGGTGAAGCCCATCCCTTCGGAAGAGCCCCTCCAGTTCCTAACAAAGCCAAACCCCTCATCTCTGCACCATTGTCTCATCCATGCAGTAAGACTCCGGAGCTCTGCCTGCCTTTTGGGTCCTGCACGTGGAACGGGAAGCATTTCGGAGAACGCTACCCTGGAAGTTCTGGATTTCAACTTCCTACCTAAAAGCCTAAATTTAGCCTCTAGAACCTCCCTACCACATTTCCTATGTCATTGGTACCGACATGTACCAAGACAGCAGACTCCTCCCCAGCACTATCTAAGACCTTATCTAGGTGGCGCGTGAGGTCCGCTGCCTTCGCACCAGGCAGGCATGTTACCAGGCGATCCTCACGTCCACCAGCCACCCAGCTATCTACATGCCTAATGATCGAATCACCAACTATAACGGCTGTCCTAACCCTTCCCTCATGGGCACATGGCCCTGGAGAAACCTCCTCGGTGCAAGAGGGTTTTACATCACCTGGAGGACAGGTCCTAGTTACAGGATCACTTCCTGCCACACCAGGGTGATGCTCTCCTGTCACGTGACCTCTCTCCTCCATGGCAACAGGGATGCTGCCAGACTGGAGGTGGGACTTCAGGACTATATCCCTGTAGGTCTCGTCTATGTACCTCTCTGTCTTATGTTTTCCAAGTCTGCTACTCTAGCCTCTAGAGAACGGACTCGTTCCCTGAGAGCAAAGAGCTCCTTGCACCTAGTGCACACGTAAGACCTCTCACCAACTGGGAGAAAATCATACATGTGACACTCAATGCAAAAGACTGGAAAGCCCCCATCCCGCTGTTGGACTTCTGTCTGCATCTTAGTTTTAAGTTTTTGTTTAGATCTTTTAAGTTCTTTACTTACTAAGGGTTGCTATGGATATTTATACCAATAAAACTGCACCTAATACGTTTAATATACCTTGTTCACCTGAAGCTTAATTAATCTCAGGTCCTTAGTGTATGTCTGATTTGTGTAACAAGCTTCACCTGAGAACACCTCCTGTCTTTTAAGATGTGTAAGTACCTATAAAACTACGATTATCCCAGGGGTGGGTGGGTGTGGGGAGGGAGGGAAATAACACTTATTAAAAGAGGGCTGCTACACAGTACCCTGTCCTGTGCTGCTGAGGTAAGCTATATTCTTATTTGATTTAAATTATAGCTCTTTGCTGCTGCTAGGCTCTAACTTATTATGAAATTTAAACTACAGCTCTCTGCTGGGTTCCAACTTTAAGTGTCCAAGCACTTGATTTTTAACTACTTTTCAAGTTGCCCAGTGTAACACCTGGATGTACGAGTGGGCATGGGAGATGGGCAGAGCAAACTCAGTCTGCAGTTCCCAGAAGGACAGTAACCATTCCTCCTCAAAGAGTCGCCCAAGGCGTCTTCGCCCCGCCTTCCTCCAACTCTGAAAAATAACCGAGCGAAACCCTGGGATAAATGCCTTATTGTCTGCGATAAGGGATAGTGGTGTGAGCATATCTCCTTGCCGCCAGAAAAAACGGTCCCAGCTCCAGAAAGTATGTTCCAATCATGGGTCACCCTATCCATCACACTTTGAAGGTTAGCCTGAAAACATAATTGCCTGCCCAGGCCCTCAGTTCTTATTCGCATGCATTCAATGGCTACCCAGCATTTATCATTGGCAGGGTTCATTCACTCTACTCCTGGCCTCACCTGTGCAGCGGCATAGTACCATTTTAATTGAGGCACCCCCAAGCCTTCCCTTTGGCGATGTGCAAAAAGGACTTGTTTTGCTATGCGTGGTTGCTTAGCTTTCCAAACTAATTTCATAAAAAGGTGCTGCCATGTCTCTAGTGCACCATATGGGAGTGCTATTGGCAGTACCTGAAACAAGTATAGGAATCCTGGTAGTATTGCCATTTTGAGTGTTGCAATCCTGCCAAACCATGGCAACAGCAAGTTGGACCAGATTTCCAAATCACGGCGAACTTGTCCCAGAAGGGGCCCATAGTTAGCTTTATATAATGCCCCGGGGTCCATCATCAGGTTCACCCCTAAATAACGCATGGAGTGTTCCACCCACCGAAAGGGAAAGTTCGCTTGTAGCCGCGCACATAGTTCCTGAGGTTGATATTCAGAATTTCCGACTTAGTATAATTAATCCAGAATCTTGATACTTTCAAATAATTCTCTAAGAGACGCATCACATTGGGCAATGAAACCAATGGCTGTCAGGGTCAACAGCTAGTCATTCGTGAAAAAGGCTGTCCAAAACGTTTTTAAATCAGCTATGCTGACAGCTTTTACTACATCCTCCAGTAACAAATTCCAGAGTTTGATTACATGTTTAATGGAAAAATATTTTCTCTTATTAGTCTTAAATGGGTTGCATTGTAGCTTCATTACATGTCCCCTAGTCTTTATACTTTTTGATGGCATAAACAATCGCTCTGCGTTTACCCATTCCACTCCATTCATTAATTTATAGACCTCTTTCATATCTCTCTCCTCGCCGTCTCTTTTTCAGGCTGAAGAGACCTAACCTTTTAAGCCTTTCCTCATAGGGGTATCTTTCCATTCCCTTGACCATTTTGGTGGCTCTTCTCTGTGCCTTTTCTAATTCTGTTACATCCTTTTTAAGATACGGCGACCAGACTTGTGCACACTATTCAAGGTGCAGTCGCACCATGGAGTGGAGGAGTAGCCTAGTGGTTGGGGCAAGGTACTTCAGGCCAGAAGGTCGGGGGTTCAAATCCCACTAGAGGACAGCAGCCTTGGGCCGGAAGGACTGGGGTTTCTAGTCCCATAGGTGCTCCTTGTGGTCTTGGGCAAGCCACTTAACCCTCCATAGCCCATGTTCCCTGTAAAATAGTTATCTCCAAGTTATAATGCCCTGTTCAATGTAATTTTCAGTTTGTTCAATGTAAACTGCACTGATGCAGAATAGCGTGGTATATAAGAGAATTAAATAAAATAGAGGCATTATAATATCTGTAGTTTTACTCTTCATTCCTTTCCTTATGATTCTTAGCGTTCTATTTGCTTTCTTGACCGCTGCTGCACACTGGACAGAGGGTTTTAACATGTTATCCATGATGCCTAAATCTTTTTTCCTGGGTGGTGATTCGCAATGTGGAACCTTGCATCGTGTAACCGTAGTTTGGGTTGTTCTTTTCTAGTTGCATAACTTTGCACTTATCCATGTTGGGAGGAATATAATGTATGGAGGAATATTATGTATATATCAGAAGGAATTTTATATATGTATCAAGACATATCAGGGTTATTACAAGTACACTTGCTGCCAGTGTAGGCCACAGGTCATTTGACCAAATCTGCAGATGAAGCCTTTTAGCTTGCTTATCATGAATGTAGGACACAGGTCATCTGCCAGCTTTGAAAAAAGCATTTTAGCTGAGCTTTGCAAAAAGCATGCACACGTCTTATGGAGAAATTTCTTTTCTTTCATATCCCCTTTTTGTGGAGGTTCTGTAACAATAACCTTTTAACTCTGCAAACAGATGTGCAAAGATGACCCCTTACCCAAATATAATTCAGTCTTGCCTCTGTCTGTCTAACTTTCTATGATATTTTTGGCTATATAAGCTAATGTATACCCTGAATAAAGCTGAGAAGCTTATATCATATCTATGGTGTGTTTATTTGCTGTTCCCAAGCGCTTGTACTTAGAAGCAGGATCCAGGGAGACAAAACCAAATTCATAGCATAAGCATCAGTTGTGGTAACTGAGAGAAAATATCAGTTTGGGTTATTTATTCTATGTATCAGTTACCCCATCTGTTCTGTAGCAACACCGGGTAGGGTACCTCTTCCAGCAGCTTGAAGACAGCTCAGAGTACTTAGGCAGCTGATCTCACCTACCAGTCCCCAGTAAACGCAGGTTCCAAGCAGCTGGAGTGGGTGATCCCAGGTTTTGGACTCACTATAGGGACAGCTAAGTGGCCTATCTATTGTATCTGATTTAATTGGCAGTGATAGTGCAGCTCAACTTGCTCTCTTCCTTGAGAGAACATGGAGGCTCTAAGCTGCAGATTAATATAGCTGGCTAGTGCAAGATAACAAAGAGAGATGGGGCAGAGAAATGTGAGGGTGAGACAACAGCAGCGTTAGACGAGCCCTCTCTGCTGAAAAGAATCAGGCTCCCAATCGCTCCTGGACGTCTGCTGCAGCTCCTGAACCCATCAGCAGGTGAGGAGCCGCGAAGAGAGACAAAGGCAGACAGTATGTGGCTTTCTGTCGGGCTCCCACCCCCCTGCTGAAGCTGGTGTGTGAGGGCTGAGCAGGATGCGGGAGCAGGTGTTCAGAAGAGAACAGACGGTCGCAGGGAGAACAGCTCAACTCTTTTGGCACTTCAGGTCAGAGCCGGCATTCTCCCTCTTCACGATTGCAGCTTCACTAGTCTGCCGCAAACCGCATGGTGTCAGTCCTTTTGAGGAGTTTAGAACAGGAAGCATGCTGCCATTTCCCTGGGTAAGCCTGTCAGAAGGGGCTAGCAACCGAGTGGGGGAGGCCTGCTCTGATGCGGGAATAACTCCTTTGCAGATTTTTTTTTTTTTTTAACTTTTCTCTTTCCCCAGCTGGCCAAGCTCGATTATTAGCAGCAGGATATATATATATAAATAACAAAAGAAGGGGGGGGGGTGTAGTGCAACCTGGCAGGGCAGTGTTTACGGGCATTGACAATACTTCCACCACGTCAGGGGAAATGGCAGGGCATTGATTAGTTTCCTTCCCCAAGCTCTGCCGTGCCAGCAAGGGCCACAGGTGCTGCCTGTGGGGCACACCGGGGCACAGTCTCAGCCTCCAGGAATATGTCGAGGTTGTGAGACAGATGCCCATGCGGCGGAGGAAGACATACAGGACTACACATCTAATTCCAGTTGCGTGGGGCGCTCAGGGGCCTTTGAGGGTGCAGTGCGAGCCATAGGGGGACAGGCTTCACCTCCAGTAGTGGCGATGGCAGCGGTCCAACTCGAGCGAGGAGCAAGCTCCGTGCCACCGGTGTTGGAGCATTGTGCAGTGGACTGCTTCTCTCCCATGCCCTCCACGTTGCAGGTACGATTCAAGTAAGGGGCTCAGGGAGGTTTTTACCCAGAATTTGTACTTCTCAGGCATAAGGCATTCTCCCTGAAACAGGGGGTTAAGGGCACCCCTCTTGCAGGGTCAGAACAAGGGAAGATGCGAGCAACAACTGCTGAGTGGATTCAGGAGAACGAGCCGCTAGCCAGCAGGTGCCACCTTGAGGAGGTCATGGGAGGAAGATATATGGGCTCCCTGCATTCCAAGGATCAGAGGGATGCAGGAGTTGGAAGAAGGTGAGATCCCTCAGCAAGATGAGTCTCATATTGTACAAGTCGTCTACCATGAAGAGTGGCAACGCTAATAGCCCAATTACTTAAAGCTCTTACTATGCCTACCAGAGGACCCTGGAAGAGTATGCTAGGCAGGATCTGCTGTGGCAGGCCATCAGAAAGTCGCAAAACCGTGTTTCCACAGCATCAAGTGATTAAGAGATGATCAGGATATGTGAGACTTCCCAGGGGCTGCTCTGAGGGGGACAAGAGTCATGGCTTGCCTTTTACCCTCTGCCGGAACTCGAGAGAGAGCTCCTCTGTTCCACCAAGGTGGATGCTGCGCTGTCAGCAGTGACCAAAAAGACTACTGTCCCCATAGAGGGTAGTTTGGCCCTCAGGGATGTTGAGGACAGAAAGCTGGATACTTTGTTGAAGCAGGGATTGGATATCAATGCCCTTTCGATACAAGCCTCCATTTGTGGAGCTGTTGTGCCCAGAGCCTGCCCTAGCTGGACACAGGGTGTTCTAGAGCCAGCAGAGCAGCCTCAGGGGCCGGAAGTGGCAAAATTGGAATCTGGAGCCGCTTACCAAGTAGATGCCTTCTGTAGTCTTATCCAAGGGTTCCCATAGACTATGGCCTCCAGTGGTAATGGCACACCACTACTTCTAGTTGTTGAAATGGTCGGCGAAGGTCTCCTCTAAGACGCATGGAGTAAGCTACTGTTCAAGGGCAAGCTTTTGTTTGGAGTAGTATTAGAGAAGCTGTTGAAGGACTTGGAGTCCAAAATGGGGTGCCTGCCTGAGAGCAAGCAGAAACAGGGACACTCCCCGGCACAGGCATGGGGTCAGTCAAGGGATTTTGCTGATTCCACGTGGTGCAGTTTACTCTGTTCCAGAGGGAATGGTTCCCTCTCAGGGACAAGCCGCCTGAGGATTTTGTAGAACGGGACATGGATACCTTGCCATCACCACCACCTCTGTCCTGAAGACAACACAATGAAAAGAGGCGGGTCCAAGCAGTGGTGAAATCCGGAGGGGGTCTGTTGTGGAGCCAAATCAGGTATAGTCCCATATCACATCAGACCTATGGGTCCTCAAAGTTATTTTGGAGGGCTACGCACTGGAGTTCACAAGGCCTCTTGATCCCGCCTTCATACGATACCTAAGCACAAAGTCACTCTTGAACAGTTGCTGCAGGTAGGGGCCGCCAGGGCCAGTGTGGCAGAGGTCGATACTCTGTTTTGTTTGTTTATTTTGTCATGCCAAAAAAGGAGGGTGGGTTTTGGCCTATTCTGGACCTCAAGCATGTAAACAGATGTTTAAGGGTGCCTCGGTTTGACATGTAGACCCTCCGGACGACCGATCAAGCGGGGCAGTTTTCTTACCTCCCTTACCCTCATGGAGGCTTATTTACACATTCCAATTTATTTATTTATTTTTATTTCTTACATACCGCGCTTTTAATCAGTGCGGTTTACAAATGAACAAATTTAAACACAATGATACAATCAGCATTGGTTTTTTACAAAGAACAGGGTACAAAAAACTTGGGGTAAATAGGGTTTAACTATATATAAATAAAAATGAAGCGGTAAATATGGTTAACTATGTACATGGCATTTTGATTAATTACATGGAGGAGGTAATTAGATAAAATTATAGTACAGTATAATACGGTAAGAGTAGAGTGTGCAAGTATGTATATCATGATTTAGCCATTTTCCCCCGGTGTCAAGTGGGAAAGATCAACATACAGATTATGTTCAATCGGAGTTGCTTCAGGGTAGTACATTAGGAACAAATGATGTTTTAAGACTTTTCTCAATGTCATGAGACTAGTGATGGCTCTAATTTCGGGTGGAAGGGCATTCCAGGCTCTGGGTGCAAACAGTGAGAAGGCTCTAGCGGCTGTTGATTTAGAGCATTTCGTAGAGTTTCGGAAGTTCAATGGAATTCAGTGCAGCCGATCTCCTGGCTCTGTCTGTTGGAGTAACCTGTATCATATTGCAGATAGGTGATAGAGATGGGCTCTTTGCAGCTTTAAAGTCATGACCAGGGTTTTATATAGGGTTCTGGCCTGGAGTGGTAGCCAGTGTAAACTCATCAGTATTGGGGTTATATGCTCTTGAGCATGGAGCACCTACGAGAATTCTCACGGCTGCATTCATGGCCAGACGGAGGGGATTTAGGGTAGATTGTGGGAGACCGTGTAGTATGATATTGGCAAAATTGAAGTGTGGTAGTACTAAGGCTTGGAAGATAGTGCGGAAATCTGAGTAGTCGAAGAGGTCGGAGGTTACGTAGGGACCGAATCTTTTGGTAAATTGAGTTTGTTGCTTTCTTGATGTGTACAGACATATCGAGCCGCTGATCTAATGTAATCCCTAAGTATCGAATTGTGGGTTGTGCCTTCAGTTCAATGTTTACATGTAATGAGGCAGGGGGTATGAATGTTGGATTCCTTGTTACAAATAGGACGTCTGTTTTTGTTATGATTTATACGTAAGTTCTGTTTGTGGAGCCAATTTGATACAGCTTCGAAGCAATGAGCTATTGATGTAAAATCTGGTTTTTCTACATTGAATGGAGCATACATCAGGATGTCGTCAGCATATGCTAGACATTGAATGTTGAAGGTACGTATCACATCACAGATTGGCTGCATATAGATATTGAACATTAGTGCGGATAAGGAGGATCCCTGAGGGACACCTTGTTTAAGGGGGAATGGGTCAGATGTTGCATCTCCTGTTCTGACTTGCTGCTGTCTATCAGATAAGTAAGATTTGCACCAGTTCATGGCTAGACCTTGAATACCCTTATCTTTGAGGCGCCGTAGGAGAGTATTGTGGTTTACTGAATCAAATGCAGCCGCTATGTCGAGAAATATGAGAATGAACCCTTGATGAATATTGTCGATGCTTATGATTAGGTTATTGAATAGGGTTGTGAGGAGGGTGTCCACACCATGTTCTTCTCTAAAACCATGTTGTGAGGGGTCCAGGGGAGCTTCTGAGTCAATGTGGTGTTGTATTTGTCGCTGGACTACTTTTTCCATGATTTTTGCTAGTAACGGGATACTAGAGAGAGGTCTAAAAGATTCGACTTCTGTTGGGTCTAGCTTGCTGTTCTTCAGGAAGGGGCGGATGGATGACTGCTTGAGGCTTTGGGGGAAGGATCCAGTTGAGAATGAATGGTTGACAATCTTGCTTATAGTTGGGCTAAGTTCATATCGTAGTTCTTTAATCCACCTAGCTGGGCAGGGGTCGTTAGGTGCAGTAGTTAAGTTAATAGCTGTTATTATTTCTTCAATCTCTTTGTTGGATACTTGAGAGAAATTATCAAGCGTGGCAAGTTGGGTCACATTCTGTGGGGTAGAAGGTGCTGGTGCTGTAAGAATCGAACTAGTCTGAATCATTTTTGATTGTAAGTATTTGGCATAATCCTGAGGGCGTGGCATAGGTGGTTGGGTTGTGGTTGGATCACCTGTTAAGGATTTAACGATATTGAAGAGGTCATGTGGCTTGTTCAAGGACCGCATTAATGTATCTGAGTGGAATTTCTTTCTTTTCTCCATTGTCATCTTTCGGTGAGTTTGTAAGTATGAGTTGTATGAACAGAGTGCCTCAGGAGATCGGGAGGAACGCCAGTGTCTCTCAAGTCTGCGTAGGTGGAGGAGAGATTCTTGAAGTTCGGAGGAGAACCATGGTTTATGTTTTGCTCTTGGTCTTGATCCTGTTAGTAGCAGGGATGCAAGCAGCAGCTTTCAATGTGTTGTTCCATTTGGTTATTAAGTCATCTTGAGAAGGTAAGTCCTTATTGAGTGCAGGTAGAACTCCAAGACTTCAATCTTATCAAATGGACGGAAGCGAGTTTCAAGGGCACTCGGGGGGCGACCTGCAGTATTACTGTTGTTGAAGTGTTCAGTTGGCACAATTCATCCGGAGCACCATCAGTTCCTGCATTTTGCAAACCTAAGGGGCAGTTTCAGCCCCGAGTATTGCCTTTGGGCCTGCCGACGGCCCCGCTCACCTTCACCAAGGTCACTGGTTCATCTTTACCTCGATGATGGGCACATTCCAGCAAAGTCACGAGCGGAGCGAGATTGTAGAGCTTCTGCAGAGCCTCGGCTGGGTCATCAATGTGGCAAAGAGTCGGCTAACCCAGTCGCAGGACCTGGAGTACCTCGGGGTGTGCTTTGGCACACACAACAGAGGGCCAGGAGGCAGTCGCCTTCCTTGTGACATTTATCTTCAGGTACTAGGGACTATGGCAGCTACAATAGAGTGGGTACAGTGGGCATATGCACCCTTTGCGCTGGGCGCTGCTCTGGCGCTGGTCTTCACAATGCAATCTGTTGAGCTACCCTTACCCTGTCAGGGAACAACCTGGAAAGTACTCAGGGGGCGACTATGACGAAACAGCTAGAGGCACGAATGCCTCTGGAATCACCACACTGGCTAACTTTCACAATGGACACCAGTTTTCTTGGCTGGGGAGCATATTGCGAGGGACAGGTGGCCCAAGGTTGCTGGACACCAGAAGAGAGCGGCTGGTCGATCAATCTACTCGAGATGCAGGCAGTATTCCTAGCAGCATAGGATTTTTTTTCCCCACTTCCTACAGGAAAACCGGTTTGGGCTTTCTCCGACAATGCCACCACAGTGGCCTACATCACTCGACAAGGGGGCACAGTAAGTGTCCGCCTGGAAAGCAAAGCCTGCATCCTGCTGGATTTGATGGAGACACATCTGCAAGCCATCTCGGTGGCCCATGTTGCGGGCACGAAGAAGGTGGCAGCAGACTACCTGAGTCGTGTGCTCCTGGATCCAGAAGAGTGGACACTCAATGACAGTCTTCTTGCAGATAACGCAGATGGACATGCCCATAATGGATCTGATGGCGACCTTGGCAACGGCCAAGGCGAACAGCTTCTTCAGCAGGCGATGGGAGAGATTGGTGAAAAGGCCTAGACGCTCTAGTGCAGAGTTGGCCAATGGGGGGACTGCTCTGTTTACCTCCTGGGTTGCTCATTGGGCGTGTCGTACAGCAAATCGAGGCACACCGAGGGCGAATGATTCTCATCACCCCCGACTGGCCTAGTAGACCATAGTATGCGGAACTCATCAGAAGGATGGTGGTGCGGTCAAGGCGCTTGCCGGTCCTGCTCCAGGGGTCTGTTTGGATGCCTCATGTGGATCGATGCTGCCTTACGCCATGGCTCTGGATAGGGCTCAGTTGAACAAGCGAGGCTACTCTGCTCCAGTAATTTCTACCTTGTTAGAGGTGCAGAAGCAGTCGGCATAGTTGTCATGTCAGTCATATGTATCTTCAACATTTTTGAAACCTAGTGTGGGGAGTGCCAGTGCCAGCCTCTATCAGTGTCCATGCCTGAGGGTTTTAACCTTCCTTCAGTCAGGCCTGGTCAAAGGGTTGCCTGCAGTTGCTTGCTGGTGCAGGTGGTGGCAAGAATTTGCTACTAGGGTGATTTTTCTAGGGGGTGTCCTTAGGGATGCACCCGGAGGTGGTATGGTCTCTGAGAGTTCAAGCAGCTCATCCCACTATAGCTGATGATGGTTCCTTCCTGGGACATCAACTAAGGGGCTTGTTTACAAAGCTGTGGTAGCGGTTCGCGATCGTTATCGGAGCCATGGCTCCGATAACGATCGCGAATCGCTACCGCAGCTTTGTAAACAAGCCCCTTAGTGTTGTCAGGTGAGGCGGAGGAGCCGATGAACTTCTGCACCCTGAAGGTCTTGACACTTTAAGACTGGATTCCTGGTGGCCATCTGCTTCATTCATAGGATATCAGCTTCAAGCACAGTCCTGTCGTGAATTTTTCTCCATTTCCAAAGAGAAGGTGGTCTTGTGTTCGGTTCCATCGTTTTTACCTACGATGCTCTCTGCTTTTCATGTTAACCAACTATTCACCCTGTCGGGGTGTTTTGGGGGCATCAGAGGGGGCCTCGGACCTGCAGTAGCGCCAGTTGGATGTGCATTGAGTGTTTCGGCGCTATTTGAAAAGTACAGAGCCTTTGCAAAAGTCGGACAGCAGGTTGTTTAGAGGTCCTGCATTTCTGCTACAGTGGAGAACAGGGCCCCAGGTTTTGTACCACCAGCAGAGGTTTGTAGGGCGGTTACTTGGTCATCTCTTCAGACCTTTGAAGCATGACCACCTGGTTGTGCAGGCTAGGGGGACACAAAGTTGGGCACATGGGTCCCTCCCGAGTGTAATACTGCTATGGTACATCCCAGAGGTCGGGACTGGATTGGAGGGACGATAAGGAAGGTGAAATTACGCCTTACTTGCTAATTGTCTTTCCTTGAGGAACTCCAGTCCAGTCCCGGATCCCTCCCTGATAAAGTAATTGCAACAGTCTGGCGATCCTGGCCCAGGAGAAGAGTTTGTTGTGTGAGAGTGGTCCAGCACATAGTACCAAGGAAGGAAGTCTGTCAGAGCTTGCAACAGGTGGGCCAATCAGAAAATTGACAGGTATGCCTTCTTTTCTTCCTTGCTGCTGGAGAGTCCCTGAAGAAGTGGATGGGTCTGTTTCCAGTTTCTGGTCTTTGTTTTGGAATATGATTAATGTAGTTCTATTTTGACTTTTGTTGCTCCAGTGAGTCTGCTTTGCCAATAAGCTACTGGGGCTGGTAGATGGGGCCAGCTGTCTAAGTACTCTGAGGTCGTCATGGATGACATGCTCAGTCCCCAAACTGCTGGAAGAGGTACACTACCCAGAGGTTGGAATTGGACTGGAGTCTCTCAAGGAAAGACAGCAGGTAAGGCCTAATTTCACCATCAAGGCCACTTTTTCCTTCGTGAGTGTAGAACTAGACAATTTTTTCACATCTATAAAGGCACGTAATTGCTCAGGAAAAATAACTTATATCTTACTTCAAGGAAATTAACAATACATTTGCAAAGATATCTAAGAAAAAAAAGTAGCACCTAGTGCCACAGTCTCCTGTCACATTGCCAGAAACTTATTAAGTACATGTGTCTTAACACTATTTGCATTCATTCATGTATGTATGTATCCAACTGTTCTTATATACCACCTTTTCCTTAAATCAAGATGGTTTACATTGAACTCTGTTTACATCCAGCGCAATACCTGGAATACATTATAACAGCCAGAGGGCCCTTTGGTGTGGCCCTTAGGCAGAGGCCACTGACGGAGGCCACTCTTCATCAGGCTGACATTGATCACGAAAATGCAAGTAAATATTTACTCAAACAACAAAGCTGTAATCACCACAACATAGGCCTTAAATCTAACCGTAGATTGGCACCTACTGCTTATGGTATATTGTATATTGTATTCTGTCATCTCCAATTATTCTCTGACATAGTTACCAACCAAGACTTCACCTTTGACCACTTCCATTCCATACACACAAAATGGCCTTATCTTGTTCTTTTACAATTGCCCTTTATCTCCTTGTCTTAGGACTAGGAACGTTACTAGTCTACACTCTAGCCACAAGCATATTCCAATGGTACACAATTATAGAAGACGGTGGCAAGACACCCCCTTCTACAGCACAAGAGAAACTAGCCGAACTCCCCACCACCATCTTCTACTCATCTCATTACAACATAAGAAAAAAACAGGAAGTAAACCCACTTCCCCAACATCTGAGATGCGCACTGATAAATGCCCGATCGGTTCGCAAGAAATGGCCGGTCATCTCAGACATGATTTCACTACACAACCTCAACCTATTACTGATCACTGAGACATGGCTTTCTTGTGATGACAACGTGCTACTCAACCAACTCCTACCCTCCAATTTCTCAATCCATACATGTCACAGAAATGACAAAAGAGGAGGAGGTGTTCTCGCCATTATCAAATCTGACCTTCAGTTTAATCTAAGACGCAACCAGCTCACCACTCCTGGACTCAATCTCTATAGCAAATAAGTGCTGCTCTTTTAATCTACTATACAGAGCTCCATCAGCCGACCCAGACGCCCTATCAACGATAATTGACTTGGCCTCCAAAACCCAGAACCCACATTCATCAAGTTGGGTGCTAGGAGATTTCAATCTACCCTCACTGCAGGTCTCCCATGCATCAGCTTTTCATGGAGCCATGCAGCCATGTTGGTGAATATTGCCTTGAGTATACGGTTTGCCCGTTAAAGTCTGAGACCTTCTGTTGCTTCAAATACCTTTGCTTGAATTCTGCCTTCTCTACTTTCTAAGTGAATGCATAGTAGTTTTTTTGATTTTGACACAGTATACTTTCATGTGTTTTCATACAGAGTTTTCTTCCGGTTTGGGATTTAGGATACAGCCAATTAATCAAAGATTCAACCCATGTCAAAGGAGGCATTCTAGATTTTAATATTCACAACTGAGACATCCCTCAATGCACCATCTATCCCTGATCTATCAATCACCTCAGTTCCATGGTCAGATCACAAGCTAATCTTATTCCAAGTTCCCCTTCCTAGTTGTGGCCAAAATGAAGAAAAAAAGAGTGAGCGGCCATCCCAGCTCCCCTCCGGGAAGGTTCCAACCATTCGACAAAGACCTAATCCTAAAAACAACACTCCTACTAACTACCTCATTGGCACTCAACCTGGACAATTTAGTCTCCTATTGGAATAAAACACTCAGTTCAATCGCAGTATGTCCATCAACTAACAAACTCCAAGGGAAGCGTCACTCTATAACCTGGTATTCAGCTGAGCTAAAAACCTCACGCACAACACTAAGGAAACTTGAGAGACGATGGCGTCGCTCACGCTCATATGAAGACCGGAATGCATATAACTCACATCTCACAGCACATCGCACCTCAGTGACAGAAACCATGAGGCGTTATCACACAGACATACTAAAAAGATCTCTGAACAAACCACACAACCTGTTTGCTCTCGTCAAGCGTTTGACAAAGGAACCTGCCTCAGAGCAAATAGTCGGCGAATGTTTGAGGGTGGATATCGCTTATCTGCAATCCAAACTCTGCAAGATCAATAACAACTCATCACCTAGCACTATCCCTAAACCATACTACCAAACATCACTCACCATCTTCTCAATACCATCCAAACAACGCATTGAGGACACCATTGTTGGCATCAACATGACTACCGCCCAAACTGATCCATGCCCATTGTTCTGGATTAAAGAACTTCGGACCAACTTCAGTCCCTTCATATCTAGACTCATGGAACAATCTTTCACTACAGGAGTTTTCCCACGTATCCTCAAGCGCACATCTATAAGACCCTTACTAAAAAACAACAAGCTCAACCCTCAGAAGCCTGAATCATATAGACCGATATCAAGTATACCGTTTTCTGGCAAAAATAATGGAAAAGGAAGTTCAAAGACAAATCCAAGATCATGTTGATACCAACGCACCACTGTACCCATGCCAGCACGGTTTTAGAGAAGCCCATGGTGTTGAAACACTTCTCACCACACTCTTCAGTAGCATAATAACAGACATTGACAACATCTGCCAAGGGTTCGTCCTTGTCTTCCTAGACATTGCAGCAGCGTTTGACTCCGTTAGCCATGAGTGCCTCCTTGAACGACTCAAGGAGAAGGGAATCACCGATAAAGCACTTGAGTGGTGTATATCCTACCTTTCTGATAGATGGCAGCAGGTACGATCCAGCGATACATCATCTGATCCGTTCCATCAAAAGCAAGGTGTTCCACAAGGGTCCTCCCTCTCCGCCCTGATGTTCAATATATACATGCAGCCTATCTGCAACCTGATCCGGTCCTTCAGTGTTAACTACCTTATTTACGCTGATGACGTGCTGTTATACATGCCTTTTGCAACAGAGAAACCCAACCTCACACCTATAACAAACTGCATAAATGAAGTTTCTAACTGGCTGCAATCCCAAAACCTTAGGATCCAACACAAGAAAACGGAGCTTTTATTTATTACAAGGAATCAAAACTTCACTGCTCCGTCTTTCATAAAAGTGAAGGATGCAGATCTCCAGACCAAGCCCACTATCAGATACCTTGGCGTGACCTTAGACCAACACTTGGATATGAAGGCGCACATAGGAAACATTGTAAGAGCGGTATACCATAAAATCCGATCCCTTAGACATCTAAGATCCCTGCTTGCACCTGACGATTTCAGAACCATCTATCAGGCACTAATCATACCGCATTTTGATTATGCAAATTCAATCCTGCAAGGTCTCCCTCAAGCCACCTTTAAATCCACTTCAACTTGCAAAGAATGCCGCAGCAAGAGTTCTACATGGCGCTTCAAGGAAAGACCATGTCACACCCATTCTAAAACATCTCCACTGGCTCCCGATACAAGATAGAATCACTTACAAGACCTTACTACTTACCTTCAAGGTTATTAAAGGGCTTTCGTCGGCATATTAAAGGGCTTTCGTCGATGACCCGGTGAAAAGCGGGATATAAATACAGCTAAATAAATAATACATCATTGACTGAACTAATCCAGACAACTCCTCTCAATAGGGACAGAAGGTCAGTAACACTTAACACCCTGGTAGTCCCAAAATTAATAACACAATGCATCAAGGCAACAGTAGGCAGGGCCTACAATTTCTGCGCACCAAGGTACTGGAACAGCCTCCCTCACGGCATCCGATCAATCCAGGACTTATTTCAGTTCAGAAAGGCCTTAAAACTTCACCTCTTCCTCCAGTTTTACCGAGAAGCCAATGTGGACGCTGCACCATCCTCACAAGCCTCTCAGAACCCCCTTGACTGAAGTCAAAAGATTTCCCAATTATATCTTAAATTGTAAATAGTTACCCTGTTATCCAAGTTGCATTACCTGTTCAACTGTAATACACATTTCCGATGGTACTTTGTGTTTATCTCCAGGAACAAGCAGGAATGAGTCTTCACATATATGGGTACGTCGGTACCGACGGAGCCTGCACAGGAATGCTGCCCAGCTTCCAATCAGAAAGCTTTTGGCAGCATCCCTCGCGCCTGCGCAGTGACTTCCCGCCTTCTCCACAGCCTCTCTTCAGTTTTCGTTTTTCCGCTGAGCCGGCAGGACGTCCTCCTGTCACCGCAGAAACTTTTCTTTTTACTTTACTTTAGTTTTTTGTTTCCTTGTGGTCGCGGCTGTATTTCCCTCCGCCACCGGTACCGCCGGTGGATTTTTGACTAAATTCTGAGAATTTTTCTTCAGTTTTTTGCCTTGTTGGGCCTACAAGGCCTCTTCATCATAGAGCCTTCTTTTCCTAAGAAGTGCCTTCGCTGTGGAAACACATGTTTCTTTTTAGACTCCAATAGCTGGTGTCTCAATTGTGTGGGTCCTGACCCTTTTTCCCCTGACTTGTCAGGTGATAATTTGGTGAGGAAACCTTCAGTTTTTAGAGTTTCCCTCTAATGTTTTTTTCTTCGGCACGGAGGGTACCCGGGTTCTCCACGTCACAGGATCAGGTAACCCACAAACAGTCTGTTAAGACTAGTCAATGCTTGAGTGGTAGGTCCCATGCCCAGCATGGTGACGGCTCTGGCCTTACCCTCAAGAATCCATTGGCATTACCCCTGCAGGAGTCTTCGGGCTCCAAAGCGTTAAAGGGGTTTCAGGTTGTTCCTGGGACTCACCCCTCACAGAACATACCTGAGCCATGCTCGGGGGTGGTATCCGCTTTGAGCGGTACCGATCATCGGCACCGGTGTCGAGTGTTCCACTCTTCACCAGGGATCGTCATCGGGCGTCCTCGGTACCTTCGGGACCGATCGATACGCTACAGATTGACTTCCTTCGATCCCAACCGTGTACGGTGCGGGTATCCGCTTTGAGCGGTACCGATACCCTGGCATAGGCGCCGGTGTCGAGTGTTCCACTGTTCACCATGAATCGTCCTCTGGCATCCTCGGTACCTGCGGGACCGCTCGATACGCAAAGGATGGATACTTCCATATCCCAGCCATGCTCGGGGACGGTACCGGCTTCGATCGGTTCCGATGCATCGGCATCGAGGTGGACCGCTTTTACCCTTTGCAAGGGGTGGTCATCGGGCATCCTTGGTACCAATCGATGTAGCCCAGGCTGCCTTAACGGTATCGGCATCTCTGATGCTGTCACCGGCGTCGGAACCCTCGAGACGCATCGATAGCCTCGCTTTCTTCGATGCCGAGTCTTGAATCGATACCTAGTCTTGAAGACTGGGTACCGACACATCACGGAACCGACCCCTGTCGTTTCCAGATATGCAGTACCGTAGATCCTAGCCATAACTCTCTGATCTCGGTACCGCGGGAGCAGTCCCCGATGACAACTTCAACTGCCGTTCCTGTATCAGTATCGATGTCGATGCCTGTTCTTGCACCGATACCATAAGTGCCTAGTTTGGAACCGATACCTGGCATTGATGCAGTACCAACTGCCTCTAAATTCAAATGCCAGTATCCCTGTCCATCTACTAGGTTTCTTTCTTCACACCAGCCCAGTACATCCTCTGGTGCTCAGCCTGTTTCTTTAGCCTTGCCAGGGATGGTTTCCATAGGAGATCAGTCTTTTCAGAACTTTCTCCTTGATATGGCAACCTTTCTTAATATCTCTATCCCTGGTTTTGATTCTACTCATGGCTCACCTGCACAAATGGAAAATATTATGCTTCCTTTACATCCTGCTCTGCAGGATCTCCTTCTGAGGGTCTGGAAATCACCCTTACGGGTTCCGCCACTTTCTACAGCAACTGAGGTTCGGTACCGGGTACCACCCTCTCCAGGGTTTCAGAAGCCTCAACTTCCTCATCGTTCCCTTGTAGTGGAATCAGCACTGAGGAAGGTGAAGAGCAAGAAGAAGCATTCTTCTTATCCGCCAGGTCGTGCTTCGAGGACACTCGATGCTTTTGGTCGTCAAGCCTTCCAAACATCTATGCTGGCCTCAAATTCTTTCATATATTTTTCACATGAATCTAACACTCCAAGAGGTCACAGAGAGATTGTCTCTTTTGACCCCTTTTTTGGCAGAGCCCAAGGCTACTGACTATTCCTTGCTCATCAATCATAGCCGGAATATATCTTGGTTCCTTTCTCGTGCTTCTATAGACTCTTTTGAATCTGTTAGCATATCCTCTGCTATTGCCATTGCAGCACGTCACAGAGCCTGGCTCGAAGCTTCAGACTTGAGCAGATGGGCACAAACCATCCTGGCTCATTCTCCTTGTACAGGTGAAGGTCTCTTCAATAAGGAGGCTTTACGTCAGGTTGCTCAATGCTCCACTGACTCTCCTACCACTAAAGACCTTTCAAAGCCACCTCCTTCAAGGGGTAGGAAGCATCCTACCAAACCTTCTTTCCCTAAGAAAAGAAAGTTTCATTCCTCTCCTGCCCATCATTCGGTTGTACCTAAACAAGGGACACCTCGGCCTAGTCTAAAGTCTTCAAACTCTGGCCAGTCTCCGCATTTCCAGCAACCATAGGATCTGGGAATTGTAATCTACTAGAAGTTTATTCACTGTCTTTTCCTTAAACTTCTTGTTTTTCTTTTTCAGTATACTAAGCTGTCAGGAAATGCTTGTTCAGGGACTACAAACTTCTCCTCTTCTTACTCTCTAGAAGAGCAGTTGCAACTATCCCCTGATAGTTCTGTCCCAATTTGAACATTTTTTCCTTCTGTGGACTTACCCTAGGGGTCCGTCCCCTTCAATTACTTGCTCTACCCTCTCAACCGGGTTTTTTCCCTGACTGAGGGGTACCATACTGATAAGCTTCTCTAGCAAGCTTATTCCTCAGAAAGGGAGAAGGAATATCTCCTCTCCTTTCTTCTTAATGAGCACAGGACAATCTCTCTGCTGTTTCTGTCAGCAGCTGTGCCTGCAGGAGTTACAGTGATGCTGTTACTGGTACTTTTACAAGTTCCAGTTCCTCGTCCACAATTTTCTCTAGCCTCAGTAGTGATTCCAAGCTACTCCTCAGCTATCTTGGACCCTCCTACTCCCTTAGGCTTTCTCACATTATTCTATCCATCTCCTCTCCTAGGATATGGCAACATACCTGACTTCAGTCAGTTTATCTCATATCTCTCCTGCACAATGCTCTCTGCAGTCTTCAGAAAAGCTCTCTACTATGAGGGCCTTGTTATAGAGCATTGACCTTTTATCTCTGAAGCTTCCCTATTAGTAGGGAAAAGCTTATAATCCCTTCCCATGCCTGTCAGAGTTCTCCACACCCTCTGGCCTGGGGTGTTAACATGAAATATAAGTTCTTCTGCATAAAATCCAATGCATGCTACCTCTGGGTCCCTCCAGTAGGTCCCCCTATTATCTCCTTTTGCGTTTCTGAACATCTGCCATGTCAGTGTTCTATGGAACTCCCGCCTTGTTCCTTACAGATTGATATTATCATCTGTTTTCACGCAAATATCCCGGTTATTTTGCTGGATTGCCTTCTGCATCCCTTAACCCACGGAAATAGATTCTCTCTGCATATCCCAAGTGCGTTCACCCTCTTGTTATAGGGAGAATCTTTCCTTCATATTCCCCATGTACAACTTATGGGGCTTAAAGGTTTACCACTATCTTCAATCTGGGGGTTTTTGTATGTGAACATCTCCATGTATGTCTACATACCTAAGTCATTAAGCTGGTGGTGCATACCTATGCCCCACATATATCTATATATCTCTACGTATATCATATCTATAGATATATTTTGATATATTTCTCCACCCATATATACATATATCCTTATAGGTATATTAGGATATCTCTAGATATTCCAGCCATATATATATATATATAGCTATATGTCTGTTGGGAGACTTCTTAAGGGTTGATATATCTCACACGCTATCACCCCCACTGTCTATATTAAATGTTTTACCTTCTAGAGGTTTTAGACAGTCTGTCTCCCTCCTTTTCATACCATGTTACAATGCAGAAGCTGTTATGCCCCAATGACTACTGTGGTGCTAACATTCTCCATTTTTTCTTTAAATCCTTGAAGCATTAAGCTTCAATAATTTTTCCTATCTTTTGACAGCTAGGAAAAATGGTGTACATCTTTATCTTTTGAGTACACATGTTTTCATTGGGAATACGGGTTTTTTCCAATACCCCTCTTCCCCCCAGAACTGGCTAGTTCTCCAACTCCGTCAGTCTTCTTCTTTTAGTCCTCAATGTTAATGACTCTATGCCTAAAAGTTTTCAGCTTTTTCCCATAAAGCTTTCCATTGAAGACCTGACGTCTAATCCTACCCAGTTGCCACCTGGATTGTCTACTACCTCCAGGTCTGGACCTTCATCCTTACTGCTGTGAGGTCACCTTGAAGATTCTGCCACTGCTTATCCAGTAGACTCCATCATGCTCTCTACTTCCTACAATACAGTAGGTAAGCTGCATATTTTAAGTGTATCTTAAATGTTTTTTTAATGCACTTATCATATCTGCCAAGGACTTCTCCCCTCTAGTCCTTGGATATGCTGTTCCTTTCCTCACAGCTCTTTTATTATCAACTCCTACCCTCCATCCCACATCGGATGCCGGGGATTCCTGGAGACAAAATGCACCCCTGGTCCAGGTTCCTGCATTTTTATGGGATCTTCCCCTGGCATCTATAGCTAGGGAGTCCCCATATGTGAAGACTCATTCCTGCTTGTTCCTGGAGATAGCACAGTTACTTACCTGTAACAGGTGATCTCTGGGAACAGCAGGAATTAGTCTTCACAACCCTCCCACCTCCCCTAGGAGTTGCATCTCTTTATCTTCTTCCTTTCTCTCCTCGCCTTTGTCTCAGCTATGACACTCAACTGAAGAGAGGCTGTGGAGAAGGCGGGAAGTCACTGCGCAGGCGCAAGGGATGCTGCCCAAAGCTTTCTGATTGGAAGCTGGGCAGCATTCCCGTGCAGGCTCTGTCGGTACCGACGTACCCATATGTGAAGACTAATTCCTGCTGTTCCCAGAGATCACCTGTTACAGGTAAGTAACTGTGCTTTATTGTTCATTGTAAACAGCACTGATACTGAATAGCGCGGTATAAAAGACTCAAATAATAAATAAACATAGAGGGGCTGGGGTTTCATATCATGCGGGAAGTTCCACAAGTTTTAACAAGTTTTCATAACTTATTTACAGGTGTGACTTTTTTACAATTTGGGGTCATGCTTCGTGGACGTGCAGTATTATTCATTGTCCGGTACTGGAGTGGGTGGATAGTACACGTTTTTTATGTGGTGATGCCAAAATGTTCAATAAACAGGAAAAAGCTGAAAACATTCCTGAAGTTCTTGGTATCATTTGCATGTATAGTGTGATTAGAATAATGCTATAGATTTCTGCATGACTTCTTCCCTCTTGTACCATCTATCAGGTGCATTAGGAAGTAGTACAAATCCCTGTAAAAAGACCATTTGGAGCCTACAGTAAACCTGACATACCATAGCAGCACTTGCAGCATTCGTATAGCATCAACCCTTCCTATTAAAAGGCAACACTAAATGGGAAAACAGAACACGTGGGACTGCTGTAGCTCTCTAGACAAACTGTGTCAGCAGAATACTACACCTCAGTCACATTCGCAGAACATAGTAACATGTTAACACACAAAGACCAGCATTAACCTTTTTATTCATGGAATTTTATAACCAAACATCCTAAAGACTCCTTTACTCACGCATCAATTTAAGATAATCACATCCACTATAGTCTATATGTACGTAGTGTCTCCCCCTGTTTTAATGTAATCCCAGCCTGTGTAACCAACCACTTTGATTGAAGGAGAAAGTGGTATACAAATCTGGATGGATAAATAAATTGTCCATCTAGTCTGCCCAGTGAGGCACCTAGAGTTGTATCTGCCATACTATACAAGTTACCCCATCTATACCTTTGTACACTTGCCAAAGTCAGAACAAAGGGACCACACAATAAAGAAATTATGTATCAGTAACCACACAGTAAATTCCTCCCTCCCCCAACCCCCTACCAAAGGACAACAACCCAGACAGTTGACCACATAAGAATGCAACTTCCTTACAGAATTTTATTTTTACACCTGTGTTTGTTCTAGTCTTTTAACTCTCTGCTCAGGTTTATCCTAGTTCACTTTCTAGTATCTGCAATCTATTCGCAATTTCTCCTCTCTGCTCCTGTTTTTCTATTACTGCCATAATTTGGTTTCTAATATATTGCCCTTTACTTCATTTCTTTTTTTTCCTGCCTGTCCAATTCCACTTTCCTTCCACCTCCTAATTCTAAATTTTCTCATTTTTTACTTTTCACCTACCTATCAAATTTTTATTTTTTTTTTCTCCTGCCCAGCCCATTTTCCAAGCTCACTCCTTCCCCCTTCCCCCTCCCCCATATCCCTTCTGTCTTTCATCCATTACCACATTCCCACCCTTTGTACTCCTTACCAGACCCAGCTGCTTCCATCAGTCATCCCCTTCCCTGCCTCCAGCCTTTTTGTTCTGTCTCTTATCCCCATCCAATTTTTGATTATTTCCTTTCCTACCTCCTCACTCTATTTCCATCCACCCTCTCGCTGATCTCTTTGCCAGCCCTTCTATGGTCTCTCCCACATGGTTCTATCATGCCCGCTATCTCCCTTTTTCTCCTTTCCTCCACCACCACCACAGTCCAGTATTTCTTATCTCTTTCCACTGTAGTCCAGCATCTGTCCTTCCTCCATCTCCCCCCCCCCAACCTCCGCAGTCCAGTGTCACTTCTTTCTTTTTCCATTGTAGTCTAGCATCTCCCTCTTCATTCCCTCCACCACCAGCACCCTTGCTGTTGCCACAAACCCTAAAGAAGAAAAAGAAGCATGGAGCCTTAGAGAACTGTCTACACTGAAGATCTGATACATAGACATCGATCAGTAATGAAAAGATTGTGTCAGAGAGGTCTGAGACACATTGGAACTTCAGTGCACATGTGAGCTTGAAGGCCCCTTACTGCTTTTTCCTTTTCAGTGCTAATTTCTCAGAGGTATAGTTGCATGAGTTGCATTGGCCCTGATCTTAAGTTCTTCCTTTAAACCTCAAAACATTGTTTTCCATTGACAGGCAGGATTGAGTCTGTCACATAAACGGGTGACATCATCCAATGGCACTGACGTAGATGTGCTGTCTCGCAGCTCAAAACTTTATTGTAAAGTTCTGAGTGTGTATGGCCCTTCCCACAGGCAGTGGTCTCCTCACTCCTCTGTTTTTCTTCCACTCAGCCAAACAGATGTGCAACAAAGCTCCCCCAGATTCAATAAGTAGCATAAATTACAATCCAAATGGAACTATACAAACCATCTCTAAATTGAGCCACAATCAGTTGAAGGGGGGGGGGGAGAAGAAATAGTGGAGAAAAAGGAAAAAAAATATTAAAGGAGAATAAGACACTAGGCACAAAACTCCAACCCATATATCAAGGCCACTTTTTCTCTCCAGTGAGTGGAGTAGAACTAGACCGTTTCTTTGCATCTATAAAGGCATGTAGTTGCTTAGGAAGAAAGAAAATATATCTTCAAGAAAATTAACAATACATTTGCAAGAATTTAAGAAAAAAAAAGTAGCTCCTAATGCCACAGTCTCCTGCCACATTGCCTGAAACATCTTCCTTCTCTCTTGGGTACTATGTGCAATATCTGGAAATAACCATACTTTCTGACCATGAAATAAGATTTTTGAAATAGATGCCAAATCATCCTAAGATCCTGCTCAAAAACAAGGGTTAACTAATAAAATACCTCTGTCATGTCGCTCGGGGGTAGGGTAGCTCTCTGCAAAATGGCCATCTTTCCTAAGATATTATATCCGCTTCAGATTCTCCCGCTGCTACTAAAGCGCTCAGACCTTCGTCAGCTGACGAGGCTATTTAATAGACTCCTATGGGCTGGTCGCCGGCTTAGGGTGCGCCTGGCGATTCTTCAACAACCTTGGGCGCTAGGTGGCATAGGCTTCCCGGATATACAGAAATATAACATCGCCTGTTTGTTGCGGTGGGTTCGGGATTGGCTCTGGGACTTGGACGACTGCTCCCCCCTGGGGTTGCTTAGAGCGATGACTCTCCCTTTTCACTTTCGGTATCTTTTGCACGCTAAGCGGATTCGGCAATTGTCTGGTGATTTTCGGCAGACTCTCTTGGACCCCGTACGGAAAGCGTGAAGGTTTTTCTGCTCCAGACATCAGATTTCAGCGTATCACACGCCCTACCTTCCCATAAGGGGAAATGCTGAGTTCAGACCGGGTTTGGGGCGGTCTCACTTTGCTGGCTGGGAGGAGTTAGGCGTGGTAAACCTGGAGCATGTGCTGACATCAGAAGGGGGGATGATTGCTTTCTCTGAGCTCTGTAAGCAATATCCCTTAGGGGACAAGGACCTCTTTCAGTATCTGCAACTTCGTAATTATGTTCGTGGAGTCCCCGCGGGGGCCTTGCGGGGGGAGGTGTGCTCCGCCCTTGAGTTGATGTTATTAGGGAGTGAGCCGGGGGCACGGGTGTCCGCGCTGCATAAAATGCTCTGGGACGGGGTGGCGCCTATTGGTGTGGAAGAGCTAGTGGAAACTTGGGCTTTGGATCTGGATGAAGGGATCTGTGGTACAGAGCTAATTGAGAGCCTGGCCGCTATTCCTTCTTCAAGTGTTTTGGTTCTCCACCGGGACACTCAATATAAGATACTACGTCGCTTATATTTTGCCCCGCTTCGGGCGTGGTGAGCAGGGGTGGGGGGCAGTCACTGTTGCCCGCACTGTGATACACCCCGGGCCACCCTGGGGCATATGTTTTGGCATTGTCCAAGAGCTCAGGTATTCTGGGGGAAGGTCTCGGCGTACTTGGCCGCCTGCCTGCAACAGCCACTATCTTTGACTGCTAAGAACATAGTACTGGATCTGTGGGAGGATGACTGGGGGGCCACATTGGGACAGGTGAGGGTGCGCTGGGTCCGGTTAGTATTGGTGACTGCTCATACGCTTGTGTTGCAGCATTGGTTGGATGTTCGGGGACCCACTTATGGGGCTTGGCGGGTGCAGTTGCATAGGACCCTGCTCATGGAAAGGATGCATGCATGTGGGAAGGAGAGGGTGTGGAGGCGTTTTCTGGAGGCTTGGGGGCCTCATCTACACCTGCTACCGCGGAGGGCCCGAAGTAGAATCCTGAGTGGCTACTGATACCGTGGTTTTGGTGTATTCTATTTTTCTTGGGGGATGGCTGGCTGTCCCCGGGCTAGTGACAGACTCATGTGAAGGCTGAGTGGTAGAAGGGGTGGGGGGGGTGGGGAGTTTGGTAGGGGGAGAAAAAGGGGGGGGGGGTTAATGGGCCTTTATTCGTGTCATGGCGCTTTATGGCTGATATGGGTCTGGGAGAAGATTTCACCCCGGACCTGCTCATGCTCATATTTATCCTCTACTGCTTGGGAAGCTGGTTAGACACAGTGGGGGGGGGGGGGGGAGGGAGGGGAGGTGAGGGTTGTGAGGGTGTAGCATACTTTAATTCCAATGGTTCCAGTCCATGCCTCAGTTGTCTTTCTACTCTGTGTGCTTTTTTAAATGCGTGTTCTCTGGGGGGTTTTTGCTTTGTTTTGCCATGTTATCTGGGCATGATCCCTGTACCTGGCTTTCTTGAGTTATAACCTTGGGAGTGGAATTGTACTTGTTGCCTTTTCTTGTATTTTCTGGTTATGTGAATAAAGAGATTTAAACATAAAATACCTCTGTCATGTACCTTTAGTCTGTGAGGTTTCCAGTAATGCAGATACATTCAATGATTCTTCATTAGACCCCTTTTAAGGCTTTTTTTATGTTGAAAGAAAATATATCCTGTTAACTGGAAGAATACCATCAGCAGGCATTTCCAGCGTCTCAGTAATATGTATCTTCAAAGTTTTTGCAAAGCCAAAAGACCAGGAATCTTTGAACCTTAGGTTTTTGAACTTTCCAAACACTAGCTGATTCTCAAATCTTTCCAAGTGTTGATTATATAACAATTTTATCTTTCACCAGGTTATCTTAAGACCTATCTCCAGGAACAAGCAAGAATGTAGTCTTCACATATGGGTGTCGTCGTTACCGACGGAGCCTGTGCGGGAACGCTCCCCAGTGTCCAATAGGAAAGCTTTTGGGAGCATCCCACAGCGCCTGCATGCTGCCTTCCAGCCTTTCCCAACTGTCCCTCTCCAGTTCTTCGTTTTTCGCGGAACCGACAGATCGCACATCCTGTCACCACAGAAAAAAATCCCTTCTATTCTTTTTTGTGGTCACGTCTGCCTTCCCTTGAAGCTACACTGGTACCGCCGGTTCTTCTTTCTTTTCTTCTAAAAAAACCCCCCAAAAAAACAAAACGCCTTTCTAATGGAGTCTTTCCAGTAATTTTCTCTTCAGGTGCCACGTGCCATTTTGGGCACTAAGCCCAACGTTTTCCTTCAAAATGGAAAAACCCACTTCGGGTTTTAAAGTGTTCTAAGTGTGGCGGTACCATCTCCGTCACCGACACCCATGAGTGGTGCCTCAAATGTTTAGGTCCTGACCACTCTATCTCTGAGTGTGTTGCCTGTGGGATGATGTCGAAAAGGGGCCAGCAAAACCAAGCTGCTAAACTTAGCACCCTTTTTCCCTCCGATGCAGCCTCTGTGGCATCGGCGTCTTCCAGGGCTTCGTCTTCCTCCCATGGATCTCAGGTAACTAAACATGAATCTAGCTGGTCCTCAAAGGATAGATCTCCTTCTAGACATTGAGATGCCTCTGACGTTGCCCTTGAGGGACTTTCACCGGCAAAATTGCCCTGACGGGAGGCTTCGGCTTCCAAAGCACTAACGGGGCTCCAGGATGTTCTCGAGGCTTCAACCTTGGCAGAACTACTGGTGCCATGCTCTGGGGTACCGGCTGCTTCATCTGTACCGATACCCAGGTATCGGCAGTCTCTATAGACCAGAGATTCTTGGCTATTGAATGCAGTCTGGTGGCTCTTCTCACGGCCTCAATGCCCCTGAAACCACTTCAGACAATTCAACCGGCACCAACTGCATCGACATCGCCAGGTATTCTACAGGGACCGAGTCATGCATGTCTATCCGGCATCAACAAGTCGGTACTGGACCACTCCGATGCTGACGTCGATCAGTACCGGTACCGTGCTTTGCACGATCACCCGGATCGGAGATACTTCGAATCCTTGGATGAGTCTGAAGCCTCTGAAAGCTCTGCCGATACCAGAGTACTTCTTCTCGAGGATTCCTCTTCTCAGCGTAGGATGTCTTGTGGCAAGGAGGCCTATCCAGAGTCCGGGGGAGGACAAAGACAGGGAATTCACCCTAGTAAAGGGCCCCCTTTTACCAAGTCAGGGTAGGAAAGCCATAAACACCTCCAGGGATCCGAAAACTTCCACGTGGACCACATTTCATGCTCCCCCTAGTTGAACGAAGGGGAGAGGATACAAGGTTCAGAATCCCTTAGTCAGTGAATGCTTCAAGCACTCAGGTGCCCGAAGTCGGGCTAATTGCCGTCACCTGAGTAGGGAGGGGTTGGAGCTAGAGCCCTGGAAGTATAAACTTAAGCCAGAGTATGATTTAGTGGATTGGAGAGGGAGGAGAGGAGAAGCAGGAAGCCAGGCTGAGCAGAGCAGAGGAACGGAGCTTCCAACTTGGGAGAGTGCTATTTGGCATGTAGCACGGCTGCAGGAGAGTTTGGAGCCAGGAACAAGAGAGACGCCAAGATCCCCCGAGAGGCTATTAGCTGAGCATGGTGAGCAGGACGGAGAGTCAGAGCCTATGCAGCTGGGAGAGCCTGAGGTGAAGCTGATTGAGGAGGACACTCCCATGGACTGTTCCTTGTGCCAAGCTGTTAAACCTGGGAACATAGAAAAGGCAGGCCAGTCCTGAAAGAGGCTTCCAGGAAAAAGGTACCCTTATTCCAAGCAGGGTGGCTGAGATCCCCATGTGTTTATAGAGGGGAAGTTTACCACAGACTTTGAATGTGATTTGTTTTTGTTTTGTGCTTTAACCCCAGCAAAGCTGTAAGAAGGGAATAAAATTGCTTGCTGGTAAAGACTGTGTATCCTGCAATAGAGAAAACCTTTAATACTGCATTTTGTGGTTGGATATGTTTTGGACAATGCTCTGCTTTCAAGAGTCCTGAACCAACAATCCTATGCATGGTATGATCGAACCATTGTGTATATAAAAATAATAAATTTGTCATTTGCCTTACCTACTTGAGCCTGACTACAGCTTTCTGCATGATGCACCCATAAAGCTGAATAAGGATTACATTTCCCAGAGGGCACTGCAGGGAAATAGTTCAACAAAAGCTGAAAAAAACATACAGCAGAAGGTTCCTCTAATAATCCACGCCCCTCTAAGCTAGAGGCGAGTGGTGGTGGCGTGACAGTCTCCACCAAAGGATATGTCCTTTCAGGATTTTATCTGAGATGTGGCCCGAGGTCTTTCCATCACAGTGGCTCCTGAAAAAGAGCCTAGGGCAAAGGAATTAGAAATCCTGCAATACCCTAAAGCTCCCAAGGAGGCAGCTACCTTACCTATTCATGAGATCTTGCATGATCTCATGTTAAGGATGTGGGAAACACCTCCTAACCACATCTCCTCACTCTCGAAGACTCTACACCATGTATCGAGTTCCTCCTTATCCTGGGTTTCAGAAGACTCAATTACCACACCATTCCATGGTGGTGGAATCTGCTATGAGAAGGATAAAGAGTGCAAAAAGGCATGCATCTAATCCTCCAGGACATGAGTGTAGGACTCTTGACGCCTTTGGATGTCGAACCTTCCAGGCTTCCATGCTTTCTGCTAGGATCAGTTCCTATATCTTATATATGTGGATATTAAGGAGGTCACAGGAGATTTAGAGCTTATGAGCCCTCTCCTTCCTGATAAGAGGCAAGATTACCTTGCCCTTGTCAAACATGCCCAGGATGTTTCCAAGTTTGTGAATCGTGCAGCCTTTGACTGCTTTGAGTGCATAAGCAGAACCTCTGCCATTGCCATAGGTGCACGTAGGATTGCCCGGCTCCAGGCATCTGACTTGGAAATTTGGGTACAGGATAAACTAGGGAATATTCCTTGCACAGGAGAGAATCTCTTTGGCAAGAATTGGCAGGAATAAGCTAATGAAAGAGATGCTGACAATATCACTTTGGATAGATTGTCTAAATCTACAGCTGATCCTGCAAGGAAAAACTCCTATAAGAACCCATTCTTCAGTAAGAAGAAGATGTTTTATCCCTCCAATACCCAGGAGGGGCATCGTTTAGGTCAGTCTGCCCAAAAGGGACAGCAGCAACAACCTAGGCAAAGAAAGATAAAAGCAGCTAAGCCTCAACCGACTCAGCCTCCACAGGGGCTTTGACTCCTATCTAGAGAACTTTGGCTTCCTGACCCTCAACGGCCCACAATCCTCCACCATCCCAGGAAGGGTATGTCGTTTTGCTCCCAGATGGGGTCGGATAACAGCAGTAAATTGGACTCTGTCTGTTGTAAGAGAGAGGTACAAGCTTCATTTCCTCAGCATGCCCCCTCCTACAATGGTAAGACAGTTCAATTCTCAGACCTCTCTCAACAACCAGTTAGGTCAAGAGGTCACTGTGCTCTTTGCTCAAGGGTCAATAGAAGAGGTACCCATTCCCCAATGGGGTACAGGGTTTTACTCCCCCTATTTCCTTATTCCAAAGAAGACAGGAGGACACACACACATTTTAGACCTCAGAGAATTGAACAAATTTCGTTCAAAGGGAAGTTCAAAATGATTTCTCTAGGAACTCTGCTGCCATACCTTCAGAGTCAGGATTGGCTTTGTTCTCTAGATCTCAAGGATTCGTACACTCATGTTCTCATCCATTCAACTCACCGAAAGTTCCTTCGCTTTCTGTTTCAAGGGAAGCACTACCAATACAGGGTTCTTCCCTTTTGGCCTCTGCACCAAGGGTGTTCACAAAATGCATGGCTATGGTGGCAGCATTTCTCCGCACCCTAGGAATATTCGTCTTCTCTTACTTAGACGACTGGCTCATTCGAGCCCCTTCAGAGCCAGAGGCCAGGGTTGCCCTGTCTCGCACAATGCACATCCTTCAGTATTTGGGACTTGTCATAAACTTTCCAAAATCCAACCTTTATTTATTTTTATTTATTTATTTATAGACTCTTATATACCGCACTATTAGGCATCAGCGCGATTCACAAAAAACAGTGAGATACACAATTCAACAGTACTTTGTGTTTACAGAAAACAGGAGAATATAACTCGGATAACAGGGTATATAATTAATAAACATAGTCATAATAATATCATGGCTTCAGTTTTGTGTGTATGTGGTCTGTGGGGTATCTGTATTGTATGTGTATGAGTGGAATGTCTGTGGGTTGGTTGAGATGTCTTTATTGTTTACTGGATAAGATAAAAGGAAGAGGTAGTGTTTCAAAGCTTTGCGAAACTGCAAAAGGTCTGGTATTGCTCGGATGTTTTGAGGGAGGCTATTCCAACACCTTGGTGCACAGAATAAAAAGGCCCTGTCTGAAGTAGTTTTGGTACACTGTGATATTGATTTAGGGACTAACAGAGTATTGAGTGTTACTGACCTTCTGTCTCTATTGAGGGGTGGTGTTTGGATCAAGTCTGATATTGATGAAGATGAGAGTTCTTTGAAGGCTTTGAATGTAATTAGTAAAATTTTGAAAGTGAGTCTACTTTGAATTGGGAGCCAATGAAGATGTTTTAGAATAGGTGAGATATGGTCTTTCCGGGAAGCTCCATGAAGGACTCTAGCTGCAGCATTCATAGCCATTTGAAGTGGGTGTAAGGTGGTTTGTGGAAGACCTTGTAAAATTGAGTTCGCATAATCAAAATGAGGTATGATTAGCGCCTGATAGATGGTTCTAAAATCGTCTGGCTCTAGCAAGGATCGAAGGTGTCTAAGGGAGCGTATTTTGTGATATACTGCTCTTACAATATTACTAATATGTGCTTTCATATCTAATTTCTGGTCTAAAGTGACACCGAGGTATTTGATGGTGGTCTTGGTCTGGAGGTTAGCATCATTCACTTTCAAAAAGGATGGAGCAGTGAAATTTTGGTTACGTGTAATAAATAACACCTCCGTTTTCTTGTGTTGGATCCTTAGATTTTGGGATTGTAGCCAGTTGGATACTTCATTTATGCAGTTAGTTAATGGATTGAGATCAGGGTTCTCAGTTGTAAAAGGAAAATATAAAAGTACATCATCCGCGTATATCATGCAGTTAACTCTAAAGGATCGAATCAGGTTACAGATAGGCTGCATGTATATATTAAACATAAGGGCGGAAAGGGATGAGCCTTGAGGGACCCCTTGTTTTTGATGAAACTGATCTGATGAAGTATCGTTGGATCGTACTTGTTGCCATCTGTCAGAAAGGTAGATCTACACCACTCAAGTGCTTTATCAGTAATTCCCTTCCCTTTGAGACGCTCAAGGAGGCGTTCATGGCTAACAGAATCAAAAGCGGCTGCAATAGCAAGAAAAACAAGGACGAACCCTTGGCGGATGTTATCAATTCCTGATAATAAGCTGCTGAACAGAGTAGTTAGAAGCGTTTCCACACCGTGGAATTCTCTGAAACCGTGCTGGCATGAGTCCAGTGGGGCGTTAAGATCTATATGATCCTGAATTTGTTTTTGTACTTCTTTTTCCAAAATTTTTGCTAGTAATGGAATACTTGAAATAGGTCTATATGATTCTGGTTTAAGAGGGTCAAGTTTGTTGTTTTTTAGTAATGACCTTATGGATGTTTGCTTAAGGGTACGAGGGAAAGTTCCTGTTGTAAATGATTGAATCATGAGTCTGGATATGATGGGACTGAGATCAGCTCATAGATCTTTGATCCAGAACGCAGGGCAAGGATCAGTATGAGCGGTGGTCATGTTTATGCAAGCAATGGTGTCTTCGATTTGTCGTTTAGATGGTATTGAGAAGATAGTGAGTAGAGTTTGATCTACTGGAACTAGGACTATGTTAGGAGCCGAGTTATTGTCAATTTGGCAGAGTTTGGATTGTAAATAGTTAGCAAATATTTGAGGGTGGATTTCATATTTAAGTTGTGAGGCAGGTTCATTTGTCAAACGCTTAACTATGGCAAACAGGTCATGAGGTTTGTTCAGAGATCTTTTTAAAGTGACTGCATGGTGACGTCTCATTGATTCAGTAACTGCCATGCGATGAGATGTGAGATGTTGGATATATACAGCTCTGTCAACTTCAGAGTGTGAGTGTCGCCATCGTCTTTCAAGTTTCCTTAGGGTTGTGCGCGAGGCCTTCAGCTCAGATGAGTACCATATAGCAGAGTGTCGCTTGCTTTGTAGTTTGTTGGTCGACGGACATGTGGCAATCGAACTGAAAGTACTATTCCAATTAGAAACTAAATCATCAATGCTGCACTCTGGTAAGTTGGTTAGTGGAAGTGTTGATTTTAGGATTAGGTCTTTGTCAAATGACTTGAATCTTCTCAGAGGGTACTAGGATGGTCGTTTATTCCTCTTTCATCCTTTTGGTTACATCTAGCCTTGAATATAATTAGTTTGTGATCTGACCATGGAACTGGGTTGATTGATAGATCCAAGATAGATGGTAAATTGGCGGTTGTTTCAGTTGTAAATATTAGATCTAATATACCACCTTTAATATGGGTTGGATCTTTAATTAATTGATTATACCCCAAAACTTGTAGAGCTTCAAGAAAAGCTGTTACGTGGGAGTCTTGGAGAGAAGGGAGATTAAAGTCTCCTAGCACCCAACTTGCTATGTGGGGGTTTTGTGTATTGGAGGCCAAGTCAATTATCATAGATAGAGAATCAGAATTGGAAGAAGGAGAGCGGTATAGTAAAGTGAAAGAACAACATTTATTTGCTATTGTAAAGGTATCTAGGAGTGATGAGCTTGTTGCTTCTTTAAGGTTGAAATGAAGGTCAGATTTGGTGATGGCTAGAACACCACCTCCCCTCTTGCCACTTCTATGACATGTATGTATAGAAAAATTAGAAGGCAAAAATTGGTTGATTAATACATTGTCAGCACAAGAAAGCCATGTCTCAGTGATTAGGAGAAGGTCAAGGCTATGTGATGAAATTATGTCAGAGATGATAGGCCATTTCTTGCGTATGGATCGGGCATTTATTAATGCACATTTCAGATATTGGGGAATTGGATTTCCTACTTGTTTCGTTTTTTGTGGTGTTTTGTAATGAGATGAGTAACAGATGATGGTGGGAATTTTGGGTAGATACTCTAGAATTGTAGAAGGGAGTATCAGACCACTTTCTTCTGTGATTATGGATTGTTGGTATTCTATTATAGCTAGTGTGTAGGCTGGTAACATTACATATTCCTATAGTGATAAGGTAGAAGGTAAATGTTATAATGTAGAGTAAGGCCATATTGTATGTGTAAGTGAAATTTAAATGTACAATTAGTGAATACAGTGATAGCAGGCTGATTGGAGCGTACAGGATGGATGAAAAGCTAAAACACTATTACAGTATTACAGTGATATGTGGTAACAGGAGGTTAACTGAAGCTTATAGGATGAATGAGGAACTATGACATAGTTAACAGTTTTTCAGTGATAACAGGATAATTACAGTTGACAGGTTGAATAAGTACATATAACAAATAATAGTGCTTAACTCTGTAGTTACTGGAATGTATATATAAAGATAACTTAATAGTTGTAGAAGGAGAGGATATATTGAAAGGGTATTTAAATAAATTATAGTACTTATATTTAGGTGGATTAAGAGACAATTTTGTTTGTATACAAGGATATTACAATGGTTATTTGCGATTTTGAGGTTGTAACATTAATTTACACAATGTTGGAGGGGTTAGCTTGATGGGCGGTGGTCTCCTTCTACGGTCTCCGCCTAAGGGCCACGCAAAAGGGCCCTCTGGCGAGGCCCTCAGGCGCGGGCCTGTCAGCTGGCAGTTGGTATTTAAAACTTGCTCCCATTCAGCCCCTAGAGTTTATAGGAGCTCTGCTGGATACCAGACAGACAATGGCCTACCTTCCACAGCCCCGCTGCCTTCACATTGTGCAGTTAGCTTCCCAAGCAGTGCTAAAACCTCACCTCGGGAAATGTTACAGTTGCTAGGCCACATGGCATCCACCATGCATGTGGTTCCTTATGCTCGCCTCCATATGAGGGCAGCCCAGTGGACTTTATCCACTCAGTGGGCTCAGGCATCAGGTTGCCTGTCAGACAAAATAGCAAACTCAGATCGCCTTATTTTGTCCCTCCAATGGTCGCAATCACCCCAAAATCTTTTGGTGGGGTCTCCTTTTCAGCAACCCCCACTCCAGGCCATTCTAACAGATGCTTCACAGGTGGGTTGGGGAGCCCACCTGCAAGGCCTCTCTACCCAGGGTACCTGGACTCCGCAGGAGGCCTATCTACACATCAGTCTCCTAGAACTCAGAGCATTTTTCCTTGCTCTTCGAGTATGCCACACCCAGCTCAGCTACAAGACTGTCCGTTTGAATTAGGACTATCAAGTAGCTATGTTCTATGTGAACAAGCAGGGCGGAACAGGCTCTGTCGCTCTGCAACAAAGCTTTGCTACTGTGGGCCCTCGCCAGAGCATCAGATTCATCTCATTGCGGTGTATCTTCCAGGCATTCAAAACTCTTGGGCAGACAGACTCAGTCGAGTTCTGTTTCCACACGAATGGTCTCTCCATGCAGACCAGGTGGCCAAAATTTTTTAAATATGGGGAACCCCAGACATAGACCTTTTTGCAAGTCCGCTGAATGCCAAGCTTCCCCAGTTCTGTTCCAGAATTCCGGCTCAGAGTTGTCAGGCCAGGGATGCTTTCCTCCTCCATTGGGGTTGGGATTTCCTGTATGCCTTTCCACCCATTCCCCTAATTCCCAAAACCCTTTTCAAGCTTCAGAGAGACAGAGGTCATATGATTCTCATAGCTCCATGTTGGCCATGGCAAATGTGGTACCCTCTGCTCCTACATATCTCTCAAGCTCCGCCTCTGGAGTTAGGAACTGCTCCAAATCTCCTTTCTCAAGAGGACAGGATGCTGTGGCATCCCAATCCCCAGTCTCTGCATCTCAGGGCCTGTTCGCTGAAAGCCTAGAACTCCACTGTCTTAACCTTTCCCAGCAGGTAAAAGATATCCTTTATGCTTTCAGGAAACCTTCCACAAGACGCTCTTATGCATTTAAGTGGTAAAGGTTTATCATATGGTGCTTGCAGAAGGGTCTTAACCCTCTTGTGATACCTCTGGAATCATTACTGGAGTACCTCCTTCATTTATCAAATGCAGGGCTTAAGACCAATTCAGTGAGTTCATTTGAGTGCTATTGCAGCTTCTTTCAAGCCTCTAAATCAGTGGTTCTCTAAATGGACAACCTATTTCCCCTCATCCTCTCATAGCAATATTTATGAGAGGCCTTCTTTTAACTAAGCCTCCCATTAAGCCACCACCGGTGGCATGGGACTTAAAACTGGTTCTTGGGCAGCTCATGAAACCGCCTTTTGAACCATTAGCCACTACCTCTTTGAAATTCCTTTCCTGGAAGGTCATCTTTCTTATTGCAATCACATCAGCACGTTGCATCAGTGAATTGCAAGCGTTGGTGGCTGATCCTCCTTATACAAAGTTCCATCATGATAAGGTAGTCCTTAGGACTCATCCACACTTTATGCCAAAGGTGGTGTCACCGTTTCATTTAAACCAAGCGGTTTACCTTCCTGTAGTCTTTACAAGGCTTCACGCCTCAAATGCAGAAAGGAATCTTCATGCTTTGGCCTTTTACTTGCAAAGGACACAGCAACATAGAAAGTCCTCTCAACTCTTTGTTGCTTTTAATCCTAGTCATTTAGGACTTCCAGTCTCCAAAAGAACACTGTCCAGCTGGATTGCACAGTGTATATCTTTTCCCTATGAGAGCAAAAACCTTCCTCTTGAAGGCCATGTCACAGCTCACAAGGTGAGAGCCATGGCAGCTTCTATGGCTCATGTTCACTCTGTGTCTATTGACGACATCTGTTGAGCAGCTACTTGGGCTTCGGTTCATACCTTCACAGCCCATTACTGCTTAGACAAGGACTCCCGCCGGGATGCCTTGTTTGGTTAGGCTGTTCTTCAACAACTGTTCCATACTTAATCAACTCCTACCCACCATTCCCGGTAGGATGCCAGAGATCCATGGGGGGAAGTGGAGCCCTTTCACAGGGGCACACAACTTCTGTGGTCTCTCCCTGGCGTCTGTAGCTAGGGAGTCCCCATATGTGAAGACTACATTCCTGCTTGTTCCTGGAGATAGCATAGTTACTCACCTGTAACAGGTGATTTCCGGGAACAGCAGGAATTTAGTCTTCACAACCCACCCACCTCCCCTAGGAGTTGTATCTCTATCTCCTCTCACGCAGGCACTGTGGGATGTTCCCAAAAGCATTCCTATTAGACACTGGGGAGCGTTCCCGCGCAGGCTCTGTCGGTACCGACGATACCCACATGTGAAGACTAAATTCCTGCTGTTCCCGGAGATCACCTGTTACAGGTGAGTAACTATGCTTTATAGAATCATCAATTCTCTGTTCCAAGGTTGAAGCTTTTTCTCCTGAAACTCTTTAGCTAGCTGCAAATGATCGTTATTCAAAGTACCCCCTGTGTGCACTATAGAGTTTTATTTCGTTGGAACATTTAGAGAGAGGCATCTAGTTTTCAATAGCATGTCCCAAATAGATTGAAGAGTTACATCTGTAATATGCTGCTCTACATTTATTTATTTATTTACATTCTCTCTTATATACCGCGCTATTCTGCATCAGTGCTGTTTACATTGAACAAACTGAAATTACATTGAACAGGGTATTATAACTTGGAGAGAACCCTCCATAGCTCATGTTCCCTGTAAAATAGATAAGTGGCTTGCCCAAGACCACAAGGAGCACCTGTGGGACTAGAAACCCAAGTCCTTCCGGCCCAAGGTTGCTGTCCTCTAGTGGGATTTGAACCCCTGACCTTCCGGCCTGAATTGGGAGGAGACCACGAAGTCTCGAAGCAGCGCACTTGGTCACCTCTTGCGAAGATATTCCCAGCATGCCTGAGGGGACTAGAGGTATTCTTACCCCCCACTGGCTTGCTTATCGGACGAAGTCATGGCTGCTCTGCTGCCGGACTCCTCCATGCTCCCAAGCGGCTTCAGCACTCAACCCACATTCAACACAGTTGGAGCCTTGCATGTGGGGCCTTTAGAAATGGGGTTAGTTGCAGTGTCTCATCCAGTGTCCTCTTCTGCAAGGCAGTGCTGTCGGTCTTAGAAGTCTTGGCCGGCAGCTTATTTTAGTTATATATATATAGATATAGATAGATATATATTGGGGTTTTTTTTTTTAGGCATAAGGAAACGAGACTAGAAAACAAAGGTGCAGAAAAATCAGCCCGGACAATGCTGCAAATGTGCCGCCATCTAGGCTCCTCCCCCTTCTTCCTATAGTAGTTCTTGTCTAAATTTTGCCACCTTGAGCAGAGGAAAGATTATAGATTTGTTCTTAAAAAGAACACAATCTCCAGGAACAAGCAGGAATGAGTCTTCACATATGGGTACGTCGGTACCGACTGAGCCTGCACGGGAATGCTCCCCAGCATCCAATCAGAAAGCTTTTGGGAGCATCCCTCGCGCCTGCGCGCTGACTTCCCGCCCTTTCCACTTCTCCTCAGTTTTCGTTTTTCCGCGGAGCCGGCAGGACGTCCTCCTGTCACCGCAGAAACTTTTTTCTTTAAATACTTCATTTCTTGTTTTCTTGTGGTCGTGGCTGTTTTTCCCGCCGACACCGGTACCGCCGGTGGTTTTTTCTTTTCTTTTTTCTTAAACTCAGATTTTTCCCTCTGTTTCTGTCTTAACCTTTTGGGCCTACAAGGCCTCTCCATCATGGAGCCTTCTTCTCCTAAGAAGTGCCTTCACTGTGGAAACAGTTTTTCTTTTAGACTTCTCTACAGGATCAGGTAACCCACAAACAGTCTGTTAAGACTTGCCAATCCTTGAGTGGTAGGTCTCATGCCACGCATGATGACGGCTCCGGCCTTGCCCTCAAGACCCCATTGGCGTTAAAACCCCGGCAGGAGTCTTCAGGCTCCAAAGCATTTCATGGGTTTCAGGTTGTTCCTGGGGCTCACCCCTCACAGAACATACCTGAGCCGTGCTCGGGGGTGGTATCCGCTTCGAGCGGTACCGATACCCCGGCATCGGCTCCGGTGTCTAGTGTTCCACTCTTCACCAGGAATCATCTGGCGTCCTCGGTACCTTCGGGACCGATTGATACGACCCAGACTGACTTCCCTGTATCAGCATCGCCAGTACCACCACCGACGTTGGTGCACTCTAGACATGCATCGATAGACTCGCTCCCTTCAATGCCAAGTCTAGAATCGATATCTAGTCTAGATGACTGGGTACCGATGTGCCTTGGAACCAACCCTTATCGTTTCTGGATACGCAGTACCGAGGATACTCACCAAGACTCTCTGGTTATCTCGGTACCGCTTGAGCAGCCTCCGATGACTGCCTCGATGCCATTACCGGTATCGGTATCGATGTCGATTCCTGCAGTTCGGTGCCATCGATCCTTTCTATGCCTAGTTTGGAATCGATACCTGGCATAGACGATGCAGTACTAACTGCCTCAAGTCGTGACTGCCAGTATCATTATCCATCTAGTAAGGTTCTTTTTCTGCACCAGACCAGTACATCCCCTGGTGCTCAGGCTGCATCTTCAACCTTAGCCTTCCCAGGGATGGTTCCCATTGGAGATCCTTCTTTTCAGAAGTTTCTCCTTGACATGGCAACCTTTCTTGCTATTCCTATCCCTGGCTGTAATCTTAACCAAGGCTCTCCTGCAGAAAAGGGAAATATAATGCTTCCTTTACATCATTCTTTGCAGGATCTTCTTCTGAGAATATGGGAATCACCTTTAAGTGTTCCCTCACCTTCTACAGCAACTAATGTTCTGTATCAGGTACCCCCCTCTCCAGGGTTTCAAAAAAATCAACTTCCCCATCATTCCATTGTAGTGGAATCAGCAATGAGGAAGGTAAAAAGCAAGAAGCATTCTTCTTATCCGCCAGGTCGTGCTTCTAGAGCACTTGATGCCTTTGGACGTCAAACCTTCCAAACATCTATGCTGGCATCAAGAATTATTTCTTATATATTTTGAGTCTAACACTCCAGGAGGTCACAAAGAAATTATCTCTTTTGACTCCTTTTTTGTCAGAGCCTAAGGCTGCTGACTATTCCTTGCTTCTTAGTCATAGTCGGAATATCTCTTGGTTTCTTTCTCGTGCTTCTCTAGACTCTCTTGAGTCTGTTAGCAGATCCTCTGCTATTGCCATTGGAGCACGTCGTAGAGCCTGGCTCCAAGCTTCTGACTTGAACAGATGGGCACAACATACACTGGGTAATTCTCCTTGTACTGGAGAAAATCTCTTCAATAAGGAGGCTTTACGTCAGGTTGCTCATTGCTCCACTGATTTCCCTGGTTCTGGAGACCATTCTCAGCCGCCTTCTTCCCCAGGAGGTAGGAAATGTCCTACCAAGCCACCTTTCCCTAAGAAAAGAAGGTTTCACTCTTCTCCTGCCCATCATCCAGAGGTGCCCAAGCAAGGGACACCTCGTCCTAGTCTGAAGTTTCCAAACTCTAGCCAGTCTCAACATACCCAGCAACCATAGGTTCTGAGGGTTACAATCTACAGTTAACTTCTTCTTAACAGAAGTTTGTTCACTGTTTTTTCTTAAAGCTCTACACTGGAGTTTTCCTTTTTCAGTATGCTAAGCTGTCAGGATATTCTTGTCCATGGGTTACAGAATTCTCTTCTTACTACCAAGAAGGGAAGTTACAGCTATCCCATGATAGTTTCTGTCCCAACATGAACATTTTTTCCTTCAGCTGACTCGCCCTATGGGTAAGTCACCCTCCAATTACCTGTTTTCTCTACCCTCTCATCCAGGGTTTCCCCTGACTGAGTGGTACCATACTGAAAAGCTTCTCTAGCCTTTCATTCCAGTGTAGACATTTTTGTTTCCTTGAATACATTCTCAAGATAACTCATCAGGCAGGGACAGGAATATCTCCTCTCCCTTTGTTTCTTTTTGTTTTGCACAAGAAGATTTTCTCTGCTGTCTTTTTCAGCTGCTGTGCATGCAGGAGTTCCAGTGATTGAACTACTGGTACTTTTCCACAAGTTCCAGTCTCTTCCACAATTTTTGTCTAGCCTCAGTAGTGATTCCAAGCTAGTCCTCATCTATCTTGGATAATCCTACTCACTTAGGCTTCTCACATTATCATCTTTCTAGCCATCTCCTTTTCCTAGGATGTGGCAACACACTTGACTTCAGTCAGTTTTATCTCATAATTCTCCTGCACAATGCTCTCTGCAATCTTCAGAGAAGCTTTCTACTATGGGCCCTTGCTACAGAGCATTGATCTTTGTCTCTGAGGGCTATTCTATATAGTAGAAAAGCTTATAAATCATTCTCCCATGACTGTGAGGGTTCTCCACACCCTCTTGTCTCTTGTTATAATTCAGAATATAAGCTTTTTCTGTGTGAATATCCAAGGCTATTAACGCATGATACCCCTATGTCCCTCCAGTGGGTCCTCCTGGTATCTTCTCTATGCGTTTCTACCCATCTATCATGTCAGAGTTCTAAAGGACTCCCGACTTGCTCTTTACAGACTGATATTATCCTCTGTTTTTCACGCAACCATCCTGGTTATTTTACTGGATTGCATTCCTGCATCCTCTTAGCCTACGGAAATAGATTCTCTATATATCTGTCAAGTGGGTTTCACCCTCTTGTTATTGGATGAATCTTTCCCCTTCACATTCCCCATGTGAATGTTCTTATGGGGCTTAGTGTATCTTCAGACTTATTGTCATGTATGTAAATATCTCTATATATGCCTCTACATACATATGTCTGTAAGCTGTGTGTGCATAATTTATGCCCCCATATATATACACACATGGATATATATATACATCTCTCTATCTCCTCACTGTCTATGCTATAGCAATTTGTACCTTTCTCAGAGGTTACAGACAGTGAGCTCCCTTTCTCATACTGTTCCTTAGTATGTGGGGACTGTTATGCACACAACCACTACTGTGGTGATAACAGCTTCCGCTTTGCTCTAGGTCTCCCTATCCTTGAAGATTCAAGCTTCAGTATCTTTCTTAACTCTCATCAGCTAGGAAAGACAGTGTACATCTTCATTGTTTTGAGTACAGATTGTTCTCCTTGGGAATATGGGCCTTTTTTCCATACCCCTTCTTCCCTCCAAGACTGGGCTAGTAGTCCAAATCGGTCAGTCTTCTTCTTTTAGTCCTCAATGTTATGACTCTGTACCTAAAAGAGTTTTCAGCTTTTCTCATAAAGCTTTCCATTGAAGACCTGCCGTTCTAATCCTACCCCAGTTGACACCTGGATCACCTCCTAATTCCAGGTCTGGACCTTCACCCTCACTGCTGTGAGGTCACCTTGAGGATTCCGCTACTGCATATCCAGTAGACTCCATCACGCTTTCTACTTCCTACAGTCCAGTAGGTAAGCTCCATATTATAATTTTATTTTATTTATTTTTATTACACATTTGATATACCGCTTAGGCCAAAAGGCATTAAAGCGGTTTACAATACTATCATTTGAGGAAATAGGGAAGGAACGCCATTATTAGATAGGACAGAATAGACGAAGAAACAGGCAAACAGATAAGAAGAGGAGATAGACAGCAAGTTACCACAAATGCAGGCATCATGATCCAATCCATATTACTACTGTGCATCGCCCCGGTCCAACGCCTAAGGGCCACACCAAAGGGCCCTCTGGCGAGGCCCTCAGGCGCGGGCCCGCCCCTGGAACCGGCGGTTATACAGCCGTTGAAGCAGGCTGATTGGCTGGCCTGCAGGGAAGGGGGAGCTCCCCTTAATGGTACTTTAATGGTACTTATCATACATGCCATGGACTCCTCTCCTGTAGTCCTTGGGTTTGCTGTTTTCCTTACAGCTCTTCTATTCTCAACCCCTACCCTCCATTCCCTCATGGGATGCCGGAGATTCCTGTGTGGGAAATGCACTTCTGATCCAGGAACATGCATTTTATGGGATCTCCCCCTGGCATCTCTAGCTAGGGAGTCCCCATATGTGAAGACTCATTCCTGCTTGTTCCTGGAGATAGCACAGTTACTTACCTGTAACAGGTGATCTCTGGGAACAGCAGGAATAAGTCTTCACAACCCACCCACCTCCCCTAGGAGTTATATCCTATCTTCCTTTCCTCTTTCTCTCCTTTGTCTCAGCTATGAAACTCAACTGAGGAGAAGTGGAAAGGGCGGGAAGTCAGCACGCAGGCGCGAGGGATGCTCCCAAAAGCTTTCTGATTGGATGCTGGGGAGCATTCCCGTGCAGGCTCCGTCAGTACCGACGTACCCATATGTGAAGACTTATTCCTGCTGTACCCAGAGATCACCTGTTACAGGTAAGTAACTGTGCTGTACCCTGCAACAAGGTATATTGAATCAGAACCTCAAGAAGTGGCAAGTCTTTCAGCCAGTTGATTAAACTAAACAAAAAAAAAGCTGGAAGCAGATCAAACCCTGGGCAATAAGAGTTAATGAGCGCAACACCTTTCTCAAAGACAGAAGAGAGAATGGCTGAAACCTCAACTATGCTGCCCCAAAACTCTTTGAAGAGGAAAGCTCCAGAGTGTGCTTTGGGAGCTCCAAAATCATCAAAACAGCAGACGCTACATGTCTATCTTATATGAGCCTGAGGGGAGGGATCCTCCAACTCCAGATTCAAATTAGAAATCTCTTCCACTAAAATTTGTGCATAAGCATTTGCTGGGAGAAGAGAGGCATCAGTACCCCAGGGGAAGATACAGAAGCTAGAGTGTGTGTTAGTTGATACTGTTCCTTCCACTAGTAGAAGAATAACAGCACAGTCCTTGGGACACACATAAGATGTGCCATACTGGGTCGGACTAAGGTCCATCAAGCTCGGTAGCCTGTTTCCAACAGTGGCCAATCTAGGTCACAAGTACCTAGCAGTTTCCCCAAAAGACACAAGTTCCACAGTGCTTGTATTGAAGCAAGCAGTTGATATTCTGGGTCCACTTTAATAATAGTTTATGGACCTTTCCTCCAGGAACTTGTCCAAACCTTTTTTTAAACCCGGCTACACTAACAGCTTTTACTACATCCTCCGGTAGTAAATTCCAGTTTGATTACATGTTGAGTGAAAAAATATTTTCTCTTATTTGCCTTTAAATAGGTTACCCTGTAGCTTCATTGCGTGCCCCCTAGTCTTTCTATATTTTGATGGCATAAACAATCGATCTACGTTTAGCTGTTCCACTCCATTCATACTTTATAGACCTCTATCATATTTCCCCTCCGCCGTCTCTTTGGTACCCCTCAGCCGTCTCTTTTCAAGGTTGAAGAGCCCTAACATTTTTAGCCTCTCTTCATAGGGGTATCCATCCATCCCCTTTACCATTTTGGCGGCTCTTCTCTGTACCTTTTTCTAATAACCATATATCCTTTTTAAGATACGGTGACCTGACTTGCACATAATATTCAAGGTGCAGTCACATCATGGAATGATACAGAGGCATTATAATATCCTTTGTTTTATTCTCCATTCCTTTCCTTATGATACCTAGCATTCTATTTGCTCTCTTGGCCACCACTGCCCACTGGGTGGAGGGTTTTAACATGTTATCCACGATGACTCCTAAATCTTTTTCCTGGGTGGTGGTTCCTAATGTGGAACCTTGCATCCTGTAAACATAGTTTGGGTTGTTCTTTCCTAGGTGCATAACTTTCCACTTGTCCACATTAAATTTCATCTGCCATTTGGATGCCCAGTCTTCCAATTTATCAAGGTGGTCTTGCAATTTTTTCTACAATCCTCATGGGTATTAACAACTTTAAATAGTTTCGTGTGATCTGCAAATTTGATAACCTCACTCATTATTCCCATTTCCAGGTAATTTATGAATATGTTAAAAAGCAGCGGGCTCGGCTCAGATCCCTGGGGTATTCCACTATTCACCTTTCTCCATTGGGAAAATTGGCCATTTACCCCTACCCTCTGTTTTCTATCTTGTAACCAGTTCCTGATCCACAATAGTACACTGCCTCCTATACCATGACTTTTTAGTTTTGCCAAAAGTCTATGAGGGACCTTGTCAAAGGCTTTCTGAAAGTCCAGATACATTATATCAACTGACTCACCTTTGTCTACATGTTCATTCACACCTTCAAAAAACATAACAGATCAGTAAGACAAGATCTCCTTGTCTAAAGCCATGTTGGCTGTCTCCCATTAAGCCATGGCTATCTACATATTCAGTAATTTTGTTCTTTATGATGGTTTCCACCATTTTTCCCGGTACTGGCGTCAGGATCACCGATCTGTAGTTTCCCGGATCGCCCCTGGAACCCTTTTTAAAAATTGGCGTTACATTGGCCATCCAATCTTCAGGTATTACAGATGATTTTAATGATAGTTCACAGATTACTAATAGCAGGTCTGCAATCTCATATTTCAGTTCTTCAACACCCTTGGATGTATACCATCTGGTCCAGGTGCTTTGCTACTCTTCAGTTTATCAATTAGTTGTAATAGATCTTCCTGGTGTATCAGTATTTCTTTGAATTCTTCTGCAGTTATTATTTTTTTATTTATAAATTTTTATCACTGTAACAAAACCAACTGATGATACAGGTCAATCAGAAAAGAAAAAAGGAAAATAGGACAAATACACCACATAATTAATTGAGTATTAACATCTGATAAAGTCCACGTTTCTGGAACCCAAAAGTGAAACTATACGACAAAGGAAAAAAAAAGAGTAGGAAAACAAGGCTGCTTTTAAGCCCACATAATAGGAGGCAAAATCATCAACTACTCATCCCTATCGTCCTCAACCGAGCCCTGCCTATCAAAAATAAATGTTTCCAAATGAGATACATCAGTAAAGATATAAGAAGCACCATCATAATTTATAACACATTTATAGGGAAATCTGAGAAAGAAGGGAGCACCCAACTTCAGGACTGAGGCTTTAAAGCCAAAAAAAGCCTCCGCCTAAGTTGGGTGCTACGCGAAACATCCGAAAAAACATTAGTTATACCCACAAAATTTGGAAGACTTATACTTAAAGAAGGCTTTAAGAATTCGTTGTTTAGAATCCAAAGATTTCAAAATCACCAACAACGTGGACCTCATATTAATTAATTCTGTGGAGTCTTCTAAAAAAGCGGTCAAATTTGAAATAGAGGGTTCAACCACATCCATTTTGCCTTCAACAGGATTCACTTTCTTGGAGCTAGAGGGAATGTAGTACATTTGGGATACTCAACAGAATCAGAAGCAAAACTTCTTTCAGGTATTTATCTAAAAGGATTTTAGGAGCTAAGATATATGTATACGGAAAATTCAAAAACCTTAAATTATACAAATGAAAATAATTTTCGAAGGCGTCCACCTTATTATGCAAAAACAAGGAGTCTTTTATTCCAACGTTAGCAGCATGCAGCGGATAGACCTAAGACTCCAATTTAACAAACGCTGTATCAACAAGGGAAACCTTTTCATCAAGCTGCTTTTAAAGAGGCAACTGTTTCCTTAGAAAAATCACATAGGGAACTTTAAAGTTGAGGACATTTTATCATTGATAGTTTTTAAAGCTTCCCAGACATCCTTTAGAGTGATCTCTGCGTCAGGTGGCAGGACTGGGAGTCCAGAAATACCTCCAGCCCCTACCAACTGAACTGGGTTAGGGAGAATCCCCTCCACATCACTACTTCTTACCTAAACAGAAGACTCCGCAGGAGAAACAGGTAATACTGCAGAAACAGGACAGGGAGGAGGGGATCTTCCTCCTGAACTAAGAGACCTCCTCAGGGGGAAGACTGTGCTACCGGTAGTGGCACAAGATGTTTGTCAAGAGGGCCAACGGATGTTTTATCTGCCGACCCACCCGACATTTTACCCCCTGTTTTTTGCCTTCCTTTTCCCCATTAAAACTAAGACTAAGAACTAACTACAGAAACTCTGAGCCGCTGTGATGCCAAAAGGGCGTGTCTTGCCCCTTTAGACACACCCATTTGGAGCACACCCCGTGGACACGCTCTGCGGTCTCGGCAACAAGGTCCAATTTATAGGGGAGGGGAAAGGAAGGGAAGGACCTCGCTGGTTACAAGCTGTCCCCACGCTGCCTGCCCGATGTTAGGGGGAAGGTAAGGTGTTTTTTCACCAGCAGGTTCACAGTGGCAGCAGTCTCAGGGCTGTTCAAGCAGACCCCCTGCCCCTCCAACACAGTCACACCAGGTCCCCGCAGTATCACCTTTAAATACCACTTCAGTCATGGGTAACATCCCTACATCTTCCTCAGTAAAGACTGAAGCAAAGAATTCATTGTCTCTCTGCTATAGCCTTGTCCTCTGTTAGTGCCCCTTATCTCCAGGAACAAGCAGGAATGTAGTCTTCACATATGAGTATCGTCGGTACCGATGGAGCCTGAGCGGGAACGCTCCCCAGCGTCCAATTAGAAAGCTTTTGGGAGCATCCCACAGTGCCTGGTGCTACCTTCCCGCCTTTCCCAACTGCCTCTCTCTCCAGCAGGTCGTTTTCCTGTCACTGCAGAAATTATCCCATATTTTTCATTCTTTTTTTGTGGTAGCGTCGGCCTTCCTCGACGCTATACCAGTATGCCGGTTCGTTCGTTCTTTCTTCAGAAAAAAAACTCTAATCTTTTTCTGGATTTCCAGCCTTTTTTCTCTCAGGTGCCACGCGCCATTTTGGGCATTAGGCCCAATTTTTTCCTCAACATGGAAAAACCCACTTCGGCTTTTAAAGTGTTCCAAGTGTGGTGGTACCATCTCCGTCACCGACACGAGTGATGCCTCAAATGTTTAGGTCCTGACCACTCCATCTCGGAGTGTGTTGCCTGTGGGATGATGTCGAAGAGGGGTCGGCAAAACTGAGCTGCTAAGCTTAGCACCCTTTTTCCCTCCGATGCAGCATCCTTGGCATCGACGTCTTCCAGGGCTTCGTCTTCCTCCCATGGATCTCAGGTAACCAAACATAAATCTGGCCGGTCCTCAAAGGGTAGATCTCCTTCCAAGCATCGAGATGCTTCTGGCGTTGCCCTTGAGGGACTTATACCGGCAAAATTGCCCCGGTAGTGCTTTGGAAGCCGAAGCCTCCTATCGGGGCTCCAGGATGTTCTCGAGGCCTCAACCTCGACAGAACTACTGGTGCCGTGCTCTGGGGTACTGGCCACTTCATCCAGTACCGACACCCAGGCATTGGCAGCGTCAATTGACCAGAGATTCCTGGCTATTGAACGCAATCTGGCGGCTCTCCTTGCCGCATCGGTGCCTTCGGGACCGCTTCAGACACTTCAACCGGTATCGACACCAGTTCCAGCACCGATATCTGTGCCGGTACAGACAGCATCGACATTGGCGATTGTGCTACCAACACAGAGTCATGCTATTTCCTCCAGTATCGACAGGCTGGTACCGGACCCCCTCCGGTACCGACTTCGATTGGTACTGGTATTGTGCTGTACAAGAGGACCCGGACAGAAGATATTTTGAATCCTCCGATGACTCTGAGTACTCTGACAGCTCTGTCAATGCCGGAGTACTTCTCTCTGAGGAGCCGCCTTCTCCTAAATATAGGATGTCTCCTCCAGAGGATATATCCTTTCAGGATTTCATCAGGGAGGTGGCTAGAGGTCTTTCCATCAGTGGCTCCTGAAACAGAGCCCAGAGCAAAGGAGTTGGAGATTTGACAATATCCTAAAGTGCCCAAGGAAGCGACTACTTTGCCTATTCTTGAGATCTTGCATGATCTCATGTTGAGAATGTGGGAAACATCTCTTACCACCTCTCCTCATTCCCGTAGGCTGGATACCATGTATCGAGTGCCTCCTTGTCCTGGATTTCAGAAAACTCAGTTGCCACACCACTCCATAGTGGTGGAGTCAGCTATGAGAAGGATCAAGAGTGCAAAAAGACATGCATCTAATCCTCCAGGACGTGAATGTAGGACTCTTGATGCCTTTGGGCGTCAAACCTTCCAGGCCTCTATGCTTTCTGCCAGGATTAAATCAAAGATGATTAAGACCAACACAAACATAAGTGTCAGTAACTCCTCCGTATCACCTAAGGCATCCCAAGCAACACCATTATGCAATTTCACTACAGTATGAAATAAAGAGATTGAGAACATTATCGCTTCTATCAATCCCAGCACAGCACCTAACGACCCCTGCCCAGCCAGCTGGATCAGAGAATTGCGCCATGACCTAAGCCAAATCTTGTGCAATATACTGAACCAGTCCTTTTTAACGGGCTCGTTCCCACAGAGTCTGAAACACACCTCTATCAGGCCCCTACTGAAAAACAGCAGACTTGACCCATCCAAAATTGAATCTTTAGGCCAATCTCGAGCATCCCCCAGCTCGCAAAAATCATCGAAAAAGCTGCTCAACAACAAATCCAGCATCATATCGACACTGAAGCACCACTAGATCCATCACAACACGGCTTCAGGGAAGCACATGGAGTCGACAGTCCTTACAACCCTATTCAATGATTTGGTCACAGGAATAAACAGCATCCAACAAGGATTTGTCCTCATCTTCCTGGACATCTCCGCCGCCTTCGACTCTGTGAGTCATGATATACTTCTACAACGCCTGAAAGAAAAGGGGATTCAAAGCACAGCACTAGAATGGTGTAAATCCTACCTATCCAATAGGTGGCAACAAGGCAAAACAGGCCATGCATCCTCAGAACCATTCCTGCAGTCACAGGGGGTACCTCAAGGATCGTCCTTATTGGCACTGATGTTCAATATCTATATGCAGCCGATATGTGATTTGATCCGATCTTTCAACGTACAATGCCTGGCTTACGCAGATGACATCCTCCTCCTACATGCCGTTCAAAATTGACCAACCAGTGTTCTCCCCAATAATCGATTGTTTCGGAGCTGTAGCCGAATGGCTGCTGACACAAAACCTACGGATCAATCATAGCAAAACTGATGATCTTTTTGTTACGAGGAACCGTAAGTTCATACCTCCCCCATCGCTACTTGTCAACAATGTAGAGTTGAAATCCAAACCCACAATCCGATATCTCGGCATCACATTGGACCAGCACCTGGATATGACAACACATGTGGTGAACGTTACAAAGACTATATACCATAAGATCAGAACACTACGTCACCTCTGCCCCCTACTGGATTCCACCGACTACCGAACAACCTTCCAGGCACTAGTCCTCCCACACCTGGATTTCGCGAACATCATCCTCCACGGTCTCTCTCAATCAACTTTAAATCCGCTCCGCCTGGCTATGAATGCAGCTGCAAGAGTCCTCTCTGGATCGTCAAGATCTGACCACATAACGCCTATCATGAAAGATCTGCATTGGCTACCTTTACATGCCAGACCCCAATATAAGTCATTAGTCCTTACCTTCAAAGCCCTGAATAACTACCCACCTATACCAATCAGCAAGCTAATTCATGGCACCCTGGAAAATAGAAACAGGAGGCCTACTGCAATGGAACACCTTAATAGTCCCCAAGATGATGTCGTGTACTAAGGCTACTTCCAACAGGGCCTTCTCTATATTCGCTCCTTTAAACTGGAATGCCCTTACCCATGAAATCCGTGGCATCAAAAGCCTAATCCTATTCAGAAAAGCTTTGAAACACCATCTGTTCACAAAATGCTACCCAGAAGCCATCCCAGACAATCACACAACTGGCAAGCTTTCCACATGCCCCAGACGCCTTAGCACCTTAATACAACCAGAAAATGGTTAGCCTACACACTAGACCACCTGCTAATCATCATACCTGTACCATCCACACAAAAAGCACATGCAATATCCAAACGAGTTTAGAGTATTGTATATAGTATCAAGTTAACCTGTACATAGTTCTCCCGGTTATCCCCTGTTTTATTTTCCTGTTCATTGTAAACTCAAATGTTGCCTGTATGCATTGTAGTATGTGTTTGTTCGATGTACACCGCGCTGATTATAATAGCGCGGTATAGAAGAAATGTTAGATAAATAAATAAATTAGTTCCTACATCTTATACATGGGAATGTTCCTTAAGGAGGTTACAGGAGATCTAGAGCTTATGAGCCCTCTCCTTCCTGATAAGAGGCAGGATTATCTTACACTTGTCAGACATGCCCAGGATGTTTCCAAGTTTGTTAATCGTGCAGCTTTTGACTGCTTTGAGTACATAAGCAGAACCTCTGCCATTGCCATAGGTGCTCGTAGGATTGCCTGGCTCCAGGCATCTGATTTAGAACTCTGGGTACAGGACAAACTGGGGAATATCCCTTGCACAGGCAAAAATCTCTTTGGCAAAAATTGGCAAGAGAAAGCTAATGAGCTGGATGCTGATAACACCACTTTGGATAGACTATCCAAGGTTACAGCTGATCCTGCAAGGAGAAATTCCTACAAGAAACCATTCTTCTCTAAAAAGAAGAGGTTTTATCCCTCCTATACCCAGCAGGTACATTCTGCAGGTCAGTCCGCCCGAAGAGGACAGCAGCCCCCAAAGCAAAGGAAATCAAAGACTGCTAAGTCTCAACCGGCCCAGCAGTCTCAGCCTCCACAGAGGCTTTGACTCCCATCTAGAGAACTTGGCCTTCCTGGCCCTGAACGGGCCAGAGCCTTCCACCATCCCAGGAAGGTTGTGTCATTTTGCCCCCAGATGGGGGCAGATAACAGCAGAAGAATGGACTCTTTCCATTGTAAGAGAGGGGTACAAGCTTCATTTCTTCAACATGCCCCCATCTACAGTGGTAAGACAGTTCAATTCTCAGGCTTCACGCAACTGTACATAGTTTTGACTGTACATAGTTTTCCCTGTTAATCCATGTTATATATTCCCATGTTCTATGTAAACTCAATGTTACTTGCATACATTGTTGTATATTTTGTTCAATGTACACCGCACTGATCTTAATAGCGCGGTATAGAAGAAATGTTAAATAAAATAAAATAAAATAAATAAATAAAAACACTCAGTTGGGTCAAGAGGTCAGTTTGCTTCTTGCCCATGGGGCAATAGAAGACATACCCATTTCCCAACAGGGTTTTACTCCCCTTATTTCCTTATTCCAAAGAAACAGGGGAACACAGACCCATTTTAGACCTCAGAGAACTCAACAAATTCCTGTTCAAAGTGTTGAAATGGACAGATAAAGGGGATACCAGAATCCCCAATATGTAATTGAAGATGGATGAATTTCTTGATACAGAATGTGTTTAGAAGTTTGGCTTTTCACCTACTTCCTCTTAAATAGAATAGGCTGTTATGATCATGAGTTCTGTGTAACAGTTTTTAAAATAGTCTGGAACATTGTTAACGCAAGCATAAAGGGTAAACATAGGCTATGAACTGCGCAACTATAGTTCATTGTACAGGCAATGCTGACACAACATAATTTTTGCAACTTTGCAATTATAAATTTTGTCATAATCAAGTAAATTTCATCTAATACACTGTAATCAGATCTTACTCTGTAAAAAGATCTTTGGCGACACCTTGTGTTATTTCATGTTTATAATAAATGACTGTTACTTCCCTTTTTTTTTTCTTTAATAAAAGGAGCTTTTCAGGAGGAAGAATTTGAATTCGGCAGTCGTGGAATTATGCGTGTCCATAGACAGTCTGTGGTTTTCCCTCTGAGCTCAAAGAAAGTAGCACTTTGTGTGTGATTGTATTCTGTGTTACTCTCTGCCTGTTTCTCACTACTTGATGGACCAGAGACCGAAAGAGCTGTGGTATTGTGGCCAGATCACGGGGTTTTCTTCACAAAGAGAAATTCAAGATGATTTCTCTGGGAACTCTGCTGCCATACCTTCAGAGTCAGGATTGGCTTTGTTCTCTAGATCTCAAGGATGCGTACACTCATGTTCTCATCCATCCAACTCACCGAAGATTCCTTTGTTTTCTTTTTCAAGGAAAGCACTACCAATACAGGGTGCTTCCTTTTGGCCTGGCCTCAGCACCAAGGGTGTTTACGAAATGCATGGCTGTAGTGGCAGCATTTCTTCGCACTCTAGGAATATTTGTCTTCCCCTCCTTAGACGACTGGCTCATTCGAGCCCCATCAGTCAGAGGCCAGAATTTCCCTATCTTGCACAATGCGTATCCTTCAGTATTTGGGCCTGGTCATAAACATCCCAAAATCCAGCCTAACTCCCACTCAGTCTCTAGAGTTTATAGGAGCTTTGCTGGATACCAGAAAAGCAAGGGCCTATTTTCCACAGGCCCGCTGTCTTCGCATTGTGCAGTTAGCCTCCCAGGCAGTGTTTAAAAACTCATCTCACTGCTCAGGAAATGTTACAACTACTAGGCCACATGGCATCTACCGTGCACATGGTTCCCTATGCTCGCCTCCATATGAGAGCAGCCCAATGGACTCTATCCACTCAGTGGACTCGGGCATCAGGCTGCCTATCAGACAAAATAGCAAACACAAGTTGCCTTATTTTGTCTCTACAATGGTGGCAGTCAACCCAAAACCTGTTGGTGGGGTCCCCTTTCCAGCAACCCCTATCCCAGGTCACTATAACAGACGCCTCACAGGTGGGTTGGGGAGCTCATCTGCAAGATCTCTCAACCCAAGGCACCTGGACTCCACAGGGGAGACACATATCAATCTCCTAGAACTCAGAGCAATCTTCCTTGCTCTTCGAGTGTTCCATACCCATCCCAGCTACAAGACGGTCTTAATTCAGACGGACAATCAAGTAGCTATGTTCTATCTGAACAAGCAGGGAGGAACAGGCTCTGTCGCTTTGCAACGAAGCTTTGCGGTGTATCTGCCAGGCATTCAAAACTCTTGGGCAGACAGACTCAGTCGAGTTCTGCTTCCACACGAATGGTCTCTCCATGCAGACCAGGTAGCAAACACTTTTCAAATTTGGGGAACTCTGAACATAGACCATTTTGCAAGTCCGTTGAATGCCAAACTTCCCCGGTTCTGTTCCAGAATTCCGGCTCAGGGTTCTCAGGCCAGGGATGCATTCTTCCTCCATTGGGGTCAGGACTTCCTATATGCCTCTCCACCCATTCCCCTAATTCCCAAAACCCTATTCAAGCTTCAGAGAGACAAAGGCCACATGATTCTCAGCTCCACATTGGCCACGGCAGGTGTGGTACCCCCGGCTCCTGCATCTCTCTCAAGCTCCATCTCTGGAGTTAGGATCTGCTCCAGATCTCCTGTCTCAGGAGGACGGGATGTTGTGGCATCCCAACCCCCACTCTCTGCATCTCAGGGCCTGGTTGCTGAGAGCCTAGACATTCATGGACTTAACCTTTCTCAACAAGTAAAGGATGTCCTTTGTGCTTCCAGGAAACCTTCCACAAGACGCTCTTATGCTTTCAAGTGGAAAAGGTTTTCCATATGGTGTTCGCAAAAGGGTCTTCACCCCTCTGCGATACTCCAGTAATGATTCCAGAGGTATCTCCTTCATTTATCTAATGCAGGACTTAAAACTAACTCAGTAAGAGTCCATTTAAGTGCTATTTCAGCTTCTTTAAAGCCTTTAAATGGACAGCCTATTTCCTCTCATCCTCTCATAGCAAGATTTATGAGGGGCCTTCTTCTAACTAAGCCTCCCATTAGGCCACCTGCAGTGGCATGGGACCTGAACCTGGTTCATGGGCAGCTCATGAAACCGCCTTTTGAACCATTAGCCACTACCTCTTTGAAATTCCTTTTCTGGAAGGTCGTCTTCCTCATTGCAATCACATCAGCACGTCGCATCAGTGAATTGCAAGCGTTGGTGGCTGATCCTCCTTATACAAAGTTCCATCATGATAAGATAGTCCTTAGGACTCATCCACACTTTATGCCAAAGGTGGTGTCACCTTTTCGTTTAAACCAAGCGGTTTACCTTCCTGTAGTCTTTCCAAGGCCTCGCGCCTCAAATGCAGAAAGGAATCTTCATAATTTGGACTGTAAAAGAGCTTTGGCCTTTTACTTGCAAAGGACACAGCAACATACAAAGTCCTCTCAACCCTTTGTTGCTTTTGATCCTAGTCATTTAGGACTTCCAGTCTCCAAAAGAACACTGTCCAGCTGAATTGCACAGTGTATATCTATCTTTTCCCTATGAGAGTAAAAACCCTTCCCCTTGAAGGCCATGTCACAGCTCACAATGTGAAGAGCCATGGCAGCTTCTATGGCTCATTTTCACTCTATTGACGAAATCTGTCGAGCAGCTACTTGGGCTTTGGTTCATACCTTCACAGCCCATTACTGCTTAGACAAGGACTCCCGCCGGGATGCCTTGTTTGGTCAGGCTGTTCTTCAACACCTGTTCCATACTTAATCAACTCCTACTCACCATTCCCGGTAGGATGCCAGAGATCCATGGGGGGAAGTGGAGCCCTTTCACAGGGGCACACAACTTCTGGGGTCTCTCCCTGGCATCTGTAGCTAGGGAGTCCCCATATGTGAAGACTACATTCCTGCTTGTTCCTGGAGATAGCATAGTTACTCACCTGTAACGGGTGATCTCCGGGAACAGCAGGAATTTAGTCTTCACAACCCACCCAGCTCCCCTAGGAGTTGTATCTCTCTTTTCTTTTCTTTCCCTCTCTCTCTTTGTCTCAGCTTTAAAACTCAACTGGAGAGAGGCAGTTGGGAAAGGTGGGAAGGCAGCACGCAGGCACTGTGGGATGCTCCCAAAAGCTTTCTAATTGGACGCTGGGGAGCGTTCCTGCACAGGCTACGTCGGTACCAACGATACCCATTTGTGAAGACTAAATTCCTGCTGTTCCCGGAGATCACCTGTTACAGGTGAGTAACTATGCTTTACCCCTCTATCATCTAATGGTCCAACTGATTCTCTCTCAGGTTTTTTGCTACGTATGTACTTGAAAAGGTCTTTTACGTGTTTTTGCGTCTACAGCAAGCTTCTTCTCAAATTCTTTCTTTGCCTGCCTTATCAATGCCTTGCATGTAACTTGCTAGTGCTTGGAGTGGAGGTATGGCCTAGTGGTTGGGGCAAGGTACTTCAGGCCGGAAGGTTGGGGGTTCAAATCCCATTAGAGGACAGCAACCTTGGGCCGGAAGGACTGGGGTTTCTAGTCCCACAGGTGCTCCTTGTGGTCTTGGGCAAGCCACTTAACCCTCCATAGCCCATGTTCCCTGTAAAATAGTTATCTCCAAGTTATAATGCCCTGTTCAATGTAATTTCAGTTTGTTCAATGTGAACCGCACTGATGCAGAATAGCGCGGTATATAAGAGAATATAAATTAAATAAATTTAATTCCAGTTTTCATCATTTGGCTCTTTTTTTTTTTTTTTTCTTTTCTATCACCTGAAAGATGCTTTTTCGCAACAGCCTCTCTGACCTCACCTTTAAACCATGCTGGCAGGTTTTTGGACTTCCTTTCACTTTTCTTAAAGTGTGGAATACAGCTGGTCTGGGCTTCCAAGATAATATTTTTAAACACCCAAGCTTGATGTAAGTCCTTTAACCTTTGCGACTGCTCCTTTTTTTTTAGTTTTTTTTCTTAATTATTTTCCTCGTTTTATCCTAGTCTCCCTTTTGAAAATTAAATGGTAGTACTGTGGATTTCCTTACCATCCCTCCTCCATTAATTAAATCAAACACGATCATGCTATGATCACTATTGCCAAGTGGCCTCAACACCCTTATGTCTTCCACCAGATCTGGTGTTCCACTAAGAACTAGGTCCAAAATGGCTTCCCCTCTGGTCAGTTCATGAACCAACTGCTATAAGAAGCAGTCATTTATTTCATCTAGAAACGTTTTCCCTAGCATGTCCTGCTGTGACACTGACCCAGTCAATACCGGGGTAATTGAAATCACACATTATTACTGTGCTGTATCTTTTGTTAGCTTCTCTGATTTCTTTGAGCATTTCATCATCGGTTTGTTCATTCTCGCCAGGCAGTCGATAGTATATCCCCACTGCCATCGCCTTCCCCTTTCTACATGGAATTTCAATCTATAGAGATTCTACAGTAAATTTTGTTTCCTGCAAAACTTTAATCCTTTGTGACTCAATGCTCTGTCTAATGTAGAGCACAACCCCTCCACCAGTTTGATCAGCTCTATTACGGTATAGTTTGTACCCAGGTATCGGTGTCCCTCCGGTTGGCCTCCTTCCACCATGTCTCAGATACCAATCATATCTAACCTCTCATTTAGTGCTATATATTCTAACGCTCCCATCTTATTTTTTTAGACTTCTAGCATTTGCATACAAGCCTTTTAGAGACTGTATTTTATTCATATTAATCTATCAGTAGGCAGGGGTAATTTGGAATCTTTAAGCTCTGTCTGTTCCGTCCTCAAGGGAATTTGGGTTACTTTTGTCTTTATTGTAACCTCTCTGCTGATATGACCTAACTTCATTTTTTTGGTAGTATCCTTAAAGAATACATTGTTTGGAGCCATGTGATCTTGGGTGACTGTCAGCTCTCCCTTATCTAGTTTAAAAGCTGCTCTATCCCCTTTTTAAAGGTTAATGCCAGCAGCCTGGTTCCATCCTGGTTAAGGTGAAGCCCATCCCTTCAGAAGAGCCCCTTTTTTCCCCAGTTCCTAACAAATCCAAAACCCTCATCCTTGCACCATTGTCTCATCCACGCATGGAGACTCCGGAGTTCTGCCTGCCTTTTGGGTCCTGCGCATGGAACGGGAAGCATTTCGGAGAATGTTACCCTGGAAGTTCTGGATTTCAACTTCCTACCTAAAAGCCTAAATTTAGTCTCCAGAACCTCCCTACCACCTTTTTTTTTTTTTTTTTTTTTAAATGTCATTGGTACCAGCATGTTCCAAGACAGCAGACTCCTCCCCAGCACCATCTAAGACATTGTCTAGGAGGCACGTGAGATGGTCCTACCTTCGCATCAGGCAGGCATGTTAACAGGCAATCCTCACGTCCACCAGCCACCTAGCTATCTACATGCCTAATGATCGAATCACCAACTTTAACAGCTGGCCTTAATCCTTCCCTCATGGGCACATGACCCTGGAGAAACCTCTTCAGTGTGAGGGTTTTATATCACCTGGAGGACAGGTCCTAGCTACAGGATCATTTTCTGCAAACACCAGGGTGATGCTCTCCTGTCATGTGACCCCTCTCTCCCATGGCGGCAAGGATGCTGCCAGACTGGAGGTGAGACTTCAGTACTATATCCCTGTACCTCTCTGTCTTCCTTATGTCCTCCAAGTCTGCTACTCTAGCCTCCAGAGATCAGACTCGTTCCCTGAAAAGGAGCTTTTTGCACCTAGTGCACACGTAAGACCCCTCACCAATGGAAAACCCCCCATCTTGCTGCTGGACTGCTGTCTGCATCTTAGTTTTAAGGTTGTATTTAGGTATTTAAGTTCTTTACCTACTAAGGGTTGGTAGGGATACTTTATACTAATGGAACTACACCTAATACGTTTAATGTACTTTGTTCACCTGAAGCTTAATTAATCTCAGGTCCTTAATGTATGCCTGAGGACAAACAACTGCACCTGAGAGTGAATATGGCACCTCCTTTCCTTTGAGAGGTTCATGCACCTATAAAGCTACCATTAACCTAGGGACCAGGTGGGTGTTGGAGGGAGGGAGGGAAAAAGACTTATTAAAAGCTGGCTGCTACACCGTATCCTGTCCTTTTGCTTCTAAGGTAATCTTGACCAATTTCCAGGGTGAGTCCCACAGCCCTTGCTTGGATAGAGGGAGTCTTGGGTTCTAAATTTAACCAGAAAGCTCTCTGCAGTGTTTTAAATTTAAACTGAAAGCTCTTCGCTGCTACTAGGCCCTGACTGATTTAACTACTACACTGGGTTCACAGATTAATCTGCTTTAATCGAAAGAATCCCTTTTTCCTCAAGATTTAGACAAATTCCCAGAATTAAATACTTATAATTTCAGATCTCTCTCCGGAAGTAGCAGTCCCCTTTTGTAGTCCTTCAAGACTGAGAATCACAGAACTCTGAACTATTTATGCCTGTGCTTCTGAGGTAAGCTGTGACCAATTTCCTGAGTGATTAACACAGTTCTTGCTTGGATAGAGGGAGTCTTTCAAAATGGCCCTTTGATCAGCTACCTGGCTTTAACACTATGCAGAGCTCTCTTCAGAAGTAGCAGTCCCCTTTTGTAGTCCTTCAAGACCTAGTCATTTCAAGATACTGTCTCATGCATATTCATTGTGGTTTGCCTACAATGGAAGCAGTTCATGCCAAACTCTCTCATGCATATTCGTTGTGGTTATCCTGAAAATCTGACTGGCTTAGTGTTTTCTGAGGCGTGCGTCAAACCCCTGCCTTACACAAACTCGTTGTGCTTTTAGCCATTTCTCATTTGTTAATATGCTGCTTGCTTCTTACAGATTACCAACAATGCTGGGGTATATGTCCTCCATAGGCCTTCTGTATGATGAAGCTATCGCTTCAACAAGTGAATGCCTGCCTGAAACCATACATTTAATTTTGATGGCTAAAAACTACATAAAGAGGGGCAGCCACCTCCAAAGCATAAGAAACCTTGCCTTCCAGACCTCCACCTGAGTATCTAAAGAAAGATAGTCCAACCCTGAAGGCAAAATGATCACTATATCCCAAAAGCTTAAGTCCAAAGAACACAAGCCCTTCCAAAACATATGTGAATGCAAGGAAGATTGAGGAGTTACATAAGGAGGCAAAGAAAAGGGACCCCATCAACAGAAAATGATTTGACCAAGAAAGGAAAACTTTAGACAAACCAAGGCCAAGGTTAGCCCAGAACACACAAAGATAAGGTCCAGAATATGGCTGTTCTGATGAGTAGGAAACGGGACCACTTGGGTAAATCATAACATCAAGGAGATCAACAGTAAATGATTATTGGATAAATCTACATTTTAAGTTAAAATATCCAAGAAGTAAAATTTCTGCAATCAAAGCCAAAAGCGCTGCTATGGAACCTGAAGATAGTGGGGTGAGAGAGACCAACAAAATAATCACTGCAATTAATGTTAAGCTCCTCCTTGATCCTCTGGTGATCGTACAACTTGACTATTGTAGTGCTCTTTATATTGGACTTCCTTTGTCATCTGTCAGATGGCTACATTTAAATCAAAAAGCTGTTGAGCTTTTGCAAGGTCAGGAGAGGGGTACAAACATTCCCCCTCTTGGATGACCACAACATCCCTTTTTATTCAAGTGTAAATTAAAACGTCTTCACTTATCTAAAAGACAGTCCAAACAGTGTAAAAGGAAATTTGTGGCATGAAAGTGATCCTCCAAGTTCTGTATCACATGACATGTATGTTTTGAGCCCGCTCCCTGCTCTGTATCAAGTGTGGTCAGTGTTTCTTCAGCAGGATCACCAAACACTCTGGCAGTTGCAGCAGCAGTTCTTTGTTAGGCAAACATTTAAGTTTCCCAGAGACACCACTAAAAACCCTTCTTCATTTATAGCAGTTTTTTGTTGGGCATAAATTGTGAGGGAAAGACACTCCACAAACTTCCCCAAAACCACCATACGTGCCCCTTTTATTCAAACATAGAAATTTGTGAATGAGAAAAGACTGCTTTCTTCCAAATATTTCACTTATCTGAACCCATGCGCGACGTGCACGTTTCGGGGGACACCCCCTGTATCAAGTGCTCCAAAAAGAACTTGAATCCAGTGCTGCCAAAGCACTTCCTCAACTGTTGAAAACCGCCGAATCCTAAACTGGTAAAAAAAGATGCCAACTCAGGATTGGCCAACAGCAAGCTGCCCATCACATTAACCCACCAATCACGGAAAGGGAATCCCCCTCTTCAAGGGAACCCCTGCCATGAGAGGTGACGTATCAGCCTGTCTGCAGTTGTACACATTTTGAAGAAATATTGGCCGCTATTGTCTTTATATCCGTGTTTCAATAAATCTCTGCGAATTGCCTATTCCCGAGGGCCTAATTTGCGTGACAAATTGATAAGATCTACTGTTAGATCGCCCTGAGTGTCCCCAATCTCGGAATGGCATGCATATGCCTTGTCAAAAGTGCAAATATTGTACCACTACATTGTCAGGAACATCTTGGACTGCTCCTAATGTTGTTCAAATTTTTTATCGTCGCTGGTGCACGACTTGTGATTCTTCTTATGTTGTGTATTTTGTGGAGTGCGATTGCCCATTGAGATATGTGGGGAGCACCACTCAGATGATTAAAGTCCGGTTGGCGGAGCATGCCTCTCGACTCCGTCAATCGGTGTTGATGGCCCCGATGGTACAACACTGCTTGGACTTTCGACGTGTTTTTGAACAATTAAAATGAACTACTATTGATCACGTTCCGGTGGATCCTAGAGGAGGGGACCGTTTGAACAAACTATGCCGGCTGGAGCAACGTTGGATTTTTCTCTTACGTACTGTTTCTCCTACTGGACTGAACCGTGATATTGATTGGTGGGGGACGGACTGATACGTCACCTCTCATGGCAGGGGTTCCCTTGAAGAGTGGGGATTCCCTTTCCGTGATTGGTGGGTTAATGTGATGGGCAGCTTGCTGTTGGCCAATCCTGTGTTGGCATCTTCTTTTTTACCAGTTTAGGGTTTGGCGGTTTTCAACGATTGAGGAAGTGCTTTGGCAGCACTGGATTCAAGTTCTTTTTGGAGCGCTTGATACAGGGGGTGTCCCCTGAAACGTGCACATCGCGCATGGGTTCAGATAAGTGAAATATTTGTGAGAAAGTAGTCTTTTCTCATTCACAAATTTCTATGTTTGAATAAAAGGGGCATGTATTGTGGTTTTGGGGAAGTTTGTGGAGTGTCTTTCCCTCACAATTTATGCCCGACAAAAAAACTGTTATAAATGAAGAAGGGTTTTAGCGGTGTCTCTGGGAAACTTCTTAATATTGACTACCGGTGGTTTGTGGGGTTGGTTGGTTGATATAACATTTAAAAGTGCCTGCACAGCATTTCATAGGCTTCAACAGATGACAATAGAATCAATCAGAATCCAGGGAATACCCCACAATTGGGAAAGCCCTGTAGCGATTGGCTGAGTCTTATCTGAGTCTTAACTACTCATTTTCCATGTTTAAACCACCGGGGCTAACGGTATTTAAAGCAAAAATTTATTTTATTTAACAATCACTTATATACCGCACTTTCCCATGGATCAGGTGTGGTTTACAAAGAACAGGTTAATGGACAGAGCAAAGGTCTGTTTTTTACAAAGAAGATCCGTAAACTATGTACAATAGGCCAGAGCCTTAACAAACAAGACATACTTAGTTTCGGTTGAAACTGAAACAAGTACCATAACAAAAACAGCGTTTCAAGGTATTACAACTATATACAAATTGTTTCTACTATGTAAAATCCACTTTTGTTCTAACCAGTGCAGTCTATAGGTACAATCCCCTCCACGGGGATCTCTAGGAGAATAATCAATGACTCTCCTTCGTAGATCAGAAAATGTGTGGCGCTATGATAGACAATGTTCAACCACAGGGGCTGAATGAGTAGATGTCCAAATTCTGGAAGCATGTTCCCCCAGCCATGTTTTTAAAGGATGAGTAGTACGGCCAATATACAATAAAGCACAAGGGCACTGTAAAAACACAACAAAACTGGTAGAACAGTCCCATTACTCGGATGACAGGGATTGTTAGGGTATCCTAGATCGCCTCCTTTAGCTCACTTGGCAAATGTCAGCATAGCCGGAAAAATCACCATTTCACCTCTGAATATTTCTGTAGAGGTGTTTAGTAATGTGTCTTAATCATACAACCTTCCCCCACTTCTGTATTCTGTTCTTTACAACTGCATCTTGTGGTCTTCCAGACTGCAGACACACCGGTTGACAACATCTTTGTCATAGCCGTTCATCTCTGTGGGATGCATTGCAGAGCAGAAAAGTTTCCAAGTCCTGGCCTTATTCCACGTTTCTGCTGGTATAATGTGAATGTCTGTGGGGAAACACTCAGAACGCCCATGGGCCTTTCCTGAATATACATTGCACATCTCCGTTGCTGACCATGCCCCCATTCTACCCTCTCTCTCACTCACATTCTGAAATCCCCGTGCTAGCACCGTGTACGTGGAGGGCCACAGGTGTATCGGAATATGGTCGTAGATATATTGGCTAAAAAAACATCTATGCTGCACATCCAAGGGTTTATTCCTGTTCCGGAATGACTCCCTAAGTGCATAACTTACATTAGGATGTAAATATGTAAATCAGGCCTTATGTTAGATAACAGAGGGCAATTGTACATGAACTGCGCCCAAGGAATGGGGGGGCTGGGGAGTGTCACTGGCGTTTTATCACAAATCAATCCTGGGTCCAGTTCTCTTTGCTGCTTTATTAATGGGGTTGTAGAGAGGTTGGATAGAAAGCTACAGGTTGTCTTATCTTTTTGCAGATCATTTGCAAGATGAAATTGAAAAAAACAAGTAATGATCTAAGCAGGCTTGAGGAATGGTCACACATTCATGCTCTCTTGCATTAAATTTTAGTTGCCAGATTCGTGTATTGGAATGCGGATATCTAACAGAGCGATGCTTTTGATGGTGATGTACAGCTTCATATAATGCAGGAGGCAGATCTTAGGGTGATCATATCAGATGATTTCAAGGTAGTAAAATTGTGTGTGACGAGGCATTGGCAAGAACCAGGAAACTGCTAGGGTGCATAGAGAGAGATTACGAATATAAAAAAATGAAATAGATGATTGGTAAAATCTCTCCTGGAGTACTGCCCCTTTTTAGAGGCTGTATTTACAAAAGAAAATAGACGAATCCTAGAAGCAGTCCCAAGTATATTTAGCAAAATAATACAAAGCACTATGAAACATGTCTTTTCTAAAGACAGCAAGGTATATGATGGAGATACTTAGATACCTGAAAGGTGATAATACACAAAAAACAAACATTCAATGGCATGGAAATTCTAGAGACTGAAAGGTCATAATATGCAGTACATAGGATGTTGACTCAGGAGTTATGTAAGGGAGCAGTTCTACACAGGGTGATAGTGATTGCATGGAATATTCTTCTTCCATATCATCCTTCCAGTCCAGTCCAGGCCAGGCATATGGGTTTGCACCCCCGCTGTAAACGAGGCAGTCACCAGTCCAGGATGGCTCACGGCACTTATTGCTGGGAGGCAGACTTCCCCGTGCAGCAGATCTGAGCTTATCTCTGCCGATGCTTCTGCTGGACTTCCCCTCCTTTTTATATTTTGACCTTTTTTCTTTTTTTTCTTTTTTTTTTACTAACTTTGGTTCAAAGGATCAATTCTGAGAAGCACCCCAAGACAAAAACACGGCTCCTAAAGGGATCCCTACAGTAGGCCTCTGCACAGGGAGAGCGCTCTCATCTGCTGGAGACTGAACAATACTGACCGGTTTCCTGGTGCACAATATAGTGGCATCAGCAAAGCTGGTCGTGCTCAGTCTTCACCTGCAGGTTTGGGGGGGGGGGCATAACCCATGAGACTGGACTGGAGGGTTTCAAGGAAAGGCAATTAGCAAGTAAGGCCTAATTATACCTTAGTGGACATAATGGAAATCCTAGAATAAGCCCAAAGGATCCTTTATATATGAGGATATCAGGATAAAGCCTGATATTGGGTAGGTTCTGTAGTATTGAATCAGAAATGACCAGGCTAGATGAGCCTTGTGGTAGTTATCTTTCATTTTCTGGATTTCTGTGTAATCGTCTTTCTTTAAAACTGGCAGGTTGGAATTCGTGGCAAAGACATAGTAATATTGGGGGTAGAGAAGAAATCTGTCGCCAAACTACAGGAGGAAAGAACTGTGAGAAAAATTTGTGCACTTGATGATCATGTCTGTATGGCTTTTGCAGGTATGGTATGCTAAAAGAAATTTTGGGGTATCTTTTCTGAGTAACAAGGATAGTTATTTACAGCATTTGCTATACCATCTCTGGTACCTTGACATCCAGACGGTTCACAATAGGAATGAATAAAACTATAAACATATACTTACAAAACTAAAAAGAGTAAAAATAGAGTACCAAAACGCACAAAAAATATATAGTAGACGCACAATAGGGACAGGGATGAAGTTGCACAACATTAAAAAAAAAAAAAATTTTTTAAAACCCCAACCCCAAAATTGCAGTTAGACGAACTGCAAAAAGTAGGGAAACTCGCACAGTGGTTGCACCTAGCCACGGGGAAAGCCTGCGCAAAGAACCAAGTTTAAGAATTGATTTAAATTTAGCTCTAGAGTACTTGAGGAAAGATTAGTCTGGAAGCAAGTGCCACAATAAAGGAGCCAAATAGTAAATACCCCTCCAATGATGGAACTCTAACGATCTAGTACATGACCATCATCTAAACAAACCCACAAATTAAAATATTATTTTTGTCGGAGCCCACTGAGGGAGGGCTAGAACTGTTTACCTAACCCCCACCTGACGGTAGACTACTTTTATTTTATTTCACCCTAGTGTATTTAAAACGAGTACTTATCTTCAAAACCAACACTGCACTTATCTTCCACGTTGCAAATTACGAATGTGCACAACGTGCACGTTTCGGGTGTGTGCCCTGTTTCAAATGCTTCTCATCCGTTCAAATATGCAACAAAACCGCCGTCTTCGTGGCAATGGGTTATCTGTAATGAATGGCATCGACAAAGCCCTAAACTTTAAATCGAGGAGAACCAATCAAAATCGGGAAACACCTCACTGTCAGGTATCCCCGCTATTATTGGTCACAGTCTTGGATTCTGACTAAAGACTCATGAACTCAACATCATAAAATGGTAGTCCAATCGACAGCCCGATTCAGACCATGGGGGTGGATTGTATGCAAAGCGAAAATCCATCTTTGTTCCAAACGCTGCAATTTTTGTTCTCGATCACCCCCCCCCCCCCCCCTGTGGATCCCAAGGGACATGATCTATAACAGTCCAAGTAAATTCCTCAAAAACATGAGGGATTTCTACACAATGTTCTACCAAAGGGGCTGTTAAAACTCGATTTTTGATCCGTGAAGCGTGCTCAGCAAGGCGTTGGCGCATTGGACGAATCGTACGCCCCACGTATAAAAATCCACAAGGGCACTTCAACAAATATACCACATATGAGGTGAGACGTCGTTTTCCAAGCTTATTATCGTGCTAAGCACGTTCATCGTGAATGGTTACTGGACCCTCACTACTCTTCTAAAAAATCAGCGGAGGGGGATTCAATAGTTGGGGTATTACCTTATACTGATAGAAGTACTGCAGTTGCAAACATTCTACGTTCTCATTGGCAAATGTTAACCTTGCATGATTGCTTCAAACAACCCCTGCGTTTGGCATTTACAAGGGGTACCAATTTGGATAATCAATTGGTCAAGACAACTTTGGCACTGGATAGACCTGTCTCCCCAGGGCAGGAGGGGGGCCATCAGCCTTGTAATATGTGCAAATATTGTGCAGGGACAACCTCTGGTTTGGTTTGGCAACATCCCCTTACTAGCCGAAATTATGTCAGACAATGGAAAACGACATGTCTCACCTCGTATGTGGTATATTTGTTGAAGTGCCCTTGTGGATTTTTATACGTGGGGCGTACGATTCGTCCAATGCGCCAACGCCTTGCTGAGCACGCTTCACGGATCAAAAATCGAGTTTTAACAGCCCCTTTGGTAGAACATTGTGTAGAAATCCCTCATGTTTTTGAGGAATTGACTTGGACTGTTATAGATCATGTCCCTTGGGATCCACCGGGGGGGGGGGGTGATCGAGAACAAAAATTGCAGCGTTTGGAACAAAGATGGATTTTCGCTTTGCATACGATCCACCCCCATGGTCTGAATCGGGCTGTCGATTGGACTACCATTTTATGACGTTGAGTTCATGAGTCTTTAGTCAGGATCCAAGACTGTGACCAATAATAGCGGGGATACCTGACAGTGAGGTGTTTCCTGATTTTGATTGATTCTCCTCGATTTAAAGTTTAGGGCTTTGTCGATGCCATTCATTACAGATAACCCATTGCCACGAAGACGGCGGTTTTGTTGCATATTTGAACGGATGAGAAGCACTTGAAACAGGGCACACACCCGAAACATGCACGTCGTGCACATTCGTAATTTGCAACGTGGAAGATAAGTGCAGTGTTGGTTTTGAAGATAAGTACTCGTTTTAAATACACTAGGATGAAATAAAATAAAAGCAGTCTACCGTCAGGTGGGGGTTAGGTAAACAGTTCTAGCCCTCCCTCGGTGGGCTCTGACAAAAATAATATTTTAATTTGTGGGTTTGTTTAGATGATGGTCATGTACTAGACAATAAAGGAGCCAGGCAAGCAAAGCAAGATTTACGAATGGATTCATGATGGAGAACTCTGTAGGAAGGAACCACCAGATGATTTGCCTAGGAAGAACCTAAGGAACTAGTCGACTAGGTAATCAATAAAGAATCCAGAAACAGTGGTTGTCTAGAGTGAATAGTGCAGAATGTAAGAAAAATGATATTTTATTTTATTGCCCACTGGCAGCCATTGCTGTTCCCTAAGTCAGTGCTTCTCAATCAGTGGTTTTGCTGAAGCTGAAGAATTTTGCTTATGAGTTTGGCGTGGATTCAGGAGAAAAGTTCAATTTGGTTATTCATACATTAGGGAAATCTGATGTGAAAATGTTCTTAAAATATTAATGTTCATCAAAATATCATTAATGTGGTGAATATGATGTGATGTATTTTGATGATATTTGTTCCACTCCATGCTCTTATGTTTGTGTATGAGGATGGAGGGGGTTGATTAGACCGGTGATGCGACCACGCCTCGTTTGAACCGTTATTGCCATTTTTATGGTTGGTGGTTCTTGTAGGCGTACTGAGGTCTAAACCCCGATCCTTTGATTGCTAAAGTTGTATAAGCTACTTTGTGGTTAGGCAGTGGAGCTTTTTATTTTGTTTATGGAATCTCAATCAGTGTGCCAGGGCATACTGGTGTGTCTTGGGAAGGGCCTTGATGCTGACAGCCAGAGATGTGGCTAGGCAATGACACATGAAGCGCTTGCCCCATCTCAGTTGGACAGTGCCCCTGAAAATAGCCATCTGCTTCCTGTTCCAGCTGCTTTCTTTTCAATCCGAGATATAGGAAAACAACTTTTATTTTCAGGCTAGCAATTGTAATGTGTGATCTAGTAGCTGTAAGCTTTCCAGAGTAAACTGGAATCTATCTCCTACACAGAGTGTTGAGAATAGTTTTTTGGTTATTTTTTTAAGCTAATCTTATTTTTCTCTAGTGTAAAACTGTCTTGTAAGCAAGACATAATGACATGCTCTGAGGATTTTATAGTGAACCCCAAAATATTTTATAGTAGCAAAACTGAAAGAATGCGATTTTAGGTAATAGTTTGAGAGTAGATAGTCCACTGGACTCCCTTCATCCTCTCCACCAAATTAAATGGATCACTTTCCTCCCCTCCCATCGGTATGGCAGCAGCACTTCTTAGGGGGCCGTTTATCCAAATGGTTAGTTTTGCACATACCATGATAGTAATGAACCTCTCCTAAGCCAGGGTATATGGAGGAGTCTTACCTTTACCTCCTCTGCTGGCTTCATTCTGGTGTCTGTATGCATGGAGCCCTGCCATCTTACATGACCTGCTGGCCTCATATGCTCAGAAGTGAGATTGAATCTGGCAAAATGAGGCAGGCACAGGTTAAAATTGCTGTTCTTTTTCTGCTGGTACGGAGGGACCAGGCAGTGAAATCTCCTTCATTTTACATATATTTACCAAAAAAAAAATACTCTTGGCAACCCAGCAGCTCCTGGGTTTTCTTAGCAGTGACACCAGAAGTAGATTGCCTTGGAAGAAAGTCTTGGCAATGGATTTAAAAGCGTGGGGCCTGATATTCAGCGGTGATGGCTAGTGCAATTACAGCGCCTAGCTGTTGCCGCTGAACACTAAACCCAGATATTCAATGCCAGGGCCATATCCGGTCACTGGTGTTGTATATCTTGTTCATCTGCGGAAGCAGGAAGCTAACCGGGCAGCAGCAATATTAAGCTGCTACCCAGTTTGCTTCGGCAGCAAAGGTTAGGTACAGCAAACGCTGTCCTAACTTTTGTTGCTGAAGGATAGTTGGACAATGACTGAATAATCACCACTTATCAGTTATCCCCAGGTACCGCCCATGGAACGCAGTTAGAACACCCCGATGCTAAGCACTTAGCATCAGGATGTCTAGTGGCGGTACCATGGATATTCAACCTTTGAATATTGGGCCTGTGATGTCCAAATATGTCTTTCAAGAATTGCTCTGAGAGGGATGGTATTGAGATGGTTACAGTTGAATTTGATAATCAGAATCTTGGGGGGGGGGCGTGCTAGGAGTCTAAAAGCTCATTGCGAGGGGGTGCAAGTCTGAAGGTTTGCTTAGGGTACCTAATACGCTTGCACCAGCCATGCATGCAAATTTTGGTTGGTGTACTCTGAGGACTGAACAAACCCAAAAGTGTGCCACACAATAAAGATAGAGAAGCACTGCCCTGACTAATGGCGTTTTATGATATTTACTAACTCCATACAGGGTGGCCCAAAAACAGTAAATTAAAAGCTTAAATAGTTTACTTATTTACCTTTTTTAGCTATATAACGTCTTTATTTCGACAATTTACGGTCCCCTTTTTTTTTTTTTTTTTTTTAATTTGTCAGTAGTTTACATTTGGCTTTTTGAATTTTTAAATAACTTATATGCTACGTTTTTTGGGCCTCCCTGTTTATCAACTTTACTGTGGTATTCTGTAGTAACTGTAGCCTTCGATGATTTGCTCAGCGTACTCCTCTCTAAGAGGGAATTGCAGTAATCCAGTTTTGTTTGGAGCAAAAATCCTTTAAGACACTGTTGACCTCACTAGTTTTAACAAGACATCAATGAATAAATTTTCCTTAGGGAGCAGAATATCTTTAAACTATGGCAGAGATATACAGCCTGAAGGAGAGGTCAGTGCTTCTCACTGGGTGTTGAACTGCTCTGGCTCTTGATACTGACTTGGATTCAACTGGAGCAGCTATATGCCAGCATTACTGTTTAAGAAACAAAGGGCCCGATAGTCGAAGGGCATTTATTTATTTGGCTACATTGAGTCAAGGTGGTTTACATGGAACAAAAGTAAAGTACATTATAACTGTGTCATAAAACTGTATACAAACATGTAACTATGAACTCTTGGGTTCTTAACTGTATAACAGATCCATAGATCTAACTATATACATTTCTAGCTATGTACAGTTGTAATGATAGTTATCTTGTAAAGTTTTTTTCTGAGTGGGGCGGGGGGGGGTCATGAGCTTGAGTTGAAGTGTTTCATGAACAGATGTGTTTTTAGAATGTCTTTAGGTAAGTGATATTCCTGAGTTGGTCCGTTTTAACTTGTTCCATATGGAGGGTGCATATAGTTGGAAGGCTCTCTTACGGCCTAGTAAACTGTGTAAATGCCTTGGATGAGGGTATTCAATGGCACTTACGCGGATAGTGCTGTTGAATAACCCCACTTGTCCCCTATGTGCCCTGATACTATCTGGCTAGCATCAGGGCATATCCTGGGCATTCTGGGGTGGAGTGGAGGCGGGGTTGCGAGATAACTGGGCAGCAGCGATATTGCACGCTGCCCGATTAGTGCTCTGTGCCGAAAAGATAGGTAAGGAAAACCCTTGCCTATCTTTACGGTGCAGATGCTAACTGGGCAGCATGCAATATCGCTGCTGCCCGGTTAACGTCAGCGGCTTCTGGGTTGTGTGGCAACACCTGGATATTCATTGCTGGGGCTGCATATGCCCTGGATTGAATATATGGATTTTAAGGGTTGGTGGGCAGGGCTATGCGCCAACATGGCGCATAGCCTGCCCAGAAGAATATCGGGCCACAAGTTTTTATATGATCCCTTCCACTGAACCAGTGTTTGGAGAGCCTCTTATTTCTAGAACTCATTAAACTGGTGCTTTATGGCAAAAGGGAAAAGGTTGAACTGAGCCGCCTTCATGGATGAATAACACAACCAAAGTGTTAATCTAATGCAAAGCAGCATTCACTTTATATAATTATGGGCTAAGCTAATTCTTCCTGGCAGCAAGGTACATTGACTTTCTCATACTAGTAGTGAGAGAATCTAGGAACGAAGACATCCTGCCATCTAAAGGAGAACCTGGTCTAAACTAATGCATGATAAAACCTGTGGAAAGTGAATCCTGTCAAGTTACTGACTGAATTGAAAAACTCATGGTCTCAAATTAATCTCATTTTACAGAATTACAAATGTGCATAAATTAACTAATTCCAGATTAAGGGGTCTGTAGCGGCTTCCATGTGAAATTGGAGCTGCGGACCCGTTTTATAAAATGGGACCGTGGCTCCAATTTCACATGGAAGCTGCTAGCACCGCTTAGTAAACGGACCCTCAAGTAAGGAAATGCTGAAATGTGTGTTTTGCTATCATGGATCTAGTGTAATGCTGGTTTTCATATTTTTATTTTGTTCATATTTGGATTTATAGTTTTTTCATGATTTTTATTTAAATTCATTTCTAATCCACATATTCTAAGTATAAGCTTTTTCTAGACAAAGTTCAAAAGCCATTAGAATACATAAAATAATTCACATCACATCAATTACAAATCACTGGAAGTATGGGAATAGTGACCAGAGTTGAAATGAAATGAAAAGAAAAGGGAACAGGGCAGTGTATAGCTTGGTACTTAAACTTGCATGTTTATGTAGTTTAAAGATGTCAGGGTTTTGAATGGGGATTTTGGTCACAAGCATTTTGTTAATAAAAACAGTGGCATTCATTAGCAGATATAGTTTAAAATTAATTTGGGTAGACTGATTTAGTTTTGTGTTCAATAACTATTATTTAAATACTCTCACTAACGTAAAGAAGACAAAGATCCTGACAACTGGCAAAAATCAAGAAGTTCATCATTGATGGAGAAGATATTGAAATCGTAGACCACTTTAACCTGCTTGGATCAATCAACAAAGAAACGACAAGCATTCAAGAAATCTGACAACGCGTTGCTCTTGGCAGAATGGCTGTGAAGGACCTAGACAAGCTTCTCAAGAGCCAGAGATGTGTCTCGCCAAACAAATATTCAACTTGTCCAAGCCATGTTTTTTTTTTCAATGTATGGATGTGAAAGTTGGACAGTGAAAAAGATGGACAGGAAGAAAATCGATGCCTTTAAATTATGGTGCTGGCAAAGAATACTGTGTGTACCATGGACTGCCCGATGGCCAGACCATTCAGTAATAAAGAAGATTAAAACGTAAGCTTTCTTTAAAGAAGCTCAGATGATAAAGACTTTGACTTTCTTACTTTGGACACATCATGCGAAGAGGGGGATCGTTAGAGAAAGACATCATGTTTGGCAAGGTTGAAGGCCAATGCAAGAGGAAGACCAGAAATGAGATGGATCAATACAATAACAGCAGCTATGGATGCCACTCTATCAACAATGAGCCACCTGACTGGATAATTGACCTAAACTGTATTTGGTCTTCAGATGGTCACCATGAATCATCACTGACTCGACAGCATTTAACTACTACTAGGTTCGTCTAGCAGTCCACATACTATCCTTCTTTTAAAGGGGACAAAGTGGCAACTAAAGCATGGATCTTTTTCCGTTTTAGAGCTCTTATCTTTTGTTGTTTTTTTCTGATGCCTTGGTTGATGATAAAACACTTAAATATTTTAAAGGTCCTGGTGAGAAAAAAAATCACTGTAAAACTGGGTCTTCATATGGTTTAGATCTGCTTTGTTTACTGCTTTAAGATTACTGTTTGCACACTTTGTTACAATTTAGGACATTTTGTGTCTGAAAAAAGCTTAGTATGTTTAGCCCTAGAGAAAATTTATATACAAAGTGTGTTTTAAGCCATGAGTTTCAGATAATTTGTACTGATTACCCAAAAATCTGTTTTGTATGTTAACTTCTCTCCTCTCCCCCCCCCCCCCCCGACTTCCACACCCACTAATGCACTTCTAAAGAGTAATGAACTAAATCCAAATAAATAAATGAGTGCTAGAGGTGGTCATTCTGGTTTGTTTGCAACAACTTCTAATGCCCATGATTAGTAATTAGATATGATGCCACAGTATTCAAAGCTGGAGGAGGGATAACTTGACATCAGACATGGGAAGAGTACTGATGACATTGAATTGCTTTAGTCATTGATCATAGAAAAAGCTGAAAACATAAACAAGATGATTAGAGCTGTTAACTGAGAAAAGAAGTGTCAGGCAGACTGAGAGATACCATATCGATCAGTTTTCTAATTGGTGTTTCATCAAAATCCCTTTTTAATACATTATCTTGTTAATGTTCTTGCTGTTTTTATTAGCACATTTACTACCTGAGTTGTGATTGATGCTTGAAAATAAGACATTTAGAACATTTTTCCCCAAGTTGATTGGCCATTGTATTCTTGTTACGTATTTGATAATTTTGCAGGATTGACGGCAGATGCTAGAATAGTTATTAATCGTGCTCGTGTGGAATGCCAGAGTCACAAGCTCACTGTTGAAGATCCTGTCACAGTTGAATATATAACGCGCTACATAGCAACATTAAAACAGGTAAGCAGCCTATCTACTCTTAAATTTTTCATTCTTATCATGGGAACTTTTATTCAGTAACTTCAGACTTACATGCAGCAAAGCTTGGTGGTGGTAGTTGACAGGCTGGTGTCTTGTGCTACAAAGACTGAAAGAAGGGGCACTAGAAATCTTTGCCTTCCTGCTTTCATCCCCATTCATCCTTGCTGGTCATAGTGCTAAGTTGAATAGTGTATGGTGGATGCATTCTAATCTGTAAAGGGAGAGATTTTCACTATCTGTTGTCCAGCACTTTGAAAGGTGATGCATTGTGCAGGTTACATTGCATTAATTGTTGATCAATATGGCTCAGTCTTGCACTGTGGTGTGTTTTTTTTTTTTTTGAAACTTTATTTATGGATCAACAACAAATAACTCATACAATATCAGGCAACAGACCCCCCCGGCCAGGTGTGCTCTTATCCCCGCCGTAGGGTAAATTGCATAGACAATCATAAACATCAAACAAACATTGCCTTATGAATAAACCAGTGTTTTTTCAATTTTATCCCACTGCACATAATGGAAGGAAACCCTCCCCCCCCCCCCACCCGGTCGCAATCGCCCTCCGCAGCATGACCAAAGAGCTGGTCTACAGGAGGAATATTCGCCCGCTCCACCCCTATGGGCGCCCTCGACTATTCCCTGACACTCTAGGGACCCACATTGACTATTTCATTACGACAGTAGGGCCCCAAATTCTGAATATAAGGTTCCCAAATTAGCATAAAAGTGGCCCAACGTTTGACATGACTCCTAGCTCTCCAACGCTCTGCCAGCATCAATTGGTGAAAACTATTGCGCCATTCCAGGAAAGTCGGTGGGTGCCGCTCGCGCCATCTATGAAGAATTGGGCCTTTTCCCACCAAGCACGCCTTGCGCACCAAGAGCCGTGCCCCCCTCCCGCTAGGACAAGACTGGTTCAGCTGATCCAATAGTACCAAAGACCCCGTCCAAGGGAAATACTGCCGTAGCAGCCCACCTATACAATTACTGATGCGTGCCCAATAGGGACGAATACGCTTACATGTCCACCACATGTGGGCTAAATCTGCCATGGGCTCTGAGCATCGAGGGCAAGACCCGTCCTGAGTAATATGGCTCCGCAGGGCCCGCCGGGGCGAGAAATGTACACGGGTTAACGCTTTATACTGGATTTCCTTCCACCAGTATAGCAATCTGCCCCAATGCCTTCTGGATTGTCCCAACTGGAATCTCCAGTCCCGATTCCCTTGCCCATGCCCGCTCAACTCTGCCGTAGTCCGGCAACACCCTGAAGCAATCAAGCCGGGCCTTCAATCCCGCTATCGAAGGGGGAGAGTCCCCCCCCCCCCGAGGCCAAAACATTCAATAATCTGCGCCGATCGATCTGCCTCGAGGCCCCCTCTGGGTAACGAAGCCACATAATGAGAGAGTTGAAGATATGCAAAAAACTGAGGCTGCAACTCGTACTCTACACATAGTTCTGGGAACAATTTACATGCACCTGACAATCCGACGACATGGCCTAACATTCGGACTCCCCTTTCCCTCCAAGACCGGAACCCACAGGACTCAGAACCTGGCATAAAATTCATATTACCCCGTATGGGCAGCCAACTCGAAACCCCTCCAGTTTCGCTTCCAGTAACAGTTCAACTGTTGCCAAGTGCGTCGCGCAGACGTCATCGTCGTACTGCGTTTAATTCGGTTAGGCAGCTGGGTGCTCTCCACGTGTAGAACACCCAACAGGGAAAAAGGGGCCACCGCCACCATCTCAAGGTATCTAGGTGTATAGACGTCAGTCTCGCCCAGCCAATCACCCACATGACGCGCCTGGCATGCCAAGGCGTACAACCACAAATCCGGTAGACCAATACCTCCGCCCCACCAGGATCCAATCATACGATTCATCGGGATACGAGCCCTAGCTCCTCTCCACAGAAATCTCTGGATCTCCTTTTCCACTCAAAGATTGCGCCGCCGCAACCAAACTGGCAAGGTCTGCAGCCAGTACAAGATTCGTGGCAGGATCACCATCTTGATGGCCGCCACTCTCCCCAACAAAGATAGTGGCAAGGGATTCCAAGCTCGCATCTGATTTTGCATTCCAGTCAAAATTTTTTCAAAGTTAGTAGAGTATAGATCTTGGGGCAACTTCGTCAAAACGATACCTAAGTACACAAAGGTCTGATCCACCCATTTCAAGGGGAATTCCCCCGGCCAACTGCTGCGGAGCTGCCCCGACACATCTATAGCCTCCGATTTTATCTTCATTTATACGAAGGCCCGCAAATCTGCCATATGTCGCAAACTCCCCCATTAGTCTCTCAAGAGACTCTCTGGGTGTAAGCAAATGCACCAGCATGTTGTCCGCGAAGGCCGACACTTTAAATTCGTGACGCCCCACCACCACCACCCCCCTTATCTCCCTGTCGGCCTCTATGCTACGAATTAAGGGATCCAAGGCCAAAACAAATAATAAGGGAGACAGCGGGCACCCCTGTCTGGTTCCGCGATGTAAAGAAAACGAGTCCGATAAGACCCCATTACAGAGCACTCGGGCCGTTGGCTGCACATAAAATTGCAAGAGGATCTTGATAAATTGGAAGACTGGGCATCAAAATGGCAGATTAAATTTAATGTGGACAAGTGCAAAGTTATGCACCTAGAGAAGAACAACCCAAACTATGGTTACATGATGCAAGGTTCCACATTAAGAACCACCACCCAGGAAAAAGATTTAGGCGTCATTGTGGATAACATGTTAAAAACCCTCGGCCCAGTGTGCAGCGGCAGCCAAGAGAGCAAATAGAATGCTAGGTATCATAAGGAAAGGCATGGAAAATTAAACAAAAGATATTATTATAATGCCTCTATATCGTTCCATGGTGAGACCGCACCTTGAATATTGTGTGCAATTCTGGTCGCCATATCTTAAAAAGGATATAGCGTTATTAGAAAAGGTTCAGAGAAGAGCCACCAAAATGGTAAAGGGGATGGAAGGATACTCCTATGAAGAAAGGTTAAAAAAGTTAGGGCTCTTTAACCTGGAAAAGAGACGGCTGAGGGGAGATATGATAGAAGTCTATAAATTAATGAACAGAGTGGAACGGGTAAACATAGATCGATTGTTTACGTTATCAGAATATAGAAAGACTAGGGGACATGCAATGAAGCTACAGGGTAAACTATTTAAGACTAATAAAAAAAATTTTCACTCAACGTGTAATCAAACTCTGGAATTTGTTACCGGAGGATGTAGTAAAGGCTGTTAGTGTAGCTGGGTTTAAAAAAGGTTTGGACAAACTCCTGGAGGAAATGTCCATAAACCATTAAGAAGGGACCCAGGATATCAATGCTTGACCCAGTACAAGCATTGCGGAACCTGTGTCTTTTGGGGAAACTGCTAGGTATGTATGACCTAGATTGGCCACTGTTGGAAACAGGATACTGGGCTTGATGGACCTTGGTCTGACCCAGTATGGCATATCTTATGTTCTTATGTTCAGAAACCTCACTGTTTTCTTTTTCCGGAGCATTTCCAATAATTTATTCACCACTGAGGTTTCAATCACATCCTTACTTCTGCTTTTTTGTAAAGGGACCACATGTGCCTCTCTCCAGTCCTCTGGGACCACTCCCAACTCCAAAGAGGCATTGAAAAGGTCAGTCAGTGGAGCTGCTAGAACATCCCCAAGTTCTTCAGTATTCTCTGATGTATCCCATCCAGTCCCATCACTTTGTCTACTTTTAGTTTTAGCTAGTTCCTCACGAACAGTCTTCTAAAAATCGTTTGAGATCCCCTCGCTTCTCTTCTTGTTTGTGGGTGTTTTCTGAGGTCCTGCACCCAGCTCTTCATCTGTGAGCACAGAACAAATATTGTTAAGCAATTCTGCTTTATCTTCATCGGCTTCTACATATTCCTCCCCTTCACCCTTGAGTTAATAATACCACTTTTGCCCTTCCTCCTGTCACTAACATATTTGAAAAATGTCTTATCCCCCCATTTATTGCATTGGCTATTTAGTCTTCTTTTTGTATCTTTGCTTTCTTAACTACTTTGCCAGCCTCTAAGTTTTTCCAAATATAGATTCCTGTCTTCTCCGTGATCTCTTGTATTCTCCGGGAACAAACAGGAAGTCGGTCCTCACATATGGGTGATGTCTGCACTGACAGAGCCCTCGTAGAAGCATCCCCCCCAGCTTTCAAAGAAAGCCTTTGGGAGATGTCACCACATGTGTGGTCCCTTTCCCACCTAAGGGTGCCATCTTACTCAGTCTTCTTTTTTCCACAGAACTCTTCAGATGTTTGTCTGGCTTGTCCCTGGAAAAAGTTGATTTTTCTCCGAGTTTCATACTTACCTCCGGTATTACACCAGTACTCTTCCCACCTACTGACCTCATTGCCTCGGCGTCGAGTTCGGTCTGTTTTTGTAGTCTTCTGTTCTTCTCTTTTCCTGGCATCTTCGTGCCTTTTTTCTCCCACTGGCAGCCCAGAGAGTCTTTGACCTCGCAGGGGTACTGTTTTTCCCCCAGGGCTACCAGTGGCTTTAAGTGTGATTGGTGCTCTAAAATTGTCTTTGACCGACACACACAACTACTGTCTCTGCTGCCTTGGGCCAGACCATGATCTGACCGCTTGAAGTCTCTGCAAGAGGATTCCAGCAAGGCCCTCAGGAGCCGCCAGGAGCAGCACAGTAAGGTTTTTTTGGGGGGGTTCCCCAAGTCCCTGGTGTCTCCGACTGCCAGGGCTTCGTCTGAGGCACCAACATCTCGGGCAGAACCCTCCGAGCCTGAGCCTCGTCGTGGTTCCTCAGAAAGGGGGTCTCCCTCGAGGGAACCCAGGAAGAAGAAACCCTGGAAGGCAGCATCCTTGGATGGTTCTGACCGGCCTTGTGCTCCCCGGGTCCAGTCCCACAGTCCGAGATATTCATCAGAGGCATCGGAGAAGGAGCAGCCTGCGATGGTCCCCCAGAAGGATCCGACCGCAGACCAGCCCCGGTCCCCAAACACTATCCTCGTTGAGGATTCCCCTTTGAGGGAGCCGGCGTCGGGCCTGAGTCCCTCGATGCCCGCGCCAAAGGCTGCAGAGCCTTCTGGTTCATGCCTTTATGGACCATCAGTGGGCACTGTTGTCCAGCACGGCCGGTTCATCCATCCCGACCATTGGGCCCTCGACGTCTAAGATGTCCCCCCGAGGCCGAGCTGATCAGAGTCCTGCTCGACGTGACTTCGGTCATCCCCATCAAGTTTGCTGGGCAACGGGGGCTCAGAGGCCCACAGAGCAGCCCTCCTACGAGTCCTTGACAGACTACTCCGAGTGGAAGATGGAGCAAAAGGAGTCCACTGATACCCATCGCCACTGTGACGTCCCATCTGATTCTCCTGTCTCGGAGCCTCGACAGCAGTCCCTGCCCGAAGATATGGGCTTCCTGGATTTTGTCAAGGACATGTCTAAGGCCCTGGTGTTCCCGACCAGAGTCTGAGGAGGACCCTCAGGCGGATGAGTTGGAAATCCTCCAGTACAAGGCCCCTCTGCGGGAATCGCTCTTGGTGCCCATCCCTCCCATCCTGGAATGGCTGATATTTCAAATGTGGGAGACATTCGGTGTTGGTGATGAGCAAATGGCTTGACTCAGTGTATAGAGTCTGCCGGAGCCCGGGCTTCCAAAAGTCACAGCTACTGCTTAACTCCATGATGGAGTCGCCATGCGTCAACTGAAAAGCCAGAAGACGCACTCCTTGGTGCCCCCCAGCAGGGAGGCCTGAACCCTGGACACCTTTGGCAGAAAGTGCTACCAGGGCTCAATGCTCATCGGCTGCATCCAGGCCTACCAGCTGTACATGAGCATGTACCTGAGAGATCTGGCAAAGGATCTCACCGGGTTCTCAGCTGGTCTCTCAGAGGAACCCTTGCAGTGGTTCAAGAACCTGGCCAAAGCAGTCAGAATGCTCCAAATTCATGTCCTGAGCAGCCTATGACAGGTTTGAGTCGGTGGCGAGTAGCGGCAGCTGTCATTGGTGCATGCTGCCAAGCTTGGCTACAGTCGTCCGACCTCGAGCAGTGGGTTCAGGACATACTGGTCGATGTCCCCTGCCAACCTCTTTGGCAAACCCATCACCGACAAAGCTGGCAAGTTGGAGACTGAGTGCATGACTAGGACCAGGCTCTCCAAAAACACCGCTGCCCCTCCCCAATGGAAGGGGTTCGGTAAAAAGTCCTTTTACCCGAGGAAGGAAGCTGCTTACCGAAACTACCCACCTTATCAGGCCTCCACAACAGGGTCAGCAGGCCAAGGGACATGGCCATGGCCCACGTAAGCAGAAGGCTCCAAAACCCCAGCTCCAGCCCAGCCAGGAGGGAGCTTTTGACTCCTTGAGCATAGCCTATTTATCCCAAGGAGATCAGCAGCCCACAGGGGGACGTCAGACCCTCAACGCCCAGAGGTGGAGGTCCATCACCACTGTTTCCTGGGCTCTTCGAGTAGTCAGGGAGGGTTACCTCCTCCACCTGACTCGGACACCTCTCCCTTATTTTCCGGGAGAGCCCCTCATGTCTCTTCTCCACCAGGACCACCTTCTGAAGGAGTTGGCAGGTCTTCTCGGACAAAGTGATGGAACCGGTGCCCCATCATCTCAAGGGCAAGGGGTTCTACTTCAGGTACTTCTCGTGCTAAAAAGGACAGGGGAGCCTAAGGCCCATTCTCGACCTGCGCAACCTTAAGTTCCTGGTGCGGGAGAAGTTCAAGATGCTCTCCCTTGGAACATTGCTGCCATACCTCCAGCAGGGAGACTGGCTATGCTCCTTATACCTCAAGGATGCTTATACCTACATCCTCATCCACCCCAACCACAGGCAGAACCTGCAGTTCGAAATGCAGGGCAGGCATTTTCAGTACAGGGTGCTCCCCTTCGGCCTAGCCTCTGCCCCAAGAGTTTTCACAAAATGCCTGGCAGTCGTGGTTGCCTTCCCCCGGTCTCCAGGGGGTCTTCATCTTTTCGTACCTGGATGACTGGCTCATAAAGGCAGGAGTGGCCTAGTGGTTGGGGCAAGTTATCTCAGGCCAGAAGGTCGGGGGTTCAAATCCCACTAGAGGACAGCAACCTTGGGCCGGAAGGACTGGGGTTTCTAGTCCCATAGGTGCTCCTTGTGGTCTTGGGCAAGCCCAAAGAGTGCCTGTGACAGACATGTTGACGCACAGCTCAGTTGTACATAGTGTAAATTAGTTGCCCTGTTGAATCCAAGTTGTAAAACCTGTTCTCTGGAATATACACCGCAAACCTGCTGCTTTGTACAATTTGTTTGTGTCATGTAAACCGCACTGATTTTAAGAGCGCAGTATAGAAATCATATAAATAAAATAAATAAATAAACGTAACCCTCCTTTGCCCATGTTCCCTGTAAAATGGTTATCTCCAAGTTATAATGCCCTGTTCAATGTAATTTCAGTTTGTTCAATGTAAACCGCCTTGATATCATAAAAGGCGGTATATAAGAAATGCTAAATAAAAAAAAAAAAATAAATAAATAAATAAAGGGAAGCACAACCTCAGAGATGCAGCAGGCCACTACTGCATCTTCCAGGTTCTGCAACACTTGGGTTTGTTATAAACTACCACAACTCTCACCTCCTCCCGACAGTGTCTGGAGTTCATTGGGGGCAAAGATAGACACTCTCCAAGCAAAGGCTTTCTTGCCCAGGGACTGAGCCAATCATCTCAGGACTCTGGCTCGGGATGTACGGTACCGGCCATCTGTGCCTGCTCAGCTTCTCCTGCACCTCCTTGGGCACGTGACCTCCATGGTCCAAGTCACCCCCCCGATGCTCACCTCCACATGAGGGCGGTGAAGTGGTGTCTCCAGAGCAGTGGTCTCAGGCCACAGGCCACCTCCAGGACAGAGTTTCTGTGACCCGCCAATTAGCGGATTCTCTGCTCTGGTGGCAGTCTCCTGAGTATCTCGAGGCAGACATGCCTTTTCAGGCCCCAATCCCCCTCCAGGGTTCTCACCACAGATGCCTCCCTGCTCGGCTGGGGAGCCCACTGTGGAGATCTTTGCACTTGGGGCAACTAGTCACTAGATGAGCACATGCAGCAGATAAACCTCCTGGAGCTCCGAGCCATACACCTAGAAATGAGGGTCTTCTGTCATCTGTGTCACCAGCCGGTGCTGGTCCAGACGGACAACCAGGTGGCAATGTTCTTCATGAACAAACAGTGGGGCATGGGAGTCTCGTACTCCATGTCAGGAGACACTGGCCCTCTGCTCTTATGCAGTCCAACAGGGTATCCTCCTGTGGGCAGTGTACCTGCCAGGCCAGGACAACCTGTTGGCTGACAGGCTCAGCAGAGTTCTCCAACCGCACGAGTGGCAGCTGGACCCCAGGGTAGCCAGTCGGCTTTTCCAGTTCTGGGGGGGAGCCCATGATGGACCTGTTCGCCAGCCTGGACAACTTCGTTGCTCCGCTTATGCTCCCAGCAGGCCCACCCCTCCAGGGTGGCAGCGGACGCATTCCTGGTCTCATGGTCGGAAGGCCTCATGTACACCTTTTCTTCTATGCCGCTGATTGCCAAGACCTTGTTCATGACCATCTGCGACAGGGCCTCGCTCATACCGATAGCTCCTTAGTGGCCCAGGCAACCATGATTCCTGCTGCTTCTACAGTTGATGGTAGAGACCCCCATCCCCTTGGGGACTGCCCCGGGACTCCTATCTCAGGAGGGGGTGCTCTCTCCTTCCCACCAACTATTTTGTCCCTATCGTTGACAGCATGGCTGCTTAGAGGGTGACTGGCCCCTTTCAACCTTTCGGTTGAGGTGGAAGACGTTCTGCTGGCCTCTTGCAAGGCCTCTACTAGGAAGGCTTATGCTCTCAAATGGCGCAGGTTCTTTGTTTGGTGCGCTGAACACGGGGTTGACCCCTTCTCCTGCCTGGTGGCTCTGGTGTTACAATACCTTCTCTACCTCTCTGGGCTCAAATCTAACTCTCCAGGTGCACCTTAGTGCCCTGGTGGCGCACCACCATCTGGTGGATAAGCCCTTCTGTCCAACCTTTGGTGACTGTTTTCTTCGAGGCCTGCTCTTATCGAGGGGGCCCCCCCCCCCCCGGCAACCAAATGGGACCTCAACATAGTGTTGGGGCAGCTCATTCTCCTGCCCTTCGAACCTCTGGCTACCTGCCACCTTCGCTACCTCTCTTGGAAGGTGGCTTTCCTGGTCGCGCTTACCTCTGCTCGCAGCGTTAATGAGCTTCAGGCTCTTGTGGCAGCGGCGCCCTATACCAGATTCTATAAGAACAGGGTGGTGCTTCACACGCACCCCAAATTCCTGCCAAAGGTAGTGTCGCCTTTCCATTTCAACCAGGAAGTGGTGCTCCCTACCACCTTTCCAAGACCTTACTCCAGTCAGGTGGAGATGGTCCTTCACATCTTGGACTGTAAGAGGGCTTTGTCCTTCTATATCCAACACACTCGGGGCCCCACCACAAAGCATCTCAGCTTTTCATCTCCTATGATCCCAGTAGGCATGGGGAGATGTTGACCAAGTGTACACTGTCCACATGGGTGGCAGACTGTATCGCCCTTGCTTATGAGCAGGCAAGGCTCCCACTGGAAGGCTGTGTCATGGTGCACCGTGTCAGGGTCATGGCTTCAGTGGCAAACTTGTGCTCCATCCCGATGGTTGGACATCTGCCGGTCTGCCACCTGGTCTTCAGTCCTTACCTTCTCAGCCCATTACTGCCTGGAAAGTGTCCCGACGGGACAGTGCCTTCGGCTAGACTGTGCTCCGTAACCTTTTCGGGGTTCAGGCAACTCCTACCCTCCAACCCTTCTGTGTTCAGGCTACCAGAATGCTGCTTCATCAGACACAGGGGTCTATCTCCAGGAACAAGCAGGAATGAGTCTTCACATATGGGTACGTCGGTACCGACGGAGCCTGCGCGGGAACGCTCCCCAGCTTCCCAAAAAGGAAAGCTTTTGGGAGCATCCCACAGCCCCTGCGCGCTGCCTTCCCGCCTTTCCTAACCATCTCTCCTCAGTTCTTCTTTGCCGCGGAGCCAGCAGGTCGAGCCCTGTCACCGCTGAAGAAGTTCTTTATTTTATTTCTTTGGTCGCGTGTCTGCCTTCCCCAACTCCGGACCGGTACCGCCGGTCTTTTTCTCTTTCTTTCTTTAAAAAAAAAAAAAAAAAATCTATTTTCTCTTCACTTAGTGTATTCTTTTCTTGGGCCTCAGGGCCTGCAAGAATTTCCCTCATGGAAAAACCAGCCTCCGGGTTTAAAAAATGTACTAAGTGTAGTGGTACTATTTCTGTTAGATACCCATGAATGGTGTCTTAAATGTTTGGGTCCTGAACACGCCATTCCGGATTGTCCGTTCTGCTCTTTAATGTCTAAACGGGGGTTACAGAACCGAGCAGCCAAGCTCCATGTGCTGTTTCCCGCTGATGCACCGTCGGTAGCATCGACATCTTCCAGGTCTCTTCTGATGGATCTCAGGTAACCAAACATAAACCTAGCAGGTCCTCGAAGGGTAGATCTCCCTCTAAGCATCGAGATGCCTCCGGGCTTGCCCTCGAGGATCCTGCGCCAGCAAAACAACCCCGGCGGGAAGCTCCGGCTTCCAAAGCTGCTCCTATGGGGTTACAGGTTGACATCGATGGCACGGCCTCGACCGATCACCTGTTAGATTGCTCTGGGGTACCGGCACAATCTCCCGGTACCGACTTCCAGGCATTCATGGCGTCGATGGATCACAATGTTCTGTCCATGCAGCAGGCTATTACGGCCTTCATTCAAGCTGCGATGCCGCTGGTACCGAAACATACTCCGTTCTCGGTATCGGCTCCGGTACCGGCACCAGCATCGGTACCGACTGCATCGACATCGACCAGGATACCGGCGGTTCCTTGTCCAGGGCTGCTAACCGGTACCGATCCGGTACCGGGGACGCCCGATGTCGATACTGCTCGATACGCGTATCGAGCATTGGAAGAGCACCCTGACAGGCGATACTTCGATTCCTCTGATTCTGATATATCAGACGAATCTCCTGAAGTATCCATAGCCCTTCCTCAAGAGCCTTCTCCAAAAAGAAGAATGTCTCCTCCAGAGGATTTGTCCTTTCAAGACTTCATAAGAGAAGTAGCTAAAGGACTTTCTATTTCAGTAACTTCTGAATCAGAGCCTAGAGCTAAAAAATTGGATATTTTAGACTATTCTAGAGCTCCTAAAGAGGCAGTCACCTTACCAATTCATGAGATTCTTTATGAACACATTGATCTATGGGAGACTCCTCTCACTCTCTCTCCTCATTCTCGTAGATTGGACACTATGTATCGTGTCCCTCCTTGTTCTGGATTTCAGAAAACTCAGCTTCCTCACCATTCCATTGTGGTGCAGTCAGCTATGAAGAGGATAAAGAGTACAAAGAGACACTCTTCTGCTCCTCCAGGAAGAGAATGCAGGACCTTGGATGCCTTTGGTAGGAAAAACTTCCAAGCCAGTATGCTTATTGCCAGAATCAACTCATATAGCCTTTACATGGGTATGTTTCTAAAGGAAGTTGCACAAAAACTGCACACTTTCCTCCCTTTTCTTCCAGAGGATAAAAGGGAGGAATTCCTCATTTGGCTTAAGCATACCCAAGACATTTCAAAGTTTTCCAACAGGGCAGCCTTTGACTCCTTTTGAAGGTGCCAGCAGAGCCTCAGCATTGCCATAGCTGCTCGCAGAATTGCTTGGCTCCAGGCTTCTGATTTAGAGCCCTGGGTTCAAGATGGCTTAGGAAATCTTCCCTGTACAGGTGAAAACCTATTTGGCAAAGAATGGCAAATAAAAGCCACTCAAATGGATGCAGAAAACTCTGCTCTGGATAGACTTTCAAAGTCAACCTCCATTCCTGCCAAGAAAAAGCCTTTTAAAAAGTCTTTCTTTAAAAAGGGCAGATTTCCTTCTACTTCTGGCCAACAATCTTCTACAGGTCGCTTTGCCACTAAGCGTCAGCAACCTAAACAGGCCAGGCCTAAGCCTACAGGGGCTGCTGCAACTCAGCAGGCCCAACCTCCTCAGGGTTTTTGACTTGATGCTAGAGAACTTAGCCTTTCTGGCTCTAAAGCAGCCAGAGCCTCTCACCATTCCAGGAAGGCTGGCTCATTTTGCTCCCAGATGGGAGCAAATAACATCAGAGCAGTGGACCCTCTCCTTCATAAGAGAGGGCTACAAGCTTCATTTCTCAGACCTTTCTCCCCACACCATGGTGAGACACTTCAATTCTCCCACATCTCTTCTCGACCTTCCAGGTCAAGAGGTAACTACTCTTCTTGCCCAAGGGGCAATAGAAGAAGTTCCTCTTCTTCATCAAGGGTCAGGGTTCTACTCCCCCTATTTTCTCATTCCAAAGAAGACAGGGGGATACAGACCCATATTAGATCTCAGAGAATTGAACAAATTTCTATGCAAGGAGAAGTTCAAGATGCTTTCTCTGGGCACTCTCCTTCCATACCTTCAAAGTCAGGATTGGCTTTGTTCTCTAGATCTCAAGGATGCGTACACCCATGTCCTCATCCATCCCTCTCACAGAAGATTTCTACAGTTTCTTTTCCAAGGAAAATATTACCAATACAGAGTTCTTCCTTTCAGTCTGGCCTCTGCCCCAAGAGTGTTCACCAAATGCATGGCAATAGTTGCTGCATTTCTACGAACTCTGGGAATATTTGTCTTCCCATACCTGGACGACTGGCTCATTCGAGCTCCATCCCAGTCAGAGGCCCAGAATTCCTTGGACCGCACAAGGCACATTCTGCAGTATCTGGGACTTGTGGTAAACCTCCCAAAGTCTCAGCTCACCCCTACTCAGTCCCTAGAATTCATAGGGGCCTGGTTGGATACCACTACTGCAAGGGCTTACCTTCCTCAGGCCCGTTGCCAACGTCTAGTGCAGTTAGTCTCCCAGATTCAGTCAAAAAGCCACTTAACTGCTCGGGAGATGCTACAACTGCTAGGCCACATGGCTTCCACAGTGCATGTGGTTCCCTATGCTCGCCTACACATGAGAGCAGCTCAATGGACTTTGTCCACCCAGTGGACTCAAGCTTCATGAGCTCTCTCTCAGACCGAATAGCAACCACCAAACGTCTTTTTTGGTCTCTCCAATGGTGAATGTCCACTCAAAATTTGTTGCTGGGGTCCCCCTTCCAACAGTTGTTGCCCCAAGCAACCCTCACAACAGATGCCTCCCAAACAGGTTGGGGAGCCCATCTACAGGACCTCTCCACTCAAGGCACCTGGTCCCCACAGGAGACCTCCCTTCATATCAACCACTTGGAGCTTCGAGCAGTTTTTCTAGCTCTCAAGGTCTTTTCATACCCTCCTCAGCTACAAGACAGTCCTCATTCATACGGACAATCAAGTAGCCATGTTTTACATAAACAAGCAAGGAGGAACTGGCTCTCTGTTGCTTTGCAACGAAGCTTTAAGATTGTGGGCCTTCGCCAGAGAGCATCAAATCCATCTCCTGGCAGTATACCTCCCAGGAGTCCAAAACTCTTGGGCAGACAGACTCAGTCGAGTTCTGCTTCCACACGAATGGTCCCTGCACATGGATCAGGTACTCAGAATCTTCCAAGAATGGGGAAGCCCGGACATAGACCTCTTTGCAAGTCTGTGGAATGCCAAACTTCCCCGGTTATGTTCCAGAATTCCGTGTCAGGGAGTTCAGGCCAAGGATGCCTTCCTCCTCCATTGGGGTCAGGGCTTCCTGTATGCATTTTCACCCATTCCCTTGATTCCCAAGACTCTCTGTTCAAACTCTAGAGGGATCAAGGATCTATGATCCTCATAGCTCCACGCTGGCCACGCCAAGTGTGGTACCCTCTACTTCTACATCTCTCCCAAGCCCCCTCTCTGGACTTGGGAGCTGCTCCAGACCTTCTGTCCCAGGAGGAAGGGACTTTGTGGCACCCAAACCCCAAGTCCCTACACCTCAGAGCTTGGTTACTGAAGGCCTAGACCTTCAAGACTGGAATCTTTCTCAACAAGTGAAGGATATCCTCCATGCTTCCAGAAAACCTTCCACCAGGCGTTCTTATGCTTTTAAATGGAAACGGTTTTCCATTTGGTGTGCTGAAAAGGGTCTTGACCCTCTAGCACTACCTTTAAATTCTCTGTTAGACTATCTCCTGCATCTTTCCAATGCAGGCCTTAAAACAAATTCAGTAAGAGTCCATTTGAGTGCTATTGCAGCATCCCTTAAGCCCATCAATGGACAACCTATTTCCTCTCATCCTCTCATTGCAAGATTCATGAGAGGCCTAACTTTAACTAAACCTCCCATTAGGCCTCCTCCGGTGGCATGGGACTTAAATTTGGTTCTTGGTCAGCTCATGAAGCCACCTTTTGAACCCTTAGCCACTACCTCCTTGAAGTTCCTTTCATGGAAGGTTATTTTCCTCATTGCAGTTACTTCAGCTTGCCGCATCAGTGAACTGCAGGCATTAGTGGCTAATTCACCTTATACAAGGTTCCATTATGATAAGGTAGTCCTTAGGACAAATCCACACTTTATGCCTAAAGTGGTCTCGCCTTTTCATCTTAATCAAGAAGTATATTTACCTGTCTTTTTCCCAGCTTCTCATGCATCCAGTGCAGAGAGGAATCTTCATACTCTGGATTGTAAAAGAGCTCTTGCTTTTTACTTACATAGGACACAGCAACATAGAAAGTCTTCCCAGCTTTTTGTTGCTTTTGATTCTTCTCATTTAGGACTTCCAGTCTCTAAGAGAACACTGTCCAATTGGATTGCTCAGTGTATTTCTTTCGCCTACCAGAGTAAGAACCTTTCTCTGGAGAGCCATGTCACAGCTCATAATGTGAGGGCCATGGCCACCTCTATGGCTCATCTAAATTCTGTGTCCATCGACCAGATCTGTCGAGCAGCCACCTGGGCCTCGGTTCATACCTTCACAGCCCATTACTGCTTGGACAAGGACTCCCGCCGGGATGCCTTGTTTGGTCAGGCTGTCCTCAAACACCTGTTCCATTCTTAAACAACTCCTACCCTCCTTCCCTGGATGGATGCCTGAGATCCATAGGAGGAAGTAGACCCCTCTCCAGGGTCTCATATCCCTGGGGATCTCCCAGGCATCTTAGCTAGGGAGTTCCCATATGTGAAAACTCATTCCTGCTTGTTCCTGGAGATAGCACAGTTACTTACCTGTAACAGGTGATCTCTGGGAACAGCAAGAATAAGTCTTCACAACCCTCCCTCCTCCCCTAGGAGTTGTATCTCTTTTTCTATCTTTCCTTTCCTCTCTCTCTCTATTGTCTCAGCTTTAAACTCGAACTGAGGAGAGATGGTTAGGAAAGGCGGGAAGGCAGCACGCAGGCGCTGTGGGATGCTCCCAAAAGCTTTCCTTTTTGGGAAGCTGGGGAGCATTCCCGCGCAGGCTCCATCGGTACCGACGTACCCATATGTGAAGACTTATTCCTGCTGTTCCCAGAGATCACCTGTTACAGGTAAGTAACTGTGCTGTCTGTGTACACGGACTAAATTGCTGCTGCTTGCGGCTCCCCATGAGGGAGCCCCTATTTTTGCTATGAGCTCTTGGTAGCCTGTAGCTGGGGAGTCCCATATGTGAGGACTGACTTCTGTTTGTTCTCAGAGAAAGTGTAGTTATTCACCTGAAACAGGTGTTCTCTGGGGACAGCAGGAATCAGTCGTCACAACCCTCCCTCCTTCCCTTGGAGTTGCTCCTTTTACCATATTTTATTTTGACTCTTTTAGCTATGTCATCTGACTGAGCAAGATCGCACCCTTGGGCGGGAAGGGGACTATGCATACTTGGTGGCCTCTCCCAAAGGCTTTCTTTGAAAGCTGGGAGATGCTTCCGCGTGGGCTCCATTGGTGCAGACGTCACCAATATGTGAGGACTGAGTCCTGCTGTCCCAGGAGAACACTGTTACAGGTGAGTAACTATGCTTTTCATGAAGGCCTCCTTTTTTTTTCTTCACCTTTTCAGCTACTTCTTTTGAAAACCATAGTGGCCTCCTTTTCCTTCTACCTTTATTTACCATTCTAACAAAAAGATTGGTTGCCCTTAAAATATCCCCTTTCAGTTTTGCCCATTCTTTTTCTACATCCCCCAGCTGTTCCCAACCCGCTAACGACTCCTTGAGGTATTGTCCCATCTTGGCAAAGTTTGTTTTTCTAAAATCTCTAAGACCCTCGCTTTTGATTGGATTTTATCGGCCTGAGTCCAAATACTGAACCTCACCATCTGGTGATCGCTGGATGTGAAATGATCTCCCACTATAACATCAGAAACACTTTAACCATTGGTAAGCACCAAGTCCAGTATGGCCCCTTCACATGTGGGTTCTGTTACCAGTTACCTGAATAGTTCTTCCTGTAAAGAATCCAGGATCTCCTTACTTCTAGATCACACAGCAGCAGGGATGTAAGCCCTCTGGGAACGGGGAAATACCTATGTACCTGAATGTAACTTGCTTTGAACTACCTTGGAAAGGCGTAAGCTAAATGCTAATAAATGAATGAATGAATGTCAGAGTTTGACCATTTGTGGTATCACCTGCACTGCTCAGATTATATATTTTTTATGTCTTATTGTCAATTTTAAATTTAGTTCTTTCGTGTTATTCTACAGCTGCCAATCCTTTTACATTCTATGATTGGTTAAAATAGACATTGGGTTGGCATGGCATTTCTGATTTTTCTGATTTATGAAACCAGTATTAATTGTAAAAATTTTCTTTATAGCGCTACACACAAAGCAATGGGCGTAGACCTTTTGGTATTTCCTCTTTGATTATGGGCTTTGATTATGATGGTAGTCCGAGACTGTATCAGACAGACCCATCTGGCACATATAATGCTTGGAAGGTAAGTTGCTTATTGGAAAACGTATTACATGTTTCTTCCTCGAAAATCTGGATCTGAGTCAGCACTTTACTTCATTTTTTTTTTTTTTTAACCTCCTCTACTGCAGTCCCATCAACAGATTGTATTGCTGTTTTCACCAGTGGGAACTGACGTATGAGGCAGAGTGAAATCTAGAACATTGCAAGCAGCTTGGAAATGCAAAATTTTACCTTTGTTTCGTTTGCCATAGGTATCATATTACATTCTACTCTTCCAAATGGAATATACCAGATGAACTTTGTGGGAGCTGAGGCAAAACTGAATGCTGGTTTGATTTATTTAGTCAGTTAAATGTCTATTCCTTTGCGTCCCTCTAGTCCAGTCCCGGAACCATAGTTTAGAATCTCCTCCAGCAGCCTTGGAGACTGAAAGACATCATCGCTTTGCTGGCACCAGTATATATAGGGAAGGACCGCCCCCTCTCACCAGTACTTTCAGTCTCCAAGCAGCTGTGGAGATTCTGAGCCCGGGACTGGGCTCACGGTTAGGTTCAGAGTGACAAATAAGCAGAGCTCTTCTTTAAATTTTGGGTCTTCTTAGGTAGCACTTTGTTTAGGCAGCTCATCTAAGGCTGTGGTTTTTTTTTGTTTTGTGTTTTTTTTTTTGGTTTACAGGTGCAGTACTGTGCTGAGGTTTCCCTGCCTTTCTGCTGGTCCTGTCCTCTGCTCTTTGCCTCTCTTCTTCTCACTACCTCCCTCCCTCCCCTTCCCCCCCCCCCCTAGCTGCAGTCTCCCCGTGGTGAAAACGAGCATAAGGGGGAGAGGTATTTGATGTAGCCTCCCTGCTCCTGAACCCGCGATTAGGGATGAGGAACAGGTGGAAGGCTGGGGGCACAGCGAGAGAAGCATTAGCGTGTCCAGGCAGCAAAGAGCTGAAGCCGCGAAAAGGGCTGTGCTCCGACGCTGTAGCTTCGCTGTTGATCGCCGGCAGGGAGATTTGCCTGGGGCGACACTTGGTGAGTAGCTTAATTTTATATCGGTCCCTTTCTTGGTCCGGCTGCTGCGAGGGATGGGGAACCCTTGGTAGCTCCGGGGAAACACTTCCATTACAGCCTCGTGTAGCCGCGCAGGAAAAGCGGCGGGGGCCATTTTGAAATTGGCTTTAGTCTCCCGGGGCTTCTCAGCTTGCTGGTCGACGTCGGAAGCTTCGTTTTGGAGGGAAACAATTCCTGCTAAGTCTGCTGTAGCATGTAGCCTCCCTTTCTAAAAAAAAAAAAAAAAAAAACCGACAGAGGTTTTGAAATCCTTTTGACTGGCAGTGGGAGTGCGGGCTTTGCAGGAGCCATGCCTGTGAGGCTTAGGTGCTTGGTGTGTGGGACCAAACGAGGCACTGTGCAGGACTTGGGGGTTTGCCAGCCATGCACTCTTGAAGCGCTGGGAATAGAAAAGGAAGAGCAGTCTCAAACAGGCCCGGGGACGGTTCCTCCGGATGGGGGGGGTTTCCTTGCCTCTTTCCCTGGGTCCTGTTGAGCCCTCCTCGGGGTCTTCTGCGGGGGAGGGGCCCTCTACGTCTTTGGAATGTAGTCAGGGGGGGGGTCAGCTTCGATGATCCCTCCGAACTTCTTTTCTCTGATGCAGCAAGCCTTTGCCTTTGCTGCAGCCGGTCACGTCGGGATCCTCGGTGGGCTTGCCAGGGCGGAAGCGGCCAGGGTCTCTGGACCATCTCTCGGAGGGCGCTCCCACGGTAAAGAGATCCAGAGGCGTCGGAGGGACAGTTCACAATCTCAGTTGGGAGTGGACCTCGGAGAGGTGGACGCGTCTTTGGAAATTCTTTCGGAAGCAGAGTTGGAGGAAGGAGAATTGCCTGATTCGGAGGAGCAGAGCAGGGTCGTCAGGGTTTTTCGGCGGGAAGAACTGCCGGCCTTGATAGCGGAGACCCTTAACATGCCCTTAGGGGAGACGGCTGCGGGGGATGCTTTGGAGGATCCGCTGTTGCAGGCGGTTCGCGCGTCCCAACGAGTGTTTCCGGTGCATAGAGTGTTCAGGAGTATGATTCAGGAGGAATGGGATTCACCGAAATCGGCTCTGAGAGGGTCCAGAGCTTTGGCTCGCCTTGATCCTCTGGCGGATCAGGATAGAGAGCTGTTTCGCTCTCCTAGGGTTGATGCAGCGGTATCGGCAGTGACTAAGAAAACAACTATTCCAGTGGAGAGGGCGGCTGCCCTTAAGGATGTTCAGGATAGGAAGTTGGATACCCTGTTGAAGCAGGTGTTTGATGTTAGCGCCCTCTCCATGCAGGCCTAGATAGCGGGAGCGTGGGTGGCGAGGGCCTGTTTACGATGGTCTCAGAGATTGCAGGGTGATCAGCTAGACAGTGTCGTGCAGGACGCGGCGTGGATGGAGTCTGGTTCCGCATACTTAGCGGATATTCATTATGATCTTATCCGGGGCTTGGCTAAGAGCATGGCCTCGGTGGTGGCGGCCCAGCGATATCTTTGGTTACGTAATTGGTCGGCGGACAGTTCGTCGAAGGCTCACCTCAGCAAGCTGCCCTTTCGAGGTAAGCTCCTGTTTGGTGAAGATTTGGAAAAGTTAGTTAAGGATCTGAGTCTAAGGGGGGTCGGCTTCCGGAGGATAAGCCAAAGCAGGCTCAGTCTTCGGCTGGACCCCGGGGGGGCCCCAGAGTTTCGTAGATTTCGTTCCTTTCGCTTTGGTCAATCTCAGCGTTCCAGGTTCCCGGTGCGCGGTCAGGGCTTCCGGGGAGCAGGCAGAGGGTTTGCTCCGTTCCAGTCTGGGGCCGTTAAACAACAATGAGATGAGGGGGGCTCAAGTGGGGGTAGTTCCGGTGGTAGGTCGGTTACGGGATTTTTACCCTGCCTGGGTCCAAATTACATCAGACCAGTGGGTCCTAGAGGTTATCCGAGACGGTTATGCCCTAGAGCTTCATCGGCCTGTTTTTAGATTCCTTTGTTCAGTCGCCGTGCAGGGCACCCCTGAAGCGGCGAGCGGTCGAGGAGACGCTTCAGCGGCTACTCCAACTCAGGGCGGTGGTGCCCGTGCCCCTGGATCAGTGCGGCTACGGTCGTTACTCCATCTATTTTGTGGTGCCCAAGAAAGAAGGCTCGTATCGCCCGATTCTAGATTTAAAAAGGGTGAACCGCTGTCTTCGGATCACTCATTTCCGAATGGAGACACTTCTGTCCGTGATTGCGGCAGTCCGAGCAGGAGAGTTTCTGACGTCTTTGGATCTCACGGAAGCTTATCTGCACATCCTGGTGCGACAGGAGCACCAACGGTTTCTACGCTTTGCGGTGCCCATGGGGCATTTTCAATTTCAGGCGTTACCCTTCGGGCTGGCCACAACTCCTCGGACCTTCACCAAGATCATGGTGGTCGCGGCGGCGCTGCGCAAGGAGGGGGTTCTGGTGCATCCATATCTGGACTACTGGCTAATCCGGGCGAAGTCCAGGGAAGAGAGTACCACGGCCACCGCGGTGCAGTTGGAGAGTCTAGGTTGGGTAGTCAACTTGGCAAAGAGTACGTTGGTCCCCTCCCAGGTCCTGGAGTATTTAGGAGCGCGTTTCGACACCCAGCAGGCGGCGGTGTTCCTGCCGGTTCTACGGGCCCGGCGTTTGCGGGGGCTGGTACAGCGTTTCTTGGTCAGGGCAGCTCCGTCCGCTTGGCAGTACCTGCAATTGCTCGGAACGATGGCGGCTGCGATTGAGGTAGTGCCGTGGACCAGGGCACACATGCGGCCGTTGCAGAGCGAGCTTCTCCGTCGTTGGTCTCATCAGCGGGATGCGTTGTCCCAGCGCTTAGTTTGTCCTCTGGAGGTACGTCGGGATATTCTCTGGTTGCGACCGGAGAGTTTGGCGGCGGGCATGCCGCTCGAGTCCCCCTCGTGGAGTCTTCTGACGACAGATGTGAGTCTCTCGGGCTGGGGAGCGCATTACAAGGGTCGGTTTGCGCAGGGCAGTGGTCCTCGGCAGAGACGACCTGGTCCATCAACAGGCTGGAGATGAGAGCGGTGTTGCTGGCGCTGCAAGAATTTCAGGGGAGCATCAGGCCGCGCGGTACGAGTTCTCTCCGACAATGCGACAACCGTGGCCTACATCAATCGTCAAGGAGGCACGGGAAGCGCATCGCTGGAAGCAGAGGCGGCTCTGTTAGGTTGGGCAGAACGGAATCTGGCCGCGCTCTCGGCTCAACATGTGGCCGGTGTGGACAATGTCGAGGTGGATTTCCTCAGTTGCCGCAGAGTGGATCCCGGCGAGTGGGTGCTTCACCCGGATGTGTTTGCGTTGTTGGTACGGCGTTGGGGGATGCCGCTAATGGATCTCATGGCGAGCTTCGAGTCCGCGCAGGTGGCAAGGTTTTTCAGCAGACGGAGAGAGCGGATGTCTGAGGGCCTCGATGCGTTGGCTCAGAGGTGGCCGGAAGACGGGCTTCTCTACGTGTTTCCGCCATGGGCCATCATCGGTCGAGTGGTGTCAGCTCATAGAGAAGGCATCGTGGTCTCGTGCTCCTGATAGCGCCCGACTGGCCTCGGCGACCGTGGTATGCGGACCTAGTGCAACTACTGGTGGACCGTCCGTGGAGGTTGCCGCAGCGGGTGGATCGCTTACGCCAAGGTCCCCTGCAGATGCCACAGGTGGGTCGATTCTCACTTACAGCTTGGCTCTTGAAAGGGCTAGGATGACGGCCAAGGGTTATTCGGCAGTCATTGCTACGTTGCTTCGAGCGCGCAGGCGTTCCACTTCTTTAGCGTACATCAGAGTTTGGCGCATTTTTGAGGCCTGGTGTGCAGAACGCAGCCTCCGTCCCTTGGGTGCCTCGGTGTCTCAGATACTCTAGTTTCTGCAGGACGGAGTGGAAAAGACTGGCGGCTAGTTTGTTGCACGTACAGTTGGCGGCCATTGCCTGTTACCGGGGTAAGGTTCAAGGGCAATTGCTGAGTGCTCACGGGGACGTGAAAAGGTTTTTGCGAGCGGTGTTGCTCCTGCGGCCTCCGAGGCGGTGCTCTGTTCCGGCGTGGGATTTGAATCTCATGTTGGGGACTTTGCTCGGTCCGCCTTTTGAGCCGTTATCCGAGGCTTCGCTGAAGGGTCTGACCTTAAAGACCGTTTTTCTGGTGGCGATTTGCTCCACGCGGCGGATTTCAGAGTTGCAAGCGTTGTCCTGTAAAGAGCCTTATCTGTCTTTTTTCGAGCATGAGGTTGTCCTGCGTACCGTTCCGGTGTTCCTGCCAAAGGTGGTTACTCCTTTCCTTTCCATGTGAACCAGGTAGTCTCGCTTCCGGTGTTTTCGCAGCGGCAGAAGGAGGAGTCCGGAGGCAGGTTGCATTGGTTAGATGTTCGCCGCGTTCTTCGGATGTATCTTTGAAGGACGGCTCCCTTCCATAAGTCGGACAGATTGTTTGTGGCCTTTGGTGGTCCAAGGAAAGGGGAGGCGGTGGCCAAGGCGTCCATTTCACGATGGTTAAAGGAGGCGATTGCGTCGGCATACCTCTTAAAGGGTAGGGAGGTTCCGGCGGGCCTCCGGGCTCATTCGACTAGGGTGCAAGCGGCGTCCTGGGCAGAGTTCAGTTTGGTTCCGGTCGGGGACATTTGTAGGGCGGCAACCTGGTCGTCGTTGCACTCCTTTGCTAAGTATTATCGGCTGGATGTGCAGGCCGCAGGGGATAGTCGTTTTGGTTCGGCGGTCCTTCAGGCTGGTCTTGCTGATCCCTCCCGTTGATATTTACTGCTCTGTTACATCCTCTATGGTTCCGGGACTGGACTAGAGGGACGCAAAGGAAGAGTAAATTAGGCTTACCTGCTAATTGTTGTTCCTTAAGGAACTCTAGTCCAATCACGCCCTAGGTTTGAGTCGTTTCAGCCTGAAGTACGGGGGAAGCCGGTCTTTGCAGTAGATAGCGGCCTGGTATGTTCATAGTTGCTGCAGGGGCGTTCCAGGGCTCACTGTGGAAGTTCTTGGGGGAGGCCTCTTCCGCAGCACGGTTTCAGCATGATTTTATGTGTGGGTTGAAGAATGTAAACCAAAAAAAAACAACAAAAAAAGAATGAACAAGAGGAAATAGATTTAGCATGAGGGGATAGTCTTTGTGCACTTTTGCAATTGGCTATTGTTATCTACTTATTTGTTGCTCTGTTGAGTTTGCTTTGTCAATAGGTACTGGTGAGAGGGGGCGGTCCTTGCCTATATATACTAGTGCCAGCAAAGCGATGTTTTTCAGTCTCCAAGGCTGCTGGAGGAGATTCTAAACTATAGTTCCGGGACTGGACTAGAGTTCTTTAAGGAACAACAATTAGCAGGTAAGTCTAATGTACTCTTTTTCCTGGGCATCCCTCCAGTCCAGACAAGTGGGTTATGCTCGCCAACCAGTAGCTGGGGACTAAGAAAAACTATGACCAATATAAATAGCCTGTGCTCCCTGGACTGAGCTAGTATTTCTCGGTCTCCAGCAGGTGGTGAGCATTGCCTGTGTAGATAGACTGCGGAGCCTTGTTATGCCACTTTTGGCCAGGGGTGCAGAATCCAGAGGATCTGGGTTCCTCCCCCAGTAGCACCTCTGCCTTTATCTTCCTTTCTTCTCCCCAACGTTTTGGAGGGAGGTGCAGAGGTAGCGCCCATGCTTGTCTGCTTTCTCTATTTTCTGTTCTTTGCCTTGCTGCCGGTTCAGCCGCTATAGTTAATTGAGAAAAAAAAAAGGGAACAGAGGGGTAAGAGGGAACAGAGAAGCAGTGCACACCACTTTTGATCGGGGATGCTGAGTGGTCCACTGCGGGGGGGGGGGGGAAGGGAAGGGAACACCCAGATAAGACCTGCTTTATTTGATTGTTCTTTGCCTGACTGGGGATGTTCTTCAGTGCTGTGGCCACATGAAAAGGGGCTGATGTGTGCTGTGCGGCAGCCACAGGGCACAGCTCTCAGAGATAGGGCTGTGCTGGGTTGCCAGAAATCAGGGAAATCAGTGGCAAATAGGCTGTGGGGGACCCAGGAAGTGTCCAAAAGTGTGAAGCTGGTGTGTTAAACCATGGGGAGGCTGCAGGTGATGGCTATCTTAGACTAGATATCAGGAGAGATAATAGGTGCAGAAAGATAGATTTGAGAGTCGTCGGCATAGAGATGATAGTGAAAGCCTTGGGAAGAGATAAGGGTGCCAAGGGATTGGGCATAGAGAGAGAAGAGGAGTGGACCTAAGGCAGAACCCTGAGGAACTCCTACAGGTAGTAGGGTTGAAGAGGAGGAGGAGCCATTGAAGCACATACTGAAAGAGCGATGGGATAGATAGGAAGAGAACCAATATAGTACAGAGTCTTTGAATCCAAGTGAGGATAGGGTGATAAGAAGAAAGTTATGGTCAACAGTGTCGAAGGCAGCAGAGAGATCAAGAAGAATGAGGACAGAGTAAAAGCCTTTGGACTTTGCCAAGAACAAATCATTCGAGACCTTAGTAAGAGCAGTTTCAGTGGAGTGTAGGACGGAAGCCGGATTGTAAAGCATCCAAGAGGGTATGAGAGGAGAGGAAATCAAGACAATGGTGATAGACTGCACGCTCAAGTAGTTTAGAGACGAAAGGAAGGAGAGAGATGGGACGATAGAAGGACAAGTGGGATCAAGTGAAGGTTTTTTGAGGGGTGTAACCACAGCATGCTTGAAAACAGAAGGGAAGGTTGCAATTGAGAGAGAGAGGTTAAGAATATGAGAAATAGAAGGGATGAGAGATGAAAAGATGGAGCTAAGGAGGTGGGTGGGGAAGGGGTCAGAAGAGCAGGTAGTAGGTTTGGAGGAAGAGAGAAGGAGCAACGTTTCCTCGTCAGACCATAGGGAAGGAAGAAAGGGTGGCAGAAGTTTGAGGAGGGGAGAAATGGGAAATAGGGGGGGGAAGGAGGGGAACTGGAGGGTGATTGTGTGGATTTTGTCATGGAAGTAGTTAGCCAAGGTTTGGGCAGAAAGGGAGGGAGGAATCAGGGGTGGAGGCACCCTGAGGAGAGAATTGAGTGTGCTAAAGAGACTACGAGGATTAGAGGAAAGAGTTAGTCAGATTGAGGAAGTAAATTTGTTTGAAAAGTGCAGTGGCCGATTGGAAGGAGGAGAGTATGAATTTAAAGTGGAGAAAGTCAGGATAAGAGTGGGATTTGAGCCAGGCACGCTCAACAGAGTGGGCACAAGAGCGCACAAAGCGGGCAATAGGGGAGAGCCAGGGCTGAGGAGGAGAACGCCTAACAGGATGGGGGATGAGGGGGGGGGCAAAAGTATCAAGGGTGGAGGAGAGTGCAGTGTTATAAGAGGTCACTGCCTCATCAATAGAATTGGAAAGCAGAGTGGATGAAAGAGATAAGGAGAGAGAGGAGGAGAGAGCTAAAGGATCATTGGCAAGAAGGTTTCTAAATAGGTTAGTGCAGACAGGACGAGGCTGGAGTGGGGGATGATGAACAGTAAGGCTTTAAAGGTGGTGGTCAGATAAGGGAAGGACAGAGTTACAAAAATTGGAAGGTGAGCAGTAAGAGAAGAAAATTAAGTCAAGGCAGTGACCATGTCGGTGAGTGGGGGCAGTGGAACAGAGTTGAAGGTTATGTGAATAGGTAAGGGGGAGAAGCTTTAAAGCAGGGGGATCAGAAGGGCTGTCAACATGAATGTTGAAGTCACCAAGAATAAGAGTGGCGAAGGAAGGGTGAAGAAAGGTAGAAAGTCAAGAATCAAAATCAGAAAGAAAAGTAGAGACGGAAATGTCAGGAGGACGATAGATAACAGCGACTCGGAGTGGAAGAGGAGAGAAGAGGCAGATGGAGTGGAATTCAAAGGAGAGAGGGGAATGAGAGAGGTGGCATGAGGGTCTGGAAGTGACAGGAGGGAGACAACAGAAAGCCAGTACCCCCACCGCGACCAGTAGGATGAGGAGTGTGGGAAAACATATAGCCGCCATGACATAGAGCGGCAATGGATGCAGTGTCGTCAGAAAGAAGCCAGGTCTCAGGGCAAAGAAGTGAAATGAGTGGGAAATAAAAAGGTCATAAACAAAAGCAAGTTTATTAGAGATAGAATGAACGTTCCATAAGGCACAAGAGAAGGGGAGAGAAGAGGAATCAGAACAAGGTTAGATAAGTTGCGAGAAGGCCTAGACCTAATGTGACCTTTAGCTTCCCTAGAGACCCTGGATCCCATGGAGGATCTGGTGGACCTCCTCGAGCAGTTCCAGGAGGAGCTGGAGGAAGGGGAATTCCCCATGGCGGAGGATCTAACTGCCATTAGGTTCTCCCATCAGGATGAGCTTCCAGCATTGATAATTGAGTCGTTCGTGGCCTTTTGGATTGCGGATCTCAATGTGGGCCCTCTTATGAAGGGTATCAGGACTGAGGGGGCTGCCTTTTTGGTCCATAGAGCCCTACAGGTGGTGATATCTGAGGAGTGGAGAGGCTCTACCCCATCCTGCTGGTGGAAAAGGAGAAACTGCGCCTTCCCCAAGTGGACAGTGACGCAGAAGCCCACCATTCCTGTAGAGGGGGCAGCGGCCTTCAAAGACCCATAAGACCAGTGCATGGAGGCGCTCCTCAAGCAGGCTTTTGAGTGTCTGCCCTGGGCCTGCCCTATGTGGCCCGGCCTTGTCTTTGCTGGTCTTAGGGCCACATGGTTTCATTTGCAAGAGGGTAAAGGTACTGGGACTTAAGTCTAACCCTCTGATGCCCATCTGGAGTTGGGGACAGCTTTCCTGAACTACTTTGCGACCCCTTGTGGGTCTCCGCCAAGAGCATGGACACAATTGTGGCCGCTCACCGCCATTTGTAACTGCATAACAGGTCGGCAGATGTGGTCTCTAAGATTAAGATAGCCAAGTTCCCCTTTGCGGGCACATTGATCTTTGGGGAGGACTTGGAGAAGTTGGTGACGTCCTTGGGGGAGTTCAAGATCCACCCCAGCTCCTGGAAGACAAATCCAAAGCGGGTATAGGCGGCCCGGTGCAGGGCAGTGTTAGAGATTTTCAAGGGTTTCGCCCCACATGGGGGGAGAAACCCCCAGAGGACACAGTTCTTGCAGTGCAGCTTGTCATTTCGAGGAGGCAGCCAAGGTGGTTGGGAATTTGCCTCCCCCACCCTGGCCACAGCCAAGTCCTTGCAGTGAAGGTCGGGGGTTCAGCTAGAAGGCAGCCGCCTGCAGCGCTTCCTTTCCACCTGGGCCCAGATAACATCAGATGCTTGGGTCTTGGAGATCATTCCTGAGGGGTATGCCCTCGAGTTCTCCCAGCCCCTGGCAGATGCATTCATGGCCTCCCCTTGTAGTTCGGCCCAGAAAACACTGGCAGTGGTGGAGATACTCAAGCGCCAGCTCAAAGTGGTGGTGTCGGTTCCGCGAACGGACTTGGACCTCAGAAGGTATTTATTTGTTTAATTTAACAACTTATATTCCGCTCACTAATGTGGCGGATTTCACGAAGTACATACAAAATCATATGAAGTAAAATCAATATTAAAATCTGAATTACAAAGTAGTATGAAACAAAACCTCAATTAACATAAAAACATAATAATTAACATAATACCAAGCAAACACAAAGGCAGCAATCAGATTGCAGTTCTATTTATGCAATTCTTAACAGTGTAGCAAATGTTTGGGTGGAAGCTCATCTCGCAGTTCTCTCAGCGGCTCATGTGGCTGGAGTGATGAACATGCAAGCAGACTACCTGAATCGCCACTTGCTGTATCCGGGGAATGGTCCCTCTCGGACTCGACGTTCTAGTCTCTGGTGGAACGCTGGGGGTGCACAGATAGTGGACCTGATGGGATGTCTTGAATGCCAAGGCGGACAGCTTTGGACTTGGGAACTACAGCACCTGGCCTATCCAGTGGCCTGAAACGTGGCTCACGTGAGTGAAATCCTTTCCGTCTTGAGCACTTCTTCTGAAGATAAGTCACGTTTCAAATTTAATTAATAAAAATGATTAAAAAGGAGATAAAATATCTACTTATCTCCCTCTCTTTGATAGCTGCTCCAACAAAAAATTGAGTACGTTGTTTAAAGATACTCAAACCTGCGTCTTTAGGTTGATGGTCTGCAATTATATTTGTTAAACTATTGGTCAAGATAAAAGAAGGCAGTTTGAGTTGATCCCAATAGTTTCATGTTTCTACTTGGAAGTTCACCATTTGTGATCTATTAGGACACTGGGACAATAGAATTTAGATGATCTGAGAGAGTGTGCAGGAGTCCTGTATAAAAAGCTTTGAGTGATTAACAGAATCTTAAAATGAGAACGATAGACTACAGGAAACCAGCGTTCCAACTACAAAAAGTGATATAACATGATTAATCTTGAAGCTCCATATAATATTCTCATGGCAGTATTTTCAACCTCGCCACATTATTTTGGATATTTTTAAAGCATCTTTTACACTCATGGCATTAAGCTCGTAGAATGTTGCCATAATCTAGTTGGTTAATCATGAGAGAATGTATAAGGCTTCTCAGAGCCTGATGATTCATTCTTTTTGTTTGCATTTTTACAAAACAAGCCAAGAAAAGTGCTATATAGAAATTCAGCCAGAAAAGAAACATGGTCCAGAGCTGCTGCGGAGCCCTCTGGCATTGAGGATAACATGGCTGCCCTTGAGTGTAGCTTCACTGCTTTCCTCAAACCACAGTGAGGCCTGACTCCCAGTCCCTCCGGGTCATTGGCTCCTCATATGGGAACCTCCTCGCTGAGGACATCCCCAGAGGAGGCACCTCCAATCTTGGAGCACCTTGTGCAGTCGGTGTGAAGGCCCTCGACAACCGACACAATGCCATCGGAGCCCCAGTGTCAGGAGTCCTTCGTGCCGAGTCAGTGCAGGGACCTCAGTGCGCCAATCGATGACTTGGGGTCAGAATCAGACTGGGAGATGGACGATGAGTCCCCCGACATTGTGCTCCATCGTAATGTCCCGTCCAACCTTTCCCCATTGTTTCATCAGGGGAGGTCCCCCCCCCCCCCCCCGGAGGACTTGGCCTTCCTCAAATTTGTACGGGAGATGTCCCAGGCCCTCACTTTCAAGGCGGTGCCAGAGGATGAACCTCATGCTGAGGATCTGGAGATCTGCAGTACGAGGCCCCTCCTCGGGAGGCACTGATGGTGCCCATGCCCCCCCATCCTTGAGTGCCTCCTGCTCTGGATGTGGGAGAACCCGGTGACGGTGCCGATCATAAACCGTTGACTCAATCCACAGTATCGAGTCAGCAAGAGCCCAGGGTTCCAGAAAGCACACCTCCCACACAATTCCATGGTGGAGTCAGCTATGCGTTGGATCATGAGCTAGAAGAGACACTCCTCAGTGCCCCAAGGAAGGGAGGTCTGCACCCTGGACACATTTGGGAGAAAGTGCTTCCAAGGCTTAATGCTGACGGCCCGGATCCAGGCCTACCTGCTGTACATGGGCATGTACCTGAGAGACCTGGCAAAGGAGCTCTCCGGGTTCTCATCTGGTCTGTCAGGTGAACCCTTTGAGCGCTTTAGACTTTGGTTTCCTCGGTCAAGGAATGCTCCAAATTTCAAACTCGTGCAGCCTTCAACAGCTTTGAGTTGGTGGCTCGTTTGGCCGCGGTGGACATTAGTGCCCACCACCTTGCCTAGCTACAGTCCTCTGACTTGAAGCAATGGGTGCAGGACAAACTAGCTGATGTCCCTTGCCAGGGGGATAACCACTTCGGCAAGCCCCTGACTGACAAGGCTGATGAGCTGGAGAAAGGAGTTCATGACAAAGACCAGGTTGTCCTATAAGGTGTCGGACCCTTCCCGCAGGAAGACTTTGAGTAAAAAGTCCTTCCACCCGAAGACTAAGGCGGCTTATGGAAACTACCCCAAGTTCCAGGCCTACCCCGCTCCCCCTTAGGGGCAGGATGGCCCCCCATAAGACCAAGGCTCCCAAACCCCAAACAGCGGCTCAACCACAGCCTGGGGGGAGCTTTTGGGCATAGCCTCCCTCCCTCAGGAGGTACCAAACCTGATATTCATGGGGGGATTGGCTGGTCCATTTTCGCTCACCAGTAGCCGACCATTACAGCAGACACCTGGGTGCTGTGCATAGTCGCGGAGGGATACCTCCTTCACTTTGCCCAGCTGCCCCTGCCTCACTTCACAGGGGAATTACCAGTGGACCCCTTGCAGAGGGAGCTGCTCCGGACGAAGCTCGAGTCATTGCTCGGACTGGGCGGTTGAGCCCATCCTGCTCCATCTGCAGGGACAGAGTTCTTCTCCTGCTATTTTCTGGTCCCCAAGAAAACAGGGGGCTTCAGGCCCATACTGGACCTTCAGGACTTCAACTGCTTCCTGGTCAAGGAAAAGTTCAGAACGGTATCTCTTGGAACCTTGCTGCCTTACCTCCTTTAGGGAGATTGAGATCCAATCAGCATAGCCAAAGATGTCTACACCCACATCCTGATCCACCCACGGCATTGTCAGTACTTCCCGGTTCATGCTAGGAGGCCGTCACTACCAGTACAGGGTGCTTCCCTTCGGCCTCGCCTCCGCCCTGTGAGTGTTCACAAAGTGTCTGACGGTCGTGGTCACTTGCCTCAGACTCCTCTGAGTCTGTGTTCTCATACCTGGACAACTGGCTCTTTCAGGCCGGCATGCTGGGCGAGGTGCGCAATGCGACCCAATGCATGTTGGAGCTGCTGCAGCACCTAGGACTCATGGTAAACTTTCCCAAGTCCACCCTTATCCCAACACGATCCATGGAGTTCATTGGGGCATTGCTAGACTCCACTCTGGCAAGGGTTTTCCTGCCCCTGAGTCGGGCTCAGCATCTTGCCACCCTGGCACAGAAGGTGCAGGCGGCTGCTACCGTGACTGCCTGACAAATGCTTTCCCTCCTTGAGTATATGGTGCCCACCATCTGTGTGACCTCTCTGCTCACCTGCCCAGTGGGCACGGGTGTAGTCAGTCTGGGGGACAACATCCAGACCACACCCACCTTGGCATCCTTGCTGGCCTGGTGACAGGATCTCCGTAACCTGAGAGCTGGGCTGCTGTTCCAGGCCTGTCCAGTTCAACACATTCTCATCATGGATGCCTCCAAGACGGGCTGGGGAGCCCACTGCATCCTCCTCCAGTCACAGGGGTCTTGGTCCCCGGAGGAAAGTGCTTCACAGATCAACTTGCTTGCGCTCCATGCGGTTTATTATGCGCTGCGGGCCTTCTACAACCATCTTGAGGGTGCAGGTTGTCCAGATCCGGACAGACAACCAGGTTGCAATGTTCTACATAAACAATCAGGGAGGCATGGGCTCATACCGCCTATGCTGGGAGACGATCCGCCTCTGGAACTTTAAGGTGGCATGGGGCATAAGCCTGCGGGTGGTGTACTTGCTGGGCCAGAACAATGTACTGGGTGACCATCTGAGCCGTGTTCTCCAGCCGCACGAGTGGTGACTGAGTCCCTTCAGTTATAGAGAAGGTCTTCCGGCGGTGGGGCACCCTGGAGATCAATCTTTTTGCCAGCCCAGAGAATGCACAGCTCCTGAAGTTCTACTCCAGGAGACCAGGCGGGGCAGGGAGGTGGAGGATGCCTTCCTACTTCTATGATCCATGATCTTGTATGCTTTCCTGCCGATGCCCCTGATACCACGGGCCCTCTTGAAGATTCAGGCAGAAACGGACTCCATGCTCTTCATTGCGTCATGTTGGCCATGACAACTCTGGTTCACCCTGGAGAACCCTTCGCTATTGGGGTGTGCCCCACACCTGCTATCACAGGGGGGGGGGGGTGCTGCATCACCCCAATCCCCAGTCGCTGGCCCTGATAGCCTGGCTTCTGAAAGGGTTGCCATTGTGTGCTACTGCCTCCTGTGACTGATTGATAGAGAATATCCTCTTGGCCTCGTGTAAGGACTCTACTTGAGAGGCTTACGTCTTTAAGTGGCGCAGATTCTCCCTCTGGTGCACGTAGTGAGACATTGATCCCTTTTCTTGTGATATTGTGGAGGTGCTGCAGTAACTGCTACACCTGTCTGGTACAGGCCTAAAGTCCAACTCTATTAGAGTGCACCTCTGTGCCATCTCTGCGCATCACCATACCATGGAGGGCCACCCCTTGGTGGGCCGTTCCATGCAGGGGCTTCTCCTTTCACAGGCCTCAATTTGCCCACTGCCGGTGGCATGGGACCTCAATGTCATCCTGGGGAAGCTCATGCAAGCTCCCTTTGAGCCTCTGGCAACCTGCCCCCTGAAGTATCTCTCCTGGAAGGTCATCTTTTTGGTGGTGCTCACCTCCGCCAGGTGAGTGAGCAAGATGTGTTTCTTATTCTGTGGTCGGAAGGTCTTATGTATGCCTTCCCACCCACGCCACTGATTGCCAAAACACTTTTCAAGTCTCTTCACGACAAAGCCTTACTGATCCTGGTGGCACCTCGGTGGCCCAGGCAGCTGTGGTTCCCTCCTCTGCTCCTCTGTCAGTGGAGACTCTGATCCCACTGGGGAGCTCCCCAGGGTTCTTGTTTCAGGAGGAAGGCTCCCTCCTGTATCCCAACCTGGGGTTCCTATCACTGACGGCGTGGCTGCTGAAAGGGTGACCTTACTCCTTTCAACCTCTCAGGAGAAGTGGAAGAGATCCTGCTGACCTCCCATAAGGCTTCCATCAGGAGAGCTTAGACCATCAAATGGCTCAGGTTCTCTTGTCTGATGTGAGGAACAACGGGTGAACCTGTTCTCCTGTCCGGTGCAGCTGGTGCTACAGTACCTTCATTTCTCGCAATCCAAGTTCAAATCAAAGTCCATCAGAGTGCACCTCAGTGCCCTGGCAGTGCATCACCACCCAGTGGAAGGCAAACCCCGCAAACCCCATCACAGTCCAGCCTCTGGTGACCCGCTTCTTGAGAGGATTTCTGCTGTCCAAACCCCCTGTCCACCCTCTAGTGACCCATATGGGTCCTCAAGGTAGTTTTGGCACAGCTCACTCGCCCACCATTTGATCCTCTGGCTACCTTCCACCTGAGGTACCTCTCGTGGAAGGTTGTGTTCCTGGTGGCGCTCACCTCCTCTTGCAGAGTCAGTGAGCTCCAAGAACAGGGTCATGCTACGCACATACCCTAAATTCCTTACGAAGGTGGTATCATCTTTCCACCTCAACTAGGAGGTGTTGCTGCCCACCATTTTCCCAAGGCCTCCCTCCAGCAGGGCAGAGTCTGTCCTTTACACCTTGGACTGTAGGAGGGTCCTGTCTTTCTATATTCAGCATACCCAGGGCCAATGGAAAGCTGCTCAACATTGTTTCCTGTGACCCCAGTCGGCTGGGGGAGGCGGTAAACAAATGGACACTGTCCACCTGAGTGGCAGACTGCATCAACCTCGTCTGTGAGCAGGCTGGACTCACGCTGGATGGCCGGATCACGGCACACTGTGTCAGTTCCATGGTGGCCTTTGTGGCAAACTTGCGCTCCGTCCCTATGTTGGACATCTGCCAGGCCGCCACCTGGTCTTCGGTTCACACCTTTGCATCTCATTACTGCCTGGAAAGAAGTCCCAGCGGGTCAGCGCCTTCAGCCAGGCCATGCTTCGTAATCTTTTTGAGGTCTAGGCAACTCCTACCCTCTGTCCCTTCTATGTTCAGGCTACCGGAGCATTGGTTTTCATTGGACATACGGGTCCTACTGCAGTCTTTATCTGCAGACTCAGTTGCTGCTGCTCACGGCTCCGCTTGAGGGCAACCGTGGTTTTTTCCTACAGGCTTGTGGTAGCCTGTAGCTAGGGAGTCCTAGATGTGAGGACTGACTTCCTGCATGTTCCCAGAGAAAGTGTAGCTACTCACCTGTAACAGATGATCTCCAGGAACAAGCAGGAATGAGTCTTCACATATGGGTATCGTCGGTACCGACGGAGCCTGCGCAGGAACGCTCCCCAGCGTCCTTAAAGCTTTTGGGAGCATCCCACAGCGCCTGCGCACTGCCTTCCCGCCTTTCCCAACTGCCTCTCTCCAGTTCTTCTTTTCCGCGGAGCCAGCAGGTCGTGTTTCCTGTCACTGCTGAAGAATTTCTTCTTTGCTTTTCTTTTCTTTTTCTTTAGTCGCGTGTCTGCCTTCTCGATTCCGCACCGGTACTACCGGTTCCTTTTCTTTCTTTTAAAAAAAAAAAAAAAACAACCCTTCTACTTTTTCAGTGCATTTTTCTTCTGGGGCCTTAGGCCTACAGAGAGATTTTTCCCTCATGGAAAAACCCACCTCTGGTTTTAAAAAATGCACAAAGTGCAGTAGCACTATTTCTGTCACCGACACCCATGACTGGTGTCTAAAATGTTTAGGTCCTGACCACTCCATTGCGGATTGTGAGTCCTGTTCTATGATGTCCAAAAGAGGGTTACAGAATCGGGCAGCTAAGCTCAGTACCCTGTTTCCCTCTGATGCAGCTTCCATGGCATCAACGTCTTCCAGGGCTGCTGCTTCTTCCCATGGATCTCAGGTAACCAAACTTAAATCTGGCCGGTCCTCAAAGAGTTCATCTCCCTCTAAGTATCGAGATGCCCCCGGGCTTACTCTTGAGGATACCACACCAGCAAAGTTACCCCGGCGGGAGGCTCCAGCTTCCAAAGCACTACCTATGGGGTCACAGGTTGACATCGATGGCTCGGCCTCGACCGATCACCTGTTACAATGTTCTGGGGTACCGGCAGTTTCTACCGGTACCAATATCCAGACATTGGTGGCGTCGATGGATCAGAATATTCTGACCATGCAGCGTGCCATCACGGCATTCATTCAAGCTGCAATGCCTACAGTACCGCAACAAACCCCGTTGTCGGTACCCATACCGATTCCGGTACAGGATCCGATTCTGGTTCCGATACCAGTACCGCTTGCATCGACATCAGCATCTACGGCAGCGGTATGCTATCCAGTGATGCCTATCAGTACCGGCCCGGTACCGATTACTCCCGATGTCGACACCTCCCGGTACGCGTATCGGGCTCTACGAGAGCATCCAGACAGTCGATACTTCGATTCTTCTGAAGACTCTGACTCTTCAGAGGCCTCAATTGAAGCATCGGGGATCCTTCCTCAGGAACCCTCTTCTCCAAAAAGGAGAATGTCTGTCTCCTCCTGAAGACTTGTCTTTTCAGGACTTTATTAGGGAGGTGGCCAAAGGCCTGTCCATCTCAGTGACCTCTGAGACTGAACCTAGAGCCAAAAAATTAGATATTCTACAATATCCTAAGGCTCCTAAAGAGGCAGCCACCTTACCAATACATGAGATTCTTTATGAACACATGTTGGGTATATGGGAGACTTCTCTTTCCACCTCCCCTCATTCCAGAAGGTTGGACACCATGTATCGTGTTCCTCCTTGTCCTGGGTTTCATAAGACTTGTCATGAGGTGGATCAAATAATACCTATGGAAATAGGAAAAACTGAGCAGAGCACTTCTAATAGTGACAGCTTAGCAACCCTGATCCATGTGCTCTATGAGCAACCAACACAAACTGAAGTACCAGGTGTAAGACCACGCCCTAGTAATAGATTACCTCATAGCCCATTAGGTAATGAGGGACAGCTGAGGAGAGGCAAGGCTCAGAGAAACACCAAGAGTGACGCAGTTAAAAATCACTCACCTTTGATCAGAGTTAGAGCCAAGGCAGGAGCCAACGTAGAAGCTGACAAGGAAGGAGCTGGCTGGGAAGCTAACCAGAGAGCTGGACACGAGGTCAGAGCTTCACAGGGAAATTCCCACAGAATTCTACAGGAAGAAACCCAGGACAGAATACCAGGGATTTGTTTCAGGGAGCAGTGCAGGACTGAACAAAAGCCCAGTGTTTGGAGCCACGGAGGTATTTCTGAGGGAAGGCTGGAAAAAGCTGTGAGTAAGAATCTTCCTAAGGAAAGGTACCAAGAGGGCAAAAGCTTTTATCAGGATACTTTTGTGCCCAAAGAGAAATGGAAAGAGAAAGGCAGTGAAAAGCTTTCATTTGAGAGAAGCACCGATAAATTTCCTGTGCTTAGAAGTTACGTGAAACCCAAGCCAGAAGGTAGGCTTATTCCTTGTAATAGAGGGGAACTTGAAAGACAGAGTTTTTCCTACACTTACCCAAAAGTGTGTGGCTCTCAGGAAGGAAACTCTGCACTGTGTGGTAACCTCCCATTCCACTACGGTAGTGAGGAGGAGAGGAGCCCTCTGAATAGAGAAGAGAGATTCTTTAAAACTAGCCTAAACTACAATCCAATAGAAGATAGCTCTGGGGAAGCTTATGAGGACATGCAATGTGATTATTGTGATGAAACTCCTGCTGAGTGCTATATGGATTGTACATTGACCTTTTCTGATGACATTTCTTCACTCTGCTGAACTAACCAGAGAGGGAATCTGTTTAATGGAACAGGAGTGAAGAAACTGCTTATTTTTGAGAATAAGGACTGTTTTGCAATATCTTTATTTGCTGAAGATACAAGCATTCATTTTTGGTTGTAGTAGTTTTGCCTTTATTTTAAACCAGAAGTTTGGTTTTGTCCTTTGTTTATAAGTGCTAAGAATTCACCCGGGACGGGTAAATAAGACCTCTTTTGAAGCCTGGCTACTCGACTGCAACTACACTTTTTTGATTAGCTTGTGGGACCACAAATCCCAGGGGGCATTTCAACACCTTCTTGAGACACCCTTGCTATTTAAGAAGAGGCCCCACTGAACCTCCCATGCTTTTATGCCTCTGGGAATATATAGGTGGGTGACAGACTCAGCTTCCTCACCACTCCATTGTGGTAGAGTCTGCCATGAAAAAGATCAAGAGTACAAAAAGGCACTCCTCTGCCCCTCCAGGAAGAGAATGCAGAACCTTAGATGCCTTTGGCAGGAAAATCTTCCAGGCCAGTATGCTTGTAGCCAGAATCAACTCCTATAGTCTCTATATGGGGATGTTTCTAAAAGAAATTACAGATCATCTGCAAACCTTATCTCCTTTTATGTCAGAAGATGAGAGAAGAATATATCACCTGGCTTAAACATGCACAGGATGTATCCAAGTTTTCCAACCGTGCAGCCTTTGACTCTTTTGAGGGGGTCAGTAGAGCCTCGGCTATTGCCATAGGTGCACGCAGAGTTGCTTGGTTGCAAGCCTCTGATTTGGAATCCTGGGTACAGGATGGTCTAGGTAACCTTCACTGTACAGGCGAAAACCTGTTTGGCAAAGATTGGCAAGCAAAGGCCAACCAGATGGATGCTGAAAATTCTGCCAACCAGATGGATGCTGAAAAGTCTACTACTGCTCCTTTCAAAAAGAGGTTGTTCAAAAAGGGATCTTTCCCAAAGAAAGGGAAATATGGTCAGGCCTCTTCTCAAGGTCGTTTTGCTACAAAGAGGCAGCAACAACCAAAACAGGCCAAAACCCAGGCTGCGAGGACTGCTATGGCCCAACAGCCTCAGCCTCCTCAGGGCCTTTGCCTTTCCACTAGAGAACTTAGCCTTTCTGGCTCTAGAACATCCAGAGCCCCTCACCATCCCAGGAAGGTTAGCTCACTTTGCTCCCAGATGGGAACAAATCACAGCAGAGCAGTGGACCCTCTCCATCATAAGGGAAGGGTACAAACTTCATTTCTTAAACCTTCCTCCTCACACCATGGTGAAACAGTTCAATTCTCCAACATCTCTCCTCAACCTTCTAGATCAGGAGATTGCTACCCTTCTTGCCCAAGGGGCAATAGAAGAAGTACCCCTTCTTCAACAGGGTTCAGGGTTCTACTCCCCCTATTTTCTCATCCCAAAGAAAACAGGGGGCTACAGACCCATCTTAGATCTCAGAGAATTGAACAAGTTTCTATGCAAGGAGAAATTCAAGATGACTTCTCTCGGAACTCTCCTTCCATAACTCCAGAGTCAGGACTGGCTTTGTTCTCTAGATCTCAAGGATGCGTACACCCATGTTCTCATCCATCCAACACACAGAAGATTCCTTCGCTTCCTGTACCAAGGAAAGCACTACCAATACAAAGTGCTTCCTTTCGGTCTGGCCTCTGCTCCAAGAGTGTTCACAAAATGCATGGCAGTAGTAGCTGCATTCCTACGCACTTTAGGGATATTCGTATTCCCATATCTGGACGACTGGCTCATCCGATCACCATCCCAGTCAGAGGCCCAGACTTCTCTAGCCTGCACAATGCGTGTTCTTCAGTATCTGGGACTGCTAATCAACATTCCAAAATCCCATCTTACCCCTACTCAGTCTCTAGAGTTCATAGGGGCCTTACTGGATACCACAACTGCAAGGGCCTATCTTCCCCAGGCCCGTTGCCTACGCTTGGTGCAGTTAGCCTCCCAGATTCAGTTAAAATCCCATTTAACTGCTCGAGAGATGTTGCAACTTTTAGGCCACATGGCATCCACGGTGCATGTGGTTCCCTATGCTCGCCTTCACATGAGAGCAGCTCAGTGGACCCTATCCACCCAATGGACCCAGGCATCAGGTTGCCTGTCAGACAAAATAGCAACCTCCAGTCGCCTATTTTCGTCCCTCCACTGGTGGAAGTCCACTCAGAATCTGTTGATGGGGTCCCCCTTTCAACAGGTGTTACCCCAAGCAACCCTTACAACAGATGCCTCTCCAAAGGGTTGGGGGGCTCATCTACAAGTTCTCTCGACCCAGGGCATCTGGTCTCCACAGGAGACCAATCTTCATATCAACCTCTTAGAGCTCAGAGCAATCTTTCTGGCTCTGAGTCTTCCACACCCTGCTCAGCTACAAGACAGTCCTCATCCACATGGACAGCCAGGTAGCTATGTTCTACGTGAACAAGCAGGGGGGAACTGGCTCTCTGTCGCTTTGCAACGAAGCTCTGAGATTGTGGGCCTTTGCCAGAGAGCATCAAATCCATCTCATGGCAGTATATCTTCGAGGAGTTCAAAGCTGTTGGGCAGACAGACTCAGTCGAGTTCTGCTTCCGCATGAATGGTCCCTCCATGGGGACCAGATAGCCAGAATCTTTCGGATTTGGGGTACCCCAGACATAGACCTGTTTGCAAGTCCGTGGAATGCCAAACTTCCCCGGTTCTGTTCCAGGATTCCATGTCAGGGAGTTCAGGCCAGGGATGCCTTCCTCCTTCATTGGGGGCAAGACTTCCTTTATGCCTTTCCACCTATTCCCCTAATCCCCAAGACTCTGTTCAAGCTTCAGAGAGACAAAGGGACTATGATCCTCATAGCACCACTTTGGCCACGCCAAGTGTGGTACCCTCTACGTCTGCATCTCTCTCAAGCTCCCTCCCTAGACCTGGGGTCTGCTCCAGATCTCCTCTCCCAGGAGGAGGGAACCTTGTGGCACCCAAATCCTCAGTCTCTTCATCTCAGGGCCTGGTTGCTGAAGGCCTAGACCTTCAAGATTTACAACTTTCTCAGCAAGTGAAGGATATCCTTCATGCTTCCAGAAAGCCTTCCACCAGACGTTCATATGCTTTTAAATGGAAAAGGTTTTCCATTTGGTGTGCAGAGAAAGGGTCTCAACCCTTTTGCAATACCTTTGCATTCTTTACTAGACTATTTGCTGCATTTATCCCATGCAGGCCTTAAAACAAATTCAATCAGAGTCCATTTGAGTGCTATTGCAGCATCCCTTAAGCCTCTCAATGGACAACCTATTTCCTCTCATCCTCTTATAGCAAGATTCATGAGAGGCCTTCTTTTGACTAAACCTCCCATTAGACCACCTCCAGTGGCCTGGGACTTGAATCTGGTTCTTGGCCAGCTTATGAAGCCACCCTTTGAACCCTTAGCCACTACCTCCTTAAAGTTCCTTTCTTGGAAGGTAATTTTTCTCATTGCAGTCACCTCAGCTCACCGTATCAGTGAGCTGCAAGCTTTAGTGGCTAATCCTCCTTACACATGGTTCCATCATGACAAGGTAGTCCTCAGAACTAATCCACACTTTATGCCTAAAGTGCTCTCACCTTTTCATCTGAACCAGGAGGTCTTTTTACCTGTCTTTTTTCCAGGACCTCATGCATCAAGTGCAGAGAGGAATCTTCATACCCCGGATTGTAAAAGAGCACTTGCTTTCAACTTACACAGGACACAGCAACATAGAATGTCCCCTCAACTTTTTGTTGCTTTTGATCCTTCTCATTTAGGACTTCCAGTCTCTAAGATAACTCTGTCCAATTGGATTGCTCAGTGTATTTCCTTCGCCTACCAAAGTAAGAACCTTTCTCTGGAGGGCCATGTCACAGCTCACAATGTGAGGGCCATGGCCACCTTTATGGCTCATCTAAACTCTGTGTCCATCGACCAAATCTGTCGAGCGGCCACTTGGGCATCGGTTCATACCTTCACAGCCCATTACTGCTTGGACAAGGATTCCTGCCGGGATGCCTTGTTTGGTCAGGCTGTTTTCAAACACCTGTTCCATATCTAATCAACTCCTACCCTCCATCCCTGATCTGGATGCCTGAGATTCATGGGTAGAGGTAGAGCCCTTCCCAGGGACTCATAATCTGGGTGATCTCCCAGGCATCTCTAGCTGGGGAGTCCCCATATGTGAAGACTCATTCCTGCTTGTTCCTGGAGATAGCACAGTTACTTACCTGTAACAGGTGATCTCTGGGAACAGCAGGAATAAGTCTTCACAACCCACCCACCCTAGGAGTTGTATCTCTATCTATCTTTCCTTTCCTCTCTCTCTCTCTTTGTCTCAGCTTTAAAACTCGAACTGGAGAGAGGCAGTTGGGAAAGGCGGGAAGGCAGCACGCAGGCGCTGTGGGATGCTCCCAAAAGCTTTCTTTAAGGACGCTGGGGAGTGTTCCCGCGCAGGCTCCGTCGGTGCCGACGATACCCATATGTGAAGACTTATTCCTGCTGTTCCCAGAGATCACCTGTTACAGGTAAGTAACTGTGCTTTCTCTGGGGACAGCAGAAACCAACCAACGTCACCCATATGTGAGGACTGATTCCTGCTGTCCCGGAGAACACCTGTTACAAGTGAGTATGCTTTCTTGGTTAGGTAGGATTAATGTGCTTAGGATGTTTGTTCTGCCAAAGATACTTTTTCTGATGATGATGTTTCTGATACATTTATTTATTTGATTTATATATCGCTTTATCTAGGTAATTAAGGCAGTTTACAGGGAACATTTTTCAACTACAGCTCAGGGCAGTTTACAATGAACAGCTTATAAATTTCCAATATACAGATTACAAGCATCCAGGGGTATTTAATGCAACTATTTACAGTACGTGGAAATTTTATCTATAACTATGTACACATAGAGAGGCTGTGTGATGTTATATCATGTGGAGGAAGGGTATTATGGTTTACGGAAGATATGAACCTTGGGTCATAACTGTGTTGTGGTTGGAGGAATTTGAGGCATTCTTGGTTGTCAGTAGGGTGGGGGGAATCATGGTTCTTGTGGGTTATTCATGTTGGTAGTAGTCCGTAAAGAGGAATGTCTTAAGGTGTTTTCTGAACAGTGTTAAGGTTTTGATCTCTCTCAGGTTGTTGGGAAGGCTGTTCCATAAGGTTGGAGCGAAGAGGGAGAACACTGTTTGTTGCTAGGATTGTGTTTTGGAATCTTCTTGGTGTGGTTAGAATATTCTTTTGGTTGTCTCTTCTTGTGTCTTGTTGCATCTTGATTTGTGTGTTAAGGTGTGTGGGTTCAATATTGTGTTTGTTTTGAAGGTGGTCATCGGAGCCTTGAATTTGAATCTGTGTTACAGGGAGCCAATGGAGGCAATTATAGTATAGGTGTTATGTGTTCTGGTCTTGCAGCTTTCATTATTGTGCATGCAACTGCTAGTTTTTCTGGGCTAGTTGTAGTGGTTTCAGTGTTTGCTTGGGTAATCCTTGTAGGATTATGTTGCTGTAGTCGAAGTGAGGACAAATTAGTGCTTGAGTTATGGTGCAGACGTCTTCTAGAGAGGGGGAAGGGTCTTAAGTTCTGTATCATTTTGGTGGTGTGGTATATCGATCGCATTGTCATGTTAATGTGCTTGGTCAAGTTAAGGTATATTAATTGTGTTATGTTAAGGTTTTGGTCCAAGTAGATCCCAAGATATTTTATTTTTTTTACTTCAAGCAGAGTATCATTTATATATCCCTAGAATTTTTTTCAAGAGCATGCGGAGGGAGTTTATTAGGTTCATTTGACAGGGGCTGAAAGGCTGGGTTACGCTTATGACTCTGAAGGAGCAATGGGGGATTGGAGATCCCGAACATCCAGGTGGGCAGTGGTTAGGTCCCATATTTGGAGGGGTAGCCTAATGGTTAGAGCACTGGTTTGATAACCAAGAGACTAGGGTTAGATTCCCACTAGCAGTCCTTGAGGCCTTGGTCAAGTCACGTAACCCTCCATTGCCTCAGAAGAAAGGCTTTAAGGCAATACAATGACTATATAACTTTGCTCTACATATCTCATAAGTTTTTAATTCAATCAATCATTGTTGCATGTATTCCAATTTGCTAAGGTCTCAGACAACCTATAGCACTACCGTTTAGGCATATCATACGTCTTATGTGCTTGTTGACATCAATGACCTCCGTAATACATGAACTTTAATTTTCATATTCCAATCAACCTTGTAATATTCAAAAAAGAACTAAAAACATACCTTTTCACAAAACACTTTGAGATCCCCTACCAACAAAAAACCTCTCCGATACAATCACAGAAACACATTCACAGTTCTCAAGACAGAACAAATGATTAAACATAAGAAAGACACTTACTCTACTCTGCCTTACCCTACAGACAAAGATTTACACAAACAAATGGCTATATCACTATTGTAAATAAATACTGGTAACTCAATTATGTTTTGATGACCTGTACATAGTTTGAATAGTGTTATTCTAGTTAATGTTCAAAACATGTTCAATGTAACTAAACGTGTACATAGTTAACACAAGTTCCATGTAAAATATACAGAAGTATATTGATTTTTGTTCGATGTGAACCGCCCCTGATCTCTGGAAGGGGCGGTATATAAAACTGTTAAATAAATAATAAATAAATAATATATATATATTTTTTAAATTTTATATTTTTGTAAATTTTTTGAACTTTTTTTAACCCTGGAACCCCAAAGGGAGTATTTAACTTCACTCTATTTTTACTTTGAACTCCGCATAAGCAGTTCCATTTCTAAAATCCCAACGCCATTATTTAGGCACCCTTGCGTTTCGCTGAAATGTGGTTCATCATGGGATTTTTTTTTTCCTTTCATTTACTCTAAAAAGAAAACACATCAACAACTATTTTAACACTAAACATTCCTGTAAAATCATTTTTCGTCATAATACAGCCTTATTCAAAACTCACCAATCAAACCGATGCTGCACGCGTGTTCATAAATCAAAACTCCGAGCCCTTCTGAACATAAAAACAATTCCAAGATGTTCGTAAAAAACGCCACGCATGTGGGTTATTGACTTCACCAGCCAATTTAAAGCCCTACCTTTTCCCTCTTATTGGACAATCCGTATCTCCATTCATTATTCAACCTCTTGCTCAACAAACAATTTCTAATCATATAAACCACAAACCAACCTATGGTTCTGTTTCTACATCTCCCTAAACCGACTCACCCCACTCCTACAAGCACTATATTAACGCCTATGCACCATAGCCAACATCCACTCTTTCAATCATAATCAGAGGCAAGCTGACCATTCTATAGTTGCATTCAAACCCATAGGAGCAACTGAGTCTAAATTAAATATCCACTGTTTTCTAATGATCAGCGTCTGTCTGTTCTTGCGATTTGCCAAACATACCAGTTACTACTTGGTCAGCACACCAACATCGCAGCTGTTCAAAAACATGTCCCTCAGCCATACAATGTTGTACCAAAGGGGCCTCGTTCGTTTTACACTTTAATCTGCTTCTATGCTCTCGCATACTAACTTTAAAAATAGAGTGAAGTTAAGTACTCCCTTTGGGGTTCCGGGGTTAAAAAAAAGTTTAAAAAATATAAATTTTTTAAAAAAATTTTTAAAGGTTGATTGGAATATGAAAATTAAAGTTAACTCAAGAGAGGCTGTATTAGGCATTGGAGTCCAGAGACTTGCCTGACTCCAGTTCTCTGGGAACAGTTGGTTCAGAATAAACTGGCAGACGTACTGTGTTGCAGTAAGAATCTGTTTAGTGAAAAGGTGAAGGAAAAAACTGGTATTATAAAGAAGCAGCATATCACGCTTATCAGATTCTCAAAGCACACATCTGAACTGGTTTATCATAGGAGCTACCAAGGAGGAGGCTTAAAAATAATCGCCTATTCCCGTAGGCGTCACTACTTGCCTGGACCCCAAACATCCAGCAGAAACAGCAGGCTCCTTGCCAGCATCAGCACAGAGAAGCCCCAGAAGGGCCAAACAAGCTCTGCAGCCAAAGCCCGGAACGGGGTTTTGACTGGTTCCTTTGGAGCATAGTCAGTCTACCAGGGATTGCTGTGCTGAACCCTCCAATGGGGAGGGGGGGGGAGGCTCACTCTTTGCCCAAAGATGGCCCCTCATAACCTCGGACTCCTGGGTGCTACAAATAATCGAGTGGATACAGGTTGCACCTCTCTGAACTACCTCTAAGCTGGCCCACGAGGGTATATTGCCTGCCTCCCCCCCCCCCCCCCCCTGCAGTGAGCATCAGGAACTGCTTTGGAAGGAATTCTCCGCTTTCCTGGCTGACCTAGCTGTCAAGCTTGTTCCACAAAAGCAAGTGGGGCAGGGCTTTTACTCAAAGTACTTTCAGGTTCTCAAGGAGATGGGGGGGGGGGGGGGAGGCAGACTTCTGGATCTCAGGGACTTAAACACTTGGTGGGAGAGAGGTTCAAGATGATTTTTTCTGGGAACCCTGCTCCTTTATCTTCAAAGAGGAGATTGGCTATGCTCCCTGGATCTAAAAAATGCATACGCCCACATACTTTCTGTGAGTGGGATGAATCGGTATCTGATTCGTCCTGTGAGGGCAATTCTTTCAGTATAGAGTGCGGCCTTTTGGCTTTGCCTCAGCCCCCTGAGTTTTCATGAAATATCTTGCGATAGTGGCAGCCTTCCTCCGAATGCTGGGGGTGTTTGTCTTCCTTTACCTGGACAATTGGCTAATAAAAAGCACCACTCCGGAGGGAGTTCAGGATGCCACACAACTGACCATTCAGGTTTTGGAGCTGTTGGGTTTGGTTTGTGATCAACTACCACAAGTCCCACCTTCAGCCCACCCAGCAGCTTGAATTCATAGGTGCTCTGCTCGATACAACTCAGAAGGCTTTCCTCCCTCAGGATCAGCTTCAGAGGCTTGACAGCCTTGGTTCAGGACATTCAACTGAGTCCCTGAGTGATGGCTCACAGGATGCTAACCGTCCTAAGTCACATGGCCTCTACAGTGCATGTTACACCCCTGGCACGTCTTCAGATGAGGCAGACTCGCTGGACTCTGCAGACTCAATGGACCCAGGCCATGGGTCACCTCTGGGATCGGGTGTATGTCTGCAGTCCCTTGGTCCAATCTCTGCATTGGTAGGTGGTCCCTCAGAATTTGTTCAAAGGCCTCCACTTTCAAATGGCCTCGCCCCAGAAGATCTTTACGATAGACTTATCCAAGTTGGGATGGGAAGTTCATCTTGATGGCTTCCACAATCAGGGTGACTGGTCTGTCCAAGAGTCTTTACCAGATTGACTTCCTGAACTGAGAGCCATAGCAACTGCTCTAAGGGCCTTCTGGGATCTGCTGGCCAACCACATTATCCTTATTCAGACTGACAATCAAGTTATGTTCTATACCAGCAAGCAGAGGGGCACCGGCTCCTATCTCCTTTGCTTGGAGACAGTTAGGTTGTGGAGCTTCTCCATCGCTCACGGAATGGCGCTAAGGGCCACATACCTGCTGGGAGACCAAAACACTCTTGCAGACAGACTAAGCTGGGCCCTTCAGGTAAATGAATGGATGCTGAACAGAGATGTAGTGACCCACATCTTTCAGAAGTGGTGCACTCCCTCGATAGACTTGTTTGCCACTCCACAAAATGCCCAGGTAGATCAGTTCTGCTCCAGAGCGGGATCCTGCACTGGGCGAAAACACTAATGGAGCTCAGGACAGACGGTGTCATGAGGTGCAGCGGTCAGAGCCCATGGAGATAGGGGATTCTGAACAAAACGGAGCTAACTTTGACAGCTCAGAGATACACATGGCCAAAGGTTGCCATAGGAACTATGCACAAGCTATTTCACGTGGTGTAGAGGAACGCCCAGACTCAAAGCTAGCTCGTGGCTCATCAGGGGATGAGGGGCAGCTGACAAGGGGCGGAGCCAACATCACAAGCTACGCAGTTAAAAATCACTCACCTGAGAGTAGTGCAGAAGCGGCTAAAGGGAGAACTGCAAAAGAGAGAACTGCTGAGGAGAGACGTGCTGGCAGGGAGAGAAGTCCCGATAGGAGAACTCCAAGCAGGGAGAGAAGCTTGAGAGGCAGGAGAGAAGGATCTCCATGCTGGTTAAAACCAATTGCTGACCAAAGGAGACTACCCGGGAGGTGCAGTGCTGAGAAACCCAGGAAGGGCTGTTTGGAAGAGCAGTGCACAGCTGACCAGTGCTTCCGAGAACCTTGCTACAGAGGAAGCAGAGGTAGTAGCTCTGAGGCCAGGCTAAGGCAAGACCAGTCACCCAGCGCAAGGTACCAAGCAGGAGAAAATCATTATCCTGAAGATAATTTGGTGCCAAGGAGAAAGCTCAAACAGACACGGAGTGAAAAGCCTTCCCACAAGCAGAGCTGTGCTCGAGGGAGGAATGTTGAAGGGAAACTGCTGAAAGGTAACCTTATTCTTTCTAATAGAAGAAGCTTAGACTATAGCAGTCAGCCCTGTACTTACCAAGAATTATGTGCTGCCTCTGAGAGAGACTATAGTGATTACGGTAATTACCCATCCACCTCTAGGCTGGTGGGGGGAAGGGAACTCCCAAAGCTATAGAGAGGAACTCAGCAGTCAGAACAGAAGTTTCACTCACCGGGAAACTTACCCAGATATAGAAGAGATGCAATGTGATCCGTGTGAGGAGTCTAACGGTGATATTTACATGGACTGTACATATACCTTATCTGATAGCATATCTTCTCTATGCTGAAGAGCTGTAGGAGCTAATTTATAAAGAAAACAGACAGGAAGAGTTTTGTGAAGGAAGCTGTTTTCTTTTACCATTTTTGCCTCCATTGTGAAAGCTGAAGATAAGCATATCCTTTGTTCAAATGTTTCTTTAACTTTGATACCAGACATATGGTTTTTGTGTTGCCTTATTTCATTGTGTGAAAATCCAACCCTGGGAAGGGAATAAATCCTTATCACTCCGACTACAACTACTTTCCTTTTGCTAAAGTTATGGAACTACAAATCCCAGAGGGCATTGCCAAGCCTCTCTACTATACTCCACAGCTATTAAAGAACTTACCCTGCTAATCCACCCATGCCTATGGCCTCGGGGGGGGGGGGGTGAGTGGGCGACAACGGGTACGATGATTCTCATTGTGCCTTCCTGGCCCAGACAGCCCTGCTTCCCGCTCCTGCTGCAGCTGCCCATACAGGAACCACTCCAGCTCAGCCATGCTCCAAACCTCCATTTCGCAGTATGATGGGAGGATGCTACATCCCAGCATCTGGTCCTTGGCCCTCATGGCATGGATGTTAAGAGGCTAGTCTTGTCAGAGCTCCATCTGCCTGACAACATAACTGATGTACTGTTGGCCTCCAGGAAGGCCTCGGTAAGGTCTTACGCCTGTAAGTGGATGAGGTTTGCTGTCTGGTGTGAAGTCCAGGCCCTGGATCCTGGATCCTTTAGTCTGTCCCATAAGGAGTCTGAGTATCTTTACACCTCTCTGACTTGAGCCTGAAGTCCAACTCCGTCCAAGTTCTCCTCCAGCACAATTGGGGCATACCATTGCAAGGTGGATGGGAAAGCCATCTCGGCACAGCTTTTGATTTCTTGCTTCATGCGAGGGCTGCTTCTCTCGAAGCCTCCATACAAGCCCCCCGCTGTGGCTTGGGACCTCCAATGTGGTACTAGTGCAACTCATGAAAGTTCCCCTTTGAGTCACTTGGCTCAGGTCCACTGAGGTTCTTGACCTGGAAGTTCTTGTTTCTGGTGGCTGGTTCAGGCTCTGGTAGTTCACCGTATAACAGATTCCACCATAATCGAGTGGTTCTTAGAACGCATCCTAAATTCCTTTCGAAGGTAGTTTCAGATTTCCATCTCAACCAGTCCATAATGCTATCTACATTTTTTTTCTAGGCCTCACATCCACAAAGAGGAAGTGGCATTGAACATGTTGGACCACAAGTAGGCCTTAGCCTTCTACGTGGAGTGGATGAAGGACCATAGGAAGTTCATGCAACTTTTTGTTTGTTTTGACTCCGAGCTTAGGAGCTGCTGTTTCCAAGCGCTCTCTTTTTCAATTTCGATAGCAGACTGCACTTCCTTCGCTTATGCCCAGGCAGGCCTAAGCTTTGATGGTCATGTCACAGCTCATAATGTCTGGACTTATGACTATGTCTGGCCAACTTGTGCTTGATCTCCATGGAGGAAATCTACAGGGCTGCAACGTGAGCTTCTGTCCACACATTCATGTCTGACTATTGCCTGGAAGGGGATCTCCGATGTGACAGTAATTTTAGCCAGTCTGTACTACAGCACTTGTTTGGGGTTTAGAATTCAACTCCGTCTCTTCCCCCCCCCTCCCCTACCCCCACCCCAGCCATGCACTGGTCTGCCCAGGCTACCAAAGGGGAAAAAATGAGTTAATAAGAGCAAGAAATGCTAAAAAATGCAGAACAGATATGGCGAGATTTGCCTTCGCTGTACGTTTTTATTTATTTAAGTTTTTATATACTGTTTTTCTTTAGCCAAAGCGGTTTAGATAGGACAGTATTAAAATAATTCAGCAAATTTGTTTACATGGAACATAGTGTAGGTACAACTTGGAGTTAATGGGTAAAATATGAAACACTGCAACTGTAGTTCAGAAGAGTTCAGTATTCACAGGGCGATTTGAGTTGGAGGTCTGTAGACCACACCAGTATGGATGACAGTGCCATCTCCTCTTTCCAACACAATCCACAGCGCTTCTTCTTTTCCCCATGTCCCCTGCATTTTTGTGTTTTGTTCTGAGCGATATGAGTAGCCAGTGGAGCTGTTTTAGGGATAGGTGTGATAATATGCTGTGTTCTGGGTACGCCAACTAGTATTCTGATGGCAGTATTTTGTGCCATCTGCAAGGAGTATAGATCTTTTTTAGGTAGACCTTGATAGACTATGGCAACATACTATAAGTGTGGTTTTGTGCTAGTTGGTTTTACTTTCATTTATTTATTTTTATTTATTTAGCAATGCTTATATACTGCTTACATGTTCTGCAGTTCATGTTACCCTTGTTGGGCTTCTCGGCAGCCACCCTGGTTTTTAGTAGCCTGGGAGCTTGGGAGTCTCATGCATGAAGACTTACTTTCCGCTTGTCCACAGAGGGTAATTACTTGCCTGTAACAGGTGTTCTCTGTGGACAGCAGGAATAAGGCCTTGCTACCTTTCCAACTCCCGAGGAGTTATCTTCTGCTAAAGCTATATTATCAGACTGAAGATCACGGCGTCACAGCAGCTGGTGAGAAAGAGGCACACAGGTGTGGTGGAGCCTCCCAAAAGCTTCCAATAGAAGCTGGGGAGTGTTCCCGCACAGGGCTTCGTCAGGGACATCACCCATGCGTGAGGACTTATTCCTGCTTTCCACAGAGAACATCTGTTACAGGCTACCCTTTTCAGCCTGCGAGTTAATTGAAAGGGAGTCAGTCAGTCAGTGGGGAAAAAGGTGTCTGAGAATGGAAAGGCCGAGAGAGTGGCTGGGGTAATGGATCGTGAGTGACTGAGAAGCAGCTTGAATAATATAATCGTTTGAAGCAGAAGGCTCGAGTACTGAAATTGAAAAAAGATACAGAAGTGATCTGTCCAGGGGGAGAGTAAGAGTGGAAAAAGAGAATAAAGGAAAAGGAAATGTGTTTTGTGGTCATGAAAAGATCCAAGATATTTATTTATTTATCTATTTCTTCTATACCGCCCCTTCCAGAGATCAAGGGCGGTTTACATGGAACAAGTCAACAGTTTTGTATACTTCTGTATACCATTACATTGAACAGAAATTTCCAACTTTTTACAGATAATAGTTTGAACTGTCAAAACTATTTACATTTTGTATACTTTTGTATACTTCTGTATCGTTATATTAAATAGTAAAACAATTTCTAACTTTTTACAGGTAATAAGGCAATGAACTGTCAAAACTATTTACAATGGTTATATACAAAAGGTTATATACAATGAGTTATAGGATAGAATATTCATTGGTCATGTGGGAGTGGTGGAATTTATTTCCATTTTTTATCGTAATTTTTTGTGTGTGTATGGGAGGGCTGTGTAGGGTTAGCAAATTGTGAATTTGAAAGCTTTGTCTTTGTGTGACTGTGGATGCTATGACCTGCTACATGAGTTGGGGACTGGACATATTGAATAAGGGATAGGTCCGATAGAAGGGAGAGGAACAGCTTGTCCCATAGTTTACACAATGAGTCAAAGTAGACATTTAAAATCTCCCAAAACTATTAGATTACTAAAGGAGGTAACTATTTCCATGATCATAAGAAAAAGAGTCCCACAGGGGGGCTCAGTGTAAAGGAGGAGGACATGAATAACAGGTTCAAATGGGAAGCAGATAAGCAGAGATTCTGGATAGTGTAAGGATGGGAAGTTCACTTCTGAGATAGTGAAAAAGTTCCTAAAAAATATGGCTACGCTGCCTCCTGATGTAGTAGTGCGCAAGATAGACAGGGCATCATAGTTGGGAGGAAGGCAACTATAGAGAAAGGGCTCTTCTCCTTTCTTGAGCTAAGTCTTCGTTTTGGTTTTTTTGTGTTTTAGTACTATCAAGTCAGTGTTGACTCATAGCAACCCAGCTTCCTCTGGGTTTTCTTGGCAATGTATCACCAGAAGTAGATTGCCAGCCTTTGCTTCCAAGGCAATGGAGGGTAAAGTGACATCTCCAGGAACAAGCAGGAATGTAGTCTTCACATATGGGTATCGTTGGTACCAACAGAGCCTGCGCGGGAACGCTCCCCAGCGTCCAATTAGAAAGCTTTTGGGAGCATCCCACAGCACCTGCGTGCTGCCTTCCCGCCTTTCCCAACTGCCTCTCTCCAGTTCTTCATTTTCCGCGGAGCCAGCAGGTTGTTTTTCCTGTCACCGCAGAAATTATCTCATATTTTTCTTTCTTTTTTTGTGGTAGCGTCTGCCTTCCTCGACACTATACCGGTAGCGCCGGTTCTTTCTTTCTAAAAAAAAAAATTCTAATCTTTATCTGGATTTTCCAGCTTTTTTTCTCTCAGGTGCCACGTGCCATTTTGGGCACTAGGCCCAATTTTTCCTCAACATGGAAAAACTCGCTTCGGGTTTTAAAAAGTGTTCCAAGTGTGGTGGTACCATCTCCATCACCAACACCCACGAGTGGTGCCTCAAATGTTTAGGTCCTGACCACTCCATCTCGGAGTGTGTTGCCTGTGGGATGATGTCAAAGAGGGGTCGGCAGAACCGAGATGCTAAGCTTAGCACCCTTTTTCCCTCCGATGCAGCATCTGTGGCATCGATGTCTGTCTTCCAGGGCTTAGTCTTCCTCCCATGGATCTCAGGTAACCAAAAATAAATCTGGCCGGTCCTCAAAGGGTAGATCTCCTTCCAAGCATCGAGATGCCTCTGGCGTTGCCCTTGAGGGACTTGTACCGGCAAAATTGCTCCGGCGGAAGGCTTCGGCGTCCAAAGCATTATCGGGGCTCCAGGATGTTCTCGAGGCCTCAACCTCGGCAGAACTACTGGTGCCATGCTCTGGAGTACCGGTCGCTTCGTCCGGTACCGATACCCAGGCATCGGCAGCATCAATTGACCAAAGATTCCTGGCCATTGAGCAGTCTGGTGGCTCTCCTTGCGGCATCGGTGCCTTCAGGACAGCTTCAGACAGTTCAACTGGTATCGACACTGGCTTCGGCACCGATACCGGTACCGACAGCATCGACATCGGCAAGTATGCTACCAACACCGAGTCATGCCATTTTCTCTTGTATCGACAGGCCGGTACCAGACCCCTCCGGTACCGACTTTGATCGGTACCTGTATCGTGCTTTACAAGAGCACCCGGACAGAAGATATTTTGAATTCTCCGATGACTCTGAGGACTCTGATAGCTCTGATGCCGGAGTACTTCTCTCTGAGGAGCCTTCTTCTCCTAAGCGTAGGATGTCTCCTAGAGGATATATCCTTTCAGGATTTCATCAGAGAGGTGGCTAGGGGTCTTTCCATCACAGTGGCTCCTGAAACAGGGCCCAGAGCAAAGGACTTGGAGATTTTACAATATCCTAAAGCTCCCAAGGAAGCGGCTACTTTGCCTATTCATGAGATCTTGCGTGATCTCATGTTAAGAATGTGGGAAACACCTCTTACCACCTCTCCCCATTCCCGTAGACTGGATACCATGTATCGAGTACCTCATTGTCCTGGATTTCAAAAAACTCAGTTGCCACACCACTCCATAGTGGTGGAGTCAGCTATGAGAAGGATCAAGAGTGCAAAGACATGCATCTAATCCTCCAGGATGTGAATGTAGGACTCTTGATGCCTTTGGGCGTCGAACATTCCAGGCCTCTATGCTTTATGCCAGGATTAGTTCCTACATTTTATACATGGGCATGTTCCTTAAGGAGGTTACAGGCGATCTCGAGCTTATGAGCCCTCTCCTTCCTGATAAGAGGCAGGATTATCTTACACTTGTCAAACATGCCCAGGATGTTTCCAAGTTTGTTAATCATGCAGCTTTTGACTGCTTTGATTGCATAAGCAGAACCTCTGCCATTTCGCCATAGGTGCTCATAGGATTGCCTGGCTCCAGGCATCTGACTTAGAACTCTGGGTACAGGATAAACTGGGGAATATCCCTTGTACAGGCGAAAATCTCTTTGGCAAAAATTGGCAAGAGAAAGCTAATGAGCTGGACGCTGATAACACCACTTTGGATAGACTATCCAAGGCTACAGCTGATCCTGCAAGGAGAAAATCCTACAAGAAACCATTCTTCTCTAAAAAGAAGAGGTTTTATCCCTCCTATACCCAGCAGGTACATTCTGCAGGTCAGTCCGCCCGAAGAGGACAGCAGCCCCCAAAGCAAAGGAAATCAAAGACTGCTAAGTCTCAACCGGCCCAGCAGTCTCAGCCTCCACAGAGGCTTTGACTCCCATCTAGAGAACTTGGCCTTCCTGGCCCTGAACGGGCCAGAGCCTTCCACCATCCCAGGAAGGTTGTCTCATTTTGCCCCCAGATGGGGGCAGATAACAGCAGAACAATGGACTCTTTCCATTGTAAGAGAGGGGTACAAGCTTCATTTCTTCAACATGCCCCCTCCTACGTGGTAAGACAGTTCAGTTCTCAGCAGTTGAGTCAAGAGGTCAGTTTACTTCTTGCCCAGGGGGCAATAGAAGACGTACCCATTTCCCAACAGGGTACAGGGTTTTACACCCCTTATTTAGAAACATAGAAACATAGAAATATGACGACAGAAAAAGACCACATGGCCTATCTAGTCTGTCCTTCCATAACAACTACAACAGTCCACTTTTTGCCTTTAGAGATCCTCTGTGTTGGTCCCATGCTTTCTTGAATTCAGTTACTGTCCTCATCTCTACCACCTCCACTGGGAGACTATTCCACGGATCCACTACTCTTTCCGTAAAGAAATATTTCCGCATATCACTCCTGAATCTATCTCCCTTCACCCTCATCCCATGTCCCCTCGTAGCAGAACTTGCTTTCAATTGAAAGAGGCTCTCTCCCTGAACATTTATGCCACGGAGGTATTTAAACATCTCAATCATATCACCTCTATCCCGCCTTTCCTCTAAGGTGTACATATTAAGATCCTTAAGTCTGTCCTCATATGCTTTATAATGAAGCCCATTAATCATTTTGGTAGCAACCCTCTGCACCGACTCCATCCTGTTCACATCCTTTTGAAGGTGCGGTCTCCAGAATTGCACACCATACTCCAAATGAGGTCGCACCAAAGACTTATACAGAGGCATTATCACCTCCTTTTTTCTGCTAGCCATTCCTCTCCGTATGCACCCAAGCATCCTTCTAGCTTTTGATGTCGCCTTTTCCACCTGTTTAGCTACTTTAAGATCATCAGACACAACCACGCCTAGGTCCCGCTCTTCTTTAGTGGACAAAAGTACTTCACCTCCTATACTGTATTGCTCCCTTGGATTGCTGCAGCCCAAATGCATGACCTTACATTTTTTAACATTAAATCCCAGCTGCCAAATTCTAGACCATTCTTCAAGCTTAGCTAGATCCCTCCTCATGTTATCTACCCCTTCCTGGGTGTCTACTCTATTGCAGATTTTGGTATCATCCGCAAAGAGGCAAACCTTACCCGACAGCCCTTCCGCTATATCACTAACAAAGATGTTAAAAAGAATCGGACCAAGGACAGATCCCTGGGGCACACCACTGGTAACATCCTTCTCCTCAGAGTGAGCTCCATTTACTTGTACTCTTTGTCGCCTCCCACCCAACCAATTTCTAACCCAAGCAGTAACTTTAGGGTCCATCCCTAGGGTGCTCAGTTTGTTTATAAGTCGCCTGTGAGGAACAGTGTCAAAGGCTTTACGGAAATCTAAATACACCACATCTAGAGCTCTCCCTCGGTCCAACTCCCTGGTCACCCAGTCAAAAAAATCAATCAGATTTGTCTGACAAGACCTGCCTCTGGTGAATCCATGCTGCCTCGGATCCTGTAATCCGCTGGACTCCAGAAACCTCACTATTTTCTCTTTCAGCAGCGTTTCCAATAATTTACTCCCCACCGAAGTTAAACTAACCGGCCTGTAGTTTTCAACCACATCCTTACTTCCGCTTTTGTGTAAAGGCACCACATGAGCCTCTCTCCAGTCCTTTGGCACCACTCCTGACTCCAACGAGGCATTGAAAAGGTCAGTCAGTGGAGCTGCTAGAACGTCCCCAAGTTCCCTCAGTATTCTAGGGTGTATCCCATCCGGTCCCATCGCTTTGTCTACTTTAAGTTGAGCTAGTTTCTCACGAACACAGTCTTCTGAAAATAGTTCAAGATGTCCCTCGCTTCTGTTCTTATTTGTAGGTGTTTTCTGAGGTCCTGCTCCTGGTTCTTCATCTGTGAACACAGAACAAAAATATTTGTTAAGCAATTCCGCTTTATCCTTATGAGCTTCTACATATTCCCCCCCTGCACCCTTGAGTCTGACAATACCACTTTTGCTCTTCCTCTTCTCACTAATATATCTGAAAAATGTCTTATCCCCCCATTTTATTGCATTGGCTATTTCCTCCTCCTTTTGAATCTTTGCCTTCTTGACTACTTTGCTAGCTTCTCTAAGTTTTTCCAAATACAGATGCCTGTCTTCTGCTCTCTGTGATCTCTTGTATTTCATGAAGGCCTCCCTCTTTTTCTTCACTTTTTCAGCTACTTCCTTCGAAAACCATAGCGGTCTCCTGTTCCTTTTGCCTTTATTTACCGTTTTAACAAAAAGGTTGGTTGCCCTTAAAATACCCCCTTTCAGTTTTGCCCACTGTTTTTCTACATCCACCAGCTGTTCCCATCCCACTAACGACTCCCTGAGGTATTGGCCCATCTTCGCAAAGTTAGTCTTCCTAAAGTCTAAGATCCTCACCTTGGAATGGATTCTAACAGCCCTAGTCCTAATACTGAATCACACCATCTGGTGATCACTGGATGCAAAATTATCTCCCACTACAACATCAGAAACACTTTCACCATTGGTAAGCACCAAGTCCAGTATGGCCCCTTCACGTGTGGGGTCTGTTACCAATTGCCTGAATAGTTCTCCCTGTAGAGAATCCAGGATCTCCTTACTTCTAGATGATACTGCAGCAGGAATGTGCCAATCAACATCTGGCATATTGAAATCTCCTATCAGTAGCACTTCCCCTTTCCTAGCAATGCTGTGTATGTCTTCAATTAACTCTCTGTCCACCTCTTCCTCTTGTGAGGGAGGTCTGTATATCACTCCAATGCAAATAGATTTCTCTTTCCCTCTTTCTAGTTTAACCCACAATGCCTCCTCTCTCCCTTTTAAGCTCTGTAATTCCAAAGCTTTAATAGTAGTTTTTACATATAGTGCCACTCCTCCTCCTCTTCTTCCTACCCTGTCCTTCCTAAATAAAGTATAGCCAGATATAGTTACATCCCAGTCATTGTTTTCTGTGAACCATGTTTCTGTAACTGCCACTAAATCCAAGTCAGCCACTCCCACCAAAGCTTCAACCTCAGGGATCTTATTTCCCATGCTACGGGCATTAATACACACTGCTTTCCATATGTTACCCCTGTTACCCATTTCCATAAAGGTATTTAATGTATCACCTACCTGGGGGCTTTCACTTACCTGGGGGCTTTCTTCACCCATCCCCAAGGAATCTAGTTTAAAGCCCTCTTCAGTAGATTAGCCAGTCTACTACCAAAGATGCGTTGACCTCTCTTGGACAGATGGATGCCATCTCTGCTTTGCAACCCTTGGAAAAGCATCCCATGGTCTAGGAAACCAAAACGCTCTCGATGACACCATCCACGCAGCCATGCATTTGTCTCCAGGATGCGAGCCTCTCTGCCTTATTCCAAAGAAAACAGGGGGACACAGACCCATTTTAGACCTCAGAGAACTGAACAAATTCCTGTTCAAAGAGAAATTCAAGGTATTTCAGGCCGGAGGGCCGGGGGTTCAAGTCCCACCTGGGGACAGCAATCTCAGGCCGGAGGGACTGGGATTTCTAGTCCTATAGGTACTCCTTGTGGTCTTGGGCAAGCCACTTAACCCTCCATTGCCCATGTTCCCTGTAAGTATTAGCGTATGTGTGTCATATCCCCTCGTGTTAAATGTATCTCCCAATTGACTGCTTTGACCCGGTGAAAAGCGGGATATAAATACAGCTAAATAAATAAATAAATTCAAGATGATTTCTCTGGGAACTCTGCTGCCATACCTTCAGAGTCAGGATTGGCTTTGTTCTCTAGATCTCAGGGATGCGTACACTCATGTTCTCATCCATCCAACTCATCGAAGGTTCCTTCGCTTCCTGTTCCAAGGAAAGCACTACCAATACAGGGTGCTTCCTTTTGGCCTGACCTCAGCTCCAAGGGTGTTTACGAAATGCATGGCTGTAGTGGCAGCATTTCTTCGCACTCTAGGAATATTCGTCTTCCCCTACTTAGACGACTGGCTCATTCAATCCCCATCAGAGTCAGAGGCCAGAATTTCCCTGTCATGCACAGTGCGTATCCTTCAGTATTTGGGCCTGGTCATAAACATCCCAAAATACAACCTAACTCCCACTCAATCTCTAGAGTTTATAGGAGCTTTGCTGGACACCAGAAAAGCCAGGGCCTATCTCCCACAGGCCCGCTGCCTTCGCATTGTGCAGTTAGCCTCCCAGGCAGTGTTAAAAACTCATCTCACTGCTCGGGAAATGTTACAACTCCTAGACCACATGGCATCTACCGTGCACGTGGTTCCCTATGCTCGCCTCCATATGAGTGAAGAAAATATATATGTCCCTCCAACGCTTTTCTAGGCTATGCAACTCTGTTGTTGCACCTTCTCATTCACACACACTATTTATTCCAAGACTGTATCGCAGATTTCAGGAATATACAGGTCTCAGACTTCTCACAGCACTGGCTATAACAGACTTCGTCCTTAGCCACAGTGCCTCTGCATCAGTGACCTTTATTAATATATTCCTTCTTATCTTTCAATTAATCTTCATACGTAGATCTCAGTAATATAAATTCTTATGCTTATCTGATCATATTTGAACGCCCCGACGCCACCATCCGGCTCCGTTCGTGCGTTTCACAGACGTGGGTTTCTTCAGGGGGAAATTTTATTACCCAAGCACTCGATATGGTATCACTTCTCTCATTGTTTGGCGTATTCATTTCTTCAAAATTACAGCACTGTCAATGAAATGGTCACAATTAATTGTTAGCTTGCCTCAAATCTTATTACTGAAAAGAATTATCCAGCCAATTCATATGCAGTTATGTTGTCATACCTCTACATTTCTCGCTGTTAAAGCTTCTCTCTGAGCCAGCCGGTCACAGAAAAACACCGCGCATGCGGGTCTTAGTCCCTACCGGCTTTTTAAACATCACGTCAGTACGTACTGCAGTGACTACATTATACACTTCATCACACCTTTTTCCTCCAGACTTCATAATTGTGTTCATGATGGTACACTCTCTTCCATGCTCATATGATCTTATTCAATCTTATATTGTCTTATATATCTCTCTACATAGTTAATCACCGGTGTTCAATTCCTCACCCGAAGATTCATAACTATGAAACTTGATTTCCAGACATTGCTTGTATAGCCTCTACATATATTAAATACATGCTCCCCATTCAATAGTGTTGTTTAAACCTTCAGGATGTACTGTATTTAATTTGTAGATCCACCGCTGTTCACAAATCAGCAATGTTTGTTGCTGCGATTTTCCTTCTCTACCGGTCACCACTTTCTCAAGATAAAAACATCTGAGATCCTCAAATGTATGTTGCTTCTGTATACAGTGCGCTACTATTGGAGCTTCTGTAACCTTGCATTTCAATCTATTTCGGTGCTCACTCATTCTAATCTTGAAAGATCGTATGGTTTTCCCAATGTACCGTAGACCACAGGGACAGGTAATGCAATATACCTACGTAACAAGAGTTACAAGAAGTTTGATGTCTTAACTTATATACTGTTCCACGATGTTCAAAGTCCACGCTCTCTTCCGATATTGGACATATACTGCAATTTCCACATTTTCTATGGCCCTGTACCTCATCTCATAATGGATCTAATGTTGAGCGTAATGCAGCAGGGCTAAGCCTCTCTTTCAGATTCCTTTGCCGTGTCCAAACATACCGAATTCTATATTGTGTTAATCCAGGAAAAATCTTGTACACAAATTACATCACGAAGAGAATTACAAAATGATTTACAGAGTGGAATGGCAACGTCAATAGTAGTGAATTTATCAGATGTGCAATTACCTAACATACAACTTGACTTGTTAAGCAAAGGCCTTTCGTTTGTTCCTGAAATATTTTTTGATAGCTTTTGATTTAGTATAGATTTAGAGAATCTCGTAAGGAAATTAAATTTAAAAGCATTTTTTGCATCCAAGTTATCTGATATAGAACCAGTGATCACTGTAAATGCATGGTGGGTACAACTGCCATTAAAGTCATCTTGGACGCCTCTGGGACCTCCACATCCTGCCTTGAATGTGTTTAAAGAATAGTGTTGAAGGATGTTCAACAGCTCGAAGCCACACGGCGAAAAACATTCAAGGCTATGACGAAAGATGAAAATCTAGCATTGAAAAATCTGCAAGAACAAACTGACATTGTCATACGTAGAGCGGACAAGGGGGGTGCCATGGTTATATTGAATAGAAAACAATACTTGAGGGAAGCAGCTAAGCAGTTGTCACAAACAAACTTATAAGCTGCTGATAGAAGACCCGACCTCTGGTTTACAAAAATTAATTAAAGAAGTCACTACTCGAGCTTTAGACGATAAATTAATAAATAAAAAGGAATGGAAGTTCTTGAATCAAGACGATCCTGTTGTAGCAAAACTGTATTTAGTACCTAAAACACACAAAAGTTTACAAACCCTCCAGGGAGACCAATAGTTTCCACCAGGGGAAGTATTTTAGAACCACTTTCAGTCTGTGGATTCTTTCTTACGGCCATTATTGGTTGATATTCCCACGTATATTAGAGACACAACACATTTTTTGCAAATACTAAGTGAACACAAAGTTTGGGCATCTGATAAGGAAACAGCGATGGTAACGTTGGATGTTTCGGCACTCTATACTAATATTCCCCAAACAGCACAAGAAATTATGACATCTCTGTCTAATAGAGGGGACTTAACATCTCAACATATGGAGTTTATGGCACAAATAGCCAAAATAATGCTTTTTCAAAACTATTTTGTGTTTGAGCATAATATCTATCAGCAGTTAAAAGGGGTCACCATGGGGGCGACCTGTGCCCCTTCAGTGGCAAATTTGTTTATGGCCACGTATGAAAGTAAATGGGTTGATACATCTCCCTATAAAGAACAAATAATCCTCTGGTGGAGGTATATTGATATATTTATGCTCTGGAAGGGGTCCATAATTACTTTAGAGAAATTTCTGAATTGGTTGAACACTCTGGATTCGAACATACAATTTACCTATACATATCATGAGGAAAGTATAGTTTTTCTAGATGTGACCGTTCAGAAAAGTGATGCTGGGTGGATCACATCAATACATAGGAAACAAACACCTTTCTGCATTACAGCAGTAGTCATCCGAAACAGCTGAGGGATAGTCTCCCCTTATCACAATTTATTAGATTTCGTAGAAATTGTTCGAACCAGATTGCTTTTTGAAATCTATCACAGAAATTAATGCAAGATTTCAGACAGCGAGGGTACCCAGAATATGTAGTTAAAACAGCATACAAAAGAGCGCTATATATCAATCGAGGATTACCTACATGCATTATCTGACTTTTATCTATCCTTCCAATGTAAATAGATTATGTATATAATTAACCCTGTTTTCCAAGTTTATACTCCTGTTCGATGTAAACCTGACAGCTTGTTGTTATGGTCGTTAAGTTATAATGTAAACCGCACTGATGCTAAATAGCACGGTATATAAGAAATTGTAATAAATAAATAAATAATAAATACTTTTACAATCTCGCATGAATAAGCATGTAGAAGACACCACAGTGAATATGGTTATGAAATTCTCACCCTATAGTGGGTATATAAAAAGAATTATGAAACAACATAGCAATGTTTTGGCCACTGTTCCTGGATTAACACAATATAGAATTCGGTGTGTTTGGACACGGCAAAGGAATCTGAAAGAGAGGCTTAGCCCTGCTGCATTACGCTCAACATTAGATCCATTAAGAGATGAAGTACAGAGCCATAGAAAATGTGGAAATTGCAGTATATGTCCAATATCGGAAGAGAGAGTGGACTTTGAACATCGTGGAACAGTATATAAGTTAAGACATCAAACTTCTTGTAACTCTTGTTACGTAGTATACTGCATTACCTGTCCCTGTGGTCTACGGTACATTGGGAAAACCATACGATCTTTCAAGATTAGAATGAGTGAGCACCGAAGTAGATTGAAATGCAAGGTTACAGAAGCTCCAATAGTAGCGCACTGTATACAGAAGCAACATACATTTGAGGATCTCAGATGTTTCTGTCTTGAGAAAGTGGTGACAGGTAGAGAAGGAAAATCGCAGCAACAAACATTGCTGATTTGTGAACAGCGGTGGATCTACAAATTAAATACAGTACATCCTGAAGGTTTAAACACTTTTGAATGGGGAGCATGTATTTAATATATGTAGAGGCTATACAAGCAATGTCTGGAAATCAAGTTTCATAGTTATGAATCTTCGGGTGAGGAATTGAACACCGGTGATTAACTATGTAGAGAGAGATATAAGACAATATAAGATTGAATAAGATCATATGAGCATGGAAGAGAGTGTACCATCATGAACACAATTATGAAGTCTGGAGGAAAAAGGTGTGATGAAGTGTATAACGTAGTCACTGCAGTACGTACCGACGTGATGTTTAAAAAGCCGGTAGGGACTAAGACCCGCATGCGCGGCGTTTTTCTGTGACCGGCTGGCTCGGAGAGAAGCTTTAACAGCGAGAAACGTAGAGGTATGACAACATAACTGCATATGAATTGGCTGGATAATTCTTTTCAGTAATAAGATTTGAGGCAAGCTAACAGAATTAATTGTGACCATTTCATTGATAGTGCTGTAATTTTGAAGAAATGAATACGCCGAACAATTAGAGAAGTGATACCATATCGAGTGCTTGGGTAATAAAATTTCCCACTGAAGAAACCCACATCTGTGAAACGCACGAACGGAGCCGGATGGTGGCGTCGGGGCGTTAAAATATGATCAGATAAGCACAAGAATTTATATTACTGAGATCTACGTATAAAGATTAATTGCAAGATAAGAAGGAATATATCAATAAAGGTCATTGATGCAAAGAGGCACTGTGGCTAAGGACGAAGTCTGTTATAGCCAGTGCTGTGAAGTCTGAGACCTGTATATTCCTGAGATCTGCGATATAGTCTTGGAATAAATAATGTGTGTGAATGAGAAGGTACAATAACAGAGTTGCATAGCCTAGAAAAGCGTTGGAGGGACATATATATTTTCTTCACTAGAAGCTACCCTCTGTGAGTGGACAACGATTAGGTGTGATTTAACGCCTCCATATGAGGGCTGCCAAGTGGACTCTATCCACTCAGGCAGCCTGATGCTTGAGTCCACTATCAGACAAAATAGCAAACACAAGTCGCTTTATTTTGTCTCTACAATGGTGGCAGTCAACCCAAAACCTGTTGGTGGGGTCCCCTTTCCAACAACCCCTACCCCAGGTTACTCTAACAGACGCCTCACAAGTGGGTTGGGGAGCTCATCTGCAAGATCTCTCTACCCAAGCCACCTGGACTCCACAGGAGACCCACTTACATATCAATCTCCTAGAACTCAGAGCAATCTTCCTTGCTCTTCGAGTGTTCCATACCCAGCTCAGCTACAAGACAGTCCTAATTCAGACGGACAATCAAGTAGCTATATTCTATCTGAACAAGCAGGGAGGAACAGGCTCTTTGTCGCTTTGCAACGAAGCTTTGCGACTATGGGCCCTTGCCAGAGAGCATCAAATTCATCTCCTGGCGTTGTATCTGCCAGGCATTCAGAACTCTTGGGCAGACAGACTTAGTCGAGTTCTGCTTCCGCAAGAATGGTCTCTCCATGCAGACCAGGTAGCAAAAATTTTTCAAATTTGGGGAACTCCGGACATAGACCTCTTTGCAAGTCCGTTGAATGCCAAACTTCCCCGGTTCTGTTCCAGAATTCCGGCTCAGGGTTCTCAGGCCAGGGATGCTTTCCTCCTCCATTGGGGTCAGGACTTCCTATATGCCTTTCCACCCATTCCCCTAATTCCCAAAACCCTTTTCAAGTTTCAGAGAGACAAAGGCCACATGATTCTCATAGCTCCACATTGGCCACGGCAGGTGTGGTACCCTCTACTCCTGCATCTCTCTCAAGCTCCACCTCTGGAGTTAGGATCTGCTCCAGATCTCCTGTCTCAGGAGGACGGGATGTTGTGGCATCCCAATCCCCACTCTCTGCATATCAGGGCCTGGTTGCTGTGAGCCTAGACCTCCATGGTCTTAACTTTTCTCAACAAGTAAGGGATGTCCTCTGTGCTTCCAGGAAACCTTCCACAAGACGCTCTTATGCTTTCAAGTGGAAAAGGTTTTCCATATGGTGTTCGCAGAAGGGTCTTCACCCCTCTGCAATACCTCTGGAATCATTACTGGAGTATCTCCTGCATTTATCTAATGCAGGACTTAAGACTAACTCAGTAAGAGTCCATTTAAGTGCTATTTCAGCTTCTCTAAAGCCTTTAAATGGACAACCTATTTCTTCTCATCCTCTCATAGCGAGATTTATGAGAGGCCGCCTTCTGACTAAGCCTCCCATTAAGCCACCTCCAGTGGCGTGGGACCTGAATCTGGTTCTTGGGCAGCTCATTAAGCCGCCTTTTGAACCTTTAGCTACTACCGCCTTGAAATTCCTTTCCTGGAAAGTTATCTTTCTCATTGCAATTACATCAGCACATCGCATCAGTGAATTGCAAGCATTAGTTGCTGATCCTTCTTACACGAGGTTCCCTCATAAGGTAGTCCTTAGGACTCATCCACACTTTATGCCAAAGGTGGTCGCACCTTTTCATTTAAACCAGGCGGTTTACCTGCCTGTATTTTTTCCAAGGCCTCATGCTTCAAATGCAGAAAGGAATCTTCATACTTTGAACTGTAAAAGAGCTCTTGCCTTTTACTTGCAGAGGACACAGCAACATAAAAAGTCCTCACAACTCTTTGTTGCTTTCGATCCTTCTCATTTGGGACTTCCAGTCTCCAAGAGAACTTGGTCCAACTGGATTGCACAGTGTATTTCTTTTGCCTATCGGAGTAAGAACCTTTCTCTGGAAGGCCATGTCACGGCTCACAATGTGAGGACCATGACAGGCTCAATGGCCCATCTACACTCTGTGTCTATTGACGACATCTGTCGAGCAGCTACTTGGGCTTTGGTTCATACCTTCACAGCCCATTGCTGCTTAGACAAGGACTCCCGCCGGGATGCCTTGTTTGGTCAGGCTGTTCTACAGTACCTGTTCCATACTTAATCAACTCCTACCCACTTTTCCCAGTAGGATGCCAGAGATCCATGGGGGGAAGTGGAGCCCTTTCACAGGGGCACACAACTTCTGGGGTCTCTCCCTGGCATCTGTAGCTAGGGAGTCCCCATATGTGAAGACTGCATTCCTGCTTGTTCCTGGAGATAGCATAGTTACTCACCTGTAACAGGTGATCTCCGGGAACAGCAGGAATTTAGTCTTCACAACCCACCCACCTCCCCTAGGAGTTGTATCTCTCTCTTCTTTTCTTTCCCTCTCTCTCTCTCTCTCTCTCTCTCTCTCTCTCTCTCTCTCTCTCTCTCTCTCTCTCTCTCTCTCTCTCTCTCTCTCTCTCTCTCTGTCTCAACTTTAAAACTCAACTGGAGAGAGGCAATTGGGAAAGACGGGAAGGCAGCACGCAGGCGCTGTGGGATGTTCCCAAAAGCTTTCTAATTGGATGCTGGGGAGTGTTCCCGCGCAGGCTCCGTCGGTACTGACGATACCCATATGTGAAGATTAAATTCCTGCTGTTCCCGGAGATCACCTGTTACAGGTGAGTAGCTATGCTTTTGCCCAAGGTCACAAGGAGTGCCAGTGGGAATCGAACCCTTGATCTTCTGGGTGCTAGGCGGTTGCTCTACCACTAGGCGGCTACTTCACTCCGTCTTCATTAAGAATAGGAAATCTAAAGAGTGCTGAAGAACTAAATCTGAAGTGGACTTAAAATGGAGAGACCTAGAAATAAGAAGTGCACTTTGGTAGTGAACTGAAGGGGAAGTGTGGGGTCCGAGCTGAGTAGTAGCGAGAGGGTAGTAAAAACAATGCAATGTGTGCCTTCAAGTCAGTCCTGACTCCTGGCGACCCAGAAGCTCCTGGGTTTTCTTGGCAGTGTCACCGGAAGTAGATTGCCAGGCCTTTTCTTCCGAGGCAATGGAGGGTTAAGTGACTTGCCCAAGGCCACAAGGAGTGCTAGTGGGAATCGAACCCTGGTTGCTTGGTTACCAAGCCAGTGTTCTAACCACTAGGCGGCTACTCCTAGTGTGGGGTCCGAGCTGAGTAGTAGCGAGAGGATAGTACAAGAAATCAAATTACTTGTTTCTCAGGTTAAGGGACTGGGAAGAAACAACTGTGCAGTCACCTTAGTGCACTGGAATGGAGCACATCGTTGAGAGGAGTAGACCAGAGAATAAAAGATTGATTAAATCAGGGGTGGCAAGGCTTTTTTTCTTAGGGCATAACTTGGGCCCCCCTTAATCCCAGGCAGACAGGAAGTGTCTTTGCCATGACCATGGCTTTTTTTCTGCCCATGGGAGTTGGGATCCCTGTGGGCAGACTGCTGCCTGCTGGCCACAATCATTGTAAAGATCCATTTGTGTCTGCCTGCAATCCTTGCAGACTGGAAGGGTCTTTACGATGAGGCTCCCCATGGGGATCCTATCCCCCATGAACAGAAGAAAAGAAGCTGCAATCACAGCAAAGACCCTTCCTGTCTGCTTTCAAGGATCACGCGAGCAGACAGGAAGAGGCTTTTCTGCCTGTAGGGGATGGGATCCTTGTGGGCAGCCGGATGCCTGCCATGCCATGATTTTTGGTGAGGCAAGGGCCCATGTGGCCCACCACTTTCCAATGCCTATGGACTAAGTGATAGTAAAGAGGAGAGGGTGACAAACTGTTGCTGGTAAAAGTTTGTTTGGTTAGTAAAGCCACCCGAGCTGCTCCACGGAGGTCTCCCAAGGAGAAGGACCTGCTGGGACACGTTGAGGCAGCACCCAGGACCAGATCAGGGCGGGTCATGTGATTGTGCTCTAACCTTGACTGTTGACTGTGCGCAATGGTTACATTGAGATTTGGTAGATTTGTGTGAGTGACACTGGATTTGTAAATTGGAACGTATGGGAGGGTTGGCTGGAAGAGGGGGAAAGGGGGTAATATGGAGAGAGAGATCTTGGGGGGGGGGGGTCCATGTTAGTTCTGGGATGGCTAAGTTGGGAAGAGCTTGATGTTGGGTTGCCTTTTGGAGGCCGATGTTTTCTCTCTATGTTTCAAGCTGATAACAGAGTTACAGAACATAGACAACTTTATTTGGACGTCTTACTGTTTTTGCTTATCTCTCAATAAACAGATTAACACAAAAAAAGAAATGCAACAGCCCTTTCATAGCTATTTTGAGCTGAGGTGCTTCATTCTTGGTTTCTATTCTCTTGCTCTTTAGAGATCCAATGTGTTTATCTCCGCTCCTTTTTGCATTCTAGCAGTTTTTTACGTCCATCGCTTTCTGCGAAAAATATTTCCTGATGTTGCTTTTGATTCTACTTCTTCTAGTCTTGTATCATTTTTGTCTCTGTTTTGAAATTGCCGTTGCTATAAATTTCTTAATATAGCTTGTTTTGCTTCTCCAGGCAAATGCGATTGGTCGCAGTGCAAAAACTGTACGTGAATTTTTGGAAAAGAACTACACAGAAGAAGCTATAGCTACTGACAATGAAGCCATCAAACTGGCAATTAAAGCTTTGCTAGAAGTAAGTGATAACAATAGGGGCCAGATATACTAAGCAAGTTTCCAGAGACACAAAATGGGAAAATTCCATAGTGTATCAGGCCACGAGTACATAAAAATTCATGGTTTGAGTAAAGTTTTTCTTCTTTGATGCCCAATTTGTTGATGAATGAATTGCTTTCTAACAGTGTGCTGCTTGTGTTCTAGGTTGTACAATCTGGTGGGAAAAACATTGAATTGGCTGTAATAAGGAGAAACCAGCCACTGAAGGTACTGTATGAATAGATTCAAGAGATTTTAATTTCCCCAGTCTGGTACAAATACAACTGTTTGTTTCAGGTGTAGACTATCCCATAACATCTACCAGTAGTTGTACAAGTTTTAAGGGCTTGATGGCACCTCTGCTTAGATCTTCAAATATTTTATGATGGAAAGTTATTTGCTGGGGCCAGCCTGGTGGATCAGATGGTAAGCGCTGTGTACTTCCATGCAGAATGTTGTCTGTCTGGTTCCCAAGTGAGACAGGTGCAGAATTTGGCATATAACATAGGCAAATAGGTGTTGAAATTTGAATGTACTCAATATTGAGGACAAAGAAGCCTGCTTCTTCTTACTTTAGGGTCCTATGTATATGTTGTCTAAAAGAGGTATCTATGGTACTGTGACCTTCCTCTGCTCCTCATCTGGTTCTCCGATCTTTGGGATCTTTGACACTACCTCTCCCCCCCCCCCCCTACTGCTCTGCTCTTCTGTCTGGTCTTGCCTATGGGTACCAAAATCTTAAATATGGTCATGGGGGGCTCTGTGTTCTCCTGGTCAGCCAGGGGTAGAGTCTAGAGGGTAATGTGGCCATTATGTGGCGTATACCTAGAGGGCTGATTTGAGATGGCATGGCTATCAGGTTCTGAAGGGATCTAGGTTACATGTCCTTACTGCTCATATATGCAACAATCTCCAGGAACAAGCAGGAATAAGTCCTCACTTATGGGTATGTCGGAACCGACGGAGCCTGCGCGGGAAAGCTCCCCAGCTTCCCAGGAAGGAAGCTTTTGGGGTCTCCCACTGCACATGCGTGCTGCCTTCCCGCCTTCCTGACCAGCTCTCCTCAGTTTCTCTTTTTCCGCGGAGCCAGCAGGTCGTGTTCCTGTCACCGCTGAAGAAATTATTGTTTTAGTTTGTTTCTTTAGACCGCGTACCTGCCTTCCTCATACCGAAACCGGTACCGCCGGTCTCTTTTCTTTTCTTTGGAAAAAAAAAAGAAATCTTTACTTTGCACAACTTGGTGACTTCGGTTAGGCCTCAGGCCTACACAAATTCTCCTCATGGAGAAACCAGCCCCTGGTTTTAAGAAGTGTACCAAGTGTAGTGCTGTTATTTCTGTCACAGACACCCATGAATGGTGTCTTAAATGTTTGGGACCTGACCACTCCATTCCGGACTGCCCATCCTGCTCCCAGATGTCTAAACGTGGTTTGCAGAACCGGGCCAACAAATTCCATGTGCTGTTTGCTTCAGATAATCCAGCATCACAGTCATCCAGGTCTTCCTCTCCGGATGGATCTCAGGTAACCAAACCTTCTTCGGGCAGGTCCTCAAAGAGCAAATCTCCTTCAAAGCATCGAGAGGCTCTCTCTTTTGAGTCTGAGGACCATGCCCCAGCCAAACAACCCCGGCGGGAAGCTCTGACTTCCAAAGCACCATCTATGGGGTTACAGGTTGACATCGATGGCATGGCCTCGACTGATCACCTGTTAGACTGCTCTGGGGTACCGGCCCATACCGGTACCGACATCCAGGCAGCAGTGGCGTCTATGAGCAATACTGTTCAGACCATGCAGCAGGCCATGCTGGCTTTTATTACAGCTGCGACGCCCTCGGTACCGTGTTCAGCGGTAGCGGTACCGGGTCCGGTTCCGGTATCGTCTCCCATACCGGAACCGCGACCATCGACTTCCAAACGCAGATCGGTTCCGCATGCCGGATCCGGGTTTTCACCCGATACCGATCCCATACCCGGTACGCCCGATGTCAATACCGATCGGTATGCGTATCGTGCGTTGGAAGCAAATAGAGAATACTCTGATTCTTATGAGGATTTTGACTCCTCTGAGGACTCTGATGAGCTGTCTCTAGTTCTTCAGGAAGACCCCTCTTCCCCAAAGAGGAGAATGTCTCCACCAGAGGATTTGTCCTTTCAAGACTTCATTATAGAGCTAGCTAAAGGACTTTCTATTACCACATCCTCTGAAAAAGAACCTAGGTCAAAGAAATTGGGTATTTTAGGATACCCTAAGGTTCCTAAAGAGGCAGTCACCCTGCCTATCCATGAAATCCTTCAAGAACACTTGATGGATTTATGGGAGGCTCCTCTAACGTTGTCTCCTTACTCTCGTAGGTTGGACACCATGTACCGGGTCCCTCCTTCTCCTGGGTTTCAAAAGACTCAGCTGCCTCACCATTCCATTGTGGTGAAGTCTGCGCTGAAAAAGATTAAGAGCACCAAAAGGCACTCTTCTACCCCTCCAGGGCGAGAATGTAAGACCCTCGACTCTTTTGGCAGAAAAATTTTCCAGGCTAGTATGCTTATAGCCAGGATTAATTCATACAGTCTGTATATGGGCATGTTTCTAAGGGAACTTGCCCTAAAGGTAAAGCATTTTGCCACCTTTATCCCTGAGGATATAAAGGAGGAGTTCATTTCTCTGGTGAAACAGCTTCTAGATGTTTCTAAGTTCTCCAACAGAGCAGCCTTTGATTCCTTTGAAGGTGCCGGTAGAGCTTCGGGCATTGCCATTGCAGCCCGACGACTTGCTTGGCTCCAGGCCTCTGACCTAGAACCCTGGGTCCTGGATGGCTTACGGAATCTGCCCTGTGAGAACTTATTTGGTAAAGACTGGCAAATTAAAGCCACTCAAATGGACGCAGAAAATGCTACATTGGATAGACTTTCTAAGTCTACCTCTACTCCTGCCAAGAAAAAGTCTTTCAAGAGGCTTTACTACAAGAAGGCCAGATTTTCCACAAATACTGGCCAACAATCTTCTCAGCCTCGCTTTGCTGCTAAATGTCAGCAACCTAAACAGGCAAGGTCAAAGCCTGCAGCGTCTGCCACTCCTCAGCAGGCTCAACCCCCTCAGGGGTTTTGACTTGCCCCTAGAGAACTTAACATTTCTGGCTCTAGAACAACAAGAGCCCCTCACCATTCCCAGAAGGTTAGCTCACTTTTCTCCCAGATGGGGGCAAATTACATCAGAGCAATGGACCCTCTCTATCATCAGAGAGGGCTACAAACTTCATTTTTCCAACCTTCCTCCATATACCATGGTGAGGCACTTCAATTCTCCCCCATCTCTCCTGGGCCTGTTGGATCAGGAGGTCTCTTCTCTCCTTGCCCAAGGGGCAATAGAAGAGGTTCCTCTTCTTCAACAAGGGACAGGATTCTACTCCCCTTATTTTCTCATACCAAAGAAGATAGGGGGATTCAGACCTATCCTAGATCTGAGAGAATTGAACACATTTCTGTACAAGGAGAAATTCAAAATGCTTTCTCTAGGCATTCTCCTTCCATACCTTCAGAGTCAGGATTGGCTTTGTTCTCTAGATCTCAAGGATGCGTACACACATATACTCATCCACCCATCCCACAGAAAATATCTAAGATTTCTGTTTCAGGGAAAACATTTCCAGTACAGAGTACTTCCCTTCGGTCTGGTCTCTGCTCCAAGAGTGTTCACCAAATGCATGGCAGTTGTTGCCGCATTTCTAAGAGGTCTGGGAATTTTTGTATTCCCATATCTGGACGACTGGCTCATCCGAGCTCCATCTCAGTCAGAGGCCCAGATTTCCCTGGACCGCACAAGGCACATTCTGCAGTATCTGGGACTGGTAATAAACCTTTCCAAATCTCAACTTATCCCTACTCAGTCTCTGGAGTTCATAGGGGCCCAGTTGGACACCACCACTGCAAGGGCCTACCTACCTCACGTCCGGGGCCAACGTCTGGTGTGCTTGGCCTCCCAAGCTCAGTCCAGCAGTCACTTGCCAGAGAAATGTTGCGACTTCTGGGCCACATGGCTTCCACGGTTCACGTGGTGCCCTACGCTCGTCTTCACATGAGAGCAGCTCAATGGACCTTGGCCACCCAGTGGACTCAAGCATCAGGAGCGCTCTCCGACCAAATCATCACCTCAAAGCGTCTGTTTTGGTCCCTCCAATGGTGGATGTCCACCAAGAATCTGTTGTTGGGGGCCCCCTTCCAACCTTTGTTGCCCCAAGCAACCCTCACAACAGATGCCTCCCAAACAGGGTGGGGAGCCCATCTACAATCCCTCTCCACTCAGGGTACTTGGTCTCCACAGGAGACCACCCTTCACATCAACCTCCTGGAACTGCGAGCAATCTTCTTTGCCCTCAAAGTATTCCATACCCTCCTTGTCAACCTGACCGTCCTAGTTCAGACAGACAATCAGGTGGCCATGTTCTACGTAAACAGACAAGGAGGGACAGGCTCTCTGTCGCTTTGCAACGAAGCTCTCAGATTATGGGCCTTCGCCAGAGAGCATCAAATTCATCTTCTGGCAGTCTATCTTCCAGGGGTTCAAAACTCTCGGGCAGACAGACTCAGTCGAGTTCTGCTTCCACACGAATGGTCCCTACATATGGACCAGATACGCAGAATCTTTCAGGAATGGGGAACCCCGGACATAGACCTCTTTGCAAGTCCGTGGAATGCCAAACTTCCCCGGTTCTGTTCCAGGAATCCGTGTCAGGGAGCTCAGGCCAACGACACCTTTCTCCTACATTGGGGTCAGGAATTCCTATATGCCTTTCCGCCCATTCCTTTGATTCCCAAGACTCTGTTCAAACTCCAGAGGGATCACGGATCGATGATCCTCATAGCTCCACGCTGGCCACGCCAAGTGTGGTTCACTCTACTTCTGCATCTCTCCCAGGGACCCTCCCTGGACCTGGGAGCTGCGCCAGACCTTCTGTCTCAGGAGGAGGGGACTTTGTGGCACCCAAACCCCAAGTCCCTACACCTCAGAGCTTGGTTACTGAAGGCCTAAGCCTTCATGACTTCAATCTTTCTCAACCAGTGAAAGATATCCTTAATGCCTCTAGGAAACCCTCCACGAGGCATTCCTATGCTTTCAAATGGAAACGCTTTTCCATTTGGTGTGCTCAGCAGGGTCTTGACCCTCTAGCACTTCCTTTGAATTCTCTATTAGACTATCTCCTGCATCTTTCTAATGCAGGCCTTAAGACGAATTCAGTACGAGTCCATTTGAGTGCTATTGCAGCATCTTTAAAACCTATAAATGGACAACCTGTCTCCTCTCATCCTCTTATTGCAAGGTTCATGAGAGGCCTGACTCTAACTAAACCTCCCAGCCGACCTCCTCCGGTAGCATGGGATTTGAACCTAGTTCTAGGTCAGCTTATGAAGCCACCTTTTGAACCGTTGGTTTCTACCTCCTTGAAATTTCTTTCCTGGAAGGTCCTTTTCCTTATTGCAGTCACTTCGGCTCGCCGCATCAGTGAACTACAGGCCTTAATGGCTCATCCACCTTATACCAGGTTTCATCATGATAAGATGGTCCTTAGGACGAATCCCCACTTTATGCCCAAAGTGGTCTCGCCTTTTCATCTTAATCAAGAGGTATATCTACCTGTCTTTTTTCCGGCTCCTCATGCATCCAGTGCAGAGAGGAACCTTCATACTTTAGATTGTAAAAGAGCTCTTGCCTTTTACCTCAACAGGACTCAGCCACATCGAAAGTCTTCCCAGCTTTTCGTGGCTTTTGATCCTTCTCATTTGGGGCTTCCAGTCTCCAAACGTACACTTTCCAATTGGATTGCTCAGTGTATTTCCTTTGCTTACCAGAGTAAACACGTTTCTCTGGAAGGCCATGTCACAGCTCACAATGTGAGAGCCATGGCCACTTCTATGGCTCATCTTCACTCTGTATCCATAGATCAGATCTGTCGAGCCGCCACATGGGCCTCGGTTCATACCTTCACAACCCATTACTGCTTGGACAAGGACTCCCGCCGGGATGCCTTGTTTGGTCAGGCTGTCCTCAAACACCTGTTCCATACTTGAACAACTCCTGCCCACCTTCCCAGGATGGATGCCTGAGATCCATACAAAGATGGCGAACCCTTGGAAGGGGATCTCCCAGGCATCTTAGCTAGGGAGTCCCCCATAAGTGAGGACTTATTCCTGCTTGTTCCTGGAGATAGCACAGTTACTTACCTGTAACAGGTGATCTCTGGGAACAGCAGGAATTAGTCCTCACAACCCACCCACCTCCCCTAGGAGTTGTATCTTCTATCTATCTTCCTTTCCTCTCTCTATTGTCTCAGCTATAAACTCGAACTGAGGAGAGCTGGTCAGGAAGGCGGGAAGGCAGCACGCATGTGCAGTGGGAGACCCCAAAAGCTTCCTTCCTGGGATGCTGGGGAGCTTTCCCGCGCAGGCTCCGTCGGTTCCGACGTACCCATAAGTGAGGACTAATTCCTGCTGTTCCCAGAGATCACCTGTTACAGGTAAGTAACTGTGCTTTACTCTCCAGTACATATCTGAGACTTCAGGATATAGTTTGCTTAGTCTCTGAGGTATAAGGTACCATCTCTACATTGTTGTTTCCATTTTCTAATATTTCTGTTCATATTCAAAACATTTTTACTAGTGTATTTTGAATATCTTCCCATTGTTCTAAAAGTGAGTAGGGCATATTCTTTTCCTATTCATCTATAAACCTATGCCCACAATGGGCCTTATCTCCCTGAATTGCTTATATCACTCTTCAACTCTTCTTTCCATTTCAGAGTAAATTCTTATTTGGCAACACTGATTTTAGAAAGTCATTCCTGATTCTCTTTCCCATTTAGAACACGTCTAATTTGGGTTTCCAAATACTGTACATCCTGCTAGACCAGTTCAGACTAGGGGTTTGTGTCACCCTGCCGGCAGATGGTGAGACAGAGAAAAATTCCTGAAACTTTGTGATGTCACGCTTGGTATAAAAATCCATCCCCCAAGGGGGAGCTTCAGTATTTTCTCTGTCTCAGAAGATGGTAGACGTCTCCTAGCTCCTGGCTTTCTCTGAAAAGAGATTTGGTGTCAGTGTAGCTATCTTTGGCAGTTGTGCACACTATGATGCCCCTTCTTTCCTTTCTTCACTTTCCAGAGCTGCTCCTGGTCAAGAGGACCAATAGAGCACCTCTGAAGGGAAGTGCTCCTGCTCATGAGGAGCAGTTGCAGCCTTCTGTTCTGACTATTCTGAAAGCAAGACCTCTTATCAGCTAAGATGGCAGTCACCTTTTGGTATTAAAAAAAAAAAAACAAACAAACAAAAAAAAAAAACGTATTCAAGGACCCAGTTGCTGAGGAAGTTGTAGGGCAGTTTTTTCTTCTCCAGACCCTTCCTTCATCTGTTTTTTCTTCTTTTGAGAGCAGTGAGTGTTTTATTTCTTTCATGGTTCTCTTTAAAGCAGCATCCCGATCTGTTTTTCGGCAGTATCTTGTTCTTCTGACCGCATGCGCCTTGCTTCTTTATTCAGTGTGCTCCGTTTTCTGCAGTTGCCTTTCCTGCTTCTCCTCACTCAATCAGTCGGCGGCTGCTTCCTGACTGTTTTACTGTTTCCCGCCATAATATTTGTGCTACAGCTGCCATTCTTTAGAGTCTGATTTTTGGCTCCCTGGCTCTTCCTGTGGCTTTTTCTTTTATCCTGATGTGAAAATGCTGCCTCTCCTACAGCGCTGCTTGGGCTGTGGTAAGAAATGTAAGACTTTGACAGGTAGTTTGTGTTCCTCCTGTGGTTCTGATCAAGAGGGTCCTTCTGCGTCTGCTGGTCCTGGTTCCGGTAGCCCTTCCAGGTCTCTTGCTTTAGCTCCCTCTGGGTTACCTCAGGATAATGCTAGATCTCAAGATGCCCATCCTCTGGTTTTATCTGAGCAGCCTGCTCACGCTCTACAACTCTCTATTGAGATCAAAGATCTCACCCATTTCAGAAAACTCCTCAAGACTTTCATCTTCACCGACTACTATAAATGTGAGCAATAAATTCTATATTACATTATAACGACACTCACTCTTCGCACTGATACCACTCACTCCCTTGTAAAGTAACAAGAATACAAGTACCTGTAAATAGTTACATTATTTATTGTTAATCACAATTGTTCTATGTAACCTGCATTTGCAGGAGTTCTAAAGTTCTATGTAAACCACTCTGATTACTAAGACAAAGCGATATATAAAAATAAATAAATTGAGCCTGTGCAGACTTCAGTTGACAGCTCTGATCTCTAGTTTATGCAGCTATGCCATCAGACCTAGGACATGTGGCGCTAGGGGACTTTGGCTACTTCGACTGCCGCTGATCCACCATCTAGAAAGCATGCCCACCAAAGTTTGTCTGGAGCTTCTTTAGATCTGGCCAAGGACACCTCCTCTCCTTTAGGGGACTGATGCCCTGCAGGGGAAGACGGTGATGGTCCTTCAGATGAACATTCTATCACTTCTGAGTTTGGCAAAGAAGAAGGAGAGCTCTTGCCATTGGAAAACAACCAGGAGCCTTGAGAAGATGGTCAGGATATCCAGTTATTCTGTAAGGAAGATCTTCCTGTTCTCATTGCTCAAATTACAGAGGCACTGCACCTCTTGGACTCTCAAGTGCAACAGCCTTCGGATTTCTCTAAACCTCAGGCAGATCCCATCATTGTGGGCATCAGGAAACCTAGGGCTTTTTCCCTTTCCCCTGGAATGACAACAGATGACTTCCTTAGAGTGGGGTTCTCCTGATGTGTCTATGCTCCACTCATTGCTTGGGGCATATTTACGTTTGGTCTTCGGATGATCTTGACAAGTGGCTGTGTTTTTCTTAAAATAGACACCCTGGTCACTAAACGCACAACCATTCCTGCGGAGGGCAGCACTGCTTTTCATGATCAGGCGGATCGCAAGGTGAAGGGTCTCTTAAAATTCACTTTTGTCATTGACTTTGGCATTGCAGGCCTCTGTTTGCGGAAGTCTTGCTGTATATGCGCTCTGCTCCAATGGCTTCAGTCACTTCCGGATGATCTGGCTTTGCCTTGTTTAGAGTTGGTCACTGCCTTTCTTGCAGATGCCTTTTATGATCTGCTGCGCTTATCTGCTTGATCCATGGCTGGTGCTACAATGGCTTGGCATTGGCTATGGCTCTATCATTGGAATGTGAATGCTTCTTTCAAGTCCCGTCTAGCCAAGTTTCCTTTCAAGGGTCACCTTCTTTTTGGTGAGGATTTGGAAAAACTTGTGAAGGATTTGGGGGAAGTCAAGCCTCAATGTTTGCTGGAGGATAAGCCCAAGTTCAGTTTTCATTGTCCTGCCACATTGTCATCTGTATCCTCATCTTAGAGTCCGCTTCAGAGATGTTTGTCACTACCGGCCTGGCAAATCTGGTGGTTGTTTGAATAGGGCTGGTTTTAAGCCTCGGTCCTTTTGGGGTATCCATCACAACTGGGATAATTTCTCCTCGTCCAACAAGTTTTCCAGTTCTGCCAAATCTTCTCATTGACTGAGTCCATTCCAGGGTGCCTCCTGTGAGTGGACGCTTACGGTATTTTCCCACGAATGGACCCAGATAGCATTGGATCAGTGAGTACACAAGGTAGTAACACATGGTTATGCTCTCAGCTTCACCAAGCCTGTGCCAAATGTCTTCCCATATCTCCTATGTGGTTCGCAGTAAAGGCAGCAGCTGTATGCCTGACTCTCCATCACCGCCTCCAGTTTCTCCCTCAGAAAAAGATTCTGGTCACTATTTCATTTACTTTGTCATTCCCAAGAAGGATGGCGCCTTCCATCCTATCCTGGACCTCAAGGGAGTTGATCACTGTTTTCAGGTGATGTGGTTCCAGATGGAAACCCTCAGGACAGTCATTCAAGCTGTTCAGTCAGGCAAATTTCTTGCATCCCTGGAACTGGCAGAAGCATATTTTCTCATTCCAATCCTCCAGGATCATAAGCAGTATCTAAGTTTTGCGGTCCTCTGTCAGCATTATCAGTTTCATGCCCTGCCCTTTGGTCTTGCCACAGCTCCTCACACTTTCTCCATGGTGATAGTAGTAGTGGCAGCTTCCCTGCGGCGCCAAGGTATTCGGGTTCATCCTTATCTAGACGATTGACTGATCAGAACAAGTTCTGAGGCGGCTACTTCTAAGGTCTCTCAGGTCCTCTCCTTTCTGGACTGTCCCAGCTGGGTGGTCAATTTGTGCCCAGTTCAGTCTCTGGAATTCGTCAGCGCCCGCTTCAACACAAAAGTGGATCACGTCTTCCTGTCTTACAGGATACAAGAAACTCTGTGTTCAGGTCCATACTTTCCAGCACTTGGCAACTCCCACTGCCTGGGATTACCTACCACTCCCAGCACCACGGCTTCTGCTCTCGACATAGTCCCCTAGGCCCGTGCTAATATGCGTCCACTTCAGTGTACTCTCCTGTTGTGCTGGTTCTCATCCACTCAAGACTATCGGATTCATCTACCGCTTTCTTCAGTGGTTCACTGTAGTCTTCACTGTTGGCTTTGTCCTCATCACTTGTTGAAGGGCGTTCCCTTGGAAATTCCACATTGGGTGGTGGTCACCATGGACGCCAGCCTTGAGGTTGGAGCGCACTGACAGGGACAGGCAGCACAGGGATCTTAGTCCATTCAAGAAGCCTCTTGAACAATCAATCCTCTCGAAGCCCAGGCTATTCGTCTGGCTCTATTCTTTCAATCCCACCTCCAGGGTCGAGCAGTCAGAGTACTTTGACAATTCACCACTGTGATTTATCTCAACAGACAGAGTGGTACCAAATGTCCTGGAGTGGCCCTGGAAATGAGTCTCCTATTTCCCTGGGCAGAATCCAACATCCTGGCTCTTTCTGTGCATTGCGGGAATGAGGAACATTCAAGCGGATTTCCTGAGTCGTCATATCCTGGACCCTGGCGAGTGGGAGCTAACTCCATGGGCATTTGCCAACATTGTGCGTTGGTGGGGTCATACGACTCTAGACCTAATGGCCACCTCTTCCAATGTCAAGACATCAATATTTTTCATTCATCGAAAGGAACCAAACTCTCATGGCATGATGCTCTGGTTCAGACCTGACCCTCGAACCAGCTTCTCTACATCTTTCCTCCTTGGCTGCTAATCAGCCATGTACTCCGTTGGATAGAGTCCCACTCCGGATAGGTAGTGCTGGTGGCCCCGGATTGGCCTCGGCATCCATGGTATGCCGATCTCCTGGAGGCGCCCCCATCCCTCGGTGTCCGGAGAGGTCTCCTGTTTCAGGGGCCTGTTCTCATGGACAACTGCACTCCTTACTCACTTACGGCTTGGCTTTTGAATGGCGTTGCTTGCATCGCAAAGATTACTCGCTGCAAGTAGTGGCCACTCTACTACAGGCTTCACTGTCTTCTACCACACGTGCCTATGCTCGGATCTAGAATGTTTTGGTTTTTTTTTCTTCTTGGTGTTCTAAGAGAGACTTCTCCCCTTGGTGAGTTGATACACCAGGCATTCTTTCCTTCAGGATGGATTTGATAAGTCTCACCCTTAATTCTTTAAAGGTGCATATTGCGGCCTTGAATGCTTTCTGGGGCCTCTCCATGGGCAGTCTCTTGCTTCTCATATAGACGTTTCCTGTTTCTATCGGGCATTCACTCCCTGAGACCCCCAATCGTCCTTTCTTGAGATCTGTCCTAAGTGCTTTGCTCGCTCACACATGCCCCGTTTGAGTTTGTCTTTTTTTTTCCCCTGAGGGGGTTACCATTCAAACAGTGCCTTCATTTCTGCCTAAGGTCCTTTCGGAATTTCATGTCAACCAATCATTTACATAGTAACATAGTATATGACGGCAGATAAAGGCCAGTATGATCCATCTAGTCTGCCCAGCAAGGCAGCAAGAGTAGGTGCACTTGCCGCTCTGTGCAGGTCACCTCTCCCCATGCCTTTTGTTTAGGGGTGTACCCACCGCTCCGTGTAGGTCACTCCTATTTGTTCAGATATAAAAGATTTTTACTTATTTTGATTTTATCCTGTTGCTATAAAGGGATCCACTATATCTGTCCCATGCCATTTTGATTTCTGTCACTGTTTGTCCCCACCACTTCCATAGAGAGGGCATTCCAAGCATCCACCACCCTTTCAGTGAAAAAGTATTTCCTGACATTGCCTTTCAGTTTACCCCCTTGCAGTTTCATGTTATGCCCTCTAGTTTTACAGCTTCCCCGTTTTTGGAAGAGGTTTGTTGTCCGTTAATACGCTTTAAGTGTTTAAAGGTTTGAATCATATCTCCCCTGTCCCTCTCCTCCAGAGTGTACATATTTAGGTCTTCAAGTCTCGTCTCATAAGTCGTCGTGTGAAGACTAATTCCTGCTGTTCCGGAGATCACCTGTTACAGGTAAGTAACTGTGCTTTCTTTTCTCACCACCAAAGTAAGGTTTACTGGCCTGTAGTTTGTCACTTCTTCCCTATTACCACATCAGCCCTTCTCCAGTCCTGTGGAACTTCTGTCTCCAAGGATCTTTTGAAAACATCCTCTAAAGGCCCTGCAAGAACTTCTCTGAGCTCTTTCAGTATCCTGGGATGTATCCCATCTGGTCCCATAGAATTGTCCACTTTCAGTTTTGCATGCTGTTCTATCAAATCATCTTTTGTGAATGGTGTGGTATCTATTCCATTCCCATTTGTATATTTGTCAATCACAGGTGATCCTTCCCTGGTATTTTCTCTAGTGAAAACAGAGCAGAAATATTTGTTTAGCATTGTCGCTTTTTCCATGTCACTTTCCACAAATCCATTCCCAGCACTTTTGAGTCCTGTAATTCCACCTCTGATTTTCCTCCTCTCCCGAATATACCTGAAAAAAGTCTTATCGCCACAGTTCACATCTTTAACCATCTTTTCTTCTGCCTTTGATTTTGCTATTTTTATTTCTTTTTGTCTTTTAGTTTGCTCTTGTATTCTTTTCTGTGTGTTTGCAAGTTTCTGAATTTTGTGAAAGCTGTGGTTTTTTGCCTTTTTGTTTTTAGTGCAGCCACTTCAACTTTGGAGAATCAAATAGGTTTCCTTTTCCTCTTGTTTTTATTTACTTATGTATCTGTTGCACCTTTTATTGCTGTCTTTAGTTTAGGCCATTGCAATTCCACTTCCCTTAACCCCTCCCACCCTGCCAACTCCTTCAGGTACTTGGCCATTTTACTGGTCAGCATTTTTGTAGTCTTAAGACTGAGTTTGCTGTGATTGGATTCCACCTTGGCTTTTATCTCAAACCACACTGTGTGATCGCTGCTGCTCACATGGGCACCCACCTGGATATTTGACACGCTATCTCCGTTGGTGAGCACTAAATCCAGCACGGAGCTCTTCCTGTCGGTTTGTTTAAGTAACGCATCTTGGAAAGCATCCCCAATTTTTTTTAAACTTCTTTCTAGATTTGCCGAAGAAACACTCCAATCCACATCAGGTAGATTAATGTCACCCAATATGATCACTTTCCCCTTCATGGCTGTCTTTGCAATATCAACAATCAATTCGCTATCCATTTCTTCGGTTTGAGTTGGAGGCCCGTGGACTACACCAGTATGGATGACAGTGCCATCTCCTTTTTCCAACACAATCCAGAGGGCTTCTTCTTTTCTCCACATCCCCTGCATTTCAATAGCTTTATTTGCTTTTGACATACAGGGCTGTTATGCCTCCTTTTCTACCCTCTCTATCTCTTCTAAATAGATTATAGTCAGCTATGGCTATATTACATTCATTTGACTCATTAAACCATGTTTCTGTAATGGCCACAATGTCCAAGTCCATTTCCACCATTAGGGCTTCCAGATCAGGAACTTTGTTGGCTAGGCTTTGTGCATTTGTACTCATTGCTTTCCAGCATTTGTTGAATGGCTTGCTTGCCTTTTGCATGGGTTTTGTTCTACACACCCCTTCCCGCTTGCCATTGATGTGGTGTTCAAGTGTGTGGCTGTTTTCCAATGTTTTTCTTTTGCTGGGAGTGTCGTACTGAACTTGTCCTTCTCCATCCATCATCTCCTTTCCCAAGTTTAAATGTCCGTCCACATAATGCCTGAAGTTTTTTCATTTAGGATCCTCTTTCCTTTTTTTAAGCAGCAGTTTTCAGATGACAACAGAGTACTTCACCTGTTGGATGTTGGTAGGGCGTTACACAGTTACCTCAAACTCACTAATGTTTCGTCTCTCCGATCACGTTTTTGTCCTGGCTTCTGGTCCATGAAAAGGAGCGGCCACTTCCAAAGCAACCATTGCATGCTGGATCAAGCAGACCATTGAACTGGCTTCTATTTTATTGGACAAACCTGTGCCCGTAGGTCTTCAGGCACATTCTGCATGGTCCCTGGCTACCTTCTGCGCAGAATGCTCATGGGTAGCTCCATTAGATATTTGCAAGACGGCCACCTGGTCCTCCCTCTCTACTTTTGCACGTCACTTTCACTTGGATGTCCAAGCTCAAGAAGCAGCTTGCTTCGGAGCCTCTGTCTTGGCTGTAGCTGTTTCTTCTCACCTGGGGTGGTTTAGCTATGGTACTCCCCACTAGTCTAGACTGGTCTAGCAGGATGTATTTGGAAGGAGAAACTTTACTTACCGATAATTTCCTTTCTGGAATCCTGCTAGACCAGTCCAGGACTCGCCCCTCTAAACTCTTTACATATCAGTGACATTGCTGTGCCTCGCCATGTACAAACTTCCTTGGCCTGCGGGTCCTGTTTCACATTGTTCAATTTAGCTTGTTATAAGGGTCATTTGTTCATGAACTCATTTTTGGTTTGGTCTGGTCTGGTGCTTCCTTGGCTATTTGAACTCCTACTGCTTGTTATGGTTATACTGAAGCTCCCCTTGGGGAATGGGTTTTTATACCAAGCTGATGTCACAAAGCTTTGGGAATTTTTCTGTCTCGCCATCTGCTGGCAGGGGGACAAAACCCACTAGTCTGGACTGGTCTAGCAGGATTCCAGGAAAGGAAATTATCAGCAAGTTAAAATTTTTCCATAGACATAATCATGTAAATTTCAGGTTTTATTTCTCATATAGTGTCTCAAATTTGGCTAATTGCTCATTTATTTTTAATTGTCCTCTTCTTATTAATCCTTCCTTCTTCAATCTCTTATTGCATACTGTCTCCAGGCCCAGCTCAAATGTTGAAAAATATCTAGTGAGGGGAGAGTTCCAGCAGTTCTTTATCCATCTTACTTATTCTTTCTCAGATATGAAATGTATATGTAGGTGTTGCATATCTCTCATCCCCTCTGTACCTCAGGGGGAGGGGGAATCCATAAGAGCAAACCAGTAGGAGTCTTGTATCTTGAGGTTGTTTCAAGTCCTACCCATAGTTTTTTCACCTATGTGGTGGTGTTTGCACTGTAATAACATTAAACATTTGTTACACCTTGTCCCCACTTCCTTTTCATCTTAGTGTGTTTTGAGAGATGAGCAGACTCCTATTGAAGATTAAAATGGAATATCTTCTTGGTGTAACTGCCAGGAACTTGTTTGTACCCTCACCAATAATGGCTTATATGTTAATACAAACTTAATGTATTCTTCCAATCCATGATAAACAATCCTGTTCCACATGCTTAGATCTCTTGCTTTATTTTTCAGAAGCATAGTATAATTTTCCTCATCTCCAGGAACAAGCAGGAATGCAGTCTTCACATATGGGTATCGTCGGTACAGATGGAACCCACACGGGAACACTCCCCAGCATCCAATACAAGCGCTTTTGGGAGCACTCCACTGCGCTTGTGTCTGCCTGCCAGCCTTCCCAACTCCTCTCCTCAGTTCTTCGTTTTCCACGAAGCCAGCAGAAAGCACCTTTCCTGTCATAGCTGAAAAACTTTTATTTTCTTTTTTGGTATCTATCCTCTGCCTTTCTGTCAACACTGGTGTACCTTTCCTGATACTGGCCCCTATTTTTATTAATTTTTATTCACTTTTTTCTTTTCTGTGAGGCTTTAGGCCTTTGCAAAAATCTTTCCGTTTGTCACCATGGACAAACACATCAGTAGCTTCAAAAAATGTTCAAAGTGCTCTGTTACTATGTCAGTCACTAATTCTCATGACTGGTGTCTGAAATGTTTGGGCCCAGACATATTTATCAGACAATTGTTCTATGTGTAAACAAATGAGGCCTAAAGAACAGTATGACTCGCTGTTTGCCCCGGACTCGATGTCAGTAGTTTCGGCATCGTCGAGGATGTCTGCATCTTCATCTGGTTCCCAGGTCTCCAAAAAGTCCAAACATAAAGACTAAGTCAGTCCCTGAACTCACGAGATGCACTGAAAGGGGCATCTGATGCTGACCGGCCAGCCAAACAGCCCCAGCAGGAGGAGCAATTCTCTAAAGCCACACAGGGGCTCCAGGACACTCCTGAGGCATTGACCTCTGGAGAGCTACTGGTACCATGCTCTGGGATGGTGGCACACAGCCCTGCACTCTCTTCCACCCAGGCATCGGTGTCCTCCATCGATCAGCATTTCTTAGCTATCAAGAGGACTTTGGTAGCAGTCCTGGAAGCTTCGGTACCAAATGCAGAGACGGCCACATCTAGTCATACACCTGCTTCTAGCTCTGTGCTGGAGCTTCTGCCTCTGATACCAGCTCTAGGACAGGTATCGGCGGTTCCTCTTCCTCCGATTAACTGGAATCTGTATTGGTGGGGCTCCTACCTGAGATTCCTCCCTTGGAACCGGTTACTGCTGTCGGTACCCAGCCAGTTCCCAGTTCAGGTACTGCGCGACTTGGACATAGACATCGTGCATTGTCATTGGCTCGAGATTATCGATACTTCGATTTCCTTTCTGAATCAAAGTCCCCTTCTTTTGACTGTGAAGAGACATTGGAGGATTCCAGGGCCACCCGAGATATCCCCTCCGATCTCTCTCCTCCTCATGTGAGGCGTCAGTCCCTGCCAGAGGACATGTCCTTTCAGGACTTCATTAGGGACATGTTAGTGGGTCTCTAGATCACCATAGCATCGGAAATGGAACAGTGTCAATGTCAGTATCATACTCTAGATTCTGTCATACTGTAAATAGTTCACCATTCTTACTTGCTACTGTTAATCTAAATTTGTCAATTGTATTATATCTTGTTGACCTGTTCAATGTAAACTGTTCCATGTAATAAGTTGTTCTATTGTAAACCGTGTTGATTATGAATAGTGTGGTATAAAACCAAATAAAATAAATAGAGGGCTAAGGAGTTAGAAATCATCCAATACCCCTCGGACTCACACCCCCAAAAGAGGGGCAACATTACCGGTGCATTGGATCCTACAGGATCTAATGCTACGTATGTGGGAGGCCCGGCTAACGGTTCCATCTATTAGTAAACGCCTCAATACTATGTGCAGAGTCACTCCATGCCCGGGGTTTCAAAAGCCTCAATTATCACACCACTTAGTGGTAGTGAATTCGGCAATGCGACACATCAAGAGTCCTAAGACTCACTTATTGGTACCTCCTGGCAAGGATGTCAGAGCTCTCGATGCCTTTGGACGTCGCTGCTTCCAAGCATGTATGCTTGCTTCTAGGATTACATCCTACACCCTCTACATGGGCATGTACCTCAAAGATGTTTCCAGGGATCTAGCAAGCTTTGCTCCTATACTCCCAGATGACAAACATGATGCTTACATGACTATAGTCAAGCAAGCCCAAAATATTTCCAAGTTCCTGAACAGGTCAGCCTTTGATATCTATTAGCAAAGCTGCTGCAGTCTGTATAAGAGCCCATAGGATGGCCTGGCTCCAAGCATCAGAATCTCGAGCAGTGGGTACAAGATAAATTAGGCAATATTCCTTGTTCTGGAGAAAACTTGTTTGGTAAGGGTTGGAGAGAGAAAGCCAGAGAGCTTGAGGCAGATGATCTTACCCTCAAACGTCTCTCAAGAAGGACTTCAGACACTTCTAGGGAGGAGGCTACTTCCAAGAAGTCTTTCTCTATCAGGAAGAAGAGGTATTACTCTTCATACCATCCCTCTGCTTTTTTGTCAACCTCAGAAGCAGCAACGGTCTCGGGGTCCACGTCAGCCTAAGGTCAAAGGCCCTAAAACCCAACCAGCTGCTCAGCCCCAGCCAGCATCTAGTTTTTGACTCCTTGCTAGAGAGCATAGCTACTCTGCTTTTGTAAGAACCCCAGCCCCTACACATAGCAGGCAGGCTTACAGCTTATGCCCACAGGTGACATTTCATTACATCAGAGAAATGGACTGTCAGCATTATCCAAGGGGGTTATCAGATTCACTTTCAAAGCTTTCCCTCAACCACCTCCATAAGAGATTGGCCTGCAAAGCATTTACAGAATAATCTCCTGTCCTTTTGAGGTGGCCACCTTGCTAGCCCAAGGGGCAATCGAAAGAGTTCCTCCCGCCCAAGAAGGCAACGGCTTCTACTCTCCTTACTTTGTTATTCCCAAGAAAACAGGAGGCTTCAGACCAATTCTAGATCAAAGATCTCAACAAATCTCTTGTTCGGGAAAAGTTCAAAATGATTTCCCTCAGCATCCTTATGCCATACCTTCAGAGGTATGACTGGCTATGTTCTCTAGACCTCAAGGAGGCTTACACCCTGAGGCTGATCCACACTCACCACAGACAGTATCTGTGCTTTAGAATTCAGCAAATCCACTACGAGTATCAGGTGCTCCCTTTCAGGCTAGGGTCTGCACTGGAGTATTCACAAAATGCATGGCAGTGATTGCAGCATACCTACGTACTTTGGGGCTCTTTGTCTTCTCCTACTTAGACGACTGGCTGATAAGAGAGGAATCCCCAGAGGTCGTAAAATAGTCACTTTCTCGCACCATCACGGTACTCCAAAGTCTAGGCTTTGTGCTGAACTTTCCAAAGTCTCACTTGGTTTCATCCCAGCAACTCGAGTTCATTGGAGTTTTTTTAGACACTCGTCGGGGCCAAGCTTTCCTTCCTCAGGACCACTCTGTTCATCTTGTCGTACTGGCCCTCACCATACAAAGTCAGTGTTGTGACAGCTCAAAATATGCTGCGTCTTCTGGGACACATGGCCTCTACTGTCCATGTCGTCCATTATGCCCACCTGTACAAGAGACAAGTCCATTGGACCCTATCGTGTCAATGGACTCAAGTGACTGGTCATCTCTCAGACAAGATTTGTATCACTTCTCCTCTTGTCAGCTCCTTTCATTGGTGGTGCACCCCCCTAAATGTTCCAGGAGGGTCATCCTTTCAGATGCCTCCACTTCAATGCACTCTAACGATGGATGTTTCCAAGCTAGAATCTGGACAGTCTCGCTACACAGGGCAGTGGACAGCACAGGAATCTCTAATGCAGATCGATCTCCTAGAGCTTCATGCTCTCACCAATGCCCTTCAAGTTTTTCAATCCCAACTTTCAGACAAATGTGCCTTAGTTCAGACAACCAAGTAGCCATGTTCTATGTGAACAAGCAGGGGGAATGGGTTTTTATCCCCTCTGCCAAGAAGCCCTTCGGCTCTTGTCCTTTGCTGTGTTACACCGCTTAGAGGTGGATACGGTGTGTATCTCCCAGGCAAATTCAATGTCCTGGTGGACAGGCTCAGCCGTATCCTACGTCCACACGAGTGGATACAACATCTTGGATTTTCAATATGTGGGGGACCCCCAGAATAGATCTATTTGCCTCCCCAGAGAATGCACATTTTCCGCTTTTTTGCTCAAGGTTTCCCTCCAGACAGTTTGGCAACAGATGCTTTTCTCCTTCACTGGGGCACGGGCCTGCTTTATGCATTCCCACCACCCCACCTGATACCCAAAACTGTCAAACTGCAAGCCAACAAGGACTTCATGATTCAAATAGCCCCTTATTGGCCCCATCAGCCATGGTTTCCTCTGCTGCTTCGTCTAGCACAGACTCCACCCCTCAATTTGGGTCATGTCTCCGACCTTCTCTCTCAGGATCAGGTGCAACTCCTCCACCCCAATCCACAAGCCCTCCTTCTCACAGCATGGCTACTGAAGGCATAAGAACATAAGATATGCCATACTGGGTCAGACCAAGGTCCATCAAGCCCAGTATTCTGTTTCCAACAGTGGCCAATCTAGGTCATATGTACCTAGCAGTTTCCCCAAGGGACACAGGTTCCACAATGCTTGTATTGGTTCAAGCATTGATATCCTGGGTCCCTTCTTAATAATGGTTTATGGACCTTTCCTCCAGGAACTTGTCCAAACCTTTTTTAAACCCAGCTACACTAATAGCCTTTACTACATCCTCCGGTAACAAATTCTAGAGTTTGATTACACGTTGAGTGAAAAAATATTTTCTTTTATTAGTCTTAAATAGTTTACCCTGTAGCTTCATTGCATGTCCCCTAGTCTTTCTATATTCTGATAAGGTAAACAATCGATCTACGTTTACCCGTTCCACTCTGTTCATTAATTTATAGACTTCTATCATATCTCCCCTCAGCCGTCTCTTTTCCAGGTTAAAGAGCCCTAACCTTTTTAGCCTTTCTTCATAGGAGTATCCTTCCAGCCCCTTTACCATTTTGGTGGCTCTTCTCTGATCTTTGATGAACTCAACCTCTCTCCACCAGTCAGGGACATCTTGCTTGCTTCCCGCAAGCCATCTAGCAGACATTATGATGCCTTCAAATGGCGGCAGTTCACTCTCTGCACTTCACAGCAAATTGGCCCTTCTAATTGCCCAGTGGAGCATCTCCTACAATATCTTCCACAGGACTTAAAACGAACTCTTAGGCAGAAATGGTATTGAAATGAACTCTATCACAACCCACTAGATAGGCATCCTAATTTCTCACACTCCTTGGTGCAATGATTCATGCGGGGTCTTCAGCTTTCCAAGCCACCAATCAGACCACCGCCAGTGGCTTGGGACCTCAACGTGGTCCTAGTATAGCTTCTAAAAGCCCTGTTTGAGCCTCTGGCTACCACGTCTCTAAAACTCTTTTCTTGGAAGGTCATCTTCCTTATTGGCCTCACCTCAGCTCGTCACATTAGCGAACTACAAGCTTTGGTGGCAAATCTCCCCCACCCCCCTACACTCGATTCCACCATGACAAAGTGGTTCCTCGTACGCATCTGCACTTCCTTCCAAAAGTAGTCTCAACTTTTCATCTTAACCAATCTGTGATGCTGCTGGTCTTCTTTCCCCGGCCACATGCTTCAAGAGCGAAGCGCAGCGTTGCATTCCTTTGATTGCAAGCATGCTCTTGCTTACTACTTGGACAGAACCAAGGCTTTTAGGAAATCCTCTTAATTATTTATTTCCTTTGACCCAAGCCACTTAGGTCTTCCCGTGTCAAAACGCACACTATCCAATTGGATTGCGTACTGCATTTCTTTTGCCTGTGCTCATGCGGAACTCTCTCTCGGGGGTGATGTTACAGCTCACAACGTGAGGGCTATGGCAACATCAGCCACCAACCTCCGTTCTTCCTCCATAGAGGAGATCTGTCGGGCAGCTACCTGGTGCTCTGTTCACACCTTCGCTGCTCACTACTGCCTTGACAGGGACTCCTGTCAGGATGCTGTCTTTGGCAAGGCTGTTCTTCAGCATCTTTTTGGGACTTGATCACAACTCCTACCATTACACTTCCTTGGCACCTGACTCCTTGCTTCATGCTCCTGCTTGTTGCACTTGAGTCCACTGTGGCCACTTTGTGTCCATACTTTCTTGGCTCTATTTCTGAGCCTCAAAGATGTCTCTTCCATCTGGTGTCTGGGAGCTAGTGAGTCCCATATGTGAAGGCTGTATTCTTGTTTCTGGAGATAGCATAGTTATTCACCTGTAAAAGATGATCTCCGGGAACAACAGGAATCAATCTTCACAATCCACCCTCCTCCTTAGGAGTTGTTGGGTATTCTTTTCCTCTGTTCTCAGTTACAAACTCAACAAAGAAGAGGAGTTAAGAAGGCAGACATGCAGGCGCGGTGGAGTGTTCCCAAAAACTTTCCTATTAGGACAGTGAGGATACCCATATGTGAAGACTGATTTCTGCTGTTCCCAGAGATCACCTGTTACAGGTGAGTAGCTACGCTTTATAAGCATTTTACTTATTTAATAATCTGCAACTCCTAGGTATTTTGTGCTGTGTTTTTAGCCCAATGGAATGGGAAATCTTCAATTTATAAATCATCCAGGCTAAGAACAGGAATTTAAGGCCTCTATTTTAGTATAAGTAACTTTTAAACCCAGTACCCGCTTTATTGCCCAATGTCCATTAATAAATTTGAATTTGTCAGAGTGAGTAGGATGCTGTCAACAGATGTTTTATATTCAGTTGTTCCTCCCCTAATTTCTCCTATGTGTACATGCTTTTTAATCTTCTCATTCAAATGTTTCCGTTGCCAGTGGGAAGAGGTGAGAGACGCACTTGCCTAGTTTCTCCAATTTGAAAAATTATGTTCCCCTATTTATCTTTATTACAGCTGCTGGTTTTTTATTTAGTTCATAAATTAAGACTGAAATCCTTTGTTCTGTAACACTTGGAATAAGCATTCCGAGCTTAATAGGCATAGATCCTCTTTCTTAACACTCGGAATAAGAATTCCCAGTTTACTTTCAAGACTTAGTTATCAGAAGAGGAGGTTTCAACTGTTTGCACTAGAGAGGGCACTGTGCTCTATGGAAGCTATTTTAGAAGGCCTCCTGAGATTTAACACATGTAAATAGCAATTCTAGAAAGCATGCATATTTTGGAATGCTTTTGGGAGCATCCCACAGCGCATGCGTACTGCCTTCCCGCCTCTGTACCTCCCTCACTTCAGTTCTTCGTTTTCCGTGAAGCCGACAGGACGTGTACCCTGTCACCGCAGAAAATTTCCTTTTATTCTTTGTTTTTTTGTGGTCACGTCTGCCTTCATTCGACACCTACCGGTACCGCCAGTGGTTCTTTCGTTTAAAAAAAAAAACAACAAAAAAACCTTGTATTTCTTCAGGGGTCTTTCCCCTGCTTCTGGTGCTAGATGCCATTTTGAGCACTAGGCCCACTTTTCTTCAGGCATGGAGAAACCAGCTAGTGGTTTCAAAAAATGCTCAAAGTGTGGCGGTACCATTTCCATCACCGACACCCATGATTGGTGTCTAAAATGTTTAGGTCCTGAACATTGTCCAACAGAGTGTCTCTCCTGCACAAGGATGACCAAAAAGGGCCTGCAGAATAGAGCTGCAAAATTCTGTACCCTTTTTGCCACTGATACGATGTCACTTGCATCGACCTCCTCCAGGGCTTCATCTTCCTCCCGTGGATCTCAGGTAACTAAACTTAAGTCTTCTAAGACTGGCCGGTCCTCGAAGGATAGATCTCCTTCAAAGTATCGAGATGCCACTGGCGTTGCCCTCGAGGATAGTTCACCGGCAAAACAGCCCCGGCAGGAGTCTTCGGGTTCCAAAGCATTAACGGGGCTCCAGGATATTCAAGAGGCTTCCACCTCTGCAGAACTACTGGTGCTATGTTCTGGGGTCGTAGCTGCTTCCATCGGTACCGACACCCAGGCATCGTCAGGAGCGATGGATAAGAGACTCCTCGCTATTGAACACAGTCTAGCGTCCCTCTTAGCAGCTTCGGTACCGCTAAGACCGCTACAGACGGTTCAACAGGTATCAGTACTGACATCAGTACTGGTACCAACAGTACCTGCTTCGATAGGACTGCTTCCCCCCCATGCCGAGTCTTGAGTCTCGTCTCCGGGTATCGGGGATCAGGAACTGAGACATTTCGGTACCGACTTCGAGCAGTCCTGAAGTTGAAAAAGAGCAAACCCAACTATTGAAGGACTCTGATCTGAGTCACGGCACAAGCTGTTTGCTTCCTAGAAAATCAGGGCAAGGTCTCCTCAATTCTTTAAGCCTGATCCTCCTAATAGTAAGGGAAAAGAGATGGACAACACAGGGGTTCAAATCAATCTGAAAACTTTCAGAGGAAACAAACGGGGATCGGTGAACCGACACAGTTTTCTCCTGTGGTTGATTCAAAGATCTGCTCTCTGAAGCCGTCTTTTATTAGGGTATTTTAAGGAAATAACATAGTTCTAATCATAGACATAAAATGCACATTGTCACTAGAATTCTTTCACAGAACAAGGACTTAAAATAAACAATCTTTGCTTAACTATAACTAAATTTACTTGAGTTGTAGAAATTATGCTATAACCTATAGTTAGAATTGTTACAGAACATTGCTGGTTTAGCATAAATATATTTCTCTTAGAATGATTACAGAGTTGCTATGACTATATGTCTGTCTTTATTTAAAGCATTGAGTGAAAAGCTAAACACATGAGTGTCTGATTATCTTCAGAGTTCATTCAGTTAGCACATATTAGAGATCTGTATCACGAAAATCATAGGCCTTTTCAATTATACCCTGAAGATTTTGGTACCTCACTACCTGTCCATCCTCACATATGGGAAAACCGACAATTGCTCAAGAGCGTGTAGTTTGGAAGGATGTATCCTTGAGGGATACCAGAAGTTAGGGCATCCTGACAGAGGTTCCAATAAAGATAAAAGTAACCCAGATGCCGTTAAGTATAGAGCTAAGAGATTCCAAATTAGCCCTATCACGTGATAACCAGATTAATATAAATAAAATAGTCTCTAAAATGCCTGTATGCAAATACTAGAAGTCTTTAAAAAAAAAAAGTAAAGTTAGAGAGTATATAGCACTAAATGAAAGGTTAAATATAATTGGCATCTCAGAAACCTGGTGGAAGGAGGACAGCCAATGTGACACACTACAAACTATCACAATGATAGAGCACAACCCCTTCACCAATTTGATCTACCTTATCTTAAAAAGGGCATTGAGTCACACAGGATTAAAGTTTTGTGGGAAACAAAATACACTATAGAATCTCTATGAATAAAAATTCCATATAAAAAGGGGAAGGCAGTAGCAGTGGGGATGTATTACCAGCCGCCTGGCCAGAATGATCAGATGGATAATGAAATGCTAAAAGAAAGCAGGGAAGCTAACAAATTACAACACAGTAATACTGCGATAATTGAAATCACCCATTATTGAGTGGTTCAGTGTCACAGCAGGATATGCTAGGGAGAGAAAGTTTCTAGATGAAATTTGACAGCTTCTCCTCTTGTTGGTTCATGAACCAACTGCCCCAAGAAGCAAGTTTGGACCTAATCCTTAGTGGAACATAAGATCTGGTGCAATAGTGAACATAGCATGATTACATTTGATTTAATAAATGGAGGAAGGGACAGCAAGGAAACCCACAGTACTAGCTTTTAACTATCAAAAGGGAGACTATGATAAAATGAAGGAAATAGTTAAATAAAACTAAAAAGGAGCAGCTGCAAAGGTTAAAGATTTACATCAAGCATGGCTGTTTAAAAATACTATCTTGGAAGCCCAGACCAGATGTATTCCATGCTTTATGAAACGTGGAAGGAAGGTCAAACTGCCAGCATGGTTTAAAGGTGAGGTCAGAGGGGCTGTTGCAGCCAAAAAAAAGTATCTCTCAGGAAATGGAAGAAGGAGCCAAATGACACACAGGGAAACAACATAAGCACTGGCAAGTTAGATGCAAGACATTGATAAGGCAGGCAAAGAGAGAATTAAAAAAATAAGCTTTTGTGGAAGCAAAAATGCATAATAAAAAAAACATTTTCAAGTACGTTTGTAGCAAAAAAAACCTGCGAGAGTCAATTGTACCATTAAATGATAGAGGGGTAAGAGGGGCACTAAGGGAAGACAGATCTATAGCGGAGAGATGGAATATCTCGTCCAAGAAGAATACAGCACAACCATGGACCCAGAATCCCAACCACCCTAGTAATATACTTTCAGAACAACCTTATTTATGCACTGTTAACAAATCTTTGGTCACAGTAGACTGTCATAAACGTTAAATAACTCCACCCTTTATTTACACTGTAAATAGTTCAGAGTTACTATTTATGTTACTGTTATACTGTTTAGTTCCTTGTACAACAGAGTGCTTCCTAAGGCTCTGTTAAATTTGTTGGTTATCTGTAAACAGCTTTGAATGGTAGAAAGGCAGTATAAAAAGTTTATGAATAGTATTTATTTTATTTAATCTGTGAACTATCATTAAAATCATCTGTAGTACCTGAAGATTGGAGAATGGCCAGTGTAACGCCAATTTTTAAAAAAGGTTCTAGGGATGATCCAGGAAACTACAGACCAGTGAGCCAGTGAGTACCGGGAAAAATGTTAAAAACCATTATAAAGAATACAATTACTGAACATGTAGATAGGCATAGTTTAATGGGAGAGAGCCAACATGGATTTAGCCAAGGAAAGTCTTGTCTTGCTAATATTTTTTGAAGGTGGGAATAAACGGGTAGATAAAGGTGAGCCGGTTTATATAGTGTATTTTATTTATTTAACAGGTGTTATTGTACCGCTTTATCATTTCAGTCAAAGTGGTTTACATTGGAACTTAAACTTGGTAATGTACATTAAACAGGGACATAGAATTTTCTGAGGCAATGGAGGGCATCAAAGTTATCTGAATTTTCAGAAAGCCATTGACAAAGTCCCTCATGGAAGACACTTAATGGAATTAAAAAGTCATGGGATGGGAGGCAGTGTACTATTGTGAATCAGGAACTGGTTAAAAGATAGCCCTATTCTCTGCATTCTAAATGGCCAATTTTCTCAATGGAGAAAGGTGAATAGTGGAGTACCCCAGGGATCTGTGCTGGGCCCGCTGCTTTTTAACATATTCATAAATGACCTTGAAATGGGAATAAGGTGATCAAATTTGCAGATGACACAGAATTATTCAAAGCTGTTAAAATGCAAGAGGACTGTGAAAAATTGCAAGAGGACCTTGATTAACTGGAAGACTTGACGTCGAATTGGCAGATAAAATTTAGTGTGGACAAGTACAAAGTTATGCACCTAGGAAAGAACAACCCAAACCACAGTTACATGATGCAAGGTTCCACATGAACCACCATCTAGGGAAAAGATTTAGGTGTCGTCATGGATAATATATTGAAACCCTCGGCCCGGTGTGCAGCAGCAGCCAAGAAAGCAAATACAATGCTAGGAATCGAAAGGAATGGAGAATAAAACCAAGGATGATATATGAGATGTGATCAAAAAGTATCAAGACTTGTGTAGCTGTATAACAATACATTGCACCATGATGCTATTAAGCATCCAGTGACCTAGTTATGTGCTGTGCAGTGTAGCATGGCTGCAGCACACCTATACTTTTTTTAATCACATGATGTTTGGTATTGTGTAAAAGCAGTTAATCAGATTTATGATTGAAAAAAATTGAACAGCGAATTTGCATTAATTTCTGCCACAAATTTGGAGATTCGTGCAAAGAAACTTATGACTAGTTACAGCAAATGTATGGCGATGAGTGCATGAGTCATGCTTGAGTTTGATTGGTACAAATATTTCCAAGAGGGCCACTAAAGTGTTGACGGTGGCGAACGTTCTGGAAGGCCATCCACGAGCAGGAATGAAGATTAAGTTGAAGCAGTGCATGCTGCAATACACAAATTGTTTGATTGTCAGGGAGCTTGCTGAGGGTATGGACATCTGTTTCAGGTTGGTACAGCCCATTTTTGTTGTGGATTTGGGGATGAGATGTGTGCCTGCAAAATTTGTGCTAAAACTCCTGTCCCCTGACCAAAATGATAGACTGCAGCCAGGGAGGAGTTGGAATGCATTGAAAATGACTCTGATTTCATCAGAAGGATTATTACTGATGATGAATCATGGGTTTATGGTTATGACCTGGAAACTAAGGCTCAATCCTCGCAGTGAAAGACTCCAGACTCTCCCAGACCCAAGGAAGCCCATCACGTGAGGAGAAATGTCAAGGTCATGCGCACAGTTTAGTTTGATTACCAGGATATTGTTCATCATGAGTATGCTCCAAAAGGCCAAACCATAAATAAGGAGTACTACATCCAAGTTCTGAGATATGCAGTTCGTCATAAGAGGCCAGAGTTGCAAAGGAATGGTGAATGGTTGCGTTATCACCATAACGCCCCAGCTGACGCATCGCATCTTGTCCAACAGTTCTTGGCCAAACACCAAATCGAGCAAGTCCATTAGCCTCCATACTTGTCTGACCTCACACCCTGTGACTCTTTCTTGTTTCCAAAATTGAAATTATCACTGAAAGGAAGGAGATTCAATAGCTTGGCGACCATTAAGTAAAATGTGATACTGCAGCTTCACAACATAACGAAAGAGGCATTTCCAGTAGTGGCAGGAACTCTGGAGGAAAAGTGTTATCTCCAGGAACAAGCAGGAATGAGTCCACATATGGGTATCGTCGGTACCGACGGAGCCTGCGCAGGAACGCTCCCCAGCTTCCAAAAGAAAAGCTTTTGGGAGCATCCCACAGCGCCTGCGTGCTGCCTTCCCGCCTTTCCCAACTACCTCTCTCCAGTTCTTTTCCGCGGAGCCAGCAGGTCGTGTTTCCTGTCACCGCTGAAGAATTTCTTATTTTTCTTTTATTTTTCTTTAGTCGTGTGCCTGCCTTCTCGATTCCGGACCGGTACCACCGGTCTTTTTTCTTTCTTTAAAAAAAAAAAAAAACAACTTCTACACTCTTCAGTGCATTTTTTTCTTCTGGGGCCTTAGGCCTACAGAGATAATTTTCCTCATGGAAAAACACGCCTCCGGGTTTAAAAAGTGCACGAAGTGCAGTAGCACTATTTCTGTCACTGACACCCATGACTGGTGTCTAAAATGTTTAGGTCCTGACCACTCCATTGCGGATTGTGAGTCCTGTTCCATGATGTCTAAGAGAAGGTTACAGAATCGTGCAGCCAAGCTCAGTGTCCTGTTTCCCTCCGATGCAGCTTCTGTGGCATCGACGTCTTCCAGGGCTGCTTCTTCATCCCATGGATCTCAGGTAACCAAACTTAAATCTGGCCGGTCCTCAGAGTTCATCTCCCTCTAAGTATCGATATGCCCCCGGGCTTACTCTTGAGGAATCCACACCGGCAAAATTACCCCGGCGGGAGGCTGTGGCTTCCAAAGCACTACCTATGGGGTCACAGGCTGACATCGATGGCTCGGCCTCGACCGATCACCTGTTACAATGTTCTGGGGTACTGGCGGTCTCCACCGGTACCGACATCCAGACATTGGTGGCATCAAGGGATCAGAATATTCTGACCATGCAGCGTGCCATCACGGCATTCATACAAGCTGCGACACCTACGGTACTGCAACAAACTTCGTTGTCGGTACCTGTACCGATTCCGGTACCGGACCCGATACCAGTACCGCTTGCATCAACATCAGCATCGACGGCAGCAGTACGCTATCCAGTGATACCCATCAGTACCGACCCGGTACCGATTACTCCTGATGTCGATACCTCCCGGTACACGTATCGGGCTCCACGAGAGCATCCAGACAGTCAATACTTCGATTCCTCTGAAGACTCTGATTCTTCAGAGGCCTCAATTGAAGCATCGGGGATCCTTCCTCAGGAACCCTCTTCTCCAAAAAGGAGAATGTCTCCTCCTGAAGACTTGTCTTTTCAGGACTTCATTAGGGAGGTGGCCAAAGGCCTGTCCATCTCAGTGACCTCTGAAACTGAACCTAGAGCCAAAATATTAGATATCCTACAATATCCTAAGGCTTCTAAAGAGGCAGCCACCTTACCAATACATGAGATTCTTTATGATCACATGTTGGGCATATGGGAGACTCCTCTTTCCACCTCCCCTCATTCCAGAAGGTTGGACACCATGTATCGTGTTCCTCCTTGTCCTGGGTTTCATAAGACTCAGCTTCCTCACCACTCCATTGTGGTAGAGTCTGCAATGAAAAAGATCAAGAGTACAAAAGGCACTCCTCTGCTCCTCCAGGAAGAGAATGCAGAACTCTAGATGCCTTTGGTAGGAAAATCTTCCAGGCCCCCGTATGCTTGTAGCCAGAATCAACTCCTATAGTCTCTTTATGGGGATGTTTCTCAAAGAAGTTACAGATCATCTGCAAACCTCCTCCTTTTATGTCAGAAGATAAGAGAGAAGAATATATCACCTGGCTTAAACATGCACAGGATGTATCCAAGTTTTCCAACCGTGCAGCCTTTGACTCTTTTGAGGGGGCCAGTAGAGCCTCGGCTATTGCCATAGGTTCACGCAGAGTTGCTTGGTTGCAAGCCTCTGATTTGGAATCCTGGGTACAGAATGGTCTAGGTAACCTTCCCTGTACAGGCAAAAACCTGTTTGGCAAAGATTGGCAAGCAAAGGCCAACCAGATGGATGCTGAAAATTCTGCTTTAGATAGACTTTCAAAGTCTACTACTGCTCCTTTTAAAAAGAGGTGGTTCAAAAAAGGATCTTTCCCAAAGAAAGGGAAATTTTCTTCTTATGGTCAGGCCTCTTCTCAAGATCGTTTTGCTACAAAGAGACAGCAACAACCAAAACAGGCCAAAACCCAGGCTGCGAGGACTGCTACGGCCCAACAGCCTCAGCCTCCTCAGGGCCTTTGACTTTCCACTAGAGAACTTAGCCTTTCTGGCTCTAGAACATCCAGAGCCTCTCACCATCCCAGGAAGGTTAGCTCACTTTGCTCCCAGATGGGAACAAATCACAGCAGAGCAGTGGACCCTCTCCATCATAAGGGAAGGGTACAAACTTCATTTCTTAAACCTTCCTCCTCACACCATGGTGAAACAGTTCAATTCTCCAACATCTCTCCTCAACCTTCTAGGTCAAGAGATTGCTACCCTTCTTGCCCAAGGGGCAATAGAAGAAGTACCCTTTCTTCAACAGGGCTCAGGGTTCTACTCCCCCTATTTTCTCATTCCAAAGAAAACGGGGGGCTACAGACCCATATTAGATCTCAGAGAATTGAACAAGTTTCTGTGCAAGGAGAAATTCAAGATGACTTCTCTCGGAACTCTCCTTCCATACCTCCAGAGTCAGGACTGGCTTTGTTCTCTAGATCTCAAGGATGCGTACACCCATGTTCTCATCCATCCAACACACAGAAGATTCCTTCGCTTCCTTTACCAAGGAAAGCACTACCAATACAAAGTGCTTCCTTTCGGTCTGGCCTTTGCTCCAAGAGTGTTCACAAAATGCATGGCAGTAGTAGCTGCATTCCTGCGCACTCTAGGAATATTTGTATTCCCATATCTGGACGACTGGCTCATCCGAGCTCCATCCCAGTCAGAGGCCCAGACTTCCCTGGCCTGCACAAGGCGTGTTCTTCAGTATCTGGGACTGGTAATCAACATTCCAAAATCCCATCTCACCCCTACTCAGTCTCTAGAGTTCATAGGGGCCTTACTGGATACCAAAACTGCAAGGGCCTATCTTCCCCAGGCCCGTTGCCTACGCTTGGTGCAGTTAGCCTCCCAGATTCAGTTAACATCCCATTTAACTGCTCGAGAGATGTTGCAACTCTTAGGCCACATGGCATCCACGGTGCATGTGGTTCCCTATGCTCACCTTCACATGAGAGCGGCTCAGTGGACCCTATCCACCCAATGGACCCAGGCATCAGGTTGCCTGTCAGACAAAATAGCAACCTCCAGTCGCCTATTTTGCTCCCTCCACTGGTGGAAGTCCACTCAGAATCTTTTACTGGGGTCCCCCTTTCAACAGGTGTTACCCCAAGCAACCCTTACAACAGATGCCTCTCCAAAGGGTTGGGGGGGGCTCATCTACAAGATCTCTCGACCCAGGGCATCTGGTCTCCACAAGAGACATCTCTTCATATCAACCTCTTAGAGCTCAGAGCAATCTTTCTGGCTCTGAGTCTTCCACACCCTGCTCAGCTACAAGACAGTCCTCATCCACACGGACAACCAGGTAGCCATGTTCTACGTGAACAAGCAGGGAGGGACTGGCTCTGTCGCTTTGCAACGAAGCTCTGAGATTGTGGGCCTTTGCCAGAGAGCATCAAATCCATCTCATGGCAGTGTATAAGAACAGATATGCCATACTGGGTCAGACCAAGGTCCATCAAGCCCAGTATTCTGTTTCCAACAGTGGCCAATCTAGGTCATACGTACCTAGCAGTTTCCCCAAGGGACACAGGTTCCACAATACTTGTATTGGTTCAAGCATTGATATCCTGGGTCCCTTCTTAATAATGGTTTATGGACCTTTCCTCCAGGAACTTTTCCAAACCTTTTTTTAAACCCAGCTACACTAACAGCCTTTACTACATCCTCCGGTAACAAATTCCAGAGTTTGATTACACGTTGAGTGAAAAAATATTTTCTTTTATTAGTCTTAAATAGTTTACCCTGTAGCTTCATTGCATGTCCCCTAGTCTTTCTATATTCTGATAAGGTAAACAATCGATCTACGTTTACCCGTTCCACTCCGTTCATTAATTTATAGACTTCTATCATATCTCCCCTCAGCCGTCTCTTTCAGGGGTTCAAAACTCTTGGGCAGACAGACTCAGTCGAGTTCTGCTTCTGCACGAATGGTCCCTCCATGGGGACCAGATAGCCAGGATTTTTCGGATTTGGGGTACCCCAGACATAGACCTGTTTGCAAGTCCGTGGAATGCCAAACTTCCCAGGTTCTGTTCCAGGATTCCATGTCAGGTAGTTCAGGCCAGGGATGCCTTGCTCCTTCATTGGGGGCAAGACTTCCTCTATGCCTTTCCACCTATTCCCCTCATCCCCAAGACTCTGTTCAAGCTTCAGAGAGACAAAAGGGTCTATGATCCTCATAGCACCGCTTTGGCCATGCCAAGTGTGGTACCCTCTACTTCTGCATCTCTCTCAAGCTCCCTCCCTAGACCTGGGGTCTGCTCCAGATCTCCTCTCCCAGGAGGAGGGAACCTTGTGGCACCCAAATCCTCAGTCTCTTCATCTCAGGGCCTGGTTGCTGAAGGCCTAGACCTTCAAGATTTACACTTTTCTCAGCAAGTAAAGGATATCCTTCATGCTTCCAGAAAGCCTTCCACCAGACGTTCATATGCTTTTAAATGGAAAAGGTTTTCCATTTGGTGTGGAGAGAAGGGTCTCAACCCTCTTGCAATACCTTTGAATTCTTTACTAGACTATTTGCTGCATTTATCCCATGCAGGCCTTAAAACAAATTCAATCAGAGTCCATTTGAGTGCTATTGCAGCATCCCTTAAGCCTCTAAATGGACAACCTATTTCCTCTCATCCTCTTATAGCAAGATTCATGAGAGGCCTTCTTTTGACTAAACCTCCCATTAGACCACCTCCAGTGGCATGGGACTTGAATCTGGTTCTTGGCCAGCTTATGAAGCCACCCTTTGAGCCCTTAGCCACTACCTCCTTGAAATTCCTTTCCTGGAAGGTTATTTTTCTCACTGCAGTCACCTCAGCTCGCCGTATCAGTGAGTTGCAAGCTTTAGTGGCTAATCCTCCTTATACAAGGTTCCATCATGACAAGGTAGTCCTCAGAACTAATCCACACTTTATGCCTAAAGTGCTCTCACCTTTTCATCTGAACCAGGAGGTGTATTTACCTGTCTTTTTTCCAGGACCTCATGCATCAAGTGCAGAGAGGAATCTTCATACCCTGGATTGTAAAAGAGCACTTGCTTTCTACTTACAAAGGACACAGCAACATAGAAAGTCCTCTCAACTTTTTGTTGCTTTTGATCCTTCTCATTTAGGACTTCCAGTCTCTAAGAGAACTCTGTCCAATTGGATTGCTCAGTGTATTTCCTTCGCCTACCAGAGTAAGAACCTTTCTCTGGAGGGCCATGTCACAGCTCACAATGTGAGGGCCATGGCAACGTCTATGGCTCATCTAAACTCTGTGTCCATCGACCAAATCTGTCGAGCGGCCACCTGGGCATCGGTTCATACCTTCACAGCCCATTACTGCTTGGACAAGGACTCCCGCCGGGATGCCTTGTTTGGTCAGGCTGTTCTCAAACACCTGTTCCATACCTAATCAACTCCTACCCTCCATCCCTGACTGGATGCCTGAGATTCATGGGTGGAGGTGGAGCCCTTCCCAGGGACTCACAAGCTGAGTGATCTCCCAGGCATCTCTAGCTGGGGAGTCCCCATATGTGAAGACTCATTCCTGCTTGTTCCTGGAGATAGCACAGTTACTTACCTGTAACAGGTGATCTCTGGGAACAGCAGGAATAAGTCTTCACAACCCACCCACCTCCCCTAGGATTTGTATCTCTATCTTTCCTTTCCCTCTCTCTTTGTCTCAGCTTTAAAACTTGAACTGGAGAGAGGCAGTTGGGAAAGGCGGGAAGGCAGCGCGCAGGCGCTGTGGGATTCTCCCAAAAGCTTTCCTTTTGGACGCTGGGGAGCGTTCCCGCGCAGGCTCCGTCGGTACCGACGATACCCATATGTGAAGACTTATTCCTGCTGTTCGCAGAGATCACCTGTTACAGGTAAGTAACTGCTTTATCAGAACGGGACTGTTTGTTTTTGAAGCAGACTAAATGCAATAACTGTCAGTGTTATACTCTTGTGTTATTGTACAAGTCTCGATACATTTTGATAGCACCAAATGGTGCCTCTGTATCGTTTCATGGTGTGACTGCACCTTGAATATGGTATGCAGTTCTGGTCACCATAGTAGTTGATGATCTGTACCACATTTAGCTCCAGGTTTTGTCTTTGTTGATGTTATAAAGCTTTTCTATCGTTGACTTCCACCGATGTAGTCAATTTGATTTTTGTACAATCCATTGGGTGAAGTCCATGTGTACTGTCGCTGCTTGTGTTGCTGGAAGAATGTGTTTGAGATGAATAGATTGTTGATCTTCCGGAATTCTATCAGTCTTTCTCCAGCTTCATTATGCATACCACACTGAGAATCAGTGCCACTTGAAGGCGTATGCTCTTCTAATGGAGTCCTTACGAGAGGCCAGAAGAATCTCTTTCATGTCCTATATGAGATTGAAGGGAGCTAATGCTACCCTTCCGGCAGCCAAGCCATGAGTGAGAAGGACCCTAGATTGAGGTGCAGGAGAGAGCCCTGCTCCTGTGAGAGTAGCCTGGAGCTCAGCCCAGGGGAATCAGCAGTGCTGCCAATAGGGAGAGGAGCAGCAGGAACCAGGGTTGCCTGGGCCACCGAAGGGCTATCAGCACTAACGATTCTCTGTTGCTCTGGACCTTGAAAAGTGTCTTGGCTACCAGTGGTGTTGGTGGGAAGGCGTACATATGAGGCCTTCTGTCCACAGGATGAGGAGCACATCCGTTGCCACCCGGGATGGGTGCAGCTGGCGCGAGCAGAATCTGGGCAGCTGCGTTGTGTCTGGGCTGGCAAACGGGTCCATTGAGGGGATGCCCCAGAGATGGAACAGCTGTAAGGCTACCACTGGATCCAGGCACCACTCATGCAGCTGGAGGACCCTACTCAATTTGTCCGCCAGGGCATTGTCCTGACCCAGGAGGTACACTGCCCTTGGGAGCATCCCTCTGTCTGCAGCATAGGAGCAGAGGGCTACCACCTCCTGGCAGAAGGGATATGAACCTGTATCTCCCTGTTTGTTCATGTAAAACATTGAGACTTGATTGTCGGTCTGAATCAGCACCGAGTAGTGGTGGAGTTGGTGGCAGAAGGTTCAGAGGGCTAGGTATATTGCCAGGAGTTTTAGCAGGTTGATTTGCAACTGCGATTCCTCCTGGGACCAGCAGCTTTGCATCCGAAGGCTCCTACAGTGTGCTCCCCAGCCCATTAGCGAGGTGTCCTTGGTGAGGACCACCTGGGGTTTGGGTGCCTGGAAGGCCATCCTGGCCTGAAGGTGGCATGGATTCTCCCACCATCCAAGGGAGTCTGTTAGTTGACAGGTCACCTTCACTCTGTCCCTGAGCCTGCCTGTGGCTTGATTCCACTGAGAGCAGAGGCACCAATCGGTTTCCCTCGTGTGCAGGTGGACATATGGGGGGGGGTCAGGTGAACCATGGAGGCCATGTGTTTTAACAGAATAGGAGCCGCGCAGGTAGTGTCCAGCATTGGTGTACCTCTGAGCTAACTCCCTGAGGTGTTCTGACCTTTCCTGGAGGAGGAAGGCTTTGCCTGAAGGATATATAGTTTCACTCCTATGAACTCTAGGCACTGAGCCAGAGTGAGGTGGGATTTTGGGTAGTTTATGACAAGCTCCAGGTGCTGCAGGGCATTGATGGTGCGCCCAGTGCACTATCAGTGCTTTGAGCTCCACTCTGGATACCACAATTGCTCCACCATTACCTACTCCCCTCTCATAAGAAACATCCTTGGTATCATTCCAGTCTCTATCTTTTGCACTCCCAGCTACACAGGGCCAAAAGACGCTGGCATAAACTTCACACTCAGGATTCCCTCAAAAGTTTTAAAGAACTGCTGACTTACTATCGAGCAAGTATTATGTCTACAAAAAAAGGAGTTCTCTAAAAGCATCCTGTCCTCTTCAAATCACACTAAAACAGTTATACTCTGTAGATTCTAACCTACTTCATTTACATAATCCCTCTATCTTATTTACGGCTCCATCGACTGAACAACTAACTGCTTGCTTCAGTTCTAAAGTTACCGATATACAACATGATCTTCTGGTTGGACTACCTACCCCATCTGAATTCTCAATTATGAACATGCTTTGTGATCCTAATTTTCTTTCCCTGTCCTCACACATTTCTGATTCACTTACTCACTGCTGGAACACCTTCAATCCTATTTCTTTGCACTGTTTAACTAAAGCAATTTAAGTTTTCCAAGAAAGCCACATGCCCTTTTGATTCCCTTCCTTTTTCCTGGCTAACCACCACTTCTTTTGCTTTACTTTCTCCTATCCTATTTATTATCAACAATAATCTTATTCTCCAGGAACAAGCAGGAAGTCTGTTCTCGCATATGGGTGACATTGGCACCAACGGAGCCTGCACGGAGCATTTCCCCAGCTTTCAAAGAAAGCCTTTGGGATATGCTACCATGCATGTGTGGTCCCCTTCCTGCCCAAGGGTGCCATCTTGCTCAATCTCCTTTTTTTCATGGAGTCCAACGGATGTCGGTCCAGTTTCCATAGAAAAAATCTTTGCTAAATATCCTTAGTTTTTTCCTGGTTTGCGTACCAGTTCCTCTTCACGCCTTGAGCCGGCAGCAAAGTCAATGCTGTTCTCTGCTCCTTTTCCCTTTTTTTGATCGAGGCTTTCCTTGATCAGCATTTGTGAACTTTTGGCCGGGTGCTTCCCACCATGTCTCCTGGTGGGTTCAAAAAATGTGACTGCTGCAGTCAAACTGTCAGTGACCGACACCCATGACTGCTTCCTACGCTTCCTGGGACCCCAGACCATGACAGCACCTCCTGCGATCTGTGCCAGGCCATGATGCCTAAAACCAACAAGAAGAGGTCTGAGTTGCAGGAAAAACTGTTCCCCAAGTCCAACTCGGCCCTGGCCTCCCTGACTCCTAGTTCCAAGCCCAGCATTTCCTGTGAGTCCCAAGCATCCTTGGAGTCCTGCAGCAGCTCCTCTGAGAAGACCTCATACCCTGAGAAAAAGAAGAAAAAGTCCACCAAGGTTGCACTGGAGAAACCTGGTAAAACTGCCAGGAGGGACTCGGGCGGCTCTGAGAAGTGCCCTGCCAAAGTTCTCATAAAGGATTCCTTGGCCAGTGGAGAACATGCAAAGTTCCTCGAGGCTTTAGTCCTCATCGAGGACGCACTCACAAGAGTGCCAGTGCCTGGCCTGAGATCCTCAATGCCTGCACTGAAATCTGTGGAGCCTTCTGGCTTGGAAACCAGAATGGTGGCCGTGGAGCAGAATATCATTGCTGTCCTTGCCCTGCAGCAGGCAGTGATAGCTAGTTCATCCACATCATCTGCCCTGACAACCAGGCCCCCGACTGTGGGGGGGGACTCCTTGGTGGTCGAGCTAAGCTCAACACCACCAGCTCCAGGTAAGCCCTCTGCGCTGGTCCCAATCCTCGGGCATCCGATCCTCCCCGGCTAGTTTCTGCTATATGGACCCAAGGTCCTCCGCACGCCACCGACACCTTGATGCTGGCCTCAAGGCAATGAGTCTCAGGGCCTCAGATTTGTTGTCACCACTCGACTCCGAGTGGGAGACCGATGATGAGGCATCCCTGGAGACTAAATGGCACCGAGACATCCCCTCATATCTGTCTTCCCCAGTGCCACTCCCTTCTGGAGGATATAGCCTTCCATGACTTTGTCAAGGACATGGCCAGAGCCCCCTCTATGCAGACTGAGGCGGAGGAGAACCTGTGCACCAAGGAGTTGGAGATCCTCCAATACAGTCTCCACCCAAGGAAACCCTCACGGTGCCCGTGCAGCCAATTCTCAAGCGGCTACTGCTCAGAATGTGGGAGACACCGACGTCTGTACCAGTGATGAGCCGGCGCCTTGACACTATGTACTGCACCCGGAAGGGCCCAGGGTTCCACAAATCCCAGCTCCCACATAACTCCATAATTGTGAGTCCACCATGCCAAAACGTAAGAGTCAAAAGACCCACTCTGTTCCCCCTGGAAGGGAGGCCAAAGCCCTTGATGCCTTCAGTCGCAAGAGTTACCAGGGCTTGATGCTGGGGTGCCATATCCAAGCCTATGAATTTTATATATAGGTATGTACTTAAAGGCTCTATCCCAGGAGCTGTTGGGGTTTTCAGATGGCCTTGTCAGGGAAACCCTCCAACGATTGCAGTCCCTTACCTCGGGGATGAAGGACTGCTCCAAATTCTTCTCCTGAGCAGCCTACAACTACTTCGAGTCAGTGACTCGGGTCGCAGCAGCCAGCATCAGCGCCCGAAGCCAAGCCTGACTGCAGTCTTCTAACATTGAGCAATGGATCCAAGACAAGCTACTAGATGTCCCCTGCACCGGGGCGAACCTATTTGACAAATTCATGGCCGACAAGGTGGCTGAGATTGAGGCTGACGTGGTGACATGCTAGAGACTCTCTAAAAAGACATCATCCCTTCCCCACAGGAAACCAGTGGGGGAAAGACCCCTTTTTCCAAGGAAAAAGGGTCCTTTCCCACATTCACCCACTACCAGCCCTTCTTGGGCCAGCAACAAGATTCTCACCGTAAGAGGCAAGACCACGGTGCTCCAAAGGTGAAAACACTAAAGCCTCAGGCCCCAGCTCCCACCCAACCTGGGGGAGCTTTTGACTCCCCGGGGCAGGACCTCCCCTGCCCCTGGAGACCTTCACAGGCCACAGGGTGGTGCCTAGTGCTCTTTGCCCAAAGATGGGCCAATGTCACCTCAGACCAGTGGTAATGGAAGGATACCTCCTCCACGTACAGCAAATACCATCCAGGTTCTTCCCAGGAGAGCTGGTATGACCCCTCTTTCACCAGACTCTTCTACTCACAGAGCTCGCAGGCCTGATCAGGGAAAACGCAGTAGAGCCTGTACCCAAAAAGCTGTGGGGAAAGGTCTTCTACTCCATGCCCTTCCTTGTCCCAAAGAGAACTTGGGGGCCTCTGGCCCATACTAGACCTGCAAAACGTACAGGTTTCTGATGAGGGAGAAGTTCAAGATGCTCTCTTGAAACGCTGTTGCCTTACCTCCACCAGGGAGATTGGCTGTGCTCCATAGATCTAAAGGATTCATACACACACATCCTAATCCATTCCTACCAGTACAGGGTACTACTCTTTGGCCTGGCCTCCTTGCCAAGGGTCTTTACCAAATGCCTGGTGGTGGTGGCCTCCCACCTGCGCCTACAAGGGGCCTTCGTCTTCCCCTACCTAGTTGACTGGCTAATCAGGGGCAGCACAGCTGCAGAGGCCAGTCAGTCGGCAGAACATGCGTCCCTCCTGTAGCACCTGGGGTTCATCATAAACTACTCTAAATCCCATCTTACTCCAGCCCAAAATCTGGAGTTCATAGATGCTCAGCTTGACATGCTACAAGTCAAGGTGGTCCTCCTCAGAGATAGGGCAAAATGCCTCAGACAACTGGCAGGAGAGGTACAACATTGCCGGTCCATGCCGGCTCGTCGTCTCCTCCGCCTACTGGGCCATATGGCCTCTACGGCCCACATAACACCCTCAGCCCACTTGCACATGCGGACAGCTCAGTGGTGCTTCTGCTCACAGTGGACCCAAGCCACAGGCAGGCTATGGGACAGGGTCAGGGTTACCCACCAACTGGCGGAATCCCTCAACTGGTGGCAAAACCTCTGCCACCTTCGGGCAGGAATGCCCTTCCAAGCACCCACACCTCAGGGAACCCTGACCACGACACCTCCTCTCTAGGTTGGGAGCGCATTGTGGGGACCACCGCACACAAGGCAGCTGGTCCTAGGAGTTGCCGCTCCTACAGAGGAGAGAGCTCAGTGCGATCTTCCTAGCCCTACATGTGTGGAAAGGACAGAGAACCCACACTGGGCTGAAGTCTAACTCAGTGAGGGTACATCTGAGTGTGATAGCCACTCACCATCACCCTGTTGAGGGAAAACCCCTTTTGGGCCAGCCCCTGGTCTCCAGGTTTCTCTGGGGCATCCTGTTAACCAAGCCCCTCTCTGCCCTCTGGCAGCAAAGTGGGACCTCAATGTGGTGCTCTCCCAGCACACCAAACCGCTATTCGAGCCCCTAGTCACTTGCCACTTGCCACCTGCGGTACCTGTCTTGGAAAGTGGCCTTCACGTCCACTTGAAGAGTGAGTGAACGCCATGCTCTGGTGGTAGATCTACCATATACAAGGTTCTAAAAGAACAGGTAGTGCTCCACACACACCCCAAATTCCTCCTGAAGGTGGTATCAACTTTCCGCCTCAACCAAGAGGTGGTCCTCCCCACCTTCTTCCCATGGACTCAAGCCAGCAGGGAGGAACTTGTACTTCATACATTGGATTACAAACGGGCCCTGTCCTTCTACTTATAGCGGACCCAGGCCCAGGCCCATCGCAAAGCTCCTAAGCTTTTCGTGTCTTATGACCCCATCAGACTGGGGCTCCCTGTGACTACGCAAACTGTCCACTTGGATGGCAAACTGTATTGCGGATTGCATTGCCCTTGCCTATGAGTGAGCTTGCCTCTCCCTTGAGATTGGATCACAGTGCATCATGTGAGGGCGCTGGCCATGTCGGTGGCCAACCTCAGCTCAGTGCCGGTGACGGAGATCTGCAAGACCACCACATGGTCTTCAGTTTATATGCTCGCAACTCACTATTGCCTGGAGAGTGAGTCCCACAGGGATAGTGCATTTGGCCAGGCAATACTGTGTAATATTCTCAGGTTGTAGGCAACTCCTGTCCTCCGACCCTTCTGTGTTCAGGCTACCAAAGTGATAGTGTTGCTGGATGCTAGGGTCTTGCAGTGTCTCAGTGGGGACTTGCCATCTGCTATTCATGGCTACCCGATTGGTCGCCGTTTGGTGCTGTCGCAGTTCAGTTCTCGGCAGCCTGGAGCTAGGGACTCACATATGTGAGGACTGACTTCCTGCTTGTTCCTGGAGAAAACGTAGTTACTCACCTGTAACAGGTGTTCTCCAGGGACAGCAGAAATCAGTCCTTACAACCCTCCCTCCTCCCCTGGGAGTTGCCTCCCTACCTTGTAGTATTTTTTTACTACTGTCCTAGCTGTGTCATCTGACTGAGCAAGATGGCACCCTTGGGCATGAAGGGGACCACGCATGCATGGTGGCATGTCCAAAGACTTTCTTTGAAAGCTGGGGAAATACTCTGTGTGGGTTCCGTTGGCTCTGACATCACCCATATGTGAAGACTGATGCCTGCTCTCCCTGGAGAACACCTGTTACAGGTGAGTAACTACGCTTTATCTGTAAATAATGTAATATGTCCATTGGATAAATATTCACTGTTAATGTGTTATGATCAGTTGCCATATTACACCTGAGTGGTAATTTAAATTTACAATGAGCATCACAGATACATTAAGCATTAAGCAGCCATTGATAGCTGGAAGGGGTGGTATAGAAAAGTTGTAAAATAAATAAATAAAATAAAAATAAATGGACTGATATGGGGGATGGGGGAATGTAAATGGGCTGATACTGGGGCTGGGAGGGCTAATGCTGGGACTGAGGACCGGTACTAGAAGTGGGCTGATATTGGAGCTGTGGGTACTGGAAATGGGCTGATTCTAGCTCTGGGGTGCTGGGACTGGAAGTGAGGTAATTCTAGGGCTGGGGTCCTGGGATTGAAAGGGGACTAATGCTGACACATGCTAGGGATGGAATTGGAAAAGGGAGAGATGCTAGGGGAGTGAGAAAAAAGAGGACAGATAATGTGGGGAAGAAGCAAAATCAACCAAGGGAAGTTTGAGAAGGAGGGGTATAAGAACGCATGCTGGGGTAAGAAGGAGGCAAGAAAAGGTTAATGAATATTGGAGAAGGAAGCAAGTGGGTGGGTGCTGCGGAAGAGTAGCAGGAGGGCAGGTACTAGGGACATAGGATGTGGGAAAGCAGGGACGCTGACAGGTGGAGACTAAGATTGGGTGAGAAAATAGAAGAAAGACTAAGGCTGGGTATTGGGATTTCAAGTGGAGAATCAAGGCTTGGATGAGATTGTGAGTGGAAACGTGGAGTTGCTTGAGAGGTTAGTGGGGACTAAACTTGATTTAGAGATTGAAGACAGTGGGGACAAGGTGATGGGTGAGGGGTATGAGTAGGTTTGTGAGACCAAGTGCAGAAATAGGGGAAGGAGAGAAGGTTTGAAGAAGCCAGGAGGGTTTGGGGGCAGTTGAAAAGGACAGAGTGCTGTGGAGTAAATGAGAGGTGAAAGCATGTGAAAAAGGGTAGAAATGGGAGAAGTGCAAGGGAATATGGAAGTCTGGATGGGGTAAGATGCATGAAATGGCTTGGAGGTGGACTGATAAGTATTAGGGAATGAGCTAGGGTTGGTAAAGGGATGAGAGCAGAAGGTGGTAATTAACTTATGGGTAGGAGCTGCCCTAGAATCCAATATAATGGGTTTATTTGACCTTTCTGAGATGCCATTTTGCTGCTGCCTTCAAATCTTGGCTAAAATTATTTTTCTTTACCTCATAAAGCAGTTTCTAAGGGATGAATCGGCCTATATATTTTTTTTCATATCAATGCTATTTCAACAATAACTGTGAATTTAGTTAAAACATGCTAAAATCAATAATACTGTTTTATATATTCAAAAGATTTGTGCCTTGCTTCTCTTGCTCAGCCCATAAAAGGACTGCCCTGGGTGGTGTACAACCTAGATCAATAAGATATATCAGTCATATAAAACAGGGCAAATACCTACAACACCTGTTTTGTTATGGTGCTTTCCACTGGATATTCCAGAAGCAGGAATAAATGTATGAATAACATAACATTAGTACTATTCACTGTATTAAAGTTTACAAATGTGTTTGAGAAACAAAAGGATCAATGCATTAACCACTGTAGTTGTCTCTTTATCCTCATGTTCCTAATGCTGTCAGTTTAAGAAGACAAGGGCGTTATATACTATTAGTTATACAGAGGGTGCTGGAATGCCATTTCATTCATGCTTCAGTTCTTTGGTTCATTGCACAAGGAATTTTTTCATAGCATTGTTCTCATTGCCTGTTTTTCATTGCAGATATTTGACTCAAAAGAAATAGAATCCCTGGTTACCCAAATAGAGAAGGAAAAAGATGATGATGCTGAGAAGAAGAAGCAGAAGAAAAGTACCTAACAAATGCTACCACTAATTGAAGCTATTGGTGCATTTGAACCGCTACAACATGCGAATATGCTACAATGTTTACAGCTCGCATCTGTAGAGTTAAAATGAAATAAAGGGGGATCCAAGGTGGGCTGAAATGGCTAGACTAGTATCGACCAAAGTGTGCAAGCAGATGGTGGCAGAATATACTAATGCAAATATTTTTGGAAATGGTTTATCCTGTTAAAAATTTGGGTAGAAGAGACTGGTCTGGGCTAACAGCAAATAGTTCAGAATCTCTCTTTATGTGATGCTTGCAGCTTAGGTAACTTTGTTTCAATTTGTGTTTACATATGGCTACAATACTGTTAACAGCATGGTACGGGTGACTACTGGCTGCTATTTAGATATTCATTAAAATAAAATATTGATTTTTTTTTTTAGGCTTTGAGGCATAGTTTGTCCCAGATACTTGCCAAAACATCAAGCATTAACTATTTTCTTAGTTCTAGCGATATGAAATATTTGCCATGCTATTTGATCAGTGTTGAAGTACTATGGTTAATATATATAGATTCAAGTACTGTATTTATGTAAATGGATTTCTCAGGATGTGTTTATGTGCAAACATTTAATAAATTGCCTTTGTGTAAATCAAGGCCAGATAAAATAAAATATAAAAATTGTGCACTTATTTTCACTGATAATGCCAGATCTATTACTAAGTTACTTGTTTGTTGAATTTACAGAGGAGAAACCTTTGAAACAGAAAAATACACTCTATTATAAAACACAAGTCTCAGAGAAACCAAAAAAAGAAAGAAATGTTATATCATTGAGTGAAATGGTCCACATATGAGGGGGGGACCAAGAATACAAAAGAACCACAAGGAAGGTGGTAATGAAGGTAAAGGAAAAAAGAGTGGACTGTGCCTCCACAAACTATATAATACCCATAGGTGGGCATATAGTTAACCCTTTAGCTGTTTAGCATCAAGAAAGAAATGCAATTGTGAGAGATCAAAAAAGTGATTAGTCTTATTTTGATACCACAGGGAACACTTTCAGGAGAATCTTAACTGGAATTTTGCCTCCAAGGTCAAGGCCTCAGGCCTCAGGCCTAAGCTCCAGAAATTTCTGCCACCCAAAAAGGTAACATCAAATTTTTTAAAATACAAACGCATCAGAGACTCTTTATCTTGTAAGAAAACAAAGGAAACTAATACAGTAAACCTGGCTTCTACCACCTCAGTAGAATGCTCCAAAACATCAGTTAAATTGCCCAAATCTAGAGTCCGAGGAAACAGCCACCAAGGAGGCGTCTGCCTATGGTGAAGCATCTTTAGCCATCTGGGAAGGAAGAAAATAGATCTCCTGGATAGGAGGCATGCTAGCTAATGGAGAGTTAAAAATCTCATTCGGAAACCTAAGAAATAGACCCTGAGAGGAGAGCAGAGCCACCTGAGCAAAATGTAAAACCTGAAGGTTTAAAGTTCTATGCTGATTTTCCAGGTGCAACGTTAGTTTCTCCTGAGCTAAAGTTCTTTGAACTTGTAGTTGTTTAATAGGGGATTGATACCCCAACAATTGTTCCCATTGGTCTTCTACCACCTTCTCCAAACAACCCAAATGAGGAGAGCTTAGAGCTGAAGAACCTCCAAACATACCTTATGCTCAGTTTCAAGGGCAGTGCATCTATAGTCCAGTGTTATCACCTTTGGCTTACACAACGGTGGCACCACATTAGAACAGACAGGCAAGAAACAGACCCAACTGGCACATCGGAAGGACACTGGGCTCTCACTCCAGGACCCAGGAAGGAGAAACTCTCCCCCTTGTTGGTGGTTAAAAACAGCGCAGCTTGGGCAATAGCAGAAGTGGCAGTGACAGCTGCCTGTCCTGTTGAGCCAGCCCCCACATCTCCCGGGCTGGTGGCAGACAGCTGAGGAGCAAGCAAGGTAGATAGACTGGAAAGGCTAAACAAAATATCACTCCCCAAACTGGGGCTGTTCCCAAACCCAACAGCAGGTTCACCCACGGAGGAGGACACAAACTGTGCAGATGTCCAATGTCTGTTGCCCAGCCGCAAGCACCTCTGGTTTGGAGAGAGACTCCCTTGCCCTTGGCCTTGCTTTTCAACATTAAATCTGAAGAAAAAGAATTTAGAGCTGTAGATAAACGCTGAAGAGCAGGAACGAACGCGTCTCACGTGCCATCTTGGATCCCAGGTACATGTTTAAAAAAATGCAAATTCTGTTTGTCAGAAGAAATACACCTGTTTTGCTACATCATGACAACTCGCCCAGTTACCTGCTCCACTCTCTCAGCAGGTGTTCCTAAAAGGAAACCGATCATAGCTAGAGACTGCATATTTATTTAATGTTTTACGGTTTTCCTAAAATAATGTTCTGCTAAACCAGCTGTAATCTTATATATTTGTGTCTGATAAGGCATCGGTCACAATATCATATTTTTGAACATTTTAAAATGCTAGACCACTTGTTCCCTGTACGTTTAACAGAAGAGGAGCCCCAAATTGACAATTTTTAAAGTGAGTAGCAGAAGGGGGAGAGAAGACATAAGAGAGGGGCATATGGGGCGTGCTGGCTCAAAGGAGAAAGCAGTACAGAGGGGTGACAGATTGAAAAAAGGAAGACAAAAAAAAAAAATAACCAAGGAGATGAAAGATGGAGAGGACAGAGCTAAAGCGAGGAAGTTTGGAAAGATGGACAGAATACAAGACATGCCAGAGATGGAATGATGTTAATGTGTGTAATCTCTTCTAATACTAATGACAGAAATCTATAAAATGAATTGAGTGGAATGGTTTAGAAACCTAGAAATATGATGGCAGAAAAAGACCATATGACCTACTTAGTCTGCCCTGCCATAGCAACTACTATAGTCCAGTTTTCCTTTAAAGATCATCTGGGTTTGTCCCATGTTCCTTGAATTCGGATACTGTCATCTCTACTACCTCCACTGGGAGACCGTTCCACATGTCTACCACCCTTTCCGTACAGAGATTTCTGCATATTTGTCCCAAGTCTATACCCTTTCACCCTCATCCTATGTCCCCTCACTGCAGAGCTAACTTTCAGTTGAAAAAGGCTATCGTCCTGTGCATTTATGCCATGGTGGTATTTAACATAAGAACATACAATATGCCATACTGAGTCAGAGCAAGGTCCATCAAGCCCAGTATCCTGTTTCCAACAGTGGCCAATCTAGGTCATAAGTAACTAGCAGTTTCCCCCAAAGACATAGGTTCCACAATGCTTGTATTGGGTCAAGCAGTGATGTCCTAGGTCCCTTTTTAATAATGGTTTATGGACCTTTCCTCAAGGAACTTGTCCAAACCTTTTTTTAAACCCAGCTACACTAACAGCTTTTACTACATCCTCCGGTAACAAATTCCAGAGTTTGATTACACGTTGAGTGAAAAAATATTTCTTATTAGTCTTAAATAGGTTACCTTGTAGCTTCATTGCATGTCCCCTAGTCTTTCTGTATTCGGATATTGTAAACAATCGATCTACGTTTGCCCGTTCCACTCCATTCATTGATTTATTGACCTCTATCATACCTCCCCTCAGCCGTCTCTTTTCCAGGTTGAAGAGCCCTAACCTTTAGCCTTTCTTCATAAGGGTATTCTTCCATCCCCTTTACCATTTTGGTGGCTCTTCTCTGTACCTTTTCTAATAATGCTATATCCTTTTTAGGATATGGCGACCATAATTTCACACATTATTCAAGGTGCAGTCGCACCATGGAATGATACAGAGGCATTATAATATTTGTTTTATTTTCCATTCCTTTCCTTATGATATCTAGCATTCTATTTGCTCTCTTGGCCGCTGCTGCACACTGGTCACAGGTTTTTAACATGTTATCCATGATGACACCTAAATCTTTTTCCTGTGTAGTGGTTCCCAATGTGGAACCTTGCATCGTGTAACCATAGTGTGGGTGGTTCTTTCCTAGGTGCATAACTTTGCACTTGTCCACATTAAATTTCATCTGCCATCTGGATGCCCAGTCTTCGAATTTATCAAGATCCTCTTGCTATTTTCCACATTCCTCATGGGTTTTTAACAACTTTAAATAGTTTTGCGTCACCTGCAAATTTGATAACCTCACTCGTTATTCCCTTTTCCAGGTCATTTATGAATGTCAAAAAGCAGCAGACCCAGCATAGATCTCTGGGGTACTCCACTATTCACCTTTCTCCATTGGGAAAATTGGCCATTTAGCCGTACCCTCTGCTTTCTATCTTTTAACCAGTTCCTGATCCACAATAGTACACTGCCTCCTATCCCATGACTTTTTAGTTTTGCCAAAAGTCTCTGATGAGGGTCCTTGTCAAATGCTTTCTGAAAGTCCCCAGATACACTATATCGACCGACTCACCTTTGTCTACCTGTTTATTCACACCTTCAAAAAAACATAACAGTAAAACAAGATCTTCTTGTCTAAAGCCATGTTGGCTGTCTCCCATTAAGCCATGACTATCTACATGTTCAGTAATTTTGTTTTTTGGTTTCTACCATTTTTCCCACTACTGACGTCTGACAGTTTGGTCTGTAAATTTCCCGGATCACCCCTGGAACCCTTTTTAAAAATTGGTGTTACATTGGCCATCCTCCAATCTTCAGATATTACAGATGATTTTAATGATAGTTCACAGATTGCTAATAGCAGGTCTGCATTCTCATATTTCAGGTCTTCCAACACCCTTGGATGTATACCATCCAGTCCAGGTGATTTGCTACTCTTCAGTTTATCGAATAGTTGTAATACATCTTCCCAGTGTATTGATATTTCTTTCAATTACTCCACAGTATCACCTTTAAATACCAGTTCAGTCATGGGTAACATCCCTACATCTTCCTCAGTAAAGACCGAAGCAAAAAATTCATTCAGTCTCTCCCTATGGCCTTGTCCTCTCTTAGTGCCCCTTTTACCCCTCTATAATCTAATGGTTCAACTGACTCTTACAGGTTTTTTGCTTTGAATGATTTGAAAAAGTCGTATTACGTGTGTTTGCTTCCACAGCAAGCTTCTTCTCAAATTCTCTTTGCCTGCCTTATCAATGTCTTGCATCTAACTTGCCAGTGCTTGTGCTGTTTCCAGTTTTCATCATTTGGCTCTTTTTTTTCCCATTTCCTGAAAGATGCTTTTTTGGCAACAATAGCCTCTCGGACCTCACCTTTAAACCATGCTGGTAGTTTTTTGGACTTCCTTCCACTTTTCTTAAAGTATGGAATGCAGCTGGTCTGGCATTCCAACACCCAAGCTTGATGTAACCTTTGCAACTGCTCCTTTTAGTTTTTTCTTAACTATTTTTCTCATTTTATTAGTCGTCTTTTGGAAAGCTAAAAGAGAGTACTGTGGATTTCCTTACCATCCCTCCTTCATTAATTTAAATCGAGTGTGATCATGCTATGATCACTATTGCCAAGTGGTCCCAACACCCTAATCTCTTGCACCAGTTCTGGTGTTCCACTAAGGACTAAATCCAAAATGGCTTCCCCTCTGGTCAGTTCATGAACCAGCTGCTTCAAGAAGCAGTTGTTTTTCATCTAGAAACTTTATCTCCCTAGCATGTCCTGCTGTGACACTGACCCAGTCAATACCGGGGTAATTGAAATTGCCCATTATTATTAGTGTGCTGTAACCTTTGTTAGCTTCCCTGATTTCTTTGAGCATTTCATCTTCCATTTGTTCATTCTGGCCAGGCAGTTGATAGTACACCCCCACTGCCATCGCCTTCCGCTTTTTTACATGGAATTTCAATCCATAGAGATTCTACAGAAAATTTTATTTCCTGCAAAACTTTAATCCTTTGTGACTCAACGCCCTCTTTAACATAAAGCTGATCAAATTGGTGGAGGGGTTGCACTCTGTCATTACAATATAGTTTGTACCCAAGTATCAGTGTCCCACTCGTTGTCCTCCTCCTACCATGGCTTTGAGATACCAATTATATCTAACCTCTCATTTAGTGCTGTATATTTGAACTCTCCCATCTTTTTTTTTTTAATCTTCTAGCATTTGCATATAAGCATTTTAGAGACTGTATTTCATTCATATTAATCTAGCTATCGGTAGGCAGGGGTAATTTTGGAATTTTTAAGCTCTGTTTGCTCCATACTCAAAGGCATTTGGACTACTTTTGTCTTTATTGGAATCTCTCTGCTGATAGGCCCTAATTTCATTCTTTTGGTAGTATCTTTCAAAGATACATTGTTTCCAGACCATGTGCTCTTGGGTGACTGTCGGCTCTCCCCTGTTATCTAATTTAAAAGCTGCTCTATCTCCTTTTTAACCAGCAGCCTGGTTCCATCCCAGTTAAGGTGAAGCCCATTCCTTCGGAAGAGCCCCCTTTCCCCAGAATGTTCCCCGGTTACTAACAAATCCAAAACCCTCATCCTTCCACCATTGTCTTATCCACACATTGAGACTCCAGAGCTATGCCTGTCTTTTGGGTCCTGCGTGTGGAACGGGAAGCATTTTGGAGAATGCTACCCTGGAAATTCTGGATTTCAACTTCCCACCTAAAAGCCTAAATTTAGCCTCCAGAACCTCCCTACCACATTTTCTTATGTCATTGGTACTGACATGTACCAAGGCAGCAGACTCCTCCCCAGCACTATCTAAGACCTTGTCTAGGTGGCGCGTGAGGTCCTCTACCTTCGCACCAGGCAGGCATGTTACCAGGTGATCCTCATGTCCACCAGCCACCCAGCTATCTACATGCCTAATGATCAAATCACCAACTATAACAGATGTCCTAACCCTTCCCTCCTGGGCACATGGCCCTGGAGAAACTTTCTCAGTGCAAGAGGGTTTAACATCACCTGGAGGACAGGTCCTAGCTACAGGATCACTTCCTGCCACACCAGGGTGATGCTGTCCTGTCACGTGATTCCTCTCCTCCATTGCAATACGAATGCTGCCATACTGGAGGTGGGACTTCAGGACTATGTCTCTATAGGTCTTGTTTATGTAGCTCTGTCTTCCTTATGTCCTCCAAGTCTGCTATCTAGCTTCCAGAGATCAGACTCGTTCCCTGAGAGCAAAGAGCTCCTTGCACCTAGTGCACACGTAAGACCCCTCACCAACTGGGAGAAAATCATACATGTGACACTCAATACAATATTCCCTCTAGCTGCCTTTCTTCTAAAGTATACATATTGAAATCTTTAAGTCTGTCCCCATATGGTTTATAAGTAAGACCACTGACCATTTTGGTAGCCACCCTCTGCACCAATTCCATCCTGTTTATATCCTTTTGAAGGTGTGGTCTCCAGAAGTGCACACAAATGAGGTCTCACCAAAGACTTATATAGAGCCACTATCTCCTCCTTTTTTCCTACTGGCCATTCCTCTCCCTATGCACCTAAATATCCCTCTGGCTTTTGCTGTCACCTTTTCTACTGATGAACTTGAAGTGACTAATTGTGTCCAGGTCTCGCTTTTCTTCCGTGGACAAAAGTACTTCACACCTTATACTGTACCGCACCCTTGGATTTTTGCAGCCCAAATGCATGATCCTGCATTTTTTTAGCATTAAATCTCAGCTGCCAAATTCTCAACCATTCTTCAAACTTAGCTAGATCCCTCCTTGTGTTACCTACTCCTTCCTGGGTGTTTATTGCAGATTTTGGTATCTGCAAAGAGGCAAACCTTACCTGACCGTTGTTCTTCAATATCATTAACAAAAATGTTAAGAATCAGACCAAGGACAGATCCCTGTGGTACAACAGTGGTAATATCTTTCTCCTCAGAGTGAGCTCCATTTACCTGTACCCTTTGTTGCTTCCCACGCAACCAATTTCTAACCCAGTCAGTCACTTTAGGGTCCATCCTTAGGATGCTTTATTTGTTGCTATTGCAGAAAAATGTCAAAGGCTTTACTGACATCTAAGGTACACCACATCTAGGGCTATCCTATTGTTGGCCCAAGGGTTTCTGCCCCCCCCCCACTGCCACCACTGCTCCTGCCCCCAGCTGCTGCCATTTCCATCTTAAGGGGGGGGGGGGGACAGGCAGCGGCAGCATTTCCAAAAGCAGTGGCAAAAAGTTGCAGTTTTCGAAAATGCTGCTGCTGCCTTCCTACCCCCCAACCAGAATCGGTGGTAGCTGGTTGAGGGGCAGCGCCCACCCACACCAGCCACCCTAGATGGCAGCCTAGTGATCCAACTCTCTGGTCATCCAGTCAAAGAAATCAATCTGATTTGTCTGACAAGACTTGCTTCTAGTAAACCCAAGCTGCCTTGGATCCTGCAATCCATTGGATTCCAGAAACACCAGTATCCTTTCTTTCAGTAGTGTTTCCATTAATTTCCTCACCACAGAGTTCAGACTAGCTTTCTCTTTTATGTAAAGAGACTACATGTGCCTGTCTCCAGTCCTCTGGGACCATTCCCACCTCTAAAAAATCATTGAAAAGGTCAGACCATAGAGCTGCTAGAACTTCCCCAAGTTCCTTCAATACTCTCGGATGTATCCCATCTGGCCCTATTGCTTTGTCTACTTTTAGTTTAGCTAGTTCCTCAAGAAAACAGTCTTCTGAAAATCATTCAAGATCCCTTTCACTTCTGTTCCTATTTCTGGGTGTTTTCTGATGTCCTTCATCTGTGAACATGGCATAAAAATATCCTCATCAGCTTCTACATTTTCCTCCCCTACATGTTTCCAATCAGTTGTTCACTACTTCAAAAAGTACAAAGACTAGGGGCCATGCACAGAAACTGCAAAGTAGTACTTTTAAGACTTTTCCAGAGAATTTTATTTTTCACCACTTGTGTAATTCATTGCCCGAGGCTGTAGTTAAATCTGTTAGTGCAGCTGGGTTTAAAAAAAGGTTCTAGAGGAAAAGTCCATAAACCATTGTTAAAGTGGACTGGAGTAAATAAACTGCTTATCCCTAGGATAAGCTGCATGGAATATGTCATCCGTTTGGATGCTGCCAGATATTTGTGACCTGGATTGGCTACTGTTGAATCAGGATATTGGTATGAACCAGTATTGCAAATTTTATATTCTTGGCTCCATTGAGTAACATGGGACATGCACCAAAATAATGTGATAATGGTAATGCACCTTAGTAACTAGCCCCCATGGTATGAAATATTTGGGAACAAAACCGGCTTGGCTATATCACTTGCCCAAAAACTACATCCTCCCGTAGACTAGTCTGAGGCTGTAGTGGGGGATGGGAAATCCTTTCCCTGGAACTCAGGGAAATTTCCCTGCTCCACTGAGAGAGTTACCTACTCTTCCTCTATAATCCCAAATCTCTGGCCGACCTGCAGATATTTATCTATCAATGCATTTTGTAACTGGAGATGATATAGACAGGATTTTGTTTTTTCCCATTCTTGTTTTAATATTTGAGCTTTCAGCGAGGCACCAGTGGTGTTTAGTCAGCACGGTGTTCTGTGTGGGGTGAAAACTCATTTGAGTCCCTCCTCCTCTCACAAATACTGCTCCTTCCAGTCATCTCTGCTAAGGTTAGCTGAGGTTTCTGTTCTCCCTCCTCTGCTTTTGTGCTGTCTAATTTAAAAAAAAAAAAAAGTCTTCAGCTCTGTGAGAAGCAGTGAGCCAGTACGCGCTATGGGCCTGATATTCATTTGCGACAGCTATGCACCTCTAAGGTGCAGAGCATCTGCCGCCAAACTTTAGCCCTGGATATTCAATCCAGGGCATATCCAGCCACTAGCACTGAATATCTGAGGTCACCCTACATGGCACACAAGCTAACTGTGCAGTGGTGATATTCAGCTACTGCCCTGTTAGCTCCAGTGGCAAAGGTTAGGACAGCTTTGGCTGCGCCTAACTTTCGCTGCTGAGGGATAACCGGGCAAGCAGCTGAATATCGCTGCTGCACAGTTATCCCGGGTACCACTGCGGAACACCCCTGACATGCCTTGATGCTAAGCATTTAGCATCGGAGCATATAGTGGCATTACTCTGGGATATTACTCTGAAACCAATAATTGCAAAAATGCAATGTGTGCCTTTGAGTCAGTCCTGACTCCTGGCGACCCAGAAGCTCCTGGGTTTTCTTGGCAGTGTCACTGGAAGTAGATTGCCAGGCCTTTCTTCCAAGGCAATGGAGGGTTAAGTGACTTGCCCAAGGCCACAAGAAGTGCTAGTGGGAATCGAACCCTGGTTGCTTGGTTACCAAGCCAGTGTTCTAACCATTAGGCTACTCCTCCACTCCTAGATCAATTAGATCAAGATTATGTTGTAAATTGTAAATAGTTACCCTGGTTATCCAAGTTATACTACCTGTTCAACTGTAAACACAAAGTACCATTGGAAATGTGTAAATTCATGTTCATTGTAAACCGTGCTGATGCTGAATAGTGTGGTATATAAGAGACTATAAATAAATAAATATTGAATGTCCTGCTTATAGGAATTTACATGGTTTACAGCTCTGTAAACTGTGTAAATGCCTTTAAATATCTGGCCATATTTTTTTTCATTAGACCTGTGGGTTCTTTATTTCTTTACATTTTCTTTTGTCTCAGTAGTTTGGCTGGATCTTCTTTTTGCATCAGAGGAATGCTGGTAGGTAAAGCTGTTTGTGCGGTCTGTGGGAGCCACTGTGGCTCCCTTTCTTCAGCGAGTGTCTGCTGCATTTGGGAGGAGGAGCGATGTTTGAAAGAATCTGGGTCCCTGGAGACTATGGCTTTACCACCATCGGGGACTGAGCTTGCTATTATTCGGCTCTCTCCTCAGCCACAGATTCTTGTGGTTTTGACAGGAACCATGGCCATTGCTGCCAAAGTTACTGTTCAGTCAGAGGGAGTCTTTGCCTTCTCTGGGGGGTCTTCCTCTACTACTGGGCCACTGACATTCTGGTCTGTAAGTCTCAGAGGAGGTTTCTGATTCTCCTGATGTGGATTTTTCCCCTGAGTTTTTTTGCTTTTTCACCAGGCTTATTGTTTGAATTGTGGCCGACTGCATGAATTGCCTTAAGTTCTCTGTTTCTGGGAGAGCTTCCTTGGCTGCAGTATCTCAGTTTAAGGAGTCTGCTCAGCTAGCACTGAAGTGCCGTAAGGTCTTGGAGAAAGTCTGGGATGACCAGGTTTTAGTGTGCTCCTGTCATTCTGCTGATCCTTTGACAGGGCCTTTGGGAGGAACCTTTCCCTGAGGATTTGGAGGAAGGAGAGATGCCTCCTGGGGAGGATCCTTCGGTTATCAAGGGTTTTAAGTCTGAAGAGTTCCAGCCGTTGATTATTCAGGTGCTTTTGGCTCTTAATATAGTGCATGATTCTCCATCAAAGGAGGGGTCCTTAGAGAATCTGTTGTTGCAAGGTATTTATATGCCTCAGAAATCTTTTCCTCTTTGTAGTGCTATTAGGGAGGTGATAGAAGCAGACTAGGGAAGGCTGAAGTCAGGCTTGTGAGTGCGTAAAGCCACGGCTCACCTATACCCAGTTTTCTCAGGAGGAGTTGGAACGTTTGAAACTTCCTAAGGTAGATGTGTTGGTTTCAGCTGTTACAAAAGAGACAACCTTTCCGGTGGAAGGAGGCACAGCTCTGAAGGATGCTCAGGATCGTAAGCTTGAGACTCTTCTGAGGCAGTCAATCAAGATTACTGCTTTGGCCTTGCAGGTGTCTGTGTGGCACCTTTGTGGCTTGGGCATGTTTGAGATGGGCTCAGGGTCTTCTGGAGGTGGAATCTGATGCAGAAGGTACTGTGTCATATGTGGCTAAATTGGAGACCGGTTTGCCCTATCTTGCTGATGTCTTCTATGATGTTTATTTATTTATACTTAATATACTGCCCTTTGTGGTTCATACAGAGCAATTTACAATATAAAAGCTAAGCACACACAAACAGGAACTACACTATTAGATAGGATAGCACACAGACACCGATAGTAGAGATCCTGCTCTGGTGAGAGCTTTGGCTAAAAATATGGCCTTTGTTGCCTTAGCATGGCATCTTTTATAGCTCTGTAATTGGCCTACAGTGAAAGCTCCGGCTACTGGACAGAGTCGTTTCTGGGATTTTCACAGTTTTCTATCATCTTGTTTCATTCCCTTGCAACGGTTGTGCTATTCATCTCACAGTCAGCCCTTTTGGGGCGTTCAAAGAGCAAGTAGGGGATTTTATGGGGCCCATGGCGGCTCCCAAGAAGTCCCAATGAAGCCAAAGAGGTCCAAGTGGAGTTGATTTCAGTTGGCGGTCGATTACAAGCCTTATACTCCGCTTAGGTCCATACTACCGCTGACCAGTGGGTTCTTGAGGTAATTTGGGAAGGCTGTTCCATAGAGTTGGAGGAAGATGTAGGGATGTTACCCATGACTGAAGTGGTATTTAAAGGTGTGGAAGAATTGAAGGAAATATCGATACATCGGGAAGATGTCTTACAACTATTAGATAAACTGAAGAGTAGCAAATCACCTGGGCCGGATGGTATACAACCAAGGGTGTTGAAAGAACTGAAATTTGAGATTGCAGACCTGCTATCAATAATCTGTGAACTATCATTAAAATCATCTCTAATACCTGAGGATTGGAGGATCGCCAATGTAACACCAATTTTTAAAAAGGGTTCGAGGGGTGATCCGGGAAACTACAGACCAGTGAGCCTGACATCAGTACCGGGAAAAATGGTAGAAACCATCATAAAGAATAAAATTACTCAGCATGTAGATAGTCACGACCTAATGGGAGACAGCCAACATGGCTTTAGACAAGGAAGATCTTGTCTTACTAATCTGTTATGTTTTTTTGAAAGAGTGAATAAACAGGTGGACAAAGGTGAGTCGGTTGATATTGTGTATCTGGACTTTCAGAAAGCCTTTGACAAAGTCCCTCATCAGAGACTTTTGGCAAAACTAAACAGTCATGGGATAGGAGGCAATGTACTACTGTGGATCAGGAACTGGTTAAAAGCTAGAAAGCAGAGGGTAGGGCTAAATGGCCAATTTTCCCAATGGAGAAAGGTGAATAGTGGTGTACCCCAGGGATCTGTGCTGGGTCCGCTGCTTTTTGACATATTCATAAATGACCTGGAAAGTGGAATAACAAGTGAGGTTATCAAATTTGCAGATGACACAAAACTATTTAAAGTTGTTAAAACCCAGGAGGATTGTGGAAAATTGCAAGAGGATCTTGATAAATTGGAAGACTGGGCATCAAAATGGCAGATGAAATTTAATGTGGACAAGTGCAAGGTTATGCACCTAGGGAAGAACAACCCAAACTATGGTTACACGATGCAAGGTTCCACATTAGGAACCACCACCCAGGAAAAATATTTAGGCGTCATTGTGGATACCTTGTTAAAACCCTCGGCCCAGTGTGCAGCGGCGGCCAAGAGAGCAAATGGAATGCTAGGTATGATAAGGAAAGGAATGGAAAATAAAACAAAAGATATTATAATGCCTCTATATCGTTCCAGGGTGAGACCGCACCTTGAATATTGTGTGCAATTCTGGTCGCCGTATCTTAAAAAGGATATAGCGATTTTAGAAAAGGTTCAGAGAAGAGCCACCAAAATGGTAAAGGGGATGGAAGGCTACTCCTATGAAGAAAGGCTAAAAAGGTTGGGGCTCTTTAGCCTGGAGAAGAGACGGCTGAGGGGAGATATGATAGAAGTCTATAAATTAATGAACGGAGTGGAACGGGTAAATGTAGATCGATTGTTTACCTTATCAGAATATGGAAAGACTAGGGGACATGCAATGAAGCTACAGGGTAAACTATTTAAGACTAATAAAAGAAAATATTTTTTCACTCGACGTGTAATCAAACTCTGGAATTTGTTACCGGAGGATGTAGTAAAGGCTGTTAGTGTAGCTGGGTTTAAAAAAGGTTTGGACAAGTTCCTGGAGGAAAGGTCCATAAACCATTATTAAGAAGGGACCCAGGATATCAATGCTTGAACCAGTACAAGCATTGTGGAACCTGTGTCCCTTGGGGAAACTGCTAGGTACGTATGACCTAGATTGGCCACTGTTGGAAACAGAATGCTGGGCTTGATGGACCTTGGTCTGACCCAGTATGGCATATCTTATGTTCTTATGTCTTTATGTTGTCCCCTTTCAAGGTTCCAGCCAAGCTTCGAGCTGTGGCAGAAACACTGAAGGTTGATCCAGTTAAAAGCCATAGTCAGAGTGCTTTCAGCAGAGCTAGATTTCAGTCGATACTCAATTTACTTTGTGGTTTCTGAAAAGGAGGGACCCTTTTGACCAGTTCTGGATCTCAAGCATATTAATTTGGGTTCTCCAGGACCAAGCAGGAAGTCAGTCCTTTATTTAGTATACATTTGTATACCGCTACTTCCAGCGATCAGCAGCGGTTTGATTACAAATTGGAAATTGTCAAATCATGACAGGAAATTTTGAGGTATAAACACATTGATTAGACAGGAAAGCACAGCACACAGTCCTCACTTATGGGTGACGTCGGTGCCGACGGAGCCCTCGCGGAGCAATTTTCCCCAGCTTTCGCAGAAAGCCTTTGGGAATTGCAGTGCGCATGCGCATGCGCGGTCCCCTTCCCGCCCAGGGATGCCATCTAACTCAGTCTTCTTTTTTCCGCGGAGCCCTACAGACGTAGTTTGTTACCACCGCTGAAAAAGTTGATTTCTTAGTTTGATTTCTCGTTTATTTTTTTCTCGGTTCGTGTGTCCTCTTCCCGCCGGGCTTTTGAGCCCGTTCACGTATTTATTTTTTTATTCCAACTGGCGTTCTCGCCACTTTTTTCCTTCATCCCTGGCAGCGCGGTCTTTCGACCTTGCAGGGGTTCTTTTTCCCCCGATGGCTGCCAGCGGTTTTAAAAAATGTGATCGTTGTGTCAGACTCATGTCTCTTACTGACACGCATGACTACTGCCTCCGCTGCCTGGGGCCCGAGCACGACCCTATGAGTTGCGGCCCGTGCAGCAGGATGTCCTCAAGCCCTGAGGAGTCGACAGTCCCAAAGGGATTGTATCTTCTCTGACTCCGTGCGGACCTCGTCAGAGGCTTCGTCTCAGACCATCGTCGGAGTTCTTCTGAACGGGGCTCCCCCGGCCGGGAACACCGGCGGGAGAAGAGGCCCGCGAGGGTGGAGCCGGACGGCAACCCTGGTTCTTCGAGGGCCAGGTCGCTCAGCCCAGTCCGACTCCCTGGGCCCTCGGAGGGGGAGAGGCCTTCAAAGCTTCCTCGTCTCGAAGTGGAGGCGCCTGGACACGTGTGTGATATAGTCCTCCTGGACTCCCCCATGGATTAACCGATGTCGGGCCTGGCACCGTCGGGGCCCGAGTTGGCGGATGCTGGGTCTTCTGAGCTTTGTCTCAGACTGACGACCTTGGAGCGCAGTATCTCTGCCTTCATGGACCAGCAGCGGGCATTGATCACCGGCCTCACCAGTGCATCTGCCCCGACCACCGGGACGTTGACGCCCAAGTCGACCCCGGAGGCCGAGTCGATCCTCGAGTCCATGCGAACCCGAGTCGATCCTCGGCCTAGGTCTCCCTCGGCTTCCCGTTCTGGACCGAGGTCCTCGACGCCGGCCTCGGCATCGGGGAGGAGGTCCCCGGGCCCTGTGCGCACGGAGCCGCTCGACGACTACTCGGAGGAGTCGGGCTGGGACACGGAGGAGGACGAGTCACCCGGCTCCTTTCAGACCCGGTGCGTCCCCTCCGACTCGCCCAAGTCGGAGCCCCGGAGGCGCTCCCCCCCCCCGGAGGATACTCGGTTCTCCGATTTCGTGAGGGATATGGCCAAGGCCTTGGCTTTTCCCGCGGATCCGGAGGAGGAACCCCGGGCCGAAGAGCTCGAGGCCCTTCAATATGACTCCCCCCCTAGGGAGGCCTTTACTGTACCGGTTCCCCCGATGCTGGAGCGGCTTCTCTTCCGCATGTGGGAAAGCCCGGCCTCGACGCCGGTACTGAGCAAGCGGGTCGATTCCATGTATCGGGTCCGCAAGAGCCCCGGGTTCCAGAAGGCGCAACTACCGCACCACTCCATGGTGGTGGAATCGGCCATGCATCGACTCAAGAGTCAAAAGATGCACTCCTCTGTGCCTCCGGGTAAGGAGGCCTGGACTCTGGATGCCCTTGGTAGGAAGTGCTTCCAGGGCTCCATGCTTGCTTGTTGGGTCCAGACATATCAGTTGTATATGGGTATGTATCTCCACGACCTGGCGAAAAATGGCGGGTTTTTCCGCCGGTCTCTCCGAGGAGCCCTTGCAGCGGTTCCAAGCCCTGTCCACAGGGATTCGAGAGTGTTCGAAGTTCATTTCTCGAGCGGCCTATGATGGCTTCGAAGCATCGGCTCGAGTAGCCGGAGCCGGCATCGGGGCTCGCCGCCAAGCTTGGCTTCAGTCATCCGACTTCGAGCCGTGGGTGCAGGACAAGTTGGTCGATGTCCCCTGCAGAGGGGAAAACCTCTTCGGCAAGCCCATGGCCGACAAGGCGGCGGAGCTCGAGTCAGAGACTCTCACCAGGACTCGCCTTTCCAGAAAAACCTCTGCTCCTTCTCAGAAGAAGAAGGGCTCGGGGAAAAAGCCCTTTTACCCGAGGAAGGTGTTCGCTTATAAGCAGCACCACCCACACTATCAGGCCTCGACAACCCCTCATCAGGGGCAGCAGCCTAAGGGGCAGGGTAACGGATCCCGGAGGCAGAAAGCTCCCAAGCCCACCACGCAGGCCCCGGCCCAGCAGGGTGGGGGGTTTTGACTATGCCGGCATAGCCTCTCCCCCCCCCCCCAGGAGCCCTCGCTCAGCACGGGGGGGCCGGCTGACCCACTTTGCTCACAGGTGGTCAGCCGTAACATCCGATGCCTGGGTGTTGCGGGTGGTTCAAAACAGCTACCTCCTACATTTTCACCAGGTGCCCCCCCCCCTACTTCCCGGGGGAGCCTCCCAGACCCACGCTGCACGAGGACGTGCTTCTTCAGGAGCTGCAAGGTCTGCTTCAGGAACGGGCGGTGGAACCAGTGCCCCCGCATCTGTGCGGTCACGGTTTCTACTCGAGGTACTTCCTGGTGACAAAGAGAACAGGAGGCCTCCGACCCATTCTGGACTTACGCAACCTCAACAAGTTCCTGCAGCGGGAAAAGTTCAAGATGCTTTCCCTTGGAACCCTACTGCCCTACCTCCAGCAGGGAGATTGGTTATGCTCCTTGGATCTAGAGGATGCTTATACCCACATCCATATTCGCCCGGACCACCGGCAATACCTAAGGTTTGTGGTGGCGGGGAACCATTATCAGTACCGAGTACTGCCCTTTGGCCTGTCCTCCGCTCCCAGGGTGTTCACGAAGTGTCTGGCAGTGGTGGCAGCCTTCCTCAGGCTTCAAGGCCTCTTCGTCTTCCCATACCTGGACGACTGGCTCGTCTGAGCAGCGTCTGCTCCAGAGGTCGCCCGGGCCACCCAGCGTACGGTGGCTCTGCTTCAGCACTTGGGCTTCGTCATAAACTTCGAAAAGTCCGCTTTGCTTCCCTCTCAGGACCTCAAGTTCATAGGGGCACGGCTGGACACTCGGCAGGCTCGTGCCTTCTTGCCTCTAGAATGGGCCAACAGGCTTGTGGCTCTAGCCGGTAGGTTCAACAGCGAGTCGCCGGCCCCTGCCAGACAGTTCCTGCAACTACTCGGACACATGGCCTCCACGGTCCATGTCACTCCGAATGCCCGTCTACATATGAGACCTGCTCAGTGGAGCCTCCGCACTCGGTGGCACCAGGCCACGGGGAGACTGTCGGACCTGATACAGATTTCCGACCATCTGGTCTCCTCCCTGCAGTGGTGGCTTCACCTACCCAACCTAGTGCGCGGCATGTCCTTTCAGTCGCCCCCCCCGTCCCGGTTGTTCACAACAGATGCCTCCCTCCTGGGCTGGGGGGCGCATTGTTGGGGGACATGCACTCAAGGCCTTTGGACACCCTGGGAGGCTGCCCAGCAGATAAACTTTCTAGAGCTACGGGCGGTCCGCCTAGCTCTGCGGGCCTTCTCTCACCTGACATTCGGTCAGTCCGTTCTGGTGCAGACAATCAGGTTGCCATGTTCTATGTGAACAAACAAGGGGGGACGGGCTCCCTCCTTCTATGTCAGGAAGCCCGGAGGCTGTGCTCTTGGGCTGTCGATCACGACATCCTCCTCAAAGCGGTTTACCTGCCGGGGCAGGACAATTGCCTGGCAGACAAACTGAGCCGGATTCTGCTGCCGCACGAATGGAAGTTGAACCCCGTGGTGGTCCAGCAGATCTTCCACCGGTGGGGCTCTCCCATTGTGGACCTCTTTGCCAGTCTCCTAAACAGGCAGCTCCCCAGATTCTGCTCCCGGCACCCTCACCCTCTTTGAGTGGTGCCGGATGCTTTCCTCATCCCGTGGTCCATGGGTCTGCTGTATGCCTCCCCCCCCCCAACACCACTGGTGTCCTGGACCTTGTTCAAAGTTGTCCAGGACAGGGCTTCCATGATTCTGGTAGCGCCCCGGTGGCCGAGGCAACCGTGGTTCCCTCTGCTTCTACAGCTAGCGGTGGACACTCTTCCCCTGGGGTTTCAGCCGGATCTCCTGAACCAGGATCAGGGCACTCTTCTGCACCCCAACCTCAGGGCCCTGCACCTGATGGCTTGGCTGCTGAAAGGGTAGTCCTAGCCCCGCTGCTGCTGCCCCCGGATGTGGAAGCCGTCATCCTAGCATCTTGGCGACCTTCCACCCGGAAATCTTACGCCCTCCAATGGCGTCGCTTCTCAGTCTGGTGTTCTCAGCGATTTGAGGACCCCTTTGCCTGTCTAGTATCGGTGGTACTGCAATATTTGCTTCATCTCTCCGATCTGGGTCTTAAATCCAATTCTGTCAGAGTCCACCTTAGTGCTCTCTCTGCTCATCAGTCACCGGTTGAGGGTCAGCCTCTCTCTTCGCACCCCTTGGTGGCGTGTTTCCTCAGAGGCCTCCTTCTGCTTAAACCTCCGTTGCGCCCTCCAGCCCCTGACTGGGACCTTAACGTGGTTCTACAAAGGCTTACCTGCCCGCCTTTTGAACCCATGGCTACCTGCCCTCTTTGTTTCCTTTCCTGGAAACTCTCTTCTTGGTAGCCCTCACATCCGTGAGGCACGTAAGTGAACTACAGGCCCTAGTGTTGGAGCTTCCATACACTAGGTTCTACAGGAATAGGGTGGTCCTGTGGACCCACCCTAAGTTCCTCCCAAAGGTGGTCTCCCATTTTCACATCAATCAAGAGGTGGTTCTTTCGACCTTCTTCCCCAGGCTGCATGCTGGCTGAGCTGAGACTGTCCTGCACACCCTGGATTGTAGAAGAGCCTTGTCCTACCTTGACCATACACGGGAGCATAGGAAAGCGGTTCAGCTTTTCGTATCTTTTGATCCCAATCGGTTGGGAACGCCTGTCTCCAAGCGCACTCTGTTCACCTGGGTGGCCGACTGTATCGCCTGGACTTACGAAGCTGCCGGCCTCTCCTTGGAAAGTCACGTCACGGCTCATTGGGTCAGGGCGAAGGCCGTGTCTGTGGCTCACCTCCGCTCTGTTCCGTTGGCGGACATCTGCCGGGCTGCTACTTGGTCTTCAGGTCAGACCTTTGCGGCTCATTACTGCCTGGAAAGGGAGTCCCGCAGGGACAGTGCTTTCGGTCAGGCAGTCCTCCACAATCTTTGAGGTTTAGGCAACTCCTACCCTCCGGCCCCGGTGTTTGGCTACCGGCCGGATGCGTATTCGGAGAAGATTCCTTCCTTCTGTACTGTGGAGCTTCAGGAAGCTCTTTCGGCTTGAGGTCTCCGGTAGCCTTAAGCTTGGGAGTCCCATAAGTGAGGACTGACTTCCTGCTTGGTCCTGGAGAAAGAGTAGTTGCTCACCTGTAACAGGTGTTCTCCAAGAGCAGCAGGAATCAGTCCTCACTACCCTCCCTCCTCCCCTTGGAGTTGCAGTCATTCTTATTGCATATCTTGCAAACCTTTTGCTGTCTTTCCGCTATGTCATCAGACTGAGATGGCATCCCTGGGCGGGAAGGGGACCGCGCATGCGTGCTGCAATTCCCAAAGGCTTTCTGCGAAAGCTGGGGAAAATTGCTCTGCGAGGGCTCTGTCGGTGCCGACGTCACCCATAAGTGAGGACTGATTCCTGCTGCTCCTGGAGAACACCTGTTACAGGTGAGTAACTACTCTTTATGTGATCGGTTATACTAGTGGTAATGAAGGGTGAGTGTCTGACTTCGCTGGAAATGTCTGAAGCGTAGCTTCACGTTCCTATCCCTCCGGCTCATCAGAGGTATCTGCACTTTGTGGTGCCCATGGGTCATTTTCAGTTTTGCGTGCTTCCCTTTGGCCTTGCCACCATTGTGAACATTCACAAAGGTGAGGGTAGTTGTAGTGGCCATTCTTTGTCAAAAGGGTGTTCTAGTGTATCTTTATCTGGATAATTGGTTGGTTCAAGCAAAATCAGCTCAGGAGAGTCTGGATGTGACAAGCTGGGTTATAACTCTCCTCTAGCATTTAAGTTGTATTGCCAGCCTCAGAAAGAGCAGCTTCATTCCAAGACAGGCTGTAACGTATCTAGGGGTCTGTTTTCACACAGATTTAGGTTTGGTGACCCTTCCTCAGGAGTGAGTTTCAAAGATTCAACACCTCTTTTTTTGAAGTAGAAGTGAAATATCCTAGTTCTTTGAGGCTTGCATGAAGGTGACTACCAAAGTAGCCATATACAAGGCTGCCTTAGATGATGATTTTAGAAAAATAGTTAGATTTCTTAAATCAAAGTGATTTACACTACCTACTTTCTCATTATTATGCACAGACTTAGGGATATAGTACATTCTAATAAAAGTTGGCAAAGTGGCTATATTTGTATGCAGTATGTCAATAAAATATCTCTTAAGCATTTCCTTAGCAGAAATCAGTTTACAGAGAAGAAAAATCAGAAAATATAAATTTATACCAAAGAACATTTTCCACCCTCTCAGTTTTACATTCCCTCATCACATTGCTTTTAATGATTTTCAGAATTTATCCAGTTCTTTACCTTTATCCCTCTGTGCAAATATTACACTTAACCAAAGGTGCAGAGGTGAGACAAAGATGTTGTAGAAGAAGCAAAAAAAAGGTTACATATCTGTACTGAACTGTATTTTTGTTTTGCTCTCATTTCTGTTAGCATGTATTCAAATGAAATAGTGCAAGCTAGCATGAAATAACATGTATAGGTTTGTCTTTAGGAATAGACAATATAGGCAACTGTCCATAGCACCAGATTTTGAAGGTACAAAATAACTGGCCTAAACAGGAGCCTGACTTTATTTGCTTTAGGACCATGCTCTCTGATCTCTGAAAGAGAAACCTCATATTTTTTACTGCTCTCAGGTTCTGCCTATGGGTGCAAACATGTTAAATCCACCCCTGAGGTTGTGCTAAAACATAATAAAATGAAACACATTATAAACAAATATTTTCCCCTGCACACTCCTATAATGCACACTAACTCCCCCCCCCCCCCCCCCACTACTACTGTTTAATGTAAAATGGTACAACAAAACAAAAATACAGCTGTAGCTAATATCACTTTTGTATCTATGCCACTGCAAAAGAACGAAATAGGATAGATTGGATAGGTATTACAGTCTTCATCTACCATTCTATGCTGTGTTTGTAAAGCACCTATAATTGTAACCAGCTTTTAAAAAGTACTGTAGATATATCATAATTTAAGATTTTAAAAAAAAATCATCATTTAAATTGGAAACATTTTGCTATCTCTCTTTTCTGCCATGCTTTTTAAAAATCTCTTTGTTTTCATCTTCTGATTGCCCCCTCTAAACCAGAAATTTTTAGCAGAGGTTCCCTTAGTGAACTGACACAATTTAGGATAAACAATTCTATACAGTAAATTTCATTTTTGCCTGCACCCTCCAAATTTCCAGATTAATAAGCACCATGGGGGTGGGGGAATGATACACCATACACCCACTCCAAATGAGAAAGTGAAAGATTTAAGAGACCTTGTTTATCTAATTTTATTTCTTTCCTCAAATGTCACAGTGGCTGGGATTCTTCTAAAAACAGTTGTATACGTGGTGTCTACCTTCAATATTAAAACCTACAAAACATTCAATGCTTACTCTGAGTCCTGAACTGGCACCTCAAATGCTGGCTCTATAGCTCTCCAAGCAACTGTTCAGCCTGAACGTTATCTGTAGAGGTCTCCATGGACATCAGTAGAAGGGCCCCCCAAAGGGCAGTGAGCAGGAGATGGGCCAAAGTGATACACCTACCAGGAATGAGGCTCTGGTAGATATATTACCACAGAGTCCTCAGTAACTAGCTATCCATGAGGCCCTGTACCAACACTGACTTAATCTCAAGATACAATCTCAATTTCCCCTTCCTTTTCCCTATGCCAAGTTAAAATAACAGTCCCCTCCCAGACTAAAACCCCTTAACTGGCTCCAAGTTCACTCCAAAACAGTTCGGAAGGGGCATTCCCCTTTGGACATACCCCCTTCCAATACAAGACTATGGCTGTGTACTGCAGGTCCCTTCAAGGTCCATAAAAGGTGCTGATGGATGGAGGAAGTGATGTCATTGGGCTTGATGGAGGCTTAAGAGCTTAGCTCTGGAGCAGGCCCTGTGAAAAGAGTGTATTGCCCTATCTTGGCAGAGCACAGGCAGCTAAAAAGTGAAGCAGAGGAAGGAGAAAGCTTGGCGGTACTGGCGATGACAATGCAGCAGCAGGCAGTGGATTAAAAGACTTTGCATATGCGGGAGGAGGTATGGAGAGCAGAAAATGGTGGCAGGGGAATCCAGCAATACCAGGTCGTTAGCACAGGAAGAAAGAGAGGAAATGGAGGCGGATGCAGTGGAAACTGTGGCTCAGCTGCTTACAGCAGAATTGCGTGAATGGTTCAGAGAGCTCAGGACAGAGCTGGCAGCCATGAAAGTACACCTGGGGACATTTTCAGGAGAAATTCAGGAAGAGCTTGCTGACTTGGGGTGCTGTGTGAGTGATCATGAAGACAGACTTGAACACATGACCAAGGATTATGATGGTATGGAACAAATATTAATAGCTACTGTGGAGAGGAAAGAGCAGATGAGTCTGAAACTCAGACTTGGAAAACCAGACCCACAGAAATTATTTGAACATCTGTGGGGTCCCGGAGGAAAACAAGTTTGCAGACAGCAGGAAAGTGGTTGTGGTAATGTTCAAAGAGACCCTGAATTGTGGAGGAGAGATGGAGGTGCCAGACAACATTGTCTTGGACAGAGCTCACATGGTCTTGGGGACACTGCAAAAAAATTCACCAAGAGCTATAGTAGTATGCTTCCAAGACTACAGCCTAAAGGAGAAGGTTGCAGCTAAGATGCACAGCTTAAATAACTTTGAATGGCAAGGATATCCAGTAGCTATATTTGCAGACTTGACTAGCGGGACGTGAAATATATCATGAAGACCTTGCAAAAGACCCAGTTATTTATTATTATTTATTTATTTATTAACAATTCTTATATACCGCACTATTAGACATCAGCGCGGTTTACATTGAACAGAAAACATCCGACAATTTACATATGTCTGGTCATTACATTTAACAGGAAGTATAAACTTGGCAAATAGGGGAAACTATATACAAAGGTGTGTTATCTGACAGTTGAAATATAGATGCCTTGCCTTCACTAAAGATAGACATGCATGGAGAGTGAGGACTGTGGGGGAGGCCGAAAAGGCTATGAGAGAGGCAGGATTGCCATTGGAGAAGCCCGCAGCAGCAGAGTGTAAACACCAGGAGCATAAGAGAGGGGAGAGGTGGACTGTCGTGGTGGGAGATGGCAACAAAAAAAAAAGGAGCAGCAGCAGCAGAAGATGCAGCCCAACTGAGAACTTGTGGGACTGGGCTTAATATAATATTAATAATATATGTATATACGGAGGCTGTAGTTTGTGTGAGTGAGGTGGGGGAGATGAATGGTTGGGATGTGTGATAGTTGCTTGTCTGTTCTGGGAGAATGGGGATTGGTACAAAGAGTGGAGAGGAGAGGTAGAGAGATGCAGAATGGAGGGGAATAAGCAGGAGATGGAGAGAAGAAGGGGACTGAGCTTGGTGAGCACTATCCCGAGGAGTGCCTCAAAGAGACGAGAGGGGCTGATGGGGTGAAAGGGTAACGATGGGGGGGGGGAGAAGATGGGAAGTGGGGGTCGAGGGGTTGGGAATTTACTGAGAATGAAGGGGGAGGAGGAGGTGGGAGGTTGGTGGTGGCCACAAAACTGCTTGAAAAGGAGAGAGAGTGGCTTAAGGCAGATATACTTTGTCTCCAGGAGATGATTTTATAAGTGGGGCAGGAAAAAATGTTACAGTCCCATAGATATCCACAAATGTTCCTAGCATCACAAAAAGGAGCCCCGAAGAAAGGAGGGGTAGCTATATTGTTAAGTGAGAAAATCTGAGGGGAAGTAGGAACTGTGGTGCGAGATAAAGGAGGAAGATATCTTGGGGTACACTTAAAGCTCACAGAGGGGGAATTGTGGGTGGTTAGTGTATATGGCCCAAATGAGAAGCAAGGGCAATTTTTTTCAGATGTGCAGGCAGTACTGGAGGAATGAGGGGATATTCCCATTGTGATAATTTGACGGTGAACCCCAGGGTGGACAATAGCGGAGAGACATCCATGAGGGGTAGGAAGGAAAGAAAGGGATTGCTAAAGTTAAAAGAACAGCTTGGGGTGGTAGATATTTGGCGGAGTAAAAAACTGGGGGAAAGGGGATATACATGCTATTCGCCCCCTCATAACTCCTACAGCAGGATCAACAAGATCTGGATAAGTGGGCATCTCATGCACAAAGTCATTGACATAGAGCATGGCAGTATTATCTAGTCGGAGCATGCCCCGGTAACATGTACATTGGCTATTAGGAAAGAAGGAAGATGGGGTGAGATTTTGGCGTTTGAATGACTCCCTGTTAGAGGAGGGCCAAAATATAAGGGGCATCCAAAAGGTAATAGATGAATATTTGCAATTTAACAATGAGGTGGGGGTTGAAATTGGAAATGTCTGGGATGGACTGAAAGCAGTGGTGCAAGGGCATCTGGTGAGCATCACATTGACGGCAAAGAGAGCGAGGGAGTCCAAGGACAGGGAGTTATGCCAACATTAGAGCAATCGGGACCCAGAGATTCTGGCAGCTATGAAGCCCCTCAGGATGGAGATTGGTAGGCTCCATTTCAGGTAAATAGTTAATCAGTTGAATGTCTTGAAGCAGGCCCATTTCAAGGGAGGGAATAAGGTGGGTAGAATACTGGCAGGCAGGCTACGTGCATGAATACAACAAAGCCAGATAACTAGCATCTGTAACCATAAGGGAGAACTGGTGACTGAATCTGCCCAAATCCGCAGTTCCTTTTGGGAATTCTATGATAAGTTGCATCAGGCAGAGGTGCTCAGGGGAGGCTTGAATGGGGAGAGTGTTTTGCAGGGGTGCCCATTGATGTGTCTGGGAGAGGAGGAAGCCAGAAAGCTGGATAGACCCATAGATGCCGAGGAAGTTAGGGTGGCAATCCATTCTCTAAAGGTGGGCAAGGTGCCTGGTTTAGATGGCTTAATTGCTAAATTCTATAGAAAATTTCAGGAGCAGATGACACTGCTTTTGGTGGAGGTCTTTAATGGGGTGTTATACACGGGGTGTGTACCTGATTCTGTCCGAGGCTAGAATCACTGTCCTGCCGAAGCCAAAGAAAGACAGCACAGTCTGTGGATCTTATAGACCTATCTCCCTTATTTATTTAGATGTTAAGTTGCTATCTAAAGTATCAGCTAATCATCTTCAGGGCTATCTTCCTAAGCTAACTCACCGAGATCAGACTGTATTTGTATGAGGCAGGTTGGGAGGGGACAATATCAGGAAGATCCTGAATTTGACCTGGAAATTGCAAAGGGGAGGAAAGAGGGTAGAGTGGGAGTTTATGTTCTGAGTGCTAGAAACAATGGGGATAGGGGAAAATTTTTTAGGATGCGTGCGAGCATAGTAGAGAGGGACCCCAGTCTCTGTGTCGTATAAATGAGGGCTACTCCGAGTTGTTTCGGTTGGGACGTGGTACAAGAAAGGGCTACCTTTCTCCCCCTTGTTTTTTGTGTAAGTCATCGAACCCCTAGCTGCACGAATAAGGACTCAGGGAGACATTAAAGGATTGGAGATGTGAGGGGAGGAGGCAAAGATCGGATTGTTTACAGATGATGTCATTTTCACTATCAGGGAGCCACAGATTTCTTTGCCCGTTCAGGGCATACAGTGAAGTGTCTGGGTATAAAATTAATGTGGGAAAGACTGAAATCTTAGGTTTTAACCTACCTACAGATCTTGAGAATAGGTTGCAGGATAAATTTCCTTTTAAGTGGATACGGCATACGTTCCATTATTTAGGGGTACATTTGGGTGATACATTACAACATTTGGTGCGTTGGAATTATGACCCTTTGATAGAGGCATTGAAGAGGGACCAATCCAAGTGGAAGGGGCTATATTTGTCCTGGCTAGGTAGAATTGCAACAGTGACCATGAATGTGTTGCCCCAGATACTTTTTGTTTCTGTCATTACCATGTGAAGTTCCAAAGAAATATCTGAAAGCAATACAAAGCATGGTAATGGCATTCATTTGGGAGGGGAAGGTTCCTAAAGTACCCATAATGTGATGCTTCAGAGAAGGGAGGATGGCGGATTGAGAGTGCTGTGCTTTGCCTCCTATTATGAGGCTTCCCAGCTGAGGACTCTTCTAGCCTGGAGAGGGGGGAAAGAACCCCACAGTGGGTAAGGATGGAACAGGAGGGGGAGCACCCCTTAGAGCAGGGCCTCTGGGATGTTCAGGGCCCAGGCATAAGATAGGAGAAGCGAGAATCCCATGGTGTCTCTTTCCATGGAGATCTAGAATAGGCAGAAGAGTGCTCTGTTAGGAGGGAAAAGAGACTCCAGATTGGCTTTTATAAGAGGAGTGGGGGATTTCCTACCATGATTACAGGATCAGAACTTTCTCCGATGGGAGCGACAGAGATTGGTGTGATTTGGGCAGATGCTAGAAGGATGAGGGGGGGTTACTGCCTTTTTCAGAGTTAAAGTATGGGCTGTTGGGCAAGGACCTTCTACCCATAGCTTCTAGTAGCACATTATTTGACTAAAAGACAGGTGAGTCAAGATTTGAAGGAGACTCCAACACCATTTGAGGAACTTATTGAAAAGGGGTTCCGAAGAAAAGGATTGCTGTCCCTAGCATTCCAGAGGGCATGGGAAAGGGATATTCCTGGAACCTGGGAGGAAGAACAGTGGAAGGGTATCTTTGAAGCCACCTGTAGATCTGCTCTAGGTACAGCTTTATTGGAAAACCAGGTTGAGGATGTACTGGACCCTGGTGAAATTACATGCTATCACCAGGCAGTATGGGGAGGAGTTCTGGAAAGAGTGTGGGAGTAGGAGAAATTTGAAACACCTGTCATGGGACTGTCCTGTGGTAGAAGGGATGTGGAAAGAGGTTGAGCACCTAGTGGGAGAGATTATGGAGATGAGGGTGAGCTTTAGACCAATGGAGGCCTTATTAAATGAGATCTTAGAAGGGGAAGGGGAGGATCTGCAGACCTTTCAGGAGTTTTGTATGATTGCAGTCTCAAAACACCCCTCTTTGTCCTTGCCTTTGAACTCCCGACTCCCTCTGTGTGACCTTACCCTCTTCTTCCTCCTCTTCCCCTTCTCTTCCCTAATGTCTCGTCGCATGAGTCTGCCTGGTTTGCTTTCCTATCAATTATTGTAACTTCTTTTCCTATTCCCCAATTAATGGTTTCTATTTTGAATTATGTGAACCGCTTTGATGTCTGTTTGTTTAGCTGTATATAAAGCTAATAAACATAAACATAAATGAAGTTAATGGTGCTGTGGAAGAGCCTAGAGGTCCCCAACTGAAAATTACTGGTTCGGAGACTGGAGCAATTTTACTGTATTTATTTTACATTCTCTTATATACCGCGCTATTCTGCATCAGTGCGGTTTACATTGAACAAACTGAAATTACATTGAACAGGGCATTATAACTTGGAGATAACTATTTTACAGGGAACATGGGCTATGGAGGGTTAAGTGGCTTGCCCAAGACCACAAGGAGCACCTGTGGGACTAGAAACCCCAGTCCTTCCGGCCCAAGGTTGCTGTCCTCTAGTGGGATTTGAACCCCCGACCTTCCGGCCTGAAGTACCTTGCCCCAACCACTAGGCCACTCCTCCACTCCACTGTATGGGAAAGAGAGCGGTGTACCAACATCATACAAAAAAAAAAAGTTTAACAGAATTTGGCACTTGTATGAGACCTGGAGACAAGCTTCTTCCACTCCAGGGGGAGTGAGTAACTTTAGAAACTAAATTTCATTTCTGTATCTTACCACTTTAGGGAACTGCTGGTGGGCATTGCCACAGTTAGTCTATGCAAAGTCCCATTATGATATGGGGGGGGGGGAGGTTTTCTGTTTCATTAGATCTGTGTTGGTTAAGTACTATTATGGTTTATTAGGACTTTCTATACTGCTCTTTGAACAGCAAAGCAGTTTACAAATAAAAAAACATAAAAAGTCTGAATGCTTTCAAAATATCAGTTCAGTAATTACTTTAAAGGCCTTGTAAAAAATGCAGATGCTTGTGTAGCAGAGGTGGTCTGATAGGCTATGCATGGAAGGTGGCTGGCAACCCTGAACACAAAGAGGGAGGGGATATGAAGAAGAAATGCTGGACTACTGGGGGGGGGGTCAGGGAAAAGAAGAGGAGATGCTGAACAGCTGAGGGGGTAGGAAAAAAGAGGAGATATGTTGGACATGATGGGGGGAGTTAGTCAGGTAAGAGGAGATGTTACATGGGGAGGGTTTAGGAAAGGAGAAATACTGGATTATGGGGGGGGGGAGGGAATTGAAAGGTAACCTAGGGTGTTGAATACCCTTGGGCCAGTTCTGGTTAACAGTAAATGATGGCAGAAAAGACCAATAGGTCTATCCAGTGCGCCTAGTTATTTCTGCTCACACTGGAATACATCTCAGTTGCCTGTCTTCAGAACATGATTACTTGCAAGGAGTTTCCTTTTCATCCTGCTAGGCTAGTCCAGACAAAATGGGTTGTGCTCCCAAACCAGCAGATGGAGGCAGAGAACACTGACTTTAGTGACATCACCAGCAGGGGCGGCCCAAGGGGGGTGCGGGGCCATGTGCGGAGACTCGGTGTGGGGCCTCATTTGCATAAGTGGCCTTATTTGCATAAATATTTGCATAATGTTACCATACACTAACTTTTAGTAAACATGTCTCTTAATGAGGGTATGGATAAAGAAAGACTAAAAGATTTCTACATTACTATAATCCAGTGCCAACCGCCAGGCACATTAGGAACTACTACAAACGCTGCCCATTTAGAACCCATAGCAAACCCGCCATATCCTGACAGCATTACCAGGACTCACAAAGCACCATACCCTACCTATCAAAAGGCAACACTGCAAATATTAAACCAATACATTTCAGAGAATACTGGGGAAAGAGAACAAGTGGCAATGTCAAATAGGAATTACATAAACAGAATACCTCAGCTCAGTTACACATGCAGAACATAGACCATCATCAAACAAGGAATCACAATTTAGAAACAGGAAGGCAATAATTAAACTGGGAACCCCAAAAGCCAAACTTGGAATGTACAACACTGTAGAAATAAAACTATAAATTAATTTCCTCTTGTACCAAACAAAGCGCAGACGTTAATGATGCACATTTCCCAGAGCTTTCATATTCCAGTTAATAAATTCAAAATAAAGAGATATCTTTCTACCTTTTGTGCATTTTTTTCAGTTGCAATTGCTCCAGCCACTTTCTTCTGGTTTCTTCATGTTTTCTGCTAACTCTCCATCGTCTGCTGTCCATTTGTTCTTTCTTCTCTCTTCTAGTTTTTTTTTTCCATTCTCTCTCTCTACATCTGCTTTAACATACTAATCTTTCTCCTTTTGCTCTTTCCTTATTCCTATTTCATCCACACAAATTTTACCCCTCCATCCTCAATCCCCACTTACTCTCCCAATAACCGGCCAATTGTAGATTTTTCATCCCTCCCACACAAAATATTTTTCCCCTCTCCATTTTACTCTCCCAGCCCCATCCCATTCTAATCCTCCCCCAACATCAGCTCCCTTCTAGTTCCAGTCTCACCCAGCATCCATTCCCTTCTAGTCCCTGCATCAGCCCATTTCCAGTCCTACCCCCCATCAACCCATTTCCGGTCCTAGCTCCCCCATCCATTTTCAGTCTGAGTCCCTTCATCAGCTCATTTCCAATCCTAGCCCCCCCATCAGCCCATTTCTAGTCATTTCCTAGCCCCACCATCAGCCCATGTCAAATCCTAGCTCCCCTCCACTCAGCCCAATTCCAGTCCAAGCCCCCCCCCCCATGAGCCTACTTCCAGTTCTAGCCCCTCCATGAGTCCATTTCAATTCAAGCCCCCACCACAGCCCATTTCCAATCTTAGCTCCCCCCAACAGCCCATTTCCAGTACCAGTCCTAGCCCCCCATGAACCCACTTCCAGTCCTAACTCCCCATCACCCCATTTTCAGTTTAAGCCCCCCCCTATAACCCATTACCAGTCCTAACCCCCCATCAGCCCACTTCCAGTCTTAACCCCATCAGCCCATTTCCAGTCAGCCCCCCATAGCCCACTGCCAGTCCTAACCCCCCCCACCAGCCCACAGTCCATTACCAGTCCTAACCACATCAGCCCACCTCAAGTCCTAACCCCTCCCCATCAGCCCAGGTCCTGTCCTAGCCCCCCCAGAGCCCATTATCAGTCCTAATCCCCCCATTGACCATTACCAGTCCTAACCCCCCATGATCACATTTCCAGACTGCCCCCATCAGCCCACAGCCCATTACCATTCTTAACCCCCCCCCAGCCCATTACCAGCCCTAACCCCCCATCACCCCATTTCCAGACAGCCCCCATCAGCCCACAGCCCATTACCAGTCTTAACCCCCCCCAGCCCATTACCAGCCCTAACCCCCCATCACCCCATTTCCAGACAGCCCCCATCAGCCCACAGCCCATTACCAGTCTTAACCCCTCCCCATAGCCCATTACCAGTCCTAACCCCCCAACAGCTCACAGCCCATTACCAGTCCTAACCCCTCCCCATCAGCACATTTCCTGTCCTAGCCCCCCATAGCCCATTATCAGTCTTAACCCCCCCATAGCCCATTACCAGTCCTAACCCCCCATCACCCCATTTCCAGACAGCCCCCATCAGCCCACAGCCCATTACCAGTCTTAAACCCCCAGCCCATTACCAGCCCTAACCCCCCATCACCCCATTTCCAGACAGCCCCCATCAGCCCACAGCCCATTACAAGTCTTAACCCCCCCCCCCGCAGACTATTACGTGTCATAACACCCCATAACACTATTTCCAGAATGACCCCATCAGCCCACAGCCCATTACCAGTCTTAACCCCCCCCATAGCCCATTACCAGTCCTAACCCCCCAACAGCTCACAGCCCATTACCAGTCCTAACCCCTCCCCATCAGCTCATTTCCTGTCCTAGCCCCCCATAGCCCATTATCAGTCTTAACCCCCCCATAGCCCATTACCAGTCCTAACCCCCCATCACCCCATTTCCAGACAGCCCCCATCAGCCCACAGCCCATTACCAGTCTTAACCACCCCCTACCCCATTACCAGTCCTAACCCCCCCATCACCCCATTTCCAGAAAGCCCCCATCAGCCCACAGCCCATTACCAGTCCTAACCCCCCCCCCAACAGCTCACAGCCCATTACCAGTCCTAGCCCCCCCCAGCCCATTACCAGTCTTAACCCCCCCCCCCCCCGGCAGCCCATTACCAGTCTTAACACACCCCCAGCCCATTACCAGTCTTAACACACACCCCAGCCCAGCCCAGCCCATTACCAGTCTTAACACCCCCCCAGCCCATTACCAGTCTTAACACCCCCCCAGCCCAGCCCAGCCCATTACCAGTCTTAACACCCCCCCAGCCCATTACCAGTCTTAACACACCCCCAGTCCAGCCCAGCCCATTACCAGTCTTAACACCCCCCCAGCCCAGCCCAGCACCAGTCTAAACACCCCCCCAGCCCAGCCCAGCCCAGCAAGTCTTAACACCCCCCCCAGCCCAGCCCCGCCCAGCACCAGTCTTAACACCCCCCCAGCCCAGCACCAGTCTTAACACCCCCCCCAGCCCAGCCCAGCCCAGCCCAGCCCCGCCCCAGTCTTAACACCCCCCCCAGCCCAGCCCCAGTCTTAACAGCCCAGCCCAGCCCAGCCCCAGTCTTAACACCCCCCCCCCATATCGGCTTATGGCAAATTTAAAATTTAAAACAAACCCTGGCTCTGGCTGCTGCTGCTGCCGCCGCGGCAGCGGCAGAATTGAGTGTCCCGCGGGGCCCCCTCTCCTCGCTGAGCCTCTCTGCAAGGGCTTTCAGATTCGCGAAGGAAGAGTGTCTCCCTCGCGTCTCTGTTAAGCCCGCAGGGGCTAATGGGAAATTTCCCATCAGCCCCTCGCGTCTAAAGGGGCAGATGGGAAATTTCCCATTAGCCCCTGCGGGCTTAACAGAGACGCGAGGGAGACCCTCTCCCTTCGCGAATCTGAAAGCCCTTGCAGAGAGGCTCAGCAAGGAGAGGGGGCCCCGCGGGACACTCCATTTTGCTGCGGAGGCCGCGGCAGCAGCCAGAGCCAGCTTTTTTTTTTTTTAATATAATTTTTTTAAAAAAAGCAGAATGTTCTTTGCGCGGGGCCCCCTGAAACGCGGGGCCCTGTGCAAAGAACATTCTTGCTCAATGGACGGGCTGGCCCTGATCACCTGTAGTATAAAGAGAACAGTATTCTCTGCCTCCAGCACGGGGATGGCAAACTCCAGTCCCAGAGTGGCACAATCCAGCCCGGTCCCCAGGATGTCCCCAGTGAACATCCATGAAATACATCTGCATACAAGGGGAGGCAGTGGATGCAAATACATCTCATGAATATTCACCAGGGACATCTCGAAAACCACGCCAGACTGTGACACTCCGGGACTGGAGCTTGCCACCCCTGCTCTAGCAGATGGTTGCAGGTGGACTGATGGTTGCAGGTGGTTTGAGGCTTGGCATTTAGTGGCACAGATTTTTTTGTAGCGGACTAGCTGAGTGGCTGGGTCTGGCTCTTAGGGTTTGGCTCACAGGCCTTTATCCTGATTGAGCATGGGGGCAGCAGCCGGTCCAGGATGTTCACCTGCAGGCTCAGTCCTGTGAGGCCAGGAGGGCAAATTCTATTTGTCCCTTTTGGGGGGGGAGGGGGGTACATAGCTGTCTTCTTTTTCTGCTCTTTGCTTCTAACCTTTCTTATCCTCCCCTCCCCCTTTCGTACTGTCTGCTACTCCCTCTTTCCTCCCCCATGCTGCCTGAAATTAAGTTTACCAAAAAAAGAGAGGTCTTTATCTTTGCGGCATTGAATGTGAATGGTAAAGTAGAAGCTGTTTGCTGGTGTGACAGTGCGAGAGTGGGGAAGGGCTGACATGTTTCAAGCTGTGTATCTGTGCAGGCTAGCGCCACTGAAGGATGCGAAGACCACAATGGCTGTATCAGTCATTTAGTGCTATCAGCCATGGCTCCATTAGGGAAGAGAAGTTATGCCAAGTAGCTGACACTGCACCATTAGCAGCAATTGACCTGTTTGCTTTTCTGTGGGGATATTCTGTCACAATTGTGATGAGCAGGTGGAGGCTGCAGATGCCTTGGATTGTGTTGAGGAAAGGCTAGCCGAGAATAACCGCTCTGCTACGGAAGTGTTCCTTGCCAGCACAACAGTGGCCATGTTGGCTGTAGGCTGCATTTCCCCTGGGCGGGCTGAGCTTTTGAGGTGCACTATGATGAGGGGGTGGGAGGTCTGGTGACTCAGGCTCCCAATGTTTTGGGCTCCAGTAGCTTTTAGAGGAATTTACAGTTTGTCTGCAGGAGATGCTGGCAAGGCTGCAGTTTTCTCAGTTTCTGGACCAGAGCTCAGGTTGAGGGAACTACTGCTTCAGCAGGAAAGCATTGAGGAGCTCAAGCATCCCAGATCTGAGGGTGTTATGCCCCTGGAACAAGGGTGCCGGTCTGGTCTCTGGTTTTAGTAGAGATTGAGGAGGAAGAATTGTTGCCTTCAGGCATCTCATCTCCTGAGGAAGGAGAGATTTCCCCTGGCAGAGGAGGATGATTCTCCTGTTATTAGTCTTTTTTGTAGAGAAGAACTATCTTTTCTAATAGTTCAAGTAACATCTATTCTCCATATGGCTGAACCAGCGGTAGACGAGATGATGCTGGGTGACCAAATCTTGGAGGGCTTATGTAAGCCCTCTAGAGTTTTTTCTTTATATTCCACCTTGCTCAAGATATTAACCATGGAATGAGAAGCTCCTGAGATGATTTTGAGGGGTTCTTATCTTTTGGGTAAGCTTTATTCCTCTTCTGAGAATGAACTGGAACAATTATTCTGTTTACCAAGGATGGATGCCTTGGTTAAAGTGATGATCAAAAATACCACCATTCTATTGGAAGGTAGGTTAGCTTTGAAGAATTTGCAGAACAGGAGGGCAGAACTTCTTTTAAGGCAGGCTTCTTTTTTTTTTTTTGCCTATGCCTGTGTGTGTAGACAGCAATGTATGATAGCTATGTTGTGCCAGCTCTGCTTCCCTGGACACAATAGCTTCCAGAATGCCAGGAGTCTGTATGGTTGGAACTTGCAGCAGACTTCTTGTCTAATGCCCTCTATGATCTTATTTGCCTTTCTTCCAAGTTCGTGACATTGGTCATAGTAACTCAAAGATGGCTTTGACTCTACTATTGCTCTATGGATTCCGCTTTTAAAGTGCGCCTCTGTAGATTATCTTTTTGAGGAAGGCTTCTATTTGGAGAAGCCTCAATGTCTTGGATTTGCACCTAGGAAAGGACAACCCAAACTATGTTACATGATGCAGGATTCCACATTGGAACTACCACCCAGGAAAAAGATTTAGGTGTCATCGTGGATAATATGTTGAAACCCTCTGCCCCGTGTGCAACAGCAGCCAAGAAAGCAAATAGAATGCTAGGTATCATAAGGAAAGGAATGGAGAATAAAACCAAGGATATTATAATGCCTCTGTCATTCCATGGTGTGACTGCACCTTGAATGATGTGTGCAATTCTGGTCGCTACATCTTAAAAAGAATATAACAGAATTAGAAAAGGAACAGAGAAGAACCACCAAAATGGTAAAGTGGATAGAAGGATACCCCTATGAGGAAAGGCTTAAAAGGAGTTTAAGGCTTTTCAACTTGGAAAAGATATGGCTGAGAGGAGATATTATAGAGGTCTATAAATTAATGAATGGAATGGAACAGATAAATGTAAATCAGCTGTTTACACCATCAAAAAGTAGAAAGACTAGAGGATACACAATGAAGCTACAACATAACCAGTTTAAGACTAATAAGAGAAAATATTTTTTCATTCAAAGTGTAATCAAACTCTGGAATTTGTTATCAGAGGATGTAGTAAAAACTGTTAGTGTAGCTGGATTTAAAAAAGGTTTGGACAAGTTTCTGGAGGAAAAGTCCATTATTAAAGAGGACCTGGGAAATCCACTGCTTCCTTCGGGACAAGCATTGTGAAACCTGTATGCCTTTTGGGAACCTGCCAGGTACTTGCGACCTGGATTGGCCACTGTTGGAAACAGGATACTGGACTTGATGGACCTTGGTCTGACCTAGTATAGCATTTCTTATGTTCTTATATTCAGCAGAGGCTCCAGCAGGATTAGAGTGGTTAACTGCCACTGCTGAACACTAGCTTTTCAGCAAACGTTATGACAGTCTTTTATTTATTTATTTATTTAACTGCATTTATATCCCGCTTTTCACCGGGTCAAAGCGGTGTAACATGTAACATAGGAGGGGGTAATTTTTTAGGGTGGGGCCATCACCAAGGTCAACAATTAATGATTTGGGTAGACATGGACATGTTTACTTCTGCTGAATCTAAGTATTAGGTCATGGTGGTGTTTCCGTTCAGAGATGTTCACGGAATAGGATTGTCTTCAGCTGTTTCTTAAATGATGTGATGTCAGCGTTGTTCCTGATGTGGTTTGGTAGAGAGTTCCAGAGGGATGGAGCATAAAGTTCGAATGCTCTGTTGCAGGTCCGTTGTGTGGATTTGGTTCTTTTGTGGGGGACAACGATAGAGTTATTGGAGGAATGTCTGGTTGATCTGTTGTGGGATGGTCGAGGCAGTAAGGAGTGGAGTGAGGTGTTCCGTGTTTGGTGGATAGTTTTGTGGATGAGTAAGATAGCTTTGTACTTGATTCTTGCTTGCACTGGAAGGAGGTGAAGGTCTCTTAGGATTGGGGTGATGTGCTCCCGTTTTTTTGCATTCTGAATAATCCTTGCTGTAGTATTTAAGGCAGTACGGAGGGAGTTGGTGTGCGAGGCAGGAAGTCCATGATAGATTATGTTGCAGAAATCCAGATGAGGGAGTGTCACAGCTTGCATTACTGTCCTGAAGTCGTGAGGTTCTAGGAGGGGCCGGAGGCGTTGAACAGTTTTGGCTTTGTGGAATATCATCCCAGCGGTTTTGTTGATTTGTTGTTTGAAGGTGAGAGCTTGGTCAACATTCTCACCTCCATCCTCTCTAAAAGTAAGAGATGCGGATCTCCCCTGTAAACCATCTATTCGCTACCTAGGGATTACTCTGGATCAGCATTTTGAATTTAAGGAACACACTCGGAACGTCACAAAGGCTGTCTACAATAAAATAAGAACGCTAAGGCAACTCAGACCCATGCTACCTCACAACAACTTTCGGACCATCTTCCAGACCCTCACACTACCTCATTTTGATTATGCTAATGTAGTATTATACGGTCTCCCCAAAAACACCATTAATCCACTACAACTGGCGATGAACGCGGCTGCTAGGGTGCTTTGTGGTCTAGCAAGATCAGACCATATCACCCCGACTCTCATGGAACTACACTGGCTACCAATTCATTGCAGGATAACCTATAAAATCCTCATCATCACTTTCAAGATCATCAACAACCTTGCCCCCACGTCTCTTAATGATCTCATCTCCCTCACCCCAAAAAACAGAGCGAGAAGGACAACAACGAACAACACCCTGATTATCCCCAAGGAGTCCATCAAATGTACCCAATCAACCAAGAAAAGGACCTTCGCCTTCTATGCACCTAAATGCTGGAATGACCTCACACCTGAAATAAGAGCAATTAAAGACCTCTCTCAATTTCGCAAGGCAATCAAGCACCACATCTTCCTTCTCCATTTTGCACAAGCATCCAATCCTCATCTGATCATCAGCATTCCTAAACCGACAAACTCTCACTCTTCACCCCCAATTCCCTCATAAGTAATTCTGCCTCAAGTTCTCGTATATCCTACCTTATTCCGACCATACTCTGTCTGTGAATACTATAGAACCCAATATGTTTATACATAGTTACAGTTTTTACACTGTTGTTTGTACATAATTACACTGTGTGTACATAGTTATAGTTTTATTGCCCTCTGTTCCAAGTTTAAGTTTCCTGTTATAATGTAAGCACACCAGTGTTTTCTGATTGTGCAGCTTCTGTTACTTGTAAACCGCACTGAAAACAAATAGCGCGGTATATAAAAGATGTTAAATAAATAAATGATGACGCCTAGATATCTTATTTGAGGCTGGATTTGGATTTGTGTGGTTCCCATGTTGAGGTGGGTAGGTGGTTTGAAGTCGGGTTCTTTTGTTACTATTAGGGCTTCGGTTTTCTTTATGTTGATGGATAGATTGTTCTCCTGTAGCCAGTTGGCCACGTCGTTGAAGCAGGCTGATAGCTGTTCGTTTTTTAGGTTGGTGGTTGTAATTGGTGCGTAGAGCATTATGTCGTCTGCGTAGATGTGGAAGTTGATGTTGTGGGTGCGTATGATTGAGCATAGTGGACGGAGATATATGTTGAACAACATGGCTGATAGGGTGGATCCTTGGGGTACTCCTTGTAGTTGTTGGTAGGGGGGCAAGGTTGTGGAGAGGGTGCGGATCCGTTGCTGTCTGTTAGTTAAGTAGGATCTGAACCATTGGAGTACAGTGTCTTTGATTCCAATTGTTTGTAGTCTGCGTATGAGGATTTCGTGGGAGATTGTGTCAAAGGCCGCTGATATATCTAGGAAGATCAGGATGTATCCCGAATTTTTCTCTTGGGTTCCGATGATGAGTGTGTTCATTAGAATGGTCATGAGGGTCTCAACTCCATGTAGTGGTCGGAAACCGTGTTGCTGTGGGTCAAGTATGTCGTTGGTGTCTAGATGATCTTGAAGCTGGTGTTGGACTATCTTTTCTATTATCTTTTCTGCATCTAACTTTCATCACCGAGGGATAACTGGTCAGCGGCCAAATAAGAGTAGTTACTCACCTGTAACAGGTGTTCTCCAGGAGCAGCAGGAATCAGTTCTCACATATGGGTGACGTCGGTGCCGACGGAGCCCCCTGTGGAGCATTAAGAACATAAGAACATAAGATCATAAGATATGCCATACTGGGTCAGACCAAGGTCCATCAAGCCCAGTATTCTGTTTCCAACAGTGGCCAATCTAGGTCATATGTACCTAGCAGTTTCCCCAAGAGACACAAGTTCCACAATGCTTGTACTGGGTCAAGCATTGATATCTTCGGTCACTTCTTAATAATGGTTTATGGACCTTTAATCCAGGAACTTGTCCAAACCTTTTTTATACCCAGCTACACTAACAGCCTTTACTACATCCTCCGGTAACAAATTCCAGAGTTTGATTACACGTTGAGTGAAAAAATATTTTCTTTTATTAGTCTTAAATAGTTTACCCTGTAGCTTCATTGCATGTCCCCTAGTCTTTCTATATTCTGATAAGGTAAACAATCGATCTACGTTTACCCGTTCCACTCCGTTCATTAATTTATAGACTTCTATCATATCTCCCCTCAGCCGTCTCTTTTCCAGGTTAGCCTTTCTTCATAGGAGTATCCTTCCATCCCCTTTACCATTTTGGTGGCTCTTCTCTGTACCTTTTCTAAAATCGCTATATCCTTTTTAAGATACGGCGACCAGAATTGCACACAATATTCAAGGTGCGGTCTCACCATGGAACGATATAGAGGCATTATAATATCTTTTGTTTTATTTTCCATTCCTTTCCTTATCATACCTAGCATTTTATTTGCTCTCTTGGCCGCCGCTGCACACTGGGCCGAGGGTTTTAACATGGTATCCACAATGACGCCTAAATCTTTTTCCTGGGTGGTGGTTCCTAATGTGGAACCTTGCATCGTGTAACCATAGTTTGGGTTGTTCTTCCCTAGGTGCATAACCTTGCACTTGTCCACATTAAATTTCATCTGCCATTTTGATGCCCAGTCTTCCAATTTATCAAGATCCTCTTGCAATTTTTCACAATCCTCTTGGGTTTTAACAACTTTAAATAGTTTTGTGTCATCTGCAAATTTGATAACCTCACTCGTTATTCCACTTTCCAGGTCATTTATGAATATGTCAAAAAGCAGCGGACCCAGCACAGATCCCTGGGGTACACCACTATTCACCTTTCTCCATTGGGAAAATTGGCCATTTAGCCCTACCCTCTGCTTTGTATCTTTTAACCAGTTCCTGATCCACAATAGTACACTGCCTCCTATCCCATGACTCTAGTTTTGCCAAAAGTCTCTGATGAGGGACCTTGTCAAAGGCTTTCTGAAAGTCCAGATACACAATATCAACCGACTCACCTTTGTCCACCTGTTTATTCACTCCTTCAAAAAAAACATAACAGATTAGTAAGACAAGATCTTCCTTGTCTAAAGCCATGTTGGCTGTCTCCCATTAGGTTGTGACTATCTACATGCTGAGTAATTTTATTCTTTATGATGGTTTCTACCATTTTTCCCGGTACTGACGTCAGGCTCACCGGCCTGTAGTTTCCCGGATCACCCCTGGAACCCTTTTTAAAAATTGGTGTTACATTGGCGATCCTCCAATCTTCAGGTATTAGAGATGATTTTAATGATAGTTCACAGATTACTGATAGCAGTTCTGCAATCTCATATTTCAGTTCTTTCAATACCCTTGGATGTATACCATCCTGCCCAGGTGATTTGCTACTCTTCAGTTTATCTAATAGTTGTAAGACATCTTCCCGATGTATCGATATTTCCTTCAATTCTTCCGCACCTTTAAATACCACTTCAGTCACGGGTAACATCCCTACATCTTCCTCAGTAAAGACCGAAGCAAAGAATTCATTCAGTCTCTCCGCTATCGCCTTGTCGCCTCTTAGTGCTCCTTTAACCCCTTTATCATCTAATGGACCAACTGACTCTCTCACAGGTTTTTTGCTACGAATGTACTTGAAAGCATTTCCCCAGCTTTCAAGGAAAGCCTTTGGGAATGCAGCACGCATGCGCGGTCCCCTTCCCGCTCAAGGGTGCCATCTTGCTCAGTCTGATATAGCTAAAAGACAGCAAAAAAACAAAATGAAGTATATGACTGCAACTCCAGGGGAGGAGGGAGGGTCATGAGGACTGATTCCTGCTGCTCCTGGATAACACCTGTTACAGGTGAGTAACTACTCTTTCTTCAGGACCAAGCAGGAAGTCAGTCCTCACATATGGGACTCCCCAGCTCTAGGCTACCGGGAACCCAAAGCTGAAAAATGGCTCCCTCTACAGAGCCTCAGCATCCGTGATAAGAATATCCTCTGAGAACGGCCCCGTACGGTAGCCCAACACAAGGGCCGGAGGGTAGGAGTTGCCTAAACCTCAAAGAGATTACGGAGTACCACCTGTCCGAAAGCACTGTCCCTTCGGGACTCTCTCTCGAGGCAGTAGTGGGCCGCAAAAGTCTGGCTTGAAGACCAAGTAGCGGCCCGGCAGATGTCTGCCAACAGAACAGAGCGGAGATGAGCTACTGATGCGGCTTTCGCCCTGACACGGTGGGCCATGACTCGACCCTGCAAGGAGAGGCCGGCTGCCTTGTACGCCCAGGCGATACACTGCTACCCAAGTGGACAAGGTACGCTTGGAGACAGGCAACCCCAGTTTATTAGGGTCAAAGGAGACGAAGAGCTGAGTAGCCCTTCGGTGCCCCCACGTACGTTCTATGTAAAAGGACAACGCCCTCTTAAAGTCCAGGGTATGCAAGACTGTTTCAGCCCGGCTGGTATGCGGCCTGGGAAAGAATGTCGGAAGAACCACCTTTTGGTTGAGGTGGAAGGAGGAGACCACCTTTGGAAGGAATTTCGGATGGGTCCGTAGAACCACCCTGTTCCTATAAAACCGTGTGTACGGTCTATCAGAAACCAGAGCTTGTAGTTCACTCACACGTCTGGCCGAGGTAAGAGCTACCAGGAAGAGCGCCTTCCAAGAAAGGAAGCATAAATGGCAAGTATCCATCAGCTCAAATGGTGGGCGAGTAAGTTGCTGCAAGATCACGTTCAAATCCCACTCAGTGGCTGGTGGACGAATCGGAGGCTTGAGCAGAAGCAGGCCTCTGAGGAAGTGGGACACCAAGGGGTGACCCGACAGAGACTGACCCTCCATCGGTGAGTGGTGTGCTGATAGAGCACTGAGGTGGACCCAAACAGAGATGGACGTAAGGCCTAGGTCTGACAGGTGAAGTAGGTATTGTAGTACCACTGGCACAAAGCAGGAGAAAGGATCTTCATTGCACTGAGCACACCATATTGAGAACCTACGCCACTTGAGGGCATAGGACTTTCTGGTGGATTGCCTCCTAGAGGCCAAGACCACCTCCTCAACTTCCCTAGGTAGAAGTAAGGGAACCAGCACTATCCTTTCAGCAGCCAGGCCATCAGATTGAGGGATCTGAGATTGGGGTGCAGAAGGGAACCCTGATCCTGAGACAGGAGATCGGGTTGCAACCCCAGAAGGAATGGAGTTTCCACCGCCAACTGCAGAAGAAGTGGAAACCACGGTTGCCTCGGCCATCTGGGGGCTACCAGAATCACCGAGGCCTTGTCCCGTAGAATCTTGAACAGAGTTCGGGCCACCAGGGGCGTGGGAGGAAACGCATACAGGAGGCCCGTAGACCAAGAGATCAGAAACGCATCTGCTGCCATTCTCAGGGGATGCGGCTGTCTGGAGCAAAACCTGGGCAGCTGACGGTTCAGTGGACTTGCAAAGAGATCGATTAATGGAATTCCCCATCGTAGAAAGATCTGCTGGACCACCAGTGGATTCAACTGCCATTTGTGAGGCTGGAGAATCCTGCTTAGTTTGTCTGCCAAGAAGTTCTCCTGACCAGGTAGATAAACTGCTTTGAGAAACATGCCATGTTTGACTGCAAAGGAGCAAAGGGCCTGTGCCTCCTGACATAGGAGTCTGGACCCTGTGCCCCCTTGCTTGTTCACATAGAACATTGCTACCTGATTGTCTGTCTGAACTAAGACAGACTGGTGAGAGAGGGCATGAGAAAAGGTCTGGAGAGCCAAGTGGATTGCTCGCAGCTCCAACAGATTGATCTGCTGTGTGGCCTCCCGAGGAGACCAGAGACCTTTGCTTGTATGTGCCCTGCCAATGTGCACCCCAGCCCTTTAAGGAAGCATCGGTCGTCAGCACCCTTGTGTGTGCTGTGGCCTGAAAAGGTACCCCCCCTGAGAAGGTTTGGGAGATGTAGCCACCAATGCAAGGAGTCCAAAAGAGGTTTGGACACCTTTACTCTGTCTCGGAGGTTGCTTGTGGCCTGCGCCCACTAAGCTCTGAGGAACCACTGAGCAGCTCGCATGTGCAGATGGGCATTTGGAGTCACATGCACCGTGGACACCATGTGGCCCAGGAGCCGCAGGAAGTGCCTGGCGAAGATCTGAGAATTGCTTTGGAACTGGTTGGCCAAGTCCCTCAGTCTGTGGGCCCTGTCCTCGGGCAAGTAAGCTCTTGCCTGCAGAGTGTCTAATCTTGCCCCTATAAACTCTAGGTTTTGTGAGGGGAGCAAAGTGGACTTTGCGTAGTTTATGACAAAGCCAAGATGCTGAAGAAGAGAGACAGTGCGAAGATTGGCTTGTCTGGCCTCCTGGAAAGACTGGGCCCTGATGAGCCAGTCTTCCAGGTATGGGAAGACGAAAATTCCCTGATTCCTGAGATAGGCCGCCACCACCACCAGGCATTTGGTGAAAACCCTGGGGGCGGAAGTTAGGCCAAAGGGAAGTACTCTGTACTGGAAATGGTTTCCTCCCACCACAAATCTGAGATATTGTCTGTGGTCTGGATGGATGAGGATGTGAGTATAAGCATCCTTTAGATCTAAGGAGCATAGCCAATCTCCCTGCTGGAGGTAGGGCAGCAGTATCCCAAGGGTAAGCATCTTGAACTTTTCCCTCTCCAGAAACTTGTTTAAGTTTTGCAAGTCTAGGATAGGCCGGAGGCCTCCTGTCCTTTTTGGTACCAGGAAGTACCTGGAGTAGAAGCCTTGTCCTTTCAGGTGGTGAGGCACCGGTTCCACCACCTGTTCCTTTAGAAGACTTGCCAACTCCTGATGGAGGAGGTTCCTGTGTAGAGGAAGTCTTGGAGGCTCCCCTGGATAGTAGGAGGGGGGTAGCTGGTAGAAGTGGAGCAAGTAGCCCTTCTGGACTATGCTCAGTACCCAGGTATCCCCTGTGATGGCTGGCTACCTGCAGGCGTACAGGATCAGCCAACCTCCTGTGCTGAGTGGAGCCAGCTGTGGAGAAGAGGCTATGCTGTGGGAGTCAAAGCCCCACTCCCTGCTGTGCAGGAGCCGGAGCCGGAGCTGGCGGCTTGGGGGTCTTCTGCCTATGGGGCCCTTGCCCCTGCCCCTTGGTCTGCTCGCCCTGTTGGGGAGCTGGAGAGGTCTGGTATTGAGGGTAGGATTTGTAGGCAGCATCCCTCCTTGGGAAAAAGGGCTTCTTCCCAAGCCCTTCTTTTTCTGAGAAGGGGCAGAAGTCTTCCTGGACAGCCTTGTCCTGGTGAGAGTCTCAGTCTCGATTTCCGCAGCCTTTTCAGTCATGGGCTTGCCGAAAAGGTTTTCACCTCGGCAGGGGACATCGACCAACTTGTCCTGCACCCATGGCTCAAGGTCTGATGACTGTAGCCAGGCCTGACGGCATGCACCGATGCCGGCCTCGGCTACCCGGGCCAAAGCCATCATAGGTTGCTCGAGAGATAAACTTCGAGCACTCTCGAATCCCTGTTGACAAAGCCTTGAACCTCTGCAAAGGTTCGTCGGAGAAGCCAGCTAAGAACCCGGCTATCTCCTTTGCCAGGTCTCGTAGGTACATGCCCATGAACAACTGGTAGGTCTGGACACGGCAAGATAGCATAGAGCCCTGGAAGCACTTTCTACCGAGGGCATCCAGGTTCCGGGCCTCCCGGCTGGGGGGCACCAAGGAGTGCATCTTCTGACTCTTCAGACAGTGCATGGCCGATTCCACAACCATGGAGTGGTGCGGTAGCTGTGCTTTTGGAACCCAGGGCTCTTACAGACTCGATAAATGGAATTGACCCGTTTGCTAAGAACTGGCGTCGAGGCCGGTGCCTCCCACATATGGAAGAGCAGCCATTCCAGCATCGGAGGAACTGGTACAGTAAAGGCTTCCTTCGGAGGAAAATCATACTGGGGGGCATCAAGGTCCTCGGCTCAAGGCTCCTCCTCGGTGTCCACAGGGAAGGCCAAGAACCGGGTATTCTCCGGGGGGACCGTCTCTGAGGCTCGGACTCCGGTGAGTCCAAAGGGACGCACCGGGTCCAGAAGATGTCCGGGGACTCCTTGTCCTCCGTCTCCCACTCCGACTCCTCCGAGGAGGAATTAAGCGGCTCTGGCCATGTGGGCCTCGGTGCCACCTGCCCCGATGTCGAGGGTATCAGCATCGATGACCTTGGCCCCGCATGGGAGGTCAAGGGGGACCCTGACCGAGGATCGACTCGAGATTTCATCGACTCGAGGATCGGCTCGGTCTCTGGGGTCGACTTAGACGTTGAGGTCCCGGTGGTTGGGGCAGATGCACCGGTCAGACCGGTGATCAGCACCCGCTGCTGTTCCATGAAGGCAGCCAAGTTGCTCTCCAAGGCCGTCAACCTGAATCCAAGCTCAGGAGACAGCAGTCCCCGACTCGGGCCCCAATGGCATCGGACCCAACATCGGCTCCCCCGGAGGAGAGTACACGAGGACAACTGCACTTACGTGACTCGGGGACTCCGGCTCCACACGAGGTAGCTTGGAAGGCCTTTCTGACTCTGAGAGCCCAGGCCGGCGGTCAGCGCTATGCGACCTGGCCTTCAAGGAACTAGGAGTCTCCACTGACGCCGCCCTCGCGAGCTTTTTCTTCCTTCTGTGCTCCCGGGTGGGAGATTCCCTTTCAGAGGAACCCCTATGGTGCTCAGGGTCGGACTCCCGAGATGTCGAGGCCTCTGACGAAGTCTGGGCCCGGCCGGACGCGGAGTCAGAGAAAATTCTCTCACATTGATGATGACGGCTCCGAAGCGCCTTCGACAACATTTTGCTGCACGGGCCACAGGCTAGCGGGTCATGGTCGGGCCCGAGGCATTGGAGGCAGCAGTCATGTGTGTCGGTGAGAGACATAAGTTTCTTCAACCGATCACACTTTTTGAACCCGCTGGCAGCCATCGGGGGAAAAAGGGTCCCTGCAAGGTCAAAAGACCGGGCTGCCAGTGAAACACAAAAAGAACGCGAACGCTAGTCACAAAGGACAAAAACCGAAAATCAAAATTCCGGACTCGATACTGGTGTACCGAGCCCAGATGGGAAGAGGAACCGGCGTTGAACCGGATAAGACAACGTGAAAATCGCAGAAAAAAATCAACTTATCCCGGGTGACACAAACACACGTCCGTCGGACTCTGCGGAAAAAGAAAGACTGAGCAAGATGGCACCCTTGGGCGGGAAGGGGACCACGCATGCGCGCTGCATTCCCAAAGGCTTTCCTTGAAAGCTGGGGAAATGCTCCGCACAGGGGCTCTGTCGGCGCCGACATCACCCATATGTGAGGACTGACTTCCTGCTTGGTCCTGGAGAATCGCCACTAACCGGTTATCCACGGGTGCCACCCCCGGGAACATCCCAATGCTGCCTGCCACTGAATATTCCGCTTAGCAGCATTTACACAGTTTGTAGACCTGCAAACCGTATAAAAACATAGTTACTCAACTGTAGCAGGTGTTCTCTGGTATCAGCATGAATCAGTCTTCACATGTGGGTGACATCACCGATGGAGCATATATTGTATTCCGAGTATGCCTAGATCCTTACTATGTTAAGAATAGTGGAGAATGGACATGAGTAAGCTGCCAGGGGGTGGCATAAGCATGAGGGAGGGTTAGAGGGTTGGGGGGGGGTTGAAGGGGTAGCAGGGGAATAGGTATTCAACTGGTACAACATCACTACAGTTTTGTTGTAGCTATTTAAGTTAAGCCAAATGCTATTGTTCCTGTTAAAAGTGGGCCAATTTAACAAGGGGAAATTTGGAAGAGGTGGGTGGGGGCAGGAGAATAGAAATAATGGAGTGCTGGAAGATGTGTGGGAACAATAGAGTGTGTTGTTAGTGGGAGATATTAGTAATAGTGGTTGATCTGATCAATCCCATAGGGCTATACAGGTAATGTATACAATACACATTGGAATATGAAAATAAAAAGAAAATTACAAAAAAAAAAAAAAAAAAGGTGCTGATGCTGATTGATGACATTAGCACAGACAGGTCTCCTCAAACACAATGGTACACAGCACTCCTCTCTCAGGCTGCTGCTATGATGTCAGCTAGGCCCCTCACTCCCATTGGCTCTAGCAGGGCAAATTTTACCAGGAGAGCCCAGAGAACTGTGGTTCCTTTCAAGTTTTATAGAGAATGCTGACAGATGATTTCACTGAGAATAAGGCATAGTGCATTCCTCTCTTAGGTCATTGCTATGTCAGCTAGGTCGCTGCTCTCTCCTTTCTTTTGTCATTCTAAGTCACAAAGATCTCACCTCCTCCAATATGTCACTGATGCTCCTTAACTGCCTCTTGGATCCTAAGTCCACCTCTTTATGTGTGCATCTGCAGCCTGCACACCATAGATGTCTTTAATTGGTGCTCCGAGGCCCAGAGGAATGATGTCACAGGGGCTGCCCAGAAGCATTCTAGATATTCTTCTTGGTCAGCAACCACTTTTGGGAGCAAGGGAAAGCAAGAGTGATGGTTCAGATCCCCATGGTCATCTTACAGATGCTAGTAGTTTGCTCTCTCCCCTTGAATTATGGTCTACAGTGCTTCTTAACCTAGTCCTTAGGAAACATTCAGCTAGTTAGGTTTTCTGGATAACCACAATGAATATGCATAAGAGAAATTTGCATGCATCGCCTCTATTGTATGCAAATCTCTATCATGCATATTCATTGTGATTATCCTGAAAATCTGACTTTATAGGTGTGTCCCGAGGAATGGGTTAAGAGCTCTGGTCCAGAGGAAATCTAATGCTCTCAATTTTTCTACTGTAGATTCTACAGCATATTAATTTTCTATTTATTGAATTGTATAGCGTCCCTAAGAAACTTCAATACAAGAAACTACAATTTACAGCTTTTATTAATATGGGGGTGTCTGGTAGGGGCAGGGCCTGTTTAACAGGTGAGCCAGTGAGGCACCAGCTCAGGACACACAATGTTTAAGAGTGCCTGAAATCTACTTCACTGACTCGCCCCTTTTCAGCTAATTCAAATGACCGCAAGAGCATTTTTCTTTGCTCCTCTGGCTGTGCTGCCTTATATGTCACCAGAGGGCAGCATTTCTAAAGATAGTAACAAGCACTTCCTATTTCTTATAAGAAACAGGAAATGCTTGTGCTTATCTTTAGAAATGCCACAGACTGGTGACCTGTAAGCAGTACAGCCATAGAAGCAAAGAAAAATCCTCCTACAGCTGTTTAAATCAGTTGTGAAAGGAGATGAATAATGCTGGGACTGCTGCTGATACAGGGGGAGGAGGGGACTGGAAGGTGGCTGGATAGTGGGGGAGGGGGAGGGCGCTAATACTGGGGGATAGTACTGGAAGAGGACTGCATAGTGGGGGAGGGAGACTGAAAGAGAATTGACATTGGGGGGTGGAGACTGGGATTGGAAGGGGGCTGGACAATAGGGGAGAGAGACTGCAAGGGAGCTCACACTGGAGGGTGGGGGCTGAGACTGGAAGAAAGCTGACATCCGGGGCTGGGACTGAGACTGGAAAGGAACTGACATGGGGTGGCTGGGAATGCAAAGGGCTGACACTGGAAGGTACTGGGAGGGGTGTTACCAGGACTGGAAGGAGGCTGACACATGGGGTACTGGGACTGATAGAGGGCTAATACTTGGGGGGGGGGGTGCCAGACACATGGGATACTGGGGCTGAAACAGGAAGTGAACTGATGCAGTAGGGGCTGGAAATGTGCTAGGACTGAAAGGGCACTGATGCTGGTAAGGGCCGACTCATCTGCTAGGCAGTCATCTAGGGCGGCAGACCTCTGTGGACGGCATGGCACGGCACGGCATGCCATATGCTTTGGCACACATGCCCTGCTGCTTCTATCCTCCCCCCACCCCCTGACAGGAAGTTGTGTTGGAGAGGGATCAGAAGCACCAGGCCTTGTGTGCCTAAGCACATGGCCTGCCGCGCTGAGCTGAGCTGTCCACCTCCTGACTTTGCTGACAGAATCTGCGGCATGGCTCGAAAGAGGGGGGGGGGGGGGGTGGCACAGCTGGGGCTGCTGCCTGAGATGGCAGAAACCCTGGGGCCGTCCCTGACTAGTCCAGACAAGTGTGTTCCCCTACCAGCATATTGATGGAGAGAGAGAGCCAATGAAATGCCCAGGTTTCAATGACCTCACTCCCATGCCTCCATCAGCCTGAGCCACTAGAAAACACCTCAGTATTCTGTCTCCAGCAGATAGATGGTGGTTGGATCTTCTCAACTCTGAAGAAAATCTAAACAGTTAAGTAGAAAATGATTGATTTCGCTCATGAACAACCATGTTAAGGGTGACTCTCACTTGAGCATGACGTGGGAGACTCTACTAGATTAAGTTATTTTCAGTAGTAAAAGGAGGAGGGAAATATGGTTCAGCTCCACGCTGTTATGATGATAAGGGCCTGTTGAACAGCCAGAAAATTAGAAGGATTTGGAAGAGATCAGCAGCTTCACACAATCTCAATGCCTCCCTCCTCCTCCTCCTCCTCTGTGCCCTCTGCTTTCCCCAAAGACTGAAGCCACCTCAGAGGTAAGTGGCTGCAAGCCTGTTAAGAGAACATAAAGAAAGAAACACTGTCTGGGGAGTAGCACTGAGCCTGCCACAGTTTGCCCTGACAGCCTCCTAAGGCATGAGTACCAAGGCTTGACTTCATCATTTTCCTTGTTGGGGGCTCCCGCACTTATCCGTTTTGGGGTATAAGTCGGGGTAGACCGCAGGGGACCGTTAGCTAGGCGTTGGTGCTTCCTGCCATTTTCCAGCATGCACTAACATTTTCTGCCTTTGTGCGCTTTGCGTGCAAGCGATCCTGGCACACATTCTGCCTAGCTGCTTCAACGCATGTTCCTGCCCAAGCACCCATAACGCAAGCTCATGTACACGCTCCTTTAGCATGCACTTTTGTGCCTCCATGGCCTTAGCCTGTGCAAATCCTTGCCTTGACTTAACTCTTTCTGTCATCTTCCAGGATGCGTTTTTTGACCTGTGGCAAGTGAAGAGCCTCCTCACTGGATTCATCCTGCATGGCAGGCTTTGACTTTTCATGGTGGGCCCATTCCTTCTTCCAATGGAAGGATTTGCTTGGTCCGGCATTTTCTACCTCAAGGTAGGAGTTGACTGATGGCGATGGAGGTAACTATAATAGCTTGGTCTTGAGGTCCAGTGCCTGTGCTTCTGGCCACTCCCCTTCTTTGGAGGGCTTGGCTCCAGCTGTGTCCCCTGTGTTGGGGATCATTCTCAGGGAGGCGAGCTCCCGGAATTCGGATTGTCCTCCCCAGAATTATTTTCCTTTTTTGGCAAGCCTGGTCTTTGACACAGTAACACAGACCCTTTAGTCTTTGGATTTCCTTTAGCTCAGTCACGTGAGGGATGGGCAGAGTGCAGAAGCTCGGCTTGAGTGCCTCCTTCTAAGCGACCCAGATAAAGGTTGCCATCTGGAGATGTGGGTTGGCTAGGGTCCATCTGAGACTTGAACTTGAGTGCTGGTTCTGACATCTCAGTTGAGAAGTCTGATGCAAAAAAAGTAATTAAAAAAAGGGGGTTCTCCATCAGAGGTTCATGTAGAGGCTGGCATTCTCTGCCTGTCCTGAAAGGGAAATCTGGCAGCATTGATTGCTCAAGTTTTCTCCACTTGGTATGTGACTGATGCTCCTGTAATGGAGCAGGGGCCACAGGTTCCTTGCTTCTACAGGTTGTGCAGATATTCACAGCAATCTTCCCATTTCTGGATATAATCTAGAACATGTTCTGGTTGGAATTCCTACCTAAGGAGATAAAGGTGTCTAAAGGGATATGAACTCTCCTTGAGAGGAGTGTGTCACATGGTCTGTCCAAGGTGGAGGCCAAAGTCATGGCATTCACGAAGTGGGCCTCCACTCCCATGGAAGTCAGATTGGTCTTGAAGGGCACTATGGATAAAAAGATGGACTCTCTGCTGAAGAGCCAGTTCACAGTAGCAGCTGCTATTCTCTAGTTGGCGGTGTGTGCAGGCCTGACGCCTCAAGCCCTGCTCCTGTGGATTCAGTCTTTCACACTCAATGATGCTACCCCTTCTTTGGAGTCAGTTACTGCCTTCCTTCTGATGCCATGTATGTACTAGCCTGCTTGGCAGATAGGGATATTGTCCTTTCTGTGATGACACAGTGTTGGTTATGGTTTTGTCACTGGGCAGTGGATGTCCTTCAAAGCCTGGCTAACTCAACTGGCCTTAAGAGAAAGCTCCCTTATGAGGCTGATTGGAGAAGTTGGTGAAGGACTTGGCCTCAGCCAAGTCTTATCGCCTTTTGGATGATAGACCAAAAGGGCCTGGGAAGCAAGCAGGGTCTTTTTCCTCTGGACTCTACCCGTCCATTGTGGGCACACTGGACTGACTTCCAGGGGTCTCAGGACTCCTGGTGTTTCATCCCAGAAAGCCCTTCTTCTCTGCTTCTGGATTTTGGACTTGTAATTAGTCCTTTTGATAGGGCTTGTGAGTCCAGAGACTCGGTCCCCTCCAGGTTGGTCGTTCCTGTTGATCACTATGTGGGTTTTGGGGCCCATTTCCAAATGTCACCAAGGCTAGAAGGGTGCTAGACACCATTCAAAGTGGCTACAGTATGTCCTGGATTCCAAGTAGCAGTGGTTTGGTGGACATGAGAGGTACCGCATGGATCATGTTGGACAAGTTGTTGTTGTTGTTAAGTACCGTCGAGTCGGAGTCGACTCATGGCGACCCTCTGGATAGCTATCCTAAATTGTGTTCAGTCTTGAGTCAGGCAGCTCATTGTTGACAGACTGGTACCTGTAGCTGCTGTTATTGTATCGATCCATCTCATTGCTGGCCTTCCTCTTTTGCGTTGACCTTCTATCTTGCCAAGCATGATGTCTTTCTCTAATGATCTCTCTCTTCGCATGATATGTCCAAAGTATGAAAGTCGAAGTCTTGTCATCTGAGCTTCTAAAGAAAGCTTAGGTTTGATCTCCTCTAGTACTGACTGGTTTGTTCTTCGGGCAGTCCATGGTATACACAGTATTCGCCGCCAGCACCATAATTCAAAGGCATCAATTTCTTCCTGTCTATCTTTTTCACTGTCCAGCTTTCACATCCATATGATGTTATTGAAAATACCATGGCTTGAACAAGTCGAATCTTTGTATGGAGAGAGACATCTCTGCTCTTGAGAATCTTATCTAGGTCTTTCATAGCCATTCTGCCAAGAGCAATGCGTCATCTGATTTCTTGACTGCTTGTTGCTTCTTTATTGATAGTTGATCCAAGTAGGTTAAAGTTGTTCACAATTTCAATTTCTTCTCCTTCAACGATGAACCTGTTGATTATGCCAGTTGTCATGATCTTTGTCTTCTTTACATTAAGGTGCAGGCCCATTTGAGACTATGTTCTTTGATTGTGAGAAGCAAATGTTTCAGATCATCTTCACTTTCAGCCAGTAATGTGGTATCATCAGCATAGCGAAGGTTGTTGATGAGTCTTCCATCAATCTTCACACCTCTGTTGTCTTCATACAATCCTGCTTCTCTGATGATTTGTTCTGCATATAGATTAAACAGGTAGGGGGAAAGTATGTAGCCTTGTCTTACACCTTTGCTTATTTTAAACCATTCTGTTTCTCCTTGATTCGTTCGAACTGTTGCTTCTTGATCAATGTACAGATTGTGCAAGAGTACGATCAGGTGTTCTGATATACCCATGCTTCTTAATGTGGCCCAGAGTTTCTCATGGTTTACACAGTCAAAAGCCTTGCTAAGGTCGATAAAGCACAAATAGATATCCTTTTGGTATTCTTTAGTCTTTTCAAGGATCCATCTCACATCTTCAATGATGTCTCTCGTTCCTCGCCCTTTCCTGAACCTGGACAAGTTACTGCGCTTAAAAGCGGTGGTGCCAGTGTCCCTGGCCAAGCAGGGCAAAGGCAGGTATTCTATTTCTTTCAGGATGCCAAAGAAGGATGACATCTTCTGACCAATGACCTCAAGGCAGCCAATACTCCTTTGCGCATGTTGTGCTTCTGAGTGGAAACTCTGAGATCTGTGATTTTGGTGATGCTCCAAAAGGAGTTCCTAGACTCTCTAGTTTTGTCCGAAGTTTTTTTTTCATATCCTGAGAGGATCAGCAGAAATGTCTGCATTTTGTGGTGTTTGGCTCACAATATCAGTTTGCCGTGCTCCCTTCAACCTCTCTACTGAAGGGTCATGGTAGTGGTGGCTGCTGCGCTATGGTGCCAAGGACTATATGAACATCCATTTCTGGACGAATGGCTCATCCGAGCCCATTCTTTGTCAGAGGCCTCTCGGGTTTTGGCCTGGTTGGTGTCCTTATGGAAGGCCTTGGCTGTGTGGTCAATCGGGGAAAGTGTCTGTTGAAGCCTTCCCAATTCCTGGAAGCACAGATCGATGCTTGAGTGGGCAGTCTTCCTGCCGGAGGAGAGAGTGCAGAGATTGTTGGACTGACTTGAAGTGTTCTATTCTCAACAGGTTCCCAGGATTTCAGATTATCTTCAGCTTCTCAGCTTAATGGTGGCAGCAATCGAGATAGTGCCATGGGCATGCTTATATGAGGCCACTGCAGCAGCCCTTCCTGACCAGAATTCGAGTTCAGGCTTTCACTTCAGCTGGGAGTGAGAGCCAGCTTGAGGTGGTGGCTACGCCCACTTTATCTGAAGAGGGGAATGCTGCTGGATGATCACTGGTGGATTCTTCTGGCGACAGACACTAGTCTTATGGTGGGGAAGCCCTTGTCAAGACTGAACAGCCCAAATCAGTTGGAGCAAGGTGGTGCGAGTGTTCTCATGCAACGCCACAGCAGAGGCATATATCAATCGCCAAGATAGCACAAGGACCTAGAGGTGGCTCTCTGGTTCACCTGGACAGAAATGAGCTTCCTAGCTATGTTGGCTCAGCACATTGTTGGGGTGGTTAAGGTTAAAATGGTCTTCTTTTGTCGCACTCTGTTGATCTTAGAGAGAGAGTTAAGTCAGGAGGCATTTCAGATGATTCTCCTCCATTTGAGTCACCACGTGATGGAATTGATGGTGTCCTACTCCAGTGACAGTTTGCCATTGCTTCAGTCACCACACGGAAACTGGGTCCAAGGGCATTGTTGCCCTGATTCAGTCCTGGCCACAGCAGTGCCTGTTGTATGTGCTTCCTCCATGACTGTTGTTGGGGCATGTGCTTCGGTACATAGAGTGAGTGCCATCCAGACTGGATTGTTCTGATGAGTCTGGATTAGATGAGGAGAGCGTGGTTTAGGGACCTGATGAGGTTCCTGCAGGTTCCTCCTCTTCATCTGCCCCATTTTGGGGCCAATTGTGTCAGGGGCCATTTGTCCTGGATGATCCAGCTCCCTTCTCATTTACGGCTTGGCTCTTGAAGGGAGTTGGCTGATACGTAAGCGCTATTCTCCTGCAGTAGTTTCCACTCTGCTCAAAGCATGGAGGGGTTCTACCAGCCTGGCATAAGTGCGAGTCTGGTAACTCTTTGAATGTGGGTGCAGTATACGACAGTTTGTTCCTGCCAAGTTGCTGGCTCTGTTGGTCTTCTGCAGGATGGTCTGGAAAAGGTTTTTTCCTTTACTTCCCTGAAAGTCCATGTGGCAGCTTTGTCCTGTTTCAGAGGTCTGGTGGCTGGAAAGTCTATAACTTTGCGCCTGCATGTTTCATGTTTTCTTAAAAGGGTTCAGTTTCGGCATCCCCCCTCTGGTCATTTGTCCCTTCCTGGGATCTCTGTCTGGTGCTCAGGGCCCAGGTGTCGAAGCCCTTTGAGCCTCTGCAGTGTGCTACTCTGAAGGGCTTGACTCTCAAGACTGTTTTCTTGGTCGTAATTTGTTCGACAAGGCAGATTTCTGAGCTGCAATCTCTGTAATGCTGGGATCCATATTTGTCCTTTTCAGAGATGGTCGTTTCCATTTGGCCTGTGACTTCCTTTTGCCCAAGGTGTATCTCACTTTCATGTGAACCAGGTGGTTTTTTTGCCCTCCTTTTCTAAGGAGTAGTGTAAAGGGAAAGATAAAGATCTTCACCTTGTGGATATCTGGAGAGTGCTTCTCCAGAACTTGGAGGTTACAAATTCCTTTCATAAGTCCATTCATCTTTTGTGCTGTTTGCTGGCCCATGCAAGGGTGTCACGGCAACCAAGTCTACATTGATACACTGGATCAAGGAGGCAATTGCCTTGGCGTATCTGTGATAGAACCAGCCAGTTTTAGAGGATTTACAAGCCCATTCTACTTGGGCACAAGAATCCTCCTTGGCAGAGCATAACTCAGTAGCCCCTTCAGACATTGTAAGGTGGCAATGTGGGCATCACTTTCCACTATTTGGTCAAGCATTGCTGCTTGGACCAAGGTTGCCCGAAAGGATTCATCGACTGCCGGTGACCAGCCTCGGACTCCCAAGGCCAACCTGGTCAAGGACTCTCCCTAATCTGAGCCAGTGCCGGGTCTGAAATCCTTGGTGCCCACACCAAGGGCTGCAGAGCCATCTAGACTGGAGACCAGAATGGTGGCTTTGGAGCACAGCTTGTCTGCTTTCATGGCCCAGCAGCGGGCCTTGATGCCCGGTTCTGCTGGGTCATCTGCCCAGACCACCGGGCTCTCAACTTCAAGGACATCCCTGAACATCGAGCACCATCGGCCTCGAGTCAATCCTCGACACCGGTCTCGGGACTGAGGTCTTCCCCGATGAGTCGCCACGGCTCTGCCCGCAGAGCCTCCGAGGGACATGGACAGTTGGGCTTGGGGCCCGAACTCAAAACCCAGCCCGGTCTTGACTCCTCCACAGACTCTGAGTCAGATTGGGAGACAGAGAACGAAGAATGCTCAGACACCCGTCGCCACCACGATGGACCCTCGGACCCATCTCCCTCCGAGACCTGGTGCAGGTCCCCCACACGAGGATATGGCCTTCCTTGACTTCGTGCAGGACATGTCAAAGGTGTTGTCGTTGGAGGAGGACCCCCGAGTTGGAGGAGGACCCTCGCATGAGGAGCTCAAGATCCTCCAATACAAGGCCCCTCCGAAGGAGGCACTTACAGTGCCCGTTCCCTCGATCCTGGAATGGCTGCTCCTCCACATGTAAGAAACACCGGCATCGGTGCCCATTGTGAGCCAATGGCTGGACCCGATATATCGGGTCCACCGGAGAGCAGGCTTCCAGAAAGCACAACTGCCACACAACTCCATGGTGGTGGAGTCGGCCATGCATCGGCTCAAGAGCAAGAAGATACACTCCTCGGTGCCTCTGGGTAGGGAGGCCCACACCTTGGATGCCCTGAGTAGAAAGTGCTACCAGAGCTCGATGGTCATCAGCCAGATCAACGCATACCAGCTGTACATGGGCATGTACTTTGAAGGACCTGGTGAAGGAACTCGCCGGGTTCTCAGTTGGTCTCTCAGAGGACCCCTTCAGAGGTTTTGGAGCCTGTCCTCTGCCATCAGAAAGTGCTCCAAATTCATGACTCGAGCAGCCTATGATGGCTTCGAGTCAGCTGCTAGAGTAGCTGCAGTGGGCATTGGTGCCTGATCCCAGGCTTGGGTACAATCTTCCAACATGGAGCAATGAGTTCAGGACAAATTGGTTGATTTCCCCTGCCAAGGAGAGAACCTCTTTGGCAAACCCATGACTGATAAGGCTGCAGAGTTGGAGTCAGAGTTCCTGATGAGGACTAAGCTCTCCAAGAAGACCGCTACCCTTCTCTGATGGAAGGCCCCAAGTAAAAAGCTCCTTTACTTGAAGAAGGTAGGGGCTTACAGAAACTACCCTCACTATTAAGCCTCCCCAGCTCCCCGGCAGGGTGACAGGCCAAGGGACAAGGGCATGGCCCTTGTAAGCACAAGACTCCCAAAACCTAGACACCAGCTCTGGTCCAGCCTGGTGGGAGCTTTTGACTCCTTGGGTATAGCTTCTTCCCCCCTAGGAGGCCCACCCCGGCAGCCCACAGTGGGACGTCTGATCCTGTTTGCCCACAGGTGGCCAGCCATCACCACTGACACCTGGGCCCTCCAGGTGGTCAAGGAGGGTTAAGTCTTCCACTTGGAGCAGACTCCCCTTCCATTTTTCCTGGGAGAATCCATCAAGACTCCCCTCCACCAGACCTTGCTACTGCAGGAGCTCGCAGGCCTTCTCAAGGACAAGGCACTGGAACCCATATCCCCACACCTCTGGGGCAGAGGATTCCACTCCAGCTACTTCCTTGTACCAAAATGAACAGGGGGCCTAAAGCCCATCCTAGACCTGCAGGACCTGAACAGCTTCCTGGTGAAGGAGAAGTTCAAGATGCTCTCCCTTGGGATGCTGTTGCCATACCTCCAGCAGAGAGACTGGCTATGCTCCTTGGACAAAAGATACGTATACACACATCTTCATCCATCCCAGCCATAGACAATACCTCAGGTTTGTGGTGGGGGACGCCCACTACCAATACAGGGTCCTACCCTTTGACATGACCTCCACCCCAAGGGTCTTCACCAAGTTCTAGCGGTGGTTGCGGACTACCTCTATCTCCAGAGAACCTTTGTCTTCCCCTGCCTGGATGACTGGCTCATCAGAGGGGGCTCAGCCGCCGAGGTGCAGTAGGCTATGACTCACCATCAGCATCCTACAACATCTGTGTTCATCATAAACCACCCCAAGTCTCACCTCCTCCAAATGCAGTGTCTGGAGTTCAGAGGAGCCTGTCTAGATACCCTCCAGGCCAGACCATTTCTACCCTAGATAGGGACGACCGCCTCAGCGCTGGCCACAGACATACAACGCAGACGCACCGTGTCTGCTCGCCTTCTGCTATGCCTGCTGGGCCACATGGCATCCACGGTCAATGTCACCCCGGATGTCCGCCTCCACATGAGGGCAGCCCAATGGTGCCTCTGCTCCCAGTGCATCCTGGTCACAGGACGGCTGCGAGACAGGATGATGGTGACCCGCCAACTTGCGAACTCCCTCAGCTGGTGGCAGGCTCTGCAGCATCTCCAGGCATGGATGCCCTTAAAATTTATTGATAAGCCCCCTATGAGGAACAGTATCAAAGGCTTTGCTGAAATCTAAGTAGATCACATCCATTGAATGCCCTTAATCTAGTTCTGTAGTCACCCAGTCAAAGAACGCAATCATATTTGTTGGCATGATCATCCTTTGGTAAAACCATTTTGCCTCTGAACATGCAATGTATTGGTTTTGAGCGGAGTGGAGCGGTGGGTACACCCCTAAACAAAAGCATGGGGAGGGGTGACCTGCACGGAGTGGCAGGTGCACCTACGCTTACTGTCTTGCTGGGCAGACTAGATGGACCGTATTGGTCTTTATCTGCCGTCATATACTATGTTACTATGTTATTGAGAGACTTCAATATTCTCTCTTTCAGGAGCACCTCTATTACTTTTCCCACCACCGAGGTAAGGCTTACTGGCCTGTAGTTTGTCACTTCTTCCCTATTACAAAAGTTGGCAGTGAGGAGGAGGGCAAGATGGTTGGAGAATTTAGATTTGGCAACAGAGATGAAGCTGGAGAAAGACTGGTGGAACACCTTCTTCCAGAAACACGGGTGCTTACTGTACACATGGACTTCACCCAATGGATTGTACAGAAATCAGATTGACTGCATCTGTGGAAGACAATGATGGAAAAGCTCGATGACATCAACGAAGACAAAACAGGGGCTGACTGTGGTACAGATCACCAACTACTAGTATGCAAACTTAAACTAAAGTTGAAAAAGAGCAAACCACTCATGAATGTGGCAAAGTATGACCATGGGAATATACCACTGGAATTTGAAGACTGCCTGGAAAATTGATTTGCTGCTTTAGATACAAATGACAGAGTTCCAGAAGAGTGTCACCAGCAGAGGCTAAACTAGGGTTATTTAGCTTAGTTCACTACTGGCCCTGACCTTTCTATAAAAAGAAAGTGTAGTTGCAAGTCGAGGGTCAGGTTTAAACAAGGATTTATTCCCCTCCCGGGGTTTTGCTGGACTTTCAAAAATAATACAACTTCCAAACTCAAAAGATAACCATACTTCTGGTATAAACAAATGGATAAAGAAAAGTAGCTTCTTGCTTCACAAATCAAATGACAAAACAAATATATCATCAAGGTAAACACCTGGGCAGTTTCCACTGTGCAGACCTGTCTCTCTAGCAGGCTTATTAGCTCTCAGCGCAGAGAGGTCTCTTCAGTCCTCACTAGAGAACAGTCCATCTTTTCCTCATAAGATAAACCTTCATTCTGGTCAGTACACATGGCTCCTCAAGTGACTCGTCTTCCCTCTGGCAGAGAGTTTGTAACCTCCTCCAGTCAGTGACTGGTCTCTCTTCAAAACTCTCTTCCTGGTTAGGGAGATAATTATCTGAGCCTTGATAAAACTGCTTTTCAGCTTTTCTGTTACACCTTGCTCTTGTCAGTTTGCTGCCAGGCTTCTCATACAAACATTCAGGCTCTGCTCTCATACAAATATCCTGAAGCAGTTCACTATCTCTATTATAAGGATGTGAATACCTTAAAAGCTTCTGGCTTTCATTAGCAAAGGGTTTTCTATGGTTAAACTCACTGTTGGAGAATAACTGCCTGTTATGTCTCCCAGCCCTTCTTGGCTTCTTATTCCAGGCCTCAGAATACACAGGGTTAGGCTGACAATACTCTGACCTTTTGTTGAAGGGTTTTAGGTTCTCTCTAACCTGCCAGGTGTCACAAACGCTTGCAGCTTCTGTGTCATCAAAACCTTCGTCAGTAATCATACAGGAATCACATTCAGCCTCTCTTCCTGGATTCTCTCTCTCCTGGACTCGAGCATAATACGGATTCTCCTTTCTGGCCTGCTCCCAAGCTCTGGCCTGTTCCTGCTCCTGCACTCGAACCAACTCTGTTTGCCTGCCTGCTTTCTTATGCAGAGTTATGGGCGTTTTCCTGCACATGTGCAGAGTGTTTCCCTCAGTGTTTGGGGAGTGTCTGTTGGCTGGGCGTGCCTTCAGGTCTCGTGCCTCAGCCTGCTCTGGTTGCCTATAGCAACTAGGAAGCTTTTTCTCTCCCTTTCTGTCAGAGTCTGTGCCGTACTCTTCAGCTTTTTGTGTCTTAAAGTTACAGGGCACATTTTCGGTGTTACAAGAGTTATGAGATGACATCAAAAGGTTGTGTTGGAAGAAAGTGAGAAGTCTCTACATACGTAGTAACATAGTATATGATGGCAGATAAAGACCAGTATGGTCCATCTAGTCTGCCCAGCAAGGTGGCAAGAGTAGGTGCACCTGCTGCTCTGTGCATATTACCCCTCCCCATGCCTTTGTTTAGGGGTGTACCCACCGCTCCATGTAGGTCACCCCTATTTGCTGAGATATAAGAGATAGTTATGTTTATTTTGATTTTATCCTGTTGCTGTAAAGGGATCCACTGTGTCTGTCCCATGTCATTTTGAATTCTGTCACTTTATTTGCCCCCAACACTTCCATCGGGAGAGCATTCCAAGCATCCACCACCCTTTCAGTGAAAAAGTATTTCTTGGCATTGCCTTTCTGTTTACCCCTTGCAGCTTCATGTTATGCCCTCTAGATTTACAGCTTCCCCGTCTTTGGAAGAGGTTTGTTTGTTCATTAATACTCTTTAAGTATTTAAAGTCTGAATCCTATCTCCCCTGTCCCTCCTCTCCTCCAGAGTGTACATATTTAGGTCTTCAAGTCTCTTTTCATATGTCTTCTGACGCAGGCACCAAATCATTTTGGTCGCCTTCCTCTGAATTGTTTTCAGCCTTTTAATGTCCTTTGTGAGATATGGTCTCCAAAACTGAACATAATATTCCATGTGAGGCCTCACCAATGACTTGTACAGTGGCATTAGTATCTCTTCTTTTCTGCTGGTAATTCCTTTCTATATGCAACCCAGCATCCTTCTGGCTTTTGCAACCGCCTGGTCACACTGTTTCGCCACCTTCAGATCCTCAGAAATAATCACTCTGAGGTCCTTCTCCTGGTCCATGCACATCAACCTCTCGCCCCCTATCGCATGCAATTCCTTGGGATTTCTGCTTCCCAAGTGCATGACACTGCACTTCTTCACATTAAATCTTAACTGCCAAGCATTAGACCATTCTTCCAGCTTTTGTAGATTTTTCCTCTAGTTATCCACTCTCTCAGGGGAGTCCACTCTGTTGCAAATTTTTGTGTCATCTGTAAAAAGACTAACTATTCCATTCAGTCCTTCAGCAATATCACTCAAAAATACATTGAACAGTACCCGTCCCAGGACTGAACCCTGAGGCACACCACTAATCACCTTCATCTGAGTGAGTTCCGTTTACTGTCACCTTCTGTTGTCTGTCAGTCAACTAATTTCTTATCCAGTTTACCGCCTTGGGACCCATCCCCAAGCTGTTGAGTTTATTGATAAGCCTCCTATGAGGAACAGTATCAAAGGCTTTGCTAAAATCTAGGTAGATCACATCCATTGCATGCCCTTGATCTAGTTCTTTGGTCACCCAGTCAAAGAACTCAGTCAGATTTGTTTGGCAAGATTGTCCTTTGGTAAAACCATGTTATCTCGGATCATGCAACCTGTTGGTTTCGAGGAAGTCCACTATTCGCTCTTTCAGGAGCACCTCCATTACTTTTCCTACCACTGAGGTAAGGCTTTACTGGCCTGTAGTTTGTCACTTCTTTCCTACTGCCACTTTTGTGAAGAGGTACCACATCAGCCCTTCTCCAGTCCTGTGGAACTTCTCCTATCTCCAAGGATCTATTAAAAACATCCTTTAATGGCCCTGCAAGAACCTCTCGGAGCTCTTTCAGTATCCTGGGATGTATCCCATCCGGTCCCATGGCCTTGGCCACTTTCAATTTTGCAAGCTGCTTTAACACATCATTTATTTATTTATTTTATTTGGTTACATTTATATACCTCTTCTTCCAGCGATCAGTAGTGGTTTACATCGAAAACTTCACACAGTAATCATTTATACATTTTCATTGCAAAACATGTAAATAGATTTGTACAGTAGATTATTTGAATGGTATATACATATTTACAGGTTGCATATTTGTGGTTTGTGTTTCAGGTTGTTTACATAGGCTTGCGTGCTATTTTGCATATTCGAGTTTTGTAGTTCAGGTCATTTATATAGCGCAGTTGCATTAGATCAATTGTAATATTCTTGAAATAGGTTTTTAAGTGTTTCCGAAAATCTTGCAAATCATTGTTGCTTCTTAGCTCATGTGGTAGGTTGTTCCATTGGGCGGGCGCTGAGTATGTGAATGCTCTGTTGCTAGTGAGGGTTTTGGTATTGCGCACGTTCTCTGGGACGCACAAATTTTTTTAAGTTGTGTGTCCTCCTGGTCCTGTTGGGGGGTTGAGTTGCGATAAGTGTGGAGAGGTATGATGGGGCTATGTTGTGGATCAGTTTAAATATTGTTACTATTACTTTATACCTTATGTGGGCATGAATAGAGAGCCAGTGGAGGTCAATCAGAATTGGCGTGATGTGTTCGGAGACACGCACTTTCATTATAATTCGAGCAGCGATGTTCTGTGCCATTTGAAGTATGTTGAGGATTTTTTTGGGTAGTCCTTGGAGGATGCCGTTACAGTAGTCCAGTAGTCTATTGTGAATGGTGTGGTATCTATTCCATTCCCATTTGTATATTTGTCAATCACAGGTGGTCTTTCTCCAGGATTTTCTCTAGTAAAAACAGAGGTCCGCCTTTCGGAACATGCATCCCGTTTACGTCATAAGGTTCTTACTGCTCCGATTGTATTGCATTGCATATCACAAGGCCATTGTTTTGAAGATTTACGTTGGTCGGTGATTGATCATGTTCCTGAAGACCCTCGAGGTGGGGATCGCCTAATAAAATTACAAAGGTTGGAGCAGCGATGGATCTTTAAGTTAAACTCGGTAGAACCGAATGGACTAAATCAAGAGATTGAGTGGTTGAGTGTCCTGTGATCTCATTTCTCCTTCCACCAATTAGGGCAGGGATTCCCCTTTCAGTGGGGTTTATCCAGCTCCTATTGGTTGGTTCCTCTTTTAAATATCATGATTGAATGGCCCAAAAACATTTCATCTAACCTTAGCCGCTTTGACGGCGTTTTGTGGTTTCTCGTTGCCTATATCTATGAAGTTTTGGAAGCACTTGATACAGGGTATCATCCCCCGAAACGTGCCTGTCGTGCTGATATATTTCTAGAAGAGCGACGATTCCTGGAGTGGTCAACGAAGGATTTGAGATAAGTGATTAGATTTGGTGAAGAACCATTAATAAAAATAAAAGAAGCTAGCAGTCTGGTGGGGGACTGGATTTTCCCAGCCCTTCCTACGGCTTAGCTCCGACAAAAATTTCTTAAAAATAAATACTGAAGAATTTTGCAAATGAATGATAAAAAATGAATAATGAGGTTCTTATAGAAGTGATTCTTACACATTAGATAGCTAGTAAAAACAGAGCAGAAGTATTTGTTTAGCATTTTCGCTTTTTCAATGTCACTTTCCACAAGTCCGTTCCCAGCACTTTTGAGTCCTGCAATTCCACCTGATTTTTCTCCTCTCACGAATATACCTAAAAAAGGATTTGTCGCCACACTTCACATCTGCCTTTGATTTTGCTATTTTTATTTCTCTTTTTGTCTCTCTCAATTTATCCTGTATTCTTTTCTGTGTTCCTTTGTTTGCGAACTTTTGAATTTTGTGAAAGCTGTGTTTTTTTGCCTTTATTTGTGCAGCCATTTCTTTGAAGAACCAAATAGGTTTCCTTTTCTTCTTGTTTTTATTTACTTTCCTTACATATGTATCTGTTGCCCCTTTTATTCTGTCCTTTAGTTTAGCCCATTACAATTCCACTTCCTTTATCCCCTCCCACCCTGCCAACTCCTCCTTCAGGTACTTGGCCATTTTACTGAAGTCAGTGTTTTTAAAATGTAGGACTTTGAGTTTCCTGTAATTGGATTCTACCTTGGGTTTTATCCATGTGATGATCACTGCTGTTCACATATGCACCTACCCGGCCAGGGGCGGCTCAAGGCAATCTGCTGCTTGAGGCGAAGGATGAGATGGCGCCCCCCCCCCCCCACCACCCCCGTAGAGGTGGGGCGGGGCTTTTTCAGAGCTCCAATCAGGGACTGAACCAAACCAAAAAGCCGATTAGATTATATGGAGGAAATGCAAGATGTTTGAACACCAAGGAACTAAAAGGGAGCGAGAACCAACAGCAAAGTTTATAAAACCAAATTATAATTCATTTTTATTTTGTTGTTATAAACTGCGTTATGGTTCTTGCTTTTTATTTTTCAACATATATTTTACATCCACAGTGGGTGCAGAGCAGAACCAGGACATTCATCCACAGAACTCAATATCTTAAAAAAAAAAAATCTTATTCTGATTTTCTCATTAACAACAAACATTCTCCAGTACCAGTCATATTGTGAACTAATACAAAACCCTACAACAAAGAGCACATCTACCATACCATATCAGCACCAACTTCCAAAACTCACATAAGGAACCCATGTAAAAAAGGTCACTGTAAATACTTCAGTGGGCCCTGGAACATCCATACACCTATTTGAAAAGCTGAACAAGTCAAATTAATACAGTACAGTATAGATCTTTATGTACAAACTCCATGTTAGCGGAACAACTGGCCTTAGTCACACACTCAGAACACAGATCCTCACCAAGTACAGAATAAGTAACCACAATCTAAAGTAAAAATAAAAATATGTAGACAAAATTTAAACTGAAACCACAAGAAGCCATACTCTGCATGCAACATCAAATAAGAGATGCAGTTACTCCATACTCTGTAAAATATAAAGACAGCACAAAGTCCAATGACTAAAATTAAATACAATTATTTTTTCTACCTTTTTATCTGACCATTTTATTCTCTGATCATGCTGGTCCCGATCTGAGGCTTCTGCTTTCCTGTCTTCTCTTATCTCTCTTTCTGAGGCCTATGGTCCGCCATTTCTTATCTCTTCTTTTGTTTTCTTCACTTCCTTCCATCAGCCCATTTCCAGTTCCAGTAACCCTCCCCAGTATCGACCCCCTTTCCAGTCCTCCCCTCCCAGTACCCTCCAATGTCAACTGCCTTGCATGCCCATGACTGCCACTAGTGTCCATTCCCTCCAAGTCCCCCTCCTTCCCCACTATCCAGCCCCTTCTAGTCCAAATACCATCCCAGATATCAGCTCACATCCACTCTCAGTGCCACCCCCCCAGTCAGCTCCCTTCCAGTCACCCTACCTTCTGTCCATCCCCCTTACAGTGCCCTTCACACATGTCAGTTCCCTTCCAGCCTCCTCCACATTACCCAGCCACCTACCACTCCCATCCCCAAGTGTCAGCTCCCTTCCAATCCCCCTTCAGTACATCCCAGGTGTCAGCTCCATTCCAGCCCCTTCCTTCCCCCCACCATATCAGCTCCTTTTCAGCCCCCTCCTTCCCCCCGTGTCAGCTCCCTTCCTGCCCCCTTCTTCCACTGGCAGACCCTCTCAGTATCCACTCTCTTCCAGTCCTATTCTCCCATCCCCCCGAATCAGCCCATTTGTAGTCTTACCCCTAGTTTTCTTCCAGGGCCAGCAGCACTCTCCTCCCCTCCCCCATTATCCCATTTCCAGTCCCAGCCTATTTCCAGTCCTATCCCCCTTATCAGCCCACTCCAGTCCTAGCCCTCCAATCAGCCCATTACCAGTCCTAACCCCCCAATAAGTCCATTTCCAGTCCTAGCCCCCATAATCAGCCCATTTCCAGGTCTAACTCCACCAATCAGCCCATTACCAGTCCTAGCCCCCCTCCCGATCAGCCTATTTCCATTCTTAACCCCCATCAGCGCCGGCGGGTTCAAATAACAGAGCCGCGAGAAAGGGAAATGCTCCCTTTGCAGCGCTGGCAGGAGAGCTCTGCCGGGGAGGTGGGGGACTGCAGGGCACTTTATTCTGACGCTGCTGCAGTGGCTGCGGCAGCGGCTCCGATCGCTTATTTTTTGTTTCTTGTTTTTTTTTTTAAGGCCGAGTGAGGCGATCCTTTTGGGGGCAATTTTTGCCATCCCCAAAGTGTTGCCACCTGAGGCCACCGCCTCACTCGGCATCATTATAGAGCCGCCCCTGTACCTGGCTATTCAACATGCTATCTCTGTTGGTGAGCACTAAATCCAGCACCAAGCTCTCCCTGGCCGGTTCCATCACCATTTGTCTAAGTAATGCTTCTTGGAAGGCATCCACAATTTTTTTACTTCTTTCCAGATTTGCAGAAGGAATACTCCAATTCACATCAGGTAGATTAAAGTCACTCAATATGATCACTTCCCCCTTCATGGCTATCTTTGCAATATTAACAATCAATTCGCTATCCATTTCTTCAGTATGAGTTGGAGGCCTGTAGATTACACCAGTATGGATGACAGTGCCATCTCCTCTTTCCAACACAATCCACAGCGCTTCTTCTTTTCCCCACGTCCCCTGCATTTTAATAGCTTTAATATTGTTTTTGACATATAGGGCTACTCCTTCTCCTTTTCTACCCTCTCTATCTCTTCTAAATAGATTACAGCCACCTATGGCTATATTTTATTCATGTGATTCGTTAAACCATGTTTCTGTTATGGCCGCAATGTCCAAGTCCATTTCCACCATTAGTGCTTTCAAATCTGGAACTTTGTTGGCCAGGCTTCAAGCATTTGTGCTCATTGTTTTCCAGCATTTGTTGACTGGCTTGCCTGTGTTTTGCATGGATTTTGTCCTACACACCCCTTCCCACTTGCCATTGATGTGTGGTTTAAAAGTGTGGCTGTTTCCAATGTCATTTTGCTTTTGCTGGGAGTGACGTCCTAAACTTGTCCTCCTCCATCTGTCACCCCCTTTCCCTAGTTTAAATGCCTGTCCAGATACTGCCTGACTTTTTCACTTAGGATCCTTTTTCCTGCTATGGAGCGATGTAGTCCATCAGCACAGTATAGCCTCTTGTTGATCCATCCGTTTCCTCAGTCGCTTATATATCTAAATCCTTCTTCTTTGCACCAGGTTTGGAGCCATGTATTAAAGTTGTTTATGTGATGTAGCCTTTCTGCCCCCTTACCATGAACAGGTAGAACTTCTGAGAATGCTATGGTGTTAACAATGGGTTTGAATTTCTTTCCCAGAATCTGGAAGTCCCTTTGAACTGTAGAGGAACTGTTTCTAGCCAGGTCATTTGTACCTGGATAACATCAATTTTGGAATGCTCGCTTTCTGCACTAACTATGCCAATAATTTGGTTCATATTCCTGCTGGCTGAAGAGCCTGGGAAGCATTTGACCATCTTCTGTCCTTTGGACTGTGTTCCCAAGTTGGTGCCTCTGATGATGGAATCTCCAAGTACTAGTAGTACTGTTTTGTGATTGTTTTCTTCATATTTGGTGCATTATCAGTAGATGAGCATTAGCCTCATTTAAGGGCACTTCAGTTTCTACTAATTTGGCACTGTCATTTTCCAAGGCAGAGAAGGCATTATGCAGGGATATCTCTTGATGGAGAGGGTATCTCCATGTTACAGGTTGCAACCTACCAGAGCCCACTGTGATCCATTTGTTCCTGGGCTATTTGATTCTTTGTGGGAGCGGTGGTGGGTTTCTTAAAATTTGTACCCTAGAGAAGGTGTGTTTAATTGCAGCTAATTCTTCCCTAAATAGAATCAATTCTTTATGCATAGCAGATAACTTAAGACATACAGAGCAAACTCTTAGGCTCCAAATGATTCTTCTTAGAATGAAGGCACTACAGCTTTTGCATAGAATACACGACATTCTGATTACAACAGTTATAAAGCAGTTCTAGGATAAGGAGAAAAGCTAAGTTTTACACCTAATTGGAGGACAGATGTCAGTCTATGATATGATGACTATATAGGCCAGCGATGGCGAACCTATGGCACGCGAAGGCCTTGCAGCTGGCACGCGTGAAGGTCCGCAGAAAAAGAAAAAGCGGGCTCTGGCTGCTGACGCGGACGCGGACGCGGCAGCATGCAGTGTCCCGCGGGGCCCCCTCCGCCCGCTAAGCCCCTCTGCAAGGGCTTTCAGATTCGCGAGGGAGACAGCGTCTCCCTCGCGTCTCTGTTAAGCCCGCAGGGGCTAATGGGAAATTTCCCATCAGCCCCTTTAGACGCGAGGGACTGATGGGAAATTTCCCATTAGCCCCTGCGGGCTTAACAGAGACGCGAGGGAGACGCTCTCCCTCGCGAATCTGAAAGCCCTTGCAGAGGGGCTTAGCGGGCGGAGGGGGCCCCACGGGACATTGCATTCTGCCGCTGCCGCGGCAGAAGCCAGAGCCAGCTGCTTTTTTTTTTTTTAAATTTGCCATGGGGGGTGGGTTAGGACTGCTAATGGGCTAGGGGGGGGGGTTAGGACTGCTAATGGGCTAGGGGGGGGGATTAGGACTGCTAATGGGCTAGGGGGGGGGTTAGGACTGCTAATGGGCTAGGGGGGGTTAGGACTGCTAATGGGCTGGGGGGGTAGGACTGCTAATGGGCTGTGGGCTGATGGGGGCTGTCTGGAAATGGGGTGATGGGGGGTTAGGACTGGTAATGGGCTATGGGGGGGGTTAGGACTGCTAATGGGCTAGAGAGGGGGGGTTAGGACTGCGGAGGGGGAGGGGGTAGTACTTGATGTGGGCGGTTGGGTGGGGTTAGGACTGGAAATGGACTGATGGGTGGTTAACAGTGGAGGTGGTCTGATGGGGTTAGGACTGGTAATGGGCTATGGGGGGGGTTTAGGACTGATAATGGGCTATGGGGGGCTGGGACAAGAAATGGGCTGATGGGGAGGGGTTAGGACTTGAGGTGGGCTGATGGGGTTAGGACTGGTAATGGACTGTGGGCCGATGGGGGGGGGGTTAGGACTGGCAATGGGCTATGGGGGGCTGACTGGAAGTGGGCTGATGGGGGGTTAGGACTGGAAGTGGGCTGATGGGGGGTTAGGACTGGTAATGGGTTATAGGGGGGGGCTTAAACTGAAAATGGGGTGATGGGGGTTAGGACTGGAAGTGGGTTGATGAGGGGGGGATAGGACTGGTATTGGGTTGGGGGGTTGCTAGGACTGGAAATGGGTTGGGGGGCTGCTAGGACTGGAAATGGGCTGATGCAGGGACTAGAAGGGAATGGATGCTGGGTGAGGCTGGAACTAGAAGGGAGCTGGTGTTGGGGGAGGATTAGAATGGGATGGGGCTGGGAGAGTAAAATGGAGAGGGGAAAAATATTTTGTGTGGGAGGGATAAAAAATCTACAATTGGCCGGGTATTGGGAGAGTAAGTGGGGATTGAGGATGGAGGGGTAAATTTTGAGTAGATGAAATAGGAATGAGGAAAGAGCAAAAGGAGAAAGATTAGTATGTTAAAGCAGATGTAGAGAGAGAATGGAAAAAAAACCCAAGAAGACAGAAGAAAGGACAAATGGACAGCAGATGGAGAGTTAGCAGAAGACACGAAGAAACCAGAAGAAAGTGGCTGGAACAATTGCAACTGAAAAAAAATGCACAAAAGGTAGAAAAATATCTCTTTATTTTGAATTTATTAATTGGAATATGTCAGCTCTGGGAAATGTGCATCATTAATTTTTGCGCTTTGTTTAGTACAAGAGGAAATTAATATATAGTTTTATTTCTACAGTGTTGTTGTATATTCCAAGTTTGGCTTTTGGGGTTCCCAGTTTAATTATTGTCTTCCTGTTTCTAAATTGTGATTCCTTGTTTGGTAATGGTCTGTTCTGCATGTGTAACTGAGCTGAGGTATTCTGTTTATATAATTCCTATTTGACATTGCCACTTGTTCTTTCCCCAGTAGGTCATGTATTGTTGTTCTCTGAGATGTATTGGTTTAATATTTGCAGTGTTGCCTTTTGATAGGTAGAGTATGGTGCTTTGTGAGTCCTGGTAGTGCTGTTAGGATACGGCGGGTTTGCTATGGGTTCTAAATGGGCAGCGTTTGTAGTAGTTCCTAATGTGCCTGGCGGTTGGTACTGGATTATAGTAATGTAGAAACCTTTTAGTCTTTCTTTATCCATATACTCATTAAGAGGCATGTTTACTAAAAGTTAGTGTATGGTAACATTATGCAAATATTTATGCAAATGAAGCACCTTATGCAAATGGAGCTTTAATTGACGTGCTGGCACTTTGAGGAAATTCTTTGGTTTTGTGCGGCAGTTTGGGCACTCGGGCTCAAAAAGGTTAGCCATCACTGATATAGGCAATGCAACTCCGGGATATGTGGGGTGAGGGGTAGGGTGGGTGGGACTTTACGTGTTCCTGGCTAGTAGACCTAATATGAACTAAGGGTACACTCAGATTTCTGATTTAAAAAGATTATGCAAGGAATGTAGGCAAGCTAAATTTTCCTAAACTTTAACTTTAGATATAATTCTTTCTACAAAATTTCTTACATTCGCAAAATTTGCTTTGCTCTTCCTATCTAATTCTTCTTTTTTACTTCTATTAAATATTTTCTATCTTCTGTAATCCAGTTGTCTAGGTAATTAGTGAGGATGATTTTCAAACCATTTGCATGGGTAAATAACTACTGTATTTATGCATGCAAACTAGCTCTCTGAAAAGTGCCTTCCATTAATCTGCCTAAAAATACAGTTGGTGGTCCAAAATATGCATACTTTTAGTCATGCTTTGGGTGTGATGGCAAAATACTCAGAGATTGCATTTTTTTCAAGTTCCCACATGTTTATTTTCCATAGAAAATCTACCTCAACAAAAAGCAGGTGCTGAAATCTGTGGGTACTTTTTACCTTTGACATGTTTCAAAAGGAAAGTATGTATCTGTTTTTTTTTTAAACTTGGTGCAAAGTCTACAGGTAAGACGTATCCACAGACTTTGTCTCAAGGTGGGTAGTCTGAAAGCTGTCTCCATCTTTGATTTATTCTACCTCCTGTTCTTTAGCTAAAGGGTGGCCATTACATCCCCAAAATGCAGGACGCTCCATTGGTAAAAGCCATATTCCTTATCATTCTTCCAGTCCAGTCCCACACCTCTGGGTAGTGTACCTCTTCCAGCAGCTTGGAGATTGAGCATGTCATCCTTTGATGACACCAGTACTAAAAGAGTGGGGACCGCCCCTTCTCTCAGTATACAGTCGCCAAGTAGCTGGAGGAGGTAGTGAGCTACAGTGCTGGACACACTGAAGAGACAACTAAGGAGCAATTTAGTTAGTTTAGATTTGGCTTATTTATTTATTTATTTATTACAGTTGCTTATATACCGCACTATTCGGTATCAGCGCGGTTTACAGTATAACAAAAACAACCTAAACACAAACTGTTTGGTTTTACATAGAACAGGAATATCAACTTGGATAATAGGGTTGAACTATATACATGAGGGGTCAATTAAATAACAGGGTTGGATTATATACATGAAATTTTAGTTGCACTGAGTTATATGCAACACAATGCTTACTTTAAGACGGAATTTGTCTGATCTGCAGGAAGGAGCTTGGGACTGTGATAAAGGCTTAGAATGGGTGTTATTAGGTGGGTATTTTAGGTTCCATTGCTGGCTGGGTAGAATTGGCAGAATAGGTGAAACTTGATTGCCTTCCTGAATTTAGTTAGGTCTGCAATAGCTCGAATGTCAGATGGTAATGCATTCCAGCATTTGGGGACGTAAAGACTGAAGGCCCTGTTTGCCGTTGTACAATTGCATTTGGTCAACATCTTCGGTGTTATTAGTAGATTTAACGCTGTTGATCTTCTGGATCTGTTGGGTGGCACAGTTTGGATCAGATCAGTAAGTGCAGTAGAGGAAATGCGGTTGATGGCCTTGAATGAGAGAAGTAAAGTTTTGAAGATAATTCTTCCGTGTATTGGTAGCCAATGAAGCTGTTTCAGAATAGGAGTAACATGTTCACTTCTGGATGCACCATGGAGGATTCTTGCTGCAGCATTCATGGCCAGTTGTAAAGGGTGTAATGTGGAATGAGGGAGACCTTGTAAAATGGAATTAGCAAAGTCAAAATGCGGCAGGATCAGTGCTTGATATATGGTCCGGAAATCATCTGGGTCCAGTAGGGAGCGCAGATGCCTGAGTGAGCGGATTTTGAAATATACAGCTTTGACTATGTTGCTTATATGAGTTTTCATGTTCAGATGTTGGTCTAAGGTGACCCCCAAGTATTTTATTTATTTTATTATTAACCTTTCTTTGTTTTTTTCCAAGATATTTCCTTTAAAAATTTGGGCTAATGCTTCCCCAATAGTTAAAAAAAAGAAAAAGAAAAGTGTAAAAGCCAAAGCAGGAAAGAAAAGCAGGAAAGGGCAGTGCTTCCTTTTTACGGGTGGAAAAAGGAACTGCTATCTTTGCTCTGCAAGCTAACAAGCACGGGGAGACTTAACTGGTCTCAGAGTGAGACAGAGCAGGCCAGGGGGACGGATGGGGATTTTTGATACTGTTATGCTGGCCAGACCTCAGTGCCTGGTCTGTGGAACCAGAAGAGGTACGGTCTTGGAGGCGGGCATTTGTAGAGGATGCGTGCAAGAGGCCACCTCAATGGAGCAGACCTTACAAGATAGGGCAGGACAAGAGGGGTCTCTATCCCTAACTCAGGAGGGGCAGATGCCGACGAGGGCCGTGCCTGCTTCTCAGGAGCCATCTTCCTATTCCCTGGCAATTCCTGGACCCTCCACTTCTCAAAGCCTGGGTAAAGTGGGCATCCCTGGGATGTTCTCGCCGGAGTTTGTACTTCTTCTCCACAAGGCATTCTGCTTGCACCAGCAGGGGTCAGTGGAAGACCCCATAGCACCAGAGCATGGCAGCAAAAGGTCAGGAGAGCCAGGAGCACTATCAGCGAAGTGACCCAAGCTTGCAGAGGACAGGCAGTGGCAATCACTGTTGTCTGAGGGTCTGGAGGGAGAGGACCTGGAGCTGGATTTGGAGGAAGAGCTGGAAGAGGGAAAAATTCCGGAACAGGAAGACAAAGCGTGGATAGTGATGGTCTTCTGCATGGAAGAGTTGCCGGTGCTCATCATGGAATCCCTGAAGGCGCTTAATATGCCCATGGGTCCTCCGGCAGAGGATGAGTCTCTGAAGGATCCGCATCTGCAGGTAATACGAAAAACGCAGAAGGTCTTTCCAATATACAGGGTGGTCCGCCAGATGATTCAGGATAAGTAGGATCTGCCAGAGGCTGGCATTCGGGGGACGAAGACCATGACACGCCTATCCATTGTTGGATCAGAATAGAGAGCTTTTTCAGTCTCCGAAGGTGGACGCAGCAGTTTCGGCTATCACCAAGAAGACATCAATCCGCGTGGAAGGTGCAGTGGCACTGAAGAATGTCTAGGATAGAAAGTTGGGTGCTTTGTTGAGACAGATCTTTGATGTTTCAACAAAGCACCAAACCCGACTCCAATCTGGCTGCCTCCCCAGGCTGGTCTGGCTCCCCCTGTTGCTTAACACGCTGGTACCAGCGGAGGCAGGCTCTAGCCACCCAGGCCCTACAAGCCTCCTTTTGTGGGGCCTGGATGGATAGAGCCTGCCTCCGCTGGTACCAGCGTGTTAAGCAACAGGGGGAGCCAGACCAGCCTGGAAAGGCAGCCAGATTGGAGTCGGGGGCAGCTTATCTGGTGGATATCCACTATAACCTCATTAGAGGACTCTCTAAGGCCATGGACTCGGTAGTCACGGCCCACCGTTCTCTGTGGCTCCGTAATTGGGTGGTGGACAGTTCTTCCAAGACCTAGCTCAGCAAGCTGTTTGGGGAGGACCTGGATACGTTAGTCAGGGACGTCAGAGAGTCTAAAGGTGTGCTACTGCCAGAGGACAAGCAGAAGCAGTGCCGCGCTTCCCCAGAGTCCCGGGGGCAGCAGCAGGAATTCAGGCGTTTTCACTCCACACGCTTTGCCTCTTATCAGAGGGGGTGATTCCCCTCCAGGGCACAGGGGTTTTGAGGATTTTGGGGAATGGAGCAAGGATTCGCTGGCACCTCATCCTCGGGAACAAAGAAATCCCAATGAAGTGAGAGGGGCCCGAGTGGAGGTGCAGCCTGTAGGAGGTCAGCTGCAGGACACTTCTACTCTGCCCGGGCCCAAATCACATCCGATCAATGGGTGTTAGAGGTCATTCAGGAAGGGTATGCCCTCGAGTGGACTCGACCGGTGGGTAACTCCTTCGTGCAGTCTCCATGCAAAGCGCGGGCCAAGGCGGCTGCGGTAAGAGACACTTTGATGCGGCTGGTGAAGTTCAGAGCCGTAGTGCCGGTTCCCTGGGACTAGTACGGCTGCGATCGGTACTCCATTTACTTCGTGGTGCAAAAGAAGGATGGGGCCTTCTGCCCAATCCTTGACCTCAAGCAAGTAAACCTAAATTGGCCACTGTTGGAAACAGGATACTGGGCTTGATGGACCTTAGTCTGACCCAGTATGGCATATCTTATGTTCTTATGTTCTTAAACCGCTGTCTACGGTGCCACATTTTTGCATGGAAACCTTGTGATCCATCATAGTGGTGGTCCTGAGCAGAGAATTCTTGACATCCTTCAACCTAATGGAGGGAACATCAGCAGTTCCTCAGGTTCACGGTGCCCATGGGACATTTTCAGTTTTGGGCGCTGCTCTTCAGTCTTGCAATGGCGCCATGCACCTTCACTAAGGTCATGGTGGTGGTAGCAGCGGTGCTACGCAAGGAAGGAGTGCTAGTGCTAGTGCATCTGTACCTCAACGACTGGCTCATTCAGGCAAAGTCCAGGGATGAAAGCGAACAAACAACAGCTCGGGTGGTGCAGTTTATTTATTTGACAAGTTTTATATACCACTTTTTCCTTCAATCAAAGCGGTTACATCACATTACAAGGACATACAAACCACTTTATCTTACTTCAAAGTGGTAGATACATAAAACAGAAAATGACATGACATACATTAAGTTACATTTAACATAAGGTAGAGTAATACCTCTATACAGAATGAAAGAACATCATATATTCCGTAGGGAGAAGATGTTTCATTAGACTCGCATGGTCCTACGCCTTAAAACAGCAGAAAAAAGGAAGTCTCGGTTGGGTGGTCAACGTAGCCAAGGTCCTGGAGTACTTAGGAGCATACTTTGATACCCACGTGGGGAGAGTCTTCCTACTGGAACAGCATGTGCAGGGACTCCAGCGCTTGGTGCGGGAGTTCCTGAAGATGTCAGAGCCGATGGCGTGGCATCACCTTCAGGTTCTAGGAACCATGGCAACCACTCTCGAGCTGGTTCCATGGGCGAGGGCACACATGTGGCCCCTTCAAAGGGCATTGCTCTGGCGCTGGTTGCACCAGTCCCATCCCTTGTCCCAGAGGCTCCCCTGCCCGCTGGGGGCCAAAAAAGCACTCAGGTGGTGGGAAGAAGAATGCCCCTCAAGTCTTGTCAGACGGTTGCCTGGGTGAGAATCTTCACAATCTTGGCAAGTGCATATCTCTATATGATTTGCAAGGTATTGTGGGCAATGTAGTTCATTCACACCAGACACAGCTGCTGACAATAATTTAGTTGTGCTCTTGGGTAAAGCCAATAAGAAATTTATTTATGGGGTTATTTCTCCCAACACAGATATGCTTGGTAGCACATAAATTAGGTTACTTGCTTTCAGTGTTAACTTGGAAAAACAAAGTTAAAATCAGGAAAACAACAAATGAAAAGCCACAAAGCAAGAAACAAACTGTTCTTTTCAGATTAACTTCTGATTACTTCCCACACAGATTCAGACTAGATTCTCTCCTAGCTCACAAGCAATTAGGTAAGGCTTAATTGCTAGCAGTTATCCAGCTGAAACCCCTTAGCTGGCTTGCTTTCTACTGTGTGGGTCAAAACCTGCTTCAGGAGCTTTTTTTGAATAGATTAAAGAACAAATTTGTATTTCTTTGTGATGGTTGCTGTACTTTATAACAGAAAGTTACCAACGGAGTTTAGATAGAGAGCAGTCCATATAAACAGGATCCTCATCTGCTATTATTCCCCCTTGTTCAACAAGCATGGGTTCAATATCATGGATTGGCACAGATGAATCTCTCAATGGAGCATTTTCAGGAGAATACTTGTTTCCCTGCTGTCTTTCAAGGTTATAGCTAGGGCATAGATCAGTGTTCATACCTGAGCTTCCATTGCTGCTAGAGTTCCTCTCTATATAGCCTGGCCAGTATGTAGTCCAGTTCTTATGTCCAGCCTTCCAATCCAGATCCCTGGACACTGGATCTCTCTTCACATACCTTCTGGTACAGGTCTTAGGGTCCCTTCCACATGCAGCCGTCTCCCTCACAGGTAGCCTCTGGTGATTCCTAGCTCTGCAGCACCATTCCTCTGGCTTTCCCCAGTCCAATGGTGTATGCTGGCCCTTGCAATACCTCCCAGTATACGTACTGCTTTGGACTCTTCTAGACCTCTCAAAGGCTTTTCTCTTCCTTCTTCCAAAGGGTCTCTTTCCCTCTCTGTCCGTCCGGTTTGGCTTCTGCTTCTGATGATCCTTCAGATGAAACTGATGATCAAACTCAAGCTGATTCTCAGGATACTGAGGACAATTCTCTGGATATCCAAGGTGATCATGAAGATCCTGAAGATGGTCATCTGTAGAATAAACTCTACTCTTATTCTGCTTAGATGAGCGCTCCTCCCTAACACAGCTCAGCTGTGTTGAATCAGGCCTTGCCCTTTGAGATGAGTGTTCCATCCTAGCACAGCGCAGCTGTGCTGAATCAAGCCCTGCCCTTTGCAATGAGTGCTTGGGGATTACCTCATAGCCCTTTTGATTGAACACACGTTTTCTCACTTCAGCTCCTCTCATGGCTGTTGGAAACCTGGTGCATTCTGGGACTGGTAGTCTTTTATGGCAAAATTCTGTTTTCTCATTTCTACCAGCACTGACAGGTTGCTTGTTCAGAGACACTTCACCTTTTCTATAGCCCCTTCCTGAGCTATGATAAGCTTCCTTATCACAGTCTCCATCATGGATCCAATTGAATACAGATGCCAGTCTCTTCGGATGGGGAGTTCATTGCAAGGGGCAGTTTGCACAGGGACAGTGGAGCCCGCTGGAGGTCTGTTGGTCTATCAACAGGCTGGAGATGCAGGCATTGGCTCTTGTGCTACGGAGTTTAGAGACAGGGTTGCAGGGGAAGGCAGTATGAGTTCTGTCAGACAATGCAACCATGGTAGCCTACATCAACCAGCAGGGTGACACGGGCAGTGCAGCCCTGGAGGTGGAGGCCGAGGCACTGTTGAACTAGGCGGAAAGTCACCTCCAAGCGTTGTTGGCAGTGCATGTGGCGGGAGTTGACAATGTCAAGGCGGACTACCTGAGTCGAGTACAGGTAGATCCCAGAGAGTGGATCCTCAATCAGGAGGCATTCGCCCAGGTGATGCGCTGCTGACGTGCCTTGGTCATGGATCTGATGGCAAATTCGAGAACGCCAAAGTAAGCCGCTTTCTCAGCAGAAAGATAATGTCAGAGGGGTTAGACGCCTTGGTACAGCAGTGACCTGCAGAGGGGCTTCTCTGTGTGTTCCCATCCTGGCTTCTCATAGGCAGGGTCGTACAGAGATTGAAGCCCATCAGCGGATGGTGGTTCTTATCACTCTGAACTGGCCATGACACCCACGGTATGCGGACCTTGTGAGGAGTCTGGTGGATCAACCATGGCATCTCCCTTTGTGAGCGATCTCTTGTTGCAGGGACCGGTGCCCATGCCTCAGGTGAATCGATTCTTACTTACGACCTGGTTCTTGAAAGGGCATGGCTGAGTAAAAAGGCTATTTGGCCCCAGTGATTTTAACTTTGCTGAAGGCAAGGAGGAAGTCTATCTCTCTAGCCTATATTCGGGTCTGGCATCTCTTTGAAGTGTGGTGTGCAGACAGGCAGGTTTGGCCATCTGCGGCTTTCGTGCCCGACATCTTAGTGTACTTGCAGGCCAGGTTCGATAAGGGCCTGGCGCCGAGTTCCTTGAGAGTACATCTGGCAGTGATTGCCTGCTATTGTGGAAAGGTCAAGGGGGTAGCATTGGGAACACATCCAGATGTAGCACAGTTTTTGAGAGTGGTACTCCACCTGCGCCCACCCCACGATGGGCTGTGGTCCTGCCATGGGATCTCAATTTGGCGTTTAACAGCTCTGTGTGGGGAGCCCTTTGAGCCATTGGCTCGGGCTTCTATGAGGGATTTGACCCTTAAGACAATATTTCTGATGGCAATATGCTCGGTGCACAGGATTTCTGAGCTTCAAGCCTTGTCTTGCCAGGAGCCATTTCTCTCTTTCAAGAGAGATGGTGGTGCTATGCCCAGTACCTTCTTTCTTGCCCGAGGTGAGTTTGCCTTTTCATGTGAATCAGTCGGTTTCGCTACCAGTCCTGGCGAATGCAGAAAATGTTAACGCCAGCCCACGGTTGCGATATCTGGATGTCCGTCGCATCTTGCGCCATTATTTGAAGAGGACTCAGTCCTTTCGCAGGTCAGATCACCTTTATGTGCTGTTTGATGGTCTGCGCAGAGATGAGGCAGCGGTCAAGGCATCTATTACCAGATGGATCAGAGAGGCGATCTCGTCGGCTTACATCCTGAGAGGTAAGCAAGTGCTGGAGGGGTTGCGGGCTCATTCCACAAGGACACAAGCGGCCTCGTGGGTACAGTTTGTACTATCAGTGGAAATATGCAAGGTGGTAACCTGGTCTTCACTTCTTATCTTTGCTAAGCATTATCACCTGGATGTCCAGGCAGCCGGGGATGTCTCTTTTGGATTGGTGGTGCTTCAGGCCGGTTTGGCAGGTCCCTCTCATTCGTGTTGACTGCTCTGTTACATCCCAGAGGTGCGGGACTGGACTGGGGGGATGATAAGGATGACAAAATTAGACTTACCTGCTAATTGTTGTTCCTTGAGGAACTCCAGTCCAGTCTGGGATCCCACCCTGCATAGCTGTTGTCAGTGGCAGGAGTTTGCAGTGGACTGAACGGATGATCTGTTTCACGCTCAGTGCTCAATCTCGTTGCCTGGTAGGGCCTCAGTAAGCTCCCTCATCCTGGGGGGAATCTCTTCTCTGGCACTGGGGGGGAAATTGTTTCTAGTTCTAGGGAGATAGTATTCTTTGTTCGAGTTTTAACTACTTATTTGTTGCTCCTGTGAGTCTGCTTTGTCAATAGGTTACTGGAGAGGAGGGGCGGTCCCCGCTCTATTAATACTGGTGTCATCAAAGGATGGCATGCTCAGTCTCCAAACTGCTGGAAGAGGTGCACTAACCAGAGGTGTGGGACTGGATTGGAGTTCCTCAAGGAACAACAATTAGCAGGTAAGTCTAATTTTGTCTTAAACATTACCGCTTTTAAAAGGCTGACCTTATTCCATTTTCACCCCCCTCCTCCCCGCTTCCTGGACAGTTAAGAGGGTGGAGCCAATGTGATGGCGCACTGAGGGGGAATGCTGCTACACTATTTAGAAACTTTTCCTGGTAAGAAGAAAGGAAAAGGGCTGGCAAAATCCCCCAAAGGCCGAGCCTGTGGACCGTAAACAACAGTGCATTGACCCTCACCTCAAGCAATTGTTGATAGTAGCCACTGCTAAATCTCATGCTGCAGGAGATGCATGTGGAGGTATCCCTTTGCTTGGGAGCAAACTTTTGAAATCGCTGTAACTAGAAGCAGTTCCTCCCTCCCTGCAACAGATAAGGGCCGACGTGAGCTGTGAGGAGCCCAGTGGGGGCTCCTCCTGAGGGGTGGCTGCAATCTCCATGCTCAGATCTGAAGGAGACCTGCTGCAAACAGAGAGGCAACAGGAAACTACTAGCTCTTCTATGGTGATTGAAGTCCTGACGCTGAAGGAGTCCAAGTACAAAGTTGACTCAGGTAAGGCTGATGTTATTTCGATTTCATTAGCCCCTTTACCTGGAGAAGTTACTCTGCAAACTATATGGACTTTGTTGAATATGTTGAACCATTGTTTTTCAGTCTTCTGAATGTGTTATTTCAAAGAATAGAAGTGTTCTCCTAGCAGCAAGAATCATTTGTTAAAGACACTAAACAGAATATTGGTGTGCTAGAAAGTGAAGTGAAGAATTCTAAATCTGTGATTAAAACTTTGGTTAAGGATAAAGTCTTGATACATCAACGTTTTCCAACTTTTGAAAACTATATGTGCCACTTGAATCTGCATTTACTGAATTTTCAAAGAATTCCGTCTCTTTCTCCTTCTGAGGCTTTTAAGATATATCTTATGGAAGTTTTGGGAATCTTGGCTGATGCTTCTCCTCCAGTGAACAAAGTTTGTTACTTACCTAAGGGTAAAGAGACATTTCCAGCTTTTTCTAGCCAACTTGATGTTTCAGCCTTACTAGGCGCTACGTCAGCTGATACTTCAAGATCATTGAACCCTAGTTGTTAGTTTTGTTTTTAAGCCAGATCTTTCTCATATATTGAAACTATATTTCAAAGAGTTAAATCATCTTTTTTATGGGCAAATGGTATGACTATATCCAAATGTGGCTAGGGCCACCCAGATAAGGAGAAAATGTTTTCTGGCAATGAGAACTGAAGTCTTGACTCTGAGAGCTTCTTTCCATTTAAGATACCCTTGTAAATGCTTAGTTAGGTATCTTAAAGTTAGATATAGACTTTTGTATCTGAGCAATTGAAATCTTTTTTAGAGCTTAAGAGATTGACAGGTTCTCTGGTTGTACCTTGACTAGAGGAGGTTTAGGATGCTGCTTATTAGTGAAATAGGCACCATTTGCCTTTATTTCTTTGTTTCCTTATACAATACCTGTATACCTTCCACTTAAAATTACTTTCCCTCTGTCTACTTTTGATGTCTACAAGGAGAAGTATGGTTGTTTATTATTTTTCATTGTTTTCCTTATTACCAAATTTTGTAATTCCATGTTTCTGTGTACAAGTGGATACGTCTTAATTTTGTTAAAACTGCATAAATAATTTTAAAAAATAAGAAGTTTTTTAAAGGGATTTCAACAACCAATTGGATTGGGTTTATTAGGTTGTGTGTATACATTTGTCTGCAGTGGAGGAGTAGCCTAATGGTTAGAGCCCTAGCTTAGGAACCAACAGACCAGGGTTTGACTCTCACTAGCACTCCTTGTGGCCTTGGGCAAGTCACTTAACCCTTCAATACCTCAGAAAAATCCAAGTTATCAATGTCCCTATTTAATTACATTACCAAGTTTAAGTTACAATACAAACTGCTTTGACTGAAATGATAAAGCAGTATAAAAAAAATCTTTTGAATAAATAAATATTGTACCTTCCATTAGTTGCAAGAATTTCTAGGCTTGCCTTTTAGTTCTTTTTAAAATGTATCCGTGTGTATGGATGATTCTGTGTTTTTTAAATATTTAGGGTAGAGTTTTGTGCATATGGTAAAAGAAGTGTTGAAAATAATTTTATAAAAATGTGTGTATTTATATATGATACATTTTATTCTTCGTGGACAAGCAGGAATGAAGTTCTCACGTATGGGTGATGTCACCAATGGAACCCCGTGTGGGAACACTCCCCAGTTTCTACTGAAAGCTCTTGGGAAGTGCCTGCCTTCCCACCTGCTGTGTCGCCATCTTCTCCAGTCTTCATTTTCCATTTTCCAGTCTTAACCCTAGATTGCCTCAGAAAAATCCAAGTTATCAATGTCTCTGTTTAATGTACATTACCGAGTTTAAGTTACAATGTAAACTGTTTTGATTCAAATAATAAAGCGGTATAAAAAAATGGTTAAATAAATAAATAAAATTTTCCACGAAGGCCCAAAGACATGAATCGGTCATCCACTGGTAAACGTTGTCGTGCCTCCCCTTGCCAGTACCCGTAGGTAGGGGTTAAGGAGGTTAAGTCCTTCTTTAAACCAAGGGCCTTTCACTTCCTGGAGCAGTGCTTGTTGGGAAGTGTAGTTTTTACCATCAGTTTTACAAGAAGAGTAGTGTGACTCGAAGTGTTTATAAGCAAAGGGATTTATTTCCCCTCCCGGGGTTGGACTTTTACAAGGACAAAAGATGAACACAAATTAACTGCTCTTTAGCAGAAAAAGGACAAAGTAAATGTAGCTTTCTTCAGCAAAAATAAACAGTTTTCTCTTTCCAGCAATTAGAGCTTCAGCACATGGTTAATACAGCTCTGTTCCTTCACAGCCAGCATGTATTCTTTTCACCACAAAGTTTAAAGCAAAGATATAATTTGTTCAGAAGAAATTGTTGTACAGTCCATCTCCTCTGTAGGATAATTCATGCAAGGTGGTTCTGTATCCATCAATTCCACCTCTGAACTAGCATTAGTTTGGCCCAGGCCTTCCAGGGCCGCGCCCTGTCTTCCAACCCTGAGCCCGTCAATGCACACAGGGTTTAAATAGGGCCTAAAGCCATTATCATAGCCCCATTTTTCCAGGCTGTTACCTCCACACGGATTCTGGTAATCCCAGCCCTTAGGCTTACCTGGGGACCTGGCTTTTGAGGCCTTCCTCTGAAGTTCCCATGTACCGGTTGGTTCCCTGTTAAACCAGGGGGAAACAGTTCCCAACTGCTTTTTGGGCTGCTTGTAAGGCTGTGAGTGCTTCAGCTGTTCTGGTCTGCTTCTCCTGTAATTATCCACCGAAGCCTCTGACCTCCCGTCGGCTGAAAACTCTGCCCACCTCCTGACCGGGCATCTGCTTTCCTCTCTCTCCTCTCCCTTTCTGCCTGCTGGAGTCTCCTTATGAGACTGCCCCTCTGGGTAGGGCCTAGTCCCACCCCTTAGCAGGTGTTCAAACTTCCCCCGTGACTCCTGGCTATATTGATAGCAGGGGCGTGTTTCCTTCTCTTGTGTTTTGTTTCCCCGGCAACTGGTAGCCATGTGTCTTTGTTTATCCCTCAGCCCTGCATTTCCTACCTGATTTTCTAGCTTCTCTGCCAGGCCAGAAGGGCTTGCTACATCACATATCCCCCCACTTAGAATATTACTTGCTGCCGGAGCCTGTGACGGACAGCATGTAATCCGCGAAAGGGCGTCGGCATTACTGTGCAGTCTACCCGCTCGGTGTTGCACCACAAAATCATAAGCCTGTAACGCTAGGTGCCATCGGGTTAACCTGGCGTTAGTGTTTCTCATTTGATGCAACCATTTTAAGGGCGCATGGTCAGTAATCAAATAAAATTTCCGGCCTGTCAAATAGAACCGCAAGGACTCTATCGCCCATTTAATTGCGAGACACTCGCGTTCTACGGTGGAATACTTCTGTTCCGCTCTGGACAATTTCCGACTTAAGTAAGTCACCAGATGTTCCATACCCTCAAATATCTGGGACATGACGGCTCCTAATCCCGTTTCAGAAGCGTCAGTTTGTACCAAAAATGGCATATTAAAGTTAACTCCTCTAAGGACTGGGGCTGTACATAACCTGTCTTTCAGCGTTATGAACACTTTCTCCGCCTCCGGTGTCCACTTGAGGTTGTTCGGGGCATTTTTCCTGAGCATGTCTGTAAGCAAGGCACTTTCCTCCGCAAATCTGGGAATAAACCGGCGGTAGTATCCCACCAGTCCCAGGAATCCCCGCATTTGTCTTTTGTTCAGTGGGCGTGGAAAGTTCTTCATGCTTTCCACCTTACTAGCTAAGGGCTCTACCACCCCTCCTCCCACCATGTGGCCTAAGTATTTTACTTTCTTGCCCGCGAAGAGACACTTCCCGGGGTTCACCGTGAGCCCCGCTTTCCTTAATGTATTCAATACTGCCTCTACCCTGGGCAAATGCTGGGCCCATGTGGTGCTATGGATGACAATGTCGTCCATATATGCCCAGGCGTATTTGTGGTGGGGCCGTAAGATGTGGTCCACCAGTCTTTGACAGGTGGCCGCCGCCCCGTGAAGCCCAAAAGGCATACGCCTGAATTGGAACAACCCTATCGGTGTAGAAAAGGCTGTCTTAGGTTTGGAGGCCTGGGTGAGTGGTATTTGCCAATAACCTTTCGTTAGGTCTAATGTGGTCAAATACTTCGCCTGGCCCAGTTTGTCTAATAGATCCTCAATTCGTGGCATGGGGTACGCATCGAAGTCAGAGATATTATTTATTTGTCTGAAATCAATACAGAAGCGTAGACTTCCATCTGGTTTGGGCACTAACACAATAGGGCTGGACCAGGGGCTTCTGGATTCTTCGATGATGCCCATTCGAAGCATGTCCCTTACCTGCTCTACCATTTCTTTTTTCCGGGCCTCTGGTAACCTATAGGGGCGTTGCCTAATTATTTTCCCCGGTTCTGTAATAATTTCATGGGCAACAATTCTGGTTTCCCCTGGCAATGTCGTAAGGACATCGGAGAACTTATCCAATACCTTTCTAAGTTCCTGTTGCTGTTGCCCGGATAACCCGTCCCCTATACGTGGCCCTGGAGTTTCCCTCCAATCGGCGGGCTGAGGACCAAAATCGTCCTCCTTCTGTTCTTCGGCGACAGCTGTCAGCCCTTTTAAATCTCCCACTCCGGTAGACCCAAATCCTCCCTCTCCTCTCCCCGTGGGAGTTAATGAGGCCACTTCTACCACTTCCGGGAAACCTACGCGTTCACAGATCATTTGCGCTACCCTGTCACCTGCCTTCACCTGGAACTCTTCCTGACCAAAATTGAACATGAGCACTTTTACCTCGCCTCGAAAATCGGGGTCAATTACCCCGGCTCCTATGTCTATAAAATACTTGGCGGCTAGGCCTGACCTGGGTGCTATCCTTCCATAGCATCCGGGCGGAATTTGGACCTTCACCCCGGTACTTATTAGGGCCTTCCCTCCCCTGGGTACCACCCTGTCTTCTACACTAAACAGGTCGTATCCTGCGGCCGCTTCCGACGCCCGCTGGGGACCCCTGGCCTGAACTGACACTTTACAATATTGCAATAGGAACTTTGGCTTTTCTGGAGTTAAACTCTTTTCCTTAGCTGGGTATTGTGGGCTACTTTTCTCTGGTCTTCCGAACAGAGGGGCGGGGACTTTAGTTGCAATGGCCTCCAATCTAGGTAGATCTTGGGACTCCCCCTCTCCTCCCCCCAAGGGAGCTTCACAGGGGTTGGATATTATGTTCTGCTCAGTGGTAAGACCTTCCTCGAGCCCCTGTCTAAAAGGTGGCCAATCCTTACCCAAGACAACGCTCTGTGGAAGGCGGGGGACTACTGCCATCAACATCTTCCCATTTGTTCCCAACCCACTTATTCCTATTTCATATAAGGGGTAATGATAAGATGCCCCATGTATGCATCTTATTTTAACCCTTCCCACGGCTTGACCTGGTGCTGACTGGGCTTGTATGGTCTCCCAGAGCCGTTGGGAAACCATGCTCTGGTCAGCACCAGAGTCAAGCAGCGCCTGGGCCTCTATACCCTCCACTTGTACTGGGAGCAAGAATCCTGATTGACCTTTTCTTCCAATACCAGCTACCAATACTTTGCGTGCATCACATTCCCTTTTAAAATGCCCTATGCCCCCACATTTAAAACATTTTCCCTTCATGTTGGACATAGATACATTTTCATCATACACTTTATACGGTACATTCTTACTCGTAGTACCAGCCATTGCTGCACCTGGAGCGCTAGATTTTGGAGCTTTGCTAAACTCAGCTTCAAAATACCGCTCCGTCATACATGCTGCTTCCTCTGCAGTTTTGCAATCCTGCAGCATAAGGAAGGTTTTAATTTCCATTGGTATTGCTTCTAAATATTGCTCCAATATTATTTCATCCATTATGGACTCCACCGTTCTATGCTCTGGCTTTATCCATTTCCATGCCAACCCTTTCATTCTATAGTACAGCCCTTTTGGAGTTTCTCCAGGCCTCAACCCGGCCTTCCTGAATTGGCGCCTATAGAATGAAGGTGTTAAGCCAAGCCTATCCCTCACCACATCTTTAATAGCCTCATAGTTGTTTGTTAATGCAACAGGCATCGACTTGTAGGCTAATAAGGCTTCCCCAGATAGGGACATGGCGAATCTGAGAGCCCATTGCTCCTTAGGCAGCTTCATAGCCTCTGCCAGGCGCTCAAAGGCGTCCACATACTCATCTATGTTATCTGTTGAAGACAACTGTCCCAGCTTAAAGACATCCCCCCCCAACAGTCCTACCCCATGGGTATATTCGGGCAAGTCTCTTGCTGGCTCCTGTTGTTTCTTTACCAACAGTTCTATCAGTTCTTTCATTGGCTTTTGTTGCTCCATGATAGTAGCCATGGCTTGATCCTGGACTCTGCGGGTCAGTTCTAGCTGTTTATCCCACAGGAGAGACATCTAGCGTAACATCTCTTGGGGATCCATGGCAGCTGCTCCTGTACCTGAAAAGACACAAGAAAAACCCAAGTGCGGTCCACACAAAAAATATTCCTATTCCTCTTTTTTTTTTTTTTTTCACTTGTGCACTACTGCTGTGCACTACGGCTGTACACTACTTCTCTCTTTATCCCTCTACACTTATGCCTAGCCCCTTTTACCTGGGCTCAGTGTAGAGTCAAACACTGAGAAAGTAGTTTTCTTTGTCTGACCGGTAGTCAGCCGAACACCGGTTCCTCCTGGTTATCAGCTGTTCCTTGCTGCTGGACTCTTGTCCCTCCAGGTGTTCTTTAAATCCAAGTAAAATCCGAACTACTACGCCATTGTCGTGCCTCCCCTTGCCAGTACCCGTAGGTAGGGGTTAAGGAGGTTAAGTCCTTCTTTAAACCAAGGGCCTTTCACTTCCTGGAGCAGTGCTTGTTGGGAAGTGTAGTTTTTACCATCAGTTTTACAAGAAGAGTAGTGTGACTCGAAGTGTTTATAAGCAAAGGGATTTATTTCCCCTCCCGGGGTTGGACTTTTACAAGGACAAAAGATGAACACAAATTAACTGCTCTTTAGCAGAAAAAGGACAAAGTAAATGTAGCTTTCTTCAGCAAAAATAAACAGTTTTCTCTTTCCAGCAATTAGAGCTTCAGCACATGGTTAATACAGCTCTGTTCCTTCACAGCCAGCATGTATTCTTTTCACCACAAAGTTTAAAGCAAAGATATAATTTGTTCAGAAGAAATTGTTGTACAGTCCATCTCCTCTGTAGGATAATTCATGCAAGGTGGTTCTGTATCTATCAATTCCACCTCTGAACTAGCATTAGTTTGGCCCAGGCCTTCCAGGGCCGCGCCCTGTCTTCCAACCCTGAGCCCGTCAATGCACACAGGGTTTAAATAGGGCCTAAAGCCATTATCATAGCCCCATTTTTCCAGGCTGTTACCTCCACACGGATTTCGGTAATCCCAGCCCTTAGGCTTACCTGGGGACCTGGCTTTTGAGGCCTTCCTCTGAACTTCCCATGTACCGGTTGGTTCCCTGTTAAACCAGGGGGAAACAGTTCCCAACTGCTTTTTGGGCTGCTTGTAAGGCTGTGAGTGCTTCAGCTGTTCTGGTCTGCTTCTCCTGTAATTATCCACCGAAGCCTCTGACCTCCCGTCGGCTGAAAACTCTGCCCACCTCCTGACCGGGCATCTGCTTTCCTCTCTCTCCTCTCCCTTTCTGCCTGCTGGAGTCTCCTTATGAGACTGCCCCTCTGGGTAGGGCCTAGTCCCACCCCTTAGCAGGTGTTCAAACTTCCCCCGTGACTCCTGGCTATATTGATAGCAGGGGCGTGTTTCCTTCTCTTGTGTTTTGTTTCCCCGGCAACTGGTAGCCATGTGTCTTTGTTTATCCCTCAGCCCTGCATTTCCTACCTGATTTTCTAGCTTCTCTGCCGGGCCAGAAGGGCTTGCTACATCACAACGTTCATTAATTTCCCCTCCGGGGGGGTCTTTTTTGTGCTTGTTTTAAACTTTTCTGCCTGCTGTTGGAACTGCGATCAATATACCCGACACTACAACCTTCGGTTCCGGCCCCTTTTCAGTAACTTTTATTTTATCGTTCTTTTCCCATGGCCTGGCTGGGCCTCTGGTCTCTTATGAGTTATTTGCTTTTGCCATGGCCTCTTCCCAGACATATCCCAGAAACCGGCAGAGGATTCAAGAAACGTGCCAGGTCCGCCTAGCATTCTATTTGCTCTCTTGGCCACCGCTGCACACTGGGCGGAGGGTTTTAAAATGTTATCCACAATGACACCTAAATCTTTTTCCTGGGTGGTGGTTCCTAACGTGGAACCTTGCATCGTGTAACCATAGTTTGGTTGTTCTTTCCTTGGTGCATAACTTTGCACTTGTCCACATTAAATTTCATCTGCCATTTAGATGCCCAGTCTTCCAATTTATCAAGATCCTCTTGCAATTTTCCACAATCCTCATGGGTTTTAACAACTTTAAATAGTTTTGTGTCATCTGCAAATTTGATAACCTCACTCGTTATTCCCTTTTCCAGGTCATTTATGAATAATGTCAAAAAGCAGCAGACCCAGCACAGATCCCTGGGGTACTCTACTATTCACCTTTCTCTGTTGGAAAAATTGGCCATTTAGCTCCACCCTCTGCTTTCTATCTTTTAACCAGTTCCTGATCCACAATAGTACATTGCCTCCTATCAAATGACTTTTTAGTTTTGCTAAAAGTCTCTGATGAGGGACCTTGTCAAAGGCTTTCTGAAAGTCCAGATATACTATAACAACCAACTCATCTCTATCTACCTGTTTATTCACACCTTCATAAAAACATAACAGATTAGTAAGACAAGATCTTCCTTGTCTAAATCCATGTTGGCTATCTCCCATTAAACCATGACTATCTACATGTTTGGTAATTTTGTTCTTTATGATGGTTTGGTTTCTATCATTTTTCCCAGTACTGATGTCAGGCTCACTGGTCTGTAGTTTCCCGGATCACCCCTGGAACCCTTTTTAAAAACTGGCATTACATTGGCCATACTCCAATCTTCAGGTATTAGAGATGATTTTAATGATAGTTCACAGATTACTAATAGCAGGTCTGCAATCTCATAGTTCAGTTCTTTCAACACCCTTGGATGCATACCATTCTGTCCAGGTGATTTGCTACTCTTCAGTTTATCAAATAGTTGTAATAGATCTTCCCGGTGTAGCGATATTTCTTTCAGTTCTTCTGCAGTATTACCTTTAAATACCACTTCAGTCATGGGTAACATCCCTACATCTTCCTCAGTAAAGACTAAAGCAAAGAATTCATTCAGTCTCTCCGCTATGGCCTTATCCCCTCTTAGTACCCCTTTTACTCCTCTATCATCTAATGGTCCAACTGACTCTCTTACAGTTTTTTTTGCTATGAACGTACTTGAAAAAGTCTTTATTACACGTTTTTGCTTCCACAGCAAGCTTCATCTCAAATTCTCTCTTTGCCTGCTTTATCAATGCCTTGCATTTAACTTGCTAGTGCTTATGCTGTTTCCACTTTTCTTCATTTGGCTCTTTTTTCCATTTACTGAAAGATGCTTTTTTTGGCAACAACAGCCTCTCTGACTTCACCTTTAAACCATGCTGGAAGTTTTTTGGACTTCCATCCACTTTTCTTAAAGCGTAGAATACAGCTGATCTGGACTTCCAAGGTAGTATTTTTCAATAACACCCAAGCTTGTCAAAGTCTTTAACCTTTGCAACTGCTCCTTTTAGTTTTTTCTTAACTATTTTCCTCATTTTATCAAAGTCTCCCTTTTGAAAGTTAAAAGGTAGAACTGTGGATTTCCTTACCATCCCTCCTCCATTAATTAATTCAAACGCAATCATGCTATGATCACTATTGTCAAGTGGCCCCAACACCCTTATCTCTTGCCCCAGATCTGGTGTTCCACTAAGGACTAGGTCCAAAATGGCTTCCCCTCTGGTTGGTTCATGAACCAGCTGCTCCAAGAAGCAGTCATTTATTTCATCTAGAAACTTTATCTCCCTAGCATGTCCTGCCGTGACACCAATACCGGGGTAATTGAAATCTAGCATGTCCTGCCGTGACAGTCAATAACGGGGTAATTAAAATTACCCATTATTATTACTGTGCTGTAACATTTGTTAGCTTCTCTGATTTCTTTAAGCATTTCATCATCCATTTGTCATTCTGGCCAAGCGGTCGATAGTACACCCCCAACTGCCATCACCTTCCCCTTTTTACATGGAATTTCAATCCATAGAGATTCTATAGCAAATTTTGTTTCCTGCAAAACTTTAATCCTTTGTGACTCAGTGCCCTCTCTAACATAGAGCTCAACTCCTCCACCAATTTGATCAGCTCTATCATTACGATATATTTTGTACACCAGTAGTACAGTGTCCCACTGGTTGTCCTCCTTCCACTATGTCTCTGAGATACCAATCATATCTAACCTCACCTATCTTATTTTTTAGACTTCTAGCATTTGCATAAAGCATATTAGAGACTGTATTTTATTCATATTAATCTAGCTATTGATAGGCAGGGGTAATTTGGAATCTTTAAACTCTGTCTGCTCCATACTCAAGGGCATTTGGGCTACTTTTGTCTTTATTAAAACCTCTCTGCTGATATGCTCTAACTTCATTCTTTGGGTAGTATCCTTCAAGGATACATTGTTCCGAACCATGCGCTCTTGGGCAACCTTCAGCTCTCCCCTATTATCTAGTTTAAAAGCTGCTCTATCTCCTTTTTAAAGATTAATGCCAGCAACTTGGTTCCATCCCAGTTAAGGTGACGCCCATCCCTTCGGAACAGCCCCTCCTTTCCCCAGAATGTTCCCCAGTTCCTAACAAATCCAAACCCCTCATCCTTGCACCATTGTCTCATCCACACATTGAGACTCTGGAGCTCTGCTGCCTTTTGGGTCCTGCGGGTGGAACGGGAAGCATTTCGGAGAATGCTACCCTGGGGGTTCTGGATTTCAACTTCCTACCTAAAAGCCTAAATTTAGCCTCCAGATCCTCCCTACCACATTTTCCTATGTCATTGGTACCGACATGTACCAAGGCAGCAGACTCCTCCCCAGCACTATCTAAGACCTTGTCTAGGTGACGCGTGAGGTCCGCTACCTTCACACCAGGCAGGCATGTTACCCAGCGATCCTCACATCCACCAGCCACCCAGCTATCTACATGCCTAATGATCAAATCACCAACTATAACAGATGTCCTAACCCTTCCCTCCTGGGCACATGGCTCTGGAGAAACCTTCTGTTACCAGGCGATCCTCATGTCCACCAGCCATCAAGCTATCTACATGCCTAATGATCGGTATGTAGATAGCTGAGAGGAATCAACCTCCACAGCTTGGAGTGGCACTGATATCTCTTGGCCACTGAGATCCCATTTCTCCTGCAGAGATGCCAGAGACATTGGATGAAGCTGCTTAGGCCCAAGGCCTTATGAATTGGCAGCCATGGAGGAATGTCTTTAGGAATTTGCCTGCATTGTGTCAATGCTGGAGCTAGCTGGTCCTTAGGTGCCAAGGCATCGTCATTGACTGGTACAGGCAATTCTCGAAACACATGCTTCGCCTGTGGAGGAATCGACATTGGGGCATCGGGGAGACCCAATGCCAGTTCTTGGCAGGGCCATCTCATTCTCGAGTGTGTTGAGCATCAATGTCCTGGCTAAAGTCTGAAAGCACTTGAAGCCTCATCGATTCCATCGATGCTCTTAGCCCTCTTGAGGCTGAGGGGAGCTCCGGGCAGAGTCTTAGAGATACTTCAATGTCCTCTCTTGGTCTGACTCTGATGGCTGGGTGACTGATGTGGAATCAGTGAGAAGTCTTCCCTCCACACGAATGGCAGAAGTCTCCTCTGGTGAGCATGTCCCCCCAGCACCTCGTGAGGGATATGGCCAAGGCCATCCCATTTTCACTGGAGATGGAGGATGAGCCCAGGATAGAGGAACTGGAGTTCCTCCCCTCGGCTCCTAAGTAAGCAGTTAAGGTGCCGATGCACTGAATCCTACAAGGGCTGCAACTGGGTATGTGGCAGAACACCTTCATTGTGCTCTTGGTCATTAAGAGGCTGTACTCGAAGTACTGTGTTCAGAAGACTCCAGAATTTGAGAAACCTCAGCTTCCATACCACTCTTTAGAGGTGGAGTCCACCCTGAAAATAATCAAGAGCACCAAGGCTCATTTGTCAATGTCCCTGGGTAGGAAGGCTTGAACTTTGGACTCCTTCGGAAGAAGGTGCTTCTGGAGTGCCATGCTTGCAGCTAGGGTACATTTTCATCAGCTCTACATGAGCATTCCCTGATGGACATCTTGTGTGATCTTGCTGGCTTGTGCTGTTCCTCCCCCCTGGGGTAACTGGGGCCATGGCAAGACTGCTCAAAGTTCCTGGTTAGGGATAGTCTCTAGAGCGGCATCTGTGGGCTTGGGAGCCTGCCTGTTCACCTGGCTTCAGTCTTCCAACCTGGAGCAGTTGGTGCGAGATGAGCTGTGTGTGCCGTGCTGGGGAGAGAACCCCTTTGGAGAGCAGGCGGGGGAAAAGGCTAGCATCATAGAGAATTAGCACATCATCCCCACCAGGCTCTTGAGATGCATGTCTGATCCATATCGCAAGTGGTATCAGAGGCAGGCTGGAAGAAGGCCTACTACCCATGCAAGTGCAGGTACTTCCTGGTCCTCAAGCCTCCCAGCAGAAGTCACAGGCTCTTCACCTGCACCATCGGGAAAAGCCCCAATAGATTCAGCCTGCTCCACAGCCCAAGCCAGGGGCAGGGTTTTGACTGGTTCCTCTGGAGCATTACCAATCTGCTGGTGACCAGAGGGGGGAACAGCTCACTCTCCAGTGGGGGGACAGTTTACTCTCTTTGCCACAGGTGGCCCCTCATAACTCTGGACTCAGGGGAGCTACTAATAGTCCTAGTGGCTACATATTGCACTCTGAAGGACTGCATCCTCTTTGGCGAGGGTGTATCCCCTCGACCCTCCGCATCTAACCTCCTTCAAATCTCCTCCCCGACATGACTCAAGTAAAGACCTCCTTCCGCTAGACTGACTCCATAGATTGATGGCCTTGGTCCTAGATACCCAGTGGAGTTGTCAGACAACAGCTTGGGGGTGCTGACTGTGCTCAGCCACATGGCCTCCGCTGTACAGGTCACAGCCAGGGCTTGTCCTTGATAAGACAGGCTCAATGGACACTGAGGACTCAGTGGAAGCAGGCCACTGGCCACCTCCAGGATTGGGTGGTGGTCACTGTACCTCTGGTCCAGTCTCTACACTAATGGTTGGATCCTCAGAACCTGCTCAAGGGTCTCCTCTTTCAGAAGGCGCCTCCCCAGAGGACACTGATGACAGATGCATCCAAGCTGGGTTGGGGAGCGCATCTGAATGGCCTTTGCACACAGAGCATCTGGTCTGACTAGGAGAGCCTCCATCAGATCAATATCTTGGAATTATGGGTCATAGCAAATGCCCTCAGGGCTTTCCGGGATCACCTAGCTAACCAGATTATTGGTCTGAATCAGAACAATCAGGTGGTGATGTACTGCATAAACAAGCAGAGGGGCACAGGTTCGTATCTCCTTTGCTGGGAGGGGGTCCAGCTGTGGAAGTTTGCCATCGCTCATGGTATAGAGCTAAGAACCACCTAGCTGCCCGGGGAGCAGGATTACCTAGCAGACCAGCTGAGCCATGTCCTCCAGCCACATGAGTGGACTCTGAACAAGGATGTTGTGGCCCGGATTTTTCGGTCGTGGAGTATTCTCTTGATAGATCTGTTCGCCATTTCACATAACACCCAAGTGAATCAGTTCTGCTCCAGGGTTGCCTCGCACAGCAGGCTGGAGCTGGATGCTTTCCTCCTACAGTGGGGGAAGGGCCTGCTTTATGCATATGCTCCCATACCTCTCATAGCTAAGACCCTGCTGAAACTCCAGGCTGACAGGGGTACGATGATGCTCATCGCACTGTCTTAGCCCTGGCAGCTGTGGTTCTCCCTTCTGCTTCAGCTCTCCCAGTGGGAATCCCTGTGATTAGGCTCTGCTCCAGACCTTATCTCACAAAAGGAAGGGGGGCTGCTCCACTCTAATGACCAATCCTTGGCCTTCACTGTGTGGATGTTGAGTGGTTAGTCCTGTCAGAGTTTAACCTGCCCGATGGAGTGACGGAGGTTCTGTTGGCCTCTAGGAGGGCTCGTTGAGAAGACCTTATGCTTTCAAATGAAGGAGATTTGCTTCCTTGTGCACTAACTAGGCATTGGACCCTTTCATTGCTCCATCGACATGCTGCTTGAGTATCTCCTGCATCTCTCAGAGTCGGGTATCAAGTCCAACTCAGTCAGGGTTCACCTCAGCGCAATTGGGGCCTACCATTGTGGTTTGGAAGGGAAGGCCATATCTGCTCAGTCTTTGGTGGTTCACTTTATATGAGGCTTGCTCCTCTCTAAACCCCCCTTTAAGCCTCTGGTAGTGGCTTGAGAACTCAATGTGGTTTTGACACAGCTCATGTCTGCTCTCTCTGAGCCGCTCACTTCCTGCCTTCTGAAGTTCTTGACCTGGAAGGTCTTATTTCTGCTGATGGTTACCTTGGCACACCATGTTATTGAGCTCCAGGCTCTGGTGGCTCTCTTGCCATATACCATGTTCCATTGTAATAGAGTGGTCTTACGCACTCATCCACATTTCCTCCCAAAGGTAATATCTGCTTTCCATATTAATCAGTCAATCAATCTGCCAACTTTCTTGCCCAGGCCTCCCACTCATTGAGGGGAAGTGGCACTGCACATGCTGGACTGCAAGCGAACCTTGACCTTTTACCTAGAGCAGACGAAGACCCATGGCAAGTCAACCCAGCTGTTTGTCTATTTCAACCCCAGCAAGCTAGGGGCTTCCATTTCCAAATGCACTCTGTCAATTTGGATAGTGGTCTGCATCTCTTTCGCTTATGCCCAGGCTGGCCTGAGCCTTGATGGTCGTGTCACAGCTCACAATGTCAGAGTCATGGCTGCGTCAGTGGTCAACTAGTGCTCAGTCTCCATGGAAGAGATCTGCAGGGCTGCAACTTGGTCTTCGGTCCGCACATTCATATCTCACTACTGTCTGGATGGGGATTCCTGACGTGACAGCAACTTCAGCCAATCTGTACTCTGGCATATTGTTGGGGATTAGTATCTAACTCCATCCCATCAAAGCCTTTCTGTCCCTCCAGGCTACCAAAAAGAAAAATTGCCACAGTGCGTGAATGCTGATAAGTGAATCTGAATAGTGAAGATACTGAATCAGATGAGTTCCCCTTGGGGACTACCATTGCTGTACATACAGTAGTTGGTTCTTGAGTTCTTGTTTTGTTGCCCCTGTTGGGCTTTTTGGCCTCCTCAGTTTTCAGTAGCCTGTACCTTGGGAGTCCCATATGTGAGGACTTCATTCCTGCTTGCCCATGGAGAATAGGCAGTTTCTTATCTGTTCACAGAAGATGAGGTGTTAGAACAACTTGCTAAACTGAAAGTGGACAAAGCCATGGTACCAGATGGGATACATCCCAGGATACTGAAAGAGCTCAGAGAGGTTCTTGCAGGACCGTTAAAGGATGTCTTCAACAGATCCTTGGAAACAGGAGAGGTTCCTCAGGACTGGAGAATGGCTGATGTTGTACCTCTACACAAAAGTGGTGACAGAGAAGAAGTGTCAAACTACAGGCCCGTGAGCCTTACCTCGGTGGCGGGGAAAGTAATGGAGGCGCTCCTGAAAGAGCGAATAGTGAACTTTCTCAAAATAGTGAACATGGTTTTACCGAAGGATGGTCTTGCCAAACAAATCTGAATGAGTTCTTTGACTGGGTGACCAAGGAACTAGATCAGGGGCATGCAATGGATGTCATCTACCTGGATTTCAGCAAAGCCTTTGATACTGTTCCTCATAGGAGGCTTGTCAATAAACTCAGTAGCTTGGGGATGGGTCCCAAGATGGTAAACTGGATTAGAAATTGGTTGACTGACAGACAACAGAAGGTGATGGTACATGGAGCTCACTCTGATGAGAGGAAGGTGATTAGCGGGGTGCCCCAGGGTTCAGTCCTGGGCCCGGCACTGTTCAATATATTTGTGAGTGATATTGCTGACAGAGTGAATAGAAAAGTCTGTCTTTTTGCAGATGACACAAAAATTTGCAACAGAGTGGACTCCCTTGAGGGAGTGGTTAACATGAGGAAAGATCTACAAAAGCTGGAAGACTGGTCTAATGCTTGGCAACTATGATTTAATGTGAAAAAGTGCAGTATCATGCACTTGGGTAGCAGAAATCCAAGGGAAATGTACACGATAGGGGGCGAGAGGTTGGTATGCATGGTTCAGGAGAAAGACCTTGGTGTGATTATCTCTGATGATCTCAAGGTGGCAAAACAGTGCGACAAGGCGGTGGCAAAAGCTAGGAGGATGTTGGGCTGCATACAAAGAGGGATTACCAGCAGAAAGGAAGAGGTACTTATGCCACTGTACAAGTCACTGGTGAGGCCTCATTTGGAATACTGTGTTCAGTTCTGGAGACCATATCTTGCAAAAGATGCAAAAAGACTGGAAACTGTTCAGAGAAAGGCGACCAAAATGATTTGGAGCCTGCATCAGAAGTCTTATGAGAAGAGACTTGAAGACCTAAATATGTACACTTTGGAGCAGAGGAGGGACAGGGGAGATATGATTCAGACCTTTAAATACTTAAAGAGAAATGAGGAACAAACAAACCTCTTCCAAAGACGGGGAAGCTGTAAAACTAGAGGGCATAACATGAAGCTGCAAGGTGGTAAATTGAAAGGCAATGTCAGGAAATATTTCTTCACTGAAAGGGTGGAGGATGCTTGGAATGCCCTCCCAATGGAAGTGGTGGGGGCAAACACGGTGATGGAATTCAAAACGGCATGAGACAAACACAGTGGATCCCTTTACAGCAACAGGATAAAACCAAAATAAACGGTACCATCTAACTTCTGAACCATCTAATGTCTTAACAAATAGGGGTGTCCTACATGGAGTGGTGGGTCCACCCCTAAACAAAGACATGGGGAGGGGTGGCCTGCACAAAGCGACAGGTGCACCTACTCTTGCCATCTTGCTGGGCAGACCAGATGGACCAAGCTGGTCTTTATTTGCCGTCACTTACTATGTTACTGTGTATGTTACTATGTTGCTGGTATTCTCCATGGACAGCAGGAATAAGTCCTTGCAACCATCTCACCTACCCTAGGAGTTGTATTCTACTTCAGCTTTGTTATCATACTGGAGAAGATTGCACCACAGCAGGTGGGAAGGCAGGCATGCAGGCGTGGTGGAGTCTCCCAAGAGCTTCCAGTAGAAGCTGGGGAGCATTCCCATGTGGGGCTCCATCAGTGATGTTACCCATACATAAGGACTTATTCCTGCTATCCACGGAGAAAACCTGTTAGAGTGTGCAATAAAAGATAGTTACTCACCTTATCACCATATATTGGATATTGTACTTTTAGCCTGCCAGCAGGATTCAATTTCTAGTTAATTCAACCACCACAGCCTGCCAGAGAGATCCAGTTCTGTGACTGTGTGCCTTTCTACAATGATTTCTAGCTGTTTTTAAGTATGAATTTTCTATTATTGTCCCATAGAAACATAAAAAATGACAGCAGATAAAGACCACACGTCCTATTTAATCTTTGAATCCATACCAACTACTAAGTCCTTCAATCCCATCTGTGTTTGTCCCATGCTATTTTGAATTCAGATAGAGTCCTCCTCTCTACTACCTCTATTGGGAAGCCATTATATACATCGACCACTCTTTCTATAAAGAAATATTTCCTCAGATTACTCCTGAGTTCATCCCCTTTCACTTTCATCCTAAGCTCTCTCACTCCACAGCTTTCTTTTAATTGAACAAGGCTCTCATCCTATACATTTGGGTCATGGAGGTATTTAGATGTCTCTGATATATCTCCCTTCTCCCACCTTTCTTCCAAAGTATACATATTGAGATCATTAAGTCTGTCCTCATATGCTTTATGATGAAGACCACTGACCATTTTAGTAGCCACTCCCTGCAATTCTTGAGGCCACACCTTCATAAGGATATAAATAGAATGGAGTTGAGTTGATACACACAGTAACTCAAATGAGATCTCTCCAGAGATGTATACAGAGACAATATCTTCTCCTCTTTTTTTGCTGGTTATTCCTCTCCATATGCACCCAAACATTCTGTCTTTCATCATCACTTTTACTACTTGTTTGACTACCTTAAGATCATCAGATACAATCATCCACAGGTCCCGTACTTCTTTCATGGACAGAAGTACTTCACCCCTACTGTGTACTGCTCCCTTGGATTTTTGTAGCCCAGATGCATGAGCCTGCATTTTTTTAGAATTAAATCTCAACCACTCATTAATTCTCAACCACTCGTAAATCTCTGCTAGATTCCTCCTGGTGTTATTTACATTTTCCTGGATGTTTATCCTATGTCAGATTTTGGTATCATCCGCAAAGAGGCAAACCTTACCCGACTGCTCTTCTGCAATATCACTTATAAAAATGTTCAAAAGATTCAGACTAAGGTGGTGGATGCTTGGAATGCCCTCCCGAAAGAGGTGGTGGGGGCAAATACAGTGACGGAATTAAAAATAGCGTTAGATATGTCCCCTGAACAGCGGGCCCCTTGCCATGTCCTGGAATGTTGCAGTGGCCTCTGGAGTGCTTCCCGACGGCGTGAAAACCAGCATGCCGATGCAGGGGAGTGAAGAGGGCTCCGTGGCTGGCTGTTCTCACTTGATTTTGCCATCTGGAATGGGATTAAGAATGGAGGCTGCTCCCTTTTCGGGGGGCAGCCCAACCCAGGCTGGCTGTGCCTTGGTGTCCATCGGTGGAGCTGGTGTGTTGGTGAAGCCCCAGAAAGTTACATTGGAGGTGCTCTGGGATGCTATTTCCACCATGAATTCCTCTCTTGTGGCTATTTCGACTTTTGTAAGTTCTGAGACTGATTTCTTACGTACATATATTCAAGAATGTTCCAGAGCCCAGCAGGAGCAAGTGGGGAAGTTGGTGAGGCTGGAAGGAGATCTTGAGCAGCTCCGGGAGTTGCATGGTGCCCACATTAAAGATAGGAATGTGACTTCTAGGAGACTGGAATATCTTGAAAATCAAGTCCGGAAGAACAACTTGAGACTGATTAACTTTCCTAGATCCCCACTACACTCGCCCATGGAGATGGTTCGTAGATATTTCCAGGAGGTCTTGAAGATCTCCAAGGATGACCTACCACCCTTGACCAGGGCTCAGTACCTTGATGTGGGCTGTGGCAATCCGGGAGCTGTTGGTCAAGCTCCAGTAGAACCCGGAGACCTTACTGGGTTTTTGGAGAGCTCTCTGGAGCTGGTTACGGCTCGCACCACTCTCCTTGTTACTCTGGCTCTCAAATCTGATAAATCATTAATTCTTCATTTATACTTTAGAAATTTCAGTGAGCAGTTTTTGAACTCTTATGTTCGCATTTTCCCCGATCTTGCTAGGGATACCCAGCTAAGGAGAAACCTAGGGTCCTTTCTATTGGTGGGTCTTTTTTGTTGAAATTTCCTGCTAGATGTCATGTTTCCTATAAGGAGAAGTTATATTTGTTTTTTGAACCCCAACAGCTACTGGAATTTTTTGTGGCTAGGGAGGATCCCATGGTTGTTATTGGCTCCCATACGGCTGAGGCATTAGTCTCATACTGCTATGTAATGATTCTTTTTCTATGTTAATGTTTCCTGGTGCCTCCTTCTCTCTTTCTTAATAATTGTGGGCTAATTTTTGGCTAATGCTGTATTTCCTTTAATGAATAGTGTTTAGTATTTTCTTTGTTTTGCCATTTTTCCTCATTCAATTTCATGAATGTATTGGAATATTTAATAAAAGATTTAAATGATAAAAAAATGGTGTGGGACAGACACAGTGGGACCCTTTAAAGCAAGAGGATGAAATCAAAGCAAACTTAGGTATCTTTTATAATTCAATAAATAGAGGGGGGCTGACCTGCACGGAGCAGCAGGTATAACCCTAAACACAGGCATAGAAGGGGGGAGGGGTGACCTGCACAGAGCTGCAGTTACAAGTCTTTATTTGCCGTCACTTACTATGTTACTGTGTATGTTACTATGTTGCTGGTATTCTCCATGGACAGCAGGAATAAGTCCTTGCAACCATCTCACCTACCCTAGGAGTTGTATTCTACTTCAGCTTTGTTATCATACTGGAGAAGATTGCACCACAGCAGGTGGGAAGGCAGGCATGCAGGCGTGGTGGAGTCTCCCAAGAGCTTCCAGTAGAAGCTGGGGAGCATTCCCATGTGGGGCTCCATCAGTGATGTTACCCATACATAAGGACTTATTCCTGCTATCCACGGAGAAAACCTGTTAGAGTGTGCAATAAAAGATAGTTACTCACCTTATCACCATATATTGGATATTGTACTTTTAGCCTGCCAGCAGGATTCAATTTCTAGTTAATTCAACCACCACAGCCTGCCAGAGAGATCCAGTTCTGTGACTGTGTGCCTTTCTACAATGATTTCTAGCTGTTTTTAAGTATGAATTTTCTATTATTGTCCCATAGAAACATAAAAAATGACAGCAGATAAAGACCACACGTCCTATTTAATCTTTGAATCCATACCAACTACTAAGTCCTTCAATCCCATCTGTGTTTGTCCCATGCTATTTTGAATTCAGATAGAGTCCTCCTCTCTACTACCTCTATTGGGAAGCCATTACAACCAATCTAGCCACCTTACTAGGCAGACTAGATGGACGATGCTAGTCTTTATCTGCTGTCATATACTATATTAGTATATATATATATATATATATACAGCTAAATATACTATATAAATCCAGCTAAATAAATAAATATATTATAAAGCTTCTGTAATCACTCCATGGTGTGACTACACCTTGAATACTGCATGCAGTTCTGAATGCCATATCTAAAAAAGGATACAGTGGAATTAGAAAAGATACAGAGAAGAGCAACCAAAATGATAAAGGGGATGGAAGGAGTGGAGGAGTAGCCTAGTGGTTGGGGCAAGGTACTTCAGGCCGGAAGGTCAGGGGTTCAAATCCCACTAGAGGACAGCAACCTTGGGACGGAAGGACTGGGGTTTCTAGTCCCACAGGTGCTCCTTGTGGTCTTGGGCAAGCCACTTAACCCTCCATAGCCCATGTTCCCTGTAAAATAGTTATCTCCAAGTTATAATGCCCTGTTCAATGTAATTTCAGTTTGTTCAATGTAAACCGCACTGATGCAGAATAGCACGGTATATAAGAGAATGTAAAAATAAAAATACCCCTATGAGGAAAGGCTTAAAAGTTTAGGACTCTTCAACAACAGTGCAAACCCATAAATCATCAGGAAGAATATTCCACAATTGCAGTGAACTGAACTGAAATGGCCTTTGAAGGATAATTGGTAATTTACCTATTGATAATGGAGAAATTTCCATACCTGCTAATTGCCTCTCCATAAATCCTGCTAGACTATTTCAGATGAGTAGGTTATGCTCACCAGTCAACAGGTGAAGGCAGACCAGAGAAATTTTCAATAATATCATCACTCGTGCAACACTGAAAGAAGCCAGTATGACACAACCAAAGCAGAACTTAAGGCTGAAAAATTAAAAAAGAAATCAGAAAAAAGTATTAATCAACAACAATAACTCTGTATAAACTTGTGATTCGCTTACAATATTTGACTCTGCATCAGGCACTGGTAATGAAAATGCAGTTAAAAGGCATCAGGACTCCTAAACCTGTAGGATAGTCTTCCAGGTAAGGTCCTGGACTGGCCTACTAAGATTCAAGGAAAGGAAATTATAAGGTATAACATTTCTCCTTCCTTAGCATTCTGCTAGACAAATTCAGACGAGTGGGACATACCCAAGCAGTCAGATATCAGGGTGGGAGGAAGATGATGCTCCAGACACAACTGCTCTGCCAAAGGTGCCATCTGCCCCAGCTCACATATGCAACCTGTAGTGCTTCACAAAGGTGCTCAGCGATGACCAGATATCAGCCTTACAGATGCCCTCTGGAGATACCAAGGCGGAATCCACACAAGAGGAGGCTTGTGCCCTGGTGGAGTGAGTTCTGACTCCCTCTGGCAAGCATTTCCCACCCAGAAGGTAGGCTGAATTAATAGCCTCCTTAATCAAGCTAGCATTCAAGGACTTGGCCACTGCCTGTCCTTTTCTCAGACCACTGAATAGGACAAGGAGATGGTCTGACTGATGGAAAGAATTAGTAAGTTCCAGATACTTCACTAACTCCCTCCTCACATCCAAGAGACATGGCGAGTGGTCTCTCTGAAGGTCTTCCTCTACGAAGGAGGGCAGCATCACAGACTGATTAAGATTAAAGGAAGACACGCTTTCAGGAGAAAGGATAGCACCGGTTTAGAGAGAGAGACACTATCAAGATATCCAGAAAAGTCTTCTTGCAAGACAAGGCCTGTAGCTCCGACACACTGGCAGATGCAACAGCCACCAGGAATACTACCTTCAGGGTCAAATCTTTGAGAGGGGCCATAAAGGAGCTCAAAAGGTGGACCATTTATCACCTTCAACACATTACAATTGGACATATAGGCGGATGAATTTGTTTCACCCCCTTGAGAAAGCAGGATACATCAGAGAGTGTCACTAAGGACTTTCCCTTTATATATCCCTAGTCACACACAAGGGCCTCCACCTGAACCTTGAGAGGATTTAGAGCTAAACCCTGGCCCAATCTGAACTGTAAGAAGGACAAACAGAGACACTGTCCACCTTCCTGGCATCCAGGGCCTGAGAGGAACACCAACTCTCCAGACCTTCATATAGACTAAAGATGTAGAGACCATCTGGGCCTCAAGAAGGTTGTCTACTACTGCTCCAGAGTATCCTTTCTTAAGATAGCATATGCCTCTCAAGGACCAAGCCATAATCAATAAGGGAATGGGATCATCCATGACCAGAAGACCCTGCTGCAGGAATCTTCTCCTGAGGCAGCAATAGAGGGGACCTAACCAATAGGCTTAAGGGATTCATGTACCATGGCATGCATGGACAGTCTGGTGCCACTAGAATGGCCAAGCTCAGGTGAGACCGAATTCTGTACAGAAGATGTCTTGCCAACAGTCACGGGGAAATATATGCAGGATCCCCTTTTGGGGCCACTCCTGAAGAGGGTATCCAAACCCACTGTCTGCAGATCCTTCCAGCAGCTGAAAAGGTTTTTTTATTTTGGCATTCCTCTGGATGGCCATCAGATCAAATGGTAGCAGGCCCCACCTCTGCATTTGCTGGGATCAACAGTGTTTTGACTCAAGAAATCTGCTTGCATGTCATTGACACCTGCTATGTGAGCTGCTGAAAGAACCATCCGAGCAGCCTCCATCTAATGACTGAGACCCATCACCTCTGTTACAACTGCAGTACTGTGAGTACTGCCTTGTTTGTTGACATACGCCATGTTGACATGTGGACAAGTGCAAAATTATGCACTTAGGGAAGAACAACCCAAACTATGGTTACACGATGCAAGGTTTTACATTTAGAATCACCATCCAGGAAAGGGATCTTGGCATCATTATGGATAATACATTGAAACCTTCTGCCCAGTGTGCAGCTATGGCCAAGAAAACAAATATAATGCTAGGAATCATAAGGAAAGGAATGGAGAATAAAACAAAGGATATTATAATGCCTCAGTATTGCTCCATGGTGCAACTGCACCTTGAATATTGTGGGCAATTCTGATCACCATATCTTAAAAAGAATATAGCAGAATTAGAAAAGGTACAGAGAAGAGTATCCAAAATGGTAAAGGGGATGAAAGGATATCCTTATGAGTAAAGACTTAAAGGTTAGGGTTCTTCAAATTGGAAATGAGACAGCTGAGGGGGAGATATGATAGAGGTCTATAAAATAATAATGAATGAAGTGGAATGGGTAAATGTAGATCCTTTGTTTACTCCTTCAAAAGTTAGAAAGACTAGGGGACATGCAATAAAGCTGCAATGTAGCACATTTAAGACAAATTGGAAAAAATATTTTTCATTCATTGTGTAATCAAACACTTTGGAATTTGTTACCAGAGAATACAGTAAAAGCTGTTAGTGTAGCTGGATTTAAGAAATTTGTATGAGTTCCTGAAGTAAAAGTCCATAAACCATTATTAAATTGGACTGGTGAAATCCTCTGCTTATCCCTGGGATAAGCAACATGGATTTTTTCTACCTTTTGGGAACTTGACAGGTACTTGTGACCTGGACTGGCCATTGTTGGAAACAGAATACTGGGCTTGATGGACCTTTGGTCTGACTCAGTATGGCATTTCTTATGTTCTTATGTTGTATGAGAACACTGACCACTTTAATCTCGAAGAGGGACCAAAACCTCTCCAGATCCAGATGGAGCTCCCTGGCCTCTAGCCTGTTATTAATCAGGAGGCTTCCTGAGGGAAACCAGTGCGCCTGAACATAAGAACATAACATTGATTACATCTGTGGAGGTCAATGATGGAAAAGCTCAATAACATCAACAAAGACAAAATCTGGAACTGACTGTGCTACAAATAACCAGCTACCAGTATGCAAACTCAAGCTAAAGCTGAAAAAGAGCAAGCCACTCATGGATGTAGCAAAATACAATCTTGAAAATATACCACCAGAATTTAAAGACTGCCTGCAAAATTGATTCAGTACTTTAGATATAAATGACAGAGCACCAGAAGAGTTATGGAATGACACCAAGAAAGTTGTGCTTGAAGAAAGCAAAAAGTCTCTGCAAAAGGTGAAAAAGTCAAAATGGCCAAAATGGATGGCTGAAGAAACTCTGAAAATTGCTCAGAAATGCAGAGAAGCTAAAGCAAGAGCAGAAAGAGAGGAAATCAAGGAACTTAAAAAGAGATTTCCAACATGCAGCAACGCAATACCAAGAAAAGTAGCAAAATGATGCATGCAAGGAAATAGAATATGTAACTATCAGAGAAAGAACAAGCTTGGCTTTCCTAAACTTAGGAGAAGTAAAGAGAAAATTCCAGCCTAGAACTGGAATGCTAAAAGATGCTCAAGATTCCATGTTGAATGATGCTGAAAAGCAGGGCCAGCCCATCCATTGTGCAGGAATGTTGCCCGTACATGGTCCCCGTTTGACCTCCTGGCACCAGCGCGCCAGCAGGTTCCTTTTTATCACAGCCACAGGAAAGAAGGCATATGCCGCTCTTTACTCCCGCGGCTGTTCAGAAGTGAACTGGAGCTTCAGGCCTCCCCAGCTCCCTCTGAAGCTGATCAGGCATGGGGACCCTTTTGGTGTATGGCTAGGAGGGGGAGGGGGCTGGAGGCTAGAATGGGAATAGGAATGAGGGGGGGGGGGTCTGTGGGCTAGAACTGAACAGCACCGGGTGGCTAGAATGGAACGGTGGGGGGAATGGGGGCTAGAATGGAATGGAGGGGCAGGACTGGAAATGGGCTGATGTTGGTGGATGGGGGACTGGGACTGGATGGAAATAGATGCTGGGAGGGACTGGAAGAAATCTGATACTGGGGGGTTAGGACTGGAAATGGAATAGGGATGGGGGACTGGAAGAGAGCTGATGCTAGGAGGGACTAGAGGAGGACTGATACAGGGGGTTAGGACTGGAAATGGCCTGGGAATGGGGGACTAGGACTGGAAGGGAACTGATGCTGGGGGGCTAGGACTGGAAATGGGCTGATGCGGGTGGATGGGTGAATGGGACTGGTAGGGAGTAGATGCTGGGAGGGGCTGGAACTAGAAGGGAGCTGATGCTGGGGGAGGACCAAAAAGGGGTGGGGTTGGGACTGGCAGGAGAAGAAAAGAAGCTGGGGTAGTGAGGATGGAGAGGGGAACAGATATTTTGTGTGGGAGGGAAGAAAATCTATGATTGGCTGAGTATTGGGAGATTAAATGGGGACTGAGGATGGAAGGGTGAAATCTGAGTAGATGAATAAGGAATAAAGAAGAAATGGAGGAAAGAGCAAAGGGGGAAAGATCAGTATGTTAGAGGTAGAAGTAGAGAATGGAAAAAACTAGAAGAGAGAAAAAAGGATGAATGGACAGCAGACAATGGAGAGTTAGCATAGGACACAAAGAAAGCGACTGTTTCATTTGCAACTGAAAAATAAAATGCCCAAACAACAAAAGAGAGACAAAAAATCTATTTTATTTTGAATTTATTAACTGGAATATGTCAGCTCTGAGAAATGTGCATCGCTATCGTTTTGCGTATTGTTTGGTACAAGAGGAAATCAATTTATAGTTTTATTTCTCCACTGTTATTGTACATTACAAGCTTGACTTTTGGGGTTCCCAGATTAATTATTGTCTTCATAGTTCTAAATTGTGATCCCTCGTTCTGTGTTTGATTTTGCATGTGTAACTGAGCTGCAGTATTCTGTTCAGGTAATTTCTATGCGACAGTCCCACTTGTTCTCTTTCCCCAGTAGGAGATGTATTGGTGTAATATTTGCAGTGCTGCCTTTTGATAGGCAGGGTTTGGTGCTTTCTGAATCCTGGTAGTGCTGTTATGAATAAGGCAGGTCTGCTATGGATTCTAAATGATCAGGCTGTATAGTACTTCCTAATATGCCTGGCAGTTGATACTGGAGTATAGTAATGTAGAAATTTTAGTCTCTTTATCCTCACTGCCCATGCAAATGGCATTGAGACACTCATTAAGAGGCATGTCTACTAAAAGTTAATGCGCATTCACAAATGTTAATGTGCGCTAAGTACAGCAACACCCATTTATTTCTAATCGCGCAGTGGCACTTAACGCACATTAATATTTAGCAAACATGCCCCTAAGTCAAGGACACAAAGGAGGCTCCTTTGAAAGCTGCCTAAAACGTTAGATGTGCTATATGTACATTTTAAAATAAAATTAATTTAATTTATGCAAATGAGGTCCAGTGGCTATGCAAGCTAGGCCCCGCAATGAGTCGTCTCTGCACCCCGCATCGCCTGTGGGCAGCCCCTGGTTCTGAGCATTCCATGGCAGTCATGACCCTCATTCTGAAACCCAGCGTCTGTTGAGTATGGGTTCCTATTGGATCTCTCGGTGCTTGATTAGTGTTGTATATCAGCATCATTAATATAGTCAATGCTGTTTTCATGGTTGTCTCTTTTACTATTGTTTAATCTTCCAGTGCCAAATGTTTTATTAGTTGATTTGGGAATGTCCCAAGTAAGTTACTAGGAGTGTAGGTAACCAAAACAACCTTTAGCTAAACTGAAATTTATTTAAAAAAAAAGTGCAGTGGTGGATGCTGTTGTTTTGCTTCCCCCACCGCGTCTAGTATTTCCCGTTTCTATAAGCCTGAGGGGATGAAAGATAAAAACGAAATTTCTAACACTTGAGACTGAAAAACACTGCTGTATAGCCTACCTTTCCTATTTTCTAGCAACTTATCTCATATGGGACTCACTCACGCCCCTATCTCAATGACGTATGGGAGCTCCTTCTACCCCTCTTACCTCCGCTAAGTCCCGCCTCCTTTCAACACGGTTGTTCCGAGGACAACCAATGGGAGGGCCAGGCGCGCGCAGGGAATGCCCGGCATGCTGCTGTGTCGCGCGGTGGGGCGCGTGCGCGCTGTCCGCGTGGCTATATAAACATGGCTGATGGTGCTGTACACGCCGCTGAATTCTTTAAATTAGCGCTTGTTTTAGGCTTGCTGTAGGGGAACGGGAGTGGTTCTTGTTGCCGAATGAGTTAGTGCGTCCTCGGTAGCACTGATTTGTGCTCTCTCTGGAGTTTTTTTTTTTTAATTTTAAAGAGTGGAGGAGCTGGATCTTTGCACGTGTAGTAGAGGAGAGAGCGAGACCATGTGTTTCTGCCGCTCTGTCACCCAGGAGCAGCAGCTGCGGATGCAGATGCAATAAAGGGAGAGATTGAGCACTTCTGGGAAGCTGGAGACCGGTAGCAAATTATCCGTTCGACTACATGTGCTACCCCCAGTTATGCAGTATCTTTCGGGTTTGATTTTCGTCGACTGGGAACGATTCACCGATGAGTACTGCCGTCCCAGTAAGGGTCGTGCATGCAAATCAAAACGATCAGGTTACCTCCGCGCCGTCTGTCATGAACCATGGGGTGACAATAGGCAATGGAGTACTGGGGAAGAGTTCTCTGACAAACAAGAGTATATTGGCCACACTCGCCACAGCTACTCTTCCTGTTGCAGTGACTACTACTACTGCTGCTGCCATCAGCACTGTGTCAGTGCCTTCCATTAGCATTAGCCCAGGACCTACAGCCCAGTCAAGAGTTCTGACAGCACCCACGGGGACTTTGGTGGCCAAAGTAGCAACTGTCAGTCAGCCACCTAAGGTAGCAAGTGGTCCCAGGATGCCTACGCCTCTGCAAACTGTTCCTTTGAGATCGCCGCAGACTGCAGTAATCCAGCAATCTGCCAATTTCCAGATCCCTCCGGGTAAGGTCTGGGTTATTCAGAAATCTTTTGTTTTTTTTTTACCTGGAGAGGTATTTAAATGCTGATCATTTATAGTCCCAGATTTCATATTTCAGTTGTAAGAGGTATAATCATTTGAATTGAGTTATTTATTTTACTATTCTCGAAATAGAAACCGAAACAAAGTACTGTATCTGGAAACATTTTTGAAATCTGTTGCCTTTCTGGTAATGTTTTTCATGTTTATAGTTAAGTACAGTGAAACGATATCCATCTGAAACGTGTGGGGTTTTGTTTGGGATTATGTACCTTTTTTTTCTTAGGTGAAGTAAGGACGAGTGAGGGCACTTTACAGTGGATAGCCTTTCAGGATCTTTTCCTATTGCATAAATTTTATTGGAATGTTAAACTTTCTTTTTTTCCACACATAATACTACTTATTTAAGTTTTTTTTTCTCTGATCTAAGTATTTAATAGTTTTAATGAATATGCCTCTCTACCCTCCTCTTTTGTTTACATTTTTTAGTTTAAATCTTTTTTTTAATAATAGCTGCAACAAAGTATGAACATCAGAGTATACATAAAGAAACATAAACATCACCATATACATAAAGAAACATTGTAAACAGCAGCATTCCATCCCACTACAGAGTATATTTTTAACTCCCCCCCCCACCACCCTTCCCACCTCCCTCCCTCCACCCCCCGCCCCTCCACCATCACCCTTATCTCCTCCCCTCCTCCACACCCTCCCTTTTCTCCAGCCCCTCTCTGAAACCCCCACCCTAACCACCACCCCCCTTTTCTTCCATATTTTTATCCTAAATAAGCCAACCTAAACTGTTAAGATATCATTCCTTGCCCTGGCCGATACCCCTTCAAGATATGGAGACCAAATCTTCAAAAAACAAGCTCTTCCACGAACATGTCGTCTTGAAGACTCTCCCTCCCATAATACCAATTGGTGTAGAACATTCCTCCATTCCCAATATTCTGGACCTTTAGATTCTTTCCAATTCCTAAGGATACAATGTTTGGCAAGCAGACAACTCTTCCTCACCAATAATCGACTCCCTGATGAGGAAAGTCCCGTATTGTCAGGGACATCAAGAACAGCGAACCCTGGAATTAATATCAAAGTCTGCCCCAATATATCCCCTAGAAATTTTTGAATTCCATTCCAGAACTTCCTTACTCGTCCACAAGTCCAGAACATATGTCTCAAATATGCTCGCTCCATTCCACACCATGGACAATCACTGTGTTGTGCAAAGCCCGCCTTCCACGCTCTATATGGTGAGATGTAAGCACGCTCTAATATTTTAAATTGCATATCACGTAATTTTGCCCCTATAATTAGTCGAGGGATTCACCCAATGGCTTTTTCCCATACAAAAGCTTCAAGATTAACTTCTAGTTCCCTTCCCCATTGTAAACTCAAATGTCCAAAGCTCTTAACTTGAGCTAAATTATGTAAGGCCTTGCTATATTCAGCGACAGATAGCCTTTCTTTGTCCTCTAACGCAAACCACTCCTCTAATTTCTTAATTTTCCTTTCTCAAACCACGTCTCCCACCTTTCATAGAAATCAAATAATACTTTAAATGTAGATATGCATAAAAATGCCCCTGAGGCAAACCATAGCATTTTTTTAATTCTAAAAAAAGGTTGAAGTGCACCCTCTCCATTAATTACTTGCCGAATCAATTGAAGACCTTTTTTCTCCCATCCCCTGAAAAAAGTAGACATTATACTTTTTTGAAAAGCCAAGTTACATTACAATGGCAAAATATCCTGACACCTCACTTTGGCAGATGCTTTGTGGAAAATTGGGCCTTCCAACTCCAGCGAACCCCTTGCCATAGAATATTATTTCTAAAATCTATCGGCAACTTCACTCTCGTCACATGTAACACTGACCGAAGGGAGTATGGAGCAACTAATGCAGACTCAAAATCATATGGGATGTATACCGATGTCCCACCTATCCAATCACGAACATGACGAAGCAAACATCCTAGATTATAATGTTCTAGACGTGGTAACCCCATACCACCCTGCTGCCATGGTCCGTATAATCGATCAATTCTTAGTCTAGGCTTTTTCTGTTTACATTTTTTAAATTTTATTTTCTGATATGTATCTTCAAAAAACCTCAAGTTTTTAAAAAAAATTTCAAATCTGTAAATAACTTTGAAATAGGACATCCTTAACATCGCAGAAATAGTTAATGTTCAAGATTATAACCACAAGCAATATCAAACAAAACATTAATAGATTAACCTTACATACTACTACTAAGCATTTATATAGCGCTAACAGTTGTACGCAGCACTGTACAGTGCATACATGTAAGAGACTGTAAGCTCTGATGAGCAGGGACTATCTAGTCAAGACAAAACGCACAAACACACATAACTTCATAAGCCTCCAAACTATGAAAAGGTCAGAGTATTTCAAGAAATAAAAACATATAAGATGGAGAAAAAAACAAGCCTCAAATCATAATGCTCTTTTCATCCTGGGGAACCGCACCGAAACCAGAAGCTCACCTCAGGGTAGTCTCCTGCCCATTGATAAACTTGACATTGTGCTAGATCCCACAGTACATAATCATTTCCTTTAAACTTAAACATTTACATAGAAATTTTAAAAAGACATTCCAAGAGTCAAAGCCCAAAGTCAGAGCAATGAAATTCTTTCCTAGTTTTCTTTGTTTTAAGAGCTATCGGGACAGGCAGAAATTATAAAGTGCCATTGAGTCAATGTCAACTAAGGGCGGCGGCCCTGTGGATAGTTGTCCTAAACTTTGTTTGTCCTCCTGTCAGATGGCTAATTTGTTGTAAGTGGTATCCATAGCTGCTGTTCTTGTATTGATCCATCCTATTGCTGGCTTTCCTCTTTGGTGTTGACCTTCAATCTTGCCAAGTATGATGTTTCTTTTAATCGTTTTCTTTGCATGATGTGTCGAAAATATGAAAGTTGAAGTCTTGTCATTTAAGTTTCCAAAGAAAGCTTAGGTTTGAAATCGCAGCAAACTAACACCAAAAAATCAGCAAAGGCCTAGCCACTTCTCTGAGCCAGGAATATAATAGGTCCTGGAAATGACTGAAAGTGAGAGAGGACCCAAATGCAACATTTCAAGATAACATTTCTTCAAATCAGAACTTAAAAAGTTCAGAAAACGGAAATTATTATAATAAATCAAGTTCTCCAGTCTTTTTCTTTATTTTACAGTGAGATTTCCTTTAGTGACTGCCAGATTATGTAATTGTTGTCACTCTAAATTCTAATCTGGAGTTTAGCTGTAATCCTTCCCAAAACTTCCTGCAGAGCTGACACCTTTGAGGTGACTTCTTCATAATGGACTTAAACAAACAGATGGGATAATTTCCATCCTGTCAATTGGCTGCCAGATTTGCAAGTTATATACAATAAAGAAATATTTTTCTATACCGCCTTTCAAAATAAATATATCAAAGCGGTTTACTAACAAAAATAAAATCAGATTAAAATAGGGGGAGAGAGGAGAAGACACACAATAGTAAAGTAATGTTAAAAGTAAGGAAGGCTGGAGATTTCCCACATTCGGACAACTCCATAACTGGAACATAAGATATGCCATACTGGGTCAGACCAAGGTCCATCAAGCCCAGTATCCTGTTTCCAACAGTGGCCAATCTAGGTCATACGTACCTAACAGTTTCCCCAAAAGACATAGGTTCCACAATGCTTGTACTGGGTCAAGCATTGATATCCTGGATCCCGTTGACACTCAAATAAGAGGGTTATGAGTGTCAACTACAGAGACTTGGTCCACATCTAAAGTTCTCCCAGGCCAACTGCAACACCTGTGCACCCTCAGTTGAAAACGTTTTCCCAGAGGTGCAGAGGGCGGGGAATAAGGAACTGGACTGAATAAGTCAATGACAGAGGAGCCATTATCTGAACCAATGACAAATGGTGAGACGTATTCTTAACCCTTTCCAGGCCAAGCCCAAAACTCTTGGGATCCAAAATTCTGACTAAATATTCCTATCAAATGGTATATAATACATGGCCATAGCAGAAGGAAAATCACTATTAGAACATATTGAATAAGACGGGTACAATTTTCCTGAAATATGCAAAAATTAACCCAGCTGCAGAATGTGGATTAAAATTCTAAAGTAGGCCTTCAAAGGGTTAATCTGATAGCAAATCCTTGCCCATTGTTACATAGAAGTCCATTGCGCTTATAATAGTCAACTCTCATGGACAATCCTACCTTGGGGGCAGACTTCACCTTCCTGTCCCCTTTCCATTTTCCCATATCCAAATCCACAACAAACCAAAAAAATCACTACAATGCTTCAAAGAGGTGCATCCTTTAGTTCAGCTGCATGGTCTTGTGTGGACTCGGATGCAATGATGCCCCAACATCCTCACAGCTTGCCCCTGACATTAACAGCCCAGAGTTGGGAACTTGCCTTTCAACTTCTTTCTGGCTCCTTCTGTCCTCAAAGCCCACCCTTCTCCCCAGTTTCAGTTTTAATGTAAATTATCAAACTTTTTTGTTACCTTAAAGGGTCACAGTAGAAGTGTACTTAAAACAAAAAAGTTACCACAATCCTGCAGCTGCAAATTTGGATATGTTTTCTGTTAGAAATTTGGAAACATTATAACTAATAATTGTGTGGCTTAACTGACCTTTTAAAATCAGTGTTTTGTCTAGTCAAGTGAGCTGGTGTGACCTAAAAGTCCAAAAGTAATCCAAGGCAGTGATATTTGTATAGAATAACAGATCTAATTAGTCTCAAATGGAAATAAATGTCAATCAGCAAGCAAGAATAGGGGCTTGCGTTTTGAGTTAAATTCCCTTCATGTTGATCTGACCCACTGAAAGAAGTGCTAAAATTTGTGACTAAATAGTCCAGTGGAAAGGTGTCTCTTGCAACATGCTTGATATTTTATTTCCACATATATCTAAGTGTGCAAACGGTTGTCATACTATTTCTCTCTAAAACTAGAGACAGTTATTAATGTGAACTACTGTAACAGTGTACGTTATAAGCAACAAGGGGGTATGTTTACTAAGCTGGGCTAGCAGTTAACACAGGCTTTCTGCAACTAGATCCCTTGTTGTTCAATGGGATCTAGTTGCAGATAGTTTGGATTAACTGTTAGCCTGGCTTAGTAGACATGCCCCAAGGTCTCATTGCATAAAATGGGACCTGTGGTAAAATATATTATGTGCTCACCTTGTTAGCATACACAAACACAGTAGTGCACATTTGTAACTCTAGCTTAGAGAGATTTTGGTTTACTAAGCTGTGACATTTTATCACAAAAAAGACTATTAAAAATCACAAAATACCTTCAAATATGCAAACTCAGTTTTGCAATAAAGTATTATAAATGAGATTTGTAATAACTTTAATGCAACTTTATATAGAGCAGCTCAATGTGAAAATGTGCAAAAATGGACATAAGATAAGACTTTGTGCGCTAGTTTTCACAATAAAAACCCTCCAGCAACTGTGATGTACCGCTAGGGTGTCAAGCAATGACAATTGCCAAGATGGTAGTCAAATATCTGTATTTGAGATCATTCTGCCTTCTACGTGGATAGCACTGTTTGTTGGCGATTTGTGGGACTGGAGTAAAAGGGGATCCTAGGCTAGCTTCAGTTGGGTTTTGGGGTAGGAAGCAACAAGGCTGGTTATTGGGGGGGGGGTGACATTCTGGGGGGTACTGCTTTTCTTGTACGTACTTGAGCCCTGGTTTGGGGATGACTGAGGGAGGACATAAGGGTCCACTTGAGGTCCCCAGGACAAAGGCTTCTCATCCAGGGCTAAAGGCCCTTTTTAAAGACTGCTGCCATCACACAAAGGGGACAATATGTTGTGAAATTTTTCACACATTGCCATTGCTGAGATAGCTTCTATGAATGAGCAGATATGCATTGGTTGTAGAGATAGGAGGTTAAAGTCTCCGAGGATTAGGAGGTCTTTGTTGAATTTGGTGTCGGAGTACTCTGTCCAGGATGTTGGATAGGTCGGTGGGTGTGTTGGTTGGCATTCTGTATATGAGGTTGATGGTCAGTTTGTTGTTTATAGTGAAGGGAGTTTGTTTTGTGTGTATTCTGGTGGTAGTGAAATCCTAAGTGTGATTGTGCTATGATCATTATGCCTACTCCTCTCTGGGATTGAGGGCAGTGGTAAAGGGTGAAGCCGTTGGGCATAAGTTGGATCAGGAGTATGTTGTCTGTATTGGTGATCCATGTCTCTGTTATGCACAGTATGTCCAGATACTGGGATGTAAGGAGGTCTCTGATGGTGGGTATTTTGTTTCTAATTGAGCGGGCATTGATGAGTGTGCATAGGAGTGTATTCTTGGTAGGTATGGTGCTTCTGGTTTTGGGGGTTGGGGATATGTATGGGTATGAGGTGTTGTGAGTTTCTATGGGGGATGTGTCTGTATGTGGGGTGTGCAAGCTGGTGATGAGGGGGGCATCTTATCCATAGGTTTGAAGTGTTATGTGTGTGTTAGCCGTGGGTTGATGCAAGGAGGTTGATTGCCAGAAAGACATATAGTGCCATGTATATGAGTAGCATTCTTGGTTGGAGTTTGAATCTGAGTCTATTTTTCTCTCGGCGATTCGCAGTAGGAAATGCAGGGTGATGAAGATTGGTGTGTTACCTCTGTTGCGGTGGTGCTTATGGTTGAGTTGGTCGGGTCCGTGGCATTTCTGTGGTCTCTGTCGGGCCATGACAAAGGGCCCTCTGGCGAGGCCATGCCTCGGGAGAGGCGACAATTTAAAGGATAGCAAAAGGCACAGGTGGTTGATGCACAGTACAACGGGGAGGGGCTTACCTTTCATTCGCAAGGTTAGGGTACATCCGTACCAACAACTCCTTAAACTGAACATTCCTCTTTTTAAAGAAAATCTTCATTAACCATTCCTTATCTGATAATAATGCTAAGGTGATCAAGCGTGTAGCAGGTATAACTTCATCTTCCAGAAACTTTTCCAAAATATCAGTTAAATTAAGAGCTTCAGCTTGACCTACCCCGGGAACATCCCTTAAGAAAGTGTCCTTCTATGAAATCGGCAAGTAATAAGTCTTGACAACCGGCGGATGAGATTCTGGAGGAATACCTAGTATCTCAGTTAAATAACTGTGGAACGTGTCTCTAGCAGGTACAAGTGCCACCTGAGGAAAGTTCACCAAACGCAGGTTAGCCGGTCTAGCAGAATTCTCCAAAGATTCCAATTTAGTTCTTATTGATGCAGCCTCCTTAATATGAGCATCAGACCGATCCTCCACCAACTTAACTTGTGTTTGAATTGTAATGAGAATTTTGAAGAGAGTACCTTAGCTGAGGTTTCTTCAGTAACCTCAGAATGTTGTTGCACCGTCTGAGCTAACGAGGTCACTTGTGGAACCAAAACTGCTCCCATCTCCACGATGAGCATTCTATGTCGATTCTAATGTAAGCGTTTCTGGGCATTGAATGGTGAAAGCCAAAAAGGACTCCTCCATCACCGCGGAATGACCCTCCAGCTCTCCCAGCATCTGTGTCCAGCTCTGTAGGGCAGTCACCTCTGCTGCCTGCTCTCCAACTGACTGCACAGGAAGGGCGTCACAGCCCTGCTGAACTGGAGAGAGAACCACTCCCTCAGTTGGAAGTCCTGGAGGAGCCCCTCGACTGCTGGCAAACAAACTAACGTGGTCAGTGTCAGAATGCCGCAGTTCCTCCGAGGATCCCTGGATGTGTAACTCCTTCCCAGGACATCGTGTTGCAGGGGAGACAGAATCACTGCCCATAGTCGGCTTCAAGCCACCCGACTCCAGAGCCGACCCAATTCGGCTTAACTCCCCCGCCGCAGCTGGTTGCTGAGCTGACCGGATAACAAAGGCATCTAGCGGCCCCAAAGCTTGAGGTAAAGGAGAGGAGATCGGGGGAGCCAGAGAGGGGCATTCAGCCCCCTTTCCCTTCTGTTTCCTACCCATCTGGAAAACACCAGCTGCTCAATCATGCCTGTGATCCACCATCTTGGATCTCCCCTTTTCTAATCGTTCTGTTATTGATTCATGCACCCACCTCGTTAATGCAGCCACTTATCAAATAAGATCAGGCAGCCCCAATCCCCCTGCTGCTCTACTGGCCATCAACCTTTGGTAGCTAATTCTTGCAGCTTTTCCCTTCCAGAGAAAGAATCCTCACTATACACCTGTACCATTTAAGTTCTTTATTCTTAAGCCAAATAAGCAGCATTTGTAGTGGGTATATCAATCGAGGTAATATCTTCAAAAGTGCTATTCTGCCCATGAGGGACAACAGCAAATCTTCCCACTTACTTCACAATGCCTTTGTCAACAACATTCTGTTTATAGATAACCTGGAGCTGTGGGCTTAGGTAAACTCCCAGGTATTTCTTGGCCTCTCATTCCCATATCAGGGGAAAGGTACTGTGCCCTTTGCCCAGGCATTTCCGAGAGGCTGCCTTTGCTTCTAATTTACTAAAATTAATCTTTAAGCCCAAGAATGAGCCAAATCTCTGTATCATGTCTATCAAATGGAGGACAAAACTACTGTTCATTCAATCCATCATATAGTTTCTAACATCCCTTTATAACTACCATCTGTAATGGTCTTTATAAACGTTTCTCTCTCCAGCTGATCTCAGATAAACATTAACACCACATTACAGTCTCTAAGAAACTTCAATTGTGTGCTTGTTCACATCAATGATCTGCTGTGATTTTTAAACTTACTACAGTCTATATTATACAATAGTGGAGTACTTAGCTCTGAACATGTTGTTTTTCATAACTCTTTTCTTATTCCATGCAAATCAGAACTTGGTTTAACTCCTATCCCAACGCCGATCATGTAGGCGCCTCGCGTTTCTCTAAGCAAGGTTCCTCGGGGAATTTTGAAAATTAATTCTTTAATCTTTGAAACCGATGCTACCCACGTTTCTCAAGCTTCTCTCAAAAGATGTCCCAATGTGTCTCCCCAGAGACATCAGAAAAACGCCGCGCAATGTGTCTGGGGAGACACATTGGGACATCTTTTGAGAGAAGCTTGAGAGCAGGAGATTCATGAAAAGGTTTCTGAGGAATCTCATTTTCCATTTGTAAGAAGTACCGGTGAGTCTCCATTGGAAGGGCTGTCTGTATCCCCTCTGGAGAATCAAGCAGCGCCAGCTAGTTCGGGGACGCCTTTCGGAGTAGGGGCAGGCCTTGGAAGTTTTTCTCCAGATTTTGTCCTAATAATGCATCAAGCATATTGTTTGAGACAGCAGGGGATGATCACAGAGTCGGTAAGGCTGGAGGTTCAGGACAGCTATATGGATCTGAGAGTCTTGGAGGCGGCCTGGTGAGGCCCCTTAAGAGGGCACGATCTCTCAAAGATCAGCTCGTGGAGTCGGATTGGCAGGAGGCAGAAGATGTAGAGGTGGAACCTGAATCGGCAATGGACGAACTCGAAGGTGAGATTCCAGAACCGGAGGATCAAGTGAGAATCATAAGAGTTTTTTGTAAGGATGAGCTTACGGCGCTCATTACTGAGTCCCTTCAGGCACTTAACCTCGCTTCGGTACAGCCTGCAGAGGAGGGGTGTTTGGAAGATCCTCATTCAGGCAGTGAGACAGACTCAGGCGGTATTTTCAGTTAACTGGGTGGTTGACCGTATGATTCAGGATGAATGGGATGTACCGGAAGCAGGATTTCGAGGGGTGAGAACTATGAACAGACTCTATCCCCTAGCGGATAAGGAGAAGGAAAGGTTCCGTTCTCCGCGTATAGATGTAGCGGTGTCCGCGGTCACGAAGAAGACGACTATTTCAGTGGAAGGCAGTGCGGCCTTGAAGGATGCGCAGGACTGGAAGGTCGACGGCTTATTGAAACAAGCCTTTGAGTTAATGCTCTCTCATTACAAGCTTCTATTTGCAGAGCTTGGATGGTGAGAGCTTGTCTTAGGTGGTCGCAGAGATTACGGTAACCGGCTCAGCAGGAGCGAATAATAGATGTGACACGACTTGAGTTGGGTGCAGCATATTTAGCAGATTCCACTATGATTCGATTAGGTCGTTGGCAAATAGCATGGCTTCCTTGGTAGCTGCGTGCCGGTACCTGTGGTTACGGAATTGAGTGGCGGATGTTTGTTCTAAGTCGCGGCTTAGTACGCTTCTTAAGGGGAAGTTGTTGTTCGGTGAGGCCCTGGACAAGCTAGTTAAAGACGGGAGAGTCCAAGGACGGAAGACTGCCTGAAGATAAGCCTAAACAGGGGAGGTCTCTGGCGGCTCCGCGAGTTCAGTTTCGAGATTTTCGTCGATTTTGTTCCTCTCAGCTGGGAGGTTTCCAGCGAGGTAGGTTTGCTTCACGAGCGCAAGGGTTTCGAGGTTTTCGAAGAGTGGGGAGAGGGTTTGCAGCTTCTTCCTCCGCGGCTTCCCAAAAATCACAATGAAGTGAGCTGGGCCCAGGTAGGAATTCAGCCGATTGGAGGGCGGCTTTGGCAATTTCTTCCTGCCTGTGTCCAGATAACGTCCGACCAGTGGGTTTTGGAAGTAATACGCAAAGGTTACGCTCTCGAATTTGCTCATCCGATACTAGATTCGTTCGTTCAGTCCCCATGCAAAGGGCAGCGGCAAACGTACGTGGTCCAACAGACTCTGGATCGTCTCTTGCAGTTAGGAGCAGTTGTGCCAGTACCGCGAGAGCTGTACGGCGTCGGTCGTTACTCCATTTACTTCATAGTTCTGAAGAAGGACGGGTCCCTCCGTCCTATCTTGGATCTCAAGGGAGTGAATCGGTGTCTGTGAGTGGTGCACTTTCGGATGGAAACATTGTGATTGGTTATAGTGGCTGTTTGGCAGGGAGAATTCTTGACATCTCTCGATCTTACTGAGGTGTAATTGCACATCCCGATCAGACCGGATCATCAGAAGTTCCTAAGGTTCGCACTCCTGTGGGGCCATTTTCAATTTCAGGCATTGCCCTTCAGTTTAGCAACAGCTCCGCAAACTTTCGCCAAGGTTATGGTAGTGGTAGCAGTGGCGCTGCGGAAAGGAGGAATCTTAGTTCAACCTTATCTAGACGATTGGTTGATACGGGCAAAGTCCAGAGCTGAGAGCGTTCAGGTTACAAAGTGGTCAACTTCCTTCAGAGTCTCGGCTGGGTGGTCAATGCGTCCAAAAGCTGGTTAGTACTGTCTCAGGTTCTGGAATACTTGGGAGTACGGTTCGACACCCAGTTGGGAGCAGTTTTTCTGTCGGAGCGGAGAGCTCGGATCCTTCGGCATCTAGTGCAAACGTTTCTGTCGACTCTGGCACCGTCGGCCTGGAACTATCTGCGGGTGTTAGGCACAATGGCAGCAACCCAGGAGGTGGTGCCATGGGCCAGAGCGCACATGCATCCCTTACAGAGGTCGTTGCTTTGGCGCTGGTCTCACCAGAATGATTTACTAAACAGACGGCTTCCCTGCCCCTTAAGGGTCAGGCAGTCTCTTCAATGGTGGCTCTCACCAGGAAACCTGGCGGCAGACATGCCACTGGAACAACTGCAGTGGCTCCCGTTGATGACAGATGCAAGTCTCAAAGGTTGGGGAGCTCATTGCAGGGACCTCTTCGCACAAGGAGAGTGGAGTGAGCAGGAGGTCCTGTGGTCAATCAACCGTCTGGAACTGAGAGCGGTAGCTCTGGCACTCCAAGCGTTTGAGTCAGCGGTGAACGGTCGAGCAGTACGCGTACTGTCTGACAATTCCGCAACAGTAGCTTACCTCAGTCGGCATGGAGTCAAAGGAAGTGCCACCATGGAGGAGGAAGCGGAGGCTCTGTTTGCTTGGGTGGAGCTATGGCTACTGGCGATCTTGGCAGCGCATATAGCAGGAACAGAGAATGTGATGGTGGATTTTCTAAGCAGAGTCCGGGTGGATGCCGGAGAATTGGAGCTTCATCCAGAAGTGTTTGCGCAGATAGTCAGTCATCAGGTGGGGGCCACTGATTATGGATATCATGGCTACCTTTCGGTAGGCCAAGGCGAGTCGCTTTTACAGCAAAAGATGAGAGCGGATGTCGGAGGGCATCGATGCCCTGCTGCAACAGTGGCTGATGTCTGGCCTTCTCTGTGTTTCCCCCGTGGGTGCTCATAGGCAGAGTGATTCGGTGCATCGGAGGAGAGTAGTGTTGGTAGCGGCTTCTCGACGGGGATCCCTGGCGGTTTCCCGCAATGCCAGATCTTCTGGCGCAGGGTCCTCTTCGAATGCCTCAGGTGGATCGATTCTCGCTTATGGCTTGGCCATTGAAAGGGTGAGGTTAAAGAAGGGTTATTCTGGGGCGGTAATTACGACCGTACTCAGAGCCAGGAAGAGATCCACTTCTCTGACATATGTGCGTATTTGGCGTATATTCGAGGACTGTTGCTCTCAGTGGCAGATCCGTGCTTCCACAGTTTCTGTCCCTATGGTCCTGAGTTTCTTGCAGGATGGCTTCGACAAGGGCCTGGCAGCCAGCTCCCTAAGAGTTCAGCTGTCAGCCTTTCTTGTTATCGAGGTAAGGTCCAAGGGTCGGCCTTGAGCTCTCACGCCGATGTAATAAGGTTTTTAAAGGCAGTGTCTCGGTTGCGTCCTACTCGCAGAATGGTGGTTCCTCCATGGGATCTCAACTTAGTCCTTGGGGCATTGACTAGGGAGCCTTTCGAGCCCTTGCAGCAGGCTTAAGTCAAAGATTTAACTTTGAAAACAGTGTTTTTGGTGACTATCTGTTCGGCTCACCAGATTTCAGAGCTGCAGGCTTTATCATGTCGAGAGCTGTTCTTGTCCTTTTCTAGAGAAAAGGTGGTACTATGGCCAGTGCCGTCTTTTTTGCCTAAAGTAGTTTCTCCTTTTCACATGAATCAATCGGTTTCGCTGCCAGTATTAAGCTCTATGGAGGAGAACGCTTCCGACCATAGTCTGAGTCGCTTGGACATTAAAAGGACACTATGTCCAGTTCACAAGGATTATGATGTATACAATGTATACGGTATACTGTTAAATGTTTAAAAGGGCAGGAAAGTGTGGGAGTTTCGATAGAGGGGGGTGGGGGGGCTAAAGGGAATGGGAGGGAGAGGAGGGTAGGTGGGAATGAATCACTATCTCATACTTATTATTATTATTATTGGAGGAAGTTAGCTTGCTAATGTATAGGAAGGAAGATTTTGATCGACCGGTTGTGGTCCTCAGATGTGCAGATGTATGTTTGTGTTGAAAAATGAATAAAGAACAAATTATAAAAAAAAAAAAAGACACTACGTCAATACTTAAAAGTTTTGGAAACGTTCCGGAAGTCTGATCGGCTGTTTATTTTTGGAGGCCTGCGAAAAGGGGAAGTGGCGGCCAAAGCTTCCATAGCTAGGTGGGTCCGCGAAGCCATAGTGTCAGCTTATATGTTACAGGGGTGTCAGTTGCCTGTGGGGTTACGGGCTCACTCTACTAGAGCGCAGGCGACATCATGGGTGGAGCATAGTTTGGTTCCACCAGTGGAAATTTGCAGAGCGGCCTCTTGGTCCTTGCTCCATACTTTCAGTAAGCACTATCGTTTGGCTGTCCAGGTGGCTAATGATGCCTATTTCGGGTCGGCGGTTTTGCGTTCCAGATGGTTAGGTCCCTCCCAATAGTTTCTACTCTGTTACATCCCAGTAGTGAAGGACCGATCTCCAGGAACAAGCAGGAATGAGTCTTCACATATGGGTACGTCGGTAGCGACGGAGCCTGCACGGGAATGCTCCCCAGCATCCAATCAGAAAGCTTTTGGGAGCATCCCTCGCGCCTGCGCGCTGACTTCCCGCCTTTCCCACTGCCTCTCCTCAGTTTTCGTTTTTCCGCGGAGCCGACAGGACGTCGTCCTGTCACTGCAGAAACTTTTTTCTTTAAAATTCTTATTTCCTTGTTTTCTTGTGGTCGCGGCTGTCTTTCCCGCTGATACCGGTACCGCCGGTGCTTTATTCTTTTCTTTTCTTTTCTAAATTTAAAGAAATTTTTTCTCCTCAGTTTTTGTCTTAACGTTTTGGGCCTACCAGGCCTCTCCAACATGGAGCCTTCTTCCCCTAAGAAGTGCCTTCACTGTGGAAATCTAGTTTTCTTTTTAGACTCCAATGCTTGGTGTCTAACCTGTTTGGGTCCTGACCCTTTTTTCCCTGATCCATCAGGCTGTATTATTGGGAGAAGACCTTCCCTTTTTCGAGTTTCCCTCGATGCCGTTTTTCCTCCTGAGGTGAGGACACCGGTTTATTCTTCTCTTCAGGATCAGGTAACCCACAAACAGTCTGTTAAGACTAGCCAATTCTTGAAGGGTAAGTCTCATGCCCAGCATGATGATGGCTCCGGCCTTGCCCTCAAGACCCCATTGGCAATAAAACCCCGGCGGGAGTCTTCGGGCTCCAAAGCATTTACGGGGTTTCAGGTTGTTCCTGGGGCTCACCCCTCACAGAACATACCTGAGCCATGCTCGGGGGAGGTATCTGCTTCGAGCGGTACCGATACCCCGGCATCGGTGTCGAGTGTTCCACTCTTCACCTGGGATCATCATCTGGTATCCTCGGTACCTTCGGGGCCGATCGATACGACCCAGATTGACTTTCCTGTATCTTCGCCATGCTCGGGGTTGGTATCGGCTTCGAGCGGTACCGATACCCCGACATCGGCACCGGTGTCGAGTGTTCCTCTCTTCACCAGGCATCGTCTTCGGACGTCCTCGGTACCTTCGGAACCGATCGATACGACTCCGATTGACTCTCCTGTATCGGCATCGCCGATACCACCGCCAACGTCGGTGCCTTCTAGACATGCATCGATAGACTCGCTCCCTTCGATGCCGAGTCTAGAATCGATATCCAGTCTAGATGACTTGGTACCGACGCGTTTCCGACTACGCAGTACCGAGGATATTCACCAAGGCTCTCTGGCTACCTCAGTACCGCTTCAGCAGCCCCCGATTACTGCTTTGATGACATTACCGTCTCCGATACCGGTATCGGTATCGATGTCGATTCCTGCAGTTCCATCGATCCTTTCTATGCCTAGCTTGGAATCGGTACCGGGCACTGACGATGCAGTACTAACTGCCTCGAATCAGAACTGTCAGTATCACTGTCCATCTAGCAGGATTCTTTTTCTGCACCAGTCCAGTATGTCTTCTGGTGCTCAAGCTGCTCCTTCAACCTCAGCTTACCCAGGAATAGTTCCCATTGGAGATCCTTCTTTTCAGAAATTTCTCCTTGACATGGCAACCTTTCTTGCCATTCTTATTCCTGGCTCTACTCTTAACCAAGATCCTGCAGAAAAGGAAAATATAATGCTTCCTTTACGTCATTCTTTGCAGGATCTTCTTCTGAGGATGTGGGAATCACCTTTAAAGGTTCCTTCGCCTTCTACAGTCACTAATGTTCTGTATCAGGTGCCTCCCTCTCCGGGGTTTCAAAAAAACCAACTTCCACATCATTCCATTGTAGTGGAATCAGCAATGAGGAAGGTAAGAAGCAAGAAGAAGCATTCTTCTTATCCGCCAGGTCGTGCATCTAAAGCACTTGATGCCTTTGGACGTCAAACCTTCCAAACTTCTATGCTGGCTTCAAGAATTATTTCATATATTTTTTATATGAGTCTGACACTTCAGGAGGTCACAGAGAAATTATCTCTTTTGTCCCCTTTTTTGTCAGAGCCTAAGGCCACTGACTATTCCTTGCTTCTTAATCATAGCAGGAATATCTCTTGGTTTCTTTCTCGTGCTTCTCTAGACTCTTTTGAGTCTGTTAGCAGATCCTCTGCTATTGCCATTGGAGCACGTCGTAAAGCCTGGCTGCAAGCTTCAGACTTGAGCAGATGGGCACAACATACACTGGGTAATTCTCCTTGTACTGGAGAAAATCTCTTCAATAGAGAGGCTTTACGTCAGGTTGCTCATTGCTCCACTGACTTCCCTGGTTCTGGAAACCATCCTAAGCCTTCTTTTTCCCCAGGACGTAGGAAATGTCCTACCAAACCTTCTTTCCCTAAGAAAAGAAGGTTTCACCCTTCTCCTGCCCATCCTCCAGATGTACCCAAGCAAGGGACATCTCATCCTAGTCTGAAGTCTCCAGACTCTAACCAGTCTAATCATAACCAGCAACCATAGGTTCCTGTATGTTGCAATCTACAGTTAACTTCTTCTTAGCAGAAGTTTATTCTTCAAACTCTACACTGTTTTTTTCTTTTTCAGTATGCTAAGCTGTAAGGATTCTTTTGTCCATGGGTTACAGAATTCTTCCCTTCTTACTACTACGAAGGGAGGTTACAACTATCCCATGATAGTTTCTGTCCCCATATGGACATCTTTTCCTTCAGCTGACTTACCATATGGTAAGTCACCTTCCAACCCCCTCTCTTCCAGGGTTTTCCCCTGCTTGAGTTGGTACCATACTGAAACACTTCTCTTTCTTTACAGTGTAGACTTTTTGTTATCCTTCAATGCATGCTCTGAACAACTCGTCAGACAGGGACGGGAATATCTCCGCTCCCTTTGTCTGTTTTCTCTCTGTTTTTATACAGGAGAATCCCCTCTGCTGTTTTTGTTCAGTTGCTGTGTATGCAGGAGTTCCAGTGATTACTTTAATGCTCATTGCAAGCTACTTTCAACTATCTTGCATAATACTACTCACTGCAGGTTATCATCTTCTAGCCATATCCTTTCCTAGGATGTGGCAACACACCTGACTTCAGTCAGTTTTATCTCATAATTCTCCTGCGCAATGCTCTCTGCAATCTTCAGAGAAGCTTTCTACTATGGGCCCTTGCTACAGAGCATTGAACTTTGTCTCTGAGGGTTTTTTCCATATAGTAGAAAAAGCTTATATAATCATTCCATGACTATATGGGTTCTTTATACCCTCTTGTCTCCTGTTGTGATACAGAAGACAAGCTTTTTCTGCGTGAATGTCCAAGGATTTCCCAATCTTGCAGGAATCTACCCCTTTTTTCCTTACAGCTTGGCATTATGCTTTTCTGCTCCACTTGGACTACGCATACTCTTTTGCTGTACATGATACCCCTGTGTCTTGGCTGGGTCATCCTGGTATCTTAGTCTATGCGTTTTTTTGTCCTTTGGACATGTCAGAGTCCTAAAGTACTCCTGACGTGCTCTTGCTCCTGCACCGCAGAAATAGATTCTCTATATATCTTCAGGTGGTTTTCACCCCCTTATTAGATGAATCTTTTCCCATCACATTCCCCATGTGAATGTTTTGTGGGGCTCAGTTGCAGGCATGTATCCTCAGACGTATATTCATGTATGTATATGTCCTATACATACATATTTCTGTAATCTGTGTGGGCATAAGTCATATCTCTCTATCTCTCTATCTCTATATATTGCACATATATATAGATATGTATGTATCTCCATATCTATCTATCTATATCTATATGTGCCCATTGGGAGATGTCCATAGGACGCTATGTATTACCTACTATCTCCCTAACTGTCTGTGCTATAAAGCTTTTACCTTCTTAAGGGGTCCAGACAGTCAACTTGCCTATTCTCATACGGCTCAGTAAGTGGGAGCGGTTATACACACAATTACTGCTGTGATGTCAACAGCTTCTATTTTTGTTATAGATCTCCCTGTCTATGAAGTATCAAACTTCAATGTCTTCCTATCTCTTACCAGCTAGGAAAGACAGTGTACATCTTCAGTACTTCTGAGTACACTTCTGTTCTCCTTGGGAATAGGGACTTTTTTCCATACCCCCTCTTCCCTTCAGGACTGGGCTAATTCTCCAGATCGGTCAGTCTTCTTCTTTTAGTCCTCAATGTTAATAACCCTGTACCTAAAAGAGTTTCAGCTTTTTCCCAGAAAGCTTTCCATTGAAGACCTGCCGTTCTTCTCCTACCCCAGTTGACACCTGGGTCACCTGCCCATTCCAGGTTTGGAACTTCATCCTCACTGCTGTGAAGTTACCTTGAGGATTCCGCTACTGCATCTACAGTACACTCCATCACAGTTCTACTTCCTACAATCCAGTAGGTAAGCTCTATATTATACTAGTTCATTAAATATTTTAATGATACTTGACATACATTCTAAAGACTCATTTTTTCTGTAGTCTTTAGATTCGCTGTTCCTCTACAGCTCTTCTCTATTCAACTCCTACCCCCCATCCCTCAAGGAATGCCGGGGATCCAAGTTTGGAAAATGCCATCCTGTTCCAGGGATACGCATTTTATGGGATCTCCCCTGGCACCCACAGCTAGGGAGTCCCCATATATGAAGATTCATTCCTGCTTGTTCCTGGAGATAGCACAGTTACTTACCTGTAACAGGTGATCTCTGGGAACAGCAGGAATTAGTCTTCACAACCCACCCACCTCCCCTAGGAGTTGTATCTATCTATCTCCTTTCCTCTTTCTCTCCTTCTGTCTCAGCTATGAAACTCAACTGAGGAGAGGCAGTGGGAAAGGCGGGAAGTCAGCGCGCAGGCACGAGGGATGCTCCCAAAAGCTTTCTGATTGGATGCTGGGGAGCATTCCCGTGCAGGCTCCGTCGGTACCGACATACCCATATGTGAAGACTAATTCCTGCTGTTCCCAGAGATCACCTGTTACAGGTAAGTAACTGTGCTAACTGGAGGAACGATAAGAAAAAAGAAATTAGGCTTACCTGCTAATTGATGTTCCTTGAGGAACTCCAGTTCAGTTCAGTCCTGATTCCCACCCAAGAAGGGATAGGTGAGTAAGCAGAATTATTTGGGGGTGGGGAGGGGTGGAAGTTTGGTCTCTATCTGCAGAAAAGTTTTAGAAAATTCGGGATCGCGGCAGTTTTCCCTTTCCATACAGTCGTTAACCTAGGACATTCCTGGAGAGAAGAGAAAGTCAATGATGCAGTTCTCCCTTTTTGTTTTGGGGGACGTTAGGATAAGTTATATGTTAAGTGTAAGTTGAAATTAATGTTTTAGCTACTTATTTGTTGCTCCTTTGAGTCTGCTTTGTCAATAGTTCACTGGGGCTGATGGGAGAGACCACCAGGGTATATCCAGTGATGTCACGATTCTGACATGCCCAGTCTCCATGCCGCAGGAGGAGGTACACTACCCAGTGGTGAAGGACTGAACTGGAGTTCCTCAAGGAACATCAATTAGCAGGTAAGTCTAATTTCTCTTTGTATGCGATACGGATAAGGTAACCAGTGGGATTTAGTGTAAAGTGGGGTTACGTGATCATAACGGGAGGCGTGATGGAAGAGACGTATTGCTTATTTTGTAGAGCTTGTAGCTGTTTAATTTGATATTGAGGTAATCCTGAGAAAATACTGTTACAATAATCCATTTTAGTGACTACTAATGATGATAAAAGTGTAAGGATTGTGGACTCAGGAAGAAAAGAGTAGATAGAGTGGATTTGCCTTGAGAGAGAATAGAAACACTGATGAACAACCTGACTGTGTGTATGAAAAGAGAGAGAGGGGTCGAGAATGACTCCTAGATATTTTTGTATGGAAACTATTGGAACTTGAACTACTTATTATGGGGGCTACGGATGGTGTGTCACAAAACCAGAGAGCCATAGTGCAGAGGTCTTGGACGGATTAAGAAGTGAGTGGTTGATTTCGAACCAGGAGGCAATGAGAGCAAGACAGGAGCTCAGGAGAGAGAGATCAGGATAAACAGAGTTTTGTGTGGAAAAGCAGCAGAATGCCATCGGCATAAAAATATGCTGAGACACCATGCTGCTGTATGAGGGTAGTAAGAGGAGCAAGGAAAGCATTAGAGTAGTGGTGCCAAAACAGAGCCCTGAGGGACATCACATGAAAGGGGGAAAAGGGAAGAAGTAGAGACTTGAAAAGAAACATAGTACAGCCATGCAGAGATAGGAGTGAAACCAATGCAAAACAGTGGAGAAAAGACCACAGAGGCAAGACATGAAAGAAGTGCTGCTGTCTTGCTCCATAAGTGTTTGAATAGGTATCCTCTGATAGCTCTCCAGTTCTTTGGGAAACTCTAGTATCTTTGTCCCTCTTACGCACTCTGGTCACATATGCTACAGTGTTAACCCTTACAACGGCTTTGGCCGCATCCCACAGTGCCCAATGGTCTACCTCCCTGTTATCATTATTCTGCATATATTCTAGCCACATTTAACACAAATAGCTCTGGAAATCCTAGGGAATTCTTTGGATTACAGCTGATTAATCTGTGAACCCAGTGTATTGTTAAATCAGTGAGGGCCTAGTAGCAGAAGTTTAAATTTAAAACACAGAAGAGAACTTTCTGGTTAAATTTGGAACCCAGCAGAGAGCTTGTAGTTTAAATTTAATACTAAGTCGGAGCCTAGCAGCAGCAGCAGCAAAGAGCTTTAATTTAAATAAAATCATAATATAACTTAGCATAAAAGGCAAAACATGGTCAATATTCTTTGAGCACTAAATAAATTCTTCTAGAAACCTTTACAAAGAGGCCCTCTATCTAGGGGGCAAGAGATCTGTGAATCTTTTTAAATAGGTGTTAAAGCCAGGTGGCAGGTCAAAAGGCCATTTTGAAAGACTCCTTCTATCCAAGCAAGGACTGTTAATCACCCAGGATGTTGGTCACAGCTTACCTTAGAAGCACAGGACAGGGTACTGTGTAGCAGCCCTCTTTTAATAAGTCTTCCCTCCCTCACTCCCCAATACCCACCCACTCCTGGGATAATTGTAGCTTTATAGGTACTTGCACATCTTAAAGGAAAGGAGCTGCTCTCAGGTGCAACTCTTTATCCAAATCAGTCATACATAAAGGACCTGAGATTAATTAAGCTTCAGGTGAACAAGGTATATTAAATGTATTAGGTACACTTTTATTAGTATAAGTATCCACAGCAACCCTTAGTAAGTAAAGAACTTAAAGATCTAAACACAAGCTTAAAACTAAGATGCAGACAGCAGTCCAGCAGCGAGATGGGGGCTTTCCAGTCTTTTGCATTGAGTGTCACATGTATGATTTTCTCCCAGTTGGTGAGGGGTCTTATGTGTGCACTATGTGCAAGGAGCTCTTTGCTCTCAGGGAACGAGTCCGTTCTCTAGAGGCTAGAGTAGCAGACTTGGAAGACATAAGAAAGACAGAGAGGTACATAGACGAGACCTACAGGGATATAGTCCTGAAGTCCCACCTCCAGTCTGGCAGCATCCCTGTTGCCATGGAGGAGAGAGGACACGTGACAGGAGAGCATCACCCTGGTGTGGCAGGAAGTGATCTTGTAACTAGGACCTGTCCTCTAGGTGATGTAAAACCCTCTCGCACCGAGGAAGTTTCTCCAGGGCCATGTGCCCTTGAGGGAACGGTTAGGACAGCCGTTATAGTTGGTGATTCGATCATTAGGCATGTAGATAGCTGGGTGGCTGGTGGACGTGAGGATCGCTTGGTAATATGCCTGCCTGGTGTGAAGGTAGCGGACCTCACGCGCCACCTAGATAAGGTCTTAGATAGTGCAGGGGAGGATTCTGCTGTCTTGGTACATGTTGGTACCAATGACATAGGAAAATGTGGTAGGGAGGTTCTGGAGGCTAAATTTAGGCTTTTAGGTAGGAAGTTGAAATCCAGATCTTCCAGGGTAGCTTTCTCTAAAATGCTTCCCGTTCCACGTGCAGGACCCAAAAGGCAGGCAGAGCTCCGGAGTCTCAATGCATGGATGAGACGATGGTGCAAGGATGAGGGTTTGGACATTCTGGGGAAAGGAAGGGCTCTTCCGAAGGGATGGGCTTCACCTTAACCGGGATGGAACCAGGCTGCTGGCTTTAACCTTTAAAAAGGAGAGAGAGCAGCTTTTAAACTAGATAATAGGGGAAAGCCGACATTCGCCCAAGAGCGCATGGTTCGGACCAATGTATCCTTGAAGGATACTACCAAAAGCAGAGAGGTTCCAAAAAAGAGTAAAGTAGCCCAAATGCCCTTGAGTATGGAGCAGATAGAGCTTAAAGATTCCAAATCACCCATGCCTACCAATAGCCAGATTAATATGAATAAAATGGTCTCTAAAATGCTTGCATGCAAATGCTAGCTGTCTAAAAAATAAGATGGGAGAGTTAGAATATATAGCACTGAATTAGAGGTTAGATATGATTGTAATCTCAGAGACATGGTGGAAGGAGGGACAACCAGTGGGACACTGTGATACCTGGGTACAAACTATATCGTAATGATAGAGCTGATCAAATTGGTGGAGGGGTTGCTCTCTGTTAGAGAGTGCATTGAGTCGGAAAGGATTAAAGTTTTGTAGGAAACAAAATTTGCTGTAGAATCTCTATGGATTGAAATTCCATGTAAAAAGGGGAAGGCGATGGCAGTGAGGGTGTACTATCGACCGCCTGACCAGAATGAACAAATGGATGATGACATGCTCAAAGAAATCAAGGAAGTTAACAAATGTTACAGCACAGTAATAATAATGGGTGATTTCAAATTACCCTGGTATCAACTGGGTCAGTGTCACTGCAGGACATGCTAAGGAAATAAAGTTCCAAGATGAAATAAATGACTGCTTCTTGGAGTAGCTGGTTCATGAACTGACAAGAGGGGAAGCCATATTGGACATAGACCTTAGTGGAACACCAGATCTGGTGCAAGACATAAGGGTGTAGGGGCAACTTGGCAATAGTGATCATAGCATGTTCCTTATCGTCACTCCAGTCCAGTCCCTTTACTTTAGGGTTACGCAACCCTTCCAGCAGCTTGGAGGCTGAGCCCAACCTTTTTGGGGGTGGAGCGGTATATATACCACTGGTGCCACCCACCAACTCCAGTATACTCAGCCTCCAAGCAGCTGGAGGGTTCCGTAAGCCTAGGAGTCTTACCTTCTCTTAATTTTGGATAAATCCTACTAATTTTAATTTAATTTAATTTTAATTTAATTTTCATTCATTTATATATTTATTTCTTTAGGCAATCTTCCTCCTCTACTGTTTGCTGTTTTTTTCTCCCTCCCCCCCCCCCCCGGCCCGGGCCGAGGAACGGAGGTGTTACCATTTTGCTTACAGCAGCGAGCAGGGGAATCAGAAGCCTCTCGCTGCTGACCAGGCCTGCTGCGGCTCCTCTTCAACTCTCCGGAAGGCCTGCGTCCTCGCCGAAGCCCTCCCCGGTGGCTGAGCGCTGGAGGAGACGCGAAGCGGAGGAGCGGTCTGCGGCGCTCAGGCTTTACCGCTCCCCCCCCCCCCGAGTCAGCCGAGTGCAGGGGCGAGCTCCGGAGACGCGATCGCAGCGCAGGTGAACAACCGCGAGCGGGTAAAGCAGCACTCGTCCTCCTCTGTCCCTCTCTTCAGCCGGAGGCTCCAGAGAGGCGCTAAGACCAGCCGCATCCCTCCGTTCTGAGCACCACGTGGCCGCGGCCTGCCACGTGTTGAGCCAACGGTGCAGGAATCGCAGCTCCAGTCCGGGTAACAGCAGAGGAGCTGGAAGAGAAGCATGCAAACAAATCGCAAGTACTCAGCCCATTGGCTCTAGGGAGATTGTAATTGCTGTTTTCTTTTTTGTTTAACTTCAGTTTGCTTTAATTCTTGTCTATTCCCCAGTGGTTTAAGGAGATTTCGCTGCCTTATCCTTGCTCCTGGAGAGAGCAGTGCAGGAAGTTTTAGAGGGAATTTTAATTATATATTTTCATTTGAATTTTATTTTAAGTTTAAAGTTGAAAATTTATTTTAAGTTATCCACTAGATAGCATGACTGGCAAGTCAAGGTGCCCATCTTGTGGCACACGTAGGGGTACTGCATCTGAGGCAGGAGTCTGCAGAGGCTGCGCTGCAGTAGCCACCTCAATAGAACAAGAAATCAGCCTTTCTATGGCCCAGTCATCCCAGGGGTCCTCGGATCCTATGGAGGGGGAAGTAGTGTCCCAGTTATCCCTTCCCTCTCACTCGGAAGCACCCCCTCCTCCGCTCCCCCCCTCCACCCTTCCCCCTGGGGAGGGGGCAGTCGGGGACTTCTTTTCCCCTGACTTCGTGCTTTTATTACACCAGGCCTATTGCATGCGCAGACAGGGGCTTGCGACAGGAGAGGGGGGCTCGACATCCGAAGGCAGAGTAGCCAGACCCCTGAGGGCAAGCGTTCAGGACTCAGGAATACCCCCTAAGCGCCCCAGGCTGCTGCATGAGGAACCTCTCTCTTCCCTTTCCCAGGGCACCCTAGAGGAGGAGGTCTCTGAAAAGGAATTAGAGGAGGAAGAGGAGGAGCTGGAAGAAGGGGAGATCCCTGAGGAGGACCAGGCTCGCATAATTAGAGTGTTCCGACGAGAGGAGCTGCCTGCTTTAATTAATGATTCCCTGAAAGCTCTCAATGTAGCCTCAGATACCCCAGGGGAAGAGGAGGCATTGGAGGATCCCTTAATCCAGGCCATCAGGAAGTCCCAGAAAGTTTTTCCAGTCCACAGAGTGGTACGTCAGATGATACAGGAGGAATGGGATCAGCCTGAGTCAGGGTTAAGAGGGGTCCGGGCCATGTCCCGCCTCTACCCTCTCCCTGAATCGGACAAAGAGCTGCTGAAGTCCCCCAGGGTGGATGCGGCGGTTTCAGCAGTAACAAAGAAAACTACTATCCCAGTTGAGGGCAGCGCGGCGCTAAGGGATCCCCAGGATAGGAAATTGGACACGCTCCTAAAACAAGCCTTTGATGTCAGCGCTCTGGCCTTACAAGCTTCAGTCTCAGGGGCCTGGGTAGCGCGGGCCTGTTTGAGGTGGGCTCAGCAACTCCAGGCAGAGGAGGTTTCCGCCGAAGGATCATTGGCCAACGCAGCGAGGTTGGAATCCGGTACGGCCTTCCTGGCGGATAGTCAGTATGACCTCATCCGCAGCTTAGCTAAGAACATGGCCTCGGTGGTAGCAGCCAGACGCTATTTGTGGCTACGGAATTGGGCGGCCGATGCTTCCTCCAAAACTCGCCTGAGTCGTCTTCCCTTCAAAGGGAAGCTGTTATTCGGTGAGGACTTAGATAAGCTGGTAAAGGACCTGGGCGAATCCAAGGGCGGCAGGCTTCCGGAGGACAGGCCGAAACAAGCGCGGCCCTTAACCCCAGCACGGAACCAACCTAGGGACCCCCGGAGGTTTCGCTCGACAAGACCGAACCCCTTTCTTAGGGGTCATTTTCCCGGTAGAGGACAAAGCTCCCGAGGTTTTCGGGGGGCGGGCAGAGGTTTCTCCGCCTCCTCCTTTTCCTCGGGCCCCAGGAAACAACAATGAGAGTCCGGGGGTCCAGGAGGGCGGGATGCCGATTGGCGGTCGCCTGAGGCTCTTTCTTCCCGCCTGGTCCCGGGTCACGTCCGATCAATGGGTTCTGGAGGTGATCCGAGAGGGCTACGCTCTCGAATTTGCAAAGCAAATACCTCCAGCATTTGTTCAGTCTCCTTGCGGCTCCCCAACAAAAAGAGCCGCTATAGAATCTACACTGTCCCGTCTCTTACAGCTCGGGGCCGTGGTGCCCGTCCCTCCAGGCCAGGTCGGTACAGGTCGGTACTCGATTTACTTCGTGGTCCCAAAGAAGGAGGAGACCTTTCGTCCAATCCTGGATCTAAAGCAGGTCAATCGATGTCTCAAGGTGCCACACTTCAGGATGGAAACCCTTCGGTCGGTCATAGCGGCCGTAAGGGACGGCGAGTTCCTAACGGCACTGGACTTGACAGAGGCCTATTTGCATATCCCCGTCAGAAAATCTCATCAACAATTCCTGAGATTCGCGGTTCCTCGGGGCCATTTTCAGTTTCAGGCGCTGCCCTTCGGTCTAGCGACCGCGCCAAGGACGTTCACCAAGGTGATGGTTGTAGTAGCGGCGGCACTACGAAAGGAGGGAATCCTGGTGCACCCCTACTTGGACGACTGGCTCATTCGGGCAAAGTCAGAAGAGGAAAGTCGCTGGACAACAGCCAGAGTGATACAGGTGCTGGAGGACTTGGGGTGGGTCATCAATCGCGCAAAGAGCAGTCTGGTACCCTCCCAAGAGCTCGAGTATCTCGGAGCAAGGTTCCACATGGGCAGGGGCAGGGTTTTCCTGTCCAGCACAAGGGTGAGGGACCTAAGGATCCTAGTCACGCAGTTCATGTCCAGGCGCCTTCCTTCGGCGTGGCATTACCTGCAACTCCTGGGAACCATGGCGGCAGCCATAGAGGTAGTCCCGTGGGCCAGGGCGCACATGCGTCCTTTACAGCGATCCCTGTTGCGTCGATGGTCCCCTCAACAGCACCCTTTGTTCCTTCAGCTGCCCTGCGCCCCTCGAACCAAGCAGTCCCTCCACTGGTGGAGGTGTCCAAAGAACCTCAATCGCGGTATGCCCCTCGAACCTCCACAATGGTTGCTGTTGACGACGGACGCCAGCCTAGCAGGCTGGGGAGCACATTGCGAGGACCAGTTTGTCCAGGGGTGTTGGACGACGTTGGAATCTCAGTGGCCTATCAACCGGCTGGAATTGAGGGCAGTCACCCTGGCACTCAAGGCTCTTGAGTCTTTAGTGCTAGGGAAGGCGATTCGGGTACTCTCCGACAATGTCACCGCGGTGGCATACATCAATCATCAAGGAGGCACCAGCAGTCCAGCCTTGGAGAAGGAGGCGGACACACTGTTCCAGTGGGCAGAACGTCGCTTGGAAGCACTCTCAGCACAGCACGTGGCCGGCACGGACAACATCACCGCCGACTACCTCAGCAGGTGCAAGATAGACCACTAGGAGTGGGAACTACATCAGGAAATCTTCGACCAGATAGTAGCTCTTTGGGGCCCCCCAGTCATGGACCTCATGGCGCGGTTCTCATCCGCCAAGGCCAGCCGATTCTTCAGCCGACGGAAAGAAAGGATGTCCGAAGGCTTAGACGCTCTGGCCCAGAAGTGGCCCTCGGAGGGTCTCCTTTATGTCTTTCCCCCTTGGGCGCTGATAGGGAAAGTCATCCAGCGGATAGAAGCTCACCAGGGCATAGTAATCCTCATTGCCCCGGACTGGCCCCGTCGCCCCTGGTATGCGGATCTGGTAAGGATGATCGCCGACCGCCCCTGGCGGCTCCCCAACAGGAGGGACCTTCTGAAACAAGGTCCAGTCCAGATGCCACATGTGGATCGATTCTCGCTTACGGCTTGGCTATTGAAAGGGCACGGCTCTTGAAGCGTGGCTACTCGGCGGCAGTAATCACCACTTTGTTGAGCGCTCGGAAGCGCTCAACTTGCCTCTCCTATGTGAGAGTGTGGCGCATCTTCGAGGCATGGTGTGCAGAGCGCCGGAGGAAACCTCTGGCTTCCTCGATCCCGGAGGTCCTGGAATTTTTGCAAGCCGGATTCGACAAGGGCCTAGCACATAGCTCCCTCCGGGTCCAATTGGCGGCCATCTCCTGCTATAGGGGTAAGGTCTGCGGGAAGCCTTTAGGAGCACACGCGGACGTTTCCAGGTTCCTGAAAGCGGTCAGACGGCTCCGTCCGCAGAGGAGATCGGTCATCCCCCCTTGGGACCTCAACTTGGTACTAAACGCACTAGTCACGGAGCCGTTCGAACCATTGAAGAAGGCCTCCTTGAAGGATCTGACTCTGAAGACAGTCTTTTTGGTGGCCATTTGCTCGGCCAGGCGGGTCTCCGAATTACAAGCCCTGTCTTCTCGGCCGCCCTTTCTGTACTTTCTCAAAGATAAGGTAGTTCTTAGGACGGTCCCCTCGTTCTTGCCTAAGGTCATCTCCCCCTTTCATGTCAACCAATCGATCACTCTCCCGTCCCTTCCGGCGGAAGAGCTCGGAGGGGGAGATAGTAGGCTCCTCCTACTCGACGTACGCAGGTCATTAAAGCGTTACCTCTCCTGCACAGCCCCCTTCAGGAAGTCCGAGCGACTGTTCGTTCAGTTTGGGGGTCCCCATAAGGGGAAAGCGGCGGCCAAAGCCTCAATCTCAAGATGGATCAGGGAAGCGATTGCCTCCGCCTATATCCTCAAGGGGAAGCAAGTTCCAGGAGGGCTGCGCGCCCACTCAACTAGGGCGCAGGCCACCTCTTGGGCGGAGTTCAGTTTGGTTCCCCCGCTGGACATCTGTAGAGCGGCGACCTGGTCCTCCCTGCACTCCTTTACCAAGCACTATAGACTGGACGTGCAGAGTGCTACGGACTCCAGGTTTGCACATGCGGTTCTACGTTCCGGAATGGCGAATCCCACCCGGGCGGGTACTGCTCTGGTACTTCCCTAAAGTAAAGGGACTGGACTGGAGTGACGATAAGGAAGAAGTAATTAGATCTTACCTGCTAATTATTGTTCCTGAAGGAACGACAGTCCAGTCCCTGTTCCCTCCCGAGGTTGCCATTCCGGACGTTTGTTTTCAGGGTCGGACTCCGGCTCGAGGGCGGACACAGGCCTATCTGGAGGGTCACTGGGGTGGGAGGACCGGGCAGTAGCAGGCATTCGGCTTCCGCCCTTGACCCCCCCCCTCATTCTTTCTCGTTGGTTTTTCATTCTCTCTTTCTTCTACGCCTGTATATTAAAAAAAAAAAAAAAAAAAAAAAAAAATTAGCTTGGCTTAGAGTGTTTTTCATTTATGATATTTTGGAATGTTTGTTTCAAGTCTGCTTTTGCAGTAGGTTACTGGAGTTGGTGGGTGGCACCAGTGGTATATATACCGCTCCACCCCCAAAAAGGTTGGGCTCAGCCTCCAAGCTGCTGGAAGGGTTGCGTAACCCTAAAGTAAAGGGACTGGACTGTCGTTCCTTCAGGAACAATAATTAGCAGGTAAGATCTAATTACTTCATCATGTTTGATTTAATTAGTGGAGGAGGGATGGTAAGGAAATCCACAGTATTACCTTTTAACTTTTGAAAGGGAGACTATGATAAAATGAGGAAAACAGTTAAGAAAAAACTAAAAGGAGCAGTTGCAAAGGTTAAAGACTTACATCAAGCTTGGGTGTTGTTTAAAGATACTATCTTGGAAGCTCAGACCAGCTGTATTCCCCGCTTTAAGAAAAGTGGAAAGAAGTCCAAAAAAATGCCAGCATGGTTTAAAGGTGAGGTCAGAGAGGCTGACCTCACCTTTAAACCATGCTGAAATGAGTCAGAAGCTGTAAAGATGTCTTACACATTGGAACATGGAACGTACGAAGCATGAACCAAGGGAAGTTGGAGGTGGTCAAGAATGAAATGGAACGTGTACAACTTGATCTGTTGGGTGTCAGCGAACTGAAATGGACTGGCATCGGGCACTTTGCATCAGATGATCACATGGTCTACTATGCTGGAAATGAAAGACAAAGAAGAAATGGTGTTGCATTTATAATAAAGAAGAAACTTGCAAGAACTGTAATGAAATACAATGCAGTCAGCGAACGCTTAATCTCTGTTCGTCTACGAGGATTGCCTATCAACACAACTATAATTCAAGTATATGCCCCAACAACAGCTGCTGAAGAGAATGAAATTGAAGAGTTCTATGAACAAGTACAAGCTGAAATTGACAGAACATGCAAACAGGATATCCTGATAGTCATGGGTGACTGGAACGCAAAGGTTGGCAACAAAGAAGAAGGCAAAGTAGTTGGAAAATATGGACTTGGCAACAGAAATGAAGCTGGAGAAAGACTGATAGAATTCTGCAAGACCAATGATCTATTCATCTCAAACACCTTCTTCCAGCAACACAAGCGGCGACTGTACACATGGACTTCACCGAATGGATTATATAAAAATCAAAGTGACTACATATGTGGAAGTCAACGATGGAAAAGCTCTGTAACATCAACAAAGACAAAACCTGGAGCTGACTGTGGTACAGATCATCAACTACTAGTATGCAAACTCAAGCTAAAGTTGAAAAAGAGCAAACCACTCATGAATGCAGCAAAATATGACCTTGAGAATATACCACTGGAATTTAAAGACTGCCTGCAAAATCGATTTGCTGCTTTAGATACAAATGACAGAGCTCCGGAAGAGTTATGGAATGACATCAAGAAGGTTGTGTTGGAAGAAAGCGAGAAGTCTCTACAAAAGGTGAAAAAGCAAAAATGGCCAAAATGGATGACGGAAGAAACTCTGAAAATTGCCCAGAAACGCAGAGAAGCTAAAGCCAGAGGAGAAAGAAAGACAATCGCAGAACTCAACAGAGATTTCCAACGTGCAGCAAGACAAGACAAGGAAAAGTACTACAATGACACTTGCAAGGAAATAGAAGCAGAAACTATTAGAGGAAGAACAAGATCGGCTTTCCTAAAGCTACGAGAGTTAAAGAAAAAGTTCCAGCCTCGAATTGGAATGTTACAAGATGCTCAAGGTTCTATGTTGAATGATGCTGAGAAGATCAAGAAAAGGTGGAAGGAATATACAGAGTTTTTATATGATAAAGATCAAGTGGACCAACAGCCATTTCAACCTGTACCTTATGATCGGGAACCATTGGTGATGAAAGAAGAAGTTGAAGCAGCATTGAAAGCCTTATCAAAGAACAAAGCACCAGGCATTGATAGCATTCCCATAGAAGTATTGCAGCAATCTGATGCAGCTGTTACCGTACTCACAAGGCTCTGCCAAGAAATATGGAAGACAACATCATGGCCAACTGACTGGAAAAGATCTGTGTTTATACCAATACTAAAGAAAGGTGATCCAACTGACTGTGGAAATTATCGCACAATCGCTCTGATCCCACATGCCAGCAAGATTCTACTGAAGATTATTCAAAAGAGACTACAACCATACCTGGAACAAGAACTACCTGAAGTGCAAGCAGGGTTCAGGAAAGGGCGAGGAACGAGAGACATCATTGCGGATGTGAGATGGATCCTTGAAAAGACTAAAGAATACCAAAAGGATATCTATTTGTGCTTTATCGACTATAGCAAGGCTTTTGACTGTGTAAACCATGAGAAACTCTGGGCCACATTAAGAAGCATGGGTATACCAGAACACCTGATCGTTCTCTTGCGCAGTCTGTACATTGATCAAGAAGCAACAGTTCGAACGGAACAAGGAGAAACAGAATGGTTTAAAATAAGCAAAGGTGTAAGACAAGGCTGCATACTTTCCCCCTACCTGTTTAATTTATATGCAGAACAAATCATCAGAGAAGCAGGATTGTATGAAGACAACAGAGGTGTGAAGATTGGTGGAAGACCCATCAACAACCTTCGCTATGCTGATGATACCACATTACTGGCTGAAAGTGAAGATGATCTGAAACATTTGCTTCTCACAATCAAAGAACATAGTCTCAAAATGGGCCTGCACCTTAATGTAAAGAAGACAAAGATCATGACAACTGGCATAATCAACAGGTTCATCGTTGAAGGAGAAGAAATTGAAATTGTGAACAACTTTAACCTACTTGGATCAACTATCAATAAAGAAGCAACAAGCAGTCAAGAAATCAGACGACGCATTGCTCTTGGCAGAATGGCTGTGAAAGACCTAGATAAGATTCTCAAGAGCAGAGATGTCTCTCTCCATACAAAGATTCGACTTGTTCAAGCCATGGTATTTTCAATAACATCATATGGATGTGAAAGCTGGACAGTGAAAAAGATAGACAGGAAGAAAATTGATGCCTTTGAATTATGGTGCTGGCGGCGAATACTGTGTATACCATGGACTGCCAGAAGAACAAACCAGTCTGTACTAGAGGAGATCAAACCTAAGCTTTCTTTAGAAGCTCAGATGACAAGACTTCAACTTTCATACTTTGGACACATCATGCGAAGAGAAAGATCATTAGAGAAAGACATTATGCTTGGCAAGATAGAAGGTCAACGCAAAAGAGGAAGGCCAGCAATGAGATGGATCGATACAATAACAGCAGCTACGGGTACCAGTCTGTCAACAATGAGCCGCCTGACTGAAGACCGAACACAGTTTAGGATAGCTATCCAGAGGGTCGCCATGAGTCGATTCCGACTCGACGGCACTTAACAACAACAACAGAGAGGCTGTTGCCAAAAAAGCATCTTTCAAGAAATGGAAAAAAAGAGCCATATGACGAAAACTGGAAACGGCAGAAGCACTGGCAAGTTAAATGCAAGGCATTGATAAGGCAGGCAAAGAGAGAATTTGAGAAGAAGCTTGCTGTGGAAGCAAAAATGCCTAATAAAGACTTTTCAAGTACATTAGTAGCAAAAAGCCTGTGAGAGAGTCAGTTGGTCCATTAGATGATAGAGGGATTAAAGGGGCACTAAGAGGCGACAAGGCGATAGCGGAGAAGCTGAATGAATTCTTTGCTTCAGTCTTTACTAAGGAAGATGAAGGGATGTTACCCATGACTGAAGTGGTATTTAAAGGTATGGAAGAATTGAAGGAAATATCGATACATCGGGAAGATGTATTACAACTGTTTGATAAACTGAAGAGTAGCAAATCTCCTGGACCAGATGGTATACATCCAAGGGTGTTGAAAGAACTGAAATATGAGATTGCAGACCTGCTATTAGTAATCTGTGAACTATCATTAAAATCATCTGTAATACCTGAAGATTGGACGATAGCCAACGTAATACCAATTTTTAAAAAGGGTTCCGGGGTGATCCGGGAAACTACATACCGGTGAGCCTGACGTCAGTACCGGGAAAATGGTAGAAACCATCATAAAAAACAAATTTGGTGAACATGTAGATAGTCATGGCTTAATGGGAGACAGCCAACATGGCTGCTCCCAACTAATCTGTCATGTTTTTTTGAAGATGTGAATAAACAGACAAAGCTGAGTCGGTTGATTATAGTGTATTTGGACTTTCAGAAAGCCTTTGACAAGGTCCCTCATCAGAGACTTTTGGCAAAACTAAAGAGTCATGGGATAGGAGGCAGTATACTATTGTGGATCAGGAACTGGTTAAAAGATAGAAAGCAGAGGATAGGGTTAAATGGCCAATTTTCCCAATAGAGAAAGGTGAATAGTGGAGTACCTCAGGGATCTGTGCTGGGTCTGCTGCTTTTTGACATATTCATAAATGACCTGGAAAAGGGAATAACGAGTGAGGTTATCAAATTTGCAGATGACACGAAACTATTTAAGTTGTTAAAACCCATGAGGATTGTGGAAAATTGCAAGAGGATCTTGATAAATTGGAAGACTGGGCATCAAAATGGCAAATGAAATTTAATGTGTACAAGTGCAAAGTTATGCACCTAGGGAAGAACAACCCAAACTATGGTTACACGATGCAAGGTTCCACATTAGGAACCACTACCCAGGAAAAAGATTTAGGCGTCATTGTGGATAACATGTTAAAACCCTCCGCCCGGTGTGCAGCGGCGGCCAAGAGAGCAAATAGAATGCTAGGTATCATATGGAAAGCAGTGGAAAACAAAATAAAGGATTTTACAATGCCTCTGTATCATTCCATGGTGCGACCGCACTTTGATATTGTGTGCAATTCTGGTCACCGTATCTTAAAAAGGATATAGCATTATTAGAAAAGGTTCAGAGAAGAGCCACCAAAATGGTAAAGGGGATGGAAGGATACCCCTTTGAAGAAAGGCTAAAAAGGTTCGGGCTCTTTAACCTGGAAAAGAGACGGCTGAGGGGAGATATGATAGAAGTCTATAAATTAATGAACGGAGTGGAACGGGTAAACGTAGATTGTTTACGTCATCAGAATATAGGAAGACTAGGGGACATGCAATGAAGCTACAGGGTAAACTATTTAAGACAAATAAGAGAAAATATTTTTTCAGTCAACATGTAATCAAACTCTGGAATTTGTTACCGGAGGATGTAGTAAAAGCTGTTAGTGTAGCTGGCTTTAAAAAAGGTTTGGACAAGTTCCTGGAGGAAAGGTCCATAAACCATTGTTAAAAAGGGACCCAGGATATCATTGCTTGACCCAATACAGGCATTGTGTAACCTGTATCTTTTGGGGAAACTGCTAGGTACGTATGACCTAGATTGGCCACTGTTGGAAACAGGATACTGGGCTTGATGGATCTTGGTCTGACCCAGTATAGCATATCTTATGTTCTTATGTTAGTCTCTGTACAGGGTGGGAGTTGTCCACTGTTACAGGGGAGGGTGGGTCTGACAATATAGCCGTCCCAATATCCGCTCCCTACACAGAGCCAAAAAAGACCACCTATATCAGGGCATAGTCTAAGCGTGCATAGTAGTCATGAGACATAGTCCTTGGCTGGGGTTCAAGGCAGCTTGAAGTCCAACTGCAGATTACTAAGTTAAAATCCACTCCAAGAATAAAGGTGGAATTTGCATATTGCAACAGTAATGCTACTATCTGAGAGAAAAACTTATGACTATAAATATTAGGAGCATAAATGTTACCTAATACCATCCACTGCCCCTCCAGTAATCCCACTAGCATTACATACCTACCCTCTGGGTCTTAGATCAGTTTATGCAATTCAAAGCTATTCTTCCTGTGTATCAGTGTCACCACCTCCCCCATCTGCTTGTTATTAAAGGAAGAGAAACCCAAATCTCCAATCCAGTCTCTCCGTAGTTTCATGTGCTCCATTGCATTTTTGCAGGAAACTCGTTTAAATACAACATCTATTTTTTTCCCTTTTCAAGTATGAAAAGTTTGGACCGCTTTACTGGTGAGTGTATGCCCGCTTCATTGAGTAACATTATTCTTAGGTCAGCTATGCTGCATACACGCTACAAGATACCATTCCACGCAACCATTTTCCGCAAAACTCCCTGCAGTGCCTCCCAGCCAAGCACCATGAGGGCCGTACATCCCAGACTTCTTTACTAGTTGCAGTCTCCCTTGCAGCAGGATCCCTCTCCTTTTTCCTCCTCCCTCTCAGCCCATACACTCGTCCCATTCAGCCTCTGCTCTAATCCATCCTCACTTGTCCCCCATCATTTGCTCTCTGATACCCCCCCACCTTCAACATCCCCCCAGCCACAAACCATACTCCCCACAATTTCCCCCAACACAGCCAACACCCACTCCCATTTACACACCAGTTTCATTCTGCCCCCTCCCGAACATGTATCCATTATTACAGGTACAACAAATAGCATATTAAGGTGTTGAGTACTATGCTGCTAGAACAGTTTTTTTCCATTGAGTTATTAGCATCATGGTGTCAACAGCCACCAAGAAGTCCTCAATGTCCCAGTCTCCTTTAGTGTGCGTTGTTCACAATGATTAGGTTTATAGTTTACTCTAGGTATCTCTCCAGTTTTGCCCAAGAACAAACTTGGCCACTCTCCCCCCCCCCAAATAAGTGGAGGGGAGGAGGTCTTATCAACCCCACGGTCACTCCAGCAAAACCCTGCAGTCCAATTTCTCGTGCACGTCCAGAGCTGCCAGCAGGTGCACACCATCCTCATAGCTGTAACATATCCAAACCAAAGCAAGGGGGGGGGGGGCCCTTAGATCAGTTCACCTTTCTCATAACATAGACCAGACTCCCAAAGAACATCAAAACTAGGGAGCTCCCAACTCTTAGAACTCAGTGAATCCTCGTAACAAAAAAAACATGTCTGCGCCTAGAACTCCTCTCCAGGTGCCAGTGCAGCATCCACTGTTTGTTCCATTCGGGCCCACTTCGGGACTATCAATCACAAAGTCTCAAAGTACTCATCCTTGCAGCACACCCACGTTACTCTGCACCTTCAACCATGTGAGATCCTGGTTACAGCAGACTTTCCACGAACACCTTCAGCTTGCCGGGCGACTCGTAGGCTGATTGTCATGTGTCACTCGCACCACTGCCGGGAACTGGAAGGCAAAGTAGTTGCCCTTCTGCACAAGCAGGGTACAGTATGGCACCATTTGCTCTTTGGCTTTCTGCCACTCTGGCCAAAGTCATTAAACAAAAGTATCTTTGAGCCCTTATACTCCAGATTTCTTTTATTTTTATAGGTGCTCATTAACTTGTGCTCCAGTGCATAGTAGAGTATGTGTGCTACTACTTGCCATAGTCTCGGAGAATTGTCTTTTCTGGGCCTCACGCAGTGCCCACGTTCCATCTGCAGATGGTCTCCCTGCAAATCAAGACCCAGGGCCTCTGGCAACCAGCACTTCACAACTTCCCAAAGTTCAGCATCTTTGATGCTCTCTGGCAGACCTACAATCCTGATATTCTTCCACCTTCCGCTATTCTACTGATCTTCAACTCTGTCTAGTAGGGTCTTTTAGGACTGTTCCAAGCCATTTAGGCGCACTTCCGCTCTGTCTGTTTTACTGTCTCTTGATACAATGCACTCCTCCATGTGCTGCAAGCACGTGGATTGAGCTTCTAGACCTTCCTTGATCTTGTCCATAGAGGCTTGTAATTTTGCCAAACACTCATCTATCATCGCAGTAAGGCGCCTAGTTAGTGCTCATATGGTTTCATCTTGTAGCGCCACTGTCATCAACTCTGTACCTGCCTCCATCTTGTGCTCCTGCTCACACTGTCCTTTCATGGGCCTAGGCGACAGTTATATCACAGCATTCCCTCACTAGCACTAATAACCGCCCCAAGGGAGTCTGAGCCAATTCAGTTTTAACTGCTGACTGAGGGCATTTGCAGCCTTGAGTACAAAGTTTCTGGGGGCTTCCATAGAGCTTGCCTTCAGGACATCCGCTCAGCTCAGCTTCATCACATGATCCCCACCTGAGGACCTTTCACTTTCGCATGGGGATGCTGATGTCGTTTATCCAAGCAGTTTGGCACAGGGAATTTCTTATGTCCTTAGATTTGGCCAAAACCTATTTTCACATCCCCCATCCACGAGGATCAGCAGCGTTTCTGTACTTTGCCATTCTTGGCACTCTTTCAGTTCACCGCTCTCTCCTTCAGTCTCTCTGCTGCCTTGAGGACCTTCTCCAAGATAATGGTGGTATTGGCCGCAGCTTGGCACTGTGAGGGCATTTGTGTTCACCTATACCTGGACGACTGGCTTATCTGAGCTAGGTTGTTATTGGATGCGTATCGGTGTGAGCCAGAGTGGTGTGTCTCTATCCAGCCCAGAAGCTCTAACTGGCTACAGCAAGAGTCATCTAGAGCCTACTCAGTTGCCAGCATACCTTTGGACGTGATTCAACTGAGAAGAGAGTGGAGAAGTTGCTTTCTCAGCTGACATCCTTTCAGAAGCAGCGGGCTCCCAAGGTTTGAGATTACCTTCATCTCCTAGGCTCAATGGCTCTAACTATCAAGATGGTTCCTTGGGCGCAGGTGCATGATGTTGCAAAGGTCCTAATTTTTCTTGCTAGCTTTCTTGTTTGAACGTTTGAGATCAGGCTTCTCCTTCTTTCATTGGTGGAAGTCGGCCTGCATTGTGGGAGCAACCCAGCCAGCTTTTGAAGGGCCTGCCCCCTAGATGATCTCCAGTAACTTTTCCTATTGATGGATGCCAGCGTGTTTGCATAGGGAGCCCAATGTGAGGGGCAGACAGTTCAGGGCCACCGGAACAGCCAAGAAGCAGCATGATCGATCAACCAGCTGAAGGTGACTGTCATTTGTGTGGCCCTCTTGTGTCTATGGACCTTTGGTATGGGACAGAATGGTCCATATCTCATTGGGCAATATTACAGCAGTGGCGTATGCCTCCAGACAAGGGGGCATGAAGAGTTCCACGGTGGCCCTGGAAAAGGCCCTCTTGTTTTCCTGGGCAGAGAAGAATCTCCTAGACTTCTCAGCATAGTCCACTTCCATGTTGTCTACTCCCATAATATGCTATCTCTGTCACCACTTCCTTGATCCCAGAGAGTGGGAATTTAGCTGGATGGTGTTACAGAAGGTTCTGGACAGATGGAGTCATCCCGAGTTGGATCTGATCACTGCCAGGCCAATGTCAAAGTATGAAGGTTTTTCAGTTGTTGCAGAGAGGTAGGCTTATATGAGGCTGTGGTCTCCCTAGTTCAGCCTTGGCCAAGGCAGGTTCTGTTGTATGTTTCCTGTGTGGACTCTCGCAGGGAGAGTACCTCATCGCATAGAATGCCATCAGGATACAGTGGTTCTTGTGACACTGGATTGGCCATGGAGATGTTATGTGGATCTGATGTGCTTTGGAAAGAGCTTCCCCTATGCCTCCCGTCAGCTTGGGGGCTCTTGATACAGAGGACAACTCCTTGTTCACTTATACCTGGCTCTTAAGATGCATCACTTAGCATGTAAGGGCTATTCTCCTTCCGTGGTTTCTATGCTTCTGAAAGCAGAGAGTAATTCTGCCTGTCTTACCTATGTGTGGGTTTGGTGCCCTTTTTGAACACTGGCATTGTGAATGTCAGGTTTGCCCTAGCACAGCAGACTTGCCAAACTTTCTTGCCTTCCTTCAGAACAGTTTCTGCAAGGACCTCTTCCTTTGTTCTTGAGGGCCAGTGGCAAGACTCTAGGTGGTTTTGCACCCAGATGTGGCACGTTTTCCTGCCGAGAGTTGGTCACTTGCGTCCTCCCCTGTGGTCGGTCGTTCATGGAATTTCAGCTTGGTTCTTAGCATCTGAGCCTTTTGAGCCCTTGCAGAAGGCTATTCTTGGGGATTTGTCCCTCAAGACAGCCTTCTTGGTTGTGGTCTGCTCTGTGAAACCTATTTCAGAATTGCAGACCTCTTGTGCGGAGATCACTATCTGCCCTATCTGTTGTTCTCGAAAAGGTCTTATGTATTCAGCCCGTTCCTCCTTTCTTGTCCAAAGTAGTGTTGTCTTCTCACATCAGTCATCTAGTCTGTTTGCCTTCTTTTTTGAAGGAACAGGAAAAGAATAGGGACCTTCACCTGGTGGATGTCAGGAGAGTGCTACTTTGTTACCTAAAGGTCACTAACTCCTTCCAAAATTCAAACAGGCTTTTTGTTCTTTCTGCAGGCCCATGTAAGAGTGATATGGCCAACAGGTCTACTCTGGGCAGCTGGTTAAGAGACGATAGCTTCTGCCTATCTGCTGCGGAGCAGTCTGGTCCTGGAGGATTTGCGTGAGTATGTGAGGCTTCTTCCTGGGCAGAACATAGCTTGGTTGCTCCCTTAGATGTTTTTTGGGCAGCAACATGGTCCCTCTTTCCACTTTCGGCAAGCACTGCCGCTTGGATGTCCATGCTAGGGTGAACATGGCCTGTGTTGCAGCAATCTTCAAGGCTGCCATGTCTTCTCGCCCAGTGGAGCTGTAGCTTTGGTATGCCCACTCGGCTAGACTGATCTAGCAGGATGATAGGGAAAGTGACATTTTACTTACCAGATAATGCCTTTTCAGAGGAAGTGACATCAGTCCAGTAAATGGCAGCCTAATTGTAAAGCTCCAAGCCATAGCAGTAAGAGAGCTTCCAGATTTTGCACGTGCCCTAATACCTTTGGTCTGCGAGGCCTCGAATTTGCAGCGTCCAAAGTGTGTAGATGAAAGATGAACGCAAAGTCCTGTTCCGTGGACATTAAAACGCTCTTATGAGCAAGTAGCAAGTTCATGGCCATAGGGCCATGTGTTGACGTGGAAAGCAACTCTGAAGTGGAGGCAGAGGAGGCTTCTGATATTGTGAATGATACTGAGCAGCCAGACCTGGTTGAGCCTCGGACAGTCCAGGTGATGGGACAATTGGTAGAGAAACTGCGGGGCAAATTAAAGATTGATTTTGGCATGCTGGCACTGGAACTACGCGAGTTGGTGGCAGAGGTGAGTAAAGACGTGGCAGATCTGAGGGGAGGTGTAGACTATCTTGAGAAGCAGGCACACAGCAATGAGGAGAAAGTGACAGCTGTATCTGGATGGTTGCAAGCTTAAGGTGGAAGATTTTGAAAATTGGACGAGGAGATGCAATCTGAGGCTTCACCACGTGCCTGAGGAGTTGGAGGCCCATGCGAATGCAGAAGAGTCTGAATGGCATATGTTTTCTGCAGTGTTAAAAGAGCAGGGCGAGTCCTCTATGCAGACAAAAATTCTTATTGAGAGAGCACACCGGGTGTGGTGACTGACTGATTTACAGCTGGATGGGCATAAGATTGAGATCTTTGGGGACTTGTCTGCCATCACACTGCAATTCTGCTGGGAATTTAATGAAGTGACCACTGTTCTGCAGAAAGCTGGCATCCGCCATAGATGTCCTTACTCTTGGTTTGCTGTTTTTTATTTTTTTTTAATGGATACAGTGTATCAAGTGCATACTCTGGATGAGGCCTAGCAAGCTTTGAGGAAATCTGGGCTATCTAAGAACTGTTTGCTGAAGATGGATGTTGCAATGCCAGCTATTAGTGCCATGCCAAAATGGCAGTGGGCTCTGGGGCCAATAAACACCTTTAGAAGACAGTCTTCAGGGCAGAAGGCTTTTCACCTCCCAGATGTCAGCTGAATGATTTTTGTGACTTTACAGCATGGGAAGTATTGGATGACATCTGGACTGGTCCAGTGGAATTGTTTCTGCAATGGAGAGTTAGCAACTGGTGGCTTGTATGGGAAGAAATGAAGACCAAGCCATGGGGTTGTGGGTTTTTTCCCCTCCTTTTTTCCTTTTTTCTCTACCCTGGATGTAGAATCTGGTGAGGATGGTAGAATGATGTTGAACTCTAAAGGAACTGAGGGTGTTGTAGTAGTTTTTCTCTTTGTAACTTGAACCAGTTGGAAGAAGGGGTTGGGGCGGGAAATTGTTTTTGTGCTGTTTAGGTTATGTAGGGTGGTGTGTTGCAGAATATATTGGGCTGTTGCTGGTCTGATCTTTCCTCCTGTTCTTCATTGAGTCATGTGACTTTGGTTGGTTGTGAGGTGGAAGGGAGGGAGGTTGGGAAGAGGAAGGTAGGAATAGCTCAGGGTGAGAATGGTATTTTAGCGAGTATGCCATATAGTGTTTTTGTGGGGATTATGGTGACTAATTTTTGTGATTGAATGCATGGTGGTGTGGTATGTGCTGTGGACAGAGAGAGGATGGGGGAAAGTGTATGATTATGGGAATATGGCTGAGAAAATATTGGTGATGTGGAATGGGGGGGGGGGGGTGGGGGTTGTAAGTTCACTGGTTAAGCAGAAAAAAATTCTGACAGCGCTACGATGTCAGAGGGCAACTTTGGCCCTATTTCAAGAGACCCATCTGAGTGAGAATGAGTATACAAAACTTGAGAGATTGGGTGGGTCACTACTACTCTGCCTCTGCTCCTGTCACACACAACGCAGGACACACTGCCTTTTATTCACTGCGCAGTTCCCTTTGAGGAACAGAGTGGCATGAGATTCTGAGAGCAGGTATATAGCAGTGTTGGGAACTTTTTGGGGGAAGTTACTTTGAGTGCTATTGAAGTATTTTCCCACAGGGAAAAGTAGGCCTTATTTTTCTAAACTATGGAATGCGATTGTGTGGTTGGAGGCTGCCCTGATGGTTATGGGGGATTTTAATGGGGTGGCTGACTCCCCAGATGGCCTGATGGCCCACGGGAAGGGATCAGGGGAGTATTCAGAAGGAATTTAATTGGTTTTGTACTATGGGGAAGTGGGGTGTTTGTGAATGTTTGGTGGGCTCTCCATATCGGGTAGATAGAATATACAAATTTGTCCCCAGCCCACTTGGCATAGAGTCATTTGGACTTTGTACTGTTTTCAGTCAATATTTGCACAGGTTGGGTTGTATTGGATCATGCACTAGTGATGTGATTTGTGTTCAGCAGGCGAATAGATTGAAGTTGTGGCATATGCCTTTGGGATTGGAGTCTGAGTGAGATCCGGAGTTTGATTTACCTGCAGGCGCAATGGTCAGAGTATGAAGTCTTTAATGAATACATCGAGATACTCGCTTCCCAAAACAGAAAGGGATTAAGGCGGTAATGAGGGGAACGATCCTGGCATATGTAAATTCATGTTGTAAAAAAAAATTTAATGCTCAGTTAAGCTGGGACTGAGCTGTGTCATGTGCAACAGGATATTGCTCGGGGGCCATCGGCTGAAGTGAGAGTGATTTTTCCACACTAAAGTTGCCTTGCAGAGACTTCTGCAGAGATTTATAGAACAATGTTGATGTATAAACACAAGCCTTTTTGCTATGGCAATAGAGCAGGCCGCAGTTCAGCTTGTCTAATGGTGACTGCTGATGGACTTGTTTGTTCCTGTTTTGCGGGATCCTGTCAGTAAACGATGTATGGATAGGAAGGATATTGGCAATATTTTTTTTCTAAATTTTATACTGAGTTTTATATTCAATAGAGGAAATGGATGTGGACAGACTAGAGGATTTTTTATGGGACTTGGATTGCCTCGGCTGGTGAAGGAATAATTGTAGTAGGACTACCCAGAGGGACTACTACAACTGGAGATAGATCTGCATTTGTAAGTATTTGACTTCAGGGATATATTCTAAATCTTGGGGAAAAGGGTAATCTTTCGGTTAAAGCATATAAATCTGTGTATTTTAGAAGTCAGTGTGTTTGCTGGGTCAGTCAGATCTTAGTACCACCAGAGAGCTTTTCATTTAAATCAAATCAGAGTATAACTTAGCATACAAGTACAATAAATAGTTTCAGAGTATAAAGAATTAAACTTGTTTCTAGTGACCTTTACAAAGAGGCATTCCAGTTAGGAAGCAAAAGATCTCTGACGTTTATTAAGGACTTGAGATTAATTATTCTTGAGGTGCACAAGCCCATTTAACATATACAGTAAGATATAGTTGTATTAGTATAAGTATTCCCTGCAAACCTAAGTAAGTAAACCACTTTCATATCTGAACAAACCCTTAAAACTAAGATGCAGACAGCAGTCCAGCAGCGAGATGGTGGTTTTACATTTTTTTGCATTGAGTGAAAAGGGAGGAGTGGCCTAGTGGTTGGGGCAAGGTAATACAGGCCGGAAGGTCGGTAGTTCAAATCCCACTAGAGGACAGCAACCTTGGGCCGGAAGGACTGGGGTTTCTAGTCCCACAGGTGCTCTTTGTGGTCTTGGGCAAGCCACTTAACCCTCCATTGCCCATGTTCCCTGTAAGTATTAGTGTATGTGTCTCATATCCCCTCGTGTTAAATGTATCCCCCAACCGCTTTGACCCGGTGAAAAGCGGGATATAAATGCAGCTAAATAAATAAATAAATAAATAAATGAGTGTCACATGTATGATTTTCTCCCAGTTGGTGAGGGGTCTTACATGTACACTAGATGCAAGGAGCTCTTTGCTCTCGAAATGAGTCTGATCTCTGGAGGCTAGAGTAGTAGATTTGGACATAAGGAAGACAGAAGTATATAGATGAGACCTACAGTGATGTAGTTCTGAAATCCTACCTCCAGTCTGGCAACATCCCTGTTGCCATGGAGGAGAGAGGTCACATGATTGGAGATTATCACCCTGGTGTGGCAGAAAGGGATTCTATAGCTAGGACCTGTCCTCCAGGTGATGTAAAACCCTCTCGCACTGAGGAGGTTTCTCCAGGGCCATATCCCCATGAGGGGAGGGTTAGGACAGCTGTTATAGTTTGGTGATTCAATCATTAGGCATGTAGATAGGTGGCTGGTGGATGTGAGGATTGCTTGGTAACATGCTTGCCTGGTGTGAAGGTAGCAGACCTCATGCTCCACCAAGACAAGGTGTTAGATAACGCTGGGGAGGAGTCTGCTGTCTTAGTACATGTTGGTACCAATGACATAGGAAAGTGTGGTAGGGAGGTTCTAGAGGCCAAATTTAGGCTTTTAGGTAGGAAGTAGAAATCCAGAACTTCCAGGGCAGCATTCTCAGAAATGTGTTCTGTTCCATGCACAGGACCCAAAAGGCAGGCAGAGCTCCGGAGTCTCAATGCGTGGATGAGACGATGGTGCAAAGAAGAGGGTTTTGGATTTGTTAGGAACTGGGGAACGTTTTGGGGAAAGGAGGGGCTTTTCCGAAGGGATGGGCTCCACCTTAACCAGGATGGAACCAGGCTGCTGACATTAACCTTTAAAAAGGAGAGCCGCTTTTAAACTAGATAACAGGGGAAAACCAAGTCTCCCAAGAGCGCATGGTTCGGAAGGATGTGCCATGAAGGATACTAGTAAAAAATTGAAGTTAGGGCATATCGACAGATTCCAATAAAGACAAAAATAACCCGAATGCCCTAAGTACAGAGCAGACAGAGCTTAAAGATTCCAAATTACCCCTGCCTACTGATAACCAGATTAATATGAAGAAAATACGACCTCTAAAATGCTTGTATGCAAATGCTAGAAGTCTATAAAATAAGATGGGAGAGTTAGAATATATAGCACCAAATGAGAGGTTAGATGTGATTGGTATCTCAGAGACCTAGTGGAAGGAGGACAGCCAGTGGGACACTGATAACCTGGGTACAAATTATATTGCAATGATAGAGTAGATCAAATTGGTGGAAGGGTTGTGCCCTGTTAGAGAGGGCATTGAGTCACATAGGCTTAAAGTGTTTCAGGAAACAAAATACATGGTAAATCTCTTTTGGATTGAAATTTCATATTAAAAGGAGAAGGCGATATCAGTGGGGGGTTTACTACCGACCGCCTGGCCAAAATGAACACATGGATGATAATGCTCAAAGAAATCAGGGTAGTTAACAAAAGTTACAATACAGTATTAATAATGGGTGATTTCAATTACCCTGGTATCAACTGGGTCAGTGTCGCGGCAGGACATGCTAGGGAGATAAAGTTTCTAGATGAAATAAAGGACAGCTTCTTGGAGCAGCTGGTTCATGAACCGACAAGAGGGGAAACCATTTTGGACCTAGTCCTTAGTGGTACACAAGATCTGGTGCAAGAAATAAGGGTGTTGGGGCCAATTGGCAATAGTGATCATAGCATGATCGCGTTAGGTTTCATAACTGGAGGAAGGATGGCAAGGAAATCCATAGTACTGACTTTTAACTTTCAAAAGGGAGACTATAATAAAATGAGGAAAACAGTTAAGAAAAAACTAAAAGGAGCAGCGGCAAAAGTTAGATTTACATCAAGCATGGATGTTTAAAAATACTATCTTGGATGCCCAGACCAGCTGTATTCCATGCTTTAAGAAAGGTGGAAGGAAATCCAAAACACTGCCAGCATGGTTTAAAGGTGAGGTCCGAGAGGCCATTGTAGCTAAAAATGCATCTTTGAGGAAATGGAAAAAAGAGCCAAATGATGAAAACTGGAAACATAAGCACTGGCAAGTTAGATGGAAGACATTGATAAGGCAGGCAAAGAGAATTTGAGAAGCTTGCTGTGGAAGCAAAAACGCATAATAAAGACTTTTTCCAAGTACATTCGTAGCAAAAAATCTGTGAGAGTCAGTTGAACTATTAGATGATAGAGGGGTAAAAGGTGGCACTAAGAGGGGACAAGGCCAAAGCGGAGAGACTGAATGAATTCTTTGCTTCAGTCTTTATTGAAGAAGATGACTGGAATGGTATTTAAAGGTGATGCATTGGAAGAATTGAAAGAAATATCGATAAATCAGGAAGATTAGTTTATCAAATAGTTGCAAATAACCTGGACCGGATGGTATACATCCAAGGGTATTGGAAAAACTGAAATATGAGATTGTAGACCTACTATTAGTAATATGCTACATTAAAATTGTCTGTAGTACCTGAAGATTGGCGAATTTCTAGTGTAACTCTGATTTTTTAAAAAGGGTTCCAGGGATGATCTGGGAAACTACAGTCTGGTGAGCCTGACATCAGTACCGGGCAAAATGGTAGAAACCATTATAAAGAACAAATTACTGAAAATGTACATAGTCATGGTTTAATAGGAGAAAGCCAACATGGCTTTAACCAAGGAAGGTCTTGTCTTATTAATCTGTTATATATTTTTTTGAAGGTGTGAATAAACAGGTAGACAAAGGTGAGCCAGTTGATATAGTGTGTCTGGATTTTCAGAAAGTCTTTGACAAGGTCCCTCATGAGAGACTCTTGGCGAAGTTAAAAAGTCATGGGATAGGAGGCTATTGTGGATCAGGAACTGGTTAAAAGATAGAAAAGTAGACGTTAGGGCTGACTGGCCAATTTTCCCAATGGAGAAAGGTGAATAATGGAGTACCCCAGGGATCTGTGCTGGGTCTATTGCTTTTTAACATATTTGTTAATGACCTGTCTTCTCTGTTTTTATTCCTTATGTGCACAAATGTGCTTGCATGGTCCAGCAAACACATTTTATCACTTTTTTACCACTTTTGTTTACTTTTTGACATATTATCTCAAAAAGTAAACAACAAAAGTGGTAAAAGTGATAAAATGTGTTAACTCATTAAAATATATATCAGATTGTGATACAGTCTGATATATATTTTAATGAGTTAACAGTACTCTATATATTTTGTTTTTATTGTTTTTATCCTTTATTTAGTTCTGATGCATGATTTGAGGCTTACCTCCTTGAGGAAGGCAGGTTATCTGAAACATGCTGTGTTTGTGTTTTTAATAAAGGCTGTCTGAATCCACCTCGCTCCTGTTTGTTGTAGGCTATAGATGCATCCACAGTGGGCCTATAGGACCAGTGTGTTAAGCGATGCTGCGGGTCTTCAATGTGGGGTGCCAGAAGGAACGTATCTGCACTGTGTGGGGCAGTGCCTCTGGGAAGAGGTGCATAATTTTTTGTCTACTGTGCTGGAGGTGCATAAGTGAGTGGATGGTGGGGTGTGTCTGTTAGATTTGCATGAGTGTTTGACTCTGGGGAGTAAGGTTGAGCTATTTGCTCATAAAGTATTTTTGGTGGCAAAGAGATGCATTTTGTTGAAATGGGTGGGGGAGGATCCTCTCACGTTTGTTCTGTGGAGGATGCAAATGCACGTGTTGGTGCATATGGAAGTAATGTCTGCAGTACTGCTCGTGTGAAGAAGCATAAACAATTTGAAAATATTTGACTTCATGACGGCGAGAGCCATTACTCATGAATATTCAGTTGAGTTGGGGGAGGGGAGTTTATGCTCTTGGATCCTGTTTGACTGTTTTCTTTTTATTGTGCTTTGAACAGGATGATTGTATTTTTTCATATTATGTAAGTTTTGAGAGCTGGAAAATTTAATAAAAATGACTTAAACATAATGCCTTTCCTTAGCAGAACTCCAGTCCAGTCCCTTTACTCTCGGGTTGCGCAACCCTTCCAGCAGCTTGGAGGCTGAGCCCATCATCGTTTTTATGATGGTGTGGTATAAATACCACTGGCACCACCCCTAGGCACCAGTATTCTCAGCCTACAAGCAGCTGGAGGGTTCCCGTAAGCCAAGAGCTTACTGGAGTTTATGTATACCCCTTTATTTTCCTTTCTTTAATTTCTTTATTTTCCTTCTTGCTCTAGTTGGGGAGTTTGTCTCACTCCCGGGCGTTTAAACCTCTGGTGTCTGAAGACTTTCAATCTCGCTCTCTTCCCCCCCCCCCCCTCCGGTCCTCTTCCCGGAGCCCTTGGCAAGGAGGGGGTTTACCTCAGCAGCGGGGAGATTTGTGAGGTGGTTCTGCCGCAGGCACGGTCAGCAGGCTCCTCCACGGCCTCCCCTCCGTTTTCCTCCGTGTCGCGCTGAAGCCCCGATGGTGCGCTGAGCGCTAGAGACAGCTCCGTTCCACTGCCTTAAGCTCCCCAGCCTCGCGCTTTCAGTTGCTGTTTCTGCAGAGCGCTAGAGGCGGCGTCGGGGGAGCGTTCTATTCTCCTCAGCGTGGGGAATCCGGGGTCCGGCAGCGAGGACCTTTTCGCCAGCCGCAGACCCAGCTTCCACGTGGCTGCGGCCTACCACGTGGAGGCTTTCAGGAGGCACCGATCCAGCGTGAGGAGCGTCACACGGAGGAGCAGGACAACAAAATCGCAAGTATTCAGAGGCGGTTTTGCCTTATTAAGGGCCTGTTTTTGGTGGAAAGGATTAATATTTCTTTATCCCGATACAGAGTGCCGTTTTACTTCTGCCTTGGGGTTTAGGTTCCCCCCCACCCCTCCCCTCCCGTCGGGTTGGAAGTTTTATTTCCCGTGGCACTACTGTTTATTTTTTTTTTCATTTGTCTTCATTTGTTTTCATTTATATTCATTTGTTTCAATTTTTAGGTTTGCCTTGGGGCTTTTCCTCTAGGGAGGCCCCCCCCCCCCAAAAAAAAAAGAGAGAGAGGGGAGGGAGGATGACGGGCAAATTACGGTGCCTGTCCTGCGGCACACGTAGAATTGCTGATTCAGAAGCCGGTATCTGCAAGTTTTGTGCGGCAGAGGCAGCTTCAGTGGAGCAGGAAATCCAATTGACCATGGTCCAGACTTCTCAGGGGTTGTGATAAGGAAGCTTATCATAGCTCAGGTAGGAGCTATAGAAAAGATGATGTGACTCTGAACAAGCAACCTGTCAGTTCTGGTAGAAGCAAGAAAACAGAGTTTTCACATAAAAGACTACCAGTCCCAGAATGCACCAGGTTTCCAGCAGCCATGAGAGGGGCTGAAGTGAGAAAATGTGTGTGCAATCAAGAGAGCTATGAGGTAATCCCTAAGCACTCATCTCAAAGGGCAGGGCCTGATTCAAGACAGCTGCGCTGTGTTAGGGAGCAGCACACATTAGAACAGGATAAGAATAGAGCTTTTTCTTCAGATAACAGCTTCAGGGAGAGTTTCAAGAACAGCTTCAGGAAGAGATACAGAGGGGAGAGCTTCAGCAACGGCTACAAGCACCAGTATCACCTGGAGAAACAGAAGCCAAGCCAAGCAGATAGAGAGAGAAGGAAACTCTCTGGAAGGAAGAGAAGAAAGGCCATTGGAAGGTCTGGGAGATTCCAAGGCAGTACTCATACTGGGAGGTATTCCAAAAGCCATCAGAGTCCATTGGACTGGTTTCAGCCAGAGGAATGGATTGGCAGAGATAGGAATCACCAGTGGCTACCTGGAAGAGAGAAGACTGCATGTGGAAGGGACTTTCAGACCAAGGCCAGAAGGTATGTGAGAGGAGATCCAGTGTCCAGGGATCAAGATTGGAAGGCTGGACATCAGAATTGGATTACATATTGGCCAGGCTATACAGAAAGGAATAATGATAGCAGGAGAGGCTCAGGTATGAACACTGATCCAGACCCTATCTATAATAGAGAATGGCAGCAAGGGAATGAGCATTCTCATGATAGTGCCTTAATGAAAGACTCGTCTGTGCCAATGTATGATAATGACCCTATGCTGATTGATACAGCAGATGAAAGTACAGTTTATATGGACTGTTCTCTATCTAAATGCTATTGCTAGCTTTCTCTGAACAAACACATCAGCCATCACAAAGAAACCTAACTTTGTTCTTTATTTCCACTGCAAACAGCTCTTAAAGCAGGATTTGGGCTCACACAGTAGCAGCCAGCCAGCTAAAGGCTTTCAGCTGGTCCATTGATAGTAATTAGGGCTGCACCTGATTGTGTGGGTGAGCAAGGGAGAATCACTGCTGAGATCTGCGTGGAAAATAAGCAGAAGTTAACCTAACCAGCAAAGTTTATTCTTTTCTTTGTGCCTTTGTATTTGGTAATTTGCTAAGAAAACATTAGCTAATTGCCTGACAAGCTGAAGGTTGTTTCTGGTTTACTTTGTGACTTTTTGTTATCCATATTTAAACACTGCAAGCAAGTAACCTCATTTATAGTGCTATCAAGCATACATGTGCTGGGTGAATTAAACCCCATCAATAAAAGAAGTATTTTATTGATCTTACCACTTGGTTTCACAACTCAAATTATTGTCATCAGCTGTGTTTGGGAGTGAATGAACTACAATACCCACAATACCTTGCAAGAATCATATGAATATATGCATCGTCAAGATTGTGTAAGTTCTCACCCTAGGCAGCCGTCTGACAGGGTCTCAAGGTCCCCGGGAAGGGGGAGGGGATTCTTCCTCCTCTCCTCCTCCTTCTACCTCAGATTTACCAGTCCCCCCACCCCAGTCACTTCCCCCTGCTTCCAGCGGGGCAGAGGGAGGCTGGGGACACTTTTCTCCAGAATTTGTCCTGCTGTTGCACAAAGCCTATTGTATGCGTCAACAAGGACTCGTGGAGACTTCGCTGGGGAAGGAAGGGGGCCGGGCTGGCCCAGGGAAGACAAGCTCCCAGGACCCCGGAGCTCCTCCCAAGCGCTCAAGGCTAATGAGCGAGGAACCCCTCACGTCTCTATCACTGATTACTCCGGAGGAGGAGGAATCAGACAGGGAAGTGGGGGAGGAAGAGGAAGAGCTTGAGGAGGGAGAGATCCCAGAGGAAGATAAATCCCGAATAGTTAGGGTATTTCGTCGAGAGGAGCTCCCAGCTTTAATAAATGAGTCACTGAAGGTACTCAATATGGCCTCGGACATTCCTGCAGAGGAGGAAGCGTTAGAGGATCCTTTGATCCAAGCCATCAGGAAATCTCAGAAAGTGTTCCCGGTCCAAAAGGTGGTACGCCAGATGATCCAGGAAGAGTGGAACCAACCGGAGTCGAATTTACGGGGAGTCCGGGCCATGGCCCGTTTGTACCCTCTACCGGAGCCTGACCAAGGACCTGCTGAAGTCTCCTAGGGTAGACGCGGCGGTGTCTGCAGTGACTAAGAAGACGACCATCCCAGTCGAGGGCAGCGCAGCTCTTAGAGACAGTCAGGATAGAAAGCTGGACACACTACTAAAGCAAGCCTTTGATGTTAGTGCCCTCGCCCTGCAGGCCTCCGTCTCAGGAGCGTGGGTGGCAAGAGCCTGTTTGAGATGGGCTCAACAGCTTCAGTTAGCCGACGGTGCGGCTGCCGACGCGCAGACTAGTGCTGCTCGGTTAGAGTCAGGTTCCGCCTTTCTAGCAGATAGCCAGTACGATCTTATTAGGACTCTAGCAAAGAACATGGCCTCGGTGGTAGCAGCCAGGAGATATTTGTGGCTGCGCAATTGGGCGGCAGACACCTCCTCAAAAGCTCACCTGAGCCGCCTCCTCTTCAAGGGGAAGCTGCTATTTGGTGAAGACCTGGATAAGTTGGTTAAAGACCTGGGCGAGTCTAAGGGAGGTAGGCTCCCGGAAGATAGGCCTAAACAAGCCCGCCCGTTGGCTCCGACTCGCAGTCAACCTAGGGATTTTCGTAGGTTCCGGTCTGCCAGACCGAACTTTTTTCCTAGGGGTCGCCCCCCTCCTAGAGGGCAAGGCTTCCGAGGGTTTCGAGGGGCCGGAAGAGGATTTGGCGCCCCCTCCTCCTCCTCAGGCCCTAGGAAGCCACAATGAAACGTTGGGGGTCCAGGGGAAAGACCTGCTGGTGGGGGGTCGGTTAAGGCAGTTCCTTCCAGCCTGGGCCCGAGTCACATCGGATCGTTGGGTTCTGGAAGTGATCCGAGAGGGTTACGCTCTCGAATTCACAAGGCAAGTCCTCCCAGCCTTTATTCAGTCTCCCTGCGGCTCTCCAGAAAAGAGGGCAGCAGTAGAGGACACTCTTTCAAGGCTGATCGCACTTGCAGCAGTGGTGCCCGTTCCAAGAGACCAATATGGGTGCGGTCGATACTCAATCTATTTTGTGGTACCAAAGAAAGAAGGATCCTTTCGTCCAATCTTAGACCTAAAGCAAGTCAACCGCTGCCTCTCGGTCTCTCATTTTCGAATGGAAACCCTGAGATCAGTCATTGCAGCGGTGAGGCAAGGGGAGTTCCTGACATCCTTAGATTTGACGGAAGCATACTTGCATATTCCGGTCCGAAGTTCTCATCAGCAGTTTCTGAGATTTGCAGTATCGAGAGGTCATTTTCAGTTCCAGGCCCTTCCCTTTGGCCTAGCAACAGCCCCCAGGACATTCACCAAGGTGAAGGTAGTGGTGGCCGCGGCTCTTCGCAAGGAGGGAATTTTGGTTCATCCCTACCTAGACGACTGGCTGATTCGGGCAAAATCGGAATCTGAGAGTCGGGCAGCTACAGCCAGAGTGGTGGAATTCCTGGAGGACTTGGGTTGGGTCATCAATCGAGCAAAAAGCAGATTAATTCCCTCGCAGGAGATCGATTACCTCGGAGCGAGATTCGACATCAGGAGAGGAAGAGGTTTTTCTGTCAAATCAGAGGTTACGAGACCTGACAAACCTGGTCTCTCTATTCATATCAAGGCGGCTCCCCACCGCCTGGCATTACCTACAGCTCTTGGGCACCATGGCGGCGGCGATAGAGGTAGTACCGTGGGCCAAGGCGCATATGCGACCCCTGCAATGCACCTTACTGCGGTGTTGGTCCCCTCAGCATCATCCCTTATCCATGCAACTGCCCTGTCCTCTTCGGGTCAGGAGGACTCTCCTCTGGTGGAAATACCCAAGGAACCTGGGATGCGGGATGCCTCTCGAGTCTCCTCAATGGATTCAGCTGACGACGGATGCAAGTCTAGCAGGCTAGGGGGCCCATTGCGAAGGCCAGTTCGCACAGGGAAGCTGGACCCCGAGGGAGTCACGGTGGTCCATCAACAGACTAGAGCTGAGGGCAGTGTCATTGGCACTCAGAACTCTCGAGCGCTTGGTTCGGCAAAGGGCAGTCCGCGTTCTTTCGGACAACGTCACCACGGTAGCCTACATCAACCGCCAAGGGGGAACAAGCAGCCCCTCGCTGGAAAGGGAAGCGGACAACCTCTTACAGTGGGCCGAAGCCCATCTCTTGGACCTGTCAGCACAGCACGTGGCCGGGACAGAGAATGTGACGGCCGATTACCTCAGCAGGTACAAGATAGACCACGGAGAGTGGGAGCTGGCACAGGACGTGTTCGACCAAATGGTAGCCCTGTGGGGGGGCGCCGATCATGGACCTTATGGCACGCTACGAATCATCCAAAGCAAGCCGGTTTTTCAGTCGAAGAAAGGAAAGGATGTCAGAAGGCTTGGATGCCCTGGTCCAGAAGTGGCCGTCGGAAGGTCTCCTGTATGTGTTCCTGCCTTGGGCCCCCTTAGGGAGGGTTCTAAGGCGAATAGAGGCCCACCAGGGTCTTGTAATACTCATAGCTCCGGATTGGCCTCGTCGTCCATGGTATGCAGACCTGGTGAGGCTAACTACGCATCGCCCCTGGAGGCTCCCCGACAGAAAAGATTTGCTACGGCAGGGTCCAGTTCTCATGCCCCACGTGCATCGATTCTCGCTTACGGCCTGGCTATTGAGAGGGCGCGGCTCGTGAAGCGAGGCTACTCGAGTTCGGTAATTTCAACCCTGCTGAACGCACGGAAACGTTCGACCTGCCTCTCCTATATCAGAGTGTGGTGCATATTTGAGGCATGGTGCGCGGAACACCAGAAGAAACCCTTGGAGGCACTGTTCCCTCTAAGCTGTGCACGTGTGCGCACGCACACACCTCGCTGAGCGAGCGCACATACTTTACAACAGAGCGCACAAAAATTACGGCTCTGATTCTGATAGAAAACAACACAGACATCTTAAAATTTAAAAGTTATGATTGTAATTACTAGAAATTTCCCACTTCATTTAGTAATCGTCTATTTTCATTTAATTAGATTAAAATTAATGTGGTGTACATACTGTATTCTGACGTGTAGTCAAATTTTAAAGTATATAACTCCGAGTGTCATTATGTACCGCACAAAAATGTAACCTTCCTTGAAAAGCTGCACACAGCTCATATTTTATGCGCACACAGCCTACAGAAAATTAGAGGGAACATTGCTTGGAGGCCTCGGTCCCGGAGGTGTTAGAATTTCTGCAAGCAGGCTTCGAGAAAGGCTTAGCTCACAGCTCGTTGCGAGTTCAGCTAGCAGTCTTTTCTTGCTATAGGGGAAAGATCCGGGGCAAGTCTCTAGGGGAACACCCGGATGTGGGTAGGTTCCTGAGAGCGGTCAACCACTTACAGCCCCAGCGAAGATCAGTTATCCCCCCTTGGGACCTAAACCTGGTATTGGAGTCCTTAACCAAGGAGCCCTTCGAACCAGCAAGGAGCTCCTCCCTAAAGGACTTGACCCTGAAGACAGTATTTTTGGTAGCTATCTGTTTGGCTAGACGTGTCTCGGAGCTTCAAGCTCTATCCTCACGACCTCCCTTTCTGTCGTTCTTCAAGGATAAGGTAGTCTTGCGGACGGTCCCTTCATTCCTACCCAAGGTCTCCTCCCCTTTTCATATGAACCAAACAGTTTCGCTCCCGTCCTTCGCGGGAGAAGCGCAAGAAGGGGAGAGTGCCAAACTGCGACTCCTGGATTTACATAGACTGCTGAGGTGCTACCTTTCGCGAACAGCGTCGTTCCGCAGGTCCGAGAGGCTATTTGTTCAATTTGGAGGGCCGCACAAGGGGGAAGCAGCGGCCAAAGCTTCCATTTCTAGGTGGATCAAGGAGACTATTGCCTCCGCCTATATACTCAAAGGGAGGCAGGTCCCAGTAGGCCTTCGCGCACATTCAACCCGAGCGCAGTTGGCTTCCTGGGCAGAGACTAGCTTGGTCCCACCGCAGGACATTTGTAAAGCGGCTACCTGGTCCTCGCTACATACCTTTGCCAAGCACTACAGACTCGATGTCCAGAGAAAAGAGGATTCCAGGTTTGCGAATGCAGTACTTCGGTCCGGGATGGCGAACCCCGCCCAGGGTTGAACTGCTCTGTTACATCCCGAGAGTAAGGGGACTGGACTGGAGTTCTGCTAAGGAAAGAGTAATTAGTCCTTACCTGCTAATTAGTGTTCCTGAAGGAACTCCAGTCCAGTCCCTGATCTCGCCCAGGTTCAGTTTCTAGTGCTCAGAATGGAATAACGGACCGAAGCCAGTGAGCGGAGCGGAGCGGAAGTGAGGTATCCCATTCTGAGGAGCCCCTACAGCGGGGTTACACGCTAGGGAGATACGATAGGGAGGGGGTATAAGCTGGGTCGGCCTCAGGTAAACCTTCTCCTGCCTAATCCCCGCTCCTCCCTCACCACTGTTTTTATTTTCCTTCAAAAAAAAAAAAAATGTTTGTTTTTGGTTTTCTTAGTTGTTTGGTTATATTTGTGTTCTTAAGCGGATACCTGTCAGGACTGCTTTTTCATCAGAGAATACTGGTGCCCTAGGGGTGGTGCCAGTGGAATTTATACCACACCATCATCAAAACGATGATGGGCTCAGCCTCCAAGCTGCTGGAAGGGTTGCGCAACCCGAGAGTAAAGGGACTGGACTGGAATTCCTTCAGGAACACTAATTAGCAGGTAAGGACTAATTACTCTTTCCTTGAGTCCTGCTAGATCAGACACTTCCCTGTGATCTGTTTATGATCCGCTGTATTCTCTGCAAGCCTGTAACCCTCTTCACAGACCTTCTATCCAAAGACTATTCTGTTCATAGTTCCGTTCCTCGGGGGTTTTTAACCATCGCTTGAGTATGAAGTCCAGAGTGTGCCTCTAGCTGTAACGGTGATAATAGGAGGATGAGGTCATAAGAAACCTCTGGATTTTTCTTCTGTCTCATCTCTGTTGGTAGGGGAACACAACCCACTTGTCTTGTCTGAATTGGTCAATCAGACTTAAGGAAAGGCTATTTATCTGGTAAGTAAAGTGTCACCATATGTACCACAAGGGCCTCCATACAGCTGTGTGTGTTAAATGAACAGTGGAGCCCAGGATGGCAAGAGGACACAGCCTGATGTATAGCCATTCGCCACCACTTCTTGATGCACTATCTCTCTACAGGGGAGGAGAGAGGTATCTGGATCGAGGAGAGTCGCTGGTGCCTGTGCAGAGTTTTGCATAGCAAGTAGAGAATTCTTTGCAAATTCCGTGTTGCACAGTTACATAGAATTCCCCCAGGAGTAATTAAGGCAGGCCTTGACAGATTTTCTTGGAATCTAGAAGCCTGCTTAAATCATTGGGAGCCAGCTGCCATGCCCTAGGTTGCAATGCCACCCCCTCCCCCAAAGGTGTATCACAGCTCCTTTTTTAGGGCCTGATTTAATGTTTTCCCATCTTCTATGAGAAAAGAAAAGACTTAATTAGGCCCTTAATCATTAAGGGTCATCAGTAAGTTGCTGACAGAATGCTTGGGGGGGAAGGAGGAGAGACAGGAGAAAAAGGGTGTTCTGTGGGAACTGTGCAATGGAATGTTAAGGCTTAATGTGCCATTTCACAGTGCCAACAGAAATGCTTCTCCTGTCCCACCCACACCCCACTCAATGAGAACGCTGTCAGCTTATTGGTGACCCTTTATAGCTGCACCTGATGAAACTTGTTTTGTTTTGCTTCATGGATCACCATGGCCTGGTAAATACCTGAAGCAAAAGAAATCACTTTATAACCCTGCTCACTGCCTTCACCCAGTCATTGTCTCTCTCTCTCTTCTCCATGGCCACCCCTTCCAGCCTTCACCCAAGCTCTCTCTCTTACCTCTCTAGCCTTCATCTGGGTATCTCTCTATCTCCAGGAACAAGCAGGAATGAGTCTTCACATATGGGTATCGTCGGTACCGACGGAGCCTGCGCGGGAACGCTCCCCAGCGTCCTTAAAGAAAGCTTTTGGGAGCATCCCACATCGCCTGCGCGCTGCCTTCCCGCCTTTCCTAACTGCCTCTCTCCAGTTCTTCTTTTCCGTGGAGCCAGCAGGTCGTGTTTCCTGTCACCGCTGAAGAATTTCTAATTTTCTTTTATTTTTCTTTAGTCGCGTGTCTGCCTTCTCGATTCCGCACCGGTACTACCGGTTCTTTTTCTTTCTTTTAAAAAACAAAACAAAAAAAATTCTACTTTTTCAATGCATTTTTCTTCTGGGGCCTTAGGCCTGCAGAGATATTTTTCCCTCATGGAAAAACCCGCCTCCGGGTTTAAAAAATGCACAAAGTGCAGTAGCACTATTTCTGTCACAGACACCCATGACTGGTGTCTAAAATGTTTAGGTCCTGACCACTCCATTGCGGATTGTGAGTCCTGTTCTATGATGTCCAAATGAGGGTTACAGAATCGGGCAGCTAAGCTCAGTACCCTGTTTCCCTCCGATGCAGCTTCCGTGGCATCGAAGTCTTCCAGGGCTGCTTCTTCATTCCATGGATCTCAGGTAACCAAACTTAAATCTGGCCGGTTCTCAAAGAGTTCATCTCCCTCTTATTATCGAGATGCCCCCGGGCTTACTCTTGAGGATACCACACCGGCAAAATTACCCCGGCGGGAGGCTCCGGCTTCCAAAGCACTACCTATGGGGTCACAGGTTGACATCGATGGCTTGGCCTCGACCGATCACCTGTTACAATGTTCTGGGGTACCGGCAGTTTCTACCGGTACCGATATCCAGACATTGGTGGCGTCGATGGATCAGAATATTCTGACCATGCAGCGTGCCATCACGGCAGTCATTCAAGCTGCAACGCCTACGGTACCGCAACAAACCCCGTTGTCAGTACCCGTACCGATTCCGGTACCGCTTGCATCGACATCAGCATCGACGGCAGCGGTACGCTATCCAGTGTCTATCAGTACCGGCCCGGTACCGATTACTCCAGACAGTTGATACTTGGATTCTTCTGAAGACTCTGACTCTTCAGAGGCCTCAATTGAAGCATCGGGGATCCTTCCTCAGGAACCCTCTTCTCCAAAAAGGAGAATGTCTCCTCCTGAAGACTTGTCTTTTCAGGACTTTATTAGGGAGGTGGCCAAAGGCCTGTCCATCTCAGTAACCTCTCAGACTGAACTTAGAGCCAAAAAATTAGATATCCTACAATATCCTAAGGCTCCTAAAGAGGCAGCCACCTTACCAATACATGAGATTCTTTATGAACACGTGTTGGGCATATGGGAGACTCCTCTTTCCACCTCCCCTCATTCCAGAAGGTTGGACACCATGTATCGTGTTCCTCCTTGTCCTGGATTTCATAAGACTCAGCTTCCTCACCACTCCATTGTGGTAGAGTCTGCTATGAAAAAGATCAAGAGTACAAAAAGGCACTCCTCTGCTCCTCCAGGAAGAGAATGCAGAACCCTAGATGCCTTTGGCAGGAAAATCTTCCAGGCCAGTATGCTTGTAGCCAGAATCAACTCCTATAGTCTCTATATGGGGATGTTTCTAAAAGAAGTTACAGATCATCTGCAAACCTTATCTCCTTTTATGTCAGAAGATAAGAGAAGAATATATCACCTGGCTTAAACAGGCACAGGATGTATCCAAGTTTTCCAACCGTGCAGCCTTTGACTCTTTTGAGGGGGCCAGTAGAGCCTCGGCTATTGCCATAGGTGCACGCAGAGTTGCTTGGTTGCAAGCCTCTGATTTGGAATCCTGGGTACAGGATGGTCTAGGTAACCTTCCCTGTACAGGCGAAAACCTGTTTGGCAAAGATTGGCAAGCAAAGGCCAACCAGATGGATGCTGAAAATTCTGCTTTAGATAGACTTTCAAAGTCTACTACTGCTCCTTTCAAAAAGAGGTTGTTCAAAAAGGGATCTTTCCCAAAGAAAGGGAAATTTTCTTCTTATGGTCAGGCCTCTTCTCAAGGTCGTTTTGCTACAAAGAGGCAGCAACAACCAAAACAGGCCAAAACCCAGGCTGCGAGGACTGCTACGGTCCAACAACCTCAGCCTCCTCAGGGCCTTTGACTTTCCACTAGAGAACTTAGCCTTTCTGGCTCTAGAACATCCAGAGCCCCTCACCATCCCAGGAAGGTTAGCTCACTTTGCTCCCAGATGGGAACAAATCACAGCAGAGCAGTGGACCCTCTCCATCATAAGGGAAGGGTACAAACTTCATTTCTTAAACCTTCCTCCTCACACCATGGTGAAACAGTTCAATTCTCCAACATCTCTCCTCAACCTTCTAGGTCAGGAGATTGCTACCCTTCTTGCCCAAGGGGCAATAGAAGTACCCCTTCTTCAACAGGGTTCAGGGTTCTACTCCCCCTATTTTCTCATCCCAAAGAAAACAGGGGGCTACAGACCCATATTAGATCTCAGAGAATTGAACAAGTTTCTATGCAAGGAGAAATTCAAGATGACTTCTCTCGGAACTCTCCTTCCATAACTCCAGAGTCAGGACTGGCTTTGTTCTCTAGATCTCAAGGATGCGTACACCCATGTTCTCATCCATCCAACACACAGAAGATTCCTTCGCTTCCTGTACCAAGGAAAGCACTACCAATACAAAGTGCTTCCTTTCGGTCTGGCCTCTGCTCCAAGAGTGTTCACAAAATGCATGGCAGTAGTAGCTGCATTCCTACGCACTCTAGGAATATTCGTATTCCCATATCTGGACGACTGGCTCATCCGAGCTCCATCCCAGTCAGAGGCCCAGACTTCTCTAGCCTGCACAAGGCATGTTCTTCAGTATCTGGGACTGGTAATCAACATTCCAAAATCCCATCTTACCCCTACTCAGTCTCTAGAGTTCATAGGGGCCTTACTGGATACCACAACTGCAAGGGCCTATCTTCCCCAGGCCCGTTGCCTACGCTTGGTGCAGTTAGCCTCCCAGATTCAGTTAAAATCCCATTTAACTGTTCAAGAGATGTTGCAACTCTTAGGCCACATGGCATCCACGGTGCATGTGGTTCCCTATGCTCGCCTTCACATGAGAGCAGCTCAATGGACCCTATCCACCCAATGGACCCAGGCATCAGGGTTGCCTGTCAGACAAAATAGCAACCTCCAGTCGCCTATTTTTGTCCCTCCACTGGTGGAAGTCCACTCATAATCTGTTGCTGGGGTCCCCCTTTCAACAAGTGTTACCCCAAGCAACCCTTACAACAGATGCCTCTCCAAAGGGTTGGGGGGCTCATCTACAAGATCTCTCGACCCAGGGCATCTGGTCTCTACAGGAGACATATCTTCATATCAACCTCTTAGAGCTCAGAGCAATCTTTCTGGCTCTCAGAGTCTTCCACACCCTGCTCAGCTACAAGACAGTCCTCATCCACACGGACAACCAGGTAGCTATGTTCTACGTGAACAAGCAGGGGGGAACTGGCTCTCTGTCGCTTTGCAACGAAGCTCTGAGATTGTGGGCCTTCGCCAGAGAGCATCAAATCCATCTCATGGTAGTATATCTTCCAGGAGTTCAAAACTCTTCGGCACAGACTCAGTCGAGTTCTGCTTCCGCACGAATGGTCCCTCCATGGGGACCAGATAGCCAGACGTTTTCGGATTTGGGGTACCCCAGACATAGACCTGTTTGCAAGTCCGTGGAATGCCAAACTTCCCCGGTTCTGTTCCAGGATTCCATGTCAGGGAGTTCAGGCCAGGGATGCCTTCCTCCTTCATTGGCAAGACTTCCTTTATGCCTTTCCACCTATTCCCCTAATCCCCAAGACTCTGTTCAAGCTTCAGAGAGACAAAGGGACTATGATCCTCATAGCACCACTTTGGCCACGCCAAGTGTGGTACCCTCTACTTCTGCATCTCTCTCAAGCTCCCTCCCTAGACCTGGGGTCTGCTCCAGATCTCCTCTCCCAGGAGGAGGAAACCTTGTGGCACCCAAATCCTCAGTCTCTTCATCTCAGGGCCTGGTTGCTGAAGGCCTAGACCTTCAAGATTTACAACTTTCTCAGCAAGTGAAGGATATCCTTCATGCTTCCAGAAAGCCTTCCACCAGACGTTCATATGCTTTTAAATGGAAAAGGTTTTCCATTTGGTGTGCAGAGAAAGGGTCTCAACCCTTTTGCAATACCTTTGCATTCTTTACTAGACTATTTGCTGCATTTATCCCATGCAGGCCTTAAAACAAATTCAGTCAGAGTCCATTTGAGTGCTATTGCAGCATCACTTAAGCCTCTCAATGGACAACCTATTTCCTCTCATCCTCTTATAGCAAGATTCATGAGAGGCCTTCTTTTGACTAAACCTCCCATTAGACCACCTCCAGTGGCCTGGGACTTGAATCTGGTTCTTGGCCAGCTTATGAAGCCACCCTTTGAACCCTTAGCCACTACCTCCTTAAAATTCCTTTCTTGAAAGGTAATTTTTCTCATTGCAGTCACCTCAGATCGCCGTATCAGTGAGCTGATACAAGGTTATATAAGGTTATACAAGGTTCCATCATGACAAGGTAATCCTCAGAACTAATCCACACTTTATGCCTAAAGTGGTCTCACCTTTTCATCTGAACCAGGAGGTCTTTTTACCTGTTTTTTTTCCAGGACCTCATGCATCAAGTGCAGAGAGGAATCTTCATACCCTGGATTGTAAAAGAGCACTTGCTTTCTACTTACACAGGACACAGCAACATAGAAAGTCCTCTCAACTTTTTGTTGCTTTTGATCCTTCTCATTTAGGACTTCCAGTCTCTAAGAGAACTCTGTCCAATTGGATTGCTCAGTGTATTTCCTTCGCCTACCAAAGTAAGAACCTTTCTCTGGAGGGCCATGTCACAGCTCCCAATGTGAGAGCCATGGCAACCTCTATGGCTCATCTAAACTCTGTGTCCATCGACCAAATCTGTCGAGCGGCCACTTGAACATCGGTTCATACCTTCACAGCCCATTACTGCTTAGCCAAGGACTCCCGCCGGGATGCCTTGTTTGGTCAGGCTGTTCTCAAACACCTGTTCCATACCTAATCAACTCCTACCCTCCATCCCTGAACTGGATGCCTGAGATTCATGGGTAGAGGTAGAGCCCTTCCCAGGGACTCACAATTTGGGTGATCTCCCAGGCATCTCTAGCTGGGGAGTCCCCATATGTGAAGACTCATTCCTGCTTGTTCCTGGAGATAGCACAGTTACTTACCTGTAACAGGTGATCTCTGGGAACAGCAGGAATAAGTCTTCACAACCCACCCACCTCCCCTAGGAGTTGTATCTCTCTATCTATCTTTCCTTTCCTTGCTCTCTCTCTTTGTCTCAGCTTTAAAACTCGAACTGGAGAGAGGCAGTTAGGAAAGGCGGGAAGGCAGCGCGCAGGTGCTGTGGGATGCTCCCAAAAGCTTTCTTTAAGGACGCTGGGGAGCGTTCCTGCGCAGGCTCCGTTGGTACCGACATTACCCATATGTGAAGACTTATTCCTGCTGTTCCCAGAGATCACCTGTTACAGGTAAGTAACTGTGCTTTCTCAGCATTCACCCACTCTCACTCACTATTTCTGTCAGCTTGATGTTTTGAGTCACAGTGAAAATGGCGTGCTGCAAACTTTACATCAGTGATTGGCTCTCTTCAAGCAGCTTGAGCGGAGCGGTGCAGTGCAGGAAGTTAAAGTAGATCAGTTAACCGACCAAGAGAGCTCTTTTTCATCGTACAAAAGCTCACTAGGGATACAACACAGCATGATGTCTTGTGGTGAAGAGCGCCCTCCTGAGGCAATGGAGACCGAGGAAAATCCTGAAGGGCAACAGGATTTACGCCAGATTGACAATACTGGAAGGAAAGAAAAACTCCTTTCTGCTGAGCTAAGAATGGATACCAGCCCAGGGGAGGAGTTGAGTAGTCCTGATTGGGCACACCCAGTGGTTGGAAGGGGCGTGCCTGGAAGAGAGCCTCGTTTTAAACCTGAGAATGACCCTGCTAGAGGGTGCGAAGAGAGCAAAGGGAGCAGAGAGTGCAGGAGGAGCAAAGAGAGCAGCAAAGGACTGAGCCGAAGTAGGCAGAGCAGTGCACAGAGCTGCACAAGGAACTCTGAGCAGAGGACCTCAGAGCAAAGGACCTGTGAGGACGAGCTGTGGAAAGACGTTTGGTATGTCAGCTGAGAGTGAGTCAGAGAGTGAATGGAAGACCAGGAAGCAGTGTGGCAGTACGTTTGACCCTGGTAATAAAAGAAGACCTGCAAGGATCTTTTCAAGGGCAGTAAATGAAAGTCCTGAGGAAAGTGGACGTAGCCCTGGATTAGACTCCTGGAAGAAGGCAGAGCCCTGGAAGAGGAAGCCTCCACGGCAGGCAAGTGAGAAAGAAAACTCATTCTTTGGAAGACAGTTGGGACCAGAGAGACACAGGAACCCTCACAGCTGGAAGACGTCTGAGCTACCTAGGACGAGAGGGGCTTGGCAAAAAGTAAGCAGTTTTCCTAGGAGTTACAAGAGTGAAGGTAAACTCAATTCTCCTATGTCTGAAGCCTTACTAAGAGAGCCTAAATGTTACCCTGACTTATTTAGCCTGAGAGGGGAGAAGGGAAACATTACTGACCAAGAGAGAAGCTTAATAGCTGCTGACAATTGCTTATCTAGCAACCAACAGGCTGAATTGCTTCTCCAAAGCTTTAAAGAGTTTCTAGATCTAAAAGCAGGCAGACAACCAGTACTGAATGAAGATACTAATTCTATACAGTCTGTAGAATTAATGCAAACTGATTCTGACTTACCTGACTGTAATAGTATGGGTTGTTCATTGTGTTGTATGGAAATACCAGAGTAAAGAAGCTTGTTGTGCCGTGTATGAGTAAAATACAACGGAGCTGTTTCTACTGCCATGCTTTGGAAACCTTAATTACTTGCACCTGAATTAAGCTCCCACTGTGAACGTAACAGTGCATGTAAAGAGGCTGCATTAAATGGGAATCACCTCTTGGGGCAGAGCTGAGTCAAACTCCCTAGAAGTAAAGCTGAAGTTAAAGCTGAATTCTACTTTAGTTGACTTTATTCCTAAGTTTATTCTGTTCATGTTAACGCACCAGTTTTTGTTCATGTGTATGAATTTGTGATGCGCTGGAAGAATCTCCCCAACAACAATAAAATACTTGCAAACAAGCCTTACCGTCTCTGGCGCACAACTACACTTATTTCGGAGTGAAAGGAGCACAAGAACTACATTACCCAGCATTACCAGGGAACAGTTTTTAACTCCATTCCTCATGAGGCAATAGGCCGCTCCTGTCTTTTAGCCCTAAGGCAGGGCAGGGGCGTCGCAGTCTAGTACATAGATCCTCAAGCATTTGCAAACCGCATAACCAGCAAACGCAGGAATCTTGCATTCAACCTCTCCCACACAACGACCAACCTAACAACTTCTGATCATACCTGGGATAGCTTCTCAATTCCATCAGTGCTCCAGATCAAACAAATTGTGGACACCTTGAACACAACTACCTCATCGGCCGACCCATGCCCAGTCAGATGGATCAAAGCTTCAAAGGAACATCTGAGCTAGCACCCACAGAAGTTGTGGAGCTATCCCTACAACAAGGCTACATGCTTCCCTCAAGCAAGCACTGATATGTCCAGTCCTCAAAAACGCCATCCTAAATCTGATGGTGGAAAATTTCTATACAGAAAGGCAGAACAAAGTAGCACACCTCATACATTGAAAACTCTGCAAACACTGCAACATCACTCTGCCTGAAAAGCACCGAGATCATGACCCTAAGAGAATTGCAGAGAATGAAGAGGTGGTGATTGCCTGAGACATTCCCATTCCAACTGATAAGAAACTGGATGCGAGGAAACCTGACATAATGATAAAGGAGAAAACACCAGAATGGCATTGATAACAGAAGTGTCCGTTCCAAGTGATTATTATGTGAATTGCGTGGACTGGCAGAAGATCCGGACTTACCAAGAAATGCAGTCGGAGACCAAGAAAATCTGGCAAAAAGATACAGAAATATTTCCCATCATATTGGAAGCCACATTTCCAAGCACATCTTGACAAACTACCCATACATGTTAACTCATGCGAACTCCAGAAGGAAGCTCTCTTTGACATGATGCAAGTACTATGCCAAGCATTAGTAGTAAATTTGAGAGACTGAGATCATACTTCACATACCCCGGTTTAGAAATAAGTTTCATGACTGTCATGGTATATGCAAAAGTAACCCATTTGGAGAAACTACCCCAAAGCAACCTTTCTCAGAGTACTAACAGCATAATAGCCTCACATATGGATGACATCACTGACTGAGTCTTCCATGGAGGTCAGTTCCCTGTTTCTAAAAGCTTCTGGAGTTGGTCCTATGCTCAATGCCATTTTCTTCCTGTTGCCTCTGTGCAGGGTTACCTCAGTTTTCTGTTTCCACAGAGCCCTTTGATCATGCTTACCTGCGCTCAAGACATGTTTGTGTTTTTTTTTTTTTTTTCTTTTTTGCATTTGGACTATATTTTGCTGTGATTTTTTTTTCTTGCAGTTTTCCTCTGCTGCCATGCAGCAGTCTGTAGGACTACTGCATAAAGCTGCTCTTGCTGGGAAGGATTCTGCAATTTTAAGTATTTACCTGCTGGTAATTTCTCAGACTCTCGGGTTAAAAGGAACTCTTTGGATTTAAACTGATAACAATCTCTGTCTATTTTAAAGTTCTGTGTTTTTTAAAGTCACACAAGGCACTCTTTTAGCAAGCCAGCTAATGGGTGATTTCAATTATTCCAGTATCGACGGGATCAATGTCACAACAGGACATGCTAGGGAGATAGTTTCTAGATGAAATAAATGACTGCTGCTTGGAGTGGCTGTTTATAAACCCACAAGAGGGAAAGTTATTTTGCACCTAGTCCTTAGTGCAGGGGTTTTCATCCCAGTCCTCAGGGAACCCTAGGCCAGTCAGGTTTTCAGGATTCTCAGAATGAATATGCATGAGAAAGATTTACATGTTTTGCCTTCAATGTATGCAAATCTATCTTATGAATATTCATTGTGGGAATCCTGAAAACCTGACTGGCCTAGGGTTCCTCGAGGACTGGGTTGAAAACCTATGCCTTAGTGGAACACATGTTCTGTTGCAAGAGATAGGGGTGTTGGGACCACTTGGCAATAGTGATCATAGCATAGTCATATTTGGTTTAATAAATGGAGGGAGGACGGCAGGGAAATCCACAGTACTACCTTCTAACTGTAAAAAGGGAGACTATGATAAAATGTGGAAAATAGTTAAGAAAAAACTAAAAGGAGCAGCTGCAAAGGTCAAAGATTTAAATCAAGCATAGGCATTGTTTAAAAATACTATATTGGAAGCCCAGACCAGATGTATTCCATGCTTTAAGAAAAGTGGAAGGAAGGCCCAAAAACTGCCAGCATGGTTTAAAGGTAAGGTCAGAGAGACTGTTGTAGCAAAAAAACAAAACAAAAACAACCATCTTTCAGTAAATGGGGAAAAACAAGCCAAATGACAAAAACAGGAAACAAGCTCAGGCAAGTTAAATGCAAGGCATTGATAAGGCAGGCAAATTGAGAATTTTAAAAAAAGCTTACCGTGGAAGCAAAAACGCATAATAAAAAACATTTTTCAAGTACATTTATAGCAAAAAAAAAAAAAAAAAAGCCCTGTGAGTTAGTTGCACTTCTAGATGATAGAGGGGAAAATGGGCCCTAATGGAGGACAAGGCCATAGTGGAGAAACTGAATGAATTATTTGCTTCAGTCTTTACTGAAGAAGGTGAAGGGTGGTTTCCCATGCCCGAAATGGTATTTAAAGGTGATGTATCAGAAGAATTGAAGGAAATTTTTATAAACCAGGAAGATGTAGTACAACTATTTTGATAAGCTGAAGAGTAGCAAATCACCTGGATCAGCTGGTATATATCAAAGGGTGGTTAAAGAAAAAATATGAGATTGCAGACCTACTATTAGTAATCTGTGATCTATCATTAAAATCATCTGTAGTACCTGAAGAGTGGCGAATGGCCAATGTAGCGCCAATTTTTAAAAAGGGTTCCAGGGGGTGATCCAGGAAACTACAGACTGATGAGCCTGATGTCTGTACCAGGCAAAATGGTAGAAACCATTATAAAGAAAAATATTACTGAATAAATATATAGCCATGGGTTAATGAGAGAAAGCCAGCATGGATTTAGCCAAGGAAAGTTTTGTCTTTGTTTTTCTAATCTGTTATATTTTTTGAAGGTGTGAATAAACAGGTAGACAAAGGTGAGCTAGTCGATATAGTGTCCCTTATGAGACTTTTGGCAAAACTAAAGAGTCATAGGATAGGAGGCAGTGTACTATTGTATATCAGGAACTGGTTAAAAGATAGAAAGCAGAGAGTAGGGCTAAATGGCTACGGGATAGGTTTACCAAGCAGCGGTAGCGGCCTCCGTGCGATATCAATGGGGCCGCTGCTACCGCTGCTTTGTAAGTTTTTCAGTGGAGAAAGATGAATAGTGAGGTACCCTGGGGATCTGTGCTGGGTCAGCTGCTTTTTAACATCTTCATAAAAGACCTGGAAATGGGAATAACGAGTGAGGTGATCGAATTTGCAAATAACACAAAATTATTCAAAGTTATTAAAACACAAGAGGATTGTGAAAAATTGCAAGAAGCCCTTTATTTTATCTTTATTTTATTTATTTAACAAGTTTTTTATACCGCCTTATCCTAAATGCAAAGCAGTTTACAATGAAACAACTAGAACTTTACATAGAACACGGGAGAAGAAATTGGATGGTAACAGGGTACATAACCAATGTAAGTATTACAGTCAGGGAGAATTACATTAAAATTTGTAATATGGGCATAATACAGCGCATTGCCGGTAATACAATATAACAGGGTTAAGGAGGAATGCTGTATCTGACATGTTCCATTTGGGAAGAAGGTTAGGAGGTGGGAGGAGATAGGGGAGTACATGATCTTTCGAGTCAGAAAAGTATCTGAGATCATGCCTATATTGTTCAGAAAAAAGAATGTTTTTATGGCTTTTCTGAAATTCCACAAGTCGTCAATAGCTCTTAAGTTCTCAGGGAGCACATTCCAGAGCGACAGCGCGTAGAGTTAGGACATCCTGTGACAAGTTACCTATTTTGTTTTTGTTTTTACCTTGGGGATGAGCAATACGTTTTTTTTGTTGGAGGATCGTCCAGCTCTTTTCTAGGTTCCTACTGATCAGAGGCTGAAGAGTGATTGGGGATAGTCGATGGATGATTTTAAAGATGATGAATAATGTTTTGTATTTGGATCCAGTAATTGTGGGTAGCTAGTGCAGTTGTTTCAGTTTTGGGGTTATTTGGGTGTTTACTGGTATACCTGAAATTATTCATGCAGTTGTATTCTGTAGTAATTGTAGAGGATAGGTGATGTGTTTTGGGGGGCCTTGGTAAATGGCATTGAAATAGTCCAGTATGAGCATTATCATGGCTTGGCAGACTGTATGAAATTTATTGCCATTAAGTAGAGGTTTGAGCTTTTGAATTATTCTCAATTTGTAGTAGGCTGATTTTTGTTTTGTTTGTGTGTCTGAACGTTTAGACCTTGATAAGTTGTGGAAGACTGGACATCCAAATAGCAGATGAAATTTTCTTTGCATTTGGCCACATTAATGCACTTGGGGAAGAACAACCCAAACTCTAGTTATATGATGCAAGGTTCCACATTATGAACCACCACCCAGGAAAGATTTAGGTGTCATTGTGGGTAATATGTTGAACCGCCTAGTGTGCAGTGGCGGCCAACAAAGCAAATAGAATGCTAGGAATCATAAGGAAAGGAATGGAAAATAAAACCAAGGATATTATAATGCTTCTGTATTGTTCCATGGTGCAATCACACTTTGAATATTGTGTGCAATTCTGGTCGCCATATCTTAGAAAGGATATTGCAGAATTAGAAAAGGTACAGAGAAGAGGCACCAAAATGGTAAAGGGGATAGAAGGATACCCCTTTGAGGAGAGACTTAAAAGGTTAAGGCTCTTCAATTTGGAAGAGATGTCTGTGGGGAGATATGATAGAGGTCTATAAATTAATGAATGAAGTGGAACAAGTAAATGTAGATCGGTTGTTTACTCCTTCATTGAGTGTTCCCTAGTCTTTCTACTTTTTGAAGCTACATTTAAGGCTAATAAGAGAATTTAGTAAAAAAGGATGTAGTAAAAGCTGTTGGTGTAACTGGGTTAGAATTTACTATCTTTTTACTAGAGTTCATCTGATTTCAGGAGCTGTCCCTTTAAGTTAATCGTCTCTATGGCACTTCACATTGCCCATTGAGGATCTCTCCCCCAGGACTGTACGGGGGAGAGTTCTGTGGCCCAAACCTGCACGCTTCAGTGTGTGCACGCTGGCAGCTTCCCTTCGGGCGGGAGCGTCGTCAGCTGCTAATTGCTGCGGCCGGCGGGGCAAGGTTCATCATGAAGGCTGCTTGCGGAAGCGCCGGGCAACATCATGATTAGAAGGCTTTTCTCTTTCGGGGGAACAGCAGTGTGTGCTTTCAGTTTTGGGCTCCACAGCAAAGGCCCTTAGGCTTGTATGGGGTTCTTGATGCGGTTGCCGCAGTGGAACTGTTTTGGCGCCAAGCGAGCCTGTCGGGGCTTGGCGCCATCTTCTCAGCACAGCTTGTGCCTCATGGCGGATGTTGCACTGGCCCACATGAGGACTGCGTACACCATCCAAAACAGATAAGAGAGCGTTTACTTTCTTTCATTTAATGGTGTGCTTCACAATGTTTGTTTTTGTGGGATACCTGCGGGTTTTAGCAGGGGAGATTAGGAGTTCTTTCATTTTATTCCTTTTTAGGTGATCTGGTGTTTCCCGCGCTTTTTGCAAGCGCGCGGCTGACTCTGCTTTCTTGCCGCGGCCGCAATCTCGGTTCTTTTGGAGAACCACCTGGTCTAACGGGTTACATTATTCCCACAGGTTTAATTTAATTTGATTTAATTTAATTTGCTTTAAGGGGTTGCCTTTTATTTTTAATAAGGTACGTTGAAAAAAAAAAGACGACAAAAGGAAAAGAGCTGGAGTATTTATTTGAAAACTAACTCCTTTGGAAGAGTGTGTTGCTAACCTTCTGAAGTCAGTTGGCTTTCTTTGTTCCCTGCAAAAAGCTAATGACTAAGTGAGTCAGCTTAACAATATGCTGCGGATACCTGTTTATATGGTAATGCTGACCTCATTTTGGTACAGGGGGTGTTCAGCGCATGGGGTTGCAATGCTGCTGATGTTGGATTTTTAAGAACATAAGAACATAAGATATGCCATACTGGGTCAGACCAAGGTCCATCAAGCCCAGTATTCTGTTTCCAACAGTGGCCAATCTAGGTCATATGTACCTAGCAGTTTCCCCAAGGGACACAGGTTCCACAATGCTTGTATTGGTTCAAGCATTGATATCCTGGGTCCCTTCTTAATAATGGTTTATGGACCTTTCCTCCAGGAACTTGTCCAAACCTTTTTTAAACCCAGCTACACTAACAGCCTTTACTACATCCTCCGGTAACAAATTCCAGAGTTTCATTACACGTTGAGTGAAAAAATATTTTCTTTTATTAGTCTTAAATAGTTTACCCTGTAGCTTCATTGCATGTCCCCTAGTCTTTCTATATTCTGATAACGTAAACAATCTATCTGCGTTTACCCGTTCCACTCCGTTCATTAATTTATAGACTTCTATCATATCTCCCCTCAGCCGTCTCTTTTCCAGGTTAAAGAGCCCTAACCTTTTTAGCCTTTCTTCATAGGAGTATCCTTCCATCCCCTTTACCATTTTGGTGGCTCTTCTCTGAACCTTTTCTAAAATCGCTATATCCTTTTTAAGATACGGCGACCAGAATTGCACACAATATTCAAGGTGCGGTCTCACCATGGAACGATATAGAGGCATTATAATATCTTTTGTTTTATTTTCCATTCCTTTCCTTATCATACCTAGCATTCTATTTGCTCTCTTGGCCGCTGCTGCACACTGGGCCAAGCGCACCAATTTATCAGGTTGCTACATTACCCTTTGGACTAGGGAGAAGGAGGCTTATTCTAGTTAAATTGTCCCTTATTTTATTGCGGGGACAAAAAAGAAAAGAAATACAGAACACGTTGGGTGAAGTTGCTACACCAATGTTCGGCAGAGGGTAATATGTCTTCCTATTTGCCGGGCAGAAATTACTCGGTCAGAGCAGATCTTCTTACATCCCAAAGCTAGAAGATGCAGTGTCAGCGGTTACAAAGCCAACGACTGCACCGGTGGAAGATAGCACGGTACTAAAGGCTGCGCAGGATGGAACGATCAATGGTTTGACACACTTCTTGGAAGCGAACGCTCTGTCATTGCAGGCTTCCCTTTGTGGAGCTGGGGTGGCAAGAGCGGGTCTCAGATGGCCTCAGCATTGGTGGCAGTCGACTCGCCGGCAGCAGGAAGAGATCAGAGAGCTCCATCTGGAGTTCGGCTTGGCGTATTTCGCAGACATACAGTACGACTTGCTTTGGGCTTTAGCTAACAGGATGGCTTCCGTAGGGGCCGCCCACAGATCTCTGTTCTTGAGGAAAGAGGTGGCCGATGGATCATCCAGGTTCAGTCTCAGCAAACTTCCATTTAAAGGGAACTGGTGATTTGGGGAAGACCTAGACAAGTTGGTAACTGATCTCGGGGAGCCCAAGGGTGGGCGACTCCTGGTGGATAGGCTGAAACACGGGAAGTTCGTACTGGCCTTTTAGGGCCAGTTAGGGATTTCCAGAGGTTTAGTACTTCTCGTTTGGGTGGTTCCCAAAGGGGGAAGGTTTGCTTCTCGGGCCCAGGGATTTCAAGGGTGTCGGGAAGCAAATAAAGTTTTCTCTGTGAAATCCGCAGCGGTGACTCGAAAACCACAATGAATGGAGCCGGGTCCCAGTAGAAAGTCTAATGATAGGCAGGCGACTAAGCGGAATTCTTTCTGCATGGACCCACGTTACTCCCGACCAGTGAGTGTTATAGATAATTTGCAAGAGTTAGGTGCTAAAAGTGGCGCGGCCTATGCAGGACTCATGCGTGGTGTCTCCCTACGGAGGTCAACGGGAAACCCTGGTGGTTCGCGTTACTTTAGGTCGGCTCTTACAAATGGGACCCTTTCTAGGTCCAAGATAGGGTGCAAGGCCCCCCTTTTTTTTTTTTTTTTTTTGAGACACCACGAAATAAAGGGAGTATAGCCCCACGCCATAGTCTGTAACCACCCTTTATTTTGTGGTGTCTCCAAAAAAAAAAAAGGCGTGGGCCTTGCACCCAATCTTGGACCTGGAAAGGGTCGATCGGTGTTCTTTTTCAGGTACCGCATTTCAGGATGGCAAATTTGCGGTCGGTCATTGTGGCGGTGTGACAGGGAGAGCACTTGTCTTCCCTCGACCTTATGGAAGCGTACTTGCACATTCCCTTCCGAGCAGCTCATCAAACGTTTTGGGGTTCACTCTGCCTTGGGGTCACTATCAATTCCAGGCATTGCCTTCGGTCTGGCAACAGCACCGCGAGCTTTCACCAAGATTATAGTGGTGGTAGAGATGACATTACGCAAGGAAGAAATTCTAATTCTTTCATATCTCGACGATTGCTTACTTAGAGCCAGTTCTGGGGCCGAGAGCGTTCAAGGGACAGACAAAGTGGTAAAGGTTTTTGCAGATTCTCGGCTAGGTGGTCAACCTGACCAAAAGCTGCTTAGTACCCTTCCAGGAGCTAGAGGATCGGGGGGTACGGTTTTGATGAACAGAGGAAAGGTGTTCCTACCGGACCGGCAACTTCAAGTGCTTCGTCAATTGGTGCGCAAGTTCAGGTCCACTATGGCTCTCGCACCGTGGACTTCTGTGCGCATGCTGGGAGCGATGGCAGCGACCCTGGAAGAGGTGCCTTGGGCCAGATTTCATATGTGGCCTTTACAGAGAGCACTGCTTTGCCGGGGGTCGCATCAGTCCAATTCGTTGACCAAATGGCCCCCTTGTTACCGCAAGGTCAGGCACTCTCTTCAGTGGGGGCTGTGTCCGAGCTCGCTGGAAGCCAGTTTGTTTGTTTGTTTATTTATTTTATTTTCATTCTCTTATATACCGCACTATTCTGCATCAGTGCGGTTTACATTGAACAAGCTGAAATTACATTGAACAGGGCATTATAACTTGGAGATAACTATTTTACAGGGAACATGGGCTATGGAGGGTTAAGTGGCTTGCCCAAGACCACAAGGAGCACCTGTGGGACTAGAAACCCCAGTCCTTCGGGCCCAAGGTTGCTGTCCTCTAGTGGGATTTGAACCCCCGACCTTCCGGCCTGAAGTACCTTGCCCCAACCACTAGGCCACTCCTCTACGCTCTGAAGCAGCTAGATGACTACCATTATTGATGGATGCAAGTCTTGCGGGATGGGGAATCCATTGCAGAGATTGGTTCGCGCAAGGCAAATGGTCCGTTCGAGAGGGCTCTTGGTCAATCGGCTGGCTGGAGTTGAGAGCAGTCTTTCGAACGCTTCAGGGGTTCAAGGCAAAAGGTGGAAGCTCGGGCTGTGCGAGTGTTGTCGGACAATTCTGCGGTGGTGTCCGATGTCAATCGACAGGGCGGCACAGGAAGTGCACCCATGGCAGAGGAAACGGACGCCCGGTTCTCTTGGGTAGAGCGTCGGCTGACAGTACTCTCGGCAGTGCACATTGCGGGGAAGGGCAATGTGATGTCTGATTTTCTCAGCAGGGTCCAGGTGGATGCCGGGGAGTGGTAGCTGCATCAGGACGTCTTTACACAGATAGTTCACCAATGGGGACCGCCACTCATGGATATAATGGCGACCTTCAGTCAGCAAAGTCAGTCGTTTCATCAGCAAGCGGCAAGGAAGAATATCGGAAGGCATAGTCGCACTGAGGCATCAGTAGCCGTCGATGGCTCTTCTTTATGTGTTCGCTCTGTGGATGTTAATAGGACGAGTGATTCAGCGGGTCGCGGCTCATCAAGGGAGAGTTCTATTGGTGGCATCACACTGGGCAAGGCGTCCGTGGTGCGCCGATCTTTCTCCTGTTTTCGACGGAAAGCCCTGGAGGTTGCCGGTGTCGGCACATCTGTTGGTTGCCTCAAGTGGATCGCTTCTCGCTTAGAGTTTGGCCATTGAAAGGGCGAGGCTAAAGAGTTATTTGGCTGCAGTCATTGCGACCTTGCTTAGAGCGTGAAAACAATCCACGCCTCATACATATGTCCGTGTATGCTCTATATTTGAGGACTGCTGTTTAGGACGGCAAGTTCGGGCGGCTACAGTTTCCGTTCCCTTGATCTTAAGCTTTCTGTAAGCCGGGTTTGATAAAGGTATTGCAGCCAGTTCCTTAAGAGTACAGCTGACAGCTCTCTCGTGCTATAGAGGCAAAGGTCCAAGGCATTGCTCTAGGCGTTCACGCTGACGTGTTGCGCTTCCTTACAGCACTCGTCAGTCTGCGTCCCTCGCGTAGAGTTGTGGTTCCACCATGGGATCGCAATTTGGTGTTAGGAGTGTTAGCCAAAGTTCCCTTTTGAGCCATTGCACTGGGCTTCGGTTAAGGATTTGTCCTTAAATGCCATATTTCTGGTTACCATCTGTTCGGCGAGGCGCATTGCGGAGTTGCAAGCGTTTTCATGTAGGGAACCGTTCTTGTCCTTTTCCAGAGAGAAGGTGGTGTTGCGACCAGTTCCGTTCTTTTTGCCTAAGGTTGTGTCTTCTTTTCACCTGAATCAAACGGTGTCTCTGCCAGTGCTCGGTTCACTGGAGGGGAGCGACTTGGACCGAAGTTTGTGCCGTTTTGGATGTAAAGCGCTTGTTGGGACAATACTTAAAGGTTTCGGAAGTCTCTTCCAAGTCAGACCGTCATTTCGTGATGTTCAGAGGCATCCAAAAAGGGGAAGCGGCGGCGAAGGTTTCCTTTTCCAGGTGGATTAGAGAGTCTATTGTATCAACATATCTGCTACAAGGTCATGCGGTTCCGACGGGCTTACGAGCTCATTCTATCAGAGCGCGAGTGACTTTCTGGGCGGATCAAAGATTGGTTCCGCCGGAGGAAATCTGTAGGGCGGCCACTTGGTTGTCCCTTCATACTTTCTGTAGGCACTACCGCCTCAATGTGGCAGCGGCGAATGATGTCTGTCTCGGGTCAGCAGTGTTACGAGGCGGCTGGAGAGGTCCCTCACAATGATTACTGCTCTGTTACATCCCAGAGGTGGAGGACTGAACTGGAGGATCGATAAGGAAATGGAAATTACACTTACCTGGTAATTGTAGTTCCTTGAGTGACGACAGTTCAGTCCTCATTCCCACCCGGGGTGCTATCATTGGCAGTGGATGGTCTGTTGGGAGAACGGAAAGGCTACCAGTAGGTATGTTTTGTGGGGTTGTCCTACTCTGAGTCTTTCTCTTTGTACCTGTTCATGCTTACTCTTTCTTCTTGCTTATGCTGCCTAGGGGGGGGGGGGGGGGTACAAGAAAGTGCTGCCTGGGGAAGAGGCAGGTTTACATAGTAATGGTTGAAGTTAAGTTAAAATTACAGTTCACATGTTATGTGTTGCTCCTTTGAGTCTGCTTTGTTAATAGTTCACTGGGGCTGATGGGAGAGACCAGCAGGCTATATCCAGTGATGTCACGATTTTGACATGCCCAGTCTCCAAGCTGCAGGAGGAGGTGCACAACCTAGAGGTGGAGGACTGAACTGTCGCCACTCAAGGAGCTATTCCATTTCTTATGTATTTCTTCCTAATTAGTTTTCTTTTTACCACGTTACTGCTGTAGGCCCCATTTAGGACTCTGATGCCTCAGCTGGGATTTCTTTTTCTTCAAAATCAAGGAGTTGTGGCTGTTTGTTTTCCCCCTAATATGTCCCAGAAATTTGTGAGTGGGTTAAAGTGCACCCAGTGTGGCAGGACCATGGACACTCACAGATGGTTCCTGTAGTGCCTGGGGCCCAACCATGAACCCTCTTGTATCTTGTGTTCACAGATGAGAGAGAGAGGCGTCAAGGGTTGAGACTAACAGGGCAGATGAGTTTCGTTTTTTTGTTCAGATAAGACTAGTCCATCAACTTTGGCATTGGTAGCATTTGTCCCTATGACCCATAGAGCTGTATTGAATGCTGGTGATACATGGACATCAAAGACTCTGCACCAGGAGAGTGGGACAAACACCAAAAAGAAAAAACAAATCCCACAAAAAAACCTTGCTCTTCCTATCTTTCTGTCTCTATCTCATTTCTATCTGTTCACAGTCGCTTTGATCTCCAGTCCAGTGGCAAACAGCCTAACTTTTGGCTATAAGTTTAGGAATATTTAGATTGCCTACATTCCTTGCATAGCCTTTAAATCAGATATCTGAGTGTGCCCTTAGTTTATATTAGGTCTACTGGCCAGGGATAGAGATGGAGCCTGGCATCTCTGGCACATTAACTTGGGTAGTTTGTTCCGTGCATATGGAGTGGCAAGGTGGAACACATGAAGTCTGGAGTTGGCAGTGGCAGAGAAGGGCACAGATAAAAGGGATCTGCCGGAGAAGTGGCATGCCAAAAGGGGGAGGGAATGCAGGTGTTAGGGAGTGATAAGAGGGGATAACATTGTAGTAGTAGATAGCAGAACAGAGTGATATAACAAGTCAAACATGTTGGTGACTCAACTATGTACACATAAGTGGGATCGACAAGCAACAGTCATTTATAAGCGTTCATAGTCAGTAGGTAGGAACTGGTGGAGAGGGATCATGACTACTGTAGGTTATGTCTCTGGGACCGGGTAGGTGTTTAAGTGGACCTGAAAGAGAGATTTTTAGACTCTTCCTGAAGGTGGTCAGATCAGAACATGAGGGATATAGGGAAAGCTAAGAGAGGAGCGGTAATGAGGCGTCTCAGAATGAATGCACTTGTAGGTCAATAGGAGAAGTTTGAGCTGGTTGCAGAAACAAGGGAGCCAGTGAGGTGCCTTGAGAAGAGGGGTTACCCGAGTGTAGTGACACTGGTGGAAGATTAGGCATGCTGCTGAGTTTTGAATGGATTGAGGGGAAGAGAGATAATCAATAGACTAGTGAGGAACAGATTACAATAGTCTAAACAGGAGGTGACTGGTGTGGATAAGGGTCTTGATAGTGCGCTCAGAAAGGAAAAGGCTAATTTTGCTGATGTTAGAGAAAACTAAAACCTAGCGTTCCATCTGTTGGATGTGTGCAGAGAAAGAAGCGTCAAAGATGACTCTAAGGTAAAGATACCAGGAGTTGAGAACGATGACACTGTTATCCACATACGCAGAGAAAAGAGGAAGAGGAAGGGGGAGGTGGATTTTAGGGGGAAGATCGGAGCACTGTCTTAGCTCTGTTAGGATTTCCCACTGCCATCTGAAATCTGACAGCAAGAGATTTCAGGTGCAGAGAGGTAAATTTGAGAGTCATTAGTGTAAAGATCATAATGAAAACCATGGGAGGAGATCAGGGTACCAAGGGATTGAGTATAGAGAGAAGAAATCTCAAGATGGAATCTTGAAAGTGGGATGACAGTGGAGGAAGAACTGCCAGAACATACTGTAGACTAAATAAGCAATGGGAGAGACAAAGAAAACCAAGACAGAACGGAGCCCCTAGATCCAAGTGAGAACAGGGTATCAAGGAGAAGGTGGCGATCAACAGTGTCAGAAGTAGCAGATAAGTCAAGAGGGATGAGAATTGGACACAAGCCCTTGGGTTTGGCTAGAAACAGGTCATTGGAGACTCTCTTGTAAGGACTGTTTCACTAGAGTATAGAGAACAAAAAACAGATTGTAGTGGATCCAGTATGGCTTGAGAGGAAAGTCTAGACAACATGGTGAACAGTATGTTCAAATAGTTCAAATGTTAAAAGGAAGAGGGAGATGGCCCAATAATTGGAAGGGCAGGTAGAATCCAGTAGAGTTTCTTGAGGAGTAGTGTAACTACAGCATACTTGAAGACAGCAGGAACAGTTACAGTGGGAAGTGATAGGGTGAGGATATGACATATCGAAGGATCAACAGCAGAGGCAATAGAGCTTAGTAGATGGATAGCAATGGGATCAGGGGAGCAGGTAATAAGTTTGGAGGAGAGATGCACTTTCCTCCTCAGTGACTTCGGAACAGAAAGAAAGAGTGACAGAAGTTGAAGGAAAGAATTTGAGAGTGAAAAGAGGCAAGGGAAAATGGAGGTGACCCAGTGGAGAATCAGAATGAATCTTGTGAATGTTATGGAAGTAGTCAACCAAAGTATGGGCAGAAAGTGAAGGAGGGGGTCAGGGTAGAGGTTCTTTGCAAAGAGATGGCAAGGGTCAGAGAAAAGAGTTTGTCAGATGGTCAACAAGCAAGGCGATCGAGGTGGTGGAGCACTGTCATTGGGCAAAAGAACATCTGCTTATTCTGTTGGCAGCCCACATAGCAGGCATCAACAAAGTTCAGGCCAATTTCTTGAGTTAGAATTTCATGGATCATAGTGAGTGGGAGCCAGGCCCACATACATTCCACCTTCATTGTGAGGAGGTGGGGCCTTCCCGTATTCAACTTGATAGGCCACCCGGGCAAATGTCAAAGTGGAGAACTTCTTTAGCCACAAGAAAGATCCACAGTTAGCAGTCTTGGATACCCTGCTTCAGGAAGGGTTCCTGTGTCTTCCCCTTATGGCCCCTGTGTCTTCCCCTTATGGCCCATGGTGAGCCATCTTTTTCACAGAATTCAATCTCACCAAGGCCTAGTGATTCTGGTGGTGCCAGATTGGCCACACAGGCCAATGGTATGTGTATCTCGAGCTTGTTGGCCGGCCCCCCTCTCTTGATTTGTCAGAGATGGACCTTCTGCAGTAAGGGCCCTGGTGAGGAGCAGACTGTTCAGGAAGGGCTACTCTGGAGCAGTAGTGAATACCCTGCTCCGAGCCTGGAGTCTCTACTTTGTGCCCTATGTGAGAATTTGACAAGACTTCAATAGCTGGTGTTCCTGCAGGCCAAGAAGATGAACATCTGTCATTTTGTCCTTATTGTATTCTGGTTTGGACCAAGGATTGGCACCAAATTCTCTCAAAGTTCAGGTTGTGGCCTTTCCATGCTGCAGGGCTGAATTCAGGAACTGTCCTTAGTGGCTCACCCTGACGTTTCCTGTTTCCTTAGAGGATTGAAGCAGATCACCTTCCAAAACATCTGGTCATTCCTCAGTGGAGTCTCTCTGGTGTTTGAAGGCTCTGAAAGGTTCTCCCCCCCCCCCTTTTGAGCCCATTCAAAAGTCCTCGCTCAAGGCTTTGACTCTAAAGATGTTTTTCTTGATGGCTGTTGCATCTGTAAGGTGGGTGTCTGAGTTTCAGCCTTGTCCTGCCAAGGAACCTTTTCTGGTTATCTCTATAGCATCAGTCTCCTTGCAGACTGTTCCGTGTTTTCTCCTAAAGGTGCCGTCGTCCTTTCATGTTTAGACTGTCATACTACCCTCCCTTTTACAAGGAAGATCTTCTGGCAGACCCTTCGCTGTGTCTGCTGAATGTGCAGAGGGCATTGATATATCTGGAGATTACTAATTCCTTCTATTGGTTGGACTGTCTCTTCATATTCTTTAGTAGCTTGAGGAAAGGACCGACTGTGGCCAAGTCCTTGATTGCCCACGAGATTAAGGAGGCTATTTGCTCAGCTTACCTTCTGAATGGAAAGCGTGTGCCAGAGAGAGTTGAAGCTCACTCCTCTAGGACACTTCCTCTTGGGTGAAATCTGCTTTTGTGTCCCTGGAGGACATCTGTAATGTGGCTCCCTAGATATGTCTGAAAACCTTTTGTAAAGCACTACAGGTTACATGTGCCGGAGTGGATGACACTGAGATGTGTAGATTCAATGTTTTATTGTAAACCGCACTGATCTTAAATAGCGCGGTATAAAAGAAAATGTAATAAATAAATAAATAAATAAATAATAAATAAATAAATAATTTGGCAGAGCAGTCCAGTCCAGAGAGTCATCTTCCTTCCATCCTGAGTCCTGATTGCTTGGGTACGTCCCACTCATTTGAACTGGTCTAACAGGATGAAAAGGAAAGAAATTTACATATCTAATTTTTCTTTCCTTGAATCCTGCTAGACCAGTCCAGGACCCGCCTGGAAGATTATACCTATAGGTTTGGAAGCCCTGCCGCCTCTTCATGGAGTAGTCTGTTTCTGATGCAGAATTGAATTTTCTGAAAGAGCCAAATAGTTTGTACATAGTTATGATAATTGTTTTCAATTTCCTTAGTTTCTCTGAGTTTTCTCTGAAATTTTCAGTTTGCTTACTGCTTGGGAAGTGTTCTACTGGCTTTTCTCATTGCTGCACTAGATGATATATCAAGTGGTGGGCATTAGTGAAAGCTGCTCAAATCTGCCTCCATGTGATATCTGGGGAGCATAACCAACTTTACTGGACTGATCTAGCAGGATTCAAGGAAAGAAAATGATCAGATATTATTTTCAAAGGAGAAAGTTGCATAACTTTTTTATTTTTAATTTTTTTTAATAAAATGTCTGGTTCAGTCTTTTTCAATTGAATCTTATTGTGACTGTCCAAGAACTATTCTGAATCTTCATTATACCTAATACCCTTTTATAATGCAGGCTGCAAAGAAAAAAAATGGACGAGGGACATTGAAGGATGGTATGCCACAATTAAGCAATTAGAAGAACATAAAAAAGAGAGAAGAACAAAAAAAAATTAGATATTATTTAAATATGGTGAAGGGGAGACTGAGAGTTGTGTTAAGACAATAAATTACTCTGGACTAAAAAGATGTACTAAGAGTTTTTTGTAGCAAAGCGAGCAAGGTAATTTTTTTTTTTTTAAATTACAGTTTGCCTGACCCTTCAGTTTTAAAGATAACAATAAAAGTTTAATTTATGGTGATATGGACATTCAGGCTAGATTTGCAGAGTTTTACCAGCAGCTATATTGAGCAAATGTGAACATAAAAAAAACCCTTAAGATATTCTGCTATCTTGCTATTCTGCTCACAGTCCTAGTGAAATGCTAACACCAGATGTGCAAGATAAGTTATATATTAGTATTAATGACACTTTAAACTTCCAGTGCAATAAGTTTCTACTTTACTAAATCCCCAGGGTTGAGTGGCATGATACCGTCTATAAAAGGTTTGCAGGAGTTTTTATTGGCCCACTAATTCAGTTTTTTTAATGCATGGATATAGGTTTGGCCAGTACCTTTCTGAGAATAGCTAGTATCACTAAGGAAGGGAAAGATAATATTGCCAGTGGTGCCTACAGGACAATCTCTCTCAATATGAATATTTTTAAAAATTGGAAAATGCTAGCAGTGAGACTGACATATCTGACTTGAGCAACTTTCAGTGATATCACTACTTGGTATATCATGTGGTGTGGCACTGAGAGAAGCCAAAGCTTCTGCCTCCAGAACAACTTCGTACAATAAAGATAAAGGAATAGTTGACTGACTATATACAGAATGCTCTTCATAGTATTTGCTTTTAGCTATATACAGAATGTGCTTCCTTTTGTAAAGGGCTGGAGGGGGTGGGTCCAAAGTGGAGAGTGAAGAGGTTGGTCTTGAGGAACTTGCAGAAAGTGGGGAGGTCTGTGGTGTTTCTTATGGGATTGGGGAGGGAATTCCAGGAAGAGAATGCATAGCTCAAAGGATCTGGCACATGCTTGTTGGGTGCTGCTTGTTATTGCCTGGGGGTGGTCAGGGTGTTCATAATGGAGGAAACTCGGTGGTCTGTTCATCTGGGGTGGTATGATAAAGGATAGATTTTCTCTCTCTACACTTGGTCCCTTGGTACACTTATTTCCTCTCACGGTTTTCAGTATCATCTTTATGCTGATGAATTTCAGATCTACCTTTCTGTGTCTGAAATCTCTCCAGGAATCCAGGCCCGGATCTCTGCCTGCTTATCCAACACTGCTGCTTGGGTGTCTCACCGCCATCTGAAACTGAATATGGTCAAAACTGAGCTCCTTATCTTTCCCCCTAAAACCACCTCCCCCTTTCCTCCCTTCTCTGTTTCTGTGGATAATACTACACTCCTCCCTGTTTCCTCAGCTCGCAACCTTGGGGTCATCTTTGACTCTAGTCTCTGCACACATCCAACAGACAGCTAAATCCTGTCGCTTCTTTCTCTATAACGTTGGCAAAATTTGTCCCTTTGTTTCTACACACACTACTAAGACACTTATTCACTCTTCAGTCACTTCCCTTCTGGACTATTGCAACCTCTTCCTTGCTGGCCTCCCTCTGAATCATCTCTCTCCTCTTCAATCTGTTCAAAACTCAGTTGCACAGCTAATCTTCCACCAGCCTCTACATCGGAGGTTCCCAACTCCAGTCCTGGAGGGCCAAACACCATTCAGGTTTTCAGGCTGTCCCTAATGAATATGTAAATAAATAAATAAATGCATGAGATTTATTTATTTATTGCATTCTTTTATATACCGTGCTATTCTGCATCAGTGCGGTTTACATTGAACAAACTGAAATTACACTGAACAGGGCATTATAACTTGGAGATAACTATTTTACAGGGAACATGGGCCATGGAGGGTTAAGTGGCTTGCCCAAGACCACAAGGAGCACCTGTGGGACTAGAAACCCTAGTCCTTCTGGCCCAAGGTTGCTGTCCTCTAGTGCGATTTGAACCCCCGACCTTCCGGCCTGAAGTACCTTGCCCCAACCACTAGGCCACTCCTCCACTTCATTTGAATACAATGGGGCAGTGCATGCAAATGCATCTCATGCATATTTATTAGGGACAGCCTGATAACCTGAATGGTGTTTGGCCCTCCAGGACTGGAGTTGAAAACCTCCTGCTCTACAAGCTCATATAACCTCTCTTCTCAAATCGCTTCACTGGCTCCCTATCTGTTTCCATATCCATTTCAGACTTCTACTGACCTAGAGATGTACTCATTCTGCTGCTCCTCACTACCTTTCCTCTCTTATCTCTCCCTACACCCCTCCTGGGGAACTCCACTCTTCTGGCAGATCCCTTCTATCTGTGCCCTTCTCTTCTACTGCCAACTCCAGACTTTAATCCTTCCACTTTGCTGTACGTTATGCCTGGAACAAACTACCTGAGTCTGTGCGTCAGGTTTCATCTCTGGCCCTTTTCAAATCCAGGCTGAAAACTCACCTCTTAGAGTCTGCTTTTGGATCCTGATCTGCTTGGTCTCCTATGTGTTTCCTTCTCACTCCCCTAAGTGTGTCCTTGTCCTCAGCTGTTATGTTGTCCGTCTTGACTAGATTGTAAGCTCTGATAAACAGGGGCCCATCTTTTACATGTGTCTTTACAGTGCTGTGTATGCCTAGTAGTGCCAGACAAATGACTAGTAGTAGTAGTTCGGGCAAGGCCTTGTTTTTACTGCAGTTCATGGGGATAAAATTGCTCAGGGCCTTATGGCTGTGTTGCAGAGGTGGACTAATCTCCATGACTTAATGGAGCATATGTGTTTGTTTAAAAAAAAAAAATCCAAAGAAATATGCCTTGGGTGAGTAGTGACATTTCTGGGAATAGTCATGCTTCATTCCCAGTGGGCACAGGTTGCTACGTCGTCCTTGGCAGTTGCAGCAAGATTGAGGGAAAAGGTGGCAGTTGGTCTCTGCCATTCATTCCTGATTGTCTGAGGTACCCCAAATTCATCCATGTCCTTGGTGGGGCTATTCAGTTGGTCCCCTACATTCAAGGAGAGATTTGGACCTTAGATCATTCTGAGGAGCCTGTCTTGTTTTCAGCCCACATTGTGTGTGGGGTGGGGGGGGGGGGATCCTCTCTCAAGGGTAAAGATTTTCTGTCCAAACTGGAGGTTCTTCTGGTTGCAGGGCTGGATCTTCCAGTTCTTGGTCAGCTGTGGTGGTCTATTATGGTCCAGTTGTTATCTAATTTTCTTTCTTTCATATTTATTTTATTTATTTATTTAATATTTCTTATGTACCGCCTTTCATGATATCAAGGCGGTTTACATTGAACAAACTGAAATTACATTATAACTTGGAGATAACTATTTTACAGGGAACATGGGCAATGGAGGGTTAAGTGTCTTGCCCAAGACCACAAGGAGCACCTGTGGGACTAGAAACCCCAGTCCTTCTGGCCCAAGGTTGCTGTCCTCTAGTGGGATTTGAATCCCTGACCTTCTGGCCTGAGGTACCTTGCCCCAACCACTAGGCCACTCCTCCCTCCCTATTTGGTTTGGTAGTCCATGACATCGAGTAAGGCTTCTTCTGGTCATCCCTTTGATGTTTCCCTTAGGATAAAGCAGAAAGATATTCCTCAACAAGTGGTCCATTGGGTTGGCTCTCGCTATGGTTTCCTGCTCCAGAGGACTACGGGAACGATGGTCAGTTTAAAAAAAAAAATACAACTGAAAGGTTTAGGAAGGCTAATGTTAGAAACAGCATCACAGTGATGGCTCCATACTAGGTCTGATTGGCACGGAGTAGTTTTTCTGCCCAGCTTTCTGGGACTGCTGGGTTCAGAGTTAGAGTCTGGGGAAGCAAACAACCAAGTATACAATAAATAGGTAAATCGTTTCAAGGTGATTAGCTGTTTTTTTTTTCTTTTGACTATGTATATGTCTGTAAGATATGACAGCCTTCCAAAAACATTTAAACTTATGTGGTGATAAAGCTATCCTGGTCCAATAAAGGAGAGGGTGGTAGTAGTAGTGCAGGTTCTCAGAGATGCTGGGGGGGTTGTAAGATTATGGAAGGGTAAACTGAAAAAAAAGAGGGGGTGTTTATTTGAGAGGAGCAGGCACATTTGTATTAGAGTGGGATAGGGCTAAGCTGCGGAGGGTAGAACCTGGAGTGTAATATTGCTGGGGAAGGTGAGCCTGGAGCAGGGAAAAAGCAGGGGGGATGTAGGCCTCTATATATAATTTTTTTTTTCTGCATAATTCCCCCAAAGTATGCAGAATTTTTCAAAATATAAAAATATTGTATGCAAACGTCTCCCAGGAGTAATGTGCAAATTAACTGCTTCATTTCATATCCATCAAGAACAAAGGTCTGGGATCAAAGGAGCAAAAACTGAACTTGGTCCTTGTATATTAATATGTGTTTCTTTTGCCTACAGGAATGATTCTCATTAGGAGCAACAATGGCCAACTAATGCTAGTATCTCAGCAAGCATTGGCTCGAGCCCATGCTCAGATGCCAGCTTCTTCAAGCCCAAGACCACCAGTCTCTACAAATACCCCTCCAACCAGAATATGTACTGTGCAGGTAAAAGAAGAATGTATATATTTGGTGAAATTTGTTACTCTGTAACTTGAAAACCATTATTTCTCGGCAATTCTGGTAGTCTCAAGTGGTCCTTGTTGTGGTTTCAGGCTATCTACAATGAATATATATTTGTTTAGTTTCAAGTCAAAGGAGGTAGTGACTAGCCTGAGGATGAAACTGGATTCACCATTATGGCTGAATCCACAGGTGTCGATAGTAGTATGGAATTTGATTAGGAGTTTGTCATATTGGAGAGCTAAGACCAGGGGTTCTCAACCAAGTCCTCAGGATACACCTAGCAAGTCAAGTTTTTAGGATAACCACAATGAATATGCACGTGGCATGCACTGCGTCCATGTATGCAAATCTCCCTTATGCACATTGATTGTGGTTATCCTGAAAACCTGACTGGCTAGGTGTGTTCTGCAAGGACTGGGTTGAGAATCCTTGGCTTAGATCCTACTTGGGGAAGAGAGATGTGGCCATAGTAATTTGTTCTCATATTTTGTACTGGTTGCATTACTGTAATTTTCTATACTGGAACCTACTTAAGGTACCTCATCTGTTACAGCAAAGTATAGGCGCTATGCTCCTAGTGGGAGTAAAAGATATGACCATATAATCCCTATGTTATATGATCTGCATTGGTTAAAAGCAGACTTGAGTTTAAGATCCTCTGTTTGATATTTCACTACTACTACTACTACTACTACTACTAACCATTTGTATAGCTCTACAAGGCATATGCAGCACCATACAGACATAAGAGCTTACAGTCTAGTCAAGAGACAACACAACTGGGTTAGGATATATCTAGGATTTGTATGGGGAGTTGAAGTATATTTGATATGCCTTAGCTCCACAAGCATTAACAGACTACCTCCAGAATAAGGCATGCAAAACAGGCTATACACCCACCTACCTGGATGCTTTTGGACGTAGAGTCTTTCAAGCTTCCATGCTTGCTGCAAGAATCAGTTCTTATAGTCTCTACATGGGAATGTTCCTAAAGGAGGTCACAGATAATTTACAGACTTTAAGTCCTTTCATTTCTGAGGATAAAAGACAGGACTTTCTCACTTGGGTCAAACATGCCCAAGATGTCTCTAAATTCTCCAACCGTGCAGCCTTTGACTGCTTTGAGTGTATAAGCAGAACCTCGGCTATTGCCATAGGTGCACGTAGAATTGCTTGGCTCCAGGCATCTGATTTAGAGCTCTGGGTACAAGATAAATTGGGAAATATCCCTTGTACTGGTGAGAACCTGTTTGGTAAAGATTGGCAGGAAAAAAACAATGAAATGGATTTATTTATTTATTTATTTATTTATTTACATTCTCTTATATACCGTGCTATTCTGCATCAGTGCGGTTTACATTGAACAAACTGAAATTACATTGAACAGGGCATTATAACTTGGAGATAACTATTTTACACGGAACATGGGCTATAGAGGGTTAAGTGGCTTGCCCAAGACCACAAGGAGCACCTGTGGGACTAGAAACCCCAGTCCTTCTGGCCCAAGGTTGCTGTCCTCTAGTGGGAAATTCCATCTTGGATAGACTATCCAAGTCCACTGCTGATCCTGTTAGAAAGAAGTTGTTCAAGAAAACATCTTTTTCTAAAAAGAAAATATTTTATCCTGCTTATTGTCAGCAGGCATCTTCTGCAGGTCAGTTTTCAACCAAACGTCAGCAACCACCCAAACAGAAGAAAGCAAAGGCTGCTAGGCCTCCACCGGCCCAGCAGCCTCAGCCTTCTCAGGGCCTTTGACTTTCAGCTAGAGAACTTAGCCTTTCTGGTTCTGGAAGGACCAGAACCGTCCACCATTCCAGGAAGGTTATGTCATTTTGCCCCCAGATAGGGGCAAATAACAGCAGAGCATTGGACACTCTCCATCATAAAGGAGGGGTACAAACTTCATTTTTCAAGCATGCCCCCTCACACAATAGTGAAGCAGTTCAATTCTCCGACCTCTCTCATCAACCTGTTAGGTCAGGAGGTTGCCATCCTTCTTGCCCAAGGGGCAATAGAAGTGCCTCTTCATCAACAGGGCACAGGGTTCTATTCCCCTTATTTTCTTATCCCAAAGAAAACAGGGGGATACAGACCTATCTTAGATCTCAGTGAATTGAACAAATTCCTTGTCAAGGAGAAATTCAAGATGATTTCTCTCGGAGCTCTGCTTCCATACCTTCAGAGTCAGGATTGGCTTTGTTCTCTAGATCTCAAGGATGCGTACACCCATGTCCTCATCTGTCCAACACACAGAAGGTTCCTTTGGTTCCTTTTTCAAGGAAAGCACTACCAATACAGGGTGCTTCCTTTTGTTCTGGCCTCTGCACCAAGGGTGTTCACGAAATGCATGGCTGTGGTAGCAGCATTTCTCCGCACTCTGGGAATATTCGTCTTCCCTTACTTGGACGACTGGCTCATTCGAGCTCCAACACAGTCGGAGGCCAAGACTTCTCTATCCTGCACAATGCGTATCCTTCAGTATTTAGGGTTGGTAATAAACATCCCAAAATCCAGTCTTACTCCCACTCAATCTTTAGAGTTCATAGGAGCTCTTCTGGATATCACAAGGGCAAGGGCCTATCTTCCCCAGGCCCGTTGCCTTCGCTTGGTGCAGTTAGCTTCTCAAGCAGTGCTAAAGCCTTATCTAACTGCTCGAGAAATGTTGCATTTGCTGGGCCACATGGCATCCACCGTGCATGTGGTTCCATATGCTCTCCTCCACATGAGGGCAGCTCAGTGGACTTTATCCACCCAATGGACCCAGGCATCAGGGTGCCTGTCAGACAGAATAGCAAACACAAGTCGCCTCATTTTGTCCCTCCAATGGTGGACGTCCACTACAAATCTGTTGCTGGGGTGCCCCTTTCAACAACCCTTACCCCAAGCAACTCTCCCAACAGATGCTTCTCCAAAGGGTTGGGGAGCTCATCTGCAAGACTTCTCCACCCAGGGCACCTGGTCTCCACAAGTGAGTTGTCTGCATATCAATCTCTTGGAACTCAGAACAATTTTCCTGGCTCTGCGAGTGTTCACTCCCTGCTAAGCTACAAGACAGTCCTCATTCATACGAACAATCAGGTAGCCATGTTCTATGTGAACAAGCAGGGGGGAACAGGCTCTGTCGCTTTGCAACGAAGCTTTGTGACTTTGGGCCCTCGCCAGAGAGCATCAGATTCATCTGCTGGCAGTATATCTTCCAGGCATTCAAAACTCTTGGGCGGACAGCCTCAGTCGAGTTCTCCTTCCACACGAGTGGTCTTTGCATGCAGACCAGGTGACCAGGATATTTCAACTTTGGGGAACCCTGGACATAGACCTCTTTGCTAGTCCGTGGAATGCCAAACTTCCCCAGTTCTGTTCCAGACTTCCGGCTCAGGGGGCTAAGGCCAGGGATGCTTTCCTCCTTTACTGGGGTCAAGACTTCCTGTATGCCTTTCCACCCATTTCTCTAATTCCCAAAACCCTCTTCAAGCTTCAGAGAGACAGAAACCACATGATTCTCATAGCACCACATTGGCCACGGCAAATGTGGGTACCCTCTGCTTCTACATCTCTCTCAAGCTCCCTCCCTGGAGTTAGGGTCTGCTCCAGATCTCCTATCTCAGGAGAACGGAATGTTATGGCATCCCAATCCCCAGTCTCTGCATCTCAGGGCTTGGTTGCTGAAGGCCTAGATCTCCAAGATCTTCATCCTTCTCAGCAAGTGAAAGATGTTCTTTATGCTTCCAGAAAACCTTCCACTAGACATTCTTAGGCTTTCAAGTGGAAAAGGTTTACTATTTGGTGTTCGGAAAAGGGTCTTAACCCCCTTGCGATACCTCTGGAATCTTTGCTGGAGTATCTCCTCCATTTGTCTAATGCAGGCCTTAAGACAAATTCAGTAAGAGTCCATTTGAGTGCTATTGCAGCTTCTCTCAAACCTCTAAATGGACAACCTATTTCCTCTCATCCTCTTATAGCAAGATTTATGAGAGGCCTCCTTCTAACTAAGCCTCCCATTAGACCACCTCCGGTGGCATGGGACTTGAACCTGGTTCTTGGGCAGCTCATGAAGCCACCTTTCGAACCGTTATCTACCACCTACTTGAAATTTCTTTCTTGGAAGGTTATCTTTCTCATTGCAATCACATCAGCACGCCGCATTAGTGAATTGCAAGCACTAGTAGCTAATCCACCTTTATACAAGGTTCCATCATGACAAGGTAGTCCTTAGGACTCATCCACACTTTATGCCTAAGGTGGTCTCGCCTTTTCATCTTAACCAAGAGGTCTACCTACGTCTTTTTTCCAGCACCTCATGCATGAAATGCAGAGAGGAATCTTCATACCTTGGACTGTAAAAGAGTTTTATCTTTTTACTTACAAAGAACACAGCAACATAGAAAGTCCTCTCAACTCTTTGTTGCTTTTGATCCTTCTCATTTGGGACTTCCAGTCTCCAAGAGAACACTATCTAACTGGATTGCTCAGTGTATTTCTTTCGCCTATCAGAGTAAGAACCTTTCTCTGGAGGGCCATGTCACAGCTCACAATGTGAGAGCCATGGCAGCCTCAATGGCTCATCTGAACTCTGTCTCTATTGACGACATCTGTCGAGCAGCCACTTGGGCCTCAGTTCATACCTTCACAGCCCATTACTGCTTGGACAAGGACTCCCGCCGGGATGCCTTGTTTGGTCAGGCTGTTTTCCAACACCTGTTCCATACCTAATCAACTCCTACCCACCATCCCTGGTAGGATGCCAGAGATCCATGGGGGGAAGTGGAGCCCTTCTCAGGGACACACAACTTCTGGGGTCTCTCCCTGGCACCTAAAGCTAGGGAGTCCCCATATGTGATTGCTACATTCCTGCTTGTTCCTGGAGATAGCATAGTTACTTACCTGTAACAGGTGATCTCCGGGAACAGCAGGAATTTAGTCCTCACAACCCACCCACCTCCCCTAGAAGTTGTATCTCTTTATCTCTCTCTTTTCCTTTCCCTCGCTCTCTCTCTTTGTCTCAGCTCTAAAACTCAACTGGAGAGAGGCAGTTGGGAAAGGTGGGAAGGCAGCACGCAGGCGCTGTGGGATGTTCCCAAAAGCGTTCTAATTGGACGCTGGGGAGCGTTCCCGCGCAGGCTCCGTCTGTACCGACAATACCCATATGTGAGGACTAAATTCCTGCTGTTCCCGGAGATCACCTGTTACAGGTGAGTAACTATGCTTTCTGGCATGAGTAAGTTTCCTACATTTTCTTCAGTAAAGATTGAAGCAAAAAATTCATTGAGTCCGTCCGCTATGACCTTGTCCTTTCTCAGTGCACCTTTTACCCCTCTATCTAATGGTTCAACTGACTCCCTTATGGATGTTTTGCTGCAAGAATACTTGAAAAAGTTTTTATTGTACACCTTTGCTTCAACAGCAAGCTTCTTTTAAAATTTTCTCATTTCCTCCCTTATCAATGTCTTACATTTAACTTGCCACTATTTGTTTCCTGTTTTCATCATTTGGCTCTTTTTTTTCCCATTTTCTGAAAGATTCTCTTAGCTATAACAGCCTCTCTGACCTCACCTTTAATCCATGCTAGTTGTCAATTGAACTTCCTTTCATTTTTTTTTTTAAGTGTGGAATACATCTGGTCTGGGCTTCCAAGATAATATTTTTAACGAGGCCTGATGTAAATTCTTTACCTTTGCAGTTGCTCCTTTTAATTTTTTCCTAACCATTTTCCTCATATTTTTTTTTTTATAATTACCTTCCTTATCTTTCCTCCAGTTTAGTCCTCCACCTCTGGGTTGTGTACCTCCTCCTGCACCTTGGAGACTGGGCATGTCAAAGTCGTGACATCACTGGATATAGCCTGCTAGTATCTCCCATCAGCCCCCAGTGTGTCCAGTCTCCATGCAGCAGGAGGACGTAGTGAGCCTAGGTGCTGGGCTCACTTGAAGAACACATAAGGAGCACTTTAGTTAGGGTTTAGACTTCTATTCTTTAAATTACCCTGTTTCTGATTTAAATTGACAAGGGTTGTTCATTTTCATTTTAATGGCTTCATTTCTTTAATTACTTTAGGGATTTCCCCTTACTTTATAGTAATTTGGTTTAACTCCTTAAATTAAGGTCCTATACCTTTAAAAAAAAAAAAAAAAAAGAGAGAGAAGCTCCCTCTAAGCCTTCTCTCCTTTGGCTGTCTTCGCGTCCAGTACCGCTCCAATTGGGATCGCTCCCCCTGGACTGTACGAGGGAGATCTCTGCAGGCCGCACCGGCACTCTCCCTTTCTATCGGGTTGCGAGCAGCAGCAGTGTATTTTCCGGTGGTGGATTGGACTATAGCAGCAGTAGGAGCGGCCGGCGCCACGTTGGCAGCTCCCGGCAGTGCCGGGCAGCATCGCGGTTTGAGGGCTGCACTGTGCACAGAGAGAGCAGCGTTTCTATTGAGTTGAGGCACCGCAGGTAAGACCTTCGGGTGCGAAAAGGTTACATTGCAGTTTGGCGCCAAATCCGGCCTGATGAAAATAGGCGCCATTTTCTGGTTCCATTCAGTGCCGCGTGGCAGAAGCTGCAGCAGCCCGCGCTTGGGGGAAAACACAGGAAGGAGGAGTTCTATTGTGTTTTCACTCAGTTAGCTACAACTTACTTTAATTTAGTCCCTTTTTATTTGGTTTTCTGTTACCTTCAATTGGTCGGGGGTTTTCTGGGACTAGGTGAGTTATTTTGATTTAAGACTTTATTTTAATAGATAAAATAAGTTCCTTATCGTTCCTCCAGCTTAGTCCTCCTGAGTTGCAGGGTATGCTGGTTCCAGTGGAGCTGAAATCTGATTGGTCCAGTCAGTAGTGCCCCTCCTCCTGCAGCCTGGAGACTGGACCAATCAAGTCTTCTGTAGTATATATGCAGACGGAGCTCCCAGAAGCCCCCAGTGTGTCCACCAGCACCTTATCTCCCCCCTCCTCAGAGCCCCTGCTGCAGGATCTTCCACAGCCGCTGCAGACCACATTACACATTCCCATCCGGCCGTCTCATCAACGGTTTCTCCACTTCGCTCTTCCGTGGGGCCACTTCCAATTTCCGGCCATGCCGTTTGGTCTCGCCACGGCCCCCCGCACCTTCACAAACATGATGGTAGTGGTCGCGGAGGCCTTGTGCACAGAGGGCATCCTGGTCCATCCGTATCTCGACGACTGGTGGATTCGGGCAAAGTCCAGTCGGGAGTGTGTGCACGTCACGAGCAGGGTGGTGGCTCTGCTGCGGTCCCTCGGCTGGGTGGTGAAAGAATGCAAGAGTTGTCTGTGCCCGACTCGGGGGGGGGGGGCCGCCCTTCATGGATCTCATGGCGACATTTCAATCGGCCGAGACAGGACGCTTCTTCAGCAGGCAAAGGGAGCGTATGTCCGAGGGGCTCGACGCTCTCATTCAGCCGTGGCCAACGTCCGGCCTTCTTTATGTCTTTCCTCCGTGGGTTCTGATTGGCCGGGTCGTTCAGCGCATCGAGGGCCATCGGGGTCGAGTGTTACTGGTGGACCCGGACTGGCCTGGGTGGCCCTGGTATGCCGATCTGGTCCGGCTGAGCGACGGCATTCCTTGGCTCCTATCCACGCTGCCGAATCTTCTTTTTCGGGGACCCTTGCGGATGCCCCAAGTGGGTCAATTCTCGCATACGGTTTGGCCAGGGAGAGGGCTCGGCTGAAAAAGAAGGGTTACTCCCCCCGCGGTGATTTCTACCCTACTGCGGGCGGGGAAAACGTCCACTTCTCTTACTTACGTTCGGATTTGGGGGATCTTTGAAGACTGGTGCTCCCGGCGTGGAGTCCGGGCGGCGACGGTTTTCGTTTCCGTCATTTTAAGTTTCTTCAGGTTGCTTTTGATAAGGGCCTTGCGGCTAGTTCTCTGAAAGTCCGGTTGGCGGCTATCTCTTGTTATCGATGCAAAGTTTTAGGCCGTCTCTACGGTTCTTATCCGGACGTACGTCGTCTTCTTACGACTGTTTTTCATTTGCGGCCCTCCCGCAGGATTTTCGTTCCTCCGGGGGACTTGAATCTAGTGATGCGGGCCCTGGTTCGTGAACCTTTTGAACCCCTGAGTAGGGCGTTTCTGAAAGATTTTACGCTGAAGACGGTTTTTCTTGTAGCCATCGGTTCGGCACGGCGTATTTCAGATCTACATGCGTTGTCCTGCCGAGAACCTTTTTTGTCTTTTACCCCGGTCCCTTCCTTTTTGCCGAAGGTGGTTTCCCCTATTCATGTGAATCAGGCAGTGTTTCTTCCAGTTCTTTCTTCCCACTCTGTCGGGTCGGCGGACAAAGGTCTTCACCGTCTCGATGTGGGTCGTGCACCTCGTCGTTCTTTGAAGGCTACCGAATCTTTCGGAAGGCTGACCGGTTATTCGTGCTCTTCGGTGGTGCACGTAAAGGGGAAGCGGCGGCTAAGGCCTCCGTTGCAAGATGGCTCAAGGAAGCGTTCGCGTCTGCGTATCTGTTGCAGCAGCGGTCTGTTCCGGAGGGGCTACTGGATCATTCCACTAGGGCTCGGGCTACCGCTTGGGCGGAGTATAGCTAGTTCCGCCAGCAGATATCTGTAAGGCGGCCACCTGGTCGTCTCTGCATGCTTTCAGTACACACTATCGTTTAGATGTGTCAGCGGCTCGGGATTCCTCTTTTGTTCGGTGGTTCTGCGCGCCGGATGGCAAGGTCCCGCCCGGTCTTAACTGCTCTGTTACATCCCGATGTTGGAGGACTAAACTGGATTACCGAACAGGAAATGGAAATTACACTAACCTGGTAATTGTAGTTCCTGGAGGGTCCAGTTTAGTCCTCCTTCCCTCCCGACTATCTGTTATAAAAATGCGGCGCGCTTTCCGAACGGTGGATCATAAGACGGTTCCTCTTGCCGTTCGAACCTTTTTTGCAGCCGCGTTTTTGGCTATGGCTCTTCCTTTCTCAGGTGTTCAGTCAGCTCCTGAGATTTCTGATACGGAGCTGTATTTTGATTTCTGGGGCGTTGGTTCCAGTGCAATACAGTGTTCTGACTTCCTCGTTTGGAGAGAAAGTTGGATATTTTTGTGGGGGGGAAACAAATTGTTCTTTAATTATGTCATTTTCATTATGTCATTTTGTATATTAATCTAATGTGTTGCTTCGTTAAGTATGCTTTGTTACTAGTACACTGGGGGCTTCTGGGAGCTCCGTCTGCATATATACTACAGAAGACTTGATTGGTCCAGTCTCCAGGCTGCAGGAGGAGGGGCACTACTCCAGAGGGGCACCTCCTCCTGCAGCATGAAGACTGGACCAATCAGATTTCAGCTCCACTGGAACCAGCATACCCTGCAACTCAGGAGGACTAAGCTGTCGTCTCTCAAGGAACTACAATTACCAGGTAAGTGTAATTACTATTTAATTCTCCCCTGGAGTTCAACAGCTTAGCGAGCACTCAGGCAGGACTTAAAGCAAGGTGGTTCAGGGCAAGCTCTTACGTATTTTGGATTTGCTGGCAAGCCAGACCCAGGGGGGGGGGGGGGGACCAGGGTAGAAAAGCTCTCTGCATGATTTAAAAAAATTTTTTTTTTCTTTTGATCAGGTCAATCTGACAGCATGGAACCGCCAATTTAAAAAGAAAACGTGACTTGAGCGGCAAATATAATTTGGGTGCCAAATAGAGCCGGTTGGGGCCAGAGCCTTTCCACGCTCCGTGGGCTAGTGGCAGCGGCAACAGTCTGGCAGACTCTCAGGGTAGGATTAACGTCAACTTACCGTTTTTAACGCTAGCGCACCAATTTATTTCCTTTATTTCTCTTTTGTAGGGAGCGGTTGTTGCGTTCTACATATCATTGGAATGCAGGTCTGCGGCAATGAAATGTTATGATTGCTTAAATATATAATAGGTCTCCCTTCCCCTGTTTCATAGATTATGGCACCTTGAATGTTGAATCTGTGGGATCCCTTGTTTAGGATTAAATGAGTTGCCACAAGACTGCTGTGCAGCACTAGGGTTTTTCAAGTGCATGTGGGGTGTTAAGAGCTATGGCCTACCCCCCTCACACCCAAATATTTGGCTGTGGGTGTAAAGTTGATGGAGATGCAAGGGGTTAAAAAAAAAAACCCAAACAGGGGCAACATGGTTTGGCTTAGCCGAGCTCATTCCGGCAAACTAACTAATATCAGCCGTCCAGGGTGAGCGGAAGTCATTTTGATTTCAAGTTCTAAACACCATGATCTAGATTCGTTTCTGCTTCTTTTGAGAGCAGAAGACTAGGAGTGCTAGCAATCTAAGTTGCTAATTTGCTTGGCTCAAGTCATTTCAATGGCTTAGTATAGGGGGGCAATCCTGTTCTGCACAGGGTAAATCAATACTTCCTTTCCGGGTACAGGGACATTTTTGCTCTCCTTGCATGGACTAGGCATTTACAGGCTAATGCCTGGTCTATCATAGGGGGAGTTTTTGCTGACATGTAGAGGGAGTTTTCTGGTAAGGAGTCTTCCTCCTAGACAGAGACGCCTGGCATTTCTGCAAGTACCTATGTTACATTTGAGAAAAAAAAAAAAGACAGGCTTGGAAGAAGGAATCTGCATCTAGCCCTCTTAGAAGAGGATGCTTTACATTGACAGAGTTTGCTCTGGCATGTTTTATTCTCCGATGGTTGCCTCCCTTAGGCACCCAAATCAGAAGGGGGTTAAACCCATGCGGACCTGGATAAGTAAATTTCGCACCTAAAAGGTAGCGCGGGCTTTGCCCAGTATGTGGCAGGCTCCAAATCAGGCGGCGGCAGACCATTCTATTCGTGGGCTGGCAGTGGCAACAGTCGACAGAAAACGCTGGCATGTGTTGGTCATTGGATTACCTATTGCAATTGGTAGCGGTGGTGCCGGGGCCGCTATCAGGATACAGCATCGGTCATTCACCGTTTGTTTTGGGTGACCAAAGAAGGACGGACCCCTCAGTCCAAATTTGGCCCTAAAAGGTGTGAATCGTGCCTTTCGGTTACGCAGCTCTGGTGGGAAACCTTGTGGTCTGTCATTCTGGAGGTTTGCCCAGAAGGTTTCTTGACTTACCCAGGTTTCACGGAAGCGTGTTTACATGTCCCAAGCCGACCGGATCATCAAAAGTTCCGGGGAATTGCGTTTACTGGGGACAACGTCGGTTCCAAGCACTGTCCTTCGGTCTGACGTTGGCACTGGGCTCGTTTACCAAGATGATGGTAGTGATATCGGCAGTGCATCAAAGGGGAAGGTATTCTAGTTGCTCCCTATCTTGTCATTTGCTGAGTCATGCAAAATCACACGCTGAATGTCTGCAGGTTACAGACAAGGTGGTATAAATCCGGCAAAGTTTTGGTTGGGTAGTCCATACAGCTAAAAGCCGTTTGGGGACGTCCCAGGACCTCGAATATCTGGGGAGAGTTTTCAGCACCCAAAGAGGAGCGGTGTATCCGCTGGGCCGTCCTCTTCCAGTCTTCCGGCGCCGGCTGCGTTGGTTCCTGTCTGCTACGGCGTCCTCAGAACGGAGTTCCTTCGGATAAGGAGGAAGAAGCGGCGACTCCGGAGGTAGTGCCATGGACCAAATTAATTACGAGGCCGTTTCAAGGAGCGCTGCTTCGCCTTTATTCGCACCAGTCCGACTCGCTCAACAGAAGGCTTTCTGGTCTTTTCGGGTTCTGACAGTCGCTTCGGTGGTGGCTGGAGCCAGAGTCTCGGAAAGCAGGCATGCCCCAAGAACACCTGCAGTGGATTCACCTGGTTACAGCCACAAGTCGCGGGCTGCGGACTACATTGCGGAGATCTCTACATGCAACGCACTTGGACTGGACGTGAGAGCAGATGGTCGCTCATCTAGTTTGAACTCCGAGCAGCGTTTCTTGCGCTACAATTGTCTGGTGCGACAGTGACAGGCCGAGCAGTGCGGGGGCTATCGGATAACTCCACGACAGTGGCATACATCAATAGTCAAGGCGGAACAGGCAGCGTGGTCTTAGAAAAGGAAGCAGACACGCTGTTTCCTTGGTTCGAACCTCCACTACACGCAAGCTCGGCGGCGCACATTGCAGGAAAGGTCAATGTGATGGCAGACTTCTTCAGCAAGATCCGAGTGGATGCCAGGGAATGGACGCTGCGTCCATACATGTTTTAAAAATGGAAAAAAATAAATAAAATAATCTGCAGGTGGGGACCGCCGTGGATGGCTCTCAGGGCAACCTTCCACTAGAGGTCGGAGGGGATCGATGTCGTGATGCAACAGTGGTCAACGTCAGGTTTCTTCTATGTCTTCTCCCTGTGGGTCAGCATGCCAGTTTAGTTTGATTGTTCGATAGGAAGCCTTGGAGGTTATCGATATCTCTGGCTCTGTTGCGACAGTGTCGACTTTGAATGCCCTTGGTGGCTTAACTTTTTTGTTTACTTTTGGCCATGGGGGGGCAAGTTTAAGGAGGTAAGGTTATTCAGGCAACTTCATTTGCGTTTTTACGATGAACAAGGAATGAGTACATGGCTCTCATATTTGTGCGCATAGGGCGTATTTTGAGGACTCTGTCCAAGGTGGCAAGTACGCGTTGTGCGCATAGGGCGTATTTTGAGGACTCTGTCCAAGGTGGCAAGTACGCGCGGAGGCAGTTTCCTGACCTTAGGATTGAGTTTCCTGCACGACGGATTTCATAAAGGGCTGGCAGCGAGTTCTTTTTAAAGGTTCAGTTAACGGCTCTGTCTGGCTATAGAGGCAAAGTTCAGGGGGTGGCCCTGAGATCTCACGCAGATGCGTTGCATTTCTTAAGGCGGTTTCCAGGCTGCGGCCGTTGCATAGAATATTGGTTCCGCCGTGGAATCTCAACATGGTTTTAGGGGCATTAGATCAGGAAACCTTTTGAGCCGTTACACCAGGCGTCTGCTAAGGCTTTAGTTTTAAAAACAGTGCTTTTGGAAGACATCTACTTGGTGAGGTAAATTTCGGAATTGCAGTTCCTGTCAGGTGGAGAACACTTTCTCTTTTTCCGGAGAAAGGAGTGGCGTTGCGACTAGTTCTTTCATTTTGACCACAGGTGGTTTGTTTTTTTCCATTTCTTCTAAATTGAGCGATTTCTCTTCCACTTCTAGGTTCGGCAGAGGGGAACGTCTTGGTCCATAGTTTGTGCCTCTTGGACATCCAGAGAGGGCTGCTGCACTATTTAAGAGTTTAAGAATCTCCGCAATTACGGCCGTCTATTTGTCCTAGTCGGGGGTTTCCGCAAAGGGGAAGCGGCGGCGAAGGCGTTCTTCGCCACAGGAATGGAAGAGGCGAGGGCATGAGCCTAGATGTTGCTGGGCAGTCCAGTGCCAGTGGGTTTACGGGTTCACTCTGTTGGAGCGCAAGCAATATCCTGAGCGGAATACAGTTTGGTTACACTAGTAGCATTTTGTAGAACGGTCACCTGGTTGTCTTTCTTTTCTTACTTTCAGTAACTCTTACCACCTGGGGATTCTGGCGGCGAGCGATGCCTGTTTCGGCTTCGCGGAGTAGCGATCCGGGTGGAAAGGCCCCTCCCAATAATTACTACTCTGATACATCCCAGAGGTGGAGGACTAAACTGGAGGAACGATAAGGAAATAGAAATTACACTTATCTGGTAATTGTCTTTCCTTGAGTGACGACAGTTTAGTCCTCATTCCCGCCCGGGGGATGATTTCTTCAGAGTTTATTTTTAGATGGAGTGGTGCATCAATTTCAAGGAGTGGAGAGATCCTTTCAGACTCTGGATCACAGTGAGTATTCCTCTCTGATCTGTTTCTTCCTTCTCTCTTATTTAAGTGAAAAGCGATAGCATAAAAGAAACGTAAACTAAAAAAAACAAAACATTAATAAATAAAATAATAAAGTTAAAAAGGTCTGTCGAATTGAGGGATGGATAGTTTGTTTAAAGTTATGTGATAACTACTTATTTGTTCCTTTGAGTTGGCTTTGTCAATAGTACATTGGGGGCTGATGGGAGATACTAGCAGGCTATATCCAGTGATGTCACGACTTTGACATGCTCAGTCTCCAAGCTGCAGGAGGAGGTACACAGTCCAGAGGTGGAGGACTAAACTATCGTCACTCAAGGAACAACAATTACCAGATAAGTGTAATTTCTATTTTTTGAAATTTAAATGCTAGCGCAGTCAATTTCCTTGATATCCTTCCTCCATTTCTTAAATCAAATGCGATCATGTTCTGATCGCTATTGCCAGGCAGCCCCAAAACAGTTACCTCTTGCACTAGATCCTGTATCCCACTGAGAAATAGATCTAAAATAACATCCCTGTGTGTCCATTCCTGAACCAGCTGCTGAATGAAGCAGTCATTTACTTCATCTAGAAACTATATTCAGCTAGAAACTATATCTCTTTAGCATTCCTGTTGTGACATTAACCCAGTCAATACCAGGGTAATTGAAATCTCCCATTATTACTTTGTTGTAAACTTCACTAACTTCCCTAATTTCTGTTAGCATTTCATCATCTCTCTGTTCATTTTGTCCAGGCGGGACTGTAGCACACTCCCACTGCCATTTCCTTCCCCACTTTACTTGGAATCCATAGAGATTCTACAGTGTATTTTGTTTCCTGCAAAATTTTTATTTATTTTATTTTTGACTTGATGTCCTCTTTAACTCGGACTGATGAAGAAAAGCTTAGTGTGGCATTTTTTGGTGCTAGGCTAGGCTTGCTCTCTGATGCAGAAAGCAAGCTAATGCTGGAAAAATGCCAAAAAACAACCACGTTAAACTGTAGCGCACTTGACATGCAAATAGCATGCAAATTGCTGCAAGCAAACCCCCCCCCCCCCAAAAAAAAACCCTTACTGCCCTGAAATTTAGCAGTTTTTTTACACTGTTTTTTTTTAACATTAGATCTTTATGCCAGCTTCAGGCAGGTGTAAAGATCCAGCCGGGAGCAAAGGTATCATTTGATGTGAAGTTTGATACTTCACCTCAGATGATCCAGGCATTGGGGAAAGCCCTCGATGCCATCAGAATACTGTCGGGAGACTGGTGCCCTTTGCACTGATCCCGATCCCTGCCTGATTTAAAAAAAAAAAAAATCCCTAGATGCCCAGTAACTGCAATCCCCCCCCCCCCGCCACCCAATTAAAAAAAAAAAAAAAAAAATCCCTGGTGGCCCAGCACCCCGATCTCCTACCCACCTAATAAAAAAAAACCAAAACAAAACCCTGGTGGCCCAGTGGCCCCGATTTCCCTTCCCCCACCCAATAACAAAAGCCCAGTGACCCCTAATCCCCCCCCACTCCTCCCGTTATCTTGGAGCGGGAGCATTGGATCATCATCTTGAAAATTGGTGGTGCCTGGCTCCGCGTGGTGCATTTTGAGATGCACTGGGCAGGGTTGGACAGCCATTTTTCAAGATGCAGCACGGGCAGGAGTGTGGGCAGTGCTCTCGCTTTGGATTAAAGGTACCAGGTTCGGGGTTTGGGGGCCTCCAGGTTTTGGGGCAGCTTGGCCACCAGGGATTTCTTTTTTTAGCGAGGGAAGGAGAGAGTGGATGGGTGGGGAATCAGGGCCGCTGGCCTGCCAGGGATTTTTTTTATCGGATGGGCGGGAATAGGAGTCGCCAGAGATTTGGTTTCTGTTGGGGGGGGGGGTCTGTGTCAGGGGCACTGACCCCAGACAGTATTCTGATGGCATCAGGGGCTTTCCCTGATGCCTGGATCATCTGAGGTGAAGTGTCAAACTTGACCTCAGATTATCCTGTTTCTCCAGAACAGCATGCCAAACTTGTACCGACTTCTGTGCGCATGTGTTGCTCTCCTAGTTTAACGCTGACTTTTTGCTCACTGGATAGTCTTGAATATTGCATTCCAATGCAAAGAGTCAGAGTTAAAATTGCACTATGTGACCCTGCACTAGCCCCTTAAGTACTGTGCTCTTGCATCGGGATTTTGCATCAGCTTGATGGAGGGTAGATCACATTGGTGGAGGGGTGGCTCTCATTGTGATATAGTTTGTAGCCTGGTATCCCAGTGTCCCATTGGTTATCTTCCTCCCACCAGGTCTTTGACATGCCAATTATATCTAACCTTTCATTCATTGCTATATCTTCTAACTCTCCCATCTTATTTTTTAGACTTGTAGAATTTGCATTCAGGCATTTCAAAGTTCGATTTTTGCTAATATTAACGGTCTGGCTATTTGATGACAGTTAATTTGGAATCTTTCAACTGTGTTTTTTTTTTACTTAAAGGCATCTGGGTTACTTTTACCTTTATTGGAATCTCTCTATCGGGATGCCCTGATTTCCCCGTTTTGCTCATATCCTTCAAGGATACATCCTTTTGAACCATATGCTCTTGGATGAGTGCTGGCTTTCCCCCATTATCTCGAAACTCCTCAGTTGCTGTTGGTGATCTATTTGTTTTTAGAAGCCGCGGGCCATTGCTGACCCCCGATGGGGCTAATCTGAGGACCTCGCTAAACTTTCCAATCAGTAGTAATGATGGCCAGTGTATATTGTTTGCTATCATAAAGATTGTGCTTTTGGTTTATTTTTTCACATCTTTGAGATTTAGCCAGTATTCTTTTTTGTGTTCCTCTTGTGATCTTCTGTATTTTGTATTAGCCAATTCCTTGAAAAACTCATTATCCTCTTGTTCTTATTTGGCTACTTTACATAAGAATCTGTTGCCATTTTTATAGCTCCTTTCAGTTTGGCCTATTGCCTTTCCAATTTCTTGCCAACTGCTCCTTATGATATTTCCTCATTTTATTAAAGTTAGCATGTTAAGTTTTGTGTAGCTGGAGTGCACTTTAGCTGTTATATCAATCATACCATGTAGTGGTCACTGACAAGTTGGGCACCTACCAGGAATTAACACACTGGCCTCATTTATTAGATCCAGCCTTACCCCCTTCTTTCATGGGTTCCATCAGCATTTGTTTGAGTAGAGCACCTTGAAAGACATTCATGATCTCCCTACTTCTTCCTGGCTCTGCAGATGGGATATTTCATTCCACATCTGACAGGTTGAAATCTCCTAGCAAGAGCATCCCCCCCCCCCTTTCATTCTCAACTTTTGTGAACCTATGGCCAGTTCTCCGTCCAGTTTCTCTGTTTGATTAGAGGTCTGTAGACAACACCTGTGTGGATTGAATGTCCCATTTTATCATTCCAAGATGATCCATTGACTTTCACATAAAGGCTGCTACTCCATTTTTTCATTCATCTCTATCCTTCCTTCAGAGGCCATAGGCTGATATGGCAACGTCCCATTCATGGGGTTCATTGAACCATATCTCTATAATAGCAATGATATCTAAGATTGCTTTTATTAGGGTTTGCAGATCCAGAACTTTGTTGCGTAGACTACAAGCATTTGTGCTTATTCCTTTCCAGCTACTTCTTGTTGATTTGTTCATCTTTTATATATATATCCTTTTGCTTTGTCTTCTCTTATGCTTTGTTTCTGAGAAGTGGGTTGCTAATCTATTATTTCCTCCATTGCTGTACTGGGGATAACCTTTGCTTTCATGCACTTTATTTTCATTTATTTTCATCCTTTATTTTAAGTGCCTGGCAATATGATGTCTTAATTTCTCACTTAGGATCCTTTACCTGCCATAGACAGATGCAGGAGACCATCGCAGTATTTTGTTTTTCCATATATTGTCCAGCCTTCAATGCAGTTAAAACCCTCTTGTTGATACCAGGTTTTGAGACAATTATTGAATTTGTTGGTGTGATGTAGCCTTTCCTCTCCCTTTCCATAGGCATATAGTATTTCAGAAAAAATATAAGGAGTCAGAGTGAGACACACACTCTCTTGCAAAGAAGAGCCAAGGCACTAGGGAGCAGGGTGAAGTAAAGACAAAATCCTCCATGTGGGGAACCAGTCTTTATTAAAACCCCTATGCTGTCAGTGTTTTGGCACAAAGGGCGTTCATCAGAGGGTGAATATATTCAGACCTCCAACAAAACTGTTATCCACAAGTGTTTATATGTTGTGTGGTCACACTGTATAGGCAGACAGACAACAAGAATAGTAACTGAGCAGCAAATTTGTGATCAGCAATCTGCTGCTGTGTTGACTGCTATTGATGAAGGCCCTTTGTGCCAAAAGACTGACAGTGTAGGGATTTTAATAAAGACTGGCTCCACACATATGGGTTTTGCCTCTACTTCACCCTGCTCCCTAGTGCATTGGTACTTCAGAAAAAACTTACAGTTCTTAACATGGACAGCACCTTCATAGCACAGATTTCTAGAAGTCTGAGTAGAGCTTGTTTTTGGCTAGGTCATTTTGTCAGGTGGATTATAACTTTAGTTTTCGAATCCTTGTTTCTCTGATTATGCTCGGTATTTTGGTTTGTATTCCTGGTAGCTGAGGATCGTAGAAGAAATTTCATCATGTTGAGACCCTTGGACTGCGTGTTCCAGAGCTATTGTCTATAATAATGGAGTGTCTTAGCAGTTAGAATGTTCTCTCTTATTGTTCCCTTCAGTCCAGTCCAAACTATGGAGTTGTCACGCCCTACCTGCAGCTTGGAGACTGAGCGTGCCAAGTCTTGATGCCACCACACCTAACCCATAAAGCCTCAAGCAACGCCTGCTACCTGGATACATGTTGCTGAGGCCACTGTTCTGGGGCCCTATCCGGATAGTGCTATTTAAATATTATTACAGACTTCCTTGGCACTATCCAGATAGTGCTAGGGCGAGCTGGGGCACAGAGAATTATTTATTTTACTTGGCAATTATTTGAAAAGTTGTCCTAATTGCTATGTGATAGCAACTGAATTGCCACTATCGAGATAACAGCGGTGACTATCTGGATATTCAGCGGCACCCACTGTCTGGGTAGTGCTTCTGAATGTCTGGAAATTTTCCTCATGGTAGTTTGTGTTTAAAAGAAAAAAAACTCAGTATTAATTCCTCGGTTTCTTATAAATTCAGGAGCAATTTATTCTATACGATCCCTAACCATACCTCTGCCATAATGTGGCAGGCTATGGCCTAGAATAGCCTGTAAATGTATGAGAGGCCTGTAAGCTAGGCCTGAGTCCCAGCTCCCACCTGAGAATAAGAATGCTGAGAAAAACCAAAGTCAGTAAGAATTAGAGAAACTGCTCAAAACTGCTTTAAACTGCTTTTTGATAAGGTTGTATAAATCCTTTGTTGAATTCTTCCATGCTGATGACAGACATGTTCCAGTGCTCTGTACTCACACATTTTCTAAGCTAGCAGTGACCTTGTAGGAGAAAAGTATCAAAGTCTTAGAACTGTGCCTTTGTTAGAGAGTTCTGAGCAGGGGGAACAGAGTACCGGGCCCACAGAAAGATCCTAATTGGATGGGTGCAAGGGTCAGTAGGACTAATAGAAAGTTTGCCTATATTAAACTGAAGAAGAAAGGTATAAAAGGTGTTCTTTACTGGACTCCATTGCTCAGACCATTTTGAATGTGATATTTGCCTGAGACTTGTGCACAATAAATTGGCTTGGATCTTCGAACTGACTCCTGGTTTTATTCATTGCGTGCACTTCGCTGCAACATATTCCTGGTGCATTGGCTGGGAAGGTGGAGTACGTGAATGGTGCGCAAGTGTGAATATACCACGTATTACCGCCTCCAGGTTTGGTCCGTTCGAGACCGCGGCCGACCGACAGCGGAGAGGACCCCAGGCGCCGCCGGTCCCTTCGCATCAGAGAGGGTTCTGCCCTGCCTCGGCGGCCTGCCGGGTCCGACCGGCCAACACCTCTGAACCCAAGGGGAGTCCAGGATTCAACCCAAGGAGGGACTGGTTGCGCAGCGCATTAGTGGCCGGATCTGGTGAGTAGCAATTTGTCTGGTTTTTAGTCAGTTAGCTATGGAAAAGTCCCGCATGCACGGGACTAATACGGTTTAAGGTAACGAGAGCCTGATCACCTCTCAGGGTGTGGCCGAGTACTCCTTGCATGAGTATGCGCGAGGACTAAACCCCACCTCTCATGGATAAGTAAGGTAGGCCTTTATGGAATTTTGGGAACTCGGTGGCATGCCTGTCTGAGTGAATGAGAGGTCTTGAAACATAGACCACGCGAGAGCGGATTCCTGAGTAGCGCAGTTCCTGGCCGGGCGACCGCGCCCAGGTCGCGAAAAGGAGGAAGCGTTTGGTGTTTGTTTCCCTTGTTGTTCTGTGGGTGTATGGACCCCTTACCTGCAGCCATACTACCCGCCCTCTTTGTCTGTTGTCTTGTACGTCATAATGGGAGGGGCGGGGTCTGTGCAAACTCCGCTGAACTGTATGATCACGAATTTTAAGAAGGGATTTAGCGGTGATTATGGGACGAAAATGTCACTGTCCCGATTTAGAAAAATTATGTGGTAGGGAGTGGCCGGTGCTGGACACCGCGTGGCCACCAAATGGTACTTTTGATGTTTAGAATTGTGTCCCGAGTGCATGGGATAGTGCGTAGGAATTACCCCGACCAGTTTCCCTATATAGACTCCTGGTTAGATATCTGTGAAAGGCAGCCCTCTTGGATGAAGCGTTGCTGTGAAGAGCAGTGCAGAATAATGTTAGCAACTACGAAGGGAGGAGTCCCCAGGATTAAGGGAGAAAAGCCTCCCATTTACTCAGCCCCAGAACCTGCAGAAATTCTAAATTATCCACCCCAATTCCTGTATAAGCCAGTCCCGTCAGCTCCACCATTACCCCGAGCAGAGCCAGAGGAAGAGAGAGTTCCCCCAGCTGATGTGCCTCCACCCCATCAGCCACATCCATCGCTCGAAGGAGAGCAAACCCCTTCCCGGAGCAGGAGTCCCAGTCCCGAACAAAGTTCCCCGGCAGGGCTATCATCTCCTGAAGGAACTGTCAGCAGGGGATCAACTGCCAGTCCAGGGTTACCGATTAGTCCAGGCCCCAGCGGAAGAGCCACCGCTGGGCGCGCAAATATACTTTATGCCCTCCGAAGCAGGGAGACAAAGGAAGTTCGCCAGATGCCATTACGCCAGGTCCCTGGATTACCCATTCTCATTGATGACGGTCAGGTTATAGTTGGGCCAACTAGTCTCGTTTATGTGCCCTTTTCTACCACAGATCTATTAAACTGGAAAACGCACTATGCCTCTTATACTGAAAAGCCCCAAGATCTGAAAGAATTAATGTCTAGTATCATGCAGACCCACCAGCCTACCTAGTCTGACTGCCGCCAGCTCTTGTCTACCCTTTTTACTACTGAAGAGCGGGCGCGAATAGTGCAAGCAACTACCCGATGGCTGGAAGAGAACCCTGTAGACAGGAGAGACCTAGATCCCCGACAGGCAGCGGCCGTAGATTTCCTGAATGAAGACCCAAGATGGGATCTGAATAGTGCAGAAGGGGAGAGGGCCCTCACCCGTTTCCGCCAGGCCCTACTGCAAGGCCTGAGGAGGGGAGGCCAGAAAGCCATGAATGTGGGGAAGGTAGCAGACGTTCTTCAGCACCCAGATGAAAGTCCAGCTGCCTTCTATGAACGATTAACTGAAGCTTATAGACTTTATACCCCGTATGATCCAGCAGCCCAGGAGAATTTGCGTATGGTGAACGCTGCTTTTGTGAGTCAGTCCCAGGGAGACCTAAAACGGAAACTGCAAAAGTTGGAAGGATTTGCGGGCATGACTACAGCACAGCTAATGGAAGTTGCCCAGAAGGTATTTGTGAATCGTGATCAAGAAAGTAAAAGGGAAAGTGAAAGAAAGACGAAGAAGAAAGCCGATCTGCTTGCTGCAACTCTAGTTGAAGGACGTGGAGGATACCCAAATAGAAGGACTCGAGGATGGGGAAGGGGCCGAGGGAGCGCTCGGTCCCCCTTAGGTGCAAATCAGTGCGCCTATTGTAAGGAAGAAGGACATTGGAAGAATGAGTGCCCGAATAGTGGCTCCACCACCTGGAGGGGAGGAGGGAGCACCAGGAGAGCGGGGGGGGGGGGGGGGGCGATTCCAGCAGCAAGGGGGAATGCAGCGTGCACAGTTTCAGTTTCAGCAGGAAGAAGCCGCGGCCGTGGAAGGAATGGCGACCACTGAAGACGACTATGTGGATGAGGACTAGGCCAGACTGGGCTCCAAGTTTTCCCTGGGTCCCCAGGAGCCTATGGTCAACTTAAAGATTGGGGACCAGTACATGGACTTTATGGTGGATACGGGTGCTGAACATTCAGTAGTGGCTAAGCCAATGGCTCCCTTGTCTTCCCGATCTGTCACCATTGTTGGCGCCACTGGAACTAGAATCACAAGACCTTTCCTGCAGAACCGTGCTTGTGAATTAGGGGGACGGAGAATAACGCATCAGTTCCTGTATATACCTGAATGCCCAGTTCCCCTTTTGGGCCGAGACATGCTTGCTGAGCTCCAGGCGCAGATATCCTTTGTCGAAGGAGGAAAAATGGGAATGACTGTGAACTCGGAATCTGCTGGCCTGATGGTGCTGACTGTCCCCCGAGAAGAAGAATGGCGGTTCTGTAGTCCACCTTCATCCAAGGCAGCTAGCCCCCGTATACCCACCAACATCTTAGCTCCGCCCAGAGTGTGGGCGGAGGATAATCCTCCTGGCCTAGCAAAGAATATAGCTCCTGTGCTTGTCACCCTTAAACCAGGAGCAGAACCAGTGCATGTGCGACAATATCCTCTCCCACAACCAGCAATTGATGGCATCCATGGTCACCTAAAGAAATTACTACAGTATGGACTCCTCAAAGAATGCCAATCGCCCTGGAACACCCCCTTCCTCCCAGTCAAGAAGCCTGGGACAGGTGACTACCGCCCAGTGCAGGATTTGCGACGAATGAACAACGCAGTTGAAACCATACATCCAGTAGTACCAAATCCTTATACCCTCCTGGGACTGATTCCATCGGAAGCTACTCATTTCACCGTTCTGGATTTAAAAGATGCCTTTTTCTGTATCCGCCTGGCATCTGCCAGCCAACTCTTGTTCGCGTTTGAATGGGAGAACCCTACTACAGGAAGACAGGGCCAACTCACTTGGACTCGCTTGCCTCAAGGATTCAAGAATTCACCCACCATCTTCAGTGCAGCTCTCAACCAAGATCTTTCAAACTACTCTGTGACTCCAGGAAAAAGAATTCTACTTCAATATGTAGATGTTCTCCAGGACCAAGCAGGAAGTCAGTCCTCACATATGGGTGACGTCGGCGCCGACGGAGCCCTCGCGGAGCAATTTTCCCCAGCTTTCAAAGAAAGCCTTTGGGAATTGCAGCGCGCATGCGCGGTCGCCTTCCCGCCCAAGGGTGCCATCTTAGCCAGTCTTCTTTTTCCGCGGAGCCCTACAGACGTACCCGTCGTGTCCCCGCGAAAAAGTTGATTTTTACTCATAATTTTCTCTTTTTTCCTTCGGTTCGACGCCGGTCTTTTTCCCGCCCGGACTCGCGACGCCGGTCACGAGTCCTCTTCTTCTTTTTCGGTTTTTCTGACTTAGTCAGTTTCGTTTTCGGTTTTTCCCTGGCAGCCCGGTCCTTTGACCTCGCCGGGGCCCTTTTTCCCCCGATGGCTGCCAGTGGTTTCAAGCGGTGTGGTCAGTGTGACCGAAATATGTCACTAACTGACACACACGACAATTGCCTCCGCTGCCTGGGCCCGGATCATGAAGAAATGATCTGTGGGCCCTGCGGCAAAATGTCCTCCAAAGCGTTGAGAAGTCGGCGGCATCAGCGGGATAGGATCTTCGCTGACCCCAGCCGTACCCGGACCTCGTCGGAGGCCTCCGTGTCCAGAGGTTCCAGCTCGGACCGTCGCCGGAGTTCCTCCGACAGGGGTTCTCCCTCCGGGGACCATCGACGGAAGGTGAATCCCGCGAGGGCGGCATCGGTGGACGCTCCTGGCTCCGCGAGGGCCAGGTCGCATAGCCCCGATAGCCGTCCCGGGTCCTTGGAGAAGGAGCACCTCTCGAAGCGACCTCGCCTGGAGTCGGAGCTGCCTGCTCGGGTAAGTCCTGTGGTCCTCCTGGACTCGCCTCCGAGACCGCCGACGTCGGGCCCGACGCCGTCGGGGCCCGAGTCGGGGGCTGCTGGGTCACCTGAGCTCGGACTCAGGTTGACGGCCTTGGAGAGCAGACTGTCTGCCTTCATGGACCAGCAGCGGGCACTGCTCGCTGGCCTCGCTGGCGCCGCTGCCCCGACCGCCGGGACGTCGACGTCTAAGTCGACCCATGAGACCGAGCCGATCCTCGAGTCCATGCGAACTCGAGTCGATCCTCGGTCGAGGTCACCCTCGGCCTCCCGTTCGGGACCGAGGTCGCCGACGCCGACTCCCTCGGCGTCGGGGCGGCAGGCGCCGCGCCCTGCCCGGGCCGACCCCACCGATTCCTCGTCGGAGTCGGTCTGGGAGTCTGAAGAGGAAGAGTCACCTGATTCTTTTCGGACTCGGTGTGTCCCCTCGGACTCACCTGAGTCCGAACCTCGGAAGCAGTCCCCCCCGGAGGATGCCCGGTTCTCGGACTTCGTCAGGGATATGGCCAAGGCTTTGGCCTTCCCTGCGGATCCCGAGGAGGAGCCTCGAGCCGAAGAGCTCGATGCCCTCCAGTATGACTCTCCCGCCAGGGAACACTTTACTGTACCGGTTCCTCCCATGCTGGAACGACTACTCTTCCGCATGTGGGAGAGTCCGGCCTCCTCGCTGGTCCTGAGCAAGCGGGTCGATTCTATCTATCGAGTCCGCAAGAGCCCTGGCTTCCAAAAAGCACAGCTACCACACCATTCCATGGTAGTGGAATCGGCCATGCATCGTCTTAAGAGCCAGAAGATGCACTCCTCGGTGCCTCCTGGCAGGGAGGCCCGTAACCTGGATGGCCTTGGTAAGAAGTGTTTCCAGGGCTCTATGCTTGCGTGTCGTGTCCAGACCTACCAGCTATACATGGGCATGTATCTCCGAGACCTGGCTAAAGAGCTAGCCGGATTCTCCGCTGGTTTGTCCGAGGAACCCTTGCGGAGGTTCCTGGCCTTGTCCTCTGGCATTCGGGAATGCTCAAAATTCATATCCCGAGCAGCCTATGATGGCTTTGAAGCATCGGCTCGAGTGGCCGCAGCCGGCATCGGTGCCCGCCGACAGGCTTGGCTTCAGTCGTCTGACCTTGAGCCCTGGGTGCAGGACAAGTTGGTCGATGTCCCCTGCCGAGGCGAAAACCTCTTTGGCAAGCCCATGGCTGAAAAGGCTGCACAAATCGAGATGGAGACTCTCACCAGGACTAGGCTTTCTAGGAAGACCTCCGCCCCTTCCCAGAAAAAGAAGGGCTCGGGAAAGAAGTCCTTTTACCCGAGAAAGGCGGCTGCCTACAAACAATACCCCCAATATCAGGCCCCTGCAGCTCCCCAACAGGGCCAGCAGGCCAAGGGACGGGGTAACGGGTCCCGTAGGCAGCAAGCCCCCAAGCCTCACCACCAGCCCCTGCTCAGCAGGGTGGGGGCTTTTGACTCCTTAAGCATAGCCTCTCCCCCTCCGCTGGTTCCTCCCAGCACCGGAGGCCGGCTGGTTCACTTCGCCCACAGGTGGTCCAGCATCACCTCAGATGCCTGAGTGCTTCAAGTCGTGAGAGAAGGCTATCATCTCCACTTCCACCAGGTCCCTCCCTCCTATTTTCCGGGAGAACCTCCACGACTCCCTCTGCACAGGGAATTACTCCTTCAGGAGTTAGCAGGTCTTCTACAGGAACAGGCGGTGGAACCGGTGCCCCACCACCTGAGAGGTCAAGGCTTTTATTCCAGGTATTTTCTAGTACCAAAAAGGACAGGAGGCCTCAGACCCATCCTGGACTTGCGCAACCTCAACAAATTCCTCGTGCGGGAAAAGTTCAAGATGCTTACCCTTGGAATCCTTCTGCCCTACCTCCAGCAGGGAGATTGGCTATGCTCCTTGGATCTAAAGGATGCCTACACGCACATCCTCATCCACCCAAGCCACCGCCAATACCTAAGGTTTGTGGTGGCAGGAAATCATTACCAGTACAGAGTACTACCCTTTGGCCTCTCCTCCGCACCGCGAGTCTTCACAAAATGTCTCGCGGTGGTGGCGGCCCATCTCCGGCTTCACGGCCTCTATGTCTTTCCGTACCTCGACGACTGGCTCATCAGAGCAGGGTCCGCTCCGGAGGTCACCAACGCCACACGTCGCACGGTGACTCTTCTGCAGTACTTGGGCTTTGTTATAAACTTCGCAAAGTCCACTTTGCTCCCCTCACAGGATCTCGAGTTCATCGGCGCAAGGCTGCACACTCCTCAGGCACGAGCGTTCCTACCGCTCGACAGGGCTCAACGGCTCATGGACCTAGCCGACCGTTTTCGCAGCCAGCCCCTGGTCTCCGCCAGGCGCTTCCTGAGATTACTCGGCCATATGGCTTCCACCGTCCATGTGACCCCCAATGCCCGCCTGAATATGCGGCCTGCTCAATGGTGTCTCCGCAAGCAGTGGCAACAAGCCACTGTGGAGGAGTAGCCTAGTGGTTGGGGCAAGGTACTTCAGGCCGGAAGGTCGGGGGTTCAAATCCCACCAGAGGACAGCAACCTTAGGCCGGAAGGACTGGGGTTTCTAGTCCCACAGGTGCTCCTTGTGGTCTTGGGCAAGCCACTTAACCCTCCATAGCCCATGTTCCCTGTAAATAGTTATCTCCAAGTTATAATGCCCTGTTCAATGTAATTTCAGTTTGTTCAATGTAAACCGCACTGATGCAGAATAGCGCGGTATATAAGAGAATGTAAAAAACAAAACAAAAAAAAAAACAAAAAAAACAGGCGGCCTAGCAGACCTAGTGCGCGTCTCCGAGCCGCTGATCTCGTCTCTCCAGTGGTGGCTTCATCGGCCGAACCTGGTACTCGGCATGCCTTTCCAGTCACCTCAGCCGGCCCGGGTGCTGACGACAGATGCATCCCTCCTGGGCTGGGGAGCACATTGCCAAGGGGCACGTACTCAGGGCCTCTGGACCACGTGGGAGTCTGCTCAGCAGATCAACTTCCTGGAGCTCAGAGCGATCCGCCTGGCTCTCAAGGCCTTCTCCCACCTGACCTCTCACCAGTCCGTCCTTGTCCAGACGGACAATCAAGTTGCCATGTTCTACGTGAACAAGCAGGGGGGCACGGGCTCCTTCCTTCTCTGTCGGGAAGCACAGAAGCTCTGCTCTTGGGCCGTCAGTCACGGCGTTCTTCTCAAGGCAGTTTATCTCCCAGGCCAAGAAAATTGCCTGGCGGACAAACTCAGCAGGATCCTCCAGCCGCACGAGTGGCGCCTGGATCCCTTGGTAGTTCAGAAGCTCTTTCTAAAGTGGGGCCTCCCCACGATGGATCTCTTTGCCAGCCCTCTCAACCGGCAACTTCCTCGCTTCTGCTCTCGTCAGCCACATCCCCTTCGAGTTGCGGCAGACGCTTTTCTACTCTCATGGTCGGAGAGCCTTCTGTACGCTTTCCCTCCCATCCCGCTAGTCTCTCGGACTCTTTTCAAGGTTCTCCGAGACAAAGCCTTCATGATCCTGGTGGCCCCTCGCTGGCCCAGACAGCCGTGGTTTCCACTCCTGCTGCAATTAGCGGTAGAGGATCCATTCTCTCTGGGGTTACAACCGGATCTCCTCACTCAGGATCAGGGGTCTCTGCTACACCCCAACCTCAGATCTCTCAATCTAATGGCCTGGCTGCTGAGAGGGTAGTCCTTGCTCCCCTTCTTCTGCCGGCAGAGGTGGAGGAGGTCGTCCTAGCTTCTCGGCAACCTTCTACCCGCAAATGCTACGCCCTTAAATGGCGTCGCTTTTCCGTTTGGTGTACCCAACAGTCTCAGGATCCCTTCTCCTGCCCGGTGTCGGTGATCCTGCAGTACTTGCTATACCTCTCTAATCTGGGACTTAAGTCCAACTCCGTCAAAGTTCACCTCAGTGCTCTTTCAGCACATCATGTGCCGGTGGACGGCAGACCTCTTTCCAGCGACCCTCTTGTAGCGAGGTTTCTCCGAGGTCTCCTTCTGCTTAAACCACCTCTGCGCCCGCCAGCGCCTGACTGGGATCTGAATGTGGTTTTACAGCGGATCACCTGTCCGCCTTTTGAACCTATGGCTACCTGTTCTCTCCGTTTTCTTTCTTGGAAAACATTGTTCTTGATAGCCCTCACTTCCGCTAGACGCGTAAGTGAATTGCAGGCCCTCGTGTCTGATCCCCCTTACACTCGGTTCTACAAAAATAGGGTAGTCCTACGGACTCACCCAAAATTTCTTCCAAAAGTGGTCTCCCCTTTTCACATCAATCAGGAGGTGGTACTTCCGACCTTCTTTCCCAGACCACACTCCAGCCGAGCTGAAACGGTCCTCCATACCCTGGACTGTAGAAGGGCATTGAACTTCTACCTTGACCGTACGCGGGAACACCGTAAAGCTGCTCAGCTTTTTGTGTCTTTTGACCCCAATAAATTGGGGCTCCCGGTCTCCAAGCATACTCTGTCCATCTGGGTTGCGGACTGTATCACTTGGGCTTATGGGGCAGCCGGACTCTCCTTGGAAGGTCGAGTCACGGCTCATTGCGTTCGGGCAAAGGCTACGTCAGTGGCTTACCTCCGCTCTGTTCCGCTGGCAGACATCTGCCGGGCCGCTACTTGGTCTTCGAGCCAGACTTTTGCGGTCCATTACTGTCTCGAGAGGGAGTCCCGCAGGGACAGTGCTTTCGGACAGGCAGTCCTCTGTAATCTCTTTGAGGTCTGAGCAACTCCTACCCTCCATCCCGGATGTGGGCTACCGGTGGGTAATAATTCAGCGAAGATTCCTTCCTTCTGTGCTGCTGAGCTAGAGGGAGCTCATTTTTGTGCTTAGGGTCTCCGGTAGCCTTAAGCTTGGGAGTCCCATATGTGAGGACTGACTTCCTGCTTGGTCCTGGAGAAAGCGTAGTTACTCACCTGTAACAGGTGTTCTCCAGGAGCAGCAGGAATCAGTCCTCACAACCCTCCCTCCTCCCCTTGGAGTTGCAATCATCTGCTTTAGTTTTTTTGCAAATTTTTATGCTGTCTTTTTTAGCTATGTCATCTGACTGGCTAAGATGGCACCCTTGGGCGGGAAGGCGACCGCGCATGCGCGCTGCAATTCCCAAAGGCTTTCTTTGAAAGCTGGGGAAAATTGCTCCGCGAGGGCTCCGTCGGCGCCGACGTCACCCATATGTGAGGACTGATTCCTGCTGCTCCTGGAGAACACCTGTTACAGGTGAGTAACTACGCTATCTGCTTATAGCCACCAACTCCAAGACTGAATGTGTGCAAGCTACCAGTGATCTCTTGCACCTCCTGAATGACGCCGGATACAAGGTCTCAAGAGCCAAAGCGCAGTTGTGCCAAACAGAAGTGAAATACCTAGGGTTCCATCTGTCCAGAGGAATCCGGAAATTGGGACTGGAGTGAAAGGAAGCAGTATGCCGCATCCCAACCCCCACCACTAGAAAACAGGTGCGGGCCTTCTTGGGTGCTGAAGGCTACTGCCGGATATGGATACCCAATTTTGCACTCTTGGCAAAACCCTTGTACCAAGCCACGAAGGGAGTGGAACGATCACCCATGGAATGGGGCCCAGAACAGGATAAAGCATTCAAATCACTAAAAGCAGCCTTAATGTCATCACCAGCCTTGGGCCTACCAGATGTACAGAAACCATTTCGTCTTTATGCTCATGAGTCAACTGAAAATGCGCTGGGAGTCTTGACTCAGCCCCTTGGATCCTGGCAACGACCTGTAGCCTATCTATCAAAACAATTGGACCCTGTTGCAAAAGGATGGCCACCTTGCCTAAGAGCTGTAGCAGCCACAGCCCTCTTAGTGAGTGAAGCTGACAAACTCACTTTGGGACAGAATCTTCAAGTCACTGTACCGCACTCTGTTCTAACTCTAATGGAACACAAAGGGAACTACTGGTTCACCAACGCACGAATGTTGAAATATCAAAGTATGCTGTGTGAAAATCCCTGACTGCAATTGAGTGTCAATCAAACCTTGAACCCTGCTACCCTACTGCCGACCAGTCCAGGCCCTCCTGACCATGATTGCCTAGAAGTAATGGACACTGTATACTCAAGCCGCCCAGACCTAACAGACATCCCCTTGAACAACCCAGAAAAAACTTCCTTCGTGGATGGAAGCAGTCTTGTAATTAATGGACAACGATGTGCCGGTTATGCAGTGGTGACCCTGGACATGGTAATAGAATCATCAGCTTTGGCTCCAGGAACTTCAGCACAGAAGGCCGAATTAATAGCCCTCACTCGAGCACTGAAAATAGGAACTGGGATCCGTCTGAATATATACACAGATTCAAAGTATGCCTTTACAACACTACATGCCCATGGAGCTCTGTACAAAGAACGTGGATTGATAACCTCGGGAGACAAGTCCATCAAGTATGGCTCAGAAATATTGACTTTATTGGAAGCAGTGTGGGCCCCCAAACAAGTTGCTGTAATGCACTGACGAGGTCACCAAACTGGAGATGGAGAAGTATCCCGAGGGATCATACTTGCCGATGCCTCTGCCTGAGAAGCAGCAATTAATTGAAAAATTTCTACCCCTAGTATTACAGTTCAAGCAGCCATATTTCCAGTACCTCTCAGTGCTTGGACACCTCGATATACCCCGAATGAACTGGACTACTATTGTCAGAATGAGGGGGGGCAGCTATCAGCGGCTGGATGGATAGTGTTACCACCACCCGAGGGAGGCTCACCCCCTGGTATGACTCTGATCCCTGAAGCCCTGGGTCCATCCTTTGTCAACGCCTTTCATCAAGCTACACACTATGGAAAAACTGCAATGGAAAAAGCTCTGAAACCGTATTTTTGTATCTCATTATTGGGACCCTTGACTGCCTCAATAGCCCGAAAATGTGTAATCTGTGCAAAGAACAATGCCCGACGGGGTCCTGTCCTACCTCCAAGAGTTCAATCAGTGGGAGTAACCCCCATGGGAAATATCCAAATAGACTTTGCAGAAATGCCACGAGCAAATAGATATCACTACCTAATGGTTCTAGTTTGTACCTTCTCTGGGTGGGTGGAGGCTTTCCCCACCAGGACTGAAAAGGCCAGAGAAGTCACTAAGGCTCTGCTTCATGAAATCATTCCTCGGTTTGGAATACCCTTGACCATAGGGTCAGACAATGGGCCCTCCTTTGTGTCACAAGTAACTCAGCAGCTAGCCCGTGCTTTACAAATACAGTGGAAGTTACATACAGCTTATAGACCCCAGAGTTCAGGGAAAGTAGAGAGAATGAACCGAACCCTGTAGTCTCAGTTGTCTAAGCTCTGTCAGGAAGCTCACCTGAAGTGGCCCCAAGCTCTCCCCATAGTCCTTCTCAGAGTACGTTCAGCCCCCACTAAGTCATTAGGAGTTTCCCCATTTGAGGTTTTTTATGGGAGACCCCCGCCCATAGTTCAGGGAATAAGGGGGGATATGAGTCAGATTGGAGCGGAAATCACTAGACAAGAATTGTTGGCTCTCAGTTCTGTCTTGCAGGACCTCCATACCTGGGTGCAAGACCAGTTGCCTATCAATCTGACAGAGCCACTGCATCCTTTCAAACCCGGAGCCTCGGTGTGGGTCAAAGAGTGGAAGAAGACACCGTTGGCACCTCATTGGAAGGGACCATATGTCGTTTTGCTGTCAACACCCACAGCAGTTAAAGTGGCAGAAATAGACTCCTGGATCCACCACAGTCGAGTGAAACCAGCAGCAGTTTCTGAAGGTCGTCCTTGGACGTCGACCGTGGATCCTGCATCACCATTGCGACTTACATTGCGAAGAAAACAATCATCTTTGTGAAGTTTTCAAGCTCTGAATTATCAACCTTTCAGTTTATCCATCATCAAGAGACTATGATCATGATGATTACCTACTACTGTTTCATTTTTGCGGTAACCCTGGGACCCCTTGGGACAACTTTTGCTTTGCCCCCTTGTACAGCTTGTATAACCACTACCCGAACTGGGATGAAAATCACCCAGACTTTACTTTATCACTCTTACTACATTTGCACTGGTAAAGTCAGTCAGTGCATGTATAATGGTATGGAACTGAATGTTTGCACGAATGGAAAGACTCGTACTTGTGTTAAACCCCGACAGAATCCTTCTTACTATGTCCTGGAACTACGATGGAATGATGAAGATGGAGCCCTCATAAATGCTATAAGTCAACTCTCTGATCCCACCCGACCTGTACCCCTGTACTTTGATGCTTCTGATCTGATAAACAGAAATTACTATTATAGGTGCGGGTCATGGGAACAAGCTTACTACTATGATAAGTATATGTGTCCCGAAGGTGCATACAGATGGGGAATATGCACTGGGGTACATTCTCCATCTACTTATGGTAAGCCGTCCAAAGATGACTATTTCTGCCCGAAGTGGGGCTGTGTGTACTATGCTACTTGGTCTGGTAGCCCTACTGGACAAGATGGAGATAATCGCAAGGCCAATTTGGAAAGACTGCCCCTACTGGAACCTAAGAAGTGCAAGAAAGGTGCCTGTAATCCTCTACGGCTTCTCATCCTTGACCCAAGCCAGTGGAAGCAAGGATTCCGATTCGGCCTACGTATAGCAGGAAGTGGATCTGATCCTGGAACGTTTGTGTATATCGAGCTTAACACGAAAACTCATGTTTCTTCACCCTACCGAATACATCATACCTTCTATGAGGCCATGAAAGCAGAGTTTGTAGTCCACCACGCTTCTCAAAATTTGTTCATTGAACTAGCTGGAGCTGTAGCATCCAGCCTTCATGTCTCTGACTGTCTTTTCTGTGGGGGAACTCAGATGGGTGACCAGTGGCCTTGGTTGGCGCAAGAACTATTCTGTACCCTATAACCAAACTGATCTGCTTGCAGCTACCAGCGAATGGGTCCTAGCTAGCCCCATTGTTGGAAACCTATGTTTTGCTCGAACTGGACCACAATTGACTGTTAGTGGGGCAATTGGTCTGTTTGAACCAAAAGTACTATAATGCTACCACCAAGAAGACATCCTGGTGGTCAGGAACCAATGCCCCGAAACCCTCCAATCCTCTTATCTTTCCTTATCTTGCCAAGTTATGGACAAATCTGGCTGCTCACAATAACTGGCAAGCTCCACCTGGACTATACTGGATCTGCGGAACTCGAGCATATGCTAGACTCCCTGCCAACTGGGGAGGTGCGTGTGTTTTGGGGACCATAAGACCTTCTTTCTTCCTCTTGCCCGTTTCCCATGGAGAACAGCTCGGTTTCCCTGTATATAAGAGTCGACAGAAGTGAGAGGTCCTGAAGATAGGCCAATGGGACAAATGGGATACGACATCTGAAGAATGACCACCGGAGAGAATTGTATCCTACTATGGACCTGCTACCTGGGCACAAGATGGCTCTTGGGGTTGCCGCACCCCTGTGTATATGTTAAATTGTATTATACGTTTGCAAGCTGTTGTAGAAATAATAACTAACGAAACTAGTAGAGCATTAACCCTGTTAGCCAAACAAGCCATGCAGATAGGGTTGCCAACCAGCCGGTTTTCAGCCGGTCTGGCCGGTTTTCCTGTGGTCGGACCGGCTGCCGGCAGAGAACCGAAACCGGCCATTGAAAAGCCGGTTTTTTGCTCTGGCTGCGAGATCGGAGTGGCCAGAGCAGAAAACCGGCTTTGCGCTTGCGATCGCGATCAGTCCTGGCCCCCCCTTGCAGCTGCTGCTGCTGCTTCTTACAGAGCAGCGGCTGCAATAAAGTTAATTTAAAAGTAAGGAATCCTGTGAGGGGCCTTCCGGCCCTATGAAACTCCTTCTGCAGTGCCCGCCCCTCTGATGTCACTTCCTTTTCAGCCAGGGACCCTGCAGAGGGAGTTTCATAGGAGCGGAGGGTTTCTCACAGGTTTCCTTACTTTTAAATTAACTTTATTGCAGCTGCTGCTCAGTAAGAAGCAGGAGCAGCAGCTGCACGGGGGGGGGGGGGACTACAAATGGGCTGTGATGGGGGGGACCTGTACTGGAAAAGGGCTATAGGGGTGGGGGGACTTGGACGGGAAATGGGTTGTGATGGGGGGGGGGGGACCTGGACCGGAAAAGGACTATGGGGGGGGGGGGGGACTTGGACTAGAAATGGGCTGTTTTGGGGGGGGGGGACCTGGACGGTAAAAGGGCGATGGGGGGACATGGACTGGAAATGGGCTGTGATGGGGGGGACCTGGACTGTAAAAGGGCTATGGGGGGGACATGGACTGGAAATGGGCTATGGTGGAGGGAGGGGGAACTTGGACTGCAAATGGGCTGTGATGGTGGGGGGTCTAGGACTGGAAATAGGCTGTGATGGGGGACTTGGACTGTAAATGGGCTGTGATTGGGGGGCGGGGGCTAGGACTGGAAATGGCCTGTGATGTGAAGGCTAGCACTGGAAATGGGCTTATGAAGAGCTGGAATAGGACTGGAAATGGGCTGATGTGGGGCATGGGAGAATGGGACTAGAAGGGAGTGGATGCTGGGTGGGTCTAGAACTATAAGTGAACTGATTTTGGGGGAGGACTAGAATGGATGGGGAATGAGAATGGAGAGGGGAAAAAATATTTTGTGTGGAAGAAAGGTCTATGATGGGTTGGGTATTGGGAGAGTAAGAGGGGATTGAGAATGGGAGGGTGAAATTTAAATGGATGATAAAGGAATAAGGAAAGAATTGGGGGAAAGAGCAAAAGGGAAACAATCAGTATGTTAAAGCAGAAATAAAGAGAGAATGGAAAACATCTAAAAGAGAAGAAAGGACAAATGGATAGCTCGCAGAAGACACGAAGAAACCAGAAGAAAGTGACTGGAGCAATTGCAACTGAAAAATGAAATGCCCAAACAGAAGGTAGAAAAATACTTTTTATTTTGAATTTATTAACTGTAATATGTCTGGTCTGGGAAGTTTGTATTGCTAACATCTTTGCGTTTTTGTTTAGTGCAAGAGGAAATTACTTTATAGTTTTATTTCTCCAGTGTTGTACATTTCATGTTTGGATTTTGGGGTTCCCAGTTTAATTATTATCTGACCAAGGAAGTTAGCCTACACGTATCCTCGGTAATTTTTGTGGGTGGGGCTGGGGGCGGGGCAGGGGTGGGGCTAGGGGAGGAGAATGGGTGGAGCATGGCGAGCCAAAGGTGTCGGGTTTTTCTCGGTGAAAAAGTTGGCAACCCTACATGCAGATGCGTACAGCCATTTATCAGAATCGTTTAGCATTAGATTATTTACTTGCTGCTGAAGGAGGAGTATCAATCATATGAGAAAGCAAACCTATGTACCAGTCCAAACCTGGCACGGCTTGCAACTTGATGGATGGTTTGGTTCTCTGTTTTCAGGAATGGGCGGCCTGAAAACACTTGTATTCATTGTCCTATTCATATTGGCTATCTGCTTGTTTCTCCCATGTTTCCTACCCTTATGCTTGCGCACACTGAACTCAACCGTTGATAGTGTTGTTGAACGTAAAGCAGCTACCAAAGTCTTAGCCATGTGGCAATATTCCCTTGTACCACAACATGATGCTGAGGACCCTGTGTGATGTGTGATTTGATTCTCACCCTTCCTTACTTGCGGGTGAGAATAATCAAAGGGGGGAATGTGGCAGGCTATAGCCTAGAATAACCTGTAAATGTATTAGAGGCCTGTAAGCTAGGCCTGAGTCCCAGCCCCCACCTGAGAATAAGAATGCTGAGAAAAACCAAAGTCAGTAAGAATTAGAGAAACTGCTCAAAACTGCTTTAAACTGCTTTTTGATAAGGTTGTATAAATCCTTTGTTGAATTCTTCCATGCTGATGACAGACATGTTCCAGTGCTCTGTACTCACACATTTTCTAAGCTAACAGTGACCTTGTAGGAGAAAAGTATCAAAGTCTTAGAACTGTGCCTTTGTTAGAGTTCTGAGCAGGCGGAACAGAGTACCGGGCCCACAGAAAGATCCTATTTGGATGGGTGCAAGGGTCAGTAGGACCAATAGAAAGTTTGCCTGTATTAAACTGAAGAAGAAAGGTATAAAAGGTGTTGTTTACTGGACTCCATTGCTCAGACCATTTTGAATGTGATATTTGCCTGAGACTTGTGCACAATAAATTGGCTTGGATCTTCAAACTGACTCCTGGTTTTATTCATTGCGTGCACTTTGCTGCAATAATAACACTGACATTTTTTAAATTAAATTAAATCCAGAATCTGTGTAATTGCAGTTCAACAATTGGTTGTCCACATACATACTGTACTGGATCCCCATGATTGGAGAACCTGGCGTAAAAGGCTGAATAAAGCAGCCAATCGGGATGAAAGAAGTAATGAATTCTAACATAACATGGCTCTTCATAACATGGTATGAATGTGATGTCAAATTTAAATAAAACATCGCTCTCATTGACAACTGCTGACATCTGGAAGTTAGGCCTGGGGGAAGATCAGTGGCAAACCTGGCTTCTACCATATCTTTCAATGCACCACTAGGAGTCAGGTGATGTCATTTTGGGCAGGAGCATGTAGGGCTCATTCCTATCCCCACTAGATCATAGGGTTATTGAACTAAGTGTCGGGAGGGGTGAGGGATGGAGTCCAACAGGAGGGGTGCTCTTCATTTTTTCCCAAGGGGTTGAGGCCTAGCCAATTGAGGGGTGGGGGGAGAGGGTTGTCATGGGGATTCTTTTCTTGCTGAGCTCTGTTCTTTTAAAATGTTGCCTGAGAACCCTGGGTTCCACAGGAAACGTTAACTGCAACTCACAGTAAAAAAAAAAAAAAGGCTTAACACAAGCCATATTAATCCTTTTATATGAGCTGCTTGTTTGTATTTGCATGTGACACAGCTCATGTTTACCAGACATTGAGCGTGCTTTGCGCTAAAGCGATGTTCATGTGTCAAATCAATCTTTTGTAAAGTGGAAGCAGTTTGCCACCACCAAAACAAAGAGGCTGTCCCTCCAAAGCCCCAGTAGCCTTTGGTTAAGGGGACTGTAGAGGAAGGTTATTGTGAAGCCTAAGATTACTTTAAAAGAACTACAGAGGTCTCTGGATGAGACTGGGGAAAAGGTTGACTGTTCAACAAATTAAAGTTATTTTCACAAACATGGCCCGTATGAAAGGGTGGTAAAAAGGAAACCATTTTTGGAGAAAAGCCAAATGTGCCACATAGTATTTGCAAAGAAACACTTATCAGACACTACATAGTTACATACCTCGTACTAAATGACGGCAGATAAAGATCAGCATGGTCCATCTAGTCTTACCAGTAAGATAGCTAAAAATGTAGTTTTGCACCTGCTGCTCTGTGCAGATTAACCCCTCTGTTTAAGAAGTTATTTAAGTTTGCTTTGACATCCTCTTGCAGTATAAGGGTCCTCTGTCTGCCCCCTGTCTTTTTTTGTTCCTACCACCCCCATAGGGGAGGCATTCCAGGCATCCATCACCCTAGAGTTTGACCAAGCCAGAAATGTGCCCTGTATGACTAATGAATCTGGTCCCCCCCCCCCCCACCACCACTCTTTAGAGTTTCCTGGAAGCGCAGTAATATCAGTGCTCCTTCTATGCCTTTGGTAGGCCCTGCATCACCCTTTCCATGAAAACGTATTTCCTATTCGTTTTTCCAGGCCAGTCCAGGGTACCTTCGGGTGTTGTCAATCCCCTTCAGCAGCTGAGGACTGAAAACTAAAGTTTTTGCTGACAGGCTATAGCCACTCCCCCTTGAGACAGCTCTCCAGTCTTCAGTCCTCAGCAGCTGAACAGGATGTGGATAGCTGACAGGGTCCCTGGACAGTGCAGCTGAAATGTTAATTTGCAGACTTCCTGAGGAAGATTGGCTCTAGCAGAGCTGTTGCCTCTCTATTGTTTTAGATATCTCTTCCCTTGGGTTATTTTCAATTAAGTTTCTTGGGGGAAAAAAAATGGAGTGAAACAAGTCCGTGGCTGCCAAATCGGGCGGCGTTCACAAAGGCAGAGCCTGTCTTCTTGAGTGAACCGACTCCGTTTTGCAGGGGAGTTGTTCCTGGGAGCCCCAGGTTTCACCCACCTGTTGTCTGCAGGAGCGATTCTTCTCTTCCCGCTAGCAGCGGGATTCGGAGAATCGGAGCTGTCAGGGCTGCACTCAGGTCAGTTTTAGTTGTTTAGTCAGTACCCGGGGTATCTGCGTGTGTCTGTGCCTCTGTAGAGCGGTTTATTTGTCGGCGATTTTTTTTCTAGTCAACGGGTGCAGTTTTTAGCACGTTTAGAGTTACAGCGGTATGGAAGGCAAGGTCGAGGCTCAGAAGCCTCACAGCGTGGTAGAACAGGCGGGAATGGCGGCCATTTTAGGGGACAGCGCCGTTTCTCCCGTGAGGCAGCACAAGCAAGGGAAGAGGAAGGTGAAGTCGGTGAAAGAGACTCCCTCTGTTGTGAAGTAACCGCCAGTTTCCTGAAGCTCAGAAGTATCTGGCTGCCTTATTTTCTCCGGATTTCATTTTAGCAATGCATAGGGCTTACACACTGAAGGTTTCCCAAGTCAGCAGGAATCCTTTGTCTCCCAGTCTTGGGGAAGGGGTTAGGCTTGAGGAAACTAGGTTAGACCCTGGAGAGGGTTCCTCTCAGGCGGGGGCTACCTCAGCTACTGTCATGGGGAACTTGGAGCAAGCCCTGCCAGGTCCTCAGACGAACGGTGACACAGAGGTTTTTTCAGAAGCAAGTTTTGATCCTTGGTCCGGTGAGCTAGAGGAGGGGGAACTAGCTCCGGGCGAGGACCCAAATCTGTTTCGGGTTTTCCGAAAGGGGGAATTAGGGGCGCTGATTGGGCAATCTTTGGCTGCCTTGAATATTCTTCTTCCTGCGGCTGAACAGGAGCCGCTGGAGGATCCCTTATTACAAGGTTTTAAAACAGAGCAACGTTGTTTTCCGGTTCACTGGGTAATTAGGCAAATGATAGTCTGAGTGGGAATGTCCGTAGGCGACTCTAAGGGGAGGTCGAGCTCTGGGTCGCCTTTATCCAGTTCCACATGAGGAAAAGGAGTTGCTGAAGATGCCTAAGGTGGATGCCCTAGTGGCGGCTGTGACGAAGAAGACTACGATTCCGGTCGAGGGCGCAGCAGCACTTAAGGATCTGCAAGATCGCAAGCTAGAAGGGCTGCTCAAACAAGCATTTGATTCTTGTGCGCTAGCTCTACAGGCTTCTATCTGTGGTGCTTGTGTCTAGGGCTTCTATCCATTGGCTCCAGGGGCGGGTTGTCTTCAGATGCTATGGGGGAGTCCTCCGCAGAGGGAGCAAAGTTGGAATCAGCAGCGGCCTATCTGGCGGATGCCTTTTATGACTTGGTTCGTATTTCGGCAAAGTCCATGGCATCCTTGATTGGGGCTCGAAGGTTCCTTTGGCTAAGGAATTGGTCGGCCGACGCATCTTCAAAAGCACAGCTCGGTAAACTCCCTTATAAGGGCAAGCTGCTCTTTGGGGAGGCCTTGGAGAAAATAGTAAAGGATTTGGGAGATTCCAAGGGGGGTCGGTTGTCGGAGGATCGGCCTAAAGCTCTCAGAAAATCTTCTACCCAGCGGGGGCAAGGAAAAGAATTTTGTAGATTTAGGGGAGCACGTTTTTCTCCCTATCCCAGAGGGCGTTTTGTTCCTCGGGGTCAGCCCTTTCGAGGCTCCAGAGGTTTTGCTAGAGGCTATTTCAATGCCCAGCAAACCACCACAAAGAAGCCGCAATGAAGGTCAGCAGGTCCAGGTAGAGATACCGGTAGGGGGTCACTTACAGGACTTTCTCTCTGCTTGAACCGCAATAACTACAGACCAGGTGGTGCTGGAGATCATCCGAGACGGGTATGCGCTGGAGTTCGCTCGTCCACTTCAGGAAGCCTTCTTAGTTTCCCCTTGTGGTCTCGGGACCAAGAGACAAGCGGTAGAGCACACCCTACTACACTTAGTGCAACTGCAGGCGGTTGTTCCGGTTCCTTCAGACCAGTTAGGATCAGGTCGATACTCGATTTATTTTGTGGTTCCTAAAAAGGAAGGGATCTTTTCGTCCGATTCTGGATCTCAAGCATGTAAACTGGGCCTTGAGGGTTCCCCATTTTCGGATGGAGACTCTTCGTTCTGTGATTCGGTCCGTTCGGCCGGGAGAGTTCCTCTCGTCAGTAGATCTCACGGAAGCTTATCTGCATATCCCAATAAGACCAGATCTTCAGCGTTTTTTACGGTTTGCGGTTCCCGCAGGACATTTTCAGTTCCGGGCGTTGCCGTTCAACTTGGCAACGGCGCCGCGAGCATTCACAAAGGTAATGGTGGTCGTCGCCGCGGCCTTGAGGATGGAGGGTATTAAAGTCCATCCTTATCTAGATGATTGGTTGATCAGGGCGAGTTCTTGGCAGGAGTCGGTCGCGGCTACCTCTCGAGTGGTGCAGCTCCTGGAGCAGCTCGGTTGGGTAATCAACCGTGCAGAGAGTCAGCTGCAGCCGCAGTCCCGGCTTGTGTATCTGGGAGCAGAGTTCGACACAGCCCGGGGTTTGGTATTCCTGCCGGAGGGCAGGGTGCTAAAGATTTTGGCTCAGGTGCGAGCGTTTCTACGGCTCCAAGCTCCCTCGGCGTGGAGGTATTTGCAGCTCTTGGGGTCCATGGCGGTGGCGTTGGATCTGGTGCCCTGGGCCAGGGCACGCATGCGTCCCTTGCAGCACACGTTGCTGTCCAGATGGTCTCCACAACTTCATCCCTTATCGAGGAAGCTGTTCTGTCCGGACGTGGTGCGGGACAGTCTGAGTTGGTGGCTAGATCCGGCTCATCTTCAGGCAGGAGTTCCATTAGTGGCTCCAGATTGGATGTTGGTGATGACAGACGCCAGTTTGTCAGGCTGGGGCGCTCACTGTCAAGCTCAGGTGGCTCAAGGGCTCTGGACCCAGGAGGAGGCGGCGTTTCCGATCAATCTCTTGGAACTCAGAGCGGTTCGGCTTGCTCTAATCAGATTCGCTTCATTCCTCGAAGGCAGAGCGGTGCGGGTCTTCTCCGACAATGCGGTGACCGTATCATACATCAATCGCCAGGGGGGTACGGGCAGTGCTCTGTTGTTGGCGGAGAGTCAATCTTTAATGTCCTGGGCGGAGACCCATCTGGTGGCCTTATCTGCAGCGCATGTGGCCGGAAAGGACAATGTACAGGCCGACTATCTCAGTCGCAATGATCTCCAGGAACAAGCAGGAATGAGTCTTCACATATGGGTATCATCGGTACCGACGGAGCCTGCGGGGAACGCTCCCCAGTGTCCAGAAAGAAATCTTTTGGGAGCATCCCACAGCGCCTGTGCGCTGCCTTCCCGCCTTTCCTAACTGCCTCTCTCCAGTTCTTCTTTTCCGCGGAGCCAGCAGGTCGTGTTTCCTGTCACCGCTGAAGAATTTCTTATTTTCTTTTATTTTTCTTTAGTCGCGTGTCTGCCTTCTCGATTCCGCACCGGTACCACTGGTCCCTTTTCTTTCTTTTAAAAAAAACCCAAAAAACTTCTACTCTTTTCAGTGCATTTTTTTTCTGGGGCCTTAGGCCTACAGAGATATATTTTCCCTCATGGAAAAACCCGCCTCCGGGTTTAAAAAATGCACAAAGTGCAGCAGCACTATTTCTGTTACTGACACCCATGACTGGTGTCTAAAATGTTTAGGTCCTGACCACTCCATTGCGGATTGTGAGTCCTGTTCCATGATGTCTAAAAGAGGGTTACAGAATCGGGCAGCTAAGCTCAGTACCCTGTTTCCCTCCGATGCAGCTTCCGTGGCATCGACGTCTTCCAGGGCTTCTTCTTCATCCCATGGATCTCAGGTAACCAAACTTAAATCTGGCCGGTCCTCAAAGAGTTCATCTCCCTCTAAGTATCGAGATGCCCCCGGGCTTACTCTTGAGGATACCACACCGGCAAAATTACCCCGGCGGGAGGCTCCGGCTTCCAAAGCACTACCTATGGGGTCACAGGTTGACATCGATGGCTCGGCCTCGACCGATAACCTGTTACAATGTTCTGGGGTACCGGCAGTTTCTACCGGTACCGACATCCAGACATTGGTGGCGTCAATGGATCAGAATATTCTCACCATGCAGCGTGCCATCACGGCATTCATTCAAGCTGCGACGCCTACTGTACCGCAACAAACCCCGTTGTCGGTACCTGTACCGATTCCGGTACCGGACCCGATATCAGTCCCGATACCAGTACCGCTTGCATCGACATCAGCATCGACCACAGCGGTACGCTATCCAGTGATGCCCATCAGTACCGACCCGGTACCGATTACTCCCGATGTCGATACCTTCCGGTACGCGTAACGGGCTCTACGAGAGCATCCAGATAGTCGATACTTCGATTCCTCTGAAGACTCTGATTCTTCAGAGGCCTCAATTAAAGCATCGGGCATCCTTCCTCAGGAACCCTCTTCTCCAAAACGGAGAATGTCTCCTCCTGAAGACTTGTCTTTTCAGGACTTCATTAGGGAGGTGGCCAAAGGCCTGTCCATCTCAGTGACCTCTGAGACTGAACCTAGAGCCAAAAAATTGGATATCCTACAATATCCTAAGGCTCCTAAAGAGGCAGCCACCTTACCAATACATGAGATTCTTTATGATCACATGCTGGGCATATGGGAGACTCCTCTTTCCACCTCCCCTTATTCCAGAAGGTTGGACACCATGTATCGTGTTCCTCCTTGTCCTGGGATTCATAAGACTCAGCTTCCTCACCACTCTATTGTGGTAGTCTGCTATGAAAAAGATCAAGAGTACAAAAAGGCACTCCTCTGCTCCTCCAGGAAGAGAATGCAGAACTCTAGATGCCTTTGGCAGGAAAATCTTCCAGGCCAGTATGCTTGTAGCCAGAATCAACTGCTATAGTCTCTATATGGGGATGTTTCTAAAAGAAGTTAGATCATCTGCAAACCTTATCTCCTTTTAGGTCAGAAGATAAGAGAACAGAATACATCACGTGGCTTAAACATGCACAGGATGTATCCAAGTTTTCCAACCGTGCAGCCTTTGACTCTTTTGAGGGGGCCAGTAGAGCCTTGGCTATTGCCATAGGTGCACGCAGAGTTGCTTGGTTGCAAGCCTCTGATTTGGAATCCTGGGTACAGGATGGTCTAGGTAACCTTCCCTGTACAGGCGAAAACCTGTTTGGCAAAGATTGGCAAGCAAAGGCCAACCAAATGGATGCTGAAAACTCTGCTTTAGATAGACTTCCAAAGTCTACTACTGCTCCTTTTAAAAAGAGGTTGTTCAAAAAGGGATCTTTCCCAAAGAAGGGGAAATGTTCTTCTTATGGTCAGGCCTCTTCTCAAGGTCGTTTTGCTATAAAGAGACAGCAACAACCAAAACAGGCCAAAACCCAGGCTGCGAGGACTGCTACGGTCCAACAGCCTTAGCCTCCTCAGGACCTTTGACTTTCTACTAGAGAACTTAACCTTTCTGGCTCTAGAACATCCAGAGCCTCTCACCATCGCAGGAAGGTTAGCTCACTTTGCTCCCAGATGGGAACAAATCACAGCAGAGCAGTGGACCCTCTCCATCATAAAGGAAGGGTACAAACTTCATTTCTTAAACCTTCCTCCTCACACCATGGTGTGTTCAATTCTCCAACATCTCTCCTCAACCTTCTAGGTCAAGAGATTTCTACCCTTCTTGCCCAAGGGGCAATAGAAGAAGTACCCCTTCTTCAACAGGGCTCAGGGTTCTATTCCCCCTATTTCCCCCTATTTCCTCATTCCCAAGAAAACGGGGGGCTACAGACCCATATTAGATCTCAGAGAATTGAACAAGTTTCTATGCAAGGAGAAATTCAAGATGACTTCTCTCGGAACTCTCCTTCCATACCTCCAAAGTCAGGACTGGCTTTGTTCTCTAGATCTCAAGGATGCATACACCCATGTTCTCATCCATCCAACACACAGAAGATTCCTTTGGTTCCTTTACCAAGGAAAGCACTACCAATACAAAGTGCTTCCTTTCGGTCTGGCCTCTGCTCCAAGAGTGTTCACAAAATGCATGGCAGTAGTAGCTGCATTCCTGCGCACTCTAGGAATATTCGTATTCCCATATCTGGACGACTGGCTCATCCGAGCTCCATCCCAGTCAGAGGCCCAGACTTCCCTGGCCTGCACAAGGCGTGTTCTTCAGTATCTGGGACTGGTAATCAACATTCCAAAATCCCATCTCACCCCTACTCAGTCTCTAGAGTTCATAGGGGCCTTACTGGATACCACAACTGCAAGGGCCTATCTTCCCCAGGGCCGTTGCCTATGCTTGGTGCAGTTAGCCTCCCAGATTCAGTTAAAATCCCATTTAACTGCTCGAGAGATGTTGCAACTCTTAGGCCACATGGCATCCACGGTGCATGTGGTTCCCTATGCTCGCCTTCACATGAGAGCAGCTCTGTGGACCCTATCCTCCCAATGGACACAGGCATCAGGTTGCCTGTCAGACAAAATAGCAACCTCCAGTCGCCTTTTTTGGTCCCTCCACTGCTGGAAGTCCACTCAGAATCTGTTGCTGGGGTCCCCCTTTCAACAGGTGTTACCCCAAGCCACCCTTACAACAGATGCCTCTCCAAGGAGTTGGGGGGCTCATCTACAAGATCTCTCAACCCAGGGCATCTGGTCTCCACAGGAGACATCTCTTCATATTAACCTCTTAGAGCTCAGAGCAATCTTTCTGGCTCTCAGTCTTCCACACCCTGCTCAGCTACAAGACAGTCCTCATCCACACGGACAACCAGGTAGCCATGTTCTACGTGAACAAGCAGGGATGGACTGGCTCTCTGTTGCTTTGCAACGAAGCTCTGAGATTGTGGGCCTTCGCCAGAGAGCATCAAATCCATCTCATGGCAGTGTATCTTGCAGGGGTTCAAAACTCTTGGGCAGACAGACTCAGTTGAGTTCTGCTTCCGCACGAATGGTCCCTCCGTGGGGACCAGATAGCCAGAATTTTTCGGATTTGGGGTACCCCAGACATAGACCTGTTTGCAAGTCCGTGGAATGCCAAACTTCCTTGGTTCTGTTCCAAGATTCCATGTCAGGGAGTTCAGGCCAGGGATGCCTTCCTCCTTCATTGGGGGCAAGACTTCCTCTATGCCTTTCCACCTATTCCCCTAATTCCCAAGACTCTGTTCAAGCTTCAGAGAGACAAGGGGACTATGATCCTCATAGCACCACTTTGGCCACGCCAAGTGTGGTACCCTCTACTTCTGCATCTCTCTCAAGCTCCCTCCCTAGACCTGGGGTCTGCTCCAGATCTCCTCTCCCAGGAGGAGGGAACCTTGTGGCACCCAAATCCTCAGTCTCTTCATCTCAGGGCCTGGTTGCTGAAGGCCTAGACCTTCAAGATTTACAACTTTCTCAGCAAGTGAAGGATATCCTTCATGCTTCCAGAAAGCCTTCCACCAGACGTTCATATGCTTTTAAATGGAAAAGGTTTTCCATTTAGTGTGCAGAGAAGGGTCTCAACCCTCTTGCAATACCTTTGAATTCTTTACTAGACTATTTGCTGCATTTATCCCATGAAGGCCTTAAAACAAATTCAATCAGAGTCCATTTGAGTGCTATTGCAGCATCCCTTAAGCCTCTCAATGGACAACCTATTTCCTCTCATCCTCTTATAGCAAGATTCATGAGAGGCCTTCTTTTGACTAAACCTCCCATTAGACCACCTCCAGTGGCATGGGACTTGAATCTGGTTCTTGGCCAGCTTATGAAGCCACCTTTTGAACCCTTAGCCACTACCTCCTTAAAATTCCTTTCCTGGAAGGTTATTTTTCTCATTGCAGTCACCTCAGCTCGCCGTATCAGTGAGTTGCAAGCTTTAGTGGCTAATCCTCCTTATACAAGGTTCCATCATGACAAGGTAGTCCTCAGAACTAATCCACACTTTATGCCTAAAGTGGTCTCACCTTTTCATCTGAACCAGGAGGTGTTTTTACCTGTCTTTTTTCCAGGACCTCATGCATCAAGTGCAGAGAGGAATCTTCATAACCTGGATTGTAAAAGAACACTTGCTCTCTACTTACACAGGACACAGCAACATAGAAAGTCCTCTCAACTTTTTGTTGCTTTTGATCCTTCTCATTTAGGACTTCCAGTCTCTAAGAGAACTCTGTCCAATTGGATTGCTCAGTGTATTTCCTTCGCCTACCAGAGTAAGAACCTTTCTCTGGAGGGCCATGTCACAGCTGACAATGTGAGGGCCATGGCAACCTCTATGGCTCATCTAAACTCTGTGTCCATCGACCAAATCTGTCGAGCGGCCACCTGGGCATCGGTTCATATCTTCACAGCCCATTACTTCTTGGACAAGGACTCCCGCCGGGATGCCTTGTTTGGTCAGGCTGTTCTCAAACACCTGTTCCATACCTAATCAACTCCTACCCTCCATCCCTGAACTGGATGCCTGAGATTCATGGGTAGAGGTAGAGCTCTTCCCAGGGACTCAAAATCTGGGTGATCTCCCAGGCATCTCTAGCTGGGGAGTCCCCATATGTGAAGACTCATTCCTGCTTGTTCCTGGAGATAGCACAGTTACTTACCTGTAACAGGTGATCTCTGGGAACAGCAGGAATAAGTCTTCACAACCCACCCACCTCCCCTAGGAGTTGTATCTCTCTATCTATCTTTCCTTTCCTCTCTCTCTCTTTGTCTCAGCTTTAAAACTCGAACTGGAGAGAGGCAGTTAGGAAAGGCGGGAAGGCAGCGCGCAGGCGCTGTGGGATGCTCCCAAAAGCTTTCTTTCTGGACGCTGGGGAGCATTCCCGCGCAGGCTCCGTCGGTACCGACGATACCCATATGTGAAGACTTATTCCTGCTGTTCCCAGAGATCACCTGTTACAGGTAAGTAACTGTGCTTTCTCGATCCCGGAGAGTGGGAGTTGAACGTGGCGATTTTTCACGACATTACGATTCGCTGGTGGCGGCCGGTGATGCATCTCATGGCCACGTGCATCAATGCCAAGGCGTAACGGTTTTTCAGCAGATGCAGAGAACAGATGTCGGAGGGACTGGATGGTCTGGTTCAGCCTTGGCCGTTGGACGAGCTGCTGTACGTGTTTCCTCCATGGCCGATCGGTCGAGTCGTTCAGCGTATCGCAGGCCACAGGGGTCTAGTGATTCTGATTGCGCCGGATTGGCCCAGAAGGCCGTGGTATGTGGATCTGAAGCATCCGGTGCAATCTCCTAAGTCAGGGTCCCGTTCTCATGCTGCAGGTGGATCGCTTCTTGCTTACGGCTTGGATCTTGAGAGGGAACGGTTGAGTCGCAAAGGTTATTCGTTGGCGGTGGTGCAAACGATGTTGCAGTCTAAGAGAAGATCGACGTCGTTAGCGTATCTTCGCATATGGCGAATGTTTGAGTTTTGGTGTGCGCAATGTGGCGTTCATCCTTTTTCGGCGGCCTTGCCCGAAATTTTGTCTCTTCTTCAGGAAGGTTTGCAGAAAGGGTTGGCTCTTAGTACCTTACGAGTTCAGGTAGCTGCTTTAGCCTGCTATAGGGGACCGGTGCAACATAGGAGCTTGTCATCGCATTCGGATGTGGTGCGTTTTCTCAGAGCGGTGAAGATAATCAGGCCGCCAGTGCGGCAAGTGGTTCCGGCGTGGGACTTGAATTTGGTACTGGAAGCTCTAACTCGTCCTCCGTTTGAGTCAGGTTCGTCGGGGGGCTTGAGGGCGTTATCGTGGAAGACCGCGTTTCTGGTGGCTTTATGTTCGGCGTGGAGGATTTCCGACCTGCAAGCTCTTTCTTGCAGGGAGCCGTATCTCCAATTTTTGGCGGGAAAAGTACTCCTGCGACCGGTGCCTTCATTTCTGCCCAAGGTGGTGTCTTCGTTCCACGTTAATCAGTCGGTTGCTCTTCCCTCCTTTGCTGATCTTCCAGGGTCCCCAATGGACAGATCGTTGCGGAAGTTGGATCTGTGGCGAGTTTTGAAGAGGTACCTTAGAGCCACGCGATCTTTTAGGAAGTCGGACAGGTTGTTTGTTCTGTTTGGAGGTCCATGGAAGGGGCAGGCGGCTACTAAGGCTTCGATTGCTCGATGGGTGAAGCAGGCGGTGGTTGCTGCGTATGAGACAGGAGATAAATCGCCTCCAGTTGGCCTCAAGACTCATTCTACGCGGGGGCAAGCCGCTTCTTGGGCAGAGTTGGCTTTGGTTCCACTGGTAGATATTTGTAGAGCCGCAACGTGGTGTTCTCTGTATACGTTCACGAAACATTGTAGGTTGGATGTGCAAGCCCAGGAGGATGCGAGAGTGGGGGCCTCGGCCATTGTAGCGGGGCTCGCGAGTCCCTCCTGAATTTAGGCACTGCTTTGGTACTGCCCGAAGGTACCCTGGACTGGCCCGGAGAAACGAATAGGAAGGAGAAATTAGGCCTTACCTGCTAATTGTCTTTCCTTGAGTTCTGTCCGGGCAGTCCAGGACCCACCCAATCTTATCGCAGAGTTCGCGAGGCGGTTATACTAGAGGTGTCGCATCCTCCAGTTCAAGGAAGACTAGCTTTTACTCTGGTGGATGTGCTATTTGGGGCTTCCTTCGATGTCCTTGGAGGTTCTGTACAAAAAAAAAAAAGAGGAGAAACTTAATGAAGTGCAGGATTCAAGGGAAGAGATATGTTCTGTTCCTCTCAGGCGCAGGTGGGTAGGCGGAGCAGGGACAGATGCAGTGGGCGTATGGTATAGCTGTTGGATTTTGTTTGATTTTTATGTTCTTTGACGTTTCACTCTTACGCTGCTTTGCTAGAAAAGACTGGAGAGCTGTCTCAAGGGGGAGTGGCTATAGCCTGTCAGCAAAAACTTTAGTTTTCAGTCCTCAGCTGCTGAAGGGGATTGACAACACCCGAAGGTACCCTGGACTGGCCTGGAGAGAACTCAAGGAAAGACAATTAGCAGGTAAGGCCTAATTTCTCCTTCCTTATGATGTTTTTAAGCTTTACCTCCTTGCAGCTTCATTTCTTGTCCTCTAGTTCTACTGCTTCTCCGTCTTTGAAAAATGTTAGCTTGTACATTAATACCCTTTAAGATTTAAATATCTGTATCATATCTTCCTTGTCCCTCCTCTCCTCTCGGGTATACGTATTTAGATCTTCAAGTTTCTTCCCATCCACCTTCTCGTACAGGCCCCATATGCCTGTGGGAGAATATTTTGTGGTCCGATGAGCACATAGTGGAATATTTTGATCTCATGAAGTGATTATGTGGCATAAAACAAACGCAGCATATTGCTATTTTGTCTGCTTCGCCGCAGTAAAGCATGGTGGTGGTGGTGGTAGCATTGTTGTGAGGATTCTTTCTTTGCAGCAGAGAGGGGTAGACGGATGGCGCAAAATACAGGCAGATCTGGAGGGAAAACCTTTCAGCAGAGCAGTGATCCTGAGCTCTAAGCAAAAGCAATACTAGAGTGCTCAGCAAGAAAGAGCGAATGTCCTTGAGTGACCCAGTTAAAACCTAGATGTGAATTCAGTAGAAAAATTATTTATTTATTTAAACCATTTACCGCCTATCAAAGCTTCTAAGCGGCAAATTGTGGCAAGACTTGAAGACCGGGCCACGGATAATCCCCAGCCAACTTAACAGAACGTGCGCTTTTCTGCCATGAAGAACGGGCAAAAGCCATTGTAGAGCTGTCAACGTTTATCCTAAATGACTCATGGCTCTTGCAAAAAGGGCCTTCACCACTACTACTACTGATCATTTATATAGCGCTACAAGGCGTGCACAGCGCTGCACGGATACATGTAAAAAGACCTTTCCTGCTCATCAGAGCTTACAGTCTAGTCAAGACAGACAACATGACAGCTGAGAACAAGGATACAACAGGGTAAGGGTAAGGAGGCATAGGAGATTAAGTGGATCAGGATCCAAAAGCAGCCTCAAAGAGGTGAGCTTTTAGCATGGATTTGAAAAGGGGCAGAGATGAAGCCTGACGTACACTCACAGAGTATTGAATCAAAGGGTGTGAATCATGCAATCAGAAATTTTGGTTTCATGTTCTTAATTATTTTGTGAATAATTTTCCTATGGAAAGAGTAGATCCGTGAAACAAATTCCTACATTAATGCATTTTGATTTTGTAGTTTTTGGATGGCAGAATGTGAAAAGTATAAGTATGTGAAAACACTTCTGCTACGGTAACTCTGCCATTGTATTCATGTGTGGTATTAAGGTAAATATATGTTCTAAGGGTTTCATTTTATATTTCATTTAGAAAAATATATGTGGGAAACGAACCTTAAATTGTCTGTCTTCTGTTTAGTGTTTGCTCCATAGGTGTAAACAGTAGACATAAGATGCTCTGTTTTTAGGAACTGAGGATGTAATCTGAGGGAAGACCAGTTTAACACTCATAGATGTGCATTAACTTGCTACCTGTGATTGCTCTGCATGCGTTTGATGTACAGTCCTAACTCTCTTCTCCCCCCCCCCCCTTGAAACAGAAATGAGTCCTGATCAAGGATGTATTTTTCAAATGAAATAACCTTTCCAAAACATTTGTATTTTTAATCCTATAATATGTACACCCTAATATCAATGGTTCTCCTGGTCTCTGGGGGTCCCCAGTCTGGATTTCAGCATAAGTTAATTGTACACATTAACCTTCTTAAATCTAATGTGTGCAAACATAGCTTATGAATATTCATTATAGCTCTCCTGAAAGTCAGTTATTCAGCAAGTGAAGATAAGAGCTGAGTATTTTGCAGCTTTTATATCAAAGGTCAGATGAAGTATATCATGTTAAAATTTGATCCTAAATATATGTATATATTTTTGTTAGCTGTTATACAATTGCTTAGTAATTCTACCTGTTTCTTTATCCAGTCTGCAGCTCTAACATCTGATGTTATCAAAGGATCTACTGGAATATCTACAAAGGCATTGCCTTCAAGCACTGTGACACCTTCATTGCATGTGATCCCTGAAAAAGCTGTGACCCCCTCAACGTTGGCAGCCCCTGCAATAACTGCAACACTTAAGATTGTGAGCTCCTCAGCACTGGCAGCCTGTGCAACAACTGGGACAGCTGCAACAATTGTGAACCCCTCAACACTGGTAGCCCCTGCCAGGGCTGCAACAATTGTGAACCCCTCAACACTGGTAGCCCCTGCCAGGGCTGCAACAATTGTGAACCCTTCAACACTGGTAGCCCCTGCCAGGGCTGCAACAATTGTGAACCCCTCAACACTGGTAGCCCCTGCAAGAGCTGTATCACCTGCAACAACTGTGACCCTCTCAACACTGGTAGCCTCCCCAAGAGATGCAACACGTGCAACAATTTTGAACCCCTCAACACTGGTAGTTCCTGCAAGATCTGCATCACCTGCAATAACTGTGACTCCCTTGACACTGGTAGCCCCGTCAAGAGCTGTGACCTCCTCGACACTGGTAGCCCCCTCAAGAGCTGCAACAGTTGTGACCCCCTCAACACTGGTAGCCCCTACAAGAGCTGTGACCCCATCGACACTGGTAGCCCCTCCAAGAGCTGCCACACCTGCAACCATGGTGGCTCCTTCAACACTGGTAGCCCCTGCAAGAGCTGCAACGCCAGCCATTATGGTGACTCCGTCAACACTGGTAGGCTCTCCAAGAACTGAGGTGCCTTTAACCATGGTGGCTCCATCAACCCTGGTATCTTCTGCAACAGCTGTGACGCCTGCAACAATAGTAGCTCAAGGATCATCTCTGCCACCAAAAGTCTTATCAATTAAAGTGGAGGGACCAACAGTTGCACAGAGAGTACAGGCCAGCAATTCCACAGTAAGGCCACATTAAAATTTCCTTCAGTAGGAAGAGTTTGAGCACTGTTTCTTGAATTTGAAAACCTTATTGAAAGAATTAAGTATGTTTTTGGGATGTGTTTTCTTTCTATTTTGAGGCAACTGCTTGTTTCCTATGGGTAATGTTCGAATGAGATCATGATGACAAAATGGGCTTTTAGAAGTTAACTTTATAAGGAAACCTTTACTTTTAGGCACTAACAAAGCATTTAAATGTCTGTAGTTTTAGCTATCTATGAGTGTTAAGTGGCCAGATACATACTTAAAAGACCTCTTATAAAATTTGTGTACTTTTACACTGGTCTGTGTTTGCATGGCACACACTTTCACTGTGGGCGTGCATATGTGCTGTGGAACATTGGTGTGAGTAAATGTATGCATTGACTATAGAATATGATAATTTCCATGTATGTAGGCGTGTTCATTTTACACTAGCTCTAAGGCTAGTGTTATTGATTAAGGCGCATTCTCTGCCACTTGCAAAAAATGCAATGTGTGCCTTCGAGTCAGTCCTGACTCCTGGCGACCCAGAAGCTCCTGGGTTTTCTTGGCAGTGTCACCGGAAGTAGATTTCCAGGCCTTTCTTCCGAGGCAGTGGAGAGTTAAGTGACTTGCCCAAGGCCACAAGGAGTGCTAGTGGGAATCGAACCCTGGTTGCTTGGTTACCAAGGCAGTGTTCTAACCACTAGGCTGCTACTCCACTCCTCTCTGCCACTTACACTAGTGTTTTATGAAGACAATTAGGCACCTGCTTGTCTTTATGAAATAGGCTTAATTTAAGCACGTTAAAATGTGCTTTGACTGAGCATCCTGTTACAAAATTACCCTCTATAGCATCTGCTTATTCTGCATAGTTGGTTGACCATTATTACTGTGACCGATTTTTTGTTTTTGTCCCCGTTTGTCGTTGATTTCCATTGCTAGGAAATGCTCAACAATGTGAAGAAATGCAAGAATTTTCTTGCCACGTTAATAAAATTGGCATGTAGTGGCCCGCAGTCACCAGAGATGGGACAGAATGTGAAGAATCTAGTACAAAATGTCTTGGTAAGATTTGTTTTTTCTCATTCATGCAAAACCTGCTTACTGTTATTCCACAAAAATAATTCAAAAACTGAAAACCTGATGCTTTTTAGAGCACCAAAGGGGTAAAAAAAAGTGTAATTCATTTTTTTAAAATATTATCAGGGCACAAGGGAAAAATATATATACAGTACCTGAATGTACACGGCTTTGACTGGTAGAAAAGCGGTATATAAGCCTAGTTAAATAAATAAATCCTTCCTTGACTTATGCTGCTGTTTGTCTTTACCGCCACTACAACCACCAAGAAACCATTTTGTGCATCTTTCAACCTTATTGGGAAGAAATATTTTCTAATTACGGTCTTCCTCCTTTATCATTTCTTGTTCTAGAAATTTCTGAGAAAAAAATGTTTTGTTTTATTTATGCCTTTGAGGTACAACAATTGCACTTTTTTACATAGTAGAATATCACTGTAACCAAAGATCTGTGTTGGTTATTTGGATTTGCTGTATAAAATGTGAAAATGTTATACAAATTTCTCCTGGTCTGGTTTCTGTACTACTGAGCTTCCTATGGACAACGTCTTGTTTGCATGGGGATATATTTGAATGTGAGAACAAGTGCAAAAAAGGAATGAAAATGTTTCACCTGTATATAGTTATTTAACTGCGTAGCCTGCTACCAAGTAGCCTGTACATAGTTACCCCAGTTAGCCAAGTTGTAAACCCTGTTCCTTGTAAATACAGTGCGTACGCCGCCTGCACTGTACAAATTTGTTCTAATTGTAAACCAAGCTGATTTTAAAGAGCGCGGTATAGAAAAACCTAAAATAAATAAAGTTGGTTGAGATATTAAAAGTTTTAATACTGACCAAAAACATCTAGGACATTAAGCAGTAAGGGCTTACAACCTACATGGCTTATTGTTAATGGACCTATCCTCCAGAAACCTCCACAAACTTTTTTTTTTTAACCCAGCTATACTACTTGAATGAGCTTAAGCTCCAAACCCCACAACTAGTGCAAGCCTTTGAGGTTTAGGAGTCTCCCTTCAGCACCACTCGGTCCAAGGTGCATGATTTTTAGGCAGAAGAATTGCAGCATAGAAATGTCCTGAAAATGAGAGCTATATCTCTGTCCTAGTTTCCTTCTGAGAATGTACAACAATGTGCATATCATGTTAGATAACATGATTACTGTAATAAAGCTGAATAAAGTAGGGGATAGAGTGCCCAGTTGTTTCAGGAAGCTCTAGATGTTCTTAGTTGGATAGAGATTTTGTTGGCAAGTTTATAAGCAGAAATGGTATATGTAGGTTGAGTAACAGCCAAGTGGACTGACTGAACTGGGAAGGAGCATGAAGAATGGGAGCTGCCTCCTGAAGAGTTCGGTTGCAGTAGTCTAAATAAGAGGTGACTAGAGTGTGAATAAAGGTCTTGGTAGTGTGCTTAGAAAGGGAAGAATGAATTTTGCATATGTGACAAAGTAGTGACAGGTGTTAGCTATATGTTGGATGTGTGCAGAGAAATAAAGAAATCAAGATGTCCCTAAGGCTGTGAATCGAGGAAATGGAGAGGGTGATAGTGTTATCCTTCCTCTTAAACCCATCTTCCCTCTTTTCTCTTTCCATGGATAAGGAGCTTCATCTTGGCCATGTTCAGTTTCAGACAGTGGCAGGACATCCAGACAACAATGTCAGACAAGCAGGCTGAGATATAGGCCTGGATTCCTGGAGAGATTTCAGGTACAGAGAGAGAAATCTAAGTCATCGTAAAATTGGTACCAAAAACCATGGGAAGAAATCATTGCACTAAGGGAGCGAGTATAGAGAGAAAAGAAGAGGTCCCGAGAATACACTAACAAAGTGGGATGGTGGGGGAAGAGCTGCCAGAACGTACACTAAGATGGGAGAGAGAAGAAGAAAATCAGGATGGAACAGAGCCCCTAAATCCAAACGAGATCAGGGTATCGAGGAGAAGGTGGTGATCAACAGTGTCAAAAGCAGAAGATAGGTCAAGAAGGATAAGGATCAACTAAGGACTTTTGGGATTTGGCCAGGAACAGGTCATTGGAGACTTTGGCAAGAGACATTTCTGTAGCATGTAGAGGACAAAAGCCAGACTGCAGTAGATCCAGAATGGTGGAAAGAGTTGAGGAACTGCACAGTCGCGTAGTTTGGATGCAAAATGTAGGAGGGAGATGGGCTTATAATTTGAAGGGCAGGTAAGGTCTAGTGAAGACTTTTTGAGGAGAGGTGTGGCCATAGGAACAATTGTAGTGGAAAGTGATAGGTTGAGGACATGATAGCAGAGAGAGAGAAGCTTAGTAGATGAGTGGGAGTGGGATCAGAGGAGCAGGTAGTGAATTTTGAAGGAAGAGAGATGTACAGTTTCTTCTCAGTAATTTTAGAAAAGGAAGAAGGATGACAGTTTGAAGGAAAGATTTGAGTGTGAAGAGGGGGAATAGGAGATGGTCCTGTGAAGAAGTAAAAAATAATCTTGTGAGCTTTAATATGGAAATAGTCAGCCAAGATTTAGGCAGAAAGGGAAACGGGGGTTGGGGGTGGAGGCACTTTGAGGAGAGAGTTGAGCATTGCACGGTGAGAGTCAAAGGCAAGAGTTTGTCAGTTGGACATAGTATTCTTTCTTGGTGTTATGCTATGGCAGACTGGAAAGTGGTTAGCATAAATTTAAAATGTAGGAAGTCGGTATGGGTTTTAAACCAAAGGCAGTGCTCTGCAGAGGGGGAACAGGAATGTAGGTAGCATATTTGAGGTCAATCAAGGCTGAGGTATAGTATGTCTCAAAAGGCATGGAATGAGTAGAGCTTGGGAGCATCTAGAGTGGAGGAGAGTACAGTGTTATAGGAAGAGTCCCCGTCAATGAATAGATAACTTAGCAGAAAATAGAGGAGATGAGATAGCAGTAGAGAGAATTAAAGGGTCAATACCCTGAAGATAACCAAATGTGTTGGTTGAGACAGGACACAATTCTAGTAGGGGGGGGGTATGTTAAAAGTTAGTAGATAATGGTTGGATAAGGGAAGAGCTGAGGTGGAGAACCTTTAGGGCGAACAGTTGGTGAGAAAGATGAAGTCCAGGCAGTGGCTATACTGGTGAATAGGGGGCGATAGAATGCAGCTGGAGGGTGAGTGAGGAGATTAAGTGAAGGAGCTTTATGGCATAAGAGTCAGAGGATTTATCAACATAAATGTTAAAATCCCCAAGAATGAGGGAAGGGGAAGATGGGCCCAGAAGGAGGAAAAGCCAGGAGTCATTGAAAAAGGAAGAGCAGACTTGTCAGGGTGTTGATAAATGCCAGATACCTGGAGAGGTAGTTGAGTAAATAGGCAGATGGAGTGGACTTCAGAGGAAGATGAAGAGTGAGACTGAGCTTGAAGGGAAGGAGTTGAAACCCAACCCTACCACCACGGCCAACCAGGTGAAGCATATGGGAGAAAAGGTAGCCTCCATGACAGAAGACGGCAACTGAAGTGGCTTCTTCAGGGAGAAGCCAAGTCTCTGTTAGAGCAAGCAGATGATAGAGCATTAGGGAGAAGTCTTGAATGACAGTAAATTTGTTGGAGACAGATTGGACATCCCTCAGGATGCATAAAAAGGGAGAGAAGAGGGAAAATGAGGAAGGATATGAATAAGATTAGAGGAGTTGCAGCTGGATTTTTATAGGGAGTGAGAGAAAACTTAGGTTTGGCCAGGATTTGTATTGATATCCCCAGATGGAAAGAGGAGGAGGAGGAGGGTCTTCCATAGCACTTACCAAGCAAGAGAAGAGGAGACATGATGGTGCAAGAGTGAGGTGCTCTGTGAGAGTGGAGATGGCTGGATGAGAGGAGGGAAAAATGTTGAAGCTCAAGAGCAGATTATAGGGTAGAAGACAAAATGGTAGGAGAGGTGAAGAGAGTAAGGAATGGTTGATAAGAATGGTTTGAAGCTGCTGGAATGAAGGGAAAAGATTGAGAGTTAGCATTTTAGAAGAGAAAGTGATGTGAAGCCATAGGACTGGATAGGGAGGGGAGAGTACAGATCAGAGGAGATATGATATAGTGAGACAGGAGATGTCCCAGTGGTTTGGGGTATACTTGAGAGTGTTATTGAGCCCCAGGAAGGTTATATAAGAAATATAAGCCATGAGATAGAAGGGAAAAAAGATGATCAGGTGAGAAGGAAGATGCCAAGCTCAAAGCTAGAGACCTGTGAAAATAAGGAGAGGTATAGTCACAGAGATTAGTAAAGTCAGCACAAACCTAGAGTGAAGAGGAACCAGCAGAGCCCCAAAAGCTGAGCAAGTTACAGATATGAATAAATAAAGAAATACAATCACAATAAATAACTGCCAATAAACAAATTCTAAGCAAGCAAATTTTAATAAGTCAGTAGCAAAATCTGTCAGACTTTCTTGGTAGGTGTTCTGCCCCCACAGTTGTGTGTGCATCTTTTCATTGTATTCTGTATGGTTGTCATTAGTAAGTTAGAACCCACCAATGTCCAACACTCTTAGAATGAAGTTTGCTTGTTGGATATATCTCCAGCAGTATTGAGAGATACCTTATAACCTTATATTGCATTAAAGGGAGAAAAAGGATCTCAGACCCTTGAGCAAATGTGTCCAGGCATATCAATCTAGGCTACGGACTTAACTCGAGAACATCAAGGATCCTGAAAAACACCCATGGGACAAGTGTATAGTTTAACCACAAATTTATATTTTTCGTACAACAGTATATAATAAATAGCTACAGCACACAAAGCATGAAGCCAAGTAACCGCAGTGTTTGAGTTTGATACAATAAATCCTGTAAGACACAACACTCATTTGCCTAGTAACAAAGCACTTACCGGCTAATCTGTCCTATCCCCAACGCCACTGTGGATGCCCTTATGGCGTTTCGCAATCGCTTTGTCAGGGGGAAGCAGGCTTATACTGCGCCATTACTTCATGCAGCTCACACACTAGAAAGACAAACCAAGTAAAAAACATTCACACCATAACTCCAACACCCGTTAAAAAAACTAGCATACCCTTTCATCATGTATTATTCCTCATTTCCTCCCAACTCAAAACATTATTAATACAAAGCAGTTGTCTTACCAGCGAAACACATGCATGTGTTCTATCCTGTAGTCAATTCATAATGAAACCACCATCGGACGCTGCACATGCGCCCCTATATATCATTGATCTTCCAATCAGAATCAAACATACTGTCACACCGGGGAACACATTATCACAAGCAGTATGTCTTCAAAAATCTGCTACGATACATAACCCTTTAGAATGGAAAGATCCTATATAGACTTGTCAGTAGAATTTATCAAAGTGATCTTAATCCAGAACAAAATTAATGTGCTGCAGCGCTACACTTTTAGCTGAACCCTTACTATACAACACACCAGACCCAAAGTCTAATTGGCTCCAAAAGTTAGGACAAGCAGCTTCATGCTTTTTTGTTATCCTTGCTCCTGTTGAATTATTAGATACATGTGACCCATTCCCTCCAGTCTCCTTAATACCTGCCTGGCTTCATACCTTAGTCCAAAGTAAAACCTTTGAACCTTTTGGACAACTGGAACCCCCTTTTGGGTAATTCTCCCACACTCCTCCCTTTAGTGTAGAATCTCTGTTTTTTGGGAGGTGGGGAGGAAGACTCCATGGCCCTCATTTTTTTTTCTTTCCTCTGGATTAGCATAATTCTTTTACCATTATTTCACTCATATGCATCCATATTTTGTATTTCACCATTTCACTATTTCCTCAACATTCCAACCTGCTGCAGTTCATGCCCAGTCATCCAGACAACTCCATAATCCATCATCTCGGCCATAGTTAAGACAGATCCAGCATGCTGCATGTTTAACCAGGATTGTGGTATCTCTTGAATACAACTATTGCAGTAAGTGCTTTAAATCTTACTGTAATAAACAGCTGGAAAGCAAGAGATACTGGGTCTTTCCTTGGATGTGAATTAACTGCCTATGTAGTATCTGTATTAGGAAACGCAGCATGAGGACAGGACAGCAGATGCTTTCACTAAACAGAGAATCCAAGAGGAAGGTCAAAAGCATGTGCACACAGATATCAGGTCCTACACAATAACTCTACAGGGGGTAAGCCTTTCCACCCTCAAGCATAGAGTCATGGTAAATTGGAAACAGGCAGAACAAGATTGGAATATATCCTGGCTGGATTTACTCAGTAATTATTATGAAATAGGGCAGACCTATCATGGCCAACTGACTGGAAAAGATCTGTGTTTATACCAATACTAAAGAAAGATGATCCAACTGACTGTGGAAATTATCGAACTATCGCTCTGATCCCACATGCCAGCAAGATTCTACTGAAGATTATTCAAAAGAGACTACAACCATACCTGGAACAAGGACTACCTGAAGTGCAAGCAGGGTTCAGGAAAGGGCGAGGAACGAGAGATATCATTGCGGATGTGAGATGGATCCTTGAAAAGACTAAAGAATACCAAAAGGATATCTATTTGTGCTTTATCGACTATAGCAAGGCTTTTGACTGTGTAAACTATGAGAAACTCTGGGCCACATTAAGAAGCATGGGTATACCAGAACACCTGATCGTTCTCTTGCACAATCTGTACATTGATCAAGAAGCAACAGTTTGAACGGAACAAGGAGAAACAGAATGGTTTAAAATAAGCAAAGGTGTAAGACAAGGCTGCATACTTTCCCCCTACCTGTTTAATTTATATGCAGAACAAATCATCAGAGAAGCAGGATTGTATGAAGACAACAGAGGTGTGAAGATTGGTGTAAGACTCATCAACAACCTTCGCTATGCTGATGATACTACATTACTGGCTGAAAGTGAAGATGATCTGAAACATTTGCTTCTCACAATCAAAGAACATAGTCTCATAATGGGCCTGCACCTTAATGTAAAGAAGACAAAGATCATGACAACTGGCATAGTCAACAGGTTCATCATTGAAGGAGAAGAAATTGAAATTGTGAACAATTTAACCTACTTGGATCAACTATCAATAAAGAAGCAACAAGCAGTCAAGAAATCAGACGACGCATTGCTCTTGGCAGAATGGCTATGAAAGACCTAGATGCGATTCTCAAGAGCAGAGATGTCTCTCTCCATACAAAGATTTGACTTGTTCAAGCCATGGTATTTTCAATAACATCATATGGATGTGAAAGCTGGACAGTGAAAAAGACAGACAGGAAGAAAATTGATGCCTTTGAATTATGGTGCTGGTGGCGAATACTGTGTATACCATGGACTGTCTGAAGAACAAACCAGTCAGTACTAGAGGAGATCAAACCTAAGCTTTCTTAGAAGCTCAGATGACAAGACTTGCATCAGAGCTCAGTCCACTAGAGTGCATGTTTCCTCCTGGACAGACTTTGCTTTGATGTCCCTAGAGTACATCTGTAAGGTGGCTTCTTGGTCATCTCTGAGCACCTTTTGTGAAGCACTATGGGTTGCATGTGAAAGCAGGGGCAAATGATGCCTTTGGCAAGGCAGTTCTGTCCAGAGCACTCTTTCTCACACCCTGTGTCCTGATTGTTCAAGTATATCCCACTCATTTGCTCTGGTCTAGCAGGATAAGGAAGGTGAAATTTACATCCCTAATAATTTTCTTTCTTTGAATCCTGCAAGATCAGTTCAGGATCTGCCCTGGACTGGTATGGGAGCCCTGTTGCCTCTTAATTGTGTTGTCAGTATCCATCTCTGATGGAGAGTCACTTATGGTAAGGGAGCCAACAGTTTGTTCAAAGTTGTTCAAATAATATTTTGAGTTTTCTGGTCTTGCTTTCTTCTTGGGTAGTGTCATACTGGCTTCTCTGTGTTGCACCAGTAGATATACTAATGATGGCGTCACTGAAAGTTTCTCTAGTCTATCTCTACCTGCTTCCTGGAGAGCCTAACCCACTTGCAGGATCCAAGGAAAGAAAGTAGTCAAATTTTGTAAATTTTTGCTTTAGATTTACCGTGTAATCTGCTTTTCTGCAGGAAGTTCTCAAGGCAAGGAAAAGGGAACAAAATGTTGAAAAATAAACTAAAAAATAGATATGAATTCTACTGTTTTATGAAAGTTCTATTGCAATATCTATAATATTGGCTGCCAAAGACGAAAATGTTGGAAAGAATTTCTGGAAACTCTACAGATTGTTACCATTTATCACACCAGCATAGCAGTTACCCATCCTGATGATGCAGCTGCATTCTCAGACTACATACACTTGAAAACAGAACTGTATTGGCTTTAAAGCTCATATAAATTATTTTTGAATAGTTTAACAGAACTTTCGATTAGCTCTAAAAGCTTGTCTAAGCTGAGTATGAAATGCTGGAATCCATTCCTATGGATTTTGATGAAAAATCACTAGATCAGTTAGTGGAGTAATCAAATATATTCTTCAAACTTATATTCTATTTTTTAGCTCTGGGAAAATTTCATTCGACAAATCCATTGAAACAGTCTCCCATGATATTACGACCATTTGCATTTATTGAAACAGTAGATGCTGTTGGAATGCAGATGGTGCAAAGATAAGTTTTCCTGCGTTCTTGATCTCTGTAAAGTCCAAGCTAAGCAATACAAGATATGCAATAAACAAAAAAAAAAAAATATTTTGACATGGTTAGCTTTACTGGAAAATAGTAAACTTTTTTTGGGCTGTGAACTGGCTAATTCTCATGTTCAGAGTCCAGACCATGCTGCTAATGGCAATTCTGTAAGATACGAGATGCGATAAAGTATCGAGACTTGTACAGTCACTCAAGAAGTATAGCACTGACAGTTGTTGCACTCAAGTCTCCTTCAAAGTAGTTCCCTTCCGATAAAACACACTTCCTCCAGCATTCTTGCCACTGCTGGAAACTATTTTGAAATGCCTCTTTTGTTATACTGTGACGCTGCGGTGTTGAATTATGCTTAATGGTCTCCAAGTTATCTAAGCTCCTTCCTTTCATTGGTAATTTCACTTTTTGGAAACAGGACAAAGTCACAGGGTACGAGGTCAGGTGAGTAAGGCGGCTAAGGGACTTGCTCGATTTGGTGTTTGGCCAAGAACTGCTGGACAAGATGTGATGCATGAGCTGGGGATTTTTCGTGGATTTTTCGTGATGAAGCAACCATTCACTATTCCTGTGCAACTCTGGTCTCTTACGATCTGCATCTCTCATATGAGTCAGAACTTGGACACAGTACTCCTTATTGATGGTTTGGTCTTTTTGGAGTGTACTCATGATGAACTATACCCTGGTAATCAAAGAAAACTGTGAGCATGAGCTTGACATCGGTCCTCACCTGATAGGCTTTCTTGGGTCTGTGAGAATCTGGAGTCTTCCATTGTGAGATTGAGCCTTAGTTTCTGGGTCATAACCATAAACTCATGATTCATCACCAGTAATTTTTTTGATGAAATCTGAGTCATTTTCAACACATTCCAACAACTCCCTGGCTGCAGACGGTCTATCTTCTTTTTGGTCAGGGGACAGGAGTTTCAGTATGAATTTTGCAGACACGCTTCTCATCCCCAAATCGACAGTAAGAATGGACTGCATCTACCTGAAACTGATGCCCATGTCCTCTGTAAGCTCCCTGATAGTCAATAATTTGAGCGTATTGCGGCACCCACACTACTTCAACTTTGTCTTCATTCCTGCTTGTGGATGGCCCTCCAGAATGTTTGTCTCTGTCAACACTTTGGCAGCCATACATTTGCTGTAACTTGTCATAAGTCTCTGCACGAATTTCCAAGTTTCTGGCAGAATTTTGTCACTCATCGTAAAGCTGACAAACCTGCTTTTACACGATACCAGCATGTGATTAAAAAAAGTACAGGTGTGTTGCAGCCACGCTACAGTCTACACATACAGAGCACATAACTAGGTCACTGCATGCTTAATAGCATTGTGGTGCGACCTATTGTTATATAGCTACCCAACAAGTCTCAATAATTTTTGATCATACTTCAGATTTAGGTTCCTCGTTGCTATCTATTACCTCTCTAGCTGCTACTGATACCAGTTTAGTGTCTGAGATTTGCCTCATTATAGACGGCCACTTGCCATCACTCCTCTGATCTTCAATCTTCCGGACTGTTTAAGAAATTTAGTATAGTGAACATGGACAAAGTAAAGAAGCTTTGATGGGGCATCAAAGCTACTACATGCTGCTTGATCCTAAACTCTCAAAGTATATGGAAACATTGTGACAAGGGCTATTGCCATGGTTTGTTTATTATCAATCTTTGAAAGGGGTCAGGCTGATTTATTTAAAATGGAAAAAGACCCCAGCATTCTACTGATCCTAGGACTGAGCACAGTCATCCCTTTCATTAGCAGACTAATCAGAAATACTGATTGCCAACTACTACTGGAGTTTGAGGAATCTGAATTTTATATCCCTGTTGGCTGGAGCTTTTCTTGTTGACCCCAGACTGAAACTGTGTTACTGGTGATGGTCCATGTGAATGCAGGCACATAAAGGGAGAGGATCCCTTCTAGGTTTACCAAACCTATCCACTCATTCAGTAATTTACACCTTGATATCATGCTGCAGTGCTCAAAAGAAATGGGTTGGAAGAAATTATTAGATTAATTTGTCTTTACCTCTTACCAACATAACGTTCTATGGTAGATGTTCCACCCCTTGATCACTGGAACACAGAGTGCCTCAAGGACTGATGCTATCTTCACTGTTCCTTTACATGAGGTGATCTAGAAATCTGAGGTGGAATGTCACTTATTTGTTGATACTCGATTTGTAGCTACAATGAATACTGATCATGTTATAGCCTTGTGAAATCCGAATGCTGGTCTCCAAACTCTTGCAATTTGGCTTCAATATCATGAACTTGTGCTTTCATCCATGTAAGAAGTTTTATTTATTTCAGGGTATTTGATATACAGCTCAGGACTACAAAATCATTTGTTACAGCAATAATAAAAACTAGGAGGAGCAGAAAAAAGGAGAAAGCATAGAGGGAGAAGTGGTACATTATGCTGGGACATAAGCAGAAGTTGGGCAGAAGAGGCAGGCAGCCCATGAATAGGGGCACAAGGAGGGAGGGAAATTGTTGGGGGAGAGGGTAAATGGAAGGAACTTGGTGGGAGAAAGGTGTCAGTTGGGGCAAGGCGGATTGGAAAAGCCAGGTCTTGAGATTCGTCTTGAAAGTGGAGAAGGAGGATTCCTGATCAAGACTAAGGAGGAGAAGGTTCCAGAAGTGCGGATCCAAGTAGGTGATAGTGCAGTGCCGAGAGATCTTGAGATGGAGGGAGGAGGGAGAGCTAGAACAGAGTCCTGGGAAGAGTGAAGGGGTGGGCAGGGGAATAGGAGGAAATAAGAGAAACAGAGAGGAAGGGAAAAGTCATAGACAGCAAGGTAGACAAGGATTTACTGTGAATTAGATTGTTTGTCTGCTACCTCTTCTGTTTTAAGGTTTGAATTTAAAACCCAAAGTAGTAGTGTGCATTGTGAGTGTCCAATCAGATGTCCCTCTGTCAACAGAAGTGCAGATGTTGGATGCTGAGAACTAGGTTTATGCAGTTAGGGCATAGCTGTGGTGAGCCAGAAGAGCGAAGGGCCAATATTCGTCTATATGGGTTAATTTATTTAACACATTATATTAAAATTCATCAAAGTCCCAGTTCATTAAAGGGCTTGTACAGAAAAAAATCTGAAAAGATTAGGTGATAACTGACTAAAAGTTATAAATTATGAACTTGTATAACACATCTTCTTCAAGTTGGATCATACATCAGTGTTGGATCTTTTTGGGACCCTGTTTTTATCCTGGGAGCATATTCAAATGGATTAACATAGTTAGCGGGAGCAGCGCTTGAGTTGTTCGACAGCGATATTCATCAGCTGACTGGCTAACTTAACAGAGCTAAAGTTGGGCCACAAAAAGGCTGGTCTAACTTTAGCTGCTTTAGCTATCCGGCCAGCGCTGAATATCACCGCTGACTGGTTAGCTGAAATGCTAACCAGGTAAACTGGATATTCAGTGCCGGTGACCGGATATGACTCTGGCTTTGAATATGGTGACAGCCAGCTGCTTTACAAGTGCAGGCCTCTGCCTTTGAATATCAGGATTCTATATTTTTATCTATACATAGAGAGATGGTGTTTCAAGTTGATGATAGACTAATCAGTTTTGTCTTGAATCCATTTACTGTAAGTTCTTTTACTGAAATTTGTGTGGACTTAAAATGTGATATGATGTGCATGTTCTACCATGTCTGGGTTATATATTTTTTTTGGAGAATGATCTATGCTCCAAGTTGAAGATGTGGCTATAGAAGTTCAGAATTTCTAACTTTTTAGTTGTAATCTTCTGAGGTTGTTTTGTACAAGCCTTTTATTGAATTAGGTCTTTGATGAATTGTATTGATTTTAATGTGATGTGTTAGTAAAGGATGATGGGTAAAATACTTAGACTTAGGCCCTTTGTTCTTCTGACTCAACTTGGTGTTTGGTGAAGGAGATTCTCTCTACTTGTAGCAAATCTATCTGATTTGTCCCTTGCTTGAAAACCAGATCTGCTTACCATTTACAGCCATTCATTGCTGGATAGATAGACTACTGTAATTCTTTATATCACGGCTGCCTTTTTATTATACTTTGTGTTCGCAGCTTTTACAATATATTACTGCAAGACTAGCTGAAGGTAGGAGGAGCAGAGACTATGTAGCTCCTATCTTGTAGGGGTTACATTGCTTGCCTAGTGAGCAGAGAATTCCATTAAAGTTTCATCTGTTGCATTCTGATGTCTGCATTTTGCTACCTTGGAATATTTTCCCATCTTTATGAACTGTCAATATATTTTTTTCTTCCCAACAAGCTTTACTGTAAACTCTATTGTGAAGCTAAATTGTGCCAATTTTGTGATACGTGATACAATTCCAGGCTCCTATAACTTTGTAATATGTTGCATTTCAGAAGCTAATTAAGATCAGATGTCTTTGGATAATGGATGATTTACTGTTTAGGTTGTTTTTTTTACTTATAATGGGACAGTAGTCAGCCTACAGTACTCAGCAGTTTTTTAAATGCTAGCAACTTTAGGCCAAAAATTTGCATATTCAGCAGCGCTATCCATTTAGTGGGTGTGTCTTTATATCCAGGTCATGAAGCCAGATAAGTGCAGTCATCCAGAAGGAAGCATTTTTCAGCCACTATCAAGACAGCACTTAGGACAGGTGATAAGTTATCCAGCCCTAAGTTATCTAGATTGTGGCCCTGAAAATAGCTGCTATCTGGATAATTCATGTCTCCATCCCGGCTGTGGCAGCAGACTGCCATAGTACTATCTAGATAGTGCCACTGAATGTCATTACAGACCACCTTAAATTTTTGTTTTGTTCATAGAGATTTATGTTGTAGTGATTTATATTTTTTTGTATTGTTGCAGTGGTTGACTCTGATAGTAACCTGCTTGATTACTGCTTTTCAAAACAAAAGCACGTAATCAAAAATAAATAAATAGGATGTTAATCCAGAAAAAAAGCATCACAACCTAGCTAAATGGAAAGTTTTCCCCAAGGCCATCATAAATACTAGAATGTACTGCTACATAAGTGGGGCATTGGATCTTTTCTAGTTAAAGAATACCCACTGCTATGTGTGACACATTGAGCAGCGTTCTGTTAATGCGTTTTTCTTCTGACTTTTCTTTTAAGGAAGGGAAAATTGAAGCAGAAGAGTTCACAAAAAAATTATACACTGAACTGAAGTCTTCACCACAGCCGTACCTGGTCCCTTTCCTGAAGGTAATAATTGTATGGGGGTGTGTTTTGTGCAGCTATTTTATGACTTGAAAATGGAAGACAACTGTTCTGCATTTCAGCTCTAGGGTGGAGAGCTGTAACATAGATAGCTAGTTGCAGCACAAGTATCACTCTTGATTTGTTGTGTCAGTAGTTATACTGAGAGCATAAAAATGCCTCTCAGTATCAAGATGGTCAGTTGGTTGCCTTCAAGTGAAATGTAGCTAAATCTAATTTTTGGTTTCTTTTTTTTGGCTTCTAGGGTCCGTTAACTGTACCCATGTAACAGGAGAATCTAATACGATTCTCTAGAATTTTGTGTGGTTCCCTTTCATGTAGACATGCAGAGCTGTTTTGAATCCTATTTGCTTGGTGTCTGTCTTCTGAACTGTGGAGTCTTCCTATTGTTTGACCAGAAACCATACATCAATTGGAAAACAATCATTTGTTTTGTAGTACTGGAAGTGCAGGATTCTCCATCCTGAAGGACTGCACATGGGGCAGACTGTTTGTGTCGTCTGCCTTTGTCTTATGTTGATGACAAGACGTGTGATGGGCTAGAAAGATCTAGCAGAAAGTTGCACTAACTCTATAGTTTGGTCTCTGGTTCAAAGAGTGATTTTAAGGGAAAGGAGTGAGAAGACAGTTGTGATAGGGGTGGGGTCAGATATACCTTTTGCGGTCCTAGATTAATTATCCTTTATTATTGTGGAGATAGGAGGATGAGGGAATTCCTTGATCTTAGGTTGCCGTTCCTTTTTAAGGTAAAGGAGGGATCCATTTAGAAAAGGTTTTGAAGGAAAAAGTTGACTTTTTGTGGGGAAAGACACTTGGACTTGTGCCAGCTTGAGTGCATAATGATTTGGGAGTCGGCAATTTTTAACTTTGGAGGCAATTTTATAACTGGACATCTGCGTGAAGATTCCAAAAAGCTATGTATTTTAAGCCTATTTTGTAAAGGTAACATTGGTGCCTGTGTACCGTTTCATAAACTAAATTCCAAGAACCAGTCCTAATAGCATGCAAATACCCGTGCACAAATGTTCACCTGCTCTGAAGAAGGAAGGTGTAAGTGTGTGCATGTAGCCACATATTTTATAAAATATGGGTATACGTTGCAACCCTGCCTGCCTTCTGCCCAAACTGTGCCCCTGGGAAATATCTACACACGGATCACACAAAAGTATCTGTCTACATGCACTTGCATTCGCTCAATTTTTATCAAAGTCCTTTACAGGTTTTACGCGTGGAAAAAGCTTTATAAACTCACCCGTCATATATGCTGTTTGCTTTACTTCCATAGGGAAAACCATGCAGGCTAGTTTATCCATTCCTACAGAAATGCATGTGTATAGCACACATTTTGAAAAGTATTTTGGGAAGGGGTGGTTGCATGCATATAGCATATCTGCCTTTCTAGGGAGAGCTAATTGCTGGACAGCTTAGTTGTACTGCTTTTTTTTATGAGAGCATTTAAGTAATTGACAGCAAAATGTTACTCTTCTTGGCTGCTTTGTCTTTTGATGAGTAACAGAATTTTGGGCTGTGCAGGTGCTACAGAGCTCCTAAGGAATATTTCAGGAAGGGGATGATCTTTCTTGGAGCATGGAGTAGTTGCATTGGAATTGGAAGCATTAGGGCGCCTGTATGATACAGTTTTTCACCCATGAGTGTAGTTGTCTATGCCATGCTGTCTGTATACTTACGCATCAGAATAACACTACTTTTCCTACCTGACAAGCAGCCTAATGTAGTACAAGGGGATTTTCTGTTTTGTGTGCATAGTACATCTGGACCATAGGTGTTATGTGTAAGAGTGGTGGTGGGGCCATAGACACTTTGATGCTACTGAGCAGTCTGTGCTTGTGCACGCAGAAGTGTAAATGGGAGGGGTGAGGAGGCATAGAACAGCATGCCTTCACATCCTGCGGCCATCATCTCCCACCCCCTCCCCGACAAGCATCTACTCCCATGAAGTGCTTTGAAGGATAGGGCAACTGGGCCCTGCTTCAGTGCTCCCTGCCTATGCACTCATCTGCCAGCTCTTCTTCATGAGGCAGGGTTGAGAGCACCTGGGAAAGGCAGTAGGTACCATCCCTGACTGACTTCTGATATAAGTTTTGAAGAGGGAAGGAGGATTTACTCATGGGGGAATTTGTCGAACCCATGTAGTGAAAGGTGAAAGAGTTGAGGATGCATCATAGGCCCAGGAGGAAGAGCTGCATGCAGGACAGGACATGTGAGAGAGTGACTGATAGAGTAGAGTAGGGTATGAAGGTGGGGTTGAGGGACAGAAATGGAAAGTGATGGAAAACGGGATAATAGGCAGAGAATTACTGACTGATTGGGAGAGAGAAGGAAGGGGTCTATAAAACCCTTCCCTTAGTTGTAGTCTGAGCAGTGCCTAGTATTCAAGCTCACTGGTTTACCATTTGGAGTATGGAAAGAGTAAGAGAATGGGTGTTGGGGTGTACCATTTGTTTAATCTAGATATTTCCTTAACTTTTAAAAGTATCTTTCATTTAAAAAGATCTATTTGGACCCAGTGAAGCAAAGATAAAAATTCATCCTTTGGAATTTTCTAGCCCTGAAAGTTTCAAATATCCTGAACTGCAACTTGTATGTCCCTGATATATACTTGGGTGAGCCTAACCAATAGAACTTGTGGGTTTGAACCTGCAGAACATTATTATAATCTTTCAACTCTGGTCAAAAATGGTTAAGAAAAAAACAAAAAGGAGCAACTGCAAAGGTTAAGAGTTTACACCAGGCCTGGTGTTTAAAAATTGCTTATCTTGGAAGCCCAGACCAGATGTATTCCTTGCTTTAAGAAAGGTGAGAGGAAGGCCAAACGATTGCCAGCACTGGTTAAAGGTGACGTCAGAGAGGCTGTTAAAGCCAAAAAAACATCTTTCAGAAATTGGAAAAAAGTCAAATGACAAAACTGGAAATAACATAAGCACTGGCAAATTAGATGGAAGGTATTGATAAGGCAGGCAAAGAATCTGAAAAGAAGCTTGCCATGAAAGCAAAAACTCATCATAGAAACCTTTTCAGAAACATTTGTAGCAAGCAACCTGTGATATACTGTAGTTGGACCATTAGATGTTAGAGAGGTAAAAGGGGGCACTAAAGGAGAACAAGGCCATAGCAGAGAGATTGAATTCTTTGCTTTGGTCTTCACTGAAGATGATGTAGGGAAGTTACCCATGCCAGGGATGCTATTTAAAGGTGATGTATCAGAGAAATTGAAACAAATCTCAATAAACTGGGAAGAAGTAATGCAACAATTTGATAAATTAAATGGTAACAAATCACCTGGATTGGATGGTATATATCCTAGTGTGCTAAACAATCTCAAAAATGAATATACAGATCTACTATTAGTAATTTGTAAACTATTATTGAAATCATCTACAGCACCTGAAGATTGGAGAGTGGCCAAAGCAATGCCAGTTTTTAAAAAGGATTCTAGGGGCGATCTGGGAAACTACAGACCAGTGTGCCTAATGTCCATGCCGGGCAAAATGGTAGAAACATTTTATAAAGAATAAAAATACTAAAGATATAGATAGCCATGGTTTAATGGGACAAAACTAATCTGGATTTAGCCAAGAAAAGCCCTGTCTCACAAATCTACTATATTTTTGAAGGTGTGACTAAACAGGTAGATGGACAATATATCAACCGGCTCTTTTGCATCTGGATTTTCAGAAGGTCTTTGACAATGCCTCTCATGAGACTCCAGAGGAAATTAAAAAGTCCATGGGATAGGAAATAGTGTATTATTGTGGACTGTGAACTGGTTAAAAGAGAACAGAAGGTATGGCATAATGGCCAATTTTCTCAATGAAGAAAGGTGAATAGTGGAGTACCCTACGGATCTGTGCTGGGTCCGCTGCTTTTTAATATATTCATAAATGACTTGGAAATGAAAACAGTGAGTGAGGTGATCAAATTTGTAGATGACACAAAATTATTTAAAGTTGTTAAATCACAAAAGATTGTGAAAAATTGCAGGATGAGCTTGAGAAACTGGTAAATTAGATGTCCAAATTGTAGATGAAATTTAATTTCAAAGCACTTGACATACCACTTGCTAAGCAAGAGTGCTATGTCCATCTGACTAACTCTCTTGCCTCTGACCCCAACTGTCTCTTTGCTATGCTCAACTCTCCCCTCAAGGTCCCTCCTCCCAAAATCCCTCTTTCAGTCTGCCCAAACTTTGGCTGACTACTTCCATGACAAAGTCCAGAAGATTAGCCTTGATTCCTCTGCAAGGTCACCTCCACCTCATCTTCCCCCTCTTCAATCCCAAATCCTTCCCTCATCTTTGGTCTCCCTTTCTTCCTTTTCTGAAATCACTGAGGAGGAAACAGCAAATCTTTTCTCCTCCTCCAAACTGACTACTTGCTCTTCTGATCCCATCCCCACCTGTCTACTAAGCTCTCTCTTCGCCGTCATCCCTGCCATCTGTCATATCCTTAACTTTTCGCTTTCCACTTCAACTGTTCCTATGGACTTCAAACATGCTGTTACACCTCTCCTCATAAAGCCTTCACTAGATCCTACCTGTCCTTCCAGTTATCAACCTATTTCTTTTCTCCCCTTTGCTTCAAAACTACTTGAACTAGCAGTTCACCACCGCTGTCTTGACTTTCATTCCTCTCAAGACCCACTGCAGTCTGGCTTTCATTCTCTACATTCCACAGAAATGGTCTTGTGAAAGTCTTCAGCAACTTGTTCCTCACCAAATCCGAAGACCTCTACTCGATTCTCATACTACTTGACCTTTCTGCTGCCTTTGACCCTGTTGATCACCACCTTCTCCTTGATACGCTGTCCTCGCTTAGATTTAGGGCTCTGTTCTATCCTGGCTTTCTTATCTCTCCCATTGCATTTTAAGTGTCTGTTTTGGTGGTTCCTCCTTTACCGTCATCCTGCTTTCAGTTGGTGTGCCTCCAGGCTCTGTCTTGGGCCCTCTCCTTTTCTTTCGCTACACTCAGTCCCTTGGTGCACTTATTTCCTCCCATGGTTTTCAGTACCATTTTTATGCTGACAACTCTCAAATCTACCTTTCTGTGCCTGAAATCTCTCCAGGAATCCAGGCCCGGATCTTTGCCTGGACATTACTGCCTGGATGTCTCACCACCATCTGAAACTGAGTGTGGCCAAAACTGAGCTCTTTATCTTTCCCTCTAAACCACCTCCCCCTTCTTCCCTTCTCTATTTCTGTGGCTAACACTACATTCCTTCCTGTTTGCTCAGCTCGCAGTCTTGGGGTTCATCTTCAATTCTACTTTCTCTGCACACATCCAGCAGTTAGCTAAAACCTGTGGCTTCTTTCTCTATAACATTGGCAAAATTTGTCCCTTCCTTTCTACACACACTAAGACACTGATTCACTCTTCATTTACCTCCCATCTAGACTATTGCAACCTCCTTGCTGGTCTCCCCCTGAATCATCTCTCTCCCTTTCAATCTGCTCAAAACTCAGCTATGTGACTAATCTTCCGCCAGTCTTGATATGCTCATATAACCCCTCTTCTCAAGTCACTTCACTGGCTCCCTATTTGTTTCTGTATCCAGTACAACTTCTACTGGATATTGCTGCTCCTCACCACCTTTCCTCTCTTATCTCTCCCTACACCTCTCCTTGGGAACTCCGCTCTTCTGGCAGATCCTTTCTATCTGTGCCCTTCTCTTCTACTGCCAACTCCAGACTTTGATCCTTTCACCTTGCTGCTCCTTATGCTTGGAACAAACTACCTGAGTCTGTACGATGGGCTTTATGTGGCCCATTTCAAATCCAGGCTGAAAACGCACCTCTTCGTGGACACTTTTGGATCCTGATCTACTTGGTCTTCTATGTGTTTCCTTACTATTCCCTAGATGTACCCTTGTTTTTAGCTGTTGCGTTGTCTGTCTTGACTAGATTGTAAGCGCTGATAAGTAGGGACAGTCTCTTACATGTGTCTGTACAGCACTGCGTATGACTTGTAGTGCTATACAAATGATTATTATTATTATTAGTAGTAGTAGTAATTTGGACAAGTGCGAAGTTATCCACTCAGGAAAGAACCCAAACTGTGGTTACATAATGTAAGGTTCCGCATTAGGAGCCACCAACTAGGAAAAGAATCTAGGCTTCAATGTGGATAATACATTGAAATCCTCTGCTCAGTGTGCAGCAGCTAAGAAAGCAAATAGAATGCTAGGAATCATAAGGAAAGGAATATAGAATAAAACAAAGGATATGATTATGCCTCTTTATCGCTCCATGGTGCAACCATAGTTGCCTTATCAAAAAAGTATATAGTGGAATTAGAAATGGTAAAGAGAAGAGCAACCAAAATGATAAAGGGGGTGGAAGGATATCCCTATGAAGAAAAGCTTAAAAGATTAGAATACTTCAGCTTGGAAAAGAGATGGCTGAGGGGAGATATGATAGAGGTCTATAAAATAAGTGGAGTGGAACGGATAAATGTAGATTGGTTGTTTACTCCTTCAAAAAGTAGAAAGACTTGAAGACACACAAATTAGTCTTAAATGTGCTACATTGTAGCTTATCAGAAAAAATATTTTTTCATTCGACATGTAATCAAACTCTGGAATTCATTGCCGGAGGATGTAGTAAAAGCTGCTAGTGTAGCTAGATTTAAAAGAGGTTTGGACAAGCTCCTGGAGGAAAAGTCCATAACCATTATTAAAATGGTTTGGAGAAATCCACTGCCTACTCCTGGGACAAGCAGCATGGAATCCACCTACCTTTTGGGAACCCGACACGTTCTTGTGACCTAGATTGGCCACTGTTAGAAACAAGATATTGGGCTTGATGGACCTTTGGTCTGACCCAGTATGATATCCCTTATGTTTTTATGTTAAGAACATAAGATATGCCATACTGGGTCAGACCAAGGTCCATCAAAGCCCAGTATCCTGTTTCCAACAGTGGCCAATCTAGGTCATTCGTACCTAGCAGTTTCCCCAAAAGACACAGGTTCCACAATGCTTGTATTGGGTCAAGCATTGATATCCTGGGTCCCTTCTTAATAATGGTTTATGGACCTTTTCTCCAATAACTTGTCCAAACCTTTTTTAAACCCAGCTACACTAACAGCCTTTACTACATCCTCCGGTAACAAATTTCAGAGTTTGATTACACGTTGAGTGAAAAAATATTTTCTTTTATTAGTCTTAAATAGTTTACCATGTAGCTTCATTGCATGTCCCCTGGTCTTTCTATATTCTGATAATGTAAACAATCGATCTACGTTTACCCGTTCCACTCCTTTCATTAATTTATAGACTTCTATCATATCTCCCCTCAGCTGTCTCTTTTCCAGGTTAAAGAGCCCTAACCTCTTTAGCCTCTCTTCACAGGGGTATCCTTCCATCCCATCTACCACTTTGGTGGCTCTTCTCTGAACACGTACTTGTGACCTAGATTGGCCACTGTTGGAAACAAGATATTGGGCTTGATGGACCTTTGGTCTGACCCAGTATGATATCCCTTATGTTTATATGTTTTTACACTACCGACAAGGTAATGTAATACCTTACATTTAAGTAGTGTGTATATATACGTTGTAAATTTTAAAGAGAGATTTTTGTTAAGGATGCTGTTTGGCTTCATGGATGCTTGCTGTGAATGAACATTTCTTAAATTCAGTGCTGGATGTTTTTTGAAATGCTCATCAGCTCATGTTTGTGACATTGATATCAAGAACAAGAAAGGAGGCTTAACTGAACCTCCCTCTCAAATATCCAAAGGAGAGAGCCTAACAGAACCATGCTGAAACAGAAAATGAGGAAACGCCAAAACTTCATTGATGCATTTATCCTTTCCCCTTGGTTGGCTCTAATAAAATAAATTAGTTCATGCTGAGTTCTTCTAAGTTTAGGCTGATGTGGGCACTGGAACTCTTTCAGTATGTATTGATGAGCAGATACTTTATCCTTGCTTACTGTTTTGAGATGGTCAAGTACCGTCGCATCAATGTAGACTTGTGGTGACCCTCTGAATAGTTGTCCTAAACTTCGTTATATTATTTATTTGGGTTGTCTTAGTCCCTAGATTAAATGAAAGTGGTTGCTGTATAGTAGACATCTGTGTGTGTATGTATCACTTTAAATTATGTCATAACCCACAGAATGATTTAATACTTTATATATTTTAAATGTTTGCATATATGGAAATTCCAAAATTTGCTTTTTCATATGAAATTGGTGGTTACAGTTTTTTAAATGAAGTGCTCACACTGCTGTTTTTAAAATTTCTGGACTGAAAGACTTTAATTTTCTTCTTTTCTGCCTGCCTTTTTCTTTTTCTCCAGAAAAGTCTGCCTGCCTTACGCCAACTAATGCCAGATTCCCTGAGTTTTATTCAGCAGTGCCTTCAACAACCACCTCAGACCCAAGGAGGTGGCGCTAGCTCTACCGGTCTTGCCACACCAAAGCCTTCTCTTCAGCCCATGAAACAAGGCCCCGGAGCACCACCCATCACACTGAAACTTCAACAGCCTCACTCTGTTCTCATTCGGACGACCAGCACACCACAGACAGTCAAAGTCAAACAGCTGGTAAGCTGTGTGTCTGCTTACCTTACTCTTTCTTTTTTATTTAAAGAATTAGACTTTTCTTTTTCTCAATACAATAACTGAAAGGTTTTGAAGCAAACTAAATATATAGAAACTATGGGCCTGATATTCAGTGGTGGCGGCTCGCTCTGCTAAAGTGCACAGCCATTGCTGCTGAAGTTTAATCCCAGATATTGAATGTGGGAACCATATCTGGCCACCAGCATTGAATATCCGGGTCATCGCACAGCCCGGAAGCTAACCAGGGAGTGGCTCAATTTGCTGCTCCCTGGTTAGCGACTGGTGCTGCTTACTCTCCGTCCGGCCCTACCCGAGAACACCCGCAACACGCCCCAATGCTAACCGCATAGCAACGGGCATGTAGCAGCAGCACCCATGAATATCCAGAGGCACTAATCATGTTAGTGCCGCTGAATATCCCGCTTAGGGGCATTTACCCGGTTTACTGTGTAAATGCCTTTGAATATCGGGCCCTGTATGATTTCTTAGCACTATAGCCACAATCTTGTAAAATATTATATCTAGCCTCTCAAGGTCGCTCTTGGACTATATCTAAGCAGTGTTTTTTTTGTTTGTTTTTTTAAGAAAATGTGCATCCTTTCAGATAATTCCATTGTTTAGGTTAAGTTTTGATTTTGGATTTAAAATTTATTTTCCTTTCTAAATGTGTGCTCAAGATGAATTATAATTCATTAATATATACTAACATACATTGAGATTCCATGTAAGAGCAATTATTGTCACATCTGTATAAATGTTCTCCAGGAACAAGCCGGAAGTCAGCCCTCACATATGGGTGACATCTGCGCTGACGGAGCCTGCGCAGAGCATTTCCCCAGCTTTCAAAGAAAGCCTTTGGGACATGCTACCACGTTGGGTGGATGTGTCTTAAGTGGAGGTGAAAAAGAGATGGAGTCATAATAGTGGGTAGGGAAAGAGAATGGGAGGGCAGAGAGAACTGGATGTCGTTCTGGGGATGGGATTTGGAGGGGGGTACCTATTCCTCTTAAGGTTATAGGGATCCTGGGGGTTAACCGGCCTCTTCTACAAGAAGCTGACACCCAAGGTACTTCCCCTCTTTAAAAGGGTATTCAACAGAGTTTTGGAAGGGGAAGAGTTGGCATCCTCTGTGCGGCAGGCGGCTATCTTGGTGATACAGAAGACATGGCAGGATCCAGCACTTTGCAGCTCCTACCGGCCAATATCATTACTAAATATTGTTGTGAAGATTTTGGCTAAGGTATTGACTAATTAGGGGCTGTAATGCTGGCCATCTTGAACCCTGATCAAATGGCATTCGTCCAAGGGAGACAGACAGGGAACAGCATTAGGAGTGCGCTCCAGTTGGTTTGGACAGCTAGAAAAGACCACCAAAGACTGATGTTCCTGGCTATAGATGCTGAGAAGGCATTAGATAGGGTCCATTGGGACTTTATGATTGCGGTGCTGGAGAAGATAGGCATGTGCTCAGTATTTAAGGCCTGGATCAAGGCCCTCTACGCTGGGCTGGAAGCAGTTGTAAAGGATAAGGAGGGTTATTCGGGTTTTTTCCATTGGGGAGAGGAACACGACAAGGGTGCCCTCTCGCCCTTGCTCTTCGCATTAATCATTGTGCCGACATGAGTTTTCTGCCTGGGGCTCCCAGGAGATGAGTACCAAAGCTTGACCTCGTTATTGTCCTTGTTGGGGGGCTCACAATTCTGTCCATCTGGGGTGCAATTCAGGGTGGACCACCGGCGACAGTTGACACAGTGTGAGGGTTTCCTGCCCTTTCTGGTGTGCGTTAATAGTGGTTTTTACTCTTATGCGCCTTGCAGTCTCGTGGTCCTAGTGCGTGCTCTGCCTGAGTAGCTTCAGTGTGCGTTCCTACCCAAACGCCTTTTGCACACGATACTATAAGCAGTTAGCACCTGTTTTCTGTGCCGATACGGCCTTAACGTGCACAGCTATTGTGCTTGCCTTAACTTTCTTCTTCCAGGAAACATTGTTTGGCCTGTTGCAAGCAAGGTGTTTTGTCTCTGGATTTTGAACTCTGCTCTTCTAGCATGACAGCTTTGGAGTCTTCCCTGGATGGTCCATTTACCCTCTCCCAACAAGGGGATTCTGCTAGCCTGGCCTTTCCTGCCTCAGTTACGGTTTGACTCTTGAAAGGAGTCAGCACGTAAGGGCTACTTTCCTGTGGTAATTTCTACTCTGCTCATAGCCCAGTGTGGTTCTGCCAACCTGGCATATATGCAGGTCTGTTGCCTGTTTGAGCAGTAGTGCAACACTCGAAAGCTAGTTCCTGAGGTGGCCATGTTGCCGTCTCTGCTGGCCTTTCTGCAGGATGGTCTGGAGAAGGACCTTTCTCTTAGTGCCCTGAAAATTCAGGTGGCAGCCTTGGCCTGTTTCTGAAGTCCGATGGCTGACAAGTCTCTGGGTCTTGCATCCGGAAGTCACATGCTTTCTTGAGGAGGTTTGGTGTTTGCATCCTCTCCGTCAGTCAGCTGCTGCCCGGTTAATCCTAACAAACTAAAGTTAGGATAGATGAATGGATGTGCTAACTTTAGCCGGTTTTACAATCCAGCCAGTGGCTGAACATTGCCACTGACTGGACTGCAAAATCGCAATCCATGCAATCCAGATTTTTAATGCTGGGGCCCAGATATGCCTCCGGCATTGAATATCTGGGGCAAAGTTAAAGTGACAATGGCCAGCCATTTTATGTGTACTGTCTGCCACTACAGAAAAGTCCCTCCCCATTAAATTCCTTGTGCTGCTACCCCCCATTTTTTTGTACATAACACACAGACGGTGTGTTTCATTTTTTTTCTTTGTTTGTTTAACCTGTTTTCTATACCGCCTTAACATGAAATCAAAGCGGTTTGAATTGAACTTGGAACATGAACTGGAGTACATTATTGGTTAGGGATGTTAACAGGAATGAACTATTTAGAACTTTTTAACAGATTTACAACTCAAACATATTTACACATCAACATGGGATTAATCCGTAGGGCTGATTGGATATCGTGTTCACATAGTGCATCAAGGAGATTTTGGTTGGGGTCAGAGTAGCTGTAGGATTAAGTAATGTGGCCATAGTGTTCAATGAACAGAAAGGTTTTGAGTTTTTTCGAAAGTCTTTGATATCTGTAGTTGCGCGTATATCTTCAGGGAGTGAGTTCCAGAGTTGTGGTGCGGCTAGTGAAAAAGTGTCCATTCAATAAACGGAAGATAAAACCTCCATTTGATACATAAGGGAAAGGAGAAAAAACAAAAAAAGGAAACAAACGGAACAAGTGGGAGTATAGTAAGGTGAGAGCTCAGCAAAATAAGAAACCTTAAAAACAGAACACATCACACCAGTATTACACTAACTACATTGGCTACGGATACAAGCATGCTCCAAATTCAAAACCATACTAAACATCTTTAAAATCATACATCACTCCTCAGCAGAGGTACTTGAAGCACTAATCATAAAACAAGACAACTTATGCTCTAGAAGAACCAACAACAGTCACATGAGTGGAGTGGAGGAGTGGCCTAGTGGTTGGGGCAAGGTACTTTCGGGCCAGAAGGTTGGGGGTTCATATCCCACTAGAGGACAGCAACCTTGGGCCGGAAGGACTGGGGTTTCTAGTCCCACAGGTGCTCCTTGTGGTCTTGGGCAAGCCACTTAACCCTCCATAGCCCATGTTTCCTGTAAAATAGCTCTCTGTGTGCTGTGCTTTCCTGTCTAATCAATGTGTTTATACCTCAAAAATTTCCTGTCATGATTTGACAATTTCCAATCTGTAATCAAACCGCTGCTGATCGCTGGAAGTAGCGGTATACAAATGTATACTAAATAAATAAATAAATAAATGATCAACATCCCATCGGAATATAGGAAAAGCAAACAGTCAACATCCAAAAGAGCTTTTTTCTCCTTTCTTTGGTCTTAAGTCATCTCGCTGCATTATCTGCTTTCCTTTGTAATTCCTTGATAATTCTGGCTGTCCTCATAGTTTTGTGCTTTTTCCCCCCTTATTTTTGAATGCTAATCTTTTTGTCTTTACCATTTGTTGTTGTTGTTTATCGTTTCTTGATATACTCCCCTTTGGCAAGTCAAATGCAAGGCATTGATAAGGCAGGCAAAGGGAGAATTTGAGAAGAAGCTTGCTGCGGAAGCAAAAACGCGAAGTAAAGACCTTTTCAAGTACATTCGTAGCAAAAAACCTGTGAGAGTCAGTTGGTCCATTAGATGATAAAGGGGTTAAAGGAGCACTAAGAGGCGACAAGGTGATAGCGGAGAGACTGAATGAATTCTTTGCTTCAGTCTTTACTGAGGAAGATGTAGGGATGTTACCCATGACTGAAGTGGTATTTAAAGGTGCGGAAGAATTGAAGGAAATATTGATACATCGGGAAGATGTATTACAACTATTAGATAAACTGAAGAGTAGCAAATCACCTGGGCCGGATGGTATACATCCAAGGGTGTTGAAAGTACTGAAATACGAGATTTCAGACCTGCTATTAGTAATCTGTGAACTATCATTAAAATCATCTCTAATACCTGAAGATTGGAGGATCGCCAATGTAACACCAATTTTTAAAAAGGGTTCCAGGGGTGATCCGGGAAACTACAGACCGGTGAGCCTGACGTCAGTACCGGGAAAAATGGTAGAAACCATCATAAAGAATAAAATTACTCAGCATGTAGATAGTCATGACTTAATGGGAGACAGCCAACATGGCTTTAGACAAGGAAGATCTTGTCTTACTAATCTGTTATGTTTTTTTGAAGGAGTGAATAATCAGGTGGACAAAGGTGAGTCGGTTGATATTGTGTATCTGGACGTTCAGAAAGCCTTTGACAAGGTCCCTCATCAGAGACTTTTGGCAAAACTAAAGAGTCATGGGATAGGAGGCAGTGTAATATTGTGGATCAGGAACTGGTTAAAAGATAGAAAACAGAGGGTAGGGCTAAATGGCCAATTTTCCCAATGGAGAAAGGTGAATAGTAGTGTACCCCAGGTATCTGTGCTGGGTCCGCTGCTTTTTGACATATTCATAAATGACCTGGAAAGTGGAATAACGAGTGAGGTTATCAAATTTGCAGATGACACCAAACTATTTAAAGTTGTTAAAACCCAAGAGGATTGTGGAAAATTGCAAGAGGATCTTGATAAATTGGAAGACTGGGCATCAAAATGGCAGATGACATTTAATGTGGACAAGTGCAAGGTTATGCACCTAGGGAAGAACAACCCAAACTATGGTTACACGATGCAAGGTTCCACATTAGGAACCACCACCCAGGAAAAAGATTTAGGCGTCATTGTGGATACCATGTTAAAACCCTCGGCCCAGTGTGCAGCAGCGGCCAAGAGAGCAAATAGAATGCTAGGTATAATAAGGAAAGGAATGGAAAATAAAACAAAAGATATTATAATGCCTCTGTATCGTTCCATGGTGAGACCACACCTTGAATATTGTGTGCATTTCTGGTCGCCGTATCTTAAAAAGGATATAGCGATTTTAGAAAAGGTTCAGAGAAGAGCCACCAAAATGGTAAAGGAGATGGAAGGATACTCCTATGAAGAAAGGCTAAAAAGGTTAGGGCTCTTTAACCTGGAAAAGAGACGGCTGAGGGGAGATATGATGGAAGTCTATGAATTAATGAACGGAGTGGAACGGGTAAACGTAGATCGATTGTTTACCTTATCAGAATATAGAAAGACTAGGGGACATGCAATGAAGCTACAGGGTAAACTATTTAAGACTAATAAAAGAAAATATTTTTTCACTCAACGTGTAATCAAACTCTGGAATTTGTTACCAGAGGATGTAGTAAAGGCTATTAGTGTAGCTGGGTTTAAAAAAGGTTTGGACAAGTTCCTGGAGGAAAGGTTCATAAACCATTATTAAGAAGGGACCCAGGATATCAATGCTTGAACCAATTCAAGCATTGTGGAATCTGTGTCCCTTGGGGAAACTGCTAGGTACATATGACCTAGATTGGCCACTGTTGGAAACAGAATACTGGGCTCGATGGACCTTGGTCTGACCCAGTATGGCATATCTTATGTTCTTATGTTCTTATGTGGGTCATACATGGTGGTTTACAGAGTCAATTAAAAACTGGGAAATTGGAAAGGAACTCCAGCATGGTATAAGAGAGAGGAGACAGAGAAGAGAATGACAGCAGGATAGACAGGGAAACATACATTTATATTGAAGGTCTTGTAATGCTCCTAGCTCAGATCTGAGCCGAAGGCTTACACAAATAGATACATTTTCAGGAGGGATTTAAACTTTGAAAAGGAGAGCTCGAGATGGATATAGGAAGGCAGGCAATTCCAAAGAGCCAGAGCCACAAAGAAGGCTGATCATCTGGTGGATTTGTACTTGGCCTGAGCTGGTGAGGGCTAAACAAGTCTTTTGTTGTTTTGTTGTTATTATTATTATTATTATTAAAACGTGCTTTACCGCTCTAGGCCAGAGAGCCATCTTAAGTGGCGTCCAGTTGCCAAAATAAATAAATAATGGAAAGGAATGCCAATTTAAAAATGGGAAAGAGAATACAAGATAGCAGAGATCACAATATAAATGACTCCCCCACTCTAGGACGGGCAGTCCCTGAAGGCCAGAGAGGGAGCCAGAAAATAAAATGCCGCATGCCAAGACACTTCCATGCAAGCTGCAGAGACTGATGGAATAACAAGGCAATAAGAATTTTGGGAACAAAGTGTTCGTAATGGATATTAAACCGCTTTGACTCAGTGAAAAGCGGTACTGTATATAAGAATAGCTAAATAAATAAATAAGGAATCAGCAGTGTTGAAAGAGTGGAAGATGGATATAAAATTGCCCGTCACAAACACTTTGTTCCCAAAATACTACTAATCTTGTTATTCCATCAGTCTCTGCAGCTCCAATGGAAGCGTCTTGGTATGCGGCATTTTTATTTTCTGGCTCCCTCTCTCTGGAATTCACCCTTCCCATATATGTATGGAGTCTGCCCTCAGATTTAAGACCCTTTGAGAACTGAATATTTTAAAGGAGGCCTTCAGGGACTGCCCAGCCTAGAGTAGTGGGTCATTTATATTTATATATCAGAAGACTTGAAAGAAATATCGCTAAACTGGGAAGATGTACTACAAGTATTTGATAAACTGAAGAGTAGTAAATCACTGGACTGGATGATATACATCCGAGGGTGTTGAAAGAACTGAAATATGAGATTGCAGACCTACTATTAGTAATCTGTGAATTATCATTTAAATCATCTGTAGTACCTGAGGATTGGAGAATGGCCAATGTAATGCCAATTTTTAAAAAAGGATTCCAGGGGTGATACAGGAAACTATGGACTGGTGAGCCTGATGTCAGTACCGGGCAAAATAATAAAAACCATTATAAAGAATAAAATTAATGAACATACAGATAGCCAACATGGATTTAGCCAAGGAAAGTCTTGTCTTACTAATCTGTTACATTTTTTGAAGGTGTGAATAAACAGGAGGACAAAAGTGAGCCAGTTCATATATTGTACCTGGATTTTCATAAATCCTTTGACAAGGTCTCTCATGAGAGACTCTTGAGGAAATTAAAAAGTCATAGGATTGGAGGCAGTGTACTATTGTGGATCAGGAGCTGGTTAAAAGAGAGAAAGCATAAAATAGGGCTAAATGGCCAATTTTCCCAACGGAGAAAGGTGAATAGTAGAATATCCCAGGGATCTGTGTTGGTCCTACTACTTTTTAACATATTCATAAATGACCTAGAAATGAGAATAACGAGTGAGGTGATAGATTTTCAGATGACACAAAATTATTCAAAGTTGTTAAAAGGCAAGAGGATTGTGAAAAATTGCAAGAGGACCTTGATAAATTGGAAGACTAGATGTCCAATTGGCAGATGAAATTTAATGTGGACAAGTGCAAAGTTATGCACTTAGGAAAGAACAACCCAAACTACAATTATACGATGCAAGGTTCCACGTTAGGAACCACCACCCAGGAAAAAGATGTAGTTGTCATCGTGGATAATACATTGAAACCCTCTACTTAGTGTGCAGCGGTGGCCAGGAAAGCAAAATAGAATGCTAGGAATCATACAGAAAGGCATGGAGAATTAAACCAAGGTTATTGTAATGCCTTTGTATTGTTCCATGACCGTACCTTAAATATTGTGTGCAATTCTGGTCGCCGTATCTTAAAAAGGATATAGCAGAATTAGAAAAGGTACAGAGAAAAGCCATCAAAATAGTAAAGGGGGTGGAAGGATACCCCTATAAGGAAAGGCTTTAAAGGTTCTCCAGGAACAAGAAGGAAGTCTGTCCTCACATATGGGTGTATATAGTTGTATCTGTTATGTACTATATTATGTACGTTAACACCATTTTCTGTTAGTTAATTGTTTTAACTCAGTTCCAGTTAAATTTGTTTAATTTATGATACTTTACGATGTTCTATGTATATCTAAGATGTTCTATGTAAAACAAATTTCGATTTGTTAATAGTTGTTATTTGTACACCGCAACTGATCTCTGGAAGATGCGGTATAAAAATGAATGTTAAATAAATAAAATAATAAAAAATGTCAGCGTTGACGGAGCTGTGCGGAACCATCCACCCAGCTTCCTGCCCAAGAGTGCCATCTTGCCTCAGTCTCCTTTTTGCCTCAGAGCCCTCTGGACATCTGCCCAGTTTCTCCCGGAAAAAGTGTCTTTGTCTTGTTTTATCTGGTACTTGTACAGATTCTATCCCCCCCCCCCCCCGAGCCAGTTCGCCTCAGCATTTCTCCTCGTGTTCATCCTTTTTTCATATTTTGTTTTTCTCAATGTATTCCTCAACTTGTGCTTTTTAGCCACAGGCCTCAGACTCGTGCTCGGTGGCAGGACTCCCTTTTTCCTGATGGCTTCCAGCAGCTTCAAGAAATGTGACTGGTGTGGTAAGATGTCCCTCACCGACCCACGTGACTATTGTCTCCTTTGCCTTGGACTGGACCATATCGACTCGGACTGTGAACTCTGCAGGACCAGGCCATCAAGAGCCATCAGCTGCAGCAGGAACATTTTTTCCACAAGTCCGACTCTGCCCTGGGGACACCGCTGTCCAGGGCCCCCTCTGATACCTCGGCACCACGTGATGCCCGGGCTGTCTGAGTCCTGCAGCCATGGTTCCTTTGAGAAGAAATCTCCAGAGGTGGAACGTGAAGTCAAAGCCTTCAAAGACCACCTCGGAGGATGAGTCTGGGAAAGTGGGAAAATCCTAGTCCCCAGCGTGAGTCTGAGGAGTCTGATCAGGGGCAGCCTAACAAGCTGTCCTGGAAGGAGTTGGTGGCAGCCTCAGACACCTGAGGTCATCACGTCTCTCCCTTGACAGAACTGATGCCGTGCCTGAAATCCTCTGTGCACACATCGAAGACTGCGGAGTCAACCATCATGGAGACGAGGATGGCAGCCTTGGAATGCAGTATCTCTGCCCTCATGGCCCAGCAGCGGGTGTTCGTGTCCGGTTCCTCCGGTTCTTCTGTGCCAGTGGTGGGACCCTCGACATCGGGGGCCTCACCAGATGTCAAGCCAATCCTCGAGTGCCACTGGCTTTGAGAGAGCCATCAGCATTGGACAAGGTCCCTATCCCATTCTTTGGGAATCCAGTCCTCTCTGGCCAGTACATGCGGCTCAGACCATAGGTCCTCTGGAGGTCGTGGGCCTTCGGGCTCGGGCCTCAACCGCAGAAACCATGGGGCCTTAGACTCCTCCTCTGACTTCAAGTCTGAGTGGGAAGCAGAGGACGAGGAGTCCCCGGAGACTCTGAGGCACTGAGATATACCTTCAGACCAGTCTTCCCTGGTGTCCCGGTGCCATTCCCCACCTGAGGTTGACGCCTTCCTCGACTTTATGTGGGATATGGCTAAAGCACTCACCTTTGAGACTGAAGCGGAGGAATACCCTCGCATGGAGGAATTAGATTCTCCGTTATGAGTCCCCTCCAAGAGGCCCTCATGATACCTGTCCCCCCTCCTCTGTATGTGGGAGACACCAACGTCGGTGCCTGTTGTAAGCTGACAACTTGACTCCATGTACAGAGTCCGCCAAAGCCCCAGGTTCCAGAATACCCAACTTCCCCACAACGCGATGGTCAGAGTCTGCCATGCGCAGACTCAAGAGCCAAGACACATTCCTCTGTGCCCCCAGGCAGGGAGGCCTGCATCCTCGACGCTCTCAGCCAAAAAGCCTTCCAGGGCTCGATGCTTATGTACCAAGTCCATTCCTACCAATTGTACATGGGCATGTTCCTCAAAGACCTAGCAAGGGAGGGGTTTCTTGGCAGGTTTCGATGGGGAATCCCTCCAGCTGTTCAAGTCTTTAGCCTCGGCAGTCAAGAAGTGCTCGAAGATTTTGCCCCGAGTAGCATAGAGTAGCTTAGAGTCCTTAGCCAGAGTAGCCACTGTGGGCATCAGGGCCTAAAGCCAGGCATGGCTGCAGTTGTCTGACCTCTAGCAATGGGTTCAAGACAAACTCATCGATGACCCATGTATCAGAGAGAACCTTTTCAGGAAACCCATGGCAGACAAAGCTGCAGAAATAGACCGAGTTCCTGACTAGGACCAGACTCTCTTAAAAGACCTCGGTGCAGCCCAGTAAAAAGGCCCCCGGGAAGAAACCCTTCTTTCTGAAGAAGAAAGGTGATTTTGGAAATGCCTCACAGTTCCAAAGCTTTTCAGCCCCGCAGCAAGACCAGCATCACAAGGAACAAGGACATGGTCCCCGCAAACAAAAGACTCCCAAGTCCCAGGCGCTGGCCCCGGCCCAGCCTGGGGGGAGCTTATGACTCCTGGGGCTTGACCTCTTCTCCCCCAGAAGGTCCTCAACAAGCCCACAGGGAGGGTATCTGGCCCCATTTGCCCACAGGTGGTCCACTGTTGCCACCGATTCCTGGGTACTGCAAGTGGTCCAAGAGGGCTGCCTCCTCCACCTGCAAAGGACATTGCCTTCATACTTTCCAGGAGAGCCCATAAAGCCCCTCCTTCCCCAGACCCTGCTCCTCACCGAGCTCACATGTCTTCTCGGGGACAAGGCAGTAGAGCCAGTGCCCAAACATCTCTGGGCAAGGGTTTACTCCATTTACTTCCTCATTCCCAAGTGAACAGGTAGCCTCAGGCCCATCCTAGACCTACGGGACCTGAACAAATTCCTGGTGAGGGAGAGGTTCAAGATGCTCTCCTTTGGAATATTGCTTCCCTACCTCCAGCAGAGAGACTGTCTATGCTCCTCAGACCTGAAGGATGCTTATTTGCACATCCTGATCCATCCCAGCCACTGAAAATATCTCTGCTTCATGGTGGGAGATCACCACCAATACAGGATGCTACCCTTCGAGCTGGTTTCATGACCAAGGGTCTTCACCCAAGTGCCTTACAGTGGTCGTGGCCCACCTTCGTCTCCAAAGGGTCTTTGTCTTTCCCTACTTGGACAACTGGTTCATAAGGGGGAGCACAGCTGCAGAAGTGCACCACGCCACCAGGCGCACTATCCATGCCCTGCAGCACCTGGGGTTCGTCATCAACCACCCCAAGTCACACTTCACCCTGACTCGCTGCCTAAAGTTCATAGGGGCTCAGCTAGACACTCTCCAGGCCAAAGCCTTCCTCCCTCACAGGGCAGAATGCCTCAGGAGGCTAGCCACAGAGGTACAGCACCGCTGGGTGCTACTCGCCTGTCTTTTCTGCCTGCTAGGCCACATGGCCTCCATGGTCCATGTGACCCCCATACACCCGCTTGCACATGAGGACTGCTCAGGGGGTGCCTTCGCTTTCAGTGGACACAAGCCACAGGCAGGCTTTGGGACAGGGTGGGAGTGACCCGCCAGCTGGCGTACTCCCTTGATTGGTAGCAAAATTCCCGCCACTTCCAGGCCGGGATGCCCTTCCATGCACCCACCCCCCTAGAGAGTCCTTACCACGGACACCTCCCTGATTGGTTGGGAAGCTCATTGCGGGGACCTCTGCACACAAGGCAGCTGGTCCCAGATGGAATGCTAGCTGCAGATCAATCTTCTGGAGCTCTGGGTGATATTCCTGGCTCCAAGTCTTTCGCCATTAGCTGCAACATCAGTTGGTGCTAGTCCAGAAAGACAACAAAGTAGCAATGTTCTGTGTCAACAAGCAAGGGGGAGCAGGTCGTACTCCTGCCAGGAAGTGATAGCCCTCTGCTCATATGCAACACGCAATGGGATGCTCCTAAGGGCAGTCTACCTCCCGGGCCAGGGCAATGCCCTGGCAGACAAGCTGAGCAGATTCCTCCAGCTGCACAAGTATGCCTAGATCTGAGTGGCCTCTCAGCTGTTTTAATTCTGGGGTGTCCCCCTAGTGGACCTGTTTGCCAGCCCAGACAACACGCAGTTGCCTTGCTTCTGCACCTGTCCTGGGTGGCTGCGGACGAGTTTCTCATCCCATTGATGGAAGGCCTCCTTTACGCCTTCCCGAGAAAACCATTGGTCTCCAAAACCCTCTTCAAGGTCCAGCATGACAAGGCATTACTAATACTGATAGCCCCCCGGTCCTGTCGGCAGCATCGCCGATTCCCCTGGATTGTCCTCCAGGCCTACTTTCCCAGGAGGGGGGCACTCTCCTGCACCCCAACCTGGGGTCCTTGTCACTCATGGCTTGGCTGCTGAATGGGTAGCATTAGCGCCCTTCAACCTCCCACAGGATGTGGAGGAGGTCCTTCTGGTCTCCCACAAGGCCTCCACGAGAAGGGCATATGCCTTTAAGTGGCGTATGTTCTCAGTTTGGTGTGCTGAGATGCAAGCAAACCCATTCTCCTGCTCAGTACAGACGGTACTCCAGTACTTACTCCACCTGTCACAGGTGGGACTAAAGTCCAACCCAATCAGAGGGCATATGAACTCTATTGCAGTACACTACACTACTAATTCCGTTGAGGGCAAACCCCTCTCTACTCAGCCCCTTTTATCTCTGTTCTTGCGGGGCCTTATGCTATCCAAACCCCCCGTCCGCATACCAGTGGCAGAATGGGATCTCAACGTGGTGATCTTGCAGCTCATTAAGCTGCCGTTTGAGACTCTGGCTAGCTGCCATTCACAGTACCTCTCCTGAAAGGTTGTCTTTCTTGTGGCACTTGCATCAGCTTGCAGGGTCAGTGAGCTCCAGACTCTGATGGCAGAGCCTCCCTACATGAGGTTCTACAAGAACTGGGTGGTGCTCCGCACACACCCCAAGTTTCTACCGAAGGTGGTGTCCCACCTTCCACTTCAGTCAGGCGGTGTGCTCCCTACCTTCTTTCTGAGGCCTAACGCTAGCAAGGCGGAGTCCTCCATACTTAGGTCAGGGCCCTTTTACAATTCAATCTTCAACGGACTCGGGGCCACCGCAAAGCACCTCGGCTTTTTGTATCCTATGACCCCAGTCGACTGGGGCTCCCAGTGACTAAGTGAACTTTGTCCACTTGGATGGTGGAATGCATGGCCCTTGCTTATGAGTAGGCTGGGATCCCATTAGACCAGCAGGCCATGACACACTGCGTCAGGGCCATGGCTACTTCTGTGGCAAATCTGCATTCTGTACCTGTGACTGAAATCTGCCCGGCCGCCATCTGGTCTTTGGTCCATACATCCTCAACTCATTACTGCCTGGAGAGGGAGTCCCGAAAGGACAGTGCCTCCAGCCAGGCTGTACTCCGTAATCTCTTTGTGGTGTAGGCAGCTCCCGTCCTCCGACCCTTCTGTATTCAGGCAACCGGAGTGCTGGTCCCTGACCAGACACTTGAGTCTTGCAAGAGTCTCTAAGTTGGGACTCAACTGCTGCAGTTCACAGTTCATCCTGTGCAGGTCACCGTGGCGTTTTTACAGGGTCTCGGTAGCCTGTAGCTTGAGAGTCCCATATGTGAGTACTGACTTCCTGTTTGTTCCCAGAGAAAGCGTAGTTACTCACCTGTAACAGGTGTTTTCCGGGAAAAGCAGGAATCGGTCCTCGCAACCCTTCCTCCTCCCCTTGGAGTTGCTTCTTTACTGTATTTTAATTTTTGCCGTCATAGCTATGTCATAAGACTGAGGCAAGATGGCACCCTTGAGCGAGAAGGGGACCACGCATGCGTGGTGCATCTCCCAAAGGCTTTCTTTGAAAGCTGGGGAGATGCTTCCGTGGGGGCTCCATTGGCGTCGATGCCACCCATATGTGAGGACTGATTCTTGCTGTTCCCAGAGAACACCTGTTACAGGTAAGTAACTATGCTTTAGGACATGTCAACTTAGAAAAAATATAGCTAAGGATAGATATAATAGAGGTCTATAAAATAATAAATGGAATGGAACGGGTAAACGTAGATCGGTTGTTTACTCCATCAAAAAGTAGAAAGACTAGAGGACACACATTGAAGCTATAATGTAACCCATTTAAGAGTAATAGCAGAAAATATTTTTTCACTTAATGCGTAATCAAACTCTGGAATTTGTTACCGGAGGATGTAGTGAAGGCTGTTAGTGTAGCTTGGACAAGTTCCGGAAGGAATAGTCATAAACCATTATTAAAGAGGATCTGGGAAATCTACTGCTTATCCTGGGACAAACATTGTGGAACCCGTGTGCCTTTCTGGGAACCCACCAGGCACTTGTGACCTGGATTGGCCATTGTTGGAAACAGGATACTGGCCTTGATGGACCTTGATCTGACTCAGTATGGCATTTATGTTCTTATGACCTTGTAAGCAAACATAAGAAACTTAAAATGAAATCTATATGGCAGGGGAAGCCAATGATAACAGATGAACAAAGGAGAGACATGATCGTACCATGAAGGATTGTCTAATAAATTGCCGTGTTCTGAACAAATTGTAGGTTTTTTTTAGCAGAGACCATAGTAGATGGTATTACAGTAATCATTGCGAGATATCACAAAAGCGTGGATAAGAGTGTTAGGCAGTGGTAGTGAGAAAACGTCTAACTCAACAAATCTTTAAAGAACTATTTTGGTCTTCATTGGTTTTATTTTGCTGCCTTGCCTTATCCAGAGTTTTTTTGTTCTCAGTAGCGGCTGCTGCTGGTAAGTTACTGTTACTACATCATTCATTTATATAGCACTAGTAGACATGCACAGCGCTGCACACATAGCACCAAAAAGAGACAGTTCTCGCCTCACAGAGCTTACAATCTGCTAAGACAGGTAAACGGAACAACCTGGCACAAGGGATTTCTTAGGGAAATGATTAAAATACAAATAGGTGAAGATCGGCAAATAAAGGGTCAGGATCCCAAGGCAGCCTTGAAGAGATGAGTTTTTTAGCTTGGGTTTGAATAGGACCAGGGGTGGAGCTTGAAGTACTGACTCAAGTAGTCTATTCTAGGCATATGGTACAGCAAGGCGGAAGGAACGGTGTCTGGAGATGACGGTACAGAGCAGTTTCTAAATGTGAGTCTGTCTGCTTTTCCTCCCCTTATTCCTTTCCCTCGCTCCCCCACTCTGTGCTTGCCTCTTCTCCCCTCCCTACTAGTACTACTATTACCATAATCATTTATAAAGCACTACAAGGCTTATGCGGCGCTGCACAGATACATGCAAAAAAGACAGTCCCTGCTTGTCAGAGCTTACAATCTTATCAAGACAAACAGTGCAATAGCTGAGAACAAGGATACAGCTAGGGAAAGATACAGATACACTTAGGGGAACAAGGGATCAGGATTAGCCGCACAGCTGAGTTCTGAACAGATTGAACGGGAGAGAGATGATTCAGAGGGAGACCAGCAAGGAGGAGGTTGCAGTAGTCTAGAAGGGAGGTGACTAAAGAGTGGATAAGTGTCTTAGTAAGATGTTCAGAAAGGACGGGGCGAATTTTGCTAATGTTATATAAAGAAAGAAATGACAGGTTTTAGCAATCAGTTGGAAGTGAGTAGAAAAGGAGAGGGAGGAGTCAGATGACCCCCAAGGTTACTGGCTGAGGAAACAAAGTAAGAGTATTAACCACAGAGATAGAGAAAGAAGGAAAGAAGGAGATGGGTTTAGGGGAAAAAACAAGAAGTTTGGTTTTGACCATGTTCAATTTCATCCAGGCAGCATTGTCAGAAAGGCAGGCAGAGTTTCAGGCCTGTAGTGTCAAAAAAATATCAGGTGTAGAGAGAGAGTCATCTGCGTAGAAATGGTATTGAAAGCCATGGGAGGAGATGAGAGCACCAATGAACTGGTTATAGAGAGAGAAAAGGAGAGGGTCCAGAACAGACCCTTGGGGTACACCAACTGAGAGTGGGATAGGGTCATTTTAGATTCCTGTCTTACTTTCAAGGCCCAGATTAATGCTGTCTCCATGTCTTCTTTCTTCTTTTTTCACTCTTTGTTTGTTTGCTATTTGCACTCTTCACTTACTTGTGCTCTTCCTAGTTATTACTAAACTTGACTACTGTAATGCTGCTTATGCCAGCCTCCCACACTACTTCCTCTGTCACCTTAAACTTAACCAATCCACCACTTCTAAACTCATTTTTGATGCCCGTTGCTCTGATCACGCCTCACCTTTTCTCATCTTTCTCCATTGCCTTTCTGTTTCCTTGCGCATCCAATACAAGGTTCTTTTTCTTGTCCTGTCTATCTTACTACCCTATTTTCCCCTTATAGGATCCTCATACCCTGTGTTCCTCCCAGGCCTTAATCCTCTCCACCCCCTCCCCACACCTTCAAATTGGTCAACTCCAGAAAATCATCCTTCGCTTACCTCGGCCCTCAAATCTGGAACACTTTCCCTGCCCCTTCATTAGGAACCATCCTTTCCACAATTTAAAAAAAGATTTGAAGACCTGGATCTTCCAGTGACCCTTCACCCTGGACTCTCCTACCTAATATCCCCCCTCCTTTCTTAGGGATCCAGACTGCTTTCACTTTCCGTCTGTCCTCCCATGATATTGTACTCTTTGACCTCTTCCTCTTTATTCTTAATTCTTTCCTTCAACTCCCCTATATCAAGTACCATCTTTTCAATAAGTACCTCATAGAACCCAACCTCACCCACCGAGACAGAGATGCAACCCACTAAGCAAATATATGGTTTCCCAACAACATGCCAAGAAAGATTCTCTAACCCTTAGTGGTGCATTTGTTTCTATAGAATTCATGATCATACAACCTTATGTAGCAATATTTGTAAATAGTTTACAAGCTTATGTAGCAAGTTTTTGTAAATAGTTTACCCCTGTTATCTAAGTTACTTGCCCTGTTATCTGTAAACTCATACATGTTAACTGTACTGAGCGTTTCTGTTCCATGTAAACCGCGCTGATGCTGAATAGTGCGGTATATAAGAGAATGTAAATAAATAAAATAAATAAATAAATTTGTTGTAAACTGCCATGATGACCATCTAGCCATATGGCACTATAATACATTGTGGGAATAAATAAATAAATCAATTTGGTTTGGACAAGTTATGTTAGTTATATAAATCTAGAGGGTTTCTTGTCATATTGAATGAAAGTCATTTTGAAGTCTCATGATGATCATGGATGCAAGCAAAAATCTGGACATGCATGCCTTTTTTAGGCATTTTTGATTGAATGAATACATTGGAACTTGTTTCTGTCTAAAGCCTGCTCTAGTTCATAGTATGTGGGATGCAATGTTTGCAGGTGGTTCAGCAGCCAGCAGGAGCAGTTGACAAGCCAGTGACTGTCCTTCCACAGACTTCTGCCTTGACTGTCAATAAGCCTGGAGAAAGCAGAATGCCACCGAACACAATAATTCAGGCCAGCCAGTTTCCAGCAGGTAGGAATTGCATCAACCAATGCTTTGGTTGGGGTGGAACTAGGATGGAAATGTAGTTTTGCTTTACATAGAGATTTTTGAGGTAGCATGCCTTATTTGGAGCCGTTCAGGAGGATTTGAGACTATGCTCTTAAATTTGCATCATTAAATTCATTGACCAACTTTGGTTCCCAAGTTGTTCGCTCTAAAATAAGATTTCAGCAGTTGTTTTTGTTAAAATACACCTTGCGGTATGCTGCCATATTATAAGCTGGACAGTGAGAGATTGGGAGCACTTGCTGGCCATGTATAATTAATCTTTGCAGCTACCAATTCATACCTAGTTCTTATTCTCCTTTGACTCTCATTCATATAACCTAGCAATGAAAAATCCTGTTGATTTAAAGTAGTTAATCAAAATAAGCAAAGATCACTCAGTTCTCCAGGAACAAGCAGGGAGTCAGTCCTCACATATGGGTGATGTCGGTGCCGATGAAGCCTGTGCGGAAGCATCTCCCCAGCTTTCAAAGAAAGCCTTAGGGAGATGCCACCACGCATGCTTGGTCCCCTTCCTGCCTAAGGATACTATCTTGCTCAGTCTCCTTTTTTCCTCAGAGTCCAACGGACATATGTCCTGTTCTCCTGGAAAAATCCTTCACAAAACTGTTCCTAAAGATTTGTTTTCTGGTTGGTGCACCAGTTCCTCTTCCCGCCTCAAGTTGGCGCTTCCCAGCGCCATTCTCTGCCTCTTTTTTTTATCAAGGTCTCCCTTGACTAGCATTTGCACCTTTTTTTCGCCTTGGGGTCATTGACCCCATCTGGATGTCACCCACCATGTCTCCCAGTAAGTTCAAAAGGTGTGACCACTGCAGTCAAACCATGTCCATTACTGATACCCATGACTGCTGCCTGTGCTCAGACCATGACAGCACCTTCTGCGACCTCTGCCAGGCCATGTCGGCCAAAACCAACAGGAAACGGTCGAAGATTTAGGAAAAGCTGTTCTCCAGGTCCAACTCAGCATCCACCTCCCTAGCATTGAGCTCCAAGCACATCCCGAGACGTCCGGGCATCCTCTGCGTCCCGCGGCCGTGAGGCCTCCAAGAAGACTCTGGACCCAGTGAAGAAGAATTCATCGAAGTCCGCCGAGGTTGCACCAGAAAAACCCGATAAAACTCCATGGATTCCAAGAAGCACCCCACCAAGGTCCTCAAGAAGGATTTCTCGAGGTCATAGTCCTTGTTGAGGGTGCATTTCCAAAAGTGCTAGCGCTGGGCCCAAAATCCTCTGTGCCCATGCTGCAGGCTGTGGAGTCTTCTGGCTTGGAAACCAGAATGGCGGCCCTGGAGCAGAACATCACTGCTATCCTGGCCCTGCAGCAGGTGAGGATGGCCGCCTCCTCCGCCTCAATGACTTGGCCCTCTACTGCAAGGGAGTCCCCGGTTGTCGAGCTGAGACTAGAGTGCCCCCCGGTCTTGAGAAAGTCCTTTGTGTCAGTCGATGTCCCGGTCCTGCTCATCAGGTATCCAACCTCGCTGGCTAGTGTCCGCGACTCGGACCCCAGGTCCTCTGCAGGCCGTCAGTCCTTTGTTTTTTATTATGTTTTATTACTACATTTGATATACCGCTCAGGCCGAAGCATCAGAGCGGTTTACAATACAATATTAATGTTACGGAAAATATGAAAAGAATGCCATTTATAAGATAGGACAGAATAAGAGACACAGTGATAGTCAAAAGAATAGAAGAAGCAAAAGGGAAGGAAATGGCAGGTTACAACCACGATATACCATTAAACTCACAGCTTTTGTTCTACGAGTTTGATCATTCGTCACGGACTCACGCCTAAGGGCCACGCCAAAGGGTCAGCCTCGATGCAAGAAGTCTCAAGGCCATGGACTCCTTGTCACCATTCGACTCAGAGTGGAAGACGGAGGACAAGGTGTCCCTGGACACAAGGAAACACCAAGCCATTTCCTTGGACGACTCTTCCCCCGGTGTCTCAACGCCATTACCCTCCTGAGGATGTGGCCTTCCATGACTTCATCAGGGATATGGCCAGGGCCCCCTCGATGCAAACCGAGATGGAGGAGAACCCGTGCACCGATGAGTTGGATATTGGAGGAGATGGAGGAGAGAAACCCTCATGGTGCCCATACAGCTGATCATTGAGAGGCTGTTATTCTGAATGTGGGAGATGCAGGCATCAGTGCCAATAGTTAGCTGTCGGCTTGACACTATGTACCATGGCTGGAAAGGACCGGGGTTCCACAAACCCCAGCTCCCACACATTTCCGTGGTCATCGAGTCAACCATGCAAAAGCTCAAGAGCCAGAAGATCCACTCCTCTGTCCCTCCTGGTGGGGAGGCGCAGGCCCTCGACGCCCTTGGGAGCAAATACTATCAGGCTCAATGCTGGGTTGCTGGATCCAGGCCTATGAACTCTATATAGGCATGTACCTTAAAGGCACTGGCCAAAAAGCTCCCAGGGTTTGCAGCAGGCCTCATTGGGGAACCCCTCTAATGGTTCCAGACCCTGACTTTGGGAGTGAGGGACTTCTCTAAGTTCCTCTCCCGGGCTGCCTGTGGCCGGCATTGGGGCCTGGCGTTGGGTCTGGCTGCAATCCTCTGACCTCGAGCAGTGGGTCCAGGACAAACTGCTCGATGTCCCCTATACTGGTGAGAACCTCTTTGGCAAGTCCATGCCCCACAAAGCTGCTGAAATCAAGGCTGACTTTGTGACCTGTCAGAGGCTCTCTAAGAAGACCTCATCCCATCCCTGCAAAAAACTGTCTGGGAAAAGGCAGCCTTTGCACAGGGTCAAGAGACAGGGGCAGGGGATTCAGAAGGCAAAAACACCTAAGCCCCAGACTCCAGCTTCCATCCAGCCTGGGGGGAGCTTTTGATTCCCAGGGCAGGGCCTCTTCGTCCATAGATTGGCCTCAATCACCACTAACCTGTGGGTACTGCAGGTAGTCGGAGAGGGATACCTCCTCCACCTACAGCAGATTCCACCCAGGCACTTTCCTGGAGCGCCAGTACAACCCCTCCATCACTAGACCCTGCTGCTCACAGCGCTTGCAGGTCTTCTCAGGGACAATGCAGTAGAACCTCTACTCAGACACCTGTGGGGCAAAGACTTCTACTCCAGGTACTTCCTTGTCCCAAAGAGTTCTGGGGGCCTCAGGCCCATTCTAGATCGGCAAAACCTAAACAGGTTTCTGGTGAGGGAGAAGTTCAAGATGCTCTCCCTTGGAACACTGCTGCCAGGGAGATTGGCTTTGCTCCTGGGATGTAAAGGATGTTTTACACACACATCTTGATCCATGCCTCCCACAGGCAGTACCTAAGGTTTGTGGTAAGAGGCGCGGGCACTACCAATACAGAGTGCTACTCTTTGGCATGGCCTCCTCACCGAGTTTTCACAAAATGCCTAGCCATGGTTGCTGCCCACCTACGTCTGCAAGAGGCCTTTGTCTTCCCCTACCTGGATGACTGGCTTATCAGGGACAGCATGGCCTCAGAGGCCCACCAGGCCACAGGGTGCACAACTCTCCTGATGCAGCAACTAGGGTTTGTCATAAACTACCCCAAATCTCATCTTACTCCAGCCCAGAGCCTGGAATTCATAGGTGCTCAGTTGGACACCCTGCAGGCCAAGGCCTTTCTTCCCAGGGAAAGAGCAGATCGCCTCAGCTGCAAAGGTGCAGCACCGTCGCTTGCTGCCAGCCTTTCTCCTCCTACGCCTTCTGGGCCACATGGGCTCCACGGTCCACGTGACCCAGCTAGCCCACCTGCATATGCGAATAGCCCAGTGGTGCCTCCGTGCTCAGTGACGCAAGCCATGGGCAGATTGCGGAACAGGATCAGGATAACCCACCAGCTGGCAGAGTCCTTGACTGGTGGCAATTTCCCTGCTGCCTCCGTGCCAGAATGCCTTTCCAGGCGCCCCCGCCCCAGAGGGTCCTGACCATGGATGCCTCCCTTCTCAGCTGGCAGGTGCATTGCGAGGACCGTCGCACACAAGGCAGCTGGTCCCAAGCGGAATCCCTGCTACAGATTCATCTTCTGGAATTCAGGATGATCTTTCTGGTCCTACAGGCGTTCCGCCACCACCTGCAACACCAGTCCGTGCTAGTACAACCAGGTCACCATGTTCTACGTCAACAGGCAGGGGGACACGGGGTTGTACTCCCTCTGCCAGGAGGCAGTGGTCCTCTTGTCCTTTGCAGCGGGCGGTCCACCTCCCAGGCCAGAACAACCTCCTGGCGGGCAGACTCAGCAGGGTGCTTCAGCCGCACAAGTGGCACCTGTACCCCAGGGTGGCCTCATGGCACTTCTGCCTCTGGGGGGTTGCTAGTGATGGATCTCTTTGCCACCCTGGACAATGTGCGGCTGCCTTGCTTCTGCTCGTGGCAACCACACCCGGTGAGGTTAGTGGCGGATACCTTTCTGATCCTGTGGATGGAAGGACTCCTCTATGCCTTTCCACCGACCCCCCCTCTCGTCGCCAAGACCCTCTTCAAGGTCCAGCGCGAGAGGACAGTACTGATACTAATTGCCTCCAGGTGGCCCAGACAGCCATGGTTCCCACTGCTGCTCTCCCTATTGGCGGCACTTCCTGTCCCACTGGCCATGCCCCAGACCTCCTGTCTCAGGAGAAAAAGGCACCCTCCTGCACCACAATCTGTAATCCCTAATGTTAACAGCGTGGCTGCGGAAAGAGTAGCCTTAGCCCCTTAAATCCTCCCATGAGAGGTTGAGGAGGTTCCGTTGGCGTCTTGCAAGCCATCCATGAGGTGAGCATATGCCTTTTAAGTGGCGTAGATTCTAGGTATGGTGTGTGGAGAGGCAGGGGAATCCATTCTCCTGCCCGGTGCAACTGGTGCTCCAATACCTACTGCATCTGTCACACACTAGGCTAAAGTCCAACTCAGTTGAGAGTGCACCTAAGTGTGATTGCTGCACACCATCACCTTATCGAAAGGATACCCCTCTCAGGTCAACCTCTGGTCTCTTGGTTCCTCCTAAGCCCCCCATCCTCCCCCCAGCGGTGGAATGGGTCCTCAATGTGGTGCTCTCACAGCCCACCAGGTCACCATTTGAGCCTCTAGCTACTTGCCATCTGTGGTATCTGTCATGGAAGGTGGCCTTTCTGGTAGCTCTCACATCCACTCGCAGAGTAAGGGAGCTTCAGGCACTGGTGGCAGAGCCACCATACACAAGGATTCTACAAGAACGGGTGGTGGTCCGCACTCACCCCAAATTCCTCCCACCTCAACCAGGAGGTGGTCCTTTCCACCTTTTTACCGCGGTCTCACACCAGTTAGGAGGAAATTTATACTCCATACACTGGACTGCAAACGTGCCCTGTCCTATCTACAGCAGACCCAGGGCCATCGCAGGGCTCCTTAGCTTTTCATTTCCTACGACCCCAGCAGACTGGCTTCCTGTGACTTAATGAACTCTGTCCACTTGGGTGGCAGACTGTATTGACCTAGCCTATGAGTGAGCTGGGCTCTCCCTGGACCACTGAATCACAGCGCATCAATAGCCACATCTGTGGCGAACCTGCGCTGAGTACTGGTGACGAAGATCTGCAAAGCCGCCACATGGTCTTCAGTCCATACTTTCACAGCTCACTACTGCCTGGAAAGCGAGTCCTGTTGGGACAGTGCCTTCGGACTCCATAATCTGTAAGGGGTGTAGGCAACTCCTGCCCTCCAACCTACAACCTGCCCTCCAACCTGTTTGTGTTCAGGCTACTGGAGTGATGGTGCTGCTGGACGCTAGGGTCTTGTAGAGTCTCTGTTGGGGATACACTTTCTGAAACTCATGGCTACCTGACTTGGTCGCTGTTGATGCTACCCTGGTTCGGTCCTTGGCAGCCTGGAGCTAGGGAGTCCCATATGTGAGGACGGACTTCCTGCTTGTTCCTGGAGAAAGCGTAGTTACTCACCTGTAACAGGTGCTCTCCAGGGACAGCAGGAATCGGCCCTCACAACCCTCCCTCCTCCCCTAGGAGTTGCCTTCCTACCTTGTTTGTTTTTGTACTACCGTCCTAGCTATGTCATCTGACTGAGCAAGATGGCACACTTGGGCGGGAAGGGGACCTTGCATGCATGGTGGCATCTCCCAAAGCCTTTTTTTGAAAGCTGGGGAGCTGCTTCTGCTTGGGCTCCGTTGGTGCTGACGTCGCTCATATGTGAGGACTGATTCCTGCTGTCCCTGGAGAACACCTGTTGCAGGTGAATAACTACACTTTTTCAGCAGCCTCTTTAGAAAGCTAATTTCTGAAACAGAACTATACATTTATTTTTTTCCCATTATTCCCCCTTGTTCTTGAAGTTGCTGTAATACCTAATCTGATGAACTGATGCACCAATTAGGAGATCTGCAAACCAGTAACCTTCTGCAGACACGCCCAGTTTTGAAAATGTGTACTTTGTTGTCCAGCCCCTTTCATATAAATCCCAGGCAGTGTTTAAGCAGGTCCCCTTGTACTGGAAATATTATGTGCATTCCTAAAGATGCCACCATTTGAAAGTGTCATCTTGATTTTGTTAATGTGATCTCAAACTGCTGTGTGCAAGTCTGAGTTTGGGGCTCCAGGATAATATGTCAGCAAATCCTGTCCAGCACACAGTACATAGCCATGGTGGCGGCCTTCACTTTGCTGTATGCCTTTTCTGCCAATTGATTCTGCTTTGTGAGCTGACTTTCATGGCAGGAACCACAGTACTTTGCAGCCAAACAGTTGACATAACTTTGGCTTTTAAACACATTGATGACTGAACCAAGGCTGCCATGAAGATTAACAATAAATAAGTAAATGAAATATAATCAGATGGCTTTTGTACTCCAGTGGTATTCACCGAAGGCCCTTGCAGGCTGCAGACATGTTGGGTCTTCAGAATACTCCTAATGAATATGTATTCTACCTTCACTGCGTGCAACTCAGTTGCATATATATTCATTAGGGATAGCCTGAAAACCTGACACATTTGTGCTGCTTGAGGCCTGTAAATTAAAAACTGCTGCTCTTATCTGTCCCGTTCCTAGTTCCCTGTTTTGTTGAAAGCAAACAGATGCTACTTAGGGGATGAGGCAAGATACTTTTAAGACAATTTGTACACGGGTTTTTATTTAATAGGAATTGTACAAAATAAGTAGTGCTCTGGAACATTGGTTGTCATTTTGTATTCTGATCTTTTCTTATTTTTAGCATCCATTCTGAAACAAGTTACCCTGCCAGGCAATAAAATTCTCTCGCTTCGAGCATCTCCAGCTGAGAAGAATAAAATAAAAGAGAATGGTACAACATCCTTCAGGTAAAACATAAAGTACACGTAACTATAGATGTATAGACACTGATTTTTATATTTGCAGAACAAAGTCTGAGCTTTGTAGAGGCATCAGTAGAATGAACAGTTATATATACTGATACCTAGGGCTGGATTTAAGATTCAGGCACCCATAAGCAAGACTGGAAAGAGCGGAGATGGAAGAGTTTAGAATGTCGTGGCCGTGCCCCTTTTAAGTGCATGTTCTTATAGTAAATGGGTGCGAGCCTTCAAATTTTGGTGCTCTAGGTAGTTGCTTATGTTGCATATGCCTAAATTCAGGCCGGATAATACTTGAATCTAAAAAAATAATTCTGCTCATCGCTGTCAAAACTGTTCGGGTCTTTGCATGTTTTTGTGCTTTTAACAAAGTAAAATCCTTGACCTGAAAAGGAAAAAATTGGTTTCTGCACATCACTGGAGATGCATTAAGAGAGTCATTACATTACATTACATTTACATTATGAGAGCCATTTACTAATATCGTGTGCTAATGCCATTAATTCATTTAGTATAGGTCCGTTGCATAAAATGGGCCTTGCATTAAATAATGTACATTAATGGTGTTAGTATATTAAATCACAAAAGGATAGTTAAAAATATTGCAAGAGTACTCTGGGAAACTGGGCATCCATATAGGAGATTAAATTTATGCACTTAAGGACCAACAACCCAAACTATATCTGTACAATGCAAAGTTCCACATTAGGAGTCACTGCCCAGGAAAAGGATCTAGGTGTCGTCATTGTGGGTAATAGGTTGAAATGCTCTGCTTAGTGTGCAGCAGCAGCCAAGATAGCTAATGGAATGCTAGGAATTATAAGGAAAGGAAAGGAAAATAAAGGTTATCATAATGCCAATGTATCTCTCCATGGTACGACCACATTGAAAAAGCTACAGAGAAGGGCGGCCATAATGATAAAAGGGGATGGGAGGATACCCCATGAGAAAAGGCTTCAAAGATTAGGGCTCTTCAGCTTGGAGAAGAAATGGCTGAGGGGAAATTTTATAGAGGTCTATAAAATGAGTAGAGTGGGACGAGTAAACATGAATTTGTTTACTTTTCAAAACGTGCAAAGACTAGGGGACACAAAATGAAGCTGAGTAGTGCATTTAAGACTAATCGGAGAAAATATTCTTTTCAATCAATTAAGCTCTGGAATTCGTTGCCAAAGGATATAGTAAAAACTGTTAGTGTAGCTGAGTTTAATTTATGTATTTAACTAGGCTTATATACCGCTTTTCTACCAGTCAGTTTAACAAAGATTTGGACAAGTTCTTTGAGGAAAAGTCCACAAACCATTTTTAAAATGGACTGGGGAAATCCATTGCTTACCCCTGGGATAAGCAGCATGGAATCTGTCTATCTTTTGGGATCCTGCCAGATACTTGTGACCTGTATTGGACACTTTTGGAAGCAGGGTACTGGGCCTGATGGACCCTTGGTCTGACCCAGTATGGCAAATCTTATGTTTTTAACTGTTAGTAAACGATTCCCTAACCCTTTTTTTCAAAGCAGTTTTCTCCTGCTGAGACAGGATCAGAAGCTTTTGTCTTGTTGCTTGGGTTTTCCTGACACCCCCCCATACACACTGATTTTCAGTCATTGCAGCGGCTGTCTTTTTTGACTGAAAGTCATTCGTTGTGATTCCTTCTACTAGCCAATACAGGTGCTTTTGGCAGCCCATTGGTGCTGCCACTCTTAAGCAATAACTGGGATTTGCTTCTTACAGAGGGCTGTGAATTCTGCCTCCTACTCCCCCCCCCCCCCTAGCCAAGAAGGCCAAGACATTCAAATCATTGACATAAAAAATGTATATATTTTAAGCTCTCAGTCACCAGTGGGAAGAAAGTGAAATGTTTCTTCAGCAAAAGTGATGTACAAGACAGAGAAGACTGATATTATGCTGCTTCCTACAGGCAGCCTCAAATTTGTTGTGGCACTGTTTCTCTGCAAGGCATTGAATGTGGTGTGGCGGCGAAATGCCAGCACATCTACCAGCAAGGAATATAGATGCATATGAAATAATAAAGTGCTTGGTTTACTATTTGGTGGGATGGACAGGGTTTAAATCTCATCGGCATGCTTGTGTTCTTGTCTTCTGCCCCTGCTTCTCTCTTCAAAGGAAAATGTGGCAGAGATCAGGTGAGCCATTTTTTGAAACCAGCCCTACGGACATAACGGTTTTCTTGATGTGGCTGGATGTTATCAGCATTGTAGTAGATCTACAGTGATAACAGACGTACCAGTTATTTTGCTTGTGTTATCAGTACCATCCACTGCAATGCCCCATTAGTTGCACATTTACCTTGCAATTGGCAATAGCATCGTGAATAAGCGTAAAATAAATGAGCTTCCGGTCGCTATAGTACTTTCACATCATTGTCACTGCTGGATTTATCTTCTCATATCACGTGTAACATAACAGTGTGAGTGAGCAGCCAGGTTCTAGGCTACAGGGAGGCTTTTGCACACCAAATGACCAGCAGAGCCTGAGTCAGTCAGACATGAATCTTTTTTGCTTCTATAAACAAAATAAAGGGATTGGCTTACCAATTACAGACATTGTAGTAGTCCAGTTTGTAATTACATATATGCAGTACAAAGGTATACCTTAGCGCTTCTCTCTGCTCGTCTGGACCACCCCTTCCTCCTTTAGGACTTGGGGGTTTAATTTTTCTACCTGCTTCCCCACCTGAGTCTCTGCTTCCCCACTCTCTTTATAAGATGGCTTGGGCTTTCTTCTCAAGAAGGGCTGGGGACAACTAAAGAGCAAGTTTTATAACAGGGCTTCTACAGTGCCTTGCGAAAGTATTCATCCCTTTGGTTTTTGTCCTGTTTTGTCGTATTACGTACAACCTGGAATGAAAATGGAGGTTCATTTGCATGTTAGGTAATGGACCTAACAATATAGTCTAAATTGGTGCAGTGAAATGACAATAAAATACCTTGTATATATAAAAAAACAAGTAAAAACTGAAAAGTTGTAAGTGCATATGTAGTCATCCCTTTTGCTGTGAAACTCCTGAATAAGATCTGGTCCAACCAATTAACCTCAGAAGTCACATAATTGATTTAGGGTCCACCTGTGTGCAATCAGCGTCACATGATACCTGTATAAATATACCTGTTCTGAATGGCCCCTGACTGAAATACCACAAGCAAGCAACATGAAGACCAAGGAGCACTTCAAACAGGTCAGAGACAAAGTTATAGAGAAGTACAGATCAGGGTTGCGTTATAAAAAAAATATCCCAAATTCTGAATAACCCATGGAGAGCACCATTAAATCCATTATAACAAAATAGAAAGAATATGGCACCACTGCAAACCTGACAAGAGAAGGCCGCCCACCAAAACTCAGACTGGCAAGGAGGGCATTAATCAGAGATGCTACAAAGACACCAAGGATAACACTGAAGGAGCTGCAAAGATCCACAGCGGAGATGGGAATATCTGTCCATAGGACCACTTTAAGTCATACACTCCACAGAGTGGGGCTTTATGGAAGAGTAACCAGAAAAAAGCCATTGCTTAAAGAAAGAAATAAGAAAACAAGTTTGCACAGCAGCATGTGGTGGACCCCCCCCAAAACACATGGAAGAAGGTTGGTTCTCTGGTCATATGAGACGAAAATTGAACTTTTTCGCCATTATGGGAAACGCTATGTGTGGCGCAAACCCAACACCCTGAGAACACCATTCCCACAGTGAAACATGGTGGTGGCAGCATCATGCTGTGGGGATGTTTTTCATTGGCAGGGACAGGAAAACTTGTCAATTGAAGGAACGATGGAAGGCACTAAATACAGGGCAATTCATGAGGAAAACCTATTTCGTTCTGGCAGAGATTTGAGACTGGGACGAAAGTTCACCTTCCTGCAGGACTATGACCCTAAATATACTGCTAAAGCTGGTTTAAAGGGAAACATTTAAATGTCTTGGAATGGCCTAGTCAAAGCCCAGACCTCAATCTAATTGAGAATCTGTGGCATGACTTGAAGATTGCTGTACACCAAGCAACCCATCTAACTTGAAGGAGTTGGAGCAGTTTTGCCTTAAGGAATGGGTGAAAATCCCAGTGGCTAGATGTGCTAAGCTAATAGAGACATATCCCAAGAGACTTGCAGCTGTAATTGCAGCAAAGGGTGGCTTTACAACTTATTGGCTTTGGAGGGTGAATATTTATTTTATTTATTTATTTATTTTAATTCTCTTATATACCGCATCAGTGCGGTTTACATTGAACAAACTGAAATTACATTGAACAGGGCATTATAACTTGGAGATAACTATTTTACAGGGGACATGGGCTATGGAGGGTTAAGTGGCTTGCCCAAGACCACAAGGAGCACCTGTGGGACTAGAAACCCCAGTCCTTCCAGCCCAAGGTTGCTGTCCTCTAGTGGGATTTGAACCCCCGACCTTCCGGCCTGAAGTACCTTGCCCCAACCACTAGGCCATTCCTCCACTCCTGAATACATCACTGAATACATGTGCACACTCCTGCTTCCAGTTTTCTTTTTTGTCTTTATTATTTATGTCACAATAAAATTATATTTTGCACCTTCAAAGTCGTAGGCATGTTGTGTATATCACATGGTGCTAACCCCCAAAACTCCATTTTAATTCCAGGTTGTAATGCGACAAAATAGGGCAAACACTATAGATTAAGGCAGTGAAAGCATGCTTCTTTTAAACCTATCTTATAATCCTTTTTTATTTATAATTTTTTATCATCAGCTTGTCTTTATAAAATACTTGTTTAAGTGGCAGAGATCATACCTTTAAGCTAAGGCACACACATTTATACCTGCTCTATAGCGGGTGTAAATGAACACACGTAGAGTTCACAAGTATAAGTGTAAATGAAGGCATTTTGTAATTTATTTATTTATTTATTTCTAGCTTTTCTATACCGCGCTATTTGACATCAGCGCGGTTTACAGTTAACAATTTTACACAAGGCGGGGAAGTGCCTTGTGCTTACATCGAACAGGACATAGTAACTTGGATTCATAACATTGAACTATTTACATCTGAATTTGTGTTCATACTTGCAAACTCCACCTGGGCTCTACCCAGACTGCCCCTGGTTACATCTCCTGGCAAAGTATACACCTTTGTGTCAGAGCACATACTTTTACACCGGTTGGGATTTTATTAAAGAGCATAAATTTCCACATCCACGCATTAAGGCCTTTTATAAAATTACCTCCCTGGTGCACACTCTTCTACCTGCAAATATAGCAAAGCAGTTTTACCAGGGTACTGCTGAAGAGGATTGTAATGCAGACATCTCTAGTGCACCACTTATTACAACTTTTCAACACTGAAGCACATCGCCTCTTATATAGAGCCATGGTTGATAGTGCTCTTAAGCAGTCCACAGAAAGACTGTGCCTTGTCTTGCTATCAACAAGTTTCTCTGAGATGCTTGTAGACCATATGAAAAACGTAGGGGTACGTTTACTAAACTATGTTAGGCTTTTGCAGCTAATGCACTGTTACAGTGTAAATGGTGCTGCATTAGCTCCATATACGATGCATTATCTGTTGCAGGTGTGCACAGTATCTCTGCAATGAAATTTGCAAAGAGCGTGGCCCAGCAACACCGTGGCTGCACATAACACCTCAATGGGTGGCGTTATCTCCACCTGTGCTGTCTGCAACTTTCATAGTGACTGTGCATTGTTGATGCCTATGGTAACCATGTGTTGCAGACATACCACCTCTCTGCCCATATCTCAACCACTTTTGCGGATACTGTGGTATCTGCAGATAGCACAGAAAATCGTTGCGCTATCTGCTTTTTCCCTGTGCTGTCTATTAACATGACTCAGTAGCGCGTGCTCTTAGCCGCTTTAATAGGTAATGCAGCTTTGTAAACATGCCCTTAGGAATATAACAGAACAATCTATTACCCATTTTCTATGTAACGTTTTATTTAAAAGAAAACTGTTAGTTTGGCAAGCTGGATATTCTTTGAGCTATTCTGTTCTATGTGATTACTGATGATTTGTCCTTTTAAAGAGTTTTCCCATAGCTACAAAGCTACCAAAAATCGTACTTAAGTGTTCTTGTCATATGATTCGGTTTTCAGAGGCAGGCGCTTAGCTTGAGCTTTCTGGTATCTTTTTTTTCTGGCACATTTTGGGACTGGTTGTGCAGCTTTCCAGTGGAAGTGCTAGTACAAATAACTGTGTGCTGGGACATGTATTTTAATGACAAAGTCTCTCTAGAAGTGACATCACTTGGCAGCTTATCTTGATAGACTGGTTTTTAAATGGTTTTGCTCATCCATATCCAGGTGCACATCTTGGCTCTTCACTGGAAAAGGCAGTGATCAGACAGCCTGATTTGTGGCTTCTGCCCTTCTAATATACTGCTGCCTCATATTGGCTGTCTGATAAATCAAATAATTACACCTGGCGCACTAGGCTGACTAAGGCTCTACGCCAATAAGTAGCAAATCAGTCACTCAAGATTCACAGACCAAGGTCAGCCATGATAAAAAGAAACTAAAAGCTCCAAAGCATTGTTGGAACAGCAGGGGGCACCAGAGACTCAGCCTTGTATCTAAGGGCAACACTTTACTTCTGTTTTCATATTAGGATAGGTACTGTAGCTGATTCAAAGAAGGTTCTGTGCTGCATTGTTAAATTAATACAAAATAATAGCAGCTCCATGAGGGTTTTCCCCCCCCCCCCTTCAAATCGTAGGATCTTTTCAAGGCAGCTCCTTTCATTTGTACTTGTAGTGGAAATAAATCAGCAAATAAGTCTACAGTAGATATGTACCACCAGGTAGCTTAGCTATAGTAGAAATAATGTGATAACTGCAGCTCTTTAGTGCTGAGTTGGGATGCAGACAGCTATTTAAAGATTCTTATAATATATAGAAAGAATTGAACTCCTTTGACAGCATAGCACATCTATGCAGAAAAAATATTTAACAAGAAAATCTTAACTATGCATTTCCTGAAGGAGCATGTTTTTCGTAAAGGGATCCAGCATTCATTTCAGATTTAGACAAATCAATGTTCACAAAAAAAAGAACACAACATAAGAATATAAGATGTGCCATACTGGGTCAGACCAAGGTCCATCAAGCCCAGTATCCTGTTTCCAACAGTGGCCAATCTAGGTCACCAGTACCTGACACTTTCCCCAGAAGACATAGGCTCACAATGCTTGTATTGGGGCAAGCAGTGGATTTCCCGGGTCCCCTTAAATAATGGTTTATGGACCTTTCCTCCAGGAACTTGTCCAAACCTTTTTTAAACCCAGCTACACTAACAGCTTTTACTATATCCTCTGGTAACGAATTTCAGAGTTTGATTACGTGTTGAGTGAAAAAAATATTTTCTCTTATTAGTCTGATATGGGTTACCCTGTAGCTTCATTGCATGTCCCCTAGTCTTTCTGTATTTTGATGGCGTAAACAATTGATCTACGTTTACCAGTTCCACTCCATTCATTAATTTATAGACCTCTATCATATCTCCCCTCAGCTATCTGTTTTCCAGGTTGAAGAGCCCTAATCTTTTTACTCTCCTCATAGGTATATCCTTCCATCCCCTTTACCATTTTGGTAGCTTTTCTCTGCACCTTTTCTAATTCTGCTATATCCTTTTAAGATATGGTGACCAGAATTGCACACAGTATTCGAGGTGCGGTCGCACCATGGAACTATACTGAGGCATCATAATATCTTTTGTTTTATTCTCCATTCCTTTCCTTATGATTCCTAGCATTCTATTTGCTTTCTTGGTCGCCATTGCACGCTGGGCAGAGGGTTTCAACGTGTTATCCACGATGACGCCTAAATCTTTTTCTTGGATGGTGGTTCCTTATGTGGAACCTTACATCGTGTAACCATAGTTTGGGTTGTTCTTTCCTAGGTGCATAACTTTACACTTGTTCACATTAAATTTCATCTGCCATTCGAACGTCCAGTTTTCCAATTTATTAAGGTCCTCTTTTCATTTTTCACGTTCCTCTTGGGTTTTAACAACTTTGAATAATTTTGTGTCATCTGCAAATTTGATTGCCTCACTTGTTATTTCCATTTCCAAGTCATTTACGAATATGATAAAAAGCAGCAGACATAGCACAGATCCCTGGGATACTCTTCTATTCACCTTTCTGCATTGGAAAAATTGGCCATTTAGCCCTACCCTCTGCGTCCTCTTTTAACCAGCTCCTGATCCACAAAAGTACACTGCCTCCTATCCCATGACTTTTTAATTTCACCAATAGTTTCTCATGAGGGACCTTGTCAAAGACTTTCTGACAATCCAGATGCACTACATTGACCGACCCACCTTTGTCTACCTGTTTATTTATACCTTCAAAAAAATATATCAGATTAGTAAAAATATAACAGATTAACAAGACAAGACCTTCCCTAGCTAAAGCCATGTTGTCTGTCTCCCATTAAACCATGACAATCTGCATGTTCAGAAATTTTGTTCTTAATGGTTTCTACCATTTTTCCTGGTACTGACGTCTGGCTCACCGGTCTGTAGTTTCCCGGATCACCTCTGGAACCCTTTTTAAAAATTGGTGTTACATTGGCTATCCTCCAATCTTCAGGTACTACTGATGATTTTAATGATAGTTCATAGATTAATAGGTTTGCAATTTAATATTTCAGTTCTTTCAACGTCCTTGGATGTATATCATGTGGTCCAGGTGATTTGCTACTCTTCATTTTATCAAATAGTTGTAATACATCTTCCCAGTTTATCAATATTTTTTTCAATTCTTCTGCTGCATCAGCTTTAAGTACCATGTCAGGCATAGGTAACTTCCCTACATATTCGTCAGTAAAGACCGAAGCAAAGAATTTGTTCAGTCTTTCCGCTTTGCCTTGTCCCCTCTTAGTGCCCCTTTTACCCCTCTGTCATCCAATGGTCCATCTGACTCTCTCAGAAGTATTTTGCTCCGAATGGATTTATTATATGTTTGCTTCCACAGCAAGCTTTTTTCAAATTCTCTTTGCCCGCCTTATTAATGTCTTGCATTTAACTTGACAGTGCTTATATTTCCAGTTTTCGTCATTTTGGCTCCTTTTTACATTTCCTGAAAGATTCTTTTTTGGCTGCCTCTCTGACCTCACTTTTAAAACATGCTGGCAGTTTTTTGGCCTTCCTTCCACTTTTCTTAAAGTGTGGAATACAGCTGGTCTGGGCTTCAAAAATAGTATTTTTAAACACTGTTTCACAGGATAGGATCCAGGTTTAGGATTGTTCGGAAATAGTGAATTTGCTTCACCCAGTGAAGGATGAATGAGCTGCTGTGCTGTGCTGTGCTGTCTAGGGAGTAGGACTCAAAGATGAAGGGGGGAGAAAAGAAGAAAAACAAAGTTCCAGCAGAAACCTCATGAAATAAGTGCCATAGAGAAATGGTTCCAAATAAATGCATTTAAAATTTACTGTTAGCTGTGAAGGGTAATTTTTGTTGGTGTGCCTAAAGCAAATTAGAAAAATGCACCTATTTTATGCTTATTTTATAAGGGCAAATAGTCATAAAAATCCCTGCATTAGCATAGAAAGCTTTTTATGTGGCACTCACTATAGAAGAGGTGTATAGATCAGTCTTCACAACACCCCTATCCTGTTTAATGTTCAGTATCGCTTTCACTCCATGAAAAACCTCATTCAACCACATACAATATTGCAAAAAGGCCAAGTAAACGAGTGCTTCCAGATAAATTCTAAGGGCTTATATAGTTCGAAATGGATTCCGGATTCCAATTCTGACATAGTTCAAAGCATGCCACTATGTTTTGATGGTCAGCATCAGGGAAAGCCCAGTTATAGAAAAAAACAAAATTTCTTCATGTTAAACTTCACCAGCTGCCTCTTCGTTAGCCTACAGGTCGCATGACATCCAGGTCGTCAGTCTGATCTCACTGTGTATAGTAGCCCACCCCCTGATCGACGGGTATAATCAATTTTATGCATTTAACCAGTTATACCAAGTTCATTCACTCAATCTCCATGTTCAACCCATTCGGGGTCATGCTATCCAACAGGAAGATCCAAGCCTGCCCTCTATGATTCAGCACATTATGCAGGTCACTTCCATGCCAATTCCTTTTGATCCATTCAATGACCCTCCAATGTAGATCATCCAAGGTCTGTTTGGTGGCCATTCAGTGTTCAACCAGAGGAGCCACCATCAACTTAGTAGAAATTCTACTCTTATGTTTACTGAGTCACAAATGTACTTTATATTTTGTCCTCCCAGCATAAACCAGTTGACATGGGTAGACAATAAGATAGATCACGTAAGAGGAGTCGCAGTCAGAGTGAGATCTAGCTTTAAAGACGCAATCTTTCATGGGATGCTTCCACCCTTCCTTCTGTATCGATAGGTGACACCAGTAGCAATGGCCACAAGAAAAGTGGTCTTTCTCCTGGGTATTCCCTTCCTGCTGAAAAACCTTGAAAGATTCTCACCAATATTTCTCCCCCCCACAAGAACACAAGGGAGCTCCTTCAATGCTGGATGAAGTAATAAAATATACCAGCGAAATTTGATCATCTTGGTGGTCCAACTTGACATATGAGAATAAGGAAGAGCACACATTACTCGATCCACAGCTTCCACTTTATTATAGGAGAGGAGCAATTCCCAGTTAACATATTTTGTCCTTTAAAGGCATGGCAAATGGAATACCGAGGATAACCATGCTCCTTAAATCTTACTTGTAGTGCCTGAGCTTGAATATTAAAATCCTCTTCTGATGAACAGACAGAAACTGACTAATAGGCAAACTTTCAATTTATTTGGCTGACAGCTTCGAAACAGCAAATATGTTTTATTTATTTATTTATTTACATTCTCTTATATACCGCGCTATTCTACATCAGTGCGGTTTACATTGAACAAACTGAAATTACATTGAACAGGGCATTATAACTTGGAGATAACTATTTTACAGGGAACATGGGCTATGGAGGGTTAAGTGGCTTGCCCAAGACCACAAGGAGCACCTGTGGGACTAGAAACCCCAGTCCTTCCGGCCCAAGGTTGCTGTCCTCTAGTGGGATTTGAACCCCCGACCTTCCGGCCTGAAGTACCTTGCCCCAACCACTAGGACACTCCTCCACTCCTATGTATTGCGGTCCATAGGTTTATGATAGAGTAGTTTGAAGAGAGCTAGCCTCTTCATAATAAATACATCAAAGAATTCCAAATGGAGTGCATCATATCGCATAGTAAACTCTAAATGAGAGTTCAAACCATTAAGCCAGTCAGAAAAACGCATTCTCCTTCAGTTCCAGACCAGAGCATTAAAGCATCATCCAAGTATCACTTCTATAACAGGGCATCCATAATTTGATTCAAATTGTAAAGTGTTCTTCCTCAAAAAGCGATACAATAAGGCCACAGAGGGCGCCCAAGTGGCTCCCATAGCTACGTCACATATCTGTTTGTTTCTTTAACTTAATATACCGCCCTTCATTACACCAGGGCGGTTTACATAATACAGGCTAACTGGGATAGGCACAAGCCCTATAGCAAGAAAGGAAATACATAATTGGGACAGGAAAGAAGAAAAAGAGAAATAGAAGGAGATGGGTATATAGGGAGGGGAAAGGCAGAAAGAAAGACATGAGTAGACATGAATAAACCAGGTCAACTGGGTGTGGCTGGGAGGTTGTATGCAGAGACAAAGAGGTGAGTTTTAAGTAGGGTAATACAGTTCTCTTCCAAACAAAGCGGAGTGGGTAAAGAGTTCTAAAGGGCTGGGCCATAGAAGAAAAAGGCAGAGTGGCGAGTAGATTGTAAATGAGCACGAGACGGTAAGGGAAGATGAAGCCGGTTGATGTGGAGAGAGCGGAGACTACGTGTGGGAGTGGTGAAATGGAGAAGATCAATAAGGTATTGAGGTGTATGCGTGTACAGAGTGTGGTGAACTAGAGTCAGTATCTTAAATTTGATGCGATGATCGACTGGGAGCCAGTGAAGGTGAAGCAATAGGGGGGGTAATGTGATCAAAGTGGGAGGAGTGACAGATGATTCTAGCTGCAGTGTTTTGTATGAGTTGTAGTCTATGAAGTTGGACTTTGGTGATTTAGACAGTTTTAGACAGTTTTTTTGTATACCGCCTTATCCTTCAACCAAAGCGGTCACAACACAATTGGGGGATACATTTAACACGTGGGGATATGAGACACATACACTGATACTTACAGGGAACATGGGCAATGGAGGGTTAAGTGGCTTGCCCAAGACCACAAGGAGCATCTGTGGGACTAGAAACCCCATTCCTTCCGGCCCAAGGTTGCTGTCCTCTAGTGGGATTTGAACCCCTGACCTTCCGGCCTGAAGTACCTTGCCCCAACCACTAGGCTACTCCTCCCTCTGATACCAGCAAAGATGGAATTACAATACTCTAGCCATGATAAGACTGTAGCCAGTGTGATGGTGGTCAGGGCTGAGTGGGATAGAAAAGGGCGGATAGATCGAATTTGCCGAAGAAAGAAATAAGATGTCTTAGCCAGGTGAGATATATGTTCTTTGAAAGTAAGGTCGGAATCGAGGAGAACACCAAGGTTTTTAAAAGAGGAGGCAGTGGGAATTGCAGAGTGGTTAAGGATCAGGGCAAGAGGGGCAGGGGCTTCCAAACGTGAACCAGACGGCCAAAGTTTTAGTGACATTGAGATGAAGACAATTTGAAGATAACCAATTGGAAATGAGAGTAAGGCAGGAATTTAAAAGTGTGAGATCTGGAGAAAGCGGATTAGCATGATGAGTGATAATTGTCATATAAAAAAAAGCAGACAGGCCAGTCTGCTGGATACAGAGTGCCAGTGGTGTAAGGAAAAGATTAAAATAACAGAGGGGCCAAAACAGAACCTTGGGGGACACCACAAGGAAGGGGAAAGGCAGTTGAAGAACGTGAGTCTACAGCAGAAGCTATGGAGAAAGAAGAGAAGACAGATAGGAATGAAACCAATGAAGAACAGTACCACGGGGGCCTGCGTCCCGCAGCCGAGATAGGAGAAGGGAGTGATCAACAAGGTCAAAAGCAGAGGAAAGATCAAGGGGAGACCACCACCGAGATATCACCCCAATCATGTGAAGTGTGGAGTTCGTTGAGAAGGGCAGTCAGAGTTGTTTCCACACTGTGACCCTGACGGAAGCCAGATTGCCGGGGATGGAGGTAATTAACAGAATGAAGATGCTGTGAAAGCTGATCGAAAACAAATTTTTCCAGGATTTTTGAAAGAAAGGGGAGGTTGGAAACTGGGCAGTAATGGGCAGGGACCAAGGGATCGAGGAGAGGTTTTTTGAGGATGGGACGTACCAAAGCATGCTTCCAGGGGGAGGGAAAAGTTCCACTTGATAGACTGGAATTGATCAATGTACAGATATGGGGAATTAATGCTAGTGATGGTTCATAATAAATGGATTTAAACCAAAAGTAATTCTTGGTAAGCACAATCTCTGCAAAGTCTAGTAAAAACCTTGAGGATATACCTTCTTGACTTGGGCAGTCCTCCAGTGCAGCTGCAATTGCTGCCAAAGCAACTGTTTGAGTTATAATGTTACATAATGCTGTGACATCAAATGATACCAGAACATCTTCACATGTCGCCAAAATTCGGAGCAAATGGGAGGTATGCTGTATACATGATCTCACTTTCTTCACTTGAGGACATAAATACGTGTCCACAAATTTTAGATAAGGGTTAAGGTATAGAACCCCTAGTACTTATAATTGGTCTACCCAGTTGAACACTCTTATGTATCTTAGGAAGAAAACAGATATACCGCACTGATGCAGAATAGCGCGGTATATAAGAGAATGTAAATAAATAAAAATATACAGGGTATAGGGGTGCTTTTCTATAAGGAACCTTGCCTCTTTATTGATTATCATACCCCTAGTTGGAGCTTGGGTTATAACTGGTTTATATATACTAAGAATCGTGCCTTTTCCTTATATGCACCAACCCTCTGGACCACCCTATCTCCAGCAATCCGAGCTATCCCAGACATGACATCCTTTAGGAAGGCCTTAAAGACGTACTTGTTTCAACTAGTTTACAACCAGCCACCCTAAACAAGGTTTATGTCTTTACTGTCCAGCTTGCTTTTAGATCTCCCGCCTGCACACTACAAGTTCATCTCCCCATATTAACATTTAATTTGTTGCCGCCTGTTCGTAATACTTGTATATTTACCGTTCCATTGTTTTCAGTTCAATGTAAACTGTTTACATTATATGTAAACCGCACTGATTTCAAAGAGCGCGGTATATAAAAGCAAATAAATAAACAAACTGTAGAGATAATATTTTTCAGGTTCTCCTTCGGTTCAGCTGGAAGCTTACAATGAAATTTCATATCTGACAGTTGTCTCTCTCCCTGAGATAATGCAGGCGGTCCTGTGTTTCTATGGCTCCCCCTTTATCCGCATGAGAGATCACGATCTGCAAATTCTCTCTCAATTGTGCCAAGGCTTGCCGCTCAGAAAGATGGAGATTGCACCATGGCCTAAAGTTCACATGATCTTGTTCATGTCTATTCAAGTTCCGTAGCACTATATCCTTAAAAGTATTAACAGAATTCTTAACCCCAGGTGGAATCCATTGTGATTTAGGATGAGCTACAGACACATAGGAAGTGGCTGGATGCTTTGAAAAGAATACTTTCAGATGTGTCCTCAAAAATCTGAAAAAGTGCATCTGAAATTGAAAGGGGTCATATCTAACTGTAGGTACAAATCCCAGTCCTATACTTAAAACATTCTCTTGAGCAGAATAGAGTGTATATTGAGATATGTGAACTATGATCCTTCCGCTTTTGGGATTGTCATTGGTCCCCACCGATTCCATGTGATCCCATTGGCAATAAGGTTGTAGCTTCCTCTGGCCCCATCCTCTTTCTCTGGGTTGATTACTTGCTTCTGAAAAATCACCCCTAAAGTTTTCTCATACCCTTTTTAAAGTGCTCATCCTTGCTGGACCAATCTGATTCACCAGAAGTATCAAACACTCTCCTTCCACCGGGAGGGGTTCTCTCCTTCGTCATCCAAGGGTATATATTCCTCTGAGATAATCTCTCTTATCGCTTCTAAATTTCCTAATCTTAACAGATTTAAGAGTATCATACTACATATTGGTTGTTTTTTTTATTTTTTAAACTGATGTAGCAAAATATCTTTTGGTGTACATTGGAATTGGAATCTGGAATCCATTTGGAACTATATAAGCCCTTGGAATTTATATGGAAGCACGCTGAATTTGTAAGCACATGAGTTTACTTGGCATTTTTGCTGATTTTTATCAAATACTGTTTGTGGCTGAATGAAGTTTTTCAAGAGGTTAATGGGATATTGAAAATTAAAAGGACAATTGGGTAGGGGTGTATCTACTGTATACACCTCTAATATAGTGAGCCCCACAGAAAAAGCTTTCTATGTTAACTCAGGGATTTTTATGACTGTGATATTTCCTTTTACACTGTACATGGTGGTTTTGTGCCTTCTATTTTATGAGGACAACATAAGCACCTATGTGCCCACATACAGTAAGCACCCAGAACGGATACAGATGCATGCGCAGTAATTCACAGTACACTTGTTCCGAGGTGGGCAGAAATCTGTGCATGTACACATGTGTTTTTATAAAAAAACGTTCTAGCTCTGTCCAAACTACATTTCTGAGAGTGCCTGTCTGTAGTCTATGTAGCAGTATGCATGCTTCTGTGTGTGCAAACCTGCGCAATTTTATCTCCAGGAACAAGCAGGAATGAGTCTTCACATATGGGTACGTGGGTACCGACGGAGCCTACACGGGAACGCTCCCCAGCGTCTAAAAAGAAAGCCTTTGGGAGTATCCCACACGCATGCGCGCTGCCTTCCCGCCTAAACACTTCCCTCTCATCAGTTTTCCGTTTTCCGTGGAGCCGGCAGGACGTATTCCTGTCACCGCAGAAAATTCTTCTTTTTATTCTTTCTTTTTTGTGGTCGCGTCTGCCTTCCCTCGACGCCACCGGTACCGCCGGTGCTTTTCTTTTGTTTTTTCTAAATAATTTCTTCTTTTCGACAGAAATTTTTTCCTGTTAGTGTCTGACAGTTTCTAGGCCACTAGGCCTCCATTTTTCCGTTATGGAAAAGCTGGCCACTACCCTTAAGAAATGCTCTAAGTGTGGCGGTACAAATATTTTTTTAGACACCCATACTTGGTGTCTAAAATGTTTGGGTCCTGACCGTTGCTCATTGGAGTGTCTTTCCTGCTGGAGTTCAAACAGAAGAAATCTTCAGGATCGAGCACAGCTCGATACCCGGTTCACATCGCACTCGATGTCACCAGCTAGAATATCTCCACAGAATCAGGTAAACAAACAAAAGTCTGTAAAGACTAGCCAGTCCTCGAGTGGTAGATCTCCTTTCCAGTATCGAGATTGCTCCGGCTTTGCCCTCGAGGACATTTTGGCAATAAAGCCCCGGCAGGAGTCTTCGGGCTCCAAAGCATTAACGGGGCTTCAGGTCGTTCCCGGGGTTCTCACCTCGGTGTACATACCTGGGCCATGCTCGGTGGTTGTGGCCGCTTCGAGCGGTACCGACACCCCGACATCGGCTACAGTGATGGATGAAACACTCCTCACCGATGAACGTAGTCTAGCGCTCTCGGTTACTTCGGTACCGTTAGAGTGGCTGCAGACCGTTCCTCCAGTATCGGTAACGCCTTCGGTACCGGTATCGACATCTGCATCGGTGTCTGTACCATCCATGCTTGCTTCGACAGACTCGATTCCTTCGATGCCGAGCCTGGAATCGATCCCTAGCATGGATGATTCGGTACCGACTCGTCTCTGTACCGACTTCGGGTGGTACCGAAGACATCGATTTAGGGAAAATCCGATGCTTCATCCTTTCAAGTCTTCCGATACCGATGACTGGGATGAGCCCATCGGTACCAAGGCTGAATCTTCAACAAGTCTAGCCTTTACCCCTCATTTTAGAGGGTCCTCCTCAGGGGAGATTTCTTTTCAAGCTTTTCTTCTTGATATGGCGAAGTTACTTGCCATTTCTATACCTGGTGAAGAATCCTTACCAGGAGATTAAGAGACCCTGCAATCCCCCTGGTTGCCAAAGGAGCTGATCATGCTTCCTTTGCATCAGATCTTACAAGATCTACTTTTAAAGATGTGGGAAACTCCTTTAACGGTATCACCACATTCTGAGACACTTGAAACTAGGTACAAAGTGCCACCTTCTCCAGGTTTTCAAAAGACTCAACTTCCTCATTCTATTGTTGTAGAATCAGCAATGAGGCGTATTAAGAGTGCAAAGAAGCACTCCTCTTATCCGTCAGGTCGTGAGTCTAGTACTTTAGATGCCTTTGGACGTTGATGCTTCCAGGCATCCATGTTTTCAGCAAGAATTATCTCATATATTTTCTATATGGGATTATCTCTTGAAGAGGTCACAAAGAGCTTAAAGCTTTTGAACCCTTTTCTTCAAGAGCATAAAAGAGCAGACTATTTCTTACTAGTCAATCATGCTCAAAATATCTCTAGGTTCCTTAATCGTGCTTCCCTAGAATGTTTTGAGTCTATTAGCAGAACTTCTGCTATAGCCATAGGAGCACGATGCCTGGCCTGGCTCCAAGCTTCAGACTTGGACAGATGGTTACAAGAAAGGCTGGGAAATACTCCTTGTACTGGTGAAAATCTCTTTAACAAGGATGCTTTATTTCAAGCTACTCAGTTAGACACTGATGCTCTTACTGTCAGAGGATTGTCAAAACTTTCCTCTATCCCAGCTAATAAAAAATCTCCTAAAAAGCTTTATCCCCCTAAGGGAAAAAAGTTTTATCCATCTCCTACCCATCATGTAGATGTTTCCAAAGACGGGCAACATCTAACCAGGCTAAGAAAATCAAGGCCTCAACAGCCTCAGCAAGCCCAGCAGTCGCAGGGTTTCTGATATTTCTATTCTGTTTTCTGTGTGAGGTTTAGAACCTCTGCGCCTACTTCTTTTTAACAGAAGCATCTAACGTTTTTCTCATCCATGCTGAGATACCAGTCATACATTGACTCAGTCCTCGACTCTGGGCATGAATCTCTTACTACAAGGGAAATCCATCTTTTTAGCTCCAAGAGCTATTGAGGACCATCATACCCTAGAGATAACAGGTTTCTCCTTTTAAAAGAAAGGGAGAACTAACAACTAACAACAAGGTGAGCTATACCCTTCACCTTGACAGTTTTTCTGTACGAGGATATCTTATACTTTTAACCACAAGTGGACCCTACCTCTTCAAAGACTTACCAAATTGTAAGTCCTCTCAACTCTGTATTACTTTCTATCCCTCTTAGTCCAGACTTTCAGTCTCTAAGAGTACTATTAATCAACTGGAGGGCTTATTCTCTAAGCCCATAGGATTTTTCTTCAATACCTACTCCAGTGGGTAGTTTCCATACAGAGTTTTCTTCCCCTTTGTGGTTCATCTTCTTCTCTATGTATCTCAGATACTTTTTTAAGGCAGCTTATCAGACAGAAATTGAGTATTACCACTCCAAATTATGTCTGTCGGTCTCCAAGCTATAGGACCTAACTTTTTCTGCTGCCTTAATAACAGATAACTCCAAGAGAGGTTACACTTTATTATTGCAGGCATCAGGCCTGTCTACTATTCTTAGCCATCTTCATTTCTTTTTGTCTCCAACAGAATAGATTAGGTTGCACACTGGCAATTAAACAACCAGATCTAACCAACCTACAACATGCTCTCTGCAATTATATAAGGAAGCTCTGCAACTATGGGCCTTGCCAGAGAGCCTAAGAGCTACTCCTAGCAGGTAGCTTCCAGATGGTTAAAAGGGCTTCAGCTGGTAGACTCTGCCAAGTCATGCTCCTACATGACTGGTTTGTTCCTACTCTTACCATCTTCCTTTAAAAATTTTCTTTTAAGGAAAGCTAACCAGGGCTTAGTCCACGCGAAGGCGTAAAAAATTACACAATTCCCTGGGTTGTTCCACATTTCACTGGAACTCCTACAACAGGGATGCATTCTTTTCACTGCAGTCGGTCCTTAATTACTACTTTCCTTCTAATTCCCTATACTTCATTGTAGCTTATAATGAATAAAAAGATGCATGATACTCATATTGCCCTCATGGAGGGGAAAACATGGTATCTCCTTATATTGTGTCTTTATCTCCAGGAACAAGCAGGAATGAGTCTTCACATATGGGTATCATCGGTACCGACGGAGCCTGCGCGGGAACGCTCCTCAGCGTCCAAAAGGAAAGCTTTTGGGAGCATCCCACAGCGCCTGCGCGCTGCCTTCCCGCCTTTCCTAACCGCCTCTCTCCAGGCCTAGGACATTTTTCTTCATGGAAAAGCCCGCCTCTGGGTTTAAAAAATGCACAAAGAATGTCTAAAATGTTTAGGTCCTGACCATTCCATTGCGGATTGTGAGTCCTGCTCCATGATGTCTAAAAGAGGTCTACAGAATCGAGCAGCTAAGCTCAGTACCCTGTATCCCTCGGATGCAGCTTTGGTTGCATCGACGTCTTCCAGGGCTGCTTCTTCCTCACATGGATCTCAGGTAACCAAACTTAAATCCAGCCGATCCTTGAAGGGTAGATCTCCCTCTAAGTATCGAGATGCCTCCGGGCTTGCCCTCGAGGAATCCGCACCGGCAAAATTACCCCGGCGGGATGCTCCGGCTTCCAAAGCTTTATCTATGGGGTCACAGGTTGACATCGATGGCTCGGCCTCGACCGATCACCTGTTGCCATGTTCTGGGGTACCGGTGGTTCGTCAATGGATCAGAATATCCTGACCATGCAGCGTGCCATCACGGCATTCATACAAGCTGCGACGCCTTCGGTACCGCAACAAACTCCATTGCCGGTACCGACTCCGGTGCCGGTACCAATTGCATCGACATCCGCTTCGGTGTTGACTGCAGTGGTACACTGTTCTGTGATGCCCATCGGTACCGAATCGGTACCGATCACTCCCGATGTCGATACCACCCGGTACGCATATCGGGCTCTGCAGGAGCATCCAGACAGGCGATACTTCGATTCCTCTGAAGACTCTGATGAATCAGAGGTCTCTGTCGAAGCATCGGTGATTCATCCTCAGGAGCCCTCTTCTCCAAAAAGGAGAATGTCTCCTCCAGAAGACTTGTCTTTTCAAGACTTCATTAGGGAAGTGGCCAGGGGCCTTTCCATCTTGGTGGCCCCTGAGACAGAGCTTAGAGCCAAAAAATTAGATATTTTACAATATCCTAAAGCTCCTAAAGAGGCAGCCACTTTACCAATACATGAGATTCTTTATGATCACATGTTGGGCATATGGGAGACTCCTCTCACCACTTCCCCTCATTTTCGCAGGTTGGACACCATGTATCGTGTTCCTCCTTGTCCTGGCTTTCATAAGACTCAGCTTCGTCACCACTCCATTGTGGTGGAATCTGCTATGAAGAAGATAGAGTACAAAAAGGCACTCTTCTACTCCTCCAGGAAGAGAATGCAGAACCTTAGATGCCTTTGGCAGGAGAATTTTCCAGGCCAGTATGCTTGTTGCCAGAATCAACTCCTATAGTCTCTATATGGGGATGTTTCTAAAAGAAGTTACAGATCACCTGCAAACTTTATCTCCTTTTATTTCAGAAGATAAAAGGGAAGAGTTCCTCACCTGGCTCAAACATGCCCAGGATATTTCCAAGTTTTCCAACCGTGCAGCCTTTGACTCTTTTGAAGGTGCCAGCAGAGCCTTGGCCATTGCCATAGGTGCACGCAGAGTTGCTTGGTTACAAGCTTCTGATTTGGAACCTTGGGTTCAAGATGTACTAGGAAACCTTCCTTGTACAGGTGAAAACCTTTTTGGCAAAGATTGGCAAGCAAAGGCCACCCAAATGGATGCTGAAAATTCTGCTTTAGATAGACTTTCAAAGTCTACTTCTGCTCCTTTTAAGAAAAGGTTGTTCAAAAAGGGATTTTTTCCCAAAAAAGGGAAATATTATTCTGCTTATGGTCAGCAGTCATCTACTGCAGGTCGTTTTGCTACAAAGAGACAGCAACAACCGAAACAGGCCAAGCCTAAGGCTGCTAGGACTGCTACGGCCCAACAGCCTCAGCCTCCTCAGGGCCTTTGACTTACAACTAGAGAGCTTAGCCTTTCTGGCTGTAGAACATCCAGAGCCTCTCACCATTCCAGGAAGGTTGGCTTACTTTGCTCCCAGATGGGAACAAATCATAGCAGAGCAATGGACCCTCTCCATCATAAGGGAGGGGCACAAGCTTCATTTCTTAAAACTTCCTCCTCACACCATGGTGAGACAGTTCAATTCTCAGACATCTCTCCTCGACCTTCTGGGTCAGGAGATTACTACCCTTCTTGCCCAAGGGGCAATAGAAGAAGTACCCCTTCTTCAACAGGGCTCAGGGTTCTACTCCCCCTACTTTCTTATCCCAAAGAAAACAGGGGGCTACAGACCTATATTAGATCTCAGAGAATTGAACAAGTTTCTATGCAAGGAGAAATTCAAGATGATTTCTCTCGGTACTCTCCTTCCATACCTTCAGAGTCAGGATTGGCTTTGCTCTCTAGACCTCAAGGATGCGTACGCCCATGTCCTCATCCATCCAACACACAGAAGGTTCCTTCGGTTCCTTTATCAAGGGAAGCACTATCAATACAGAGTGCTTCCTTTCGGTCTGGCCTCTGCACCAAGGGTGTTCACAAAATGCATGGCAGTAATAGCTGCATTTCTATGCACTCTAGGGATATTCGTATTCCCATATCTGGACGACTGGCTCATCCAATCTCCATCCCAGTCAGAGGCCCAGACTTCTCTAACCTGCACAAGCCGTATCCTTCAGTATCTGGGACTTGTAATAAACTTTCCAAAATCCCATCTCACCCCTACTCGGTCTCTAGAGTTCATAGGGGCCTTGCAGGATACCACAACTGCAAGGGCCTATCTTACCCAGGCCCGTTGCTTACGCTTGGTGCAGTTAGCCTCACAAATTCAGTTAAAATCCCATTTAACTGCTCGAGAGATGTTACAACTGTTAGGCCACAGGGCAGCTCAGTGGACTCTGTCCACCCAATGGACCCAGGCATCAGGTTGCCTGTCAGACAAAATAGCAACCTCCAGTCGCCTCTTTTGGTCCCTCCACTGGTGGAAGTCCACTCAAAATCTGTTGCTGGGGTCCCCCTTTCAACAGGTGTTACCCCAAGCAACCCTTACAACAGATGCCTCTCCAAGAGGTTGGGGAGCTCATCTTCAAGATCTCTCCACTCAAGGCATCTGGTCTCTAGAAGAGACATCTCTACATATCAATCTCTTAGAGCTCAGAGCAATTTTTCTAGCTCTCAGAGTCTTCCACACCCTGCTCAGCTACAAGACAGTCCTCATCCACACGGACAACCAAGTAGCCATATTCTGCGTGAACAAGCAGGGCGGGACTGGCTTTCTGTCGCTTTGCAACGAAGCTCTGAGATTGTGGGCCTTCGCCAGAGAGCACCAAATTCATCTCATGGCAGTGTATCTTCCAGGGGTTCAAAACTCTTGGGCAGACAGACTCAGTCGAGTTCTGCTTCCACACGAATGGTCCCTCCATGGGGACCAGATAGCCAGGATCTTCCGAATTTGGGGAACCCCGGACATAGACCTCTTTGCAAGTCCGTGGAATGCCAAACTTCCCCGGTTCTGTTCCAGGATTCCGTGTCAGGGAGTTCAGGCCAGGGCTGCCTTCCTCCTTCATTGGGGACAAGACTTCCTCTATGCCTTTCCACCCATTCCCCTAATTCCCAAGACACTCTTCAAACTTCAGAGAGACAAGGGGTCTGTGATCCTCATAGCACCACATTAGCCACGCCAAGTGTGGTACCCTTTACTTCTGCATCTCTCCCAAGCTCCCTCCCTGGACTTGGGATCTGCTCCAGACCTCCTGTCCCAGGAGGAGGGAACGTTGTGGCACCCAAATCACCAGTCTCTTCACCTCAGAGCCTGGTTGCTGAAGGCCTAGACCTTCAAGATTTGCATCTTTCTCAGCAAGTGAAGGATATCCTTCATGCTTCCAGAAAGCCTTCCACTAGACGTTCCTATGCTTTTAAATGGAAAAGGTTTACCATTTGGTGTGCAGAGAAGGGTCTTAACCCTCTTGCAATACCTCTGAATTCTTTACTAGACTATTTGCTGCATTTATCCCATGCAGGCCTTAAAACAAATTCAGTAAGAGTCCATTTGAGTGCTATTGCAGCATCCCTTAAACCTCTCAATGGACAGCCTATTTCCTCTCATCCTCTTATAGCAAGATTCATGAGAGGCCTTCTTTTGACTAAACCTCCCATCAGACCACCTCCAGTGGCATGGGACTTGAATCTGGTTCTTGGCCAGCTTATGCAGCCACCTTTTGAACCCTTAGCCTCTACCTCCTTGAAATTTCTTTCCTGGAAGGTTATTTTTCTCATTGCAGTCACTTCAGCTCGCTGCATCAGTGAGCTGCAAGCCTTGGTGGCTAATCCTCCTTATACAAGGTTCCATCATGACAAGGTAGTCCTCAGGACTAATCCACACTTTATGCCTAAAGTGGTCTCACCTTTTCATCTGAACCAGGAGGTTTATTTACCTGTCTTTTTTCCAGGACCTCATGCTTCAAGTGCAGAGAGGAATCTTCATACCCTGGATTGTAAAAGAGCTCTTGCTTTTTACTTACAAAGGACACAGCAACATAGAAAGTCCTCTCAACTCTTTGGTGCTTTTGATCCCTCTCATTTAGGACTTCCAGTCTCTAAGAGAACTCTGTCCAATTGGATTGCTCAGTGTATTTCTTTCGCCTACCAGAGTAAGAACCTTTCTCTGGAGGGCCATGTCACAGCTCACAATGTGAGGGCCATGGCAGCTTCTATGGCTCATCTAAATTCTATGTCCATCGACCAGATCTGTCGAGCGGCCACCTGGGCCTCGGTTCATACCTTCACAGCCCATTACTGCTTGGACAAGGACTCCCGCCGGGATGCCTTGTTTGGTCAGGCTGTTCTCAAACACCTGTTCCATACCTAACCAACTCCTACCCTCCATCCCTGCCTGGATGCCTGAGATTCATGGGTGGAGGTAGAGCCCTTCCCAGGGACTCACAACCTGGGTGATCTCCCAGGCATCTCTAGCTGGGGAGTCCCCATATGTGAAGACTCATTCCTGCTTGTTCCTGGAGATACTACAGTTACTTACCTGTAACAGGTGATCTCTTGGAACAGCAGGAATAAGTCTTCACAACCCACCCACCTCCCCTAGGAGTTGTATCTCTATCTTTCTTTCCTTTCCTCACTCTCTCTTTGTCTCAGCTTTAAAACTCGAACTGGAGAGAGGCGGTTAGGAAAGGCAAGAAGGCAGCACACAGGCGCTGTGGGATGCTCCCAAAAGCTTTCCTTTTGGACGCTGGGGAGCGTTCCCGCGCAGGCTCCGTCGGTACCGACGATACCCATATGTGAAGACTTATTCCTGTTGTTCCCAGAGATCACCTGTTACAGGTAAGTAACTGTGCTTTCTCCAGCTACTACCTGAAGTTATAGAAGGAATCCAGACTTGCTGTCTTAAGACTAAGGATCTCCTCTGCACTCCTTCACGTATGTCTCCAGATCTGGTTATTCAGGACCTAGATTTTTTAAAGAAATCTAGTCCTCTCCTTGTAAGTGAAGAACATAATACCAATTTTGACGAAACTTTCCCTATAGTTCTTCCATTTTTAACCAAGCAGATATTCTCCATCAATATTCTCAAGTAGGTCTTAATCCTTCTTGTTATTGAGTCAATCTCTGTACAATATCTGACTTTGAAAGATTTGTTTACTGTCCATATTTATGCTGTCCCAGCATATCATAAAACTTAATGGACAGCCAATTTCTCTGGTAAACTGGGAAATACCTTCTTTATCGTAACCTTTTCGGTTACGTCACATCTGAAGCTCTCCATGTGAAGTCATCATAAGTGACATCACTTATGAAAGATTTTTACTGATCTTCAAGAAGTTGGAGGCCCAATGCCTAATACAAATAACTGTCTTTCTTTTGGATAAAGGGGGTCTTAAAGACCTACCCCTTTTTTCTGTAAGGTGTATTTCTACCTTTTCATCCAAACCAGTCAGATTTATCTCCACTCTTTCCTAGGGCCTCATTCTGCTCCAAGGACAGAGTTCAAACTTGGACTTTACAGAAGCTTTACCTAGTTCTCTAAAGTCCAACCCCATTAAACTCCCCCACTTCTTATTCTGGGGTTAGTTCTAGCCATTAAGAATTCTTATCTCTTCCTGTATTGCAAAATTTATTTTTCCTCTACTCCACAGTGAGGGAATTTCTTTGAGGATAATATACTGGCTCTCAATTACAGACCCATATTAGCCTCAACAAATGCTTTTGCAATATTTTGCGTAAGATACACATTAGAAAATTGGGATTCAATTTTTTTTCTAACAATTATGATCTACACAAGGGCCCTCCTCTGGATACCTTGCTTAGTCAAGCTGTTCCACAGCACCCTTTTTTCTTTTCTAATTCAACTCCTACCCTCCATCCCTTGATGCCTGGGGTTCTAAAGGATAAGCATTGCCCATCCATTCCTCCAGGCATCTTAGCTTGGGAGTCCCCATATGTGAAGACTCATTCCTGCTTGTTCCTGGAGACAGCACAGTTACTTACCTGTAACAGGTGATCTCTGGGAACAGCAGGAATAAGTCTTCACAAACCACCCACCTCCCCTAGGAGTTGCTCTCTTTTTCTCTCTCTCTCTTTCTGATTTGTCTACTTCCCTCCTTCGGTCTCAGCTACAAACCCAACTGATGAGAGGGAAGTGAATGGGCGGGAAGGCAGCGCGCATGTGTGTGGGATGCTCCCAAAGGATTTCTTTTTGGATGCTGGGGAGCGTTCCCGCGCAGGCTCCATCAGTACCGACGTACCCATATGTGAAGACTTATTCCTGCTGTTCCCAGAGATCACCTGTTACAGGTAAGTAACTGTGCTATACGCGTCATCTTCAACTTGTAAAACCTGCTTTGCATGTGGAAAATGCTTTTGAAAATCGCTTCCATAATGACTACTTTTAATGCTCTCACAACTTGGAGCAACCTCTAGGGAAGAAGAAAAGATTGTTAATGGCAATGATGTTGTTTGAAACACTGTCTTTCAGCACCAGCTGCCAATCTTGACTAGTCAAATCTTGGTACCACAAAGCAGGCCTAAATCTTGCAGGTTATCTTTTCTGTGTGTGCAATTTGCCCTGTCATTTAAAATGACTCTACGGACAGAAACTACCTTCCCTCCTGACCAAATCTTCAAAGGGAAATGCCTGCTTGGTTTAATTTCTGAAAACTCTGGTAAAATTGTTAAGAACCAGCATTGTTTGCAGCTACGTGGGCCATTAGAAGTTTTCCCATTACCAGTGGTGAGTGCCACCAGTTTCTTCAGGAAAGAGCTGCAACTGCCTGTACCTCTTTACTTCCATCGGAGGCACCTGCTGAGAAAAGAGGACATTATTGGTGATGGCCAAAGTGAATTCCTGTGGTTTTCTTTTTTTGTTTGTTTTTGTTTTGTTTTTCAAAATTGTGATCTCCAGCAGTTGTCTCCATGGACTCAGCTGTAGAGCGGCAGTTCTATGGCCTCAGGCTGGAGTCAGGAGATTCAGTAACTTCAGATCTGGGCCACTATACTGGCTCCTGCTACTTCCCAGCTGTGTGTTCTGTGGCAAGAGGGGAGGGGAAAGGTCTCCCTGATGACACGCATAGTGATAAGGCCCTGATGGTGGAAGGAGTAGCAAAACAGAGGCAGTGTGAGTAGAGGAAGAGCAGCAGCTGGGGATGGGGAAGGAGGATCTGGGAAGTAGCTGAAGAGGCGGGTAGATGTATCTGCCTGAAGAGGATGGTAGATGAGTGCATTGGAAGGGTATTTGGGCTAAGCATGGTTTGGAAACATTGCCATCCGCTCCCACCAAAGGTTCATGGCTACTTGCTGAACCTACCAAAACGTTTGTCATGGAAACCAAAGGACTGTTCTGTGCCATCGAGTTGATGTACTTAGAATTTTCTGGAAATTAGATACAGTTGGAACAATTTGTAAACTGCTTGTGAGGCAGGTCCACAGGTACATCGTACCCATGGATTTATAAGTTAATTTTAAGAGAATTTCTACATGTTTCCCTTCGAAAATTCAAGCCAGCAGGGGGAGCATATCCTTTGTGCCTGTATATTTTCTCTGCTTTAAAGCAAACGCAAAGTGCCCACATAGTTTCCCCTCCCTTGGTCTAGCCCCCATCCCTTTTACATGCAATGAAGAGAGAGCACATTTCAAAGGCACTTTTTTTTTAAATTCAGTATATTTACATTTTACACCACAACATAACACAACATAACCAAACTCCTAGTACACATACACACAGTCAGGTAATGCCATAAACCTCCGACACCCCTACTAAGTTTCCTCCCACCCCCCCTCCCCCGGACACCTTGCAGGCCCAGACCACCCCCCCTGCTCAGCACCCGTCCACATTCGAATACCTATCTAGTGCAGACCACTTTTTCCCTTCCCCCACAATGCCCCTGGAGGCATAAATATTGTTGTATGCCTTTTCATATCGGCTATATAAACAAACTAAATTCCACCAGTGTAGCCAGCTTAACTTCGCAGGATCTTTCCACCTCATGAGAACTACTTTTATAGCAAGCGCCAAGTTTGCGCAAAGAAGTTCTCCTTATCAACACTGGGGATTCCTGCTGTAGCTCTCAACACTACTATCTTCCAGGACAGTGGTTGCGTAAAGTTTAACACCTGTTGAATCTTCTTCCAAACGGCCCCCCAGTACACCTGAAGGCTTGAGCAATCCAATATCATATGTCGTAACGTTCCAAGCTCCTTGTGACAGGTCCAGCAATACTGGGACGCGCCTTTGCTCCACTTAGCCATTCTGACCGGCATGAGGAACGCCCTATGCGCCAAGAAAAACATTGATTGTGTAAGGGAGGCTGATCTAGACGGCCGCACCAGCAGTCCCCAGTTGGAGAAACATTGATCCTGAGGTAAACATATATCCAAGTCTTCTTCCCATACTTTCCGTAGTCCCAACGTCTGGGTTGGCATCTTGCTTCTGAAAAATCCATATATATTCGATGCTCGGCCTTTCTGCAAAGCGAGCTCTCCAACAAACTCCTCCAAACCCCAATTGTCCATCACTAAACCAGGATTTTTTATTTTCTGCCCCACACAATGCTTTAACTGAAGCCATTGATAAAAGCAAGAAGTTGGCAGATTAAACTCTTCGTGTATCATTTGGAAGGATTTCTACTGATCTTTTCTTAACATCTGTCCCAGTCGCCAGATACCACATTTTTGCCAGATTTTCCAAGCAACTGTCCGATTATTTATTTTAAAGTCGGGATTATTCCAGATGGGCATTCTTCTAGATATGGGGTTATTAGCACCCAGGCGAAGGGAGAGACCGTGAAAAGCCCTTTGTGTAGATAGAATGATGCGCCCCACTTTAGAGGTCTCTGGCAGATTCATCCCCATAACCAGATTAATTGGACGCAGAGAGACCAAATGCTCTTCTACCTCCAACCACATAGGTCTCTGGATGCCTTCAGCCTCAGCCGCCCACAAGACACCTTGGCTTAAGATTGCCGCCTGGTGATACAAGTAGAAATCCAGGAATTGCACTCCCCCGAATTCTTTGGAGGCTTTCAACTTCTTCAACGCAATCCTGGGTGTCTTCCCACTCCAGAGGAAGCGACACAGAATCCTCTCAAGCTCTTTGTATAAAGATTCCTCAAAGAGTACTGGAACCATCCCCAGGATATAGTTTAGCTTCGGCACCAGCACCATCTTCAGAGAGTCCAACCTACCCCACCACGTGAGATGTAGAGGAGACCATTTTACTGTAAAAAGACGCGCTGTTTCCTTCAGTCGCTCCCCGTTTATTCTAATGGTTTCTTCCATTGGACTACCGAATTGTACCCCGAGATACTTGACTGTCGCTGGCTCCCATTGAAAATCAAACTGTTGTACCATCGACCGGATCCCATACTTATTGAGAGGGAATGCTACTGATTTTGTCCAGTTAACTTTATAACCAGAGAAGTCGGAATAGCGTCCTATATGATGTAACGCCGGGGAGACAGAGTCCGGAGTGAGGAACAACAACAGATCGTCTGCGTACGCAGAGGCCTTCACCTGAAGATCCTCGACTGCTACTCCTCTAATCTCATCCGACTGTCGCAGCAATAGCAGCAGTGGTTCCAACGCCAGATTAAATAACAGGGGAGACATAGGACATCCCTGTCGCGTGCCTCTATGTAAGGAGAGAGGTTGAGACAACACGCCATTAGCCAGGATCCTAGCCCCAGGATTGGTGTATAACAACTTCACCATTCGAATGAATGAGGGAGGGAATTCAAACCATTCCAGCACTTGGAATAAGAAAGACCACTCCACCCTGTCAAAGGCCTTCTCAGCATCTAATGAGAGACCAATATAAGGGGAATCCAAACCGTTAGTGATCTCCAGGATGTTAGAGTAGCCGAGCGTTGTCCACAGTGGACCTTCCAGCAACAAATCCACATTGATCCGGATGAATCAGTGGGTTCATGACCCTCTTGAGTCGTGCAGCAAGAATGGAGGAATACAGCTTATAATCAGCATTTAGCAGTGAGATGGGTCTATAGCTACCTACCCAGCTTGGATCTCTCCCAGGCTTCGGTAAGACAACTATGGTAGCCTCCGCAAAGGCCCCAGGGAGGCACGCTTGGTCTTGAAGCCGCTGATAGAAAAACAACAGCTGCAGGCCCAGGTCCGGCACAAACATCTGATAAAATTCTACTGGGATTCCGTCGGGGCCCGCTGCTTTCCCACTCTCCATCTTAGTTTAGCGCCATCTTGAGCTTTTCCAGCAGAATCGGTTCACATAGTGCAGCTTTCTGGTCCGGTTCTAGACAGGGGTGATCAATCTGTTCCAGAAAGCTTCGTACCTCAGCCTGCTCACTGACTCCCTCAGATGCATATAGCTGATGATAAAACTCAGAGAAAGCATCAGAAATGTCTTGATCCTTATACAGGGGGCCTGCTTGCTCATCTTCTATTACCACAATGTGAGCTTTATCAGCACGAGGCTTGAGTTGTGATGCCAAAACTTTCCCCACTTTGTTTGCCTCCACATGATATCTCACTTGCAAAGGGAATGCAGCCCGTTCGACCTCTGTACTGAGAGCCGAATTATATGCATATCTTAACTTTTGCAGCTGGGCCAAAACCCTGTTGCTGAATTGCCGCTGTAAAATTCTCTCCCCAGCCCGTATCTGTTGTTCAAGGGTTTTCAGCTCATTTCGACCAGCCCTGTTTTTGGCAATCACATAGCTAGTTATCTGTGCTCGCATTGAGGCCTTAAACGCTTCCCACACAGGGGTATCACTTGCCAAATTACTCTCAAAGTACTCTTGCATAGCTTTCCGGAGATATACCTTAAATGATTCATCTGCTAACAAGTACCTCGGGAAGAACCATGATTCCTTTTTGCAGGATTCAGCCTTGAGGTCCAGAGCGATCACTATAGCAGCATGATCAGAAATATTTGTGCTGAGGATTTCAGATACACTTACGCTTTGAACTAAGGCTTTGGATACTAGGAAGAAATCAATTCTCGAATGAGAGCCATGCGGGTGTGAGAAGAATGTGAAATCAGTTTCTGTTGCGTGATGCAGCCTCCATATATCCACCATTCCGAAAGTCTCCATGATCGAGTGCAGCACTTCCGGGGCTCTCTCCCTCCTGCGCGGTCTGCTCGGTTTACGATCAATTAGGGGATCCAGAGCCAGATTGAAATCTCCACCAATGATTACTGGATAACTGGCATACTCCTGGACAACAGCAGCTAACGACTGGAAGAAGGAAGGATTATCATTATTAGGTGCATATACATTAAAAATGCTCAACTGTTGACCCTCCAGGAGAAAGTGCACCCCAGCCCATCTGCCTTCCAAATCAGCCCGAGATGACAGAACTTGATACTTAAGTGACCTCCTAATCAGGACCGCCACTCCACTCTTCTTCATGCACGCAGGAGCATGAGCCACTAGACAAAATTTGCCTAGTGCCAGCTTTAACGTCTCTTTGGAAGACAAATGGGTTTCTTGTAAAAGAATTACATCAGCATATTGTTTTTGACAGTATAATATTTTTTTACGCTTGATAGGGCGATTTATTCCCTTAACATTTAGGGATAAACATTTAACTAAGCCCATTCTTATCAGCAAAAAGCCTTGCCCCGCACCCTTCTCTGGCCTGCGCCCCCTTTCCAGAAATATCTAGGGTGACCAGGCAGTGAGAACCATAACCAGGCCTGCAAGGTGTCATCTGTGTCTCTGAAGAGAAAGTCATAATGGGTGAACTCGCACAAAATAACAAGATAGCCCTCAAAGACCCCAGCTTACCCCCCAGTCATAATATAAAATAAAAGTAAACATATTTCACACGAGAAACACTGCCTTTCTAGACATCAGCTACTATCTATCTATTTTACAAACATGTCATCTTCTACAATGGCTGATTGCCTACTGTTATCATCGCCCTTTATAACCCACATCCAGCTCTTATACTTAACCACTTCCCCGGTGTATAGAGGGCGAGGGGCTATACATATAAAGGACTAAAACAAAAGCAAAAGACCTCCCCTTCATTATTTCACTTGCCTTCTACAACCACCTCATCCCAGTACAGAGGAGCCAATACTATCCCCCCCTCCCGTGCAGAACAGAAAAATCCAAATGCCCCTATGTATGTAGACAACAAATGATTGTCCCAAATACCATATTGCGTTCGACCCCAAACAAGGGGTATCCCATCTTACTGTCGCAGTAAATGCACCCACAGTTCCTAGGGAGCCAAAGAGAGAGAAACAATGTCATGCAGCAGCTTCTACTCCCAAATCAGTTGAGTCTTACATCCCAGCTTAAACAGCTACTGCATCTGCAAGACTTCTTGCTCCTCAACATACTTTGCCGCTGCCGCCGGGACATCGAAGGACTTCGTCTGATTATTTAAAGTAATCTTAAATCGGGCGGGATAAAACAGCCCGTACCGGGCCTGCAATTGCTGAAGGCGGGGTCGTAATGCGAGAAACTGCTTCCGCTTTTCTACCGTTGCCCTGCAGAAGTCGAGGAAAAATAGAATCTTGTGTCCCTCGAAGGCAACTGACCTCAAAGTCTTTGCCACTTCCAAAATCTGGACCGCTTGTTGGTATCGCAGCAAACAAAAAATGATCGGTCGCGGACCCCGGGCATGCAAGTTGGGCTGCGCAGGGATCCTATGCGCTCTTTCAATATCAATCGGGCCTGTTGTCTTCAAATGCAGCATCGAGGGTAGGGCTCTTGCCAAAAAAGAGATCATGTCTGCCCCCTCAGCACCCTCCGGAACACCTATCACTCTAATATTGTTCCTTTGATTTCTGTTGGCTACATCCTCCAAGCTTAATTCCAGCCTCTCCAGCCTTTTTGCCATCTTGTCCACACGTGCGAGTTTTTCCTCGTGAGCAGCAACTGTCGTCCCGATAGAATCCAATCTATTAGTGAACCTCTCCATTTGCTCTCTTATGTCCTGCATTTCAACTTGCACCTTCCCTATCGCCTTTCCATTCGCCAGCACCAACTCCTTCACCGATCGCATCTCCCCCAGCAGCTCCCGAATCATCTCCTCCGACTCCCGTGCAGCGGCCATCTTGTGTGGAGATAGGGGATCAGACTTTGCCCTCTTGGATCCCGAGTTACCACCTGCCCCAAAGTCCAACTTCGTGGGTTTAATATTAGCCATAACAATATGTATTTGCCGAAGCAGTTGTAGCACCGACTTAACTCCGTAATCGCAGAGTTTCTCACAGGATCCGTGCCAGGGTCCGGGGAGCTAAGCTCTCAAGCTGCCATCTTGCATTCGCGCATCAAAGGCACTTTTAACATGGATAAATGCCTGTTCGCTTACAAAAGCTTTGACAATTATCCTCAAATTCTTCAATTTGAATTTAAAGAAATGGAAGGGAGCTATGGTAAAACACAAACTTCCTCCCATGAGTTGATGGAATCTGAAATGTAACATTTTTAAGGTATATATTTTCCCCAAAATCAATAATGATGAAAGACTTTGAACCACATTGGGGTTTGCAATATGCTATTAACTTTTGTTTTGAGTATACAGTATTTTGACACTATTTAATTGTTTTGGGGGTAATGTTATGAGGTGGTGCTTATTTTTTTAGGTACAACAATGCTCATAAATTTCAGTGTCTTTGGCATTTACATCTTCCATTATTTCACTGTGTACATTTTCAGGAGTGGATGTTCTCAATGGCAGCTTCCAAATTGTGGAATGCCTTACCAGCCGAGCTTTGAACTACTCCTGAAATCTTGATGTTTCAAAAGAAACTCAAAACACATCTACTTCAGCAGGCTTTTTAATTTCTTTTTTGTTAAATTGTTTTTACTGTTTAATGCCTTTGGGGTATTTTATACAATTAGACATTAACTTAATCTGGCAGTAGAAGATTGATTACAGTTCTGTCTCACGTCGGTATTATGTTGATGGTCTTGCCAGTTCTGTGTTGGTTTTATTTCACCTGTACTTTATTTTGTTGTAATCCGCCTAGTTTATAGTGCAGAATATAAATCCTTTTTAAATAACTGGCCTCTTAAAATGACTGGCACGAAAAATCCATGCATCATTTATATGGAGTATACTTTTCACTGTGAACATGCACATGGGTGGAGTTTGGACAGAGCGTTTGTGGTACAAGCAAGTACATATGTTGATTATAGAATGCGATAATTTATCTCCAGGAACAAGCAAGAATGCAATCTTCACATATGGGTGACACCCCCAAAGGAGCCTGGGTGGGAACACTTCCCAGGGTCCAATTGGAAAGCCTTTGGGAGTACTCCTCTGCACCTGCATGTCTGCCTAATTACCTTCCCAACTTCTTGGTTCTTTGTTTTCCGCTGAGCTAGTAGGACGCACCATTCTTTCTTTGGGAACAAGCAGGAAGTCAGTCCTCACATGTGGGTGACGTGGGCACTGATGGAACCCTCGCAGAAGCATCCCCCCCAGCTTTCAAGGAAAGCCTTTGGGAGATTCCACCACGCATGTGTGGTCCCCTTCCCGCCCAAGGATGCCATCTTGCTCAGTCTCCTTTTTTCCACAGAGCCCTTCAGACGTTTGTCTGGCTTCTCCCTGGAAAAAGTTGATTTTTCTCTCCGAGTTTCATACTCACCATTTGCACTGGTACTCTTCCCGCCTACTGAACTCATTGCCTTGGCATCGAGTAGGGTCTATTTTTGTAGTCTCTTGTTCTTTTCTTTCCTGGCGTCTTTGCTCCTTTTTTCTTCCACTGGCAGCCCAGAGGGTCTTCAACCTCGCAGGGGTACTTTTTTCCCCCATGACTACCAGTGGCTTTAAGAAGTGTGATTAGTGTTCCAAAATTGTCTTTGACCGACACACACGACTGCTGTCTCTGCTGCCTCGGGCCAGACCACGACCCGGCTGCCTGGGATCTCTGCAAGAGGATGTCCATTAAGGCCCTCAAGAGCCGCCAGCAGCAGCATGATAAGTCCCCAACATCTCGGGTGGAATGTTCCGAACCCAAGTCTCGTCGTTGGTACTCAGAAAGGGGGTCTCCCTCGAGGGAAACCAGGAAGAAGAAACCCTCAAAGGCGGCATCCTTGGACAGTTCCAACCAGCTGGTGGCTCCCCAGACTCTGTCCCGCCATCCGAGATGTTTGTCAGAGGCATTGGAGAAGGAGCGGCCTGTGAAGGTCCCCCGGAAGGATCCGACCGTAGACCAGCCTCGGTCCCCAGATACTATCCTCATCGAAGATTCCCCTTTGGGGAGCCCGCGTCTGGCCTGAGTCCCTTGATTTCCGTGCTGAAGGCTGTGGAGCCTTCTGGCCTGGAGTTCAGAATGGCGGCCCTGGAGAGTAGTTTGTCTATCTTCATGGACCAGCAGCGGGCGCTGTTGTCTGGAACGACCGATTCATCTGCCCCAAACAATGGGCCCTCGATGTCCAAGATTTATTTTATTTATTTATTTATATTCTCTTATATACCACGCTATTCTGCATCAGTGCGGTTTACATTGAACAAACTGAAATTACATTGAACAGGGCATTATAACTTTGGAGATAACTATTTTACAGGGAACATGGGCTATGGAGGGTTAAGTGGCTTGCCCAAGACCACAAGGAGCACCTGTGGGACTAGAAACCCCAGTCCTTCCAGGCCAGGCCGAGCCTATCCTCGAAGTCCTTTTGGCCTCGAGTTGATCCTCGGCCAAGGTTGCAATCTGAGGGTCCCACTCGATGGGACCGCGGTCATCTCCAGCAAGTTTTACGGGCATTGGCCGCAGGGCCTCGGGAGCCCTGAGGCCCGTGGAACAGCCCTCTTAAGAGTCCTCGATGGACTACTCCGAGTGGGAGACAGAGGACGAGGAGTCCCCTGATACCTGTCGCTACCGTGACGTCCCATCCGATTCTCCCGTATTGGAGCCTCGACGGCGGTCCCTGCCTGAGGATATGGGCTTCCTTGATTTTGTTAAGGATATGTCTAAGGCCCTGTCGTTCCCGACCAAATCGGAGGAGGACCTTCAGGCAGATGAGTTGGAAATCCTCCAGTACGAGGCCCCTCCGCAGGAATCTCTCACGGTGCCCATCCCTCCCATCCTTGAACGGCTGATGCTCCGAATGTGGGAGACATCAGCCTCGGTGCTGGTGATGAGCAAATGGCTCGACTCGATGTATCGAGTCCACTGGAGCCCGGGCTTCCAAAAGTCACAGCTGCCACATAAATCCATGATGGTGGAGTTGGCCATGCGTCAGATGAAAAGCCAGATGATGCACTTCTCTGTGTCTCCCGGCAGGGAGGCCTGCACCCTGGATGCCCTCAGCAGAAAGTGCTATCAGGGCTCAATGCTCATTGGCCGCATCCAGGTCTGCCAGCTGTACATGGGCATGTACCTGAGAGACCTGCGAAGGAACTCGCCAGGTTCTCAGCTCATCTCTCTGAGGAACCCTTGCAGCAGTTCAAGAACCTGGCCAAAGCAGTCCATGAATGTTCCAAATTCACGTGTCAAGCGGCCTCTGATGGGTTTGAGTCGGTGGCTCAAGTAGCGGTGGTTGGCATCTGTGCACACTGGCTTGACTACAGTCGTCAGACCTCGAGCTGTGGGTTCAGGACAAATTGGTTGATGTCCCCTGCCAAGGAGATAACTACTTTGGCAAACCCATGACACACAAGGCTGCTGAGCTGGAGACAGAATTCATGACGAGGACCAGGCTTTCCAAGAAGACCGCCGCCCCTTCCAGGCGGAAGGGGTGGGGTAAAAAGTCCTTTTATCCGAGGAAGGGAGCTGCTTACCGAAACTACACACCTTATCAGGCCTCCTCAGCTCCCCAACAGAGTCAGCAGGCCAAGGGATATGGGCATGGTCCACGTAAGCAGAAGGCTCCAAAGCCCCAGGCACCAGCTCAGACTATGCTCAATGAGTCAAAAACTCTCCCCTGGCTGGGCCAGTCTACTCCAAGGAGATCAGCAGCCCACAGGGGGATATCTGGCCCTCTATGCCCAGGGGTGGATGCCCATCTCCACCGATTCCTGGGCACTTTGTGTAGGGAGGGTTACCTCCTTCACCTGACTCGGACACCTCCCCCTTATTTCTTGGGAGAGCCCCTCAGGTCTCCCCTCCACTGGGACCACCTGAAGGAGTTGGCAGGTCTTCTCAAGGATAAAGCGGTGGAACCGGTGCCCCACCATCTCAAGGACAAGGGGTTCTACTCCAGATACTTCCTTATGCCAAAAAGGAAGGGGGGGGGGTGGTCTAAGGCCCATACTCGACCTGTGCAACCTTAACAAATTCCTACCCTACACCCACTCTAAATGGTGCAGAACACTACGGCACGCATTATTACGGATACTCCATGATCTGAGCACATCACCTCCATTTTACAACAATTACACTGGCCCCCAATGGTGGCCAGAGCAAAATTTAAAACAATCCTAATTATCTTCAAAATCACCCGTCATCTATCGGCAGATGCACTACAAGAAATCATAACAAGAGATATCAGTAATAGACCAAGAAGGAACAATAATGACAATATGATCGGCACACCTGCAGGATACCACAAGACTAAACAAAATACTTCAAGAAGAGCTCCTTCACTACTGGCATCCACACTATGGAACTCTCTCCCAACAAACCTAAGGGCATTAGAAGACATCACAGACTTCCGCAAGAAGCTTAAAACTCTACTCTTTACAGAAACTTATGAGCAGATAGACAATAGTACCCACTTGAGCGGTATTGCAGCTAACCCCGCCAACTCAATACTCATTCAGCCCAACTTGACTCACGAAGATACCCTCATGCTAAATGTAACCCTCCAACCGTGCTGTCTAAATGTTGTTAAATACCCTCATGTTAATGTTGTAAATCACCCACATGTTAAATGTAACCCCAATTGTGTTGTCATGTAACCACTTTGATTGTAGGATAAGGTGGTATACAAATCTGTCTAAAAATAAATAAATAAGAATCAAGGTTAGGTGTACAGGGGCCCATGTTTTAAAATAATATGCCTCTTAAGTGGCCATTGCTGCCACTGACTGTATAAATGGCTTTGAATATTGTGCCCATAATGTATGGTCTCTTGTAGCCATCTTCACTCCCTTGTACATTTTTCACTTTCTGCTGTCTAAAAATATGCAATTTAAAATTCATGTAGGTAGGAGAAGATGCTTAGCTTTGAACTTATCTACTGAAAATTTAATCCTTAATATTCCCATAGCCAATGCTTTTTTTTCTAGCCAAAAAAGGCACCAGCCTTCATATGCAGGGCCATCCTTAAGGGGTGGAGTGACCACTGAGGGATAGTTCGACCCCCCCCCCCCCATCCAGCCGCAGAGTCCATGAAAAGGCAGCACTGCAAATATTACGCCAGCCATTAGAACATACTTCTTGTTGAGAAAAGAGAACAAGCCGGAATGCTATACTGTAAATCCCTACCCAAAACATACCTCACCTTGGTCACATATACAAAACATGGATACAGCCTCAACAAATATAGAATAGATGACCACACATTAGATAAAGAAATATGCAGGCAAAAACTGAACTGGAAATCCCAAGAAAACTGACTCTGTCTGCAGTACAACACTGAACAAGTAAAAACAATAATGCTACTCTGCCCAGTCCAAAGATCAAAGATGCCATACATTCAGATTCCCAAAGCTGATATATCCCAAATCACTGAACAGAAACGAAAATCGTATTTCTACGTTTATTCATAAATGACCTGGAAAGTGGAATAACGAGTGAGGTTATCAAATTTGCAGATGACACAAAATTATTTAAAGTTGTTAAAACCCAAGAGGATTGTGAAAAATTGCAAGAGGATCTTGATAAATTGGAAGACTGGGCATCAAAATGGCAGATGAAATTTAATGTGGACAAGTGCAAGGTTATGCACCTAGGGAAGAACAACCCAAACTATGGTTACATGATGCAAGGTTCCACATTAGGAACCACCACCCAGGAAAAAGATTTAGGCGTCATTGTGGATACCATGTTAAAACCCTCGGCCCAGTGTGCAGCGGCGGCCAAGAGAGCAAATAGAATGCTAGGTATCATAAGGAAAGGAATGGAAAATAAAACAAAAGATATTATAATGCCTCTATATCGTTCCATGGTGAGACCGCACCTTGAATATTGTGTGCAATTCTGGTCGCCGTATCTTAAAAAGGATATAGCGATTTTAGAAAAGGTACAGAGAAGAGCCACCGAAATGGTAAAGGGGATGGAAGGATACTCCTATGAAGAAAGGCTAAAAAGGTTAGGGCTCTTTAACCTGGAAAAGAGACGGCTGAGGGGAGATATGATAGAAGTCTATAAATTAATGAACGGAGTGGAACGGGTAAACGTAGATCGATTGTTTACCTTATCAGAATATAGAAAGACTAGGGGACATGCAATGAAGCTACAGGGTAAACTATTTAAGACTAATAAAAGAAAATATTTTTTCACTCAACGTGTAATCAAACTCTGGAATTTGTTACCGGAGGATGTAGTAAAGGCTGTTAGTGTAGCTGGGTTTAAAAAAGGTTTGGACAAGTTCCTGGAGGAAAGGTCCATAAACCATTATTAAGAAGTGACCGAAGATATCAATGCTTGACCCAGTACAAGCATTGTGGAACTTGTGTCTCTTGGGGAAACTGCTAGGTACATATGACCTAGATTGGCCACTGTTGGAAACAGAATACTGGGCTTGATGGACCTTGGTCTGACCCAGTATGGCATATCTTATGTTCTTATGTTCAAAATGCTCTCCCTTGGAACATTGCTGCCATACCTCCAGCAGGGAGACTGGCCATGCTTATACCCACATGTCTTAAAACTAACTCTGTGAGAATTCACCTTGGTTCTATTGCAGCCTCTCACATTCCAGTGGATGGACACCCTATCTCCTCACACCCCTTAGTAGCATGCTTCATGCGGGGTTTCCTACTGCTCAAACCACCCATTAAGCCACCTCCGGTGGCCTGGGATCTGTGTGGTTCTGGCTCAACTTCTAAAACCACCATTTGAACCTCTAGCCAACATTTCACTGAAGTTTCTGTCTTGGAAGGTCATCTTCCTTATTGCCCTCATTTCAGCTCGCTGCAAGCTCTAGTGGTTGATCCACCCTATAATCTGTTCCCCCATGACAAGGTGGTTCTGCGTACCCATCCACACTTCTTCCTGAAGGTGGTTTCCTCCTCCCATCTAAACCAGTCAGTAATCCTCCCGACTTCTTTTCCTAGACCACTTGCCTCTTGGGCTGAAGCAGTGCTACACACCTTAAACTGCAAGTGAGCACTGGCCTACTATTTGGATAGAACTGAAGTTCACAGAAGATCCTCTGTTATTCATCTCCTTTGATCCTAGTCACTTGGGTCTACCGGTGATGAAGCATACCCTATCTAAATGGATAGCAGATTGTATTTCTTTTGCTTATATACAAGGAGGACTCTTATTGCAGGGTCATGTCACTGCTCATAATGTGCAGGCTATGGCAACATCCGTAGCTAACTTCCATTCAGTAGGTATTGAGGACATCTGCCAGGCAGCTACCTGACCCTCCATTCCTGCTTTTCCTACACACTATTGTCTGGACAATGACTCTTGTCGAGATGCTGTCTTTGGTCAGGCCGTATTCCAGTACTTCTTGGGAGTTAAAACTCAACTACTACCCTCTGTCCCTGACTACTTTAAGATACCAGACTGTCATTAGGGGAGTATCACCTTCTGGAATCAAGTCCAATGTGCCACAGCTCTTCCAAACTCATCAGCTACAGCTTTTGCCTCAGGGATTACACTACTCTCCCCTCCATACCAGTCTGGTATCTGGGAGTTAATGAGTCCCATATGTGAAGACTGCATTCCTGCTTGTTTCTGGTGATAACGTAGGTACCTGTAACAGGTGATCTCCGGGAACAGCAGGAATCTGTCTTCACAACCTGTCCTCCACCCCTATGAGTTGTAGGGTTCTTTTGTTTTTCTTCTTCTCTTCTTCTCAGCTACACACTCAACTGAGGAAAGGAGTTGGGAAGGCAGGCATGCAGGTGCAGTGGAGCACTCCCAAAGGCCTTCCAATTGGACGCTGGAGAGTGTTCCCACGCGGCTCCATCAGGGACACCACCCATAGGTGTAGACTGATTTCTGCTGTTCCTGGAGATCACCTGTTACAGTATGCACGTACAACTATGCTGTACGTGCATACTTACAAATGTAGGCAGTCATTTACACCAGCTCTAGGGCTAGTGTAAGTAATTGCACCTTAATTTTAAGACACATTCTCTGCCACTTAAACCAATATTTTATAGTCAAGTACTTGTATGCATGCGTCACTTTATAAAATAGGTTTCAAAGGTGCATGCATACTTTCCTTTTTATATCACTTATGCCCCTATTTTATAAAGTAGAGTGCAGACACATGCATGCTTGTAAATTATAGTATTTTATAACTTACACGCATAAATTTGCAATCCGTATACGCTCTGCCCAAACTCTGCCCCTGTGCATGCCCACACTGAAAGTACGTGTGATGGGACTTAATGTGTGTGCTTACAGATTAATGACTACCTAAAGTACATGTGTAAATCCTTCTGTATGTCAGTGGCGTGTAGCTCTATGTGGCTTCTTAAAAAAATCGGTCCCTTTATGTAGATGCGGCCTTATTTAAAATTGTTTGGAGTATATGTGTTTAAAGTAATGCTCTTGCGGGGGGGGGGGGACAACATGTGATTTCACGCTTCGCAGATGACATCATATTATCCTTAGCAACTTAGCAATAATGAGACTGAGAGCAACTAACGAAAGTTAAAAACAGAAACGAATACAGCAACGCATTCAAAGGAACTTTTTGGCATATTCTACTAAACAACAAGATGAGTATTTTTCTTTATTTGAATTAACAATGCATTGCATTTGATATGCCATTAGGTCCTTTTTACCAGAGCCATTGATGTAATACCGGCACATAATAAGGACATTTTGATGGTCCCTGCATTTCAAGTGCCATTGGTTGAATCTGAGGCTCAGTTTCTGACAACAGAGAAATTTATTTATTTATTTATTTATTTAACATGTTTTGTATCCCGCCTTTTCCTTCAATCAAAGCGGTTAATACAGCACAAATACTGAAATAACAAGTTTGGTTAATCATTGAATGAGGTTTAGCTTTATTACATTTAAGTAGTCATTCATAGAAAACGACCAGTTCATAGTTTAGTGATCATATTATCCTTGACAGATCCATTCCAATTGCTGCTGGAGGTGGTGTAGGCGTTACGGGCCTATGGAAAGGTTTTGGGTTTTCAGGTGAATATAGATAGAACTGAAGCTTTAAATATTAATCTGGGGGAGAAGGTGGTAGTGCTCTGAAGGGAATATCCATTACTATGGGTAACATAAAAACATAGAAATATGACAGAAAAAGACCACATGGCCTATCTAGTCTATCCTTCCATATCAACAACTACAACAGTCCCCTTTTTACCTTTAGAGATCCTCTGTGTTTGTCCCATGCTTTTTTGAATTCAGTTACTGTCCTCATCTCTACCACCTCCACTGGGAGAACTATTCCACGAATCCACTACTCTTTCTGTAAAGAAATATTTCCGCATATATCTCCTGAATATCTCCCTTCACCCTCATCCCATGTCCCCTCGTAGCAGAACTTGCTTTCAATTGAAAGAGGCTCTCTCCCTGAACATTTATGCCATGGAGGTATTTAAACATCTCAATCATATCGCCTCTATCCCGCCTTTCCTCTAAGGTGTACATATTAAGATCCTTAAGTCTGTCTTCATATGCTTTATAATGAAGACCACTAATCATTTTAGTAGCCACCCTCTACACCGACTCCATTCTGTTCACATCCTTCTGAAGGTGCGGTCTCCAGAATTGCACACTATACTCCAAATGAGGTCGCACCAAAGACTTATACGGAGGCACTATCACCTCCTTTTTTCTGCTAGCCATTCCTCTCCGTATGCACCCAAGCATCCTTCTAGCTTTTGCTGTCGCCTTTTCTACCTGTTTAGCTACTTCAAGATCATCAGACACAACTACGCCCAGGTCCCGCTCTTCTTTAGTGGACAAAAGTACTTCACCCCCTATACTATATTGCTCCCTGGGATTGCTGCAGCCCAAATGCATGACCTCACATGTTTTTAACATTAAATCCCAGCTGCCAAATTCTTGACATTCTTCAAGCTTAGCTAGATCCCTCCTCATGTTATCTACACCTTCCTGGGTGTCTACTCTATTGCAGATTTTGGTATCATCAGCAAAGAGGCAAACCTTACCAGACAGCCCTTCTTCTATATCACTAACAAAGATGTTAAAGAATCAGACCAAGGACAGATCCCTGTTAAAGACAGTATCTGGGGATGAGAGTAACGCCAGATTATAGGAGGCTGTACCAGGTGAATAATCCCACACTGTTTGGGATTTTGAGTGTAGATTTAAATAAATGGTAGGAAAGTGAAATGTCCTAGAAGGGGATGGGTGGCGGTGGTGAATATGAAGGAGCAGCTATGCAAAATGATCATTTTCAAGCTTTGCCAGTAGCCATCCGTATGCCTGAGTTGAGGGCTCTGCAGAGGCAAATGTTTCACTTCCTTTGGAAAAGGAAACTGCCCAGAGTGTATCCAAGAGGGTGGGGTTAGGGGTGCCAGATTTTCAGGCTTGATTATTGGGCAGCTCAGCTGCAGCATATGATGAACTAGAGGGAGAGTGGGGAAAGGAAGAATTGTGTCCTTTTTGGAACAGGAGAGCTCTCTTTTGTAAGCTTTGGGCCCTTCCTTGGACTAGTAAAGGGTTGCAACAAAGGGAGAGGGGGCTTAATCTTTTGGAGCATGTTCTGAAGATTTAGGATAGGATGTGTAAAATGGAGAGCCCAGAAAGTGCATTCTTCTTGTTGCAGGCCTTATGCTATATAGAGGGATTTTTGCCTGGGAGGGAAGTTGGGGTGTATTCAGCATGCCTGCATGCTGAAGCTCTCAGGAAACAAGTGAAGGAGCTCAGAGAAGAGGTGGAGAGGCTGAGGAGCATTGAAGGCAGTGAGAAGTACATTGATGAGATACTTCTTGAAACATGCATGCTCTCCAGCAGAGGAGGAGATGGGAGCCTATGAAATGACGAAGGTTGGACACGAGTCACCAGGGCCTTCAGAATCACCAATCCAACTCCTCCAGCCCTTGAATTAAAGAACCATTATGCAGCGCTGTAAGTGGAGGAGGTGAAAGCATCCCTGGAAAGGGAAGAGCCAGAGCTCGAGCACCCCAAAGTTGCACAATCAGTGACCACAAGGAAGCGAAGGGTAGTGGTGGTTGGTGACTCTCTTCTGAGGGGTACTGAGGCGTTCATCTGCTGACCAGACTTGATGTCCAGAGAGAGATGCTGTCTGCCAAGTGCCAAAATTTGAGATGTTACAGAGAGTTTGCCGATACTCATCAAGCCCACTGACTATTACCCGATGTTGCTCATCCATGTTGGCACAAATGATACTGCCAGGTATCCCTCTGAGCATATCAAAAGTGACTTCATGGCTCTGGGACAGAGGGTGAAGCAGATAGGTGTGCAGGTGGTGTTCTCTTCAATCTTCCCTGTTGAGGGTAAAGACCAAGGCAGAGAACTCTCATCCTGGAGATAAATGCATGGCTGCGTGGATGGTGTCATCGAAAACATTTTGGTTTCCTGGACCATGGGATGCTGTTCCAAGGGTTGCAGAGCAGAGATGGTGTTCACCTGTCCAAGAAGGCCAACGTATCTTCAGTAGCAGACTGGCTAACCTCCTGAAGAGGGCTTTAAACTAGATTCATTGGGGATGGGTGAAGAAAGCCCCCAGGTAAGTGAAACATTAAATACCTTTATGGAAATGGGTAAAAGGGGCACCATATGGAAAGCAGTGTGTATAAATGCCTGGAGCATGGGAAATAAGATCCCAGATGTTGATGTTTTAATGGGAGAGACTGACATGGATTTAGTGGCAATAACAGGGACATGGTTCACGCACAACCATGACTGGGATTTAACTATACCAAGCTATGCTTTATTCAGAAAGGACAGGGTAGGAAGAAGGGGAGGAGGAGTGGCACTATATGTGAAAAATAATATTAAAGCTATGGAACTACAGGGCTTAAAAGGGAGAGAGGAGGAATTGTGGGTTAAACTAGAAAGAGGAAAATAAATCTATTTGCATTGGCATAGTATGCAGGCCTCCCTCCCTGGGAGAAAGAGATAGACGGAGAGTTAATTGAAGATATACGCAGCATTGCCAGGAAAGGGGGAAGTGCTGCTGATAGGGGATTTCAATATGACAGATGTTGATTGGCACATCCCTGCTGCAATATCATCTAGAAGTAAGGAGATCCTGGATTCTTTACAGGGAGAACTATTCAGGCAACTGGTAACAGATGCCACAAGTGAAGGGGCCATATTGGATTTGATGCTTACCAATGGTGAAAGTATTTCTGATGTTATAGTGAGGGATCATTTTGCATCCAATGATCATCAGATGGTGTGGTTCAGTATTAGGACTTGGGCTGCTAAAATCCATTCAAAAGTGAGGGTCTTAAACTTTAGGAAAACTAATTTTGCCAAGATGGGCGAATAACTCAGGGAGTTGTTAGCGGGATGGGAACAGCTGGGGGATGTAGAAAAACAGTGGGCAAAACTGAAAGGGGATATTTTAAAGGCAAGCAACCTTTTTGTTAAAATGGTAAATAAAGGTAAAAGGAAAAGGAGACCGCTATGGTTTTCGAAAGAAGTAGTTGAAAAGGTGAAGAAAAAGAGAGAGGCCTTCATGAAATACAAAAGATCACAGAGAGGAAGACAGGCATCTATATTTGGAAAAACTTAGAGAAGCAAGCAAAGTAGTCAGGAAAGCAAAGATTCAAAAAGAGGAGGAAATAGCCAATGCAATAAAATGGGGGGGATAAGACATTTTTCAGATATGTTAGTGAGAAGAGGAAGGGCAAAAATGGTATTGTTGGACTCAAGAGTGAAGGGGAGAAATATGTAGAAGCTGATGAGGATAAAGTGAAATTGTTTAACAAATATTTCTGGTCTGTGTTTACAGATGAACTAGGAGCAGGACTTCAGAAAACACCCATAAACAGGAACAGAAGTAAGGGGCATCTTGAACGATTTTCAGAAGACTATGTTCGTGAGACTGTGTTCATGGAGTGGAGGAGTGGCCTAGTGGTTGGGGCAAGGTACTTCAAGCCAGAAGGTCAGGGGTTCAAATCCCACTAGAGGACAGCAACCTTGGGCCGGAAGGACTGGGGTTTCTAGTCCCACAGGTGCTCCTTGTGGTCTTGGGCAAGCCACTTAACCCTCCATAGCCCATGTTCCCTGTAAAATAGTTATCTCCAAGTTATAATGCCCTGTTCAATGTAATTTCAGTTTGTTCAATGTAAACCGCACTGATGCAGAATAGCGCGGTATATAAGAGAATGTAAATAAATAAATAAATAAATAAACTAACTAAACTTAAAGTAGACAAAGTGATGGGACCAAATGGGATACACCTGAGAATACTGAGGGAACTTGGGATATTCTAGCAGCTCCAGGGACTGACCTTTTTCAATGCCTCTTTGGAATCGGGGGTGGTGCCAGAGGACTGGAGAGAGGCACATATGTGGTCCCTTTACACAAAAGTGGAAGTAAGGATGTGGTCGAAAACTACAGGCCGGTTTGTCTAACCTCTGTGGTGAAATTATTGGAAATGCTGCTGAAAGTTAAAATAGTGAGGTTTCTGGAGTCCAACGGATTACCAAATCTGAGGCAGTATGTGTTCACCAGAGGTAGGTCTTGTCAGACAAATCTAATTGATTTCTTTGACTGGGTGACCAAGGAATTGGACCGAGGGAGAGGCCTAGCTGTGGTGTAGTTAGATTTTAGTAAAACCTTTGACACAATTCCACACAGGCGACTTATAAACAAACTGAGCACCCTAGGGATGGACCCTAAAGTTATTACTTGTGTTAGAAATTGATTGAGTGGGAAGTGACAAAGGGACCAGGTGAATGGAGTTCACTCTGAGTAGAAGGACGTTACCAATGGTGTACTCCAGGGATCGTCCATGGTCAGATTCTTTTTAATATCTGTGTTAGTGATATTGCAGAAGGGCTGTTGGGTAACGTTTGCCTCTTTGCAGTTGATACCAAGACCTGCAATAAAATATACAACCAGGAAGGTGTAGATAACATGAGGAGGGATCTAGCTAAGCTTGAAAATGGTCTGGAATTTGGCGGCTGAGATTTAATGTTAAAAAATGCAAAGTCATGCATTTGGGCTGCAGCAATCCAAGGGAGTGATATAGTATAGGGGGTAAAGTACTTCTGTCCTCAAAAGAAGAGTGGGACCTAGGCGTGATTGTGTCGGATGATCTTAAAGTAGCTAAATGGGTAGAAAAGGCGATGGCAAAAGCTAGAAGGATTCTTGGGTGCATAGGGAGAGGAATGGCCAGCAGAAGAAAGGAGGTAATAGTGCCTCTGTATAAGTCTTTGGTGTGACCTCATTTGGAGTATTGTGTGCCATTCTGGAGACCGCACCTTCAAAAGGATATAAACAGTTTGGAGTCTGTACAGAGGGTGGCTAGTAAAATAGTTAATGGTCTTCATTATAAGGCATATGAGGATAGACTTAAGGATCTTAATATGTATACGTTACACGAAAGGCGGGATAGAGGTCATATGATTGAGACGTTTAAATACCTCCATGGCATAAATACACAGGAGGAGAGCCTCTTTCGATTGAAAGCAAGCTCTGCTATGAGGGGATATAGGATGAGGGTGAAAGGGAGTAATATATGGAAATATTTTTTTACGGAATGGGTGGTAGATCCATGGAATAGTCTCCCAGTGGAGGTGGTAGAGATGAGGTCAGTGTCTGAAATCAAAAAGGCATGGGACAAACACACAGGATCTCTAAAGGAAAAAAGCGGACTAAAGGAAGGGCTGACTAAATAGGCCATGTGGTCTTTCTGTCGTCATGTTTCTATGTTCCTGTTACGATGTCCAGGTGCTTCACTTTCTTCAGGGGAAATCTCAGAAAGTGAAGCTCCAAGAAGATTTCTCGGCATTGGAAGTTATTTGGTATGGGAAGAAAAGATCTAGGGGGTTAGTGCCAACCTTATATAAGATCTTAAGAGCCCCAGTTTGTTTAAATGTAAATATATGGAGCCATTGGAGAGGGACTTGGGGAGACGGGTGATGGAGGAGAAACAGTGAAGATAGATTTTTGACTATACCTAGTGATTGTTGATGTCTATTGCTATTAGAAAAAATGGTTATAAAATTCTTCTGCGGTGGTACTTAACCCCAGAGAGGCTACATAAAATGTTTGCATTTGTGTCAAATCAGTGTTCGGGGGCTTGTGGGGAAATTGTTTCATTTATCATATCTTGTGGCGTTATCCAAAAATTGTGGCTTTTTAGGAGAGGATCGCAGCCTGGATAAAGGGGATTTCTCTATGGATAAGCAGGAAGTAAATCCTCATGTATGAGTGATGTCGCTGGAGCCCTACACTGAACGCTCCAGAGCTTCCATTGGAAACCTTTAGGAGCTGCATCTTGTATGCGTGCCTGCTTTCCTGCCTGCTGTGGTGCCATCTTCTCCACTCTTCTTTTTTCCATGGATCCCCTAGGATGTGTCCTGCATTAGCGGAAAAAAAGCTTTTTTTCTTGTTTACCCATTTGGGGTTCCTTTCTGAATATTTTCACCGCCTGTTAGTCTGCTTCCAGACGACTTTTCGGGTTTTGTTTTGGTTTTTTTCTTTTTTTTGTGCTTTTCCCTTGCTGGGTGTTTTTCCGCCATTGGCACAATCTAAGCCTTTGACCTTGCCAACATGGTCTTCCTGGATATATCCAGGCATTAAGTGGCTTTAAGACATGCACAAAATTTGGTTGCACCATTTCAGTCACAGACAGGCACAATTGGTGCCTGCAGTGCCTTGGACCTGATCACTTGCCAACTTCCTGCAACTTTTCCCTGAAAAGCAGAAGGAGTCAACTGAGGGACACTCAGGTGCATTCGGAGCTGAAGGACAAAGGCATCAAGTGGAGACCCTCTGCCGATATCCGATTGGAATCAAGGAAGGACCTGACACCCATCCCCTCAATGTCGAAGGGGTGCCCAACACTGGGATAAGCCCCCAAGTGCATCGACACCTCAGTCTTTCCCAGCGCAACATGGACAATAAGGGCCAGGCGTGGCCTGGCAGGAGGAATCTACTTCCAGAGGGAAGGAATCAACCCCCATGGTCCTGGAGGGCAGCTGGATGACTCCTGATGAACCTGTCACCGTGGAGTCTCCACTGGAGGTATCAACACCAGTGGCAGAGGTCACAATCCTAGCCCCAGACCCCTGTGAGGTGATGGTACTGGAGGAATGCTTGAGGGCCCTTGAGGTGCACATGTCTGCAGTCTTGGCCCTGTGGCATGCAGGTTGTAGGATGGCTTCGGCGGCGTCACTGCATTCTGTCCAGAACAGAGATAAGAACATAAGATATGCCATACTGGGTCAGACCAAGGTCCATCAAGCCCAGTATCCTGTTTCCAACAGTGGCCAATCTAGGTCACAAATATCTAGCAGTTTCCCCAGAAGACACAGGTTCCACAATGCTTGTACTGAGACAAGCAGTGGTTTTCCTGGGTCCCCCTTAATAATGGTTTATGGAACTTGTCAAAACCTTTTTTTTAACCCAGCTGCACTAATAGCTTTCACTACATCCTCTGGTAACGAATTCCAGAGTTTGATTACACGTTGAGTGAAAAAATATTTTCTCTTCTTATATGGGTTACAGTGCAGTTTCATTGTAGCTCCCCTAGTCTTTCTACATTTTGATGGCATAAACAGTCAATCTACATTTACCCATTCTACTCTATTCAATAATTTATAGATCTCTATCAGCTGTGTCGTCTTCCAGATTGAAGAGCCCTAACCTTTTTAGCCTCTCCTTATAGAGGTATCCTTCCATCCCCTTTATCATTTCGGTGGCTCTTCTCTGTACATTTTCTAATTCTGCTATATCTTTTTTTTTTTTTTTTTTTTTTAAGATATGGTGACTAGAATTGCACACAATATTCGAGGTACGGTCACACCGTGGAACGATACAGAGGCATTATATAATATCCTTTGTTTTATTCTCCATTCCTTTCCTTATAATTCCTAGTTCTGGAGACTCATAAGCTGTGGTCGAAGCAGGTGCATCGGGTGGAAGATTGGAATCAGCACCTGTTCCTATAGTTATCTCTGTGTCTAGGTCCCCGGAGGACATGTTACATTTTATTTATTTATTTAACATTTCTTATATACTACTTTTCATGATATCAAGGTGGTTTACATCGAACAAACTGAAATTACTTTGAACAGGGTATTATAACTTGGATATAACTATTTTACAGGGAACATGGGCAATGGAGGGTTAAGTGGCTTGCCCAAGACCACAAGGAGCACCTGTGGGACCAGAAACCCCAGTCCTTCCGGCCCAAGGTTGCTATCCTCTAGTGGGATTTGAACCCCTGACCTTCCGGCCTGAGGTAACTTGCCCCAACCACTAGGCCACTCCTCTCTCCATCTAGTGATCCTAAAACCTTCCAATGATTTGTGGCTACTCTCCAGTGAACAGCCATGGGCAGGGGTCTCTGGCAGTTCCTTGTGGAATGGACATATGTCACTTCAGACCATTAGGTTCTCAAGGTCATCAAAGAAAAAGGTTGGACGAACCCCCCCCCCCGAAAGTCTTTGTGTGGTGCCTGTGTGGTTCCCTGGCAGAAAAGGTGGTTGTCAAGGAGAGGCTATATTGCTTGCTGCAGTTACAGGCTATCATACCTGTGCCTAACGGAGGGCAAGAGTACTATTCCATCTACTTTGTGTACCCAAAGAAAGAGTGTGGTCCATCAGGCCCAACCTAGATCTGAAGGCCCTCAATGAAAAGTTGAGGTTGCCTCACATTCGCATGGAAACTTTGAGGTTGGTCATTACAATGGTGATGCCTGGTGAGTTACTCACATCTCTTAACCTCTGAGGTGTACTTTCATGTTCCTCTTTGGGAGCACTATCAGAAATTCCTTCCCTTCTGTGTCCTAGGGTGACGTTTCCAGTTTCAGGTGTTACAATTTAGGTTGGCCACAGTGTCATGCACTTTCTTTGAAGATCGTAGTGATAGTGGCTGCCTCGTGCAAGCAAGGCATCAGATTCCATCTGTATCTGGACAGTTTGCTGATTTATGTAGATTCAGAAGAGAGCTCCAAGTCATCAACCTTCAAGATGATCTAGTGTTTAGAGAGGCTGGGTTGGGTAGCAAACTATTCCAAGAGCAGCCCAGTCCCTTAAGTTTTTAATTGTCTGGGAGCCAGTTTTGACACCTGTCTAGGTTGGTCGTTTTTCACTTTAGACACGATGACCAAGCTGCAATTGTGGCTCATATTATTTTGGGCTTGGGCGGTTCCCAAAGCATGGGACTATTCACAGCTTTTGGTTTGAAGCTGCCAACCTTGTGCGAAAGCACATGTAAGCCCTTTGAAGAGGCATCTTCTCTCCCATTGGAACCCAGCTCTCAGCAGTTCCATTAGTGTCTTTCCCCTTCCCAGGAAACCTAAGCAGGACCTAGCCTGGTGGCTTCAGACTCATCCCTTGATGGGTCAGTGTCACGACAGGACATGCCAGGGAGATAAAGTTCCTAGATGAAATAAATGACTGCTTCTTGGAGCAGCTGGTTCATGAACCAACCAGAGGGAAAGCCATATTGGACCTAGTCCTTAGTGGAACACCAGATCTGGTGCAAGAGATAAAGGTGTTGGGGTCACTTGGCAATAGTGATCATAGCATGATTGTGTTTGATTTAATTAGTGGAGGAGGGATAGTAAGGAAATCCACAGTACTACCTTTTAACTTTCGAAAGGGAGACTATGATAAAATAAGGAAAATAGTTAAGAAGAAACTAAAAGGAGCAGTTGCAAAGGTTAAAGACTTGCATCAAGCTTGGGTTTTGTTTAAAAATACTACCTTGGAAGCCCAGATCAGCTGTATTCCACGATTTAAGAAAAGTAGAAGGAAGTCCATAAAACTGCCAGCATGGTTTAAAGGTGAGGTCAGAGAGGCTGTTGCTAAAAAAGCATCTTTTAGGAAATGGAAAAAAGAGCCAAATGACGAAACCTGGAAACAGCACAAGCACTGGCAAGTTAAATGCAAGGCATTGATAAGGCAGGCAAAGGGAGAATTTGAGAAGAAGCTTGCTGCGGAAGCAAAAACGCATAATAAAGACTTTTTCAAGTACATTCGTAGCAAAAAAACCTGTGAGAGAGTCAGTTGGTCCATTAGATGATAGAGGGATTAAAGGGGCACTAAAAGGCGACAAGGCGATAGCGGAGAGACTGAATGAATTCTTTGCTTCGGTCTTTACAGAGGAAGATGTAGGGATGTTACCCGTGACTGAAGTGGTATTTAAAGGTGCAGAAGAATTGAAGGAAATACCGATACATCGGGAAGATGTATTACAACTATTAGATTAATTGAAGAGTAGCAAATCACCTGGACTGGATGATATACATCCAAGGGTGTTGAAAGAACTGAAATATGAGATTGCAGACCTGCTATTAGTAATCTGTGAACTTTCATTAAAATCATCTGTAATACCTGAAGATTGGAGGATGGCGAACGTAACGCCAATTTTTAAAAAGGGTTCCAGCGGTGATCCGGGAAACCACAGACCGGTGAGCCTGACGTCAGTACCGGGAAAAATGGTAGAAACCATCATAAAGAACAAAATTGCTGAACATATTGATAGTCATGGCTTAATGGGAGACAGCCAACATGGCTTTAGACAAGGAAGATCTTGTCTTACTAATCTGTTGTTTTTTTTGAAGGTGTGAATAAACAGGTAAACAAAGGTGAGTCGGTTGATATAGTGTATTTGGACTTTCAGAAAGCCTTTGACAAGGTCCCTCATGAGAGACTTTTGGCAAAACTAAAGAGTCATGGGATAAGAGGCAGTGTACTATTGTGGATCAGGAACTGGTTAAAAGATAGAAAGCAGAGGGTAGGGCTAAATGGCCAATTTTCCCCAATGGAGAAAGGTGAATAGTGGTGTACCCCAGGGATCTGTGCTGGGTCCGCTGCTTTTTGACATATTCATAAATGACCTGGAAAGTGGAATAACGAGTGAGGTTATCAAATTTGCAGATGACACAAAACTATTTAAAGTTGTTAAAACCCAAGAGGATTGTGGAAAATTGCAAGAGGATCTTGATAAATTGGAAGACTGGGCATCAAAATGGCAGATGAAATTTAATGTGGAGAAGTGCAAAGTTATGCACCTAGGGAAGAACAACCCAAACTATGGTTACACGATGCAAGGTTCCACATTAGGAATCACCACCCAGGAAAAAGATTTAGGCGCCATTGTGGATAACATGTTAAAACCCTCCGCCCAGTGTGCAGTGGCAGCCAAGAGAGCAAATAGAATGCTAGGTATCATAAGGAAAGGAATGGAAAATAAAACAATGGATGTTATAATGCCTCTATCGTTCCATGGTGCGACCGCACCTTGAATATTGTGTGCAATTCTGGTCACCTTATCTTATTTTATTTTATTTATTTATTTTATTTATAGTTTCTTATATACCGCACTATTCAGCATCAGCGCGGTTTACATGTAACAAAAATGCTCAGTACAGTTAAACGCGTATGAGTTTTACAGGTAACAGGGCACAAAAACTTGGAAACTTAAAACTTAAAAAGGATATAGCGTTATTAGAAAAGGTTCAGAGAAGAGACACCAAAATGGTTAAGGGGATGGAAGGATACCCCTATGAAGAAAGGCTAAAAAGGTTAGGGGTCTTTAACCTGGAAAAGAGACGGCTGAGGGGAGATATGATAGAAGTCTATAAATTAATGAACGGAGTAGAATGGGTAAACGTAGCTCGATTTGTTTACGTTATCAGAATATAGAAAGACCAGGGGACATGCAATGAAGCTACAGGGTAAATAAACTATTTAAGACTAATAAAAGAAAATATTTTTTCACTCAACGTGTAATCAAACTCTGGAATTTGTTACCGGAGGATGTAGTAAAGACTGTTAGTGTAGCTGGGTTTAAAAAAGGTTTGGACAAGTTCCTGGAGGAAAGGTCCATAAACCATTATTAAGAATGGACCCAGGATATCAATGCTTGACCCAGTACAAGCTTTGTGGAACCTGTGTCTTTTGGGTAAACTGCTAGCTACGTATGACCTAGATTGGCCACTGTTGGAAACAGGATATTGGGCTTTGATGGACCTTGGCCTGACCCAGTATGGCATATCTTATGTTCTTATGATAGGAAGCTTCTGGAGTCCCTGGTTTGGGTAGTGGGAATTCAGACATTAGAATGCTAGTCTGGGAGATTCACTTCCTTTTTTCAGCTGAAGGCCTGGGACCTCTCTTTTTCCGATGACCTCATGTGGCTTCAGAAAGTGTGACCAGGGTGGCAAAATGTCACTTACCAACCCACATGACTGCTGTCTTGGTTCGGAGCATTCTAGACTGGACACAATATAGCAAACGTACTTTCACTTTATTTCAAATAGCCGTAAGGTCTCAGAACTCGGGCTGCCACTGATGTTTTAATATACCGTCTAGTGGACTAATTGCCACCATTACATCAACGACCTTTTTTATAATCACCCGGCTATTAATAGTAAAGTTTTCTTAAAATATAGTTGATTCAGTGCTGTACGTAGTTAGAATACTTAATAAGTGCGCCTGGCAGCGTCGGGATTGTACTACTTGCTGAACTCCTCTGCTCAAAGCTAAGCACTGTATTTATTTTATTTCAATGAAAATGATAACGAAATGAAAAGTATGTCGAATGGTCAACGTTAAGTATTCTAACTACGTACAGCACTGAATCAACTATATTTTAAGAAAACTTTACTATTAATAGCCGGGTGATTATAAAAAAGGTCGTTGATGTAATGGTGGCAATTAGTCCACTAGACGGTATATTAAAACATCAGTGGCAGCCCGAGTTCTGAGACCTTACGGCTATTTGAAATAAAGTGAAAGTACGTTTGCTATATTGTGTCCAGTCTAGGACAGATACCTTTATACTTTCTGGTTACATTGCAGAGTATTTGATTTACTTGACATATTAACTCTGACGTGAGTAGACCAATCTTGAAGATGGTTCGGAGCATGACGACTCCAACTGCAAGCTCTGCAGAACCATGATCCCAAAGGCCTTAAAGAGACACCATCAGCAGCAAGAGAAGCTCTTCCAGAAGTTCGATATCGCCCTAGAGTTTCCAGTGACACTACACTTCAGGGCCCCCTCTGATACCTTGGTGCCCCACGAAACCAGTGCCTCTTTGGAATCCCGCAACCGCGTTTCCTCTGAGCAGAAGTCCCCGGAGGTGGAGCACAAGAAGAAAAAAATCCTCAAAGACCACCTCGGAGGACGGATCTGGGAAGAAGGTGAAACCCCACCCCAGGTCTCGCTGTCCCAGGTGTGAGTCCAGAGAGTCCGGGCAGGAACAGCCCACCAAGATGCCCCACAAGGAATCGGCTCCCACCAACCGGCCTTAGGATGCCAGGCCTGAGGTCTCTGTGCCCGTGTTGAAGGCTGTGGAGCCAAGTGGCATGGAGATCAAAATGGCAGCCCTAGAGAACAGTATATCTGCCCTAGTGGCATTCATGTCTGGCTCGTCCAGTTCATCTGCCCAGACAACAGGACCCTTGACATCGAGGGCTTCCCCCAGTTGTCAAACCAGTCCTCAAGTGCCATTGGCTTCGAGAGAGCCCCAGGCCCTGGTCCCGTTCCTCAGGACACTGGTCCTTCCCAGCGAGCACCCTTGGCTCAGACCAACAATCCTCTGGAGGTCATGCACCTATGTAATTGTGCAGCGTTGGAATCATACTCTGACTTCGAGTCCGAATGGGAGACCGAGGACGAAGAGTTCTCGGACATGAGGCGCCACCGTGATGTGCCCTCAGACCTGTTTCCTCCCACTGATCCGATGCCATTTCCCCCCCTGAGTACGTGGTATTCCTCGATTTTTGTGAAGGATATGGCCAAGGCTCTTGCTATCGAGACAGAAATCGAGGAGGACCCGCAAACCGAGGAATTGGAGATCCTCCAATACGAGGCACCCCCAAAGGAAACCCTTTTGGTCCCGGTGCTCCCGATCCTTTACTGCCTTCTCTTACACATGTGGGAAATACTGGCGTCTGTACCAGTTGTTAGCAGGTGCTTCAATACCATGTACAGAGTATGCCGAAGCCAGGGATTCCAAAAGACCCAGCTTCCCCACGGCTTCATGGTTGTGGAGTTGGCCATGCGTAGGCTCAAGAGCCAGAAGACTCATTTGTCGGTGCACCCGACAGGGAGGCCCAAACCCTCCAATGCCCTCAGCCAGAAAGCCTTCCAGGGCTTGATACCAAATCAAGTCCTACCAGCTCTTCATCGGCATATACCTGAAGGAACTGTTGAAGGTGTTTGGGGGATTCTCAGCAAGCCTTGGTGGTGAACTCCTGCAGAATGCTCAAAGTTTCTGTTCCGAGCAGCATATGATGGCTTCAAGTCTTCGGCCAGGTTGGCTGCTGCCAGTATTGGGGCACGGTGCTAAGCATGGCACCAGTCATCCGACCTGGAGCAATGGGTACAGGACAAACGAATCGATGTCCCCTGAATAGGTAAAACCTATTTGGGAAGACCATGGCAGATAAAGCAGCGGAGACAGAGACAGAGTATGTCACGAGAACCAGACTCTCAAAGACCACCTTGTTGCAATACTGGAAGAAAACCCCAGGGAAAAAGCCCTTCTTCCCGAAGAAGAAAGGGGGCTTTGGTAGCGCTCCACACATCAAGTCCTTCTCGGCCCCTCAGTAGGACCGACAACAGAAGGGCCAGGGACTTTACACCTCAACCCCGCCAAGACTGCTGCTATATGGTTCTCCCTCTCTCTCTCCTCCTTCTATGGCACCCTCCCTTGCGCATACTCCTTTTCCCCTGGTCTCCTCCATCCATTACCTAGGTGTCACTCTGGACTCTTCTCTTTCCTTCCATGATCACCTCTCTTCAGCCATCCAACAGTCCTTTTGCTCCCTTTGTCAGATCCGTTCTGTTCTCCCATTTCTCTCATTTTCTTCTATGACCACTCTTCTCCTTTCTCTCATCGTGACCTGTGTCGACTATTGTAACAGTGCCAGTGCCCATTAAGTTTTGTTTTCAATATAAGGTTCTTACTCTGGTTCATCATGTCATCCACACTCATACCCTTCAATATTTGTCTGATCTCATTCACCTTCACACCTCCTCCCGCCCCCTCTGTCAGATTCATTCCACTTGCCTCTCTCTCCCCTCCCCTCACCCCTTCACTTGCTCATCTGGAATCCACCCGATCCTCTGCCTTCTTTTTCTTGGGTCCACTTCAATGAAATTCACTCCCATCAGACCTTCACCTCAAACTCTCCCCGCTTTAAGACAATGTTAAAAACCCACCTCTTCTCCCTTGCCTTTGACCTTCCCCCCTCTCTTTCCTAATTTCCTGTCTTGCTGCCCTTCCCCCCTCTAGTTTAGCGCTCTATTACTTCCTTTATCTGCTCTTCTCTTTCCTGTCCTTACAATGGCGTTCCATTTCCTTTTCCCTGTTTCTTGTAATAACTTGTTTTATATTGTAGACTGTTTTGACACCTCAAATTGGGAATGAGGGAATGTATCCAGTACCTGCTTGTAGTGATTGTAAACCACTCTGATGCCATTCAGCTTGGGCAGTATATCAAGAAATTGCATAAACATAAACATGGTCCAAGAAAACAAAAAGCCCTGAAGCCCCAGGCACCTGCTCAGGCCCAGCAGGGAAGGTTTTGACTGCCTGGTGTGACCTCTGCTCCCCCAGGAGGTCCTCTGCTGCCCACAGAGGGCACCTAGCCCTGCTGCCCACAGGTGGACAGCCATCACCACCGATACTTTGGTGTTACAAGTGGTTAAGGAGGATTACCTCCTCCACCTACATTGGCAACCACCATCGTATTTCCAAGGAGAACCCACAAGGCCCTTCTCCACCAAACCCTGCTCCTCACCGAGCTAGCAGTACTACTCTGGGACAAAGCAGTGGAGCCAGTGCCAAAACATCTCTGTAGCACTGGCTTCTTCTCCAGGTATGTCCTCGTCACCAAGAAGACTGGGGGCCTTAGGCCCATCCTGAACCTGCAAGAGCTCAACATGTTTCTGGTTAGGGAGAAGTTCAAGATGCTCTCCCTTGGAACACTACTGCCATTCCTCCAGCTGGTAGAGTGGCTTTGTTCCTTAGACCTAAAGGATGCCTACACTCACATCCTAATTCATCCCAGCCACAGAAAATACCTTGGGTTTGTGGTGGGAGGACAGCACTACCAATATAGGGTGCTGCCCTTTGGTCTGGCCTCATCACAAAGTGCCTCGCAGTGGTCACAGCCCACCTCAAGCATCAAGGGGACTTTGTCTTCCCTTATTTGGATGACATGGCTCATAAAGGGGGGACACAGGTACAGATGCACAATGTGCCACGGGACGCACCATAAACACCCTGCAGCACCTGGAGTTTGTCATAAACTACCCCAAGTCCACCTTCACTCCGGCTCAGTTCCTAGAGTTCATAGGGGCGCAGCTGGACACCCTTCAGACAAAAGCCTTCCTCCCTCAGGAGAGGTCAGAGTGCCTCAGGGAATTAGTCACAGAGGTTCAGTGGCGTAGGACACTACCTGCCCGGCTTCTCTACCTGCTGGGACTCATGGCCTCCACGGTCCACGTGACCCCAAATACCTGCCTGCTCATGAAAGCAGCCCAGTAGTGCCTTTGCTCTCAGTGGACCCAAACCACAGGCAGACTCGAGGACAGAGTGCTTGTGACCCGCCAGTTGGCAGGCTCCCTCAGAGGGTGGCAGAACCCATGTCACCTTCAGGCTGGGATGCCCTTCCAGGCACCCCCCCCCCAGAAGGTCCTCACCACAGACGCCTCTCTAATGGGCTGGGGAGCATATTATGAGAGCCTCCAGACATAAGGCTGCTGGTCCCAGAGAGAATCCGAGATGCAGATCAACCGGCTGGAATTCAGGACGATATTCCTCCGAGCCTTCCGTCACCACCTACAGCACCATGCAGTGCTGATCCAGACTGACAATCAGGTTGCGATGTTCTCCGTGAACAAATGGGGGGGTCAGGGTCATACCCCCTCTGCCAGGCGGCAATAGCCCTCTGCTTCTATGCTACACGCAGAGGGATGCTCCTAAGGGTGGTCTACCTCCCAGGCCAGGACAATGCCTTGGTGGACGAACTGAACAGAGTCCTCCAGCCGCACGAGTGTGCCTTGACCCAGCAGTAGCCTTTCGGCTGTTCACCAGCCCAGACACCATGAAATTGCCCCGTTTCTTCTCCCGCCAACCGCACCCATCTCGGGTAGCAACAGATGCATTCCTCATCCTGTACGAAAGGCCTCCTGGACATCTTCCCTCCAGTGCTGCTGATAGCCAAGGCTCAGTGCGACAGAGCATCACTAGTACTGATAGCCCCTCAATGGCTCAGACAGCTCTGGTTCTCGCTGTTCCTTTCTCTATCGGCAGTACTGCCGATTCCCCTGGGTTGAGCACCAGGGCTACTCTCACAGGAGCAGGGCTCTCTCCTGCACCCCAACATTGTGGTCTTTTTCTGTCATCATATTTCTATGTTTCTATTCTAAAGGTAAAAAGGGGACTGTATAGTTGTTGATATGGAAGGACAGACTAGATAGGCCATGTGGTCTTTTTCTGTCATCATATTTCTGTTTCTATGTTTCTTAACCTAGAGTCCCCCTCGTTCATGATTTGGCTGCTGAAAGGGTAGCATTAGTCCCCCCTCAATCTCCCATGAGATGTGGAAAGCTTCTCCTAGCCTCTCGTAAGGCCTCCACAAGAAGAGCATATGCCTTCAAGTGATGCCGTTTCTCAGTGTGGTGCACAGAAAAGTGGACGAACCCGTTCTCCTGTTCAGTGCATGTGATACTCAAATACCTGCTCCACCTATCGCAGGCAGGACTGAAGTCCAACTCGGTCAGCATACACCTGAGTACCATCGCAGTGCATCACCACTCCATCGAGGGGAAATCCCTCTTGGCTCAGCCCTTTGATTCTCAGTTTCTGTGGGGCCTCGTGTTATCCAAATCCCCTGTTCCATTGGTGAAGTGGGACCTTAATGTGGTGCTCTTGCAGCCCACTAAGCCTCCATTTGAGCGTCTGGCCCCCTGCCTCCTATGGTACTTCTTCTGGAAGGTCGCCTTCCTGGTAGCACTCGCATCAGCTCACAGAGTCAGCAAGCTCCAGGCTCTGATGGCAGAGCCCCCTTACACAAGATTCTACAGGAACAGGGTGGTGCTCTGCGCACACTCCAAGTTTCTGCCGTAGGTGGTATCCACATTCCACCTCAATCAGGAGGTGGTGTTCCCCACCTTCTTTCCCAGGGTAGAGACCATTCTCCATACTCTGGATTGAAGAGAGTCCTGTCCTTCTACCTGCAATGGACTCGGGCCACTGCAAAGCACAACAGCTTTTCATATCCTATGTCCCCAGCCATCTGAGGCTCCCAGTAATTAAGCAAACTCTGTCCACTTGGGTGCCAGACTGCATTAACCTTGCCTACGAGCAAGCGGGGATCTCACTGGACCAGAGGGTCATGGTGCACTGTGTCAGGGCCATGGATACTTCCGTGGCCAATCTGCATTCCGTTCCCATAACGGAAATCTGCTGGGCCGCCACCTTGTCTTTGGTCCATACTGAAAGATGTACTCTGCACCTCCCCCTCACCTACAACGAGGCAGGGCTCTTGGGTATAACAGAAATCCGCATACAATAACAATGAGAAGGTTAATTTGTAAATCAGTAAAGAACACACAACACACTTGTATTATAAACACAGGACCAAAGCACTTTGGGAGAGCAAGTTAGGCGTCTGCCTATGTTTACTCTGAAATCAAAGCTTTAGGCCTCTTTATTTATAGGCAAAGATTCCATTACACAGCATAATTTCACTTTATTCTACGTCTCACATCATGTATATTCATAACATACATATTCTATTCTACGTCTAGTGTTACGTATATTCATAATATACTTTTCTATAGGCATGCACGTCATGGACAATCATGAAAAGACATACATATATTCTCAGACATGACTATGTAGGCCTTAATTCTAATTAATCCTAACACTGACAATTTAATATCTCTGACCAGAGACAGCGGGACTGCAAAGCTGGGTAAACAACTTGCCTTTTACTTATCTTTCTAATAACATAGGCTAATGTTTGTTATCTCAACCTTTTACCCAGTTTCTTCTACAGAGTTGTTCAAGGATGGTATTAAAGAGAGAGCTACAAATGATATTAACTCTTTCTTAGGGCTTATGCCTGACTGTGTATTCAACCTGGTACACTAAAGCTTACTTTCAGTCCTTCCTCTGATTCTGTAAAGAATCATTTCACAGATAAGGAAACTCAGACAACGGTATTAAAAATGGATCATAGCTAGCTTCTGGGTCAATCTGCAACATCATTTTAGGGGTCAGTGTCTCCACTGATTTCTTACAGCAAGCTGATATTACACAAAGAATTAATGCTCCTAAAATGATAATCCCTAATAAGCCAAATAATGAAGCTAATAGGCCTTGCAGGGGCGTAGATAATAAACTCCAGAAAGAAGAAACAGAATCAAAAAAAATCAGAAAAAGAACTTACATAACTACTACCCTATCCAGCAAACCTTTCACTACGTTTCCTTCATCATCAAGCATACTGCAACAGAAATTAGGCCACATACGCCATTTTCCTTCGCTAGTAGGTAGTCTAAAGCCATGCGATTCTGAGCTGCATAAGTGGACACCCTGTCTACTTCACCTTGCAGCACACTAATAGCCTCTGTGAGATCCAGGGCTGTAAGTTCAACAACTGCCTGTAATCGCATAATCTGGGTACCATATTCTCTAGTGGGTGCTATGGCTCCAAAGGTTGAGAGCCAAACAGTACCTGTAAATGCATCTATCTGAGATTTAGTTAAAGGACTTGTAGAATTTACCAACTGTTGTGCTGCTATTATGGCTTCATCCTGAGGGGAAACATCCCTTTTTCTTCTTAAGGAATTATTCAAGGTTGACAAAGTAACATTTTGGTAAGGTATAAACCGCCACGGGGTATCTAACTGAGCAACATAGCAAGTACCTGACCAACCTCTGGGAAGTTCTGTATATGCAAGATTACCACACACAAAATAGTCTCCCTTTAAAGCCACTAATCCAGTTACGGGGACAGACTAGATTCTGCGTACAGTTATTCAAAGCCCACTGAGTAATGTTCATTTCCTTAATTCCTACAGATAGATTACGTTCCCAGGGATGGTAATATCCTAATAAGGGGCAACTCCAGTTAGGTATGTCTCGGACTGAGTTATTCAAAAGGTAGCCAGATCTATTATACTGTAACAAGTCATAATCATGCACCTGATTCCCTTGAACTTGCGTTAATTGTACTACAGAAATATAAGTTTTCTGTACATGGGATTTCTTATACCAGATGGAAGAATTATGTAGCATTATTATTTTACAAACGTTCCATGGGGTGTCCCCTACCTTTTTTCCCTGTACCTTGAGCCATAAAACATATTGGAGGGGACTTTAAAGGCATAGAACTAACTACTCTAGGTTCTGTGTTTGTATGAGACCATCGTACAGTAGTTAGATTAAAAGCTGTATCATGAAACTCCTCAAAGGCTTTGGGCCTAACTTGTGGTAGAACCCATGTTGAGTAGCTGTCGCAGTTGGAAGGCAAACTGCACAACGTGATAGATTAAAATATTTTGTAAGTGAGTGTAAATGTGACTCAAAAATATTTGGATATCCCTCATAACTTTCCCAAGATTCTAAATGCAGCACTGCTTCATTAACAATAATATGCCACAGCACAACTAAGACCAAATACTAAAACGTTCTTAGCAGACCTCTAAACATCTGAAACTATAATTACTCCAAAAATAAATGTGCTAAGACAAAAATAAAAATACACCTACTCTTCTTAATATGATGAAGATATATAGTATAGCTATAACTACCCCTTAATTCTCAATTACGTCATGAAGTAGAGGTTAAGTACCCAAAGGTCATTGCATCTATATCAGTAAAATACTAATTCAAACTAACTATATCCACCTAATCAGTAGTGTAAATGCTGGACAAAGGTTTTTTTTTCATAATAAGTTCATTCAAAAAGCACTTAATCACAATAGTCTCTTCTTCTTTTCTGTAATATCACTGATGTCCACTGAGTCTCTGCGTTGCAATCTCTTGATTCACTGATGCAGGGAACCACCTTCTGGAGCCTGTGAAGGAGCCTTCTTACACTGTGTAAGATGTATCCAACGAGAATGTCCTTCCACTTTACAAGCCGAGTATCCCACCAGGAGCACATGAAATGGACCTAGGAACTTGGGAACCAGAAGCGTCTTTGGATGCAAATTCTTAATCAGGACCCAGTCTGGTGACTTCACTTCTGGATATGATGATTCTGATGATTCTGGATATGCTGATTCTGTCATCTCGTTGAGGATTCACTTGCAATAAAAGGGAAACAGACAGGACTGAGTGCAACCGTGAGCAATAAGTCAAAATATCGCTGCGCAACAATTGGGGATCTGGGATAACTGCCAAGTAATGTGGAGAAGTAGCTGGACGTCCAGCAACTATTTCATATGGTGTCAGGCTGGGGAAATTACACACTGCCATAAGGGCAAAGGGAGGGCTTCCGTCCAATCTGTAGCCCAATCCTGTGTCATAGTGCGCAAGTGACCTTTGATTGTCCTATTCATCCGCTCCACCTGGCCAGAGCTTTGCAGATGATAAGGAGTATGCAGTTGTCTCTTAATACCAAACCAAATTTTCAATATCCTCCCAGACACTCGCAATAATGGCGGGACCCAGACAAGAAAGAACAAAAGGAACACCCCAAACAGGAATAAACTGGTAATGGATAAGCTTCTACCCATTCGGACAAATACCACCTCCTTCCTCTGGCACAGGGCAGCTCTGCAAAACAGGCTGCAAAATCAAAAAGAGTTCGGAAGGCAGAAATCTGAATAACTGACCCTAAGCTGACCCAACAGTGCCAGTCTTGAAACAGTGCAGACAAACTGTGCCAAAGAAAAAAATAACAGAAGTTCAGGTGACACCGGAGAACCAAAAAGACATAATTCATAGCCACAGCGGCAAAGCTTATAATGCAGGAACAGGGCAAGTAGAAACAAAAGACTGTCAGGACAAATAAGCAGATGATCCTTTTTCCATCAGCCCTGAGCATCACAGGAAGCACCCCACGAAGTCAGAGTCTGGGTTTTCAAAGGAAGTATCTTGCTATTGCTGCAAGAAAGATAAAAGGGAAAACAAAGTCATATTAAACGGTGTTAAATACAGCACTGTCAGGAACAACGATGCTTGAAGAATAGCTCGCTGTGCTTTGTGGTCTGCAAAATTTGACACAAAATCTTCAGCAGAAGAATGTCCTTTGCATTTTAAACTGCATTCCACAAAACCGTAGTGACTGCATTGCCTACACGAAGTGTGCCCTTGTCATCTCTAAAAGCAGAACTATCCACAAACAAAGGTATAATCCGGGGCAGGTTGAGGTACAGTTTGGAAACAATTATGAGACCCATCTTCCTCCACAAGTGTTAAAAGGTTGCATAATGATGTAGTACAAACTGAAACATGAAGCGAAGAAATTATTAATTCCAGAGTCAATAAAACGTGTGGAGGACAAAAGGCTGAGTCCTGGTTAAGTGGAACAAAAGGGCGCTGTAGAACCAGAAAATCAGTAAATTTCAATTGCAAAAGGCCACTGCTACTAAACTATGTAGACATAGTGGGAGTCCCAAAGTCACTGCATCAAATCGCTTTGAGAAATATCCCACCGGCTTGCAACCAGTTGGGAAAGCTTGTAAAAGCACACAGGTAGCAGAGGAATCAGAAATAGCCACATACAATTTGAATGGTAAAGAATAATCATTTCCCAGTGCAAATTTTTTTTTTACATTTAAAACAAACCTCCCACTGTGATAATGTGGGTACAATAAGGCCTTCAGATCCTTCTTTCCCAATAAGAGCATAAAGTGGAGCAGTAAGATCTTGAGAAATTCGCTAGCTATTATTTACAGAAAATTAATAAACTCAGGAAGCTACACAATAATACTGGTGTCGCTGGAAAAAGGCAATGACAGAATAGGTTTTAATCTAGCAGAGGTAATTGCACGACCAGATGGTGTTAAATCAACACCCAGGAAAGTAACACTTTGAGATACAAATTGCAGTTTAGACAGATTAACCTTCAAACCTAAATTAGTAACATGAGCTAATAGAGACAAACTCATAACATGGTGAACATAAAAGCAAATCATCCACATATTGAACTAAAGAGGAATGGTCGAGTCTTACATCAAATAATGCAGTTCTTAGGGCCTGCGAGAAATAAGCAGGACTATCAGTGTACCCCTGACACAAAGTGGTCCAAGTATATTGCTTATTGTCAAAATAGAAGGCAAATAAATTGGCTGTCTTTGCTAATTTTCACTGAAAAATAAGCAGAACTGAAATCCACAACAGAAAACCAGGTAGTCCCTGAAGGTATCTGCGTCCAGATATCATGTGGATTAGGTACCAAGGGAAAAATTGGCAAAATCACATTATTTACTGCTCGCAGGTCTTGTACAAATCTATAAGTCTTACCGTCAGCCTTCAGCACAGGAAGGATTGGAGTATTGCATGGTGAAGTTGTAGGATAAATGACACCTTGTTTCTGGAGATCTTCAATCACAGGACGAATTCCTTCAATGGCAACTGCTGGCAGTGGATACTGCTTGAGTCTAGGAAGCTGAACTCCAGGTTTCATGGTGATTTTCACAGGAGGAATTGAAAGGCACCCGACATTAGATCCTGGCACTGCCCACAAAGTAGAAGGAAGGTCTTCAAGCGCCGGATGAACAACACTGGCATCTGCAGGGGACAGCACTTCAGAGAGAGGGTACAGCTGGAAAGAGAACTTGCCCCCCATCCAGGATAGAGTAGCATGATGTGACACCAAAAATCCCGACCTAGAAGATTCACTGGCAAAGTGTCTCCCACAAGAAAAGTAGTTGGATATACAATCTCTCCAATCTGCAAAGGTAAATATTCAAGTCTACGATGAGGAATTACCTTTCCCTCAATGCCTTCACAATGTACTATCGGTGCTTGTGCTAACTGAGCATGATAGATAGCAGGCAAATCCTGTAAACGCAGTGCTGATGTTGTAGCTCCAGTATCAATAACAAATTTCAAATTAGAACCTCCCAGTTTAGCTTCTAACTCACCCTGAGGAGTTAGTCAAATTCAGGAATAGTCATGCATCCCATGTATCACCTCCACAATCTTCAGGGTTAGAGAAGCACTGATATACTGGAGCGAACTCAGCTTGTACTGGAGGGGGAGGGGGGAAATCACCTCTCTGGCCATCAGGATTCCGATTCTGGGGGCAGTCTCGCTGCAAATGTCCAGCCACTCCACAAGTGTAACAAGTACGTAGCTCTCCTGTCCACGCCCTCGCTGAGAATTCACATAACCTCCTCTAGCTCTGAATCTACCCCTCCCCCTTCCCATGGGAGATTGCATGGAAGCAATCTGCAAATTAAGCAACTTTGCTTTTTTTACATCTAATCTGGTTTGTTGTTCTTGTTGTTCCTTGAGGAACTTCAATTCGCTGTATCGAGCCCCTTCCAAAATTGCATCCACTGTTCTAGCTGGCCAATCTATTATTGAAGTTTCTAAAATTTCTGTTAATCTCCAGGAACAAGCAGGAATGAGTCTTCACATATGGGTACGTCGGTACCGACGGAGTCTGCGCGGGAACGCTTCCCAGCGTCCAATCAAAGAGCTTTTGGAAGCATCCCACCACGCCTGCGTGCTGCCTTCCCGCCTTTCCCAACTGCCTCTCCTCAGTTTTCGTTTTCCACGGAGCCGGCAGGACGTCCTCCTGTCACCGCAGAAAATTCTTGTTTTATTTCTTTAGTTTTTTTGTGGTCGCGGCTATCTTGCCCGACGCCACCGGTACCGCCGGTGTTTTCTTTTCTTTTCTTGTAAAATCTTCCTTTTCAATGAATATATTTTCTTCATATTGTCCCACGGTTTCTTAGGCCTTTTAGGCCTCTTCTTTTTCCTCCATGGAACCGCCAGCCACTTTCTCCAAGAAATGTTCAAACTGTGGTGGTACAACTTTATTTTTAGACCCTCGAAGTCGGTGTCTAACCTGCTTGGGTCCTGGCAACAGTTTGGTGAGAAGAGGTCTTCAATATCGAGGTTCCCTCGATACACGGTTTCCCTCCAACTTCGGGGCACCGTCCCCTTCTACACAGGATCAGGTAACCCACAAACAGTCTTTTAAGACTAGCCAGCCGTTGAGTGGTAGGTCTCATGCACAGCATGTAGACGGCTCTGGCCTTGCCCTCGAGGGCCTACTGGCTTCAAAACCCCGGCAGGAGTCTTCGGTCTCCAAAGCCTTTCAGGTTGTTCCTGGGGTTCACCCCTCACAGAACATACCTGAGCTGTGTCCGGTGGTGGCATCCGCTTCAAGCGGTACCGATACCCCGGCATCGGCACTGGTGTTGGATGAAACACTCCTCACCAGGGATGGTCATCTGGCGTCCTAGGTGCCTTCGGGACCGGTGGATACTCTCCAGACTGACGTTCCATTATCGGTACCAGCACCGATACTACCACCGACGTCGGTACCCTCCAGACGTGCATCGATAGCCTCGCTTCCTTCGATGCCGAGTCTGGAATCGATCTCCAGTCTGGAGGACTGGGTACCGACTCGCCTTGGTACCGGCTCTCGGCGGTACCGAAGGCTCGGTTCCAATGATTCGGATCCGTAACTCTCGGTTCCCCCGAGGCCGATTGAGTTGCCACTGGTTGACCTTCATTCACCGGTATCAGACACTGTACCGAAGTTGGTACCGATGTCCTCATTACCCTTACGGTCGGTGCCTTCCATGCTTCGCTTATCAGGCTCTCTGCCCTCGATGCCGAGTTTGGAATCGATCTCTAGTCTGGAAGACTGGGTACCAATACGCTTTGGTACCGACACCGATCGATCGCGGTGGCTCGGTACCGAGGATAGCGGCCGGAGGTTTTCGGTTACCTCGGTACCGATTGAACTGTCACCGATGACTGCTCCGATGTGTCTGTCGGGCTCGACTCCGACATCGGTACCGGTATTGGCATCGGTACCGGTATCCACAGTAGCATCGTGGCCAGCTCCTGCCATGCTTTTTTCAACAGGATTGCTCCCTTCTATGCCAAGCTTGGAGTCGATACCTGGCATGGACAATGTGGTAATGACGGTCGCTGCTCCTGACAGCCAGTACCGGCGACCATCCCTTAAGCATTCCACACTGCACTGTGCAGGATCTTCTATTCCTATATATTTGGATAGCTCTGTCGGTGCTCAGGCTAGTTCTTCAGATCTAACCTGTCCAAGGGAGATTCTTGTTGGGGATCCCTCTTTTCAGAGTTTCCTCCTGGATATAGCAAGATCTCTTGCCATTCCTATCCCAGGACATGATCCTGCACAAGGCTCCCTTTCTACCAAAGCAAAGGAGAACATAATGCTTCCTTTGCATCATTCCTTGCAGGATCTCCTTCTAGGAATGTGGGAAACACCTTTAAGGGTACCCCCACCTTCCAGAGCAACTGATCTCTTATATCAGGTGCCCCCTCTCCAGGGTTTCAAAAGACTCAACTTCCTCATCATTCCATAGTAGTGGAATCAGCAGTGAGGCGGGTAAAGAGTAAGAAAAAGCACTCTTCTTATCCGCCAGGTCATGAGTCTAAGACACTAGATGCCTTTGGACGTCAAACCTTCCAGACATCTATGCTTTCTGCAAGAATTCTCTCATATATTTTTATATGAGTCTATCTCTTGAGGAGGTCGCAAAGCAATTACATCTTTTGACTCCTTTCCTTCCAGATTCCAAGAGTGCAGACTATTCCTCACTGCTTACGCATATCCAGAATATCTCTTGGTTTCTTTCTCGTGATTCCCTAGACTCTTTTGAGTCTGTTAGCAGGACTTCTGCTATAGCTATAGGGGCACGACGTAGAGCCTGGCTCCAAGCTTCAGACTTGGACAAATGGGCACAACAAAGACTGGGACATACTCCTTGCACTGGAGAAAATCTCTTCAACAAGGAGTCTTTACGTCAGGTTACTCGGTTGTCCACTGAATTACCTGTTCCTAGGGGTTGTTCTACACCTTCTTCTTTCCCAGTAGGTAGGAAATGTCCTACCAAACTTTCTTCCCACAGGAGAAGAAGGTTTTATTCATCACTTGCCCATCATACAGATGTTCCCAAACAGGGGAGGCATCGTCCTGGTCTGAAGAATCCAACCTCTCACCAGGCTCAGCAAACCCAGCAAACGCAGGGTTTCTGATCAATCATCATCAGATGCTTGTGACTCTTGGGGTTTAGAATCTGCAGTTTGCTTCTTCTCAATAGAGGCAATCCACCGCTTCATTCTAACCCTTAGACATGGATCTCTTTCCAAAAGACCTCCATTTTTTTCTATATTTCTATGAGCTGTCAGGATGTTCATGCCTATAGGTCACATGTTTCTCCTCTTCTTCCTGCTAGGGAAAGAGGTCTAACCACTATCAAATGATAGTTTCCTGTGCCAGCATGTATTTTTTCCTTTCTATAGACTTACTACTTGGTAAGTCTTCTTCAGCTCCATTCTCTTCACCCTCTTACCAAGCTTTTTCCTCTGTAAGAGCGGAATTACTTCACTGGATGGCTTTTTCTTCAGCCTCTCTAGTTTTGTCACTTTCCAGTGCGGAGTTTTCCTCTCTGAGTTAACTCCTCTGTTTCAATCTTGCTTTGGGGCAGCTTATCAGACATGTCCAGAGTTTTCTACTCCTGTCTGTTCTTTCTGTTTTTAAACAGTAAGATTCTTTCTGCTGTCTTGCTAGCAGCTGCCTATGCAGGAGCCTTAATGTTTGGACCACTGGTTCTTGTCCACAAACAACCAGATTTGTCCTCCACTAACATTCTTTCTAGTCTTAGTAGTGGCTCCAAGTCAGTGCTTTCATCTGTCTTGGAGATTATCTCACTACAAGCTTTCTGGATTGTCTTCTATTTCTGCCATCTCCATTCTCCTGGGTTTGGCAGCATAGTTGGCAGAGATACTGGCTCTTCAGCAGCCAGTTCTATCTCCTCATTCTCCTGCATCATGCTCTCTGCAATTCTACAGAGAAGCTTTCCACTATGGGCCCTTGCTAGAGAGCATGGGGTTTTTTTCTCCAACAGCTATCCTAGATGGTTGGAAAAGGCTTTTCAGTCATGTCTCCCATGACTAGAAGGGTTCTCCCTTCTCTTACTATCTCCTTTTTGATATAAAGGACATAGGCCTTCTCTTACGTGAAAGCTTAAGGAGTTGCCAATTCCCTGCTTTGGTCCATAGTATTCCCAATCGGGGATATGCTCTTTCTCCTTGCAGCTCGTCCTCATGGTAAGAACGCATGATACTTTTTGCCCTTAAGCAGGTCAACATGGTATCTCATCTCTATGCGTCTTCTGTCCACTTACCATGCTAGAGTTCTGGAAGACTCGGGACTTGCTGGCTGCAGACTGATATTATCCTCTGTTTTTCACGTAACCGTCCTGGTTATTTCACTAGCTAGCATCCTTGCAGATCTTAACCAGGAGGAATAGATTCTCTATATATCTTCTCAAGTAGATTCCACCTCCTTGTTATTAGATGAATCTTTCCTCTCCACATATCCTATGTGAATACCGTGCTGTAGGCATATCTGTCTGTTTAATTGCAGACACCCATATATAGGCCTACATATTCATATCTATCTTTTGTGTGTATTTTATGCCCTTCCATATCTCACTATAGATATATTCTTATATGTCTATCTATATATCTATATCTATATATATATATATCTGTTGAGATATTTTATTATAGATAGATATGTATCCACATACTTATCTATCTGACTGTCTATGCTCATATAGCTATATGATTCCGACAGATGGGCTTTACCCATACCTATGCTATCCAGGTTTGGGGTTCTACACACACAACCACTCCTGTGGTAGTCAACAACTTTTATACCATAACCTTAGGGTTTAGATACCTCTGAAGCTCTCCATGCTCCAATATCTCTCCTAGCTCACCCCATTTAGGAGAGACATTGCGGATCTTCAGTTAATCACAGGCTTTAACGCCTCAGGCATTTGTCCTCTCTTTTTGGGATACAAGGGGTTCCCATACCCTTTCTCCCCACAAGGACTGTGCCTGTTTGTCCAAATCGGTTAGCCTTTCTCTTTTTGCTCCTAAGAGTGAGCCACTCTGCTGCCAAAAGAGTTCGGCTTTTGTCATAAAGCCTTCCGCTGAAGGCCCACCGTTTTTGTACTACCCCAGTTTTTTTACTGGGGTTACCTGTTACCTTTCAGGATTCTGACCTCCACTGTTTTTTCCTACAGTGAGGTCCTCTTCGAGGTTCCTCTACTGGGTTCCCCAGTAGATCCCATGAACCTCCATACTTCTGTGAAATCCTGTTAGGGGAGGTCCATATTGCAATATTTCATTTCAATATCATTGATGACAATTATCATCCACACATGGACTTCTTGTCTGCAGTCCTATGCTAGGTTAAGCTATTTTCCACAGCACCTTTCTCTTTCAACTCCTACCCTCCATCCTCAGGATGCCTTGTGTTATTAGGTATAGCATGTTCCAATCTATGACATGCTGGGACTCCAGGCATCTTAGCTTGGGAGTCCCCATATGTGAAGACTCATTCCTGCTTGTTCCTGGAGATAGCACAGTTACTTACCTGTAACAGGTGATCTCTGGGAACAGCAGGAATAAGTCTTCACAACCCACCCACCTCCCCAGGAGTTGTATCTCTATCTATCTTTCCTTTCCTCTCTCTCTCTTTGTCTCAGCTTTAAAACTTAACTGAGGAGAGGCAGTTGGGAAAGGCGGGAAGGCAGCACGCAGGCGTGGTGGGATGCTTCCAAAAGCTCTTTGATTGGACGCTGGGAAGCGTTCCCGCGCAGACTCCGTCGGTACCGACGTACCCATATGTGAAGACTTATTCCTGCTGTTCCCAGAGATCACCTGTTACAGGTAAGTAACTGTGCTTTCTTGGAATCAATCTATTTACAAAAATATTAGTAAATCCTGAAGGTGTGTCTTCTCCCTCACCAGAATAGTCTTTAAAAGCTAGCATACACCTAGTGTGAAAATCTGTAACTTTTTCACCCCTATCCTGCCTTAGAGATGTTAATCTCGACCAGTCCTTTACAGGTTTATATACTACCTTTATAGATTCTAACAATTTTTCTCTACATAAAACAAAATTATCTCTTTGTGTTTTTTCTTGAAAATCTGTTACAGGGTCTGTCAGTGGCCTTTGCCAGTTGTCATCCCTAATTGGATGAGTAACCTTATGAAAATCAGCTGGATTAAAAAAAACAGATCTGAGCAAATTATCTAGATCTGCCCAAGTAGGATTATAAGTGTTGTACTTGTAATAAGAATCTTAGAAGTAGCAATAGGTCATAGAGTTTTTGTTGCAAAAAAAAAAAATTAGCATTCTCGGGAAATAAATTACCTATGCCTGGAGTTCAGGATAGCAGTAATGATTTGAAATTCAAAGCAGAATTTATAGGTCTTTATTGTGTACTTCTCATTTGTGTGTACTTTTCAAAATAATTAAGTGTTTCTGATCAATTATATTATGATTTAGGCTCTATTCAGGATGTTCTATTCAGCCTAATTTATGTTCTTGCCACTGTTAAACTGAAGCTGCTGTGGGAAATGATATTGTGACTACTTAAAGAAGTGTTTGATTTGACAAAAACTTTTCCGAATTACAGGGATAACCCTGGTAGATTTGTGTCTTTATGGTCTCAAATAATTAACAGTTTTCGTTTCTTGATTCAAACATGCTCTCAATTCTTTGAGCTGGGAGACATTCCAAATATCCAAAATACACAATTCTAACTTCTGTTTCTTTATAAATATTTTCTTTTTCTTTTAGCTCTGCTACACGAGTGACCCGCACTTGCTGAGCTGGTCAATAGGTACATTTCTTAACACAAACAACTTTTGTTCCAAAACATAAACATTCCTAATGTTTTCATCATGTACCATCTGTTCCCACCATGTAAGCACATTTGCACGGTTTACCTTTAACCGCTAACTCATATCTCAGGCAATGGACCTTATCTACAGAGAAAGTTCCCTCCAAAGGAAACTGCAAATTCACATTACCTTTTGTCACTGAATCCCTATGTGCTACGGAATTGATGGCTACCTATGCTTCTCACACATACAATAGAAGCATACAATAAGGGCTACCTTTTCTAAACACTAAAGCCCTAGCTCTGTCATGCCATTCACGCATCTGAGACAGAGCCTGTCTATTTAACAGATTACCCATCACTGGTAATTTTCATAATACTCACAAATCTTCAGGCACCTTCAGCCCTTGCCTTGAATGCAGAAATCTGTATCCGGCACGACAACTGAAAGATGTACTCTGCACCTCCCCCTCACCTACAACGAGGTGGTCACATCGGCCTGCCATGTCAGTGTACTCCAGACTCTGGTGGCACATTCACTGTACACTAAATTCCACCAGAATTGGGTGGTCTTGCGGATGCAATCATGCTTTCTGCTGAAGGTAGTCTCAGAATTCCACCTCAACCAGAAGATTGTCTTGCTGGCTTTCTTCCCAAAGCCTCATACCAACTGGAGAGAGGCAGCATTGCATATGCTGGACTGTAAATGTGCCTTAGCCGCCTACATCGAGCGTACCAAGGCCCTCTGGCGGTTCACCCAGCTGTTCGTCTCTTTTGGCCCTAATAGTCTGGGTGACAGATGTCTCTAAATGTATGCTAATCTTGTGGTTGGCGGACTGCATCTCATTGGCATATTCCAACGCTGGCCTGAACCTGGAGGGTCATGTTACGGCTCATAACGTTTGGGCCATGGCCGCCTCTGTTGCTACTGTTGCTAACCTGCGCTTTGCATCCATGGAGGAAATCTGCAAAGCTGCGACCTGGTCTTTGGTCTACACCAGGGGTCGGCAACCCGTGGCTCCGGAGCCGCATGCGGCTCTTTCTCACCTTTGCCGCGGCTCCGGAGCACACTGCCCGCCCGGTGACAGGCAATAGTGTTCTAAAGATGTATTTAAACGTGGCGTTATGGGCTCCCTCCATGTCAGCTCCCTCCCTTCTTCTGCAGCCGCGGCTCCCTGCCTCTTAGGGAACCGCGGCTGTGCTTTTAAAATCATCTCGGAGCCCTTCCTGTCTTGACGGGCTCCGTGCAGCATTGTCCCGCCTCCAACTTTCGAGGCGGGACAATGCTGCACGGAGCCCGTCAAGACAGGAAGGGCTCCGAGATGATTTTAAAAGCACAGCCGCGGTTCCCTAAGAGGCAGGGAGCCGCGGCTGCAGAAGAAGGGAGGGAGCTGACATGGAGGGAGGGGGGCTGACATGGAGGGAGGGGGGCTGACATGGAGGGAGGGGGGGCTGACATGGAGGGAGGGAGCAGATATGGATGGATGGATGGAGGGAGGGGGGCTGACATGGAGGGAGGGAGGGGGCTGATATGGAGGGAGGGAGGGGGGCTGACATGGATGGATGGAGGGGGCTGACATGGAGGGATGGAGGGGCTGACATGGAGGGAGGGAGCTGATATGGATGGAGGGAGGGGGGCTGACATGGAGGGATGGAGGGGGCTGACATGGAGGGATGGAGGGGCTGACATGGAGGGAGGGGGGCTGACATGGAGGGAGGGAGCAGATATGGATGGATGGATGGAGGGAGGGGGGCTGACATGGAGGGAGGGAGCTGATATGGATGGAGGGAGGGGGGCTGACATGGAGGGATGGAGGGGGCTGACATGGAGGGATGGAGGGGGCTGACATGGAGGGAGGGAGCTGATATGGATGGAGGGAGGGGGGCTGACATGGAGGGATGGAGGGGGCTGACATGGAGGGAGGGAGCTGATATGGATGGAGGGAGGGAGCTGATATGGATGGAGGGAGGGGGCTGACATGGAGGGATGGAGGGGGCTGACATGGAGGGAGGGGGGCTGACATGGAGGGAGGGGGGCTGACATGGAGGGAGGGAGCAGATATGGATGGATGGAGGGAGGGGGGCTGACATGGAGGGAGGGAGCTGATATGGATGGAGTGAGGGGGGCTGACATGGAGGGATGGAGGGGCTGACATGGAGGGAGGGAGCTGATGATGGATGGATGGAGGGAGGGGGGCTGACATGGAGGGATGGAGCTGATATGGATGGAGGGAGGGAGCTGATATGGATGGAGGGAGGGGGGCTGACATGGAGGGATGGAGGGGGCTGACATGGAGGGATGGAGGGGGCTGACATGGAGGGATTGTGGAGTCGGGCTGACATGGAGGGAGGTAGCTGATATGGATGGAGGGTGGGAGGGGCTGACATGGAGGGATGGAGCACTGGTAATGGGGTTGAGGGGACTAGCACTGGAAATGAGCTGATTAGGGGAGGCTAGGACTGGTAATGAGCTGATGGGGGGTAGGACTGGTATTGGGCTGATTAGGGGAGGCTAGCACTGGTAATGGGGTTGAGGGGGGATTAGCACTGGAAGCGAGCTGATTGGGGGGCTTTGACTGGGCATGGGCTGATTGTGGGGAGGGGAGGATAGAGCTGCTGGCCCTGGAAGATAACTGGGGGCTAAGGCTACAAATGGGCTGATATGAGGGGATGGGAGAATGGAACTGGATCTGAGAGGGGCTGCCATGGTATTTGTACTAGAAGGGACTGGTCAGTGGGGAAGGAGGGGGACTGGAAGGAAATGGACACCAGTGGCAGTCATGGGAATGCAAGTTGACATTGGAAGGTACTGGGAGTGAGGACTGGAAAGGGGCTGATATTGGGGAGGGTTACTGGGACTGGAAATAGGCTGATGGAAAGAAGTGAAGAAAACGAAAGAAGAGATAAGAAATGGCAGATGGACCATAGACCACAGAAAGAGAGCTAAGAGAAGACAGGAAAGCAGAAGCCTCAGATCGGGACCAGCATGATCAAAGAATAAATTGGTCAGACAACAAAGGTAGAAAAAATAATTTTATTTCATATTAGTGATTTGACTACAAAATCATCATAATTTTGAAATCAAATATTGTTACTTGTTGTTGTGATATTTTCTGGCGTATTTTTTTTGGTGTGCGAAGGAAGAGGGGTAGTCTTATACGGCGAGTATAGGCCAAACACCTATATTTTAACAGGAAAAGTAGGGGGTCGTATATAGCATTAAGGTATGAAACAATATATGCAGTGTTAGATTTGTTTTAAATGTCGCAATGGTTTTGCGGCTCCCAGTTTTTTTTTTCCCTTCGGAAACGGGTCCAAGTGGCTCTTTATGTCTTAAAGGTTGCAGACCCCTGGTCTACACCTTCATAGCCCACTACTGTCTGGAGGGGGATTCCCGACGGGGCAGCAACTTTGGCCAGGCCGTGTTCCGGCACATCTTCAGGTCTTAGGTCCAACTCCTGCCCACCAGCCCTTCTGTCCATCCAGGCTACCTGCAAATGTTGATTGACCTCGGTGCTGCTGTACTCTGAGGAGGTTGAAGCTGTGGAGTCCCTAGAGGGACTACTTTGCTGTTCTTTCTTTTCAGTTTTTGTTGCCCCTTTTAGGCTTGGCCTCCTTGATCTTTCTGTAGACCGTAGCTTGGGAGTCCCATATGTGAGTGAGTACTTCTAGCTTGTCCACGAAGAACGTGTACTTACTCACCTATAGCAGGTGTTCTCAGTGGACAGCAGGAATAAGTTCTCACAGCCCTCTCTCCTCCCCGGGGAGTTGTTTCTTGGCTACTGCTTTGAAATTTGACTGGAGAAGATGACGACGCAGCAAGTGGGAAGGTAGGCACGCATGCATGGTGCAGTTCCCAAACGTTTCCAGAGGAACCTGAGGAGCATTCCGCGTGGGCTCAATCAGTGACATCACCCATATGTAAGGACTTATTCCTGTTGTCCACAGAGAACACCTGCTACAGGTAAGTAACTACCCTTTCTACACTGGTTTGAATATGCTACTTTGTGGCTTCATTGAATGTTCACTAGTTCTTGTATCTTTTGAAAGAGTAAACTATCAAATTGCATCTACCTGTTCCATTCCACTCAGGATTTATAGACCTCTATCATATCTCCCCTCTCTTAGGCAGTCACTGTTCTGTAAGCATGTGTTTAAGGACCATCGCACATACACATTCAAACAAAGTATGGGGTGCAGCTTGGGCTAAGCATAGTTGGAGCCTATATTTATATGTATTCATTTATAGAATATTATGACTTATGTGTTTTCACCCAGTCTAGGCATGTCCAGTTACTTTCTGATCTAGGACAGGCATAACTTCTGCAACTAGATTAAGTGCACAGTATGCTCCTATTTTATATTGCAAAGTACATGCGTACTTCACTTTATAATTTCACAAGGGAAATACTACCGACATATTCAGACCAAGACAATCCCAAATGTGACTAATGCGTATAGATTATTGTAGATAGTTATATAGTAGACATAGTTTACCTTTTTTATTCCCAAGTTCTAAACCCCTGTTACTTGTAAAATGCAATACAGTTATCTGTATGTATATGTTTGTTTCATGTAAACCGCGCTGATGACAATAGTGCGGTATATAAGAGATGTTAAATAAATAAATAAATAAATAAATAAAACAGGCCCCAAATATGTGCACTGCAACGTGCATAAACTGCATGGAAATTCATAAAAATATCCTCTTATTGTGTAATTTCACTTTAGTATGAAATTAGTTTAACACTAAAGGGCATCTAGCGCATCATAAAATCTCCAGGAACAAGCAGGAATGAGTCTTCACATATGGGTACGTCGGTACCGAAGGAGCCCGTGCGGGAACGCTCCCCAGCGTCCAAAAAGAAAGCCTTTGGGAGCATCCCACATGCATGCGCGCTGCCTTCCCGCCCATTCACTTCCCTCTCATCAGTTTTCCGTTTTCCGCGGAGCCGGCAGGACGTATTCCTGTCACCGCAGAAAATTCTTCTTTTTATTCTTGTTTTTTGTGGTCGCGTCTGCCTTCCCTCGACGCCACCGGTACCGCCGGTGCTTTTCTTTCTTTTACTAAAAAAATGTTCTTTTCTCTAGGAATTTTTCCTGTTTAGTGTCTGACGGTTTCTAGGCCATTAGGCCTCTACCCTTTCCATTATGGAAAAGTCAGCCACTATCCTTAAGAAATGCCCAAAGTGTGGCGGTACAAATATATTTTTAGACACTCATTCTTGGTGTCTAAAATGTTTAGGTCCTGACCATTGCCCACTGGAGTGTCTTCCTGCTGGAGCTCAAACAGAAGAAGTCTTCAGGATCGAGCACAACTCGATACCCGGTTCACATCGGACTCGATGTCACCAGCCAGAATATCTTCTTTTTCACAGGATCAGGTAACCAAACAAAAGTCTGTTAAGACTAGCCAGTCCTCGAGTGGTAGATCTCCTTCTAAGTATCGAGATGCCTCTGGCCTTGCCCTCGAGGACATTTTGGCAATAAAGCCCCGGCGGGCGTCTTTGGGCTCCAAAGCATTAACGGGGCTTCAGGTTGTTCCCGGGGTTCTTACCTCGATGAATATACCTGGGCCATGCTTGGTGGTTGTGGCCACTTCGAGCGGTACAGACACCCCGGCATCGGCTATGGTGATGGATGAAACACTCCTCACCGATGAACGTAGTCTAGCACTCTCAGCTACTTCGGTACCGCTTGAGTTGCTGCAGACCGTTCCTCGAGTATCGGCTTCGGTACCGGTATCGGCATCGGTGTCGGTACCGTCCATGCTTGCTTCGACAGACTCGCTTCCTTCGATGCCGAGCCTGGAATCGCTCTCTAGCATGGAGGACTCGGTACCAATTCGTCTCGGTACCAACCTCGGGCGGTACCGAAGACATCACTTTAAAGAAAATCCGATGCTTCATCCTTTCAAGTCTTCCGATCCCGATGACTGGGATGAATCCATCGGTACCAAGGCTGAATTTTCAACAATTCTAGCCTTTACCCCTCATTTTAGGGGGTTCTCCTCAGGAGAGATTTCTTTTCAAGCTTTTCTGCTTGATATGGCAAAGTTACTTGCCATTTCTATACTTGGTGAAGAATCCATACCAGGAGATTCAGAGACTCTGCAATCCCCCTGGATTCCAAAGGAGGTCATCATGCTTCCTTTGCATCAGATCTTATAGGATCTACTTTTAAGAATGTGGGAAACTCCTTTAATGGTATCCCCACATTCTAAGACACTTGATACTATGTACAAGGTGCCACCTTCTCCAGGTTTTCAAAAGACTCAACTTCCTCATCATTCTATTGTTGTAGAATCAACAATGAGGCGTATTAAGAGTGCAAAGAAGCACTCCTCTTATCCGCCAGGTCGTGAGCTAGGACTTTAGATGCCTTTGGACGTCGATGGTTCCAGGCATCCATGCTTTTTCAGCAAGAATTACCTCATATATTTTCTATATGGGATTATCTCTTGAAGAGGTCACAAAGAACTTAAAGCTTTTGAACCCTTTTCTTCAAGAACATAAAAGAGCAGACTATTCCTTATTAGTCAGTCATGCTCAAAATGTCTCTAAATTCCTTAATCGTGCTTCCCTGGACTGTTTTGAGTCTATTAGCAGAACTTCTGCTATAGCCATAGGGGCACGACACATGGCCTGGCTCCAAGCTTCAGACTTGGACAAATGGGTACAAGAAAGGCAGGCAAATACTCCTTGTACTGGTGAGACTCTCTTTAACAAGGATGCTTTATTCCAAGCTAATCAGTTAAACACTGATATTCTTGCTTTCAGAGGATTGTCAAAACTTTCCTCTATTCCAGCTACTAAAAAATCTCCTAACAAACTTTATCCCCCTAGGGGGAAAAAGTTGTATCCATCTTCTACCCATCATGCAGATGTTTCCAAAGAAGGGCAACATCAAACCAGGCTAAGAAAATCAAAACCTCAACAGGCTTAGCAAACCCAGCAGTCGCAGGGTTTCTGATATTTTATTCTTTAATCTCTTTTTCCTGTTTGAGGTTTAGAACCAGTAACCTACTTCTTATGAAAAGAAGCATTTACAGTTCATTTCATCCTTACTGAGATATCAGTGATACCCTGACTCAGTCCTCGACTCTAGGCATGAATCTTTTGCCACAAGAGAAATCCATTCTTTTAGCTTCAAGAGCTACTGAGGACAATCATGCCTTACAGGTAACCGGGTTCTCCTCTCCTTTTTGAAGGAAAAAGAGGAGTAACAACTAACAACAAGGTAGGCTATGTCCTTCACCTTGACAGTTTTACCAAATTGTAAGTCTTCTCAACTCTGTATTGCTTCTTATCCCTCTTAGTTGGGACATCTAGTCTCTAAGAGTGATACTATTCAACTGGAGGGCTTACCTTTTGAGCCCATAGGTTTTCTTCAATACCTACTCCAGTAACTGATTTCCATACAGAGTTTTCTTTCCCTTTACAAGCTTCTCAAATATTTCTTTTAAGACAGCTTATCAGACACTAATTGAGTTTTACCACTCTTAATTATGTCTGTCGGTCCTTTTCCAATCTATAGGACCTAACTTTTTCTGCTGCCTTAATAACAGATAATTCCAAAAGAGGTTCCACAACCCACTTGGACAATTTATTATTGCAGGCAACTGGCCTGTCTACTATTCTTAGCCATCTTTAATTCTTTTTGGCTCCAACAGAATAGATTAGGTTGCACACTGGCAGTTGAACAGCCAGATCTCACCTAAGCAACCTACAACATGCTCTCTGCAATTATACAAAAAAGCTCTGCAACTGTGGGCCTTTGCTAGAGAGTGTCAGAGCCATTCCTAGTAGGTAGCTTCTAGATGGTTAAAAAGGCTTTGCCCAGTCATGCTCCTACATAACTGTTTTTTTCCTACTCTTACCATCTTCCTTAAAATTTCCTTTTAAGGAAAAGGAACCAGGCCTTAGACCACGTGAAAACATAAAGAATTGCGTGATTCCCTGGGTTGTTCCACATCTCCAGTGGAACTCTTTCAACAGGGACGCATTCTTTTTCACTGCAGTCGGTCCTTGTCTACTGTTTTCCTTCTAATTCCTAATACTTCATCGAAGCTTATGCTGAGCAAAGAACGCATGATACTCATATTGCCCTCATAGAGGGGCAAACATGGTATCCCCTTACATTGCATCTTCTTCTCCACATTGAAGTTATAGAAGAATCCAGACTTGTGTCTTAAGACTAAGGATCTCCTCCTGCACCCCTTCACGTAGGTCTCCATTCTGGTTATTCAAAGGCTAGAATTTTTAAAGAAATCTAGACTTCTCCTTCTAAGTAAGAACATTCCACTGGTTTCCATGTAACCTTCTCCATGGTTCTTCCACGTGTAACCAGAAAGAGATTCTCTATCTATATTCTCAAGCAGGTCTTACCCCTTCTTGTTATTAAGTGGATCTCTCTCTCTCTCTGTGTGTGTGTGTGTGTGTGTGTGTGTGTGTGTATATATATATATATATATATATATATATATATATATATATATATGACTTTGAAAGATTTGTTACAGTCCATATTAATGCTGTTCCAGCATACCATAGCCTTTTAAATGGACAGCCAATTTCTATGGTAATTACAAACAACCTTCTTTTACCGTAACCTGTCCGGTTACGTTGGATCTCAGGCTCTCCATGTAAAGTCATTATCCTAACTGACATCACTTAGGGAAGACATTACTGATCTTCAATGAGTTGGAGGCTACACCTCCTACCACAAATGTTTCTTTCTTTCATTTGGATAGAGGGGTCTTAAAGATCCATCCTTTTTCTGCAAACTAGTCAGATTATCTCCTCTCTTTCCTAGAGCCTTATTCTGCTCCAAGGACAAAGAGCTTCCAACTTTGGCCTACAGAAGCTTTTGCTTCTCCTCCAAAGTCCAACCTTCTTAAACTCCCACAGTTTTTATTCTGGGATTAGTTCTAGCCATTAAGGCTTCTGACCTCTGCCTGTATTGCAAAAATTATGTTCCTCTACTTCACAGTGAGGTAATTTCTTTGAGGATAATGTACTGGCTCTGGGCACCAGATCATATTACCCTCAACAAATACTTTCACAATACTTTGAGTAAGGTCCACATTAGAAAATTGGAATTCAATATTTGCTAACAATTATGGTCTACACAAGGACTCCCCTCTAGACCCCTTGTTTACTCAAGCTGTTCCACAGCACACCCTTTTTTATTCAACTCCTACCCTCCATCCCTTGGATGCCTGAGGTTCTGGAAAATAGCATGGCCCATCCATTAGATTTGCAACATGCTGCGAGCTCCTCCAGGCATCTTTAGCTTGGGAGTCCCCATATGTGAAGACTCATTCCTGCTTGTTCCTGGAGATAGCACAGTTACTTACCTGTAACAGGTGATCTCTGGGAACAGCAAGAATAAGTCTTCACAACCCACCCACCTCCCCAAGGAGTTGTTCTCTCTCTCTCTCTAATTTGTGTACTTCCCTCCTTCGGACTCGGCTACAAACCCAACTGATGAGAGGGAAGTGAATGGGCAGGAAGGCAGCGCGCATGCGTGTGGGATGCTCCCAAAGGCTTTCTTTTTGGACGCTTGGGAGCGTTCCCGCGCGGGCTCCGTCGGTACCGACGTACCCATATGTGAAGACTTATTCCTGCTGTTCCCAGAGATCACCTGTTACAGGTAAGTAACTGCTTTCTGTGTGGATCATGTCAAAATGTAAAAGTCCTTAGGTCAACATCCATTGAAAGAAGCTGGATTGCAAGATGATGAATTTAAAATTGGAGGAAGAAACAACAACCTCCGATAAACCAATGACACTACATTTATAGTGAAAAGTGAGGAAGATTTAATGGCAATCCTATCAAAATAAAAAAAATTGAAAGAATGGGATTGCATCTAAACCTAAAGAGGCAAAAGTACTGACAACAGGTATGACAATAAGTTTCAGAATTGTCATTGAAGATATCTAAGCAGGCAGTGTTTTGGCAAGACTGACTTCTTCAGGGGGTTATTAGCGGATGCTTTTAAAAGATTAGTACAGTTCCAGTTCATGGTATAAGCTTGTTACAGTGCTATGGTACTGTCTTCCTTATACACTTGAAACAGCTGAGTTTTAACCTCCTGAAGTCTTACCGAAACACTTCCAGTCTAGGGGGTTTGAATTAAATAAAGCTGTATTTCGTTCATCAAAGGGTGGCGTTTTTCTTCACCTTGCTCCTGTCTGTCCTCCTGTGGTGTATTGTGAGTCTGCGTGCCCCATCGTGAATCTTCGATATCTAAGCTGTGGACAGTTTCTGCCTTCTGAGTTCAGGCTTAGAAGAATTTTCAAAAGTACAGATGTCTTTACCAACAAAGATTCAAATTGCTCAGAGCATGCTTTTTTCTCTGACACTATATGGGTATGAAACTTGACATAGAGAAGCTGATTAGGAGGAAAATCGATGCATTTGAATTGTGATGTCGGCAGCGTCTCTTATGAATACCATGGACAGCCATGAAGACAAATAAATGGTTTCTAAACCAAATTAAGCCCAAACTTTAATTTGAAGCCCACATGACCAGATTGGAATCATCAGGGCATATATTCAGCAGGGGCAGTCAGTACTTGTAAAGTGGCTAGCTGTTGCCGATGAAGTTTAACGTGGATATTAAATGCTGGGGTCATATCTGGCCACTGGCATTGAATATCCGTGTTGGCCGCAGAACCCGGAAGCTGACCGGGCAGCAGCGATATTGAGTCACTGCCTGGAGTGACAGGTACTGCCCTGATGTAGTTGTGGCATCCGTAGATATTCAGTGGCACAAACTGAATATCCAGCTCAGCAGCATTTACACAGTTTGCAGGTTTGTATACCACTTAAATGTCTTGGAATATTCCCCCCCCCCCCATTGTATTTTGGGCACATTGAGAAGATCAGACTTCCTGGAGAGGTCGAAGGCAGAAGACATTGAGGTTGGCCTACAAGATGGATCAGCAATATCACAGCAATAATGAATGCATCTCTGAACAGCCTTTGGATGCAAACGGAGCATTCTGGAGATGCTGAATCCATATGATTGCCAGGAGTCAACAGACTGGCAATTAATCAGCATCATCAAATTCTGTAAACGAGCAAGTGTGTTCCTGTTCAGTACAGAAGAGAGTCCTAGCTTTTCCTTAATTGTTTCAATAAATATTACTTTGACCATGAGACTCGCTAAAATAAGTCTCGTCTGCAGAGATCATGAAGGTATCTGATGCTAATGCCTCGAATTTTGATAAGAGAATCTATTGAAATTTCATATTAAATCAAGTCAATTTATTCCAGTACGTGATTTATAAATACGCTATTCAATTTTGTGTCAAATTAACATCTAACACAGACTGAATCATGACTGAAAGATCTTCAGTGCAGAGGTCTGAGTCTGTATAACCATTAATGCCTATTCAGAGTAGTGGAATGGAGTAGCCACCAAGGGGTTAGAGCAGTAAGCTGAGAACTAGGAAAGCCAGAGTTCAAATCCCACTGATGCACCAAATGACTTTGGGCAAGTCACTTAACCCTCCACTCTGTCAGGTGCAAACTTAGATTGTAAGCCCTCTGGGGACCAGGAATATATCTAGCATACCTGGATGTAACTCGCCTTGAACTGCTACTGGAAGGGCATGAGATAAATACAAATGCAATCTGTCTGTGTAAACCAGAAACAGTCTCACATTGTGACAGTGTGGACTGCTTCTAAGAAGTATATACCTTTTGTGTTTTGTCTTGATTAGATTGTAAGCTCTGATGAGCAGGGATTGTCTCTTACATGTCTGTGCAGCACTGCATACGACTAGTAGTGCTATACAAATGCTCAATAGTAGTAGTAGAATGAGAATATACGGAAAAGAGCGAGCAGTTCTAAGCTTGGGAGTCACTTCTTTGTGTGCCTGATTCATTCCTGCTTGCCAACAGAAAAAGCAGTGCTGTTTACTTGTAACTGGTGTTTTCCGTAGACAGCAGGATTGGTCAGGCACACAATCTCTAACCTACCTAGGAGTTGCTTGCACTTTTGAACTTTGGAGCAAACTGAGGAGCTGAATAGCTGTATGGGGAAGGGCCACACATGGTTAGAACTATACACTTAAATTCTGAGCTGAGGGAGAGAAGTTCCATCCCGGTGCTGCCTGATGACATCACCCAGTTGTGTGCCCAATTAGTCCTGCTATATTTGGGAAACACTTGTTACATGTAAACCACATTACTTTGCCCTTTCATCTGCTCTGCCTTTTCTTATGTCTCTATTGACTACTTTGTTTTCAGGTTCGGTAGCCTGTAGCTAGGGAGTCCCATATGTGAGGACTTACTTCCTGCTTGTTCCCAGAGAAAGTGTAGTTACTCACCTGTAATGGGTGTTTTCCAGGGACAGCAGGGATCAGTCCTCACAACCCTCCCTCCCTCCCCTTGGAGTTGCTTCTTTGCCATCTTTTAGCTATGTCATCTGCCTGAGCAAGATGGCACCCTTGGGCGGGAAGGGCACCACGCATACATAGTGGCATCTCCCAAAGGCTTTCTTTGAAAGTTGTGGGGATGCTTCTTTGAGGGCTCCGTCGATGCCAACATTGCCCATATATGAGGACTGATTCCTGCTGTCCCCAGAGAACACCAGTTACAGGTGAGTAACTATGTTGTATCTCTCCTCAGCCATCTCTTTTCCAAGTTAAAGAGCCCTAACCTTTTAAGCCTGCCTTCATAGGGGTATCCTTCCATCCCCTTTACCATTTTGGTGGCTCTTCTCTGAATCTTTTCTAATTCTGCTATATCCTTTTTAAGATATGGTGGCCAGACTAGCACACAATATTCAAGGTGCAGTCTCACCATGGAACGATATAGAGGCATTATAATATCCTTGGTTTTATTCTCCATTCCTTTCCTTATGATTCCTGGTATTCTATTTGCCACCTTGGCTGCCACCGCATACTGGGAAGAGGGTTTCAACATATTATCAATGATGACACCTAAATCCTTTTTTCCTAGGTGGTAGTTCCTAATGTGGAACCTTACGTTGTACAACCGTAGTTTGGGTTGTTTTTTCCTAAGTGCATAACTGGGGAGTGCTGAGTGCGGGAGGGGAAATAAGGAATGAGATATGAGTGTAAGTAGGCAGACCTGCTGAAATAATAAGCTTGGTATGTCAGTGTTAGAATTTGAATTTTATACAATAGGTGACATGGAGCCAATGTTGTTCATGGAGAAGAGGAGTGACGTGATCATGCCGTTTGGCTTTATAGATGAGTGACTTCCAGGACAAGGGTTGCACTTAATATCACCTGAATGGTACTTGGGCAGAGGCAAAAAGGAAAGCTGAGTCTTGACTGTCCTGTTCAGTCTTTTGTTATTCGGCTGCCTTCTGTTGCTTTTAGGAAACTTGGGTGGCTTGGAAATGAGGAAATGTTTCAATGCTGTTTAAAATGACTGGTTACTGTACCATTGGTATATTGACAGAGAACACAGAAATGTCAAAAACCTGTGCCTTTGACTTGTGCTACACTATCGTCTTGTATTCCTTATTGAAAGCACCATTTCTGAAATGTACATACATAAATGTCTGCATGTACTTTTAGGGATGGAGATAGACCTGTTTCATAAACTGTGCAACCTCATTTTCCGGTACACATCTCAGCTTACACAGCCTATATAAAATTACCCAATTTATCAGTAAAATTTGAAGTGATCTTATCATGCATGAATGTTTTGAGAAACCTTTTGAAATCTGTAGCCACTTTCTGCAGAGATACAGAAATAGTGTCCTGCTTCATCTGTTGATGTACAGAAGCTACAGAGATGGATTATTCTAGCCTTAGAGGAAAGGGGAGGTATTTTCAAGTGTTATTTGTTAGAGAGACTTGACTTTATTTTTGGTGCTTTTTTAAAAGAAAAAGTTGTTCCTCGTAGGGATGAAGATGACATAAATGATGTGACTTCCATGGCTGGTGTCAACATAAGCGAAGAAAATGCCAGAATCTTAGCGACACATTCTGAAATGGTTGGCACAATTATTCGGTCGTCTGTAGATGAACCATTCCTCTTCAAAGGTGCTCTTCAAAAGAAAATACTAGATATAGGTAAGAGTGAATTTAGGAGGCAGTCTTCATTGTTTTTCTGTAGCAAGTAATGCACTATAATGTAGTAAAACAAAAAGCAACAGTGAGTTATTTCATTTTGGTTCATATTGAAGTAGCCACAGCAGCTAGTGTGACTGCCATAGTGGCATCCCATCCCAAATTGCTAGCCCAGAAAGGGCACAAATTGTTGCATACTTCTGTGGATAAATCTTCAACTCTGAATTTCCTGGGCCAGTACCAGTATAACTTTGCTCCAGACATTGATGTCAAGCCAGAAGCTACCTGGGTTAGTTAGGAGCGATGTACCAAGGGCATGGCTAAAAGTTTGACAGATAGTGTCAATATTCATCATTATTGCTTTATCTCAGACTGCATAAATTACTATTCTAAAGTTAACTTTAAGACAGCATATTCAGCAGTCTCTTAATCCCCCTTTAATGTTAACTGGCTCTTATCCAATTAACTTTAACCAGAAATGTTGCTGAATATCGACTCCACTATGTTTTAATCATCTATGTGTGATGTTCTATTGTGGGAGCTCTGCTCTGAAAATTCAAAGGGAGCTAGATTTGCCTAATAGTGCATGGGAGGAATCTGAAGGGAGCAAAAAACTAAGAAAATGAGCACTTTCAGAAGATAATTTCTCAAGAAAAGAGCTGTTCATTTCTAGTTAAATATTATGAGACCCATGCAGGAAGGGGCCTGTCCGGCCTGTCCTGACGTCCAGAATCTGGACAGGCCGGATTTGCACCTAATTCTGATCCTACGGGAGCTAGACTGCCTCACGGGATCAGATTCTGGTGCAAAGGGCTTGGATGTGCCTCGATTCAGGCCCTTTGGACACCCTGCTCCCTCCCCGTCCACCCTGCCATGGCTCCTGCATGGAGCCTGGTGCCGTGGCGTCCTGGTGCTGTGGCACTGGGATGCCATGCAGTATTTGCGCTCACCCCTGGACCCAGAATAGCTTGCTTTCCCTGCCACCTGACCCTTGAATGGGAGGCCGGGGTTGGACTGCAGGGAATCTCCTGCGCCCTACCTATCTTTCGGGGGTGATCCACCACTGCAGATTGCTGCACTCGGCATGAATGTACAGGGCTGCGACCGGTATCGGCCTTGTATGTCTGGGGTCTGGGTCTAGGTCCCGCCTCCAGCCCTCCCTGTCTCCTTCCCCTGCCCGCCCCCATCCACAACTCCCCGCACAGTGGCCCTGAACGTGCATGGAGCTCTGAACCGGGAATCTGGTCCTGACGGATAGCGAGGTTGGACGTCCACTCTGGATATCCGACTCCGCTATTCGGGACTCTGCATGCTGCCCTATATGTACATGCTTTCCTGGCTTTCTTTTTATTCTATTTTTTTACATCAATTTCCTTTTGCTGCTTTTGGGCTTCCAGATCAGTTAGAAGCAGCTACTGATGTGGGACATCTTCTTAAACTAGCCTGGGAGACTTGCTGGCCCATTCCCTCTATCATGATCCTATCCTCACCCACTGTGACCCCTCCCCCAACACACACAGACCTATATTCCCTCCATTGTGGACTCCTACAGCTCCTGCCCTGAATAAGCTCAAAGGGAAGCACAAATCACCGTTCACAATGCTGCTCATTCTGATTTTTGAGTGGCTCCAGCAAATGTCACAACTTGGGCATCCTACATAATGTAGACAGAGGCATAAATATCCTCAAGCGTGTTCTACAGTTTAGCCTTAGTTTAGCACATGGTAACAGAGTGCAAGCTGACTGTGCCCTCCTCACTCCCACATCACTGGGCCCTGGTAAAGTGTATCCTTTCTACTCTACATGCTTGGTACTTGCCATGGAAGATGGTGACAGATTTGTCTTGGATAAGGCCTAATATTGTATGGGTGCTCCTGCTTTATAGCTGAAGCTGGAATATCAGGATAGATTCTTGGTAGTGTGCACAGACTGGATGAGCAAGTTGGTCTTTTTGTACCATTATAATGTTATGGTACCTGCACCTTACTTCAGTTCCTCTAGCAGGTATGGGTGCGTGTGCAAGTTTGAGGAAAGCCTATTGGAAAACCATGACTACTAGTTTTTAAACTTTGTAATATTTCAAGATACATCATGAACATTGACCATTAATGTATAGGAAACTTTAACATCTTAAAATCTTTATTTGCAGACATCTGTTGAATTAGTGCTTGCATCTTCATCCTTGTCCTTGATGATTTCTAAGTCATTTCCCCTTCCACACAGAATGGAAATTCCTGTTCCATCAAACACATTCAATAAGCAGCACTTGACGCGCTTCTGGATGTTTTCAGATGAAATTGCAATAACTGTATGCATTATTTACTCACAGAACAAGTCCATAGATGGCATCTTGATTACAGGAGGGCACAATGTCGTTCAGTAATGGTCCATATATTGCTTACTCCACAAATCTTGTTTTAACTTTATTTGTTCAAATTTTAAACAAACTATATCAAGTAACAATACTTGACCATAAATCCAGCAATACAGCAGCTCAATAATGGCAAAAAACAGCTTTATTCTCCAATTCAAAAAGGAAAAGAAAGTTCAGGGAGTCAGATGATCGGAAGATTTGCCTACTACTGAGGCGTTGGGCCAACTAGTACATAGCTAAAGTTACAGATATTGGGATGACGTTTCCTCCCTCTATAGGGGCCTTACCAGTCTTCCACTAAAGTTTTTCATGTCCACTATCATCTTCCAGTCAGGAAAATCTCGTACAAGGTGTACACAGTGGACGTCTGTCCTGAACTTGCTTTAACTGCCCACCTTTGTCTAAGCTAGCAAAAACTATTTTGGCTATGTACAGTACTACTTCCACCCTTGATCCAGTTCCTACAAAATTTGTCAAAGCCTTTTTGCATAATTTTCTTCCATTTATTTCCGTTATGGTTAATTCAAGCTTGACACTGGGGGAAGTACGTCCAGTTTTAAAGCAAGCTATTATTTGGTCAACCTTTAAAAAAACCTTTCATTTGATTTGACTGTTTCCAGCTATTGTCCATGCTCAAATCTTTCCTTTTTGCCAAAACTTCTGGATTGACGAAGGGTTACTTCCTTTATGGCATATTAAAATGAACAAAGGATCGTAAAGAATTTGAAACACCTAAGTAAAAGGAACCAAAAAACATGCCAGACACTGAGCACTACTTCCTTTCACAGCGCCGCCATGCTCCCTCCACAGATTCTTTTAAGGGGCTTGTTCACAACATGCAAACCTTGCAGTTGTGAGTTCATGCCTCAGGACGTGGTGACCAAATCATTGCTCATAAAATGAACTCTATTTCTTACAGTCCTGGTTAGACCATTGAGAGCATACATCTTTTCTTAGACAGAACATCTAGTTGTCTTTCCCAATGCCACTTTCAGTCAGTCCACAATAAGCTGTGACTCTTGTCTTGAACATATCACCATATCTACTGACTGTCTCCTATGGTATTGTCTTGCTTTATTCAACTTGTTTCCATCAGCCAGTACTGTCAGCATCGCTGTGATACATCCTTTTCCATTTTCTGTGGATTTAACAATTATGCAATTGCCTCTTTTTTTTTCTTTCATAGCAACGTTTATTATCCTATTGAAGTATACTAGTGTCTCCTTTACAGTATCCATTGAAGGACAATTTTCAAAGTGTTTTAACTGCCTGCTAAAGGAGTTGAAGGCAGGAAGAACTGGCTGACATGGGCATTTCATTTTTAAATCTCTTTGGGTGTTTTAAACCAGATCCTGCATTTTCACAATGAAGCTGTGTGACATTTCCCTTTTCAGATGTTCTAGTAGGCCCTATGTGGGGTCCCAAAATTTGCGTTGTAGCTTCTTTGGAACTCTCTTGATATCCATCCAATTTTTGATGTACTGGTTTCTAAATTATTAATGCAATTTGTATATTTTTTGTGCACTATTTTTCTGCTCACTGCCACTAGTGGTTATTGTCCCAGGTAGGACATATATCAGACTTTATTGGTTCCTGCTTGGGACAGTAGATCTGTTCTATCTGGCCTAGAATAGACAGCACAGTCTTGTATAGCGTTACGTTCACCTTGTAGCGCTCTAGAAATGATCAGTAGTAGTAATGGCAGAACTGATGTGGGTGTGCTGGGCTAAAGGAAAAACACAATTTTGCCATGACTTGCTTCTGTTTCTTATTTTTCCCTTTATTTTATTTATTTTATTTCAATTTTTTATATACCGCGCTATTTACAATCAGCGCGGTTTACAGAGAACCAAAGACCAGAACAACAGGCTGCTCGGTATTACATAAAACAGGAAAATAAATTTGGATAAGATAAACATGGATAATATGGGGGTAAAACTATATACATTGAACTATATACATAGAATATTAATCTGCTAATTCGATCACATGAGAGAAGTAATTATGTAATATTATCAATAATGTTTGGAAAAGGAGGGAATTCTGTTAAGTTTGTGGTAAGTATTAAGCACTTTATGTGGGGTAGTATTTGATGAATAGGTTATGTTTGAGGGCCTTTCTGAATTGGACTATGCCGGTTATGGCACGAATTTCGGGTGGTAGGGAGTTCCAATGTTTTGGGGCGCAAAACATGAAGGCTCTGTTCGCTGTTGCTTGGCTACAGGTTGTTATGGCCTTCGGCATAATTAGGGTGTTTGTCGCTATTTTTCTTCTGGCTCTAGTTGGAGGTAAAACTTGTGTGAGATCAGTTAGAGAATTTGCAGACAAACCATGTATGGCCTTGTATGTGAGAATTAGGGTTTTGAATATGATCCTGCCTTGTATCGGGAGCCAGTGAAGATATTTGAGAATTGGTGTCACGTGATCACTCCTGGATGCTCCTTGTAGAACCCTTGCAGCAGTGTTCATGGCAAGTTGAAGAGAACTTAGGGTGGATTGTGGGAGACCTTGTAGAATTGAATTGGCGAAATCGAAATGTGGTAGGATGAGTGCTTGGAAGATGGTTCTAAAATCGTCTGGGTCCAGTAATGCGCGTAGATGCCTGAGTGTGCGTATCTTGAAGTATACAGCCTTTGTTATATTGTTAATGTGTGATTTCATATTGAGACGGTGGTCCAGCGTGACCCCCAAGGTATCTTATTGCTTCCTTGGTGGATAGATCAGCTCCTTTGACACTTATTTGTGCTGGTGGAATGAAGTTAGGGTCTCTTGTAACGAAGAGAACCTCAGTTTTCTTATGTTGGATGCGGAGGTTCTGTGAGAGGAGCCATTCTGATACGGCATTGAAGCAATTTATTATGGGCAGTAGATCTAATTGCATTGTCGAAAATGGCATATAAAGTAGGATGTCATCTGCATATATCATACCTTTCACGTTGAAAGATCTGATGATATTGCAGATGGGCTGCATGTAGATGTTAAACATGAGAGATGAAAGAGATGACCCTTGCGGTACTCCTTGTTTTTGGTGGAAAAGATTTGATTCTCCTGTTGCAGATTTTACATATTGCATTCTGGTGTCAAGGTAAGATTTGCACCATTCCAGCGCTGAACTATCGATGCCTTTTTCCTTCAATCGTGTAATGAGTATCTCGTGATTTACCGAATCAAACGCTGCTGCTATATCTAAGAAGATTAGCACGACGCCTTGGCGGATGTTGTCTATACTGGTGAGTATGTTATTGAGGAGGGTGGTGAGGAGTGTTTCAACTCCATGATGTTCTCTGAAGCCATGTTGAAAGTAGTCGAGAGGAGCTGTGGAGTCTATGTGGTCTTGAATTTGGCGTTGCACCTCTTTTTCAAAAATTTTTGCTAGGAGGGGAATGCTAGCGATAGGCCTGTATGAGTCAGCCCTTTTAGGGTCTAATTTGGAATTTTTTAATAATGGTCTGATGGATGTGAGCTTTAGAGCAGATGGGAATGATCCAGTTGAGAATGAGAGGTTCATGATTCTTGCAATGAATGGGCTGAATACACTTCTAAGGTCCTTTATCCAGAAGGCTGGGCAAGGATCGGTTTGAGCGGTGGAGGTATTGAGTGAAGAGATTGTGTCTTCAATTTGTTTAGCTGAGGGTGCAGCAAGTGAAGATAAGGTGTTGTTGTGTATTCATTTTTGTACCTGCCCCGAGGTACATGCACTTTCCAGCTGCCTGCTTTAGATCTGAAGTCTAAACAGGATACAAAAAACCCCAGCCGCCCTGCCTCTCACCCCTCTGGTAGACTAAATCAACCTCCCCACCCCCTGACATCATCCTGACATGACGACTTAACCTCCCCACACCCCCATCCCCACCCCAGATTCTTACTGGTAGTTCCATGTGACTAGTTGGGGAGGGGGGGCAGGATGATCCCCTGAAGCTCCTGCTCCTTCAGCACATGGGTTCAAAATGGCATTTTTGACCCCTGTGTATTAGTCTCATAGTCCTGTCACTAGGGGGTCAATGCGACAGAGGAAAGGGAGAGAACTGAAACAGAAAATAAGGATATCAGAGGGAAAGAAACCCCCCTCCAAAAAAAAATTTAACAAGACCAGAGAATAAGATGCTGAGCCAGAAAGTCAAACCAGACACACCAGAGGTTAGATAAAATATAAGTCATCAGTGTAAAATGTCTTGGAACCCAGTTCAAAGCCCCTCAGTGGGACATCTTCCTCACAGAATTTACATGTTGATAACATCAGAATTTTGTTGGCTGCTTATTATTTTTGTGGTGCATTATTAACCCAATTATTATGTGGGACATACCCATTAGCTCTGAGCCTTTGTATTGATTTTAAAATATTGAATGATGAAATTTTAAATAGAATGCTTTAGATAGTTTGAGAATAGATTGCTGCAATTTTTCATGGGGATAGTCCACCCCATCCCCAGATGAACTCTTTGCCCATGACTAGCACTGTGGGGAACAAGTATCCCAGATCCACTTGCCAGATATTTTGGCAACCTTTCTCTAACACCACCACACATGTGAGTATGGTTTCCAGATACTTCTGAACATATTGGGTGGGGAATGAGGGAGGGAGAAGCCTGTGAAGGGATTAATTAAAATCTTTGGTAGAGGCAGAGGGAAGCATAGTAATTGTTCAGAACAGCAAAAAAAAGTAGCACCTGTCCTGTCAGCAAAAGGTGTGAATAGGTAGTCTGAATGGGTCACATGATCTTTATCTGCTGCCTTGTTCTATATTTTCTTGTTTGCTTCCTTTTTCCTGTCTCCCCATTTCCTACCCCTCCTTCGTTTTCCTTTCCCTTTTTTGCTTTGAGAAGAGAGGACCGAGAGAAGGCATTATAGAGCTCTATAAAATGATGGTTAGTGTGGAACAAGTAAATAGGGAACAATTAACTCTTTCAAACAGCCCTAAGACTAGGGGATGCTCCATGAAGCTAATAGGTAATGCTTTTAAAACTAATTAGATGAAGCTTTTTTTGCCCTCCCCCCCAGCTCACAATTAAGATGTGGAATTTGTTGCTGGAAGATGTGGTGAAAGCACAACTGGATTTAAAAAGAGTTGAAATTAAGTTTCTGGAGGAAAGGTCAATAAAGAACTCCTGGTAGGCTTGGGAAAACCACTGCTTATCCTTGGGTGCTCTTTGGGAATCTACCAGATACGTTTAACCTAAACTGGTCACTGTTTGAATCAGGATACTGAGCCTGATGGACTTTTGGTCTGACTCAATATGGGAGTTCTTATGTTCTCCATTTTTCTCCTCTGCCTTTCTCTTACTCCTTTCTAGCTGTTCATTCTTTATCTCTAAGACTCGGCTCTTTTTTTTTGCTCTGACTGAGAGTTGGCATTTCCCTAAAGACTCTGCTTCTGTTGCTGCCCTCTCTCATTGAGACTACCCTTTCTCCCATACATTCACCTGGTTGGCCATGGTGCTAGTGTTTGGGTTGCTATTTTCTCCTTCCTGCCAGTTTCACCTCTTCTCCTACCTCAGTCTCATTTCTTTTCTTCCTTTTGAGGTCCATTCTATTGGCCAATTTACTCCACTACCTTTCATGATAGCTGTTGTTTCTCCAGGAACAAGCAGGAAGTCTGTCCTCACATATGGGTGACGTCTGTGCTGACAGAGACCGCGCAGAGCCTTTCCCCAGCTTTCAAAGAGAGCCTTTCCCCTGCTTTCAAAGAGAGCCTTTCCCCAGCTTTCAAAGAGAGCCTTTCCCCAGCTTTCAAAGAAAGCCTTTCCCCAGCTTTCAAAGAAAGCCTTTCCCCAGCTTTCAAAGAAAGCCTTTCCCCAGCTTTCAAAGAAAGCCTTTCCCCAGCTTTCAAAGAAAGCCTTTCCCCAGCTTTCAAAGAAAGCCTTTCCCCAGCTTTCAAAGAAAGCCTTTCCCCAGCTTTCAAAGAAAGCCTTTCCCCAGCTTTCAAAGAAAGCCTTTCCCCAGCTTTCAAAGAAAGCCTTTCCCCAGCTTTCAAAGAAAGCCTTTCCCCAGCTTTCAAAGAAAGCCTTTCCCCAGCTTTCAAAGAAAGCCTTTCCCCAGCTTTCAAAGAAAGCCTTTCCCCAGCTTTCAAAGAAAGCCTTTGAGATATGCTACCACACGTATGTAGTCCCCTTCCCGTCCAAGGGTGACATCTTGCTCAGTCTCCTTTTTTCCACAGAGCCCAACAGATGTTGGTCCGGTTCCCCTGGAAAATATCCTTGCTATATCCTTAAAAATTAACTGTTTCCAGTTTGCATACCGGTTCCTCTTCCCACCTTGAGCTGGCGCCAGGCTCGGTGCTGTTCTCGGCTCCTTTTCTCTTTGTTTGATCGAGGCTTGCCTCGACCGGCGTTCGCGCCTTTTTTGCCTGGGGGTTGTCAACCCTGGCCGAGTGTTTCCCCACCATGTCTCCTGGTGGGTTAAAAAAAATGTGACCGTTGCAGTCAAACCATGTCTGTCACTGACACCCATGACAGCTGCCTACACTGCCTGGGACTGGACCATGATAGCACCTCCTGCGACCTGTGCCAGGCCGTGATGCCTAAAACCAATAAAAAGAGGTCGGAATTGCAGGAGAAACTGTTCCCCAGGTCTGACTTGGCACTGACCTCCCCGACACTGAGCTCCAAGCCCAGCACTTCCCGAGAGGGCCGAGCGTCCTCAGAGTCCTGTGGTGGCGGCTCCTCCGAGAAGACCTCTGACCCCCGAGTGGAAAAAGAAAAAAATCTTCTAAGTCTGTCAAGGTTCTACCGGAGAAACCCGGTAAGACTGCCTGGAGGGATTTGGGCGACTTCGAGAAACATCCCACCAAGGTCCTCAGGAAGGATGCCTCGGCTAGCGGAGACCGTACAAGGATCCTCGAGGCCGTAGTCCTCATAGAGGATGCACTTGTGAGAGTGCTGGTACCGGGCCCGAGGTCCTCATTGCCCATGCCAAAAGCTGCGGAGCTTTCTGGTTTGGAATCCAGAAAAGAACATCACTGCTATTCTGGCCATGCAGCAGGCAATGATGGCAGGTTCGTCTGCATCATCTGTCCTGACGACCGGGCCCTCGACTGCAGGGGAATCCCCGGTCATCGAGCCGAGCTCCGAGTGCCACTGGCTTCTGGTAAATCCTCTGCCCCAGTCGAGGTCCAGGTTCCATTCCTCGGGCATCCAGTCCTCCATGGCCAGTTTCTGAGACTCAGACCATAGGACCTTGGGAGGGTCCCCAGCCTTTTGGCGTGGGCCTCAAGCCAAGGAGTCGCAGGGCTTCAGATTCATCCCCCCCCCCCCCAACTCCAAGTGGGATATAGACGACGAGGCCTCCCTGGAAACCAGACGGCACCGAAACATCTCCTCAGACCTATCTCCCCCCGTGCCCCAGCGCCATTCTCTTCCAGAGAACGTGGCCTTCCATGACTTTGTCAGGGATATAGCCAGAGCCCTCTCTGTGCAAACCGAGGTGAAGGAAGACCCAAGCACTGAGGAGATGGAGATCCTCCAGTTCAAGTCTCCACCCAAGGAAACTCTCACAGTGCCAGTACAGCCGATTCTCGAGCGGCTACTGCTGTGGATGTGGGAGACTCCGGCGTCTGTTCCGGTGGTCAGCGATGTCTCAACGCCATATAGTGCGTCAGGAAGGGGCCAGGGTTCCACAAGCCCCAACTCCCACATAACTCCAACTGTGCTGTCTAAATGTTGTTAAATACCCTCATGTTAAATGTTGTAAAGCACCCACATGTTAAATGTAACCCCAATTGTGATGTCATGTAACCACTTTGATTGTAGGATAAGGTGGTATACAAATCTGTCTAAATAAATAAATAACTCCATGGTGTTTGAGTCAACCATGCAAAAACTCAAAAGCCAGAAGACTTGCTCTTCTGTCCCCCTGGCAGGGATGCTAGAGCCCTTGATGTCCTTGACCACAAATGCTACCAGGGCTCGATGCTGGGGTATCGATTCCAGGCCTATGAGTTATACATAGGCGTGTGTTTGAAGGCACCTGATCCAGGAGTTGTCCGGGTTTTCAGCAGGGCTTGCTGGGGAAACTCTGTCGGTTCCAAGCTATGACCTCCGCGATCAAGGATTGCTCAAAGTTCCTCTCCCAGGCAGCCTTCGATGGATTAGAGTCAGCGGCTCCAGGAGCAGCAGCCAGCATCGAGGCTTGATGTCAAGCCTAGCTACAGTCCTCTTATCTGGAACAGTGGGTCCAGGACAAGCTGTTCGATGTCCCCTGCACTGGTGAGAACTTGTTCGGCAAACCCATGGCCGACAAAGCAGCTGAGATAGAAGCCGAAATGGTGACCCGCCAGAGGCTCTCAAAGAAGACCTCTTCCTATCTCCTGGAACAAGCAGGAATGTAGTCTTCACATATGGGTATCGTCGGTACCGACAGAGCCTGCGCGGGAACGCTCCCCAGCATCCAATTAGAAAGCTTTTGGGAGCATCCCACAGCGCCTGTGCGCTGCCTTCCCGCCTTTCCCAACCGCCTCTCTCCAGTTCTTCTTTTCTGCGGAGCCAGCAGGTCGTGTTCCTGTCACCGCAGAAGAATTCTTTATTTTTTTCTTTATTTTTCTGTGCGCGTCTGCCTTCTTCGATGTCAGACCGGTACCGCCGGTCTTTTCTTTTCTTTTCTTTCTTAAAGAAACAAAAACAAAAAACTTTTCTTTCTTCAACTGTGCATTTTCGGTTTGGGCCTTAGGCCTGAACATATTTTCTCCTCATGGAGAAGCCCGCTTCCGGGTTCAAAAAGTGCACGAAGTGTGGCGGTACTATTTCTGTCACCGACACCCATGACTGGTGTCTAAAATGTTTGGGTGCTGACCATTCCATCACGGATTGTGTGTCCTGTACCATGATGTCTAAAAGAGGTCGGCAGAACCGAGCAGCCAAACTCAGTACCCTGTTTCCCTCTGATGCAGCCTCGGTGGCATCGACGTCTTCCAGGGCTGCTTCTTCCTCCCATGGATCTCAGGTAACCAAACATAAATCTAGCCGGTCCTCGAAGGGCAAATCTCCCACTAAGTTCCGGCTTCCAAAGCATTGTCTATGGGGTCACAGGTTGACATCGATGGCTCGGCCTCGACCGATCACCTGTTGCCGTGTTCTGGGGTACCGGTGGCCTCCACTGGTACCGACATCCAGACTCTGGTGGCGTCGATGGATCAGAAGATTCTGTCCATGCAGCGCACCCTAACGGCGTTTATGCAGGCTTCGACACCTCCGGTACCGCAACAGTCTCCGTTGCTGGTATCGACTCCGGCACCAGCATCGTTCCCTGTGCCGGTACCGATTGCATCGACATCGGCTTCGGTGTCGACTGCAACGGTACCCTGTCCTATGATGCCCATCGGTACCGAACCGGTACTGCATACTCTCGATGTCGATCCCACTCGGTACGCGTATCGGGCTTTACAGGAGCATCCAGACAGGCGATACTTCGATTCCTCCGAAGACTCTGATGAGTCGGAGGTTTCTGTCGATGCACCGGTACTTCTTCCTCAGGAGTCTGATTCTCCAAAATGAAGAATGTCTCCTCCAGAAGACTTGTCTTTTCAGGACTTTATTAGGGAAGTGGCTAGGGGCCTCTCCATTACAGTGGCCCCTGAGTCAGAGCCTAGAGCCAAACAACTAGATATTTTGCAATATCCTAAGGCTTCTAAAGAAGCAGCTACTTTACCTATTCATGAGATTCTTTATGATCTCATGTTGAGCATGTGGGAGACTCCTCTTACCACCTCTCCTCATTCTCGTAGATTAGACACCATGTACCGTGTCCCTCCTTGTCCTGGCTTTCATAAGTCTTAGCTTCCTCACCACTCTATTGTGGTAGAGTCTGCCATGAGGAAAATAAAGAGTACAAAGAGACACTCATCTAATCCTCCAGGACGTGAATGCAGGACCCTTGATGCTTTTGGCCGAAGGGTTTTCCAAGCTAATATGCTTGCTGCCAGAATCAACTCCTATAGTCTCTATATGGGGATGTTTCTAAAAGAAGTCACAGATCATCTGCAGACTTTAGCCCCTTTTATTTCAGAAGATAAAAGGCAGGAATTTCTCACTTGGCTTAAACATGCCCAAGATGTTTCCAAATTTTCCAACCGGGCAGCCTTTGACTCTTTTGAGTGTGTAAGCAGAGCCTCGGCTATTGCCATAGGTGCACGCAGAATTGCTTGGTTACAAGCCTCTGATTTGGAACTTTGGGTCCAAGATGAACTGGGAAATCTTCCTTGTACAGGTGAAAAACTTTTTGGCAGGGATTGGAAAGCAAAGGCCACTCAGATGGATGCTGAGAACTCTGCTTTGGATCGACTTTCAAAGTCTACCTCTGCTCCTGCTAAGAAAAGATTGTTCAAAAAGACAACTTTTTCTAAAAAGGGAAGATACTATCCTGCTTATGGTCAACAGGCATCTTCTGCAGGTCGTTTTGCTGCAAAGCGTCAGCAACCACCTAAACAGGCCAAGTCAAAGGCTGCCAGGCCTCCCACGGCTCAGCAGCCTCAGCCTTCTCAGGGCCTTTGACTTGCAACTAGAGAACTTAGCCTCTCTGGCTCTGGAAGAACCAGAGCCCTTCATCATTCCAGGAAGGTTGGCTTACTTTGCTCCCAGATGGGAGCAAATCACAGCAGAGCAATGGACCCTCTCCATTGTAAGGGAAGGGTACAAGCTTCATTTCTTAAACCTTCCTCCCCACACCATGGTGAGACAGTTCAATTCTCCAACATCTCTCCTCAACCTTCTGGGTCAGGAGATTGCTACCCTTCTTGCCCAAGGGGCAATAGAAGAAGTACCCCTTCTTCAACAGGGCTCAGGGTTCTACTCCCCTTATTTTCTTATTCCAAAGAAAACAGGGGGCTACAGACCCATATTAGCTCTCAGAGAATTGAACAAGTTTCTATTCAAAGAGAAATTCAAGATGATTTCTCTCGGTACTCTGCTGCCAATACCTTCAGAGTCAGGACTGGCTTTGTTCTCTAGATCTCAAGGATGCGTACACCCATGTCCTCATCCATCCAACACACAGAAGGTTCCTTCGGTTCCTTTTTCAAGGAAAGCACTACCAATACAGGGTGCTTCCTTTTGGTCTGGCCTCTGCACCAAGGGTGTTCACGAAATGCATGGCAGTAGTAGCTGCATTTCTACGCACTCAAGGAATATTCGTTTTCCCATATCTGGACGACTGGCTCATTCGAGCTCCATCCCTGTCAGAGGCCCAGATTTCTCTAACCTGCACAATGCGTGTCCTTCAGTATTTGGGAATGGTAATAAACATCCCAAAATCCCATCTCACCCCTACTCAGTCTCTGGAGTTTATAGGGGCCTTGCTGGATACCACAACTGCAAGGGCCTATCTTCCTCAGGCCCGTTGCCTACGCTTGGTGCAGTTAGCCTCCCAGATACAGTTAAAGTCCCATTTAACTGCCCGAGAGATGTTACAACTATTAGGCCACATGGCATCCACCGTGCATGTGGTTCCATATGCTCGCCTTCACATGAGGGCAGCTCAATGGACTTTGTCCACCCAATGGACTCGGGCATCAGGTTGCCTGTCAGACAAAATAGCAAACTCCAGTCGTCTATTTTGGTCTCTCCAGTGGTGGAAGTCCCCTCCAAATCTGTTGCTGGGGTCCCCTTTTCAGCAGTCGCTACCCCAAGCAACTCTGACAACAGATGCTTTTCCAATGGGTTGGGGAGCTCATCTGCAGGATCTCTCCACCCAGGGCATCTGGTCTCCACAGGAGACTTCTCTGCATATCAATCTCTTGGAACTCAGAGCAATATTCTTAGCTCTGAGTGTTCCATTCCCTGCTCAGCTACAAGACAGTCCTCATCCATACGGATAACCAAGTAGCCATGTTCTATGTAAACAAGCAGGGCGGGACTGGCTCTCTGTCGCTTTGCAATGAAGCTTTGTGACTGTGGGCCTTCGCCAGAGAGCATCACATCCATCTTCTGGCAGTATATCTTCCAGGCGTTCAAAACTCTTGGGCGGACAGACTCAGTCGAGTTCTGCTTCCACACGAGTGGTCCCTCCACATGGACCAGGTAGCCAGGATTTTTCGAATTTGGGGAACCCCGGGCATAGACCGCTTTGCAAGTCCGTGGAATGCCAAACTTCCCCGGTTCTGTTCCAGAATTCCGTGTCAGGGAGTTCAGGCCAAGGATGCCTTCCTCCTTCACTGGGGTCAAGACTTCCTATATGCCTTTCCACCAATTCCCCTAATTCCCAAAACTCTATTCAAGCTTCAGAGAGATCAAGGGACCATGATCCTCATAGCACCACATTGGCCACGCCAAGTGTGGTACCCTCTACTTCTGCATCTCTCTCAAGCTCCTTCCCTGGACTTGGGCTCTGCACCAGCCCTTCTGTCCCAGGAAGAGGGAACTTTGTGGCACCCAAACCCCCAGTCGCTCCATCTCAGGGCTTGGTTGCTGAGGGCCTAGACCTTCAAGATTTTCATCTCTCTCAGCAAGTCAGAGATGTTATTCATGCCTCTAGAAAGCCTTCTACTAGACGTTCTTATGCTTTCAAATGGAAAAGATTTACCATTTGGTGTTCAGGGAAAGGTCTGAACCCTCTTGCAATACCTCTGAATTCTCTACTAGAGTATCTCCTGCATCTATCTCATGCAGGTCTGAAAACGAATTCAGTAAGAGTCCATTTGAGTGCTATTGCAGCATCCCTCAAGCCTCTCAATGGACAACCTATTTCCTCTCATCCTCTTATAGCAAGATTCATGAGAGGCCTTCTTTTAACTAAACCTCCCATTAGACCACCTCCAGTGGCATGGGTCTTAAACCTGGTTCTTGGCCAGCTTATGAAGCCACCCTTTGAACCTTTAGCCACCACCTCCTTGAAATTCCTTTCTTGGAAAGTTATTTTTCTCATTGCAGTCACCTCAGCACGCCGCATCAGTGAGTTGCAAGCTTTGGTGGCTAATCCTCCTTATACAAGGTTCCATCATGATAAGGTAGTCCTCAGGACCAATCCACACTTTATGCCTAAAGTGGTCTCACCTTTTCATCTGAACCAAGAGGTATATTTACCTGTCTTTTTTCCAGGACCTCATGCATCAAATGCAGAGAGGAATCTTCATACCTTGGATTGTAAGAGAGCTCTCGCTTTTTACTTACAAAGAACACAGCAACATAGAAAGTCTTCTCAACTCTTTGTTGCTTTTGATCCTTCTCATTTAGGACTTCCAGTCTCTAAGAGGACACTGTCCAACTGGATTGCTCAGTGTATTTCTTTTGCCTACCAGAGTAGGAACATTTCTCTGGAGGGCCATGTCACAGCTCACAATGTGAGAGCCATGGCAGCCTCAATGGCTCATCTAAACTCTGTGTCCATCGACCAAATCTGTCGAGCGGCCACCTGGGCCTCGGTTCATACCTTCACAGCCCATTACTGTTTGGACAAGGACTCCCGCCGGGATGCCTCGTTTGGTCAGGCTGTTCTCAAACACCTGTTCTATTCCTAATCAACTCCTACCCACCTACCCTGGTCTGATGCCAGAGATCCATGGGGGGAGGTAGAGTCCTTTTCAAGGACACACAACCTGGGGTTTCTCCCTGGCATCTGCAGCTAGGGAGTCCCCATATGTGAAGACTCATTCCTGCTTGTTCCTGGAGATAGCATAGTTACTCACCTGTAACAGGTGATCTCCGGGAACAGCAGGAATTTAGTTTTCACAACCCACCCACCTCCCCTAGGAGTTGTATCTCTCTTTTCTTTCCTTTCCCTCTCTCTCTCTTTGTCTCAGCTTTAAACTCAACTGGAGAGAGGCAGTTGGGAAAGGTGGGAAGGCAGCACGCAGGCGCTGTGGGATGCTCCCAAAAGCTTTCTAATTGAATGCTGGGGAGCGTTCCCGCGCAGGCTCCGTCGGTACCGACGATACCCATATGTGAAGACTAAATTCCTGCTGTTCCCGGAGATCACCTGTTATAGGTGAGTATCTATTCTTTCCCTGCAAAAAATCCTCTGGGAAAAGGCCTCTATTCCCAGGGAAAAAGGGGCACTTCCATCAATCACCGATGTCAGACCTTCTCGGGTCAGCAACAGGGTTCTTACGCTAAGAGGCAGGGCCAAGGATCTCAGAAGCCTCAGATCCCAGCTCCAACCCAACCAGGGAGGAGCTTTTGACTCACAGGGCAAGGGTCTTCCCTCCCCCTGGGAGACCCTCACCAGCCCACAGGGGGCTACCTGGCACTCTTTGCCCACAAGTGGGTCAAAGTCATCTCAGACCAGTGGATACTGCAGGTGGTGAAGGAGGGATACCTCCTCCACTTGCAACAAGTACCACCCAGGTTCTTTCCTGGACAGCCAGTGTGACTTCTCCTTCACCAGGCCCTTGTGTCCTCAGAGCTCGCAGGTCTGTCAGGGACAGTGTTGTGGAGCCTGTACCCAAGCATCTGTGGGCTAAGGGCTCCTACTCAAGGTACTTCCTTCTCCCCAAAACAACAGGGGGCCTCAGGCCCATACTTGACCAGCGAAACGTGAACAAGTTTCTAATGAGGGAGAAGTTCAAGATGCTCTCCCTTGGAACAATGCTGCCTTACCTCCACCAGGGAGATTGGCTGAGCTCCTTGGACGTAAAGGATGCGTACACTCGCATCCTAATCCACCCCTCCCACAGGCAGTACCTACAGTTTGTGGTGGGAGGAGGGCACTACCAGTACAGAGTGCTGCCCTTTGGCCTGGCCTCTTCACCAAAGGTCTTTACCAAGTGCTCGGCGGTGGTAGCCACTCAGTTGCACTTGTCTTCCCCTACCTGGACGACTGACTAGTCAGGGGCAGTACAGCCTCAGAGGGTAGGCAAGCTACAGAGCATACAACCCTCCTACTACAGCACCTGGGGTTCGTCATCAACTGCCCCAAGTCCCATCTTGCTCCATCTCAAAGCCTGGAGTTCATAGGGGAGCAGTTAGACACGCTACAGATCCAAGCCATCCTTCCAAGAGAAAAGGCAGACTGCCTCAGACAACTGGTATGAGAGGTACAACATGCTGGTCAGTACCGGCTCTCTTCCTTCTCTGCCTGTTGGGCCACAAGGCCTCAACAGTCCACATCACACCAGTAGCCTGCCTACACATGCGGGCAGCCCTGTGGTGCCTCCACTCACAGTGGACTCAAGCCATGGGCAGACGACAGGACAGAGTCAGTCTCCCGCCAGCTAGTGGAGTTTCTCACCTGGTGAGAAAACTTGCACCACCTCCAAGCAAGAATGCCATTCCAGGCACCTGCACCTCAGTGGACCCTGACAACAGATGCCTCCCTCCTGAGTTGGGGAGTGCATTGCGAGGACCGCTGCATGCAAGGCAGCTGGTCCCAGGAGGAGTCACTCTTGCAGATCAATCTCCTAGAACTCAGGGCAATCTTCCTGGCCCTTTGAGCCTTCTGCCACCACCTGTGGCAGCAACCTGTGCTGATCCAGATGGACAACCAGGTGGCTATGTTGTATATCAACAAGTAGGGGGCATGGGCTTGTACTCCCTCTGCCAGGAGAGGCGGTGGCCCTCCTCTCTTTCGCAGTGTGCAACAGCATGCTTCTGTGAGCGGTATTCCTGCCAGGCCAGGACAAATGCTTAGCAGAAAGGCTAAGGGGAGAGTCTTTTGCCCACACGAGTGGCACTTCAACCCCAGGGTAACCAAGCAACTCTTCCACTGTTGGGGCAGGACCATGCTAGACCTATTTGACTTCCCAGACAATGCGCAGCTACTGTGCTTCCGCTTGCGCCAGCCGCACCTGGGGAAAGTGGTGACAGACACCTTCCTATTCTTGTGGTCAGAGGGCCTATTCTGTGTTCCCATAGACCCTCTCCTGCCCCACCCTGGTTGCCAAGACCCTCTTCAAGGTCCAGAGCAAGGGGGCATCAGTTATACTAATCACACCCAGGTGGCCCAGGCAACCCTGGTTCCCTCTGCTGCTTTCCATGTTGGTGGCACTCCCTGTTCCATTGGGCCGGGCCCCGGACTTCCTGTCCCAGGAGGACTCCTCCCTTCTGCACCCCAACTTGGGGCCGCTAACGCTAATGGCGTGGCTGCTGAAAGAGTAGTGCTGGCCCCTTTCAAGCTTCCAGGAGAAATCGAGGAGATTGTATTGGCCTCTTGAAAACCCTCTACCAGACGGGCTTACATGTTTAAGTGGAGAAGGTTCTCCGTCTGGTGTGCAGAGAAGGAGGAGAATCCCTTCTCCTGTCATGTGCAACTGATCTTCAGTACCTACTGCACCTGTTGAATACCAGACTGAAATCCAACTCTGTGAGGGTGCATCTGAGCGCCATAGCTGCGCACCACCATCCTATCGAGGGAAAACTTCTCTCTAGCCAATCCCTGGTCTCTAGGTTCTTCCAGGGCCTCCTGTTATCCAAGTCCCTCTCTCCTAGCTCACTAAACCACCATTCAAGCCCCTAGCCCCTTGCTTCCAGAGATACCTCTCTTGGAAAGTGGCCTTCCTGGTGGCCCTCATGTCTGCTCGAAGGGTGAGTAAACTCCAGGCCCTGGTGGTGGGGTCACCATATACAAGGTTCTATAAGAACAGGGTGGTGCTCTGCACACACCTCAAATTCCTCCAGAAGATGGTATATCCTTTCCACATCAACCAAGAAGTGGTCCTCCCTACCACCTTTCTGCGGTCTCATGCCAACAGGGAGGAACTAATACTTCATACACTAGATTGCAAGTAAACCCTGCCCTTCTACTTGCAATGAACTCAGGCCCATCACAAAGCTCCTCAGCTTTTAGTGTCTTATGACCCCAATAGACTGGGGTTCCCCGTGACCAAGTGAATTCTGTCTACTTGGGTGGCAGACTGTATTGCCCTCACCTATGAGCGAATTGGCTTCTTCCTTGAGCACCGGATCACAGTGCATCACGTGAGGGTGATGGCCATGTCTGTAGCCAACCTCTCCTCAGTGCCAGTGATGAAGATTTGCAAAACCGCCACATGGTCTTCCATTCATACATTCGCAGCTCACTACTGCTTGGAGAGCAAGTTCTGCAGGGCAGTGCCTTTGGCCAGGCAGTACTCTGTAATATTCTCGGAGTGTAGGCTACTCCTGCCCTCAACCCTTCCGTGTTCAGGCTACCGGAGTGATAGCGTCATTGGATGCTAGGGCCTTGCAGAGTCTCTCAGTGGGAACTCATCTTCTGCAACTCATGGCAACCCGATTGGTCACCGGTGGTGCTGTCATGGTTCGTGGTTCGGTCCTCAGCAGCCTGGAACTAGGGAGTTCTATATGTGAGGACTGACTTCCTGCTTGTTCCTGGAGAAAGCATAGTTACTCACCTGTAACAAGTGTTCTCCGGGAACAGCAGGAATAGGTCCTCACAATCCTCCCTCCTCCCCTGGGAGTTGCCTCACTACCTTGTATTATTTTTTACTACTATCTTAGCTGTGTCATCTGACTGAGCAAGATAGCACCCTTGGGCGGGAAGGGGACCACGCATGCATGGTAGCATGTCCCAAAGGCTTTCTTTGAAAGCTGTAAAAATGCACCACACAGGCTCCATCAGTACTGACATCACCCATATGTGAGGACTGATTTCTGCTGTTCTTGGAGAACACCTGTTACAGGCGAGTAACTACACTTTCTCCAGGAACAAGCAGGAAGTCAGTCTTGTAAACGGGGGTGCTTGTTGTGAAAGTTCCACAGTCTTGGCAAAGACAGGAATTTACTTGGCTTGCAAAGGATTGTGGGTGTTGTAGTTCAATCACACAAAACTAGCCATTTAACAAGAAAAAAGAATTGTAGTTGCTCGAGTGTAAAGCAGAAAACAGATTTTATTTATGGGGAGTTATTCCCTCGCAGAGATATGCTTGGTAACATCAACAGGATAATTTCTTCAGGAATTGTATTCAGGAAACAAAACAAATAAGGCAACTGAATTACTTATGCAACAACTTAATAAAGACCTTGATGGAACAGAAAAGGTCTTTCTTCTAGCCCCTGCTAATAAACTTTCTTAGCAGTGCTGGAATGAAAAATAAACCCAAAAGGAAAATTTTCTTTATCAAAAAAACAACTTTCTTCCTTTCACACAGTGAAGAAGTTTTCTTTCCAAAGTCCCACGTGCACTTGTGCCTTGCTCTAATCACAGGTGCTTAACCAGCTGCAAACCATTGCTGGTCCACTCTCCACGTGGCTCCAACTTTCCCCAAAACTTTCTCTCAAAGAAACTTTTCTGGTAAGCTAAAAAAACAGTACAGTTCCTTTTGGTGTTTGATGCTTAACTAAGGATTACTTTAGAACAGCAGCCTAGAAAGAGAGAAATCCATGCATTCCTCTTTCTCATTTGATATTTCCCCTTGCTCTTGAAATATCATAGGATCACTTTCATACACTGGCTCAGAGGAATTCTCTAACTGATCTCTACCAGGATAGAAACTGTTTCCCTGCTGTCTTCCTTGTGCAAAGCTAGGGAACAGATCAGAGTTCATACCTGAGATCACGTTGACATTTAGGTTTCCTCTCTGGGTATTTTGGCCAGTAGGTAGCAAAGCTTCTGTGCCCAGCTCTCCAGTCAGAATCTCTGGACTTTAGGTCTCTTTTCCCATACCTCCTTAAATAGGTATTAGAGCTCCTTCTTTCTGTAGATGCAGCCGTCTCCTTTACAGGTGCTGTCCGAGGGTTCCTGGCTGTATATCTCCAAGCCTCTGGTTTCTTCCAGTCCAATGAAGAATGCTTGCCCCAGGAATCTCTCCCAGCAGACGTACTGCCTTGGGCTCCTTTCTTAGACCTCCTGGACGTCTTGCTGTTCTTCCTTCTGTTCAGGCTCCGTCTCTCCTTCTCTTGCCGTCTTTGCCACCATTGCTGTTGCCATTGCTGTTGCTCTTTCTGTCTGTCTGAAGAATTTCTTCTTCCTTTAAAGTGCCTAGATGGACACTCCACCCTAGCACAGTCCAGGTGTTCTGAATCAAGTTCCCCGTGACCAATGAGTCCCTAGGAGATGGGTGATAAGGGATTACATCATTGCTCCTCTGATTAGGCACACGTTTCCCTATTTCAGCTCTCCTAGAGGCTTTCTGTAAACCAGTGCATTCTGGGTCTGGTAGTCTCTTAAATAAACACTCTGTTTTAGTGCTTTTACCAGCCAGCACAGGTTGCTTATTCAGAGCCAATTCACGTCTTGTATTATTTCTTCCTGAACTATGATAAGCTTCCTTATCACAGTCTTCACATATGGGTGACGTTGATGCCAACGGAACCCTGTGCGGAGCATCTCCCCAGCTTTCAAAGAAAGCCTTTGGGACTTGCTACCATGCATGCGTGGTCCCCTTCCCTCCCAAGGGTGCCATCTTGTTCAGTCTCCCTTTTTCCATGGAGCCTTACAGACGTTTGTCTAGTCCCCCCCCCCCCCCCCCCCGGAAAAAAGTTGATTTTCTCATTCTATTTTTATACTTTCCTGGCTTGTGCCGGCTCCTTTTCCACCCAAGACCCACTGCAAACGCACCAGGCCTCAAAGCATTTGTCTTGATTTTTCCATCGCAGCCCTTTTGCGACCTTTTTAACTGCTGGCCACAACCTCGCTGGGGTTCTTTTTGCCCCAGTGGCCACCGGCTTTAAGAAACTTGATTGGTACATCAAAAACATGTCACTCACTGACACTCATGATTGTTGCCTCTGGTGTTTGGGTGCAGACCACGACCTGGAGGAATGCTACTTGTGCAAGAAAATGTCTGTCTGCTAAGGCCATACAGCGCCATTGGCCTAAGCAGGATGACATCTTCCACAAGGCAGACACAACTCCGGTTTCCCCGGTAGCCTCACGCCCGAAGGCCCCACACGGATCCTTGAACTCGCGCCCCCGTGCCCTTCCGCAGGCTCATGGACACTCCGAGCAAGGGTCGCCAGAGCGTGCGCATATGAAGAAGAGGAAGACCTCGAGAGCTTCGTCTGGAGAAGTGGACAAGCATGGGAAATCCCGTGCCCAGTCCCTTAGTCCTATTGGGTTTTTTTTATTTATGACAGTGCTGTGTGTCACCCCATTATCAGACCTCGCACACTCCTTATAATTTGTAGGACAGGACAACTTATGAATAAAAATCAATCTAATTTATTGAACTCGAATACACATTTATTTTTATTTATTTATTTAACATTTCTTATATACTGCCTTTCATGATATCAAGGCAGTTTACATTGAACAGGGCATTATACCTTGGAGATAACTACAAGTATTTACAGGGAACATGGGCAATGGAGGGTTAAGTGGCTTGCCTAAGACCACAAGGAGTACCTGTGGGACTAGAAATCCCAGTCCTTACGGCCCAAGGTTGCTGTCCTCTAGTGAGATTTGAACCCCTGACCTTCCGGCCTGAGGTACATTGTCCCAACCATTAGGCCACTCCTCCACTCCTCTTGCTGCAGATACATGTCTGCAGCAAGTATAACACTGTTATCCTGTGAGGCCGAGAGTGACATCACTCAGTACAGAGCTTCAGACGCTATCTGCCCAAGTTACATTCTTCAAAACAGTAATTTCTACATTTTCCTTTAACACATTTGTTGCCTTTCCCTTATATGGTTATTCCTTAGAATAACATTGGAACATATTCCTTTCTTTGACCCTCTTGTTTTATGGTCTTTTGCAGGGTTCTTATCTCTGTTTCATCTCCCTTAACCTCCCCCAATTCCCGTCTCTCTCTCTTGTTTATGTATATTCATGGGTAAAGCATTCTCTCTGAAATTTATCATTATCAGCAATCTGTAGATTCACAGTACATAAAAACACACACCACACACCTCCCGAGGAACCGGAGCAGGAACTCCCTCGGAAGGTGTCCAGGGCCGAAGTTGTGCCCTCTGGTGATGGATTGTCTGCGTTTTTTGCATTACAGCAGGCGCCAGCCCCTGGCCCCACCTAGATCGTAGGGACCTCAACCTCGAGGACTCCCCGGGCTGCCGTTGTGATCGCTGAGAGTCAGATGCCTCTGGCAGATCTTTGGTAAGGATCCCGTTCTCGCTCACGATCCTCGGAAGCGAGATCTTTGCAGGCAAGTGCCTCTGGCTCCAGCCATGCCCCCACCTCGAAACATCTGGGGCTGGAGTTACTGGCCCTCCTGCAGCCAGAAGATCTCGAATCCTCCTCGGACTACTCTGATTGTCAACATCAAGACTTTCCTGGAGTCTCGGGCCCACCGAGACCTCCCCTTGGACCAGTCTCCCCTGGCTGCTAAGCGCTGTTCTCCACCCAAGGATACCTCTTTCCTCGAGTTCGTCAGGGATAAGGCACGGGCTCTCTCCCTCAAAATGGAGTCTGAGGAGGACCTGCATATGGAGGAAATGGACATCTTCCAGTTTGAGGCACCGCCGAAAGAGACCCCGATGGTCCCTGTGCCTTCCATCCTTACCCGGCTTCTCCTCTGGATGTGGGAGACCCCAGCCTCTGTCCCCCTTGTGAGCTGATGAGCCGACACGATGTATTGGGTCCAGTAGGGGCCGGGGTTCTGCAAGGCGCAGCTCCCACATACCTCCATGGCGGTTGAGTCAGCCATGCACTAGCAAAAAGCCCAAAGACGCACTCCTCAGTTCCTCTGGGCAGGGAGTCCCGCACGCTTGATGCCATGGGGCACAAATGCTATCAGGCTCAATGCTGGCTTGCTGCATTCAAACTTACCAACTTTACATTGGGATGTTCCTGGGGGACCTGGCCAAGGAGCTTGGTGGCTACGCTGCTGGCCTCGATGGGAACCATCTCTGGCGGTTCCAGGCTGTAACGAAGTCTGTCACAAAGTGCTCCAAATACCTCTCCTGAGCAACTTACGACGGCTTCAAATCCAGTGCCAGAGTGGCTGCTGCCAGCATTGGCGCTCGATGCCAGGCCTGGCTACAGTCATCAGATCTCGAGCAGTGGGTGCAGGCAAAACTTCTGGATGTCCCGTGCCTCGGCAAACAGCTCTTCGGCAAGTCAATGCGAGGATAAGGTGGCCGATATCGAGACCAAGTATGTTACTTGGAGCCGTCTCTCGAGGAAGACCTCCACTTTTCCCAGGAAGAAACCACAGGGGCAGAAGCCCCCTTTCCTCCAGAAGAGTCAACATTATCGGGGCTACCCTGCCTACTCAGCTGCCCAGACCCATCAGCAGGATCCCCAGGGCAAAGGCACAGGCCAGGGACCGCGCAAGCCCAAAGGTCAGAAGACCCAGACACCAGCTCCAGCCCAGCCTGGGTCAGGATTTTGACACCATCAGCATAGCCTCTCTCCCTCTAGAGGACCAGCGCCCCACAGGGGAACTCCTGGTCCTCTTTGCCTACAGTGGGCCCACATTACCACTGATTCCTGGGCTCTCCAGGTTGTCTGGGAGGGCTACCTTCTGCACCTGGAACGCACTCTTCTGCCCTTTTTTCCCAGGGAACCCCCTTGGTCTCCCCTACACCAGGCCCTGCTACTTCAGGAACTCGCCGACCTCTTCAAAGATGGGGTGGTGGAACCTGTACCTCTTCCCTCAAGTGGGAAGGGTTTCTATTCCAGGTACTTCAATGGTCCCAGAAAGGACAGGGGGCTAAGGCCCATCCTGGACCTGAGGAACCTCAACAAGTTCCTGGTGCTCGAAAAGTTCAAGATGCTCTCCCTTGGAATACTGCTGCTCTAATTCCAGCAGGGAGATTGGTTATGCTCCTTGGATTTAAAGGATGCTTACACCCATATCTTTATCCATCCCTGTCAGACAGTACATGAGGTTTGTGGTCGGAGGCGACCACTACCAGTACAGGGTTCTTCCCTTCAGCCTCACCTCCATCCCAAGGGTCTTCACCAAGTGTCTGACGGTGGTGGCGGCCTATCTCTGCCTCCAAAAGAACTGTCTCTTCCCCTACTTTGACGATTGGCTGGTAAAAGGGGACATGGCCTCGGAGGCTGGGCAGGCCACCGACCGTACCATTCAGGTCTTACAGCACCTGGGTTTTGTAATAAACCATCCGAAATCCCAGCTCACCCTGACTCCGGTGCTGGAGTTCATCGGGGCCTGCCTCGACACTGTCCAGACCAAGGCTTTCCTTCCCATCGACAGGGCAGATCGGCTTGCGGCCCTCACGGCCGAGGTACAGCAGCACTGCGCAGTGTTGGCCCAGACGTTGCTTCGCCTCCTGGGCCACATGCCTCCACGGTCCATGTGGTTCTCGACGCCTGCCTCCATAGGAGGGCGGCTTGGTAGTGCCTCCGGTCTCAGTGGTCTCAGGCCACCGGCCGACTCTGCGGCAGTCATGGTGTCTTGACAGCTGATGGAGTCCCTTACCTGGTGGCAGGACACTCAGCAACTGCAAGTGGGCATGGCTTTTCAGTCCCTGTGCCCCCAGAGGATCCTCACGACAGACTCCTCCCTGACTGGCTGAGGCGCCCATTGCATAGAGCTCCATACTCAGGGAGCATGGTCCTCAGAGAAGAGCCAGCAGCAGATCAATCTGCTCAAGCTCAGAGCAGTCTTCCTCACGCTCAGGGCTTTTCAGCACCAGCTGCAGCACCAATCGGTGCTCGTCCAGATGGACAACCAGGTGACGATGTTCTACATGGACAAGCAGAGCGGCATGGGCTCCTACCGCCTCTGCTAGGAGGCTGTGGCCTTTGTTCCTTTGCGATCTGCCATGGGATCATCCTCAAGGCATCTACCTACTAGGTCAGAACAATGTCTTAGCAGACAGGCTGAGCAGGGTCCTCCAACCACACGAGTGGTGCCTGGACCCAGAGATAGTACTCAGGCTTTTCTGACCAGTGCTCAGCTGCCCCAGTTCTGCAGCTCCCAACTCCACCCCTCCTGGGTGGTGACAGACGCCTTCCTCATCTCGTGGTCGAGAGGCCTGCTGTATGCCTTCCCTCCCACGCCCTTGATAAACCGGGCCCTCCTAAAGGTCCAACAAGACAAGGTGTCAATGATCCTCGTGGCCCCAAGGTGCCCAGACAGCCCTGGTTCCTCTTGCTGTTCCATCTCTAGACAGAATCCCTGGTTCATCTCAGGAGCTCCCTGGGACTTCTGACACAGGAAGAGGGCTCGATCTTCCATCCCAACTAGGGAACTCTGTCCCTCGTGGCCTGGTGGCTGATCGGGTCGCCTTAGCTTCCCTTTACCTCTCCGAGGAGGTGGAGGAAATCCTTCTAGCCTCTCGTAAGCACTCCACGAGATGGACGTATGCCTTCAAGTTGTGCCAGTTCTCCATGTGATGCACGGATCACTGATTGGACCCATTTTCTGGCCCGGTTCATTTGGTCCTTCAATATTTCCCTCACTTCTTACGGTCTGGACTTAAGTCCAACTCTGTCCAGGTGCATCTGAGTGCACTCTCAGCCAACCACCATCCTGAGGAGGGCAAGCCTTTGTCAGTGCAACCCCTCATTACCGGGTTCATGTGGGGCTTATTGCTCTCCAATCCTCCCATCCAGCCACCCCTGGTGGAGTGGGGTCTCAGTGTGGTTCTGGCGCAGCTTACTAAGCTGCCCTTCGAGCCCTTGGCTACCTGCTCCTTTACACTACCTTTCCAGGAAAGTGGCTCTCTTGGTGGCACTTACCTCTGCCTGCAGGGTCAGTGAGCTTCAGGCCTTGGTGGCCGAGCCACCCTACACCAGATTCTGCAAGAACTGGTTGGTGCTATGCACTCACCTGAAGTTTCTCCCGAAGGTGGTCTCCGACTTCCACCTGAATCAGGAGCAAGTGCTTGCCTACCTTTTTTCCACGGCTCCACACCGACTCTGTGTTGGCCGTTCCCCATACCTGGACTGCAAGCAAGCCCTGTCCTTCTATCTGCAGTGGACCCAAGGCCATCGTAAAGCCTCACTGCTTTTTGTCTCCTTTGACCCCAGCCATCTGGGGCTGGCTGTCACCAAGTAAACCGTTTCCATTTGGGTGGCAGACTGCATCGCCTTCGCTCACAGTCATGCCAGTATCCCTCTGGAGCATCAAGTCATGGCGCACAATGTCCGGACGATGGTGACATCTGCTGGGCCACCATCTGGTCCTCCATCCACACTTTTGCAACCTACTACTGCCTGGAAAGGGAGTCCTGATGGGACATCGCCTTCGACCAGGCCCATACTCTATAACCTCTTCGGGGTTTAGGCAATTCCTGCCCTTCGACTCTTCTTGTTCAGGCTACCGGAGCCATGGTTCTACCTGGACACTGGGGTCCCTCGAGTCTGTCATCAGGATTCACGGCCAGGCCATGCCCCTGTTTTATGCTAGTCCTCGGTAGCCTGGCGCTAGCGAGTTCATTTTGTGAGGACTGACTTCCTGCTTGTTCCTGGAGAATGCAGTCAGTATGGAATGGCTTGAAAGGAAAAAGTCAAGACAGCGGTGGTGAACTGCATGTTCAAATAGTTTGGATGGGAAAAGGAGGAAGAAGATAGGCCAATAATTGAAGGGACAAGTAGGGTCTAGTGAATAGAATGGAATAGAGAAAAACTTTTTCCAGGGCCGAGCCACATGTCTGAAGGGCTCCGAGGAGAAAGGGAGACTGAATAAGATGGCACTCTTGAGTGGGAAGGGGACAACGCATGCGTGATGGCATTCCCAAAGGCTTTCTTTGAAAGCTGGGGAAATGCTCCATGCGGGCACCATTAGTGCTGACGTCACCCATATGTGAGGGCTGATTCCTGCTGTCCCTGGAGAACACCTGTTACAGGTGAGTAACTACACTATCTGGCTTTTGTGTTCTGTATTCTACAGAAACAGCCCTTGACAAAGTCTCCAGTGACACTTACTAGCCAAATCAGGATATTTACTTGATCATCCTCCTTGACCTATCTGCTGCTTTTGACACCATTGAACATCACCTTCTCTTTGATGCCCTGTTTTTGCTTGGATCTATCTGCTTCATTCTCTCCTGGTTTTCTTCTTATCTACCATCGCACCTTTTATGTATGTTCTGGCAGATCTTCATCCAGTTGGTGTATCTCAGGGCTCTGTCTTAGGACTTGTGATAAGGAAGCTTATAGCTCAGGAAGGAGCTATAGTAAAGGTGAAGTGACTCTGAACAAGCAACCTGTCAGTTCTGGTAAAAATAAGAAAACAGAATTTTTCTATAAAAGTCTACCAGTCCCAGAATGCACCAGGTTTCCTACAGCCATTAGAGGAGCTGAAGTGGGAAAACGTGTGTTCAATCTAGAGGGCTATGAGGTAATCCCCAAGCACTCATCTCAAAGGGCAGGGCCTGATTCAGCACAGCTGCGCTGTGCTAAGGTGGAGCACTCATCAAAGCAGAATAAAGGTAGAGTTTATTCTACAGAGAATTATCCTCAGTTTCATCTGGGAGATCCTCAGATTCATCTTGGAGATCCTCATCTTGGACAGCTTCATCATCTGGAGGATCATCAGAAGCAGAAGCCAGAGCGGACAGACAGAGAGGGCAAGAAACCCTCTGGAAGAAAGAAGAGAAAAGCATTTGGGAGGTCTAAAGGAGTCCAGAGCAGTACGTATACTGGGAGACATTCAAAAGGCCAGCATACACCATTGGACTGGGGAAAGCCAGAGGAATGGTGCTGCAGAGCTAGGAATCTCCAGACAGTACCTGTGAGGGAGACGGCTGCACTTGGAAGGGACCCTAGGACCCGTGCCAGAAGGTATGTGAAGAGAGATCCAGTGTCCAGGGATCTGGATTGGAAGGCTGGACATAAAAACTGGACTACATACTGGCCAGGCTATTTAGAGAGGAACTCTAACAGCAATGGAAGCTCAGGTATGAACACTGATCTATGCCCTAGCTATAACCTTGAAAGACAGCAGGGAAACAAGTATTCTCCTGAAAGTGCTCCATTGAGAAATTCCTCTGTGCCAATCCATGATATTGAACTGATGATTGTTGAGGAAGGGGGAGAAGTCGTAGATACAGGCTGTGAATATATGGATTGCTCTCTGTCTAAACTCCTTTGGTAATTTTCTGTTACAAAGTACAACAGCCATCACAAAGAAATACAAACTTGTTCTTTAACCTACTCAGAAAAGCTCATGAGTAGGATTTTGAGCCAAGCAGTAGAAAGTAAGCCAGCTAAGGGGTTTCAGCTGGGTAACTGCTAGTTCTCCAGGACCAAGCAGGAAGTCAGTCCTCACCTATGGGTGACGTCGGCGCCGACGGAGCCCTCGCGGAGCAATTTTCCCCCAGCTTTCAAAGAAAGCCTTTGGGAATCGCAGCGCGCATGCGCGGTCCTCTTCCCGCCCAAGGGTGCCATCTTAGCCAGTCTTCTTTTTTCCGCGGAGCCCTACAGACGTCCCCGTCTTGTCCCCGCGAAAAAGTTGATATTTCTTCATTATTTTATTCTTTTTCCTTCGGTTCGACGCCGGTCTTTTTCCCGCCCGGACTCGCGACGCCGGTCACGGGTCCTCTTCTTTTTTGCGGTTTTTCTGACTTAGTCAGTTCTCGTTTCGGGTTTTCCCTGGCAGCCCGGTCCTTTGACCTCGCCGGGGCCCTTTTTCCCCCGATGGCTGCCAGTGGTTTCAAGCGGTGTGGTCAGTGTGACCGAAATATGTCACTAACTGACACACACGACTTTTGCCTCCGCTGCCTGGGCCCGGATCATGAAGAAATGATCTGTGGGCCCTGCGGCAAAATGTCCTCCAAAGCGTTGAGAAGTCGGCGGCATCAGCGGGATAGGATCTTCGCTGACCCCAGCCGTACCCGGACCTCGTCGGAGGCCTCCGCGTCCAAAGGTTCCAGCTCGGACCGTCGCCGGAGTTCCTCCGACAGGGGTTCTCCCTCCGGGGACCGTCGACGTAAGGTGAAACCCGCGAGGGCGGCGTCGGTGGACGCTCCTGGCTCCGCGAGGGCCAGGTCGCATAGCCCCGATAGCCGCCCTGGGTCCTTGGAGAAGGAGCACCTCCCGAAGCGACCTCGCCTGGAGTCGGAGCTGCCTGCTCGGGTAAGTCCTGTGGTCCTCCTGGACTCGCCTCCGCGACAGCCGACGTCGGGCCCGACGCCGTCGGGGCCCAAGTCGGGGGCTGCTGGGTCACCTGAGCTCGGACTCAGGTTGACGGCCTTGGAGAGCAGACTGTCTGCCTTCATGGACCAGCAGCGGGCACTGCTCGCTGGCTTCGCTGGCGTCGCTGCCCCGACCGCCGGGACGTCGACGTCCAAGTCGACCCCGGAGACCGAGCCGATCCTCGAGTCGATGCGAACTCGAGTCGATCCTCGGTCGAGGTCACCCTCGGCCTCCCGTTCGGGACCGAGGTCGCCGACGCCGACTCCCTCGGCGTCGGGGCGGCAGGCGCCGCGCCCTGCCCGGGCCGACAGCACCGAGTCCTCGTCGGAGTCGGTCTGGGAGTCTGAAGAGGAAGAGTCGCCTGATTCTTTCCGAACTCGGTGTGTCCCCTCGGACTCACCGGAGTCCGAACCTCGGAAGCAGTCCCCCCCGGAGGATGCCCGGTTCTCGGACTTCGTCAGGGATATGGCCAAGGCTTTGGCCTTCCCTGCGGACCCCGAGGAGGAGCCTCGAGCCGAAGAGCTCGACGCCCTCCAGTATGACTCTCCCGCAAGGGAACACTTTACTGTACCGGTTCCTCCTATGCTGGAACGACTACTCTTCCGCATGTGGGAGAGTCCGGCCACCTCGCCGGTCCTGAGCAAGCGGGTCGATTCTATCTATCGAGTCCGCAAGAGCCCTGGCTTCCAAAAAGCACAGCTACCACACCATTCCATGGTAGTGGAATCGGCCATGCATCGTCTTAAGAGCCAGAAGATGCACTCCTCGGTGCCTCCTGGCAGGGAGGCCCGTAACCTGGATGGCCTTGGTAAGAAGTGTTTCCAGGGCTCTATGCTTGCGTGTCGTGTCCAGACCTACCAGCTATACATGGGCATGTATCTCCGAGACCTGGCTAAAGAGCTAGCCGGATTCTCTGCTGGTTTGTCCGAGGAACCCTTGCGGAGGTTCCTGGCCTTGTCCACTGGCATTCGGGAATGCTCAAAATTCATGTCCCGAGCAGCCTATGATGGCTTTGAAGCATTGGCTCGAGTGGCCGCAGCCGGCATCGGTGCCCGCCGACAGGCTTGGCTTCAGTCGTCTGACCTTGAGCCCTGGGTGCAGGACAAGTTGGTCGATGTCCCCTGCCGAGGCGAAAACCTCTTTGGCAAGCCCATGGCTGAAAAGGCTGCACAAATTGAGACGGAGACTCTCACCAGGACCAGGCTTTCTAGGAAGACCTCCGCCCCTTCCCAGAAAAAGAAGGGCTCGGGAAAAAAGTCCTTTTACCCGAGGAAGGCGGCTGCCTACAAACAATACCCCCATTATCAGGCCCCTGCAGCTCCCCAACAGGGCCAGCAGGCCAAGGGACGGGGTAACGGGTCCCGTAGGCAGCAAGCCCCCAAGCCTGCACCACCAGCCCCTGCTCAGCAGGGTGGGGGTTTTTGACTCCTTAAGCATAGCCTCTCCCCCCCCACTGGTTCCTCCCAGCACCGGAGGCCGGCTGGTTCACTTCGCCCACAGGTGGTCCAGCATCACCTCAGATGCCTGGGTGCTTCAAGTCGTGCGAGAAGGCTATCTTCTCCACTTCCACCAGGTCCCTCCCTCCTATTTTCCGGGGGAGAACCTCCACGACCCCCTCTGCACAGGGAATTACTCCTTCAGGAGTTAGCAGGTCTTCTACAGGAACAGGCGGTGGAACCGGTGCCCCACCACCTAAAAGGTCAAGGCTTTTATTCCAGGTATTTTCTAATACCAAAGAGAACAGGAGGCCTCAGACCCATCCTGGACTTGCGCAACCTCAACAAGTTCCTTGTGCGAGAGAAGTTCAAAATGCTTACCCTTGGAATCCTTCTGCCCTACCTCCAGCAGGGAGATTGGCTATGCTCCTTGGATCTAAAGGATGCCTACACGCACATCCTCATCCACCCAAGCCACCGCCAATACCTAAGGTTTGTGGTGGCAGGAAATCATTACCAGTACAGAGTACTGCCCTTTGGCCTGTCCTCCGCACCGCGGGTCTTCACAAAATGTCTCGCGGTGGTGGCGGCCCATCTCCGGCTTCACGGCCTCTGTCTTTCCGTACCTCGACGACTGGCTCATCAGAGCAGCGTCCGCTCCGGAGGTCACCAACGCCACACGCCGCACGGTGACTCTTCTGCAGTACTTGGGCTTTGTTATAAACTTCGCAAAGTCCACTTTGCTCCCCTCACAGGATCTCGAGTTCATCGGCGCAAGGCTACACACTCCTCAGGCACGAGCGTACCTACCGCTCGACAGGGCTCAACGGCTCATGGACCTAGCCGACCGTTTTCGCAGCCAGCCCCTGGTCTCCGCCAGGCGCTTCCTGAGACTACTCGGCCATATGGCTTCCACCGTCCATGTGACCCCCAATGCCCGCCTGAATATGCGGCCTGCTCAATGGTGTCTCCGCCAGCAGTGGCGACAAGCCACAGGCGGCCTAGCAGACCTAGTGCGCGTCTCCGAGCCGCTGATCTCGTCTCTCCGGTGGTGGCTTCAGCAGCCGAACCTGATATTCGGAATGCCTTTCCAGTCACCTCAGCCGGCCCGGGTGCTGACAACAGATGCATCCCTCCTGGGCTGGGGAGCGCATTGCCAAGGGGCACGTACTCAGGGTCTCTGGACCACGTGGGAGTCTGCTCAGCAGATCAACTTCCTGGAGCTCAGGGCGATCCGCCTGGCTCTCAAGGCCTTCTCCCACCTGACTTCTCACCAGTCCGTCCTTGTCCAGACGGACAATCAAGTTGCCATGTTCTACGTGAACAAACAGGGGGGCACGGGCTCCTTCCTTCTCTGTCGGGAAGCACAGAAGCTCTGCTCTTGGGCCGTCAGTCACGGCATTCTCCTCAAGGCAGTTTATCTCCCGGGCCAAGAGAATTACCTGGCGGACAAACTCAGCAGGATCCTCCAGCCGCACGAGTGGCGTCTGGATCCCTTGGTAGTTCAGAAGCTCTTTCTAAAGTGGGGCCTCCCCACGGTGGATCTCTTTGCCAGTCCTCACAACCGGCAACTTCCTCGCTTCTGCTCTCGTCAGCCACACCCCCTTCGGGTTGCGGCGGACGCTTTTCTACTATCATGGTCGGGGAGCCTTCTCTACGCTTTCCCTCCCATCCCGCTAGTCTCTCGGACTCTTTTCAAGGTTCTCCGGGACAAAGCCTTCATGATCCTGGTGGCCCCTCGCTGGCCCAGACAGCCGTGGTTTCCGCTCCTGCTGCAATTAGCGGTGGAGGATCCATTCCCTCTGGGGTTACAGCCGGATCTCCTCAGTCAGGATCAGGGGTCTCTGCTACACCCCAACCTCAGGTCTCTCAACCTCATGGCCTGGCTGCTGAGAGGGTAGTCCTCGCTCCCCTTCTCCTGCCGGCAGAGGTGGAGGAGGTCGTCCTAGCTTCACGACGACCTTGTACCCGCAAATGCTACGCCCTTAAATGGCGTCGTTTTTCCGTTTGGTGTACCCGACAGTCTCAGGATCCCTTCTCCTGCCCGGTGTCGGTGGTCTTGCAGTACTTGCTTTACCTCTCTAATCTGGGACTTAAGTCCAACTCCGTCAAGGTTCACCTCAGTGCTCTTTCAGCACATCATGTGCCGGTGGACGGCAGACCTCTCTCCAACTACCCTCTCGTAGCGAGGTTTCTCAGAGGTCTCCTTCTACTTAAACCACCTCTGTGCCCGCCAGCGCCTGACTGGGACCTGAATGTGGTTTTACAGCGGATCACCTGTCCGCCTTTTGAACCTATGGCTACCTGTTCTCTCCGTTTTCTTTCTTGGAAAACACTGTTCTTGATAGCCCTCACTTCCGCTAGACGCGTAAGTGAATTGCAGGCCCTCATGTCTGATCCCCCTTACACTCGGTTCTACAAAAATAGGGTAGTCCTACGGACTCACCCAAAATTTCTTCCAAAAGTGGTCTCCCCTTTTCATATCAATCAGGAGGTGGTACTTCCAACCTTCTTTCCCAGACCACACTCCAGCCGAGCTGAAACGGTCCTCCATACCCTGGACTGTAGAAGGGCTTTGAACTTCTACCTTGACCGTACGCGGGAGCACCGTAAAGCTGCTCAGCTTTTTGTATCTTTTGACCCCAATAAATTGGGGCTCCCGGTCTCCAAGCGTACACTGTCCATCTGGGTTGCGGACTGTATCACTTGGGCTTATGGGGCAGCCGGACTCTCCTTGGAAGGTCGAGTCACGGCTCATTGCGTTCGGGCAAAGGCCACGTCAGTGGCTTACCTCCGCTCTGTTCCGCTGGCAGACATCTGCCGGGCCGCTACTTGGTCTTCGAGCCAGACTTTTGCGGTCCATTACTGTCTCGAGAGGGAGTCCCGCAGGGACAGTGCTTTCGGACAGGCAGTCCTCCGTAATCTCTTTGAGGTCTGAGCAACTCCTACCCTCCATCCCGGATGTGGGCTACCGGTGGGTAATAATTCAGCGAAGATTCTTTCCTTCTGTGCTGCTGAGCTAGAGGGAGCTCATTTTTGTGCTTAGGGTCTCCGGTAGCCTTAAGCTTGGGAGTCCCATAAGTGAGGACTGACTTCCTGCTTGGTCCTGGAGAAAGCGTAGTTACTCACCTGTAACAGGTGTTCTCCAGGAGCAGCAGGAATCAGTCCTCACAACCCTCCCTCCTCCCCTTGGAGTTGCAATCGTCTGCTTTAGTTTTTTTGCAAATTTTTATGCTGTCTTTTTTAGCTATGTCATCTGACTGGCTAAGATGGCACCCTTGGGCGGGAAGAGGACCGCGCATGCGCGCTGCAATTCCCAAAGGCTTTCTTTGAAAGCTGGGGGAAAATTGCTCCGCGAGGGCTCCGTCGGCGCCGACGTCACCCATAAGTGAGGACTGATTCCTGCTGCTCCTGGAGAACACCTGTTACAGGTGAGTAACTACGCTCAATTGAGCCTTACCTAATTGCTTGTGAGCTCTGAGGGAATCACTTCTGAATCTATGTGTGAAGATATAAGAAGTTAACCTGAAAAGAACAGTTTTTCCCTTCTTTGTGGGTTTTGCTTGTTGTTTGAAACACTGCTAAGAAAATATTAGCTAAAGCCTACAGAAAAGACCAGTTTGTTACCAACCAGGTCTTTATTCTTTTCATTTGATTGCCTGACAAGTTCAGCTGTTGTTTTCCTGATTTTGTTTTTCCAAGTTTAACACTGAAAGCAAGTATCCTGTTTTATGTGCTATCAAGCATATCTGTGTTGGGAGAAATAACCCCATAAATAAATATCTTATTGGCTTTACACTCAAGCACAACTAATTATTGTGAGCAGCTGTGTCTGGTGTGAATGGACTGCATTTCCCACAATCCCTTGCAAATCATATTGATATATGCACTTGCCAAGACTGTGAACATTCTCACCCAGGCAGCCATCTGACAGACTTCATTTTCTCTGTATACTCACTCCCTTTGTGCCCTAATTTCCTCCCATAATTTTCAGTACCATCTTTGTGCTGATGCCTCTGATTTACATCTGTGCACCTGAAATCTCTTCAGGAATCCAGGTCCATATTTCAGCCTGCTTTGTATAATGTAGCTGCCTGGATGTTTTGCTACCATCTGAAACTGAACATGGCCAAGATGGAGCTCCTCCTCTTTCCCCCCTAAACTCACCTCCTCCCTTCCTCCTTTCCTTCTGTAGATAACACTGTCTTCCTTCCTGTCTCATCAGCTCACAACCTTGGGGTCATCTTTGACTCTTCTCTCTCTTTCACTGCAAACATCCAGCAGATAACTAAAACCTCTATAACATCCTAGTCACTTCCTTTCTGAATACACTTCCACGACCCTCATCCACTTTCTGGCCACCTCCCATTTAGATTATTGCAGCGGTATGAAAGTATTTTAAATAAATAAATGAATAAAACGATTCCTCACCAGAATCATCTATTTCCCCTTCAATCCATTCAAAATTTGGCTAATCTTTAGCCAGTGTCACTGCACTATGCTCATATAATCCCTCTTCTCAAGTCACTTTACTGATTCCCTATCCATTTCTGCATCCATTTCAAACTTCTGCTATTGACCTACAAATGCATTTATTCTGCTGCTGTTAATTTTTAGTGCTGTCAAGACAATGCGGACTCCTGGTGACCCCAGCAACCCATGGGCAAGGTGTAACCAGAAGTAGCTTGCCAGGCCTTTTCTTCCAAGGCAATGGAGTAGAAAGTGACTTTCCTACTGGCACTCCTTGTGGCCTTGGGCAATCAAGCGTTGGTCTCTTGATCACCAGGCCACTGCTTTAACCACTAGGCCACTCCTCCATTTTTGTGTTACAACCATTTCAACTTAATTTTAACCTAGTCTCCTGTTTTCTTGTGTTTGTCTTGAATAGATTGTAAGCTCTCTTCTCCAGGAACAAGCTGGAAGTCGGTCCTCGCATATGGATGACGTCGGCGCTGACAGAGCCCACCAGAAGCCTCTTCCCAGCTTTCAAAAAAAGCCTTTCGGAGATGCCACCATGCATACGTGGTTACCTTCCAGCCTAAGACTGCCATGTTTAATCAGCCCGCCTTTTTCCGTGGAGCCCAACAAACGTCCATCTTCTTTCCCCAGAAAATAGTTGATATTTTTGTGCATAAAACTGTCCTTTTAATCTGGTTAGCACTGGATCTTTTCCCGCCACCGAGCCCCCTTGCCCCGTCATCGAATCTCTGAACTGATTTTAGTTTTTCTTCCAGCGCGGTTTTGCGCCCTTTTCTAACCACTGACTGCGGAGAGGGTCTTCGACCTCGCATGGTGTCCTTTTTGCCCCAATGGCCAATGGGTTCAAAAACTGTGATTGGTGCACAAAGAACATGTCCCCAACCGATACACACAATGCTGCCTCCAGTGTCTAGGCGCTGACCATGACCCAAAGCTTTCTGCCCTGTGCAAAAAGATGTCTGCAAAAGCCATCCAAAGTCGTCAACAGAAGCAAGACATCTTCCACAGGTCAGATTCTGCCCTAGTATCCCCAGTAGCCTTGCGCTCTAAGGCCCTGCATGGATCTTCGGAGTCTCATAAAGCCCCCATGGCACCAGATAAGGCCTGTAGACACTCTACAAGGGTTCTGCCGAGCGTCAGAGCAAGAAGAAGAAGAAATCTTCAAGGACTTCATCCTGGGAATCTGACACACATGGCAAATCCCGTGCGGGGTCCCACAGTCCCTGGAGGATATTGGAGAAGTTGGAGCGGGAGCAGCTGGCGAAGGTGCCCAGGACAGACGCCGAGGCCTCTGGTGATGGATCACAGACCCCTGAGGCCTGTCGCATCGAAGGCTCCCTCTTCTTATAGACGCCAGGCCTGGTCATTGCATCGAAGGCTGTAACTCCTGAGTGGGAAGTCTGGATGATGGCAGTGGAACACAGTGTCACTGCCACCTTCGCCTTGCAGCAAGAATCGATGCCCAGCCCTGCCAGTGCTCGCGCTGGGACCTCAAGGACATCGATATCAAGGACTCCCTGGGCCACCGAGGCTGTCTTCGAGCGCCCCAAGCCTCGAGCCGATCCTCAGCGAGGGTCTCTATCCTGCTCCCGGTCCTTGGGAGTGAGATCCTCCCCGACAAGCGCTTGTGGCTTTGGCCAAGCAGCCACCGTGGATCACCAAGGACCCGACCCAAGCCCGACACCTCAAGCGCCATCCAACTTCGAGTCCTCGATCGACAACTCTGAGTCTGAGAACGAGGCTTTCCCGGAGACACATAAATACCACTATCTCTCCTCGGATCTTTCACCCCTGGTGCTGCGGCACCGGTCCCCACCTGAGGACGCATCGTTCCTTGAGTTTGTATGGTACATAGCGAAAGTCTTGTCTCTCACCATGGAGTCAGAGGGAGGACCCTTGCATTGAGGAGCTTGAAATCCTCCAGTATGAAGCTCCACCTAAGGAGACCCTGATGGTCCCCAACCCCGCCATCCTCGGGCGGCGGCGACTCCTTTGGATGTGGGAGACACCGGTGTCAGTACCAGTAGTTAACTGATGCTTCAACACTATGTACCGGGTCCAGCAGGGCCCCAGCTTTCGGAAAACGCAACGCCCTCATATATCTATGGTGGTAGTCGACCATGCACTGGCAGAAAAGCCCGTAGACTCACTCCTCCGTGCCCTTGGGCAGGGAGTCCCATGCCGTCTACGCCCTTGGATGCAAATGCTATCAGAGCTTGATGCTGGGTTGCCGAATCCAAGCCTACCAGTGGTATATCGGCATGTATCTGTGAATTCTTTCTCTAGGTCTCAGAGATTTCTTGGTGGGTCTCAGTGGAGATCGCCTCCAGCGATTCCAAACACTCATGAAGTGCGTCGGAGTGCTAGAATTACATGTCTCGAGCCACCTACGACGGCTTTGAGTCCAACGAGAGGATGGTTGCCGCAGGCATCTGTGCCCGACACCAGGCTTGGCTCCAGGCATCGGACCTCGAGCAGTGGGTCCAGGAGAAACTCCTTGACGTTCCCTGTCTCGGTGAAAACCTCTTTGGCAAACCGATGGAGATAGAGACCGAGTTCGTCATGAGGACTCAGAAAGACCTCCATCCTTCCCAGGAAGAAACCATCGGGGAAGAGGCCCTCTTTAAACAGAAAAGGTCAGTTTTATCGAGGCTATCCCCAATAGCAGGCCCCTTATACCCCATAGCAGGGTCACCAGGACAAAGTAGTGGGCCAAGGCCAGCACAAGCCTAAGGATTCTAAGCCCCAAACATCAGCTCCTGCCCAGACTGGGTCGAGGTTTTAACTCCCCAAGCATAGCCTCTCCTCCTGGTGGGGGGGGGGGGGGGGGGGGGGTGCAACTGCCAACAGAGGGGCGTCTGATACACTTTGCCTATCAGTGACCGGCCACAACCACCAACACCTGGGACCTCCAGGTGATCAGAGAAGGCTACTTCCTTCACTTGGACCAGATGCCTCTCCCATTCTTTCTAGGAGAGCCCCCTTAGACTTCCCTGCACTGGGCCCTGCTACTGTAGGAACTTGTAGGCCTCATCAGGGATGGAGCCGTGGAGTAGAACCCCTTGCCTCCATCTCAGAGGCAAGGGGTTCTACTCCCGTTACATTTTGGTCCCAAAAAGAACAGGGGACCTAAGGCCAGTTTTGGACTTGCGAAACCTGAACAGGTTCCTGGTAAGGGGGAAGTTCAAGATGGTCTCCCTTGGAGCATTGCTGCCTTACCTCCAACAGGGAGATTGGCTATGCTTCTTGGACCTAAAGGATGCTTACACCCACATCCTTATTCACCCTTGTCACAGGCAGTACTTAAGGTTCATGGTCAGGGTTGACCACTACCAGTACAGGGTACTACCCTTCGGCCTAAGAACATAAGAACATAAGAACATAAGAAATGCCATACTGGGTCAGACCGAGGTCCATCAAGCCCAGTATCCTGTTTCCAACAGTGGCCAATCTAGGTCATACGTACCTAGCAGTTTCCCCAAAAGACACAGGTTCTGCAGTGCTTGTACTAGGCCAAGCATTGATATCCTGGGTCCCTTTTTAATAGTGGTTTATGGACCTTTCCTCCAGGAACTTGTCCAAACCTTTTTAACCCAGCTATACTAACAGCCCTTACTACATCTCCGGGTAACAGATTCCAGAGTTTGATTACACGTGAGAGAAGAAATATTTCTCCTATTTGTCTTAAATAGGTTACCCTGTAGCTTCATTACATGCCCCCTAGTCCTTCTATATTCTGATAGCGTAAACAATTTATCCACGTTTATCCGTTCCACTCCATCATTAATTATAACCTCTATCATATCTCCCCTCAGCCGCCTCTTTTCTAGGTTAAAGAGCCCTAACCTTTTTAGCCTCTCTTCATAGGAGTAGCCTTCATCCCCTTCACCATTTGGTGGCTCTTCTCTGTACTTTTTCTAATAACTCTATGTCCTTTTTAAGATACGGTGACCAGAATTGCACACAATATTCAAGGTGCGGTCGTACCATGGAGCGATACAGAGGCATTATAATATCCTTTGTTTTATTCTCCATCCCTTTCCTTAGGATACCTAGCATTCTATTTGCTTTCTTGGCCGCCGCTGCACACTGGGCGGAGGGTTTTAACATGTTATCCACGATGACTCCTAAATCTTTTCCTGGGTGGTGGTTTCTAATGTGGAGCCTTGCATCTTGTAACTATAGTGTGGGTTGTTCTTTCCTAGGTGCATAACTTTGCACTTGTCCACATTAAATTTCATCTGCCATTTGGATGCCCAGTCTTCCAATTATCCAGATCCTCCTGCAGTTTTCCACAATCCTCTTGGGTTTTAACAACTTTAAACAGTTTTGTGTCATCTGCAAATTTGATTACCTCACTAGTTATTCCCTTTTCCAGGTCATTTATGAATATGTCAAAAAGTAGCGGACCCAGTACAGATCCCTGGGGTACTCCACTATTCACCTTTTTTCCATTGGGAATATTGGCCATTTAGCCCTACCCTCTGCTTTCTATCTTTTAACCAGTTCCCGATACACAATAGTAATCTGCCTCCTAGCCACTGACTTTTTAGCTTCGCCAAAAGTCTCTGATGGGGGACCTTGTCAAAAGCTTTCTGAAAGTCAGATACACTATATCAACCGACTCACTTTGTCTACCTGTTTATGCACACCTTCAAAAAAACAGATCAGATTAGTAAGACAAGATCTGCCTTGTCTAAAGCCATGTTGGCTGTCTCCCATTAGGCCATGACTATCTACATGCTGTGTAATTTTGTTCTTTATGATGGCTTCTACCATTTTCCCTGGTACTGACGTCAGGCTCACCGGTCTGTAATTTCCCGGGTCACCCCTGGAACCCTTTTTAAAAATTGGTGTTACGTTGGCGACCCTCCAATCTTCAGGTATTACAGATGATTTTAATGAAAGTTCACAGATTACCAATAACAGGTCTGCACTCTCATATTTCAGTTCTTTCAACACTCTGGGATGTATACCATCCGGTCCAGGTGATTTGCTACTATTCAGTTTATCAAATAGTTGTAATATATCTTCCCGGTGTGTAGCGATATTTCTCTCAATTCCTCTGCAGTATCACCTTTAAATACCACTTCAGTCTTGGGTAACACCCCTACATCTTCCTCAGTAAAGACCGAAGCAAAGAATTCATTCAGTCTCTCTGCTATAGCCTGTCTCCTCTTACTGCCCCTTTTACCCCTCTATCATCTAATGGTCCAATTGACTCTCTCACAGGCCTTTTGCTACGAATGTACTTGAAAAAGTCTTTATTTCGTGTTTTTGCTTCCGTAGCAAGTTTCTTCTCAAATTCCCGCTTTGCCTGCCTTATCAATGCTTTGCATTTAACTTGCCAGTGCTTGTGCTGTTCCAGTTTTCATCATTTGGCTCTTTTTTCCATTTCCTGAAGGTTGCTCTTTTGGCAGCAACAGCCTCTTGACCTCACCTTTAAACCATGCTGGCAGTTTTTTGGACTTTCTTCCACTTTTCTTAATGCGTGGAATACAGCTGGTCTGGGCTTCGAGGATAGTATTTTTAAATAACACCCAAGCTTGCTGTAAGTCTTTAACCTTTGGAACCGCTCCTTTTAGTTTTTTCCGAACTATATTCCTCATTCTATCATAGTCACCCTTTTGAAAGTTAAAAGTAGTACTGTGGATTCCTTTACTATCTGTCCTCCACTGATTAAATCAAACATGATCATACTATGATCACTATTGCCAAGTGGTCCCAACACCCTTATTTCTTGCACCAGATCTGGCGTTCCACTAAGGACTAGGTCCAGTATGGCTTCCCTCTGGTCGGTTCATGAACCAGCTGCTCCAAGAAGCAGTCATTTATTTCATCTAGAAACTTTATCTCTTTAGCTTGTCCTGCTGTGACACTGTCCCAGTCGATACCGGGGTAATTGAAATCACCCATTATTACTACTCTGTTGTGGCTTTTGTTAGCTTCCTTGATTTCTTTGAGCATTTCATCATCCATTTGTTCATTCTGGCCAGGTGGTCGATAGTATACTCCCACTGCCATCACCTTCCCTTCATAAATGGAATTTCAATCCATAGAGATTCTACAGCATATTTTGTCCCTGCAAAACTTTAATCCTTTCTGACTCAATGCCCTCTCTAACATAGAGCGCAACCCCTCCACCAATTTGTTCAGCTCTATCATTACGATATAGTTTGTATCCAGGTATCACAGTGTCCCACTGGTTATCCTCCTTCCACCATGTCTCTGAGAGTGCAATCATATCTAACCTCTCATTTAATGCTATATATTCTAATTCTCCCATCTTATTGTTTAGACTTCTAGCATTGGCATACAAGCATTTTAGAGACTGCATTTTATTAATATTAATCTGGCTATTGGTAGGCATGGGTAATTGGGAATCTTTATGCTCTGTCTGCTCCTTACTCAAGGGCATTTGGGCTACTATACTCCCTTTTGGAACCTCACTGCTTTTGGTAGTATCCTTCAAGGATACCTTTGTCCGAACCGTGCGCTCCTGGGTGACTGTCGGCTTTCCCTATTTTCTAGTTTAAAAGCTTCTCTATCTCTTTTTTAAAGGTTAATGCCAGCAGTCTGGTCCCATCCTAATTAAGGTGAAGCCCATCCCTTCGGAAGAGCCCCCCTTCCCAGAATGGTCCCCAGTTCCTAACAAATCCAAAACCCTCATCCTTGCACCATTGTCTCATCCACGCATTGAGACTCCGGAGCTCTGCCTGTCTTTTGGGTCCTGCACGTGGAACAGGAAGCATTTCGGAGAACGCTATCCTGGAAGTTCTGGATTTCAACTTCCTACCTAAAAGCTTAAATTTAGCCTCCAGAACTTCCCTACCACATTTTCCTAGCCTCTGCACCAAGAGTCTTCACCAAATGCCCGGCAGTGATGGCTGCCTACCTTTGTCTCCAAGAGGCTTTCATCTTCTCATATCTGGATGACTGGCTTGTAAAGGGGGACACGGCCACCGAGGTGCAACAGGCCACAGCCCGCACCATCAGTTTCCTACATTATCTGGGGTTTGTGATAAACTACCCCAAGTTCTACCTCTCTCCTACACAGGACTTGGAGTTTATAGGAGCTCGACTGAACACTTTCCAGGCCAGGGTCTTTCTTCCCTTGGACAGGACAAATCGCCTCAGGGCTCTGGCCACCAAGGTGCATTGCCATCACACATGTCTGCATGGTCTATGCTCCACCTACTGGGCCACATGGCATCCAAAGTCCATGTGGTTCCTAAACCCGCCTACACATGCAGGAGGCTCAGTCTTGTCTCTGCTCACAGTGGGCACAAGCCATAGGCAGGCTTCGCGATAAAGTCTTAGTATCCCGTCATCAAGTGGAGTCACTCGACTAGTGTCAGACCACACAGCTCCTGCAGGAGGGCATGCTCTTCCAGACCCAAATCCCCAGAAGATTCTCCCCACGGCTGCGTCCTTACTGGACTGGGGTGCCCACTGCAAGGAACTGCACACGCAGGGCAACGGCTTGTATGCAATTAGTCAGGGAATGCTCCTCAGGATGGTATACCTTCCGGGCCAAGACAGTATCCTGGCGAATAGGCTGAGCAGGGTCCTCCAGCCGCATGAATGGTGACTAGGCTCTAGGTGGCACAGCAGCTCTTCTGACTCTGGGGAAACCCCAAGTCTGGACCTCTTTGCCAGCCTGACAAATGCTCAGCTGCTCCACTTCTGTCCCCAACCACATCCATCCCAGGTAGTGGCGGATGCCTTCCTCATCTCGTGGTCGGAGGGCTTTCTGTATGCCTTCCTTCCCATGCCACTAATCACCTGAACCCTCTTCAAGGTCCTGCGGGACAAGGCCTCCTTGATCCTGGTGGCCCCGCGGTGGCCCAGGCAGCCTTGGTTTTCCCTTTTGCTCCGCCTCTCAACAGAGCTCCCAGTCCCAGCTATTGACCCAGGAGGAGGGCTCCTTTCACCCCAATCTGGTGTCCCTTTCGTTTAACAACATGACTGCTGAACGGGTAGCCTTAACACCCTTCAACCTCCCAAGGGAGGTGGAGGAAGTCCTCCTGGCCTCTCGTAAGAACTCCACGAGACAGGCCTACACCTTCAAGTGATATAGATTCTCAGTATGGTATGTAGAGCAATGGGTTGACCCGTTCTCTTGCCTGGTGCACACGGTGCTGCAGTACTTGCTTCACCTTTCACAAATCGGACTCGAGCTCAACTCCATCAGAGTGCACCCGAGCGTGCTCGTGGTTTACCATTATTCCATAGAGGGCAAACCTTTTTCTGCACAGCCCTTTATTACCCGATTTATGTGGAGCCTTATGCTCTCTCAGCCTCCCATCCACCCGCTCCTGGCGGAATTGGGACCTCATCAAGCCGCTTTTCGAACTTCTAGCTACCTGCTCACAGCTGGGCCATGTTTTTCTACAGGTTCTTGGTAGCCTGTAGCTAGGGAATCCCATATGTGAGGACTGACTTCCTGCTTGTTCCCGAAGAAAGCATAATTACTCACCTGTAACAGGTTTTCTCCAGGGACAGCAGGAATCAATCCTCACAACTCTTCCTCCTCCCCTTAGAGTTGCTGTACAATATTTTGCCATCTTCTTTTGTCGGTTCTAGCTATGTCATCTGACTGAGTAAGATGGCACCCTTAGGTGGGAAGAGGACCACGCATGCTTGGTGGCATCTCCCAAAGACTTTCTTTGAAAGCTGGGGAGATGCTTCCATGGGGGCTCCATTAGTGCCACCATCACCCATATGTGAGGACTGATTCTTGCTGTCCCTGGAGAACACCTATTACAGATGAGTAACTACGCTTTGTGTATATGTACAGCACTGCATATGCGTTTTAGAAATGATTAGTAGCAGTTGTTTTCTGTACCATAGTCTGTAGGACATAGAAACATGGAAACATGATGGCAGAAAAAGACCACATGGCCTCTCTGGTCTGCCCTTCCATCAACTACAATAGTGCCCTTTTTTCCTTTAGAGATTCTCTGTGTGTTCCAAGCTTTTTTGAATTCATATATTGTCCTACTCTCTACCACCTCCACTGGGAGACTATTCCACTCATCTATCACTTTTTCTGTAAAGAAAGTTTCCGCATATTACTCTTGAATATATCCCCTTTCACCCTCATCCTATGTCCCCTCGTAGCAAGACTCTCCTCCTGTGCTTTTATGCCATGAAGGTATTTAAACATCTCTATCATATCTCCCTAATCCTGCCTTTCCTCTAAAGTATACATATTAAGATCTTTGTCTGTCCTCATATGCTTCATAACGAAGACCACTAACCATTTTAGTAGCCACCCTCTGCACAGACTCCAACTTGTTTTATATCCCTTTGAAGGTGTGGTCTCCAGAATTGCACCCAATACTTCAAATGAGGTCGCATCAGAGTCTTACATAGAGGCATTATAACTCCCTTTTTTCTGCTGGCCGTTCCCCTCCCTATACACCCAAGCATCCTTCTGGCTTTCGCAGTCTCCTTTTCTACCTGTTCAGCTACTTTAAGATGGTCAGACACAATTACACCCAGGTCCTGCTCTTCTTTTGTGGACAGAAGTTCCTCACCCTCTATACTATACCACTTCTTTGGATTTTTGCAGCTCAAATGCGTGACCCTGTATTTTTTGCCATTAAAATTCAGCTGCCAAATTCTCGACCATTCTTCAAGCTTAGCTAGATCCCTCCTCATGTTATCTCATTCCTGGGTGTCTATTTTATGGCAGATTTTGGTATCATCTACAAAGAAGCAAACCTTACATAAAAGCCCTTCCTCAATATCACTAACAAAGATGCTAAAAAGTATTTGACCAAGAACAGATCCCTGCAGCACATCACTGGAAACCACCTCAGTGAGTTAGATTTACCTGTACCCTTTGTCGCCTCCCACACAACAAATTTCTAACCCAATCAGTAACTTTAGGGTCCATTCCTCTGGTGCTCAGTTTGTTTATAAGTTGCTTGTGCAGAATGGTGTCAAAGGCTTTACTGAAATCTAAGTACACCACATCTAGGGCTCTCCCTTGGTCCAACTCCCTGGTCACCCAGTCAGAGAAAGCAATCAGATTTGTCTGACAAAACCTGCCTCTGGTGAATCCATGCTGCCTTAGATCCTGCAATCCACTGGACTCCAGAAACCTTACTACTCTCTCTTTTGGTAGCCTTTCAAATAATGTATTAACCACAGAGGTTAGACTAACTGGCCTGTAGTTCTCAATGTCATCCTTGCGTCCGCTTTTGTGTAATGGGACCATATGTGTTTTCAGTCCTCTGGCATCACTCCTGACTCCAAAGAAGCATTGAAAAGGTCAGACCGTGGTGCCACTAGAACGTCCCTATTTCCCTCAGTATTCTTGGATGTATCCCATCGGAACCCATTGCTTTGTCTACCTTTAGTTTAGCTAGTTTCTCACGAACACAGTCTAATGAAAATAGTTTGAGATCCCCGTTGCTTCTGTTCCTATTTGTGGGTGTTTTATGACCAATTCCTTAAGAGCAGATAAAACATCCCTGATGCAGAAAGTTTAAAATGTGTGTTTATTGGATAAATACCAGAAGAACACCACTTGCTCTAGAACTCTTTCATGCCTCTTTGTTTAACTTGGATCCTCCAATTAGTTTTGAGCCTTTTCTATTCTGATGAGTCTTATGTGACGAAATGTACGTATTTGATTCCATCAGAAAAGGTATCCAGCAAGAGTATCAATGGCATGAAAACCTATCAAACACTTTTGTTCCATCAAAGAACCCTTAATTAGAAGAAGAATAAACACCTAAATTTTAGAGTTGTGCACAGCCAAAAAAATGTTTGGCTTGTGCTCACTTAAAACCAATTTGTCATGATTTTTGGGCACTGTATTGTGCTCATTTCATTTGTAGATGCTCATTATGAGGGTTAATTTTATAATAGGATGCCTAGTTTAAGACGGCCAAAATAGGTTTAAAATAGTGTATTTTATAAAGAAAAATAGCTACTTACTTTTCTTTATAAAATACTATGTAAGTGCCTCCTTAATTTAAGACATGATCACTTAAACCAGCCCTAGTATTGGTGTAAATGCCCATGCCTAGATTCCTAAAGAAGAGCAAAAACGATAAGATTTTATAATTTACGCATGCATTTGGGTGCTCAGCCCAATTTCTGCCCATGCCCACATTGAAAATATCTGCCATTGGATCTACATGCGTACTTATAAAATAACACTTGGCGTAAAAGACGTCATTTACATACATAAGCGGCTAAAATAGCACGATTTGGTCACATTTTAGCCTCCTAAATCTAGGCAGCTCCTTAAAATTCTACTGCATACAGGGGGTAACTTTTATAAGTGTGCAATGTGATTGTCACATGTTTGATATGCAGGTATATGCATGTACACGCAATTTGTGCACATTTTAAATTTTTAGGTGCCAAACAAACTAAATGCATGGTTACAGATGCACTTCCCTACTAAATTTACGCAGTTGCCATAGATCACTGGATATCAAAATTACTTTTGTTATGAAAAATTGAAATTTGTGTATTTATCTGCCTAGTTGTGAGGACAACTTTGACTGTTCTGATCGTAAGTACAAGAATTTCAATCTTTCATGATGAAAGTGATTTTGTTGTTCAGTAGTATATTGCAGCTGTTTGTGGACTGTTCCACCTGTGTACCATTTTTGATGCCTCTTTTCTGGATAAATGGCTGTGGAAATTGTCTTCAGTAGTAACATTTAGCACTTTGTGAAGACATGAATAAAGCTGGAATTTGACTTGGACTTTCAGTGCCGTGTTTAAGGGTTTTTCCGCATACTTCTCTGGCTCTTTTAATAGTAACTTCTAAGTCACACTGAGTAATAGCTTCAGTCTTAACAGCAGACATGTAAGAAATAGATCCAGATAGGACATGCTATCCCAGAATTCCAATCTTACCTAACAGCTCGGTGAATAAATTTTCCTTTAAGTAAGAAAACCACTCCACTCCGATCTCTATGAAATGGACATTTTTCAGTCGATCGGTGTTTAACCTCTGTTTTTTAAAGTTTGGGCTGCTTATATGACAGTCAGATACATGTGAGCATGGCTATGGAGCCAATTTTTATGACTAGCTTTCTGAGCTACAGTATAGGGGAGGTCAATAGAAAAAAGCACAATCTATAAAAGGATTTTTGACAAGAATAAAATGAATGTTTCCTTCATAGACGCCCCAATATGACTTTTTATGCTATTACACTCATTTTCTAGAAAACCTTGTTTCTGATTCAAAGAAGAGGTGACTGAGCCAGGCTATATAAAAGCCAAATAGCCTGGCTTGGGTCTAGGACACAAACATGAGCTGAGTAGTGCAGAGAAATCTGGCTCCTTGGCCTGGCCACAAGTCTATATATAAAAAAACTGTTTTGAGTCTTGTCAGGCTTGTGAAGGCGAGGCAGGTTATGGGGGTAATATGATTAACCTCTGGAGAAGGGCGATGGTTTGGAGAGAGGAAAAAAAGCTTCACTACTGTGTCCTGCCCCCCTGCCAGTCTTCAGATCTCAATCTACCTTAGCAGATCATCTAACAGCAAGGGTTTAAGACTGAGGGGAAAAATGAGGAAATGAGAACCAATAAAAATCAACAATTTAAAACAAACCATTTCTAACCTTTAGGTATCTCTTGTGGTGATTGCTAGGTCTCCATTCTTTCTGATTTTTCTCCATCTTTTCTTTACGCCTTTTCCGTCTCCTCATGCCTTCTTTATTAAAAAAAAAATTGTCTCTCTTATTTCTTCAGCTGCTGTTATATTTTTGGTCCCCTTTTCCTTTCTCTTTGGGTGTCTGTATATATAGATTCAAGGTGCAAATGCATTGTTAGTATAAACTGCAGTGCAGATTGCATCATCTTTAAAAATATTTTGGATTTTTTTAGTTTTAATTATTTGCCTTTTCCAAATCAGAGTGCAAGGTGAATTACTTTCACATACAGTGGGCTTATATTTTAAATTGTACCTGGGACAATGGAAGATGAAATGGTTTGCTCAAGGTCACAGGTAGCATCAGTCAGAGAAGCAGGATTTGAACTCTGGCTTCCCTGATTCCTAGCCCACTGCTGTAACTACTAGGCTGCTCTTCCTGCTGATAACTAAGAAAGGATATGGACTCTTACCAAAAGAGGATGCTTCAGCTTAGAGAAGAGAGGACTGAAAAGGGAATATGATAAAAGTTGATAAAATCAGGAGAAGTTGGAATAGTAGAGAGCAGTCATTTATTAGGGGTGTGCAGCTGAAATATTTTTGATTTGTTTAGTTTTCGAGGTTATTTGCAGGATTTTTTTTGTTTTTTAAAATTCTGTTTTGGGGGAAATATCAATAATGCAGTATTGCTTAATAGTACATTCAATGGGTGAATAGTGCATCCTATCGTTCAATATTGACAGCTGAACTGTGGACATTGTCATTTTTTTTCTCCGGGAACAAGCAGGAAGTCAGTCCTCACATATGGGTGATGTCGGCACCGATGGAGCCTGCACGAAAGCATCTCCCCAGCTTTCAAAGAAAGCCTTTGGGAGATGCACCACATATGCGTGGTCCCCATCCCATTCAAGGGTGCCATGTTGCCTCAGTCTCCTTTTTTCCATGGAGCCCTCCAGACATCTGTCCAGTTTCCCCTAGAAAAAGTGTGTTTTTTTGATACCTTTCTATCCGGTCTGCGCACCGATTCCTTTCCCACCCCTGAGCCAGCTTACCTCGGCGTTGCACCTCAGGGTTCGTTCCTTTGTTTTTTTTTGTTTTTTTCTTTGAGGTATCCCTTGACCGGCGTTTGCGCCCTTTTTCGACCAAAGGCCTTGGACCACTGCTGAGCAGTAAGGACCCCTTTTTCCTGATGGCCTCCAGTGGTTTCAAGAAGTGTGATCGGTACAGCAAAATGATGTCCCTCACTGATCCGCATGACTGCTGCCTCCTGTGCCTCAGCCCGGAACACACCGACTTGGACTGCGAACTTTGCAGGACCATGATCCCAAAGGCCCTTAAGAGCTGTCAGCAGCAGCAGGAATTTTTTTACAAAAGTCTCTTGTGACATTCCACTCCAGGGCTCCCTCCAGTACCTCAGTGCCCTGCGAAGCCTCGGCCACCTCAGAGTCTCGTGGCCGTGGTTCCTCTGAGAGGATATCCCCAGAGGTGTAATTCAAGAAGTCTAAGTCCTCAAGGACCTCCTCAGAGCCTGGGACCAGGAAGACGGGAAAATCCCATTCCAAGCCCCACAGTTCCCAGTGTGAGTCAGAGGAGTCTGAGTGGGAGTGGCCTCACAAGCTGCCCCAGAAGGAGTTGTCAGTACTCACTGGCTGGCATCGGACACCCGAGGCCATCATAATCGAGGACTCCCCCTCGACAGAACTGACATCAGACTCGAAACCCTCTGTGTCCATATTGAAGGCTGCAGAGCGGCCTTAGAGAGCAGTATCTCTGCCCTCGTGGCCCAGCAGTGGGCTTTCATGCCTGGTTCATCCACCCCGACGACAGGACCCTCGACATCGAGCTGATCCTTGAGCACCATTAGATGAGGTATAGTCCCATTCCTCAGGTCACTGGTCCTGTCCGGCAAGCATACACGGCTTGGACTGCATGTCCTCTGGAGGCCCTGGGCCCAAGGGCTTGGACTTTGACCATAGTGACCACGAAGCCTCTGAATTGACCTCAGACTTCCAGTCTGATTGGGAGATCAAAGACGAGGAGTCCCTGGACACTCGGCACCACAGAAACATACCCTTGGACCAGTCTCCCCCAGCCTTCTGACGCCATTCCCCACCAGAGGATGTTGTCTTCCTTGTCTTTGTGTGGGACATGGCTAGGGTGCTCTCCATCGAAACCGAGGCAGAGGAGGACCCTCGCACGGAAGAACTGGAGATCCTCCAGTATGAGGCACCTCCGAAGGAGGCCCTTAAGGTTCTGTTCTGTCGATCCTTGAATGCTGCCTCCACTGCATGTGGGAGAAACTGGCGTTCGTGCCCAATGTCAGCAGATGATTCAACTCCATATACAGAGTCCGCCAAGGCCCTGGTTTCCAGACAACCCAACTCCCCCCCCCCCCCCCAAATCAATGGTCGTTGAATCTGCCATGTTCAGACTCAAGAGCCAAAAGACCCATTCCTTGGTGCCCCCCTGGCAGGGAGGCCTGGATCCTCAATGCCCTCTGCTGAAAGGCCTTTCAGCGCTTGATGCTGGCATACCGGGTCCAGTCCTACCAGCTCTACATCAGCATGTACATCAAAGAGCTGTCGAAGAACTCAATGGGTTCTTGGCAAGCTTTGATGGGGAACCCCTTCAGAGGTTCAAGTCTCTGGCCTTGGCGGTCAAGGAGTGCTCAAAATTCCTGTATCAAGTTGGTTACGATGGCTTCGGGTCATCAGCCAGGGTAGCTGCCGTCGGCATCGGGGACCGACGCTAGGCATGGCTGCAATCGTCTGACCTTGAACAGTGGGTTCAGGACAAACTTATTGGTGTTCCCTGCATCGGAGAGAACCTCATTGGGAAACCCATGGCAGACAAAGCAGCAGAGATAGAGACTGAGTTCCTAACGAGGACCAGACTCTCAAAAAAGACCTCTGTGCAGCCCCGTAGGAAGCCCCCGGGAAAGAAGCCCATCTTCCCGAGGAAAGAAGGCAGCTTTGGCAACGCATCACAGTTCCGGGCCTTCTCGGCCCCACAGCAGGGCCAGCAGCACAAGGGGCAGGTGCATGGCCCCTATAAGCAATAGAGTCCAAGTCCTAGGCGCCGGCCTTTGCTCAGCCTCGGGGGAGCTTTTGACTCCTTGGCCATGACTTCTTCTCACCCAGGAGGTCCACTGCAGCCCACAGGGGGGCATCTAGCCCTGTTTGCCCACAGGTGGTCCACCATCACCACCAATACCTGAGTCCTACAAGTGGTCAAGGAGGGCCATCTCCTCCACCTACAGCAGACCACCACCCTCATACTTTCCAGGACAGCCCATAAGACCTCTCCTCCACCAGACCCTGCTCCTCGCCGAGCTTGCAGGTCTCCTTGAGGACAAGGCAGTGGCACCAGTGCTGAAACATCTCTGGGGCACCGGCTTTTACTCCAGGTATTTCCTTGTCCCAAAGAGAACAGGGGGCCTCAGGCCCATCTTGGATCTGCTGGATGAACTGGTTTCTGATAAGGGAAAAGTACAAAATGCTCTCCCTTGGAACATTGATACCATTCCTCCAGTAGGGAGATTGGTTATGCTCCTTAGACCTAAAGGTTGCCTACACACACATCCTGATCCATCATAGCCACAGAAAATACCTCAGGTTCATGGTGGGAGGAAAGCACTGCCAATACAAGGTGCTGCCCTTCGGGCTGACCTCATTGCCAAGCATCTTCACCAAGTGCCTCGTGGTGGTCGCAGCCCATCTCCATCTCCAAGGGGCTTTTGCTTTCCCTACTTGGATGACTGGCTCATAGTCTCCAAGCCAAGGCCTTCTTCCCTTGGGAAAGGTCAGAACGTCTCAGGGGGCTAGCCACCGAGGTACAGCGAAACCAGTCACTACCCGCCCAGCTTCTCCTCCGCCTGCTGGGCCACATGGCCCCCACAGTTCACATGACCCTATACGCCCAACTGCACATGAGTGGCCCAGTGGTGCCTCCGCTCTCAGTGGACACAAGCCACAGGCAGGCTCTAGGACACTCTGAGAGTGACCCGCTAGCTGGTGGACTCTCTTAGATCGTGGCAGATTTCCTGTCATTTTCAGGCTGGGATGCCCTTCCTGGCACCTACCCTCCAGAGAGCCCTCACCACAGATGCCTCCTTACTGGGTTGGGGAGTGCATTTCAAGGGCCTCCAGACACAAGGCAGCTGGTTCCAGATGGAATCCCAGATGCAAATCAATCTGCTGGAGCTCCAGGTGATATTTCTGGTTCTCCGAGCCTTCCACCACTGGCTGCAGAACTAGTTGGTGCTGGTCCACACCGACAACCAAGCCGCAGTGTTCTATATGAACAAGCAAGGGGGCATGGGGTTGTACTCCCTCTGCCAGGTGGCCGTAGCCCTCTGCTGCTATGCGACATGCAGAGTGATGCTCCTAAGAGTGGTCTACCTCCCGGGCTAAGACAGTACCCTGGCGGACAAGCTGAACAGAGTCCTCCAGCTGCACGAGTGGCACCTGGATCCCGAATTGGCCTCCTTGCTGTTTTAACTCTGGGGTGTCCCCCTGGTGGATGTGTTCACTAGCCTGGACAACACACAGTTACCCTGGTTCTGCTCCCACCAGCTGCACCCTTCCAAGATGGCAGCAGATGCGTACCACATTCCATGGACAGAAGACCGCCTTTACACCTTCCTGCTGAGACCGCTGGTCACCAAGACCCTCTTCAAGGTCCAGCACAACAGGGTATCACTAATACTGATAGTACCCCGGTGGCCCAGGCAACCCTGGTTCCTACTTCTCTTCCTGTTGGTGGCATTGCTGCTGATTTCCCCTGGGCTGAGCCCCAGGACTACTCTCAGAGGAGAAGAGCTCTCTCCTACATCCCTGGGGTCCCTGTCACTCATGGCTTGACTGCTGAAAGGGTAGCTCTGGCTCCCTTTAACCTCCAATTGTGGACCCTGTCTTTTGTGGAAATTGCTAGGTATTTGTGACCTAGATTGGCCACTGTTGGTAACGGGATACTGGGTTTGATGGACCTTGCTCTGACCCAGTATGGCATATCTTATGTTCTTATTGTGGATTTCCTTGCCATCCTCCCTCCATTTATTAAATCATATGTGATCATGTGATCGCTATTGCCAAGTGGCTCTAACACCCTTATCTCTTGCACCAGATCTTGTGTTCCACTAAGGACTAGGTCCAAAATGGCTTCCCCTCTTGTCTGTTCATGAACCAGCTGCTTAAAGAAGCAGTCATTTATCTCATCTAGAAACTTTATCTCTTTAGCATGTCCTGTTGTGATACTGATCCAGTCAATACTGGTGTAATTGAAATCACCCATTATTGCTGTGTTGTAATTTTTGTTAGCTTCCCTGATTTCTTTGAGCATTTCATCAGCCACCTGTTCATTCTGGCCAGGCAGTCGGTAGCAAGGCCGGTCCGTCCATTGTACGAGAATGTTGTTCACACAGGGCCCTGCGCTTCAGGGGGCCCCGCACAAATGGACAGCTTCAGAGGAAGTTGTGGAAGCCTGTGTGAGGCCCCGCCTCCCACTGCATAGCCGCCAGCATGAAGAGGGCTTTCTCTCACGTTGGCAGCTGTTACTGTGAAGCGCGCAAGTGTGGGAAATGCCCTTTAACCTTTCCTCAAAAATAATTGCTACTCCAAAAGAACCAGAGTACCTAAAACAAAAGAGGGAAATGAGAGGAATGTGATGAGAACTGTGGAATGGCCTCAGACCAGTGGGTTACTTCAAGACAGACACCCATAAACATGGTGTCCATCAGTACCCTTTAGCATCAATGGCCATGTGTCCACCTTTTTGTTAATTATTATTGAGCACACCTCTCTCCCTTAACAATGTCTCATGTATGCTTGAATTATATAGATCTCTTCAATCAACTTTTTGTAATCAAATTTTTGCACTTAGCTTTCTGTAATGCTGAGGATATCACCGAAAACTTTGTTTTTTTCTTTTTCTGGATATCCCGGCAGTCCCTTTAACCTTTCCTAGCATTCAGTGTGAGGGAAAACACTCTTCACACTGGTGGCTGTGCAGAGGGAGCGGGGGCCTCGCGTGGGCTTCCCCAGCTCACCTCTGAAGCCCCGTAGACGGCCGTGGGGCTCTTCAGTGGGCGGGCGGGGGGAGTCTAGCATAGGACTGGAAATGGGCAAATGGGGGGCTAGGTTTGGAAATGGGCTGATGAAGGATAAGCTGGGACTGGTAATTGGCTGATGGTGGGCTGAAATAGGACTGGAAATGACTGATGGGGTGCCAGGATTGGAAGTGGGCTGATGGAGGGCTGGAATAGGACTGGAAATGGCTGATGGGGTCTAGGAGTGGAAATGGGCTGATGGGAGAAGCTTGGACTGGAAATGGGGTGATGGGGGAGGCTAGGATTGGAAATTGGATGGTGGGGGAGAACTTGGACTGGAAATGGGCTGATGGGGAGCTGAAATAGGACTGGAAATGGCTGATGGGGTGCTAGGATTGGAAATGGGCTGATGGGGCTCTAGGACTAGAAATGGGCTGATCAGAGGGAGCTTGGACTGGAAATGTGCTGATGGGGACTGGAATAGGACTGGAAATGCATTGATGGCTGGAATAGGACTGGAAATGGGCTGATGGGAGCTGAAATAGGATTGGAAATGGTCTGATGGGGGGCTAGGACTGTAAATGGACTGATGGGGGGGGGGAGCTTGGACTGGAAATGGGCTCATGGGGGCCGGAATATGACTGGAAATGTGTTGATGGGGAGCTTGGACTGGAAATGGGCTGATGGGGGCTGGAATAGGACTGGAAATGGGCTGATGGGGGCTGGAATAGGACTGGAAATGGGCTGATGGGGATGGCTAAGACTGGAAATGGGCTGATGGGGGGCTGGAATAGGACTGGAAATGGCTGATGTGGGAATAGGACCGGAAATGGGCTGATCAGAGGGAACTTGGACTGGAAATGAGCTGATGGGGGGCTGGAAAGGAGCATATGGGGGGCTAGGACTGTTAATGCGCTGATGCAGGGAGAATGGGACTAGAAGGGGGTGTATGCTGGGTAGATCTAGAACTGATTTTGGGGGAGGACTAGAAGGGATGGGTCTGGGGAATGAGGATGGAGAGGGGAAAAGATATTTTGTGTGGGAGGAAAGAAAAATCTACAATTGGCCAGGTACTGGGAAGAATAAGTGGGGATTGAGGATAACAAGGGTGAAATTTGAGTGGATGATAAAGGAATAAAGAAAGAAACTGGGGAAGAAGCAAAAGGGGAAAGATCAGTATGTTAAAGCAGATATATAGAGAGAATGGAAAAATTCTAGAAGAAAGGACAAATGGACAGCTCGCAGAAGACACGAAGAAACCAGAAGAAAGTGACTGGACAACTGAAAAATAAAATGCCCAAACAAAAGGTAGAAAAATACTTTTTATTTTTAATTTAGTAACTGGAATATGTCAGGTCTGAGAAATGTGTATCGCTAACATCTTTGTGTTTTTGTTTAGTGCAAGAGGAAATTAATTTATAGTTTTATTTCTCCAGTGTTGTACATTTCATTTTTGGCTTTTGGGGTTCCCTTTTTAATTATTATCTTCCTATTTCTAAATTGTGATCCCTTGTTCTTTGTGTGGTGATGGTCTATGTTCTGTATGTGTAACCATGCTGAGATATTCTGTTCATGTAGTTTTTACTTGGTTTTCAGCTTGTCGTGCTGTGAGGGCTTGTGTGCATCAGTGATGCTGAGAGCTAAACTATCGGTAGTTTAACTACTGGCAGGGTCTCCCAAGATGGACAGGTCTCAGCTGAGGTGCCAGACCAAGACAAACCACCCATCTGGGCAGCAGCAGAATGGGATAGTGTTGACGGAGGATCACATTTCTGTGACAACGGCAACAACACCAAACTTAAACTGCGCAGAAGAAAGGCCCGGCAATCTACTTCTGTATCTTGCCATGAAACCCAATGGATAGTTACAACAAAACAAATTGTGCTATAGCGCTGGAAGATGAGACCCCCAGGTCGGAAGGCACTCAACTAGCTACTGGGGAAGAGCTGAAGACTTCTCAGATACTGGGGAAGAGCTGAAGACTTCTCAGAGTAAAGCCAGCATTTATGATGTGGTTGGATCAAAACCCTCGGGACGTCTGACTGCTGATGTAGCTGCGCATGAAATGAGTCAGAAGCTGTAAAGATGTCTTACGCATTGGAACATGGAACGTACGAAGCATGAACCAAGGGAAGTTGGAGGTGGTCAAGAATGAAATGGAACGTGTACAACTTGATCTGTTGGGTGTCAGTGAACTGAAATGGACTGGCATCGGGCACTTTGCAACAGATGACCACATGGTCTAGTATGCTGGAAATGAAAGACAAAAAAGAAATGGTGTTGCATTTATAATAAAGAAGAAACTTGCAAGAACTGTAATGAAATACAATGCAATCAGCGAATGCTTAATCTCTATTCTACGAGGAATGCCTATCAACACAACTATAATTCAAGTATATACCCCAACAGCTGCAGAAGAGAATGATATTGAAGAGTTTTATGAACAAGTACAAGCTGAAATTGACAGAACATGCAAACGGGATATCCTGATAGTCATGGGTGACTGGAACGCAAAAGTTGGCAACAAAGAAGAAGACGAAGTAGTTGGAAAATATGGATTTGGCAACAGAAATGAAGCTGGAGAAAGACTGATAGAATTCTGCAAGACCCCATCGATCTATTCATCTCAAACCCCTCCTTCCATCAACACAAGCGGTGACTGTACACATGGACTTCACCCAATGGATTGTATAAAAATCAAATCGACTACATCTGTGGAAGTCAACGATGGAAAAGTTCTATAACATCAACAAAGACAAACCCTGGAGCTGACTGTGGTACAGATCATCAACTACTAGTATGCAAACTCAAGCTAAAGTTGAAAAAGAGCAAACCACTCATGAATGCAGCAAAATATGACCTTGAGAATATACCACTGGAATTTAAAGACTGCCTGCAAAATCGATTTGCTGCTTTAGATACAAATGACAGAGCTCCAGAAGAGTTATGGAATGACATCAAGAAGGTTGTGTTGGAAGAAAGCGAGAAGTCTCTACAAAAGGTGAAAAAGCAAAAACGGCCAAAATGGATGACGGAAGAAACTCTGAAAATTGCCCAGAAACGCAGAGAAGCTAAAGCTAGAGGAGAAAGAAAGACAATAACAGAACTCAACAGAGATTTCCAACGTGCAGCAAGACAGGACAAGGAAAAGTACTACAAGGACGCATGCAAGGAAATAGAAGCAGAGAAACTATTAGAGGAAGAACAGGATCGGCTTTCCTAAAGCTACGACAGTTAAAGAAAAAGTTCCAGCCTCGAATTGGAATGTTACAAGATGCTCAAGGTTCTATGTTGAATGATGCTGAGAAGATCAAGAAAAGGCGGAAGGAATATACATAGTTTTTATATGATAAATATCAAGTGGACCAACAGCCATTTCAACCTGTAGCTTATGATCGGGAACCATTGGTGATGAAAGAAGAAGTTAAAGCAGCATTGAAAGCCTTATCAAAGAACAAAGCACCAGGCATTGATAGCATTCCCATAGAAGTATTACAGCAATCTGATGCAGCTGTTACCGTACTTACAAGGCTCTGCCAAGAAATATGGAAGACAACATCATGGCCAACTGACTGGAAAAGATCTGTGTTTATACGAAAACTAAAGAAAGGTGATCCAGCTGACTGTGGAAATTATCGTACAATCGCTTTGATCCCACATGCCAGCAAGATTCTACTGAAGATTATTCAAAAGAGACTACAACCATACCTGGAACAAGAACTACCTGAAGTGTAAGCAGGGTTCAGGAAAGGGTGAGGAACGAGAGACATCATTGCGGATGTGAGATGGATCCTTGAAAAGACTAAAGAATACCGAAAGGATATCTATTTGTGCTTTATCGACTATAGCAAGGCTTTTGACTGTGTAAACCATGAGAAACTCTGGGCCACGTTAAGAAGCATGGGTATACCAGAACACCTGATCATACTCTTGCACAATCTGTACATTGATCAAGAAGCAGCAGTTCGAACGGAACAAGGAGAAACAGAATGGTTTAAAATAAGCAAAGGTGTAAGACCAGGCTGCATACTTTCCCCATACCTGTTTAATTTATATGCAGAACAAATCATCAGAGAAGCAGTATTGTATGAAGACAACAGAGGTGTGAAGATTGGTGGAAGTCTCATCAACAACCTTCGCTATGCTGATACCACATTACTGGCTGAAAGTGAAGATGATCTGAAAGATTTGCTTCTCACAATCAAAGAACATAGTCTCAAAATGGGCCTGCACCTTAATGTAAAGAAGACAAAGATCATCACAACTGGCATAATCAACAGGTTCATTGTTGAAGGAGAAGAAATTGAAATCGTGAACAACTTTAACCTACTTGGATCAACTATCAATAAATAAGCAAAAAGCAGTCAAGAAATCAGACGACACATTGCTCTTGGCAGAATGGCTATGAAAGACCTAGATGAGATTCTCAAGAGCAGAGATATCTCTCTCCATACAAAGATTCGACTTGTTCAAGCTATGGCATTTTCAATAACATCATATGGATGTGAAAGCTGGACAGTGAAAAAGAAAGACAGGAAGAAAATTGATGCCTTTGAATTATGGTGCTGGCGGCGAATACTGTGTATACCATGGACTGTCCAAAGAACAAACCAATCGGTACTAGAGGAGATCAAACCTAAGCTTTCTTTCGAAGCTCAGATGACAAGACTTTGAATTTCATACTTTGGACACATCATGCGAAGAGAGAGATCATTAGAGAAAGACATCATGCTTGGCAAGATAGAAGGTCAGCGCAAAAGAGGAAGGCCAGCAATGAGATGGATCGATACAATAACAGCAGCTACGGGTACCAGTCTGTCAACAATGAGCCGCCTGACTCAAGACCGAACACAATTTAGAATAGCTATCCAGAGGGTCGCCATGAGTCGACTCGACTCAACGGTACTTAACAACAACAACAACAGTTTTTATTTGACAATCCCACTTGTTCTCTTCCCCCAGTGAGATGTATTGGTATTCTCTGAGATGTATCGGTTTAATATCTGCAGTGTTGCCTTTTTGATAGTTAGGGTGTGGTGTTTTGTGAGTCCTGGTAGTACTGTTATGATACAGTGGGTTTGCTATGGGTTCTAAATGGTCAGTGTTTATAGTACTTTCTAGTGGGCCTGGCGGTTGGCACTGGAATATAGTAATGTAGAAATCTGGTAGTCTTTCTTTATCCAGATACTCATTAAGAGACATGTTTACTAAAACCGCATGTTAACATTATGCAAATATTTATGTAAATGGAGTACCTTATGCAAATGAAGCCCTGCAATGAATCTCTGCACATGGCCCCGCAACCCCCTTGTGCCACACCTGGTCGGTAGTACACCCCCACAGCCATTGCCATCCCCTTTTTATATGGAATTTCTATCCATAGAGATTCTAAACTATATTTTATTCCCTGCAAAACTTTAATCCAGTGTGACAAAATGCCCTCTCTAACATAGAGCACAACCCCTCCACCAATTTGATCTACCCTATCATTGCAGTATAGTTTGTACCCAGGTATCAGTGTCTCACTGGTGGTTCTCTTTCTACCAGGTCTCTGAGATGTTAATTATATCTAACTTTTCTTTTAGTGTTATATTCTAACTCTCCTATTTTATTTTTTAGACTTCTAGCTTTTGCTTACTGGCATTTAGAGTTCATATTTTATTCAGTTTAATCTCTATTGACAAGGGTAATTTGGAATCTTTCAGTTCTATCTGCCCTGTAAAAGGCATCTGAGTTACTTTTATCTTTATTGGAACCTCTCTATCAGGATGCCGTAACTTCCCTCTTTTGCTAGTATCCTTCAAGGATACATTTCTTCTGAAGCATGAGTTTTTGGGCGACTATCAACTTTCCCTTATTATCTAGTGCAGGGGTGGGCAATTCCGGTCCTGGAGGGCCGCAGACCAGTCAGGTTTTCATGATGTCCCTAATGAATATTCATGGACCTATTTCCATACAGTGGAAGGCAGTGGATACAAATAGATCTCATGGCTATTCATTAGGGACATCATGAAAACCTGACTGGTCTGTGGCCCTCCAGGACTGGAATTGCCCACCCCTGATCTAGTTTTAAAAGCTGTTCTATCTCATTTTTGAAGGTTAAGTCCAGCAGCCTGGTTCCTTCCTGGTTAAGGTGGAGCTCATCCTTTTGGAAAAGCCCCTCCCTTACCCAGAATGTTGCCCAATTCCTAACAAATCCAAAATCCTCTTCCTTGCATCATTGTCTCATCCATGCTTTGAGACTGGAGCTCTGCCTGCCTTTTGGGTCCTACATGTGGAATGGGAAGCATTTCATCGAATGCTACCTTGCAAGTTCTGGATTTCAACTTCCTACCTAAAAGCTTAAATTTGGTCTCCAGAACCTCCCTCCCACACTTTCCTATGTCATTGATACCAACATGTACCAAGACAGCAGGCTCTTCCCCATCACTATCTAAGATCTTGTCTGTGGCGCGTGAGATCCGCTACTTTCGCACCAGGCAGGCATGTTACCAGGCATTTCTCATGTCCACCAGCCACCCAGCTATCTACATGCCTAATTGAATCACCATCTATAAGAGCTGTCCTAACCATTCTCTAATGAGCACATGTCCCTGGAGAAACCTCCTCGGTGTGAGAGGGTTTTACATCATCCGGAGGACAGGTCCTAGCTACAGGATCACTTCCTGACACACCAAGGTGATGCTGTCCTTTCACGTAATATCTCTCCTCCATGGCAACAGAGAAGCTGCCAGACTGGAGGTGGGACTTCAGTACTGCATCCCTATAGATCTTGTCTTTATACCTCTCCGTTTTCCTTAGCTCCTCCAAGTCTGCTATTCTAGCCTCCAGAGATCGGACTCATTCCCTGAGAGCAAAGAACTCCTTGCACTTAGAGCACATGTAAGACTCCTCACCAACTGGTGGAAAATTGTACATGTGACATTCAGTGAAAAAGACTGGATAAGCCCCCATCTCCTTGCTGGACTGCTGTCTGCATCTTAGTTAAGGCTCTTTAAAGATATTTCTCCAGGACCAAGCAGGAAGTCAGTCCTCACATATGGGTGACGTCGGCGCCGACGGAGCCCTCGCGGAGCAATTTTCCCCAGCTTTCAAAGAAAGCCTTTGGGAATTGCAGCGCGCATGCGCGGTCGCCTTCCCGCCCAAGGGTGCCATCTTAGCCAGTCTTCTTTTTTCCGCGGAGCCCTACAGACGTACCCGTCGTGTCCCCGCGAAAAAGTTGATTTTATTCGTAATATTCTCTTTTTTCCTTCGGTTCGACGCCGGTCTTCTTCCCGCCCGGACTCGCGACGCCGGTCACGAGTCCTCTTCTTCTTTTTCGGTTTTTCTGATTTAGTCAGTTTCGTTTTCGGGTTTTTCACTGGCAGCCCGGTCTTTTGACCTCGCAGGGGCCCTTTTTCCCCCGATGGCTGCCAGTGGTTTCAAGCGGTGTGGTCAGTGTGACCGAAATATGTCACTAACTGACACACACGATAATTGCCTCCGCTGCCTGGGCCCGGATCATGAAGAAATGATCTGTGGGGCCTGTGGCAAAATGTCCTCCAAAGCGTTGAGAAGTCGGCGGCATCAGCGGGATAGGATCTTCGCTGACCCCAGCCGTACCCGGACCTCGTCGGAGGCCTCGGCGTCCAGAGGTTCCAGCTCTGACCGTCGCCGGAGTTCCTCCGACAGGGGTTCTCCCTCCGGGGACCATCGACGGAAGGTGAAACCCGCGAGGGCGGCGTCGGTGGACGCTCCTGGCTCCGCGAGGGCCAGGTCGCATAGCCCCGATAGCCGTCCCGGGTCCTTGGAGAAGGAGCACCTCTCGAAGCGACCTCGCATGGAGTCGGAGCTGCCTGCTCGGGTAAGTCCTGTGGTCCTCCTGGACTCGCCTCTGAGACCGCCGACGTCGGGCCCCGAGTCGGGGGCTGCTGGGTCACCTGAGGTCGGACTCAGGTTGACGGCCTTGGAGAGCAGACTGTCTGCCTTCATGGATCAGCAGCGGGCACTGTTCGCTAGCCTCGCTGGCGCCGCTGCCCCGACCGCCGGGACGTCGACGTCTAAGTCGACCCCGGAGACCGAGCCGATCCTCGAGTCCATGCGAACTCGAGTCGATCCTCGGTCGAGGTCACCCTCGGCCTCCCGTTCGGGACCGAGGTCGTTGACGCCGACTCCCTCGGCGTCGGGGGGGCCGGCGCCGCAGCCTGCCCGGGCCGACCCCACCGATTCCTCCTCGGAGTCGGTCTGGGAGTCTGAAGAGGAAGAGTCGCCTGATTCTTTTCGGACTCGGTGTGTCCCCTCGGACTCGCCTGAGTCCGAACCTCGGAAGCAGTCCCCTCCGGAGGATGCCCGGTTCTCGGACTTCGTCAGGGATATGGCCAAGGCTTTGGCCTTCCCTGCGGATCCCGAGGAGGAGCCTCGAGCCGAAGAGCTCGACGCCCTCCAGTATGACTCTCCCGCCAGGGAACACTTTACTGTACCGGTTCCTCCCATGCTGGAACGACTACTCTTCTGCATGTGGGAGAGTCCGGCCTCCTCGCCGGTCCTGAGCAAGCGGGTCGATTCTATCTATCGAGTCCGCAAGAGCCCTGGGTTCCAAAAGGCACAGCTACCACACCATTCCATGGTAGTGGAATCGGCCATGCATCGTCTTAAGAGCCAGAAGATGCACTCCTCGGTGCCTCCTGGCAGGGAGGCCCGTAACCTGGATGGCCTTGGTAAGAAGTGTTTCCAGGGCTCTATGCTTGCGTGTCGTGTCCAGACCTACCAGCTATACATGGGCATGTATCTCCGAGACCTGGCTAAAGAGCTAGCCGGATTCTCCGCTGGATTGTCCGAGGAACCTTTGCGGAGGTTCCTAGCCTTGTCCACTGGCATTCGGGAATGCTCAAAATTCATATCCCGAGCAGCCTATGATGGCTTTGAAGCATCGGCTCGAGTGGCCGCAGCCGGCATCGGTGCCCGCCGACAGGCTTGGCTTCAGTCGTCTGACCTCGAGCCCTGGGTGCAGGACAAGTTGGTCGATGTCCCCTGCCGAGGTGAAAACCTCTTTGGCAAACCTATGGACGAGAAGGCTGCACAACTAGAGACAGAGACTCTCACCAGGACTAGGCTTTCTAGGAAGACCTCCGCCCCTTCCCAGAAAAAGAAGGGCTCGGGAAAGAAGTCCTTTTACCCGAGGAAGGCGGCTGCCTATAAACACTACCCCCAATATCAGGCCCCCGCAGCTCCCCAACAGGGCCAGCAGGCCAAGGGACGGGGTAACGGGTCCCGTAGGCAGCAAGCCCCCAAGCCTGCACCACCAGCCCCTGCTCAGCAGGGTGGGGGCTTTTGACTCCTTCAGCATAGCCTCTCCCCCTCCGCTAGCCCCTCCCAGCACCGGAGGCCGGCTGGTTCACTTCGCCCACAGGTGGTCCAACATCACTTCAGATGCCTGGGTGCTTCAGGTCGTAAGCGAAGGCTATCTTCTCCACTTCCACCAGGTCCCTCCCTCCTATTTCCCGGGAGAACCTCCACGACTCCCTCTGCACAGGGACTTACTCCTTCAGGAGTTAGCAGATCTTCTACAGGAACAGGCGGTGGAACCTGTCCCCCACCACCTGAGAGGTCAAGGCTTTTATTCCAGGTATTTTCTAGTACCAAAAAGAACAGGAGGCCTCAGACCCATCCTGGACTTGCGCAACCTCAACAGGTTCCTCGTGCGGGAAAAGTTCAAAATGCTTACCCTTGGAATCCTTCTGCCCTACCTCCAGAAGGGAGATTGGCTATGCTCCTTGGATCTAAAGGATGCCTACACGCACATCCTCATCCACCCAAGCCACCGCCAATACCTAAGGTTTGTGGTGGCAGGAAATCATTACCAGTACAGGGTACTGCCCTTTGGCCTGTCCTCCGCACCGCGAGTCTTCACAAAATGTCTCGCGGTGGTGGCGGCCCATCTCCAGCTTCACGGCCTCTATGTCTTTCCGTACCTCGACGACTGGCTCATCAGAGCAGCGTCCGCTCCGGAGGTCACCAACGCCACACACCGCACGGTGACTCTTCTGCAGTACTTGCGCTTTGTCGTAAACTTCGCAAAGTCCACTTTGCTCCCCTCACAGGATCTCGAGTTCATCGGCGCAAGACTGCACACTCCTCAGGCGCGAGCTTTCCTGCCTCTCGACAGGGCTCAACGGCTCATGGACCTAGCCGACCGTTTTCGCAGCCAGTCCCTGGTCTCCGCCAGGCGCTTCCTGAGACTGCTCGGCCATATGGCTTCCACCGTCCATGTGACCCCCAATGCCCGCCTGAATATGCGGCCTGCTCAATGGTGTCTTCGCAAGCAGTGGCAAGAAGCCACAGGCGGCCTAGCAGACCTAGTGCGCGTCTCCGAGCCGCTGGCCTCGTCTCTCCAGTGGTGGCTTCATCGGCCGAACCTGGTACTCGGCATGCCTTTTCAGTCACCTCAGCCGGCCCAGGTGCTGACGACAGATGCGTCCCTCCTGGGTTGGGGAGCACATTGCCAAGGGGCACGTACTCAGGGCCTCTGGACCACGTGGGAGTCTGCTCAGCAGATCAACTTCCTGGAGCTCAGAGCGATCCGCCTGGCTCTCAAGGCTTTCTCCCACCTGACCTCTCACCAGTCCGTCCTTGTCCAGATGGACAATCAAGTTGCTATGTTCTACGTGAACAAACAGGGGGGCACGGGCTCCTTCCTTCTCTGTCGGGAATTACAGAAGCTCTGCTCTTGGGCCGTCAGTCACGGCGTTCTCCTCAAGGCAGTTTATCTCCCAGGCCAAGAAAATTGCCTGGCGGACAAACTCAGCAGGATCCTCCAGCCGCACGAGTGGCGCCTAGATCCCTTGGTAGTTCAGAAGCTCTTTCTAAAGTGGGGCCTCCCCACGATGGATCTCTTTGCCAGTCCTCACAACCGGCAACTTCCTCGCTTCTGCTCTCGTCAGCCACATCCCCTTCGAGTTGCGGCAGACGCTTTTCTACTCTCATGGTCGGAGAGCCTTCTGTATGCTTTTCCTCCCATCCCGCTAGTCTCTCGAACTCTTTTCAAGGTTCTCCGAGACAAGGCTTCCATGATCCTGGTGGCCCCTCGCTGGCCCAGACAGCCATGGTTTCCACTCCTGCTGCAATTAGCGGTAGAGGATCCATTCCCTCTGGGGTTTCAAACGGATCTCCTCACTCAGGATCAGGGGTCTCTGCTACACCCCAACCTCAGATCTCTCAATCTAATGGCCTGGCTGCTGAGAGGGTAGTCCTTGCTCCCCTTCTCCTGCCGGCAGAGGTGGAAGAGGTCGTCCTAGCTTCTCGGCGACCTTCTACCCGCAAATGCTACGCCCTTAAATGTTGTCGCTTTTCCGTTTGGTGTACCCAGCAGTCTCAGGATCCCTTCTCCTGCTCGGTGTCGGTGATCTTGCAGTACTTGCTCTACCTCTCTAATCTGGGACTTAAGTCCAACTCCGTCAAAGTTCACCTCAGTGCTCTTTCAGCACATCATCTACCGGTGGACGGCAGACCTCTTTCCAGCGACCCTCTTGTAGCGAGGTTTCTCCGAGGTCTCCTTCTACTTAAACCACCTCTGCGCCCGCCAGCGCCTGACTGGGATCTGAATGTGGTTTTACAGCAGATCACCTGTCCGCCTTTTGAACCTATGGCTACCTGTTCTCTCCGTTTTCTTTCTTGGAAAACATTGTTCTTGATAGCCCTCACTTCCGCTAGACGCGTAAGTGAATTGCAGGCCCTCGTGTCTGATCCCCTTACACTCGGTTCTACAAAAATAGGGTAGTCCTACGGACTCACCCAAAATTTCTTCCAAAAGTGGTCTCCCCTTTTCACATCAATCAGGAGGTGGTACTTCCGACCTTCTTTCCCAGACCACACTCCAGCCGAGCTGAAATGGTCCTCCATACCCTGGACTGTAGAAGGGCATTGAACTTCTACCTTGACCGTACGCGGGAGCACCATAAAGCTGCTCAGCTTTTTGTGTCTTTTGATCCCAATAAATTGGGGCTCCCGGTCTCCAAGCGTACTCTGTCCATCTGGGTTGCGGACTGTATCACTTGGGCTTATGGGGCAGCCGGGCTCTCCTTGGATGGTCGAGTCACGGCTCATTGTGTTCGGGCAAAGGCTACGTCAGTGGCTTACCTCCGCTCTGTTCCGCTGGCAGACATCTGCCGGGCCGCTACTTGGTCTTCGTGCCAGACTTTTGCGGTCCATTACTGTCTCGAGAGGGAGTCCCGCAGGGACAGTGCTTTCGGACAGGCAGTCCTCCGTAATCTCTTTGAGGTTTGAGCAACTCCTACCCTCCATCCCGGATGTGGGCTACCGGTGGGTAATAATTCAGCGAAGATTCCTTCCTTCTGTGCTGCTGAGCTAGAGGGAGCTCATTTTTGTGCTTAGGGTCTCCGGTAGCCTTAAGCTTGGGAGTCCCATATGTGAGGACTGACTTCCTGCTTGGTCCTGGAGAAAGCGTAGTTACTCACCTGTAGCAGGTGTTCTCCAGGAGCAGCAGGAATCAGTCCTCACAACCCTCCCTCCTCCCCTTGGAGTTGCAATCATCTGCTTAAGTTTTTTGCAAATTTTTATGCTGTCTTTTTTAGCTATGTCATCTGACTGGCTAAGATGGCACCCTTGGGCGGGAAGGCGACCGCGCATGCGCGCTGCAATTCCCAAAGGCTTTCTTTGAAAGCTGGGTAAAATTGCTCCGCGAGGGCTCCGTCGGCGCCGACGTCACCCATATGTGAGGACTGATTCCTGCTGCTCCTGGAGAACACCTGTTACAGGTGAGTAACTACGCTTTAAGTTGTTTACATAAAGTTGCTAGGGATAGTTGTACAAACACAAGCATATCTAGTAGGTTTAAGGGACTTTGTTCATGCTTTGTACATTCCATGTCCCAATATGTAAGACATCTTTACAGCTTCTCACTCTCATTTCATGTACAGCTACATCAGCAGTCAGATGTCCCAAGGGCTTTGATGCAACCACATCATAAATGCTGACTTTATTCTGAAGTGCCTTCAGCTCTTCCCCAGTAGCCCATTGAGTGCTTTCCGAACTAGGGTCTCATCTGCCAGAACATATCACCATTTGTGATGCAGCAACTTAAAGAACCCTTCCCATGAAAAAAATCTACTTTTTATGTGCATATGTTTGAAAATATTTGCATAAATTAACCTCCGAAAATATGCGCATGGGTAATTTTCAAACCAAGTGTATTTGCATGCTTTCGTTTCAAAGATTTGCTGAAGTGTAGTAAGGGAGAAGTCTGTGCATCCTTTCCATGTGTGCATGCATGCATTACAGAATTATCCCTGAAATGATATTTCTGGCTAAACTTGGCAAAATAGTAAATTTAGTTTATGATTTAATTATACTCATGCTAGTTGCTGTTTGCGTCCGTTTTCTGCATGCTGGATTGTAGAAAAGGAATCAACATAGGTTATAGTCTCCCTTCTGGATCAGGATAGATGCAAAGGGGGTCATTTTAAAAGTCTTGGTTATGATTTGGACGTCCACAAATATGCATGTGGATGTCAGTCACAGAGACATCTCCAGAGCCATTTTACAAATGACTTTGAGACGTCTCCGGTGTGGGGACGTCCAAGTAGGCAGGGGGAGTGGTGGATGTGTCTAGGGAGCTGCAATGAACTTAAACATCCCCATGCAGTTTCAGAAACTTTGGGGACATCTGCAGGCACATCCATGTTTACATCTGCTCCAGGCACGAACAGGCATCAGGAAAGTGCTTATTATGGCCTTAAGTTATCCAGAGGATGTTTGTGAAATCATGCCTAAACTTGCACATGCCTGCTTTTCTTTCCCCCCAGACGATCTGTCTTGGATGTCGCAGATTGCACATGGACATCCTTTGTAAAATGTGCCTTAAAATGCACAATATAGCTTTCATGGAAGTCTATCCTTTTCAGATTCAAAGCTGAAGTGAAAATTTTTGAAATAAGGCCTCAAGTCCTTTCTGGGATTTGGAATATATGCAAACCTTTTTCTGTCTTATTTCAAGGTCATCAAAATCACTTTTAGTAAGTGGAGTTGACAGAATTGATTTTGATTTATTGCAGTAGCACTTTGCATTATAGCATGCTTATGGGAAAACCTCAAACTACCTTTCAGGCTCTTGATTCTATAAAATGAGCATCTGATAAAAAAATAATGTAAAAAGGCATGTAGGTCCCCTTCCCTGGAGATATCCTTAAGGGTTGTGGAGATGGTAATGAAAATTGTTCTGCAAACGTTCTTGCATTCAGCATGCCCTTGATAGAAAGCCAGAAGGTTGTGAGTGCTACCATGATAATTGATGTTTTAAAAGATTATTAAACTGAGGTTTCTCTGCACAAAAGTTATCAGGTGTTATAATTATTCAGAATACTTTAGGCAAGCTTTTAATAAAATTGGTTTGCATAGTGTTTCCAAGTATGCATATTTTTAATTTAACTGGATATGTGACTTCAAATACTCCTGCTAGTGGAAAGAATATATCTTTAGTTCTTGCCTGAATTAAATTACATTTGTCCAGGAAAAAGATATTGCATACAACCTAGCCTCTCATGGCCTAGTTAGTATTATTCACAGAGTCATATGTGTGTGTGTGTGGGGGGGGGGTTGTTTTTCTTTTTTTTAACTTATGGGCAATGTCCTAGTCTAAGTTATATTCACTTTGAAGATCATGAGCCATGTTGAATTCATTTATGGTGATTATTGTGGGTAGCTTTCCAACACCATTAAAACTAGCATAGAACCCAATAAAATAGTGCTTATATAGGAATGTTAGGGGAACTCACCTCGTAACAAGAGAAGCTGCAGTTGTCTGGTTCATTCTGTTGTATTGGCCATTGGTAGAGTCCAGACACACCAAATTAATAGCAATTATAAGACTAGCAACTGACTGAAACGAATAACATATAACTTAGCAAGCACAGGGAGTGATTCTCACATTAAGAAAATATCCAAAACAATTTTTTATAAGCTCAGATCGATCCAACAACTAAGACCACTACTAGAAAACAATGATTTTAGATCTATTACTCAAGCCTTAATAACCCCTCACCTTGATTACTGTAATGGTATATTTCAAGGAGTAACAAAGAAAATTTTAAAAATCCTTCAAATGGCCCAGAATGTTACAGCACGAGTAATATCCAAAGCAAAACTTACCGATTACATTACTCCAATATTATATGCACTTCACTGGTTACCCATATCAAGTAGGATCCAATATAAAATTATATTGACCACATTCAAATTAGTTTATAAGATTGCCCCATCATACCTATCCACATTGATTCATAACCCACCTGATAACAGAACTAGAAGAAGAACGAATCTCAATACCATCCTAGTGCCTGACTCAATAAGGAAGACTAAACAAACAACATGCAGCAGCGCCTTCTCATATATTGCACCAACCTTGTGGAATAACCTCCCGGCTCAGCTAAGAGAAATAAAAGACCTACAAATGTTTAAGGGAGAACTAAAAACTCACCTCTTCACACTACACTATTCCAATATGGATTGCTATATGGATACGACTTCTTATCCTCCATAATACAGTCTGTATCTATTACTCCTATTCAATTTACTACTACCCACATTCCTACCTAAACTGTATCTAATACCTGTAAATATGTAAATTATGTCGAAGCTGTAAATAGTTCTTATCCTTCATAACTATACAAAGTTGCTTAAAGTTACATGTATTTGTTGATAGTTAGTTACTTATTGTTACTCTGTATTTCACATTGTTCTCTGTATTTTGACTTATGTTCAATGTAAACCGCCACTGATCTTAGGAAATGGCAGTATATAAAAACGTTGCAAATAAATAAAATTTTCAATAGGCTGAATAATCACGAAGTATAAGAGTGCTTTTAGCACGCGTCCTTGGTAGCTAATTTTTCTATCCAGATATTTTCTGTTTTCAAAATTGACACAGAATGTAATTTTATAACAGATCTTCTAAGTTAATTGGGCATGAAGGTACCTATCTTTCATCTATTTTATAAAAATACATAGAATCAACATCATAGCACTCTTTAATAAAAGGTCCCCTAACACGCAGATAGCACCAAAACTATAGAGTATTAGGTACACCACTACTGTTTCACTGTTAGGGGCATGGAAAGCACGTTTCTGATAGTTAACATGGTGTACCCTGCTGTGATGTAAGCCACGATTATCATGGGTGCACTTACCTTCATCTATGGAGGTGGCAGAAAGTGTATCCGCAGTAATTGCTCGTGTTGCAGTTAGCGTGGGTGTGCTGGCTACAAGGCATTCACCATTCCTACTTGGTCCCAATGCTCCATGGACAGTTAACGCTGAAATCTAGTCATGCTATTAACACATGTCCCAAGGTGCCTTTAGCTCACACCAGAATCCGTGCTAACAGCTAACACCCTTTAGTAAAAGGGCTCCATAGGTCTCTGTGTCTTTATAAAATAATAGCACATGTCCTACAGAAATTGTGCCTACAATGAAGACAGACATATTGAGCAGGTGTAAAATACACGCATAAGCTGCAACTCTGCCCATAGTCTAGCCAAACTCTTTCCCTAAGCACACCTGCTCTACAAATATGCACTTTTGTACCATGCAAACGTTTAGGTGAGACCTAATTTTAATAGAGTCTTTTATGGGTGTAAATGTGCATTTTACATAAGAACATAAGAGATGCTGTACTGAGTCAGGTCCAAGGTCCATCAAGCCCAGTATTATGTTTCCAACAGTGGCCAATCTAGGTCACAAGTATGTGTCAGGTTCCTAAAAGGTAGATTCAATGCTACTTACCCAGGGGTAAGCAGTGATTTCCCCCGTCCACTTTAATAACAGCTTATGGGCTTTTACTGAAGGAACTTGTCCAAACCTCTTTTAAAGCCAACTACACTAACAGCCTTTACTACGTCCTCCGGCAAAGGATTCCAGAGTTTCATTACACATTGAGCGAAAAAATATTTTCTCAGATTAGACTTAAATATGTATATCAACTACATTGCATGTCCCCCTAGTTTTTCCAGTTTTGAAGGCGTAGACAGCCAATTTATGTTTACTCATTCAACTCTAGTCTTTATTTTATAGACCTTTATCCATATCTCCTTCTGCCATCTCTTTTCCAAGTTGACGAGCTCTGACCTTTTTTAAGTCTTTCCTCATAAAGATATCTTTCCATATTCTTTATTTTGGTAACTCCTCTGTACTTTTTCTAATTTCACTACACCCTATTTTGGATATGGCGACCAGAACTGCATGCAGTATTCGAGGTACAATCGCACCATGGAGCAATACAGAAGCATTATAATGTCCTTGGTTTTATTCTTCATTCTTTTCTTTATGATTCCTAGCATTCTATTTGCTTTCTTGGCCGCTGTTGCACACTGGGCTGAGGGATTCAACATATTAACCACAATGACGCCAAGATTCTTTTCCTGTGTGGTGATTCCTAAAGTGGAACCTTGCATCATGTAACTAGTCTATGACTAATATTGTTATAATGTAAAAGGTTTGAACCCTGTTATACGTAACATGTTGGTTCCTTGTAAACCGCCACTGATCTCTGGAAGGGGTGGTATAGAAATGTGCAATAAATAAACTAATTTGGGTTGTTCTTCTCTAAGTGCATAACTTTGTACTTGTCCACATTAAATTTCATCTGCCATTTGGATGCCCAGTTTCGCAATTTCTCAAAGTCCTCTGGCAGTTTTTCATAATCCCCTTGTGGTTTAACAACTTTGAATAATTTTTTGTCATCTACACATTTGATCACCTCACTCATTCCCATTTCAAGGTCTTTGAATATGTTAAAAAGCAGTAGGCCCGCCACAGATCCCTGAGATAATCAATTCAATCACTGGATGATAGAGGGGTAAAAGGGATATTAAGGGAGGACAAGACCATAGTGAAGAGATTGAATGAATTCCTTGCTTTGATTTCACTGAAGCAGATGTATGGAAGTTCACTGTGCCTGAAATGGTATATAAAGGCAATGTAGCAGAAGAATTGAAAGAAATATTGATAAACCGGGAGGATGTATTACAATCGTTTCATAAACTGAAGAGCAGCAAATCACCTGAACTGGATGGCATACTCCAAGCGTGTTGAAAGAACTGGAATATGAGATTGCAGACCTACTATTAGTAATCTGTGAACTATCATTAAAGTCATCTGTAGTATCCGAAGATTGGAGAATGGCCAATGTAGCACCAGTTTTTAAAAGGGTTCTAGGGGTGATCCGGAAAACTACAGACCGGTGAGCCTGAAATCAGTACTGGGCAAAATGGTAGAAACCATTATAAGGAAAAAAATTACTGAACATGTAGATAGGAAAAAAAGACTTGCTAATCTGTTTAATTGGAGAAAGCCAACATGGATTTAGTCGAGGAAAGTCTTGTATTACTAATCTGTTATAGTTTTTTGAAGTTGTGAATAAACAGGTAGACAGTGGTGAGCTGGTTGATATTGTGTATCTGGATTTTCAGAAAGCCTTTGACAAAGTCCCTCATGAGAGACTCTTAGCAAAATAATTAAAAAGTCATGGGATAGGAGACATTGTACTATTGTGGATCAGGAACTGGTTAAAAGATAGAAAGCAGAAAGTAGGGCTAAATGACTAATTTTCTTAATGGAGAAAGGTGACTAGTGGAGTACCCCAGGGGTGTGTGCTGGGCACTGTTCCCCCTAAGCTGTGTGCGTGTGCGCGCGCACACACCTCGCCGAGCGAGCGCACATACTTTACAACAGAACGCACAAACATTACGGTTCTGATTCTGATAGAAAACAACACAGACGTCTTAAAATTTAAAAGTTGTTGTGTATTTACGGTTTTCACAAATTCTACAATATTTTCTAGTGCAATCAATGTGGTGTACATACTGTATTCTGACGTGTAGTCAAATTTTAAAGTATATAACTTTGAGTGTTATGTGGCGCACAAAAATTTAACCTTCCTTCAAAAGCTGCACAGCTGATATTTTATGCGCACACAGCCTACAGAAAATTAGAGGGAACATTGGTGCTGGGCCTGCTGCTTTTTAACATATTCATAAATGATCTGGAAATAGGAATAATGAGTTAGGTGATCAGATTTGCAGATAACACCAAATTATTCAAAGTTGTCAAAACGCAAGAGGATTGTGAAAAGTTACAAGAGGACCTCGATAAACTGGAAGACTGGACATCCAAATGGCAGATGAAATTTAATGTGGATAAGTACAAAGTTATGTACCTAGTTAAAAACAACCCAAACTATGTTTACACTATACAAAGTTCCACATTAGGAACCACCACCCAGGAAAAAGATTTAGATGTCATCGTGGATAATAAATTTGAAACCCTCTGCCCAGTGTGCAGCGGTGGCCAACAAAGCAAATAGGAATTATAAGGAAAGGAATGGAGAATAATACAAAGGATATTATAATGCCTCTGTATCGTTCCATGGTGCGACCACACCTTGAATATTGTGTGCAATTCTGGTTGCCATATTTTAAAAAGGAATTTTCAATTTGTTTTGCCTGTCTTATCAATGCCTTTTATCTAACTTGCAATGTTTATCTTGTTTCCTGTTTCATTATTTGGCTTGTTTTTCAATTTTCTGAAAGAATATAAATAAATATATAATAGCTAAAAATAAAGATTTCACCTTTAAACCATACCAGCAGTTATTTGGCCTTTATTCTACCTTTCTTAAAGCATGAAATGCATCTCTTCTGGGCTTCCAAGATAGAATTTTTAAACAATGCCCAGGCTTGATGTAAACTCTTAACCTTTGCAGTTGCTTCTTTAGTTTTTTAACGATTTTCCTCATTATCCTCCCTTCATTTATTAAATCAAATGTGGTCACATTATGATCACAGCTGCTAAGTAGTCAATGATGACCTGCGCAGCATCATCTAACCCAATCACCCCATCTCATCCCCACTATAAGGAATCAATTTTGTTAAATTATGATTGTTTAACCTTGTTAAATTATCTAAGTTAACTTTCCTGTTATATGTATAATACCTTACCATTATTTAATGTTAAATATAAAATGTTCTGACTGCAGTTTGTTCAATGTAAACCACCTTGATATCATGAAAGGCAGTATGTAAGAAATGTTAAATAAATACAATTAAATAAAAATAGAGCAGTATATAAAACCAGATAAATAAATAAATATCCACTAAGGACTAGGTTTAAAATAGTTTCACCTCGTGTCTGTTTGTGAACCAGCTGCTCCATGAATCAGTCATTTATTTAATATTTAAACTTTGTCTTGCTAGCATGTCCTGATATGAAAGTGACCCAGTCAATACTGATGTAATTGAAATCACCCATTATTTCTTTATTGTAAATTTTGTTAACTTCCCTAATTTCTGTTAGCATCATATCATCCATCTGTTCATGCTGGCCTTATGGATGGTAGTACACTCCCACTGTCATTGCCTTCTCCTTTTTACATGTAATTTCTATCCATAGAGATTCGACAGCAAGGGTGGCCAACTTTGGTTGTAGTGTACCACGATCCAGCCTGGTTTTCAGGATTCCCTTAATGAATATTTATGAGGTATATTTGCATCCACTGCCTCCCATAGTATGCAAATATATCTCATGAATATTCATTAGGGAACCCTGAAAACCAGGCTGGATCGTGGTATACTTGGACCGGAGTTAGCCACCCCTGTTATACAGTGTTTTTTGTTTCTTGCAAAACTTTTATCCTGTCCGATTCAATGGCCTCTTTAATATATAGCACCACCCCTCTACCAATTTTATCTACCCTATCATTGCAATATAATATGTACCCAGATAGCATAGTGTCCCATTGGTTATCCTTCTTCCACCAGGTCTCTGAGATGCCAGTTATATCTTACTTTTCGTTCAATGCTATATATTCTAGCTCTTCCATCTTAGTTTTTAGACTTCTAGCATTTGTGTACAGGCATTTCAAAGTTTGTATTTTGTACGTATTCTCTATTGACAGGGGTAATTTGGAATCTTTCATCTCTGTCTGCTCTTAAAGGCATCTGGGTTACTTTTAGCTTTATTGGAACTTTTATCGGGATGCCCTAACTTCTCTCTTAGATACGTGATTCTGAACCATGTGCTCTTGGACGACAGATGAATTTTGCCAGTATCTAGTTTTAAAGATGCTGTGTCTCCTTTTTAATGATTAATGTTAGCAGCCTAGTTCCACCCTGGTTAAGGTGGAGCTGCTCATATTGTAAACAACCCCCGTTCCTAAAATGTTGCCCTGTTCCTAATAAGTCTAATACCCTCTTCCTTGCACCATTGTCTCATCCATGAATTGAGACTCCAGAATTCTGCCTGGCTGTGCGTGGATTGGGATGCATTTCTGAGAATGCTACCCTTGAGGTTCTGGATTTCAACTTTCTTCCTTAAAGCCTACATTTTAAATTTCAGAATCTCCCTCCCCACACTTTCCTATATCATTGGTACCAACATGTACCAAGATAGTGCTGGGGAGGAGCCTGCTGTCTAGAACTTAGATAGATGGCTTGTGGAGTCTTCCACCTTCACAGTGGGCAGGCAAGTTACCAGACTATCCTCACGTCCAGCAGCCACCCAAAGTGACTACCAAAAGGGACTGCTACAAGGAAATAGATCTACACCTGTGAGTATTAATTTTCTGTAATAAAATCTAAATCTTGGGGAAAAAGGGAATTCTTTGGGTTAAAACATATCTGTGTATGTTAGAATTCAATGATTTTGCTGAATCAGTCAGGTCTTAGTACCACCAGAGAGCTTTGTATTTAAATCAAAGCTCTCTGTATAGCTTAGCATAGAAAGTAAATTAAGAGATTAAGAGTTTCTAGAGAGCTTTTCATTTCAATCAAATCAGAGTATAGTTTAAACATAGAAAGTTTAAATAGAGTAACAGTTAATGAAATAGAGTTGTTTCTAGAGAGCTTTTTTTTCTATATCAAATTAGAGCATAGCTTAGCATACACGTAGAATAGTCCTGAGTAGGAAGAAATAAACTTGCTTCTAATGACCTTTACAAAGAGGCCTTCCACTTAGGAGGCAAAAAGATCTTTGAAGTTGTCTTGAGTAGGTATTAAAGGCAAGTGACAGATCAAAGGGGAAATTTTAAAAGGCCCTTTCTATTAAACCAAGTCACCCAGGAAATTGGTAAGCCTTTATCTTAGAAGCAAGCCAACTTTTAATAAGTCTTCATTCCCTCCCACCCTCCCCATTCCCACCCTCCCACCTCTGGGGATAATTGTAGCTTTATAGGCTCTTAAACCTCTTAAAGGGAAGGAGGTGCCCATATTTACTCAGGTGCAGCTGTTTATCCTCATCAAGTATACATTAAGGACCTGAGATTAATTAATCTTGAGGTGAACAAAGTCTATTAAACGTATTAGATATAGTTTTATTAGTATCCACAGCAAATCTACGTAAGTAAACAACTTAAATACATAAACACAACCTTAAAACTAAGATTCAGACAGCAGTCCAATAGCGAGATGGGGGCTTTCCAGTCTTTTGCATTGAGTGTCACATGTATGATTTTCTCCCAGTTGGTGAGAGGTCTTACGTGTCTACTAGGTACAAGGAGCTCTTCCATCTCAGGGAGTGAGTCCAATCTCTGGAGGCTAGAGTAGCAGACTTGGAGAAGCTAAAGAAAACGGAGAGGTACATAGACGAGACCTACAGGGACATAGTACTAAAGTGTCTACTAGGTTGAAGGTCAAATACCTGGGTATAATAATAGACCAAAAACTTACATTTCAAGAACAGATAAAAAGAACTACTAACTCCATTTACTTCAAAATACGAACACTAGGGAACCTCCATCCATTACTAAACCCAGATTCCTTCTAAACTGTCTGCCAGGCTCTTACATCTTCAGCCCTAGACTACTGCAACCTTATATACCATAGCCTCCCAAAGCACGCCCTCCACCCCCTCCAGATGGCCCAAAATACCCTAGCGCGTCTAACACACTCGCCACAACATGCACACATCACCCCCATCCTAAGGGACCTCCACTGGCTCCCCATTCAATCCAGGATAAAATTTAAAATCATCACACTGATCCACAAAGTCCTACCTAATGAATCCGCTCCATGCTTACATTCGCTCCTCTCATATCTAACCTCTACTAGACCACGAAGATCCAACACAGTAAATATCCTACGCATCCCAGCACAAAAGAAAAAATGTACTCAATCAACATGCAACCGTGCCTTCTCCCTCTGTGCCCCCTCTATATGGAATGCCCTTCCCCCACCCTAAGAGGCTGCAATGAACACACAAATTTCCAGAAATTACTAAAAACCTTCCTCTTTTCAGAAGCCTATCCACTCCCCCCTTAAGCACTATCTATCCCCCACCACCTCCCCCTACCACATCCCTCCCTACATCTTTTACTTAATGTATATAGTTTTGTTAAATCCTTAAATGTTCAACAAATGTTCAACTACTGTTCTTGTTTCATGTAAAACAGCTGTACCCACACTGTTACTTTTGCTCTCTGTAAACCGTTTTGAATTGGAGAAAAACGGGATATAAAAAATGTTAAATAAAGTCCCACCTCCAATCTGCAGCATCCTTGTTGCCATGGAGGAGGGATGTCACGTGAGAGGAGAGCATCACCCCGCTGTGGCAGGAAGTGATCCTTTAGCTAGGACCTGTCCTCCAGGTGATGTAAAACCCTCTCACACCGAGGGAAGGGTTAGGATATCCGTTATAGTCGCCTGGTAACATGCCTGCCTGGTGCAAAGGCAGCGGACCTCACGCACCACCTAGTCATGGTCTTAATGCTGGGGAGGAGTTTGCTGTCTTGGTACATGTTGGTACCATTGATATAGGAAAGTGTGCTAGGGAGATTCTGGAGGCCAAATCTAGGATTTTAGGTAGGAAGTTGAAATCCAGAACTTCCAGGGTAGCATTCTCTGAAATGCTTCTTGTTCCACACGCAGGACCCAAAAGGCAGGCAGAGCTCCGGAGTCTCAATGCATAGATGAGACAATGGTGCAAGGATGAGGATTTTGGATTTGTTAGGAACTGGGTAACATTCTGGGGAAGGAAGGGGCTTTTCTGAAGAGATGGGCTCTACCTTAACTGGGATGGAACCAGGCTGCTGGCATTAACCTTTAAAAAGAAGATAGAGTGGTTTTAAACTAGATAATAGGGGAAAGCAGACAGTTGCTCAAGAGCACATGGTTCAGAAGGATGTATCCTTGAAGGATACTAGCAAAAGACTGAAGTCGGGGCATATCGACAGAGAGGTTTCAATAAACACAAACGTAAGCCAAATATCCTTAAGTACAAAGAAAACAGACCTTAAAGATTCAAAATTACCCGTCCCTACCAGTAACCAGATTAATATGAATAAAATACAGCCTCTAAAATGCTTGTATGCAAATGCTAGAAGTCTAAAAAATAAGTTGGGATAGTTAGAATATATAGCACTAAATGAGAAGTTAGATATGATTAGTATATGAGACTTGGTGGAAGGAGGACAACCAATGTGACAGTGGATATAGTATGTACCCAGATAACACAATGATAGGATAGATCAAATTGATGGAGGTGTTACACTGTGTTAGAGAGGGCATTGAGTCGCACAGGATTACAGTTTTGCAGGAAACAAAATACACTATAGAATCCCTATGGATTGAAATTCCATGTTAAAAGGAGAAGGTGATGGCAGTGGGTGTATACTATTGACCGCCTAGTCAGAATGAACAAAAGGATGATGAAATGCTCAAAGAAATGAGGAAAGTTAAAAATATTTACAGCACAGTAATAATAATGGGTGATTTCAATTACCTTGGTATTTGTTGGGTCAGTGTCAAGACAGAACGTGTTAGGGAAATAAAGTTTCTAGATGAAATGAATGACTGCTTCTTGGAGCAAGCTGGTTCATGAACTGACAAGTGGGGAAGACATTTTGGACCTAGTCCTTAGTGGAACACAAGATCTGGTGCAAGAGATAAGGGTGTTTGGACCACTTAGCAATAGTGATCATAGCATGATAGTGTTTGATTTAATGGATGAAGGAAGGACGGCAAGGAAATCCACAGTACATAAGATATGCCATACTGGGTCAAACCAAGATCCATGAAGCCCAGTATCCCGTTTCCAACAGTGGCCAATCTACGTCACAAGTACCTAGCAGTTTCCACAAAAGACATGGGTTCCACAATGCTTGTATTGGGTCAAGCAGTGGATATTCTGGGTCCCCTTTAATAATGGTTTAACCTTTTAACTTTCAAAAGGGAGACTATGATAAAATGAAAACAGTTACGAAAAAACAAACAGGCGCAGTTGCAAGGTTAAAGATTTACATGAAACATAGGTGGTGGTTAAAAATACTACCTTGGAAGCCCAGACCAGTTGTATTCCATGCTTTAAGAAAAGTGGAAGCAAGTCCAAAAAACTGCAGCATGGTTTAAATGTGAGGTCAGAGAGGCTGTTGTAATAAAAAAAAAAAAAAAAGCATCTTTCAGGAAATGGAAAAAGAAGCCAAATGACAAACTGGAAACAACATAAGCACTGGGAAGTTAGATGCAAGGCACTGATAAGGCAGGCGAAGAGAGAATTTGAAAAAAAGCTTGCTATAGAAGCAAAAATGCATAATAAAAACTTTTTCAAGTACATTCATAGTAAAAAAAACAAAACAAAAAAACAACAACCTGTAAGTCAGTTGGACCATTGGATGATAGAGGGGACAAGACCATAGCAGAGAGATTGAATGAATTCTTTGCTTCAGTCTTTACTGAAGATGATGTAGGGAAGTTACCCATGTTTGAGATTATATTTAAATTTAATGTAGCAGAATAATTGAAAGAAATATTGATAAACCGGGAAGATGTATTATAACTATTTGATAAACTGAAGAGTAGCAAATCACCTGGACCGGATGATATACATCCAAGGATGTTGAAAGAACTGAAATATGAGATTGCAGACCTACTATTACTATAATCTGTGAACTGTCATTAAAATCATTAGTGATATCTGAAGATTGGAGGAGGGCCAATGTATCACCAATTTTTAAAAAGAGTTCCAGGGGTGATCCGGGAAACTACAGACAGGTGAGCCTGCATCAATATCTAGGAAAAGTAGTAGAAACCGTTATTAAGAACAAAATTTCTGAACATGTAGGTAGTCATGGTTTAATGGGAAACTGCCAACATGGCTTGAGCCAGGGAAGGTCTTGTCTTACTAATCTGTTATATTCTTTTGAAGGTGTAAATAAACATGTAGACAAAGGTTGGTCAGTCGATATAGTGTAACCGGATTTTCAGAAAGTCTTTGACAAGGTCCCTCATGAGAGGCTCTTGGTGAAATTAAAAAGTCATGTGATAGGAGGCAGTGTACTATTGTGGATCAGGAACTGGTTAAAAGATAGAAAGCAGAGGGTAGGGCTAAATGGCCAATTTTCCCAATGGAGAAAGGTGAATAGTGGAGTACCCCAGGATTCTGTGCTCGGTCTGCTGCTTTTTAACGTACTTGGAAATGGAAATGAGTGATGTAATCAAAGTTGCAAATGAAACAAAATTATTCAAAGTTGTTAAAACCCAAGAGGCTTGTGAAAAATTGCAAGAGGACCTTAATAAACTGGAAGAATGGACGTTGAAATGGCAGATGAAATTTAATGTGGACAAATGCAAAGTTATGCACCTAGGAAAGAACAACCCAAACTATGGTTACACGATGCACGGTTCCACATTAGAAATCAGCACCCAGGAAAAAAGATTTAGGGGTCATCATGGTTAATATGTTGAAACCACCTGCCCAGTGTGCAGTGGCGGCCAAGGAAGCAAATAGAATGTTAGGAATCATAAGGAAGGGAATGGAGAATAAAACTAAGGATATTATAATGCCTCTGTATCGTTCCATGGTGCGTCCGTACCTCGAATACTGTGTGTAATTCTGGTCGCCGTATCTTAAAAAGCAAATAGCATTATTAGAAAAGATACAGAGAAGAGCCACCAAAATGGTAAAGGGGATGAAAGAAATACTCCTATGAGGAGAGGCTAGAAAGGTTAAGGTTCTTCAACCTGGAAAAGAGACAGCTGAGGGGAGATATGATAGAGGTCTATAAATTAATAAATGGAGTGGAATGGGTAAATGTATATCGATTGTTTACGCCATCAAAAAGTAGAAAAACTAGGGGATATGCAATGAAGCTACAGTGTAACTCATTTAAGACTAATAAGAGAAAATATTTTTTCACTCAGCGCGTAATCAAACTCTGGAATTCATTACCAGAGTATGTAGTAAAAGCTGTTAATGTAGCTGGGTTTAAAAAAGGTTTGGACAAGTTCCTAGAAGAAAGATCCATAAAAGGGGACCTTGGAAATCCACTGCTTGTCCCCAATACAAGCATTGTGGAACCTGTGTGTTTGGGGGAAACTGCTAGGTACTCGTGACCTAGTTTGGCCACTGTTGGAAACAGAATACTGGGCTTGATGGACCTTGGTCTGACCCATTATGGCTTAACTTATGTTCTTATTCCTAAGGATTAACTCACCAACTGTAACAATTGTCCTAACCCATTTGTCATGGTTACATGCTCTGGAGATTCACCTCTTAATGTGAGGATTTTACATCACCTGAGGTCCTAACTATAGGATCACTTTCTGACAAACCAAGTTGATACTTTCCTTTCTTTTTGGTAACCTCTCTCCTCCATGACAACAGAGGCTGCCAGCCTGGAGGCGAGACCTCTCTACTATTAATTTAATTTAATTTAATTTACAGATTTTTTATATACCGCTCCTTCCATTGATCAGGTGCGGTTTACATGGAACAACAATAAAACAGTGAACTGTTTTTACAGATAACAAGTTGTAACTTACATTTAACAATTTGTGAACTATGTACAGAGTAACAGAGTTAAAAACTATATACAGGCTTAAATATTATTCGTTAGTCTTTGAATACATTGTTTTCAGGCATAAAACTATGTCCCTGAAGGTCTTCTCTAGATAGTTTCTTATACGTTTAAGGGACTTTGTCTAATGTTCACGTCAAGATGAGCTGCAAGGAACTAGATTTAATCTGTTCCTAAGGAATAATAACTTGCTGAGGAAGATAACCATTTAAATATGAAAACAAAAAATGTAGCTCCTTTTCCCTTAACTGACTTAAGAGCCTGTAAATCAAGGATTGTGCCTGGGGTGGGGGGCGCTGGGGGGTTGGGTGGGAAATAAACACTAACTGAAGCTACTAACTGACTTTATTTTAACTGAAAGTTTGCCTTTTTAAACTATACCCTGAGTTAATAAACAAAATTTTAAATAGACAGATTTTGTCGACTTTATCGAAAGACTTTCCTTTTTGCCAAGGTTTTGTGAATTTCCCAGCAGTAATTTACCAGTGTGAATTGCTTCCCAGCAGTAACAGCTCCTCTCTCAGCAGTCCTTCAAGACTATGTGCAAAAGGTTTATAAAATTGTGTTCATTATGTGCTTTAAAAACTCCCCCTTATACCTCCATCCGTCTTTCCAAAGACAATACCCGATCTTCATGATCCGATAATTTTGATACAGTCTCTTTGGAAAAGTCGGAGATCTTCTGCAAAGAAGTACTCAGAGCTGATTCCATACGGGAAACTATCACCCATATGTCCTTTAGGGAATCCTCCAGAGGCGGAGAACCAACTTCCAATACCGAAGGAAAAGTTAATACAGCAGGCATAGGTGGAGGCAAAGCGAAACAGAATCAACACAAAAGATTTCTTTTGAAAAGTTTGTTGCAGACTCTATTTTGTTGCATCGACAGGATGAGTTTTTGGAGAACGTTATGAGATCTCATAATCTTCGGTTGTTAAATTTTCCAAAAACTCATTTCCTGTCTCCATTGATCTTATTGCGTAAATACTTTAAGGAGATTTTGCAGTTTACTGATTTTGAAACAATTTTGATTTCTAAACTTTATTATGTCCCTCAGGGTAATATAGATAGAGATGTGCAGGAAGGCGAGGCAGTCCCTCAGTTAGGGCAGCTTGCCTCATCTCCTTTGGACATCTCGGAATTTATTGAATCTGATGATGATGTCATATCTTCTAGGGCTACTCTTTTGGTAAAATTTGTTTCAGAATTAGACAAGGATAGAGTCTTGCGAGCGTATTTTTTAAAAAAGAATGAGAAATTTTGTGGATATGTAATTCAAATGTTCCCGGATGTTTCTAGGGACACCCAGAGGCGACGTAAATCTTTCCTTGAACTTCGCCCTCGGGCTTTGGCCCTTGGAGCGGTTTTACCTAAAATTTCCATGCAAATGTCATATTGTCCACCAAGGGAAGAGATATATATTTCTTGTGGTAGATGAGTTGGTGGCTTTTCTTGACAGTAAGACTTAATCTATTTTCTTTTTAGTATTGTTAATGATTTCTTAATTCATCGATAAAAACTCCCCCTAATTTTGCACCTGCTTTCTTGCAGGCAGCTAATCTGGATTAAATAGCACACACATGTTGTACACATGTAAATTTTACATTTGCTGTTTATATACCCTGACCTAAACACTCCTCCTTTTATTCTTGTACATATACTGTAGATGCCTTTGTGTATTTCTGGCTGAACTGAGATGGGCAATTTTCAGCCAGGCCAATTTATCTTTTGAAAATTGTCCTACAGTGTCTTACAGAGCAAAATAATAATTTTATGTATTTATTTACCTAAAACATTGACCATATATGACCTTAATTTCTCTAGCTACTGTTTTCCCCTCTGCTGAACATAAGCCTTGATGTGTATATTCTTTAAATGACTTTTGCATGGAGAATGATTCTAAGAGTTATGTGAAATACGAGCTTTCAGGCTCAGTATTTTTTTAATGCTGCATTTTCTAAGACCTTTTGAAGCTGTGACTTTTCCAGAAAGTTCGAACCCTAAAAAACTTTTCATAATGATTAGGACTTTCAGAGGCACCAGTTACCTGTGCAGTTAATTTATTTTTCGTTATCAACTTCCACAAGAGCGTGTCATGGATTTTCTCTGCTTTCTCAGGTAAAAGACATAATGTTGTGGAACTTAGCTCTGAAGCTGTGAACTTGATCTCCCATGCTACCCAGGAGCGACTACGAGAACTCATTGAGAAACTGGCGGTGGTTGCACAGCATCGGTCTGCAATGTATAAGGTAAAGAGACTTCCCTGGAATCGCTTTTTCTCTCTCTGTCCATTCTGCTGCTCAATGAATCTCACTCCTTTCAAGGTTATTCTCCCATTCAGGTGCTCTTCGTGGTAACATGCAGGGTATCTGTTACTGTTACCTGTTTTCTGTGGTAGTGTCTCCAAATGGCTTTGTTGTGCATATACCCTAATAGGCATGAACCAGGGCGTATGATCTTAATCTTTCCAGCGTACTGTTGGTGTCCTCCTTTAATACTTGTATCAGAAACCTTCCTTTTGGAACTCGAACAGTGTAATTTAGACGGACAGTACATCAAGATGTGCTTTTTAAACAAGCTGGCGGCCCCTCATACGATTGAGTGTTTCTAAATCTTTCTGTTACTTTTTTCTCAGTCTTTGATTGCATTTCCTGGTATTCGGCAATCTCTTCTTTCTCTATAAGTAGTACAGAATGGTTGCATGGCACCATTGCTTCTGTTAGTGGTTTTGGGCTTTTCTTCTTTACCCCGTCTGGTTTTCAGACAGTAAGCTTTTCATTGAGTGAAGTGGGAATATTGCAGGTCATCACAATTACTTCATTCTCCAGGACCAAGCAGGAAGTCAGTCCTCACTTATGGGTGACGTCGGCGCCGACGGAGCCCTCGCGGAGCAATTTTCCCCAGCTTTCAAAGAAAGCCTTTGGGAATTGCAGCGCGCATGCGCGGTCGTCTTCCCGCCCGAAGGTGCCATCTTAGCCAGTCTTCTTTTTTCCGCGGAGCCCTGCAGACGTCCCCGTCTTGTCCCCGCGAAAAAGTTGATTTTCCTCTTTATTTTATACTTTTTTCTTTCGGTTCGACGCCGATCGTTTCCCGCCCGGACTCGCGACGCCGGTCTCGAGTCCTCTAACGTTTTTTCGGTTTTTCTGACTTAGTCAGCTTTCGTTTTCGTTTTCCCTGGCAGCCCGGTCCTTTGACCTCGCAGGGGCCCTTTTTCCCCCGATGGCTGCCAGTGGCTTTAAGCGGTGTGGTCGGTGTGACCGAAATATGTCACTAACCGACACACACGACTTTTGCCTCCGCTGCTTGGGCCCGGATCATGAGGAACTGATCTGTGGGCCCTGCAGCAAACTGTCCTCGAAGGCGTTGAGAAGTCGGCGGCATCAGCGCGAGAGAATCTTCGCTGACCCCAGCCGCACCCGAACCTCGTCGGAGGCCTCCGTGTCAAAGGGCTCCAGCTCGGACCGTCGCCGGAGCTCCTCCGACCGGGGTTCTCCCTCCGGGGACCATCGTCGGAAGGAAAAACCCGCGAGGGCGGCGTCGGTGGACGCTCCTGGCTCCGCGAGGGCCAGGTCGCATAGCCCCGACAGCCGCCCCGGGTCCTTGGAGAAGGAACACCTCCCGAAGCGACCTCGCCTGGAGTCGGAGATGCCTGCCTGGGTAAGTCCTGTAGTCCTTCTGGACTCGCCTCCGCGACAGCCGACGTCGGGCCCGACGCCGTCGGGGCCCGAGTCGGGGGCTGCTGGGTCACCTGAGCTCGGACTCAGGTTGACGGCCTTGGAGAGCAGACTGTCTGCCTTCATGGACCAGCAGCGGGCACTGCTCGCTGGCGTCGCTGCCCCGACCGCCGGGACGTCGACGTCCAAGTCGACCCCGGAGACCGAGCCGATCCTCGAGTCGATGAGAACTCGAGTCGATCCTCGGTCGAGGTCGCCCTCGGCCTCCCGTTCGGGACCGAGGTCGCCGACGCTGACTCCCTCGGCGTCGGGGCGGCTGGCGCCGCACCCTGCCCGGACCGACCCCACCGAGTCCTCGTCGGAGTCGGTCTGGGAGTCTGAGGAGGAAGAGTCACCTGATTCTTTCCGGACTCGGTGTGTCCCATCGGACTCTCCGGAGTCCGAGCCTCGGAAGCAGTCCCCCCCGGAGGATGCCCGGTTCTCGGACTTCGTTAGGGATATGGCCAAGGCTTTGGCCTTCCCTGCGGATCCCGAGGAGGAGCCTCGGGCCGAAGAGCTTGACGCCCTCCAGTATGACTCTCCCGCGAGGGAACACTTTACTGTGCCGGTTCCTCCTATGCTGGAACGACTACTCTTCCGCATGTGGGAGAGTCCGGCCTCCTCGCCGGTCCTGAGCAAGCGGGTCGATTCTATCTATCGAGTCCGCAAGAGCCCTGGCTTTCAAAAGGCACAGTTGCCACACCATTCCATGGTAGTGGAATCGGCCATGCATCGTCTTAAGAGCCAGAAGATGCACTCCTCGGTGCCTCCTGGAAGGGAGGCCCGTAACCTGGATGGCCTTGGCAAGAAGTGCTTCCAGGGCTCTATGCTCGCCTGTCGTGTCCAGACTTACCAGCTATACATGGGCATGTATCTCAGGGATCTGGCTAAAGAGCTAGCCGGATTCTCCGCTGGTCTCTCCGAGGAGCCCTTGCGGAGGTTCCTAGCCTTGTCCACGGGTATTCGGGAATGCTCAAAGTTCATGTCCCGAGCAGCCTATGATGGCTTTGAAGCCTCGGCTCGAGTAGCCGCAGCCGGCATCGGTGCCCGCCGACAGGCTTGGCTTCAGTCGTCCGACCTTGAGCCCTGGGTACAGGACAAGTTGGTCGATGTCCCCTGCCGAGGCGAAAACCTCTTTGGCAAGCCCATGGCGGAAAAGGCTGCACAAATTGAGACTGAGACTCTCACCAGGACCAGGCTTTCTAGGAAGACCTCCGCCCCTTCCCAGAAAAAGAAGGGGCTCGGGAAAAAAGTCCTTTTACCCGGGAAGGCAGCTGCCTACAAACAATACCCCCATTATCATGCCCCTGCATCTACCCAACATGGCCAGCAGGCCAAGGGTAGGGGTAACGGGTCCCGTAGGCAGCAAGCACCCAAGCCTGCACCACCAGCCCCTGCTCAGCATGGTGTGTGTTATTGACTCGCTCACCATAGCCTCTCCCCCCCACTGGTTCCCCCCAGCACCGGAAGGCCGGCTGGTTCACTTCGCCCACAGGTGGTCCAGCATCACCGCAGATGCCTGGGTGCTTCAGGTCGTGCGAGAGGGCTACCTTCTCCACTTCCATCAGGTCCCTCCCTCCTATTTTCCGGGAGAGCCTCCGCGCCCCCCTCTGCACAGGGAGTTGCTCCTTCAGGAGTTAGCAGGTCTTCTGCAGGATCAGGCGGTGGAACCGGTGCCACACCACCTGAGAGGTCAGGGCTCTATTCAAGGTATTTTCTGATACCAAAGAGAACAGGAGGCCTCCGACCCATCCTGGACTTGCGCAACCTCAACAAGTTCCTTGTGCGGGAGAAGTTCAAAATGCTTACCCTTGGAATCCTTCTGCCCTACCTCCAGCAGGGAGATTGGCTATGCTCCTGGATCTAAAGGATGCCTACACGCACATCCTCATCCACCCAAGCCACCGCCAATACCTAAGGTTTGTGTGGCAGGAATCATTACCAGTACAGAGTACTGCCCTTTGGCCTGTCCTCCGCACCGCGAGTCTTCACAAAATGTCTCGCGGTCGTGGCGGCCCATCTCCGGCTTCACGGCCTCTATGTCTTTTCCGTACCTCGACGACTGGCTCATCAGAGCAGCGTCTGCTCAGGAGGTCACCAACGCCACGTGCCGCACGGTGACCCTCCTGCAGCACTTGGGCTTTGTCATAAACTTCGCAAAGTCCACTTTGCTCCCCTCACAGGATCTCGAGTTCATCGGCGCAAGGCTGCACACTCCTCAGGCGCGAGCGTACCTACCGCTCGACAGGGCTCAGCGGCTCATGGACCTAGCCGACCGCTTTCGCAGCCAGCCCCTGGTCTCCGCCAGGCGCTTCCTGAGACTGCTCGGACCATATGGCTTTCCACCGTCCATGTGACCCCAATGCCCGCATTAATATGCGGTCTGCTCAATGGTGTCTCCGCCGGCAGTGGGGTCAAGCCACAGGAGGCCTAGCAGACCTAGTGCGCGTCTCCGAGCCGCTGGTCTCGTCTATCCGGTGGTGGCTCCGGCAGCCGAACCTGATATTAGGAATGCCTTTCCAGTAACCTCAGCCGAACCCGGGTGCTGACCACCGATGCATCCCTCCTGGGCTGGGGAGCACATTGCCAAGAGGCACGTACTCAGGGCCTCTGGACCAATTGGGAGTCTGCTCAGCAGATCAACTTCCTGGAGCTCAGGGCGATCCGCCTAGCTCTCAAGGCCTTCTCCCACCTGACCTCCCAACAGTCCGTCCTTGTCCAGACGGACAATCAAGTTGCCATGTTCTACGTGAACAAGCAGGGGGGCACGGGCTCCTTCCTCCTCTGCCGGGAGGCACAGAAGCTCTGCTCTTGGGCCGTCAGTCCACGGCATTCTCCTCAAGGCAGTTTTATCTCCCGGGCCAAGAAAATTGCCTGGCGACAAACTCAGCAGGGTCCTCCAGCCGCACGAGTGGCGTCTGGATCCCTTGATCGTTCAGAAGCTCTTCCTCAGGTGGGGCCTCCCCATGGTGGATCTCTTTGCCAGTCCTCACACCCGGCAGCTTCCTCGCTTCTGCTCTCCGTCAGCCACACCCCTTCGGGTTTCGGCGGACGCCTTTCTGATCTCATGGTCGGGGAGCCTTCTGTACGCTTTCCCTCCCATCCCGTTAGTCTCTCGGACTCTTTTCAAGGTTCTCCGAGACAAAGCCTTCATGGATCCTGGTGGCCCCCTCGCTGGCCCAGGCAGCCGTGGTTTCCGCTCCTGCTGCAACTGGCGGTGGAGGATCCAATCCCTCTGGGGTACAACCGGATCTCCTCACTCAGGATCAGGGTCCCTACTGCACCCCAACCTCAGGTCTCTCAACCTCATGGCCTGGCTGCTGAAAGGGTATCCTTGCTCCTCTTCTCTTGCCGGCGGAGGTGGAGGAGGTTGTCTTGGCTTCGCGACGGCCTTCTACCCGCAAATGCTACGCCCTTAAGTGGCGTCGCTTTGCAATCTGGTGTTTCCCAACAGCCTCAAGATCCCTTCTCCTGCCCGGTGTCGCTGATCCTACAATACTTGCTACACCTCGCGAATCTGGGACTTAAGTCCAACTCCGTCAAAGGTCACCTCACGGCTCTTTCAGCAATTCATGTGCCGGGGGACGGCAGACCTCTCTCCAACGACCCTCTCGTAGCGAGGTTTCTCCGAGGTCTCCTTCTACTTAAACCACCTCTGCGCCCGCCAGCACCTGACTGGGACCTGAATGTGGTTTTTACAGCGGATCACCTGTCCGCCTTTTGAACCTATGGCTACCTGTTCCCTCCGTTTTCTGTCTTGGAAAACACTGTTCTTGATAGCCCTCACTTCCGCTAGGCGCGTAAGTGAATTGCAGGCCCTCGTGTCTGATCCCCCCTACACTCGGTTCTACAAGAATAGGGTAGTCCTACGGACTCACCCAAAGTTTCTGCCTAAAGTGGTCTCCCCTTTTCACATGAATCAGGAGGTGGTACTTCCAACTTCTTTCCCAGACCACACTCCAGCTGAGCTGAGACGGTCCTCCATACCCTGGACTGTAGAAGGGCATTGAACTTCTACCTTGACCGTACGCGGGAGCACCGTAAAGCTGCTCAGCTTTTGTGTCTTTTGACCCAATAAATTGGGACTCCCGGTCTCCAAGCGTACTCTGTCCATCTGGGTTGCGGACTGTATCTCTTGGGCTTATGGGGCAGCGGACTCGCCTTAGAAAGTCGGGTCACGGCTCATTGCGTTCGGGCAAAGGCCACGTCAGTGGCTTACCTCCGCTCTGTTCCGCTGGCAGACATCTGCCGGGCCGCTACTTGGTCTTCGAGCCAGACTTTTGCGGTCCATTACTGTCTCGAGAGGGAGTCCCGTAGGGACAGTGCTTTCGACAGGCAGTCCTCCGTAATCTCTTTGAGGTCTGAGCAACTCCTACCCTCCATCCGGATGTGGGCTACCGGGGGGTGATAATTCAGCGAAGATTCTATCCTTCTGTGCTGCTGAGCTAGAGGAGCTCATTTTTGTGCTTAGGGTCTCCGGTAGCCTTGAGCTTGGGAGTCCCATAAGTGAGGACTGACTTCCTGCTTGGTCCTGGAGAAAGCGTAGTTACTCACCTGTAACAGGTGTTCTCCAGGAGCAGCAGGAATCAGTCCTCACTACCCTCCCTCCTCCCCTTGGAGTTGCAATCGTCTGCTTATGTTCTTTTTGCAAATTTTTATGCTGTCTTTTTTAGCTATGTCATCTGACTGGCTAAGATGGCACCTTCGGGCGGGAAGACGACCGCGCATGCGCGCTGCAATTCCCAAAGGCTTTCTTTGAAAGCTGGGGAAAAATTGCTCCGCGAGGGCTCCGTCGGCGCCGACGTCACCCATAAGTGAGGACTGATTCCTGCTGCTCCTGGAGAACACCTGTTACAGGTGAGTAACTACGCTTTCTCTGCACTTCTGGAAGGGTCTTGCTCCCTATGTTTCTCTGGTGCAGCGATGTCACAGAATTTGCATGGTATGGAGTTAATTTTGTAAAGCATTTTTAACATAAAAAGCATGCTGTTAACAGAAAATGGCTGTTTAAAAATGTGCAGAGGTATGTATGCGTAAAATGTAGGTGCACTGCAAGATTGTCCATTTTAATCAATCTGCATATAGATGTTTCTGGAAGTGTAGTTGGGGTTAGAACTGGTGTGTGCGTGTTATAAAAGCATGCATGTACATACATTTTATATCTTGAGAGAAGGTAAGAGTGTGCGCCACTAGGAATTGCCGTATAAGCCTATTTATAGAAACATTTATTTATTTATTTAGACATACTTGTATATCACCTTATCCTACAATCAAAGTGGTTACATCAGATCACAATTGGGTTACATTTAACATGTGGGTGTTTTACAGCATTTAACATGAGGGTATTTAACAACATTAAGACAACACTATTTGAGAGTTAACATTTATCATGATGGTGTCGTGAGTCTAGCTGGGTTGGTTAGCAGCAAATTCCTGTGGGTCAAGATGATGGGTACAATGCTGTGTGGTATCCCTAGTGAGCTTTTGGACAATGCAGAATAGTTCTCTCGGTTTGACAGATTTCATGATTAAATAGGTGTGGTGCTGTTTGCGCTCATTAATCAGATTGTTATAACAAAATAATGGCAGATAAAGACCATACAGCCTATCTGGTCTGACCATCCATAGCAACTAAGCTCTGCAGTTCCTTCTATCTCCAGGAACAAGCAGGAATGAGTCCTCACAAATGGGTACGTCGGAACCGACGGAGCCTGCGCGGGAAAGCTCCCCAGCTTCCCAGAAAGGAAGCTTTTGGGGCCTCCCACAGCGCATGCGCGCTGCCTTCCCGCCTTCCTGACCAACTCTCTTCAGTTCTTCTTTTTCCGCGGAGCCAGCAGGTCGTGTTCCTGTCACTGCTGAAGAAATTGTTATTTTAATTTGTTTCTTTGACCGCGTGTCTGCCTTCCCCGATTCCAGACCGGTACCGCCGGTCCTTTTTTCGTTTATTTAAAAAAAATATATATATATATTACTTTTTCCTACACTTGGTGTATTTTTTCTGTGAGGCCTAGGCCTTCTCAGGTCTCCCTCATGGAAAAACCAGCTTCTGGTTTTAAAAAATGCACTAAGTGTACCGGTACTATTTCAGTTACAGACACTCATGAGTGGTGTCTTAAATGTTTGGGGCCTGACCATTCCATTCCGGATTGTCCATCCTGCTCTCTGATGTCCAAAAGGGGCTTACAGAACAGAGCAGCTAAATTTCATATGCTGTTTTCTACCGATACTCCAGCATCAACATCCTCCAGGTCTTCTTCTCCTGATGGATCTCAGGTAACCAAACATTCTTCGGGCAAGTCCTCAAAAGGCAAATCTCCCTTTAAGCAGCGAGAGGCCCTTGCAATTGACCCTGAGGACCCTGCCCCAGCCAAACAACCCCGGCGGGAAGCTCCGGCTTCCAAAGCTCCTCCTATGGGGTTACAGGTAGACATCGATGGCACGGCCTCGACCGATCTCCTGTTAGACTGCTCTGGGGTACCGGCTAACACCGGTACCGACTTCCAGGCAGTTGTGACGGCTATGGGTACTACGGTACAATCCATGCAGCAGGCCTTACTGACTTTCATTAATGCTGCACCGCCATCGGTACCGCGCGACAATCGGTTCCGATTCCGGTACCGCAACCGATACCGGTACCCAGAGCATCTACTTCCAGTAGCATGCCGGTTCCGGTCTCCGGTTCCGGAGCTTTCTTCGATACCGCTCCGATACCCGGTACGCCCGATGTCGGTACCGATCGGTACGCGTATCGATCTCTGGAAGCAAATAGACGATACTTTGAATCCTCTGAAGAATCTGATACCTCAGATGATTCTGCTGACGTCTCTTTCACTCTTCCTGAGGAGCCCTCTTCTCCAAAAAGGAGAATGTCTCCTCCAGAGGATTTGTCCTTTCAAGACTTCATTATTGAAGTAGCTAAAGGACTCTCCATATCTGTATCCTCAGAAAAGGAACCTAGAGCAAAAAAATTAGATATTTTAGGATACTCTAAGGTTCCTAAAGAGGCAGCCACCTTACCCATACATGAAATTCTTCAAGAACACATGATGGATTTGTGGGAGGCTCCTCTTACCCTATCTCCACATTCTCAATGTTTGAACACCATGTATCGGGTTCCTCCTTCTCCTGGTTTTCAAAAAACTCAGCTTCCTCACCACTCCATTGTGGTGAAGTCTGCTATGAAAAAGATAAAGAGTACCAAAAGACACTCTTCTACCCCTCCAGGAAGAGAATGTAGGACTCTGGATGCTTTTGGGAGAAAAATCTTCCAAGCTAGCATGCTTATTGCCAGAATCAATTCATACAGCCTTTATATGGGCATGTTTTTGAAAGAGATTGCATTAAAGATACGTCAATTTCTCCCCTTTATCCCAGAGGATAAACAGGAGGAATTCCTTCTTTTGCTAAAGCACACTCAAGATGTTTCCAAGTTCTCCAACAGAGCAGCCTTTGACTCTTTTGAGGGGGCAAGCAGAGCCTCTGGCATAGCCATAGCTGCTCGCAGACTGGCTTGGCTCCAGGCCTCTGATTTGGAACCCTGGGTACAAGAAGACTTGGGCAATCTGCCCCGTACAGGTGAAAATCTCTTTGGCAAAGAGTGGCAAATCAAAGCCACTCAAATGGATGCAGAGAATGCTGCTTTAGATAGACTTTCTAAGTCTACCTCTACCCCTGCCAAGAAAAAACATTTTAAGAAAACTTTCTATAAAAAGACCAGATTTTCCACAAATACTGGCCAGCAATCTTCCCAAGTTCGCTTTGCTCCTAAGCGTCAGCAAACTAAGCAGGCCAGAACAAAGGCCACAGGGGCTGCTACAATCCAGCAGTCCCAACCTCCTCAGGGTTTTTGACTTGATTCTAGAGAACTTACCCTTTCTGGCTCTGCAACAGCCAGAACCTCTCACCATTCCAGGAAGGTTGGCTTATTTTGCTCCCAGATGGGAACAAATCACATCAGAACCGTGGACCCTCTCTATCGTCAGAGAGGGCTACAAACTACATTTCTCCAGCCTTCCTCCCCATACCATGGTGAGACAATTCAATTCTCCCCCATCTCTCCTGCACCTGTTGGGCCAAGAGGTGACCACTCTTCTCGCCCAAAGGGCAATAGAAGAGGTTCCTCTTCCTCAACAAGGGTCAGGTTTCTACTCCCCCTATTTTCTGATTCCCAAGAAAACAGGGGGATACAGACCCATTCTGGATCTCAGAGAATTGAACAAATTCCTCTACAAAGAGAAATTCAAAATGCTTTCTCTAGGTACTCTCCTTTCATACCTACAGAGTCAGGACTGGCTTTGTTCTCTAGATCTCAAGGATGCGTACACACATCTACTCATCCATCCATCCCACAGAAAATTCCTACGGTTCATGTTCCAGGGAAAACATTTCCAATACAGAGTACTCCCCTTCGGTCTAGCCTCTGCTCCAAGGGTATTTACCAAATGCATGGCAATAGTAGCTGCATTTCTACGCACTCTGGAGATCTTTGTTTTCCCGTACCTCGACGACTGGCTCATCCGAGCTCCATCTCAGTCCGAGGCTCAGACTTCCCTGGACCACACCAGACGCATACTGCAGTATCTGGGACTTGTCATCAATCTGCCAAAGTCTCAACTCACCCCTACTCAATCCCTAGAGTTCATCAGGGCTTGGCTAGATACTACCACTGCAAGGGCCTATCTTCCTCAGGCCCGTTGCAACCGTCTAGTGCACTTGGCCTCTCAAATTCAGTCCAGAAGCCACTTGACTGCCAGAGAGATGCTACAACTGCTAGGTCACATGGCATCCACAGTTCATGTAGTGCCTTATGCTCGCCTACATATGAGAGCAGCTCAATGGACCTTGCCACACAGTGGACCCAAGCATCAGGAGCTCTCTCAGACCAAATAGCAACCTCAAAACGTCTTTTTTGGTCTCTCCAATGGTGGATATCCACTCAAAATCTGTTGTTGGGGGCCCCCTTCCAACCTGTGTTACCCCAAGCAACTCTCACTACAGATGCCTCCCAAACAGGCTGGGGAGCTCATCTCCAAGACCTCTCCACTCAGGGCATTTGGTCTCCACAGGAAACCACCCTTCATATCAACCTTTTGGAGCTGCGAGCAATTCTCCTTGCTCTCAAGGTCTTTCATACCCTCCTCATCAACATGACAGTCCTTGTTCATACCGACAATCAAGTAGCCATGTTCTACATAAACAAACAAGGAGGGACTGGCTCTCTGTCGCTTTGCAACGAAGCTCTAAAACTCTGGGCCTTCGCCAGAGAGCATGGGATCCATCTCCTGGCAGTGTACCTCCCAGGAATCCAAAACTCTTGGGCAGACAGACTCAGTCGAGTCCTGCTGCCACACGAATGGTCCCTGCACATGGATCAGGTACTCAGAATCTTTCAAGAATATGGGACCCCGGACATAGACCTCTTTGCAAGTCTGTACAATGCCAAACTTCCCTGGTTCTGTTCCAGGATTCCGTGTCAGGGAGCTCAGGCCAAGGATGCCTTCCTCCTTCATTGGGGTCAGGCCTTCCTATATGCCTTTCCACCCATTCCCTTGATTCCCAAGACTCTATTCAAACTTCAGAGGGATCAAGGATCCATGATCCTCATAGCTCCACGCTGGCCACGCCAAGTGTGGTACCCTCTACTTCTGCATCTCTCCCAGACACCCTCCCTGGATCTGGGAGCTGCTCCAGACCTTCTGTCTCAAGAGGAGGGGACTTTGTGGCACCCAAACCCCAAGTCCCTTCACCTCAGAGCTTGGTTACTGAAGGCCTAGACCTTCAAGACTTGAATCTTTCTCAACAGGTGAAGGATATCCTCCATGCATCGAGGAAACCTTTCACCAGGCGTTCTTATGCTTTTAAATGGAAAAGATTTTCAATTTGGTGTGCTAACAAAGGTCTTAACCCTCTAGCACTACCTTTAACTTCTTTACTTGAATATCTCCTGCATCTTTCCAATGCAGGACTTAACCCATATTCTTTAAGAGTCCATTTGAGTGCTATTGCAGCATCTCTTCAGCCTATCAATGGACAATCTGTTTCCTCTCATCCTCTTATTGCAAGATTCATGAGAGGTCTAACTTTAACTAAACCTCCCATTCGGCCTCCTCCAGTGGCATGGGACTTAAACGTAGTTCTTGGTCAGCTTATGAAGCCGCCCTTTGAACCCTTAGCCACTACCTCCTTAAAATTCCTTTCCTGGAAAGTCATTTTCCTTATTGCAATCACTTCTGCTCGCCGCATCAGTGAACTGCAGGCTTTAGTGGCTAATCCACCTTATACAAGGTTCCATCATGATAAGGTAGTCCTTAGGAGAAATCCCCACTTTATGCCTAAAGTGGTCTCACCTTTTCATCTTAATCAAGAGGTATATCTACCTGTCTTTTTTCCAGCTCCTCATGCATCTAGTGCAGAGAGGAACCTACATACGTTAGATTGTAAAAGAGCTCTTGCCTTTTACATCCACAGGACACAGCAACATAGAAAGTCTTCTCAACTTTTTGTTGCTTTTGATCCTTCTCATTTAGGACTTCCAGTCTCAAAAAGAACACTGTCCAATTGGATTGCTCAGTGTATTTCTTTTGCTTACCAGAGTAAGAACCTTTCTCTGGAAGGCCATGTCACAGCTCACAATGTGAGAGCCATGGCCACATCTATGGCTCATCTTCATTCTGTATCCATCGATCAGATCTGTCGAGCAGCCACTTGGGCCTCGGTTCATACCTTCACAGCCCATTACTGCTTGGACAAGGACTCCCGCCGGGATGCCTTGTTTGGTCAGGCTGTCCTCAGACACCTGTTCCATTCTTAAACAACTCCTGCCCACCTTCCCTGAATGGATGCCTGAGATCCATGGAAAGATGAGGAATTCTTGCAGGGGGATCTCCCCAGCATCTTAGCTAGGGAGTCCCCATATGTGAGGACTCATTCTTGCTTGTTCCTGGAGATAGCACAGTTACTTACCTGTAACAGGTGATCTCTGGGAACAGCAGGAATTAGTCCTCACAACCCTCCCACCTCCCCTAGGAGTTGTATCTCTCTCTCTCTCTCTTTCCTTTCCTCTCTCTATTGTCTCAGCTTTAAACTCGAACTGAAGAGAGTTGGTCAGGAAGGCGGGAAGGCAGCGCGCATGCGCTGTGGGAGGCCCCAAAAGCTTCCTTTCTGGGAAGCTGGGGAGCTTTCCCGCGCAGGCTCCGTCGGTTCCGACGTACCCATTTGTGAGGACTAATTCCTGCTGTTCCCAGAGATCACCTGTTACAGGTAAGTAACTGTGCTTTACCCTCCTTTACTCTGTGTTTCTCCCATGCTTGCTTTAATTCATATCAGTCCTTGTCTCAGCCACCTCCACTGGGAGTCTATTCTACACATCCACCATACCTTTGATAAAGAAATATGTCTTTGGATTACCGTACTCACCTTCATCCTATGCCCCCTCATTCTAGTGCTTTCTTTCAATCGAAAGAGGCTCTCCTGCTGTGTATTTATTTCATGGAGGTATTTAAACATCTTTCATCTTCCTTCTCCAGACTCGCTTCCAAAGTTGCATATTCAGATCTTTAAGTCTCTCCTCATATGCTCTGTGACCACAGAACATTTTAGAAGCATCCTCTGCACATACTCCATCCTGTTAATCCTTTTGAAGATGCGGTCTCCAAAATTGCACAGAGTACTCCAAATGAGGCACTATCGCCACCACCTCCTTGCTGGCAATTCCTCTGCATGTGCACCAAAGTGTCCTCCTGGCTTTTGTCATTGCCTTTTCTATCTGTTCAGTCACCTTGAGATAATCTGAAACAGTCACCCCCAGGTCTCCCTTTTTTTCGTGGACAGAAGTACTTCACTCCCTAGATTGTACGTCTCACTTAGATTTTGCAGCCCAAATGCATGAGCCTGCATTTTTTTTTATCATTAAATCTCATCTGCCAAATTCTTGACCACTCTAAAAGCTTTGCTAAGTCCCTCATGTTATCTACTGCTTTCCTGGGTGTCAACCTTATTGCAAATTTTGGTATCATCCACAAAGAGGCAATCTTACAGGACAGCCCTTCTACCATATCGCTTACAAAAATGTTAAAAAAAAATTGTACCATGGACAGATCCATACCAATGGTAATGTCCTTATTTTCAGAGTGAACTCCTTTACCCCTTTGTCATCTGCTGCTCAACCAGTTTCTAACCCAGTTCGTCACTTGAGGGGTCTGTCCCTAGGTTGCTCAATTTATTTGATATGAGTATGAATGGATAAGGAACTCTACCTTTTTTGTGTTGAGCTCCTTCATTGTGGAACTTGCTGCTAATGGATATCAGATCAGAATTTTCTAAAAAAATTCAAAGTGCTTATTAAGACTTGGCTATTTCAAGCCTCATATCAGGATTACCTTTGATCCTGTTCCCTTTTTTTTCTCCCCTTCTGTGTGCAGTTAACTGTTAAACACCACATTGTCCTGGCTGTGCGTTCCCTTCCTTTTCTAACCCAGTTATTTGTGCTGAGAAAGATGTTTGTATGTGTGCTATGTTAACCTTTCTGCTAAATCAAGCTTGTAAATCGCCATGATGTTTCTGGAGCTATGGCAGTATAACAAATGTTGCTAATAAATAAATAAAAATTTATAAGTCACCTGTACAGAACCATGTGAAAGGCTTCGCTGAAATCTTAAATACTCCGCATCTAGCCCGCTCACTCGGTTCAACTCTGGTCACCTAGTCAAAGAAATCAATCAAATTTGTCTGACAAGGCCTCCCTCTAGTAAATCCATGCTTCAGATCTTGCAATCAGTTGGACTCCAAAAACCTCACTATCCTCTGTTTTAGCAGAGTTTCCATTAATTTACTCTCCACAGAGTTCAGACTAACCAGCCTGTTCCTAACCACCTCCTTACTTCTGCTTTTGTGTAGAGTGAACATATGCGTCCTTTTTCAGTCATCTAGGACTACTCCTGATTCTAAGTAAGAGCATAAGAACATAAGAAATGCCATACTGGGTCAGACCAAGGTCCGTCAAGCCTGGTATCCTGTTTCCAACAGTGGCCAATCCAGGTTACAAGTACCTGGCAGGTTCCCGAAAAGGCACACAGGTTCCACAGTGCTCGTCCCGGGGTAAGCAATGGGTTTCCCGGGTCCTCTTTAATAATGGTTTATGGATCTTTCCTCAAGGAACTTGTCCAAACCTTTTTTTAAACCCAAGCTACACTAACAGCTTTTACTATGTTTTCCGGTAACAAATTCCTGAGTTTGATTACACATTGAGTAAAAAAAATATTTTCTCTTATTGGTCTTAAATGGGATACATTGTAGCTTCATTGTGTCCTCCTCTAGTCTCTCTACTTTTTTGATGGCATAAACTGATCGACGTTTACCCGTTCCTCTCCATTCAGTAATTTATAGACCATTGAAAATCTGAGACAGCAGAGCTGCTAGAACTTTCCTATTCCTTCAGTACTCTCAGATGTATCCCATCCAGCCCCATTACTTGGTCTACTTTTAGTTTAGCTAGCTCCTCGCAAACAGCTGTCTGAAAATCATTCAAGATCCGCCTCATTTATATTACTATTTGTGTGTGTTTTCTCAACTCCCACTCCCAACTCTTCAATTGTGAACACAGAAGATAAATATTTAAACAATTCTGCTTTATCTTCATCAGCTTCTCCATATTCTTCCTTTAGACTTGAGTCTGACAATACCACTTTTGCACTGCCTCCTCTCACAAACGTATCTAAACAAAAAAAATGTAGGTATTGTCCTTCCATTTTACTGCATTGGCTATTTTTCCTTCCATTTACATCTTTGCTTTTCTAACTGTTTTTCCAGGTTCTCTTAGCTTTCCAAGTATTGTTGCTGGTCTTCCTCTTTCTATGATCTCTTTTATTTTATGAAGGCCACCTTCTTTTTCTCCGCCTTTTCAGCTACTTCTTTTGAAAACCATAGTGATCTCCTTTTCCTAACTAAAAGGCTGCTCTTAAAATCTCCTTTCAGTTTCCCCCAGATATTCCCTTCCAGCTAACAACTCCTTGAGGTATTGTCCCATCTGGCAAAGGTAGTTTTCTTGAAGTCTAGGACACTCACTTTTGAATGAACCATTTAAGCCCTTTTCCTAATACTGAACCACGCCATCTGGTGATCACTGGATGAGAAATGATCAACCAGTGTAACATCACAAACACTCTACCCATTCGTAAGCACCAGGTACAATATCACCAGATACAGTATTACTACTACTACTTATCATTTGTATAGCGCTACAAGGCATACACAGCGCTGTAAAGAGACACATAAGAGACAATCCCTGCTCATAAGAGCTGACAGTCTAGTTGAGGCAAACAGTTGAGGACTAGAATATATCTAGGGAAATGGTAAGGAAACACATAGGAGGTGAACAGGAGACTTAGGTGATCAGGATCAAAAAGCAGTCTTGGAGGTGTGTTTTTAGTCTGGATTTAAGTGAGGAACAGCCGAATGAAGGCACTTATAGATCAGTAGTAGAAGTTTGAACAGGATGCGAAAATAGAAAGGGAGCCAACGAAATGATTTTAAGAAGAGGTCTGCATGGTCCGCATAAGCAGAAGGCTCCAAAACCCCAGGGACCAGCTCCAGCCCAGCCAGGGAGGAGTTTTTGACTCCTTGAGCATAACCTACGGAGATCAGCAGCTCACAGGGGGACATCTGGCACTCTATGCCCTGAGGTGGATGTCCATCACCACAGATTCCTGGGCACTTCGGGTAGTTAGGGAGGGTTACCTCCTCCACCTGACTTAGACACCTCCCCCTTATTTCCTGGGATGGTCTCCCCTCCACCGGGACCACCTTCTGAAGGAGTTGGCAGGTCTTCTCAAGGACAAAGTGGTAGAACCGGTGCCCCACCACCTCAAGGGCAAGAGGTTCTACTCTAGGTACTTCCTCGTGCCTGCACAACCTCAACAAATTCCTAGTGAGGAAGAGGTTCCCACACCCTATTATCTCCTATTATAATACAGGACATAAGCCTTTTCTACGTGAATGTCTAAAGAGTTCTCCCATTCCTACAAGGAATATGCTCTTTTTTTCCTTGCAGCTTGTCCTCATGGTATCCTACTCCTTCATGGACAGCACATATTTAACTAATAACGCATGATACCCCTTTGTGTCCCTCCAATGGGTCAACCTGGTATCTCATCCTATGCGTTTTCTGTCCATTTACCATGCGAGAGTTCTACAAGACTCCGGACTTGCTGTTTACAGACTGATATTATCCTCTGTATTTTCACGCAACCATCCTGGTTATTTCACTGGATAGCATTCCTGCACCATCTTAGCCAGGGGGAATAGATTCTCTATATATCTTCTCAAGTAGGTTCCACCTTCTTGTTATTAGATGAATCTTTCTCCTTCACATCTCCCATGTGAATGTTTTTATGGGCATATCTCTATCTGCTTAGTTGCAGACATTTATCTTTAGACATATATATTCATGTATGTATATAATTCTATATACTTCTCTATAGATACATATGTCTGTAAGCTGCGTGTGCATATGTTATGCCCCTCCAGATCTCACTATAGACGTATATATATATATACCTATATATATATATCTATACACATCTATATATATTCCTATATTTATGTGTATCTGTCGAAATGCTTCCTTATAGGTAGATATGTATCTACATACTTATCTCTCTAACTGTCTATGCTTATAAAGGTTTTACCTTCCTATAAGTTCCAGACAGTGGGCTTGCATATATTCATACTGTCCCTCAGTATGTCTGGGGTATTATGCACACAACCACTACTGTGGTACTGACAGCTTCTACTTTAACCCTAGGTTTAGGTATCCCTGAAGCTCCATGCTTCAATATCTTTCCTATCTCTCACCAGTTAGGACAGACAGGGTGTATCTTCAATAGATCTGAGGTTTCAACCCTTCAGACATCTCTCCTCCTTGGGAATATGGGCTTTTTCCCATACCCCTTCTTCCCTCCAGGACTGAGCTAGTTGTCCAAATCGGTCAGTCTTCCTCTTTTGCTCCTAAATGTTAGTAACTCTGTAGCCAAAAGAGTTCCCAGCTTTTTCCATAAAGCTTCCACTAAAGACCTGACATTTTTGTACTACCCCAGTTGACACCTGGGTCACCTGTCAATTCCAGATTTGGACCTTCACCTTCACTTCAGTGAGGTCACCTTGAAGATTCCTCTACTGGATCTCCAGTAGACTCCATCAGCCTCTCTACTTCCTGCAATCCAGTAGGTGAGGTCCATATTGTGATTGTTCATGTCAATATTTTTCATGATAATTATCATACATACAAGGACTCCTTACCTGTAGTCCTTAGGTTAGCTGTTTTTCTACAGCTCCTCTCTTTTCAACTCCTACCCTCCATCCTCAGGATGCCTGGCCATATGAGGTGTAGCATGTTCCAATCCTCACCATGCTAGGGCTCCAGGCATCTCTAGCTGGGGAGTCCCCATATGTAAAACATAGAAACATGATGACAGAAAAAGACCACAAGGCCCATCTAGTCTGTCCTTCCATAGCAACAACTACAACAGTCCACTTTTTACCTTTAGAGATCCTCTGTGTTGGTCTCATGCTTTTTTGAACTCAGTCACTGTCCTCATCTCCACCACCTCCACTGGGAGACTATTCCACGGATCCACTACTCTTTCCATAAAGAAATATTTCCGCATATCACTCCTGAATCTATCTCCCTTCACCCTCATCCCATGTCCCCTCGTAGCAGAACTTGCTTTCAATTGAAAGAGGCTTTCTCCCTGAACATTTATGCCACGGAGGTATTTAAACATCTCAATCATATCACCTCTATCCCGCCTTTCCTCTAAGGTGTACATATTAAGATCCTTAAGTCTGTCCTCATATGCTTTATAATGAAGCCCATTAATCATTTTAGTAGCAACCCTCTGCACCGACTCCATCCTGTTCACATCCTTTTGAAGGTGCGGTCTCCAGAATTGCACACCATACTCCAAATGAGGTCGCACCAAAGACTTATACAGAGGCATTATCACCTCCTTTTTTCTGCTAGCCATTCCTCTCCGTATGCACCCAAGCATCCTTCTAGCTTTTGCCGTCGCCTTTTCTACCTGTTTAGCTACTTTAAGATCATCAGACACAACCACGCCTAGGTCCCGCTCCTCTCTAGTGGACAAAAGTACCTCACCTCCTATACTGTATTGCTCCCTTGGATTGCTGCAGCCCAAATGCATGACCTTTACATTTTTTAACATTAAATCCCAGCTGCCAAATTCTAGACCATTCTTCAAGCTTAGCTAGATCCCTCCTCATGTTATCTACACCTTCCTGGGTGTCTACTCTATTACAGATTTTGGTATCATCCGCAAAGAGGCAAACCTTACCCGACAGCCCTTCCGCTATATCACTAACAAAGATGTTAAAAAGAATCGGACCAAGGACAGATCCCTGGGGCACACCACTGGTAACATCCTTCTCCTCAGAGTGAGCTCCATTTACTTGTACTCTTTGTCGCCTCATTCCTGCTTGTTCCTGGAGATAGCACAGTTACTTACCTGTAACAGGTGATCTCTGGGAACAGCAGGAATAAGTCTTCACAACCCACCCACCTCCCCTAGGAGTTGTATCTCTCTATCTATCTTCCTTTCCTCTTTCTCTCTCTTTGTCTCAGCTATAAAACTCAACTGAGGAGAGACAGGTGGAAAGGCGGGAAGGCAGCACGCAGGCACTGAGGGATGCTCCCAAAAGCTTTCTGATTGGACGCTGGGGAGCGTTCCCGCGCAGGCTCCGTCGGTACCGACGTACCCATATGTGAAGACTTATTCCTGCTGTTCCCAGAGATCACCTGTTACAGGTAAGTAACTGTGCTTTCCCTACCTGGATGACTGGCTCATAAAGAGAGGCATGCCTCGGAGGTGCAGCAGGCCACTGCTCGCACCATCCAGGTTCTGCAACACTTGGACTTTGTCATAAAATACCCCAAGTCTCACCTCCTCCCCACACAGTTGGAGTTCATTGGGGCAAGGATCGACATTCTCCATTTGAAGGCTTTCTTGCCCCAGGAACGAGCCGATCATCCCAGGACTCTTGCTTCGGGGCGTACAGTACCATCCCTTGGTGCCCGCATGGCTTCTCCTGCACCTTCTCGGGCTCATGGCCTCCACGCTCCATGCCACCCCAAATGCTTGCCCTCCACATGAGGGCGGCGCAGTGGTGTCTCCGGGACCAGTGGTTTCAGGCTATGGACTGCATCTGAGACAGAGTTTCTGTGACCAGCCAATTGGCAGACTCCCTGGTCTGGTGGCAGTTGCCCCAGCATCTTAAAGCGGGCATGCCTTTTCAGGCCCCAACCCCTTCAAGTGTCCTCACCACGGATGCCTCCCTTCTTGGCTTGGGAGCCCACTGCGTAGATCAGGCCCTTGTGGCAGAGGCACTCTATACCAGGTTCTACAAGAACAGAGTGGTGCTCTGCATACTGTGATAAGGAAGCTTATCATAGCTCAGGAAGGAGCTATAGAAAAGGTGAAGTGACTCTGAACAAGCAACCTGTCAGTTCTGGTAGAAATAAGAAAACAGAATTTTCCCATAAAAGACTACCAGTCCCAGAATGCACCAGGTTTCCAACAGCCATTAGAGGAGCTGAAGTGGGGAAACGTGTGTTCAATCAGGAGGGCTATGAGGTAATCCCTAAGCACTCATCTCAAAGGGCAGGGCCTGATTCAGCACAGCTGCGCTGTGTTAGGGTGGAGCACTCATCTAAGCAGAATAAAGGTAGAGTTTATTCTACAGAGAATCATCCTCATCCTCAGAATCCTCATCTTCATGATCAGCTTGGATATCCTCAGTTTCATCTGGAGGATCATCAGAAACAGAAGCCAAACCGGACGGACAGAGAGGGCAAGAAACCCTTTGGAAGAAAGAAGAGAAAAGCCTTTGAGAGGTCTAGAAGAGTCCGGAGCAGTACGTATACTGGGAGGCATTCCAAGGGCCAGCATACACCATTGGACTGGGGAAAGCCAGAGGAATGGTGCTGCAGAGCTAGAAATCTCCAGACGGTACCTGTGAGGGAGACGGCTGCACGTGGAAGGGACCCTAAGACCCGTGCCAGAAGGTATGTGAAGAGAGATCCAGTGTCCAGGGATCTGGATTGGAAGGCTGGACATAGGAACTGGACTACATACTGGCCAGGCTATATAGAGAGGAACTCTAAAAGCAATGGAAGCTCAGGTATGAACACTGATCTATGCCCTAGCTATAACCTTGAAAGACAGCAGGGAAACAAGTATTCTCCTGAAAGTGCTCCATTGAGAAATTCACCTGTGCCAATCCATGATATTGAACCCATGTTTGTTGAAGAAGAGGGAGAGATTGCAGATGAAGGATGTGTTTACATGGACTGCTCTCTGTCTAAACTCCTTTGGTGATTTTCTGTTACAAAGTACAGCAACCATCACAAAGAAATACAAACTTGTTCTTTAGTCTACTCAGAAAAGCTCCTGAGTAGGGTTTTTAGCCACGCAGTAGAAAGCAAGCCAGCTAAGGGGTTTCAGCTGGATAACTGCTAGCAATTGAGCCTTACCTAATTGCTTGTGAGCTCTGAGGGAATCACTTCTGAATCTGTGTGGGAAGATATAAGAAGTTAACCTGAAAAGAACAGTTTTTCCCTTCTTTGTGGATTTCGTTTGTTGTTTGATATACTGCTAAGAAAATATTAGCTGATGCCTACAGAAAAGACCAGTTTGTTGCCAACCAGGTCTTTATTATTTTGCTTTGATTGCCTGACAAGTTCAAATGTTGTTTTCCTGATTTTGTTTTTCCAAGTTTAACACTGAAAGCAAGTAACCTGATTTATGTGCTACCAAGCATATCTGTGTTGGGAGAAATAACCCCATAAATAAATATCTTATTGGCTTTACCCTAAAGCACAACTAATTATTGTGAGCAGCTATGTCTGGTGTGAATGGACTGCATTGCCCACAAACCCTTGCCAATCATATTGATATATGCACTTGCCAAGACTGTGAGCATTCTCACCCAGGCAGCCGTCTGACAATACAACCCAAATTCCTGCCGAAGATAGTCACCCTTTCATCACAATTTGGAAGTGATGCTCCCTACCATTTTTCCAAGATCTCACTCCAGTCGGGCAGAGCCAGTCCTAGGACATTGTCCTTCTATACCCAACACACTCAGGCCACCGCAAAGCCTCTCAGCTTTTCATCTCCTATGACACTAGTAGGCTGGGGGAGGCGGTGACCAAGCGTACGCTGTCCACATGGGTGGCAGACTGCATCACTCTCACTTATGAGCAAGTGAGACTCCCACTGGAAGGCTGCGTCATGGCACACTATGTCAGGGCCATGGCCATTTGGGTGGCAAACTTGCGCTCCGTCCCCATGGTGGACATCTACCAAGCCGCCACCTGGTCTTCAGTCCATACCTTCACAGCCTATTACTGCCTGGAAAGAGAGTCCTGACAGAACAGTGCCTTTGTCCAGGCTGTGCTCCATAAGCTTTTCGGGGTTTAGGCAATTCCTACCCTCCGACCTTTGTGTTCAGGCTACCAGAGTACTGGTTCATCGGACACAGGGGTCCTACTGTGGTCTGTGTACACGGACTCAATTGCTGCTGCTTACGGCTCCCGGAGGGGGAGCCCCTATTTTTGCTATGGGATCTCGGTAGCCTGTATCTGGGGAGTCCCAAATGCGAGGACTGACTTCCTGCTTGTTCCTGGAGAAAGCGTAGTTATTCACCTGTACCAGGTGTTCTCCTGGAACAGCAGTAATCAGTCCTCACAACCCTCTCTCCTCCCCTTGGAGTTGCTCCTTTACCATCTTTTATTTTTGCCATCTTTTAGCTATGTCATTTGACTGAGTAAGATAGCACCCTTGGGCGGGAAGGAGACGACGCATGCGTGGTGTCATCTCCCAAAGGTTTTCTTTGAAAGCTGGGGGGATGCTTCTGTGAGGGCTTTGTTGGTGCTGACATGACCCATATATGAGGACTGATTCCTGCTGTCCCTGTAGAACACCCGTTACAGGTGAGTAACTATGCTATCTGTTCACATAGGGATTCTTTGAAACATACAGTTAGACGAAGAGGTGCCTAAACATAATTGCACACAGCTGTAGACACCGATTTGCTCCAGTGTCGGAACACATTTAACTTTTTATAGCAGTCTTCTGGACGCTATTCTATAACGGCACATAGGCACGACATGTTCACCTATGTGTCTTTTCTGCCTAAATAGATGATGTACAGACAAAGATGGAAATAAAAATCTTAAGAAGTTAGACATTTCATGCAAAATGCAACACTGGAGAAATAGAAACAAATATCTTCCTACACTACCTGAAATATAAATATATGTAAGAGGGAGACCTATTCCAAAGCTGACAGTGAAAATAAGGCATCCTAGAAAAGTTGGAAAATTTTGTGTAATGTTTTAATAGCAGTTTTTGCAGCAAAATATGTTGAATCTTGCCATTAGGCTTTAAACATAATCAAATATAAGACAAATCAAACATTACCCGAGCCCTGTAATTGTCCTTTTCTCTTTTGCACTTATAATTTCCTTCTACCACACAGGGGCCTATTTACAAACGTTTAACATCCAAAAGAGTGGAGGAGAAGCCTATTGGTTAGAGCAACTACCTAGTATCCAGAAGATCAAGGGTTCAATTCCCACTGACACTCCTTGTGACCTTGGGCAAGTCACTTTACCCTCCATTGCCTCGGAAGAAAAGACCTGGCAATCTACTTCTGCTGATACATTGCCAAGAAAACCCAGAGGCAGTTGGATCTCCAGGAGTCAGCACTGACTTGATGGCACTAAAAAGAAAAAAAAAAGTACACAAAAACTAGCATATTAAGACCATACTAGGTGGCTGATATTAGCAATAAATTATAATAATTTGTATTTCTAGACTGCCTTTGTAATTTTAGCTGTAGCAGTTTATAATTTTACGTATGTAAAGACTCTCTGCAAAGAGTTTACAGTATAATCTAAGAGGGTAGGTTGTAACAGAGCACCTGTTTTATAAAGACTAATACGAAACCACCAGAACACTAAATAATGCAAAAAAAAAATATGACTGACCCTCAAAGGAGGCATTTTAACCCGAAGCATCAATGTTGGGTCATTTGAAGTAACTTGCCTTGAACCACTACTGGACTTAGTCAAATACTACAAAATCAATACATAAAAGAAATAAATGATGATCAGATTCTTTCTAGTAAAACAAAACCTGTAGATCATCAGCATTAATGTCTGTTTTTACACAATCAATATGTAGGCATTCCTTGGCGACATAGTTTTGTCAGAGCTGCAATGTACTCGACTAGTTTATAAAATAAGTTTGTACACAAACACATTTACACCTTCAGAGCAGATGAAAATTTTTGCACTATTGAAAGTTATTGTAGGGTCCTATTTTATAAAGGATTGCCTTTATAAAATTAGCATTAAGGAGATCACGTGATAGCATGAGCGGGTGAGGACGTTCCTCGTCGTGCTCCCAGGCTGCTTCCCTGAGTTTGCTTAAAAATTCAAACAGAAATCTCTGAGTGAGGGGGAGTGGAGGCAAAGGTACAGGGAGCCTTAGTGTGGTGATTGACAACCCAGAGAGGGGAAAAGCAGCATGCGGTCAGCAGCAAAAAGAGAAAAAAACGCATGGACCTCGTGAAACCAAAATGGCGGCCGTGCTGCGAGCCTGTGACCTGCCAGATTCACCGGGGAAAGAGTGTGGAGTCGGGCTCTGAGGAATTGGCGCAAGAGGTAGCCAAGCTGCTGGAGCCTAAATTTGATACTGTGTTGAAACAGCTGGAGGAGATGGGAGAGACTTTTACCGAAATAACTCGCAGAGTGGAAGAGGTTGAACAAAGAGTAACAGTGCTGGAAGACGGTGAACTTCGGTTGGAGCGGGATAACCAGAAGCATCTAAAACAAATTGAGGCCCTGCTTACCAAGGTGGATGACCTTGAACAAGTCCAGAAGAAATAATCTGCGCCTGGTGGGAGTACCGGAGACATGGACAGAGCAGCAGCTACCTGACTTGTTTGAGGTATGGCTACCGAAAGAAGTGGGCCTAGTGGAAATGCAAGGGAAAATTAGAGTGGAAAGAGCTCACAGGCTGGGCCAGAGAATGGAGGGCAAAGAGAGGCCAAGACCGGTGTTTAGCGCAGATATTAAATTTCCAGCACAAAGCAGCGCTCCTGCAGGCCTACAGGAAGCAGTAAGCCCTAAAACTGGACAATAAAACCATACTAATGTTTCAGGATTATTTGGCGGCATTAGCTGCAAAGCAGAAAGAATTTTCACCACTATGTACAGAGCTGGCAAAAAGTGGCATACGATTTGCTTTGAGTTATCCAGTCATCCTGAGAATATTTCATAAGGGGGCAGCGCACACGTTTGAGCAAGCTTTGGCAGCACAGAAATTCATTGCCACTCTGCAGCAGGAGAAGATGCAGGAGAAGGACTAAGAGAACTAGCACTTGGCATGGATAGATGTTACACGCTATGACAGAGTAGAGGATATCCGGTGGAGTACGATGAAGAAGCGACGGAAGTTGGAAACTGGATGGGCATCTTTGAGAGTGACTTACTAGAGTGGTAGTCACAGGAGTTCTCCCCCCTTTTCCCCCACTTTGCTGCGAATGGGGCGGCCTGGAAGTGTGGACTGTGATCTACCCCTTTGGGGATATTAGCTATGGCTAGCTGGACTGTTGGGAGGGGGAGGGGAGTTAGAGTTGGGGGGAGGGGGGTTGGGCACGTTGGGAGTTTCGGAGGGGGATGTGTGAACCAGTTGAGTTGTGGGGATTGCTGTGTGTACTGTTTTGGGACGGGAGGCAAGAGAGAGAGGGAGTGGGTGGGATGGAGAAGGTAGGGGGAGGGAGGGGGAGAGGGAGGGGAGGTGTAGCAGTGGGAGGGTGGGGGTGGCGGGTGTGAAAAGAGAGACGGCAAAGTAGGATGAAGTGTACCCTAGGGATACCAGAGCGCTCATTTGGGGCCGGGGCTGGGCAGCTCCTAGAGCTCAAAGAGCAGAATTGCATGAATAATGTAAAGCTAATGACAAGATATGATGCATAATATAAAGATCATGTCCTGGAATGTAGGGGGGATTGGATCGCCAGTTAAACGTACCAAAGTACTCCAGGCACTCAAGAGGAAAGGAGCACAAATCGCATTGCTGCAGGAGACCCATTTGAGTGCTGTGGAGCATGAGACGCTAGCGAGAGAGTGGGTGGCGAAAACATATTGGGCATCCTCGGGGACCAGAAAGGCAGGGGTGTTGGTAAAGAAAGGCTTGAGTGGAGGATGAACACAAATACTTTATTGAATCCCCAACGCGTTTCGGCAGATGCCTTCTTCGGGGGGAAGGTATTATGATACAAAAATATATTAAAAACCATATATTAAAAAACATGTATTGTATCTTTATACATTGATTTTATATTTATTGACAATGATTTTGCCCTGCGTCTATTTTATTTCATTTTTTAATCTTTATCTTTATTTTAATCTACATTATCTTTTTATATACTTGTCAACTTATTTATTTATATTTGTAGTTTGATGTTATTGTATTGTAACCCTGAACACTAACAGTGGTCATGCCTGCTTAATTATGCTTTGGCTTTCTCATGTTTTTTAATATATGGTTTTTAATATATTTTTGTATCATAGTACCTTCCCCCCGAAGAAGGCATCTGCCGAAACGCGTTGGGGATTCAATAAAGTATTTGTGTTCATCCTCCACTCTTGCTTCGTGTGTATCTCTGGTTGGTTTGCAAGAGGGTCTCGCTCTTCTTGTGTCTGGTAAAGAAATGCTTGCCATTGGAAGTGAGTAAATGTGAAGTTGACCCAAACGGAAGATTTATTTTTTTTGCAAGCAAAGTTTTATATACAGTGGAACTCTGGATAAGTAACGTCTATGCCCCAAATGTATACGACCATGGTTTCTTTAAGGACCTGTTGAAGTTTATTATGAAAGCAGAGGGGAAAAAGCTGATCATGGCAGGAGACTTTAACTGCCCACACGACCCGAGGCTGGTTGTCAGGGGGAAGCAAAAAAGGGGCCTGGTCCAAAAAAAGGGGTTGGGTACCTGTGCAGGATGGGTGCCTTGGTTGATGTGTGGTGTGCATTGTACCCTGGGTCACGGGAATATACCCACTAATCTAGAGCGCATTTGACTTGGTCGCGCATCAATTACATTTTGGTGAGTGAAGGAGAATTTGCACAAATCTCCTAGGCAGGAATTGAACCAGTAGTGGTTTCAGACCACGGGATGGTCTGGGTGAATTGGGACACCTGAGGCCTGGTTAAGACCGGCTGGCCGGTTCCCCACATACTTGTGGGAGGATAAAGACTTTAGGGTATACCTTGAAAAGCAGTGGGAGGAGTACACAGCGTTAAATGATACCCCCAACTGCTCGCCACTCTTGTTCTGGGAAGCAAGTAAAGCAGTAATGAGGGGGGCCATCATAACCTATACTATTCAAAGGCATAAACACTTAGATCGTAGTCTGCTAGTAATGGAACACACCTTATGCGCGCTGAAGAGGCGACAAAGCAGAACAAGGGATAACGTCATTCAACAAGAGTTCAAGCGGCTCTTAATGAGCTTCTTCAGAGGAGAGCCTGTATGTCTCTGCAGTATTATAAGCATCAGCTGTACAAATTTGGTAACAGATCCGGGAGATTGTTGGCCAAAGTGATTAGAGACTCTGGGGGTACGCGCTTTTTTCTCGTCCTACGGAATGGGGAAGGAGCCTTGCATCATCAACCACATCAGATAGCTGCCATATTTAGGAATTTCTATGCAAAACTGTACACGGAAGAGGAAAAGGACTATGAGAAGGGCCGGAGGTTTTTAGATATGTTGGGTCTTCCTAAGTTAAGAGAGGAAGATCTACGGGTGTTGAACACCCCTATCTCGGGAGGGGAGATACAGAAGGCAATTCAGGCGGGTAAGCTCCATAAGGCTCCAGGCCCAGATGGGTTCGGGTCGGAGTACTATAAGATACTTGAACTCAAAATTACCCCCACCTTGTTGGCAATGTATGAAACGGTATTTCAGGAGGGACGCTTCCCCAGAGATATGAGGTGTGCAGACATTACTGTAATACCGAAAGAGGGGAAGGATTTGCAGGACCCAGCCTCTTATAGGCCTATATCATTGATAAACTTTGACATAAAAATTTTGGCCTCGATCATGGTGGGTAGACTGATCCCCCTCCTATCCACATTAATTGACCCGCGACAGGTGGTTTTTGTGCAAGGGAGGGATGCCGCTAGGAATATTGCAAAACTGATCATGGGGGTGGAATGTTGTATGAAGGAGGAGGCACCATTGTTATCAGTCAGCTTGGACGCTGAAAAAGCATTCGATAGAGTGGCTTGGCAGTACCTGTGGGACGCTCTGCAAGGTTTTGGATTTGTAGGTGCCTTTCTGCAATGGGTTCAGATTCTATACACCACCCCGCAGGCAAAAGTGGGAGTGAATGGAGTTTTCTCTGATCCTTTTACACTGGGAAGAGGTACAAGGCAGGGATGCCCCCTGTCCCCCCCTCCTGTTCTTTCGTTGGAGCCTCTTCTTCATGCAATCCAAAGCAATGCACAAGTAGTGGGAGTGCGTATGGGTAAGGAGGAAGAGATGAAGCTAAGTGTTTTTGCTGACGACATGCTTCTTTGCCTGAGAAACCCGCAAGCTTCATTGTCGCGGGCACTTCAGCTGATTGCCTACTTTGGTGATTTCTCTGGGCTTAAAATCAATGTCGTCAAGTCAATGGCACTGGATGTGGGTGGGCGAGTGAGAAAACAGTGGAAGAGGGGTTTCCCTCTGACCTGGGCATCTAGCTCAATCTGCTACTTGTGCCTCAGCGTCTCTAAGTGTAACATACCGGGAATGTTGGAGAGAGCTCGGATAACTTTTTATAAATGGGCCACCTTGCCACTATCCCTGCGGAGTCGAATAGCGTTATTTACAATGGTGGAGCTTCCAAGATGGCTCTATGTGCTCTGCATGCTGCCCATTTGGGTCTTTGGTAAAGATTGGAAGTGCTTTGAACGACACCTGGGCTGTTTTTTGTGGAGGGGAAGACGTACGCGTATCCCTCTGAGGGCCCTAATGGGACGACGAGAGGAAAGGGGATTAGATCTTCCTTCCGTACGTAATTACAACCTCTGATATATGGCACGACACCTCGCGGGGCTCTGGTCGGTGGAGGTGGGCTGTGCCCCAACACGACAGCTAAATTGGATATATGCCCCATATCATTGTTTGTACATCCTGCATACCCATAGTCGAGACCTACTGGCGTGCCTATGGGGTGGGACTTATATGGGGGCGCTGAGAGCAGCATGGCGCGCCCTATGTATGAGATTTGGGTGGGATTGGAATTTCTCCCAGTTGCTCCCATTAGTGGGGAACCCAGAGTTCCAGCCGGGTTTTGTGTCCGGGACCTTCAAAGAGTGGGCTCAGAAAGGTCTAATGTGTATCGGAGATATGTACAGAGAGGGAGGAGCGGGTATGGGACAACTTTCAAAATCTCAACTTGAAATATTGCCTACACAAACATAAGTTTTATTGTTATTTACAGGCACGACATTACATAGATGAGGTAAAGAAAAGGGCTCCTACTCTGGTCGACTCTCGCGGCCCAAAAGATTTATTTGTGGAACTGATGGGGAGGGAGGTTCCTACAGAGGAAGGCAGACGCATTGTATGCCCTATAGGCGACCAGCGCTATCTGTCCCTTCTGCTGGAGAAGTGGACGGGGGAGGGTGCAGAGGGGCTCACCTTGGAACGCTTGCAGAATGCTTTTACAGGGATTCCCCTTGGGGTGAAATGGGTCTACCTGCAGGAAATGCCATACAAGTTCCTCTGGAGAGCCTACATAACCGATAGGTGGGCTTTCAAAGCAGGATTACAGAATGATAAATGTAGGTGGTGTAGGTTGGAGGGGGGCACACTGCTACACAAATTTTGGAAATGTCCCAAGGTACAGTTCTTGTGGTCACAGGTTTGTTCCAGGATGGCTGGTGTGCTGGCGAGGCAGGTTCCCCAGCGGTTGGAAATTTGTCTCTTCCATAGTTGGGACGTGATGGGGCAATGGGTAGTCCCGCAGCAAAGGTTCTTTATGGAAAGAGGTTTCCTAGTGGTGAAAAATGTGCTGTTGGGCCGTTGGCTTGAGGGGGCCTCCCCAGGGGTGGGACAATGGAAGTTGGCTTTCTTAGAGCTAATGCAGATGGAAAGGCTAACAGCAAAACAACTTGGGGGGAAGCATTGGGAACACTTCACAGAGCTTTGGATGCCAGTTTTGAATACTCTGACCCCCACAGGAACGCAGTGCATTGCTAAACGTATAAGAAGGTGCAATAGATACATATACACCTAGGAGTGAAGTGAAATGATGTGTAAAAAGTGAGGGTGAAAGGAAACATATCAAAGGGAGGGGAGGGGTGGGGGGAGGGGTTGGACGAGGAAGTAGGGGCAGGGGGAGGGGACTGGGGGATAGTTATTGGAGTAAGTAGAGGGGTAGATATGGGTATAATGTTAGAATGAGCTGTATGCTATTTTTTTTTGTATGCTCCTTGCAAACTGCCCATTGAGGTTGGGATGTTGCTGTTATAAAATCAGTGTTCCTGTTAAGAAAATTTGTAGTGTACGGAAAGTTAGAATATATATAGTGTGTGTGGTATTAATAATGTGTGTGAAATTGATAAAAAGATTTGAACATAAAATTAGCATTAAATACGTACATTTTTTGGATTTCACATAGGTGCCCTCTTATGAAATAACATGCATGTGGCATTTTAGCATACATGATCAATTTCTAGCTTGTGTGTGCAAAAAACAGTTTCAACGTGTTTTAGTGCATAGGTTCATATTTTGGCAACACACATTTTCATGCCAATAAATATCCTTGGGTCCATGTTAGTGTTTATCAGTTTGTATTATAGTGTACTGTATGTGGTGCAGGCAATCATATGATCATAATAGAACAAAACCTGCTTAGCTCATAGAATAAATTATTATAACTTGTCCTGAATGATCTCAGTACATTCACACAGTGATGTCACTACATTTTGATAGATTTGTTCTGGGATTGGAGTTCAGTGCAGTAAATTTTCAAAATTTAAAATATGGTGATCTGATCATGCTTTTTCCCTGCAGTATTTATTATAATATTAAGATTATCATTTAATATGTCTATAAGCTAAAGAATTGTAGTAACTCTGTTAAATGATCCAGAAGAGCAGATTACTCTCAGAATCTCACAGTGAAAGACAGCCTGTGGGGACTGAAACAACTCAAGAAGCATGAATAATGCACCCGTGTGAAATGTGGTAATGCATATGTCTCGTTTATATATGGTTTTGATTCAAGATCTATTGGACACAATACTGTTGTGTTGAATAGTTTATTTATTTTATTTATTTATTTGTGTGCTTTTCTATACCGCCCCTTCCAGAGATCAGGGGCGGTTTACAAGGAACTTAAATAACAATATAGCAAAACAGAGCAATATTGCATTACATTAAACATTAAGTAAACAAACTAGATTACATAAGAACTAGGTTACATGTAAAATAATGTGTAGGTTATTAACAAAAAACAAAAAAGGCAGCCTTGGTCAAATTGTGTATCTCCGTGAAGCCCTAAGCAAACCTAAGTTGATACATGTGAAACATGACATTGTTCTGGACATTTTAATGCTGTTTCCAGCACTTCACAAGTTCAAAATAATAAAACAGCAGATATGGCAGATGAAATCTGAATACTCTTTCAGTCAGTACTTTGCTTATAGGAAATGTTGGAAAGCTGTTATTTCTACCAAAGGTACTGTTTCAGAATCTTTCTAGTCTGGTATTTGGAATTTGTTCCCCACTTTTCCTCACTTCTTAGCAGGTTATTTTAGAAGGTCTGCATAGCATCTGTGTGATATTAGCATGTACGTATATAAATGATATACACATGTAAATGCCAATCTTTTAATACTGCATGTACACACATAGAGGCCATGGGCTGCAGAGTTTTAAAGAGGCTTCAAGGCACATGTAAGTGTCAGCTACCTGTTTGGACCTGTGGTCTCCACCACTGATTGAGGGGCTAATTTTGTTTACCTCAATGTTGTCTAACACCACCTCAAAAAGTACAAAAAAATATATTTATCTTGACTCCTTAACTGGAACTTCTTGTATATGTAGCTAATTTTATATCTGGCACTTTACATTTGTAAGTGGCAGCAAATAAACATAAACGAAAAATAGAAAAATGCCCCAATTCTTAACTATGAAAATACGATGTTTATAGGTGAATAGGTCTCAGACTAAAGCGGGGGGGGAATATGTCAGGTTTTGTCACACCTAATCTCTGTATCCCCCTCTTTTTTTGCATCAAGGACTTTTAAAATTTCACCATAAACCTTTTTCAAAAATTCCTACAACAGTCTAATCTTCAAAGATATAACAAAAGCGTGCTTATTTTAATGGAAAACTGAGAGCTCCATCAATCCTCAAATTTTTAGCAAACCATGCTTATCTTTATTTATTTATTTTTATTTATTTAACAGCTCTTATATACCGCACTATTTTTATCAACGCGGTTTACAAATAACAAAGAATACTCAGATCAGCGAAGACTGATTGGGTTTACATTAAAACAGGGAATAGAACTTGGGGAACATGGGAATTTTCATAACATAAGTCCAAACGAGTTGAAATAAAATAAACTATATACATGCTGGTGTGTCTTAATGAGGAACAGGAGCTCCAACCCCAACGACAGTCTTCAGCGCTCGTGCGTTTCACCGACCTTTCGGTTTCTTCGGGGGGTATATAAAGCACTTTTCAACATATGATGACGGCTTGAGATTCTCAAACTCATTGGTTTAACTGCTTTGCTTCTTTCAAGTCATGAATTCCATGTTCTGAAAAACGCCGCTGGTGTTGATGTTTGGAGTGCTCTGATAAGGGACTGAATTAACAGATCTCCAGGAACAAGCAGGAATGTAGTCATCACATATGGGTATCGTCGGTACCGACGGAGCCTGCGCGGGAACGCTCCCCATCGTCCAATTAGGAAGCTTTTGGGAGCATCCCACAGCGCCTGCCTGCTGCCTTCCCGCCTTTCCCAACTGCCTCTCTCCAGTTCTTCGTTTTCCGCGGAGCCAGCAGGTTGTGTTCCTGTCACTGCAGAAAATTTTTCTTCTTTTTTGTGGTCGTGTCTGCCTTCCTCGACGTTTTACCGGTACCGCTGGTTTTTCTTTCTTTCATTCTTTTCTTAAAAAAAAAAATAAAAAAAATTCTTAGCACTTTTTCCTTTTCTTTTCAGGTGCACGCGCCACTTTGGGCCTTAGGCCCAGGATTTTTTCCATAATGGAGAAACCCTCCTCGGGTTTTAAGAAGTGCACCAAGTGTGGCGGTACCATCTCCGTCACTGACACTCATGAGTAGTGTCTGAAATGTTTAGGTCCTGACCATTCCATCTCGGAATGTATGGCCTGTGCCATGATGTCCAAGAGAGATCGACAGAACCGAGCTGCCAAGCTCAGTACTCTGTTTCCCTCTGATGCAGCTTCGGTGGCATCGACGTCTTCCAGGGCTTCGTCTTCCTCCCGCGGATCTCAGGTAACTAAACATAACTCTAGCCAGTCCTCAAAGGGTAGATCTCCTTCTAAGCATCGAGATGCCTCTGGCGTTGCCCTTGAGGATTCTGCACTGGCAAAATTGCCCCGGCGGGAGGCTTCGGCTTCCAAAGCATTATCGGGGCTCCAGGATGTTCTCGAGGCCTCGACCTCTGCAGAACTACTGGTGCCATGCTCTGGGGTACCGGCGATTTTCTCCGGTACCGACATCCAGGCATCGGCAGCGTCGATAGACCAGAGAGTCCTGGCTATTGAGCGCAGTCTGGCGGCTCTCCTTGCGGCATAGACGCCCTCGGAAACACGACAGACAATCCAATCGGTACCGATAACATCGACATCGGTGTCTGCATTGCCGGTACACAGTCATCCGATGCCTTCCGGTACCGATACTCCTGTACCGATTACTCCCGGTACCAACTTCGGTTGGTACGGGTATCGGGCTCTTCAAGAGCATCCGGACAGACGGTACTTATTTTTTATTTATTTATTTAACAGTATTTCTAAACCGCCTTATCTTAATAATCAAGGTGGTATCACAGCAAGCAATCAGGTAAAGTGGGTGTGTTATACATGCAGTGAGGGTGAGCCTTAGTTGTGTGTGGGCTGTGTTGTGTGCTAGATTTGTTTGAGCTATGTACAAAGTGGGCTATCTACAGTGGTGCTAAAAACACATTTTATATACATACAGTGTTAGGAGGTATGGCGTGCTTTTGTACATTCTCTTAGGTTATGTGATGTGTCCATAGTGCTCTATGAAAGCATGGTTCTGACAGTTCTGTCGATGCAGGAATGCTTCTCCCAGAGGAGTCCTCCTCCCCTAAGCGTAGGATGTCTCCTCCGGAGGATATTTCCTTTCAGGATTTTATCAGAGAGGTGGCTCAGGCTCTGTCCATTACTGTTGCCCCTGAAACAGAGCCCAGAGCAAAGGAGTTGGAGATTTTACAATATCCCACAACTCCTGAGGCGGCAGCTACCTTGCCCATTCATGAGATTTTTGCATGATCTCATGTTAAGAATGTGGGAGACACCTCTTACCACCTCTCCTCATTCTCGAAGACTGGATACTCTGTATCGAGTCCCTCCTTGTCCTGGTTTCCAAAAAACTCAGCTTCCTCAACACTCTATTGTAGTGGAATCAGCTATGAGAAGGATCAAGAGTGCAAAGAGGCATGCCTCTAATCCTCCAGGACGTGAGTGCAGAACTCTGGATGCTTTTGGATGTCGTGTCTTCCAAGCTTCCATGCTTTCTGCCAGGATCAGTTCCTATAGTCTATACATGGGAATGTTCCTGAAGGAGGTCAGAGGTGATTTAGAGGCTTTGAGTCCTATTCTTCCTGAGGATAGAAGACAGGATTATCTCACATTGGTCAAACATGCCCAAGATGTTTCTAAATTTGTCAACCGTGCAGCTTTTGACTGCTTTGAGTGCATAAGCAGAACCTCTGCCATTGCCATAGGTGCACGTAGAATTGCTTGGCTCCAGGCATCTGATCTGGAGCTCTGGGTACAAGACAAATTGGGAAATATCCCTTGTACTGGTGAGAACCTGTTTGGTAGAGATTGGCAGGAAAAGGCCAATGAGTTGGATGCTGACAACTCCATCTTGGTTAGATTATCCAAGTCCACAGCTGATCCTGCTAGAAAGAAATCTTTCAAGAAACCATTCTTTTCTAAGAAGAAAAGATATTATCCTGCTTATACTCAGCAGGGACGTTCTGCAGGTCAGCTTGTCAGGAAAGGTCAGCAACCACCCAAACAGAAGAAAGCAAAGACTGCTAAGCCTCAGCCGTCTCAGCCTCCACAAGACCTTTGACATTCAGCTAGAGAACTTAGCCTTCCTGGTTCTTGTGGGACCAGAGCCTTCCACCATTACAGGAAGGTTATGTCACTTTGTCCCCAGATGGGGGCAGATAACAGCAGAGCATTGGACACTCTCCATCATAAAGGAGGGGTACAAGCTTCATTTTTCGAGCATGCCCCCTCCCACAATAATAAGGCAGTACAATTCTCCGACCTCTCACATCAGCCTGTTAGGTCAGGAGGTCACCATTCTTCTTGCCCAAGGGGCAATAGAAGAAGTACCCATCCATCAGCAGGGTACAGGGTTTTACTCCCCCTGTTTCCTTATCCCAAAGAAAACAGGGGGATACAGACCTATCTTGGACCTCAGAGAATTGAACAAATTCCTTGTCAAAGAGAAATTCAAGATGATTTCTCTCGGAACTCTGCTGCCATACCTTTAGAGTCAGGATTGGCTTTGTTCTCTAGATCTCAAGGATGCGTACACCCATTTTCTCATCCATCCAACTCACAGAAGGTTCCTTCGGTTCCGTTTTCAAGGAAAGCACTACCAATACAGGGTGCTTCCTTTTGGCTTGGCCTCAGCACCAAGGGTGTTCACGAAATGCATGGCTGTAGTAGCAGCATTTCTCCGCACTCTAGGGATATTCGTCTTCCCCTACTTAGACAACTGGCTCATTCGAGCCCCAACAGAGTCAGAGACCAGGACTTCTCTATCCTGCACAATGCGTATACTTCAGTATTTGGATCTGGTAATAAACATTCCAAAATCCAGTCTAACCCCCACTCAGTCTTTAGAGTTCATAGGAGCTTTGCTGGATACCAGAAAGGCAAGGGCCTATGTCCCCCAGGCCCGCTGCCTTCGCATGGTGCAGTTAGCTTCTCAAGCAGTGCTAAAGCCTCATCTCACTGCCTGAGAAATGTTACAACTACTAGGCCACATGGCATCTACTGTGCATTTGGTTCCCTATGCTCGCCTCCATATGAGGGCAGCGCAGTGGACTTTATCCACTCAATGGACCCAGGCATCAGGATGCCTGTCAGACAAACTAGCAAACACAAGTCATAAACACAAGGAACTCCACTGGCTACCACTACAGGCTCGAATCCATTACAAAGCCCTAGTTCTAACATTCAAAGCACTGAAGAACCAGCCCCATACACCCATCAGTAAGCTGATCCGCATCTTACGTGACAGCAGAAGTAGAAGATCTGCAATGTTGAACGCATTGGAGACCCCCAGGATAATGTCAAAATGCACGAAAGCAACTTCCAGTAGGGCCTTTTCGATTTATGCACCCATAGCCTGGAACGCTCTCCCTCCTGATATTAGAGCATTCACGAGCCTTGCCCCATTCAGAAAAGCACTTAAACACTACCTGTTTCTAAAATCCTATCCAGAAACAAACGCAGGAAAGATTACGACGGGCAACCTAACTCCCTTCCCTAGCTGCCTCACCACTCTGACCCGAAAAGAGAATGGATAATCAGCTAGAGTTAGAACGGCTCCTCCAACCTTTGTCCAATTGTAAATACGTTTTAGTTTCTTAAAATGACATGTAATTAGTTTCCCCGGTTCTCCCCAAGTTTACTCCCTGTTTACTGTAAACTCAATGTGACTTTAAACATTGTAGTATTGTTTCTGTTCATTGTGCCACCGCACTGATTTTAATAGTGCGGTATATAAGAAATGTAAATAAATAAATAAGTTGCCTTATTTTGTCCCTCCAGTGGTGGAAGTCCACTCAAAACCTGTTGCTGGGGTCCCCTTTTCAACAACCCTTACCCCAAGCAACTCGCACAACAGATGCTTCTCTGATGGGTTGGAGAGCTCATCTTCAAGACCTCTCCACCCAGGGCACCTGGTCTCCACAGGAGACTCATCTACATATCAAGCTCTTGGAGCTCAGACCAATCTTCCTTGCTCTTCGAGTGTTCCACACCCTGCTCAGCTACAAGACAGTCCTCATTCATATGGACAATCAAGTAGCCATGTTCTACGTGAACAAGCAGGGGGGAACAGGCTCTCTGTCGCTTTGCAATGAAGCTTTGCGTCTATGGGCCCTCACCAGAGAGCATCAGATTCATCTCCTGGCAGTGTATCTTCCAGGCATACAAAACTCTTGGGCAGGCAGACTCAGTCGAGTTCTGCTTCCACTCGAGTGGTCTCTACATGCAGACCAGGTAGCCAAGATTTTTCAAATTTGCGGAACCCAGGACATAGACCTCTTTGCAAGTCCATGGAATGCCAAACTTTCCCGGTTCTGTTCCAGAATTCCGGCTCAGGGGGCTCAGGCCAGGGTTGCTTTCCTCCTTTACTGGGGTCAAGACTTCCTGTATGCCTTTCCACCCAGTCCCCTAATTCCCAAAACCCTGTTCAAGCTTCAGAGAGACAGAGGCCATATGATTCTCAGAGCTCCACATTGGCCAAGGCAAGTGTGGTACACTTTGCTTCTACATCTCTCTCAAGCTCCCTCCCTGGAGTTAGGGTCTGCGCCAGATCTCCTATCCCAGGAGGACAGAATGTTATGGCATCCCAATCCCCAGCCTCTGTGTCTCAGGGCTTGGTTGCTGAGGGCCTAGATCTCCATAATCGTAATCTCCCTCAGCAAGTAAAAGATATTCTTTTTGCTTCCAGAAAACCTTCCACGAGACACTCTTATGCTTTCAAGTGGAAAAGGTTTACCATATGGTGTTCGCAGAAGGGTCTTAACCCCCTTTGCGATACCTCTGGAATCATTGCTGGAGTATCTCCTTCATTTATCCAATGCAGGTCTTAAGACTAACTCAGTAAGAGTCCATTTGAGTGCTATTGCAGCTTCCTTTAAGCCTCTAAATGGACAGCCTATTTCCTCTCATCCTCTTATAGCAAGATTTATGAGAGGCCTTCTTCTAACTAAGCCTCCCATTAGGCCACCACCGGTGGCATGGGACTTAAACCTGGTTCTTGGGCAGCTCATGAAGCCACCTTTTGAACCCTTAGCTACTACCTCCTTGAAATTCCTTTCTTGGAAGGTTATCTTTCTCATTGCAATCACATCAGCACGTCGCATTAGTGAGTTGCAAGCGCTAGTCGCTGATCCACCTTATACAAGGTTCCATCATGACAAGGTAGTCCTTAGGACTCATCCACACGTTATGCCAAAGGTGGTCTCGCCTTTTCATCTAAACCAAGCGGTCTACCTACCTGTGTTTTTTCCAAGGCCTCATGCATCAAATGCAGATAGGAATCTTCATACCTTGGACTGTAAAAGAGCTTTAGCCTTTTACTTACAAAGAACACAGCAACATAGAAAGTCCTCTCAACTCTTTGTTGCTTTTGATCCTTCTCATTTGGGACTTCCAGTCTCCAAGAGAACACTATCCAACTGGATTGCTCAGTGTATATCCTTTGCTTATCAGAGTAAGAATCTTCCTCTGGAGGGCCATGTCGCAGCTCACAATATTTATTTATTTTATTTTTATTTTTATTTACAGTTCTTATATACCGCGCTTTTTGGTATCAGTGCGGTTTACAAATAACATAAATTTTGCATCAGAACGAAGGATCTTTTGCTTACATTGTAACAGGGTTTGTAACATGGGACTATAACAAGGGTAACTATATACATCTCAACAACCGTGGTGGTTGTAAAAACTATTTACAGTGTATGTTGTACATTGGGATCATAATGCAAGAGGCTTGTAATCTATGTTAGAGGGTGGATCTGTTATCTATTTCTTTAAGCGTTACGTTGTTGGGGTGTCAGAGGCTGAGTGGGTAAGATGGGGTGCTGTGAGAGCCATGGCAGCTTCAATGGCTCATCTGCACTCTGTGTCTATCGACGACATCTGTCGAGCAGCCACTTGGGCCTCGGTTCATACCTTCACAGGCCATTACTGCTTGGACAAGGACTCCCGCCGGGATGCCTTGTTTGGTCAGGCTGTTCTCCAACACCTGTTCCATACCTAATCAACTCCTACCCACCATCCCTGGTAGGATGCCAGAGATCCATGGGGGAAAGTGGAGCCCTTCTCAGGGGCACACAACCTCTGGGGTCTCTCCCTGGCATCTAAAGCTAGGGAGTCCCCATATGTGATGACTACATTCCTGCTTGTTCCTGGAGATAGCATAGTTACTCACCTGTAACAGGTGATCTCCGGGAACAGCAGGAATTTAGTCCTCACAACCCACCCACCTCCCCTAGGAGTTGTATCTCCCTATCTATCTCTTTCCCTTTCCCTCTCTCTCTCTCTCTTTGTCTCAGCTTTAAAACTCAACTGGAGAGAGGCAGTTAGGAAAGGCGGGAAGGCAGCATGCAGGCGCTGTGGGATGCTCCCAAAAGCTTCCTAATTGGACGCTGGGGAGCGTTCCCGCGCAGGCTCCATCGGTACCGACGATACCCATATGTGAGGACTAAATTCCTGCTGTTCCCGGAGATCACCTGTTACAGGTGAGTAACTATGCTTTTTTGTCTAGAGCAAATAAACATATACTTTGTAAGATCTTGCCTTTACAATATAGGTGCAACAGAAGTGCCAATATCCCTTCACAGTAGTTCTCAACCCAGTTCTTAAGGTTTGCTTGGTCAGTCAGGTTTTCAGGTTATCCACAATGAATATGTATGAGATCAATGGAGGCAGTGCATGCAGATCTGTCTCATGCATATTCATTTAATTTAATTTCGATTTAGTTAGATTTATTTTATACAGTCTTTCTACAAGTCAAGACAGTTTACAAGTAACTCAATGTGATAACAGGAAACACAACAAGCAGTGGTGCACATTACATCAAACTTGTTGAACCCAATTCAACATTAACTATTAACAAAATTCTCATAAGGTTAACAAACTATGTACAAATCATTGTGAGGTGATATAAACTGCAAATTTCCGGACGTTTGTATTAAGTGCGTGGAGTTGCTTTGTAGGTTATTTGTCTGTTGTTGCTTGGCCATACTGTTCTGTGAATAGGAGGATTTTCAAGCATTTTCTGAAATCTTGCAATAGATAAATGTCTCTTAAATTTGGAGGAAGTGAGTTCCATAATGCTGGGGCATATAACGAAAAGGCCCTGTTATTAGTTCACTGGCTACATTTTGTTCTTTCTATTGGTATGCTTAGTGTGTTGGACATGCTCTGTCTTGTGGGTCTATCGCAGCTGCGGATTGAGATTAAGGCATTAAGATTTAGAGCAGAAGTGTTGTGTATAATTTTGTGTGTGTTGATAAGGACCTTATATTTGATTCTTTGTGATATGGGCAGCCAGTGAAGTTGTTTGAGGAGTAGCTTGATGTGAGATTGACAAGCTTGTCCCAGGATAATCCTTGCAGCAGTATTCTGTGCTAGTTGCAATGGGTATAGTGAGCTCTTTGGAATGCCGTGGTATATTGAGTTGCTGTAATCAAGCAGAGATGTTATAATAGCTTGACATAGAGATTGGAAGTCAGTTGGTGAGAGGAGTGGGCATAGATTCTTTATTATTCGTAGCTTGAAATATATTGCAGTTGTGTGTTTTATATGTAGATGGAGCAAGAGCTGCTGATCCAGTGGATGTTCATCTTGGTCTTGCCTTTGATATGGATATTGTCCAGTGTGATTGTTGGTGGTGATGTGAAATTTTGGTCCCTTGTGATGTGTAGTAGTTCAGTTTTGTCATGGTTTATGTTAAGGTTGTGTGCATGAAGCCATTTAGATATTGCTATGATGCAATTGTTGAGTTTTGTGTAATCAGGGGCAATTGTGGTAAATGGAGTAAAGAACATGATGTCATCTGCATAAATTTGGCATCGTATGCCAAAGCTTTTGATCACATCACATATATTGGTTGTATTTAGATGTTGAAGAGAATAGGAGAAAGTGCTGATCCCTGTGGTGCACCTTCTTTGAGGGAAAAAGGGAGGGATGTGCTCCATCCTATTTTTTTATTTGTTTAGTTTGGTTGGACAGATATGAGTGGAACCATTTTAAGGTGGTACCTTGTATTCCGATTTTCTGTAGCCTGTTTACGAGTAGCTGGTGAGAGACTGAATCAAACACCATGGAGATATCTTTTAATAGTAGTATAAATCCTTGTGATAATTTTTCTGTGCCTATTATTAATGTATTGATGAGGTAGGTGAAGAGTGTTTCAATTACATGGTGGGGTCTGAACCCATGCTGTTGCGGGTCTAGTGGTGCATAGTCATCTAGGTGTTCCTGAAGCTGTGCTCGAACTGCTTTTTCAATGATCTTGGCTATGAAAGAAATACTGGATATAGGATTGTAAGATGTTGGATTTGTTGGATAGAGGGTGGATTTCTTGAGTATGGGTCATATAGAGGATTGTTTGAGATCTTGTGGTAGATTCCATGTTTTAGAGAGTCATTGACCATGGCGGTTTCTTGTTGCTTTGACCCAAGACACTGGACATGGGTCAAGAGGAGAGGTGGTAGTATTCAGAGTGGATATAATATTATCTAGTTATCTGATGCTGATGGGATTGAATGAGGTCCATTGGTTAGTGCTTTCATGTTGAGTGTCTATGTATTGGAGGTCTATTTCATTATCTTTGCTTGTAGGTGACGTGCCATACGGTATGGACTGAGTGCTTTGTCTATAGGTTTTGTGTTGGGGTTCTTTGTTAGGGAGTTAGCTATATCGAATAGCTCTCTTGGTTTGTTGATTGATGGATATTCATTGTGGATATCCTGAAAACCTGACCTGCCAAGTGAGAATCACTGGCCTACTACTACTATTAGTCATTTATATAGTGCTGCAAGGCATACAGTGTTGTACAGACACCTAGGTGTCCTTATTATAAAATTACCCTCATTAATAGAGAAATGGCAAATGTCATCAGATAAAGATAATTTGTGCCTCCCTGCTGTGTTGTCTTCATTTCTGGGCATATCTCTGCTCGTGCCACTAAGGTTCCTAAATCTATATCATTCAGAACATCAAATTATTCTAACATATACAGAGCTAGTCATTAAATTGCAGTAACTCATGGTAAGACTAAGGTGGGTCATGCCAATTACTGCTTGTTACTATAGGTGCCACAGCCTTATGGGGCCAATTCGGTAACCCATGTGCAAAAAACAGCAGTAAAATTAGCTCAGCCTACATTAATGTTGCCACACCTTGATAGCCCTGATAGATATCATAGTAACATAACATAGCATATGACAGCAGATAAAGACCAGTATGGTCCATCTAGTCTACCCAGCAAGGCGGCAAGAGTAGGTGAACCTGCCACTCCGTGCAAGTCACACCGCCCCATGCCTTTGTTTAGGGGTGTACCCACCGCTCTGTGTAGGTCACCCCTGTTTGTTGAGATATGAGATATAGTTATGTTTATTTTTTATTTTATCCTGTTTCTATAAAGGGATCCACTGTGTCTGTCCCATGCCATTTTGAATTCTGTCACTGTATTTGCCCCCACTATTTCCATTGGGAGGGCATTCCAAGCATCCATCACCCTTTCAGTAAAAAAGTATTCTACCTATTAAGTATTTATCTCACAGAAAAATCAAATGATGTGTGTGAGGCTTTTTTTGTTGTTGTTTTGCTTTGTTTCCTTCATAATTGACTTTCTAGCATGGATGTAGAGTGAAAATGGAAAGTTCTATGAATCAGCTTTTGCAATTTTGAAACACATTTTTTGACCATCAGAGTAGATGTTCCTGGCAGTATGGATTAGAAAATTTTACAATGGATTGTAAATAGTTCACTTTTCTGTTCTTTAGTAGAGTCTCCATTAATATTCCTACCACTGAGGTAAGATGTATTGGTCAGGGAAGTTGGAACCAGGGCCATACCGAGGTTGAATCGTGCCCTGTGCGACTTACACAACGGGCATATGCCTCCCCCTCCCCTGTGGCGGGAGAGAAGAGACACGCCCGCTGTGTAAGTTGCCGGCGCGCTAAGCAGATCTGCTTAGCATGCTGCGAGAGGGCTTAAGGGGCGCATTTCAGATGTCTGCCATTGCCTGCCGCCACTGAGTGAAGAAAAGGTGGCAGCGGCAGGCAACGGCAGACAGCCAAAATACGCCCATTAAGCCTTTGCGCCCTGTGCAGCCGCACTGCTCGCACAGGGCTAGGTACGGTCCTGGTTGGAACAAGCTAGTATGGTGGGTAAATTAGTGGGGACTCTGAAGGGAAAGGATAGCAAACTGTGTTCAGTCTGGTGGGATACAAGGTCTGAGGCATCATAGTGTTAAGAAGCAAATCATATCAAACACATTAGATTTCTTCAATTGTATGACTAGACTATTGGATCAACAAGTGCTGGATGTTTATTTAGACTTAGATTAAACTTTTGGTACTGTCACATATAGGAAATGTTAGAATAGTCTGAGCAAGATGGTGGCCTAAAAGTTGGTTGAGTAATAGATGACAAAAGGTAGGGATAAATGGAGCTTACTCAGAGGAGAAAATAATGATTAGTAAAATGCCTTGTGGACTGATCCCATTCTGGTCAATATTTTTGTGATTGATTAATACAGAGGGCTTAGAAAAAACAGTATTTATTTAGACAGTTTTGTATACCACCTTATCCATGAATCAAAGTGGCCACAACACAATTGGGGGATACATTTAACACGAGGGGATATGAGACACATATGCTAATACTTACAGGGAACATGGGCAATGGAGGGTTAAGTGGCTTGCCCAAGATCACAAGGAGCACCTGTGGGACTAGAAACTCAAGTCCTTCCGGCCCAAGGTTGCTGTCCTCTAATGGGATTTGAACCCCCGACCTTCCGGGCTGAGGTATCTTGCCCCAACCTCTAGGCCACTCCTAGTTTGCATTTAGTGGAGATGGACGTCCAGTTCAGACATCCATCCCTGCTAAACGCCCAGGGTGCCACTGCAGTAGTCAGAGCTCCCCGCACTTACAAGCAAGATATGCGGGGAGCTCTGTTCGTGGGTGGAAGGGGGTGAGCTCAAGGTGGAACAAGGGTGGGTAGTGAGTGGAAACCTGACCTTGGTCGTACAGGGCAGATTCCAAGGTTGGCCCTGTACGTCCGGGGTCCGGATGGCAGGACATGGCACAACCAGGGCCGCAAAGCAAGGTAAGGGGGTGCAGGGGGGTTTCCCGCAGCCCGACCCTGGCCACGGCAGACCTGATCAGGGGTCGTGCTGTGGGGAAGGCAAATTTTTTGGTGTCTGCCGGGGATCACGGCTCCCGCATGGAGCCACGGTGCCATGGCACCGTGATGCCTCTGCTCCTCTGCTCCATACAGGAGCCTGGCTGGGCTAGTCGGTGAAGTGCCTAGACGTCCGGGGTGCCTGACTCGTGGCATGTCCTGGACGTCCAGGCCCTATACTGCGATTCTGATCCCACAGGAACATCTAGTCCCTGCAGGAGCAGAATCGGGTGCATCTCCAGACCGTCTGGATTTCTGGACGTCTGGACGGTCCGGACATGCACCTACAGAATTGGCCTCTATCCCTTTAATATAAGGTACTGTGTCTGATATTTTTATTAAATTTGTTTTCTAACCAACTTGTTCCTTTCAGAGTCAAGTACTTTCCTGGTGAGATGGCCCTTTTCTAACAAACGTATATGGTTCAGGCCATATTTGTTGGCAATGCAGATGATATTGAATGCCCCAGTTGCACATACATGCCTCCTACTTCATCATTTGACATCTAGTAAAGGCTTTGTTGACAAAGCATATTCTTTCTGGTAACAGTACCAATTGTTTCAATGTAGAACTTTATCCATGAATAATGAAAATCTCTTATGTTTCTAGGAGAGTGAAAAGTACATAAAGTCCAGTGACACTAAGTCACAGCTTAAGTTTTTGGAGCAACTCGATCAACTGGAAAAAAGACGAAGGAATGAAGAAGAACGAGAAATGCTACTGAGGGCAGCTAAGGTGAGGAAAAAATGTAAAGGATGGAAAATTACACCGATTTAATCAATACTGGTTTGTTTAACACTAGAAGCCCCAAAAGGAATTTTGCCTAGAAACCCCAAAGTCCGTCAGTTGATGCATTATCACAACAACTGTGTTTAGCATGAAATGCAGATGTGAATTAATGTGAAGTTACTTATTTGTTGAATACTTGCAGTATGTGACGTCATTACATGACGTCATCGTGTGTTTATTGTTTGTAATGTCGGAGTAAAACTGTAAGCAGTGATTAAGATGCGCCACCTAGCAGGAACATGAATTTATACCTAGAAGCCCCAAAGTACATCAATTGACGCATACAAGACAATTGAGCACGTCAATTGACGTACTTTGGGGCTTCTAGGTATAACTTCATTTTCCCGCTAGGTGGTGCATCTGTCATTAATTTTCGATGCACATATTTGAACATCTTGACTTTGCTAACAAAGTCATGGAACATGACTGACATGGTTTTAGCAGTGGCACTGGTATACAACTTCGAAGATGCATTTCCGTCAATTGACGCACTTTGGGACTTCAAGTGTTAACTTCCATAGCCCAGTGGTTCTCAACCCTGTCCTGACGTAATCCCTAGCCAGTCAGGTTTTCAGGATATCCACAGTGAATATGCATGAGACATTGGCATGAGCTGCTTCCACTGCATGCAGAGCTGCCTCATGCATATTCATTGTGGATATCCTGAAAACCTGACTGGCAAGGGGGGCATGCCAGGACAGGGTTAAGAACTGCTGCAAAAGCCCAAAACAGCTTCATAGGTGCATTATCTAAAACATCTTTTGCCATTCATTCAGTTAGGATAAAAGGGCCCCTTCTGAGTTAGATATCTGGGCCAGGAACTTGACACTCTGGCTCTAATGAACAAGACACTTGTGTACTATAAACATGGTTTATTTACAAACTAGTACATAATTTTAGATGTGATTATTTTCCACAGAATTCTTAACTTTCCACAGTTAACATATAGCCACTTTTATAACCATTCACACAACTTAATAACAACTGTTTTCATCCAGCCATAACATTTAATGAATCTTCTCCGGTCCAAACTGCAGCCTATGGCTTTTACATCAAATTTATAGCTTGTGGCCTTAAATATCAAACTCGGTCCTAGCTTCTATAGCACATTTCAGGCTTCAACAATAAAGTTATCTTCTACAGCGTATTCCACAAACTATCAAGATATTCCTTATAGGATTCTTCCCTTAAGCATAAGCCTTTTCCAGCTGTAAATCATAGCTGCTAGTCGCAGTATTTTTTTAGATCACTGCATCCACGCCCCCTAATCAGCATCATCCAGCTCTCTCGCAGCTTTCTGGCAACACTTTAAACTAGGGGTACATTTACAATGACATTTCATTATCTTATCCCAACCTGGCTGGCTGTCCCATAGTGCAGGCTAATTGTTAGACACCAAGTTGGTGCTTCTCTATAAGGCTTCTAGTCGGACCATGTCACACAGTAAACACATTCCCCTTTGTCAGTACTCCAGAAGTTCTATAAAGGTCTATAAAACAATGAATGGAGTGGAAGGGTAAACATAGATCAGTTGTTTAATCCTTCGCAAAGTAGAAAGACTAGGCGACACGCAATGAAGCTACAATAGAAACATAGAAACATGATGACCGAAAAAGACCACATGGCCTATCTAGTCTGTCCTTCCATATCAACAACTACAACAGTCCACTTTTTACCTTTAGAGATCCTCTGTGTTGGTCCCATGCTTTTTTGAATTCAGTTACTGTCCTCATCTCTACCACCTCCACTGGGAGACTATTCCATGGATCCACTACTCTTTCCGTAAAGAAATATTTCCACATATCACTACTGAATCTATCTCCCTTCACCCTCATCCCATGTCCCCTCGTAGCAGAACTTGCTTTCAATTGAAAGAGGCTCTCTCCCTGAACATTTATGCCATGGAGGTATTTAAACATCTCAATCGTATCACCTCTATCCCGCCTTTCCTCTAAGGTGTACATATTAAGATCCTTAAGTCTGTCCTCATATGCTTTATAATGAAGCCCACTAATCATTTTAGTAGCCACCCTCTGCACCGACTCCATCCTGTTCACATCCTTTTGAAGGTGCGTCTCCAGAATTGCACACTATACTCCAAATGAGGTCGCACCAAAGACTTATACAGAGGCATTATCACCTCCTTTTTTCTGCTAGTCATTCCTCTCCGCATGCACCCAAGCATTCTTCTAGCTTTTGCTGTCGCCTTTTCTACCTGTTTAGCTACTTTAAGATCATCAGACACAACCACGCCTAGGTCCCGCTCTTCTTTAGTGGACAAAAGTACTTCACCTCCTATACTGTATTGCTCCCTTGGATTGCTGCACCCCAAATGCATGACCTTACATTTTTTAACATTAAATCCCAGCTGCCAAATTCTAGACCATTCTTCAAGCTTAGCTAGATCCCTCCTCATGTTATCTACACCTTCCTGGGTGTCTACTCTATTGCAGATTTTGGTATCATCTGCAAAGAGGCAAACCTTACCCGACAGCCTTTCCGCTATATCACTAACAAAGATGTTAAAAAGAATCGGACCAAGGACAGATCCCTGGGGCACACCACTGGTAACATCCTTCTCCTCAGAGTGAGCTCCATTTACTTGTACTCTTTGTCGCCTCCCACCCAACCAATTTCTAACCCAAGCAGTAACTTTAGGGTCCATTCCTAGGGTGCTCAGTTTGTTTATAAGTCGCCTGTGAGGAACAGTGTCAAAGGCTTTACTGAAATCTAAATACACCACATCTAGAGCTCTCCCTCGGTCCAACTCCCTGGTCACGCAGTCAAAGAAATCAATCAGATTTGTCTGACAAGACCTGCCTCTGGTGAATCCATGCTGCCTCGGATCCTGTAATCCGCTGGACTCCAGAAATCTCACTATTTTCTCTTTCAGCAGCGTTTCCAATAATTTACTCACCACCGAAGTTAAACTAACCGGCCTGTAGTTTTCAACCACATCCTTACTTCCGCTTTTGTGTAATGTAGCACATTTAAGATTAATGTAGCACATTTAAGATTAATCGGAGAAAATATTTTTTCACTCTACACATATCAAACTCTGGAATTTGTTATCAGAGAATGTAATAAAAGCTGTTAGTATAACTGGGTTTAAAAGAGGTTTGGACAAGTTCCTGGAGGAAAAGTCCATAAACCATTATTAGAGGACCAGGGAAATACTACTACTACCACTACTACTGCTACTACTGAACATTTGTATAGTGCTTCAAGGCATAACAGCACTGCACTGACACTCCGCACTTCCAGGTCTTCTCTGCTCCTCAGCAGGGCCAACAACAGAAGGCCAGGGAAATAGTCCCAGAAAACAAAAAGCCCAGAAGCCCCAGGCACTGGCTCAGGCCCAGCCTGGGGAAAGCCTTTGACTACATGAGTGTGACCTCCACTCCCCCATGAGGTCCTCTGCTGTCCACGGGGGTAGGGTGGGGGAGACGCCTAGCCCTGTTTGGCCACAGGTGGACAGTCATCACCACCGATACCTGGGTGTTACAAGTGGTCAAGGAGGGTGACCTACTTCGGCCACCACCCTCGTACTTCCCAGGAAGAACCTCAGGCCTCTCCTCCCCCAAACCTTGCGGCTCTCTGAGCTAGCAGAACAACTCTGGGACACAGCAGTAGAGCCAGTACCACAACCTCTCTGGGGCACCGGTTTCTACTCCCGGTATTTCCTTGTCCCCAAGAGGTCTAGGGCACTCAGGCCCATCCTGGACCTGCGAGAGCTCAACAAGTTTCTAGTCAAGGAGAAGTTCAAGAGGCTCTCCCTTGGAACACTGCTGCCATTTCTCCAGCAGGGAGATTGACTCTGCTCCTTAGACCTAAAGGATGCCGACACTCACATCCTCATTCACCCCGCCACAAAAAATACATCCAATTCATTGTGGGAGGACAGTACTACCAATACATAGTGCTGCCCTTTGGTCTGGCCCCATCTCCAAAGGTCTTCACAAAGTGCTTTGCAGTGGTCGCAGCCCACCTCAGGCTTCAAGGGGCCTTCATTTTTCCTTATCTGGACAACTGGCTCATAAAGGGGGACACGGCTGCAGAGGCATAATGCGCCACTGGATGCACCATAAACACCCTGCAGCACCTGGGGTTAGTTATAAACTACCCCAAATCCCACCTCAGCGGCTAGAGTTCATAGGGGCGCAGCTGGCCACCCTTCAGGCAAAAGGCTTCCTCCCTCAGGAGAGGTCAGAATGCCTCAGGGAATTAGCTGCAGAGGTGCAAAATCACAGTACACTGTCCCCCCGGCTTCTCCTCCGCCTGCTGGGACACATGGCCCCCATGGTCCACGTGATACCAAATGCCCGCCTGCACATGAGAGCAGCCCAGTGGTGCCTCCCTCTCAGTGGGCCCAAGCCACAGGCAGGCTCAAGGACAGGGTGCAGGTGACCTGCCAGTTAACAGGCTCCCTCGGATGGTGGCAGAACCCATGCCGCCTTCAGGCCGGGATGCCCTTCCAGGCACTCGCCCCCCAGAAGGATCTCACTACAGACGCCTCTCTAATGGACTGGAGAGCGCATTGCGAGAGCCTCCAAACACAAGGCTACTGATCCCAGAGGGAATCCGAAATGCAGATCAACCTGCTGGAAGTCAGGGTGATATTTCTGGCCCTCAGAGCCTTTCGCCACCAACTACAGCACCAGGCAGTGCTCATTCAGCTTGACAATCAGATTGCAATGTTCTACGTGAACAAACAAGGGGGAACAGGATCATACCCCCTCTGCCAGGAGGCGGTGGCCCTCTGCTCCTATGCTATATACAGAAGGATGCTCCTAAGGGTGGTCTACTTCCCGAGCCAGGACAAACTGAGCAGAATACTTAAGCTGCACGAGTGGCGCCTGGACCTAGCGGTAGCTTCGAAGCTATTCCGGCTCTGGGCATCTCGGTGATGGACCTGTTCGCCAGCCTGGTCAATGCACACAGTTGCCCTGTTTCTGCTCCCACTGACCGCACCCATCTTGGGTAGTGGCAGATGCATTCCTCATCCTATGGACGGAAGGCTGATAGCCCCTTGGAGGCCCAGAAAGCTCTGGTTCCCACTACTCCTCTCCCTATCGATGGTACCACCGATTCCCCTGGGCCGAGCCCCAGGACTACTCTCGCAGAAGTAGGGTGCTCTCCTGTACCTCATCCTGAGGGTCCCTCTTGCTCACGGCTTGGCTGCTGAAATGGTAGCGTTAGCCCCCCTCAATTTCCCATGAGACATGGAAGAGATTCTCCTGGCCTCTCGTAAGGCCTCCACGAGAAGGGCATATGCCTTCAAGTGGCACCATTTCTCATTGTAGCGCACAGAAGAGTGAACAAACCCGTTCTGCTCAGTGCATGTGGTACTCCAATACCTGCTTCACCTATCGCAGTTGGAACTGAAGTCCAACTCAGTCAGAGTACACCTGAGTGCCATCACAGAGCATCGCCATTCCGTTGATGGGAAATCCTTCTTGGCTCAGCCTCTTGTGTCTCGATTTCTACAGGGCTCATGTTGTCCAAACCCCCCATCCGCCTTCCTGCGGTGGAGTGGGACCTTAATGTGGTGCTCTCAGAGCTCACCAAGCCTCTCTTTGAGCCTCTGGGCCCTCACATCAGCACGCAGAGTCAGTGAGCTCCAGGCTCTGATGGCAGAGCCCCCTTACGTTAAGAACATGGTGGTGCTCCGCACATACCCAAAGTTTCTGCTGAAGGCGGTGTCCCCATTCCACCTCGGTTAGGAGGTGGTGCCCCCCACCTTCTTTCCCAGGCCTCATGCTAGTAGGGCGGAGACCGTTCTCCATATTCTGGATTGCAAGAGAGCCCTGTCCTTCTACCTGCAACAGACTCAGGGCCACCGCAAAGCTCAGCAGCTTTCTGTATCCTATGATCCCATCCATCTGGTGCTCCCAGTGACTAAGTGAACCCTATCCACTTGGGTGACGGACTGCATTACCTTTGCCTTTGAGCAAGTGGTGATCCCACTGGACCAGAGTGTCATGGTGCACTGTGTCAGGGCCATGGCTACTTCCGTGGCCAATCTGCCTTCCATCCCGGTGATAGAGATTTGCTGGGCCGCTTCTTGGTCTTCCGTCCATATCTTTGCAGCTCACTACTGCCTGGAGAGGGAGTCCCAACAGGAAAGCGCCTTCGGTCAGCCGTACTCCGAAATAGTTTTGGGATGTAGGCAACTCCTGCCTTCCAACCCTTCTGTGTTCAGGCCACCGGAGTGCTGGATTTCACTGGAAACTTGAGTCTTGTGAGAGTCCCTCTCGGGATTCAACTGCTGCTGATCATTGTTCACCTTTGCAGGTCTCCGTGGTATTTTTTACAGGTTTTGGTAGCCTGTAGCTGGGGAGTCCCATATGTGAGGACTGACTTCCTGCTTGTTCCCAGAGAAAGCATAGTTACTCACCTGTAACAGGTGTTCTCCAGGGACAGCAGGAATCAGTCCTCACAACCCTCCCTCCTCCCCTTGGAATTGCTGCTTTACCATCTTTTTTTTTTGTCATCTTAGCTATGTCATTTGACTGAGGCAAGATGGCATCCTTGGGCGTAGTACATCTGCAAAAGGCTCTCTTTGAAAACTGGGGAGATGCTTCCGTGCGGACTCTGTTGGTGCCGATGTCACCCATATCTGAGGACTGATTTCTGCTGTCCCCGGAGAACACCTGTTACAAGTGAGTAACTACGCTTTTTACACCGATAACAAAACTTGCTGTCTAGAGTTATACTTTATTCTATTTTATTTTTTGTCAATATTTATATGCTGTTTTTCAAATCATTTTCAAAACAGCTTACTTTTTATACTTCAAATCTTTTCATTACAAGAAAATTAAGATGCAGCAACCAGGTGATGCACAGCTGTTCCTTCTGCACAATAACATCCATAAAAATAAGAGATCCACGCTTTTCTATTATAACAATCAGGCAGAACCCTTTATAATAGCTGCAAAAAATGAACAGCCCTCTAAGGTCACAGCACAGGGGCTATAGTGTCCTAGACTTTCTATCAGCATCATCGAGGCAGATGAATAATGTTAAACAGCTATTAATCCCAGCATTGGATCTATCTGTTAAACAGCAGACTTTGCATATGATGCGAAACAGTGTCCCAGTATATTTCCCAAATAGACAGAAAAATTCTCCAACAGTGTGGGCATGGGTCTCCAGCAGCTCTCTGTTCTAGTTACATCAAATCAAAAAGGAGTACTCACCACTGAACTCTCAGGCGGCAACACAAATCTCCACCGTATCAGTATGCACTTATAGGCCAAAATGAGAACTCATGCTAGAAAACATTTGGTGCCCTTCTTCATTACAACAAAATGAGAAAGGTCTGATAAAAGCATAATCTCCCCTGCTACCAGGGAGGGCACATATAAGAGGAAAGCTAATAAGGAGATTTGCTCCAAAATTGCTTAACTGCTGGGCTGGCCCAGCATATATGGTCCATATGGGCTGTCTGTACCCCACATTTAGGACAACTAGCAAAACCTCTAAAGGCCTGCCAGGGGTCTATATGAGTCCTTACTAGATATTTATATCGGGAGCCTAGTCAGTGCACTTGTGGACAAGCCATGGATTTTTATTAAATTTTCTACAGAGGAGGTCCACTGTTGGATTAAAGTTCACTTCTATATCATCCTGCAGGACCAGTCCAGACAAGTGCATTGTGTTCCCTTACCAGCAGATTGGTGGAGACAAAGAACCAATGAACAGTCCAGGTTTCAATGACCTCTATCCCATGCCTCTACTCATCTCAGCCACCAGAGGTTTCTTCAGTATTTTTGTCTCCAGCAGATGGTAGATGGATTTTCTCCGCTATGTAGAAAATCTGAAGATTGAGAAAATATTGAGGAAAAGAGATTAAATGCTCGTGAATACACATTTTATACAGAAAGGTGACTCTCACTTGAGCATGATGTGGGAGACTCTACTAGACCGGTCTTTTTGGTAGCCATAGGAGGAGGAGGGAAAATTGGTTCAGCTCCATACCTTTATCATGATAAAGGCCTGTTGAGCAGCCACAAATTGAAAAGATTTGGAAGAGTACAGCAGCCTCACACAACCTCAATTCCCCTCCGTCCTCCTCTGTCCCCCTCTGCTCTCTCCTGAGGATTGCAGATGGCTCTGAGGGACCTGTCTGCCAGCCATCTTCCACACAGTGAAGCAGTTTCAAAGGAGTAGAGCTGAGCCCAGCATAGATCCTACTCCTGGGTCTCTCAGGGGATGAGTACAGAGCTGTACCTAGCCCTGTGCAAGTGGTGCGGCCGCACAGGGTGCAAAGAAATAGGGGTGCATTTGGGATTGCCGGCTTCTGCTCCCCCCCCCCATGCAGCCTGCCCTTGCCCCGCCGCTGCTTTTTGTGTTCCCTCTGCAGTGCCGGTGACAACAGCGGAGCGGACATCAAACTAAAGGAAAAAAGTGGATATTTCCAACTCCGTGCTTGCATGCAGATCTGATCCCTCCCTCCTCTGACGTATGCCGCATCAGAGGAGGGAGGGACCAGACCAGCCCAGTCATTCAAGCGCAGAGTGGCAAAGACCCATGTTTGAATGGCTGGTCTGGTCCCTCCCTCCTCTGATGCGAGCATATGCCAGAGGAGAAGAGGGATCAGACCTGTATGCAAGCGCAGAGTTGGAAAAATCCACGTGGTTTTTCTTTTTTTTTTTAATTGGATGCCACCGCTGCTACCAAGGAAACACAAAAAGTGGCAGTAGGGTAAGAGCAAGCAGCATGGGGAGCCAGCTGGACATGGAGGTATGGGATAAGCCAAGAGGGGGGAGATGCTTGGCATGGGGTAAATGGCAAACCTGTGACTGGGGGGGCATGCATGCAAGTCGCACAAGGCACATTTATGGCTTGGTACGTCCCTGGGTGAGTACCATGGCTTGACCAGACCAGATGTATTCCATGCTTTAAGAAAAGTGGACGGAAAGACAAAAAACTGCCAGCATAGTTTAGTTGAATATATTTTATTGCATTTACCAAATATAATATTACGAAAGAAAAACAAGAAAACCAATTGCCATCAAGAGAGATACCAGCAGAAATTAAATAAACCCTGAAGCATACAATATAGAAATGGAGTAGTCCACAACAAGGGGCTGCACCAGAGAAAATCTCAAACAAAGTAAACAAGAAACAAGGCAAATTACACGCCATTATTGAAGATGCAATCATTGTCCCACTCCAAATAACCCTTTACTTCTGCCTAACCAATAGAAAACTTTCCAAATAAGATACATGCATAAAAACATACTTATATCCCTGAAAAGTAACTAAACATTTACAGGTAAACTTCAAGAAATACAAAGCACCCTAAGCTAAAACTCTGGGCTTTAATTGAAGAAATTGTTTCCTAAGAACCTGAGTGACTCGCTTAACATCAGGAAATAACTTTAGGGGCAGACCACAAAAAGGTACATCCTTATGTCTAAAAAACAATTTAAGAATTTTTATTTTAACTAATTCTGAAAAAAGGTAACTAGCAATGTATTTCTTTGTGTAATATTATCAATAAAGTCTTCTAAAATTGAGTCAAATTTTGACTGGCAGTAGGACCAAGAGAGTCAAACCCACCCTCCCCTTGTGAGGAAGAGCGAATCTTAACCGGAAAATAATAAGTTCCTGATCGTATCTCCAGTCTAGTCCCGGACCTCTGGATTGTCTACCTTAAACAGCAGCTTTGGAGACTGAGGAACCTCCTTCTTTTGTGATGTCACCGATATATCCTCCTGGTGGCCACTTCCATTTGCCAGTTACCTAAGTCTCCAAGTAGCTGAAGGGACAGTGAGCCTGGGAGGTCCAGGGCTCACAGGAGGAACAATTGAAACAGATTTTGTTATCTTTAGAAGGAATTGGTCATTTAAAAAAAAAAATAAATAAGAAATGTATCATAACAAAGGTGACAGCTACTTAACAGGGGCTGTACCTTTAAACTTTGTTGGAAGGCTCTCCCTCCTCCCGGAGATGTTCTCTGCTACCGGGGGTTGGAGTGTTCACTTACCCGGGCAGAAGCAGCCTATCGCCAGTGTAGCAGGAGGCCCGTTGATAGCAGGGCTGCTACAGAGGGACCCAGCCGGCGTGATACAGAAGCTCTGCCTGTTCCTACGCCGTGGCTGAGGGCTCCCCTTCTCATCTCTCTCTCTCCCCCCCCCCTCCCGCCCGGTGCAGTTCCAGTCGGAGATCGGGTTCGGGGGCGGAGTAGGGCCTGATATCTGCTCTCGCAGCCGTGTCGGGGGACCGGTGCAGCGTGAGGTAAGAGGACCCGTTTGACTGTGTTTTTTGTCAGCGCGGTGGGCGCGAAACGTAAAGCAGGCCCAGCCACGTGCTCGCGGCGCGGGAAGAATCATAGCACTGTCGGGCCTGATCCTGTGTGTACGGGGGAAGCCGCGGTCCCGCGGTACTCTTTGTGCAGGTATTTGGGGGACTTTTTCTTTTGCTCTTTGGGCTTTATTTTCATATCCTTACCAGCCGGTTCCTTGGTTTGCCGGTTTAGGGATTCTCGGGCCCACTTTAATTGCGCAGGTAGTTTTAGCGGAGATGCCCGCTAGGCCCCAATGCTTTGTCTGCGGAGCTAGAAGGGGTTCAGCTGCAGACTCGGAGGTGTGCAAAGCATGTTCCAAGGAGGCCTCTGTCATGGATAGCGCTACACGGGGGTCAGAGGAGCGCTTAGAAGCGGAAGCAGAGCCGGTAGCCGCTCAATCTTACAGCCCACCCCTTGGGGAACCGGTGGCGGGTCCCTCCTCAGCGCCGGATGTTTCTCCTTCCCTGGAAGCTTGGCCCAAGGGTCTGGAGTCCATTTTCTCTAGGGAATTTGTACTGCTTCTGCAGCAGGCAGTTGGTAACCCCCCACTAGAGTCAGCACAGGAAAAAGCTCAGGGGCGCGAAGGGAAGAGGTCTGCGCCTTTTCCGGTACCTAAGGCTGCGCAGTTGGGGAACAAGAGAGCGCGCTTAGATGAGGACACTAAGGCTTCCTCGGTTGCCTCCGAGGTCCAGGGCTCCGATGAGAAAGACCGAAGTATGGATATGGAGGAGGATCTAGAGGAAGGTGAACTCGCTGATACGGAGGATCAGGCGAGAGTAGTGAGAGTCTTCCGCAGAGAGGAGTTGCCGGCACTCATTGGGGAGACGCTCAAGGCTCTGAACATGCCGGTCCCGGGATCGGGGGAGGATGAGACCCTAGATGATCCGTTATTGCAGGTTTTTAGGAAGAATCAGAGGGAGCTTCCAGTGCATAGGGTTTTTCAGGAGTTGATTCAGGAAGAGTGGAATGTCTCGGAGGCACCCCTTAAGGGTGCTAGGGTTATGAGTCGTCTCTACCCTCTCGTGGATCAGGATAGGGAGATATTTTGGGCTCCCAAAGTGGATGCGGCGGTTGCTGCGGTAACAAAGAAGACCACGATACCAGTGGAGGGCGGGGCGGCTCTTAAGGATTCCCAAGACCGCAAATTGGACGTGTTAAGGCAGATCTTTGATGTGAATGCCATGTCACTCCAGGCGGCTATTTGTGGTGCCTGGGTGGCTCGAGTCTGCCTGCGGTGGACACAGAGGATCCAAGGTGGGCAGGAGAGTGACAGCTCCACGGAGGCCGCCAGACTGGAGTCTGGAGCGGCCTACCTGGCAGATATTCATTATGATTTGATGCGAGCTTTGTCTAAGAGCATGGCGTCCGCGATAGCGGCGAGGCGTTATTTGTGGCTTCGTAGCTGGGCGGTGGATAACTCATCTAAATCCAGACTTGGCAAGCTTCCCTTTAAGGGGAAGCTCCTGTTTGGTGAGGATTTGGAGAAATTGGTCAAGGTCCTCGGCGAATCTAAAGCGGGTAGACTGCCTGAGGACAAGGCCAAGCCTGGGAGAGCGGCACCCGCGGGCAGAGGGCAGCAGCGGGATTTTCGTTGCTTGCGTTTCCAAAGGTTTTATCCCGGCCAGAGAGGCAGGTTTTCCAACAGGAATCAGGGATTTCGGGGCTTCCGAGGAGCAGGAAGGGGTTTTGGGGCCTCCGCCTCCTCTTCAGTCCCCAATGGTAGAAAAACGCAATGAAGTTCAGGGGACCCAGGCACCCCTAGTTCCTGTGGGGGGTCTATTACAACAGTTCTACGACGCCTGGGTCCGTGTAACGTCAGACCAGTGGGTCCTGGAGGTCATTCGGGAAGGGTACGCACTGGAGCTGCGCTGTCCAGTGCGGGACGCCTTTGTGCGGTCCCCCTGCAAGTCTCCAAGCAAATGTGTGGCGGTGCGGGGGACGGTACAGAGACTCCTGGATCTCTGTGCTATAGTTCCAGTTCCCGCAGACCAACTCGGCTGCGGTCGGTTCTCCATTTATTTCGTGGTCCCAAAGAAGGATGGACGTGTTCGGCCCATTTTGGATCTCAAAAGCGTGAATCGTTGCCTGCGCATATCGCATTTCCATATGGAGACTTTACGCTCAGTCATAGTAGCGGTTCGGTCAGGGGAGTTTCTTACCTCCCTGGATCTGTCGGAAGCGTATCTTCACATTCCCATTCGGCCGGAACACCAAAAGTACCTACGATTTGCAGTTCCCTTCGGACAGTATCAGTTACGGGAGTTACCGTTTGGCCTCGCGACGGCCCCTCGCACGTTCACCAAGATCATGGTAGTGGTCGTGGCGGCCTTGCGGAAGGAAGGGGTTCTGGTGCATCCTTATCTGGACGATTGGTTGATTCGCGCGAAGTCGAGAACGGAGAGCCAACAGGCGACGGCTAGGGTAGTCTCCTTCCTGGAGAGCCTCGGTTGGGTAGTCAACAGGTCCAAGAGTCACCTGGTTCCCTCCCAATGCCTGGAATACTTAGGAGCTCGGTTCGACACGCAGAAGGGACTAGTGTTTCTGCCTCAGGAAAGAGCGCAGGCCTTGCGGCAGCTGGTCCGACGGTTCTTGAGCAGGGAAGCTCCCACAGCGTGGCAGTACCTTCAATTGTTGGGCACCATGGCATCCACGATGGAGGTGGTGCCCTGGGCCAGAGCACACATGCGGCCGTTGCAGAGAGCGTTGCTCCGGCGCTGGTCACACCAACGGGACCTGTTGTCGCGGAGGCTCCCTTGTCCGGCGGAGATGCACATGGCCCTGGATTGGTGGTTGCGTCCAGAGTCCCTGCTGAGGGGACGACTGCTAGAAACTCCGGTCTGGGTTCCTCTGATGACGGACGCCAGCCTCTGGGGCTGGGGAGCGCACGTTCAGGGTCAGTTCGCCCAGGGGCAATGGGGCCCTCTGGAGAAATCTTGGTCTATCAACAGGTTGGAGTTGCAGGCGGTTTCGTTGGCCCTGCAGCGCTTCCAAGACGTTCTCGGGGGGCAGGCGATCCGGGTGTTCTCCGACAACGCGACCGCGGTGGCTTATGTCAATTGGCAAGGGGGAACCCACAGTGTGGCTCTGGAGTCCGAGGCCGAGGTCTTGTGCAGTTGGGCCGAGGCAAATCTTTTGGCGCTGTCGGCGGCGCATGTCACCGGGGTGGACAATGTCGAAGCCGACTTTCTCAGTCGCGTGAAGGTGGATCCCGGAGAGTGGGTTCTTCATCCGGAAGTGTTCCATATGATAGAGCGCCGGTGGGGTCCACCGGTCATGGACCTCATGGCGACATTCCAATCGGCAAAGGTCGGTCGGTTTTGCAGCAGAAGGAGAGAAAGAATGTCGGAGGGTCTGGATGCTCTCATTCAGACTGGCCAGAGGAGCAGCTCCTGTACGTGTTCCCGCCGTGGGCTCTGATAGGCAGGGTGGTGCAGCGGATAGAAAGCTACCGAGGGCGAGTCATACTGATCGCTCCGGATTGGCCGTGTCGGCCTTGGTACGTGGACATGGTGAGGCTCCTGGGGGCGCGGCCGTGGCGGCTTCCGGCCAGGCCGGACTTGTTGTCCCAGGGACCGCTGTTCATGCCACACGTGGATCGATTCTCGCTTACGGCCTGGCTATTGAGAGGGCTAGGTTAGCGGCTAGAGGTTATTCCTCCACGTTCATTTCCACCTTGTTGAAGGCTAGGAAGCGGTCGACGTCCTTGGCTTATATTCGAGTCTGGAGAGTGTTCGAAGGATGGTGTAGACAGGGCTTCTGAGGCATTGAGGGCGACCATCCCGCAGGTGTTGGAGTTTCTGCAGGATGGTTTTGTCAAGGGTCTGGCGGCCGCGTCTCTTAGGGTGCAAGTCGCGCCTCTGACGTGTTACAGGGGGAAGATAGGGGGCAGATCGCTCGGGGAGCACATGGACATCAGGCGGTTCTTGCGAGCGGTCTCGCTGATAAGGCCCCCGACTAGGTCCACAGTCCCTAAGTGGCATCTTCCCTTGGTCTTAGATGCGTTGGAACGGAGACCCTTTGAACCCCTGTCCCAGGCGTCCTTGAAAGACCTTACGTTAAAGGTGGTGTTAAAGGTGGTGTTCTTGGTGGCGATCTGTTCTGCCCGAAGGGTATCGGAGTTGCAGGCGCTGTCCTGTAAGGAGCCCTATCTTTCGTTCTTTGGGTCCAGAGTGGTGTTACGACCGGTCCCAGCGTTCTTGCCCAAGGTGGTGTCGGCGTTTCATTTGAATCAGGAAATTTCTTTGCCGGTGTTTCGAAGCGACACGGGGAGGTCGGACGCGAATAGGCTACATCTTTTGGATGTCCGGCGGGCGTTGAAGCAGTATCTGCGTCGGACGTCGGAGTTTCGGAAGTCTGATAGGCTTTTTGTTCTCTTTGCGGGGTCGAGGAAGGGGGAGTCGGCTTCCAAGGCTTCCGTTGCCCGTTGGATCAAGGAGGCGATAGCGTCAGCGTATCTTTTGAACGGGAGGACAGTGCACGAGGGCGCAGGCTGCTTCCTGGGCGGAATATCGATTGGTGGTGCCGCCGCAGGAAATTTGCAAGGCGGCAACGTGGTCGACGTTGCATTCCTTTGTCAAGCATTACAGACTGGATGTTTAAGCTCAACAGGATGCTTGTTTTGGGGCGGCTGTCCTTCAGGCTGGAAAGGGCGCTCCCTCCCATTAGTACTGCTCTGGTACAGACCCAGAGGTCCGGGACTAGACTGGAGATACGATCAGGAAGGTTAAATTAGACTTACCTGCTAATTGTTGTTCCTGGAGTAGATACAGTCTAGTCCCGTAGCCCTCCCTGGAATAATGTCCTACGTTTACAGCCTGAAGGTCTGGCGGAGGACGGGCCGGGGCCTGTACAGGTAAGAGTTTTTTTCTGTGCGGGTTGGCAGGTTCGGTTCGGGGAGGGTGTGGTCTGGAGTGGGGCCCTCCAAGCAGGGGAGGGGAGGGTCTTCAGCAGGTTTCAAGGCTGTTTCTCGGTCTTGTTTTGGGGGGAAAAGAAGAATTTTCCCGCACTGTTACAAATATTTCAGTGCATAGTAGTATAGACTTGTTCTGTATGTTATTTATGTTCATGCTTACTTGTTGCTCCTGTGAGTCTGCTTTGTCAATAGAAAACTGGCAAATGGAGGTGGCCACCAGGAGGATATATCGGTGACATCACAAAAGAAGGAGTTTCCTCAGTCTCCAAAGCTGCTGTTTAAGGTAGACAACCCAGAGGTCCGGGACTAGACTGTATCTACTCCAGGAACAACAATTAGCAGGTAAGTCGAATTTAACCTTTGGTTACCTCGATAGGCACAACCACCTTCAATATATTTTTAAAATATTTCTTTAGCAAGATTTTAGCAGATATTAAATGTATACTGGGAAGATTCAACATATGTAAATCTCTAGCCCTTGAGACATTCTCCAATGTCTCTGCCTTAGCATGTAAAACCGTAAAAGCCTTAATATAACCATAATTTATAGCCAAACAAGATTGCATTTGAGAAGTCAGATGGGTAGCAGATTGATCAACTATCAAAAATTTTGTATCCAAATCTACCAGCTTAGCAATTGCTCCCTGAGTAAACTGACAGAGCACTCACTGTGCTAGTCAACCTGGAATCCATAGATTTAATTACCCCCCCCCCCAATATCTTTTAAAGTAGTCTCATGCTCTTCAGCCCCTCCTGCCAGTACCCAAAACCACCTAACAAAAAAATCCCTACACTATAAATACCAAAAATCAAAAGTAGAGAAAGTGAAAATCCAAAATTGCTAGCGTGAAAATATGTGTACTTTATGTCGGAAGCGCAGCCATGAGGCATTAAATACCTCTTGAAGCTAACATTTCCATTTTGCTCAAGTTTTTGAGCCCCTCACGGAGCCAACAATAAATAAGGTAAAACACCACAATCTTAGTGTCACCAATAAAACTCTTAGAAAACGCTGTATTTCAGCATATGTAATCAAAAAGAACCATGAAAACTACTGTGCAAAACTGCTGAAGAAAACGGAGGTCACTTATCTGAGTCTCTCGTTGTTCACAACGCTTTAGTAGTTAAGTCTCAAAAGTTCATTTCTTTTCAAACGTGCTCCATGAAAGAAAGACTTGCAATCCAATGCATTTAGAGAGAATGGCGCGGACACAGCACTGCGTTTCGGGCGGTTAAGGTTCTCTCGCCCTGCTTCAACGCTCAGCCCATTGCACCAGAAGCAATCAATCCAGCAACTGATCAAACACGCCAGCGCATGCTCAATAGCAATCTGAAACCTGAAGCAGGGTTCACCTGTTTAAATAGCCCAAAAATCATCAGCAAGTCCTTAAAGGTATAAAACATTGCAAAAAGTGGCAAAAATTGTTATTAGTAAACTCCTGATTCAATAAGTTGAAAGATTAAAAAATTAAAGAACACTTTGCCAGTCCAGTTCTCTGTTTAAACCAGAAGGCTCAACTGTAGACCATCGGAAAAATCCACTGTTGTTCAAGCAATTGAAGTTGTTGCTCACGATCTCCTCCTCTAGGGTGCTGAGGCACAACATCCAACACCCTCCACTTAAAATCTTCAAATTTATGTTGGAAAGCCAAAGAGTGTTGAACCATCGGAGCTGACAGCACAGAATTCTTAAGCCGAGATGAGTGTTCATTCAAACGAATTTTCACAGGGCGGATAGTGCGACCTATGTACATCAAATGGCAGGGACAAATAAGCACATAAACAGCATAAGGAGTAGCACAGTTAGTATACCAGCGAGCTATGTGAGTAAAATTTGAATTAGGAACAGTCCATTGAGCCCCCACTATAGTATACTGGCAATGAGAACAAGAATCACACATGTAATGTCCAGCAAGAGATGGTCTCGCTACCATCCTATCCAGAGGAGAGGAAGTAATTCCCACAAGATCACGTAAATTAGAGCCCCGAGTATGTGCAATTTGTAAAGATTTTTGAAAACATGGGAGCAATTGTAAAATATGCCAATGTTTAAGCAAAATATGTTTAATTTGTTGAGAATGAAACATATACGGTAAGACCCCCACAAAAACCTGGGAGGTGTCCTCAATGGAAGGATATTGGGAAGACAATAACCATTCACGATGAGTATACTTGGCTCTCACAAACGCTCGTCGGATGACACAGTGTGGATATCCCCGCTGCAGCAAACGTGCCGATAGTTCGTGTGCATGATGCAAAAAATCATCCATATTGGAACAAATCCGCCGTAGTCTAAGAAACTGACCATATGGAAGGCCTCTCTTCAGAGGATTGGGATGAAAGCTGGAATAAGACAACAGAGTATTTCTCTGAACCGGCTTCCTGTAAAGAGTCGTTTGCAAAGAATTCTGGCTTTTAAACACCTTAACATCCAGAAATTCAATTTGAGAATGATGGTATTGCAAAGTAAAGGATAAATTAGAACGAAGAGAATTCAGCCAAATAACAAACTGATGTAAAGCATCTTCCGTGCCCTTCCAGAGGAAAAAATATCATCCAAAAATCTTACCCATAAGGCTACATTAGTAAACCAAGGAGATGGATAAATCAAAGAGGACTCAAAATCTGCCATATAAAGGGTGGCCACTGACGGGGCTACCGTGGCCCCCATTGCAATACCTTGAATTTGGTGGTATATTTGTTGCTCAAACTGGAAATAGTTACGCGTGAGAACCAAAGTGAGCATCTCCATAAAAAAGGATTGAGGTATACGATCAGGCAAGGCTAAATTCAACTGAGCTATAACCTCCAGTGCTCGATCCTGGTTGATGTTAGTATACATCGCTGTAACGTCCAAGGAAGCAAGCCACCAAGAAGAAACATCCCCCTCAACGTCTTGGAGCCTAGTAAGAAAATGGGTAGTGTCCTTTATAAAAGATGACACACGTTGAGCACATGGTTGTAAAAACTTGTCACAGAATTTGGAACGTGGCTCCAGTGCTGATCCCCGACAAGAAACAATAGGTCGGCCTGGAGGGGCCGACAAAGATTTATGTATTTTGGGGACCGTGTAAATAAACGGAACCTTAGGATGTTTCAAAAACAAAAAATCATGTTCCTTCTTAGTGATCCATTGACGAGTTAAAGCTTGTGTCATAAGTGCACAAATAGTTGACTGTAATTCTCCAAAGGGATTAGCCGATAATGGAAGATAATAAGCTGTATCATTGAGCTGATCCAACAAATGAGTACGATATTGAGCATATGATTGTATGACCGTAGCTCCTCCTTTGTCAGCCCGACGAATAACGAGAGAGTGATTATCACGAAGCTGTTTAACTGCTTTCCATTGATCAGAAGATAAATTGTGATAACGAGTTCGTGAAGCGGAATTCTCAAAAACTTGTAAATCATTAAGCACCAATTTTTGATAAGCCAAAATTAAAGAATCCGGAACCTCAGAAGGAATCCAACGAGATGGCGGCTTCACTATGGAGATGTCAACCCCCATCTGGTGAGTAGCACAAAATTGAGTGACAGTAAGTTTTCGAAAAAACCGGTGCAAAGCTAACCTCATCCGAAACGGATCATAGTGAGATACCGGTACAAAAGAAAGACCAAGACTCAAGAGGGATTCCTGTTCCAAAGTTAGAGGGGATGATGACAAATTTACAACTGTTGTTTGGACCGATTCCTCGTCACTGGACCCTGAGGATTGGTCAGTGGGCAAGATTCTGGAGGTGCCCATGATTGATCGTATTGATGGGCCCCCCGGGGGCGCCACGTTCGTCCCCGTCCCCGACCCCGGGGACGACCTTGCCGAAAAACCTGTTCCTGGCGATGGCCGAAAGTACCACCAGTACCACCACGAGTGCCAACATCAGATTCATCCGAAGAAATTTCAAAAGAATCAAAAGTAACTTTTTTACTTGTAGCCTCCCCTTTCTTCATCCAGGTGTATACCTGGTCCAGATCATAGTCCATTTTTTCCCTATTGAATTTCCTAATTTTAACTGATTTTTTGTAATCACGATATTGCTCTAATTGAGACTGAATACCCTCCATCTGGGATTTATAACGTTCTTTTGTCACAGTGCTACGAAGCTTATCATCCAACTCCTTGACCTCTTGTTGTATTTTGAGAGATTCAACATTTAGACGCTCACCCAATAAAGCAATGAGGTCCATGCTACACTTATTTAAAATGCTGTTCCATTTACTGTAGAAATCAGAGTCCTCAGTAAACATTTTAGGGGGTTTTAAAACCCGCAGCCCTCTAGGGCTCATCATGGATTTTAAATACTGAATCATGGTGGCTTCATGAAGAGTTACCCGAATATCTTTTTTTCTTAAATCCAAAAAATCAGCAAAAGACCCCGACTGGCCAATTGAATCAGCATCATCAAACAATGATGGATGTTGAAGAAGTGTATGAATTTGAGAATCAGAATATGCAAAAACCGCCTGATTGGCTTGTAAACATGAAACACCGCTTCCAGTCTTAGAAACAGACTCCACTTCAGATGCCATTGTAAGTCAGAAAACAGAAAAATGCCCAAAACCACCTAACAAAAAAATCCCTACACTATAAATACCAAAAATCAAAAGTAGAGAAAGTGAAAATCCAAAATTGCTAGCGTGAAAATGTGTACTTTATGTCGGAAGCGCAGCCATGAGGCATTAAATACCTCTTGAAGCTAACATTTCCATTTTGCTCAAGTTTTTGAGCCCCTCACGGAGCCAACAATAAATAAGGTAAAACACCACAATCTTAGTGTCACCAATAAAACTCTTAGAAAACACTGTATTTCAGCATATGTAATCAAAAAGAACCATGAAAACTACTGTGCAAAACTGCTGAAGAAAACGGAGGTCACTTATCTTAGTCTCTCGTTGTTCACAACGCTTTAGTAGTTAAGTCTCAAAAGTTCATTTCTTTTCAAACGTGCTTCATGAAAGAAAGACTTGCAATCCAATGCATTTAGAGAGAATGGCGCGGACACAGCACTGCGTTTCGGGCGGTTAAGGTTCTCTCGCCCTGCTTCAACGCTCAGCCCACTGCACCAGAAGCAATCAATCCAGCAACTGATCAAACACGCCAGCGCATGCTCAATAGCAATCTGAAACCTGAAGCAGGGTTCACCTGTTTAAATAGCCCAAAAATCATCAGCAAGTCCTTAAAGGTATAAAACATTGCAAAAAGCGGCAAAAATTGTTATTAGTAAACTCCTGATTCAATAAGTTGAAAGATTAAAAAATTAAAGAACACTTTGCCAGTCCAGTTCTCTGTTTAAACCAGAAGGCTCAACTGTAGACCATCGGAAAATCCACTGTTGTTCAAGCAATTGAAGTTGTTGCTCACGATCTCCTCCTCTAGGGTGCTGAGGCACAACATCCAACACCCTCCACTTAAAATCTTCAAATTTATGTTGGAAAGCCAAAGAGTGTTGAACCATCGGAGCTGACAGCACAGAATTCTTAAGCCGAGATGAGTGTTCATTCAAACGAATTTTCTCCTCCTGCCAGTACAACATTCCCTACAAAAAACAATACAGAAACCAGCTTTGGAACTGGCACCACAGATAAGGAAACATCCACCTCGGATGACTCCTCAGAAACTATAGTAGAGGATAGTGGGGGAAAAGGATGTAGGCGGGTTTCTAACCCCAGAGCTCCTTCTGGGGTTACCTGACCAGCAGCAATGGAAAAAACATGCTTATCCATAGGTCCTGCAGTTGTTATAGCCAAGTTGGCAGCTGGACCCTCCTTTGATGCGCCTTTATTCTTTCTCTTACTCATAACGATGATCAAAGTTCACCAAGACAACTTCTTGCCTCCAACCACATCCAGCGCTTCGCAAGGGCATTAAAGAGGCGTGTCCAGCACCTTTGGCTGTGCCACTTCGGATCGTGAGCCATGGGTTGTGACACACAGCCAAGCATAGCAGCTTCGCATTGTTAAAGGCAGTCAGGCCCTCCACCAAGCGGAAGTTGTTCTCCCGGATACTTGCAAAACCGCAGGCAGCAGCGGCAGGCTCACGAGGCAGTCAGACACGGGGGCAGCTTGAAAGCCCTAGTCTCCTTCTCCTCACTCCTCCTGACAGCACTGACTGCATAGTTTAAAGGTGAGGTCAGAGAGACTATTATAGTCAAAAAAGCATCTTTCAAGAAATGGAAAAAGGAGCCAAATGATGAAAATGTGTAAAAAGTATAAGTACTGACAAGTTAAATGCAAGGCATTGATAAAGCAGGCAAAGAGAAAATTTAAAAAAAAAAAAAAAAGCTTGCCGTGGAAGCAAAAATGCATAATAAACAATTTTTCTAGTACGCTTGTAGCAAAAAAACTGGAAGAGTCAATTGGACCATTAGATGATGGAGGGGTAAAAGGTGTGCTAAGAGAGGACAAGGCCATAATGGAAAGACTGATTGAATTCTTTGCTTTGGTCTTTACTGAAGAAGATGTAGGGAAGTTACGCATGCCTGAAATGGTATTTAAAGATGATGTGTAGGAAGAATTGAAAGAAATATCAATAAACCGGGAAGATGTATTACAACTACTTGATAAACTGAAGAGCAGCAAATCACCTGGACTAGATAGTATACATCTTAGGGTGTTGAAAGAACTGAAATCTAAGATTGTAGACCTACTACTAGTAATACTGTACTAGTAATCTGTGAACTATCATTAAAATCATCTGTAGTACCAGAAGATTGACGAATGGCCAATGTAACACCAATTTTCAAAAGGGTTCCAGGGGTGAACTGGGAAACTACAGACTGGTGAGCCTGATGTCCGTACCGGGCAAAATGGTAGAAACTATTATAAAGAATAAAATTATCGAAAATGTAGATAGTCATGGTTTAATAGGAGAAAGCCAACATGGATTTAGCCAAGGAAAGTGTTGTCTTACTAATCTATTATGTTTTTTGAAGGTGTAAATAAACAGGTAGACAAAGGTGAGCCGGTTGATAAAATATATCTGGATTTTCAGAAAGCCTTTGACAATGTTCCTCATGAGATACTCTTGGCAAAGTTAAAAAGTTATTGGTTTGGATGCAGTGTACCACTGTGGATCAGGAATCGCTTAAAAGATAGAAAGCAGAGAGTAGGGCTAAATGGACAATTTTCTCAGTGGAGAAAGGTGAATAGTGGAGTATGCCAGGGATCTGTGCTAGGACCGCTGCTTTTTAGCATATTCATAAAAGACCTGGAAATAAGAATAACGAGTGAGATCAAATTTGCAGATGACACAATTATTCAAAATTGTTAAAACACAAGAGGATTGTGAAAAGTTGCAAGAGGACACTGATCAATTGGAAGACTGGATGTCCAAATGGTAGATGAAATTTAATGTGGACAAGTGCAAAGTTATGCACCTAGGAAAGAACAACTCAAACGATGGTTACATGATGCAAGGTTCCACATTAGGAATCACCACCCAGGAAAAAAAGAATTAGGTGGCATCATGTATAAAATGTTGAAACCCTCCATCCAGTGTGCAGCAGCAGCCAAGGAAGCAAATAGAATGCTAGGAATCATAAGGAAAGGAATGGAGAATAAAACCAAGGATGATATAATGCCTCTGTATCATTCCATTTTGCGACCACATTTTGAATATATAGCAGAATTAAAGGATACAGAGAAGAGACACCAAAATGGTAAAGGGGATGGAAGGATACCCCTGTGAGAAAGGGCTTCAAAGGTTAGGGCTCTTTAACTTAAGAGATGACTGAGGGAGAGATACGATAGAGGTCTATAAAATTAATGAATGGAGTGGAAGGGGTAAATGTAGATTGGTTTACGCTATCAAAAAGTAGAAAGACTAGGGGACACACAATGAAGCTACACTGTAACCCATTTAAGACTAATAAGAGAAAATCGTTTTTCACCCAGCGTGCAATCACATTCTGGAATTCGTTACTGGAGAATGCAGTAAAAGCTGTTAGCTGTTAGTGAGCTGGGTTTAAAAAATGGTTTGGACAAGTTCCTGGAGGAAAGGACCCTAAGCTATTATTAAAGAGGACCCGGGAAATCCACTACTTACCCCAGGACAAGCATTGTGGAACCTGTGTACCTTTTTGGAACCTGCCAGGTACTTGTGACCTGGATTGGCCACTGTTGGAAACAGGATACTGGGCTTCATGGACCTTGGTCTGACCCAGTTTGGCATTTCTTATGTTCTTATGTTCATTGTCCTTATTGGGGACTCATGGTTCTGTCTCTGAGGGACGCAGTTCAGAGTGGACTACTAGCAACCTTTGGTGCTGTGTAGGGATTTCCTGCCATTTTCTGCATGTGTTAGTAATGTTTTTGCTTATTGTGTACCTGCTGGTCGTGCATGTTCCGCCCAAGCGTCTGTAATGCGTGCTCTTTCGCTATTGGATTAAAACATGTAACGTAAAAACACAGAGAGCCGACACAGCCTTAGTGCGTGCTCTTCTAATACTTACCCTAGCTGTCTTCTTCAAGGAAACATTGTTTGATCTGTGGCAAGTGTGGAGCCTCATCCTTTGATTCTGCACTCTGCCTTTCCTGTTACTCTTCCTGCCACCCAACCTTGCTGCCTCTCCATCGAGTTCGGGTCTGTTTTTATAGTTTTCTTGTTCTTTCATTCTCTGGCATCTTTGCACCTTTTGTCTTTTCTGTGAGTGCTCCAAATCCATGTTTTGAGTGGCCTATGACTGGTTCGAGTCGGCAGCTCGAGTAGCGACGGCATGCATCAGTGCATGGTGCCACGCTTGGCTACAGTTGTTTGACCTCTAGCAGTGGGTTCAGGACAAATTGGTAGATGTGCCCTACCAAGGAGAGAACCTCTGTGTCAAAGCCATGACTACATGGACTCCCTAAAGTTTCCCTTCGCCCACTTATCATGGCACAACATTCGGCTGCCCAAATTATTTACAATTCTCTTTGCAACGAACATATAACACCAATTCTATTTGACCTACATTGGCTACCATTCCAAAGCAGGATAAAATATAAAATTCTGATGATTACATTTAAAATCATCAGGCGAATCGCTCCCACTACCCTCTCACACTTGGTCAAACCTTTATCTGATGACAGAGAAGAAAACAAATGTCCAACTCTCTCACTATCCTACCAGAATACTGCAATACAAAAACAATGTACCAGCAATAGAGCTTTTTAATACATAGCACCAGTACTCTGGAACTCTTTGCCAAATAACCTTTGCAATATCACTGACCTTACCTCCTTCCAAACCCACCTTAAAACCTACCTCTTTACTGAACATTTTGGTGATAACATGTCCTGAACTGATAATAGCTGCATCTAATAATACTCCCATTTCCCCTCCCTTCCCCTATCTCCCCTCCCACCAAACCTAATCTAAAAAATAAGCGCTGTCATTAAAAAAAAAAAAATAAAAAAAGGAAATATGTAAGTAAGCTAACTCAGTTGAAAATGTTATATTATGTTATTACACTAGTTTTATTGTTAAACTATTTTATGTACATGTTGTTCAATTGTAAACCGCTATGATGACAAGAAATAGCGGTATAAAAAACACACACAAAATAAATAAATAAATAAATAAATGGCCGACAAAGACTGCCGAGCTGGAGACAGAGTTAATGATGAGGACCAGGCTCTCTATGAAGATCGCTGCCCCTCCCCAATGGAAGGGCTCAAATAAAAAGTCCTTCTACCCGAGAAAAGGGGCTGCTTACAGAAACTACCCACCTTTTCAGGCCTCCCCAGCTCCCCAACAGGGTCAGCAGGCCAAGGGACATGGGCACGGCCCTCCTAAGCAGAAGGCTCCAAAACCCCAGGCACTGTCTCCAGCCTAGCCAAGGGGGAGTTTTTGACTCCTTGAGCATAGCCTACCTGCCCCAAGGAGATCAACAGCCCACGGGGGGACTTCTGGCCCACTATGCCCAAAGGTGGCTGACCATTACCACCGATTCCTGGTCATTTTGAGAGGTCAGGGAGGGTTACCTCCTCCATCTGACTCAGACACCTCCCCATTATTTTCCGGCAGAGCCCCTCAGGTCTCCCCTTCACTGGGACCGTTTACTGAAGGAGTTGACAGGTCTTCTCGAGGACAAGGCGGTAGAACCGGTGCCTCACCACTTCATGGGCAAGGGGTTCTACTTGAGGTACTTCCTCGTGCCAAAAAGAACAGAGGCCTAAGGCCCATCCTCGATCTGCGCAACCTCAACAAATTCCTGGTGAGGGAGAAGTTCAAGATGCTCTCCCTTGGAACATTGCTGCCCTACCTCCAGCAGGGAGATTGGCTATGCTCCTTAGACCTCAAGGATGCCTATACCCATATCCTCATTCACCCCAACCACAGGCAGTACCTGTGGTTCTTAGTGTGGGCAGGCACTTTCAGTACAGGCTGCTCCCTTTAAGCTTGGCTTCTGCCCCAAGGGTCTTCACAAAATGCATGGCAGTTGTGGCCGCCTTCCTCTGTCTCCAAGGGGTCTTTGTCTTCCCCTACCTGGATGACTGGCTCATAAAGGGAGGCGCAGCCTCAGAGGTGTAGCAGGCCACTGCATGCACCATCCAGGGTCTACAGCACTTGGGTTTTGTCATAAATTACCCCAAGTCTCACCTGCTCCTGGCACAGTGTCTAGATTTCATCAGGGCAAAGCTCGACACCCTCCAGTCAAAGGCCTTTTTTCCCTGGGACCGAGCCAACCATCTCAGGACTCTGGCACGAGACATACAGTACCATTCCTCTGTGCTCGCTCAGGTTCTTTTGTGCCTCCTCGGCACATGGCCACCATGGTCCACATCACCCTAGACGCTTGCCTCCACATGAGGGCGGTGCAATGGTGTCTTCAAAACCAGTGGTCTCAGGCTATGGGACACCTCCGAGATAGTCTCTGTAACCTGCCAACTGGCAGACTTCCTGGTCTGGTGGCAGTCTCTCCAGCATTTCAAGGCAGGCATGCCTTTTCAGGCCCCAAGCCCCTCCAGGGTCCTCACCAGGGACGCCTCCCTCCTCGGCTGAGGAGCCCACTGCGGGGAGCTCCGCACCCAGGGCAACTGATCACCAGGCGAGAGCACCCAGCAGATCAGCCTCCTGGAGCTGCAGGCCATACGCTTGGTCCTGCGAGCTTTCTGCCATCACCTGCGTCACCATCTGGTGCTGGTCTTAGACAGACAACCAGGTGGCGATGTTCTTTGTGAACAAATGGGGGAACGGAGTCTCGTGCCCTCTGTCAGGAGGCAGTGGTCCTCTGTATGTAATCCAACAGAGTATCCTTCTTCGGGCAGTGTACCTACCAGGCCAGAACAACCTTCTGGCCACCAGGCTGAGTAGGGTCCTCCAGCCGCACAAGTAGCATCTGGACCCCAGGGTGACCGACTGACTCTTCTAGATCTGGGGGGAAGCTGTGATGGACCTGTTCGCCAGTCCAGACAACTTACAGTTGCCCTGCTTCTGTTCCCAGCAGGCCCACCCCTCCAGGGTAGCAGTAGACGTGTTCCTCAACTCATGGTCGGAGGGCCTCATGTACGCCTTCCCGCCCATGCCGCTGGTTGCGAAAACCTTGTTCAGGATGCTCCACGACAGTGCCTCGCTCATCCTGATAGCCCCTCGTTGGCCAGGCAACCGTGGTTCCCATTGCTCCTCCGGTTAACAGTGGAGACCTCCATCCCGTTGGGGACCTCCCTGGGACTCCTGTCTCAGGAGGGAGGTTCTCTTTTGCACCCCTACCTGGGGTGCCGGTCGCTGACAGCGTGGCTGATGAAAGAGTGACTCTAGCCTCTTTCAACCTCTTGGTTGAGGTGGAAGTGATTCTGATGGCGTCTCACAAGGCCTCTACTAAGAACATAAGAACATAAGATATGCCATACTGGGTCAGACCAAGGTCCATCAAGCCCAGTATTTTGTTTCCAACAGTGACCGATCTAGGTCATATGTACCTAGCAGTTTCCCCAAGAGACACAAGTTTCACAATGCTTGTACTGGGTCAAGCATTGATATCTTCGGTCACTTCTTAATAATGGTTTATGGACCTTTCCTCCAGGAACTTGTCCAAACCTTTTTAAAACCCAGCTACACTAACAGCCTTTACTACATCCTCCTGTAACAAATTCCAGAGTTTGATTACACGTTGAGTGAAAAAATATTTTCTTTTATTAGTCTTAAATAGTTTACCCTGTAGCTTCATTGCATGTCCCCTAGTCTTTCTATATTCTGATAAGGTAAACAATCGATCTACGTTTACCCGTTCCACTCCGTTCATTAATTTATAGACTTCTATCATATCTCCCCTCAGCCGTCTCTTTTCCAGGTTAAAGAGCCCTAACCTTTTTAGCCTTTCTTCATAGGAGTATCCTTCCATCCCCTTTACCATTTTGGTGGCTCTTCTCTGAACCTTTTCTAAAATCGCTATATCCTTTTTAAGATACGGCGACCAGAATTGCACACAATATTCAAGGTGCGGTCTCACCATGGAACGATATAGAGGCATTATAATATCTTTTGTTTTATTTTCCATTCCTTTCCTTATCATACCTAGCATTCTATTTGCTCTCTTGGCCGCCGCTGCACACTGGGCCGAGGGTTTTAACATGGTATCCACAATGACGCCTAAATCTTTTTCCTGGGTGATGGTTCCTAATGTGGAACCTTGCATCGTGTAACCATAGTTTGGGTTGTTCTTCCCTAGGTGCATAACCTTGCACTTGTCCATATTAAATTTCATCTGCCATTTTGATGCCCAGTCTTCCAATTTATCAAGATCCTCTTGCAATTTTTCACAATCCTCTTAGGTTTTACCAACTTTAAATAGTTTTGTGTCATCTGCAAATTTGATCACCTCACTCATTATTCCACTTTCCAGGTCATTTATGAATATGTCAAAAAGCAGCGGACCCAGCACAGATCCCTGGGGTACACCACTATTCACCTTTCTTCATTGGGAAAATTGGCCATTTAGCCCTACCCTCTGCTTTCTATCTTTTAACCAGTTCCTGATCCACAATAGTACACTGCCTCCTATCCCATGACTCTTTAGTTTTGCCAAAAGTCTCTGATGAGGGACCTTGTCAAAGGTTTTTTGAAAGTCCAGATACACAATATCAACCAACTCACCTTTGTCCACCTGTTTATTCACTCCTTCAAAAAAACATAACAGATTAGTAAGACAAGATCTTCCTTGTCGAAAGCCATGTTGGCTGTCTCCGATTAGGTTGTGACTATCTACATGCTGAGTAATTTTATTCTTTATGATGGTTTCTACCATTTTTCCTGGTACTGACGTCAGGCTCACCGGTCTGTAGTTTCCCCGATCACCCCTGGAACCCTTTTTAAAAATTGCTGTTACATTGGCGATCCTCCAATCTTCAGGTATTAGAGATGATTTTAATGATAGTTCACAGATTACTGATAGCAGGTCTGCAATCTCATATTTCAGTTCTTTCAACACCCTTGGATGTATACCATCCGGCCCAGGTGATTTACTACTCTTCAGTTTAATAGTTGTAAGACATCTTCCCGATGTATCGATATTTCCTTCAATTCTTCCACACCTTTAAATACCACTTCAGTCATGGGTAACATCCCTACATCTTCCTCAGTAAAGACCGAAGCTGGGCTATTGTTGGCTATTGTTAGACATGGGTAAATTGGGATCTTTAAGCTCTGTCTGCTCCATACTTGAGGGCATTTGGGCTACTTTACTCTTTTGTGGAACCTCTCTGCTTTTGGTAATATCCTTCAAGGATACATTCTTCCGAACCATCCGCTCTTGGGCGACTGTCGGCTTTCCCCTAATATCTAGTTTTACTAGGAAGGCTTATGCCCTCAAATGGCTTGGTGTGCCGAGCACGGGGATGACCAGTTCTCCTGCCTGGTGAGATTGGTGTTATAGTATCTTTTCCACCTCTCGCAATCCGAGCTCAAGTCTAACTCCATCCAGGTGCACCTTAGTGCCCTGGCGGCACACCATCACCCAGTGGATGGCAAGCCCCTCTCGGTCCATCCTCTGGTGACCCACTTTCTTAGGGGCCTGCTCTTATTGAAGCCTGCGGTTTGCCCTCTGGCAACCGAATGGGAACTCAACGTGATGCTGGGGCACCTCACCCGCCCACCCTTCGAGCCTCTGTCTACCTGCCACCTTCACTACCTCTTTTGGAAGGTGGTGTTCCTGGTTGCACTCACCTCTGCTCGCAGAGTTAGCGAGTTTCAGGCTCTAGTGGCAGAGGTGCCTTATACCAGGTTCTACAAGAACAGAGTGGTGTTTCGAACGCACCCTAAGTTCCTTCCGAAGGTAGTATCGCCCTTCCACTTCCTGGTTTAGATGGTACTCCATACCTTCTTTCCCAGACCTCACTCCAGTCGGGCGGAGACAGTCCTTCACATCTTGGACTGTAAGAAGTCTTTGTCCTTCTATATCCAATGCACTCAGGGCCACTGCAAAGCTACTTAGCTTTCTGTCTCCTACGACTCCAGTAGTCCGTGACCAAGCATAGCCTGTCCACCTGGGTGGCAGACTGTATTGCCCTTGCCTATGAGCAGGCGGGGCTCCCGCTGGAAGGCCGTGTGATGGCACATCGTGTCAGGGCCATGGCGTCCTCGGTAGCAAACTTGTGCTCTGTCTGATGGTGGACATCTGCCAGGCTGCCACCTGGTCTTCAGTCCATACCTTTGCAGCCTATTTCTGCCTGGAAAGAGAGTCCCCCACAGGACAGTGCCTTCGGCCAGCCTGTGCTCTGTAACCTTTTCAGGGTTTAGGCAACTCCTACCCTCCGACTCTTCTGTGTTCAGGCTACCGGAGTGCTAATTTTCATTGGACACTGGTCTTACTGTGGTCTGTGGACACGGACTCAATTGCTGCTGCTTGTGGCTCTCCATGAGTGGGCCCCAGTTTTTGCTATGGGCTTTCGGTAGCCTATAGCTAGGGAGTCCCATATGTGAGGACTGACTTCCTGCTTGTTCCCGGAGAAAGCATAGTTACTCACCTGTGACAGGTGTTCTCCAGGGACAGCATGAATCAGTCTTTACAAACCTCTCTCCTCCCCTTGGAGTTGTTCCTTTACTATCTTTTATTTTTGTCGTCTTTTAGCTATGTCATCTGACTGAGCAAGATGGCACCCTTGGGCGGGAAGGGGATGACGCATGCATTGTGGCACCTCCCAAAGGCTTTTTTTTTTTTTTTAAAGCTGGGGGGATGGTTCTGCAAGGGTTCCATCAGTGCCACCATCACCTATATGTGAGGCCTTATTCCTGCTGTCCCCGGAGAACACCTGTTACAGTTGAGTAACTACGCTTTACATACATCAGGGCAGGAGGTGAAGGATGGATGCTATGGGTAAGGATATTCAGCTTGCTGTAGACTCTGGCTACCATGCTGTGAGCCACTGTTCATTCTCTAGGGAGGGAAGTCTGTGGCAGCTATGCCCTCTTGTGTTACGGAGCCTTATCTGAGACTAGAGTTTCCAGATCACGGATTGTTCTCCCTGGAATTTTTTTCCTTTTTCCAACAGGCCTGGTCTTTCTGGCATGGAAATTCAGACCCTGCTGGGCAGACTGAAAGTAGAAATCCTGTTCAATTGCCTTTGGCATAGCGTCCCTGGCATGGGGCGCTCACTGGAGATGGAACATTTGGGAGCTATCTGAGATGTCGACTATGCCTCAGATTCAGATGAGTCTGTACTGGGCTCTGATGTGGATAAGGGAAGTGCCCTCGCCTTCAGAAGATTCTACAGAGGCCGGTGTGATCTGTCTATTCTGGAAGGAGAAACTAGCGTCATTGATTACCAGGGTCTCATCAGCCTTTGATTTTGATGGCTGCTTCCAGCACGGAGCACGAGCTGAAGATACGCCTGATCCTTAAAGGGGTGTGGAAATTTACTGCTTTCTTTCCATTCCTGGAAATGATCAAGGATATGATTCAGTCGGAGTTGAACTCCCCCGTCTCCCTTTCTAAAGGCTTAAGGGTGTATAAGAAGATCTACGCTCTCCCAGAGGAGGAGCATGGTGAGTAGTTTGACATTCCCAAGGTGGATGCGCAAGACCCAGCAGTTACCAGATGGACCACCATTCCTGTGGAAGGCAGATCGGCATTAAAGGATGTTCTTGACCGCAAGGTGGATTCCTTGCTGAGGAGCCAGTTTGCTGTGGTGGCAGCTATTGTACAGCTTGGGGGTATGTACATAAGAACATAAGATATGCCATACTGGGTCAGACCAAGGTCCATCAAGCTCAGTATCCTGTTTCCAACAGTGGCCAATCTAGGTCATAAGTACCTAACAGTCTCCCTAAAAGATACAGGTTCGTCAATGCTTGTATTGGGTCAAGCGGTGATATCCTGGGTCCCTTTTAATAATGGTTTATGGACCTTTCTTCCAGGAACTTGTCCAGACCTTTTTTTTAAACCCAGCTACACTAACAGCTTTTACTACATCCTCCGTTAACAAATTCCAGAGTTTGATTACACGTTGAGTGAAAAAATATTTTCTCTTATTGGTCTTAAATAGGTTACCCTGTAGCTTCATTGCATGTCCCCTAGTCTTTTTATATTTTGATGACGTAAACAATCGATCTATGTTTACCCATTCCACTCCATTCATTAATTTGTAGCCCTCTATCATATCTCCCCTCAGCCGTCTCTTTTCCAGGTTAAAGAGCCCTAACCTTTTTAGCCTCTCTTCAAAGGAGTATCCTTCCATCCCCTTTACCATTTTGGTGGGATCCTTTTTAAGATACGGTGACCAGAATTGCACACAATATTCAAAGTGCGGTTGTACCATTGAACGATACAGAGGCATTATCCTTTGTTTTATCTTCCATTCCTTTCCTTATGATACCTAGCATTTTATTTGCTCTCTTTGCCGCCGCTGCACACTGAGCGAAGGGTTTTAACATGTTATCCACGATGACTCCTAAATCTTTTTCCTGGGTGGTGGTTCCCATTGTGGAACCTTGCATCGTGTAACCATAGTTTGGGTTGTTCTTTCCCTAGGTGCATAACTTTGCACTTGTCCACGTTAAATTTCAGCTGCCATTGGGATGCCCAGTCTTCCAATTTATCAAGATCCTCTTGCAATTTTCCACAATCCTCTTGGGTTTTAACAACTTTAAATAGCTTTGTGTCGACTTCCGGTGATGTCACCGCGACGAATGGCGGTGTAGTGTTCAGCTCCGCTGCCATAAGCCCGTCAACGGAGGGAATATACCCCGAAATGTGCGAGTTGCGAGGAGCTTGGAAGGTGGGGCAGTAGCGGAATACCCCTAGAGGGGGAGGGGCAAAGAGGAGTGATTTCAGTGCCGGAGTGCTGGGCCATATGGCGGAAGGTAGAAAGCGGCCGAGTTGGAGGGCCACGAGGCGAGTGGAAGCGAGGAGTTGCTGAGTGGAGAAGGCCTGAGTACAGTGGGTGAGCCAGTGAGGGCTGGAACGAGAACTCGTGTCCCGGGAAGAGAGAGGAGGCAGCTGCTAGAAGGGCAGGAGTGAACACGAGGGAGCACAAGCTGTGTTCTGCAAGAGCGGAGGATCGGAAGAGCTGGGGAGACACGTGGCAGTCCGGCGAGGGTGAAGAGAGCTGGCAGTGAGAGAGTGCCTACAGGGGAGTACCAAGAGCGCAAAGCACTAGATTCCGGAGTGCTGCGACGGTGAAGGAGCAAGGTAAGTACCAGGACTTGCAAGGGGGGCACAGTCACGGAGACACAAATAAAACTGAAGTACAGGGGAGAGTTGTCACTGGGCCCAAGACTATAAAAACAAAAAATATAAAAAGAATAAAATGTATAAAAAAATACGGAGCGGAGCCTAGCAGATGAGAGGTGATGTTGCTATGAGATGAGAAGCAAGGAGCCTACCAGATAAAACAAAGATAAGTCACATAAAGCTGCAGGAAGATGAGCAGGCACTACAAAAAAAAAGGACACAGAGCAACGGGGAAAAGACAGCACCCCCTGAGAGAGCACAAGGAATACGTGGAGGAGTAAACACTTGGGGGAGAACCCATTGAATTGCCTAGAGATTGGGGCACCTCATGCTAGGGGAAATAAAGGGAACATGGACAAACTAAAAGGTGGACAAATCAGCAAAGAAGAAATTGGCGGAATTCAGATCCTCATATGTATCACCAAGAGGAGGGAAGGAGGGGGAGAAGGAAGGAAGAATGGTGCCGGACCGCCCACTGGAGCAGGAAGAGGAGATTGAGCAGGCCTGCAGCCCGGGAGTAGCTGCAATACTCAAGATGTGGCTAGTAGAGATGAAAGAGGAAATCAAGTTGGAGATCAGTGGAGTCAAACCTGAATTAAAAGAGTCTATACAATTTTTGCGACAGGACATCGTGGAAATGGGGACTCGAGTAGCAGAAATGGAGAATCAGCTGGAGCAGCAAGAGGTGGCAATAGAGGAATTACAAAAAGGATGTGAGGAAGTGAAGCGAGGTCAAGAAGAGCAGCAGAGGAAAGGGGAAGATTTAGAGGATCGCTCCAGACGAAGTAATATCAGGATATGCAGGCTCCCAGAAGAAACTCAATATAAGAACTGTGATGAAGTGGCTACGAAGATATTTAAATCCCTGCTCTTGGCTGCAGACCCAGTAGAGGGTGAGGTGAATGAGCATTTACAAATTGAGAGGGCTCATAGAGGTCTGGGACCTGTAAGAGACAACAAGCCACGAGACGTGGTGTGTTTAGGTTCATTTAAAACAAAAGAGAGGCTGCTGAGGGCGGCTAGAAAAGTGCGACAGTTTACATGGGAAGAGCACACCCTGGAATTGTTTCAAGACCTTTCTATGGAAACGCTCCAGTGCAGAAGAAACCTTAAGGAGGTAACAGCATTTCTGAGGAGGGAGAACATGCGATATAAGTGATTGTTTCCATTTGGACTTCTGATAACAGTCAAGGGAAGGTCAAGGCGAGTGCAGTCGTGTGAAGAAACCTGGAAAGCACTTAAGGAGCTGGGTCTATCCAACCTTCCTGAGGGTGGGAGAAACCAGATCAGAACAACAAGTACAACGCCATCGGTCGCAAAGAGGGATAGTTTACGATGGTATAGAGTACCAGCGGAGGTCAGAAGGTTGGTGAGAATGAACAAAGAGTGCTCTGCAGTGCAAGTGGCAGAGCAATGAGCTGGCTGAAGTGGAGGACTTTGTGTATTAGGGTAAAGGGGGAAGAAACTATTTAGAGGGCAGAGGAATATAAGGTAACCTAGATTAGGTAGGGGGAGGAGGGGGAGGAGGGGAAGGGAGGTAGGTTAAGATTGAGCGTCTGGATATGAGGGGGTTCAGGAGGGGGGCAGGGGGAAGAGGAGGGGGGGGGGACAAGTATGGCTTAGGAGGGGGAAGGGAAGGGGATCATAGCGGAGTGGGGGGAGAAGGGGGGGGTGATGCGGAATGGAGGACAACGGATGGGTAGCGGGCTGATAGTGAGTCACCGTAAGGGAAGACGATTCTCCCTTGAGGAGAGGGGGTATGAGGGAGGGCGGAGGGGGGAGGGGGAGGAGAGGGGGGAGGGAACAAAGCAGGGAGGAAGGGGGAGTACTGTTAGGTGGTGATTTGAAAATTGTCACGTTGAATGTGAAGGGGTTGAATTCACTCTGGAAGAGACAGAAATTGTATAAAGAATTAACAAGACATAAAGCTGCGATTGTAATGCCGCAGGAGACACATTTACTAAAAAAGCATGAATCTGTAGTGCAACCTAAGGTATATAGAGACTGCATTTTTGCCTCAAACAAGGGAAAGGAAGAAAGGAGGGGTGGCTGTTTTCATCAGTGGGGAGCATAAAACAGAGGTTGTCTGTGATAAGGTGGGGGGATACCTACTACTGCGTGTGAAAATAGGGGAGGTGTGGTTTTGCGTGGTAAACGTCTACGCGCCCACGGGGTCCCAGAAAGATTTTTGGGAGGAGTTAAGTGAGCAGGTTACTTTAATTAATTTATTTATTTAACAGTTTTTATATACCGTCTTTCTACAATTCAAGACGGTTTACATGGAACGTAACTGACAGTGTTGTACAACTGTTTACATAGAACAAGGTAACAGGGGGAAGGAGCGATGATTTGTGGAGGGGACTTCAATATGCCCTGGGAGATGGGGAGAGACACGACAGGTAAGATGGAAGAGTGGGGGGCGGATAGACAGAGATATCACAAGTTCGTGAATGAGAATGATTTGATAGATGCATGGCGCTTGATGAATCCAGGTAGGCGACAGTTTTCTTCCTCCTCAGCAGCTCATGGCACATCCTCAAGGCTAGATGTCATCTGGTTAGGGAAGGAGTTGGTGGGCAGGATAAAGGGAGGAGAAATTGAGCCTATAACGTGGTCAGACCATGCACCAGTGGTAGTACAGGTGAGGGTGAGTGGGGAAAGTAAAGGGATGCAATATTGGAAACTAAATGAAGGCTTACTGGAGGATACCAGGGTGGTGAGAGGTGGAAAATTTAATACCGGAGTGCTTCGAAAAGAATGGGGAGGGAGAGGTAAAAGAGGGGGTAATATGGGGTGCATTCAAAGCAGTGGTGAGAGGGGTGTTGATAAAGTGGGGAGCGCGGATAAAAAGGGAAAGGGAGGAGCAGGAATGGCAGCTAAGGCACCAACTAATGGTTCTGGAGGAAAAAGGTGCTCGGGGGGTAGTGGACAATATCGTGGTGCAGTATTGGAGCCAAGGGCTAAACTGAATGCGTTGGAGGCGGAACGGATAAGGCATCACCTGCAATTGCTGAGGCAGAATTTCTTTGAAGGGGTAATAAAGCGGGGAAGTATTTGGCACGGCGGTTAAAAAAGAGAAAGGAATGGAATAGGATCATACAGATTAGAAGCAGGGGAGGGGTGGTGCAGGATGATCACCAGATTAGAGAAGAGTTTGTAGCGTTATATCAGAAGGCATATACTGCGCAATCAGAGGGACCAGTAGGGGCTATCAATAATTATTTGGGAGAAGTGGGGCTGCCAAGGTTGGAAGAAGGGGAACAGCAGAATCTAGACAGGGAGATTGGGGCAGAGGAAGTGATACGGGTGATCAAGGATCTGAAGCTAGGAAAGGCCCTGGGTCTAGACGGGCTGACAGGTGCATGCGCCTTTTTGGGCCTTAGGCCCAAAGATTTTTCCTTACCATGGAGAAACCTGCCTCAGGTTTCAAAAAGTGCACCAAGTGTGGCGGTACCATTTCCGTCACCGACACCCATGAATGGTGTCTAAAATGTTTAGGTCCTGACCACTCCATCACGGATTGTATGTCCTGTGCCATGATGTCTAAAAGAGGTCGGCATAACCGTGCTGCTAAGCTCAGTACCTTGTTTCCCTCTGATGCAGCTTCGGTGGCATCAACGTCTTCCAGGGCTGCTGCTTCCTCCCGTGGATCTCGGGTAACTAAACATAAGTCCAGCCGGTCCTCAAAGGGTAGATCTCCTAAGCATCGAGATGCCTCTGGCGTTGCCCTTGAGGATTCTGCACCGGCAAAATTACCCCGGTGGGAGGCTTCGGCTTCCAAAGCATTATCGGGATTCCAGGATGTTCTCGAGGCCTCGACCTTGGCAGAACTACTGGTGCCATGCTCTGGGGTATCGGCGGTCTCCTCCGGTACCGACATCCAGGCATTAGCAGCGTCGATAGACCAGAGAGTCATGGCTATCAAGCGCAGTCTGGCGGCTCTCCTTGCGGCATCGATGCCCTCGGAACCACGACAGACAATTCCACCGGTATCGGCACCGGTATCGGTACCGGTGCCGATAGCATCGACATCGGTGTCTGCTTTGCCGGTACCCAGTCATCCGATGACCTCCGGTACCGATACCCCGGTACCGACTTCGGTCGGTACGGGTATCGGGCTCTTCAAGAGCATCCGGACAAACGGTACTTCGAGTCCTCAGAAGAATCTGAGGATTCTGACAGTTCTGTCGATGCAGCAGTGCTTCTCCCAGAGGAGCCCTCCTCCCCCAAACACAGGATGTCTCCTCCAGAGGATATTTCCTTCCAGGGTTTTATCAGGGAGTTGGCTTGGGGCCTGTCCATTATTGTGGCCCCTGAAACAGAGCCCAAGGGCCAAGGAGTTGGAAATTCTACAATATCCCAAAACTCCTAAGGAGGCAGCTATCTTGCCTATTCATGAGATTTTATATGATCTCATGTTAAGGATGTGGGAGACACCTCTTACCACCTCTCCTCATTCTCGCAGACTGGATACTATGTATCGAGTCCCTCCTTGTCCTGGTTTCCATAAGACTCAGCTTTCTCACCACTCTATTGTAGTGGAATCAGCTATGAGAAGGATCAAGAGTGCAAAGAGGCATGCCTCTAATCCTCCAGGACGTGAGTGCAGAACCCTGGATGCTTTTGGACGTCGGGTCTTCCCAGCTTCCATGCTTTCTGCCAGGATCAGTTCCTATAGTCTCTACATGGGAATGTTCCTGAAGGAGGTCACAGATGATTTAGAAGCTTTAAGTCCTATTCTTCCTGAGGATAGAAGACAGCATTTTCTCACTTTGGTCAAACATGCCCAAGATATTTCTAAATTTTCTAACCGTGCAGCCTTTGACTGCTTTGAGTGCATAAGCAGAACCTCGGCTATTGCCATAGGTGCACGTAGAATTGCTTGGCTCCAGGCATCTGATCTGGAGCTCTGGGTACAAGACAAATTGGGAAATATCCCTTGTACTGGTGAGAACCTGTTTGGTAAGGATTGGCAAGAAAAGGCCAATGAAATGGATGCTGAAAATTCCACCTTGGATAGATTATCCAAGTCCACTGCTGATCCTGCTAGAAAGAAATTGTTCAAAAAGCCATTCTTTTCTAAAAAGAAAAGATTTTATCCTGCTTATGTTCAGCAGGGACGTTCTGCAGGTCAGCTTGCCAGGAAAGGTCAGCAACCACCCAAACAGAAAAAAGCAAAGACTGCTAGGCCTCAGCCGGCCCAGTAGGCTCAGCCTCCACAGGGCCTTTGACTCTCAACTAGAGAACTTAGCCTTCCTGGCTCTCGAGGGACCGGAGCCTTCCACCATTCCAGGAAGGTTATGTCATTTTGCCCACAGATGGGGGCAAATAACAGCAGAGCATTGGACACTCTCCATCATAAAGGAGGGGTACAAGCTTCATTTTTCAAGCATGCCCCCTCACACAATGGTAAAGCAGTTCAATTCTCCGACCTCTCTCATCAACCTGTTAGGTCAGGAGGTCACCATCCTTCTTGCCCAAGGGGCAATAGAAGAAGTACCCATTCATCAGCAGGGTACAGGGTTCTATTCCCCTTATTTCCTTATCCCAAAGAAAACAGGGGGTTACAGACCTATCTTAGACCTCAGAGAATTGAACAAATTCCTTGTCAAGGAGAAATTCAAGATGATTTCTCTCGGATCTCTGCTGCCATACCTTCAGAGTCAGGATTGGCTTTGTTCTCTAGATCTCAAGGATGCGTACACTCATGTCCTCATCCATCCAACCCACAGAAGGTTCCTTCGGTTCCTTTTTCAGCAGAAGCACTACCAATACAGGGTGCTTCCTTTTGGCCTGGCCTCAGCACCAAGGGTGTTCATGAAATGCATGGCTGTAGTAGCAGCATTTCTACGCACTCTAGGAATATTCATCTTCCCTTACTTAGACGACTGGCTCATTCAAGCACCAACAGAGTCAGAGGCCAGGACTTCTCTATCCTGCACGATGCATATCCTTCAGTATTTAGGGCTGGTAATAAACATCCCAAAATCCAGTCTAACTCCTACTCAGTCTCTGGAGTTCATAGGAGCTTTGCTGGATACCACAAGGGCAAGGGCCTATCTCCCCCAGGCTCGTTGCCTTCGCATGGTGCAGTTAGCTTCTCAAGCAGTGCTAAAGTCTCATCTAACTGCTCGAGAAATGTTACAACTACTAGGCCACATGGCATCTACTGTGCATGTGGTTCCCTATGCTCTCCTCCATATGAGGGCAGCTCAGTGGACTTTATCCACCCAGTGGACCCAGGCATCCAGATGCCTATCGGGCAAAATAGCAAACACAAATCGCCTTATTTTGTCCCTCCAGTGGTGGAAGTCCACTCAAAACCTGTTGCTGGGGTCCCCTTTTCAACAACCTCTACCCCAAGCAACTCTCACAACAGATGCTTCTCCAATAGGTTGGGGAGCTCATCTGCAAGACCTCTCCACCCAAGGCACCTGGTCTCCACAGGAGACTCATCTACATATCAATCTTCTGGAACTCAGAGCAATCTTCCTTGCTCTTCGAGTGTTCCATACCCTGCTTAGCTACAAGACAGTCCTCATCCATACGGACAATCAAGTAGCCATGTTCTATGTGAACAAGCAGGGGGGAACAGGCTCTCTGTCGCTTTGCAACGAAGCTGTGCAACTATGGGCCCTCGCCAGAGAGCATCAGATTCATCTCCTGGCAGTGTATCTTCCAGGCATACAAAACTCTTGGGCAGACAGACTCAAGTCGAGTTCTGCTTCCACACGAGTGGTCTCTGCATGCAGACCAGGTGGCCAAGATTTTTCAAATTTGGGGAACCCCGGATATAGACCTCTTTGCAAGTCCATGGAATGCCAAACTTCCCCAGTTCTGTTCCAGAATTCCAGCTCAGGGGGCTCAGGCCAGGGATGCTTTCCTCCTTCATTGGGGTCAAGACTTCCTGTATGCCTTTCCACCCATTCCCCTAATTCCCAAAACCCTGTTCAAGCTTCAGAGAGACAGAGGCCATATGATTCTCATAGCTCCACATTGGCCACGGCAAGTGTGGTACCCTCTGCTTCTACATCTCTCTCAAGCTCCCTCCCTGGAGTTAGGGTCTGCTCCAGATCTCCTATCTCAGGAGGATGGAATGTTATGGCATCCCAATCCCCAGCCTCTGCATCTCAGGGCTTGGTTGCTGAAGGCCTAGATCTCAAAGATCTTAATCTTCCTCAGCAAGTAAAAGATATTCTTTTTGCTTCCAGGAAACCTTCCACAAGACGCTCTTATGCTTTTAAGTGGAAAAGGTTTACCATATGGTGTTCGCAAAAGGGTCTTAACCCCCTTGCGATACCTCTGGAATCATTGCTGGAGTATCTCCTTCATTTATCCAATGCAGGACTTAAGACTAACTCAGTAAGAGTCCATTTGAGTGCTATTGCAGCTTCTTTTAAGCCTCTAAATGGACAACCTATTTTCTCTCATCCTCTTATAGCAAGATTCATGAGAGGCCTTCTTCTAACTAAGCCTCCCATCAGGCCATCACCGGTGGCATGGGACTTAAACCTGGTTCTTGGGCAGCTCATGAAGCCACCCTTTGAACCTTTAGCTACTACCTCCTTGAAATTCCTTTCTTGGAAGGTTATCTTTCTCATTGCAATCACATCAGCACGCCGCATTAATGAGTTGCAAGTGCTAGTAGCTGATCCACCTTATACAAGGTTCCATCATGACAAAGTCTTAGGACTTAGGACTCATCCACACGTTATGCCAAAGGTGGTCTCGCCTTTTCATCTAAAAGAAGCGGTCTACCTACCTGTGTTTTTTCCAAGGCCTCATGCATCAAATGCAGAGAGGAATCTTCGTATCTTGGACTGTAAAAGAGCTTTAGCCTTTTACTTACAAAGAACACAGCAACATAGAAAGTCCTCTCAACTCTTTGTTGCTTTTGATCCTTCTCATTTGGGACGTCCAGTCTCCAAGAGAACACTCTCTAACTGGATTGCTCAGTGTATTTCCTTCGCCTATCAGAGTAAGAACCTTTCTCTGGAGGGCCATGTCACAGCTCACAATGTGAGGGCCATGGCAGCCTGAATGGCTCATCTGCACTCTGTGTCTATCGACGACATCTGTGGAGCACCCACTTGGGCCTCGGTTCATACCTTCACAGCCCATTACTGCTTGGACAAGGACTCCCGCTGGGATGCCTTGTTTGGTCAGGCTGTTCTCCAACACCTGTTCCATACCTAGTCAACTCCTACCCACCATCCCTGGTAGGATGCTAGAGATCCATGGAGGGAAGTGGAGCCCTGTTCAGGGACACACAACTTCTGGGGTCTCTCCCTGGCACCTAAAGCTAGGGAGTCCCCATATGTGATGACTACATTCCTGCTTGTTCCTGGAGATAGCATAGTTACTCACCTGTAATAGGTGATCTCCGGGAACAGCAGGAATTTAGTCCTCACAACCCCTCCCACCTCCCCTAGGAGTTGTATCTGTCTATCTCTTTCCTTTCCCTCTCTCTCTCTTTGTCTCAGCTTTAAAACTCAACTGGAGAGAAGCAGTTGGGAAAGGCAGGAAGGCAGCACGCAGGCGCTGTTGGATGCTCCCAAAAGCTTTCTAATTGGACACTGGGGAGCGTTCCTGCGCAGGCTCCATCGGTACCGACGATACCCATATGTGAGGACTAATTTCCTGCTGTTCCTGGAGATCACCTGTTACAGGTGAGTAACTATGTTTAACTGATGAGTACATGTTGCTGCATCCAGGGAGGTCAACTTGTTCCTTGTGGCATGCAAAACACAACTCCTTATCAAAGGCCTAACCAGCCATTGTTCCATCTACATAGGCATATGATAACTAGAAACTGTTACCCAGTCTACTAAATGATGCATCCCACATGCAATATTATATCTTTGCAAGTCTCCCGCTTCTCTGAAGGAAGTTTCAAAATACACATCGCCATTCGGGGCTTCCTACCATGATGCAAATTGGCTTAAACCACAATTCAGAGAGGTCAGATCTCTCCTGACAAGTTCCAGGTCTGCAAAAAATATAGCCATCTTGGGAAAAGAATCATACTTTAAAAAAACAAATCCGCCCAAATAGGGTCAAGGGTAGTCCTCCTAACCCCCTCAAAAGGTCTTTAGTATCCTTAAGAAGGGTATATATATTAAACTGGTCTAAACAAGAGAAGTTGGCTACAATTCAAACACCAAGTATCGGAAAAATCGGTTGGCGCGATGCAATGGAAACCATGTCCAACTATATCTGTGCACAAGTACACCAGCAGGACCTTGAGACCTTAGCAAATTCATTTTCAGACCAGAAAGGCCCTGAAAACCAGAAAAGGTGCCCAGCACCACTGGAAGCGTATGTTCTGAAACAGTGAATAGCATCAGGATATTATCATCAAAGACCAAGTACTTGATTTCATATGGGCCAATGTGGACAACTTTAATCTGCTCATTCATCCATGAGGATATCAACCGTGGCTCCTGAAAAAGCAAAATAGCAGTGGGGATAAAGAGTAACCTTTTACACATTTCTCATTGGGCTGTGGAACGTGAGGCGGTCATTCCATTAACCATAACAGCTGCTATCGAGTTAGCATATGAGGTCACTGCCGCATGGAGAAACTAGGTTAAACTGATAGAGAGCCACAAATAGAAAAGGCCACCCAGCCTTATCAAATGCCTTTTTTGGCATCAAAAGCTGACAGTCTGGGCCAGGATCTCATAATTTTGTACGCTACTCCAGTATGAACTTACTACTTGAGAACATCGATCATGGATTTTCTACCCTTTTCAAAGCCCACCTGATTTTCCACTACACATCTGAATATGTTGAGCAAGCCTGTCCACTAACAGTGGCCATTATTTTGACATCAACATTTAGCAATGAGATCAGTTGATAGGACTCTTAAGCTGTTAGGAGAACTCGACCCTCTCAATGACATCAGTATAAAATCATACTTTTTACACAGGTCTCTCCTGATATCTCCACTCACACATTATCCCTTATTACACCACTTGATCACTTCAATCTGCCAACCAGAATCTATTCATATTCCATAAAAATCCACCTTGCATCTCGAGACATACAGGTCTGTGGCTTTCTGCTTTTCCGCAACCTCCCTCTGGAGCACTCTTCCTACAAATCTTGGTCTCGAATTGGCCTATAAGAAATTCAAGGCAGGGCTGAAAACCTGGCTTTTTGAGCAAGCCTTTGTCGTGTTCTTTCCCTAGCAAACCTAACTATGGCATTTCTTCTTCAAACTAGAAACATAGGCCATGTGGTCTTTTCATGCCATCCTGTTTCTATCTAGTCTGCCCTTCCATATCAACCACTACAACAGTCCCTTTTTCTGCTTTAGAGATCCTCTAGAGCAGGGGTTCTCAACCCTGTCCTCGGGACCCACCTAGCCAGTCGGGTTTTCAGGATAGCCACAATGAATATGCATGGGAGAGATTTGCATATAATGGAGGCAGTGTATGCAAATCTCTCTCATACATATTCATTGTGGTTATCCTGAAAACCCGACTGGCTAGGTGGGTCCTGAGGACAGGGTTGAGAACCCCTGCTCTAGAGTCACTAGTTGCATATTCCCATCCTTATATTCCTCCTGGCTGTCATGGAATCTATTGTTCTACCACCAACTGTTCCCTTTTGTTTCTGTGTCCAGGTTTCATTTGCCTATTTGTTTCCTTTCTGGTTTGTTTTATGTATATTAATTCACTCCCTTTTTTTCAGATTGTAAACTGCTATGATGTTCGTACCTTAGTGGTATAGAAATCTTTGCAAATAAATATTTGAATAAATAAAATGCCTTCAATGGTCCAGACAGCTAATTCTGAAGGATTCTATAAAACACCCCACTCAACCCATCAGATGTTTTATGAAGGGGGAGGGCCCTAACTACCTGCTGGATCTCTAGGGCAGAAATAGGCACATTCGACTTGTCTGCCACGGAGGGCAGCAGGCTAGACAAGCCCAAAAAAGACAGAAAATCTTCCATACTCCTCCCCTCATTCCCCCCCCCCCCCCCCCGGAAGGCTCTGCCAAATAGTTTCATAATAAGCTTGGAAGATTTCAGCTATTTCACTAGCCTTGTGCAGCAACTGGCGTACTGCCCCCACACCACCAATATAGGTTTAGGGCCCAATGATAGTTTAATCAAGTTGGATAACATTTGCTCTGGTTTATTTCCGTACTGTGGAAGAGCCAGAATTGATAGTAGAATAGCGACTTTCTCTATGAGCAAGCAGGAAGTAAGTGTTTACGTATGGGTAATGTCACCGATGGAGCCCCACATGGAACACTCCCCAGATTCCAAAGGAAACCTTTGGGAGGTACATCACACATGTGCGCCTGCCTACCTGCCATCTTCCCCAGTCTTCTTTTCCGTGGAGCCCCTAAGACATGTTCCTGCAGTCCAGAAAAAAGTTCTCTTCTGGCCCTCATGGACTGTTTTTTCTGTTTTCTTTTCTGGCTGTCATCGGTTAAAAGGTTTTGCCTATTTAGGGAGGGGTTTTCTCTCTTTTTCTCGCTTTTAGCATGTTTTCCCCCTTTGGGGTTGTTTTCCTGCCAACGGTGGCTCTCCAGTTTAATTTTGCCGAGGCGGTATTTTTATCAACAAAAACCCCCCCCAACAGAGTGACCAAATACACATAGAAAAAAGAAAAGTAGTCACCCACATTGTCCCTCAGAACATGTATCTTTTTGTCGGACAATACAAATGACTTCTAAAGGGGATTTTTCATTTATGGCACCAAAACTATGGAACTCTATTCCTGAGGAATTAAGATTTCAGACGGACATGAAAGACTTCCGCAAGTCCCTTAAGACATATCTATTCATCGAGGCTTATGGCAAACAACTTATCACATAAAAGTTCAAGATACCTTACTAACTGCTTCTACTCAATTTTGTTATGTTATAGTATAATATTATAGTTTATCTTTATATACTATTACAATGTACTGTAATTTATTGTAAATTAATATGATGTACTGTAATTCATTACAATGTCTTGTCTCTCTGTCCTCCATGCTCCTATGTAAACCCTTTTGTTGTCCTGTTAACCACTTTGATTGAAGGATAAGGTGGTATACAAAACTGATTAATAAATACCGGAGGGGGGAGAAACACAGCTCACCCACACCAGACGGAAGTGTCCATTTTAATCAATAAAGGTTCAATGCAAATTTAAAATTGTGAGAATACTTATCTCAGCTGAAGCAGTCTGAATATATTTACACAATGCAGTCAAAGGATGCACGACATGCACATTTTGGGGAAAACCATCCCTGTTTCAAGTGCCAAGCTCCTGCCTCTGTAATTCTCCAACTGCCAAAAGACGCGGCCACATACCACGTCAGTTCTTCTAAGGGACAGCTACAGTTGTAATAGGCTGAACCATTCCATTGCTCAAAACTGAACCACCAGTGAAAGAAGGGATAACCCCATCATATTTTTAGGCATGTCTGTCAGCTAGTGGCATTAAGAAATGCACCAAATGTGGCAAGACCATTTCTGCCACAGTCTGCCACAACTGACACTTGCATTGCCTTGGACATGATCACTAACTGGTGCCTGTGAGCTTTGCACTTGGCAGCAGTTGAAGCTTTGCAGAATGCAGGCTTTGCAGCACAGAGAGCATCATCACCATACTCCATTCAGCCTTTTCTGGAGACCTGCCCACTGAGGTGAGGACATCGGGTGGGAAATCGGAATCAACTCTGGTTCCCGGTGCAATCTCCCTCTCCAGCATGTCGAAGTCTGAGGCCCAGGAACACTGCCATTGGCATACCAGGTGACAGAGGTGCTATTGGCACCTGCCCTCCCCCAAGCTGCGGAACTAGCGGAAGGGGAGACTTTGCACTATTTTGACTTCCTCTTGGAGTCCAATTTGGAATGGGAGAGCATGGGGGAATCAACAGCTTTGACCCTTCAGTCATTGGACCCTGCTGTCCAATCCATTGCCTCCTCCCCCCCAAGTGATGCAAGTATCCCCCAGAGGACACGTTCTTCCAGGACTTTGTGAGGGACATGGCCAAGGATACTGAATCAGATGAGTCCCTCGAGGGTACTACCTTCCTGGTCTTTTTTGGTTTCTCCATTTCGGTGCCCCTGTTGGGCTATGTACTCCTTGGTTTCCGGTAGCCTGTAGCTTGGGAGTCCCATACATTAGGACTTACTTCCTGCTTGTTCAGAGAAAGCGTAGTTACTCATTTGTAGTAGGTGTTCTCCATGAAAAGCAGTAATAAGTCTTCACAATTCTCCCACCTCCCCAGGGAGTTGTCTTTTTGGCTCTTGCTATATTTTTTCACTGGGGAAAATGGTGCCGCAGCAGGCAGGAAGGCAGGTGTGCACGCGTGGTGTACCTCTCAAAGACTTCCTTTGGAATCTGGGGAGCATTCTTTGCAGGGCTTAGTCAGTGATGTCACCCATACGTGAGGACTTAATTCTTTCTATTCACGGAGAAACCTGCTACAGGTGAGTAACTAAGCTTTCTAGCACTGTTATGAATTAGATCATTGAGTGCATTTTGCGTCACCAACAAGGCATGCTTATTGGTCTCCATAGGGCACTGAGTAGATCTTTTTTTGTCCCAACAGAATTGTTCTTCCAACCTAAGAATATTCACTACCAAGGCTTTTCATCACCACGAAACACACAAATGAGGATCTTAACTTGCAAGGACTACCTCTGTGTTTGCCCATAAAGAGAAGACATATCTACTGGAACTTGATTGTTATGACATTTCTCCTGCCACTTAGTCTCCTTAAACTTATAGAAATTGTCATCAGTATATAAATAACTTTCAGCCAGTAATGTGGTATCATCAGCATAGCGAAGGTTGTTGACGACTCTTCCACCAGTCTTCACACCTCTGTGTTCATACAGTCCTGCTTCTCTGATTTGTACTGGCAAAATGAATAAGTTCATTGTTGATGGAGAAGACATTGAAATACTTGACAACTTTAACCTACTTGGATCAACTGTCAATAAAGAAACAACAAGCAGTCAAGAAATTAGACGATGCATTGCTCTTGGCAGAATGGCTTGGAAGGACCTATTTTCAATAACATATGGCTGTAAAAAGTTGTACAATGATAAAGATAGAAAGAAAATTGATGCCTTTGAATTATGGTGCTGGCAACGAATACTGTGTATACCATGGACTGCTTGAAGAGCAAACAAGTCAGTACTAGAGGAGATCAAAACTAAGTTTTCTTTAGAAGCTCAAATGATAAGACTTCGACTTTCATACTTTGGGCACATCATGCGAAGAGAGAGATCATTAGAGAAAGACATCATGCTTGGCAAGGTAGAAGGTCAACGCAAAAGGGTAAGGCCAGCAATGAGATGGATCGATACAATAACAGTAGCTACGGGTGCCAGTCTGTCAACAATGAGCCTCCTGACTGAAGACCGAACACAATTTAGGACAACTATCCAGAGGGTCGCCATGAGTCGACACAGACTTGATGGCACTTAACAACAACAACAGCAATATAAATAACCTGGAAATCTCCACCTGCCCACAGAGCCCCCTGAAACCCCTCCAATTCCAAAAACATCAAGGTATAGTCTGACACCTCCAGTGGGGCTAAGTTCCACCATGGTAACTTTTGCAAACATTTCATGTAGAGCAGGAAATAGTCTATGCATGACATCCTCCAGAGATGTGTATAATCGTGCTCCAGTGGATGCAGGACATACCACTTAAGTCCAAGTTCTTACACAAGTAAAACAGCCTCTTGCATGAAGATGGCTTCCCCCCCAAAAAAAAAATAAAAATATATATATATATATATATCAGCTCTTAGGATCACACACCACCTTAAGCATTTCAAATTGTAGGGATTTGGAGATCAAAATAACATCTCCTGCCCAGTGCTCTCCCAGAGGAAGCACCAAAAAATCTTACCCACCCAATCCCCTCTTCAACTTCTACTACTCCTACTGAACATTTGTATGGTGCTACAAGACGTACGCAGCGCTACACAGACATATGTGAAAGACTATCCCTGCTCATCAGGGCTTACAATCTAGTCAAGACAGAAATACACATAGGATACATCTAGGGGGAATGGTAAGGAAACACGAAGGAGATCAGGTGAGTCAAGATCCGAAAGCAGCAGCGAAGAGGTGAGTTTTCAGCCTGGATTTGAAAAGGGTCAGTGAAGGTGCCTGACATACAGACTCGGGTAGTTTGTTCCAGGCATAAGGAGCAGAAGGTGAAAGGAACGAAACCTAGCGTTAGCGATAAAAGAGATGAGAACAGATTTGCCAGAAGAACGGAGTTCCTGAGGAGGGGTGTAGGGAGATATAAGAGAGGAAAGGTAGTGAGGAGCTACAGAGTGAATGCACTTATAGGGCAGCAGTAGAAGTTTGAACTGGATACAGAAACAGATAGGGAGCCAATGAAGTGACTTGAGAAGAGGGGTAATATGAGCATGACAAGGCTGGCAGAAGATTAGCCGCGCCACAGAATGTTGAAAAGATTGAAGGGGAGAGAGATTATTCAGAGGGAGATCAGCAAAGAGTAGGTTACAACAGTCTAGATGGGTGATGACTAAGGAGTGGTTAAGTGTCTTAAAAGTGTGTTCAGAAAGGAATGGGTGAATTTTGTTAATGTAGAGAAAGAAAAAATAGTTTTTTGCTATCAGTTGGATGTGTGTGGAGAAGGAGAGAGAGGAGTCAAAGATGACACCAAGGTTGCAAGCTGAGGAGACCAGGAGGAGTAGAGTAGAGAAGGAGAAAGGGGAGAGGAAGGTTTAGGGGAAAAATAAGCAGCCCACTTTTGGCCATATTCAATTTCAAACGGCAGTGAGACATCCAGACAGCTCAGTTTTGGCCATGTTCAATTTCAAGCAGCGATGAGACATCCAAGCAGCCATGTCAGAAAGGCAGGCAGAGGTCCTGGCCTGGATTGCCGGAACGATTTCAGGTGTAGAGCAGTATATCTTGGAGTCATCAGCGTAAAGAAGGTACTGATAGCCATGGGAAGAGATGAATGCACCAAGGGACTAGTTATAGAAAGAGAAAAGGAGTGGACCCAAGACAGATCTTGGGGTATACCAACTGAGAGCCGGATAGCAGTAGAGGAGGATCCATCAGAACAAACACCGAAAGAGCAGTGGGAAAGATGAGAACTAGGATAGCACAGAACCCTTAAAACCAAGCGAGGACAAGATATCAAGAAGGTTGTGGTCAACAGTGTCAAAAGCAGCAGAAATATCAAGAAGGATGAGAATTGAGTAAAGGCCCTTGGATTTTGCCAGGAGCAGATCACTGGACAAAAACTGGATTCTGTTGCTAAATATCATTTTGTCCAGTTTCCTCTAGGCAGGCAGTGACAGCCGTGTGCCACTTCAGAGTTTGCAAAACTTTGTATCTCTTAACAGGTGATCCAATCCCTGATTCATTCCAAGAAACAGCAAGAAATGAGAATTTAACCATAACCCCTCAAGGAGGCTGAAAAGTGTGAGCTCCATCAACAGAATAAAGTACACCTGCCCAGAGTGCCCAGTCTCATGCCCAGCAGTGAACCCAATTCCAGCCTCTTATCTTAAAACCTCTTCTTCCCCTTCAAACCCCTTATCTTACTCCCTCAATTAAAATAAACCTATGTTAGCCCTCTTATTTTTAAACTTAACCAAGGACTGATCAGACAATATGCTGACCAACTTTCCCCTGCTCAACAAAACATCAAAACCCAAGTGACTTCCACACAGCTGACAACTAATGACATCTTTCTCATCTTTACCTCAGTTAATTCCAACATAACTGCATCTTGGGAATACAAAGTCCAGGATGTTTCTTTTATTTTTTGTTATCCTTCAAATCGTATTTAAAACACAGAGGAGAACTTTCTGGTTACATTTCATACCCAGCAGAGAGCTTGTAGTCTAAATTTAATAGTCACTCAGGGCCTAGCATCAGCAAAGTACTTTTAGCTTACATTTAAAACACAGAAGAGAGCTTTCTGGTTAAATTTAGAACCCAGCAGAGAGCTTGTAGTTTAAATTTCATAAGAAGTTAGAGCCTAGCAGCAGCTAAGAGCTATAATTTAAATCAAATCAGAATATAGCTTACCTCAGCAGCACAAGACAGGGTACTGTGTAGCAGCCCTCTTTTAATAAGTGTTATTTCCCTCCCTCCCCACACCCACCCACCCCTGGGATAATCGTAGCTTTATAGGTACTTACACATCTTAAAAGGCAGGAGGTGCTCTCAGGTGAAGCTCATTACCCAAATCAGTCATACACTAAGGACCTGAGATTAGTTAAGCTTCAGGTGAACAAGGTATATTACACGTATTAGGTACAGTTTTATTAGTATAAATATCCATAGCAACCCTTAGTAAGTAAAGAACTTAGATAAACACAAACTTAAAACTAAGATGCAGACAGCAGTCCAGCAGCGGGATGGGGGCTTTCCAGTCTTTTGCATTGAGTGTCACATGTATGATTTTCTCCCAGTTGGTGAGAGGTCTTACGTGTGCACTAGATGCAAGGAGCTCTTTGCTCTCAGGGAACGAGTCCGTTCTCTAGAGGCTAAAGTAGCAGACTTGGAAAGCATAAGAAAGACAGAGAGGTACATAGACGAGACCTACAGGGATGTAGTCCTGAGGTCCCACCTCCAGTCTGGCAGCATCCCTGTTGCCATGGAGGAGAGAGGTCACGTGACAGGAGAGCATCACCCTGGTGTGGCAGGAAGTGATCCTGTAACTAGGACCTGTCCTCCAGGTGATGTAAAACCCTCTCGCACTGAGGAAGTTTCTCCAGGGCCATGTGCCCATGAGGGAAGGGTTAGGACAGCCGTTATAGTTGGTGATTCGATCATTAGGCATGTAGATAGCTGGGTGGCTGGTGGACGTGAGGATCGCCTGGTAACATGCCTGCCTGGTGCGAAGGTAGCGGACCTCACGCGCCACCTAGATAAGGTCTTAGATAGTGCTGGGGAGGAGTCTGCTGTCTTGGTACATGTCGGTACCAATGACATAAGAAAATGTGGTAGGGAGGTTCTGGAGGCTAAATTTCGGCTTTTAGGTAGGAAGTTGAAATCCAGAACTTCCAGGGTAGCATTCTCTGAAATGCTTCCTGTTCCACGCGCAGGACCCAAAAGGCAGGCAGAGCTCCGGAGTCTCAATGCGTGGATGAGACAATGGTGCAGAGATGAGGGTTTTGGATTTGTTAGGAACTGGGGAACATTCTGGGGAAAGGAGGGGCTCTTCCGAAGGGATGGGCTTCACCTTAACCAGGATGGAACCAGGCTGCTGGCATTAACCTTTAAAAAGGAGATAGAGCAGCTTTTAAACTAGATATTAGAGGAAAGCCGACAGTTGCACAAGAGCAGATGGTTCGGAAGAATGTATCTTTGAAGGATAATACCAAAAGCAGAGAGGTTCCACAAAAGAGTAAAGTAGCCCAAATGCCCTCGAGTATGGAGCAGACAGAGCTTAAAGATCCCAAATTACCCATGTCTAACAATAGCCAAATTAATATGAATAAAATACTTTCTCTAAAATGCTTGTATGCAAATGCTAGAAGTCTAAAAAATAAGATGGGAGAGTTAGAATATATAGCACTAAATGAAAGGTTAGATATGATTGGAATATCAGAGACATGGTGGAAGGAGGAAAACCAGTGGGACACTGTGATACCTGGGTACAAACTATATCGTAATGATAGAGCTGATCAAATTGGTGGAGGGGTTGCTCACAATGTTAGAGAGGGCATTGAGTCAGAAAGGATTAAAGTTTTCCAGGAAACAAAATCTGCTGTAGAATCTATATGGATTGAAATTCCATGTAAAAGGGGGAAGGCAATGGCAGTGGGGGTGTATTATCGAGCACCTGGCCATAATGACCAAATGGATGATGAAATGCTCAAAGAAATCAAGGACGCTAACAAATGTTACAGCGCAGTAATAATAATGGGTGATTTCAACTACCCCGGTATCGACTGGGTCAGTGTCACGTCAGGACATGCTAGGGAGATAAAGTTCCTAGATGAAATAAATGACTGCTTCTTGGAGCAGCTGGTTCATGAACCGACCAGAGGGGAAGCCATATTAGACCTAGTCCTTAGTGGAACACCAGATCTAGTGTTCTCCCTGTTCTCCCTGTTAAGAAACTTGTTCATTGTACACCCGTGTTATTTTTACCTGTTTATTGTAAGCACAAATCACTAAACTGAGATGTGTAGATTCAATGTTTATTGTAAACCGCACTGATCTTAAATAGCGCGGTATAAAAGAAAATGTAATAAATAAAATAAAATAAATAAGAGATAAGTTTGTTGGGGCCACTTGGCAATAGTGATCATAGCATGATCGCCTTTGATTTAATTAGTGGAGGAGGGATAGTAAGGAAATCCACAGTACTACATTTTAACTTTCGAAAGGGAGACTATGATAAAATGAGGAAAACAGTTAAGAAAAAACAAAGACGTACATCAGGCTTGGCTGTTGTTGAAAAATACTATCTTGGAAGCCCAAACCAGCTGTATTCCATGCTTTACGAAAAGTGGAAGGAAGTCCAAAAAACTGCCAGCATGGCTTAAAGGTGAGGTCAGAGAGGCTGTTGCCAAAAAAGCATCTTTCAGGAAATGGAAAAAAGAGCCAAACGACGAAACCTGGAAACAGCACAAGCACTGGCAAGTCAAATGCAAGGCATTGATAAGGCAGGCAAAGGGAGAATTTGAGAAGAAGCTTGCTGCGGAAGCAAAAACGCGAAGTAAAGACCTTTTCAAGTACATTCGTAGCAAAAAAACCCGTGAGAGAGTCAGTTGGTCCATTAGATGATAAAGGGGTTAAAGGAGCACTAAGAGGCGACAAGGCGATAGCGGAGAGACTGAATGAATTCTTTGCTTCAGTCTTTACTGAGGAAGATGTAGGGATGTTACCCATGACTGAAGTGGTATTTAAAGGTGCGGAAGAATTGAAGGAAATATCGATACATCGGGAAGATGTATTACAACTATTAGATAAACTGAAGAGTAGCAAATCACTTGGGCCGGATGGTATACATCCAAGGTGTTGAAAGAACTGAAATATGAGATTGTAGACCTGCTATTAGTAATCTGTGAACTATCATTAAAATCATCTCTAATACCCGAAGATTGGAGGATCGCCAATGTAACACCAATTTTTAAAAAGGGTTCCAGGGGTGATCCGGGAAACTAGAGACCGGTGAGCCTGACGTCAGTACCTGGAAAAATGGTAGAAACCATCATAAAGAATAAATTTACTCAGCATGTAGATAGTCATAACCTAATGGGAGACAGCCAACATGGCCTTAGACAAGGAAGATCTTGTCTTACTAATCTGTTATGTTTTTTTGAAGGAGTGAATAATCAGGTGGACAAAGGTGAGTCGGTTGATATTGTGTATCTGGACTTTCAGAAAGCCTTTGACAAGGTCCCTCATGAGAGACGTTTGGCAAAACTAAAGAGTCATGGGATAGGAGGCAGTGTACTATTGTGGATCAGGAACTGGTTAAAAGATAGAAAGCAGAGGGTAGGGCTAAATGGCCAATTTTCCCCAATGGAGAAAGGTGAATAGTGGTGTACCCCAGGGATCTGTGCTGGGTCCGCTGCTTTTTGACATATTCATAAATGACCTGGAAAGTGGAATAACGAGTGAGGTTATCAAATTTGCAGATGACACAAAGCTATTTAAAGTTGTTAAAACCCAAGAGGATTGTGGAAAATTGCAAGAGGATCTTGATAAATTGGAAGACTGGGCATCAAAATGGCAGATGAAATTTAATGTGGACAAGTGCAAGGTTATGCACCTAGGGAAGAACAACCCAAACTATGGTTACACGACGCAAGGCTCCACGTTAGGAACTACCACCCAGGAAAAAGATTTAGGCGTCATTGTGGATACCATGTTAAAACCCTCGGCCCAGTGTGCAGCAGCGGCCAAGAGAGCAAATAGAATGCTAGGTATGATAAGGAAAGGAATGGAAAATAAAACAAAAGATATTATAATGCCTCTATATCGTTCCATGGTGAGACCGCACCTTGAATATTGTGTGCAATTCTGGTCGCCGTATCTTAAAAAGGATGTAGCGATTTTAGAAAAGGTTCAGAGAAGAGCCACCAAAATGGTAAAGGGGATGGAAGGATACTCCTATGAAGAAAGGCTAAAAAGGCTAGGGCTCTTTAACCTGGAAAAGAGACGGCTGAGGGGAGATATGATAGAAGTCTATAAATTAATGAACGGAGTGGACGGGTAAACGTAGATCGATTGTTTACCTTATCAGAATATAGAAAGACTACGGGACATGCAATGAAGCTACAGGGTAAACTATTTAAGACTAATAAAAGAAAATATTTTTTCACTCAACGTGTAATCAAACTCTGGAATTTGTTACCGGAGGATGTAGTAAAGGCTGTTAGTGTAGCTGGGTTTAAAAAAGCTTTGGACAATTTCCTGGAGGAAAGGTCCATAAACCATTATTAAGAAGGGACCCAGGATATCAATGCTTGAACCAATACAAGCATTGTGGAACCTGTGTCCCTTGGGGAAACTGCTAGGTACATATGACCTAGATTGGCCACTGTTGGAAACAGAATACTGGGCTTGATGGACCTTGGTCTGACCCAGTATGGCATATCTTATGTTCTTATGTTAAATCTTTAGACCTTGTTCCTTTTAATTTCCTAAAGACCACAGTCAAGGCTTTAAATGTAAGTCTTTGTTCCAACTTGAACTAATGTAAGTTCTGCAAAATAAGGGAAACACTTTCTTGGGTAACCCAAGGTATAAGATTGCAATAGTCCAAAGTTTGTCACTGATGAATAAATAATAGTTCCAAAGTTAGCCTGTGAAAATGATGGTTGTATAACTATCAACTGCTTAATTGAAAATAACAGTACTTGACAACTGCTGCGACTTGTCTTGATTATTAATCCATTATTAGACTTCATTCTTGACCACCTCCAACTTCCCTTGGTTCATGCTTCGTGCGTTCTAGGTCCCAATATGTAAAACATCTTTGTTTGTTTATTTAAAAACGTTATATACCGCCCATTACATAGTGTCAGAGTGGTTTGCACAATTAAAAATTAGAAATTAAAAAGAGGCTAATACATAAAATGCTGCGGGAAAAGAAAAGGAAATGTGAACGTCAATAATTGTATTTCAAAGGAAAGAAAAGAACAGAACCAGGAAAGAAGAAAGAACAGAAAAATAAATGACAAGGACAAAACAGAGAAGGAAAGGGTGGTAAAGGGAACTGAGAGGTTATTAATTTAGTTTTAATTACTTGGGGGGGGGGGTAAGGGAGGGAGGGGAATGAAGATCAAAAGCTTTGCAAAAGAGGTGAGTTTTCAGTTGGACTTTAAAAGATTTGCAGCTTCTGACTCTCATTTTATGCACAACTACATCAGCAGACGTCCCGAGGGCTTTGATCCCACCACATCATAAATGCTGACTTTACTCTGGAAAGTCTTCAGCTCATCTCTTGTAGTCAGTTGAGTGCCTTCCGACCTGGGGGTTTCATCTTCCAGCACTATAGATTGCTGGCCTTTCTTCCATGCAGGTAATTCTAGTGTTGTCATTGTGACAGAAATAGGATCCTCTGCTGCCAACACCATCCCATTCTGCTGCTGCCCAGATGTATGAAGACAATCAAGATGTCAAGATTGGTGGAAGACTCATCAACAACCTTCGCTATGCTGATAAAACTGCATTAATGGCTGAAAGTGAAGACAATCTGAAACATGTGCTTCTCAAGATCAAGGAACATAGTTTTAAAATGGGCCCACACCTTAATGTAAAAAAGATAAAGATCCTGACAACTGGCAAAATCAATAAGATCATTGATGGAGAAGAAATTGAAATAGTTGACAACTTTAACCTATTTGGATCAACAGCAATAAAGAAACAATAAGCAGTCAAGAAATCTGACGACGCATTGCTCTTGGCAGAATGGCTTGGAAGCACCTAGAGTGATTCTCAAGAGAAGAGATGTCTCTCTCCATGCAAAGATTTGACTTGTTCAAGACATGGTATTTTCAATAACATCATATGGCTGCAAAACGTTGGACAGTGAAAAAGATAAGAAGAAAATCGATGCCTTTGGATTATGTTGCGGTGATAAATACTGTGTATACCATGGACTGCCCAAAGAACAAACCAGTTAGTACTAGAGGAGATCAAACCTAAGCTTTCTTTAGAGGACAAAACTTTGACTTTCATACTTTGGACACATGTGAAGAGAGAGATTATTAGAGAAAGACATCATGCTTGACAAGGTAGAAGGTCAATGCAAAAGAGGAAGGCCAGCAATGAGATGGATCGATACAATAACAGCATCTATAGGTGCCACTCTATCAACAGTGAGCCTTCCTACTGAAGACCGAGCATAGTTTAGTTCTACTATCCAGAAGATCGCCATGAGTCAACACCGACTCGATGGCTCTTAATAACTGATTTTTGGAAAGTGAAGTTTAATGTTGTTATCTGATCTTGAATTGGGTGACCCTTGTCCACCAACTGTGGAGGAATAACTTAATCTGTTTAGGTGTGTGTTACTCAGTCTTCTTCTAGTGGCACACAGAGATCAATGTCATAATGAAAAAGAAAAGTTACTGCAAATTTCTTGGTCAGCGTTAATGGCTGAACAAGAAGGGGGTAGGGAAAGAACCACGAGGTCTCCCATAGAATATCAATATATATTTGCTTCTGGTGTTCTGTTTTAGGTAATGTTGACATTTAAATATTCTTTAAAGAGATGTTACTGGAGTCCCAATCAGTCATGGGTCAACTTTAGGGAGATCACCACAGGCCAAAACATAAGAACATAAGATATGCCATATCGTGTCAGACCAAGGTCCATCAAGCCCAGTATTCTGTTTCCAGCAGTGGCCAATCTAGGTCACATGTACCTAGTAGTTGCCCCAAAAGATACAGGTTCCACAGTGATTGTATTGGGGCAAGCAATGGATTTCCCGGGTCCCCTTTAATAATGGTTTATGGACCTTTCCTCCAGAAACTTGTCCAAACCTTTTTTTAAACCCAGCTACACTAACAGGTGTGACCAGTGTGGCATATCTTATGTTCTTACGGCCAGAGCCAACCATTTTCTGCGATCAAGTATCAGTTATATAGAAGACTTCTCCAGCTTGTATAGCTCACCTACTTTGGGCCACGGCTCAAGTAGGAATTGAGCCTTTTATATTTTCTGCTATAATTGCCTAATTGAGAAATAGGGAAGAGATTCTACTCAGAGAAGCATGGTAGAATCTGTATCATCATCAAGCACAATGTTCTCTTTTATAGCATACAAACCTTTGCAAACGAAAGTTGCTAATCTTTAGATATGTTCTGCTGTATTATGGCAGGGTCCCAAATACAGGAAGATCCCTCTTGCACCTGTTTCCACTAAAAGCTTTTCCTGTTACCTCTTACTCCTCCATGGCCTTTCTTTCTCCTCTTCCACCAACCCTGTCTTTTATTCTATTAACATGAGCAAGGTCATGCGTTGGCTGGATCTGCCTGACTATTAGCATCACTTCCAGCTTAAGCTTCCTCCAGGCTATAGTAGAGGTGGCAAAGCTAACTTCAGAGGGAAAAAAATGGGTTGAGGCATGCACCCCCTGGAGCTTAGATTCTTAATCACAAGAGAAAATAGTTATTTGTTAAATATTTATCAGAATGTTGCACGGTTGGTTTTTTTATTTATTTAATTTTTGAAATGCTGGTAATTTGTCTTTAAAAATGATCTTCTCTTTTGTTAGAGCCGTTCCAATAAGGAAGACCCAGAACAGCAGCGATTAAAGCAAAAAGCTAAAGAGGTGAGAATTTCTGTTGTTACACTTCCCTGTATAAAAAGAGAAAAACAAATTATACATTTCTGTTTGAAAGAAGGTTGTCAGGATCCATTTGGCAATTAGGTCAGGGTTTATGTTGTTGCATATCATCTTCTGAGGCTGTAGGGAAGGACAGGAATTGCCACAGGGAAGGGCAACACTACAAATGAGGTCAATAAATACTGAGCAGGTCCCCCCCCCCCTCCCGCACCAACACATACACAGTGTAGGCCTTTTTGGAAAAGGTTCCCTTTAAAAAATAATTTAAAAAGATACAGCAGTACGCTTGATAAAAAGTAAAACTTAGGTTTAAAAGGGAAAAAAAAGAAACTTTGAGATTTAGCATCTGGGAACATACAATAGGCTACATTTTTCCAGGGTAATTGTTCATTTTGTAAATCTGATACTGCTTATAATTCTTTGGCTGGGAGGCGGCACTGGGATTTAGTTTTAAATGGAAAACGCCCCTGGCTTTTAATTTTCTGGGCCCAGCAGTTTTCTGTTCTGAGATGGAGCCCTTGTTTTGCACAGTTCATGTTTAGCTGCAGGGGTTTTAGTTTATAGCTTATACTAGTTAAGCTTTTACTCCCAGAGGCCTCTGCATAGCAACTGTAGAAAACAACAAATACGTTCATTTCTTTCTGTAGTCTCTTCTCAGTAGCTGACTTTTTTACAGCATTTCCCAATATCCATTTTCTCACTTTTCTAGCCGGAGAGAAAAGAGCTCTACTAATTGCAGCTTATTTTAATTGAGCCTTAATATTGGCACTCGCTGGAGTTGGGCCCCAGAGCTACTGAGAGCAGAATGAAATGAAAGTACCTGAAGTTGAAAATGTATGTGAAATTTTTCACTTGGCCTATAGATTCTTTTCCCCTGCTGAACAAATCAAGCCCTGCGCACATCTCTGATTAAAGATCTGGCAGCAGGCGATGATAAAGACAATTGAGGTGGAGATATGTGATATGGAGCCAAAGAAATCCAGTTTCTATAGCTGATTTCTTTCATGCACGTTTATATATATATATATATATATTTTTTTTTTTTAAAGGAACTCTGTTCCGAGTGAGAATTTATTTTTATTCCAAGCAATCTTTAGTTTCCCCATACTGCCTGCCCTCCCCTCTACTTAACTGTGCCTTTTGAACTATGAAATGTGTTGTTGCTTAACATTGCTGTGCTCGGCTCCTTGGTGCCAACAGCAGCAGGTTATTTATGAATGCTTTAAAGGCCCTTATTGTTTGGATTGATGTTGGAGCTTGAGTAAAAGAAATGGCAAGCCAGTGAATTATTCTTAGACTCGATGAGCTGGAAGATCTTTCCTATTGTAGAGACATTATAAGCTTAATGTATGCTGTGGATGGCATGAGTGTCTGCCTGCCTTTTTCTGTGGGATTTTATCGTTCAAGTATAGGCACTATGTCATGTCTGCCACTCACAGCTGAGAGCTGCCTAAAAGCACGCTGGCATGAGAACTGAAAAAGGAGCAGCAAGGATCACATCTGGCATATTTTGTTTTTTACAAATCTGTTGCTAGAGAAGCTGTTATCCAAATTTTTATTGAAATGCTTGAATATTGTTATCATGTTTGTAATGGATATTAATATGTGGGTTATTATCTGTAATGAATTAAAACAAATTGAAAGCATAAGTTAAAAGAAATATATACTTTATCAAAGAGCAGCTTGGAAACGCTTTCATTCACACTTTGGAAAATCTGTGCCTTTATTTTTATATTTTGGCATGCTCTGCAGACACATTTCTTCTCGTTTATAAATAGTATTTTCAGGAATGGATGGGAGTTGGGCTACCTTGGAAGCCACCAACCTTTTTCTATCTGCTGCTGGAGAACTCTGGATCCTAAGTTGAAATGATAGAAATGTGTAATGCCATAGTAGAGTGCTCTTCTCAGTAAGGAGGGAAATATAACATTGAGCTTGCAAGTTCTTTTCTATGTCATTCCAAGACTGTCTGTGCTCCTATCAACTGTCTGCAAACCTTCTGGAAGACCACTAGAGAAACAGGATAGCATCCTGCAATTTTCTAGAATGCTTTGAAGAAGGGAACAGAGGTTGAGTTCTCGGGAGATGTCTGGGTACCTCTTTTACAATGAAGATAAATAGGAATCATAAGGAAAGAAATAGAAAATAAAGCCAAGGATATTCTAATATCTCTGTATTGCTCCATGGTGCGATCACACCTTGAATATTATGTGCAGTTCTGGTAGCCGTATCTATAAACGGATATAGCAGAATTAGTAAAGGTGTACAGAGAAGAGTGATCAAAATGATTTTAAAAAAATGGAAGGATACCCCTACGAGGAAAGGCTTAAAAGGTTATGGTTCTTCAGCATGGAAAAGAGATGGCTGAGGGGAGATATGATAGAGATTTATAAAATGAGTAGAGTGGAATGGGTAGAAGTAGATAGATAGATTATTTACTCCTTCAAGAAGTAGAAAGACTAGGGGAAATGCAGTGAAGCTACATTGTGGCACATTTAAGACTAATCAGAGAAAATAGTTTTTCACTCGGCATGTAATCAAACTCTGAAATTCATTACCGGAGGATGTAGTAAAAGCTGTTAGTGGGTTCAAAACAGACTAGGTTCAAAACAGACTTGGAGAATTCCTGGAAGAAAAGTCCATTAAACCATTATTAAAGAGGACTCGTGAAATCCACTTACCCCTGGGACAAGCAGCATGGAATGTGTATACCTTGGGTACCAGCAGGCACTTGAGACCTGTAATGGCTACTGTTGGCAACAGGATACTGGCTTGATTGACCCTTGGTCTGACCCAGTATGGCATATCTTATGTGCAACACTGTGCTTTAGCTCTGCACCATTGCCTAGTAGAATAGTGCTGACTCTTGTTCAGCTGAAGCGCCTGTTCAAAAACCTAGACATATTTCTCACCTTACTAGTCGGGGATCATTCAGAGAAATTTACGGATGAAAAACACAAAAATACAATCGATGAAAAATATAATAACAAACAATAAAAGTATAAAACTAAATGAAAATACAAGGGCCGCCAAGCTCTAGTGAGTCTAGTACTTGGTGGCACTGTCTTGGATGGTGCTGAGGTGGCCCCTGAGCAGCACTGGGGAGAAGCCAGCACCTATCTGGAATTTTTAGCCTCGTTGTTTAGCTAAGTATCCACGCAACCTAGGACAGGATAAAAGCTGTCCTAAGTGTATATGGATTGGCTATCCAGATAGTGACTGAAAATCACTGATATCTGGATAATCACTACTGTTGACGGCGAAACCTGGATATTTAGTGACAGCCACTATCCAGATAAATACACTAAATATCTAGATTTCCTTTACCCATGGCGGCCGGCATTAAAAAAGGAAAAAAAAGGGCAATCTGCTGCAGGCTCATTATCAGCCCAACCATAGATATACATACATAAATCCAGCTAAAAACCACCTCAAAGTTTGATGTCAAAAAAACACGTTCCTCAGAAAAGTCCAATGAAGCAAGCTTTTGTTGAGAGGAGGAATTTTGGAATACTAGCATTATGAGAACGAATGGGATTCCATGTGCTGGTCTGTTGCGTCTTGAAGTATCTGTAACTACTTAAATAAGTTACCTGGTCCAGTAAGGTCTTTTCACATAAATTTTTAGAAGGGAGGGAAGGACAGTCAAGACAGGTATTGGGCAGAAAGCCAAAAGAACATTTCTGTATATCATGCCCATCCCATTAACAGTTCCTCCACCTTTTAATTATCTATAAAATATAAAATAAAAAAGTTGCAAAGGTCTTTTATGCATAAAGAAACCCCTAGCCATTTTCAGCTATCTAGTAAATCTGCCATTCTGTATCGCCCTGCTAGACCATTTCAGACAAGTAGGGTTATTTTATTTATTTTTATTTATTTATTTACATTCTCTTATATACCGCGCTATTCTGCATCAGTGCGGTTTACATTGAATAAACTGAAATTACATTGAACAGGGCATTATAACTTGGAGATAACTATTTTACAGGGAACATGGGCTATGGAGGGTTAAGTGGCTTGCCCAAGACCACAAGGAGCACCTGTGGTACTAGAAACCCCAGTCCTTCCGGCCCAAGGTTGCTGACCTCTAGTGGGATGTGTTCTCTTACCAGAAGATTGGTGGAGACAAAGAACCAGTGAAAACCCCAGGTGTCAATGATATCACTCTCATGCCTATATGTAGATAGCTGGGTGGCTGCTGGCAATTAACCTTTAAAAAGGAGATAGAGCAGCTTTTAAACTAGATAGTAGGGGAAAGTCGACAGTCGCCCAGGAATGCATGGTTTGGAAGGATACTAGCAAAACAGAGAGGTTCCAACAAAGATAAAAGTAACCCAGATGTCTTTCAGTACAGAGCCAAAAGATTCCAAATTACACCTATCAACTGATAACCAGATTAATATGAATAAAATACAATCTCTGAAATGTCTGTATGCAAATGTATCACCATGCATGACATGGTCACCTTCCCACCCAAGGGTGTCATCTTACCTCTGTCATCTTTTTCTTTTCCGCAGAGCCCAGCAGATGTTCTTTCTGTTCACTCCATAAAATTTTGATTTTTTTTCTATCTTTTTTTCTTGGTGCTTTTTTGCCCTCTTTTACTGATTTGGATTCTGATCACTTTCTCTTCACCTGAGATCGTCCTCACTTCGCTGTCATGTTTTTTTCTTGGGGACATTTTCTTCCTTTTTATTTTTCTCTGCGTGTTTTTTCTTTTTTTTCTTGCACCCACACTGACCAGGATGTTCGAGTTTGATCTCACGAGAGTTGTCTTCCCCGCTATGTCAACAGTCAGTGGCTTCAAGCAGTGTGGCAAGGGCTCCAGCACCATGTCCATCACAGACTGCCATAGTTGCTGCCTTCGAGGCCTCTGTGCTGATCATGACTCCTCCAACTGCCAGCTCTGCCTGCAGATGTCGAGCAAGAGTCAGAAGAGCCGTGAAACAAAGTGAGAATAAATCTTCAACCAGAAGTCTTCTATTTCTGCTCCACTATTGAATGTGGAATCGCTGCCCTCAGGCTGCATCTGATGACTCGTCATGTGGCCAAGCTTATTTCGAGCCCCAGGGTCACAGAGCCTCAGATAGGGGATTGTCCTCAGAGAACCTCCCTCGTAATGTAGGGACTCTGCCCAAGTGGTGTCGAGGTCCGATGCCGGAGCCGTGGACAAGACCTCCAGCCACCAGCCCTGAAGCCCTCGATGCGAGGCTGAGGACCATGGCCTGGAGCGGCCCTGAAGCTGCCCCGATGGGAGGATGAACCCATCATCAGTGGTGTTTCCCCAACCGGGGAGCTGGCTCTGGGCCCAATTTCATCAGTGCCTGAGCTGGTGGCTGCGATGCCACCTGGCCTCAAAGCCAGGATGGTGGCCCTGAAGCGCAACCAGGCTGCCTTCCTGGATTTGCAGTGTGGTCCGATGCCTGGTGTCTCGGGGTCGTTGGTACCGACATCAGGATCTCTCTCCTTGAGGGCTTCCCTGGAGGATTTCTTTCAGTGAACGAGAAGCATGCACTCCAAGTCAAGCCATGGCACTCCTCTTCACCTGTGAGGCGGCAGGCCCGCCTGTCCCCCTCGACACCTCCATCAGGGCATCGGGCCGATGCCCATCACGCCCTCGAGGCGCACTCTGACTTGGAGTGGAAGACCAAGGATAAGTCGTCTGATACCTGGCTGTATAGGGATGTCCGTCGGGCAGTCCCTGCCTGAGAATTTTGCATTCCTCATCTTTGTGTGGGAGATGTCCAAGGCCCGTCCTTTGTGGCTGAGCCAGAGGACAAGCCTCATGCTGAGGACCTTGGCATTTTCCAGTACAACACCCTTCCGAGGGAGGCACTTGACGGTGCCTGTCCCGCCTATTCTAGAGTCTTTGCTCTTCAGGATGTGGGAAGCACCGGTGATGGTGCCTATTGTGAGCAAGCAACTTGATTCCCAGTATCGAGTCCGCAAGGGCCCCGAGTTTGAAAAGCCGCAGCTGCCACATAACTCTGTAGTAGTGGAGTCTAATCAAAAGCCAGAAGACGCATAGAAACATAGAAATATGATGACAGAAAAAGACCACATGGCCTATCTAGTCTGTCCTACCATATCAACAACTACACCAGTCCCCTTTTTACCTTTAGAGATCCTCTATGTTTGTCCCAAGCTTTTTTGAATTCAGTTACTGTCCTCATCTCTACCACCTCCACTGGGAGACTATTCCATGGATCCACTACTCTTTCCGTAAAGAAATATTTCCGCATATCACTCCTGAATCTATCTCCCTTCACCCTCATCCCATGTCCCCTCGTAGCAGAACTTGCTTTCAATTGAAAGAGGCTCTCTCCCTGAACATTTATGCCACGGAGGTATTTAAACATCTCAATCATATCACCTCTATCCCGCCTTTCCTCTAAGGTGTACATATTAAGATCCTTAAGTCTGTCCTCATATGCTTTATAATGAAGACCACTAACCATTTTAGTAGCCACCCTCTGCACCGACTCCATCCTGTTCACATCCTTTTGAAGGTGTGGTCTCCAGAATTGCACACTATACTCCAAATGAGGTCGCACCAAAGACTTAGAGAGGCATTATCACCTCTTTTTTTCTGCTAGCCATTCCTCTCCGTATGCACCCAAGCATCCTTCTAGCTTTTGCCATCGCCTTTTCTACCTGTTTAGCTACTTTAAGATCATCAGACACAACCACGCCTAGGTCCCGCTCTTCTTTAGTGGACAAAAGTACTTCACCCCTATACTATATTGCTCCCTTGGATTGCTGCAGCCTAAATGCATGACCTTACATTTTTTAACATTAAATCCCAGCTGCCAAATTCTAGACCATTCTTCAAGCTTAGCTAGATCACTCCTCATGTTATCTACACCTTCCTGGGTGTCTACTCTATTGCAGATTTTGGTATCATCTGCAAAGAGGCAAACCTTACCCGACAGCCCTTCCGCTATATCACTAACAAAGATGTTAAAAAGAATCGGACCAAGGACAGATCCCTGGGGCACACCACTGGTAGCATCCTTCTCCTCAGAGTGAGCTCCATTTACTTGTACACTTTGTCGCCTCCCACCCAACCAATTTCTAACCCAAGCAGTAACTTTAGGTTCCATCCCTAGGGTGCTCAGTTTGTTTATAAGTTGCCTGTGAGAAACAGTGTCAAAGGCTTTACTGAAATCTAAATACACCACATCTAGAGCTCTCCTTCGGTCCAACTCCCTGGTCACAGTCTTCTGTGCCCCTGGGCAGGGAAGCCCACATCATGGATGGGTTTGGTAAGAAGTGTTACCAGAGCTTGATGCTCGTGGCCCACATCGGGGCTTACCAGTTGTATATGGGCATGTACCTGAAAGACCTGGAAAAGGAGCTTTCCATGTTCTCAGCAGATCTGGCTGATAAACCTCTAGTGCGGTTCCGGACACTAGTCTCCTCGGTCAAGGACTGCTCCAAGTTTGACTCGGGTGGCCTATGATGGCTTTGAGTCCATGGCTCGGGTAGCTGCTGTTGGCATTAGTGCCCACTGTCTGGCCTGGCTATAGTCCTCTGTCTGGATTCAGGACAGGTTGGTTGATGTCCCATACCGAAGGGACAACCTCTTTGGCAAGCCCATGACTGACAAGGCCGCAGAGTTGGAGACTGAATATATGACCAGAACCAGGCTCTCTCAGAAGACCACTAACCCTTCCCGGTGGAAGGCTTTGGGGAAAAAGTCCTTCTACCCAAAGAAGAAAAAGACTTATGGAACTTACCTGCAATTTCCATCCTACCAAGCTCCCCAACAGGATCAGCAGGCCAAGGGCTAGGTCACTTCCCTCATAAGTCTAAGGCCCCAAAACCCCAGACAATGTCCTTGCTGCAACCAGGGGGGGGGGGGGCGGGGGTTGCTTGACTCCCTGGGTATAGCCCCTCTCACTTCCAAGGGTCTAGAGCCAGGACACACCATGGGGGGGGGGGTGGTATCTAGTTCACTTTGCCCACCTCTGGCCAGACATCACCACTGATGCCTGGGTTCTACTGGTGGTTTGGGAGGGTTACCTCCTCCACTTTGAACAGACACCCCCTCTGTTCTTTCCAGGGGAACCCCTTATGACTTCTCACCAAGAACTCCTGTAGAAGGAGCTCAGGACCCTCCTCATGGACTGGGCAGTGAAGCCCATCCCCCAACATCTTTGGGGCAAGGGGGTTCTACTCCCGCTACTCTCTTGTTCCCAGAAAGACAGGTGGGTTCCGTCCCATCCTAGATCTGCAGGACCTCAACTGCTTTCTGGTCAGAGAGAAATTCAAAATGGTATGCCTTGGAACGTTGCTGCCCTACCTCCGGCAGGGAGATTGGCTATGGTCCTTGCATCTAAAAGATGCCTATACTCACATCCTGATTCATCCCAGGCACCATCAGTTCCTCTGCTTCGTCATAGGTGGGTGCCACTATCAGTACAGGGTTCTGCCCTTCGGCCTTTCTGCCACCCCAAGGGTGTTCACCAAATGCCTGGTGGTGACTGCTTCCTATCTCCGGCTACGAGGTGTCTTCGTGTTCCCCTGTCTGGACGATTGGCTCATAAGTGAAGGCTCACTAGAGAAAGTCCATCAAGTGTGCTGCTGCACCCTCTCGCAAATGCAAAGTCTGGGGTTTGTCATAGAATACCCCAAGTCCCATCTGCAGCTCATGCAACACCTGGAGTTCATAGGAGCCTTCCCTGATATTACTCAGGCCAGGGCCTTCCTCCCTGTAGACAGGGCTCAACAGCTTGTGTCCCAGGCAACCAAAGTGCAGGATTGCATCATGGTGTCAGCCTATCTCATGCTGTGCCTCTTGGGGAACATGGCCTCGATGGTTCACGTGACTCCAGATGCTCGCCTGCATATGTGGCAGGCACAGTGGTCCCTCAGCGCTCAATGGTCTCATATCCCGGATCACCTAAATGATTGCAAGAGGCCTGGTGACCCGCATGCAAACTCCCTCACCTGGTGGCAGCATCTGCCAAAACTCTTGGCAGGTCTGCCATTCCAGGCCTGCCAGTCCAGAGCATCCTCACCACGGACACCTCCAAGCTCAGGTGGGAAGCCCACTGTGGCAGTCTCCACTCCCAGGGTGTCTGGACACAGGAGGAAACCCTACCTCAGATCAATGTCTTCGAGCTCTGGGCTGAGGCAAATGCCTTTCGATCGTTCCAGAACCAACTGTCAAACCAGGTGGTTCTCATCCAAATGGACAACCAGGTAGTAATGTTCTACCTCAACAAGCAAGGAGGCGCACGGGCTTGTACCTCCTCTGCTGGGAGGCTGTTCGCATCTGGACCTTTGCCACAGTGAGAGGCATGCTCCTTTGGGCAGCCTACCTCCTGGGACACAAGAATCGGTGGACAGACTCAGCAGGGTCCTTCAGCTGCACAAGTGGTGTTTGAACCCGGCGTGGTCCACTTTCTCTTCCGATGTTGGAGGACTCTGACGTTGGACCTCTTCGCAAGCCCCAGCAATACTCAGTTGCCTCGCTTTTGCTCTCGGATACTGACTCGGAACCGAGCGGTGGCCGATGCCTTTCTCTTCCCATGGACGGGGAGTCTGCTGTATGCTTATACTCCCTCTCCGCTGGTTCCACAGGCCCTGCTCAAGATTCATTTGGACCGGGCTACAGTGATCCTCATTGCTCCCCACTAGGCCAGGCAACTGTGATTCCCGCTGCTGCTGCAGCTTTCCCTAGTGACCCCGGTTCCCCTAGGCCAGTGATGGCTAACCTTTTTGAGCCCGAGTGCCCAAACTGCCGCACAAAACCAAAGAATTTCCTCAAAGTGCCAGCACGTCAATTAAAGCCTCATTTGCATAAGGTGCCTCATTTGCATAAATATTTGCATAATGTTACCATACACTAACTTTTAGTAAACATGCCTCTTAATGAGTATATGGATAAAGAAAGACTAAAAGGTTTCTACATTACTATAATCCAGTACCAACCGCCAGGCACATTAGGAACTACTACAAACGCTGCCCATTTAGAACCCATAGCAAACCCGCCGTATCCTAACAGCACTACCAGGACTCACAAAGCACCATACCCTAACTATCAAAAGGCAACACTGCAAATATTAAACCAATACATTTCAGAGAACAACAATACATGACCTACTGGGGAAAGAACAAGTGGCAATGTCAAATAGGAATTATATAAACAGAATACCTCAGCTCAGTTACACATGCAGAACAGACCATCACCAAACAAGGAATCACAATTTAGAAACAGGAAGACAATAATTAAACTGGGAACCCCAAAAGCCAAACTTGGAATATACAACAACACTGTAGAAATAAAACTATAAATTAATTTCCTCTTGTACTAAACAAAGCGCAAAAATTAATGATGCACATTTCCCAGAGCTGACATATTCCAGTTAATAAATTCAAAATAAAGAGATATTTTTCTACCTTTTGTGCATTTTTTTTCAGTTGCAATTGTTCCAGCCACTTTCTTCTGGTTTCTTCGTGTCTTCTGCTAACTCTCCATCTGCTGTCCATTTGTCCTTTCTTCTGTCTTCTTGGGGGTTTTTTTCCATTCTCTCTCTACATCTGCTTTAACATACTAATCTTTCTCCTTTTGCTCTTTCCTCATTCCTATTTCATCTACTCAAAATTTACCCCTCCATCCTCAATCCCCACTTATTCTCCCAATACCCGGCCAATTGTAGATTTTTTATCCCTCCCACACAAAATATTTTTCCCCTCTCCATTTTACTCTCCCAGCCCCATCCCATTCTAATCCTCCCCCAACACCAGCTCCCTTCTAGTTCCAGCCTCACCCAGCATCCATTCCCTTCTAGTCCCTGCATCAGCCCATTTCCAGTCCTAGCAGCCCCCCAACCCATTTCCAGTCCTAGAAACCCCCCAACCCAATACCAGTCCTAGCCCCCCCTCATCAACCCACTTCCAGTCCTAACCCCCCATCACCCCATTTTCAGTTTAAGCCCCCCTATAACCCATTACCAGTCCTAACCCCCATCAGCCCACTTCCAGTCCTAACCCCCCATCAGCCCACTTCCAGTCCTAACCCCCATCAACCCATTTCCAGTCAGCCCCCCATAGCCCATTGCCAGTCCTAACCCCCCCATCAGCCCACAGTCCATTACCAGTCCTAACCCCATCAGCCCACCTCAAGTCCTAACCCCTCCCCATCAGCCCATTTCCTGTCCTAGCCCCCCCATAGTCCATTATCAGTCCTAACCCCCCATAGCCCATTACCAGACAGCCCCCATCAGCCAACAGCCCATTACCAGTCTTAACCCCCCCCATAGCCCATTGCCAGTCCTAACCCCCCCATCAGCCCACAGCCTATTACCAGTCCTAACCCCATCAGCCCACCTCAAGTCCTAACCCCTCCCCATCAGCCCATTTCTTGTCCCAGCCCCCCCATAGCCCATTATCAGTCCTAAACCCCCCCATAGCCCATTACCAGTCCTAACCCCATCAGACCACCTCCAGTGTTAACCCCCCATCAGCCCATTTCCAGTCCTAACCCCACCCAAAAGCCCACCTCAAGTCCTAACCCCTCCCCATCAGCCCATTTCCTGTCCTAGCCCCCCATAGCCCATTACCAGTCCTAACCCCACCCAACAGCCCACCTCAAGTCCTAACCCCTCCCCATCAGCCCATTTCCTGTCCTAGCCCCCCATAGCCCATTACCAGTCCTATCCCCACCCAACAGCCCACCTCAAGTCCTAACCCCTCCCCATCAGCCCATTTCCTGTCCTAGCCCCCATAGCCCATTACCAGTCCTAAGCCCCCATCAACCCACTTCCAGTCCTAATCCCATCAGCCCATATAGACTTAGCTCCCCCAGAGCCCATAGCCCCCCATAGCCCATCACCACTCCTAACCTCCCCCAGCCCATCACCACTCCTACCCCCCCATCAGCCAATTTCCTGTCCTAGCCCCCCTTAGCCCAGTACCAGTCCTAGCCCCCCCAACAGCCCACAGCCATTACCACTCCTAACCCCCCCAGCCCATCACCAGTCCTAACCCCCCAACAGCCCACAGCCATTTCCACTCCAACCCCCCCCAGCCCATTACCACTCCTAACCCCCCCAGCCCATCACCACTCCTAACCCCCCATCAGCCCATTTCCTGTCCTAGCCCCCCCCAGCCCATCACCAGTCCTAACCCCCCAACAGCCCACAGCCATTACCACTCCTAACCCCCCCCAGACCATTACCACTCCTAACCCCCCCCCCACCCATTACCACTCCTACCCCCCCCCCCCAGCAAAATTTTTTTTACAAAGAAAGCTGTCGCTGCCGGGGCCGGGGCCGCCGCGGCAGAATCGAGTGTGCCGCGGGGCCCCCCCGCCCAGCAGAGCCTGCCCTCCGTCCCCGGTATCACCTCTCTCAGCTGCCTCCAGTCACACGCAACGGCTTTCAGAGCGCGAGGGAAGTTTCTCCCTCGCTGTTCTGTTAAGCCCGCGGGGGCTGATGGGAACTTCCCATCAGCCCCCGCGGGCATAACAGAGCAGCGAGGAAGAAACTCCACTCGCGCTCTGAAAGCAGGCGCGTTTGACTAGAGGCAGCTGAGAGAAGGTGATACCGGGGACGGAGGGCAGGCTCTGCTGGGCGGGGGGGCCCCGCGGCACACTCGATTCTGCCGCGGCGGCCCCGGCCCCGGCAGCGGCAGCTTTTTATTTTTATTTTTTTTAATGCCGCATATTTTGATTGCGGACCTTCCCGCGTGCCAGCTGCAAGGCCTTCGCGTGCCACAGCTGGCACGCGTGCCATAGGTTCGCCATCGCTGCCCTAGGCTATGCTCCAGACTTTATATCACAGGAGGATGGATATCTCCTATACTCCAACCTCCGTTCTCTGGCACTGACGGCCTGGCTGCTGAAAGGGTAGCTCTGGCCCCCTTCCATCTTTCCATGGAGGTTGAGGATGCTCTGTTGGTCTCCCACAAGGATTCCACCAGGTGGACGTATGCCTTTAAGTGGTGCTGGTTTTCACTGTGGTGCGCCGACAAGAGTCTTAGCCCATTTTCCTGCCCAGTGCAGTTGATACTCCAGTACCTATTACACTTTTCTCAAGCTTTCCCTTTCCTGTTGAGCATCAGAGTGTACCTCAGTGCCCTGGCTGCACGTCACCATCAGGTAGACAGGCAATCAATCTCAGTCTACCCTCTCATGGGCCGCTTCATTAGGGGTCTCCTCCTCTTGCGGCCCCGGTGGCATGGGACCTTAATGTGGTTTTCTGGAAACTCATGGCTCCTCCCTTTGAACTGCTTGCTTCTGCTCATCTCAAATTCCTTTCCTGAGAAGTTGTCTGTCTTGTCATGCTCACCTGCTCAATGAGTCAGTGAGCCCACAGGCATTGGTGGCTCACACCCCTTATACCAGATTTTACAGGAATAGGGTGGTACCCTATCCCATGTTTCTACCAAAGATGGTATCTCCGTTTCATCTCAACCAGGAGGTAGTTCTCCCCACCTTTTTCCCTAGACCACATGTGTCTCGGGCAGAGGCCTCCCTCCATACTTCCGACTGCAAGAGAGTGCTGGCCTTCTATCTCGAGCAGACAAAGGCCCACCACGGCTCATCACAACTGTTCATTTCCTATGACCTGAACAGGCTTGGCGTTGCTATTTCTAAGTGCACCTTGTCCACCTGGGGTGGTGGACTGCATTTCCTTTGCCTATGAGCAGGCTGGACTCTCCCTGAAGCATCATGTTACTGTCCACAATGTGCACGCCATGGCGGCCTCTGCGACACATCTGCACTTGGTTCCTCTGCCATACCTTCATTACTGCCTGGAGGAGAGTTCTACTACAACTACTACTGCTGAGTAATTGTATAGTACTACAGGACATATGCAGCACTGCACAAACGCCTGTAAGATGGTCCCTGCTCATCAGAGCTTACAATCTTGACAAGACAGGCAATACAGTAGTTGAAGGCACGGGAAACATCTAGGGGGAATGATAAGGGAAACACAAAGGAGAACAGGTGAGTCAAGATCCAAAAGCTCATGGCTTCAGCCATGGAGTGCTCCGTCACTTATTTGGGGATTAGTGCAACTCCTTCCCTCTGGCACGTACGTCCAGGCTACTGGAGAGGTGATTCCATCCTTGACACTTGAGTTGCATCTCAGGACTTGAGGTTGTTCATTGCTCCCTATTGCCATTCATAGCTCACCGTTTCTCGGTTGCCCATGGCTTTTTACAGGTTTTTTTTTTGATAACTGGGGAGTCCCATATGTGAGGACTAACTTCCTGCTTGTTCCCGGAGAAAGCGTAGTTACTCACCTGTGACAGGTGTTCTCCGAGGTCAGCAGGACTTGGTCCTCAACCTTTCCTCCTCCCCATGGAGTTTTCTTTTTTATGCTTGATTAAACTGTCATCATAATTAGATAAGATAGTACCCTTGGGCGGGAAAGTGACCATGCATGCATGGTGTAAACTCCCAAAGGCTTTCTTTGAAAGCTGGGAAGTGATTAGCGCATGAGCTCCATTGGTGCTGACATTGCCCATATGTGAGGACTGATTCTTGCTGTTCCCAGAGAACACTTGTTACAATCTGTGAACTATTATTAAAATCATCTGTAGTACCTAAGGATTGGAGAGTGGCCAGTGTAACTCCAGTTTTTAAAAAGGGTTCCAGGGATGATCCAGGAAACTACAGACCGGTGAGCCTGATATCCATACCGAGCAAAAATGGTAGAAACCATTATAAAAATAAAATTAATGAACATGTAGATAGCCATGGTTTAATGGGAGAAAGCTAACATGGATTTAGCCAAAGAAAGTCTTATCTTACTAATCTGTTATATTTTTTTAAAAGTGTGAATAAACAGGTAGATAAAAGTGAGCCAGTCGATATAGTGTATCTGACAAGGTCCCTTATGAGAGGTTCTTGGTGAAATTAAAATGTCATGGGATAGCAGGCAGTGTAGTGTTGTGGATCGAGAACTGGTTAAAAGATAGAAAATGGAGGGGGTGGAGCCTGATATCTGGTCAAGATGGACGTGTAAGAGCGGTGCTCCAGAGGGCAAAGACAAGAATCCTGTTTTTCTGCAATATTTGATCATATAGTTCCTACCTACGTGGTTACTATTGGATCACAGATATGTCAGGTCCTTAGCAGACGTGGTTGGATTTCCAGCTTTCTCAAAATGCTAGTGCAAAGAGATTGAAGACGGAACCTCTCTCACCTCACAAGATGGCAGTCATCAGAGATGGCCCTGAGACCTCGCAGGAGATCTTGGCTGAGAATTCGGGCAGTCAAAGAAATGGTCAAAGCTAATGGAAAATCGCTGAGGGCAATGCAGGAAGATATCAACGCTTTGAGATCTTCATTAGAGGCAAATACAGTCCGATTGGAGAAGGTAGAGAAGGTGGTGGCATTGCATGAGGAGAGGCTTGAGGCCGTCGAGAAGCAGGCCAAGTTGATTCACTCACTGCAAAGAGAGGTGGAAGATGGCAATAATCGCTCGTGGCGAAACAACATAAGGGTGCTGGGAGTGCCAGAAGGAGCAGAGGGGCATGATTTGATATCCTTTCTGCAGGCTATGATTCCAGATGTGTTGAAGTTGCACTTCACTATGCCATTTGAGATTGAGCGTGCACATAGAGTGACTATGCAATTCAAGGCCATAAACAAGCGTCCACGCCCAATTATCCTGAAAGTTTTACGCTTTCAACAAGTGTTGCAGATAATGGGAACTGCCAGAGCACACTCAGCTTTGGAATATCAGGGGCATAAACTCCTGTTCTTTCTGGACTTTGCGAGGGCGATGGTGGATCGGAGAAGGAGTCTTATGGAGCTGCGTCCATGCTTGATACAACTGAAGGCCCGCTTTGGATTGCTATATCCTGCTCGCATGAAAGTCACGCTGCACAACCAGACCAAGACTTTTGATGAACCTAGAGATTTATGTGCATTTCTGGAAGAAATGGAGTTGACGGTGATGCTGTGAGGGACATATTGTATCTTCTGTTTGCCACAGTTTTACGGCGCTTGTCTTCTGAGTGGTCGACTGGCCTAAGATCGTGGGAACGCAAAGTATCCACACTGAAGCGACATTTAAATGTGTTACACTGATATCTCCTGAGACATTTGTGATGTTTTGTCTATAAGACATTATTTCTACTTTTAAGATGGGAGGTGGGCAAGATGTGATATTCGGAGTATTGTAGGAGAGTTGGGAGTGTTGGGTCATTGAGCCCACCATGTCCATCTTGTCGTAGTGGGCTCATCCGCTAAGTTTTGTGTTTTATGTAGCCCCCCCTGGAATGTTTTCTGTCTTTCCTTTTATTTTATTTTATTACTAAAGTTGGTGTTTTCTTTGCGTTTGATCATATGACGGGGCCTTTGCTAATTTCTTGGGCTATATATGCAGCCATACTTTAAAAGCACTTGAGAAGCCGTTCTATAATGTTAAATGAAAGGCTGCAACACTGAATTATTTCTGTAAGTAATGAGTGCTTCTTCGGAGATATATTTAGTATGTTCCTTTCTGGGATTGGGTACCTAATCATTAAGGGCATTAACATTCACTACTAAGAGGAGTTCTTCTCTTCTATATGGTAGGATAGAAACTGTTGATATCTCACTACTGCAAGAGACAAATCTGAATGTAATGAAGTTTTTTAAAATCTGCACGCCAGCCTGATTTCAAAGGAATTTCTGCTGCCCATGTTACAATCTCATTCATCCTCTTTGATTTAACAAGCTCTAATTATACACAGTAATGTGGTCATCAGTCTGACTCTTGGTGGGTTCGTTTTGAAGATATAAATGTCTATCATTCATAAAGTGAATTATATAATAGGAATACTACCATTGTTCCTTTATGACAAACAAGTTGTTAATATGGATAGAATTTTAGGATTGACTTAACATTCAATTGCAATGCGCTTAAGCATAGAATCGTATTGGGTGGTGCTGGGATTCGGGGCCACTCCTTCCTGATCTGGGGTCGTTTTTCAAGCAGCAAATCGGCATTTCGTATTTATAAAGGAACTGCCAGTTTGAATTGGCTCCATATTGGGGAGTGGCCCTTTCTTGTTATTTCTAATTGGAAACATACTACTGAGTTTGGTAGATATTCGTGATGACGCAGTTATGTCTATAATTCTCAGTAATGGAGTTCTGGCTCCTTTGTAGCCCTTGCTGGCCTTATAGGTTTGTAGCTTCATTTGGCTCCTGATGATCATAGGATAATGGGAGAGACAGGATGGGGTGGGCTGTGTTCTGTCTTTAAATATTTTATGTCACAGAGAAGATTTGTGTATTTTAATTTTATTGCAACCTGGTTATTTTCTTTTATGTTCTGCTCTTTTGTTTGTATTTTGTTGGAAAATATAAATAAAGAAATAAAAAAAGGAGAGAAAATGGAGAGTAGGGCTAAATGGCCAATTTTCTCAATGGAGAATGGTGAATAGTGGAGTACCCCAGGGATCTGTGCTGGGCCCATTGCTTTTTAACATCATCATAAATGACCTGGAAGTAGGTGATCAAATTTGCAGATGACACAAAATTATTCAAAGTTGTTAAAATGCAAGAGGATTGTGAAAAATTGCAAGAGGACCTTGAAAAATTGGAAGACTGGGCATCCAAATAGCAGATGAAATTTAATGTGGGCATGTGCAAAGTTATGCACCTAGGAAAGAACAACCCAAACTTTGGTTACACAATGCAAGGTACCACCTTAGAAACAACCATCCAGGAAAAAGATTTAGGCTTCATCGTGGATAATACGTTGAAACCCTCCACCCAGTGTGCAGCAGCGGTTAAGAAAGCAAATAGAATACTAAGAACCATAAGGAAAGGAATAGACAATAAAACCAAGGATATTTAATGCCTCTGTATCATTCCATGGTGTGACCCCACTCTGAATATTGTGTGCAATTCTGGTCGCCATATCTTAAAAAGGATATAGCTGAATTAGAAAAGATACAAAGAAAAGCGACAAAAATGATAAAGGAAATGGAAGGATACCCCTATGAGGAGAGACTTAAAAGGTTGGGGCTCTTCAACTTGGAAAATAAATGGCTGAGGGGGAATAAACGTAGATTGGTTGTTTACGCCATCAAAAAGTAGAAAGACTAGAGGACACAGTGATGCTACAGTGCAACCCATTTAAGACTAGTTAGTGTAGCTGGGTTTAAGAAAGATTTGAACAAGTTCCTGGAGGAAAGGTCCATAAACCATTATTAAAGAGGACCCGGGAAATCCACTGCTTGCCCTGGGACAAGCACTGCGGAACCTGTGTACTTTTTGGGTACCTGCCAGGTACTTGTGGCCTGGATTGGCCACTGTTGGAAACAGGATACTGGGTTTGATGGGCCTTGATCTGACCCGGTAAGGCATTTATTATGTTCTCTGTAGGCTTCAGCCACCAAAGGGCTCTTCAGTATTTCTTTGTCTCCAGCAGATGGTTGATGGATTATCTTCTCTCTGAAGAAACTTTGAAGATTGAGAGGAAAGGCTTGATTATAAACGCTCGTGACTGGCCACCTTGAGAGTGACTCACTTGAGCACGACGTGCGAGGCTCCAATAGACTGCGGTCTTTCCGATAGCCATAGGGGGAGGGAAAATTGGGTCAGCTCCACATACTTATGATAAGATCCTGTTGAGCAGGCAGAAATTGGAAAGATCTGGAAGAGTGCAAAAGCCTCACAGAACCTCAATTGCCACTCCCTTCTACTCTGTTCTCTGCTTTCTCCTGAAGATTGCAGAAGGCTTTCAGAGGGATCTGCCTGCCAGCCACCTTAAACACAGTGCTGCAAAAGCCATTGAAATAGTATCAGGGGAGTAGAGCTGAGTCTGGCACATATCTTCTGCCTAGGGCTCTCAGGGGATGAATACCAGAGCTTGATCTAGTCATTGTCCTTGATGGGGGCTCCCGATTCCATCTGTGTGGGGCACAATTTGGGGTAGACTGCTGACAACCGTTGGCGCAGTGTGGGGTTTTCCTGCTATTTTCTGCATGCATTAGGAACATTTTTACCTATTGTGCACCTGGCAGTCATGTGGTCTGTACGTGCATTCTGCCCAAGCGGTTCCAACGTGCATTCCTACCCTAGCACCTGTAATGCATGTTGCAGTAAAAGCGCAGTTACATGCCTTCAGGCCGCTGTGGCCTTAGTGTGCGCTGTTGTGATAATTGCCTTAACTTGCTCTTCCAGGAATCACTGTTTGGACCCTGCTCTTCCAGCATGGCAGCTCCTGAGTTGTCCCTAGGGGGATTGCTCTCCTTCTCTGTCGGGGGTTGCGGTTAGTCTGGCCTTGCTTGCTTAAGGGCAGGAGGTGGCAGATGGTGCGGTGGGTAAGGATAACCAGCTGGCCGGAGGTTTTGGTGACCATGCTGTGCATTGCTCCCCATCTTCTAGGGGATTGACGGCGATTGGGTCACTTGGTGTAGGGAATCATTTCCACGAGGAGAACTTCCGGAGTCTGGATTGTCCTCCCCTGAATTCTTTTCCTTTTAACAGGCCTGATCATTCTGGCATGGAAATTCAGACTCTGCATTTTCTGACTTCCCCCGAGTGCAGTTTCATCAGAGACAGGCTGAGAGTGAAAGCCCTGTTTGATTGCCTGGAGATGGGGATCAGCCGGGATCTGTCCAAGATCTGGACTGTGACTTGGATTTAGATGTCTAAGGCGAATGAAGTACTCTCACTTTGTGAGGAAGCCGATGTTATCCACCTGTTGAGGAAGGACAAACTGGAGGCATTGATTCCCAGGGTCTCATCCACCTTGAGCTTGATGGTTGTTTCAGGCATGGAGCAGAAAGTGAGGATGCATCCACTTCTTCAAGGTATGTGGAAATCCACTACTGTCTTTCTGTTCCTGGAGGGGTTCAAGGGAGTGTTCGGTTCGGATGGTTCACTTTAGGGGCTAAGAGTGACTAAGAGGATGCATGTTCTTCTGGAGAAGGAGTGCGTTGTTGTTTGATGTTTCCAAGGTGGGCATGCAGGTCATGGTAACTACCAGATGGACCACCATTCCTGTGGAACGCAGATCAGTCTGGACCGAAAGGTGGATTTGTGTTGAAGATCCAGTTCATTGCAGCGGCTGCTGTTCTTCGGTTGGTGGCATGTGCAAGCCTGACATCTCAAGCTCTGCTCCATTGGATTCAGTCTCTTCCACAGTGATTCTACCTCTTTTTTGGAGTCTGCTACAGCCTTCCTTTCTGATGCCATGTACAGCCTGGTACATCTAATGATTAGAGATTGTGCCCTGACGACTGTGGCATATCATTGACTTGGCTTGGACATGGGACAGTGGATTCATCTTCCAAAAATCGGTTGCCCATTGAAGGGATAATTAGTCTAAGTGTGGATTTCAGGCCTGCTCTATAGGTTTGCTTTGTATGGTTGCACCCTTACCTGCCTCAAAATATACACAGTAACATATGATTGGCACAAGAAGACACGCATGTGGGCTACTGAAGCAGAGTATTTTGCGGCCTTGTATGGGAGAGCCTGGGGAACTAGACACTTTGGACGGGAACGTGCAAAGTGTATAGGCCCAGAGAAATACAGGAGATATACAGGCCAACCAAATACAGGCCAACCAGGAAGCATACTCTGAGCCCTGAAGATAACAGACAGTGCCAAGAGATGGAGTTCCAGGAAATGGAAAGGCATGAACACAGCACAGGCGGGGGGGGGGGGGGGCTGTGACCAGCTGATAAGCGGACCCTGAGCAGACCTTGAAATACAGACCTTGTTGAAATACCAACTGTTGTTTGGTGATAAACATGGGAGGGTCCTGAGGGAAGAGCACTTGTAGAAGTTCTTCTGATCTTCTGAACTTGCAGGTTTTTTTGCAAGTTTTTTTTTCAAATGACGTCAGTAATTCAAGCAGAATTCACTGGAACTTTGGGACAGAGAACGTATATAGGAGAGTGCCTATAGAGCTTCAGCGGGAAGCCTTCTTTCCCCCACTGTGTTGGAGGCAGAGAACGTTGCCTGCACCTGGGTCCCTCAGATAGACACTTGTGTATCTGTGCTTGCAGTTTTTGCTTGTACTGAATAAAGGAATTTTGCTGACAAGTGACTGATCTGAATTCTTTTATTTTCCTGGTGTACGGCTCCCATGTGCCCAGGCAATCTTGGTGAAAATTAGAGATCCTTTTGTAGGTGGACCCGGCCTACACCATCTGGCCTTAGAAGGATGCTTCTGTCGGATCCAATTTGGAGAAGCTGCAGAGACGAAATCTTACCGCCTTTTTGGAGGACAGGTCCAAGGGGCCTGTGAAGTGCGCAAGAGCCCCTTTTCTGTCAGCCTCCGCCCGCTCCCTGTGGGTGTGCTGGTCGGACTCCTGAGGGTCTCGGGACTCCCATCACTGCCAGCATGGAAAGCCTTTCTTTCCCTCTGCTTATGGACTTCGGGCTCGTTCTCAGTCCTTTGATGGAGTACTTGGGCCCAGGGACCTGTTCCCTTCTAGAGGAGGACCCTCCTGGGCTGTGCAGCAAAGGTTTGGGGGCTCATTCCCTGGTTCCTCCTGTTGGCGGCAGGCTTTGCCTCTTCTTCAGGAATGAGCTCAGGACACCAAGGATTGATGGATGCAAGTCCCCATTCAGTACAGCTATGTCCTGGAATGCAGAGAGTCTTCTCTCCTTGTGGGTCTGCGAACAGGGCCACTGTGCGGATCACTTTGGACAAGTTGCCTTTCTTGAAGGCAGTGGTGCCTGTTCCACTGGAAGATCGGGGCAGGGGCAAGTATTCCATCTGTTTTGTGGTGGCTGAATGGTAGGAACATTCCAACCCATTCTGAACCTGAAGAGTCAATGAGCACTTGTGTGTTATGTGCTTCTGGATGGAAATTTTGCGATCCAGAATTCAAGCAGTGCAGAGGGGGGTTCCTGGCATCTTTGGTTTCGGCCGAGGCATATTTCCATATCTGATCTGGGAGATCCTCAAGCATTTGTGTTTTTGCCATGCTTGACCGCCCTTCCATTTGGACACTCCACTGCCCAAAGGACATTCTCCAAGGTCATGGTGGTGGTGTCTGTGGCATTATGGCACTAGGGTATGTCAATTTTGGAGATGTCATAATTTTAAAAAGCACTAGTGAAAAGATGGTACAATTGCATGTGGCAAATCAACAACTAGCTTTAAATTTTGTGTAGTATGTTATTTACCTACATGTAATTTCTAGGAAATTATGCAAAAATATACAAATTACTGAAAAATTAAGTGCTCTGATAATAGTTTGCATTGCATATTAATGTCTTTTGTGCCTCAATTTATTATCAATTTATCTTACTTATTTCTGTGTTGGGGTTTACATGGTGAAATGGTTCAATATAAAAATAAATAACAATTGGGCACAAGGTCCCAGGCATCTCCTTTTCCAGCTGCAGTTGTTGAAAGAACAGTGTGACAAGGTAAGGAAAATAGTCATGCCTACAGTGAGAAGGTCAGCTTGATATGGTTACAGTGAGTCTGTTCTGCAAGCTATGTTGCGCAGTGAAGAGGAACAGGAGAGAGGAGATGCAGTAGAGAATATATTGAAGATCAGGGCTGAAAGAGATGAGAAGACTCAGCTTGGAGACAGCAGTGTGAAACCCAGGGAAACACCATCCAACACTGAGGCAACTACACTCACCCAATTACTTGACTGGAGCTATGGAATATCTGAGCCTCCTCTTAATTGCACAATGATGACAGCAGAGATCAAGACATTTCTGAGCAAGCCCATAGTGGTTCCAGACTGGTCATCACATTCTCAGTCCATAGAAAGATGTGTAAAAATGACAATGACAATGTATACAATCAGGAGAGGAGGGAACATTATATTAGGGGTCAGATGGTCAGCAGGGAGCTCATGAACCAAAACAGAAGCAAACAAGATATGGCTTCTTTGCTGGATTTTGTAAATAACATTAAATTAACTGCATAAATGATATTTTAAAGACAATTATGTGGCTACAAGTGGTGTTCAGACTATTTGTACCTTCAAATAAATATTACTTAATTTCAACATATTTCAACTGTGATTTGATGTAGGTAAGACTCACTTTAAGCAGTTTCTGAAGATAGCTTTAGATTCAATATGCAAAACTGCATAATTTGTTCACTAGTAGTTTGTAAAGTTTGGAAAAATAAAAATCTACCCCTAAATTTGACACGCCTTACTATGGCATCAAGGGATTTATGTTCACATATATATATATGGGCTACTGGCTCATCCGAGCCCGTTCTCCTTTGGAGGCATCGTGGGTAGCTCCCCGTGTGGTGGTCTTTCGGATGGGCCTTGGCTGGGTGATCATTTGGAGAAGAGCCAATTTTTGCATTTCGGGTCCCTGGAGTTCCAGGGAGTACGTTTTTGATATTACAGTGTGCGGAGTCTTTCTGCCAGTGGAGAAAGTCAAGGCTGTTGGATTGATTAGTGCTATTCTGTTCGCAGCGGGCTCCCAGAGTCCCTGTTTCAGAGGACTGATGGCATCTTCATCAGCAGTTGAAGCACAGGCTCCCACTCCCAATGATGGCGAAGGCCAACCTGCAGTGGTGGCAGCAGCCACATCATCTGAGGAAGAGCGTCCCGCTGGATGATTGCTTATGGATCCTTCTGGCGATGAATGCCAGTCTCTCGGGCTGGGGAGCCCATTGCTAAGGCTGACTGGCTCGAGACTGTTGGAACCGCTGGGAGGCAGTGTGATACATCAACTGCCCTGAAGCGAGGGCCATCAGGTTGGCTCTTCTGCATCTCCAGTTCCCGGTCGAGGGCTGGGTGGTTCAAGTGTTCTCGGACAATGCCGTGGTAATGGCTTATGTCGATTGGCAAGGTGGCACAAGGAGTGCCGGGTTAGCCCTGGAGATGGCTCTCCCGTTTGCCTGGGTAGCGAAGAACCTCCTAGTTTGTCAACTCTGCACATTGCCAGGGTAGATACTGTGGAAACAGATTATCTCCAGGAACAAGCAGGAATGCAGTCTTCACATATTTATTTATTTTTATTTTTATTTACATTCTCTTATATACCGCGCTATTCTGCATCAGTGCGGTTTACATTGAACAAACTGAAATTGCATTGAACAGGGCATTATAACTTGGAGATAACTATTTTACAGGGAACATGGGCTATGGAGGGTTAAGTGGCTTGCCCAAGACCACAAGGAGCACCTGTGGGACTAGAAACCCCAGTCCTTCCGGCCCAAGGTTGCTGTCCTCTAATGGGATTTGAACACCCGACCTTCCGGTCTGAAGTACCTTGCCCCAACCACTAGGCCACTCCTCCACTCCATATAGATATCGTTGGTACCGATGGTACCGATGGAGCCCGTGAGGGAACGCTTCCCAGCATCCAATTGGAAAGCTTTTGGGAGCAATCCACTGTGCCTGCGCATCTGCTTTCCTGCCTTCCCAAGTCCTCTCTTCAGTTCTTCATTTTCCGCGGAGCCAGTAGGTTGCTTCCTTTTGTCACAGCTGAAAAACATCATTTTTTGGTTTAAATCTGTGCTCTGCCTTTCTGTCAATGCCATTAACTTCCCTGATACCAGCCCCAATTATCTCTTTTCTTTTTAAAATCTTTTCTTTCTTTAATTTTTTCATTTTTTCCAATTTTGGTTGTTTCTACCACCACATTATGCCTTAGCCTACTTTTCTTATGCCGTGATGGAAAAATGTTAGTGGTTTCAAAAAATGTACCAAGTGTTCTGGTACAATATCAGTCACCGATAAACATGACTGGTATTTAAAATGTTTGGGTCCAGACCATTTACTGACTGATTGTCCTTTGTGCCAACAAAGGACAAAAAGAGGTCTAAAGGACAGAGCCAGACAGCATGGATCTCCAGGAACAAGCAGGAATGTAGTCTTCACATATGGGTATCGTCGGTACCGACGGAGCCTGCGCGGGAATGCTCCCCAGCGTCCAATAGGAAAGCTTTTGGGAGCATCCTACAGCACCTGCATGCTGCCTTCCCGCCTTTCCAACTCTCCCTCTTCAGTTCTTCGTTTTCCGCGGAGCCGGCAGGATGCATACCTGTCACCGCAGAAAATTTATTCTTCTTCTTTTGTTTTTTGTGGTCACGTCTGCCTTCATTCAATGCCTACCGGTACCGCCGGTTCTCTTTTCTTTAAAAAAAAAAAAACAAAAAACCCTAACTTTTCTTTCAGGGGTCTTTCCCCTCTCGGTGCTAGGTGCCATTTTGGGCACTAGGCCCAATTTTCTTCAAACATGGAGAAACCAGCTAGTGGTTTCAAGAAATGTTCTAAATGTGGCGGTACCATATCCGTCACCGACACCCATGAATGGTGTCTTAAGTGTTTAGGTCCTGACCATTCTCCATCGGAGTGTCTTGCCTGCAGAATAGAGCTGCAAAACTCGGTGCTCTTTTTGCCGCAGATACGATGTCAGTTGCATCGATGTCTTCCAGGGCTTCATATTCCTCCCATGGATCTAGTGAGGGAGTGGAGGAGTGGCCTAGTGGTTGGGGCAAGGTACTTCAGGCCGGAAGGTCGGGGGTTCAAATCCCATTAGAGGACAGCAACCTTGGGCCAGAAGGACTGGGGTTTCTAGTCCCACAGGTGCTCCTTGTGGTCTTGGGCAAGCTACTTAACCCTCCATAGCCCATGTTCCCTGTAAAATAGTTATCTCCAAGTTATAATGCCCTGTTCAATGTAATTTCAGTTTGTTCAATGTAAACTGCACTGATGCAGAATAGCGCGGTATATAAGAGAATATAAATAAATAAATAAATCTCAGGTAACTAAACCTAAGTCATCTAAGACTGGCCAGTCCTCAAAGGGTAGATTTCCTTCCAGGTATCGAGATGCCACTGGCGTTGCCCTCGAGGAAAGTTCACCGGCAAAACAGCCCCAGCGGGAGGCCTCGGTCTCCAAAGCATTAACGGGGTTCCAGAATGTTCCAGAGGCTTTCACCTCTGCAGAACTACTGGTGCCATGTTCCGGGGTCGTACCCGCTTCTGCCGGTACCGACACCCAAGCATCGGCAGTAGCGATGGATCACAGAATCCTTGCTATCGAACGCAGTCTAGCGGCCGCCTTAGCAGCTTCGGTACCGCTAAGACCGCTATAGACGGTTCCACAGGTATCGGTACCGACATCGGTACCGGTACCGAGCGCCTCGGCCGGTATGCTTCCCCCCATGCCGAGCCTCGAGTCCATCTCAAGTATCGACAGGCCGATACCGAGACACCCCGACACTGACTTAGAATGGTACCGGTACCGTGTGTTGCAGGAACATCCGGCGCAGAGATACTTTGAATCCTCCGATTCCGATGACTCTGATGATATCAGAGCAATCCTTCCGGAGGATCCATCTCCATCTCCTCCTCAATGCAGAATGTCTCCTCCAGAAGACATGTTCTTCCAGGATTTCATACTTGATTTAGCTCAAGGTCTCTCAATCACGGTGACTCCGGAGAAGGAACCCAGAGCAGAAGAATTAGAAGTTCTTCAATACCCTAAGGCTCCTAAAGAGGCAGCTACCCTTCCCATTCATAGGATCTTGCATGATCTTATGTTAAGAATGTGGGAAACTCCTTTAACGGTGTCTCCACACTCTCTCGACGACTCGATACCATGTACCGAGTTCCAAGCTGTCCTGGTTTTCAAAAGATTCAATTACCACACCATTCAATGGTAGTGGAATCGGCAATGCATAGGATTAAGAGTGTTAAAACGCATTCTTACAATCTTCCAGGCCGTGAATCGAGGGCACTCGATGACTTTGGGTGTCGATGCTTCCAATCCTCCATGTTGTCAGCCAGGATCAGCTCTTACATTCTCTATATGGACTGAGGCATCAGGCATCAGACTTAGAACAATGGATGCAAGATAAACTTGGAAACATTCCTTGCACAGGAGAAAATCTCTTTGGCAAGGATTGGCAACACAAGGCCAATCAGATTGAATCTGAAAATAGTACCTTGAACAGACTATCAAAGTCTACAGCCAACCCAGCAAAGAAAGTCAGTCAAGAAACCCTTTTTCAACAAGAAAAATAAATTTTACCCATCTTACACCCATCAGGGACACTGTCCAGTTCATGTTCCCCAAAGGGGGCAACAACAGAACAGACAGCAGAGGAAGCCACAAGTTCCAAGAGCTCAACCGGCTCAACAAACTCAGCCTCCTCAGGGGCTTTGACTCCTTCCTAGAGAACTTAGTCTTTCTGCCCCTGAAAGGTCTAGAACCCCTTACTATCCCGAGCAGGTTATGCCATTTTGCCAGAAGATAGCAACAAATAACATCAGAAAACTGGACTCTGTCCATTGTACGAGAGGGGTACAGACTTCATTTTCACAGCATGCCCCCTCCTACAATCATAAAGCAGTTCAATTCTCAAGTCCCTGTCACCAATCTCTTGGGTCAGGAGGTCACATCACTTCTTGCTCAAGGAGCAATAGAAGAGGTACCCATGCCCCAACAGGGTATGGGGTTCTACTCCCCCTTCATTCTCATACCAAAGAAAACAGGGGGACACAGGCCTATACTGGACCTCAGAGAATTAAACAAGTATCTGTTCCGGGAAAAATTCAAAATGATCTCCCTCAGAACACTCCTGCCATACCTTCAGTCAGGACTGGCTGTGTTCTCGATCTAAAGGATGCATATACGCATATTCTCATCCATGCAGATCACAGGAAATTCTTTTGATTCCTTTTCCAGGGAAGACAATTCCAATACAGAGTTCTTCCCTTCGGTCTGGCTTCTGCCCTAAGAATCTTCACAAAATGCATGGCAGTAATAGCAGCATTCCTGAGAACTCTAGGAATATTCGTCTTCCCCTACTTAGATGACTGGCTCATCCGAGCATCAACAGCTCCAGAAGCCAGCTTCGCTCTTTCTCGCATTATGCGAATCCTTTGGTATTTGGAACTGGTCATAAACCTCCCAAAATCTTAACTCACCCCTTCTCAATCTCTAGAATTCATAGGGGCACGTCTAGACACAAGGCAGTCAAGGGCTTTCCTGCCACAGCCACGTTGTCTTCGAATAGTACATCTGGCCTCCCAAGTAGCTATGAAGATCCTCCTGACTGCTCGGGAGATGCTTCAGCTTCTGGGGCATATGGCATCCACTGTCCATGTGGTTCCCTATGCTTTTCTTCATATGCAAGCAGCCCAGTGGACCCTCTCCTCTTAGTGGACACAGGCCTCGGGTCAGCTAACGGACAAAATCAGAAACTCCACATGTTTCATTTCGTCCCTGCAATGGTGGCAATCACTGGACAACCTTCTCATAGGCTCTCCTTTCCAGCAGCCTCTATACCAAATCACCCTAACAACAGATGCGTCCAAGTTGGGTTGGGGGGCTTACTTGCACGATCTTTCAACTCAGGGTCTCTGGACCCCATAGCAGGCTTGTCTTCACATAAACTCCTAAAACTCAGAGCCATTTTCCATGCTATCTGAGTTTTTCAGACCCATCTTAGTTACAAGACAGTTCTGGTCCAAACCAACAATCAAGAAGCCATGTTCTATGTGAACAAGCAGGGCGGAACAGGCTCTCTGTCGTTATGCAACGAAGCTTTGCGACTGTGGGCCCTCGCCAGAGAGCTTCAAATCCACCTTCTAGTGGTATATCTTCCGGGCATTCAAAATCTATGGGCAAACTATCTCAGTCGAATACTGCTGCCACACGAATGATCTCTGCACTCAGACCAGCTTGCTCGAGTGTTTTGAATCTGGGGAACACCAGATATAGACCTCTTTGCAAGTCCACAGAATGCCAAACTTCCCCGATTCTGTTCCAGAATTCCGGCTCAAAACTGTCAGGCAAGAGATGCTTTCCTACTCCACTGGGGACAGGACTTCCTCTATGCCTTCCCACCCATTCCCCTTATTCCCAAGACTTTATTTAAACTTCAGAAAGACAGAGGTCATATGAGACGTGGTATCCTCTGCTTCTGCGTCTCTCTCAAGCCACACCTCTGTAGTTGGGATGTGCTCCAGATCTTCTTTCCCAGGAGAACGTGACACTATTGCACCCGAATCCCCAGTCCCTTCACCTCAGGGCCTGGTTACTGAAAGCCTAGGATTCCTGGATATCATCCTATCTCAACAGGTAAAAGATATCCTTGTGGCTTCCAGGAAGCCTTCCACAAGGCAATCCTATGCCTTTAAGTGGAAGAGATTCTCTCTATGGTGTTCTCAAAGGGGACTTAACCCCCATACAGTATCTGTGGAATAGCTTCTGGAGTATCTCCTCCATTTACCAGATTCTGGTCTTAAAACCAATTCAGTAAGGGTCCATCTTAGTGCCATTGCTGCCTTTCGTGAACCTCTGGACAACCTATTTCCTCTCATTCACTTGTAGCGAGATTTATGACAGGTCTACTTTTAACAAAACCTCCCATTAAGCCACTGCCTGTGGCATGGGATCTGAATCTTGTTCTCGGGCAGCTCATGAAACCGCCCGTTGAGTCTTTAGCCACTTTAGCCACTACAGTTCTAAAGTTTCTTTCCTGGAGGGTCGTCTTCTTAGTTGCCCTCACTTCTGTAAGACTCAGCAGTGAGTTAGTCTTTAGTGGCGGATCTTCTTTATACAAGATTTCACCATGATAAGGTAGTTCTTAGGATTCATCCTCACTTTATGCCAAAGGTGGTTTCACCTTTTCATTTAAACCAAGCGGTTTACCTTTCTGTATTCTTCCCTAGGCCTCATGCCTCTAATGCAGAAAGGAATCTTCATACTTTAGATTGTAAAAGAGCCTTGGCTTTTTACCTTCAAAGAACTAAGCAACATAGAAAATCTTCTCAGCTTTTTGTTGCTTTTGATTCTAGTCATTTGGGACTTCCAGTTTCCAAAAGAACTCTCTCTAGGTGGATTGCAAATTGCATATCCTTTGCATATGAGAATAAGGGACTTTCTCTCGAAGGCCATGTCACAGCTCACAATGTGAGAGCAATGGCAGCCTCTACGGCTAATCTTCGTTCTGTGTCCATTGACGACATTTATTTATTTATTTACATTTTCTTATATACCACGCTATTTTCCATCAGTGTTGCCAGAGATCCATGGGAGGAAGCATGACCCAGCTCTCCTGGAGTTCGCAGCTTGCTGGGGTCATCCCCCTGGCATCTCTCAGCTGGGGAGTCCCCATATGTGAAGACTACATTCCTGCTTGTTCCTGGAGATAGTGTAGTTACTCACCTGTAACAGGTGATCTCTGGGAACAGCAAGAATTAAGTCTTCACAACCCACCCACCTCCCCTAGGAGTTGTCTCTATCTCTCTCTTTGTCTACTTCTCTCCTTTGGTCTCCGCTATAAACTCACTGAAGAGGGAGAGTTGGAAAGGTGGGAAGGCAGCACGCAGGTGCTGTGGGATGCTCCCAAAAGCTTTCCTATTGGACGCTAGGGAGCGTTCCTGTGCAGGCTCCGTCGGTACCGACAATACCCATATGTGAAGACTTAAATCCCGCTGTTCCCGGAGATCACCTGTTACAGGTGAGTAACTACGCTTTCTCTATTTGCAAATCAGACTCGATTGCAGTGGCTTTTGCATTGTCGAGGGCGTCTACCTCTTCTTTTGGTTCTCAGGTCTCCTTAAAGTCCAAGCATAAGTCTAAGTCATCAGCATCGAAGCTTGATACCGATCCTCGAGGTAAATCCTTTCATCGTCATCGAGATCCACCGAAAGGTGCATCTGATGCCGATGCCAACAGGCCTGCCAAACAGCCCCGGTGGGAGGACCAGTCCTCCAAAGCACTAGAGGAGCTCCAGGATGCTCCAGAGGCCTTGACCTCCGGAGAGCTACTGGTTCTATGTTCTGGGACAATGACTAAGAGCTCCTTGTGGGATTCCACCCAGGCATCAGTCCCTTCCCTCGACCAGCGCATCCTGGCTATCAAGAGGAGTTTGACAGCTCTCCTGGCAGCCTCAGTACCAACAGTATTGAGAACTCCAGCACCGATACCGGACCTCGAACCTGCATCGAGGGACCCTCCAATGCCTCCTTTGGAACAGACAGGCATCATTGGAATTGAACAGGTTCCCGCTGCCGCTGCCACACCGACCAATCATTATCGGCATCGGGTCTCAACAAAACTGTCGATACTTTGACTTTCTGTCAGAATCAGTATTTACCTTCTCCCATTCCGATGATGCATTGGAGGATTCCAGAGTAACCCGGGATCTTCCTTCCGATCTGTCCCCTCATAAGCAGCTTCAGTCCCCGCCAGAGGATATGTCTTTCAAGACTTCATTCAAGACATGGCAGCAAGCCTGCAGATTACCGTGGCACCAGAGACGGAGCTGAGAGCAGAGGAGTTGCAAATCCTCCATACCTCTCTGTGCCCAAAGAGGCAGCCACATACCGGTGCATCGTATCCTGCAGGATCTAATGCTATGTATGTGGGAGGCCCCGCTAACAGTTCCACCTATCAGCAGATGACTCTATACCATGTACCGAGTTCCTTATTCCACCGAGTTCCTTATTCTCTGTAATTTTCTTAAGGTCATGATCCCAGTGCTTTTCGGCAAGGACTCCAGAACTCTCAACGTCTTTGTCTGTTGGTGTTTTCAGGCATGCATGCTCACTTCTAGGATCACTTCCTACATGCTCTATATGGGCAGGTATCTCAAAGATATCGCCAGGAATCTAGAGAGCCTTGCCCCTATCCTTCCTGATGACAAACGTGATGCATTCCAGGCTTTTATCAGTCAAAATCGGAATACATCCAAATTTCTTACTAGGGCATCTTTCGATGCCTTTGAGTCATCCAGCAGAACTTCTGTAGTTTGCATCAGTGTGTGCAGAATGGCCTGGCTACAGGCATTTGACCTTGAGTGAGTTCAGGCTAAATTAGCCAATTCTCCGTTTTGGAGAGAACCTGTTTGGCAAGGGTTTGAAAGAGAAGGCCGGAGAGATTGAGACAGATGATCTCACTCTCAAATGCCTTTCCAGAAAGACGTCAGACCCTTCTTGGAGAAAGACTTCTTTGGATTAGTCTTTCTCTCTTAAGAAGAAAAGATGATATCCTTCTTATCCACCTGCAGATGCTTACCAACCTCACTAGCAACAGCAAAGACAACAGGGCCCTCGCCAGCCCAAAAAGTCTAAGATGCCTAATCCACAACCAGCTGCACAGCCACAGGCAGAACCTGGTTTTTTACGCCTTCCTAGAGAGCATAGCTACTCTGCCTCTGCAGTGTCCCCCACCCCTACACATGAAGTGATTTACAAGAAGGGAGGAGTGGCTCAGTGGTTGAGACAGGTTACCTCAGGCTGGAAGGCCTGGGGTTCAATTCCCGCATGGGGTTCAATTCCCGCATGGGGACAAGCAACCTCGGGCCGGAGGGACTGGGGTCTCTAGTCCCATGGCCACTCCTTGTGGCCTTGGGCAAGCCACTTAACCCTCCATTGCCTCAGGTACACTTAGATTGTGAACCCTTCGGGGACAAGGGAATAAAAAAAAAAGTACCTGTTAGTATACATGTAAACCGCACTGATTCTAAAGAGCGCGGTATAAAAAAGAAATAAATAAAAGAATCAATATATGCCAAGACTGTACATCCCTAGAGCTGAAGGAGAGCTAGGATTCCTAGAGATTGATTACACATACCAGAGCTACTATCATAGGCCACCAGGCCTACTTAACTGCATCTTCGGATCCAAATAAGCAAAAAGTGCTGAAATATGAGAGTAAACGTCCAGAATCTGTCTCCATCATCAAACTTGGACAAGTGTTCTGATGACTAGAAGGAATGAGGGAAAATCCCACAAACATGCACAGGGAAGGTACTAACATTATTTGCAAAACGAGAAAAAACTCTTCAAGGAGTTAGATCAACAAACAAGGAAAGACAAGTGGCAGATGCACAAATATAGTAAGGAAATAGAGTGCTACTGCAAGAACCCTTTGTCGACCAAGAACAGACACATGAATGGTTAAGGAAGGGGGGGGGGGGGGATGAACTGAAACCGAAGGATGAGAGGTTGATAGTTGCAGCCCAGAATAGCTGTTTACGGATGAGATGGTTTACACCGAGCATTGAAAAACTATGTTGATTCTGTCAGAAAGACCTGGAAATGGTGCCTTACCTCATTGCTAGCTGTGAGGTTCTGGTAGCAGAAAATTTCTATACAGAAAGACATTATAAAATAGCATACCTCATCCATTGGAAACTCTGTAACACTACAAAATCATTGTGCCCGAAAAGTACTGGGATCATGACCTGAAGAGATTACAGAGAATAAGGAGGTTATGATCACCTGGGATACTCCCATTCTGACCGATAAGCTGAATGCGAGGAAGCCGGATAAAGTGGTTAAGGAGAAAAACACCAGAACGGCACTGATAATAGAGGTGTCAGTTCCAAGCAACTACTCTGTGAGGCAAAGATCCTGAAATACCAGGAAATTCAGTCAGAGACTGAAAATGTGGCTAAAAGACACAGAAATATTTCCCATCGTGTTAGGTGCCACCAGCTTGACAAAGAAGAATTTCCAAGCACATCTTAACAAACTACCCATACTTGTTACATCTTACAAACTCCAACAGGAGGCTCTCTTTGGCATGATGCAAGTATTATGCTGAGCCTTAGCAGTAAATTTGAGAGACTGAGATCATACTCCTCATGCCCTGGCTTAGATGCGAGATTCACGCCTGTCGTGGTATGAGCAAAACTAACCCATTTCAAGAAACTGTCCTCAGGCAGACTCTGTTCCTATGCCCACAGGTGGCACCTTATCACAACAGAACAGTGGACTCTCAACATTGTCCAAAGGGGCTATCTGCTTCCTTTCGAAGGCTTGCCCCCACCACCTCCACTAGTGATTATCCCTCAAACACCTTGCAGACAAATCTATCAGTCGAGGTGTCCACCCTGTTGGCTTAGGGGGCTGTCGAAAGAGTTCCACCCACCCAAGAGGGCAGAAGCTTCTACTGTCCTTACTTTCTTATCCCCAAGAAGACAGGAGGGTTCAGGCCCATTCTACAGTAGATCTAAGGAACCTAAACAAATTCCTCGTTTGAGAAAAATTCAAAATGATTTCCTTGGGTACACCTCTACCATATCTTCAGAGGAACGACTGGGTATATTTTCTAGACCTCAGAGGCATGCACACATTCGATGATCTACCCTCAACACAGGCAGTATCTGAATTTTCAGTTCCAGAAAATCCACTACCAATATCGGGTGCTTCCCTTCGGGTTAGCCTCCATATCCTGAGTGTTCATGAAATGCATGGCGTTGGTTGCCACCTACCTTTGTACTTCTGCTACATAGATGACCGGCTAATCAGGGGAAAATCCACAGAAGAGCTAAAACTATCGCTTCATCGCACCATCACTGTTCTCCAAGGTATTGGATTCAAGCTAAAATTTCCAAAATGGCACCTAATCCCATCCCAGTGGCTCAAATTCTTCAGAGCACTTTTGGACACTTGTCAGGCCCATGCTCTCCTTCCACAGGAGCGCTCTGCCTGCCTCATCAAGCTCGCCAACAGCATAAGGAGTCGCACTTGGGTGGGGAGCACATCTAGACAGTCTCCCCCACTCGGGGGCAGTGGACACAGCGGGAATCTCAGTTGCAGAACAACCTCCTGGAGCTACGTGCTCTAACAAATGCCCTGCGGGTTTTTCAACCCCATCTTTCAGGAAACAGGTCTTAGTCCAAACGGACAACCAGGTGGCCATGTTCTATGTGAACAAACAGGGGAGAATGGGTTCTTATCCACTCTGCCAGGAAGCCCTTTGTCTCTGGTTCTTCTCCATTACACACCGCATCCATCTCAGGGCGGTGTATCTCCCAGGTGAACTCAATCTCCTTGAGGACAGATTCAGCAGTATCCTACATCTTCATGAGTGGACTTTAAATTGGAAAGCGGCATCTTGGATCTTCCACATGTGGGAGACACCCCTCCTCCCCCCCCCCCCCCCCCCAGAATAGATCTGTTCACCATCCAGGAGAATGTACAACTTCCACTGTTTTGCTTGAGGCTTCCCTCCCAGCAGTGCCAGGCATCGGATGCCTTCCTTCTCCACTTCTCCATTGGAGAAAGGGGCTACCTTATGCATTCCTACTCATTCCCTTAATACCCAAAACCCTGTTCAAATAAATTGCAGGCCGACAGAGGCTCCATGATCCTAATAGCCCCTTACTGGCTCCGCCAGCCATGGTTTCCTCTGCTGACTTGTCTGGCGCAGACTCCACCTCTCAGCCTGGAATATGCTCCCAACCTCCTCTCTCAGGATCATGGGACGCTTCTCCATCCCAATCCACAAGACCTCCTTCTCACGGTGTGGCTGATGAAAGCATAATATTTGCTGACCTCAACCTTCCACAACAGGTTAAAGACATCCTAGTTGCATCCCGCAAGCCATCTACCAGATGTTCTTATGCCTTCAAATGGTGAAGGTTCACTCTCTGGTGTACCCCGAAATATATTGACCCCTCTGCCTGCCTGGTGGAATTCCTTTTACAATATCTCCTCCACTTGTCCTCGGCAGGTCTCAAGACGAATTCAGAGTTCGTCTGAGTGCCATCTCAGCCTATCATGGGCTGGTAGACGGGCATCCTATTAATTTGCACCCCTTGGTGCAATGATTTATGCGGGGTCTCCTGCTGTCCAAGCCACCAGTCAAACCATCTCCAGTGGCCTTGGACCTCAACATGGTCCTAGTGCAACATCTAATACCTCCTTTTGAGCCTTTATCCACCACTCCTTTAAAATTCTTGTCTTGGAAGGTAATCTTCCTCATTGTCTTCACATCAGCTCGCCGCATCAGCGAACTGCAGGCTTTAGTGTCAGATCCTCCATACATCCGGTTCCACCATGACAAGGTGGTTCTCCGTACCCATCCACACTTCATTCCGAAAGTAGTCTCATCCTTCTACCTCAACCAATCGGTGATAGTGCCGGTCTTCTTCCCCAGACCGCATGCCTCAAGGGCTGAAGCAGTGCTACACACTTTAGAGACTGTACATGCTCACTGGCTTTCTACTTGCACCAGAACCAAGAATCACAGGAAATCCTCTCAATTATTCATTTCCTTTGATTCAAGTGACAAATTGCGAGCCATGGCAACCTGAGTTGCCAACCTTCGTTCTGTCTCTATCGACGAAATCTGTCGTGCAGCTACCTGGTCCTCCATTCATACCTTTGCTGCACACTGATGCTTAGACAGGGACTCCCGTTGGGATGCTGTCTTTGGCCAGGCTGTCCTTCAGCACCTCTTTGGAAATTACCTGCAACTCCTATCCTCCGTCCTGGACTTCTGCTACCAGACCTCCCTGGCACTGATCTTGTCTAATGCAATAGAGGGAACACAAGGAGCAAGAGACGTGTGATGGTCCATTAATAAAGCATCCTGAGACCATCACACGTCTCTTGCTCCTTGTGTTCCCTCATTATCCCAGCAAGATCGTTTCTGCTCTTTCTTGTGTTGGACTAATGCAATAGAGTCTAGTGGGGCCTCTCTGTATTCATACCTTCTCTGCTCCATTCTTTAACCTCGAGGATACTACTGCTTTCAACTCCATTCTGATTCTTCAGAGCTAGTGAATTCCATAGTGAATCACAAAAAGAAAACTGGGTCATTGAACCTGCTGCCGCGGTAGCGGCAGAATGAAGTGCCCCGCAGCCCCCCCCCCCCCACCTCCCCGGAAGAGCCTGACATTTTTTTCACCATGCCGGCTCAGCTTTGCAGAGCCGTGAAGGGAGAGCATTTCCCTTTCTCACAGCTTTGTTAAAGTTGAGCCCGCTGGCGCTAATGGGAAACAGGTATTTCCCGCGAGACAACTTAGAACTGGAAATGGGCTGATTAGGAGGGGGAGCTAGGACTAGTAATGGGCTGATTAGGGGGGCCTAGGACAGGAAATGGGCTGATTAAGGGGCCTAGGGCAGGAAATGGACTTATTGGGGGGGGGGGGGATTAGGACTGCTAATGGGCTGATGGGGAGTTAGGACTGGAAATGAGCTAGGACTGGAAATGGGCTGATTGGGAGGGCTAGGACTAGAGTGGGCTGATGAGGGATAGGACTGGAAATGGGCTGTGACTGGAAATGGGCTAATGGGGGAGGGGAGAAGAGTGCTGCTGGCCCTGGAAGAAAACTAGGGGCTAGGGCTACAAGCGGTCTGATGTGGGGGGATGGGAGACTAGAAGGGAGTGGTAACTGAGAGGGTCTGCCAGGGGAAGGAGGGGGGCAGGAAGGGAGTTGACATGGGGGAAGGAGGGGGCTGGAAAGGAGCTGATATGGGGGGGAGAGGTTGGAATGGAGCTGACACCTGGGATGTACTGAAGGGGTTACTGGAAGGGAGCTGACATTTGGGGATGGGAGTGGTAGGTGGCTGGGTAATGGGGAGGATGCTGGAAGGGAGCTGACATGTGCAAATGGCACTGGAAGGGGGATGGACAGAAGTTAGGGTGACTGGAAGGGAGCTGACTGGGTGGAGTGGCACTGAGAGTTGACGTGAGCTGATACCTGGGATGGTATTTGGACTAGAAGGGGCTGGACAGTGGGGAAGAAGGGGGGTCTGGAAGGGAATGGACACCCAGTGGCAGCCGTTGGAATGCAAGGTGGTTAACATTGGCAGATGGACCATAGAAAACAGAAAGAGAGCTATGAGCAGAAGCCTTAGATCGGGACCAATATGATAAGAGAATAAAATGGTCAGACGACAAAGGTAGAAAAAATAATTATTTAATTTTAGTGATTGGACATTGTGCTATCTTTATATTTGACATAGTATGGGGGAACAGCATCTCTTATTTATCTGATGTTGTACTGCATGCGGAGTCTGGCTTCTTGGGGTTTCAGTTTAAATTTTGTCTATATATTTTTATTTTTACTTTAGATTGTGGTTACTTATTCTGTACTTGGTTGAGGGTCTGTGTTCTGAGTGTGACTGAGGTCAGGTGTTCTGTTAACATGGAGTTTCTACATAAAGATCTATACTGTACTGTAGTAATTTGACTTGTTCAGCTTTTCAAATAAGTGTATGGATGTTCCAGGGCCCACTGTAGTATTTACAGTGACGCTTTTTTTGGATGGGCTTCTTATGTGAGTTTTGGAAGTTTGTGCTGATATGGTGTGGTAGGTTTGCTCTTTGTTGTAGGGTGTTTTATTAGTTCACAATATGCCTGGTACTGGAGAATGCTTGTTAGTGAGATGATCAGAATCAGATTTTTTTTTAAGATATTGAGTTCTGTGGGTGAATGGCCTGGTTCTGCTCTGCACCCACTGTGGATGCAAAATATATGTTGAAAAAAGAAAAATTAAGAACCATAACGCAGTTTATAACAAAATGGAGTTATAATTTCGTTTTATAAACTGTGCTGTGGTTCTCACTCTCTTAGTTTCTTGGTGTGCAAACATCTTGCATTTTCTCCATATAATCTAATTGGCTTTTTGGTTTGGTTCAGTCCCTGATTGGAGTTCTGAAAAAGCCCCTCCCCCGTCTATGGGGGTGGGGCGCCATTTGTTCCTTCACCTCAGGCAGCAGATTGCCTTGAGCTGCCCAGTATGCCCATTTAGAGCTCATAACAAACGCACCATATCATAACAGCACTACCAGGACTCACAAAGTACCAAACCCTACCTATCAAAAGGCAATACTGCAAATATTAAACCAATACATCTCAGAATACCAATACATCTCCTACTGGAGAAAGAGAACAAGTGGCACTGTCAAATAGAAACTACATGAACAGAATATCTCAGCTCGGTTACACATGCAGAACATAGACCGTCACCAAATAAAAAAACAAGGGATCACAATTTAGAAATAGAAATACAATAATTAAACTGGGAACTCCAAAAACCAAACTTGGAATGTACAACAACACTTGGAGAAATAAAACCATAAACTGTTAATTGCTTGTTATACCCCAACTAACCTCCAAGTTGTATATCCCTGTTCTATATAAAGCTCGTTGTTGTAACTGTTCCATGTAAACCACTTTGAATGTATGATAAGGTGGTTTAGAAGACCTGTTAAAGAAATAAATTAAATAAATGTCCTCTTGTACTAAACAAAAACGCAAAAGTGTTAGTGATGCACATTTCCCAGTGTGCATTTTATTTTTCAGTTGCAATTGCTCCAGTCACTTTCTTCTGGTTTCTTCGGGTCTTCTGCTATCTCTCCATTGCTTGCTGTCCATTTGTCTTTTCTGCTCTCTTCTAGTTTTTTTTTCCCATTCTCTCTACATCTGATTTAACATACTTTTCCCCTTTTGCTCTTTCCTCCATTTCTTTCTTTCTACCTTTTTCATCCACTCAAATTTTGCCCATGTTATCCTCAATCCCTACTTATTCTCCCAGTACCCGGCCAATAGTAGATTTTCTTCCCTCTCACGCAAAATATCTTTTCCCCGCTCCATCCTCACTCCCCCAGCTCCATCCCCTTCTAGCCCTCCCCCAACATCAGCTCCCTTCTAGTTCCAGCCTGATCCAGCATCTATTCCCTTCTAGTCCCATTTTCCCATCCTCCCACATCAGCCCATTTCCAGTCCTAGCCCCCCCATCAGCCCATTTCCAGTCCTAGCTCCCCCCCCCCATTTTTATTTATTTATTTAACAGTATTTATATACCACCTTTTCCTTAAATCAAGGTGGTTTACATTGAGCAATACAATTTCCATTCAACTCTGTAACTTATACATTGTAACAGTACTCTGGGAAGGGATATACATGGGCAAATACAAATAAACAGTCTTAACAGATTGATTCTTAATCAATTTGTTCACATGGGGGAGTCACTATGATTGACTATGGTCTAAAAAGTGGTATAAACGTTTATAAATAAATCTGAGTCTCCACCTGTCAGAATCCTTGCTTTTCCACATCCCATGTCCCTAGTACCCGCATTCCTACCACCTACTCCCCCAGCACCTACCCATATACTTCCTTCATTAACCTTGTCTTTCCTTCTTAACCCAGCATGCAGCCTTGATTTATTTACAGGTGTGAATTATTTACAGTTTGGGGGTGAATCCTTTATGCTTAAGTGGTATTGTTCATTCATTTTCTGGTGTCTGAGTGGAGGGAGTGTTTGTATCAGCCATTTCCATTCCTATCCCAGCCCCTGATCAGCCCATTTCCAGTCCAAGCCCCCCATCAGCCATCAGGGGAGATGGGAGTTGGTCTAGGGTGGTGGTGTGGAATATTTTGTTGATAAGAGTGGGAGTTGGGTGGGGAGTGTCTGGGTGTTGTGGAGGGAGATTGGATTCCTTGTGTTTGAGAGAGGGGGTTATGTGGTGGATGGGAGGGGGTGGTGATTGGCGAGGGGGACAGAAGGGGGGATCCGGAGTCTTTGTCCTGTGATGGTTGGCAGGTGGGGGGGGGGGGGTTATGAGGTCTGATTGGACTGTTGTGTTGAATGTTCAGTCTTTGTTGCCGAAGCTGCATTTGGTGCAGGATTTGTTAGAGGATGAGAGATTGGATAGTTTTTTTTTGACTGAGACCTGGCTGGTGAAGGGAAGGAACTTGGTGGAGGGGCTGTTGGAGCAGTCTGGATATCTGGGGGTGCAAATTGGTAGGTGGGATCGGAGGGGAATGGGATGATGGCTTTGATTCGAAGGACGTTAATGGTTCAGCAGGAAGACCTGGATCTTCCAGAGGGGGTAGAGGGAGTGTTTCTTAAGGTGGGTAGGGTTGGTCAGGGGGAATTCTGTTGGTATATTGTCTCCCTGATGTGATGTGACAGATGTGAGGGGAGTCCGTCGAAGGAATTTTGGCTAAGACTTTGGGTAAGAGGGAGCTGTTGGTGGTGGGTGATTTTAATGCTCATGTGGATGTGAGTGGTGACGTTAAGGCTTCTTTGTTGTCATCCTTGACTGTTGGTAATTTGCAGGTGGTGGAGGGCCCTATGCATCAAGGAAGGCATACGTTGGATTTGGTGTTTGGGATTCACATGTTGGTGGGGGATGGGATATGGGGTCTCGCTGTTTAGCCAATTATGTGGTCCAAACATTACTTGGTCTATTTTCAGTGGAGGAGGGAGGTGGACAGGAGGAAAGATGTGGGGTGGGGTTGGAGGGGGTGTGGAATGGTTGGGGACAGTTGCTTTGGACTCTTGGGTGGGCAGCATGGAAGATCCGATGGATGTTCAGCTTAAAGAGTGGTATTGGTCAATGGTGGAGGCTTTGGATGTGGTGGTGCCAGTTCAATGAGTGTTTAGGCATGCAGGGAATCAGTAGCCATAGTTTGACAAAGCTGTGGGAGAAGAAAAGGAGTTAACAGCGATTTGAACGTCAATGGCAACAAATTCATCTGGTGGAGGATTGGAGGAGGTGGCAACAGGCGGCCACTGTGTATTGACAATATGTGTTCGGGCTACAAAGAAGGAATTTTTCTTGGTGCAAATCACGCATGCTGGCTAGGGTGATTTTGCAAGTGGTGACCTCTCTAGTGGGGGGCCCAAGAACCGCTATAGAGAGGGCAGGGAGGGCAGTGGTAGATCTGGATGTGTTGGTGAGGCATTTTTTGGTAGCTAAAATGGGGAATAGGTCTGTCTGCTGTACTGTTGGGGAGGGAGCGGATGGGGGAGGGCCTAGCCTGGAAAGGTTTGTTCCTGTTTACTAATGCACAACTTGGGCAGCTTTTGTGAGATGTGCAGAAGACGTTTTCAGGGCTGGATCCTGCACCCATTGGACGGTTTAAGGTGACATCTCAGCCTAAAATGGATTGGCTGCAGGATTTGGTCAATGCTTCCTTAAAATCAGGGCTTGGTCCTGGGGCATTTGAAGGAGGTGGTGGTGATCCCAGTTCCAAAGAAATGGGGGGAGAGGATTTGAGGGACTGTCATTTTATAGGCCTATTTTGAATTTTCCAATGTTGGCAAAATTTCTGAAAAGAGGTAGTGGAGCAAGTGGGTGGTTATGTGGAAGATGTTTCTCTTAGATATGGTTCAGGTGGGTTTTCACCCTGGTAGTGGTGCAGAGACCCTGTTTTTGGCATTGTTGCATCAAGTGCTTCCTAGTTTCCCTCCTGACCCCTGACCCTTATCTTACTTTGTACTTTCCTTTTCCTATCTTCGCTCTTCTGCTATCTGACTGCCATCGGACCACAGCACACCACCTTGCTGAGCCCCGATCGGTGGCAAGGAGAAGAGCGGAGGGCTGCAACCCCTCACGCTTGTCAGACGGGTGCCTGGGTGAGAATGTTCACAGTCTTGGCAAAGGCATATATCAATATGATTTGCAAGGGATTGTGGGAAATGCAGTCCATTCACACCAGACACAGCCGCTCACAATAATTAGTTGTGCTTGAGTGTAAAGCCAATAAGATATTTATTTATGGGGTTATTTCTCCCAACACAGATATGCTTGGTAGCACATAAAACAGGATACTTGCTTTCAGTGTTAAACTTAGAAAAACAAAATCAGGAAAACAACAGCTGAACTTGTCAGGCAATCAAAACAAAAGAATAAAGACCTGGTTGGTAGCAAACGGGTCTTTTCTGTAGGCTCTAGCTAATATTTTCTTAGCAGTGCTTTAATCAACAAACAAAACCCACCAAGTAGGGAAAAACTGTTCTTTTCAGGTTAACTTCTTATATCTTCACACAGACTCAGAAGTGATTTCCTCAGAGCTCACAAGCAATTAGGTAAGGCTCAATTGCTAGCAGTTACCCAGCTGAAACCCCTTAGCTGGCTTGCTTTCTACTGCGTGGCTCAAATCCTACTCAGGAGCTTTTCTGAGTAGATTAAAGAACAAGTTTGTATTTCTTTGTGATGGTTGTTGTACTTTGTAACAGTAAATTACCAAAGGAGTTTAGACAGAGGGCAATCCATGTATTCACAGCCTGTATCTACCACCTCTCCCCCTTCTTCAACAATCATGGGTTCAAAATAATGGATTGGCACAGAGGAATTTCTCAATGGAGCACTTTCAGGAGAATACTTGTTTCCCTGCTGTCTTTCAAGGGTATAGCTAGGGCATAGATCAGTGTTCATACCTGAGCTTCCATTGCTGTTAGAGTTCCTCTCTAAATAGCCTGGCCAGTATGTAGTCCAGTTCTTATGTCCAGCCTTCCAATCCAGATCCCTGGACACTGGATCTCTCTTCACATACCTTCTGGCACGGGTCTTAGGGTCCCTTCCACGTGCAGCCTTCTCCCTCACAGGTACCGTCTGGAGATTTCTAGCTCTGCAGCACCATTCCTCTGGCTTTCCCCAGTCCAGTGGTGTAAGCTTGCCTTTGGAATGCCTTCCAGTATACGTACTGCTCTGGACTCCTTTAGACCTCCCAAAAGCTTTTCTCTTCTTTCTTCCAAAGGGTTTCTTGCCCTCTCTGTCCGTCCGCTCTGGCTTCTGCTGATGATCCTCCAGATGATGAAGCTGTCCAAGATGAGGATATCCAAGCTGAATTTGAGGATGTCCAAGATCAAGATGATTCTCTGTAGAATAAACTCTACCTTTATTCTGCTTAGATGAGTGCTCCACCCTAGCACAGCGCAGCTGTGCTGAATCAGGCCCTGCCCTTTGAGATGAGTGCTTGGGGATTACCTCATAGCCCTCCTGATTGAACACACATTTCCCCACTTCAGCTCCTCTAATGGCTGTTGGAAACCTGGTGCATTCTGGGACTGGTAGTCTTTTATGGAAAAATTCTGTTTTCTTATTTCTACCAGAACTGACAGGTTGCTTGTTTAGAGTCACTTCACCTTTTCTATAGCTCCTTCCTGAGCTATGATAAGCTTCCTTATCACACGCTCTACAACCGGCGGCCAGTCAGGGCCCAACCCAAGCAGGACACCATCTTTAAAGAAGAAGCGCCTCCCAGTGCGCCCACACCTGGCGGGCCCACGCCTGAGGGCCTCACCAGAGGGCCCTTTGGCATGGCCCTAAGGCGGGGTCCTAAGCTGCCACCATCAACCACCATCTCCATCTGCCTCCAGTCAGCATTCAAATGCTCAACACCACAGTGGACACTAATACAACATACCGAACATCAGAGTCGACGATCGCTGCTGACACCAAACATATGTACAATTCCAAACCTTTCCCATCTACACTATCTTAATATAGATCCACGACATATCTACGACTCAGGATACCAGTGAAGTCACAAAACCTATAATCCAAAGAAAAGCTGCATCTCGCATTACTCAAGAAAAGACCCAAACCTCATAACGACTGATATCGTGCAGTACCATCACCCCAACATCCTTCACAGGAACACTAGCCAACTATAATCAGACACCCAGGAAACCCATCTACACAACATACTGGCTCACAGTCGAGAGACCCCACCATACTGCCACCATACAGATTTGCAGCCTGAGACAGCACGAGACCAGACAAAACCGTGGATGTAATAGGAAGAACTTGTTTATTGGTAAATAACCAGCCAGGCCCGACACAGGCCATGTTTCGCAACACCTCTTTCTAGTTTAACCCACAATGCCTCCTCTCTCTCTTTCAAGATCTGTAATTCCAAAGCTTTAATAGTAGTTTTTACATATAGTGCCACTCCTCCTCCCCTTCTTCATACCCTGTCCTTTCTGAATAAAGTATAGCCAGGTATAGTTACATACTAATCATGGTTTTCTGTGAACCATGTTTCTGTAACTGCCACTAAATCCAAGTCAGCCACTCCCACCAAAGCTTCAACATCAGGGATCTTATTTCCCATGCTACGGGCATTTATACACACTGCTTTCCATATGTTACCCCTGTTACCCATTTCCATAAAGGTATTTAATGTATCACCTACCTGGGGGCTTTCTTCACTCATCCCCAATGAATCTAGTTTAAAGCCCTCTTTAGTAGATTAGCCAGTCTACTACCGAAGACGCGTTGACCTTTCTTGGACAGATGGATGCCATCTCTGCTTTGCAACCCTTGGAACAGCATCCCATGGTCTAGGAAACCAAAATGCTCTCGATGACACAATCCAAACAGCCATGCATTCATCTCCAGGATGGTTTAGGAGGTGTTAACAGCTTGTGTTTGGGACAAGAAAAGGGTAGGAGTGTAAATAGAGTGTGGGGATCGTTTCTAAAAGGTTTTTGGTGATTTTATCATTATTTTGAATATAATTTATTTTAAAATGTGATTTTTCTATATGGCTTAATGGGGTTGCCTTGACAACACCATGGTAGCAATTCAAACTGGCCAACTTCCATCACTACCTAGGGACGGAATCCCAGGCTTAGAGGGATGCGGAGATTTGATGCCCCATTGGTTTTCCCCTGGAGACACCACGGAAACCCCTTGGTTATGTTCTGGAATTAGGAGGTATTTCCTAGGATACTTGAGCATTTTTCAGGTAGAGACCACCAGGAAAGCAAAGTGACCAGACCTATGTTTAAGTGGTTGGGAGGCCAGGCCTCTTAAAAGCCTAAGTTAATGCTCTAATGGTAAAAATTAGAGCTGTTTGAGTGAGAGTGGTGTGTTTGAGGAGAGAATGTGTAATTAATGTGGCCCACGTGCTTTTGCCACTGGCTGAGAATGAAAGTGGTTTGAATGTATTTTAATTGATTCTGGAGCATCCCAAGTATTGTAAGGGTGGAATATAATTCCCACTAATAGAATATAATTCCCACTAAAGAGGCTTCAGGTGGGATAAGCCTGAAAAATTCCATAAACCCAGAAAGTCTGAGATTAATAAGTTCCATGTTCCAGCAAGACCTGTACAATTCCGAAATGTTAAGTGAGAGGCTAATTCACTTTACAGAGTCACGGCCATGAATACCTCTGCTGAATAAAACTCCAATGAGAGAGAGAATGAATGGTTGGCTGACACAGCACATGTGTAGAGTGTGAGAGATTATAACAGCAAAGCATGGTCTCTACAGCCAAGGAACCTACCATTCTTTTTGTTTCATCCCTAAGTAAGGAACAGTTTAGCAGAATGAACCTATGACCCAGGTTTTATTGAAATTGGTATATCAGACTTTCTCCAGGAACAAGCAGGAAGTTTGTCCTCCCATATGGGTGACGTGGGTGCCAATGGAGCCCTGTGGAAGCATCACCCCAGCTTTCAAAGAAAGCCTTTGGGAGATGCCACCACACATGCATGGTCCTCTTCCCGCCAAGTGTGCCATCTTACTCAGTCTCCTTTTTTCCATGGAGCCCAACAGACATCTGTCTTTTTTCCCCGGAAGAAGTTGATCGTTTGTGCATTAAACTATCTTTTTTTTTCTCCATTTTGCACTGGTCCGTATCTCACCTCCGAGCATGGTTGCCCTGCCATCTAGTCTTGGACCCATTTTCATTTTCTTTTCTAGTGCAGTTTCGCGCCTTTTTCTATCCGCTGGCCACATTGAGGGTCTTCGACCTCACATGGGTCCTTTTTGACCCAACGGCCAGTGGGTTCAAAAATTGTGATTGATGCATGAAAAACATGTCCCTCACCGATACACATGACCGCTGTCTCCAGTGTCTAGGTGCTATCCGTGACCCAGAGGTCTGCCTCTTGTGCAAAAAGATGTCCGTGAAGGCCATCCAGCATCATCAGCAAAAGCAAGACAATATCTTCCACAGGTCAGATTCTGCCCCAGTATCCCCAGTAGCCTCGTGTTCTAAGGCCCCGCATGGATCCTCGGAGTTGTGTAAAGCCTCCATGGTGCCCGATCAGGTCCGTGGACACTCTGACAAAGGTTCCCCAGAGCAGAAACGCAAGAAGAAGAAGAAATCCTCAAGAACTTCATCCTGGGACTCAGACACACAGGACAATTCCCATTCCAGGTCCCACAGTCCACGGAGAGTATCCGAGGAGTCTGAGCAGGAGCGGCCAGTGAAGGCTTCCAGAATAGATGCTGAGGCCTCCGGCAATGGGTCCAGACCCCTGAGGCCTGTCCCCTCGAGGACACCTTCTCCTCACATATGCCAGACCCGGTAACCCCAGTGTCTGCGTCGAAGCTGCAACTCCTGAGTGGGAAGTCAGGATGACGACGCTGGAACACAATGTCACTGCCTTCCTTGCCTTGCTGCATCTGTTGATGCCCAGCCCTGCCGGTGCTCACACTGAGACCATAGGTACCTCGATCTCAAGGACTCCCTGGACTGCTGAAACGATCCTCGAGAGCTCAGAGCCTCAAGCCAATCCTTGGTGTGGGTCTCGATCCCAGTCCTCGAGAGCGTGATCCTCCCTGGCGATCACTTGTGGCTCCAGCGAAGCAGCCACTGTGGATTATTGAGGCCCCAACCTGGGCCCAGCACCCCAGGCACCATCGGACCTCGAGTCCTTGATCAATTACTCCAACTGGGAGTCCAATGACGAGGCATCCTCAGAGACGCATAAACACCACGCTCTTCTGTCAGACCCATCTCCCTTGGTGACTTGGCGCCGGTCCCCGCTCGAGGACACATCGTTTCTTGAGTTTGTTCGAGACATGGCGAAAGCCTTGTCCCCCTCACCACAGAGTCGGAGGAGACCCTCGCACAGAGGAGCTTGAAATTCTCCAGTATGATGGTCCCTGTCCTTGCCATCCCCAGACGGCGACTCCTCCGAATGTGAGAGACATCGGCGTCGGTACCAATAGTTAGTCGATGGCTTGATACCATGTACTAGGTCCAGAAAGGTCCTGGCTTCAGGAAGGCGCAACTCCCACACACCTCTATAGTGGTAGAGTCGACCATGCGCTGGCAGAAGAGCCCGAAGACTCACTCCTCCATACCCCCAGGCAGAGAATCCCACGCCCTCGACACCCTTAGATGCAAATGCTACCAGGGCTTGATGCTGGGTCGCTGAATCCAAGCCTACCATCTGTATATCGGCATGTATCTTCGAGACCTGACAAAGGAACTCGCAGGTTTCTTAGCAGGTCTCAGGGAGGTTCACCTCCAGAGATTCCAAATCCTCACAAAATGCATTAAGGAGTCCTCGAAGTACATATCCTGGGCTGTCTACGATGGCTTTGAGTCAAATGTGAGAGTGGCCGCTGCAGGCATTGGCACTCAACACCAGGCCTAGCTCCAGGCATCAGACCTCAAGCAGTGGGTCCAAGAGAAACTCCTTGATGTCTTCTGCCTTGGGGAAAACCTCTTCAGCAAACCGATGGAGGAAAAGGCGGCGGAGATCGAGACAGAGTTCCTCATGAGGACTTTGCTGTCCAGGAAGACCTCCACCCTTTCTAAGAAGAAGCCATCAGAGAAGAGGCCCTCTTTTCAGAGAAAGGGCCAGCCTTATCGAGGCTAACCCCAATACCAGGCCCCCCAGACCCCATAAAAGGGTCACCAGGGCAAGGGAGCAAGCCAAGGCCCACACAAGCCTAAAGGCTCCAAGCCCCTAATCCTGGCTCCTGCCCAGGCGGGGTTGGGGTTTTGACTGCCTGAGCAAAGCCACTCCACCCCTGGGGGAGTAGTTGCCAACAGGGGGGCATTTGATTCATTTCGCCCATCAGTGGGCTTGCCATCACCACCAACTCCTGGGCACTCCAAGTAGTTAGAGAAGGCTACCTACTTTACTCGGACCAGACGCCTCCCCCTTTCTGTCCAGGAGAGCCCCCTCAGACTCCCCTACATCGGGCCCTGCTACTACAGGAACTAGCAGGCCTTCTCACAGACAGAGCCATGGAGCCAGTACCCCACCACTTCAGGGGCAGGGGGTTCTACTCCCTATACTTTCTGGTCCCAAAAAGAACAGGGGGCCTAAGGCCTATTCTGGACTTGTCAAACCTGAACAAATTCCTGGTGCGGGAGAAGTTCAAGATGCTCTCTCTTGAAATATTGTTGCCCTACTTCCAGCAGGGAGATTGGCTATGCTCCTTGGACCTAAAGGATGCTTACACCCACATCCTTATTTATCCCAGTCACAGGCAGTACTTAAGGTTCATGTTCAGTCTAGCCTCCGCGCCAAGAGTCTTCACCAAATGCCTGGCAGTGGTGGCTGCTTACCTCCATCGCCAAGGAGCCTTTGTCTTCCCATACTTAGATGATCAGCTTGTAAAAGGGGGACACGGCCATCGAGTCTGCAAGAGGCCACGGCCCGCACTGTCAATGCCCTTCAACATCTGAGGTTCGTAATAAACCACTCCAAGTCTCGCCTCACTCCAACGCAGGACTTATTCATAGGGGCTTGACTGGACACTCTTCAGGCCAGGGTCTTTCTTCCCTTGGACAGAGCAGGACTTTAGCCATTATTATTATTATTATTATTATTATTAAAGACTTATAAAGCACCGCAACTTACGAAGCGCTGTACAAACTTAGAAGAGAGACAGTCCCTACTCATCAGAGCTCACAATCTAATAAGACAGAAAACAAAATAAGTTACATAATACAAATAACAAAAATTTACAGGACAAAGTAAGCAAATGTTGATAGAGAAATCAAGATAGGGTAAGACAGGAACGGAAAGCAATAGTGAAGAGATGGGATTTTAGTCTGGACTTGAAAATGGCTAGGGAGGACGCCTGGCGCACAGAGATAGGAAGACTAGACCAAGCAAAGGGTGCTGCCAGTTGGAAGGAGCAAAGTCTGGAATTGGCAGTACGAGTAAAGGGCACAGATAAATGAAGACTATTAGAAGAGCGAAGCAACCATCAAGGTGCAGCGCATTCGTGCAGTGTCGGTGCGGTCCATTCTCCGTCTGCTGGGCCACATGGCGTTCACAGTCCATGTGATTCCCAATGCTCACCTTCACATGCGGGCAGCACAGTGGTGTCTCCGCTCCCAATGGACACAAGCCACAGGCAGGCTCTGGGACAAAGCCTTAGTGTGTCCCATCAGCTAGCGGAGTCACTCGACTGGTAGCAGACCACACAACACCTGCAGGAGGGCATGCCCTTCCAGCCCCAAATCCCCAGAGGGTCCTCACCACGGATGCCTCTCTACTGGGCTGGGGTGCCCATTGCGAGAAACTCTGCATGCAGGACAACTGGTCCCTAGTGGAGAGCCAGCAGCAGATCAATCTGCTACAGCTCAAGGCCATTTTTCTGGTGATCAAGGCCTTCAACCACCGCCTGCGGAATCAGTCTATGCTAGTCCAAATGGACAACTAGGTTACAATGTTCTACCTGAACAAGCAGGGGAGGGGGGGGGGGCATGGGATCTCACCTCCTCTGTCAGGAGGCAGTAGCCCTCTGCTCGTACATGATCGGTCAGGGAATGTTCCTCAGGGTGGTATACCTCCTGGGCCAGGACAATGCCCTAGCGGACAGACTGAGCAGGGTTCTTCAGCTGCACAAATGACAACTAGACCCCAGGGTGGCATAGCGGCTCGTCCAACTCTGGACACCTCAAGTCTGGACTTCTTCGCCAGCCCGACCAGTGCTCAGCTGCCCCACTTCTGTTGTCCCCAGCCACATCCATCCCAGGTAGCTGCGGATGCCTTCCTCATCTTTTGGTCGGAGGGCCTTCTGTATGCCTTCCCTTCCACGCCACTGATCACCCAATCCCTCTTCAAGATCCTGCGGGACAAGGCTTCCATAATCCTAGTGGCCCTGCGGTGGCCTGGCAGCCTTGATTTCCCCTGTTGCTCCGCCTCTTGACTGAGTTCCCAGTCCCTCTAGGGCAGGGGTCTCAAACTCCAGTCCTGGAGGGCCGCAAACCAGTCAGGTTTTCAGGGTATCCCTAATGAATATGCATGAGATATATATGCATTAGAAATAGCCTGCCATACTGACTGGTTTGTGGCCCTCCAGTGCTGGATTTGGGGACCCCCACCTTACACCTCTGTCATTTAAGATTGTGAGTGGGCAAGGTACAGATGTCCTCAACATCAAAAGAGTAGATAGAATGTGTCACATACCTCCTCGCTTCTCACCACCACCAAAATATTGTCTATTAGACAACCTTTTGGTGGTGGTGAGAAACGAGGAGGGATGTGACACATTCTATCTACCCTTTTGATGTCGAGGACATCTGTACCTTGCCCACTCACAATCATACATGACAGAGGTGTACGGCAGGGGTCCCCAAATCCAGCACTGGAGGGCCACAAACCAATCAGTATGGCAGGCTATTTCTAATGCATATATATCTCATGCATATTCATTAGGGATACCCTGAAAACCTGACTGGTTTGCGGCCCTCCAGGACTGGAGTTTGAGACCCCTGCTCTAGGGAATGCCCCGAGAGGTGATTTAAAGAGTGGATAAGTGTTTTAGTAGTGTGTTCAGAAAGGAAAGAGCAAATTTTGTTAATGTTATAGAGAATGTATAGAATTTTAATACCTAGCCTATGTCTATTACAGTAGAGTGATTTTTTTTTTTACTTTGTTGAATAGAGAAAGAAACAACAGAATTTTTCTGTTGGATATGTGAGGAGAAGGAGAGGGAAGAGTCGAAGATGAACCCAAGGTCATGGGCTGAGGAAACAGGAAGCAGAAGAGTGTTATCAACAGAGATAGAAAAATGAAGAAGGGGGGAAAAGATTTAGGGGGAAAAATAAAAAGTTCAGTTTTGGCCATGTTCAATTTCAAATGGTGGAGAGACATCCAGGCAGCAATGTCAGATAGGCAGGCAGATATATGGGCTTGGAGTTATGTAGAAATATCAGGTGTAGATAGATTTGAGAGTCATCAGCATAAAAATGATAATGCAAACCATGGGAGGAGATGACAGCACCTAGGGACTGGATGTAGAGAGAGAAGGAGAGGGCCTAGAACAGATCCTTGGGATACACAGCTGAGAGAGGGATAGCAGTAGAGGAGAAACCACCAGAACAGATACTGAAAGAGCGATGGAAGAGACAAGAAGAGAACCAAGTGAGGACATTGTATTGAGGAGAAAGTGGTGGTCGACAATGTCAAAAGCAGCAGAAAGGTCCAAAAGAATGATGACTGAGTAAAGGCCTTTGAATTTAGCCAGGAAAAAGTTGCTGGAGACTTTGGCAGGGGTAGTTTCAGTGGAATGTAAGGGACAAAAGCCAGACTGAAGTGGATCAAGGAGAGCTTGAGAGAAGAGACATTCAAGGCTACAGCGGAGAACTGCATGTTCAAGAATTTTGGAAATGAAGGGAAAAAGAGGGATGGAGCGATAATTAGAGGGACAAGTAGGGTCAAGTGAAGGTTTCTTGAGGAAAGGTATGACCAGAGCATGCTTAAAGGCAGCATGGAAAGTAGCAGTAGAGAATGATAGGTTGAGAATGTGTGTGATGGAAGGGGTAACAGAGGAGGAGATGGAATTAAGGAGATGGGAGGGGACAGGATCAGAGGAACAGGTAGTAAGTTTAGAGGAGGAAAGAAGATGAGAGGTTTCTTCTTTGGAGATCTCAGAAAAGGAAGAAAGTGTAACAGAGATTGAAGGAAAAGTTAGTATTGAAGAGGGGATGAAGCTGGTCTTAAGGGGAATTGGAATGTGATCTTGTGGTTTTATCATGGAAATAGTCGGCTAGGGTTCGAGCAGAAAGAGAAGGAGGGGTCGGAGGCAAAGGTGCCTTGAGGAGAAAATTGAGAGTAAAGAAGCGATGGCAGAGGTCAGAGGCAAGAGAGTTAGATGGAGATAGTAGTTTTGCTTGGTGAGAGCTATGGCAGGTTGGAAGGAAGCAAGCATGAATTTGAAGTGAAGAAAATCAGAAAGGGAGTGTGATTTATGCCAACTGCACTCACCTGAGCATGCACAGAAGCGAAGATAGCGGGTAGTTGAAGACAGCCAGGGCTGAGGTATAGCGCACCTCACAGGATGAAGGATAGGTGGAGCAAGAATATCCAGAGCAGAGGAGAGAGCAGTATTATAGGAAGCTAAAGCTTCATCAACTGAGTTTGAAGACAAAGAGGAGAAAGCTGCTGAGGCTGTAGTGGAGAGAGCCAATGGATCAATAGCATGAAGATTCCTAAAAGGTTAGGAGGAGACTGGGTGAGAATGAGATGGGAAATGAAGAAGAGTGAAGCTAAGCAGGTGATGATCAGACAAAAGAAATTAGAGGGTAAACAATTAAAGAAGACAAGATCAAGACAATGGCCGTGCTGATGAGTGGGGTCAGAAGGGCAAAGCTGGAGGTTAAAAGAGGAAGATTTTGGGAGCATAGGGGTCAGAAGGGTTATCAACATGAATATTAGTCACCAAGAATAAGGGAGAGGGATGATGAATCAAGGAAAGCCATAAGTCTAAGTCAGTGAGAAAGGTAGAGGTGGACTTGTCAGGTGGTTTATAGATAGCAGCTATCCGGAGAAGTAAGGGATTAAAAAGACGGATGGAATAGACTTTGAAGGAAGAAAAAGAGTGAGACTGGGGTAGAGGGAGGGGTTGAAATTGGCGGAAGGTGAAAGCTGAAATCCCACACCACCACCGTGGCCAGTGGCACGAAGAGTGTGCGAGAATCGGTAGCCACCATGAGAGGGCAGTGACCGAAGCAGTGTCATCAGGGAGGAGCCAGTTTTCAGTAAGAGAAGTTGAAAAGAGTTAGAAATTAAGAGATCATGAGTAAAGGGGTGTTTATTGGCTATGGAATGAGCATTCCATAGAGCACAAGAGAAAGGGGGGAGAGGAGAGGAATATGGATGAGATTAGAGTGGTTGAAAGAGGAGTGGGAGTGGGATTACTAAGTGAATTGAACCATTTCTGTTCCTTGAAAATACAACAATTAGTGGTATAAACAGAATTCAATATGAATTCACTTTTTTTCCCTACACATGTTTACTGCCTTTGGATTTGTATATTTTTAAAAACGCAGGACTGATCATTTAGTCACACATTTCAAATTGAAATCTTTTTGCTTTATTGACCAGTTTTTTTTGTACAGTCCAAATGTAAATGGCAAAACTTCTAAAACCTATATCAACCTTTATACAGTTAATGCAAAAAGCAATAATCCGATAAAGCTCTGAACCCACATGGCAGTGGCTCAAGCTCTGCAGGGGCATTTCAATTTAACAAACAGTTCATTTACATGCAGATTTGATAGTTAGACATTTCAATAAATCATTGCTGGTCTGATTATGAATTGCATCCTTTTAAGGAAGAGTCTCTTTTATTTGATGAATGAATCTTTGGTGTACAGATATTCTGTAAGATCCACCAATTTAATTTGCAAACCAAAACTGTTTGTACATAGCTCCTGGCCCATAAGGCCTACCCCCGGTCACATTCTAAATGGCCAACAACTGTTTAAGAAAAACGAATATACTTTTTGAGCAGCTATGACATAATTTTTAGACTAGAAGAGTGATGTGTTTTCATTTGGTGTAACTGGCATCTGATTTTTGCAGTACCCCATCTTAGCCAGTGCTGTAACGTTTTGACATGCTCGTTAATATTCAAGTGACTAAGCAGACAGACGTTCTGTTGCTGTGCTCAGAATATATGCGTGTACATAGCATTGCTAGTGTTTGCATTATGTAACTGCTATTCTTTTCTCATAAATCAGTTGCAGCAGATGGAGTTAGCACAGATTCAATACAGAGATGCTAATCTCACAGCTTTGGCTGCTATTGGGCCAAGAAGGAAGAGGCCACTGGATTCATCAAGCGTGCCATCCGGTTATGAGGTAAACAGACAAGTTGGTCAAGCACCACACTCTCCGATTGCTCTTTCTGCTCTTCTCGCACTCGCTGGTGTGCCTCTTTTCCATACCTTTCATTTATATCCTGCAATTTATGAGAAATATTTATCCAATGGTCTTTTTAAAAGCTGAAAGGTTATTATGTGTTAAACATATTATATGCGTACCGTAGATTTTGTGCATTTGCTATAAGAAGTGTAAAACACTCGACAGTCTAGGTAGAGCAGTTGGATTGGTGTTTTGGTCCCAGTTATTTCCTTCTCTACCAACTCAAATCAAAGCTGGGATTGAGATCCTCCACCATGAGCCTTTGTTCACACCTATTGAGATTTTTCTCTTATTTTAGATCTCCTCTTATCCCAGTCACTGCAGCAACACCTCTCTGCTTGGTCTCCTTTTGGCCCCATAATGGAAGGGAAGGGGAAGGGTTTAAATAAACTAAAAATAGCTTCTTGACAGCAATCCTGCTTGTATTTTGAGGCTCTGCTGGTTGGCACTTTCAGTAGCCTTCTGAATCTTTAGTATGGGCTAGAAAAGATAGTAAGCACCCTATTCGAAAGAACTTATCGTTCCCGCCACTATTCCCAACTTACAAAGTTAAACAACTTTATTTAACAGAAGTAATATTTTTCCTATTTAAGGTATGCAGCATTATGAAATGGCAATCTATATGTACCTGTGGAGGAATTTCAGTGCATTCCACTTTAGAGGTGAACATTTATTCACTAGCATAGATGATCTCTATTCAGGGACCTATTTATTGAGCTATACTAGGTGTTCAGTGCAGCTTTTATCTTTCGCTGATAGCGTGCACAATTGCCACATTAGCCACCTAGGGGGTCTTTTACTAAAGGACGCTAAAATATTGCACCTAATGTGCCAATAGCTGCAAAACCATGGTGCGTTAAGTGCAACACCACAGCGTTAACTGTCAGGGTGTGGACAGCATTTTATTGGCATTTAACGTGGAACCCTTTGCCCTAACATGGCATACAAATAACATGGGTGCCCTTAATGCCATCTTTTGAGGTGGCGTTAGGTGAACCTGCGCTAATTGCAAGGGTCACAGTGCATTGTGTTTACCCCACGCTAACCGCCGTGCTCACCATGCCCATTCTTCGCCCCTTATCCGCCCCCTTTCCACAAGAACGTGCAACTTACTATTAGCACAAAAATTGGCCCACACTAGCTGTGAACATGTCCCATTGTGTCTTCACTTTGCACTAGAACAGCTAGCGCCCTTTAGTAAAAGGCACCCCCTCTCCCACTGTAGAAATACCTATTAGGAAGCATAGTATAGGTATGAACTGCATCTTGCAGTTAACATGGAAGTTGTTGCTGTTTGACTGCTAATGCAGCAGACAGTGTGGTGCAATTCACACCTAAAGGTTACTGTATTAAGTGTTATTGGGTGTGCCGTTTACACAAGATATCGACCATTGCTCTGCGTTAACTGCACAGCTGCTTTCTCCAAGTACTGGGAATAGCTCCAACAATTAATGTAGAGGTTTTGCATCTAACTCCTTAACTTTGGCTGCTAATACACTTTGATAAAAGTCATGCCTAGTCAGCAGATGTTTTCATGCATCTAGTTTGTAAAGCCAAGAACACGTGTACTTTATAAAAACACTAGCACAAATGGCAGGCGTGCCTTAAGGTGTAATGAAGTGACTTCAGCCCCAGAGCTGCTGTAAATGACTGCACCTACCTTTTGCAAGTATGCACATAAATTACAGTATTCTATAATCAACACGCCCACTTGCATGCCCTGCACAAACTCCTCAATGTGCCTGCCCACTGTGAAAGTATGCACGATGCAAACAACATGCGTACTTTAGGCTAATCAGTATTTTGTAAGAGGACATTTGCATGCATAAGTAGCTAAAATACTGACATTTAGGTGTGTTGGTGCCTAAACATATGCTGCTTTTTATAAAAGTAGCCCATTAAGTGCAAAACCTTAGTACAGCTTAATAAATAAGACTTTGAATGTGCTATGCATTGTAAGCCACATTTAAATGAAGGAAAAATCTGTACTACATTTTAATTTCTAACCCTCTACTTCCGTTTTACATGCTTTTTTTGTATTTTGGGATTGTGCATTCTCTTTTGGATGAATGGTAAAGCGTGATGAATGAGGGCATTTTCAGTTAGTATACCTATAAGTGGATCAAATGGGCATGGGTTCAGAGTCAATCGAAAATCCATTCATTTTCAGCACCATTGTCATCTATGAAGCCAGGAAAACAGCACTTTTTGTTTGGCCAGTGTGAGGCTCACCAGGGCACAAACTAATGACCCTTGGGAATGGAGGCTAGATATTTACAGTTGACACCATAGGAGTCAACATAGAAGCCAGGGAATAGTTATCTCCTCATCAGGAGAGAGATGCCCTTGGAGGATTCAATTGGACCAACATTTTGGTCTGTAATGATAGGCATGGCCATGCTGGCCCACTAGGCATGGGCCGTACTAGGGGCATGTCTCTTCTGCTGCTGCCCAGAGAATAGGTCTTCGCTGTATTCTACCTTGAATGTGCAGCTCAAGTACAGAAGGGTTAGGCATTGGCTGAGTTAGAGAAAAGTCAGGCTCTGTGGTGCACAGCAGACAGATTCTGTAGTCTGAAGCTTGATAGAAAATAAACTGTAAGGAGCACAACAGAGACGGGCAGTGGCATAAATACCGCCCATGCAGCCGCCACAATACAGGGGCCCCACTCCGATTCAGCGGTTCCTAGCTTGTAATGGCTCCAGAAGAACACAGCAAACATCTTTGCATGGGAGCCTGAGCCCGAGATTTCAGCCAAACAGTCGGGTGATGATGTTCTGGGCTCAGGCTGCACATAAAGTACTATTCTAACAGAGAAGCAGCAGGAGACTATGCGGCAAAATCTTTATTGTATATAAAATGTGTGCCATGCTCTGACTTTAAAAAATAAAGTTTTCGGAGAGGGGTTGTTCTCTGCCTGCCGCCACCATCATCATGAGGGGCCATCAGCAAATTTTGCTTGGGGTCCCTTCATTTGAACTTACGCCACTGGAGACTAGGTTGAGGCCAAGGGGTAAACAGGACACACACCAATTAAATTGGGGTGTGTGAGAGTCACTTCACTTGTAAATAAGCCTGGCAGGTTCTGCTGCAGTATTCTCCAGGTATGGTGTGTGCAAGGTGTTGTACGTTAACAGTAAAATCCTTACACATAATGCAATATATAGAAACTCAGGCCATGTGGTCTTTTTCTGCCGTCATGTTTCTATCTAGTCTGTCCTTCCATATCATCCACTACAACAGTTCCCTTTTTTCCTTTAGAGATCCTCTGTGTTTGTCCCATGCTTTTTTGAATTCAGATACTCATCTCTACCACCTCCACTGGGAGACTATTCCACAGATTTACCACTTTTTCCGTAAAGAAATATTTCTGCATATTACTCTGGAGTCTATCCGCTTTCACACCCTCATCTTATGTCCCCTCATAGCAGAGCTTGCTTTCAATCAAAAGAGGTTCTCCTGTGCATTTATGCCACGGAGGTATTCAAATGTCTCAATCATATCACCTCTATACTGCCTTTCCTCTAAAGTATACATATTAAGATCCTTAAGTCTGTCCTCATATGCCTTATAACAAAGACCACTAACCATTTTAGTAGCCACCCTCTGTACAGACTGCAGTCTGTTTATATCCTTTTGAAGGTGCGGGCTCCAGAATTGCACATTGGTCCAAACAAGGTCACACCAAAGGCTTATACAGATGCACTATCACCTCCTTGTTTATGGATTTTTTTTTATAATTGCATAAATAAAAATGAAAAAAAATTGCATGCAAGTCTGCATTTGTTATCTCCAGGAACAAGCAGGAATAAGTCCTCACATATGGGTACGTCGGTACCGACGGAGCCTGCGCGGGAAAGCTCCCCAGCTTCCCAGAAGGAAGCTTTTGGGGCCTCCCACTGCACATGCGCGCTGCCTTCCCGCCTTCCTGACCAGCTCTCTTCAGTTTCTCTTTTTCCGCGGAGCCAGCAGGTCGTGTTCCTGTCACCGCTGAAGAAATTATTGTTTTAGTTTGTTTCTTTAGACCGCGTACCTGCCTTCCCCATACCGAAACCGGTACTGCCGGTCTCTCTTTTCTTTTCTTTAAAAAAAAAAAAAAAAAATCTTTATTCTGCACAACTTGGTGACTTTGGTTAGGCCTCAGGCCTACACAAATTCTCCTCATGGAGAAACCAGCCCCTGGTTTTAAGAAGTGTACCAAGTGTAGTGCTGTTATTTCTGTCACAGACACCCATGAATGGTGTCTTAAGTGTTTGGGACCTGACCACTCCATTCCGGACTGCCCATCCTGCTCCCAGATGTCTAAACGTGGGTTGCAGAACCGGGCCAACAAATTCCATGTGCTGTTTGCTTCAGATAATCCAGCATCACAGTCATCCAGGTCTTCCTCTCCGGATGGATCTCAGGTAACCAAACCTTCTTCGGGCAGGTCCTTAAAGAGCAAATCTCCTTCAAAGCATCGAGAGGCTCTCACTTTTGAGTCTGAGGATCCTGCCCCAGCCAAACAACCCTGGCGGGAAGCTCTGGCTTCCAAAGCACCATCTATGGGGTTACAGGTTGACATCGATGGCACAGCCTCGACTGATCACCTGTTAGACTGCTCTGGGGTACCGGCCCATACCGGTACCGACATCCAGGCAGCAGTGGCATCTATGAGCAATACTGTTCAGATCATGCAGCAGGCCATGCTGGCTTTTATTAATGCTGCGACGCCCTCGGTACCGCATTCAGCGGTACCGGGTCCGGTTCCGGTATCGTCTCCCATACCGGAACCGAGACCATCGACTTCCAAACGCAGATCGGTTCCGCATGTCGGATCCGGGTTTTCACCCGATACCGATCCCATACCCGGTACGCCCGATGTCGATACCGATCGGTATGCGTATCGTGCGTTGGAAGCAAATAGAGAATACTCTGATTCTTCTGAGGATTTTGACTCCTCTGAGGACTCTGATGAGCTGTCTCTAGTTCTTCATGAAGACCCCTCTTCCCCAAAGAGGAGAATGTCTCCACCAGAGGATTTGTCCTTTCAAGACTTCATTATTGAACTAGCTAAAGGACTTTCTATTACCACATCCTCTGAAAAAGAACCTAGGTCAAAGAAATTGGATATTTTAGGATACCCTAAGGTTCCTAAAGAGGCAGTCACCCTGCCTATCCATGAAATCCTTCAAGAACACTTGATGGACTTATGGGAGGCTCCTCTAACGTTGTCTCCTTATTCTCGTAGGTTGGACACCATGTACCGGGTCCCTCCTTCCCCTGGTTTTCAAAAGACTCAGTTGCCTCACCATTCCATTGTGGTGAAGTCTGCACTGAAAAAGATTAAGAGTACCAAAAGGCACTCTTCTACCCCTCCAGGGCGAGAATGTAAGACCCTAGACTCTTTTGGCAAGAAGATTTTCCAGGCTACTATGCTTATAGCCAGGATTAATTCTTAGTCTGTATATGGGCATGTTTCTCAGGGAACTTGCCCTAAAGATACGGCATTTTGCCTCCTTTATCCCTGAGGATAGAAAAGAGGAGTTCATTTCTCTGGTGAAACAGCTTCTAGATGTTTCTAAGTTCTCCAACAGAGCAGCTTTTGATTCCTTTGAGGGTGCCGGTAGAGCTTCGGGCATTGCTATTGCAGCCCGACGACTTGCTTGGCTCCAGGCCTCTGACCTAGAACCCTGGGTCCTGGATGGCTTACGGAATCTGCCCTGTACAGGTGAGAACTTGTTTGGTAAGGACTGGCAAATTAAAGCCACTCAAATGGACGCAGAAAATGCTACATTAGATAGACTTTCTAAGTCTACCTCTACTCCTGCCAAGAAAAAGTCTTTCAAGAGGCCTTACTACAAGAAAGCCAGATTTTCCACAAATACTGGCCAACAATCTTCTCAGCCTCGCTTTGCTGCTAAACGTCAGCAACCTAAACAGGCAAGGTCAAAGCCTGCAGCGTCTGCCACTCCTCAGCAGGCTCAACCCCCTCAGGGGTTTTGACTTGCCCCTAGAGAACTTAACATTTCTGGCTCTAGAACAACCAGAGCCCCTCACCATTCCCGGAAGGTTAGCTCACTTTGCTCCCAGATGGGAGCAAATTACATCAGAGCAATGGACCCTCTCTATCATCAGAGAGGGCTACAAACTTCATTTTTCCAACCTTCCTCCATATACCATGGTGAGGCACTTCAATTCTCCCCCATTTCTCCTGAACCTGTTGGATCAGGAAGTCTCTTCTCTCCTTGCCCAAGGGGCAATAGAAGAGGTTCCTCTTCTTCAACAAGGGACAGGATTCTACTCCCCTTATTTTCTCATAACAAAGAAGACAGGGGGATTCAGACCTATCCTAGATCTGAGAGAATTGAACAGATTTCTGTACAAGGAGAAATTCAAAATGCTTTCTCTAGGCATTCTCCTTCCATACCTTCAGAGTCAGGATTGGCTTTGTTCTCTAGATCTCAAGGATGCGTACACACATATACTCATCCACCCATCCCACAGAAAATATCTAAGATTTCTGTTTCAGGGAAAACATTTCCAGTACAGAGTACTTCCCTTCGGTCTAGCCTCTGCTCCAAGAGTGTTCACCAAATGCATGGCAGTTGTTGCCGCATTTCTAAGAGGTCTGGGAATTTTTGTATTCCCATATCTGGACGACTGGCTCATCCGAGCTCCATCTCAGTCAGAGGCCCAGATTTCCCTGGACCGCACAAGGCACCTTCTGCAGTATCTGGGACTGGTGGTAAACCTTCCCAAGTCTCAACTTACCCCTACTCAGTCTCTGGAATTCATAGGGGCCCAGTTGGACACCACCACTGCAAGGGCCTACCTACCTCAAGTCCGGGGCCAACGTCTGGTGTGCTTGGCCTCCCAAGCTCAGTCCGGCAGTCACTTGACAGCCAGAGAAATGCTGCGACTTCTGGGCCACATGGCCTCCACGGTACACGTGGTGCCCTACGCTCGTCTTCATATGAGAGCAGCTCAATGGACCTTGGCCACCCAGTGGACTCAAGCATCAGGAGCGCTCTCCGACCAAATACTCACCTCAAAGCGTCTGTTTTGGTCCCTCCAATGGTGGATGTCCACCAAGAATCTGTTGTTGAGGGCCCCCTTCCAACCTTTGTTGCCCCAAGCAACCCTCACAACAGATGCCTCCCAAACAGGGTGGGGAGCCCATCTACAATCCCTCTCCACTCAGGGTACTTGGTCTCCACAGGAGACAACCCTTCACATCAACCTCCTGGAACTGCGAGCAATCTTCTTTGCCCTCAAAGTCTTCCATACCCTCCTGGTCAACCTGACCGTCCTAGTTCAGACAGACAATCAGGTGGCCATGTTCTACGTAAACAAACAAGGAGGGACAGGCTCTCTGTCGCTTTGCAACGAAGCTCTCAGATTATGGGCCTTCGCCAGAGAGCATCAAATTCATCTTCTGGCAGTGTATCTTCCAGGGGTTCAAAACTCTTGGGCAGACAGACTCAGTCGAGTTCTGCTTCCACACGAATGGTCCCTACATATGGACCAGATAAGCAGAATCTTTCAGGAATGGGGAACCCCGGACATAGACCACTTTGCAAGTCCGTGGAATGCCAAACTTCCCCGGTTCTGTTCCAGGACTCCGTGTCAGAGAGCTCAGGCCAACGACGCCTTTCTCCTACATTGGGGTCAGGAATTCCTATATGCCTTTCCACCCATTCCTTTGATTCCCAAGACTCTGTTCAAACTCCAGAGGGATCACGGATCGATGATCCTCATAGCTCCACGCTGGCCACGCCAAGTGTGGTTCCCTCTACTTCTGCATCTCTCTCAGGGACCCTCCCTGGACCTGGGAGCTGCGCCAGACCTCCTCTCTCAGGAGGAAGGGACTTTGTGGCACCCAAACCCCAAGTCCCTACACCTCAGAGCTTGGTTACTGAAGGCCTAAGCCTTCATGACTTCAATCTTTCTCAACCAGTGAAAGATATCCTTCATGCCTCTAGGAAACCCTCCACGAGGCGTTCCTATGCTTTCAAATGGAAACGCTTTTCCATTTGGTGTGCTCAACAGGGTCTTGACCCTCTAGCACTTCCTTTGAATTCTCTACTAGACTATCTCCTGCATCTTTCTAATGCAGGCCTTAAGACAAATTCAGTAAGAGTCCATTTGAGTGCTATTGCAGCATCCTTAAAACCTATAAATGGACAACCTGTCTCCTCTCATCCGCTTGTTGCAAGGTTCATGAGAGGCCTGACTCTAACTAAGCCTCCCATCCGACCTCCTCCGGTAGCATGGGACTTGAACCTAGTTCTAGGTCAGCTTATGAAGCCACCTTTTGAACCGTTGGTTTCTACCTCCTTGAAATTTCTTTCCTGGAAGGTCCTTTTCCTTATTGCAGTCACTTCGGCTCGCCGCATCAGTGAACTACAGGCTTTAGTGGCTCATCCACCTTATACCAGGTTTCATCATGATAAGGTGGTCCTAAGGACGAATCCCCACTTTATCCCCAAAGTGGTCTCGCCTTTTCATCTTAATCAAGAGGTATATCTACCTGTCTTTTTTCCGGCTCCTCATGCATCCAGTGCAGAGCGGAACCTTCATACTTTAGATTGTAAAAGAGCTCTTGCCTTTTACCTCAACAGGACTCAGCCACATCGAAAGTCTTCCCAGCTTTTCGTGGCTTTTGATCCTTCTCATTTGGGACTTCCAGTCTCCAAACGTACACTTTCCAATTGGATTGCTCAGTGTATTTCCTTTGCTTACCAGAGCAAAAATATTTCTCTGGAAGGCCATGTCACAGCTCACAATGTGAGAGCCATGGCCACTTCTATGGCTCATCTTCACTCTGTCTCCATAGATCAGATCTGTCGAGCCGCCACATGGGCCTCGGTTCATACCTTCACAGCCCATTACTGCTTGGACAAGGACTCCCGCCGGGATGCCTTGTTTGGTCAGGCTGTCCTCAAACACCTGTTCCATACTTGAACAACTCCTGCCCACCTTCCCAGGCTGGATGCCTGAGATCCATACGAAGATGGCGAACCCTTGGAAGGGGATCTCCCAGGCATCTTAGCTAGGGAGTCCCCATATGTGAGGACTTATTCCTGCTTGTTCCTGGAGATAGCACAGTTACTTACCTGTAACAGGTGATCTCTGGGAACAGCAGGAATTAGTCCTCACAACCCACCCACCTCCCCTAGGAGTTGTATCTTCTATCTATCTTCCTTTCCTCTCTCTATTGTCTCAGCTATAAACTCGAACTGAAGAGAGCTGGTCAGGAAGGCGGGAAGGCAGTGCGCATGTGCAGTGGGAGGCCCCAAAAGCTTCCTTCTGGGAAGCTGGGGAGCTTTCCCGCGCAGGCTCCGTCGGTACCGACGTACCCATATGTGAGGACTAATTCCTGCTGTTCCCAGAGATCACCTGTTACAGGTAAGTAACTGTGCTTTCTTGCTAGTCTACACCCAATGATCCAAAAGCCAAAAATTTGAGTGCCACTAGAATCTGCACGTTTTCTCAATCTTCTTCCTCTTCTTCCTCTTTGTCGACTCTAAGGAGATAACATTCAGATCACACCACAAAACACAGGAGGAAGAGGGGGGACAGGCAAGTTCCATTTTTATATACTGTAGTGCGAGACCACTGCAAAAAAGGTATCGTTGGTTTATTGAGTAGTTATCACTCTGTCTCAAGCCTGTGGTTTTTGGGGATAAACTGTTAAAACAGGCGAGACAACCGTTTAAAATGTTTTGGACACCCATGCTATTTGATTTCTTTATTTTTATTTTCTTTTATTCATGTTTTAACCAACATTCACAAGTATCCACTTGTTCAGGGGGAAAAAAGGAAGTACCAGTTAAAACAGAAATATTAGGAAAAAAATACATGAGAGAAATAAAAGTTAAACTAGGTTTTTTCCCTACATTAGTAGTGTTTCTTCAGTATTGTAAACCGCCATGCTGGCTGTATGTAGACTGAATGGCAGTATATCAAATCTGTTCAAATTAAAAATAGAGAAAATAAGGCAATAGGCACACAGTTTTTCTTGAACATCATCTTCTTTCACCCTGTAATCAGTTCCTTTAAGCTCTGAGCAGAGGAGAGACAAGGGAAATAGTAGAGATTTTCTTAAAATCATAACTGTTTCGGAGCATAGAAAATATAATGGGTATCAAGGTAACTAACCAAACATTTATAAGGATATCGTAATTGGAATTTTGCTCCCAATGCTAAAGTCTCCTGTCTCATAGCTAAAAATAACAGCCTTCTCTCCTGTGTAACTCTTAATAAGTCAGCGAACATCATAAACAGCTAGCCAAGGAAGATCTCCATCTTGAAAAATAAATGTAATATCTGCGTTAAATCTTGTTCAAAAATAGATCTTGTTAGTTTTATCTTTAACTTCTGTAACTGAAGATTCTAGAAAAGCAGAAATAACAATATTCTCAGCCACATTAACGTTCTGCTGAATGCTTCCATGTAGAACGTACTGTATACCTTATTAAATGAAGGCAAAGCAGCCTCTGATATCGATAGTACTTCCAGTGGGGGTGTCTCAAGATGGTGGTAGTATATTGGGTGCTGCAAAGTTCTTTCTGCTAGAGAGATATCTAAACAGAAGGTACAGCCTTAGAGAGCCTCCCAAATCCATGGCCCTGTCTGTGGCATCTTTACATGGCCCTAAGGATAGCTTTTTGGTCCGCGGATCCATTGCTGGAGGTACCCCAGAGTTTACCTGGCAGGAGAGGGGAGAAATGAATTGGATGCCTCTGCGAAGCCATTGGGAGATGTTACTGTTTCATCTGGGGAGCCTCTCCATTCTGGCACAAAGGCTTCAATGGAGGACGTTTCAATTCCTGGCATGAAAGCAACTGGTGATGCCACTGGAGCTGGGGAGATGGGAGTCACGTCCCAGCAGAACCCAAAGCCTGTGGTTTTGATATCCTGGGAGGAAGGAAGCAACCTGTCAGTTCAGCCATTGAAAGAAGTAAGCGGCACTTAATTCTCAAAAGAACAATGGACCATAGCAGTGGGAGGTAATTTTAATGTTTCTTCTGCTGTTGTCCTGCTGGACCTTTAGTCCCCATGGATCTGAATACTATTAGGGACTTCTAGTTGGCTTGTAAAGTATTCTAGTCAGAGCAATTTAATGTATTGTCTCTTCAAATGACACAACTATTAAAGCAGAAGGAACTCGGTCCTCTATTTGGGATTGAGTTCAAAAGCTGGAAGATACAGAAGCAAACTTGATTCGGGATAATCTGGCAATGCAGAAGAAAATTGAAGCCTTAGAGAATAGATCTTGAGTAGAAACTTGAGATGTATTAATTTTCCCCATTCAATAACTGTGTTTCCTTATATGTCTAAGTGTTATCTACTTGAAGTATTGAAATTCCCTGAATCTCCATTCGCTAAATTACATTACTTTCTCAGTGGAGAAAGGTGAATAGTGGAGTACCCCAGGGATCTGTACTGGGTTGGTTGCTTTTTAACACATTCATAAATGACTTGGAAATAGGAATAACGAGCGAGGTGATCAAACTTGCAGATGATACAAAATTATTCAAAGTTACTCAAACACAAGAGGATTGTGAAAAATTGCAAGAGGACCTTGCTAAATTGGAAGATTGGATGTTCAAATGGCAGATGAAATTTAATGAGCACAGTACAAAGTTATGCACCTAGGAAAGAACAACCCAGACTATGGTTCCACGATGCAAGATTCCACATTAGGAAAAAGATTTAGGTGTCATTGTGGATAATATGTTGAAACCCTCTGCCCAGTGTGCAGCGGCAGCCAAAAAAACGAATGCTAGAAATCATAGGGAAAGGAATGGAGAATAAAGCCAAGGATATTATAACGCCTCTGTATCCACGTTATGACTCCACCTTGAATATTGTGTGCAATTCTGGTTGCCATATCTTCAAAATGATATCGCGGATTTAGTAAAGGTACAGAGAAGAGCCACCAAAATGGTAAATGGGATGGAAGGATATGCCTATGAGGAAAGGCTTAAAAGGTTAGGGCTTTTCAACTTGGAAAAGAGACTGCTGAGGGGACATTTGATAGAGATCTATAAATTAATGAATGGAATGCAACGGGTAAACATAAATCGGTTGTTTATGCCATCAAAAAAGTCGAAAGACGAGGGGAGGAAGTGACGTCACCGGGAACGATGGCAGTGTAAAGGCACCGCTCCAGGCAAACCCTGTCAAACAAGCTAAAAAAAAAAAGACCCTCGACCGGTGGAAAGTAAATAAAAACAAAGGGGAAAGTCCCACGAGCACTGGCAAGGTGACCAAGTTGATCGGAGCCGCGGGAAGTGACGGTGAAGTGTGCGGTCGTGGTGGCGGGCAGCAGGAGAGGAGAAGGAGAGAGCCGCGTGCTCGGCAGCGCAACTAACACCGGCAAGGCAGGCTGAAAGAGCTGGATGAGGCAGCGGACTACCCAGCGGGGCAGAGAGGAGTAGAGCTGCAGTGGAATGTGGTGCAGCAGTGAGCGTGGAGAACGGGAGTGCACAGAGTAAACAGTGAAGACAGACGGTAAGGGAACAGCAGGAAACATGGCATGTAGCAGCCGCGTGGCAGCAAAGATGGCTGAGTGAGCTGGCGCATGGTGTGGAGGGACCAGAGAACAAGGTAAAGATCGCAGCACAGACCGGAGAAGGTGAATGCGGGAGCCAGGAAGGGGCCATAAGGGAGCAGAAGTTGACCGGGAAAGAAAAATGCAATGAATAAACAGCCTATAAAGAACGACAGTGCAGGAAGGGGGGGGGGGGGGGAGAACCTTGAAGGAGAAACGCAGCAAAGAGGACAGTGAAATAAATGTGATGTGACAAAGGAGGAAGGAGAACAACTTCAATAGAGGTGAACAGTACCACAGTGAAAACAGGGAGGGAAAACGAAGATAAAAGTGAAGAAATTCAGGTGCCTGTAGGGATAAAAAAAAAAAAAGGGGGAAGCAAAGCAAAACAGGGGCCGAACGTGCATTGAAGAACAGCGAGTGAAGGAGGAGAGAGATCTAAGAAGCCTAGCATGGCTACGCGAAGGAAAACCATGGACTTAAGAGACTTTTCAAAGTGGGGGGGGGGAGGCGCCTGTGAACATAATGCTTTGGAGAATAAAAGTAAAAATGCGGAGCAAGTGGAGGCAGCAGAGGGGTCTACCAGTAGAAGTACTGGGGAGCAAGGAAAGGACACATTTAAAGATATTTCCCGAACGGAGCTAAAGGAGTGGTTTACTGAAATAAAGAAAGAGGTACAGGCTGTTAAAACGGAGCTCAGTGAACTTATTGGGAATTTGAAAAAAGATATAATGGAGCTGACACACACAACAGGGGATAATGAAGATAGGCTGCAAAGTTTAGAACAGCAGCACAAGGAGCACCAACAGGGTTTCTAGGAAATCCAACAATGGCAAAAGGAAATGCAATATAAATTGGAGGATTTGGAGAATAGGTTGAGCAGGAATAATTTGAGGATCAGAGGGGTGCTGGAGGAGAAGTAATTCCAAGACAGCGCGAAAGTGGCGGCTTCAATATGTTCAGAGATACTTAGAGGTGGAGAAGAGGTGGGCCCGGAGGAGATTGCCTTGGACAGAGCACATAGAGCACTGGGAGAGGCGAGAGTTAATAGACCCAGAGATATTATTTGCTTTACTGGATACAAAATGAAGGAAAGGGTGGTAACAAAAATAAGGAGCCTGGGAGCCCTGAATTGGCAGGGTTACCCAGTTTCGATATACGAGGACTTGTCCACTGGAACATTGCAAAGAAGGAGAGCAATGCAACCGGTTACACAGACATTGAGAAATGGAGATATTAAGTATAGGTGGTTGCACCCATTTGGGCTGTCCTTCACAGTAAAGGGGAAAACTTGAAGAGTGCAAATGGAAGAGGCGAAAGCGGCACTGCAAGAAGCGGGGATGCGGAATGAGAAAAATAAAACTGGAACGGAACTTGAAAGAGGAAAAGAGACGGAAACGCTACAAAGTGTGGCAGAACAGCTAGAAATGAAGAAGGGGCGGAGCAAAGACAGAGCTAAGAGATGATCGGATCCGGCAGTGGAGTGCCTGTGGATGGACATGGAGGGAGAGGAGGAGATGGTCACGATGAGATGCTAGTGACCAAATAAGGGCGTAAAGTTAAATGTAGAGCAATTGCAGTGTTTGCAAAATGTTTAATAGGAAAGGTGGATTGGTTTAAAGTGTTGGCATGTTATATTATGAATGTGCGGAGATCTGGGAGGGGGGAGGGAGAGAGACTGTAATAATGGTAATAGGGGAAAGGTGCAGAAGGGGTGGAGGAGCGGAGAAGGAGAGGGAGGTTGGGCAGGTGGGGGGAGCAGGGGACACACTACTCTAATCACTCCTGGATAAGGAGGGAGGAATTGAGGGTGGGGGCGGGGAGGGGGCAGGGGGAGAGAGGGGGGAGCAGAAGATGAAGGGGAGGAGTATGAGGGGTAAAAGAAGGGAGTTTGGGGGGGTGAAAGAAGATGGTGGCGGAGGGAGGGAGGTAAGTGGGTTTAGATGTGGAAGGAAAGCTAAGCAATTAGGAGTAACTACTATTAATGTAAAAGGATTACGGACGTGGCAAAAAAGACAGATGATGGAGCGTGAAGGCAGACACTTGAATGCAGATATATGTGTACAAGAAACTCATCTAAGAATGGGGCAGGATTACCTGTTGCAAACAAAAACATACCCTAGGGTGGTGTTGGCGGGGCAGAGGGCAAGTCCTCGACGGGTGGGGGGGGTAGGGATTTTGGTGTGGGAAGCATTTAGACATTATCTAGTAGAGCAGAGGAGAGGGAAAGGGAGTGTCTAGAAGAGGAGAGGAAGGGACAGGGGGGGGTGTGGTTCATATAGGCCCATTTCATTGATAAATTTGGATGCCAAAATATTTGCTAAGGTATTGGCTAATCGGATTCAAGGGATTCTGCCTAAGATCATACATAGGGATCAGACGGGGTTTGTGAAGGGGAGGCAAGGGTGTGATAATATAAGGAGGTTGAATAATATTTCATGGCACCTTCAGGGTAATGGAGAGCAGTCGGTGTTAGTCGCGGTGGACGTGGAGAAAGCATTTGACCGAGTTGAATGGCCCTATATGTTTCAAGTGCTGGAGGAAATGTGATTTGGGGACAAATACATAGCATGGATAAAAGCTTTGTATGAGCAACCGAGGGCGAGGATCTGAATAAATGGAGAATACTCTGAACAGTTCAAATTGGGGAGGGGGCCTAGGCAAGGGTGTCCTCTATCACCACTCTTGTTTGCGTTGGCTATTGAGCCCTTGGCTGAAGTTGTCAGGAGGGAAGTGGACATAAAAGGAGTAGTCGAGGGAGGGAGGAGAAAATAGCGCTGTTCGCTGATGATGTGATATTCTCCCTAACATAGCCCTTGACTACACTACCAGTACTGATGAGCATCATAAAGGGGTTCAGTAATGTAGCTGGATATAAAATTAATTCCAGTAAAAGAGAAGTTCTGGGGTACAATCTGGAAGGGGGGCTAGAGGAAAGATTGAAGGCGCATTTTAATTTGAAATGGGTAAGGCAGCAGTTTCGATACTTGGGGATACAATTGGGGAATCCGATAGAGAAGATTAAACAATGGCATTATCGGGGATTGATGGAATCCATAAGGAGCGATTTGGGGAGGTGGGGGGGGGGGGGCTGCGACTGTCATGGTTAGGCCGTATAGCGGCAGTGAAAATGAATGTTCTGCGAGACTGCTGTTTTTGTTTACCTCCTTGCCATGTAAGGTGACTAAGAAGGAGATAGGGAAGTTACAGAGCATGATTATGCAGTTTATATGGGAAGGGAAGCAGCCTAAGGTTGCAAGGGGGACTTCATATCAAATGAGGGAGGAAGGGGGTTGGGGGTGCCGTGTTTGTTAAAATACTTTGAAGCGGCACAATTGAGGGTGTTAGCATGGAGGGAGGGGGCAGAGGTCTTAAGTTGGGTACAAATTGAGGCAGGGTGTGAAGAGTTGAAGGAGAGGAGAATTTGGGATCCAGGTGGGAGGAGAGAGAATTAAGGACCGGATAATCCATTTAAGGAACTTATGTTTCAGGTGTGGAAAAATGGAAGGGTTTCTAAGGTGGGGGGTGGGGGAGTACTCACGGTACACATATATTAGTGCGGTGGGAGATAAGGGGTTGGGAGTGGATTCTAAGGTGCTCAAGGGGTGGAGCTGACAAGGGCTAGAGAGGTTAGGACAACTGCTGGAAAAGTGGGGGAGAATTAAAACATTTGAAGAATTACAGCAAGCATATAAGTTAGAAAAAAAGGATCAGTATGCATATGTCCAAATGTGGTATTTTTTGAACAATAGGGAGGTGAAAGCAGACCTGGAATGTTAGCCTACGAAATTTGAAAAGATGATGGGGAAACAGTGGACACAAAAAGGGGTCATTTCAAAAATTTATAAACTGCTTCTACAGAAGGGGAGAGAGCAGGAGAGGTGGCGGCAGAGGTGGGAGGAGGATATCCCGAGATCTTGGGATGATAGTCGGTGGGCAGACATATTTGTGAGAACATATAAGTTGGCTAGGGGAACTCCAATGCTGGAAAATAGCTTGAAGTTGAGGTTTAGGATGTATTGGACGCCAGTGCGGATACGGGCAATATTTCCAGATAGCCCGAGTGAGTGTTGGAAGAAGTGTGGGGCAAGGGAGGATCTAATACATATATGATATGACAGTGCCCGAAAGTGCAGGAGTATTGGGGGAAGGTGGGCAGACTATGGGAGGAGATTACGGATGTGCCGACAGAACTAACGCCAGCAATGGTTGTGCTCAATGAGGGGGGATAGAGGGTGAAGGAGATAGGGGAATGTTTCTGGGCTATGGTATTATAGCAGCCCGTCTGAGTCTTTTGAGATGGTGGAAGAATGTGGAGGTACCTCCGATGAAGGAGGTAGTGAACAAGTTGGAACAGCCGTGGGGGCCTCTGTATGATTGGAGAGCATCAAAGACATGCGGTTGGTAAACATAAAAAAGGTGTGGCAGTGGTACGAAAGCTGAAGGGGGTGGGGCAGGTATGGCAAAACGAGGGGGACGGAGGGGAAGGACTGAGGGGTAAAGAGGGGGTAAGGGTGAGTATACAGGGGAGAAGAGAGGGGAGGTAGGATGGGGGGAGGGGGGAAGAGGGGGGAGGGATGTAGTTAGGGAAAGTGGGGGGGATAAGAGGATAAGTGAGGTACAAGGGTAATAGAATGTGAACGATTCATGAATAATGAGTTATGGAGTAAGAGGCTAGTGGGGTTGAATTGTGCAAATGTATAAGAGTGATGAACATAAAGAAGTGTATATATGGAAGGGGGAGAAGCAGGGTGGGAGATAAAGGTTGAAGTTGGAGTTCGTGTTTAAAGTATGAAGGGGAGGAGGTGGTGGGAGATGGTGGGTGTATACTTCTGTAAAGTTGCAATTTTGGTTGGTAACGGTTTGTTACAGTTGTGATATTGGAATGTAAAAGTTGGAAAATAATAAAAGCTATAAATTTAAAAAAAAAAAGTTGAAAGACTAGAGGACACGCAATGAAGCTACAATGTAACCTATTTAAGACTAATAAGAGAAAATATTTTTTCACTCAATGCATAATCAAACTCGGGAATTCATTACTGAAGGATGTAGTAAAAGCTGTTAGTGTAGCTTGGTTTAAAAATGATTTGGACCAGTTCCTGGAGGAAAAGTCCATAAACCGTTAATAAAGAGAACCCAGGAAATCCACTGCTTGCCCCGGAACAAGCATTGTGGAATCTATGTGCCATTTAGGAATCTGCCAGGTACTTGTGACTGGATTGGCCACTGTTGGAAGCAGGATACTGCACTTGATGGGCCTTGGTCTGACCCAGTATGGCATTTATGTTCTTATTTTCTGTTCTTATGATTGGCCTCTTGGGCAGAGGGTTGTGGCTCCTGGTGGAACGGAGCCCGGTATACCCTTTGATACCATAAATTTAAGTTTTCCTCAAGCAGTCTGAAGATGCACAGTATATATCTTCTACTTCATTGGTTCAATTTGCACTTAACTCTTATAGATGCAGGATGATGAAAATGTTCCTTAAATTCAAGGGCTCTTTGTTTCTCTTTTAAAGTCGGGGTTTTTCCTGACTTGGCTCAGGAGACATAGACAAGAAAAAGCCGTTTCTGTTAATGAAACCTGGAGTTACCAGTTGGGAGAAGTTTTTATGTTACACTATCCCTGCAAATGTGCTGTACAAGTAGGAAGCTAAATACGTTTTCTTTAAACCTGTCCAGTTGTCTAGTTTTTTGGCTTTGAGGATTACAGTTTTCTGCCAGACTCTTGTACAGCAGGTTGAAGGTATGAGCTATGGTTTTTCACAACAGCGTTTTCTCATTATGAATTGTTTTTCCATTTTGTGTCCAGCAATTTTCCTATTAAGTCACCTTATTGAGGATTGACGAGTGGTGATGTTTGGTATTTGTCCTTTTTTTTTTTACTTTTCATTGATAAATTATACTTCTTTTTTCATGAGGTGTGTGTTTATGCTGTAATTATCTTTAAACATAAAAATAAAATTAAAAAAATACTTGTTATAAGAAATATTTCTTAGAAATGTCAATAGGCAGCATATTAGTAACTCTAGGAAAGTTCAGCACATGTAAATTGAAGCGCTTTATATGGCTCTCAGAATATTCCATTCTACAAGGTTTTGAAAGATTATTCATTATAAATGTGTGAACAGTCAATTTGGAATTAGGGATATCCTTCTCCAATGCACCCATTTTCTCTTAGACCTCTTTAGCCAAACTTTCCTGGTTAACAGTCGAATGGCCTACTGTTTGTAGCAAAGAATTAATATCCTACACTTTATCTGGAGGGGCAAAAGGGTAAGACTGGTTATGCCAAATTAATATTGGAATGTAGTAAGGGAGGAATAGGACTCCCAGACTTGCAAATACATAATCTAGGGACCCTGATGAGGTGACTCCATGAGGCATACATGGATCATGCAGAATTTTTACCAGCAGGGCTACTGGATGAATGGAGCTGTCTATTTGGGTTAATGAGTCTTACATCCCCAAGGTCAGAGTTTAGACAGATAAGGCATTGCTGGAGCCTTTGTATAAAACTTGGAAATGGTGGAATACTAAAGGAGAGTGAAATTGGGAAGTTTCTCCATTTCTGCAAATAATAGTCCCGAGATTCCTGCCTGGGCAAGGGTGCACAAGATTTAAAGAATGGACAACATTTAAGTGTAGGATAGCTCTTGGCTGAAAATGAAGGGAATTTCCCAATGTTCAAACAAGTGAAAACAAAATTTGAGGTGCCAAACACTTATATGTTGCAATATATGGAAAGGCACCATTATTGGAAGGCATTAGAACCCTGTCAGCCGGGTAAGGCAAAAATTAATGAAATAGATGAGGATTTTAGAAAATTGATTCCATTTCTGGAATAGACTTCCTACTTGGTACTGCCTAGCAAAGAGATTTGTTACATGGTCAGTATCTGCAGAGGCTGGCAAAATTTATTTATTTACATTCTCTTATATACCGCGCTATTCTGCATCAGTGCGGTTTACATTGAAGAAATTGAAATTAGATTGAACAGGGCATTATAACTTGGAGATAACTTATTTTACAGGGAACATGGACTATGGAGGGTTAAGTGTCTTGCCCAAGACCACAAGGAGCACCTGTGGGACTAGAAACCCCAGTCCTTCTGGCCCAAGGGTGCTGTCCTCTAGTGGGATTTGAACCCCTGACCTTCCGGCCTGAAGTACCTTGCCCCAACCACTAAGCCACTCCTCCACTCCAAAATGGTGGGTGGAGGATGCGGCAGAGGAGATAGAGGAGGAGCACATCAAAAAATATTTTGAGAACATATCAAAAGTGACAACAAATTCAAAGTATCAAGAGATTCAGTATAATATACTCCATAGAGCTTATCTCACAAAAGAGAGAGGGGCACAGCTAAAGATGTGGGAACATGGAAGGTGCAAGAAATGTAAAACTACACAGGAGAGATGTTCAGGCATGCATTCCTAGAATGTCCTAACTTGATTGAGTTTTGGGGAGAGGCACTTCAGAATTCAGGGACCATAGTAAACAAATCTATTTAATGGACATATGGACTGTTAATGTTAAGTGATGATAGACCCCTGAAAGAACAAAAGTAGACTATGGTGGAAACCAAGTTTGTACAGATAGGTATTCAGGGAGTGAAAAGAGTGATAATGCAATGCCAAAAGGGAGCGAACCCACCAGTGTTTGGTCAGTGGATAAATGTTGTGCATGAAACAGCTGCAGTGGGATTATATGCCTACTGAGCTTATGAAAAAACTCGGTTGGCACAGATATAAATGACTGTAGGCCCAATTTCAGCAAAAAAAAAAAAGCCAAAATCTTTTGATCAAGAGGAACACTAGGGGAGGGGAGTAAAGGGGAAGGAGAGGAGAGCAACGAGAAGAGAGGTTTTCTGGTAGGATCCTGAATGAATAGTCAGGGACGAGTGGGTGTTGGAAAAAGAAGGGAAAAAAGCCAAGGAGGACATTTCTTAGTTCTCCTACTTTCATTTTTGCTGCTTGCTTTTATAAAACAATAGAGAAATGACTAATCTTGTGTTGGAAATTGAAAACGTGGTCAGTATAAATGTCAATTTTCTCTTTGAAAGGGGTGTGGGAGAGTACACTTCTATTATGGAAACAATTTGTGCTCCATATGTAAAGTACAAAAATGGAAAATATAAAGATGTATTATAAGTGAACTGATTTATATGTTGGCTTTGGCAAAAAGAAATAGAGAGAAAAAAAAAAGAATGCTATGCTAACATCCTTCATCTTATCCTATCATGACTTTATGGGCATGCACGCCTGTGCAATATGCATGAGTTTGCAGACTATCCCTTTAGAGAAAGCTGAGCAACTCAATTCCCTAGTGAGCAACTAGAAGGAATCCGGAAAACAGACGGCCAAATAACTTATGCTATTTCAATAAGGCATCAAGGGCTTCCTTCATGAGTATTGGCATTCAGACACACTCATGGCTCCAGGCCTCAGACTTACAATATGATGTTCAGGACAAGCTCGCTGACATACTTTGCCATAAAGAGCATCTCTTTGTAGATCAGGTGCAGGAGGCTTCAGCCCTCATCAGGCAGCACAGCACAGTGTCATTTTCCAGGTCCACTTCTGACCCGGTCTCCTCAACATCTAGGAGGTACCACAGAGGGAGCATAGGAGAGCCTATTACTCTTATAAACGTGGTACGCTTCTGCTTCCTATTTCACCCACATGAAACAGGGTTCCCGCTGTCATCCTTGACGGCAGAGAGCCCAGAAGTCCCAGACTTCTCCACAGCCAAAACCCAGGATTTTGACTGTCTCCAAGAGGACATAGCCACAACAGCCTTCTAGTAGGGAGGGAGGCTAGTTTTTCGCAAACAGATGGCCCCTTTATAACCTCCATCAATTGGGTTCTCAAGATCATCCAGTTTGGGTACAGATTGCATCTATTCATCATCCCACCAAATTGCCCTCAAAGTTTCTTCTGTCAGCTTTCAGCACTAGGAGATACTAAAACAGAAGCTCTATTCTCTCCTACACGTGGACATCATATTGACAACCCTTCTGACCCTTATGCTTTAAAGCTCCTTTCCGTTACCTCCTCATGCAACCTTCAGCTTTGCTCTACTGCCCCCACTCACAAGCCTAGTCACTGCCTTGACCTTCTTTTCTTCTCTAATTGCTTACCTTCTAATTTCTGCACCTCAGTTTTTCAGTTATCTGACCATCACATGCTAAGCTTCACTCTTTATCACTCCTTACCTCAATCTCGTGCAGTCTCCTCCTCTTTAGAAAGCTTCATGCTATCGATCCATCAGCTCTCTCCACTATTGTCTCATCAACTCTCTTCTGTTATGTCTTCTGAGTCTGTTGATGAGGCTATCGTTTCCTATAACACTGCTCTCTCCTCTGCTCGGGATGCTCTTGTTCTGTCCATGCCACATCCTGTGAGAAGCACTGTACCTCAGTCCTGGCTGTCTTCGACAACCCATTATCTACGCTCCTGTGCTGCTCAGCTGAGTGCATTTGGCTCAAATCCTGCATTCCTGTTAACTTTCTTCACTTCAAATTCATGCTTGCTGCCTTCCAGTTATCTCTAGCACTCGACAAACAAATCTACTATGTCCATCTGACTAACTCTCTTGCCTCTGACCCTTGCCATCTTGATAACTCTCAGCTGTCTCCTCAAGGCACCTCCACACCGACCACTCCTTCCCTTTTTGCCCAAACCTGGCCGACTATTTGCATAACAAAGTCCACAAGATTACACTCTAATTCCCCACAAGATCAGTTTCATCCCCTCTTCTCCCTCTTCAATACCAACTCTTCCCCCTCAACCTTTGCTACCCTTTCTTCCTTCTCTAAGATCTCTGTAGAGGAAACCACTCTTCTTCTTTCCTTCTCTAAACTCATTAACTGCTCCTCTGATCCTATCCTCACCCATCTCTTTAACTCCATCTCCTCCACTGTTATCCCTTCCATCTCTCATATTTTCTCTCTATTTTCAATCACTCTTCACTGCAGCTGTCCCAGCAGCCTTCAAGCATGTTGTCATACCTCTCCTAAAAAAAAAACAACCCTTCACTTGACCCTACTTGTTCTTCTATTGACCCATCTCCCTTCTCTCCTTCATTTCCAAACTTCTTAAACGTGCGGTTCTCTGCCATTATCTTGACTTTCTTTCCTCTCAAGCCCTTCTGGATCCACTGCAATCTGGCTTTCGTCCTTTGCATTCTACTGAGACAGCTCTTGCCAAAGTCTCCAGTGACCTGTTCCTGGCTAAATCCAAGGGCCTTTACTCAATCCTCATTCTTCTTGATCTTTCTGCTGCTTTTGACACTGTTGACCACCACCACCACCTCGATGTCTTGTCTTCACTTGGTTTTAAAGGCTCTGTGCTGTTCTGTTTCTCCTCTTATCTCTCCTATCACTCTTTCAATGTTTGTTCTGGTGGATCCTTCTCTTCTGCTATCCCACTCTCAGTTGGTGTACCCCAAGGACCTGTTCTAGGCCCACTCTTCTTCTCTTTCTATACCCAGTTCCTTGGTGTGCTAATCTCCTACCTTGGTTTTCAATACTATTTTTATGCTGATGACTCTCATATCTCTCTCTCTACTCCTAAAATCTCTCCAGCACCTCAGGCCCGTATCTCCGCCTGCCTATCTGACATCACTGCCTGGATGTCATACCGCCATTTGAAACTGAACATGGTCAAACCCATGCTTCTTATTTTTCCCCCTAAACCCACCTCCCCCCTTTCTCAATCTGTGGAGATTACACACTTCCTCTGCCCACAACCTTGCGGTTGTCTTTGACTTCTCCCTCTCCTTCTCCACACACATCCAACTGATAGCTAAAACCTGCCATTTCTTTCTCTATAGCATCAGCAAAATTCACCCTTTCCTTTCTGAACATACTACTAAGACACTTATGCTGCTACTATTACTACTAAGCATTTGTATAGTGCTACAAGACGTATGCAGTGCTGCACAAACATGTAAGAGACAGTCCCTGCTCATCAGAGCTTACAATCTAGTCAAGACAGACAACACAGAAGGTGTAGACATGGATATATCTAGAGGGAATGGTAAAGAAACAAGATGATGAGGTGAGTTAAGATCCAAAAGCAGCAGCAAAGGTGAGTTTTCAGCCTGGATTTGAAAAGGGTCAGAGAAGGCGCCTGGCATACAGACACAGGTAGTTTGTTCCAGGCCTAAGGTGCAGCAAGGTGAAAGGAGGGAAGTCTGGAGTTAGCAATAGAAGAGAAAGGCACAGATAGACGCAATATGCCAGAAGAGCGGAGTTCCCGAGGGAGGGTGTAGGGAGAGATAAGAGAAGAAAGGTAATGAGGAACTGCATAGTGAATGCACTTATAGATCAGCAGGAGAAGTTTGAAATGGATAGGGAGCAAGTGAAGTGTCTTGAGAAGAGGCGTAATATGGGCATGACAAGGCTGGCAGAAGATTATCCACTCTTTAGTCACCTCCAATCTAGACTATTGTAACCTCTTCCTTGCTGGTCTCACTTTGAATCATCTCTCTTCCTTTCAATCTGTTCAAAACTCAGCTGCGAGGTTAATCTTCCACCAGCCCTGATATGCTCACCCTCTTCTCAAGTCAATTCATTGGCTCCCCTTCCATTTCCATATCTAGTTCAAACTTCTCCTTCTGACCTATAAATGCATTCATTCTTCTACTCCTCGTTACCTTTCCTCTCTCATCTCTCCCTATACCCCTCCTTGTGAACTCCGCTCTTCTGGTGGATTGCTTCTCTCTATGCCCTTTTCTTCCACTGCCAACTCCAAACTTTTATTCTTTCACCTTGCTGCTCCTTATACCTGGAACAAACTACCTGAGTCTATACGTCAGGTTTCATCTCTGCCTCTTTTCAAATCCATTCTAAAAACTCACCTCTTTGTGACTGCTTTTGGATCCTGATTCACTTAATCTCCTATATGTCTCTTTACCCTTCCCTTGTTGTATCCTTGTTCTCAGCTGTTGTGTTGTCTGTCTTGACTAGATTGTAAGCCCTGACAAACAGGGATTGTCTTTTTATATGTATCTGTACAGTGCTGCTTACGCCTTGTAGCGCTATATAAATGATCAATACTGTAGTAGTAATGCAGCTAAACCTGTTCCACCAAAGAAATATGGGAAGAGATTCTATTTCAGGTACTTCCTGGTCCCAACATGATGAGGGAATTCTGTCCAATTCCTAGACTTGAGGGATCTGAGCAAATATCTGGTTCAAGAAAAGTTCAGAATGATCTTCCTCCTTATTTCCCAGTCTTCAAAAAGAGGAAAGGCTAGTTTCTCTGGACTTGAAGGATGTGTACATTCACATTCAGATACATCCCACTCACAGGAAGTATCTCAGATTTGTCATAAGGAATCATCACTTCCAGTATTGCATACTACCCTTTGGCCTCATGTCAGCTCCTCATGTTTTTTAAAAAATGTCTTGTAGTAGTCGCATTGTATCTATGCAGCCTGGGCATGCATGTGTTTACTTATCTGGATGATTGAATGGTCAAGAGTATATTTCAGGAAGGGGCTCAAGGTTGTGTATCCTTAACCATCCAGGTGCTGGAGTTGCTAGGGTTCGTCATAAATTACCCCAGATCCAGTTTAAACTGTTAGAATTCATTAGAACTCTGCTAGACACAACTCAGGCGAAAGCCTCCCTTTTGCAAGAAAGACAGATTAGCCAGCATCGTAGAAGAACTTTGAGAGTCAGCAGACATCAGTACGGAACATGTTGAGAATGTTGGGTCACATGGCCTCTATAGTACACGCAGTGCCCTCAGCATGTCTCAAAATGAGACAAACACAATGGATCCTGAGCCCACAGTGGTCACAGGCCACTTACAGGCTCTGATAAGTCATATCAGTCATTGCTCCACTCTGGGACTGCCTGTTCTGATGGACTGTTTATTCTAACCTGACAAAAGGAATAGCTTTCCAAATTGCTCCCTACCAAAAAGTACTAATGATAAATGTATCCAGATTGGGTTGGGTAGCCCATGTAGATGGAATTCATATTTAGGGTTTATGGTCTTCCCAAGAGAAACGTCATCAGATCAATTTCTAAGGGCTTTCAGAGATCAGTTGACCAACGACATAATGATCCAAACAGACAACAAGGTAGCCATCATACTTTCCGTGATGGGAAACATCAGGCTATGGAACTATGCCATCTCTCACAGTATCACCGGGAGACCTATCTGGCTAGAGAGGATAAAATCCTGACAGACCGACTTCCTGTGCTCCAACCCCATGAGTGGACCCTAGACAGGGAAGTGGCTTATAGCATCTTTTGGCAGTAGGGTTTTCCCCTCGATAGATCTCTTTGCCTCCCTAGAATTGGCAGGCACCTCATTTCTGTTCCAGGATAGAAGCATATGGCAAACTAGCCTCTTTCTCTCCTGAATTGGTGGGGAAAGGGCTTCTCTGTGCATATCCTCCAGTACCTCTCATAGCGAAACCTCTCCTAAAATTCAAACAGAGAAATCATGATTCTCATTGGACCTTACTGGCCCAGATAGCCATGGTTTGCCTCTTCGGGCTGGAATTCTTAGTTGGAAATCCTATCAGGCTGGGCAGTTTGCCAATCCTAATCACACATGATTCCTAACAGGGGCTATACATTTCAAGCAAAGGTAAGAGTTTGTGGCTTTTTGAATTACTAGCTCTCTGCCTGGGAGCTCTTAAAAGGGTTTTGGTACATTTTTAAAACAGTTACATTCTTTTTGGTGCTTTACTTTAAAAGGAGAAATATTTTCTTTAGTGGGGTAGGTTTAAAACTCTGCTTTAGTATCTTTCTCAGCTCTTTGAAGCTACTGACACCTAATCAGGAGTTAGTGGGCCTGATTAGCCTGTGAAAGAACTGAGAGCAGCTTAAGATGGCAGGAAGATCAGCAAAGGAAGTGGGTGCAGATAGTACAGGCAACATCATCTGGCCCTCCCCTAAAATACATGGCCTGATTAAAGAAAACACAGGGAGTAAACTTAAACCCATATGTATGGGTGGTAATGGGAGTGTGGACCTGAACGGACAGCAGAAGGAAGCTGCAGGGGGGAAGCTCTCTCTTACAGCCGATATGCTACAACCCAGATTTCCCCCCAGGAATGAGAGACCTCTATTTAGAAGATGGGAGAGGCAGGGATTACGCACTATATATTAGCTATACTTGGGGGCTAGTATAAAATCCTTTTCAGAATTGAGAGAGACATATGGGATCCACCAGAGAGACTTCTATGCATACCTACAGGTATGACACTGGCTTATGGGGTCTGAAGGTAGCAGGTTAACTAATAAGCAGTTAACTGGATTTGAGAAAATTAGAAACTGGTACTCCCCGACACATCAAAAATCCTTATCAAAAATTTACCAACTGATACTTCAAGCACAAGAGATTGGGAAATTGCCCTTCCAAGAACGATGGGAGAAGGACATCGGGAAGGAGATCACACAAGAAACATGGAAGGAAATATACAAGGGGCTGACCATAGGGCAAGTGGCAGCTAGGCATGTAGAAAATGGATACAAAGTAGTGTATCATTGGTACCTTACCCCCTAATGATTACATAAGCAGATAAAGGGTTATTGGGACCAATGTTGGAGGGGCTGTCAGGCATTCGGGGACTATTGCCATATGTGGTAGCATTGTGATAAGGTAAAACGATTCTGGGCAGAGATACATGAGGAAGTGGAGAAAATGTTGGGAGCAAAGGTGGAATGGGGAAAAGAACAAGCACTGCTGGGGATATAGGGAGAGGGATGGGGAAGGGGAGGAAAGGGGAAATTGGTAAGAATGTGCGTGATTGCAGCTAGATGCGAAATAGCAGCAGGATGGAACAAAGCAACACCACTAACTATATCAAGTTAGCAGGTGTGATTGAGACTGATCTATGAATGCAAGCGTATTATGGCTATAAGGAGAGAACAGATTGCTGAGTTTGAAAAAGTATGGCAACCTTGGTTGAGAACATAAGAAAGAGAGCCCTACACTGTTCCCAGGCCCTAGATCTACTAAAGAGGCATTGGATGGGAACACTCTAAAAAGAGAAGTTCCCTGGGAGGGGCAATAGGGGGGGAAGGGTACACTTTGAGGGGGATTGGAAATTGGTATTAAGAACATAAGATGCCATACTGGGTCAGACCAAGGTCCATCAAGCCCAGTATCCCGTTTCCCAGTGGCCAATCTAGGTCATACATACCTAGCGGGTTCCACAATGCTTGTATTGGGTCAAGCATTGATATCCTGGGTCCCTTTTTAATAACGGCTTATGGACCTTTCCTCCAGGAACTTGTCCAAACCTTTTTTAAACCCAGCTGCACTAACAGCCTTTACTACATCCTCCGGTCAGGGCCGGCCCGTCCATTGAGCAAGAATGTTTTTTGCACAGGGCCCCACGTTTCAGGGGGCCCCACGCAAAAAACATTCTGCATCAGCCCAGGTAGATTAAAAAAAACAAACTGGCTGCTGCTGCTGCTGTGGCAGCGGCAGAATCAAGCATCCCGCGGGGCCCCTCCCCTGCCTGGCAGAGCCTTCCCTGAAGCATAAGTTCCCTCAGTGTCGGCTTTCAGAGCCGCGAAGGGAGAGCTTCTCTGACCTCTCGCGGCTCTGTTAAGCCCGTCGGGGCTGATGGGAAATCCCATGAGCCCCAGCGGGATTAACAGAGACACGAGAAAGGGAAGCTCTCCCTTCGCGGCTCTGAAAAGCCCGCGCTGAGGGAGCTGATGCTGCAGGGAAGGCTCTGCCGGGCAGGGGGGGCCCCACTGGACGCTTGATTCTGCCGCTGCCACAGCGGCAGCAGCAGCCAGTTTGTTTTTTTAAATCTACCTGGGCTGATGGGGGGGGGGGGGGTTAGGACTGGTATGGGGCTATGGTGGGGTGCTAAGACTGGAAGTGGGCCGATGGGGGTTTAGGACTAGTAATGGAAATGGGATGATGGGGGGTTAGGACTAGTAATGGGCTATGGGGGGCTAAGACTGGAAATGGGATGATGGGGGGTTAGGACTAGTAATGGGCTGTGGGGAGGGCTAGGAATGGAAATGGGCTGATGGGGTTAGGACTGGTAATGGGCTATGGAGGGGTTGCTAAGACTGGAAGTGGGCTGATGGGGGGGGTTAGGACTGGTAATGGGCTATGGGGGGGCTAATACTGGAAATGGGCTGATGGGGGGGTTAGGACTGGAAGTGGGCTGAATGGGGGGTTAGGACTGGTAAAGGGCTATGGGGGGCTAAGATTGGAAGTGGGTTGATGGGGGGTTAGGACTGGTAATGGGTTATGAGGGGGGCTTAGGACTGGTAATGGGCTGGGGGTTTGCTAGGACTGGAAATGGGCTGAGTGGAAAGGGGCTTGAACTTCAAATAGCTGATGGGGATGTGGGCTTGGAATGGAAATGGGCTGAGTGTAAGGAAGGGCTTGGAATGGAAATGGGCTGTGAGGGGAGGGAGCTAGGACAAGGAACTAGTAGAAGATATGCTGATGCAGTATCAGAAACTTGGCTGCAATATGTCTCTAAAGATCCATTTCCTTGATTCCCATCTCAATTTCTTTCCTGACAACTGTGGTATGGTTAGTGATGAACAGGGCGAACGTTTTCACCAGGATATCGCAACGATGGAGCAAAGATACCAGGGAAAATGGTCCACTACAATGCTGGCTGACTACTGCTGGACACTCCCCAGAGAAGCTCCCGAACAGCTGTACAAGAGACAGGCGAAAAAATCTAAGAAGTTGTCTGACTTGTTTATTTACAGGTTTTAACCGAAGGCCTATTATTTTTACTATTGACATGCATTTCGTGATGTAAACATGAATTCTTTTAGATTACAAAAAAACTAGAGCCAACTTTGCAATTTCACTGTCATATTCGTGTTCAGCATATAAAAATTGATGATAAATGACTTTGATGATAACATGACTTTTGTAAAAATTTGTTGGCCAGTGCTGCAAATAGCTGATGGGGACGGGGGCTTGGAATGGAAATGTGCTGAGTGGAAGGCGGGGCTTGAACTGCAAATAGCTGATGGGGAGGGGGGCTTGGAATGGAAATGGGCTGTGAGGGGAGGGAGCTAGGACTGGAAATGGGCTGATGGGGTGGTTAGGACTAGTAATGGACTATGGGGGAGCTAGGACTGGAAAAGGGCTGAAGGGCGGGTTGGGGCTGGTAATGGGCTGATGGGGGGGTTAGGACTGGAAGTGGGCTGATGGGGGGTTAGGACTGGTAATGGGCTGGGGGGGCTAAGACTGAAAATGGGGTGATGGGGGTTAGGACTGGTAATGGGCTATGGGGGGGCTAGGGGGGTTGCTAGGATTGGAAATAGCTGCGTGGAAGGGGGGCTTGAACTGCAAATAGCTGATAGGGAGGGGGGCTTGGAATGTAAATGGGCTGTGAGAGGAGGGAGCTAGGACTGGAAATGGGCTGAATGGGGGGGCTAGGACAGGAAATGGGCTGATGGAGGGGCTAGGATAGGACTGGAAATGGTCTGTTGGGGGTGCTAAAATTGGAAATGGGCTGTGGTGGGGGCTTGGGTTGAAATGGATTCATGGAGGGGCTAGAACTGGAAGTAGGCTCATGGGGGGCTTGGATTGGAAATGGGCTGAGTGGAGGGGAGCTAGGATTTGACATGGGCTGAAGGTGGGACTAGGAAAGGACTAGAAATGGGCTGATGGGGGGCTGGGATTGGAAATGGGCTGTAGGAGGGACTTGGATAGGTCTGGAAATGGATGGAGGAGCTAGGACTGGAAATGGGCTGATGGTGGGGCTAGGATAGGATTGGAAATGAGCTTATGGGGGGCTAGGACTGGGAATGAGCTGATGGTGGGGCTAGGATAGGATAGGATTGGAAATGAGCTTATGGGGGGCTAGGGCTGGAAATGGGCTGATGCGGGGACTAGAAGGGAGCGGATGCTGGGTAGAGCTGGAACTAGAAGGGAACTGATGTTGGGGGAGGATTAGAATGGGATGGAGCTGTGAGAGTGAAATGGAGAGGGAAAAAATATTTTGTGTGGGAGGGAAGACAAATCTTCAATTGGCCGGATATTGGGAGAGTAAGTGGGGATTGAGGATGGAGGGGTAAAATTTGAGTGAATGAAATAGGAATGAGGAAAGAGCAAAAGGAGAAAGGATTAGTATGTTAAAGCGGATTTAGAGAGAGAATGGAAAAAAACTAGAAGAGAGAAGAAAGGACAAATGGACAGCAGACGATGGAGAGTTAGCAGAAGACACAAAGAAAGTGGCTGGAGCAATTGCAACTGAAAAACAAATGCACAAAGGGTAGAAAAATATCTCTTTATTTTGAATTTATTAACTGGAATATGTCAGCTCTGGGAAATGTGCATCATTAACATCTGCGCTTTGTTTAGTACAAGAGGAAATTAATTTATAGTTTTATTTCTGCAGTGTTGTACATTCCAAGTTTGACTTTTGGGGTTCCCAGTTTAATTATTGTCTTCCTGTTTCTAAATTGTGATTCCTTGTTTGGTAATGGCCTATGTTCTGCATGTGTAACTGAGCTGAGGTATTCTGTTTGTCATTCCTATTTGACATTGCCACTTGTTCTCTTTCCCCAGTAGTTCATGTATTGTTATTCTCTGAAATGTGTTGGTTTAATATTTGCAGTGTTGCCTTTTGATAGGTAAGGTATGGTGCTTTGTGAGTCCTGGTAGTGCTGTTAGGATATGGCGGGTTTGCTATGGGTTCTAAATGGGCAGTGTTTGTAGTAGTTCCTAATGTGCCTGGCGGTTGGCACTAGATTATAGTAATGTAGATATCTTTTAGTCTTTCTTTATCCATACACTCATTAAGAGGCATGTTTACTAAAAGTTAGTGTATGGTAACATTATGCAAATATTTATGCAAATGAGACCCCTTATGCAAATGAGGCCCCGCACTGAGTCTCCGCACATGGCCCCGCACTCCCCTTTGGTCGCCCCTGCCTCCAGTAACAAATTCCAGAGTTTGATTACATGTTGAGTGAAAAAATATTTTCTCTTATTAATCTTAAATAGTTTACCCTGTAGCTTCATTGCATGTCTCCTAGTCTGAATTGTTAAAAAGGAACTAAAAGATTAAGGCTAGCAACAGTTGGAAAGAATGGCCTGGCCACAAGGAAGGAGATGGGGAGGGGATAAGGAGTAGCAATCAAGAATATAAGAGATGATAAAATATTGTAAATATTTGATGAAAATTAATAAAAATTAAAGTTACCTACTCACCCTTGTGTGGTCCCTGATTTTAGCGAGTGAGGTTGTGTGCTTTTTGTGGCACTGATACTTTAAATGCAACATTGCACCCAGGGAAAGAACATTAGGCTTCTAGTGAAGAAAGCTCTTCCTCAGCTGAGTAACCTTCGAAACATCTGGAAATTTCTCAGCACGCTCTTTTAGTATCATCCTGGGGAGGGAGACTCTAGTCTATCCACACTCCTTTCCATTTGATTTTTGTTTGTCACATTCCTAGGCAAATTGTAACAAGGAAGGCAAAAAGAGAATTTGAAAAGAAACTTTCCATAGGGAGCCAAAACTCAAAATAAATCTTTTTTTCAGGTGCATTTTGACTATGATTAAGGGATAAAAGGGACACATGGGGAGGACAAGGCCATAGTAGAGAGACTAGATTAATTGTTTGCTTCAGTCTTTACTGAGGAAGATGTGAGGAAGCTGCTCATGGCAGCAAGGATATTTAATAGTGATGAGTCAGAAGAGCTGCAGCTCAAAAAAAATATAGCGGCATTAGAAAAGGTACAAAAAAGGGAGACTAAAATGATAAAGGAGATGAATGACTCTTCTGTGAGCCAAGACTAAAGAGGTTAGGGCTCTTCAACCTGGAGAAGAAACGGCTGAGGAAATATATGATCGAGGTCTAAAAAATCCTCAGTGTAACTGAACAGAACGAGTATACACAAATTGATTGTTTGCTCTTTCAAAAATTACAAGGATTGTGAGACGTGCCATGAAGCTGCAAAGTAGTATATTTAAAGCAGATAAGAGAAAATATCTTTTCTCTCCATCTATGGAGTCTTTGGAACTCATTGCTGACAGATGCGGTAAAAGCAGATAATGCTGCTGGGTTTAAAATTTTTTTGGATAGATTCCTGGAAGAAAAGTCCTTAAACGGTTATTAAGCTAGTCCAAGAGAAAACCACTGCTTATCCCTGGGTATAAGTAGCATGGAACTGGCTACTTTTAGGATATGTCATGTACTTGCGACTTGGATTGGCCACTGTTGGAAATAGGACACTGGGCTTGATGGACCTTTGGTGTGATCCAGTATAGCACGTCTTATGTTCTTAAAAGCCTCATTTCTTCCACATTTCCTATTGATAACCTCTTTCAATTATTTCCTAAACAATACCTCAGGAGACAATAAATGAGTGACAAGAAAATTCAGAATACATAAATTTTTATAGTATAAATTGTTTTACAAATCCTCCCCTTTACAATATAGCTCTAAACTATTTTTGATGGCAGATTGCCCAGTGGCCTGCAAAGTTACAACACAAAGTTCCAAATATTTAATATTGTCTGAAATTGCCTTTACTGCATTATATACCTCACCAAGCTTAGAAACTGTATCGGGTGCTAGCATGGGGGGGTGGTGCCTATTCAAGATGGTGGCAGCCGCCTGAACCTAGTGACTGCGTTTTTCTTATGGAAAGGAAGCGTAAGGGGAAAGGGGGCGTTTTGCCCTCTAAGCCTCCCTCTGCCTCGACGCCTGTTTCTTCGGGTCCACTGGATGCCTTTGTTCAACGCATGCCTCGGGACCCGGTGATGGAAGGGGGAGCAGTTTGAGCAGCAGCCGTGCAGGAGTCGGGTGACTCGACGGCTGCTTCGATTTAATCTTTGTCCCCTCTGAGCCCAGCGCCAAAGATGGAACGGAGTCAGCCCCTACCTGCTGGTTTCTTGGAGCTCGATTCCCCCTCCTATGGAGAGATTGGTTGGCGGCTCGCGAGGGTCAGAATCAGCAGGATTGCGGGACATTAGAGGTGTAGCCGTTGGTCAGCATGGTATACCTCCATCTCGGACGCTGATAGGGGAGGAGCTCTCAGGGCTGGTTGTCCCTGAGGAATGCCGAGGAGAAGTGCCGGCAAAAACAGAAGGTGTAATGTCTGTGGAGTCTGGTTTTGTGTTCTCAATGAAACATCCGTCTAGTTTCACTTTGGAATCAATATGGCAAACTATTCTCTCTCTGAGAGAAGCTTTAGTTCCAAAGATTACATTTTTGACTGAGATAGTGAATACTTCTGTGAATACCTCTGGAGAATTTGGAGCGGAAGGTGGAAGTTCTGCAATTGGAGATTGGTGAGAATCGAAGGAAAGTGGAAGCTCTTGAAGATCAGACGGACATGTTGAGAAAGAACTTTTCTGCTGTTCAAGTTAAGTTAGAGCACTTGGATAATCTCTCTAGGTCTAACAATTTAAGGTTGATTAATTTTCCAAAACTATCAACTGTGTCCCTACGGGATATGTTTCAACAATATTTAACGGAGGTTTTGGGGGTTTCTCTGGAACTACTACCACCCCTGGTTAAGATTTATTATTTACCTAAGGGGAAATTTTCTTCTGGTGTGTTTAATGTTGGGGGTGGTATAGATCATGGGAATGTTTTGAATGTCACTGATGTTTTAGAGCAGTCTTCTGAGTCTCCTGTTTCCTCTACGTTGTTAATCACTTTTGCACTACTCTCAGATAAAGAATGGTTATTGAGGCTTTTCTTTCGGAAGAGGAAGTTGTGCTTTAAAGGCTTGATGGTACGGATTTATCCAGATTTATCAAGAGAAACTCAGAGACGGCGTAGAGAGTTTCTTCTATTGCGTCCAGGAGTTCTCCAGGTGGGGGGGTTTGTTCTATCTCCAGGAACAAGCAGGAATGAGTCTTCACATATGGGTACGTCGGTACCGACGGAGTCTGCGTGGGAACGCTTCCCAGCGTCCAATCAAAGAGCTTTTGGAAGCATCCCACCACGCCTGCGTGCTGCCCTCCCGCCTTTCCCAACTGCCTCTCCTCAGTTTTTGTTTTTCCGCGGAGTCGGTAGGACGTCCTCCTGACACCGCAGAAAATTCTTATTTTTTAGTTTTAGTTTTCTTGTGGTCGCGGCTGTCTTCCTGACGCCACCGGTACCGCCGGTGTTTTCTTTTCTTTTCTTGTAAAATTTTCGTTTTCAATGGGATATTTTTTCTTCATAGTGTCCCACGGGGTCTTAGGCCTTTCAGGCCTCCCCTATTTTTCCTTCATGGAACTGCCAGACACTTTCTCCAAGAAATGTTCAGACTGTGGCGGTACAACTTTATTTTTAGACCCTCGAAGTCAGTGTCTAACCTGTTTGGGTCCTGACAACAGTTTGGTGAGAAGACATCTTCAACATCGAGAATCCCTCGATACACGGTTGCCCTCCAACTTCGGGGCACCGTCCCCTTCTTCTTCCACTTTGAATCAGGTAACCCACAAGCAGTCTGTTAAGACTAGCCAGTCCTCGAGTGGTAGGTCTCATGCACAGCATGTAGACAGCTCCGGCTTTGCCCTCGATGGCCTCCTGGCTTCAAAACCCCGGCAGGAGTCTTCGGTCTCCAAAGCATATAAGGGGTTTCAGGTTGTTCCTGGGGTTCACCCTCCACAGAACATACCTGAGCCGTGCATGGTGGTGGCATCCGCTTCGAGCGGTACCGATACCCCTGCATCGGCGCTGGTGTTGGATGAAACACTCCTCACCAAGGATCGTCATCTGGCCTCCTCGGTGCCTTTGGGACCGATGGATACGTCCCAGATTGACTTTCCATTATCGGTTCCAACACCGATACTGCCACCGACGTCGGTGCCCTCCAGATGAGCATCGACAGCCTCACTTCCTTCGATGCCGAGTCTGGAATCGATCTCCAGTTTGGAGGACTGGGTACTGACTCGCCTTTGTACCATCTCACGGTGGTACCAAAGGTTCGGTTCCGATGGCTCGGATCCGCAACTCTCGGTTCCCCTGAGGCCAATTGAGTTGACACTGATAGACCTTCATTCACCGGTATCGGACACGGTACCGAAGTCGGTACCGATGTCTTCCTTACCCTTACAGTCTGTGCCTTCCATGCTTCGCTTCTCAGGCTCCTTGCCCTCGATACCGAGCTTGCAATCCATTTCTAGTCTGGAAGTCTGGGTACCAATAGGTTTTGGTACCGACACCGATCGATACCGGTTGCTCGGTACCGAGGATAGCAGCCGGAGGTTTTCGGTTCCCTCGGTACCGATTGAAGTGTCACCGATGACTACTCCGATGTCTTTGTCGAGCCCGACCCCGACATCGGTACTGGTATTGACTTCAGTACCGGTATCCACAGTAGCATCGTGGCAAACTCCTACCATGCTTTTTTCAACAGCATCGCTCCATTCTATACCAAGCTTGGACTCGATACCTGGCATGGACAATGTGGTAAGGACGGTTGCTGCTCCTGACAACCAGTACCAGCAACCATCCCTTAAGCCTTCCACACTGCACCCTGCAGGATCTTCTATTCCTATATATTTGGATAACTCTGTGGATGCTCAGGCTAGTTCTTTAGATCTAACCTGTCCAAGGGAGATTCCTGTTGGGGGATCCCTCTTTTCAGAGTTTCCTCCTGGATATAGCAAGATCCCTTGCCATTCCTGTTCCAGGACATGATCCTGCACCAGGCTCTGTTTCTACCACAGCAAAGGACAACATAATGCTTCCTTTGCATCATTCCTTGCAGGATCTCCTTCTAGGAATGTGGGAAACACCTTTAAGGGTACCCCCACCTCCCAGGGCAACTGATCTCTTATATCAGGTGCCCACCTCTCCAGGGTTTCAAAAGACTCAACTTCCTCATCATTCCATAGTAGTGGAATCAGCAATGAGGCGGATAAACAGTAAGAAAAAGCACTCTTCTTATCCGCCAGGTCGTGAGTCTGACACTAGATGCCTTTGGACGTCAAACCTTCCAGACATCTATGCTTTCTGCAAGAATTCTCTCATATATTTTTTATATGAGTCTTTCTCTTGAGGAGGTCACAAAGCAATTACATCTTTTGTCTGCTTTCCTTCCAGTTTCCAGGAGTACAGACTATTCCTGGCTGCTTAAGCATATCCAGAATATCTCTTGGTTTCTTTCTCATGCTTCCCTAGACTCTTTTGAGTCTGTTAGCAGGACTTCTGCTATAGCTATAGGGGCACGACGTAGAGTCTGGCTCCAAGTTTCAGATTTGGCCAAGTGGGCACAACAACGCCTGGGACATACTCCTTGCACTGGAGAAAATCTTTTCAACAAGGAGTCTTTACGTCAGGTTACTCAGTTGTCCACTGATTTACCTGTTCCTAAGGGTTCTTCTACACCTTCTTCTGTCCCAGTAGGTAGGAAATGTTCTACCAAACTTTCTTCCCACAGGAGAAGAAGGTTTTATTCCTCACTTGTCCATCATACAGATGTTCCCCTACAGGGGAGGCATCGTCCTGGTCTGAAGAATCCAACCTCTCACCAGGCTCAGCAAACCCGGCCTCTGCAGGGTTTCTGATCAATCATCATCAGATGCTTGTGACCCTTGGGGTTAGAATCTGCAGTTGCTTCTTCTCAACAGAGGCGATCCATTACTTCATTCTAACCCCTACACATGGATCTCTTTCCAAAAGACATCCATTTTTTCTATGAGCTGTCAGAATGTTCATGCCTATAAGTCACAGGTTTCTCCTCTTCTCCTGCCAGAGAAAGAGGTCTGACCACTATCAAATGATGGTTCCTGTGCCAGCATGTATTTTTCCTTTCTATAGACTTACTACTTGGTAAGTCTTCTTCAGCTCTATTCTCTTCACCCTCTTACTACTGTAAGAGCGGAATTACTTACTGGAGGGTTTTTCTTCAACCTCTCTAGGTTTGTCACTTTCCAGTGCGGAGTTTTCCTCCCTGAGTTTCCTCCCCGTCTCAAATTTACTTTAAGGCAGCTTATCAGACATGTCCAGAGTTTTCTACTCCTGTTCTGTCTGTTCTTTCTGGTTTTAAACAGTAATATTCTTTCTGCTGTCTTGCTAGCAGCTGCCTATGAAGGAGCCTTAATGTTTGATCCACTGCTCTTGCCCACAAACAACCAGATTTGTCCTCCTTTAACATTCTATCTGGTCTTAGTAGTGGCTCCAAGTCAGTGTTTCTCATCTGTCTTGGAGATTATCCCACTACAAGCTTTCTGGGTTGGTCTTCTATTTCTGCCATCTCCATTCCCCTGGATTTGGCAGCATAGTGGGCTGAGATACTGGCTCTAGCAGCCAGTCCTATCTCCTCATTCTCCTGCATCATGCTCTCTGCAATCCTACAGAGAAGCTCTCCACTATGGGCCCTTGCTAGAGAGCATGGGGTTTTTTTCTCCAACAACTATCTTAGATGGTTGAAAAAGGCTTTTCAGTCATGTCTCCCATGACTAGAAGGTTCTCCCTTCTTTTACTATCTCCTTTTGCCATAAAGGACATAGGCCTTCTCTTACCTAAGGGCTTAAGGAGTTGCCAATTCCCTGCTTTGGTCCATGGCATTCCCAATCGGGGATATGCTCTCTCTCCTTGCAGCTCGTCTTCATGGTAAGAACGCATGATACTTTTTGCCCTTAAGCAGGTCAACATGGTACCTCATCCCTATCTGTCTTCTGTCTACTTACCATGCTAGAGTCTTGGACGACTCGGGACTTGCTGGCTACAGATTGATATTATCCTCTGTTTTTCATGTAACCATCCTGGTTATTTCACTAGCTAGCATCCTTGTGGATCATAACCAGGGGGAATAGATTCTCTATATATCTTCTCAAGTAGGTTGCACCTCCTTGTTATTAGATGAATCTTTCCTCTCCACATGTCCTATGTGAATACCATGCTGTAGGCATATATCTGTCTGTTTAATTACAGACACCCATATTTAAGCCTACATATTCATATTTATCTTTTGTGTGTATTTTATGCCCTTCCATATCTCACTATAGATATATTCTTATATGTCTATTCATATATATATATATATTTATATATATATATATATTTATATATATATATATATGTATCTGTTGAGATATTTCATTATAGGTAGATATGTCTCCACATACTTATCTATCTCACTGTCTATGTTCATATAGCTATCTGTTTCTGACAGAGGGGTTTTACCCATACCTCTGCTATTCAGCAGGTTTGGGGTTCCACACACACAACCACTCCTGTGGTAGTCAACAATTTTTATACAATAACCTAAGGGTTTAGGTACCTCTGAAGCTCTCCGTACCTAATATCTCTCCTAGCTTACCCCAGTTAGGAGAGATATTGTGGATCTTCAGTTAATCACAGGCTTAACGCCTCAGGCATTTGTCCTCTCTTTCTGGGATACAAGGGGTTCCCATACCCTTTCTCCGCACAAGGACTGTGCCTGTTTGTCCAAATCAGTTAGCCTTTCTCTTTTTGCTCCTAAGAGTAAGTTACTCTGCCGCCAAAAGAGTTTGGTTTTCACCATACAGCTTTTCGCTGAAGGCCCACCGTTTTTGTACTACCCCAGTTTTTCCTACCAAGGGTTCCTGTTACCTTTCAGGATTCTGACCTCCTCTGTTTTTCCTACAAGTTTATTACCTCCACTTTTCAGTGAGGTCCTTCTCACGGTTCCTCTACTGGGTTCCCAGTAGATCCATGAACCTCCATACTTCTCTGAAATCCTGTTAGCCGAGGTCCATATTGCAATATCCTTTGCAGTATCCTTGATGACAATCATTATCCACACATGGACTCCTTTTCTACAGTCCTGTGCTAGGTTAGCTGTTTCACAGCATCTTCTTTCTTCAACTCCTACCCTCCATCCTCAGGATGCCTGGTGTTGTGGGGGATAGCATGTTCCGACCTATGACATGCTCGGACTCCAGGCATCTCAACTTGGGAGTCCCCATATGTAAAGACTCATTCCTGCTTGTTCTTGGAGATAGCACAGTTACTTACCTGTAACAGGTGATCTCTGGGAACAGCAGGAATAAGTCTTCACAACCCACCCACCTCCCCAGGAGTTGTATCTCTATCTATCTTTCCTTTCCTCTCTCTCTCTCTTTGTCTCAGCTTTAAAACTTAACTGAGGAGAGGCAGTTGGGAAAGGCAGGAGGGCAGCACGCAGGCGTGGTGGGATGCTTCCAAAAGCTCTTTGATTGGACGCTGGGAAGCGTTCCCGCGCAGACTCCGTCGGTACCGACGTACCCATATGTGAAGACTTATTCCTGCTGTTCCCAGAGATCACCTGTTACAGGTAAGTAACTGTGCTTTCTGAAACATCCCTGTAAGTGTCTAGTGAAATATCACTCAGTTTCATATGTGTTTTATGACCCCCCCCCCCCCAGCTTGCAGCCTTTATTTCTGCATGGCGATTAGAATCCTCTATTGGGGCCTCCCCTGAGCTCGCTTAATGTATCTGCCGGGTTTAGTTGACTGCCATGATTTCTTGGTTTCCTCTATGGTTTATAATATAATGGATTTATGTCACTTCCCCCTTAATTTGTGGGCTAGGGTGAATGGATACATTGTTGCAGGTTTCTGTATTGCTAGTTGTATTGTTTTTGCCTTTAATATTTACTAATTTTTATCTATTCTATTTCTCTCAAGATTGCTTGGTGAACTTTCTTGTAATTTTGATTTTAAAATGCTACAAATAAAACATTAAAAAAAAAAAAAGAAACTGTATCGGAAGTAAACTGATGCAGCTCAGCTAGGATATTCCTCAGCATAGCCTCTGTCCTGGAAACAATTTTCCATATATTCAATAAAGTTATGGATCATTTAAAATAGTATCTGATACAGTCACATTTATATCAGGGAAAGAAACCGGAGCTGGAACGTTGGAATCCAAGAATAATGTCTCCATGGTACTATCATGGCAAACATCGAACAGAAGAGGGGCCTATCCCCCATCTCAAAGGAAGGATCTAGTGACTTTGGAGGCGATAGTGCAATAGGATCCCGAACTTAGGGAGACTCTGGATTCCGGAGACTGCTGAGTAGAGGTGCCCTGAAAGGCGTCTAGTTTCCCTTAAAAAAAATATTTAGTCATCCTTGGGTAACATTAGAGGTCTTGAGTCCTTTGCCCTTTCTTTTCTTCTGGGCTGTAAGTGACGTTACAGTCAAAAGAGATAATAAAGAGGAACCAATTCAGAAGCCCAAAGTAAATGTCAAGAAGGAAAAGTGGAAAACAAACTCGCCACCACAACAGCGTTCAGGTAACAAAATGGAATGCTCCGAAAATGCAACAGATTTTCGATTCCCTAAATTTTCATTTGGCTGCACTTAGAACATAAGAACATAAGATATGCCATACTGGGTCAGACCAAGGTCCATCAAGCCCAGTATTCTGTTTCCAATAGTGGCCAATCTAGGTCATATGTACCTAGCAGTTTCCCCATGAGACACAAGTTCCACAATGCTTGTACTGGGTCAAGCATTGATATCTTCGGTCACTTCTTAATAATGGTTTATGGACCTTTCCTCCAGGAACTTGTCCAAACCTTTTTTAAACCCAGCTACACTAACAGCCTTTACTACATCCTCTGGTAACAAATTCCAGAGTTTGATTATATGTTGAGTGAAAAAATATTTTCTTTTATTAGTCTTAAATAGTTTACCCTGTGGCTTCATTGCATGTCCCCTAGTCTTTCTATATTCTGATAACGTAAACAATCGATCTATGTTTACCCGTTCCACTCCGTTCATTAATTTATAGACTTCTATCATATCTCCCCTCAGCCGTCTCTTTCCAGGTTAAAGAGCCCTAACCTTTTTAGCCTTTCTTCATAGGAGTATCCTTCCATCCCCTTTACCATTTTGGTGGCTCTTCTCTGAACCTTTTCTAAAATCGCTATATCCTTTTTAAGATACGGCGACCAGAATTGCACACAATATTCAAGGTGTGGTCTCACCATGAAACGATATAGAGGCATTATAATATCTTTTGTTTTATTTTCCATTCCTTTCCTTATCATACCTAGCATTCTATTTGCTCTCTTGGCCGCCGCTGCACACTGGGCCGAGGGTTTTAACATGGTATCCACAATGACGCCTATATCTTTTTCCTGGGTGGTGGTTCCTAATGTGGAACCTTGCATCGTGTAACCATAGTTTGGGTTGTTCTTCCCTAGGTGCATAACCTTGCACTTGTCCACATTAAATTTCATCTGCCATTTTGATGCCCATTCTTCCAATTTATCAAGATCCTCTTGCAATTTTTCACAATCCTCTTGGGTTTTAACAGCTTTAAATAGTTTTGTGTCATCTGCAAATTTGATAACCTCACTCGTTATTCCACTTTCCAGGTCATTTATGAATATGTCAAAAAGCAGCGGACCCAGCACAGATCCCTGGGGTACACCACTATTCACCTTTCTCCATTGGGAAAATTGGCCATTTAGCCCTACCCTCTGCTTTCTTTCTTTTAACCAGTTCCTGATCCACAATAGTTCACTGCCTCCTATCCCATGACTCTTTAGTTTTGCCCCAGAGAGACTCCAAAGCGGCATGATTTCCCCTTTGGTCACACCCCTTTGGGCCGCAAACCTGCAGCCACATGCCAGTGGGATATTTTTTAAATACACCAATCTGCCCACATTGATGACTTCAGCAGCTGCCCACACCGCTGGTCCTCACAGGACAAGGGTGTGAATCAGCAGTAGTTTACCAGCCCAAGAAGGGTGCTTTTCTCATGATCTTCATCTCGGAGAACCAAACAAAGACTTTTTAAATACCCCCAATCAGTCCATGATGATGATGTCAACAGGCAACCCACACAGCTGGTCATCATGACACTAGGGGTTAATCAGCTACTGTTTACTGACCCAGGAAAAAGTACTTTCCTCACATTCTTCGCCTCCCACCTAACCTTTTATTTCTTTTGACCTGAGCAGACTGGGGGCTGCCGTCATCAAACGTACAATTTCCAATTGGCTAGCAGATTGCATCTTCTTGACTTGTGCCCAGACAGGTTTGACTTTTTGAATCATGCCATGGCTCATAATATTAGAACCATGGCTGTGTCGATAGCCCACATGAGAACAGCCTCCATGGAGGAGATTTGCAAGGACGTGACTTGGACTTATCTACACTTTCACATCTCACTACTCCATTGGCTCAGAAAAATCCAAGTTATCAATGTCCCTGTTTAATGTACATTACCAAGTTTAAGTCACAATGTAAACTGCTGTGACTGAAATGATAAAGCGTTATTAAAAAACCTGTTAAATACTTCTTAGAAGATTTCCCAGCATAAAAGTAGATTTGTTCAGTCCATTCTTCAGAATCTGCAGATTAGAATTCAGATCCATGCTCCCTAGGTTCAGTTATTTTTCTTTCCACGCTGCCTCTATAAAAGAAATTAGAAAAACATTTAAGAAAAAGCTTGTTGTCACCAAAAAAATATGCTGTCAGTATCAGCAGGTTACGACACCAATTGTAAGGTTTTCCCATTTATTTATTTTTTGGGGGGAACCAGTAGCTAGGCATTCCCATATGTGAGGATATTATCCTGCTTGTCCATAGAGAAAACAGAATGCAGAAGGTATTCTCCATGGACAGCAGAATAAGTCCTCAAAAACCCCTCCACCTGTTTTTGGAGTTGCATTCTACATTAAGCTAGTATGTCAGGCTGACGCAGTTCTGTGCAGTAGCAGCAGGTGGGAAATGGCACATACGCAGTGGAGGGCTTCCAGTAGTTTCTAGAAGGTAGCTGGGAAGTCGCTCCCATGCTTGGGTTCACTCAATGGTGTTGCGCATATGTGAGGACTTATCCTGCTGTCCTGGGAGAACATCCGCTACGTTTGAGTAACTTTGTTTTATTGTCTTAATGTGGACCTTGCATATGGTTTTTGTTACCTAGGAGCATAGTGATAGCTGAGCTATAAATATTTTAATAACAATCATGATAAAGCTGATATTTTTTCAGTATCTTTTAGTGACACTCAGGGCAGTGTCTCCAAATAGGTTGATTTTGTGCATACAGAACCTCACTCCTAAGCCAGGGTATATAGAGTAGAACTTACTTTCTCAAATTTACTGCTAACGCTCACTGTAGTAATTGCATTGTGCCAAAGAGAGCTTCTTTCTGGAACTCGTAGGACGTAATATATATAGGCAACCTATCAAGTTGTTCTTGGAAATTGCTTTTAATCAGGCCTGAGGCACCCAATATAATGGGAAATATTTCTGTACCTTTCTGCCATATTTTCTTAGTCTCTTTCTTGGTACTTGAGAATCTTCTTTCTCTTCACATGATTAACACTGTAATCACTCTGCACTGACATCACTAATATCAATGCAGTTCTCATTTTTTTTATCCTTTACCACTTTGGTTTCCGGGAATCGAGCTTTACATCAGCTGGAATGGGAATGTCCCAGATGATCACAACCTCTTCACTCTCCACAATTTCCTCAAGGTCATGATCCCAGTGCTTTTCCAGTATAGTGATGTTGTAGTGTTTACAGTTTCTAATGAATGGTGCCCTTGCTCCTTATGTCTTTTTTTTTTATATGTAGAAATTTTCTACCATCAGAAATTCACAGCTAGCTACAACATGAGTAAACATTGCCACCTTTTTCTTACAAAATCTACATTTGTCTGTTTTACCAGTCATTTCTATAATCGCTGTGAACAATCTCATCCACAATCCACTGGGGCAGCTATCAATCTTTCATCTTTAGGTTTCAGTTCATCTCTCCTTAACCATTCATGTGTCTAGGTTTGCAGGGCTGTTATAAAGGTATTAGGCACCCTAGGACAATTTCAGCCTTGCTCCCTTCAAAATTAGCTTTTAGACCCTGATTTTGATAATTAAACTCAATTTTAATCATCTCAACACCATTCATCCTAGAAGAATCCTATAAAAATGAATATTTGAACATCACATCTTTGAATATTAGACTTTTTAAATATATACATAATGAAGGAAATTTCAAAAAGCCACTTACAAGGGTAAATGGACTATTTACGTATTGTGCATTCTTCCTGCAGATAGAAGTACACACTGATGATTCTGAGTTTGTGTGGTGGCTGCTAGGACAGATTGCTTTGCTCTGACTGTAGCTGCTGACCTATTCAACTGCCTAGTGGTTGGGCCAGCCCTGCAAGTTTGATCTAATTTGTTGCCTGGAGTAGTACTTTGTATTTGCCATTTGTTTTTCCTTGTTTGCTAATCTAATTTTTTGAAGATCTTTTTCTCTTGCTTTACAAATTGTTGCTTCCTTTCCTATGCGTACTGATGGGTTCTCATACTTTCCTTCTGCTCGTCAAAATACTTGTCTTAGTTTAATGATGGAACTGGATTATGTTTTACTTTTATACTTTAATACTTTTTGTTCATTTGGGTCTGTTGATGCTATTAAATAGGCCCGAAGGCCTATGATACAGCTGTACATGTATAATCTGTTGCCATGAAGTCCATTCCTTCTTTAGCTCTAGGAATGTATATACGTTTTAGCATATACTGATTCTTAGAAATTATCTTGTGGGCATGGAGGAGTTTTCTTATTTGTCAATAAATTTGAGAGACCAATCTACAATTCCAAAGCTATATGATAGTATGGGTATTGCAAGCTGATCGATGGTTTGTATCTTATTTTGTGATGTTAAAGTACTTTTTAATATAAATTTTAATCTCCTGTAATATTCTTTTCTTATTTTTTTCTCAGCAATTTATGCTGTATTGTTGTGCTTTCCTCTACTCCTAAATGTTTATATATACCTTTCTGTTCAAGTTTCCTATTTATCACAGCTATCTCAGCTTTTCTAATCGCCATACAATCTTCCTGACACATGTGCATATAACAACTGGACAAGTGTCTTTCATACTGGCCATATGGAGCAAGTAAGGACATGTGGTGATCTCTGCAGATGGCCATCCCAGGAGTGGGATGTGCTTGCATGTACTGCAGACATGTGATGCAGCCAAAGACATACATGATTGGTTGCAATGTTTAGTTACTCGTTTTTAAAGTTCCCTGTATATATTTTCAGTTGTTCTAGGTAAATGTTCTCTTGTTCTATGTAAACTGTTTTGCCTAGTAGAAAAATTGTGGCATATAGTGCCTGCTGGTATTGGGCAAGAACCATTCAGAGGTCAGGGTCTCGGTGTTACAATCAGGCAGTCATGTGCATTTTGTCTCTAGAAACTCAAGCCACGTTGTGTTTCTGGAATAATAGGTTATGTACAGCGGACTGCTGTATTCAATTATCAGTAGACACTGTGGACAGAGTGTATATTGTGTGAACATTTGCCAGATATGGTCCTGCCTGCATGTGCATACTGTACGTGGAGCAGAGAGTCCCCTGGCTTGCACTCTCTGACTGCAGCATAGGACAAGAGCAACATGCATGCAGGTACATCACAGACTCTTTGCAGTATCACCAACTAAGTGACTGAAGTGGACATTCATAGAGGCAAGCCCTCAACTAGAACCTAAATCTCTATATGCTGCAGCTGCATTAAGAGGTCTGACAGTGTTGCCACTGATACAGCTATTGTGGCAGTAGGTAGTAATCAGCCCTCTCACCTGTGCAAATAGTTGTATTGTGAGGCCTGGAGGCTTAGTCAATGATGACTGTTGCTTACACACACATGTCTCCCCAGCTCATTGCAGTTAAACCAGCAGGCGATATGGGAGCTGTACAGCAGTGTCAGGTTGTGAAGTAAGTTTGAATGAATGCTGAGGGGATGGGGCTTGATGATGTGATTAGGAATGCATTACAGTGTCACAGCTGTGGAGACATGTATACATGCAGAGCTGGTCATCCAGTGATTCATAAATGGTGTCTCAAACAGTGTGTGGATTTGCTGTATAGCTGATCAGCAGCATGTTGTATGCACAACCATAAGGCTTGGCCATCACATGCATGCAAAGTGCATTACTGCAGCTCCCATTCCTCTTGACACACACACACATGACCCCACTGTCCAAAACAATGGTAAGTTGGCATTGTTACTTGTGAGCCTCCTTTAATGCCGAGCCATTGTCAATGCTGTCTGTGTGCAGGCACTGTTAGCACGCTCTGAGATGGTAAATGTACAGATGCTACTAGCATACTCTGCCTTCCAGAAATGTTTGGTGCAGCTTCTCAGTGTGCAGTCTCAGGAGGGTTGCACATGCTGATACAGCTCTAGAAATGCAGGATAAAGTTAACCCACATGGATTTATTATTTCTGATCCACATGCTGGTCTTGAACTCCTGACCCTTCTTTCTCACACACAGTGGCCATGTGTTCAGAGCCACAGAGCAGCCATGTGGTAGCATGGGTCCATCAATTCATGTGTATATATGTGGGCATTGTCAGAATAACTGACAGCATGAGTTGGGCATGCTTATGTCTGGGTAGCTGTTGTCAGGCTTTGGCTCATGCTTGCCTGACAAGATATGTTAGGCAGGTGTGGGAGAGGGACATCTGGTTTGGTCTGTATATAGCACTGCATTGATATGTTGCTGATTCAACTGACATGTCTTACATATGGAATCTGTCCTGCCTTATGGGAAGCCATGATACATGCACACAGGCTGCTGGCATTAACCTTTAAAAAGGAGAGAGAGCAGCTTTTAAACTAGATAAAAGGGGAAAGCCGACAGTCGCCCAAGAGTGCATGGTTCAAAACAATGTATCCGTGAAGGATACTAGCAAAAGATTCAAGTTAAGGCATATCGGCTGAGAGGTTCCAATAAAGACAAAAGTAACCCAAATGCCCTTAAGTACATAGCAGACAGAGCTTAATGATTCCAAATTACCTCTGCCTACCGATAACCAGATTAATATGGATACAATATGACCTCCGAAATGCTTGTTTGCAAATGCTAGAAGTCTAAAAAAATAAGATGGGAGAGTTAGAATATATAGCACAAAATGAGAGGATAGATATGATTAGTATCTCAGAGACCTGGTGGAAGGAGGACAACCAGTGGGACACTGTGATACCTGGGTACAAACTGTATCGCTATGATAGAGTAGATCAAATTGGTGGAGGGGTTGCACTGTAGAGAGGGCATTGAGTCACACAGGATTAAAGTTTTGCAGGAAACAAAATACACGGTAGAATTTCTGTGGATTGAAATTCCATGTAAAAAGGGGAAGGTGATGGCAGTGGAGGTGTACTGCTGACCACCTGGCCAGAATGAACAAATAGGTGATGAAATGCTCAAAGAAATCAGGGAAGCTAACAAAAGTTACAATAATGGATGATTTCAGTTACCCCGGTATCAACTGGGTCAGTGTCACAACAAAACATGCTAGGGAGATAAAGTTTCTAGATGAAATAATGACTGCATCTTGGAGCAGCTAGTTTATGAACCGACAAGAGGGGAGCCATTTTGGACCTAGTCCATAGTGGTACACAAGATAAGTGGTGTGAGGTTGCCAAGTGGTGCAAGAGATAAGTGTTGGGGCCATTTGGCAATAGTGATCATAGCATGATCACATTTCATTTCATAAATGGAGGAAGGACGGCAAGGAAATCCACAGTACTGCCTTAAAACTTTCAAAAGGGAGACTATGATAAAATGAGGAAGATGGTAGCTGCTCCTTTTAGTTTTTTCTTAACTAAGGTTGAAGATTTACATCAAGCATGGGTGTTTAAAAAATACTATCTTGGAAGCCCAAACCAGCTGTATTCCATGCTTTAAGAAAGGTAGAAGGAAGTCCAAATCACTGCCAGCATGGTTTAAAGGTAAAGTCAGAGAGGCTGTTGTAGCCAAAAAAGCATCTTTCAGGAAATGGGCAAAGGAGCCAAATGATAAAAACTGGAAACAACATAAGCACTGGCAAGTTAGATGCAAAGCATCAATAAGACAAGCAAAGAGAGAATTTGAGAGGAAGCTTGCTGTGGAAGCAAAAACGCATAATAAAGACTTTTTCCAGTGCATTCATAGCAAAAAGCCTGCGAGAGAGTCAGTTGGGCCATTGGATAATAGAGGGGTAAAAGAGGCACTAAGAGGGGACAAAGCCATAGCGGAGAGACTGACTGAATTCTTTGCTTCAGTCTTTACTGAAGAAGATGTAGTGAAGTTACCCATGACTGAAATGTTATTTAAAGGTGATGCATCGGAAGAATTGAAAGAAATAGCGATAAACTGGGAAAATATATTATAACTATTTGATAAACAGTAGCCAATCACCTGGACTAGGTGGTATACACCTGAAGGTGTTTAAAGAACTGAAACATGAGACTGCAGACCTACAATTAGTAAGCTGTGAACTATCGCTAAAAGCATCTGTAGTACCTGAAGTTTGGATAATGGCCAATGTAATGCCAGTTTTTAAAAAGGGTTCCAGGGGAGATCCGGGAAACTACAGGCTGGTGAGCCTGACATCAGTAGTACCAGGCAAAATGGTAGAAAACATTAAAAAGAACAAAATTACTGAACATGTAGGTAGTCGTGGTTTAATGGGAGAAAGCCAACATGGACTTAGCCAAGGAAGGTCTTATCTTACTAACTTATTATATTTTTTGAATGTATGAATAAACAGGTAGACAAAGGTCAGTGGTCGATAAAGTGTATCTGGATTTTCAGAAAGCCTTAGACAACATTCTCTTGAGAGATTCTTGGAGAAGTTAAAAAGTAATGGGATAGGAGGCAGTGTGCTATTGTGAATTGGGAACTGGTTAAAAGATAGAAAGCAGAGGATAAGGCTGACTGATCAATTTTCCCAGTGGAGAAAGGTGAATAGTGAAGTACCCCAGGGATCTGTGCTGGGTCTGCTGCTTTTTAACATATTCGTAAATGACCTGGAAATAGGAATAATGAGTGAGGTAGTCAAATTTGCAGACAACAAAAATATTATTCAAAGTTGTTAAAACCCAAGAGGATTTTGATAAATTGGTAGACTGGACGTTCAAATGGCAGTGAAATGTAATGTGGACAAGTTCAAAGTTATGCACCTAGGAAAGAACAACCCAAACTATGGTTACATGATGCAAGGTTCCACATTAGGAACCACCACCCAGGTAAAAGATTTAGGATTATCTTTTTGGAAAACATGTTGAAACCCTCCACCCAGTGTGCAGCGGCGGCCAAGAAGGCAAATAGAATGCTAGGAATCATAAGCAAAGGAATGGAGAATGAAACAAAGGATATTATAATGCCTCTGTATCATTCCATAGTGCGACCGCACATTGAGTATTGTGTGCAGTTCTGGTCGCTGTATCTTAAAAAGGATATAGCGGAACTAGAAAAGGTACAGAGAAGAGCCATCAAAATGGTAAAGGGGATGGAAGGATACCCCTGTGAGGAGAGGCTTCAAAAGTTAGGGGTTTTCAACCTGGAAAAGAGACGGCTGAGCGAAACGGGTAAACATAGATCAATGGTTTATGCCATCAAAAAGTAGAAAGACTAGGGGACATGCATTGAAACTACAGTGTAACCCGTTTAAGACTAATAAGAGAAAATATTTTTTCATTCAATGGTTAATCAAACTCTGGAATTTCGTTACCAGAGGATGTAGTAAAAACTGTTAGTGTAGCTGGATTTAAAAAAGGTTTGGACAAGTACCTGGAGGAAAAGTCCATAAACCATTATTAAAGAGGACCCAGGTAATCCACTGCTTGCCCCCAATACAAGCATTATGGAAGCTGTGCGTCTTTTTGGGAGACTGCTAGGTACTTGTGACCTGTATTGGCCACTATTGGAAACAGGATACTGGGCTTGATGGACCTTGGTCTGACCCAGTATGGCAGTTCTTATGTTCTTACACACATTCCAGACCATGGTTGACTTAGAAGAATGACCAACATACCTATTTACGGGTGTGTGCAGGTGGCCCAGTCTGGGAATAAGGGAGACTAGCTTCGCGTGTGGCTCAGCTGACTGTGGTTGCCAGCGAGCTTAATAATGGAAGGGTTCACACACACATGGTCATCATTTTGCAGCTGAGAGAGCAGGGTGGTTATTTGTCCTCTGATATGTGTTATCATATTGCTTAGTATGCCTTCCTCAGTGGCATATTTTTCCACCAACATAAACATATCCACCCAATATGTGAATGTCCTAGGCATCCTGATGTAACCCTTCTCCCTAAAAGTACTGTCATACTGCAAGATGTGAGTCATGGGTGGCACAGGCAATCTCTCCACCACTTTGGGACGATGATGTTCTCAGGACCCAACACGTGCACATTCAGTGTAGGAAGGGAATAGCAGGTGGCAGACACCACTTCCCAGTCTGTGTTATAGGGGCCACATATGTGATGTGTGTATGGGCACCATTTCTTGGGCTTGGCTACACATTCTGTCACAATGCAGCTTAAGAATAATACAATGATGTCTCTCCTTAGGAAATGCATGGTCAGTCCTTACTCAGATGCTCATGGCACAGTACCTAGGGATGGGCCATCCAGTGGGCAACCTAGGCAGGTACCTGGGTCCACCAATCTTGGTATAGATGTCATGCCAGCCGATCCCTTACTCCCTATAATCATGGGAAAGGCAACAATTCAGTGCTGTTAGGTGCCCTTGAGGCAGTGCCATGCATGCAGCTAGTCACAACATGCCGCTCCTGCCTTCCCCTCCAGCAGGAGCTTTGAGTACACAAGTGGCTGCCTTGAACCTTACCAGTGCAAAGATGGGAAGATTCACCATGGCCTGTTCTTCACATGCTATTGACATGCTTGGCAAGCCCATGATAGCAGAAACAGCAGGATTGCACCTGACTTACAGGGCCAGGACTAGGCTTTCTTTAGCAGCAGGCAGAAGCTATTGCGATCGCCACCCCCACTTGCACACAATGCTAACATGTCTATGTGGAGGCGGAGGCAGTCGGACAACTCATTTCAGACAGCAGAAGCATATATGTTGGCCACAAATGTCACACCAGTGTCACAACGGACATCACAGATGTACACCCTAGGCGGGCGCATGGTCAGCCTAGAGGACCAGCCTGACCCACTGCATTGCTCCCATGTCGCCACCTGTGGCAATCTGGCACCAACAACTTAGTCCACTTCGTTTCTAGGACACCATGCTGTTACTGCCAGTGTAGCACTATCTCTAATTATAGGGCTACAATAGGAGTAGCACATTGCATACAGCTAAATAGGCTTCCTGTGTGCTGCTTGTGCGACATAAACAGCTCTCTCCCTTCAGAGGTAGCCCTTAACGCAAGCTCTTAGCTGGCGTTGGGGTTCTTGCCGGCTGCGCCTCTAACGCACGGTAACAATCATCAGCAGTAACAGAGCACACCCTTTCCCCACCCAAAGAGTGGAGGAGTGGCCTAGTGGTTGGGGCAAGGTACTTCAGGCCGGAAGGTCGGGGGTTCAAATCCCACTAGAGGACAGCAACCTTGGGCCGGAAGGACTGGGGTTTCTAGTCCCACAGGTGCTCCTTGTGGTCTTGGGCAAGCCACTTAACCCTCCATAGCCCATGTTCCCTGTAAAATAGTTATCTCCAAGTTATAATGCCCTGTTCAATGTAATTTCAGTTTGTTCAATGTAAACCGCACTGATGCAGAATAGCGTGGTATATAAGAGAATGTAAATAAATAAAATAAATAAATAAATAAATTTCCACCCCATTAATGCTCACTCTCCACCCCTTTTCACCTTAAGGTTAGGGGACCAGCTAATACATGTTACTCCAGCATTATTGATGCTTTCTGCTGTGTTAGCCGCATACAGGTGCTGCTGAACGCCTGTTAATGGTACTTTTGCTACCTTAACACTCCTTAGTAAACATACCTCTAAGTGTTTGAGATAAAAACTAGTATGCTATCTGGCCTGAGCTTTACCAGTTTGGAGCTGTTTTTAAAATGCTTTCCAATTATTTTGTTATTTCAGACCATTTTATAACTGCTTGTCTTTTCCAAACTCTCTTGTATGCGGAGTATACATTCTTCTACTTCTCTGCTGTATGTTAAAGGGTCCTTATAGAAATTTCTCCAAAATCTTTGTTTCAATTTTAGTTGATATTTTAACTCTACTTATACACTTAATGACATTCTGGAGGACTTGTACCAGTTAGGTGAATATGCCTGATCTCCAGGAACAAGCAGGAATGAGTCTTCACATATGGGTATCGTCGGTACCGACGGAGCCTGTGCAGGAACGCTCCCCAGCGTCCTAAAAGAAAGCTTTTGGGAGCATCCCACAGCGCCTGCGCGCTGCCTTCCCGCCTTTCCTAATTGCCTCTCTCCAGTTCTTCTTTTCCGCGGAGCCAGCAGGTCGTGTTTCCTGTCACCGCTGAAGAATTTCTTCTTTTCTTTTCTTTTTCTTTTTCTTTTTCTTTAGTCGCGTGTCTGCCTTCTCGATTCCGCACCAGTACTACCGGTTCTTTTTCTTTCTTTAAAAAAAAAAAAAAAAAAAATTCTTCTACTTTTCAGTGCATTTTTCTTCTGGGGCCTTAGGCCTACAGATATATTTTTCCCTCATGGAGAAAACCGCCTCCGGGTTTAAAAAATGCACAAAGTGCAGTAGCGCACTATTTCTGTCACCGACACCCATGACTGGTGTCTAAAATGTTTAGGTCCTGACCATTCCATTGCGGATTGTGAGTCCTGTTCTATGATGTCCAAAAGAGGGTTACAGAATCGGGCAGCTAAGCTCAGTACCCTGTTTCCCTCCGATGCAGCTTCCGTGGCATCAACATCTTCCAGGGCTTCTTCTTCATCCCATGGATCTCAGGTAACAAAACTCAAGTCCGGTCGGTCCTCAAAGGGTACATCTCCCTCCTAAGTATCGAGATGTACCCGAGCTTACTATTGAGGAATCCACACTGGCAAAATTACCCTGGCGGGAGGCTCCGGCCTCCAAAGCATCACCTATGGGGTCACAGGTTGACATCGATGGCACGGTCTCGACTGATCACCTGTTACAATGTTCTGGGGTACCGGTGGTTCCCGGTACCAACTTCCAGACATTGGTGGCGTCGATGGATCAGAATATTCTGACCACGCAGCATGCCATCACGGCATTCATTCAAGCTGCAACGCCTACGGTACCGCAACAAACCCCGTTGCCGGTACCCGTACCGATTCCGGTACAGGATCCGATTCCGGTTCCGATACCTGTACCGCTTGCATCGACATCAGCATCGACGGCAGCGGTACGCTATCCAATGATGCCTATGAGTACCGGCCCGGTACCGATTACTCCCGATGTCGATACCTCCCGGTATGCGTATCAGGCTCTACGAGAGCATCCAGACAGTCGATACTTCGATTCTTCTGAAGACTCTGATTCTTCAGAGGCCTCAATTGAAGCATCGGGGATCCTTCCTCAGGAACCCTCTTCTCCAAAAAGGAGAATGTCTCCTCCTGAAGACTTGTCTTTTCAGGACTTTATTAGGGAGGTAGCCAAAGGCCTGTCCATTTTAGTGACCTCTGAGACTGAACCTAGAGCCAAAAAATTAGATATCCTACAATATCCTAAGGCTCCTAAAGAGGCAGCCACCTTACCAATACATGAGATTCTTTATGAACACATGTTGGGCATATGGGAGACTCCTCTTTCCACCTCCCCTCATTCCAGAAGGTTGGACACCATGTATCGTGTTCCTCCTTGTCCTGGATTTCATAAGACTCAGCTTCCTCACCACTCCATTGTGGTAGAATCTGCTATGAAAAAGATCAAGAGTACAAAAAGGCACTCCTCTGCTCCTCCAGGAAGGGAATGCAGAACCCTAGATGCCTTTGGCAGGAAAATCTTCCAGGCCAGTATGCTTGTAGCCAGAATCAACTCCTATAGTCTCTATATTGGGATGTTTCTGAAAGAAGTTAAAGATCTGCACTCCTTATCTCCTTTTATGTCAGAAGATAAGAGAGAAGAATATATCACCTGGCTTAAACATGCACAGGATGTATCCAAGTTTTCCAACCGTGCAGCCTTTGACTCTTTTGAGGGGGTCAGTAGAGCCTCGGCTATTGCCATAGGTGCACGCAGAGTTGCTTGGTTGCAAGCCTCTGATTTGGAATCCTGGGTAAAGGATGGTCTAGGTAACCTTCACTGTACAGGCGAAAACCTGTTTGGCAAGGATTGGCAAGCAAAGGCCAACCAGATGGATGCTGAAAATTCTGCTTTAGATAGACTTTCAAAGTCTACTACTGCTCCTTTCAAAAAGAGGTTGTTCAAAAAGGTATCTTTCCCAAAGAAAGGGAAATTTTCTTCTTATGGTCAGGCCTCTTCTCAAGGTCGTTTTGCTACAAAGAGGCAGCAACAACCAAAACAGACCAAAACCCAGGCTGCGAGGACTGCTACGGCCCAACAGCCTCAGCCTCTTCAGGACCTTTGACTTTCCACTAGAGAACTTAGCCTTTCTGGCTCTAGAACATCCAGAGCCCCTCACCATCCCAGGAAGGTTAGCTCACTTTGCTCCCAGATGGGAACAAATCACAGCAGAGCAGTGGACCCTCTCCATCATAAGGGAGGGGTACAAACTTCATTTCTTAAACCTTCCTCCTCACACCATGGTGAAACAGTTCAATTCTCCAACATCTCTCCTCAACCTTCTAGGTCAGGAGATTGCTGCCCTTCTTGCCCAAGGGGCAATAGAAGAAGTACCCCTATTTTCTACTCCCCCTATTTTCTCATCCCAAAGAAAACAGGGGGCTACAGACCCATCTTAGATCTCAGAGAATTGAACAAGTTTCTATGCAAGGAGAAATTCAAGATGACTTCTCTTGGAACTCTCCTTCCATACCTCCAGAGTCGGGACTGGCTTTGTTCTCTAGATCTCAAGGATGCGTACACCCGTGTTCTCATCCATCCAACACACAGAAGATTCCTTCGCTTCCTATACCAAGGAAAGCACTACCAATACAAAGTGCTTCCTTTCGGTCTGGCCTCTGCTCCAAGAGTGTTCACAAAATGCATGGCAGTAGTAGCTGCATTCCTACGCACTCTAGGAATATTCGTATTCCCATATCTGGACGACTGGCTCATCTGAGCTCCATCCCAGTCAGAGGCCCAGACTTCTCTAGCCTGCACAAGGCGTGTTCTTCAGTATCTGGGACTGGTAATCAACATTCCAAAAACCCATCTTACCCCTACTCAGTCTCTAGAGTTCATAGGGGCCTTACTGGATACCACAACTGCAAGGGCCTATCTTCCCCAGGCCCGTTGCCTACGCTTGGTGCAGTTAGTCTCCCAAATTCAGTTAAAATCCCATTTAACTGCTCGAGAAATGTTGCAACTTTTAGGCCACATGGCATCCACGGTGCATGTGGTTCCCTATGCTCGCCTTCACATGAGAGCAGCTCAGTGGACCCTATACACCCAATGGACCCAGGCATCAGGTTGCCTGTCAGACAAAATAGCAACCTCCAGTCTCCTCTTTTTGTCCCTCCACTGGTGGAAGTCCACTCAGAATCTGTTGCTGGGGTCCCCCTTTCAACAGGTGTTACCCCAAGCAACCCTTACAACAGATGCCTCTCCAAAGGGTTGTGGGGCTCATCTACAAGATCTCTCGACCCAGGGCATCTGGTCTCCACAGGAGACACATCTTCATATCAACCTCTTAGAGCTCAGAGCAATCTTTCTGGCTCTCAGAGTCTTCCACACCCTGCTCAGCTACAAGACAGTCCTCATCCACACGGACAACCAGGTAGCTATGTTCTACGTTAACAAGCAGGGGGGGACTGGCTCTCTGTCGCTTTGCAACGAAGCTCTGAGATTGTGGGCCTTCGCCAGAGAGCATCAAATCCATCTCATGGCAGTATATCTTCCCGGAGTTCAAAACTCTTAGGCAGACAGACTCAGTCGAGTTCTGCTTCCGCACGGATGGTCCCTCCATGGGGACCAGATAGCCAGAATTTTTCAGATTTGGGGTACCCCAGACATAGACCTGTTTGCAAGTCCGTGGAATGCCAAACTTCCCCAGTTCTGTTCCAGGATTCCATGTCAGGGAGTTCAGGCCAGAGATGCCGTCCTCCTTCATTGGGGGCAAGACTTCCTTTATGCCTTTCCACCTATTCCCCTAATCCCCAAGACTCTGTTCAAGCTTCAGAGAGACAAAGGGACTATGATCCTCATAGCACCACTTTGGCCACGCCAAGTGTGGTACCCTCTACTTCTGCATCTCACTCAAGCCCCCTCCCTAGACCTGGGGTCTGCTCCAGATCTCCTCTCCCAGGAGGAGGGAACCTTGTGGCACCCAAATCCCCAGTCTCTTCATCTCAGGGCCTGGTTGCTGAAGGCCTAGACCTTCAAGATTTACAACTTTCTCAGCAAGTGAAGGATATCCTTCATGCTTCCAGAAAGCCTTCCACCAGACGTTCATATGCTTTTAAATTCAAAAGGTTTTCCATTTGGTGTGCAGAAAAGAGTCTCAACCCTCTTGCAATACCTTTGCATTCTTTACTAGACTATTTGCTGCATTTATCCCATGCAGGCCTTAAAACAAATTCAATCAGAGTCCATTTGAGTGCTATTGCAGCATCCCTTAAGCCTCTCAATGGACAACCTATTTCCTCTCATCCTCTTATAGCAAGATTCATGAGAGGCCTTCTTTTAACTAAACCTCCCATTAGACCACCTCCAGTGGCCTGGGACTTGAATCTGGTTCTTGGCCAGCTTATGAAGCCACCCTTTGAACCCTTAGCCACTACCTCCTTGAAATTCCTTTCTTGGAAGGTAATTTTTCTCATTGCAGTCACCTCAGCTCGCCGTATTAGTGAACTGCAAGCTTTAGTGGCTAATCCTCCTTATACAAGATTCCATCATGACAAGGTAGTCCTCAGAACTAATCACCTTTTCATCTGAACCAGGAGGTCTTTTTACCCGTCTTTTTTCCAGGACCTCATGCATCAAGTGCAGAGAGGAATCTTCATACCCTGGATTGTAAAAGAGCACTTGCTTTCTACTTACACAGGACACAGCAACATAGAAAGTCCTCTCAACTTTTTGTTGCTTTTGATCCTTCTAATTTAGGACTTCCAGTCTCTAAGAGAACTCTATCCAATTGGATTGCTCAGTGTATTTCCTTCGCCTACCAAAGTAAGAACCTTTCTCTGGAGGGCCATGTCACTGCTCACAATGTGAGGGCCATGGCAACCTCTATTGCTCATCTAAACTCTGTGTCCATTGACCAAATCTGTCGAGCGGCCACTTGGGCATTGGTTCATACCTTCACAGCCCATTACTGCTTGGACAAGGACTCCCGCTGGGATGCCTTGTTTGGTCAGGCTGTTCTCAAACACCTGTTCCATACCTAATCAACTCCTACCCTCCATCCCTATACTGGATGCCTGAGATTCATGGGTAGAGGTAGAGCCCTTCCCAGGGACTCACAATCTGGGTGATCTCCCAGGCATCTCTAGCTGTGGAGTCCCCATATGTGAAGACTCATTCCTGCTTGTTCCTGGAGATAGCACAGTTACTTACCTGTAACAGGTGATCTCTGGGAACAGCAGGAATAAGTCTTCACAACCCACCCACCTCCCCTAGGAGTTGTATCTCTCTATCTCTTTCCTTTCCTCTCTCTCTCTCTTTGTCTCAGCTTTAAAACTCGAACTGAAGAGAGGCAGTTAGGAAAGGCGGGAAGGCAGCGCGCAGGCACTGTGGGATGCTCCCAAAAGCTTTCTTTTAGGACGCTGGGGAGCATTCCCGCGCAAGCTCCGTCGGTACCGACGTACCCATATGTGACGACTTATTCCTGCTGTTCCCAGAGATCACCTGTTACAGGTAAGTAACTGTGCTTTGCTGCTTAAGCTTCTCCAGAATATCTCTTGGTTTCTTTCTCGTGCTTCCCTAGACTCTTTTGAGTCTGTTAGCAGCACTTCTGCTATAGCTATAGGGGAACGACGTAGAGCTTGGCTCCAAGCTTCAGATTTGGCCAAGTGAGCACAACAACGGCTAGGACATACTCCTTGCACTGGAAAAAATCTTTTCAACAAGGATTCTTTACGTCAGGTTACTCAGTTGTCCACTGATTTACCTGTTCCTAAGGGTTCTTCTACACCTTCTTCTGTCCCAGTAGGTAGGAAATGTCCTACCAAACCTTCTTCCCACAGGAGAAGAAGGTTTTATTCCTCATGTCTCCCATGACTAGAAGGTTCTCCCTTCTTTTATTATCTCCTTTTGTCATAAAGGACATAGGCCTTCTCTTACCTCAGGGCTTAGGGAGTTGCCATTTCCCTGCTTTGATCCATGGCATTCCCAATCGGAGATATGCTTTTTCTCCTTGCAGCTCGTCCTCATGGTACGAACGCATGATACTTTTTGCCCTTAAGCAGGTCAATATGGTACCTCATCCCTATCTGTCTTCTGTCCACTTACCATGCTAGAGTCTTGGACGACTCGGGACTTGCTGGCTACAGATTGATATTATCCTCTGTTTTTCATGTAACCATCCTGGTTATTTCACTAGCTAGCATCCTTACGGATCATAGCCAGGTGGAATTGATTCTCTATATATCTTCACAAGTAGGTTGCACCTCCTTGTTATTAGATGAATCTTCCTCTCCACATGTCCTATATGAATAACATGCTGTAGGCATATATCTGTCTGTTTAATTACAGACACCCATATTTAGGCCTACCTATTCATATTTATCTTTTGTGTGTATTTATGCCCTTCCATATCTCACTATAGATATATTCTTATATGTTTATTCATATATCTGTATTATATATATATATATATATATATATATGTATCTGTCAAGATATTTCATTATAGATAGATATCTCCACATACTTATCTATATCACTGTCTATGTTCATATAGCTCTCTGCTCTGACAGAGGGGTTTTAACCATACCTCTGCTATTCAGCAGGTTTGGCATTCTACACACACAACCACTCCTGTGGTAGTCAAAAATTTTTATACCCTAACCTAAGGGTTTAGGTACCTCTGAAGCTCTCCTTACCTAATATCTCTCCTAACTTACCCCAGTTAGGAGAGATATTGTGGATCTTCAGTTAAATCACAGGCTTACGCTCAGGCATTTGTCCTCTCTTCTGGGATATAAGGGGTTCCCATGCCCTTTTCCCCCACAAGGACTGTGCCTGTTTGTCCATATCGGTTAGCCTTTCTCTTTTGCTCCTAAGAATGAGTTACTCTGCCGCCAAAAGAGTTTGGTTTTTACCATACAGCTTTTTGCTGAAGGCCCACCGTTTTTGTACTTCCCCAGTTTTTCCTACCAGGGGTGCCTGTTACCTTTCAGGATCCTGACCTCCTCTGTTTTCCTACAGGTTTACTACCTCCACTTTACAGTGAGGTCCTCTTCCTGGTTACTCTACTGGGTTTCCAGTAGATCCATGAACCTCCATACTTCTATGAAATCCTGTTAGCGGAGGTCCATATTGCAACATTCTTTGCAATATCCTTATTGACAATCATTATCCTCACATGGACTCCTTTCCTGCAGTCCTGTGCTAGCTTAGCTGTTCCACAGCATCTTCTTTCTTCAACTCCTACCCCCCATCCTCAGGATGTCTGGTGTTGTGTGGGATAGCATGTTCCAACCTATGACATGCTCGGACTCCAGGCATCTCAGCTTGGGAGTCCACATATGTGAAGACTCATTCCTGCTTATTCCTGGAGATAGCACAGTTACTTACCTGTAACAGGTGATCTCTGGGAACAGCAGGAATAAGTCTTCACAACCCACCCACCTCCCCAGGAGTTGTATCTCTATCTATCTTTCCTTTCCTCTCTCTCTCTTTGTCTCAGCTTTAAAACTTAACTGAGGAGAGGCAGTTGGGAAAGGCGGGAATGCAGCACGCAGGCGTGGTGTGATGCTTCCAAAAGCTCTTTGATTGAACGCTGGGAAGCGTTCCCGCGCAGACTCCGTCGGTACCGACGTATCCATATGTGAAGACTTATTCCTGCTGTTCCCAGAGATCACCTGTTACAGGTGAGTAACTGTGCTTTGTGGAACCTGTTTGTCTTTTTGGGAAACTGCTAGATACTTATGACCTGGATTGGCCACTGTTGGAAGCAGGATAGTGGGCTTGATAGACCTTGGTCTGACTCAACTATGGCATATCTTATGTTCTTATGTTCAATGGTAAATGAAGGTGTAAGGACTAAAGTAAAGTAAAGGGGAAGCTAGGCTGTGGTTTATGTATGGAAATGCCCATCAACCCAGAACACCTGAATGCCAGAAAAGAGTCATATGCTACAGATCCTTTGGAAGAGTGGCAAGGTTGACCAACATGAAATAGTGGTAAAGCTCTTATATGTTCTCAGTAAGATGAGGAAGGTAGCAAATTGTGTAGCAGAAGCAGTAGAATGACTTTGGCTATACTTGCCAACTAACAGAAAAAGGCACAAGGAGTACTCTTTCTCACAGTCGAGCTAGTTTGGCTGGCAACTGGAATTTCCAGAGCATCAAGCTAGACCAGTCCAGATAAATGGGTTAAGTCCCCCTGCCAGCAGATGTCAAGACAGAGAAAGTAGTGAGAACCAATCAGAGCTGTGACCTCACTGACGGTATATAGGGCAGCTACAGCTAGGGGTCTCCTCAGTACTTTCTCTGTCTCAGCAGATGTTGGACTTTGTCTCCTCTGGGCCTTTTGGCTTTATCTCAGTATGTGCCCATAGATCCCGGTGGTGTAGGAGGCACCCGGCCTGATGGCTCATCTGAGGGGATAGCTCTGCTTAGGGGGGGGGGTGGCTGTGGATCAGGAGGACTCTTTGGAGACCATAGGACTTATTTTCTTTTACCTTAAATTTTTCATTTCATTTCTAGCCAGTTATTTTAATTTCTCTAGTCTGCTGCCTGCGGCTATAGTTTTGACTGTTGGGTCCCGTTTTCACCCCCTCCCCTACCTCGGGCCTGCTCCCCCGATGGACAGGGGCATCGAGATCTCCTGTGAGCCATTTGACGGCTGTCTACTCTTCCAGGGTCAGAACGGCAGAATTAGAATCCACTATTGCTCCGATTGGGTGGAGTTCTCCGGGAGGCATCTGTTCAGTGCTGCAGAACTGTGAGTTTGGGGCCTTCTCACCGCGGTAGCGTGCAGCTGCTGGCGGTAATTTCACTTTCATGCCTGTTTGCAGCTGGGGACATTCTTCTCCCGGTGCCATTTTAAAACTTCCCTGCCATGCTTTCATAAGAACATAAGATATGCTATATTGGGTCAGACCAAGGTCCATCAAGCCCAGTATCCTGTTTCCAACAGTGGCCAATCTAGGTCATACGTACCTAGCAGCTTCCCCAAAAGACACAGGTTCCACAATGCTTGTACTGGGTCAAGCATTGATATCCTGTGTCCCTTATTAATAATGGTTTATTGACCTTTCCTCCAGGAACTTGTCCAAACCTTTTTTAAACCCAGCTACACTAACAGCCTTTACTACATCCTCCGGTAATAAATTCCAGAGTTTGATTACACGTTGAGTGAAAAAATATTTTCTTTTATTAGTCTTAAATAGTTTACCCTGTAGCTTCATTGCATGTCCCCTAGTCTTTCTATATTCTGATAACGTAAACAATCGATCTATGTTTACCCGTTCCACTCCGTTCATTAATTTATAGACTTCTATCATATCTCCCCTCAGCCGTCTCTTTTCCAGGTTAAAGAGCCCTAACCTTTTTAGCATTTCTTCGTAGGGGTAGCCTTCCATCCCCTTTACCATTTTGGTGGCTCTTCTCTGAACCTTTTCTAATAGCGCTATTTTCTTTTTAAGATACGGCGACCAGAATTGCACACAATATTCAAGGTGCGCTCTCACCATGGAACGATATAGAGGCATTATAATGTCTTTTGTTTTATTTTCCATTCCTTTCCTTATGATGCCTAGCATTCTATTTGCTCTTTTGGCTGCCGCTGCACACTGGGCCGAGGGTTTTAACATGTTGTTCACAATGACGTCTAAATCTTTTTCCTGGGTGGCGGTTCCTAATGTGGAACCTTGCATCGTGTAACCATAGTTTGGGTTGTTCTCCCCTAGGTGCATAACTTTGCACTTGACCACATTAAATTTCATATGCCATTTTGATGCCGAGTCTTCCAATTTATCAAGATCCTCTTGCAATTTTCCACAATCCTCTTGGGTTTTAACAACTTTAAATAGTTTTGTGTCATCTGCAAATTTGATAACCTCACTCGTTATTCCACTTTCCAGGTCATTTATGAATATGTCAAAAAGCAGCGGACCCAGCACAGATCCCTGGAGTACTCCACCTTTCTCCATTGGGAAAATTGGCCATTTAGCCCTACCCTCTGCTTTCTATCTTTTAACCAGTTCCTGATCCACAGTAGTACACTACCTCCTATCCCATGACTGTAGTTTTGCCAAAAGTCTCTGATGATGGACCTTGTCAAAAGCTTTCTGAAAGTCCAGATACACTATATCAACCGACTCACCTTTGTCCACCTGTTTATTCACACCTTCAAAAAAACGCAACAGATTAGTAAGACAAGATCTTCCTTGTCTAATGCCATGTTGGCTGTCTCCCATTAGGCCATGACTATCTACATGCTGAGTAATTTTATTCTTTATGATGGTTTCTACCATTTTTCCGGTACTGACGTGAGGCTCACCGGTCTGTAGTTTCCCAGATCACCCCTCGAACCCTTTTTAAAAATTAGTGTTACATTGGCGATCCTCCAATCTTCAGGTATTAGAGATGATTTTAATGATAGTTCACAGATTACTAATAGCAGGTCTGCAATCTCATATTTCAGTTCTTTCAACACCCTTGGATGTATACCATCCGGCCCAGGTGATTTGCTACTCTTCAGTTTATCTAATAGTTGTAATAAATCTTCCCGATGTATCGATATTTCCTTCAATTCTTCCGCACCTTTAAATACCACTTCAGTCATGGGTAACATCCCTACATCTTCCTCTGTAAAGACCGAAGCAAAGAATTCATTCAGTCTCTCCGCTATCGTCTTGTCGCCTCTTAGTGCCCCTTTGACCCCTCTATCATCTAATGGACCAACTGACTCTCTCACAGGTTTTTTGCTACGAATATACTTGAAAAAGTCTTTATTTTGCATTTTTGCTTCTGCAGCAAGCTTCTTCTCAAATTCTCTCTTTGCCTACCTTATCAGTGCCTTGCATTTGACTTGCCAGTGCTGGTGCTGTTTCCAGGTTTCGTCATTTGGCTCTTTTTTCCATTTCCTGAAAGATGCTTTTTTGGCAACAGCCTCTCTGACCTCACTTTTAAACCATGCTGGCAGTTTTTTGGACTTCCTTCCACTTTTCTTAAATCGTGGAATACAGCTGGTCTGGGCTTCCAAGATAGTATTTTTCAACAACACCCAAGCTTGATGTAAGTCTTTAACCTTTGCAACTGCTCCTTTTAGTTTTTTCTTAATTGTTTTCATCATTTTATCATAGTCTCCCTTTTGAAAGTTAAAAGGTACTACTGTGGATTTCCTTACTATCCCTCCTCCACTAATTAAATCAAAGGCGATCATGCTATGATCACTATTGCCAAGTGGCCCCAACACCCTTATCTCTTGCACTAGATCTGGTGTTCCTCTAAGGACTAGGTCTAATATTGCTTCCCCTTTGGTCGTTTCATGAACCAGCTGCTCTGAGAAGCATTTGTTCATTCTGACCAGGCGGTCGATAGTACATCCCCACTGCTATCGCCTTCCCCTTTTTACATGGAATTTCAATCCATAGAGATTCTACAGCAAATTTTGTTTCCTGCAAAACTTTAATTCTTTCTGACTCAATGCCCTATCTAACATAGAGCGCAACCCCTCTACCAATTTGATCAGCTCTATCATTACGATATAGATAACACTTATTAAAAGAGGGCTGCTATATAGTACCCTGTCCTGTGCTGCTGAGGTAAGCTATATTCAGATTTGATTTAAATTATAGCTCTTTGCTGCTGCTAGGCTCTAACTTCTTATGAAATTTAAACTACAAGCTCTCTGCTGGGTTCCAAATTTAACCAGAAAGTTCTCTTCTGTGTTTTAAATTTAAACTTAAACTGCTGCTACTAGGCTGATTTAACACAAAATATTGGGTTCACAGATTAATTAGCTTTAATAGAAAGAATTCCTTTCAGAAAATTCCCATAAGTATATACTCACAATTGCAGATCTCTCTCCAGAAATAACAGTCCCCTTTTCTAGTCCTTCAAGACTGAGGATCACAGAGCTCTGGTTGAGCTATTTATGCCTGTGCTGCTGAGGTAAGCTGTGACCAACTTCCTGGGTGATTAACAGTCCTTGCTTGGATAGAAGGAGTCTTTCAAAATGGCCTTTTGACCTGCCACCTGGTGTTAACACAATTGCAGATCTCTCTCCAGAAGTAACAATCCCCTTTTCTAGTCCTTCAAGACTCTCCCCTGACTCCTTCAAGACTCTGTCGGTGGCGCCCAAGTGCCTGGCCTTTGGAAAAAAACGCAGAATCTTGCTAAATTAATTCTGCTCTGCCTGCGACTCACACCCAAGGGAATCCTCTACGGCCCCAGCTCCTCAGCGATCTCCTGGGCCTACTGGAGCAGCAGAGGGGCCTCTCCCTATGCAGGGCCATGTTGATGCAGCAGTCATTCTCCCTCAGGCCACAGAGCCTTCGCCTCCTATCTTGCTTCCCCAGCAGCAGGAGGTGGATCCGGCAGCTTCAGAGTTTGGTTTTCCAGCATTATGCAATAGATTTATTTGCTCTATTTTTTACCTAAAGAGGTGTGTGTTTCTTTGGCAACCAGGTCTCAGACCGTAGAAGAGCTTGTTGACAAGTTTAAGATAAAATCTTGAACCTCCGCTCTTTAATAGCATCAACGACCTGTTTCGTTGCCTGATGTTTACAGCTTCTTTTACTTTCCCATTAATTTGGCTGAATATTTTCACTTAACCTTTCAGCTTGTCCAGCTTGTCCTCCACAAAACATTCAGGTATATTAGCGCTGCTTAGCCCATACCAGATATGTCTATTATTAACTCACTTCGGATTTTACATAGTGATACTAAAGTACTTATCTGGTTCGGCTGTCATCCCCCAACGCCAACCAGTGCGCCGTTGCGTTTCACTGAAATGTTTTATCAAGGGGTCATGTTCCGCACTAAATTCACAAGCCGTTTCTAAAAGTAGAAAGCACATTTGTTATTAGAGTAATCACCTCTATACTGTCATGTTTGTACATATCTGTAATTCCTTTCTCAAATGATCTATCTCCAGATAACTTAATTCACTCACTGCGAATTCAACCATGGCTGGTTTTCCAGCATGCCTAGTCCCTTTGGAAAGACGCACAGGCTCAGAATCCACTGCAACCGGGCTCTTCACAGGCAGGGGGAACCGCAAGAGAAGACACTTGAATGCTTTTCCTTCAGATCTCTGAAAGTCCGGCTGAGAGGAGTAAGGAACTGATGGGGAGGGCGTCTGCTTTTTCCGGTGGAAGCAAAGGAAGGGGAGCTCTCTCCCATGGAGGAGGAATCTCGCTCCACCCTTGTTCTCTTTTGAAGGGGCGAGATCTCCAGCCTCATTGCTCGGTTCATCAAGGAACTGAGGATTCCAGAGACGCCTGAGCCCGCACAACCTCCTTCCACAATGGATCCCATCGTCGCGGGAATTAAGCGGCCAGCGCGGACCTTTCCCTTTTCTGCTGAGCAACAACAGATGGTCGTAGCGGAATGGGAGGCCCCCGATCCTCCATTAAAGCAGGGCTATCGTATGGGCCAGCTTTACTCCTGGTTGGCTGCAAACTTAGGGAAGTGGCTGCATTTTCCTAAGGTTGATGCCCTTATCACACCCATGACAAAGCAAACCACCATCCCTGTGGAAGGTCTTCTTAAGACCGCTTTTTCTACTGCTGCTTTTGCCCTTCAAGCGTTTGCATGTGGCGGCCTGGGAGTCCAAGCGCTTCTCCGTTGGTTGCCTGAGGGCAAAGACTAGGATTGTCTGGAGGTTTTGGTGGCCTTCCTAGCGGATGCCTTTTACAATTTGCTTCACCTCTCGGCCCCAAGCACAGCAGCTGTCACCGTCATTCAGCAATAAATTTGGTTGCGCAGTTGGTCAGCTGATATATCTTCGAAGGGATGCCTAGCAAAGCTCCCCTTTAAAGGGGGGTTTGCTCTTTGGAATGGATTTGGAGCAGTTGGTGAAGGATCTCGGGGAGGTGAAGCCACAGTGTTTTCCTGAGGACAAGCCTAAAAGTTCCTCCAGGAGCCTTTCCACTGGAGACATGCAGCTCTCTAGGTTCCGCGATTTGCTAAGATACTGCTCTGGCAGGCAATACTCAGCGCTGTCAGTGCCGGTCAGTCGAAGCAATTCCTTTCGCCAGGGAAGCCGGCCCTGCGCGTAGGCCAGCAGTTCTACCGGTAAGTCCACGGGTCGTTCCATTCGTTGACAATGCGGGGCCCATTCTGAAATAGTGCTGGTGGGAGGACGCCTACAGCATTTCTATCACGAATGGGCCCTGATCACTACGGATCGCTCTGTGCTCGATGTCATTCGGGAGAGTTATGTCCTCGACTGGGCTGGACTCATCCGAGACACCTTTCTTATGTCGCCCTAAGGGGCTCCCCCAAAGCAAGCAGCCATTCAAAGCACCCTTCGCCGGCTCATGCAGTTGCACGCCATTGTGCCGCTGCCGCCGGAGGACCAGGGGAGCTGACGCTATTCCATTTATTTCGTCGTTCCCAAAAAGGATGGTACCTTCTGGCCCATCCTCTATCTGCAGGGCGTCAACCGCTGCCTTCGAGTTCCCCGATTTCAAATGGAGACCCTCAGGTCCATCATTCAAGCAGTGCGATCCAGCGAGTTTCTCGCCTCTCTGGATCTTGCAGAGGCTTACCTGCACATTCCCATTCGACGGGATCAGCAGTGTTTTCTCCGCTTTGCCATTCTCGAATCTCATTATCAGTTCACAGCCCTGCCATTCGGTCTCGTTACCGCTCCTTGGACCTTCTCCAGATAGTGGTGGTTGTGGCAGTAGCTCTTGGCAGGAAAGGCATCTGCGTCCACCCATATCTTGATGACTGGTTGATCCGCTGCAAATCCTTCCTCGAGATGCAGGCGGACTTGCAGAGAGTGATTCAACTCCTCGAACAGCTAGGCTGGGTCATCAACCACAGCAAAAGCTGTCTTGCAACTCTCAAACCATTGAGTTCCTGGGAGCAAGATTCCACACTCGTGCACTCAGGGTCTTCTTCACTCAGGAATGTTGGGTCAAGTTCCGGCAACAGCTGCAGATGTTCATCCGGATGTCCCTGCCCATGGCCTGGGATTATCTGCAGGTACTCAGAGTCATGGCCACAACTTTGGACCTGGTACCCTGGGCTCAGGCGCACATGTGTCCCTTACAGCGGCCCTCTTAGAGCATTAGTCCCCGGTGTTGCAGAACTTCCATGTGCCGCTTCCGCTTCCTCTCTGTCGGGCGCGATCTTCGCTGATAGGAGTGTCCGCAGAACCTCTTGAAAGGTATGCCTCTCAAGGCATCATCTTGGACTATCCTAACCACCGACGCCAACTCACAGGCTGGGGAGCCCATTGCCTCGGGCACACGATACAGGGACAGTGGTCAGTCAGGGAGGCCTGCTGAATTATCAACTGTCTGGAGACGCGAGCCATCCGACTAGCTCTCTCAAAGTTCGGAGACCACCTACGCGGTCAGTCGATGCAAGTCCTCTCCGACAACACCACTGCTGTGGCTTATGTCAGTCACCAGGGTGGCACAAAATGCCACGGAGTAGCCCGGGAGATCTCTCCTGTTCCCCTGGGCGGAGCAGCGCTTGCAGGCATTCTCAGGCGTGGAGAATATTGAGGATGACTATCTCAGTCATCACCTGCTAGATCCTGGGGAGTGGGAGCTGAGCCCCAGCACATTCAAGCACATACTCCAGCACTGGGGAACTCCGGACATGGATCTGATAGTGACTCGGGTGAATGCCAACGTGCCCCGCTTCTTCAATCGTCGCAGGGAGAACACATCCAGTGGAATAGATGCATTAGTTTAGACATGGCTTTCCAGGGCCTTCCTGTATGTCTTCCTGCCGTGGACGATGCTCCCTCGGCTGCTGCGCCGGATCGAGTGGAATCCTCACCCCATTATTCTAGTGGTGCCCGATTGGCCCCGGTGCCCATGGTATGCTGTTCTGGTGCGTCTCGTTGTCGACACACCTCTTCCCTTGAGAAAGCAGAAGGGACTGCTCCATCAGGGGCTGGTTCTCATGGATGACGATGCTCCTTTTTTTCTTATGGCATGGCTCTTGAAAGGAAGTGTTTGAGGTGCCGGGGTTACTTGGGAGCGGTCATTGGTATTCTGCTCAGGGCCCGAAGACCATCTGCTTCTTGGACGTACGCATACGTTTGGCGCCTCTTTACTGCCTGGTGCAAATGACAGCAACTTTCTCCCTGGAGAGTTCTTATTCCTACAATTCTGGACTTTCTGCAGGAAGGACTACACAAGGGTTTAGCCTGGAATTCTTTGTGGGTGCAGGTGGCTGCACTGGCGGCCTTTCAAGGAGTGATTGCGGACTGATCCTTGACTACTCACCAGGTTGTCTGGCGATTCCTATGCGGGGCTCGGGCAGTTTGGCCTCCATTCCGTCCCATCGTTCCTCCCTGGGACCTTGGCAGCGTGCTGCGCGCCCTCATGCATGCATCCTTTGAGCCCTTGAAATGGGCTACACTTAAGGACCTTACCCTACAGAGCTACACTTAAGGACCTTACCCTAAAGATCTCAGAGTTGCAGGCTTTGTCTTTGTCTTTGTCTTGTCGCGATCCTCATCTGACCCTTCTCCCCAGCGGGGGTCACTCTATGGATAGTTCCCTCATTCTTGCCGAAGGTGTTATCCACCTTCCATGTTAATCAGGTACATAAGAACATAAGATATGCCATACTGGGTCAGACCAAGGTCCATCAAGCCCAGTATTCTGTTTCCACCAGTGGCCAATCTAGGTCATACGTACCTAGCAGTTTCCCCAAGAGACACAGGTTCCACAATGCTTGTATTGGTTCAAGCATTGATATCCTGGGTCCCTTATTAATAATGGTTTATGGACCTTTCCTCCAGGAACTTGTCCAAACCTTTTTTAAACCCAGCTACACTAACAGCCTTTACTACATCCTCCGGTAACAAATTCCAGATTACACGTTGAGTGAAAAAATATTTTCTTTTATTAGTCTTAAATAGTTTACCCTGTAGCTTCATTGCATGTCCCCTAGTCTTTCTATATTCTGATAACGTAAACAATCGATCTATGTTTACCCATTCCACTCCGTTCATTAATTTATAGACTTCTATCATATCTCCCCTCAGCCGTCTCTTTTCCAGGTTAAAGAGCCCTAACCTTTTTAGCATTTCTTCGTAGGGGTAGCCTTCCATCCCCTTTACCATTTTTGTGGCTCTTCTCTAAACCTTTTCTAAAATCGCTATATCCTTTTTAAGATATGGCGACCAGAATTGCACACAATATTCAAGGTGCGGTCTCACCATGGAACAATATAGAGGCATTATAATATCTTTTGTTTTCTTTCCATTCCTTTCCTTATGATACCTAGCATTCTATTTGCTCTCTTGGCCGCCGCTGCACACTGGGTCGAGGGTTTTAACATGTTATCCACAATGACGCCTAAATCTTTTTCCTGGGTGGTGGTTCCTAATGTGGAACCTTGCATCATGTAACCATAGTTTGGGTTGTTCTTCCCTAGGTGCATAACCTTGCACTTGTCCACATTAAATTTCATCTGCCATTTTGATGCCCAGTCTTCCAATTTATCAAGATCCTCTTGCAATTTTCTACAATCCTCTTGGGTTTTAACAACTTTAAATAGTTTTGTGTCATCTGCAAATTTCATAACCTCACTCGTTATTCCACTTTCCAGGTCATTTATGAATATGTCAAAAAGCAGCGGACCCAGCACAGATCCCTGGGGTACACCACTATTCACCTTTCTCCATTGGGAAAATTGGCCATTTAGCCCTACCCTCTGCTTTCTATCTTTTAACCAGTTCCTGATCCACAATAGTACACTGCCTCCTATCCCATGACTCTTTAGTTTTGCCAAACGTCTCTGATGAGGGACCTTGTCAAAAGCTTTCTGAAAGTCCAGATACACAATATCAACCGACTCACCTTTGTCCACCTGATTATGCACTTCTTCAAAAAAACATAACAGATTAGTAAGACAAGATCTTCCTTGTCTAAAGCCATGTTGGCTGTCTCCCATTAGGTCATGACTATCTACATGCTGAGTAATTTTATTCTTTATGATGGTTTCTACCATTTTTCCCGGTACTGATGTCAGGCTCACCGGTCTGTAGTTTCCTGGATCACCCCTGGAACCCTTTTTAAAAATTGGTGTTACATTGGCGATCCTCCAATCTTCAGGTATTAGAGATGATTTTAATGATAGTTCACAGATTACTAATAGCAGGTCTGCAATATCATATTTCAGTTCTTTCAACACCCTTGGATGTATACCATCCGGCCCAGGTGATTTGCTACTCTTCAGTTTATCTAATAGTTGTAATACATCTTCCCGATGTATCGATATTTCCTTCAATTCTTCCGCACCTTTAAATACCACTTCAGTCATGGGTAACATCCCTACAGCTTCCTCAGTAAAGACTGAAGCAAAGAATTCATTCAATCTCTCCGCTATCGCCTTGTCGCCTCTTAGTGCTCCTTTAACCCCTTTATCATCTAATGGACCAACTGACTCTCTCACAGGTTTTTTGCTACGAATGTACTTGAAAAGGTCTTTACTTCGCGTTTTTGCTTCCGCAGCAAGCTTCTTCTCAAATTCTCCCTTTGCCTGCCTTATCAGTGCCTTGCATTTGACTTGCCAGTGCTTGTGCTGTTTCCAGGTTTCGTCGTTTGGCTCTTTTTTCCATTTCCTGAAAGATGCTTTTTTGGCAACAACAGCCTCTCTGACTTCACCTTTAAACCATGCTGGCAGTTTTTTAGACTTTCTTCCACTTTTCTTAAATCGTGGAATACAGCTGGTCTGGGCTTCCAAGATAGTATTTTTCAACAGCAGCCAAGCCTGATGTACGTCTTTAACCTTTGCAACTGCTCCTTTTAGTTTTTTCTTAACTGTTTTCCTCATTTTATCATAGTCTCCCTTTCGAAAGTTAAAAGGTAGTACTGTGGAGTTCCTTACTATCCCTCCTCCACTAATTAAATCAAAGGCGATCATGCTATGATCACTATTGCCAAGTGGCCCCAACAACCTTATCTCTTGCACTAGATCTGGTGTTCCACTAAGGACTAGGTCTAATATGGCTTCCCCTCTGGTCGGTTCATGAACCAGCTGCTCCAAGAAGCAGTCATTTATTTCATCTAGGAACTTTATCTCCCTAGCATCTCCCTCCCGGATTTTTCACCGGAGCAATGCATGGGTCGGGTAAGAATCTACACCAGCTCAATGTCTGTTGGGTGCTCCTGCGCTGTCTCAAGGTCATGAATCCTTTCTGCTTGTCAGATCATCTCTTCGTTCTCTTCTCCGGGTCTCAGACGGATCAGGCAGCCTCCAAAGCATCTCTGGCCGCTGGATCTGTGAGACAGTTGCGGCAGCTTATCTGCTCAGCCGTCTGTCTCCCCACAGGTGCTTAAGGTGCATTCTACCCGTGCGCAGGCCACTTCGTGGGTGGAATTTGCATTCACGTCTCCCGTAGATATTTTCTAACCAGCGACATGGTCGTCTTGGTTTACCTTTGTCCATCACTACCGCCTGGATGTTCAAGCACGCATGGCGGCTTGGTTTGGGTCGCAGGTGCTCTCTGCTGCACTCTCGTCCCGCCTAGAGGGATAGTAGCTTGGGTACGTCCCACTTGTCTGGACTGGTCTAGCTGGATGCTCTGGAAGGTGAAAATTTCTTACTGTTAATTTCCTTCCCTGGAGTCCAGCTAGACCAATCCAGCACCCTCCCCTACAGTCACTTCTTTAGCTTCAGCAGCTTGGTGCATTCCAACGCTCTCGTTGTATATAGTTCTATCCAGTTCATTATGTTGGAGACTTTTCTGTATGATACAGAAATTGTCAGTGTAGTGCTGGGGTCTCGGAGGGTGGCTTCTGGTCCTCTGCTTTCTACAAGGGTACTGAGGAGACCCCTAGCTGTGGCTGTCATATAATACCGTCAGTGAGGTCACAGTTCTGATTGATTCTCATTATTTTCTGTGTCTCAGCATCTGCTGGCAGGGGGACTTAACCCACTTGTCTGGACTGGTCTAGCCGGACTCCAGGAAAGGAAATTAACGGTAAGGAAATTTCACCATCACCTTGATGTCTCTTTACCGGTTTTTCCCATCCCATTCCATTAAATTATCAGTTATTTTTCTCCTCCAGACAGACAGACATTCTTAATCCACTTTTGTATTATTCTTTTCAATTTCCATTGGATTGGAAAGAATAAAAAAGTGAAAAAAAAATTGCTCAATTTGCCTGAAAACATTTACAAATCTATATAGAGGATCCTGCAAGCCTCTAAGTTATGTTACTTATAAGATTATATATAAATTAATAAAAATGTCAAGCAAATTCAGTTGTGATTTTTTTTTAATGGTTTTCAAAACTCTTTGACATAAAAGGCCTTTATTGAATATTAGTGTTTTCTGGCTAAGGGATATCGTCATCTTTAGTATAATCATGGTAAATATGGATAGTTTGCAGTCAAGCTGGTTGAGCTAGCCTTTCTAGCGAATAGAATCATGTGTTGCATAACCCATTTTAAAAGAAAATTAAAAATTGGATTTTCTTATTTGGAAAGTTTGAGGGACATACCAATATTTCAAGCCACATTCAGACAAAAATAGGTTTGAAGAAAGATCAGATAACTAAAATATATTTTTTCATATTGTGATATACTTATATTAGGCAGAGTATGTAAAAAGAAATTTAGCAAAAGGTGTTACCTAAAAAAAATCAGAGAGCTTTGATCAAATCCAGCAGAATTCAAATAGATCTGCAGTATTTATTTCCCTTTCTTCTATACTGCAGATTAAATTTTGACACTGAATACCCTCTGGTCAATCCTAACAATTTGCTAAAATACAAAACAGATAAATTCATCAGGACTTTTTGATTGGTGTTTGAGCATTCAAATTGTGTTTTCCTTTTTGCTTCCCATATTGAAGCAAAAATGCCATCCAAGAATTTGTGTGCATGAAAAGTAGAGGAACAAACCTGCAAGTGGGAGCAGAGCCTGGTACAAGATAGCAATCGCTTGTGCTGGGGGCTGAGGACACCATGGCTGGCCTGAAGGCACCTTTTGGTGACATCACAAGACACTGTTGAAACCCTATATAGATTCTCTGGGCCTATTGCACATCAGTTGAGAGTGGAGGAGCAAACTTGCAGGTGGGAGCAGAGCCCTATGCAGTACAGCAGTCGCCAATTCTGGGAGCTGAGAATGCCGTGGCCAAACTGGAGGTGTCATTTGTGACATCAGAAGATGCCTATGAAACCCTTTATAAAATCTTTGAGCCTTCTGTAGTGCATGGCTGCAGGTACATGGCTTTCTCTATAACACCTCTTTGGAGTGTCTGAAGAGCAGGACCAGGAAATTATCTTCAGTTCTTTGGAATATGATGAAAAGGAAGGAAGGCTGAAAAGAAATCCACTGGGGTGTTGCCTGAGCCAGTGTATCAGTATGTTAGTTTCAGTACAGCCTAAGTCCCATCCACAAAATGTGAGAGCTTCCTCTATGACTGCTTCTCCTAGCTTGGATGGTAGAACTCAGTCCCCTTCAACCAACATCTCTAAAGAATGGAGTGCTTCTGGCCTCTGTTAGAGAAATATTTGACATATCGGAGGGCAAAATATATATTGGGGTTTCTTTACGAAGGGTTATATCACCCTCAAACCTCTCAAACTGTGGACCTTGCACTGAAGGAGGATTATAGTCAGACCTCCTGTCTCAGTGCTCTCTTATCTGGATTTTCCTTTTTGAGGAAGGGGCCATCTGACCAGCAGGGAACTCCTAGATTCTAGGCTGTCTTCCCTGGAGTGCTTCTCCTTTCTGCAGTAAGCTTGGTCTTTCTGGCATGGCAACACGGACCATGGAGCCTCTGGGTCCTCTTGAGCTCTTTCTGCCTGCTCGGAGGAGGGTCAGTGAGCGCACTGATGCCTAGCTCAGTCCCCGCCTTCTAAGCACTCTCACTGACTGTTGGAATCTGGAGATTCAGGATGACTGTCCTTTGGCCAAAACCCAGAGTTCAATTGTGATGCATCAGATGCTGATTCTGACCTAGAGGGTGAATTGTCCTTGCACTCCAAAGATCACGATGTGTCGGGTGGTGTTCACCTGTTCAGGAGGGGATGTATTGGCGGCCCTCATTGCTCAGGTGTCATCCGCCCTAAATTTGGCCGACCCTCCAGTGGCTGAACAATGGCTGCAGATTCACCCCCTCCTGCAGGGAGTTCGGAAGTCCAAGATGGCCTTTCCTTTTTCAGGAGGTTATCAAGATCATGATACGCTTGGAGTGGGACTTGCCAGACTCCCCAGTGAAGGGACTGAAAATTTGTAGGAGGCTTTATGCCCTGCCACAGGATAAACACAAGTGGTTTAACACATTGAGAGTGGATACAAAGGTTACAGTGGCTATAAAGTGACCACATTCCAGTGGAGGGCAGAATGGCCCTGAAGGACCTCCTGGATTGTAAGGTGGACGCTATCTTGAAGAATCAATTTACAACTCAGCTGTTATCCTTCAGTTGTCAGTGGGTGTGGGTCTGATGACTCAAGCTCTAATCCAGTGGATTCATCCCCTTGTACCAGAGGATATTACACCCCTCCTGGAGTCGGCTATAGCCTTTATGTTGGATGCTATGAATGATCTTGTCAGCTTGGTGTCTAAAGACATTGCTCTTTTGACTGTGGCATGATGTTGGATATGGCTCAGCCACTGGGTGGTGGAGTCAACCTCCAAATCCCGATTGACTTAGCTTGCCTTCAGAGGAAGGCTCTTCTTTGGGGTAGACTTGGAGAAGCTTATTAAGAACTTGGGTGCGTCCAAGCCTCATTGCCTCTTGGAGATAGACCAAAAGGACCTGGGAGGCATATGGCAATGTAAACCCGTCCTTTGTAGCCACCACTTTGAAGGAAAACGTGGTAGACAAATCTGTATAAATAAATATGGGCACATCCCCTTATATGTATGCTCGTGTTCCTTGCGCTCACTATTTGGACTCCCATGGCTCCTGGGACTTCCATAGATACTGCCCCAGAAAGCCTGCCTTCCTCCTCCTCCTCTTCTTCTAGGTTCCAGTCTCGGACTCAGCCCTTTCATGGATCGCAAGGTTTCTGGGACTCCAACACCCCCAGAAGCAGAATTATGCATTGTGCATTTGTGCAGAATTCCCCCAGGAGTAAACACTGCACTAGCTATAATCCTATTTATCAAGAAATACCAGAGTGAAAAAACAGGTTTTCAGGTTAAGTTTACATTTCCAATAGTTTGGCTCTTTAGGTGATCTGTTCCAGGTGCAAGAAATACAGAATCTGACTTTTGCATAACCTTTTTAATTTTTTTAATTAAGCATATTACAATAACTTTTCAAGCTATAGCTTCAACAAGAAATGTCAAAAACATCACAAAGAAATTTCAAAATATGAAATAGCGATATATCAATTTTGACCACAAAATAAGCGCCAAGAAGAGAAAATAATACAAAAAGGAAAAAAAAATTATAATACATCAAAGACAGCAGGAAGTCCTGAAACAACTGGAACTGAGACCTCAGGAGAGAGACCATTTCATTCCCTTCACGTAAAGATATATAACATCCAATAGCGCTTTAGGTTCAATAAAGAAATAATTTTTTGCATTCATGTTGGCATAGCACAAGCAAGGAAATTTGAGCATCCAGGTCCCACCCAAAGCCATGATTCTTAGTGGAACAGCCAAGAATTCCTGGCATCCAACTTAGAAACATCAGGGAAAATAACATATCGCAGAACCCAAAAACTGCTAATTCATATGATGAATGTAAAGACACAATCAGGAGTTTCTGTCCTGTTTAGAGTCAAAGGACACCAACAAGTTGGATCGGCCAGTCACTAGCTCTATAGAGCTTTCCAAAAAGCCAGTCAGATCTGACTGATCATCTTGTTCCCTTTTCAGATCAGTGGTCCCTGTCCCACTCAGTAGATAGCTGTAGATAGTTTTCCCCAGTTTGAAATCCAAGTTGTATCACCCGTTCAATGTAAGTGCTTAACAGCTCTCCTGTTCTGCACAAAACTGTTATTTGTAAACCGCACTGATTTCAAAGAGCGCGGTATATAAAAGTATTAAAATAAATAAATAAATAAGCCCGAATGATTGGTGATAAATTTGTAGAGGCCATCCCCATTATTTCAATAAGAGATTTTTTTTTTTTTACAATTCAACTGGAATAATTAGAGGAGAATATGGACAATTCAAGACTCTCAAGTTATTCTTGAAAGTCAGTTTTTCCAAATACTCCATCTTTCTCAAAAGCACAGTACTTTCCTTAACTTGAGCAATTCTTATTTCTCCCAGTTCTACTCATTGCTCAAACTGCTCAGTCCACATATTATGATGATCTGTAGTTTATTTATCAACCCCCACGAGCTCTACCCCTGAGTCAACTTTAGAACCAGTCATTTCCATGTTAGTATTAAAGATGCATCCATAGCCTTAATTGAGTCCCATAGTACTTCTAAAATTATTAGAGCGTTCGTAGGCATTCTACCTCCACCTTTTGGCAGTCTTTTTCCTCGAGTGTTGTAAAACGGGTACTCCTCGCACCTCCAACTTTATGCCAGGATCCTTGGGTGAGGACACAGCCAGCAATGGCCCCATTGCGGATTCTCCAGAAGTGAGCATTACCCTGCCCGCACTTGGGAAGCCCCAACTTCTGGCTGAACTGCTTCCAGGTTGTGGCGGTAGTGCTCACTCTTTGTGGCTGAGAAGCCGCTTTTATGCTCCATGCATAAAGAAACACTCCTGAGCAGTCCATAGTTGGAGGACAGTCTTGATCCGGGTGAATCCCAACCTGGTCCAGGTTAAGCTGACTCTTTGCGCTCAAACTTGCCAACCCTGCCAAGTGGGTCATGCTCTTGCCCTTTCTTTTCTGCATTCCATGATGAAAAGGGAGAGCAGGTCCCAGAGACAAAGTGGAGCTCACCACTGTCTGCAATACACCATCTTGGCCAACTTCCTAATAAGTTAGAAAAAAAGATTATAAGTCAAAGTCTAAATTACAACATTTGTTCCCTACCAATTGCTCCATAATCCTTCCCACACCCCATCTTTCTCTTAAACTTCAGTGGGAAACAAAGTTTTTACTCCTTTTCTAAATATCGACAAGTTTGTAACTCCTCTTGGCTCCTTAGCTCACCCAACTGACTTTCGCATCACCATGACCCTTGGTATCTCCAAATAATTGAATGGACGGCAAATCTCTTTGGTATTTAACTTCTTATTCTATCTTTTAAATAGTTAGGCTGTTGATTTTTATCACTTTAAATATTAAAAACAATAATTTAAAAATACACCTTTGTTTAATTGGTAACTGCTGTAATTTTCTTAACAATGGATGGGCCCACTTGTACCTCTTTCTCTCAGTAGAAATCGAGCTAAAGCATTCTGAGTAATGTGTAATTTTTTTCATCTTTGCCAATAACCCCATATATGAAACATTTCAATAATCAATATATTTCAAATTCTCAGGGAACAAGCAGGAAGTCGGTCCTCACATATGGGTGATGTCAGCACCAACAGAGTCCACATGGTATCCACTCCCCAGTTTTCATAGAAAGCTTTTGGGAGTTCTACCATGCATGTGTGGTCACCTTCACGCCCAAAGGTGCCATCTTACCTCACTCTGGAAGCCAGGGCTCTTGTGGACCTGATACATGGAATAGGGGCTCTTGTTCACTATGTTCTACTTTTGAAGGAGCCTAGTGGTTAGAGCAGCAGCTTGGTGACCAAGAGACACTGGTTCGATTCTCACTGCCACTCCTTGTGGTCTTGAGCAAGTCACTTTACCCTCCATTGCTGCCGAATAACGGCCTGGCAACCTACTTCAGGTCACACCTTGCCAAGAAAACGTAGGGATTGCTGGGTCACTGTAGTCAGAATTGACTTAATGACACACACACACGCACACACACGCGCACACACACACACACACACACACACACACACACACACTCACACACTCACACACTCACTTACTTTTGAAAACCATAGCGTTCTCCTTTATTTCCTCTCTTTTATTTTCTTAATAAAAAGAGGTCTGTTGTCTTTAAGATATTGCTTTTCAGTTTTACTACCACTGCTGCTACGAATTGTATATACAAGTAGTACGCAGTGCTGTACATAAAGATGTAAGGCAGAGTCCCTGCTCATCAGAGCTTACAATCTAATCAAGACAAAGCACTTGGAGCCCTATCTAGGTAGGGGCATGTGTGGGCCCTGATTGTGCACCGCAGAGCTAGATGCTCCCGCCGAGTGCAGGATCAGGCAATGGAATGGGTCGGCATGGCATGCCCCTGTAGCAGTGTGGGGACGTCCTGGAGGCAGCACAGCCAGGCCTTCCTTCTCCCACTGGTGTGCCAAAAGCCCGATGTGCCCCCCCCACGACCAGTTTTCCTACCACCCGGCCCTTGGTGGGTCTGCCAGGGCTGGGATCGGGCAGTATCTGCCATGGTTCCATTGCATGGGGGGGGGGGGCCTGCCGGGCCAGGGTGCATGGGCGCCCAGCGCTTGTTCTACCTCCGAGGTAGAATAAACTGTGCGTCCTCCTGGTGCTCCCCAGACATACAGGGCCGTGACCTGAATCAGCCCTGTACGTCCAGATGCCTGGCCTGCCCACACTCCGCCCCATACCTCCCCGTCTCAATCTTCCTGCACAGAGCGTCTGTGCATGCGGGGAAACTGTGTCTCTGAATTTGGGCAGGATGGTTAGCGGGGCTGCACCTCCACTGGGACAGTCCTGCTAGTTGCCTTACAGAATCGGGCCCATAGTGAAACTGGGGACTGAAGTATGCTAAGATGCACAAGTAGTGGACAAGAGAGTAAGGAGCATCAGGATCCAAAAGCAGCCTCAAGGAGGTGGGTGTTTAGTCTGGATTTGAATAGAGTTAGAGAAGGGACCTGATGCACAGACTTGGGTAGTTTGCTCCAGGCATATGGAGCAGCAAGATTGAATGAATGAAGTCTAGAGTTGGCAGTGGCAGAGAAGGGCACAGATAAAAGATCTGCCAGGGAAGCGGAGCTCCTGAGGAGGTTGTAGAGTGAGATAAGAGAGGAAAGGTAGTGAGGAGCCTCAGAATGAATCACTTGTAGGTAAGGAGAAGACGTTTGAACTGGATGTGGAAACTGATAGGAAGCCAGGGAAGTGACGAGAAGAGAGATTACATGAGCCTAGAGACACTGGCAGAAGATAAGCCGTGCAGCTGAGTTTTGAACAAATTGAAGGTGAGAGAGATGATTCAGAGGGAGACCAGTGAGGAGCAGGTTATAATAGTCAAGGCGGGAGGTGATTGGTGTGTGGATAAGGATCTTTGTAGAGTGAGTAGAAAAGAAGGGAGGAATTTTGCTGATGTTATAGAAAAAGAAGCGGCAAGTTTAAGCCATCCTTTGGATGTTCCTACTGCTGTTCTGCATCCCCCAGATGTTTCCATATCGAGCATACAGTAATGGTGGACAGTAGTGCATCCTAATCAGTAAACAGCCCTGCATCCTTTAGAGTTAAGGGATTAACTCTGAAGCTGAAAGGAAGAACAATTTGATCTTGGTTCCAAACACATTTGAGCATTTTTCAAATGCTTTTTCCAGCCAATCTGTGTGAGTAATTTAGAAATACATTATTCTCTGTGCTTATTTATAGACACCTCTGTATTCCTGATTCTTATTGATTTACCACAGACAAACGCAATGATAGGACCTTTTGAAGCAGTGCCCAGTTAGTAGACTTGATCCTGACAGATTGTTAAGATGCAGCAGAAAGTCTGAGAGGCCATGGGCCATTGCAGTCTAAAATGTTTACTTTTTATTGTTATAATTGTACTGCCTATTTCTTATTATAAACTGCTCTGTTGGAGGGCAGAAGGGCAATATAGCAAATATTTAAGTCAAATCATTTTTATTAACCATTAATACCACTCCCTGCGTGTAGGAACTCTTACACACCACTGGGTAAATATGAACAATACATAAACATACAAATAATTTTACATTTTATCTCCTCATGCTCCCCCCCCCCTCCCTCCCCCAAACCTCTAACAATGCAAATATTTAAATAAATGCATTTTCTTCCTGCTCTTGCATGCTTCCAGCTTGGCTGGCATCACCATGAGCCTTCATCTGCAACTACTTGGGGAGATTTTTCCCTATTTTATATCCCCTCCCAGCTTGCCTTAGTCTAGGCATTTCAGTGATAGTCCTCAGCCGGTGGCTATACACCTGGGCTCTTTCCTGAATCCTGGGATCTAAATCTGTTTCCATTGCATGAAGATTGACTTCCAACCCAGCCTCAGGCATTTTAGGGAGCATAAGACCTGAGTGGGAATTGGACACAAATCCTTCTGCATGGCAATGTGTAGCATTGGCCCTGAACCACCAGACCAGGTCCACATTTTTACTTTTTAAATAACTTCATTTACTTTTATAGTTCTGGCTTTCTTTGATTATTCATGTCTTAAGCTTCCTTCTTGCTGGCAAATAACATGTAGAAGATATTACTGATTTAAGAGTATAAGGCAGGACTCCATTCTACCAAAGTATTTCATTTACAGCTCGAGGGGTGAGGAGAGGGAGTCCTAGGCTTTGTTCAGTGGTGCCGCCTAATGGACATACAGTACTGAGTGTCTATATGCACTAGGTTCCAAAGGGAGCTTTCTGCCTGTGGGCCCTGCCCAAAAAAGTGTTACCGCAATGGTTGGGCTGGCTAGATTGTGTGAGAGAGGAGTAAATGTGGGGCAAATCCCCAGGAAGATATGCATAAAGGCTCATGGCACCACAGGCTCAAAGCCTAAAGTAGCAAAAGGAAATGACTGGGCCAGAAACAGAGTGGAATAAGTAAGATTGTTGAACATCAAAGGGGAAGGTGATTGTAAATGAAAGAAAAATGTGACGTCTGATTTGAGGAGGCACAATGAGGATGCTAACAGGCAGTGAGGCAGGCTTAAGTCTCACCACGGAGACCTTTTTAAGCAGATTTACTTCAGGAAATAGGCTGTGAAATGCGGAATTTTCAAGCAGTTCAAAAGTAGTTTGGGCTCATAGTGGTACAAAATAATCATCACAGAGATTGAAGGTTAAAATAAAAAGTGTTATCCAAGATGAAGGAACCTGTGTTAATACTAGAGTAATTCAGCCCTAAAGGTTGTATTGAACATGTAGGAGGTAATGCCAATTGTTAAGGCTTTCACCCTATTGCAGTATGACCCTGAAGTTTGATGCTTTGAGTGGTAGTGCTGCTGTTGCTGCTGATCATGAGTTTCAAAACTTGTGCTAATTTACCTCATGTATGTTTGTGTATGTTATATGTCCAGTATGGGTGTGCACATTTTTTCTGTGTAATCATATCCTTCAGTGAGTATAAGCATTTGTTTTGTAATATTTTTTAAAAGACTTTATTATTCATTTGTTTGAACATCTCTAAGGTGGGTCACCAATGTTTATTATAGTATCTGGCATTGTGGTTCCCAGATGGTGCCATGAAAAGATCAGGTTGACTTACTGGGTGTAGACATGTAGTTCACCTCCCTAAGGAAACCACTATAGTTCCACAAGCACCACCTTCGACTGGTATGTAATGTGAACCCTCAGGGATGTCGAGAGAGCCACTGCAGGCTGTTTTGCCCAATACCTCTAGATCAACAGAAACAAAACTATAAAACTTAACACCTGTGGGATCCTATTCCTTTGTTTAGCTCTCCTCACCCAACAGTAAAATGGATATGTATCATTTTCACTGGTAGCACAGCCTTCTCGTGTTTCAGGAAATTCTCTCGTGCCAATGTAGCAGCATTCAAGGTACTCTACTTTCATTCATCTCAACGGCTGAAATCTGTTAACAAAAGCATAAAATAGCAGAGCAGCAGAATAAGAAATAAAATGAATGTGCCAGTTGTTTAAAAGGGAAAAATAGGAAGGAAAGGAAGATAATGCTTTCATAAAAACTGTGCAGCAAGCCTTTTCACCACTTGTAGTACACTGCCTGACAGATTGCCTGCAGTGTTCTCAGTGAAATAATTTCTGGATGCTTGCAGTAGAACCATTTTTTCCATTAGATGGTTACGTGCACTGCTTACATCCTATTTTTTGTATAACATTCTAAGTGTTCATTAGGATAGATATCCAGAACGTCTAGGCAGACCAGATTTGTACAGTAATAATCCCTTCGGGCATTTAATTTCATGTCTTTAACCATAGTATCAGAGCCTGACAAACCCAAGGTTGCGCTGATAGCCCTGTTCCAAATAACAGCACCTTTTTCTACTTTCTTTTAATGTGTGCCAAGCCAGTACAAAAGGAGCTGGTGCCTTCTGTTGATTTCATGGACGTGACTGCATGCCAAGGGATTAATGAAAAGCTGTAAAACAACTGGGAAGGAAACTTAACTGGTATTGTTATACTTGGTCCTATCCAAACAAAAGCCTCGTGGAGTAAATTAGTATAAACTTCTGGTTTGTACAAATTCAGAGAAAGAAGACTTGCCAATGACCATTTCTGTAGTTAGTGTAAGTATATTCTTCGGATTGGCCTTTTAAGAAGGAGTACGTGTTTGGGCACCACTGCATCATTGCAGCTGCAGTCCTGTTGCATTCCATGCTCCTTACAAGTTTCCTCAGTGATGCCACAGGTCCTGCGTTCTAGTCTGCAGCTGATGAGACTGATTGTGTCCTACTGCTGTTCTTCATGATTAGAGCCAATGATAATGTTCACATCTCTCGCTTCTTCCCAGCAAGAGTATTTATTTATTTATTTTATTTATTTAACGTTTTTCTATACCGCACTGTTCGGCATCAGCGCGGTTTACAAGCAACAAGTTGGTAGGGGGAGCAGGAGTATTGCTTCAGCAGAAAAATCAATAAACCACACAACACTGTGCAGGGTTAGACAGATGTTACCTGTAGACCACCAAAATGCATAAATGGTATTTTACAACGTAAAAGTAAAACAAAACATTTAATTATAAAATTTAAAAAAAACATTTAGGGTGAAGTTCCAATGAGCTGTGGGAGGTCACTGCTCATGCTACTTCTGGTAGGGGGAGGTGTTGTGATATCAGAATGTCATAAAAATTTCATAAAATACTCAATGCAGTGCAGCATGGATCAATACAGAGATATTACAATATTCTCCATTCCTTTCCTAATCATTCCTAATATTCTGTTCACTTTTTTGGGCACCGGTGCACACTGAGCCGATGATATGAACATGTGGAAGCACATTTTAGAAATAGCGACTAGGTGCAATCTGGAACGTGCAGTCAAAATGTATGACAAAAGGCCGGCCATGTGCAAGTTTTGGACCAATTTCAGAAACTTGCATGTGCCGAAATGGATGTTGGTGACCACGGCCACATAGATGTTCCCACAACAAAATTTTAGAATGAGGTCTTCTATCCCATGCTGCATACACATCCCTGCCTACTATTTTGCAAATGAAGATGTGCATCAGTATGCCTATCAGAAAACAAGATTCTGCGTTTCCCTTCTGTTACCTTTTTAGTCATGAAAAGTATTGCGTCAGTGTACCAGGTGTCACATCAGTACTGGGAAAAATGGTAGAAACCATTATAAAGAACAAAATTACTGAGCATGTCGATAGCCAAGGCTTGATGGGAGACAGCCAACATAGCTTTAGCCAAGGAAGGTCTTGTCTTACTAATACTGTTATGTTTTTTTGAAGGTGTGAATAAGCAGGTAGACAAAGGTGAGTTGGTTAATGTAGTGTATCTGGATTTTCAGAAAGCCTTTGACAAGGTCCCTCATGAGAGACTCTTGACGTTATCAGAATATAGGAAGACTAGGGGACATGCAATGAAGCTACAGGGTAAACTATTTAAGACTAATAAAAGAATATATTTTTCACTCAACGTGTAATCAAGCTCTGGAATTTGTTACCGGAGGATGTAGTAAAGGCTGTTAGTGTAGCTGGGTTTAAAAAAGGTTTGGACAAGTTCCTGGAGGAAAGGTCCATAAACCATTATTAAGAAGGGACCCAGGATATCAGTGCTTGACCTAGTACAAGCATTGCAGAACCTGTGTCTTTTGGGGAAACTGCTAGGTACGTAAGACCTAGATTGGCCACTGTTGGAAACAGGATACTGGGCTTGATGGACCTTGGTCTGACCCAGTATGGCATATCTTATGTTCTTATGTTCTAATGACAAAATTAAAAGTCATGGGATAGGAGGCAATGTACTATTGTGGATCAGGAACTGGTTAAAAGATAGAAAGCAGAGGGTAGGGCTAAATGGTCAATTTTCCCAATGGAGAAAGGTGAATAGTGGAGTACCCCAGGGATATATGCTGGGTCCGCTGCTTTTTAATATATTCATAAATGACCTGGAAATAGGAATAACAAGTGAGGTAATCATATTTGCAGATGACACAAAATTTATTAAAAGTTGTTAAAATGTAAGAAGATTGTGAAAAATTGCAAGAGGACCTTGATAAATTGGAAGACTGGACATTCAAATGGTGGATGAAATTTAATGTGGACAAGTGCAAAATTATACACCTAGAAAAGAACTGTAAACTATGGTTACACAATGCAAAGTTTCACATTAGGAACCACCGCCCAGGAAAAAGATTTAGGCATCATCATGGATATGTTGAAATCCTCCGCCCAATGTGCAGCAGTGGCAAAGAAAACAAATAGAATTCTATGAATCATAAGGAAAGGAATGGAGAATAAAACAAAGGATATTATAATGCTTCTATATTGTTCCATGGTGCATCCGCACCTTGAATATTGTGTGCAATTCTGGTTGCCGTATCTTAAAAAGGATATAGCGGAATTAGAAAAGGTACAGAAGAGCCACTAAAATGGTAAAGGGGATGGGAGGATTCCCTCATGAGGAGAGGCTAAAAAGGTTAGGGCTCTTCAACCTGGAAGAAAGACAGCTGAGGGGAGATATGATAGTGGTCTATAAATTAATAAATGGAGTGGAACGGGTAAACGTAGATCGATGGTTTACGTCATCAAGCTATAGAAAAACTAGGGGACATGCAATGAAGCTACAGTATAACCCGTTTAAAACTAATAAGAGAAAATATTTTTTCACTCAACGCGTAATCAAACTCTGGAATTTGTTACCGGTGGCTGTAGAAAAAGCTATTAGTGTAGCTGGGTTTAAAAAAGATTTGGACAAGTTCCTGGAGGAAAGGTCTATAAACCATCATTAAAGGAGACCCAGGAAATCCACAGCTTGCTCCAATATAAGCATTGTGGAACCTGTGTGTCTTTTGGGAAAACTGCTAGTTCTTGTGACCTAGATTGGCCACTGTTGGAAACAGGATACCGGGCTTGATGGATCTTGGTCTGACCCAGTATGGCATATCTAATGTTCTTATGGCTTCTTGTCTCTACTCCCTCAGTGTTTTGGTGGCAGAATGAGAGCTTTTCTGATGCTTATTTGTTCTGTGGAGCAGGAATAAACATGAACGTTACTGCTGGTGGGTTTAGACGTGCTCGCCATTTCTAAAATTGGGTGCACAGGTATATCTTTTCAGGAATGCCCCAGACATGCCTCTGCCATGCCCACATGTGACATGGATGTGTTCTTCCTGGAGAAGACCATATACCAGCTTTCTAAAATGCTTCCGGGGACGTCTTCGGGTTTTGCACCTCTACATCCAACTCACAAATAGGGCTTCTAAAATGACCCCGATTCTGTGATGATGTCTAGATCCTTTTCCTGGGTGGTGATGCACACACTTATAAACATGCAGAGAGGTTGAAAGAAATTCCAATAGCCATGCTTCACATGCTTTCCTCGCTTTTTGGGGGGGGAGGGGGAGGGTTATTTTGTTAAAAAGGTCCTGTATATCTTGGAAGAAAACACAAATGAACTAATTGATATTGACTTTCTCATCCATTACCCAATAATAGGACCTTTGAATTGTCAAGTTTTTGTGTCGCAGTCTCCTCTGTATGTTGGTAGATAAAAATCAACGTGACCCATCCAGTCTGCCCAGTAAGGTGGTTAGGGTTTTAACTGCTGCCCCTTCTGCTTACTGCCATGTTTTCTTAAGATGTATAAAAGTAATTTCATCGCTATTTTGAGCTATGATTCTCAATGTTTGGTTTCTATCCTTATAGGGATCCTCTGTGTAGATCCTACTCCCTCTTGAATTCCATCACCAGTTTTTTCTTCATCACCTTCCCCAGCAGGACATTGTAAGTATCCACTGCCCTTTCCATAAAAAAATATTTCCTGTAGATCACATGATGTGTTGAGAGAGAGCAGATGTGCAGTGTTCTCTCTCCAGGGGAATCCTCCCTTCGGAGCCCACGAACACCCATCCACTGATACTTTGGGTATCCTATAAGTGAAAGGAGCCGAGGGGAAAAGAGCACTGCCCCCACCAGAGGAGTTTGGCATCAGAGCAGTATGAAATCGGCATGCAGGGACCTGGAGAAAGCAGGGCCTACTGCTGTAAAATTGGCAGAGCAGCCTCCTTCTCCAAAATCATCAATGCAAGATGCCCTGTGGAAGAAGTGACCACAGCGGTAGATGGAGCCCTTGCATGTCACTTTGACACCCTGACTGGCAAGTTGGACTCATTGAATAAAGCATTTGAGACATTCTGGGTCGATTGCAAGAAGCCGAACAGTGAATAGTTAAAGCAGAAGAAACCACTGTTGTTCAGGTGGGGGAAATACTCAGATTGCAGGAGCAGCTGATAGCTCAGGAAAACAAGTTGGACGATTTAGAAAATTGAAGCCGCAAGAACAACTAATGCTTTGCAAGCATTCCAAATTCTATCAAAGACAGTGAATTGTGGGGAGTCCTGGAAACTTTGCACCCCCAAGTCCTCCCACTGGGCACAGAATGCGGTACCCCTCTGATCGAGCAGGCGCACAGAGTAGGCCATAGCAGACCTGCCGACCGTCGGCCGTGCATGGTGACATAGCAGTGGGGGTGTACTATCGAGCGCCTGGCCAGAATGACCAAATGGATGATGAAATGCTCAAAGAAATCAAGGAAGCTAACAAACGTTACAGCGCAGTAATAATAATGGGTGATTTCAACTGCTTCTTGGAGCAGCTGGTTCATGAACCGACCAGAGGGGAAGCCATATTAGACCTAGTCCTTAGTGGAACACCAGATCTAATGCAAGAGATAAGGGTGTTGGGGCCACTTGGCAATAGTGATCATAGCATGATCACCTTTGATTTAATTAGTGGAGGAGGGATAGTAAGGAAATCCACAGTACTACCTTTTAACTTTCGAAAGGGAGACTATGATAAAATGAGGACAACAGTTAAGAAAAAACTAAAAGGAGCAGTTGCAAAGGTTAAAGACGTACATCAGGCTTGGCTGTTGTTGAAAAATACTATCTTGGAAGCCCAGACCAGCTGTATTCCACGCTTTAAGAAAAGTGGAAGGAAGTCCAAAAAACTGCCAGCATGGTTTAAAGGTGAGGTCAGAGAGGCGGCTGTTGCCAAAAAAGCATCTTTCAAGAAATGGAAAAAAAGAGCCAAACGACGAAACCTGGAAACAGCACTGGCAAGTCAAATGCAAGGCATTGATAAGGCAGGCAAAGGGAGAATTTGAGAAGAAGCTTGCTGCGGAAGCAAAAACGCGAAGTAAAGACCTTTTCAAGTACATTCGTAGCAAAAAACCTGTGAGAGAGTCAGTTGGTCCATTAGATGATAAAGAGGTTAAAGGAGCACTAAGAGGCGACAAGGCGATAGCGGAGAGATTGAATGGATTCTTTGCTTCAGTCTTTACTGAGGAAGATGTAGGGATGTTACCCATGACTGAAGTGGTATTTAAAGGTGCAGAAGAACTGAAGGAAATATCGATACATCGGGAAGATGTATTACAACTATTAGATAAACTGAAGAGTAGCAAATCACCTGGGCTGGATGGTATACATCCAAGGGTGTTGAAAGAACTGAAATATGAGATAGCAGACCTGCTATTAGTAATCTGTGACCTATCATTAAAATCATCTCTAATACCTGAAGATTGGAGGACCGCCAATGTAACACCAATTTTTAAAAAGGGTTCCAGGGGTGATCCGGGAAACTACAGACCGGTGAGCCTGACATCAGTACCGGGAAAAATGGTAGAAACCATCATAAAGAATAAAATTACTCAGCATGTAGATAGTCATGACCTAATGGGAGACAGCCAACATGGCTTTAGACAAGGAAGATCTTGTCTTACTAATCTGTTATGTTTTTTTGAAGGAGTGAATAATCAGGTGGACAAAGGTGAGTCGGTTGATATTGTGTATCTGGACTTTCAGAAAGCCTTTGACAAAGTCCCTCATGAGAGACTTTCGGCAAAACTAAAGAGTCATGGGATAGGAGGCAGTGTACTATTGTGGATCAGGAACTGGTTAAAAGATAGAAAGCAGAGGGTAGGGCTAAATGGCCAATTTTCCCAATGGAGAAAGGTGAATAGTGGTGTACCCCAGGGATCTGTGCTGGGTCCGCTGCTTTTTGACATATTCATAAATGACCTGGAAAGTGGAATAACGAGTGAGGTTATCAAATTTGCAGATGACACAAAACTATTTAAAGTTGTTAAAACCCAAGAGGATTGTGGAAAATTGCAAGAGGATCTTGATAAATTGGAAGACTGGGCATCAAAATGGCAGATGAAATTTAATGTGGACAAGTGCAAGGTTATGCACCTAGGGAAGAACAACCCAAACTATGGTTACACGATGCAAGGTTCCACATTAGGAACCACCACCCAGGAAAAAGATTTAGGCGTCATTGTGGATACCTTGTTAAAACCCTCGGCCCAGTGTGCAGCGGCGGCCAAGAGAACAAATAGAATGCTAGGTATGATAAGGAAAGGAATGGAAAATAAAACAAAAGATATAATAATGCCTCTATATCGTTCCATGGTGAGACCGCACCTTGAATATTGTGTGCAATTCTGGTCGCTGTATCTTAAAAAGGATATAGCGATTTTAGAAAAGGTTCAGAGAAGAGCCACCAAAATGGTAAAAGGGGATGGAAGGATACTCCTATGAAGAAAGGCTAAAAAGGTTAGGGCTCTTTAACCTGGAAAAGAGACGGCTGAGGGGAGATATGTTAGAAGTCTATAAATTAATGAACAGAGTGGAATGGGTAAGCGTAGATCGATTGTTTACCTTATCAGAATATAGAAAGACTAGGGGACATGCAATGAAGCTACAGGGTAAACTATTTAAGACTAATAAAAGAAAATATTTTTTCACTCAACGTGTAATCAAACTCTGGAATTTGTTACCGGAGGATGTAATAAAGGCTGTTAGTGTAGCTGGGTTTAAAAAAGGTTTGGACAAGTTCCTGGAGGAAAGGTCCATAAACCATTATTAAGAAGGGACCCAGGATATCAATGCTTGAACCAATACAAGCATTGTGGAACCTGTGTCCCTTGGGGAAACTGCTAGGTACATATGACCTAGATTGGCCACTGTTGGAAACAGAATACTGGGCTTGAGGGACCTTGGTCTGACCCAGAATGGCATATCTTATGTTCTTATGTTCTCAACTACGCCCAAAAGGACCAAATACTGCGGGCTGCTAGAAACCAGGGTCCAATATCCCAGGGGGAGATATGTCCCCGCATCCATCAAGAGTATTCAGCGGCATTGAGTCAGCGACGTAGAGCCAGTGTGCCAGTGCCTCGTGGAAGAAAACATCAAATTCATGGTCCAGTACCCAGCTTGATTATGGATTTTCATGAATGGGACCACCAAGACTTTCGACTCTGCAGAGGCGGCACTTTAACACCTAGAAGAGCAGGGGCCATCATCTTCACTGGTGGCCACCTCATAGCAGAGCAACCAAGAATCTTACTGTTATCTCACGGATACTACCAGGGGCGCATGATGCCAAGGGGAACAATAACTCAGGGGTCGGGAGGGTGATTGAGTGTTAGACCAAGGGCAGGATGTGAGGACGCCTAAAGGGTTGAGCCCTGTCTGGGCCAACAGTTTTGGGTAACACATGAGGCTCTCTTATACGAGCCCAGAGGTCTACAAGTGGTACATGAAAATGACTGGTGCTGCAGTGGTAATACCAGAACAAGCCAGTGAGGCTGAGGGCAGCAGCCGCAGCTGAATACTTGGACTTACAAGACTAGGACATTTTGCTGGACCCCATTTAGTGTGGTAGTTTTATTGTTTTGTTTTGTCTTAATAAGTAGCACCTTCCTTTCTGTGTGAGGTATAGATATCAGGGCACTGTGAGAGAGAAAGATGGCAAATATTGGGAAGGAGGGCAGTGGGAGGGGGGAGAACAGGCGGGCGGTGAAGCTAAGGAAGAGAGAGGAAAAGTGGGCCAAAGTGGTAGGAAACACAAAGACTGTGTAGGTAAAAAGGGGGGGAGTGTGGGGGGTGAGTATGAATGTATGAGAAGGGGGTGGGAGACATGGTTGGGTAGGACCCAGAAGGGAAGGGACATGCTGGAATATTCCCCATACTGTCCCTTAGCCCAGGGGTGGCCAACTCCAGTCCTAGTGCACCACTATCCAGTCTGTTTTTTGGGATGTCCCTAATGAATATTCATGAGGTATATTTGCATCCACTGTCTCCCATTGTATGTAAATATATCTCATGAATATTCATTAGGGACATCCTGAAGACTAGGTTGGATTGTGGTGCACTAGGAACTGAGTTGGCCACCCCTGCCTTGGCCTATATCGCGCACTCTTGAGACCAGCAAATACTATTGGGGGTCCCTGTCATCCGGATCAACCACATGCCTCGATTTTACTAAGAGGGTGGGCAGTAGCCCCCAAACCAAGATCCCCAAGATTATGGATAAGTTAAGCTGGGTCTTGGCTTGACAAAGATGCTTAGCGGAGGGAGGAATGGGAGGGTGCCTGGGGGTAGGGGCCACAGTAGTGTTGAAGGAAGATGGGTGCAGAATTGAGTGGGGGGTGGCGGACCCCTGACACATTGAGGTATGACCCAGAAGGTGTTGGAGGATGGGGAGCGATACAAGAGTGGATACGGAGAGGGTGGAAACTGCCAGATGGGAGAGGGGGAGGGGGAGGAGTAGGGCGGGGTGGGGTGGGGTGAGGGAGAAGGCTCTAAACAGTCACAGAACAAGGGAGGAAAAGGAAGATATTTCAACTGTAGTGTTAGGTGGGAGGGAGTGGGAGGGTGGGGAGGGAGGGAAATTTCCATTCTATGCTCATAATGTTAGTCGAAGAAACACAGGTGCATTGATGCAATCAACTGAACAACAGGTGGAGGGGGAGGCCCTAGGCTGGGATGGACTCCCTATTCTATGGCTTTTAGAACCACACGTTCTTAATCTATCACCAAGATAACTGGACTGAGAGTCCTTTCATGGAACATATGTGGGTTGGGTACCCCAGTTAAGCGCTACAAAGTTCTTCGTACATTGACATGCCACAAATGTGATATAGCTTTTCTGCAGGAGACTCACCAGATGGCGGCAGAGCATGCCACGCTCAAACAGGATTGGGTGGGCCAGGTTTTTGGGATGCCAGCACAGGGCAAAAAGGGAGGAGTAGTGATATTAGTGCAGAAGCCTATCCGCTTTACGTGTCAAACAGAGCTATACGATACACAAGGCCAGTATGTCATAGTCCAAGGGGACCTGGAAGACCATCCAATGACCCTGTGCAACCTCTACGGCCCAAATGGGCCACCGGTATCGTTTTATGCAAGGTTGGCATCTCAGATGAAGCAGCTTCCGGAAACTCCGGCTGTGGTGGGTGGGGATCTAAATGGGGTCCTAGATCCTTCCCTCAATACTTCATGTACAGCACAGGGAACTCGGGGAATATGGCACTCTAATCTAATGCCAGTACATTCGGCAGCTACACTTGGTGGACCCATGGCGGCTCTTACATGCGCAGGAAAGAGACTGCACACACCTCTTGAGGGCGCATGGCACGAGTGCCCATATTGACTACCTTTTTGTCCAGGGCAGTTGTTTTTCCAGGATTGAAGCTGTCCAAATAGCACTGGGGGAAGTGTCTAATCATCCATTGATATGGTTAGATTTGGACTGGCATAATTCAAGAGAGGGTTCACAGCTCTGGCACTTCCCGTTGGAACTCTATAAGGATGAACAGTTTCACGCATACATTACTGAATGGTGGCAATCCTATTTGACCCACGGCGACAGTACGCTTCTCGCCCCACTGGGGACTCTCGCACACGACTACTAGAACTGCAGACAGTGCTCAATGAAGTTATCCATCAATGAGCAAAGAAGTCCCACATGTACTACAGATTCCAGTTTTATAAATTTGGAGATAAAACTGGAGCGCTCCTAGCCCATTGGCTTCGGGGTGCGCAAGCCTCTCTTTTGATCACACTACTGCACGATGGGACGGGCAGAGCATGTAAGGAAACTATGGAAATAGCATGACTCTTCCGGCGTTCTATGGCGAGTTATATAAAGAAGAGCAGGTGTCCCCTGATAGACTGGCGGCCTGTCTGCAGCAGCCAATCACTGCCGCATCTCTCGGAACAGGCTCAATTGCTGGGTGCGCCAATTATGGCCCTGGGGGTCTTTCAAGGCATCACTGAAGCACAGTGTTGTAAAGCTCCCAGTCCCAACGGGTTCGCAGCTGAATTTTATAAAATACTACCGGACGTAGTGGTGGCCCCACTAGTAGAGATGTATCACAATCGAGTGGAGTCGGGGATTGTGTCTTGGGGAAGGGGAAGGATCTATTGGCCATTTCCTATCGGACTGCCTATTCGACTCATTTGCCACTCTTTAATACATGATTCACAGGTCGGTCTTGTTTGTGGCCACTATGCGTCCAAAAATCTATGGAAAATTGCTTCCTTGGAATGGGTTCGGTACATACAGATCCTTTCACTTCTTATCAGCTTTGCTGAAAAAGCATTTGATAGGGTGAACTAGGACTACCTCTTCCAACTGCTGCCATGCTATGGCCTAGGTGACTCTTTTGTACAACTGCATATGCTATACTCGAACCCCATGGCAGCAGTATTGGTCAATGGGACTCTGTCAGTTTGCATTTATTTTTTATTTATTTACTTATTTATTTTTTATACCACGCTCTTTAGAATCAGTGCAGTTTACATGAATACTAACAGGTACTTTTTATTCCCTTGTCCCCAAAGGGCTCACAATTTAAGTGTACCTGAGGCAATGGAGGGTTAAGTGGCTTGCCCAAGGCCACACAAGGAAATTGGAAAGAGGGATGCATTAGGAGTGTCTGCTCTCCCCTTTATTCGTTTCTTAGAGTAGTGCGGGGTGATCTCAGGGGTAAAGATTGGACATACAGAATTTAAGGTGGCAGCTTTTGCAGACGACTTACTAGTACATATCACGCGCCCCCAGATCTCATTTTCCAGGCTCTTGCTGGCATTCCATTCCTATGGTAGCTTGGCGGGACTCCGGTTAAATTAGGAAATTGATGTTTTAGGAATGGTACAGGCTGCCTGAGAATCAATATTTCCACTGTAGTGGGTGGATGAGGTGTTCCGATATCTGGGGATTCGGCTGACTAGTGACCCCAATTAACTGTATCAGCAGAGCTGTGAACCAACTTTGGAATATATATACCGCAACAAGATGCATGAGTGAAATCCCTTGCCTTTCTTTCCTAGACTGAGTGGCAGCCTTTAAAATGGTCCTGTTCCCTAAATTACTATACGTGTTGCAAACTCTCCTGGTTCACTTACTATGCTGAGATGTAGCTCGGCTTGAATGGGACATTTACTGCTTTATCTAGAAAGGTGGCCAGGCTCGTATACCTTTCTCACGGTTGCGTGGGCCATGGCGACAGGGAGGTATCAGGGTCCCAGATATTGCCAGTTATGCGCAGGCCTGTCACCTGTGGCATCTACAGGAATGGATAGGTCAAACTGAAATAGTCACTCCTAGGGAGTTGGAAGACGAATTTGTGGTACCCTACTCGCTGCTGACGATATTACACATGGACACCCAGGATATGCCAACATGACAGCCGTAGCCTGTTGGTGGGGCCGATATGGGGAGGCGTGGCACTATCTGTGTGCTAAATGGCACACACCTGTAGCGGCATCAAATTTTCTCCTAGTACAAGGCAATCTGGGCTTTCAACCAGGTATGGACAATTGTACCTTCTTGGACTGGGGAACACACGAGATCCAGCTCCTCGGTCACGTGATCAACCTAGAGAGCACAGTAAATTCCTTTTCCGTGTTATGCTGAGAATTTGACTTGAACAAGTCACACGTTTTTGCGTATTATCAACTGCGCCACTATGTGCCATCCCTACCAGTAGACAGTTTGTTGGTGGAACGGTCGGGCCGAATCTTACTATTTTTGAAATAAATGACTGGGAGCAGATGCCTCTCTCTCAACTAGACCAAAAACTAAAGCTCTGGCTACCCTTGAAAGACGCGCAGGTATTAGAGAGGCGATGGGCAGCAGAAATGGGTTTCTCTGTAGAAGAAGGTGCACTGGCGAAAGCGCTGCGATGCATACCTGCCTTGGTGTTCTCGGCAAGACTCCAGGAGCTACAGTTTTGAGCAATCTGCAGAGCTCAGTATTCGCCATTGAGGGCCCTCCGCAGTGGAGTGGTGCTCTAGTGGCAGCTGCCCGCAATGTGGTACAGTGCTGGCGGATCTTGGTCATATGTGGTGGAAGTGTGAGCAGATTCAGAGATATTGGCGTCAGATTGAAAGGTTCCTGCAGTTTTTGACGGAACAACCTGTGGTGTGGACAGGAGCACTGATAGTGTTCGACTACCTTCCCCTGACCAACCTGAAAGACCAGTGGAAACTGATATTAGCACGTAAAGACCAGTGGAAACTGATATTAGCACGTAAAGCATGTGTGGTTGGGAGGCAGCCTCTGGTTCGTCATTGGAGGGAGCAATCAGCCCCATCCTTTTGGGAATGGCGCAACCTTTTTCATCAATTAATGCTACAGGAATAGTTGGCTGCCAGGGGGGAACCCGGTGCGAAGCGAGAACGTTTTGGCCTTGTGGGGGGGACACCTACATACAATAATGCTCGTGGCTCGGAATGAACTTCTGACACTCTAAAGAGCCCATAAGTGGTGATATGCCACTGAAAGCTGGAAGGGAGACCTGAGATTGAGTGGCCCAGGAATGGATGTTTAGTTTCGATACACTTGTGTGAGGGACCTTGAACCGGGGGGAGGGTCGATAGAATTGGGAGTTTGTTTAAAAAAAAAAGGGGGGGATTCATTGTTAATATATCCATGATATTGTATCTGTTGAGCTCGGGGCATGGTGTAAGAGTGCCCACGGCGCCCTGAGATCCATCTGTTTGTTAATAAAATGTTTGATACAAAAGAAAAAAAATTCCTGATTTTTCTTCTGAGTCTATCATCTTGTAGCTTCATATCATGTTCCCTAGTTATATGTAGGAACATAGAAAATGATAGTAGATAAACACTATGCATCCTATTCAGTCTGCCCATCCATAGAAACTATTAAGCTCTAAAATCCTTTCCTCTCCCTTGGAGATCTTCTGTACAGGCTCCTGTCCTTTGGAAAATGTTTGCTTCTTATGCATTAATACCTTTCAAGCAGTTAACACTGGCTGTTAGCTCAGACCTGCGCTAATGGCTACCACGTGCTGAAAACAACCATACAGTAACATAGTAGATAGCAGATAAAAACCAGCAGCATGGTCCATCTACTCTAGCCAATAAGGCGGTGAGGGTTGTACCTGCCACTCCATGCAGTTTATCCCCTCTTTATTTAACGTCATACCTGCTGCTCGATGCACTTAAAAATCCCACACTAACTGCTTAGTGTGGGTTGTGGCGGGATATGGACAGAGAGTGCATGGCCAACACTGACAGCTAACACATGGTTTATTACCATTCTCCCTGTTACAACTGCTGACAGCATGGGTGTACTTAACATCACCTCAAGAGTGATTGACCACTACTGGTAGTACCATGAGATAACTGCTAGGGATCAGAGCTGTCGTTTTGAACCCAAGCAGCAATGGGATGGGAGTGGAAGGGGGACCTCCCCTGCCCTGTCCACTAGACTACCAAGGATACCATGGTAAGTACTGGACAGTCAGGGGATGAGGGAGGGTCAGGTTTTGAGCTGGTGAAGGGGTTGTGCTTGGTGGGGGTTTAATGATCAGTGGGGTTGGTGATTGGGTGGAGGGGTTTAATGATCTTGTGTCAGGGTTTTCATTGGAGAGGGATTGGTGATCAGGAGGACTGACTGGCTGCGTTTTTCTTTTTTTTAAACTTTGGTTTTGGCAGCACGGAGGCATGCATTACATGCATTGGCAGATTGAGAGAGTACATGCACACTATCTGTGGATTCCTGTCATGAGAGCCTGTGCAGTGTCTGGCCTATATAGTAAATGCAGAGCTGATACTTGCCACACCCCCAACATTTATCACATAGGCTTTTTACTTATCGCATGTTAGCTTTTGCTCCTAACACGTGGCAAATGCAAAATCTTACTGCACTTTAGTAAACATTCCCTTAAATCTGTTGAGACCAGGTCATAGTGCTGCATGGAATATGGGATCTAATTTCAGATCCTCTATCAAGGCCAGACAAGCTTTGGTGTAATACAGTGTTGTTGCACGTAGGCTTGGGGAGGACTGTAAGCGAGGGAAGACTACTGATATTGTGGCAGCCCTTGCCAGCCAACAAGTATGAGGTGCGATCAAAAAGTATCGAGGCTTGTACAATAACACAAGAACTATAAAACTGACAGTTAAAACACACTTCCTCCAGCGTTCCTGCCACCTCTGGAAACAATGCTGAAATACTTCTTTCATTATGCTGTGAAGCTGTTGTGTTGAATTTTGCTTAATGGTCTCCAAGTCATCGAATCTCCTTCCTTTCAGTGGTAATTTCCGTTTTGGAAACAAGAAAAAGTCACAGGGTGCAAGATCAGGAGGCTTACGGATCTGTTTGATTTGATGTTTGGCCAAGAACTGCTGGATAAGATTTGATGTGTGAGCTGGGTCATTATCATGATAAAGCAACCATTCACTATTCTTGTGCAACTCTGTCCTCTTACAACGAACTGCATCTCTCAAACGAGTCAGAACTTGGATGTAGTACTACTTATTGATGGTTTGGCCTTTTGGAGCATACTCATGAATAACAATACCCTGGTAATCAAAAAAAAAACGGTGAGCATGATCTTGACATTGCTCCTCACCTGACGGGCTTTCTTGGGTCTGGGAGAGTTTGGAGTCTTCCATTGTGAGGACTGAGCTTTAGTTTCCGGGTCATAACCATAAACCCATGATTCATCACCAGTAATAATCTTTTTGATGAAATCCGAGTCATTTTCAATGCATTCCAACAACTCCCTGGCTGCAGACAGTTGATCCTCTTTTTGGTCAGGAGACAGGAATTTTGGCACGAATTTTGCAGACACATGTCTCATCCCCAAAGCAACAGTAAGAATGTACTTTACCGACCCAAAAGTGATGTCCATGTCCTCAGCAAGCTCTTTGATAGTCAATTGACAAATTGAGTGTATTGTGGCACACACTGCTTCAATGTTGTTTTCCTTCCTGCTCATGGATGGCCTTCCAGAATGTTCGTCACTGTCAACACTTAAGGTGGTCCTCTTGGAAACATTTGTACCAGTCATAAACTGGAGCACGACTCATGCATTCACATCGCCTTACACTTGCTGTAACTTGTCATAAGTCTCTTTGCACATATCTCCAAGTTTCTGACAGAATTTAATGCAAATTTGCTGTTCAGTTTTTTCACTCATTGTAAATCTGACAAATTGCTTTTACACAATACCAAACATCACATGATTTTTAAAAAAGTACAGATGTGCTGCAGCCACGCTGTGCTCTGCACATTCAGAGCCACGGTGCATGCTTAATAGCACCGTGGTGTGACATATTATATAGCTGCATAAGTCTTGATACTTTTTGATCACACCTCATAGTACTGAGAAAATGTCTTTCAACGCTTGGGCTGGTGAGGATACCAAAGCCACCTGATTATACCAGCTGGGGAAGCAAGAAATAGCAAAGTCCACTGGAAGAGAAAAAGGGGGAAAAAGAGAAAAATGATTGAACCTGGTAACTTAAATAAATTTCTAGCTAAGCTATTTATGACTGGAAGTGAAACGCCAAAAGGTGCAGCTTTGTAATTCATCTGTTACTCTCTGTAAGCCAGAAATAGTAGTATTCTGTTCTTGGTATTGACTAATTGCACTGTAGCCCAAGGCTGAGCGTATTGGTAACCAATTTGATAATCATGAAAGGAGTAAGAGAGAGAAATAATATAGTTGACAATATCTTGCTTTAAACAGTGTGGTATTGGGTCAAAAAATGAGTTCAATAATTGCTACTGCTACTAATCAAGCGAGTCGATTCCATTTATCGACTCCGTAAGAGCCCTGGCTTCCAAAAGGCACAGCTGCCACACCATTCCATGGTGGTAGAATCGGCCATGCATCGTCTGAAGAGCCAGAAGATGCACTCTGCGGTGCCCCCCGGCAGGGAGGCCCGGAACCTGGATGCTTTCGGCAGAAAGTGCTTCCAGGGCTCGATGCTTGCTTGCCGTGTCCAGTCATACCAGCTGTACATGGGCATGTACCTCCGAGACCTGGCAAAGGAGCTTGCCGGGTTCTCTGCTGGCCTCTACGGGGAACCTTTGCAGAGGTTCCAGTCTTTGTCTTCAGAAATCCGGGACTGTTCCAAATTCGTGTCCCGAGCAGCCTATGATGGCTTCGAGGCTTCGGCTTATGTGGCGGCCGCCTGCATCGCAGCCCGACGCCAGGCATGGCTGCAGTCATTGGACCTCGAGCCTTGGGTACAGGACAAGTTGGTCGATGTCCCTTGCCGAGGTGAGAACCTTTTTGGCAAACCCATGGCCGAGAAGGCGGCTGAGCTCAAAACCGAGCACTGACCAGGACAAGGCTGTCCAGAAAGACTTCTGCCCCTTCTCACAAAAAGAAGGGCTCGGGTAAAAAGTCCTTCTACCTGAGAAAGGTGTCTGCCTACAAACCTTTTCCTCAGTACCAGGCCTCCCCAGCTCCCCCTCAGGAGCAGCAGGTCAAGGGGCAGGGACATGGGCCCTGTAGGCAGAAGACCCCCAAGCCTCCGGCTCCTGCTCCTACCCAGCAGGGAGGGGTTTTTTGACTCCCAAGGCATAGCCTCTCTGCCCCTGCTGTCCCATCCCTGCACAGGAGGTCGCTTAGCCCTGTTTGCCCACAGGTGGCCACCCATTACAGGGGATGCTTGGGTCTTAAGCATCATTCACCAGGCCTATATGCTTCATTTCCAACAGCTACCTCCTGTCTACTTTCCAGGAGAACCTCTGAGGCCTCTCCTGCACACCAACCTCCTCCTCCAAGAACTTCAGGGTCTGCTTCTGGACAAGGCGGTGGAGCCGGTACCTACTCGCCTACAAGGGCACGGGTTCTACTCCAGGTATTTTCTGGTGCCAAAGAGAACAGTAGGCCTAAGGCCTATCCTAGATCTCAGGAACCTCAACAAGTTCTTGGAGAAAGAGAAGTTCAAGATGCTTACTCTTGGAACACTTCTGCCCTACCTCCAGCAGGGAGATTGGCTATGCTCCTTAGATCTAAAGGATGCGTACACTCACATCCTCATTCATCCAGACCACAGAAAGTACCTCAGGTTAGTGGTGGGAGGAAACCATTACCAGTACAGGGTGCTGCCTTTTGGCCTAACTTCCACCCCATGGGTCTTTACAAAGTGCCTAGCTGTGGTGGCGGCCTACTTGAGGGCTCAAGGGGTTTTTGTCTTCCCCTATCTGGACGACTGTCTCATCCGAGGTCAAACTTACCAGGAGGCCAGGCAGGCCACCTTCAGGACTGTCTCACTCCTTCAAGACCTAGGCTTTGTCATCAACTTCGCAAAGTCCACTTTGCTCCCCTCCCAGAACCTCGAGTTCATAGGAGCACGGCTGGACTCTCTGCAAGCAAGGGCTTACGTGCCAGAGGATCGAGCTCAAAGGCTCATGGAGTTGGCATCCCGGTTTCTCAGTCTGCCATGGGTTCCTGCCAGGCTCTGTCTGCAACTCCTGAGACACATGGCGTCGACTGTGCATGTGACCCCCAATGCCCGCCTCCACAGGAGGCCTGCACAGTGGTGCCTCAGAACTCAGTGGAAGCAGGCCACAGGGAGCCTAGCAGACAAAGTAAGGGTATCCAAACCTTTCCTGGATTCTCTTCAGTGGTGGCTACACCCCCTCCCCAACTTGCTGCAGGGGGTGCCTTTTCAGGTAGCTGCCCCCACAGTGGTGACGACAACCGATGCCTCCTTGCAGGGCTGGGGTGCACACTGTCAAGGGAGCTGCACCCAATGCCTCTGGTCCCCATGGGAAGCCACGCAACAGATCAACCTACTGGAACTGCGGGCTATTTGCTTAGCCCTCAAGGCTTTTTCTCACTCCTTGGGCCACCAGTCTGTTCTAGTTCAGACAGACAACCAAGTAGCCATGTTCTATGTGAACAAACAGGGCAGCACTGGGTCCAGGCCTCTATGCCTGGAAGCACAGGCCCTTTGCTCTTTTGCCCTCAGGCACCAGATGTTGCTGAGGGCTGTTTATCTTCCTGGCCAGGAGAACTTTCTGGCAGACCGCTTAAGCAGAATTCTGCAGCCCCACGAGTGGAAGCTGCACCCTTTGGTGGTTCAACAGATTTTCCTAAAATGGGGACTTCCATCCATGGATCTCTTTGCCAGTCCCCTGAATCACCAACTACCCAGGTTTTGTTCTAGGCAACCGCATCCCCTAAGGGTGGCGGCGGATGCCTTCCTGATTTCGTTGTCCCAGGGCCTGCTATATGCGTTTCCTCCCACGCCTCTGGTGGCCCGAACCTTGTTCAAGATTCTCAGGGACAAGGCCTCAGTACTTCTGGTTGCTCCCAGGTGGCCGAGGCAGCCCTGGTACCCCCTGCTACTTCAACTGGCAGTGGAGACACCCATGCCTCTGGGATTCCAACCCGACCTTCTCTCTCAAGATCAGGGTTCCCTTCTGCATCCCAATCTCAAATCTCTCCATCTGATGGCATGGAGGCTGCAAGGGTAGTCTTGGCTCCCTGGGGCCTACCTCAGGAAGTGGAAGAGGTGGTCTTGGCCTCTAGAAAGCAATCCCCCAGGAAAACATATGGCCTGAAGTGGCGGAGGTTCTCCTTGTGGTGTCAGCAATGCAAGGAAGATCCTTTCGGCTGCACTGTGCCAGTAGTACTCCAGTACCTTCTGCACTTGTCCAATCAGGGCCTTAAGTCCAATTCTGTTCGGGTCCACCTCTCTGCCCTGGCAGCTCACCACTCAATGGTGGAGGGACACTCTGTCGGTTCACCCTTTGGTGTCCAGGTTTCTCAGAGGCTTACTATTGCTCAAGCCTCCTCTCCGTCCACCGGCCCCTGAGTGGGAGTTGAATGTGGTCTTGCAGCAGCTTACTCACCCACCTTTTGAACCCATGGCCACATGCCCTCTACGCTTCCTTTCCTGGAAGACTCTATTTCTAGTGGCCTTGACCTCGGCCAGGCGAGTGAGTGAACTTCAAGCCCTGGTCTGTGACAGGCCATACACTCGCTTCTATAGGAACAGGGTAGTCCTTAGGACTCATCCTAAGTTCCTCCCCAAGGTTGTCTCCTCTTTCCATCTCAACCAAGAGGTGGTTCTTCCAACATTCTTCCCTAGGCCCCATGCTAGCCGGGCTGAGACAGTCCTGCATACCCTGGACTGTAGGAGGGCCTTATCCTTCTACCTTGAGCGTACGCAGGGGCATAGGAGGGCTACTCAGCTCTTCGTATCTTTTGACCCCAATAACTTGGGGGTACCTGTGTCCAAGCATACCTTATCCATCTGGGTGGCTGACTGTATCACCTGGGCTTACAGGGCAGCTGACCTTGCTTTGCAGGGTCGAGTCACGGCCCACCGTGTCAGGGCAATGGCTGCCTCAGTAGCTCATCTCCGCTCTGTACCATTGGCAGACATCTGCAGGGCTGCAACTTGGTCCTCAAGCCAGACTTTTGCGGCCCATTACTGCCTGGAGAGGGAGTCCCGCAGGGACAGTGCTTTCGGTCAGGCAGTGCTCCGGAATCTCTTTGAGGTTTAGGCAACTCCTACCCTCCAGCCCTCTGTTTGGGCTACTGGTGGAGGTATGTTTCAGTGAAATCCTTTATCTGATGCTGAGGCTAGAGGGAGCTCATTTTTCAGCTCTGAGTCCCCGGGAGCCTGAAGCTGGGGAGTCCCATAAGTGAGGACTGACTTCCTGCTTGGTCCTGGAGAAAGTGTAGTTACTCACCTGTAACAGGTATTCTCCAGGAGCAGCAGGAATCAGTCCTCACAACCCTCCCTCCCCTGGGAGTTGCAGTTGTACATAGTTTATTTTTTCATTTTTGTGTGCTGTTTTTTAGCTATGTCATTTGACTGAGCAAGATGGCACCTTTAGGCGGGAAGGGGACCGCGCATGCGTGTGGTATTCCCAAAGGCTTTCATAGAAAGCTGGGGAAATGCTCCGCACGGGGGCTCAATCGGCGCCGATGTCACCCATAAGTGAGGACTGATTCCTGCTGCTCCTGGAGAACACCTGTTACAGGTGAGTAACTACTCTTTCTATAAAACAAATGCAATATAATATCATGGTCTGACTCCAGAGCAAATGTCACAATCAGGGTTGCTCGTTCAGTGATAATTTTCAGCAAGCTCTCCAGGAACTTGAAGTCCAAGTCCCCAGAATGTCTCTCACCCTGATTTGCCCTGGGTGGTCGAAAAGAAGCACTCACTGTGATATATTGTGCTCTCAAAAAAGGGAGACAAGTTATATGATGGAATCGTTAAAACCTCCCGAAAGTACTTCCTTACCATCTCTATTGGAGAAAGCAGGGGAGATTTAGCGAAGTTTGAGTCTCAAATTATAATGCTGGACCACATTTTCCAAATCTTCTAACATCTTAACTAGAATAATTTTTATTCTTAGCTTGCATTGTACACAATGCCTGTAACTCTTCCACGTGATTTTCCAGATTTAATGACCCTCCCGGCTTGTGACTTTTGCTCACGGGAAACCTCAGCAAGTGAGGATTTAACAGAAGTCAAACCATCTCTTAGTCCTCACACAAACTGCTAAGAAGTGATTTCAAGCTGTGATAGCCTCCCATAGAGAATCCATTGTGATAACCTATGGCTTTTCAATCCTACTGCAATTCAGACCACTCCAGCTCCGGTCCATAAGGGCTACATAGGGCATTTTGTCACTGGGAATGGATTTTAAAGGAGAAGCCACACACTCCTGGTCTCCCCCCATCCAGCTAGTCATCAAAGTGCCCTCTTCACTTCCACTCCTCATCATGCTGATTGCTACACCAGGAGGGAGCACAATCTCAGCCTCTGGAAAACGTCCGAGGCACGGTGGAGGGTCAGCGTTGATCAAGGCTTAAGCCCCATTGCCACTGAGATCGAGAAGTCACGTGCATATCTGCTGAAGTCGCTGCCTCTTTTCTCAAGGAGCAGAGACCACAGTCTTCCAGCATAGTCTGCACCTTTGCACCAGATTTCACCAAGCCCATAGATAGGCTCTTCTGTTTTTGCTTCCACAAAGGCATCTTAAAGGAAAATGAAAGCGTCATCAGCACCACTAAATGCTCCGATGCCATCTTGTTCCCTCATTTCTGCCTTATTTCGTTAATTTGGAATTTAAGACTATCCTGGTGGTTTAGGCCGTCAAGAATTAGTTTGACTTCCCTGTCTATTAGGATTGGTCAGGTCTGCATGTAGTGCATTCAAGGAAGAAAGATGGAAAGTATAGTGGCAGTCCTGTTGGCCAACAAGCAACAGTAGGGGTGTGCCTTTTAGGAAATAACCCTCTGGCTGGCCAGCATGGCCGATGCTGTTCATGGGCTCAATAGATGCCATCTGGGCCACCAACCTGAAGGGGATTTAGGAAATAGAGGAAAGCAGGGGCTACTCATGTATTGACAGTCCTTTTTCTCTAAAATACATGTAAACTCCTCGGGCTGGTCATTAGAGATTGAGCCTGTCCCAACATGGGAACAGAAGCCATGCAGCAAGGCTGGGTGGTGCCAGGACTATTCTTGTTTGGGACTGCATAGTTCCCAGCAACAATCCTGTTGGTAGGGTTATTGTAGTTGCCTGGGTTTACCATCTGGAAAGAAATGGAAAGGAATCAGAACTAAAGGGCTATATAGTAGAAGAAGCAAAAAAAAATTTTGTTTTCAAACTAAATTGAAATTTTAAATTGTGCACCAGATACTTTGAAATATTGATCAGCTATTTTAGAGATACGTTGATTTGTAAATAGTAATAGGTTAGTAATGGGTTAGCATGCTAGATTAAAGTTTTTAGCTTAAATTTACAAGGAAAATGGAAACTATTATATTCTATGTTGTGGCTTATGATGCTATTCTCATTTAATGCACTTTTGTCGATCTGTGAGTTATAAAAGCATTATTGTTGAGTGTCATCGAGCCAATGTTGAGCATTTATTATTGTTAAGTGCCGCGGAGCCAATGGTGGCCCTGTGGATAGTTGTCTTAAGCTGTGTTTGGTCTTCAGTCAGTCAGCTAATGATTGATAGAATGGCATCCATAGCTGCTGATTTTGTATTGATCCTCTTTTTTGCTGACCTTCAACCTTGCCAAGCATGATGACCTTTTCTAATGATCTTTCTCTTCGCATGATGTGCCAAAGTATGAAAATCGAAGTCTTGCCATTTGAGCTTTTAAAGAAAGCTTAGGTTTGATCTCCTCTAGATACCAGTAAGCCAAGGTAGGGAAAACTGATTATAAACAAATTTGCAGTGAGAGATTCTTCAGCCCAGCTTGATAAGTACAAGGAATCCATTAAACAGGAACGACTATGGAGGAGGACATTTCTTGGGAACCAATGAGTGGCTGGAAGAATTTTGTCTTAAACCCTTAATCAAGTTGATCATTGATATAATTAGTTTTCTTAGCTTAGCTTTCTATAGAGGGAACTGGCATTGTAAGATTGTCTGTGCCCCCTCCCCCCCCCCCCAATAACTTTTAAGTTAAAGATCTCCAAGTCCTGTTCTAGAGGGCCACAAACCTGCCAGGTTATTAGGAGCTGTACAGTGAACATGTATAAGAGATTCGTAAGCACTGCCTCCATTGTGTGCAGATGTCTCTCATTCATTTCATCCTAAAAATGAGCCTGCTTTGTGGTCCTCCAGAATCAGATTTGAGAAGTCCTGTTTTAAATCTTTCCTCTAATTTCATTCAAAATTATGTTGAAGGTAAAGCACCAAGTGATTCCTGACCCATGTTTCATATGACCCTATAGTCCCTGATAGTTAAGATTCTTCCTCTTTATTTCCTGTAAGAAAGCATGTTTGCTAAACTCATATAGGAAGGAGGTCAGAGCACATCAGGATGTTATCGAGCACTGTTAAAAGCTGCTCTGCTTAAGTTTGATTAATTTCCCAAGGTCTTTGCTTGTCTCGGCTAAAGACATGTTGAAGAGCTATTTGGTGGAAGTCTTGGGGGTTCTTCCTGAGACCCACCCACCAACGGTTAAGGTATATTATTTGCCCACAGCAAATAAGGTCCCAGCAGATGGACCTTCTGAATGTCTTCGATATATTGGAAAGTTCTGGTTTTGAATCTGCTGTTTCTGCTACGTTTGGCAACTTTTGTCCTTTCATCAGATTGTGATTGTTGTTGAAAATGTTCTTTCGTGAAATGAATGTTTGATTTAAGGGATTGGTGGTCAGGGTTTTTCCAGACCTCACTAGACTACCAACCGCAGGAGGTAATTTTTCCTCCTCCAGCTCCGGTTTTCACAGATTGGCGCTTTTTTTTTTTCTTCTTAAATCCCCCTGTAAGCATCTGATTAAATTGCATTCTACCTCTTCTGTATTCTTATACCTGTCTCAGTTGATGTCCTCTTTGAATGCTTGCACGTCATCCATTGCAGGGTCTGAAGTCTTAGTCTCCAAATTATAGAGATAGCTGGCTTGGTTTTGCCATATTATCCTTTATAGTATCTTTTAGTTCTTATTTTTCCTAACGACAATCTCCCTGTATGGAGGGCTAGAATATGGGGCTGGATTTTGGTCGTCCTGTTTTTTTGCTTGAGGCTGTTTATTCCTTTCTATATGACGTTAATGTTTTCCGCCAGCTGCCATTATTTCTGTACAAGTTGATTTATGGCTTGTAATGTTTAAAATGCATAAATCAATTATTTTTTTTATAAAAGCTGCCCTACTAATGCTTAGTTCCTGTGGTTGTCAGCTGACCTTATTTCTTGCCTAATTTCCTATAGATGTACTTGTTACACCAAAATGCACTCGGTGACCATCAGGACAAAATTTGCCCACTGTATGACAAAAAAGGAATCTGGTCATCCTGAAATATTCATACCTTCATTTTTCTTTTGTTTAAGGAAAGCAAATTAGTGCTCCATCTTCTTGTGTCTCTAGCTTAGTATCCTAGGGCAATGCTGGAGGCACACCTAGTCAATTAGATTTTCAAGATTATTGCAATGAATGTGCATGAGAGACGTTTGCACACAACAGGTCTCCAGTATATGCAGCTTTAGTGCACATTCATTGTGGTCAGGGCCAGTGCAAGAACTTGCAGTGTGCCCCCCCCCCCCCCCTGCTGCTTCCCCCAATGCCCTTGCACTGCTACTGCTCCTCTCTAGGAGCAGAAGTGGCCCTGAAGTCCACTACCACTCCCCAAAACCTTGTGGACCACCTACAGTATCACACCCCACCTCATCTCCTCACGTCTATTGAATCTAACTGTCTGGTTCTTCCTTCTCCCTCCTGTACTTGCCTTGAACTTACCCGGCACTCTGCCTTCTTTTTCCTGGGTCCTGCCCTTTGGAATTCCTTACTTGCCCCCTCCGTTCAGAACCATCTTTTGTAAAGTTCAAATCCCTGCTCAAGACTCACCTTCTTCACAAAGCTTTTGATCTCTCGCCTACTGCCTCTTAGTCTCCCTCCCGACCCCTGCCCCTTGTCTTACTTAATACTGTCCTCCTCTTCTGCTATCTGTTAGTTTCTTGTGTTCTCCTGTTAATAATGGCATTCCTTTACTTTTCTCTCATGTAGCTGTTTTATTTTATGTACACTGCTCTGATGCTCTGCCTGATGCTCAAAAACTCAATAAAGATAAAGATGTTTCTCTTGCAAAATCTATTGCTTCCGCTCCCCACTCCATGAGTTACCTTGATGACTTCTGCAAAATGTTGAAGACACATCTCTTTATCGAACACTTTGGTGGAACTCTTACAGTTGTGGCCAACATTATTGGCACCCTTGCAGTTCAGCACCTTAATGTCCAGTATCTCCTAAAAAAGAAAAAAGAAAAAAAAAGTGACCATTGAAATTGTGTCACCCACCTACTTACCCCCGAAGGCAAAGGCCCTGGGGTTTCAGTGAGGCCTCTTCTTAAGTAGCAAGGACCAAGTAGTGCCCCTTGGGAGTTGAAGTCCCACTAGCTATTCAATAAAAGAGTGTAGTCGTGGACGAGCAGCTAGGCTGATAAAGAGGTATTTATTTCCCTTCCCGGGAGAACTTTTGCAGTCAGGAATCATAAAGGAAAATAAACCATACTTCTGGCACAACACAAAAGGGAACTACAAAATAACAAATTAAATGCTTCTTTTCAGCTTTAAGGCAAAACAAAAAGGTGCAAACAGGCTTTGTACTTTACAACAGCCATAGATGGAAATCTGTTCCTTTAAACAGATTTCTCTTTTGCACGCTTCAACAGAAAGAGGTCACATTATCTGCGAACACAAGAGTACTGTCCATCTGGAAATCCTCTGAGTTTTCCCCACAGAAATCGCAGTCCATGGCCTCATGAGCTTCCCTGCAATTCTCTTCTATGGGCCTGTAACTCACACCGGTATTCAGAAATCCCTCCTCTTTCTGGTAAGGGCTTCTCTTCTCCTCACTATTAGAGTGGAGTGGAAAGTTACCATACAATGTGGATTTTCCCTCTAAAGGGCCATACACCTCAGGACCAGCGTATGTAAAATCAAGTGCCCCTCTATTCCAGGGAATTGGCCTTTCTTCAGGCTGACCTCTGCCTGAACGTTTGTGGCTGGGAAACTGAAAACAGTCTTTCTCCCTCGAAAGCCTTTCTCTTCCCTTCCCAGGACGTGTTTCTTTGAGCCTAGGAATCTCCTTTGGATAAGAGCTTCTATTCCCCAGGTACCTTCTCTCGGGGGAAGTCCCTCTCACAGCTTCTCTTCGTTTGCTGACAGGAATCCCTCTGCGTCCCCAATCGGACTCTGGTTCAGGGCAGCCCAACTCTCTGGCACTAACCTCGGGTATTCCTTCTTGGGCAAACTCGTCTGAGGTGCTGCTGGAATCTCCCTCTGAGGCACTCAGGTAGGTATTCCTGGTTCTCGTGTGTTCTGCTTTTTCCTTTCCCGTACTTCCTGGTTCTCTCCTTCCCGTACTTCCTGGTTCTCTCTTTGCTCAAAGCTGACTCTATTTTAAGTGCGTCATTCTTTTGAGTCCCTCATCAGCTCAAGTCCCTGCAGCTGTTCCTGCTCCTCTAATGAGCCATGAGGTAATGCTTTTCTGGGGCGTTTACCTACACCCTGTGCTATTGTTTTGGTTGGTTGCCTATAGCAACCCCTAGCCATGTGCTTTGAGCTGCCCATTTTAAAACTGCTCTGCACATTTTCTTCTGTTTCCCTCGGCACTATTTGCCTTGCGCCATGACAATTGTTTTGGACTATATATGCATACATATTTGACACACAAAAGAATCACATAAAACAAGACCAATTTAAAAAGGAAATGGTAAGAAATAGTATAAAAACTGGGATATTGCCAGGACATGATTATTAAAAAAGAATAATGAAAGTTATTGATAAATCCACCATTGGGCGTTGTGGGTAACAAAGTACTGTTCACAATTACTACAACCAGAATTTTTTGTCGGGCTCAACCGGCCTGAGCAGGAGAGATGACAAATCTCCCCTCAGCGTCGGAAGAACCCTTTTTATTCAATGAATAAAAGACCCCAAATTCACTTAAACAATACTTTATATAACACTTATCTTATGAACAGGCGATGTTCGTCCTCCATAAGTAAGCGTCGGGTTTGAAACATCGGGTTTGAAGTTGCACGACATGCATGTTTCGGGCCCCCTAGGAGCCCTGTGTCAAGTGTTCCCATTCAACAGCTAAAGTGTTCGCCCTGAAGAAAAAGGTTTCTTTGAATATCTGTGAGCATTTAAATCAAACAAGTTCCAGAGAGACAAGACGGATTATGAGTCGGACAAAGTCTACCGGTAGATGTACGAAAAGGCTGACACGGACGTTTTGGAACCGACACGGGACAAACGTGTCACGTTCGACCACTCATCAGAGGATACGGATTCTAGTGACACTTCACGTGAGAAGACTAGACCCCGGGCGGCAGCCGAAGGTTCTGTGGGTTTTCCTACGGGCCGGCAAAGGGGCGGTCTCTCTCGTCGGCCCTACACAGATGACCATTGGGAGCCTCCCAACACCAGGCAGAGATCACGCCGGCAACAACAGTCATCAACATCTCAGGACTGGTACTGACACCAACACAATTGGAAGTGCTGGATCTTGGTCTCTCGTTTATCCCGACGGTCCCTTACGATCCTTTTAGGATGCGTGTAGCATTATTTTGATTCTTCCAGAAGTTACGGGTGATGCACTACTTGGCGGACAAAGATGAGAGTTCGGACGGCTCTATTTTGCATCCTCCGTCATGTTGGGTTCCTCCAGGTGTAACGGATCCAGCGATTCTTACTTACCAAACATTGGTTTTGAAGGAATTAACATCTTGTGAAAAGACATTTATACAAAACCATTCCAATGTCTCCAATGAACCACGTTCTGCTATTAAACAGCTCGCCACTAATACCAACTTAATTATACGGGGGGGGGGGGACGACAAGGGCAGAGCAGTGGTGTTGCAGGCTTTGGATTCATTTCGGGAGCTTTTACTATCCCAATTAAGAGACAGGAAATATTATAAGCCATTGTCAGGAGATCCTACACCGCAGCTACAGATCCTCATTTGTTCCTTGATTAGGGATGCTTGATCTAAAGGTTGGATTATTTATTTATTTATTATTTTATTTATTTACATTCTCTTATATACAGCGCTATTCTGCATCAGTGCGGTTTACATTGAACAAACTGAAATTACATTGAACAGGGCATTATAACTTGGAGATAACTATTTTACAGGGAACATGGGCTATGGAGGGTTAAGTGGCTTGCCCAAGACCATAAGGAGCACCTGTTTGACTAGAAACCCCAGTCCTTCCGGCCCAAGGTTGCTGTCCTCTAGTGGGATTTGAACCCCCGACCTTCCGGCCTGAAGTACCTTGCCCCAACCACTAGGCCACTCCTCCACTCGGATTACCACCCGAGAGGCTACATTTTTGGTCCAACAACATCCTAAGATTCCAGTTATCTATACTGTACCTAAGGTGCATAAGTCTCTGACGTCTCCTCCGGGACGCCCCATTGTTTCCTGCAAGGGTTCAATTCTTGAACCCTTGTCCCAATTTAGTGACATGTTTTTGAAGCAGGAAGCCCGATGTGTTAAGTCATACCTAAGGGACACTTCTCATTTTCTAAGTATTTTGTCAGAATTCACGGAACCATTGGATAATGTACTATTGGTGACTTTAGATGTAGTAGCATTTTAGACGAATATTCACCAGGAAGAGGCACTGTCTCTTTTGGAATCAGCATTTACCACCGCACCGACTAGAATTCCGAAGTCCTTTCTGCTGGATATCACCAGATTGGTCCTAACTAAGAATTATTTTGCTTTTCAGGGGCAATTTTACCAACAATGTCATGGTAGCCCCCTCCATTGCCACTCTATATTTGGCAGCCATGGAAGAGCAGCATATCTACTCTGCAGGCGTTTTCCAATCCGTGAGATTATGGTTGAGATTTCTGGATGACATTTTCTCTCTGTGGTCATCTACAAGGGAGGAGTTAACACAATTCATCAGATGGCTCAACACCATAAAGGTGAATGTTCAATTCACGGCTCATATAAGTGATCGCCAAATAGAGTTTCCTGATGTGCTGATTAGTAAGCAAGGGGGATCGTTTGCCACGACATTGTTTCGTAAGCCTAGTCAGCAGAACAGTTTACTCCGCTTCCACAGCCATCATCCTTCCTCCTTAAGGAGAGGTCTTCCTTTTGGCCACTTTTTACGCCTACGCAGAATTTGTTCTTCGTTGGATGATTACAAACAACAAGCGCGAGCCTTGCGTATTCACCTTTTAGATCGTGGATACCCCAAGAAAGTCGTCAGGCGTGCATATGTGAGAGCGCGTTTCTCCCACTGTGAGTGGTTGTTAGGTACATCTGAGTCCCTGCCTATCTCCGGGGTGGGGGGAGAATTGGACACCATTACAGCAGGCGTTTTACCCTTCATGACACATACGGCACAAGTCACTAGACTTCTGAAGAGATATTGGCAGGTTTTGCAGATGCATTCCTGTTTTCAGAAACCTCTTAGATTGACATACACTAGGGGCATAAATTTGAGGGATCAGTTAGTTTACACAGTCCCAGGATGTTTATTCTCTTCAGTGGGCAACTTAAGACAAGGTCATTGGGCTTGTCAAAATTGTAGATATTGTGACACTACTTTGGAAGGTATCCAGTGGTCTCATCCCACCATGGGTAAATCCTTCGTTTTCACGGGGACGTCTACTTGTCAATCAGGTTTTGTGGTTTATATGCTCACTTGCCCTTGCAACCTATTATACATCGGCAGGATGATCCATCCGGTGAAGGTTAGGTTAGGGGAACATGGCTCTAGGATTAGATCTAAGACCCTTTCGGCACCTATGGTGGAACACTGTATACAGATGGATCATGTTTTTGATGATTTCAGATGGACGATTATCGATCAGGTCCCTGTTGGCCCCCGGGGGGGTGATCTGGAACGCCAGCTCCAATGGCACAAACAACGCTGGATTTTCCGTCTTAAAACAGTGACTCCAAGGGGCCTCAATTTAGAATGGGATTGGTGGAGCCTGCTGTGATGAACCGCTTATTATCTGCAAGTCATTTCCATCAGTTAGGACTTGCCAGCCCATTATATCTTGGGCAGAATGTTTGTGAACACCCACCCAAGACACTCCTCCTATGACGTGCTTTCATTACCCAATTGGTGGCCATTATAGCTATGTATAAAGAACCGTTGGGTTCGGCGTTTTTTCTTCAGTGCGAACACTTTAGCTGTTGAATGGGAACACTTGACACAGGGCTCCTAGGGGGCCCAAAACATGCATGTCGTGCAACTTCAAACCCGATGTTTCAAACCCGAAGCTTACTTATGGTGGACGAACATCACCTGTTCATAAGATAAGTGTTATATACGCTATTGTTTAAGTGAATTTGGGTCTTTTACTCATTGAATAAAAAGGGTTCTTCTGATGCTAAGGGGAGAGTTGTCATCTCTCCTGCTCGTGCCGGTTGAGTCCGACAAAAAATTCTGGTTGTAGTAATTGTGAACAGTACTTTGTTACCCACAACAGCCAATGGTAGATTTATCAATGACTTTCATTATTCTTTGTTGCCACTGCAGTCATTTGATCTTTGGAGGTTGATGTATATTGATTCACATTGGAGGACATGATTATTGGCAGCTTTATAAACAATTCAAATCAGTTTTAACAGAAAACCACATTCCCATTGCAGCAAAATTAGACTCACCTGTGGTCAATTGTCAGTACTCGCATGATTTCATCGACCACTGAAAGATGGCTATAATGTTTGAAATGGCCACATTAACTCCCTGTTCCATTTTCACAATGGTGAAAACAAGAGAACTGCCTGAGACTGTCAGAAAAACCATTATCCCCAAACATCAAATTTCAAAGAGGTACAGGACCATCTCCAAAGACCTTGGGATTCCTGTGTCTGTAGTTTGCAATGTTATTGAGAAGTTTTCTGCTCATGGAACTGTCAAGAACCTCCCAGAAGTCTTTGAAGGTTAGTGCGAACTGTTAGAAAAACACCACATACAACATCCAAAGAGCTTAAGGCTGATCTGGAGCAACACATGTTTCATTGTAATTTAATTTTTCCTTGCTTTATTGTTATCTTGTTAACTATGTTTCTTGTAATAGTTATGTTGCATTTGTTGTAAACTGCTTTGATTACTTGATAAGATGATATTAAAAAACTCTCAAATAAATCTGGAGTGGTGGTTTCAACCCGCACCATACGCCGTGCACTGAACAAAGAAGGACTTTATGGGCTAAGGCCAGGGAGTACCCCACTGCTCAAAGACAGACATAAAAAGGCATGCCTGATCTTTGCCTAAGCCCACCTTGAGAAACCACAATCCTTTGTGGAAATTGTTCTGTGGACAGATGAAACCAAACTTGAGCACTTTGGCAATGCAGACCAGCAGTACAGGCAAAGAAATGAAGCTTATAAGGGAAAAAAAAGCACCCTTCCTATAGTTAAATATGGAGAAGGTTCCATAATGATGTGGGACTGTTTTCCTGCCTCAGGAACTGAAGGCCTGGAACGTATTAAAGCAATCATGACCTCAGAGGACTATCAAGGTATTTTGGAGTGAAATGTGCTACCTAGGTTCAGAAAGCTAGGTCTGGGTTGAAGGTCATGGTTCCTTCAGCAGGATGGTGACCCAACACATACATCCAAAAGAATGGTTGAAAAGGAACAAATGGACTGTTTTAAACAAGCCAGCAATGAGTCCTGATCTCAATCCAACTTAGAACCTTTGGAGAGAGCTGAAATTTGCCATTGGTGAAAGGAATCCTGGAAACATTCATGAGCTGGAACAAATCACAGTTGAAAAGTGGAAGAAACTACCAGCAGACAGATCTACGAAATTTATAGATGGCGACAAGAAACGTTTGGAGGCTGTCATCACTGCCAGGGGTTGTGCAACCAAATATTAGAGAAGGGTGCCATTAATCCTGTCCAGGGCATATTTTTTTTTTCGCAGAAATTACTTACGGCTAAGTGCAAGCCCTCACTTGGTTTGCAGCTTGTCATACTGAGAGGGCTTGTGTGCATCAGTGATGCTGAGAGCTAAGCTATCAGTAGCTTAACTACTGGCAGGGTCTCCCAAGATGGACAAGTCTCAGATGAGGTGCCAGACTAACACAAAACAGTCATTTGGGTAGCAGCAGAATGGGACAGTGTTGGCGGCAGAGGATCACATTTCTTTGACAACAGCAACAGCACTAGAATTACCTGCGTGGAAGAAAGGCCCGGCAATCTACTTCTGTATCTTGCCACGAAAATCCAGTGGATATTCACAACAAAAAAAATTGCGCTATAGAGCTGGAAGGTGAGACTTCCAGGTTGGAAGACTGGCTACTGGGGATGTTGCTGCCCACCACGTCTCTGATGGTATTACAATTAAGGTTCACCTTACAATAGTGGTGTCATGGTTAGGCCACAGTGCTCAGAGTGTGGCTGGAGCATGAAATCTGCGTTCTGCTAGAATATCACCCACTAAGGGCATAAGGAACAACAGGCAGGATAAATAAAAAAAAACAAAATAGCTAAAGGATCTGGCTAAGGAGATGTTTAAATGGTGTAAAAGACATTTTATTCTTGGATTTATATGAGAAAACAAGTATATAGTCTGTTACCAATTGTGTCTTCATAAACCCTAACCAATGAGTAATGCATCAAAATAAATAAACTATTAAAAAAATGTGTGTCCAATTCTAAGCTGATTACTCGGACAATTGTTTCCTCCATGGAATGACTCTAGTTATCGAAACTAACTCGGTATTCATGGGATTCTCAATATATATTTGAGCTCAAATATAAGAAGTTTGTGTTGAATCTTCCTCTGGATTTGCAGAAGATCTTCGGTGCCACTGGATTTCCACACTAACCCTATCATTGTTTCTATTTTCTAAACCTGATAAAGAATAGCTTGGCCTTTCCTTTTTATTGCACTAAAAAATTATTCCCTAATGGAGAAAAAAAAACCCTGTAACCAGCAAACTTGCAATGACATCTAAAAAGCTATCTCTTCCTCACTCTTCCCTTCACTCCCCACATACAATTCCCAGTGTTTCTCTTCTAAACACCTTTCTCCTATCTGCATTCATCACTTAAATTTTAGTTCAGTCACTTTTCTCTCCACCAGTCATATTTCATATTTATTTTCACTTTCTCTCTCTCTCTAACCCTAAATCTAAATGAAAAACCCACCAGGTAAGTACAACTGTATCCCTTAACGCTGATTCCTCAGGAAATTACTTTTGGAAATTTCTTGCATTGTAAAACTTCTTACTCACATGAGTAGGTTCAGGTAATCACGCTTCTGACTCATCTCCTCTAACTTTCCAACCTATCAAACCCAGATAAGTACTTAGGTAAGTACACCTTTTTGCCCTATAAATCCACCCAAGTCTTACTCTAGAGCAGGGCTGGCCAACCTATGGCACATGCGCCAAAAGTGGCGTGCTTCTTCGGGACGTGTAGAGCCAGACAATGCTTTAGTGCGGCAGTCGGTCGGTGAGTGGGCTGACAGTTTCTGAGATCTTTCTTCTTTCTGAAGTCACATAATCCATGTACTCAGTAGCAACTAGTATGAGATACAGAGTTGGAATGATGACCCAAAACTGACCATGTGGTGCAGTACAAGGCCGGCCCATGGAGTGTGGGAATGGCACCATTTCAGGGCAGCACTGCTTTTTGCTGTCAGAAGTGTTTGGAGGGCAGGAATAGATGCAGGGGGGGGGGGGGGGGTTCTCCTCACGTTTTCTTGTTTTGGAAGTGGGGAAAGCCTTCAAACTCAAGTTTTTGGATAGAGTTTTTTTAAAAAGTTTGTTGTTTTTTCTAGTTTCCAGACTTTATTATAGTAAGAGGCAAACATACAAATCAGTACAACTCCACAAAGTACAAAGCCACAACACAGTAAAGATGCAATGATACAGCCCACTTTTTAATTGTTTTATTGTGTTTTTTGAAACTGTATAATGTATCTAGGTAATCAAACGTGGCACTCCCCCCTTAATGTCTGCATAACACGTTAAATGATTTTATTTAGGGCACATATTTTAGCAAATGTCATCTTTCACATTAATCTGTTTTCAGTTTAAAAAAAAAATCAGTAAGACTAGGAACAAATTGCAGAAAAAGAGCAAAAGAAAAGAATAAAGTGATAGTAAGTGTCAATTTAATGTATAGTAGGAAAATGAGTTCTTATTTGAGCGTCCGTTAGGAAAAACTTTAAATTGGCAGCATTTTATGCTACTGGTTATGAACAAAAATTCCTGAAGATACCTAGTAACATACAAATGGAACTTATTGATTTGAAAACAAATTCATTATTGAAAATTATTTTTTGCTCTTCATTACCCTGTGAACATTTTCCAGAACTAAGAGAATTTGTCCAGAGTTATTTCTGTAGTTTTGTAACAACGTACAGATTCGAACAGCCATTTTCATCCATGAAATTTATTAAAAACAAACTGAGGTCGCAATTGACTAATTCAAATTTGAAGAATTCTCTGCTGCTCTCAGTAACTAATTTAACCCCAAACCTTACAAGCTTGGCGAAATCAAACCAAACTCAAGTCTCATTAAAGTAAGTAATGTTTATCTTGTCTTTATATTAAATAATTGTATGTAAAAATTCTAAATATGTCTATATTAACATATTTTTAAAGAACTGAATTGGGGTACAAATATTGTATGGTGCATCTGAACTACTGCGTGAAAAAATTTGGCTCATTGGATACAAAAGGTTGGCCACCCTTGCTCTAGAGCAGCGATGGCGAACCTATGGCACGCGTGCCAGCTGTGGCACGCGAAGGCCTTGCAGCTGGCACGCGGGAAGGTCCGCAATTAAGATATGCGGCGCGGCGGGAGGTGAGTGTGCTGGTGTCTGCTTTGCAGCTGCACACGATGCACGAACTGCCCTCCAAGGAAAGCCGCGCGCACCGGGTCACCTCCGCCCGGCAGCTCGCGCGCCTCTGCCAAGTTCCCATTGAGAAAGCGGCCGGGGAGCGAGTGACGTCCCGGGTCACCCTGAGTGTGGACCGGCGCAATCACAAGACGGGGAGGGAGCCGCCGAGACTTGACGGGCACAGGGGGGGGCCTCCCTGCACCAGAGCGCGGCCTTATAGCAGAAAGCGGTGCCCGCGCCTGGCACAACCCCCGAGCTTGTACCTCCAAGGGGGAAGCGCCGGGCCGCGTTGGCGACCGTCGCCACAGTGTCCGTCCCCCCCTCCTCCCGGGGATGAGGTCGTGACGGCCGGTTAAAGGAGGCGTGTGCAAGATTTGCAAATGTCCCTGCCTGCTGTTAAGACTTACTAGCGAGCGCCCGGCTTTTGCTGCTTTAAATCCCGGCGACTCACCTGCTGCAGTTCTGACCTGACAAGGTAACAACAGTCAAAGCTCATCACATTCTGTCATTTCATCCAGAGACAGTTGGAACTGCAGATTTTACCTTCCTAAATCTACTGCCCCCACCCCCCCTTTCACCACCACCCCCTTCTAGATCTTGTCAATTTCACTTGCATACAGTCCCTTAAAAACCCCCCTCCCCCCCCCCCCCCCCCCCGCAAAATAAACATGATGGGAGCAGCGTGGTTCCGTGCTTCCCTGAAGCTTTGCTGACTGGTCTGGTGCCCTTCTGCCAGGCGCCTCAGTGTGGCTGAGGGGAGAGGTGCCAGAAGGGTCCCCGCAGATTGCAGGAAAGTGACAAGGGATCAGGGCAGAGTTCAGGCGCCTCTAGCTGCCTGAACCGCCGTGGGGCTGTGAGAAACAAAGTCTCACTCCCCGCCTCCGCCTCTGAACCCGCCCAGGTCCTCGCCTGCAGCACCGAGCGTTCTTCTGTCACGCCCTCCCACCCTGGCGGGAGACTTGAGGAGAACAGGAGACGCAATCTGCATTCTACATCAATAATTATTAGGTAAACTTCTACTTTGCCCTACCTGTGCTGCCTAGGTTTAATTGGACCAATAATACTAATGTTAATTATAATTATAAACTTATCTGGGCTTCTTTTTAAAAACCTATTAAATTATCTGGCTATTTGTCTAGGTGTCCAGGTTAGGGTTGCCACCTGTGTTCGGGTTTGTGATAAGGCTGTTGTCTATGTTTTCTGTTTGGTGTCCGGTTTCTGATGGGATTTCATTTATTCATTTGCCATTTGTTTGGGTTTGGCCACAAGAAAAGGTAGTAACCCTAGTCGTGAGCCATGTCTTGATCTAATTAATGGTAGATTTACCTCGTTTATGAACATTTTACAAGGATTAACCTCAGTCCAGTTATTCATGGTTATTAAATCACAATGATTCAATTTGATTAACTGCTATTACTGTATCTCAAATCATACTTCAAGATTGATGCATATGAATCGGCAGGAGGAAAAATCGTTGCATCGAGAAAACTAGTGAATCATTGCACCCCAGCACTATTGTATAATGACAGAATGGCTTTTTAATTGGGTTTCATTTGTGTCACCCATTAGTTAAAAAAAAAAATTACATCAAATGTTAACAACTAAACAGGTATATTTTTTGACCAAAACAGATGTCTACAATTAATAAAATTCCCCAATCACATATTTTTTTATATGGGAACGGATTTGTATACAGCACTTCATTAGTTTTTTTTTTATTATACAAATTTTATCTTTTTGTAGACTTGAAGTCTTGAACAAAGAAAATGAGTACAGCAAAAAAAGCAAAAACAGATAGTGGAAGATCATTCCAAGAGGCCTGGACAGAGACATATGGAGTGATTGAACGCAGTGGGAAAGCATTGTGTATTATGTGTAATGAAAGTGTTGTGTCTCGCACATCAAGTGTCAAACGTCACTTTGAGACCAACCATAACAGTGTTGCTGAACTTGGTTTAGCTCAAAGAAAAGAGTTCCTTGTAGGAAAATTAAAGAAATATCACTCCCAGTCTCTTAGTTTTAGCAACTATCTTTCAAAAACTAATCATCTTACAGTTGCCAGCTTTCAAATTTCACTGTGCATGGCAAAATACATTTGGATAATTCTACAACATTTGTGGACAGTCATAAAAAACACCAGGAAATCCACAAAGCATATTTCCACCATTGTAGCCGAAGCAAAGGAGAATTTTAGTAAAAGATTTTCTCAGTTCCGTAAGATGGAGACAACCCTTTCATTTATTACTTCCCCAGAAAAGTCCACATTTGAAGATCTTGATCTTTCCTGCTTACAGTGGTTAGATATTCAAAACTTGGAAATGGAGCTACTGGAATTTCAAGAAAGCTCTATCTGGAAAAGTAAATTCAATGACCTGCGTGCGGCTCTTGAACGTATTGAGTGTGAAAGGGTGACAAATGAAATCACTGCTAGCAGTTCTGAAAATGAAATCCTAAAAGCGTGGAATTCTCTGCCAGACAATGTTAAGTCCATGAAAGCACTTGGGATTGCTCTTCTTACTTTGTTTGGGTCATCCTATGCTTGTGAGCAGCTGTTTTCGGCTTTGAATCATATAAAATCTGATGCTAGAAACAGATTAACGGATGACATGAGTGCTGCATGTGTTGCTCTGAAATTAACGCATTATAAGCCAAGGATTGACAAGTTATCAGCATGCATGCAACAACAAACATCACATTAATTTTTTTCATGTATAGATTCTTTGGGAATACACACCGAGTCCTGACACAGTTAACAGTTTTAAGAAGTTTATCTTTTTTTTACTCAGGATACATTTGACATGTTATGTGAATAATACATTTAAAATATATTGTGTAACTGAATCAAATTCTTCCTAAATTCATTAAATTGAATGAAATCATTAAAACATTATAAATTGCCAATAAATTGAAATGAAAACCAAAGGATTGTGAATCAAATTGATTCTCTGACAATACAAAGATTCCAGCCTTTACAAATGATGTTACATAGTTCAGGCAACTTTATAAAGAGTTTTTAGATGCTAAAATCTTGTTAAGGTTTAATTGACGTGCTGGCACTTTGAGGAAATTCTTTGGTTTTGTGCGGCAGTTTGGGCACTCGGGCTCAAAAAGGTTAGCCATCACTGCTCTAGAGTATTCATATGACTACACTTGAGGTTCCTAAATATTTTTCTCTCAGAGCCCACTAAAGTTTAAGCTCAAGCTCTAACTAATTAGCAGTCTAACTTGAGGAAACAAAAATAATTAAAATCATGGCACTGTGTAGCAAGCCAGACTGTAAGTCTTCTTTCCCTCCTTCCCAGCCCGAATACCACCCACCACTGGGATAATCTTAGCTTTATAAACTCTTAAACCTATTAAAGTGGGGAGGTGCCCATAATCACTTTTAGGTGCCGCTGATTATCCTCATCAGAAAGATATTTATTAAGGACCTGAGATTAATTATTCTTGAGGTAAACAAATTCCATTTAGCATAAAAGCTATAGTTGTATTAGTATAAGTATACCCTGCAAACCTAAGTAAGTAAACAACTTTAATATCTGAACAAAACCTTAAAACTAAGATGCAGACAGCAGTCCAGCAGTGAGATGGGGGGTTTCCAGTCTTTTGTATTGATGTCACATGTATTATTTTCTCCAGTTGGTGAGGGGTCTTACATGTGCACTAGGTGCAAGGAGTTCTTTGCTTACAGGGAACGAGTCCAATCTCTGGAGGCTAGAATAGCAGACTTGGAGGACATAAGGAAGACAGAGAAGTATATAGACGAGACCTATAGGGATGTAGCACTGAAGTCCACCTCCAGTTTGGCAACCTCCCTGTTGCCATGGAGGAGAGAGGTGATGTGACTGGAGAGCATCACCCTGGTGTGGCAGGAAGTGATCCTGTAGCTAGAACCTGTCCTCCAGGTGATGTAAAACCCTTTCCAAGGAGGTTTCTCCAAGGCCATATGCCCATGAGGGGCGGGTTAGGACAGTTGTTACAGTTGATGATTCAGTTATTAGACATGTAGATAGCTGGGTAGCTGGTGGATGTGAAGATCACCTGGTAATATGCCTGCCTGGTGCAAGGACAGCAGACCTCACACGCCACCTAGACAAATTGTTAGATAGTGCTGGGGAAGAGTCTACTATCTTGGTCATGTTGGTACCAATGAAATAGGAAAGTATGCTAGGGAGGTGCTGAATGCCAAATTTAGGCTTTTAAGTAGGAAGTTGAAATTCAGAACTTCCAGGGTAGCATTCTCGGAAATGCTTCCTGTTCCATGAGCAGGACACAAAAGGCAGACAGAGCTCCAGAGTCTCAATGTGTGGATGAGACGACAGTGCAAGAAAGAGGGTTTTGGATTTGCTAGGAACTGGGAATATTCTGAGGAAAGGAGGGGCTTTTCCAAACGGATGGGCTCCACCTTAACTGGGATGGAACCCAGGCGGCTGGCATTAACCTTTAAAAAGGAGATAGAGCAGCTTTTAAACTAGATAATAAGGGAAAGCCAACAGACGCCCAAGAGCGCATGGTTCAGGACATGTATCTGTGAAGAATACTAGCACAAGATTGAAGTTAGGGCATATCTACAGAGGGGTTCCACTAAAAACAAAAGTAACCCAAATGCCTTTAAGTACAGAGCAGACAGAGCTTAAAGATTACAAATTACCCCTGCCTACAGATAAACAGATTAATAAAAAAATACAATCTCTAAAATACTTGTATACAAATGCTAGAAGTCTAAAAAATAAGATGGGAGAGTTAGAATATTTAGCACTAAATGAGAGGTTAGATATGATTGGTATCACTGAGGCATGGTGGAAGGAGGACAACCAGTGGGACACTGTGATACCTGGGTGCAAACTATATCACAATGATAGAGTAAATCAAATTGGTGGAGAAGCTGCACCTTATGTTAGAGGAGGCATTGAGTCACGCAGGATTAAAGTGTCGCAGGAAACAAAATACACGGTAGAATTTCTATGGATTGAAATTCCATGTTAAAAGGGGAAGGCGATGGCAGTGGGGGTGTACTACCGACCGCCTGGCCAGAATGAACAAATGAATGATGAAATGCTCAAAGAAATCAGGGAAGCTAACAGAAGTTACAATACAGTAATAATAATGGGTGTTTTCAATTACCCCGGTATCGACTGGGTCAGTGTCACACAGCAGGACATGCTAGGGCAGGGGTCTCAAACTCAAATTGCTTTGAGGGCCGAATGAGGACTTGTAAAGTAACCCGGGGGCCGCATAAGACGCGGGGCCTCATTTGCATAAGGGGCCTCATTTGCATAAATATTTGCATAATGTTACCATGCACTAACTTTTAGTAAACATGCCTCTTTAATGAGTGCATGGATAAAGAAAGACTAAAAGATTTAGAAACAGGAAGACAATAATTAAACTGGGAACCCCAAAAGCCAAACTTGGAATGTACAACAACACTGTAGAAATAAAACTATAAATTAATTTCCTCTTGTACTAAACAAAGCGCAAACATTAATGATGCACATTTCCCAGAGCTGACATATTCCAGTTAATAAATTCAAAATAAAGAGATATTTTTCTACCTTTTGTGCATTTTTTTTCAGTTGCAATTGTTCCAGCCACTTTCTTCTGGTTTCTTCATGTCTTCTGCTAACTCTCCATCGTCTGCTGTCCATTTGCCCTTTCTTCTCTCCTAGTTTTTTTTCCATTCTCTCTCTACATCTGCTTTAACATACTAATCTTTCTCCTTTTTCTCTTTCCTCATTCCTATTTCATCCACTCAAATTTTACCCCTCCATCCTCAATCCCCACTTACTCTCCCAATACCTGGCCAATTGTAGATTTGTCTTCTCTCCCAGACAAAATATTTTTCCCCTCTCCATTTCACTTTCCCAGCTCCATCCCATTCTAATCCTCCCCCAACATCAGCTCCCTTCTAGTTCCAGCCCCACCCAGCATACGCTCCCTTCTAGTCCCTGCATCAGTCCATTTCCAATCCTAGCCCCCCATCAGCCCATTTCCAATCCTAGCCCCCCATCAGCCCATTTCCAATCCTAGCTCCCTCCCCTCACAGCCCATTTCCATTCCAAGCCCCCTCCCCATCAGCCATTTGCAGTTCAAGCCCCCCTTCCAATCAGCCCACCTCCAGTCCTAACCCCCATCTGCCCATTTCCAGTCCTAGCCCCCACCATAGCCCATTACCAGTCATAACCCCCCCCCTGCCAATAGCCCACTTCCAGCCCTAACCCCCATTACCCCATTTCAGTCAGCCCCTCCTAAGCTTATCACCAGTCCTAACTCCCCCCATCAGCCCACTTCCAGTCCTTCCTAACCCCCACCTGCCCATTTCCAGTCCTAGCCCCCACCATAGCCCATTACCAGTCATACCCCCCCTGCCAATAGCCCATTTCCAGTCATAACCCCCCCCCCCCGCCAATAGCCCATTTCCAGTCATAACCCCCCTGCCAATAGCACATTTCCATTCATAACCCCCCCCCTGCCAATAGCCCTTTTCCAGTCATAACCCCCCCTGCCAATAGCCCTTTTCCAGTCCTACACCCCCCCTGCCAATAGCCCATTTCCAGTCCTACCCCCCCCTGCCAATATCCCCTTTCCATTCCTACACCCCCCCCCGGCCAATCCCCCATTTCCCTTCCTACACCCCCCCCCCGGCCAATTGCCCATTTCCAGTCCTACCCCCCCCCCCCCCGGGTAAATAAAAAAAACACCTGGCTTCTTCTGCTGCTGCTGCTGCTGCAGCAGAAAATCAGCTGTCCCGCGGCCCCTTCCTCTCTGCCCGGAGATCCCTCATTGTGCTTCATCAGCGTGTGCTTCTTAAGCCGCGAAGAGAGTATTTCCCTCTCGCGCGGCTTAAGCCTATTCACTTGTCAAGCCTCGCGAGAGGGGAATACTCTCTTCGCGGCTTGAAAAGCACACGCTGATGGAGCACAATGAAGGATCTCCGGGCAGAGAGGAAGGTAACGCAGCACAGCTGATTTTGCTGCTTGAGCAGCAGAAGCCCGTTTTAAAAAAAAAAATTGACAGTCGATTCTGCCGCTGCCACGGCGGCAACGGCAGAAGCAAGGCTTTTTTTATTTCCCTCCGTCGCGGGCCGCACAACCTTCTCTCGCGGGTCGCATGCGGGCCGCGTGTTTGAGACCCCTGATCTAGAGCAAGAGATAAGGGTGTTGGGCTACTCGGCAATAGTGATCATAGAATGATCACGTTTTATTTCCTCAATGGAGGAAGGGCGGCAAGGAAATCCACAGTACTGCCTTTTAACTTTCGAAAAGGAGACTATGATAAAATGAGGAAAACAGTTAAGAAAAAACTAAAAGGAGCAGCTGCAAACGTTTAAAGATTTACATCAAGCATGGGCACTGCTTAAAATACTATCTTGGAAGTCCAGACCAGCTGTATTCCACGCTTTAAGAAATGTGGAAGGAAGTCCAAAAAACTGCAAACATGGTTTGGAAGGTGAGGTCTAAGAGACTGTTAGAACCAAAAATGCATCTTTCAGGAAATGGAAAAAGGAGCCAAATAACAAAAACTGTAAACAAGTTAGATGGAAGGCATTGATAAGAACATAAGATATGCTATACTTTGTCAGACAAAGGTCTATCAAGCCCAGTATTCTGTTATCAACAGTGGACAATCTAGGTCACAAGTACCTAGCAGTTTCCCCAAAAGACGCAGGTTCCACAATGCTTGTATTGTGTCAAGTAGTGGATATTCTGGGTCCCCTTTAATAATGGTTTATGGACCTTTCCTCCAGGAACTTGTCCAAACCTTTTTTAAACCCGGCTACACTAACAGCTTTTACTACATCCTCCTGTAGCAAATGCCAGAGTTTGATTACAGATTGAGTGAAAAAATATTATCTCCAGGAACAAGCAGGAATGTAGTCTTTACATATGGGTATTGTCGGTACTGACGGAGCCTGTGCGGGAACGCCCCCCAGCGTCCAATAGGATCCCTCAGCACATGCGCGCTGCCTTCCCGCCTTTCAATCTGTTCCTCTTCAGTTCTTCGTTTTCCGCAGAGTCGATAGGATCTATTCCCTTTCACCGCAGAAAATTCCGTCTTTAAATTTCTTTTCTTGTGGTCGCGTTTGCCTACCGCACGATGCCCACCGGTACCGCCGGTTCCTTTCTTTTTTTTTTCATAAAAGAAAAATAAAAAACTTAGGCTTTAGACTGTTTCTTTTCAGAAACGTTTCTCTTCGGTGCTAGGCGCTATTTTGGGCACTAGGCCCCATATTCTTAAATCATGGAAAAATCAACTAGTGGTTTTAAAAAATGTACTAAGTGTGGCAGTACCATTTCCATCACTGACACCCATGACTAGTGTCTGAAATGTTTAGGACCTGAACATTCTCCAAATGAATGTCTCTCCTGCATGGGGATGACTAAAAGAGGAACAGGGCTGCAAAGCTCGGTACCCTCTTTTCTTCAGATACCAGATCCATTGTATCAACATCGTCAAGGGCCTCTTCTTCCTCCCATGGATCTCAGGTAACTCAACATAAAAGCCGGTCCTCAAAGGGTAGCTCTCCTGCTAAGCATTGAAAGGCCATTGGCATCCATATTGCTGTAGTCTACAGATCTCCGACTCAAATTGAAGAGAGAGATAACAAATTAATTAAAGATATTGCCAAGATAGCAGCAAAGGGGGAAGCGATCATATTGGGTGACTTTAATCTACCTGATGTGGATTGGATTAATCCTGCACATCTGGAAAGAAGCAAAAAGATTGCGGATGCTCTCCAAGATGCATTATTTAGACAAATGGTGATGGAACCAACCAGGGAAAGCTCAACGCTGGATGTAGTGCTCACCAACAGTGATAGTGTGTCGAATGTCTGCGTGAGTGCCCCTGTGAGCAACAGCGACCATCACACGGTGTGGTTTGAGATAAAAGCAATGGTACAGGCCAATCATAGCAAGCTCAAAGTCCTAAACTTCAAATACACTGACTTCAATAAAATGGCAGAGTACTTAAAGGAGGAGATGACGGGGTGGAAGGAGATAAAGGAAGTGGAATTGCAATGGGCTAAACTAAAGAAGGCAATAAATGGGGCAACAGATACATATGTAGGAAAAGTAAATAAAAACAAGAGAAGGAAACCTATTTGGTTTTCCAAAGAGGTGGCTGCTCAAATAAAGGCAAAAAACACAACTTTCGCAAAATTCAAAAGCTTGCAAACAGAAGAACACAGAAATGAATACAGGATCCAACTCAAAGAGTCTAAAAGAGTAATAAGGATAGCAAAATCAAAGGCAGAGGAAAGGATGGCTAAAGATGTTAAGGGTAGCAACAAAACTTTCTTCAGGTATATTCGGGAAAGGAAGAAGATCAGAGTTGGAATTGCAGGACTCAGAAGTGCTGGGAAAGGACTCGTGGAAAGTGACACTGAAAAAGCGGAATTGCTAAATAAATACTTCTGCTCTGTTTTTACTAAAGAAGATCCTGGAGATGGACCAGCTGTGACTCCCAAATATAAAAATGGGAATGAAGTAGATACCACACCATTCACAGAAGACGAGGTGTTAGAACAACTTGCTAAACTGAAAGTGAACAAAGCCATGGGACCGGATGGGATACGTCCTAGGATACTGAAAGAGCTCAGAGAGGTTCTTGCAGGACCGTTAAAGGATGTCTTCAACAGATCCTTGGAAACAGGAGAGGTTCCTCAGGACTGGAGAATGGCTGATGTCGTACCTCTACACAAAAGTGGTGACAGGGAAGAAGTGTCAAATTACAGGCCCGTGAGCCTTACCTCGGTGGCGGTAAAAGTAATGGAGGCACTCCTGAAACAGCGAATAGTGAACTTTCTCAAAACCAACAGGATGCAAGATCCGAGGCAACATGGTTTTACCGAAGGACGGTCTTGCCAAACAAATCTGATTGAGTTCTTTGACTGGGTGACCAAGGAACTAGATCAGGGGCATGCGATGGATGTGATCTACCTGGATTTCAGCAAAGCCTTTGATACTGTTCCTCATAGAAGGCTTGTCAACAAACTCAGTAGCTTGGAGGTGGGTCCCAAGATGGTAAACTGGATTAGAAATTGGTTGACTGACGGACGACAGAAGGTGATTGTACATGGAGCTCACTCGGATGAGAGGAAGGTAATTAGCGAGGTGCCCCAGGGTTCGGTCCTGGGTCCGGCACTGTTCAATGTATTTGTGAGTGATATTGCTGAAGGACTAAATGGAAAAGTCTGTCTTTTTGCAAACGACACAAAAATTTGCAACAGAGTGGACTCCCCCGAGGAAGTGGTTAACATGAGGAAAGATCTACAAAAGCTGGAAGACTGGTCTAATGCTTGGCAACTACGATATAATGCGAAAAAGTGCAGTGTCATGCACTTGGGTAGCAGAAATCCAAGGGAAATGTACACAGTAGGGGGCGAGAGGTTGGTATGCACAGTTCAGGAGAAAGACCTTGGTGTGATTATCTCTGATGATCTCAAGGTGGCAAAACAGTGCGACAAGGCAGTGGCAAAAGCCAGGAGGATGTTGGGCTGCATACAGAGGGGGATTACCAGCAGAAAGAAAGAGGTACTTATGCCACTGTATAAGTCACTGGTGAGGCCTCACTTGGAATACTGTGTTCAGTTTTGGAGACTGTATCTTGCAAAAGATGTAAAAAGACTGGAAACTGTTCAGAGGAAAGCGACCAAAATGATTTGGAGCCTGCGTCAGAAGCCTTATGAGAAGAGACTTGAAGACCTAAATATGTACACTTTGGAGGAGAGGAGGGACAGGGGAGATATGATTCAGACCTTTAAATACTTAAAGAGAAATGATGAACAAACAAACCTCTTCCAAAGACTGGGAAGCTGTAAAACTAGAGGGCATAACATGAAGCTGAAAGGTGGTAAATTGAAAGGCAATATCAGGAAATATTTTTTCACTGAAAAGGGTGGTGGTTGCTTGGAATGCCCTCCCAAAGGAAGTGGTGGGGGCAAACACGGTGATGGAATTCAAAACAGCATGGGACAAACACAGTGGATCCCTTTACAGCAATAGGATAAAAACAAAATAAACGGTACCATCTAACTTCTGAACCATATAACGTCTCAACAAATAGGGGTGTCCTACATGGAGTGGTGGGTTTACCCCTAAACAAAGACATGGGGAGGGGTGGCCTGCACAGAGTGACAGGTGCACCTACTCTTGCCATCTTGCTGGGCAGACTAGATGGACCATGCTGGTCTTTATCTGCCGTCATTTACTATGTAACTATGGCATTGCCCTTGAGGGAACCACACCGGCAAAACACTCCTGCTAAGCATTGAAAGGCCATTGGCATTGCCCTTGAGGGAACCACACCGGCAAAACAGCCCCGGCAGGAGGCTTCAGCTTCCAAAGCATCGATGGGGCTTCAGGATGTTCTCGAGGCCTCAACCTCGCAAGAACTACCTGTGCCATGCTCAGGGGTTCCGGCCGTCCTTACTGGTACCGACACAGAGGCATCGGCAGCGTCGATAGACCAGAGGTTCCTCGCTATCGAGCGCAGCATCACAGCTCTTCTTTCAGCTGCGCTACCGGTGGTCCCACGGGCACCGGTACCGACATTTGCACCGACACCAGTGGGAACTCTTCCCATGCCATCTCTGGCTGGAATTGACAAAGCGGTACCGGGTCAACTCGGTATCGACTTCGATCGGTACCGGGATCGTGCTTTGCAAGAGCATTGGGGTCAGGAATACTTTGATTCCTCTGATTCCAAAGACTCTGATAATTCTGCTGGCACTAGAGGGTTTCTCCCCGAAGATCCCTCTTCTCCCCAATGCAGAATGTCACCTCCAGAGGACATGTTATTTCAGGATTTCATCCGTGATATGGCCAAAGGTCTTTCAATCACAGTAGCTCCTGAATAGGAACCCAGAGCAAAGGAATTGGAAATTCTCCAATATCCTAAAGCTCCTAAGGAGGCAGCCACTCTGCCTATCCATGAAATTCACATAGCTTGATGCTCAGAATGTGGGAGAAACCTCTGACTACTTCTCTCACTCTAGGAGACTTGTTACTATGTATCGCGTTCCGCCATGTCCTGGATTTCAGAAAACTCAGCTGCCACACCATTCAATGGTAGTGGAATCAGCCATGCGTAGGATGAAAAGTGCAAAGAGGCATGCATCCAATCCTCCAGGTCGTGAATGCAGGACTCTGGATGCTTTTGGACGCAGGACTTTTCAAGCTTCTATGCTTTCAGCTAGGATCAGTTCATATATCCTATATATGGGAATGTTCTTCAAGGAAGTCACAGGAGACTTGGAACTTATGAGCCCATTTCTCCCAGATGATAAGAGACAAGATTTTCTTGCTCTAGTTAAGCATGCTCAGGATGTCTCCAAGTTTGTCAATCGTGCAGCCTTTGACTGCTTCGAATGCATCAGCAGAACTTCTGCTATTGCCATTGGCGCATGACGGATTGCCTGGCTACAGGCACCAGACTTGGAGACTCGGGTACAGGACAAGTTAGGCAACATTCCTTGCACAGGGGAGAATCTCTTCGGCAAGAACTGGTAGGAAAAGGCTAACGAGTTAGATGCTGACAATTCTACCTTAGATAGATTGTCAAAATCTACAGCCACTCCAGCCAAAAGGAAGCCTTATAAAAAACCCTCTTTTAGCAAAAAGAGGAAGTTTTATTCTTCCTGTATCCAGCAGAGTCAAACTCCAGGTCAGGTTGCCCAAAAGGGACAAACTAGAGAGCAAAAGAAGCCAAAAGGCCCGAGAGCCCAACCAGCTCTCCAGGTTCAGCACCCTCAAGGGCTTTGACTCCTTCCTAGAGAGTTTTGCCTCCCTTTATCTTTATCTTTATCTTTATTACATATTTGATATACCGCTACGGCAAAAGCATTAAGCGGTGTACAATAAAAACTGATTAAACACTGCAAACCAGGAAATAGAACGCCAAAAAATAGATAGGAAAGAGGGTGTAGAAAAGGGCAAACCAATCATACATTAATATCAACTCATAATAAACCATAGTGACAGAAAGGAAGACAAACAAGACAATTCATGGGATTACAGATGAAAACAAAGAATAGTCAGGGGGGGGCTTCGAGGGGGAGGTCAAAGGCTTTCTGGAATAAATGTCTTAAGCAGTGACTTGAACTGGGGGTAAGATGATTCTAGTCGGAGAGAAGCAGGCAGTGTATTCCATAATAATGGTCCGAGGAAGAACCAAGCAGAGTGCCGTGTCTGTTCCAGACGGGCTTGGGAAGGTGAGGGAAGGGATAGACGGTTGGTATGGATGGAGCGGAGTTGTCGATGAGGAGAGTAAAGGGAAATGCAATCTGCCAAATAAAGGGGGGTACTGGTGTAAATGGCTCGATGAAGTAGAATCAGAAATTTATAATGGAATCGGTAATGAAGGGGGAGCCAATGCAAACGAAGAAGAATAGGGGTAATGTGATCGAAACTTCTAGAAAAGGTGATCAGGCGAGCTGCAGTGTTCTGGATGCGTTGAAGCCTTTGGAGGCAATATTTAGGAAGGTTGGCTAAGTAAACATTGCAATAATCCAATCTGCTAATGACGAGAGCAATGACAAGGGTGACTAGGGAACTGGTGGGTAATACGGATCGGACGGCCCTGATTTGCCGTAAAGCAGCAAAGGAGCGGCGGGAGATCATGGAAATGTGCTCATGAAAGGTCAAAGAAGGATCCAAAAAAACGCCCAAGTAGCGAAACGAGGATGTGAGGGGAATGCTGGTTGATCCAATGGAAGGAGCAGGAGTGGGATATGAGCCACTCAGGGAGACCCACATTGCGGAGGACTTTGCTGGGTTGAGGTGAAGAAAATTTTCTGATAACCAGGAGGCAATGTGAGAAAGGCAGAGATTCAACTGAGAAATGTCAGGGGATAAGGGCGAAGTATGAAACAGGAGAACAATGTCATCCGCATAAAAATAGGAGGAGACCGGGTATTGCTGGATAATAAGGGGCAACGGAGCAAGGAAAATATTGAACAGTAGAGGGGAGAGTACAGAGCCTTGCGGTACACCACAAGTGAGGGGAAGGACGGGAGAGGCCTGACCATTAACATGCATAGAAAAGGAGCGGGAGGAAAGGAAGGAGCGGAACCAATGCCAAACAGTACCTCGGAGACCAATGTCGGAAAGTCGGGACAGGAGTGAACGATGGTCAATCAAATCAAATGCAGCAGACAAATCCAGTGAGACAAGAAGAGTGATATTACCGCGATCGTGAGTGACATGTAATTCATTTAGTAGTGCAAGCAGAACAGTTTCGGTGCTGTGCCCTCAGCGGAAACCAGCCTGACGTGGGTGGAGTGAATTGGTAGATTCAACGTGAGAACTTAATTGGTCAAAAGCGCAGCGTTCAAGGAGCTTAGCAAGAAATGGGAGGTTGGATACTGGGCGCCAGTGAGAGAGAACAGATGGGTCTAGAGAAGGCTGTTTCAGTAAAGGGTGTAGAATAGCAGATTTCCAAGTCGTCGGAAAGTGGCCAGAAGAAAAGCTGGAGTTAATAATGGTAGTAATGACCGGGACTAGCTGTAAAGCGGGTTCAGAGAGCCACCGAGAGGGAATGGGGTCTAGGATACAAGTAGTTTTCCTAGAATTAGATAAGAACATTAGTACTTCCGCTGAGAGGACAGGACGGAAGGATGCCCAGGTATGAGTGAAGATAAGGTTACTAGAGGGAGAAGTCGGTGATGTGGGGGCAGATGGAGAGTTCAAGGGAAGAGGGATCGAAATCGAGGAAGAGGGGGGGGGGGAAAGAGGGGGGAGGGGGGGAGAAAGAGGAGCGTAGGGTCAGTACCTTATCCGAGAAAAAGGTGGCGAGGGACTGAGGGTCTGGGGCAGAAATGGCTGGTGAGTTCCTAGCCTTGACAGACGACAGCTTTCGCAGAATAGTAAAAAGCTGACGGGAAGAGTTAGATGCCTCCGAAATCTGAGCAGAGTAAAAGGCGAGTCTGGCAGATTGTATGGCTGAACGATATTCAGAGGACAATTGTTTGAAACGTAGGTGAAGTTCTGGTGAAGGATGCTGGGTCCAGTGCCGTTGGGCTTGGCGCAACTGAGATCGCAGAGTGCGGAGGGCAGGGTGATACCAGGGCAAGGAAGGCACCCTAGCGGTCCTGGAAACGGGACGATGGGGTGCCAGGTTATCTAGGGAATTAGATAAGAGGGAATCCCAGAGAGTAGCCTGGTCGTCCGTAGAGCGAGTAGCAAAGTTAGTGGGGAAAATTGTAGGGGACTGGAGGAAACTCCTGGAGTGTTTCCGAGGACAGATTGCGGCGTAGGGAGGGAGTGGGGGGGGGGGGCTGTAGAGCCAATCTCTGCCTGGGGGAAGGAAATTGATGAAAAAACACAGAGATGATCTGACCATGGGACCATGGGACACTAAGGGTAAAGGGAGGCGAGATCACAGGCTGTAATGATGAAGGCGGTAAGATCAGATCCAAGGTGTGACCTGCCACATGAGTTGGACCAACCACATGTTGTCGCAAGGAAACATCCTTCAGGAGGTTAACAAAGGCCTGATCCTTTGATCTAGTGGGATTATCAATATGTATGTTGAAATCACCTAACAAAATGAGGTTAGGGAAATGGAGCACAAGATCAGAGATAGCCTGAAGGGCTGCCTCCCATCGTGAGGCCACGAGAGAGGGAGGAAAGTAGAGAAGGAGGAAGTATAGGGGGGGGGGGAGGAGGAAGAAAGCCTTAAGAAAAGGGATTCTGGGGGTAGGGTTACCAGTGATGGGACCTCCTCAATATTAATGGAGGCACGATGGAGCAGGGCCACCCCGCCTCCGCCCCTGCCCCTCCGAGAACAATAAAGTGCTGCAAAGTCAGGAGGGAGGGGACTAGAAAGGATGGGGAGGTCCCCATCCCTGAGCCAGGTTTCAGTAAGGAAGCAAAGATCGAGCACATGCAGACCAATGAGGTCTTGAACTAATAGAGACTTAGATTTAAGAGAACGGCAGTTCAGGAGTACTAGATTAAGTGTCACCAAGGAGGCTGGTAAGATAGGACGTCTGGAGGACAGAGAGGCCGACGTTGAGGTAGCAGCACAATAGATCAGGTTCTCAGTGCAGCGTGCTAGTGCAACCCCCCAATATTCTGGGCAGGTTATGCCACTTTGTCAACAGATGGCATCAGATAACAGCAGAAAATTGGACTTTGTCCATTGTAGGAGAGGGGTACAAGCTTCATTTTCACAGCATGCCCCCTCCTACAATTTTAAAGCAATTCAATTCACAAACCTCTGCAGACAATCTGCTAGATCACGAGGTCTCCACACTTCTTGCCCAAGGGGCAATAGAGGAAGTACCCATTCTTCAACAGGGTGCAGGGTTCTACTCCCCCTATTTTCTTATTCCAAAGAAAACAGGAGGACACAGACCCATTCTAGACCTCAGAGAATTGAACAAATACCTGTTTCGAGAGAAATTCAAAATGATTTCTCTAGGAACTCTTCTGCCACACCTTCAAAGCCAGGATTGGCTTTGTCTCTAGACTTAAAGGATGCATACACTCACATTCTCATCCATCCAGATCACAGGAAATTTTATGTTTCCTTTTCAGGGGAAGACATTTCCAGTACAGGGTTCTTCCTTTTGGTCTGGCTTCAGCACCAAGGGTATTCACGAAATGCATGGCAGTAGTAGCTGCATTTCTACGAAACCTGGGGATTTTCGTCTTCCCCTACTTAGACAACTGGCTCATTCGAGCCCCTACAGTTGCAGAGGCCAGCACTGCACTGTCCCATGCAATGCGAATCCTCCAATACTTGGGATTGGTAATAAACTTCCCAAAATATGGACATATGGCATCCACAGTTCATGTAGTCCCATATGCTCGCCTCCACATGCGAGCAGCTCAGTGGCCCTCTCCACACAGTGGACACAGGCCACGGGTCATTTGTCTGACAAAATAACAATCTCTCAACGACTAATTTTGTCCCTCCAATGGTGGCAATCGCTAAAAAAATCTGACAGTGGGGTCTTCTTTCCATCAACTCCTCTTTCAGGCCACCCTAACAGATGCATCACAGGTCGGTTGGGGAGCACACCTGAATCATCTCTCTACCCAGGGCACCTGGACTCCACAGGAGGTTGGTTTACACATAAACCTCCTAGAATTAAGAGCAATCTATTTAGCTCTTGGAGCGTTCCACGCCCAGCTCAGCTACAAGACAGTCCTAGTCCAAACGGACAATCAAGTAGCCATGTTCTCTGTGAACAAGCAGGGCAGAACAGGCTCTCTGTCATTATCATAAGATACTCACAAAGCTTATTGTTATATATGTAAATAATTGTTGTGCATGTCTCCCTAAGTTATCCAAGTTTTTCTTCCCTGTTCTATGTAAAACTGATATTTGTTTTGTTAATTATGGTTCCATGTAAACCGCGCTGATGCTAAAAAGTGCGGTATATAAGAAAAATAAATAAATAAATAAATTATGCAACGAAGCTTTACGACTGTGGGCCCTCGCCAGAGAGCATCAAATTCACCTTCTAGTGGTATATCTTCCAGGCATTCAAAACCTTTGGGCAGACAAACTCCTGCCTCACGAGTGGTCCCTCCACCTAGACCAGGTGGCAAAGATATTTCATCTCTGGGGCACTCCAGACATAGACCTCTTTGCAAGTCCACTGAATGCCAAACTTCCCCGGTTCTGTTCCAGGATTCTGGCTCACAACTGTCAGGCAAGGGATGCCTTCCTCCTTCACTGGGGTCAGGACTTCCTTTATGCCTTCCCACCCATTCCCCTCATCCCCAAAACACTCTTCAAGCTTCAGAGAGACAGGGATCGCATGATTCTCATAGCACCACGATGGCCACGCCAAACATGGTATTCCCTGCTTCTACATCTCTCTCAAGCGGCACCTCTGTAGTTAGGGCACGCTCCAGATCTCCTTTCCCAGGAGAACGGGACGCAATGGCACCCAAATCCCCAGTCCCTTCACTTCACGGCCTGGTTGCTGAAGGCTTAGACCTCCAAGATTTCAACCTATCCCAGCAGGTAAAAGATATCCTTCAGGCTTCTAGGAAACTTTCCACAAGAAGATCTTATGCCTTCAAGTGGAAACGTTTTACTATATGGTGCTCCAGGAAGGGATTAAACCCCCTGGTCATACCCTTAGAATCGATACTAGAGTATCTCCTTCACTTATCGAATTCTGGTTTAAAGACCAATTCGGTAAGAGTCCATCTTAGTGCAATTGCAGCTTCTTATGAGCCTCTAAATGGACAACCAATTTCCTCTCATCCACTCCTATCAAGATTTATGAGATGCCTTTTATTAACTAAACCTCCCATCAAGCCACCAACGGTGGCATGGGATCTAAATCTAGTTCTCAGGCAGCTCATGAAGCCGCCTTTTGAACCTTTGGCCACTACAGCCCTTAGGTTTTTGACCTGGAAGGTCATCTTCCTGATTGCAATCACCTCTGCCCGTCGCATTAGTGAATTGCAAGCTTTAGTGGCTGATCCTCCTTATACTAGGTTTCATCATGATAAGGTTGTTCTTCAACTCACCCACACTTTATGCCAAAGGTGGTTTTGCCTTTTCATTTAAACCAATCAATTTATCTTCCTGTATTTTTTTCCGAGTCCTCACGCCTCTAATGCAGAAAGAAACCTTCATACTTTGGATTGTAAAAGGGCTTTAGCTTTTTACATACAAAGAACACAGCAACATAGAAAGTCCTCACAACTTTTTATAGCTTTTGACCCGAGTCATTTGGGATGTCCAGTCTCCAAAAGAACTTTATCTAAATGGATTGCCCAATGCATATCCTTTGCTTATGAGAGTAAGGGTCTTCCTCTTCAGGACCATGTCACAGCTCATAATGTGAGAGCCATGGCAGCTTCTATGGCTAATCTACACTCTGTGTCTATCGATGACATTTGTTGAGCAGCCACCTGGGCTTCAGTACACACCTTCACAGCCCACTATTGCCTGGATAAAGCCTCCCATTGGGATGCCTTCTTTGGCCAAGCTGTTCTTCAAAATCTCTTTCAGACCTAATTGAACTCCTACCCACCAGCCCTGGTGGAATGCCAGAGACCCATGGGAGGAAGGATGCCTACCTTTTTTAGGGTGGCACCTTCCTGGGGCTATCTCCCTGGCATCTTCAGCTAGGGAATCCCCATATGTGAAGACTACATTCTTGCTTGTTCCTGGAGATAGTGTAGTTAATCACCTGTAACAGGTGATCTCTGGGAACAGCAGGAATTTAGTCTTCACAACCCACCCACCTCCCCTAGGAGTTGTCTCTCTCTCTCGCTGTCTCTTTCCTCTCTCCCTCTATCCTTTCACTCAGCTACAAACTTAACTGAAGAGGGACAGTTAGAAAGGCGGGAAGGCAGTGCGCATGTGCTGAGGGATGCTCCCAAAAGCGTTCCTATTGGACGCTGGGGAGCGTTCCCGCGCAGGCTCTGTTGGTACCGACGATATGAAGACTAAATTCCTGCTGTTCCCGGAGATCACCTGTTACAGGTGAGTAACTACACTTTCTCTTATTAGCCTTAAATAGGTTACCCTGTAACTTCATTGCATGCCCCCTAGTCTTTCTATATTTTGATGGCGCAAACAATCGATCTACGTTTACCCATTCCACTCCATTCATTAATTTATAGACCTCTATCATATCTCCCCTCAGCAGTCTCTTTTCCAGGTTAAAGAGCCCTAACCTTTTTAGCCTCTCTTCATAGGGGTGTCCTTCCATCCCCTTTACCATTTTGGTGGATCTTCTCTGTACCTTTTCTAATAACGCAATATCCTTTTTAAAATAATGGAGATGAGAATTGTACAAAATATTCAAGGTGCGGTCGCACCATGGAACGATACAGAGGCATTATAATATCTTATGTTTTATTCTCCATTCCTTTTCTTATGATACCTAGCATTCCATTTTTTCTCTTGGCTGCTTCTGCACACTGGGCGGAGGGTTTTAACATGTTATCCACAATGACACCTAAATCTTTTTCCTGGGTGGTGGTTCTTAATATGCAACCTTGCAACATGTAACCGTAGTTTGGGTTTTTCTTTTCTAGTAGCATAACTTTGCACTTGTTCACATTAAATTTCATCTGCCATTTGGATGCCCAGTCTTCCTATTTATCAAGATCCTCTTACAATTTTCCGCATTCCTCATGAGTTTTAACAACTTTGAATAGTTTTGTGTCATCTGCAGATTTGATAACCTCACTCGTTATTCCCATTTCCAGGTCTTTTATGAATATGTTACTAATAGTAGGTCTGCAATATCATAATGCAGTTCTTTCAACACTCTCGGATGTATACCATCTGGTCCAGGTGATTTGCTACTCTTCAGTTTATCAAATAGTTGTAATACATCTTCCTGGTGTATTGATATTTCTTTCAATTCTTCGGCAGCATCTCCTTTAAATACCATTTCAGTCATGGGTAACATCCCTATATCTTTCTCAGTCAAGACCGAAGCAAAGAATTCATTCAGTCTCTCCTCTATGGCCTTGTCCCCTCTTAGTGCCCCTTTTAAGCCCTCTATCATCTAATGGTCCAGTTGACTCTCTCACAGGATTTTGCTATAAATGTACTTGAAAAAGTCTTTATGTGTTTTTGCTTCCACAGCAAGCTTCTTCTCAAATTCTCTCTTTGCCTGCCTTACCAATGCCTTGCATCTAACTTGCCAGTGATTGTGTTTCCAGTTTTCGTAATTAGGCTCCTTTTTCCATTTTCTGAAAGATGCTTTTTTGGCAACAGCCTCTCTGACCTCACCTTTAAACCATGCTGGCAGTTTTTTGGACTTCTTTCCACTTTTCTTAAAACGTGGAATATAGCTGGTCTGGGCTTCCAAGATAGTATTTTTAAACAACACCCAAGCTTGATGTAAATCTTTAACCATTGCAACTGCTCCTTTTAGTTTTTTTCTTAACTATTTTCCTCATTTTATCATAGTCTCCCTTTTGAAAATTAAAAGGTAGCACTGTGGATTTCCTTAGCCTCCCTCTTCCATTTATTAAATCAAACGCGATCATGCTATGATCACTATTGCCAAGTGGCCCCAAGACCTTTATCTCTTGCACCAGATCTGGTGTTCCACTAAGGACTAGGTCCAAAATGGCTTCCACTCTGGTCTGTTCATGAACCAGCTGCTCCAACAAGCAGTTATTTATTTCATCCAGGAACTTTATCTCCATAGCATGTCATGTCGTGACACTGACCCAGTCAATACTGGGATAATTGATATCACCCATTATTACATTTCTGTGACAACGGCAACAACACCAAACTTAAACTGCACGGAGGAAAGGCCTGGCAATCTACTTCTGTATCTTGCCATGAAAAACCAATGGATAGCTACAACAAAACAAATTGCTCTATAGTGCTGGAAGATGAGACCCCCAGGTCGGAAGGCACTCCAATAGCTACTGGGGAAGAGCTGAAGACTTTTCAGAGTAAAGCCAGCATTTATGATGTGGTTGGATCAAAGCCCTCGGGATGTCTGGCTGCTGATGTAGTTATGCATGAAATGAGTCAGAAGCTGTAAAGATGTCTTACACATTGGAACATGGAATGTACGAAGTATGAGCCAAGGGAAGTTGGAGGTGGTCAAGAATGAAATGGAACGTGTACAGCTTGATCTGTTGGGTGTCAGCGAACTGAAATGGACTGGCATCGGGCACTTTGCATCAGATGATCACATGGTCTACTATGCTGGAAATGAAAGACAAAGAAGAAATGGTGTTGCATTTATAATAAAGAAGAAACTTGCAAGAACTGTAATGAAATACAATGCAGTCAGGGAACGCTTAATCTCTATTCGTCTACGAGGAATGCCTATCAACACAACTATAATTCAAGTATATGCCCAACAACAGCTGCAGAAGAGAATGAAATTGAAGAGTTCTATGAACAAGTACAAGCTGAAATTGACAGAACATGCAAACAGGATATCCTGATAGTCATGGGTGACTGGAACGCAAACGCTGGCAACAAAGAAGGCAAAGTAGTTGGAAAATATGGACTTGGCAACAGAAATGAAGCTGGAGAAAGACTGATAGAATTCTGCAAGACCAACAATCTATTCATCTCAAACACCTTCTTCCAGCAACACAAGCGGCAACTGTACACATGGACTTCACCCAATGGATTGTATAAAAATCAAATTGACTACATCTGTGGAAGTCAACGATGGAAAAGCTCTAACATAAACAAAGACAAAACCTGGAGCTGACTGTGGTACAGATCATCAACTACTAGTATGCAAACTCAAGCTAAAGTTGAAAAAGAGCAAACCACTCATGAATGCATCAAAATATGACCTTGAGAATATACCACTGGAATTTAAAGACTGCCTGCAAAATTGATTTGCTGCTTTAGATACAAATGACAGATCTCCAGAAGAGTTATGGAATGACATCAAGAAGGTTGTGTTGGAAGAAAGCGAGAAGTCTCTACAAAAGGTGAAAAAGCAAAAACGGCCAAAATGGATGACGGAAGAAACTCTGAAAATTGCCCAGAACGCAGAGAAGCTAAAGCCAGAGGAGAAAGAAAGACAATCGCAGAACTCAACAGAGATTTCCAATGTGCAGCAAGACAGGACAAGGAAAAGTACTACAATGACGCATGCAAGGAAATAGAAGCAGAAACTATTAGAGGAAGAACAAGATCGGCTTTCCTAAAGCTACGAGAGTTAAAGAAAAAGTTCCAGCCTCGAATTGGAATGTTACAAGATGCTCAAGGTTCTATGTTGAATGATGCTGAGAAGATCAAGAAAAGGTGGAAGGAATATACAGAGATTTTATATGATAAAGATCAAGTGGACCAACAGCCGTTTCAACCTGTACCTTATGATCTGGAACCATTAGTGATGAAAGAAGAAGTTGAAGCAGCATTGAAAGCTTTATCAAAGAAAAAAGCACCAGGCATTGATAGCATTCCAATAGAAGTATTACAGCAATCTGATGCAGCTGTTACCATACTTGCAAGGCTCTGCAAAGAAATATGGAAGACAACATCATGGCCAACTGACTGGAAAAGATCTGTGTTTATACCAATACTAAAGAAAGGTGATCCAACTGACTGTGAAAATTATCGCACAATCGCTCTGATCCCACATGCCAGCAAGATTCTACTGAAGATTATTCAACAGAGACTACAACCATACCTGGAACAAGAACTACCTTAAGTACAAGCAGGGTTCAGGAAAGGGCGAGGAACGAGAGACATTATTGTGGATGTGAGATGGATCCTTGAAAAGGCTAAAGAATACCAAAAGGATATCTATTTGTGCTTTATCGACTATAGCAAGGCTTTTGTCTATGTAAACCATGAGAAACTCTGGGCCACATTAAGAAGCATGGGTATACCAGAACACCTGATTGTTCTCTTGCACAATCTGTACATTGATCAAGAAGCAACAGTTTGAACAGAACAAGGAGAAACAGAATGGTTTAAAATAAGCAAAGGTGTAAGACAAAGCTGCATACGTTCCCCCTACATGTTTAATTTATATGCAGAACAAATCATCAGAGAAGCAGAATTGTATGAAGACAACAGAGGTGTGAAGATTGGTGGAAGACTCATCAACAACCTTCGCTATGCTGATGATACCACATTACTGGCTGAAAGTGAAGATGATCTGAAACATTTGCTTCTCACAATCAAAGAACATAGTCTCAAAATGGGCCTGCATCTTAATGTAAAGAAGACAAAGATCATGACAACTGGCATAATCAACAGGTTCATTGTTGAAGGAGAAGAAATTGAAATCATGAACAACTTTAACCTACTTGGATCAACTATCAATAAAGAAGCAACAAGCAGTCAAGAAATCAGACAATGCTTTGCTCATGGCAGAATGGCTATGAAAGACCTAGATAAGATTCTCAAGAGCAGAGATGTCTCTCTCCATACAAAGATTTGACTTGTTCAAGCCATGGTATTTTCAGTAACATCATATGGATGTGAAAGCTGGACAGTGAAAAAGATAAACAGAAAGAAAATTGATGCCTTTGAATTATGGTGCTGGTGATGAATACTGTGTATACCATGGAATGGCCAAAGAACAAACCAGTCGGTACTAGAGGAGATCAAACCTAAGCTTTTTTTAGAAGTTCAGATGACAAGTCTTTGACTTTCATACTTTGGACATATCATGCAAAGAGAGAGATCATTAGAGAAAGGCATCATGCTTGGTAAGATAGAAGGTCAACGCAAAAGAGGAAGGCCAGCAATGAGATGGATCGATACAATAACAGCAGCTACGGGTACCAGTCTGTCAACAATGAGCCACCTGACTGAAAACCGAACACAATTTAGGATAGCTATCCAGAGGGTCACCATGAGTCGACTCCGACTCGATGGCACTTAACAACAACATTATTATTACTGTGCTGTAACTTTTGTTAGCTTATTTGATTTCTTTGAGCATTTCACCATCCATTTGTTCATTCTGGCCAACCGGTCGATAGTACACCTTGACTGCCATCGCCTTCCCCTTCCCCTTCCCCTTTTTACCTGGCATTTCAATCCATAGAGATTGTACAGTGAATTTTGTTTCTTGCTAAACTTGAATCCTTTGTGACAAAATGCCCTCTCTAACATAGAGCGCAACCGCTCCATCAATTTGATCTGCTCTATCATTACTATATAGTTTGTACCCGGGTATCACAGTGTCCCACTGGTTGTCCTTCTTCCACCATGTCTTTGAGGTACCAGTCATATCTAACCTCTCATTTAGTGCTTTATATTCTAACTCTCCCATCTTATTTTTTAGACTTCTATCATTTGCAAACAAGTATTTTATAGACTGTATTTTATTCATATTAATCTGGCTATTGATAGGCAGGGGTAATTTTGAATCTTTAAGTTCTGCCTGCTCTGTACTCAAGGGCATTTGGGTTACTTTTGTCTGTATTGGAACCTCGCTGCTGATACCAGCTGTACATGGGCATGTATCTGAGAGACCTGGCAAAGGAACTCACCGGGTTCTCATCTGGTCTCTCTGAACAACCCTTGCAGTGGTTCAAGAACCTGGCCAAAGCAATCCGTGAATGCTCCATATTCATGTCTTGAGGCGGCCTATGACGGGTTCGAGTCAGTGGCTCGAGTAGCAGCGACTGGCATCGGTGCACGCCGCCATGTTTGGCTAAAGTCATCTGATCTCGAGCAGTGGGTTCAGGACAAATTGGTCTATCTTCCATGCCAAGGAGCGAACTTCTTTGGCAATGCCATAACCGACCAGGCTGCCAAGCTGGAGACAGAGTTCATGACGAGGACCAGGCTCTCCAAACAGACTGCTGCCCCTCCCTGATGGAAGGGCTCGGGTAAAAAGTCCTTTTACCCGAGGATGGGAGCTGCTTACCGAAACTACCCACCTTCTCAGTTTCTCCCCAGCTCCCCAAAAAGGTCAGCAGGCTAAGGGACATAGGAATGGCCCGCATAAATAGAAGGCTCCAAAACCCCAGGCACTGGCTCCGGCCCAGCCAGGGGGTCGTTTTTGACTCCTTGAGCATAGCCTATCTATCCCAAGGAGATCAGCAGCCCACAGAGGGATGTCTGACCCTCTATGCCCAGAGGTGCATATCCATCACCACCGATTCCTGGGCACTTCGGGTAGTTAGGGAGGGTTACCTCCTCTACCTCACTCAGACATGCTACCCTTATTTCTCAGGAGAGCCCCTCAAGTCTCCCTTCCACTAGAATCCTCTGAAGGAGCTGGCAGATCTTCTCGAGGTCAAAGCAGTGGAACCGGTGCCCCAGTACCTCAAGGGCAAGGGGTTCTACTCCTGGTACTTCCTCGTGCCAAAAAGGACAGGGGGGGGCCTAAGGCCCTTCCTCGACCTGCACAACCTCAAAAAATTCCTGGTGGGATCCAAGATGGCGGCGGAGTAGAACGCCGAGTTAGATGGTTCTGAGCTGGCTCCTGCACTCGCCGCTAATGGGGAAAAAGAGGAAACAGAATGCCCAGAAACCCTCCGGTACCTCGTCTCCGGCGGACCGGTTGGTGCAGTCTTCAATTGCTGGCTTTTGTACCTCCTCGGCTCATATGGCTTCGAGGGATCCGCAGAATGCATATGCGGATCTGAGCAGGCTCCGTCGGTACCGACGATACCCATATGTGAAGACTTATTCCTGCTGTTCCCAGAGATCACCTGTTACAGGTAAGTAACTGTGCTTTCCCTACCTGGACGACTGGCTCATAAAGGGAGGCACGACCTCAGAGGTGCATCAGGTCACCGCATGCACTATCCAGGTTCTGCAACACTTGGGGTTTGTCATAAACTACCCCAAGTCTCACCTCCTCCCGATGCAGTGTCTGGAGTTCTTTGTGGCAAAGATCGACACTCTCCAGTCAAAGGCTTCCTTGCCCAGAGACCGAGCCATTCATCTCAGGACTCTGGCTCAGGACATGCAGTACCATCCCTCAGTGCCCGCTTGGCTTCTCCTGCACGTCCTCAGGCCACGGGCCGCCTCCGAGACAGAGTTTCTCTGACCCGCCAATTGGTGGATTCTCTGGTCTGGTGGCAATCCCCCCAACATCTCAAGGCAGGCATTCCTTTTCAGGCCTCAAATCCCTCAAAGGTCCTCACCACAGACCCCTCCCTGCTCGGCTGGGGAGCCCACTGCAGAAATCTCTGCACTCACTGCAACTGGTCACCAGCTGAGTGCACCCAGCAGATCATCCTCCTGGAGCTCCGAGCCATACACCTAGCCTGAAGGTCTTCTGTCACCACCTGCATCACAAGCCGGTGCTGGTCCAAACCAGATTGGGAGCACCACAGGCACCCACAGCCCCCTCTCACCAATTGTGGTTCCTGCAGCCCCCCAAATCCCTCAGGCAACTCTTCTGAGGCTCTTGAGCCCCAGTGCACACTCTGTTTATTTTTATTTTTTTTAAACACAGCTGCTCTTAATCTCGTCCCCACAGCCATGGGGAGAAAAGCAAACTGGCTGATGACTCACCAGAGCCGTGATCAACCAGAGACCCAAACTTTTTTTTAAAAAATTTTGTCTTCCCCAGAGCCAACAGAGGGGGTATCTGCACCTTTTTCCAGCAACACAAGTAGCGACTGTACACATGGACTTCACCCAATGAATTGTACAAAAATCAAGTTGACTACATCTGTAGAAGTCAAAAATGTAAAAGCTCTATAACATCAACAAAGTCAAAACCTGGAGCTGACTGTGATACAGATCACCAACTATTAATATGCAAACTTAAGGTAAAGTTGAAAAAGACCAAGCCACTCATGAATGTAGCAAAATATGACCTTGAGAATATACCACTGGAATTTAAAGACTGCCTGCAAAATTGATTTGCTGCTTTAGATACAAATGACAGAGCTCCAGAAGAGTTATGGGATAACACCAAGAAGGTTGTGTTGGAAGAAAGTGAAGTCTCTACAAAAGGTGAAAAAGCAAAAACAGACAAAATGGATGACCGAAGAAACTCTGAAATTTGACCAGAAACGCAGAAAAGCTAAATCCAGAGGAGAAAGAGGGGCAATCACAGAACGCAACAGATTTCCAAAGTGCAGCAAGACAAGACAAGGAGAAGTACTATAATGACATATGCAAGGAAATACAATCAGAAATTATTAGAGGAAAAACAAAGCTATGAGAGTTAAAGAACAAATTCCAGCTTCGAATTGGAATGCTACAAGATGCTCAAGGATCTATGTTGAATGATGCTGAGAAGATCAAGAAAAGGTGGAAAGAATATATAAAGTGATGCACCATAAAGATCAAGTGGACCAACAGCCATTTTAACCTCTACCTTATGATCAGGAACGATTGGTGATGAAAGAAGAAATTAAAGCAGCATCGAAAGCCTTATCAAAGAACAAAGCACCAGGCATTGATGCCATTCCCATTGAAGTATTACAGCAATCTGATGCAGATGTTACCATGCTTACAAAGCTGTGCTAGGAAATTTGGAAGACAACATCTTGGCCAACTGACTGGAAAAGATCTGTGTTTATGCTAATACTGACTCTGGAAAGTTTTATCGCACAGTTGCTCTGATCTCACATGCCAGCAAGATTCTATTCAAGATCATTCAGCAGAGACCACAGCACTACCTGGAAAAAGAGCTGCTTGAAGTTGAAGCAAAGTTCAGGAAAGAACGAGGAACAAGAGACGACATTGCGCATGCAAGATGGATCCTTGCAAAGACAAAAGAATACTAAAAGGATACACAGGTACACTACCAAAAAACTGCCTCCAGTTTTGCAACTGATTCCTATAGATTTTGGGGTGCTGAATCCAGGAAAAATAGCCAAAATGTTCCATCACGTCACGTTTTCTTGCAAAATTAGATTTCTTACCCATATAAGGAATGTTCACATAATTTCTTTTTAACCGACTGCAGTTTATTTTCTTGGCCCAAAGTAGAGGTTGTAATGGTTAACTAACTAGAAACACTCCCTCATGATATTTTAGAGTGTTTTGTATTCATTTTATACATTAACAGGACAATTGGGAGGCGGGGGGCTAAATCCAGTACTCGCGCTGGCGCATGTTCTTTCCTGTTCGCCTCGCCTCGTTCGCTCGCTCAAACACGGTGGTTGCGACATGAACGTTCCTGTCAAATTTCAGTTTCTTGCAAGTTCATTATTACCTTTTGTTTGCTCAGTCGTAATCCAGCTTTATTCCGAAGTGGTTCACTACAGTTGTAGTTTGCAGTGCTGTGTATTTGTGATGGCTCACAGAGCCAGAGGTTGTGTCAACTCTCCGGACAGTTTTTGTTTTATTTGTGGGGAATATACCGTGAAAAAGCAGCAGAGGAACATTTCTGCATTTATTAAAAAAGTATATTTCGCCTATTTCGGTTTGAAGTTAGGCGATCAAGACAAACCGTGGGCTCCTCACAAAGTGTGCAAGACATGTGAGGAAGATCTACGCTTATGGATGAAAGGTAAAAAACAAGCATTTCGTTTCGGAATACCTATGATGTGGCGTGAACAAAGAGACCACAGCAGTGACTGCTATTTTTGCTCTTGCATTGTGAAGGGATACAACTTAAAAAATAAGAACGTAATAAGTTACCCCAACCTTCCCTCAGCAATTAGGCCTATGCCTCATAGCAACGAAGTACTTGTGCCTGAACCACCAAAATCTTTGGATCATATTTGTGTGGACGGTTCTGATCATGATGAGACTCATCAGATGGCTTTTCCCGATGAGTCCAGTACTTCCGAGTTTGAAACTGAACCAGATCCGAAACCTGAACTTTTCTCTCAAGCTGAATTGAATGATTTAGTCCGGGATTTAGGACTCCCAAAAGATGCTGCCCAACTGCTAGGTTCTCGGCTTAAACAGAAAAATCTATTGTCACCACAACAACTTTTTATTGGTACCGCAACCGCGAGACACAATTTTTGAAGTATTTCAGCAAAGAGGAAGATTTGGTATTTTGCAACGATATATACGGAGTGATGGAAAAGTTTAAACTCAAGTATGATCCTGCTGAATGGCGGCTGTTCATTGATTCGTCAAAAGACAGCATAAAAGGTGTTGTTCTTCATAATGGCAACACATTCGCTTCAGTTCCTATTGCTCACTCTGTTATTCTTCAAGAAAAATACGAGAATTTGGCCCTGATTCTTCAGAAGATTCGTTATGATGAGCATAAGTGGATGATTTGTGGAGACTTTAAAATTTTATCCATGCTATTAGGGCAGCAATCCGGTTTCACCAAATATCCCTGCTTCCTTTGCTTGTGGGATAGCCGGGCCCGCGACCTACACTTGGGGAAAAAAGACTGGCCAATTCGGGAGTATTTGAGACCCGGTGAGAAAAATGTTCTTCATGAGAGCTTGGTACCTCGTGATAAAATTCTATTACCACCTCTCCACATTAAGTTGGGTCTCATTAAGCAATTCATCAAGTCCCTTCCAAAAGATGGTGAGTGCTTTCGGTACCTTTGCTCAAAGTTCCCCCGACTTTCTGAAGCAAAGCTAAAGGAAGGAGTGTTTGTTGGCCCTGATATAAGGAAACTCATTTCAGATGGAGCATTCGCTGAAACAATGTCTGAGAAGGAAAAAGAAGCCTGGGATTCCTTCAAGGATGTTGTTCTCAAATTCTTGGGGAACAGGCGGGATGAGAACTATAAGGATATTGTTGCCAGGATGCTCAATGCCTTCAAAGAAGAAGGCTGTAACATGAGCCTGAAAGTCCATTTCTTGCACTCCCATGTGAACTACTTTCCCGAAAACTTGGGGGCGTACAGTGAAGAATAAGGTGAAAGGTTTCACCAGGACATCAAGGACGCAGAGAGAAGGTACCAAGGAAGATGGAACACCACTATGATGGCTGATTTCTGCTGGTTGCTGCTGCGGGAAACCCCAGATGAAAAATACGCCAAGCAGCGCACCAAGAGAAGCATTCGGGGGAAGAAGAAACGGACCCACCAGGAGATTGATTGACCCAAGAATGACTTTAAAATCTAAACTGTGTTGACAAATATCGTGTTTTTACCAAACTTTGAAATAAAAATTTGCTAGTTATTACCACAGTGTCGGATCTCATTTATTAGAATTTTATTTTCACACCATCGGGTGTTTGTCTTCATGTATTGCAATGGTGCGGTTTACGTTTTCTATTCTTACATACATACCTGTACAACATTTTTTGCACATTTCTTTGCTTTGCTTTGTGTCTAACCTCGCTCTTATATGCTCAATGTTTGTGCACATGTATGTGGCTGTTTTAAGTGCAGACAATTTTGCTACCATCACAGTGTGTTTTGTTGACATTACTCTATTCTTATGTGCTGCCTTGTTACAATTTTCTTTATTCTTATTTGAATAACTACTAAACAATTAGTATAAAGAATTCATCCAAGAAACTTTTATCTCGATCGCACTCAATCTGAAACGTTCACCTCAAACTGCTAACCCAATGTAGCAAAAAATCTGTACGTGATGGAGCAAATTGGTTACCAGATTTGGATTCAGCGCACCAAAAAACGTAAAAATCAATCGAAACATTAGAGGCAGTTTAAAAAAAATTTTTTTTAGTGTACCTGTGATATCTACATGTGTTTTATTGACTACAGCAAAGCTTTTGACTGTAAGCCATGAGAAACTGTGGGCCACATTCAGAAGCATGTGTATACCAGAACATCTGATAGTTCTCTTGCACAAACCTTACGTTGATCAAGAAGCAACAATTCAAACGGAACAAGGAAAAAAAGAAAGGTTTAAAATCAGCAAAGGTGTATGACAAGGTTGCATACTTCCCCCTGCCTATTTAATTTATATGCAGAACAAATAATCAGAGAAACACGACTTTATGAAGACAACTGAGGTGTGAAAATTGGTGGAAACCTTCTCAACAAACTTTGCTATGCTGATGATACTACATTACTGGCTGAAAGTGAAGACGATCTGAAACATTTACTTCTCAAGATCAAGGAACATAGTCTTAAAATGGGCCTACACCTTAACGTAGAGACAAAGATCCTGACAACTGGCAAAATCAATATGTTCATCATTGATGGAGAAACAATTGAAATTGTTGACAACTTTTACCTACTTGGAGCAACAATAAAGAAACAACAAGCAGTCAAGAAATCTGACAATGCATTACTTTCGGCAGAATGGATATGAAAGACCTAGACAAGATTCTCGAGATCAGAAATGTCTCTCTTCACACAAAGATTTGTCTTGTCCAGACTATGGTATTTTCAATAACATCATATGGATACAAAAGTTGGACAGTAAAAAAGATAGATAGGAAGAACATTGATGCCTTTGATTTATTTTGCTGCGAAAATTACTGTGTATACCATGGACTGTCCAAAGAACAAACCAGTCAGTACTAGAGGAGACCAAACCTAAGCTTTCTTTAGAAGCTCAGATGAAAAGACTTCGACTTTCATACTTTGGACACATCATGCTAAGAGAGAGATTGTTAGAGAAAAATATCATTCTTGGCAAGGTATGTCAAAACAAAAGAAGGCCAACATTGAGATGGATCTATAAAGTGGTATAAAAAACCTGTTAAATAAATAAATAACAGCACCCTATGGGTGCCACTCTGTCAACAATGAGCTGCCTGACTGAAGACCGAACACAGTTTACGTCTACTATCCAGAGGGGTTGCCATGAGTTGGCATCGATTTGTTGGCACTTAACAGCAACAAGTTGTGCAGACATCTTTTGTTGGCTGTATACCTTTTTGCTTTCTATTAAAATATTATGATGACATACAGTTGGGATATTTCCAATTATTTCTCAAGATACTGTACATAATATACCTAAAATGCAAGGGTGCCAATAATGTTGACCACAACTGTAATTCCTTCCAGCGATCAGTCCATCTCTTCATCCTCTTAAACAGACAAAGGAAGGGATAGGTGTCGACCAGGTACTCAATTGCATACTGCCTTAATAAGACTTTAGTTCATCCTATCTCCTGGGTGGAAAATGCATGCTAGGAAGTCACAGTTCACTCCATTAGGACACAAGCCTCGTTATGACTAAATTCTTCCTTGGTGTCTCTGAAAAACATCTGTACGATGGCTTCCTGGTCATCCCTGAACATCTTTGTAAAGCATTACATGTTGCATGTGGGAGCTGATGCCTTTTGGCAGAGCAGTTCTGTCATGAGCATAGTCGTCTTCTTACCCTGGGTCTTAAGTGTTAATTTTACTTACATGCTAATTTACTTACTTGAATCCCACTAAACCAGTCCATGACTCGCCCTTGGAAGACTATTCCTTCTGACAAATTTGGGATCCCTACTATCATTGAAAGTAAATTATCAGCATCCATGCCTGACGCAGAATAGAGTCTGATAGAGCCAAAAATTGTTTATACAAAGTGTACAAGTTGATTAATACTTTTCTGAGATTGAGCTTTTCAGTCTTGCTGCTTCTTGAGAAGTGTCATGCTGTTCTAGTCTGCTTCCACTTGCTGGCTGAGGAGCATAGCCCACTCATCTGAAATGATCTAGCAGGATTCAAGGAAAGGAAATTAGCAGGTATGTAAATTTTTTTCCTTGAGTTTATTAGTGATTAAATGGGGTTTTTTTTCATTATTTTTGGCCTGAAATTGGTAAATTTCAGCCTTTTGACTTTGACATGATATGTTGTAATTTCACCTGGGGGGGAACACTTTGAAAATGTGCTCAGAGGTCTTGAAGGGGTGGGGTTTCAAAATTTAAAATTTTCCCCCTAAATAATTAGGGCCCAATATTCAGCGGCGATAGCTGGGCGATCTAATGTGGGTAGCTGCTGCTGCTGAACTTTAAAACTGGATATTCAGTGCTAGGGTGTGTAGGTGCTTTTACCAGTTGCCTGAATAGTTCTCCCTGTAGAGAATCCAGGATCTCCTTACTTTTAGATAACACCGCAGCAGGAATGTGCCATTCCACATCCGGCATATTGAAATCACCTATCAGTACTCTCCTTTCATGGCAATACTGTGTATGTCTTCTATTAAATCTTCGTCCACTGGATCTGTATATAACTCCAATGCAAATGGATTTCCCGTTCCCTCTTTCTAGTTTAACCCACAGTGTCTCCTTGCTTCCTTTTAAGCCCTGCAATTCTATAGCTTTTAATATTGCTTTTTACATATAGTGCCATTCCATCTTTCCTCCTTCCTACCCTGTCCTTCTTAAATAAAATATAGCCCAGTATAATTACATCCCAGTCACAGTTATCAGTGAACCATGTCTCTGTAATTGCCACTAAATCCAAGTCAGCCTCTTCCTTTAAAGCCTCAACATCTGGGATCTTATTTCCCATGTTATGGTAATTTATACACACCGCTTTCCAGATGTTTCCCCTATTACCCATTTCTACAGAGGTATTTAATGGTTCACGTACCTGGAGACTCTCTTCACCCATCCCAATGAATCTAGTTTAAAGCCCTTTTCAGTAAGTTAGCCAGTCTGCTGCTGAAGACACTTTGACCCTTCTTGGACAGATGGACACCATCACTGCTTTTCAGCCCTTTGAACATCATTCCATGGTCCAGGAATCCAAAAACCTCTCAGTGACACCATCCATGAAGCTATACATTCATCTCCAGGATGCAAGCTTCTCTGCCTTGGCCTTTACCCTCAACAGGGAGAATTGAAATAAACACCACCTGTGCAACTTCACCCTCTGTCCCAGAGTTATGAAGTGACGTTTGATATGCTCGGAGGGATTCCTAGCCGTATCATTTGTGCTGATACGGATGAGCACCATCGGATAATAGTCAGTAGGTTTGATGAGTCTCTGCAAACTCTCCATAACATCTCTGATTTTGGCACCTGGCAGACAGCACACCTCTGGACATCAAATCTGGTCAGCAGATGGACACCTCGGTACCCCTCAGAAGATTGTCACCAACCACCACTACCCGTTGCTTCCTAATGGTGACTGATTCTGCAACTTTGGAGTGCTGAAGCTGTGGTTATTCCCCTTCTTTGGATGCTTCCTCCTCCTCCTCCATTTCCAGGGCTGCATACTGGTTCATCAATTCAAGGGCTGGAGGAGTTGGAGTGTTGATACTGCAGGTTCTGGTGATTCGTGTCCAGCCTTCTTCCTTCTGTAGCCTCCCATCTTCACCTCTGTTGGAGAGCTTGGATGTTTCAAGAAGCATCTCATCAATGTAGTTCTCACTGTCTTGAATGCTTATCAACCTCGCCACCTCTTCTCTGAGTTCCTCCACTTCTTTGTTGAGATCCTCAGCATATCGGCATCCTGCATATGGAACCGGTCCTTCTACTGGGATCTCTGTCTGGACAGAGGCAGAAGCTGTAACAGGGGCAACAGCTTTAGCAATACAATTTTTCCCAGCCCTTGTTTAGTTGATGGAGCTTTGGTACCTGTTAAAGTAAAAGAGAGAAGCCTACTGAAGTCCCTACCTGTTCCTCAGCTGTTCTTTAAGAGAAAAAGCAGTTAATCTCTTTTAAGTGTGTTCTAACAGTGCTGTAATATGTCCCAATGTGTAGCTAATTGGGGAGTAGCCCTATAAAGCAAGAAGGCTCACATAGGGTGGGTGGGTAGGGAGGGACATAACACCTGATGAGTTAAGTGGCTTCAAAGTGTTACTGTAGCTGTGAATGGGTAGCTAGAACAAAGACAATGAATTCTAATTGACAAAGCCTTTGCCCTACACTATAAACAAACAAAATAAATTCCCCCTTTGTAGTATAGAAAAAAGACTTGTCTTTTAAAAAGGACTACCACAACCCCTTTAAGAATTAGCTTTTAAAAATGATCACAAAACCCCCTTTGAGAGCTTTCAGGCAGAGTATTACTTTGATTTGCAATGGAGGCCATTAGGAATGCCAGCTGAATATCCCAGATAAAGGGAGTAATGCAATTGGCAGGTCTGCTAACTGTTACTCCCTTTGAATATCAAGCCCTTAGATTTTAGGTCAAATGAAGAATCAGAAAATGATCTAAGATGGGTGAAAATGTTATCATGCTTTCCAGTTTGTGCAATTAATAATTATTGAATGCACAATGATCTGATGAAAGTTGTATAATGTTTAAAGAGCAAACCAAAAGTGTTTTTGGGTTTTCCTGCAATATACCACACTTTTAAATGAAATAAGATGGCATTGACATCAGAATTTCCTGGCATGGTTTTTCAATGAAGCAACCAAAACAGGCAAGAATTATGTAGCTTATTGACCATGGAAATGATTGATATTATTGTAATAAATTTCTTTGAAATTATTTTTCAGAAAATGTGTATACAAGATGTTATGCATCCCAATAAGGGAAATAATGGAAGTTAAAATGGAGCTGTATAAGATTAATGTGCACAGCATTGATTAGCCTCATGTAGAATAAATGCTGCATTCAGTTCAGATGAGAGATATTGTATTAGTTGGGGTTCAGTCTGAGACCACCTTAGCTAGGTCCAGCTTTTTTAATCAATTGGGTGCAATATTTTTCTTATAAAGCATGAAAAACCTTAATGTGGAGTACTTTAGCTTGGAAAAAGGAAACGTGACAGAGGTGTAAAATGGAACTCGTAGCACAGAAGAAAATCTTGGTGCTCCTTTTCATTGGCCATTTCTGTGCATGTTGTCTCATAAATGTTCAGGAAATGAAGAATGATTGGAAAATTTAGAAAAACTTTGTTTCATTCTGAGGACCTGGTTTACAGGGGGTTTTCCTCTTTCTTAAAAAAATGGGATTAATTGTTATAGTAAAACTGGATCTCTATAAAGGCCCAGGGATTGATTTCCAATTGAGATTAGGCTCCTGTTTACTAAGATGCACTAAACATTTGCCATTACTGTGCAATACTAGCCAAAATTAATGCATGGTAAGTACGGAAGCTATGGGTTAATGATTGGAGGGGCATTTGTAGGAGGGCTGCTGTGCGGTTTTCTCAGAGACATAGTCACTCCCATGAGATGACGTTAACTATACCTCTTGAGCTGTCATTAATTGCTCTGTTATGTGTCATAGTAGCAATCACTTTAACTATACTATGTAGTCCTTACCCAGGAGGATGTAGTAAAGGCTGTTAGTGTAGCTTGGTTTAAAAAAGGTTTGGACAAGTTCCTGGAGGAAAGGTCCATAAACCATTATTAAGAAGGGACCCAGGATATCAAAGCTTGACCCAGTACAAGCATTGTGGAACCTGTGTCTTTTGGGGAAACTGCTAGGTACATATGACCTAGATTGGACACTGTTGGAAACAGAATACTGGGCTTGATGGACCTTGGTCTGACCCAGTATGGCATATCTTATGCTCTTATGTAGTCCAAACCCCATAAATAGGCCCATAAGGGGCCATTTGCTAGCAGTTATCTAAGACAGTGGTTCTCAGTCAGTGGGTCGAGACACTGTGTCTCACCAATAGTTGAGAGATATGCCACCAAATATTTGATATAGATGGCACGCTGGCGAAAGTAGAGGATCAGGAAGTCAGATACTTGAAATCCCCATAAGCAGTCCCTGTTAATAAGGTGACACCAGAATTTGAATATATATATATTGTATGGCAAGCTGTAAGAGGAAACATCCTAGTTCTCTGCTATGTATAGACTCCAGAATGTGTAAAGGGTTTTTGATGTTGGCAGTAAGTTTAGTTTGAATGTAACTCTGCTTGAATGACTACTGAAAAGGCCAGAGCTAAATACAAATAAATAAATTTGTTTAACATTCAACCCCATGCTGAAAAGCTGAGTAACTTGAAGCTGTAACTTCCATTTTAATCGGTTTTCAGTAAACCCTATGGACAAATCCTTAAGGGTCAATACTAAGGTAAAACCACCACAATAAGGTGTCACCTCATCCAAAATCCAAGCAATGATTAAAATCATTCCAAGCAATGATTAAAAATGGATCTTTTTTTACTTCAAATCGTACTGCATTTTTAATCATTGCTTGGATTTTGGATGAGGTGACACCTTATTGTGGTGGTTTTACCTTAGTATTGACCCTTAAGGATTTGTCCATAGGGTTTACTGAAAACCGATTAAAATTGAAGTTACAGCTTCAAGAGGCTAGTTTGATCCTCCGGGCTGCCTTCCGACAATTATTTACTATTACTGACTTGCTCATAATTTTTCACTCTATTTTTGTTTTTGGTATTAATTGGGTAGAGTGGGGTTTTTTTGTTTTTGGAAAAGCTGAGTAACGACATTTGTTTCAGATTTCTCACTAATGAAGTAGATAATGATTAAAACTTGTGAGAAAACAAAATTTAAGTACTTCAGTTTTAATAACAGTTTCTAAAAAAAAAATAAACTAGATGTTGTAAAGCATGTGTTACTTTTTATATGTATCTTTTTTTAACAATGAAATATTTCAGCTTATTGGCCGCAGAATTGTAGTGTTCAGTGTATCACACACTCAACATTGTCTGCCAGCTGTCCAAACAGCAAAAGGTTGAAAACTACTGATCTAAAAGGAGATGTGGCATTTTATAGTGCACTCTTTTTATGGAGGTGAGGGGGAAGATTGATTTTTATCAAGTAAAAGATGCCTGTGCTGAGACCTATGTGTTCATAGACTTTATCTTGTAATTTCACTTAATGACTTTTCAAAGGACACTGACTCTGGATTAGTGAAATTCCCTAGGCAGGTTTATTTCATGGCCAGCAGTGCCTTGGGCTTTCTGCTGCGTCCTCTTGTCTTGACCTTCTCTTCACCCCTGTGCTGGCAGCCGCAGGGCTATACTCTCTATGTGCACTGTCCTTGAATTTCTCATATGACACGCCTGACCTCAAATCCTTGTGTCTCACAAGGGCAGTTTTGCCTTATTTAAGTTTCAGCCAGCCTTGAACTCATTTAGGTCAAGGTTTAAAGTGATATGAAAGTTCTAATCATGTTTAATGAGGAAAACAAAAGCAGTTCAGATTAGCAGGGAGAAAGCTTCAGGATTCATTAAAACATAATGCTGACAAGTAAGGGGTGTATTCTTCATTTTGCAAGCCAGACATACTATATCTCAGTGTTGAAGATAACTATGAATCATACTTGTACAGAGACCTTCTCCCACTCTCCCAACTAAAACTGTGTTTCTAGCCGCAGACCTTATAAGAGTTTTGTAAAACTCTCACAGGGAAGTTAGTTAGGGCGCTTGTTTACAGTACTTAAGACTGTGCCCACATTACACCACTCTCAAATAGTATTTATGCCAGTGGGGAAAAATAATGCAGAAGTGCCTCTTTCTTCACCTACTTGAAGTTGTAGAGAATGAGGTTTTGTATTTGTACAAATTGCATTCATTACCAAGAACCCCTGCAGCAGTAGCAAGAGACTGGCTGCTTGTTATAAATTGGACCCAAGATAAGTAACCAGTCAGATGTATGGCCAGTGGTAATCTTGTCTTTGCTATCTTGTTTTTTCTCCTTTGTAAGAAGATTTAAGCATGCTTTCATTTTATTTCTGCCTGACTTTAAAATGTGTGCATATGGATGTATGTGTGTCTGTAATGTCTATATATATATTTTTTCAAACCTGGTATCATCGACTGTTTCCAAATGTGGTTACAGATTGAAAAATATTGAAAAGGAGGAGGCGAGAACTTTCTTTATAGTCATGTTCTCTCATTTTAGGCATGAAACTATAATGTGAAGCTGTATTGCACACTACCACAAAACACTGGTTTCTCTTTGGAAGTTAAATGGACTCTGTCTGACAGAGTGTCTTAGTTTCATGACACATTCCAGGGCCAGTTCAAGGGGTTGTGGCATCCTGAGCCACCTTTTGCTTTTCTGCCCCCCCCCCTTCCCCCCTGCTTTGGGCCAATCCTGCTGTGTGAGCCGTACAGATAGGGCTAAATTTTCAATCACAGACTTAAGCTAAATGCTGGAGCCATCGTTTAACTTAATCCATAAATTCAGCGCCAGTGCCCACTTAGGCAGCATCGCTGAATATACAGATAATGCAGTGATCATGCTTGATAACACTGGTCAACAAATTTTTACAAAAGTCATGTTACTGAAATAAAAATAGTCATTTCTTGTCAATTTTTATATACTGAACACGAATATGACAGTGAAATTGCAAAGTTGGCTCTAGTTTTTTGTAATCTACAAGAAGTAATGTTTACATCACAAAATGCATGTCAGTAGTAAATATAATAGGCCTTCGGTTAATACCTGTAAAAAAACAAGTCATAGACTACTTAGATTTTTTCGCCTGTCTCTTGTACAGCTGTTCGGGAGCTTCTCTGGGGAGTGTCCAGCAATAGTCAGCCAGCATTGTAGTGGATCATTTTCCCTGGTATCTTTGCTCCATCGTTGCAATATCCTGGTGAAAACGTTCGCCCTGTTCATCACTAACCATACCACAGTTGTCAGGAAAGAAATCGAGATTGGAATCAAGGAAATGGATCTTTAGTGACATACTGCAGCCAAGTTTCTGATACTGCACCAGCATGTCTTCTACTAGTTCCTTGTAGTTTTCTGCCCTAACATTCCCGAGAAAGTTTGTTGACACTAGGCGAAAAGCATTCCATGCTTGTTTCGCATCACCCTGCAGCAAGTTGTTGAACCGGTCATCTTTGAAGAGTTCTCAAAGCTGAGGACCCACAAAAACTCCCTCTTTAATCTTTGCTCCATTGAGTCGAGGGAATTTTTCATGCAGGTATCGGAAAGCTGGCAAAGTGCGGTCCATGGCTTTCACAAAGTTTTTCATCAAACCTAGTTTGATGTGAAGGGGTGGTAGCAGGATTTTGTGAGCCTCAACCAGAACTGGGTGCTGGATATTCTTCTCTCCAACTGTTACATTTTGTCTGTGATTCCATTCCTTCCGCAAGAAGTGCCAATCCCTTGCTCGGCTATCCCACTCACATAAGAAACACATGTATTTTATATCCCTGCTGCAGTCCCATTAAAAGGGCAACTACCTTCAAGTCACCACAGAGGTGCCAGCTGTACTTGTTATAGTTAATGGAAGTCAGTAGATGCTTTAAGTTATAGTATGTCTCTTTCATGTGGACGGCATGCGCTACTGGAATAGATGGAAGATGGTTTCCATTGTTCAAAAGCACAGCCTTCAGACTCAGTTTCGAAGAGTCTATAAATAATCTCCAGTCTTGTGGGTCATGAGTGATTTTGAAGGCATTCATGAGGCTTTCCATATCGGAACAGAATACCAGATTACTTTCCTTTCCGACTGCGTATAGTACACTGCTGACGTCAGATGGCTTCAGCAGCCGTCTGGCAGTAGTATTGCATTGCTTCAGAAAATGATGCAATCAACTCCGGATGATGTGTGCATGCTGGTATTATGCAATGTGATGCAATATTACATCATTTAAGGCTTATTTGGGATGTTGTTGATGTCCTACTGGATAAATTTACACGGTGAAACATCAAAAATGAACTACATGCAATATCTTCAAAACGAGAGCAAATAAAAAGTTTTTAATGTTATATTTGTGTTCATCTCACCAAGATACTACAGATTAGGGCTTTTTAAAGTCAGTAACGATTTCAATGTTGACCAGTGTAATTTTTTGACCCGCCCTTGCTCCTCCCCAACCCAAACCACAAACAGGCAGTTAATATCTGGCCACTGAATGATTGCTACGGTCTTGTATTATCGGTATATTTTTTAACATACACAGATAGGCTGAATTTATTGGCGAAACATAATTGCTTTTGAATTTCAGTCGGATAGAGGGTAATTATTCATTCACATGAAACATTTGCAGAACAATCAATAAAACTCTCCCAACAGTGGTTGCAGAGCAGAAGTAGAATGTCTCACTGTACAACTCAACATACATAAAAGATTGTATTCAAATTCTAGTGTCACATCAGTGACGGCTACAGATTCCCTCCAATGCCAGTGATAAAGGTCCTGCTTCAGAAGATAAGTGAGAAGAGACCTGAATATGTGTATACCCTAGAGGAAAGAAGGAATGGGGGAGGGAATGATAAGTGTTTAAATACATAAAAGGTATTAATGAACAAACAAAACATTTTCAAAAAAGGGGAAGCTTTAGAACAAGAGGACATGAAATGAAGCTGAAAGGAGGTAAACTTAAAAACATTAGGAATTAGTTTTTTACAGAAAGGGTGGTGGATCCTTGGAATATTCTCCCAAAGGAGATGGTGGGTGCAAAAGCAGTGACTGAATTCAAAAAGGCATGGGACAGACACACAGGATCACTACATAGCAAAAGGTAGCATCAAAGCAAACTTAACTTTTATTTTTCAAAAAATAGCTAACCTGCATTGAATGTTTGGTGTACAAAGGCAAAGAGGAGATGACATGCACAGAGCAGTGGGTACAACTCTAGCCATCCTACTGGGCAAACTAGATGGACCATGCTGGTCTTTATTTACCATCATTTAGTATGTGACTGTGTTAAAACCCTGCAAATGGACAATCAGATGCTTGCCATAAAGGTGGTGGAGTTCTAATGATGACAAAAAAAAAACATTAAACGCCAAGCCAATCCAATCAAATATCAATAATAACATGGACACATTATTAATAAAAATCGGCCTCATAAAAATTTGCTTAATTTATAGACCCCCAGACAATAAAACAGATGGCCTGGATTCTCTTATTGAACTCCTCAGCTCATCTACTGATCAAAATCCTGTAATCATGCTAGGCGATTTTAACCTTCCATCCCTACCAACACTAGACTCTAAACTATTCCTAGACACCATAGCAGACATAGAGTACCATCAAATAATTAAAACAGCAACACATATCAAAGGAGGAACACTAGATTTGGTTCTTCTTCCTGAGATACTCTTCAAACTAGTTAACTCAAATTCCATTGAATGCACTGAGACACCTTGGTCTGATCATTCTATCATCAAAATAAATCGCACATATCCCATCCCTAGCGCCAATAATTACACAAGAAGTACCCCCACTTCAAAATTCAAAAAATTTAATGAAACAGACTTCCTTGATTCTACAATCCCCTACTTCTTATCAACAACTAATTTGGATGACGCTGTTAACAACTGGAATGATACTGTTAATAATGCAGCTAAAAATAACCAACCAAATAAAAAAACCATATACACCAAAACAAATAGTTCACCTTGGTTTAATAGTACTCTAAGACAAATGAAAAAAGAACTAAGAAAACTTGAAACGAAATGGAGGAAATCCAAGTTGTCTGTACACAAGGAAATATACAATAACTATCTAACAAAATATAAGGAAACAATAGACAGCACGAAGAAAAATTATTACGCAGCAACCTTAGCAAAATCATACAATAGACCTAGAGAGCTATTTTCCATAGTCAGAAAATTAACCAATAACGAGCAAACTTCTAGCAATGAAATCACAGACATCTCAGTTCAAACCCTAGCTAATCACTATCAAAACAAAACAAAGAAACCCGCCATGCCCTCAGAAAATACCAACATCTCTTATCAACCTGTAGATGAATGGTCAGAATTTTACCCCATTTCAAAAGTGTCATTAAAAACAATCATCTCCGGCCTAAATACCACAACTTCGTATTTAGATCCATGCCCAGTATCATGGATAAAAAACACACTACCAACTCTACTATCCTTTATTCTCCCAATAGTAAACCTCTCACTTACCCAAGGATACCTTCCATCCCCGCTCAAAACATGCACAAATACGCCCAATTTTAAAGAACTGCAAACTAGATAAAACATCTCCTACATCATATAGGCCCATCTCTAGCATACCATTCTTGGCCAAAATAATTGAAAAGGTAGTGCAACTACAGACACAGGAATTTATAGACTTATCTTACCCACTAGATGATCAACAATATGGATTCCGGCCCCGCCATGGAGTAGAAACACTTCTAACAGTATTAATAGATACACTCCTAAAAGGAATTGACAATCATAAACAGGCGTTCATCCTCCTTTTCATTGACATATCAGCAGCTTTTGATAGCGTGCATCACTCAATTTTGCTCAACAACCTACGACAGTTAGGCATAAACTCTACCGTACATAAATGGTTCACCTCATATTTAAATAACAGAACACAGGACTTCCGGTGACGTCATCCACCTGAATGGCGGCGTAGCGCGGGAGCTCCGCCACCAATGAGCTAATTAAAGCTGCGATAGCCCCTACGGGCATTGTTTTGGGCGGAAAGGAGAGCGGGAGAGGCTAAGGGAGAGCTGCCCAACCTCACCGGTGACCCGAGAGAGCGGAACGCTGAACGCGCCGCTGGAGCGGCAGCTAGGCACCGCGTGGGAAGTGCGGCCTAACGGAGGTGAGCCGACCACGAGAAAGAGGAGTTCGCCGGGAGGTGGGCTGAGAGAGCGGCAGAAGCAGAGGAGCACTCCGTCCAGGGAGCAGCCTGCTTTAGTCGGGGAGAGTTGAAAGCAAGGCTAAAATAAAACCTCCCTGCACAACGCTGTGGTGCTTAGCTTTATCGGAGGAGTGCAGTCGGCCACGTGGTGGGGGCAGAGCAGTGGCAAGAACCTGAGCCAGGCTGCAACCTACAGGCAGAGGAAAGCAGTGGGAGAAGTGGCACCAGCCAGGTGAGGAGTAGAAGTGGGCCCTCCGGGAGGCTCTTCAAAAGCCAGATATCACCTGGGAAGAGCATCAGCCGTGGTGGAGGTCCGGGTATAACGCCTAGCCGCTCCCCTCATCCAAGAGCAAAAGGAAGGAGGTGAGCCCAGAGTGCAGGCCCGGTAGTCGCCTGGGGGTGCAGGGCTCAGACCTATCATGGAGAAAATAAGTGCCAAAAAAGAGGGCTTGATGAAAAAGAAACTAGCTGAATTCAGGTCCCCCTATGCTACGTCTAAAGGAGGGAAGGAAGGGGAGAAACCTGGCAAACCAGAGAAGGAAACCCCACACAGCCCGGGAGCGAGTGAAAAGTGGCGAGGAGTGCTTGACAGCAGCGGAACAGATTAAGCAGTGGCTTCTCGAGTTAAAGGAAGAACTGAAGGTGGAGATGTGTGGGGTGAAAAATGAGATCATGGAGGCCGTGCGGACGATGCGCCAAGACATCCTGGAGCTGGGCGAACGAGTGGACGAAGCTGAAATTAGACTGGATAGTCAAGGAGAGACTCTGACGCAGCTCCAGCAGAGCTGGGATGAACTGCAGACGACGCAAGAGGCCCTTAAAGCCAAAGCAGAAGATCTCGAAGATCGCTCCCGGAGATGCAATCTCCGAGTGCGAGGTGTGCCGGAAGAGCTTAAGTACAAGAATAGTGAGGAAGTGGCCTACAAAATATTCCAAAGCCTCCTGGTGGAAGCTGGATATGGGAAGGAAGCGGAGGTATCCCACCTGAACATAGAACGAGCACATAGAGGCCTGGGGCCAATACGAGACAATAGGCCCAGAGACATAGTAGTATGCCTGAGCTCCTACAAAAGCAAGGAACTTCTGCTTGGAGCCAGCCGTAAGTTGAGAAGCTTCCAATGGGAGGGACATAAAGTGGAGTTATATCAAGACCTGTCCCAGGGAACGCTGCAACGACGGAGGGAGATCAGAGAAGTAACGGCCTACCTGCGGAGAGCAGACCTGCGATATAAGTGGCTGTTTCCATTTGGATTATTGATCACGGTGAAAGGGCGATCGCGTACGGTACGATCCAGCGCGGAGGCTTGGAAAGCCCTGAGAGAGCTGGGAGCAGAACAGCTGCCTGAGATGATTGATAACACCGCTACTTCTCCACGCATGGAATCCAGACCAGGAAAGATGGAGAGTGCGAAATGGCAGAGGGCGAGCGGCAGGAGATTGGCCAGGACGTCTAAAGGGGGTCACCGGAGTCCGGCATCAGAGCAAGAGACTGGCTGAGCGGTGATATTCCACCAAAGGACTGGTATCTTTAAATATGCTGGGTTGACAGGCTTGGGGGGAGGGCGAGGATAGGATAATAGGATACCGGGAGAAGGGAGGGAGCGGTAGGTAATGTACAGGGGGGGAAGAGAGGTGCTTAGAGGGGAGGGAAGCGGTGGGGGATAGGAGGGAGAAGGGATAGCGGGGAGAGCGGGATGAGTATGGGGGGATGGGCGAAGGGGGGCTAAGGGGGGAAGATCTGGTGGGGAGGTGGAAGGAGTCGCTGATATGGAAGTTGAGTCTCCACAGCGGAGATTTCTGAGAGGGGGGGAGGGGGAGGGGGGGAATGGGGGAGGAAGACTGGGGGAAGGGGGGGGGAGGAGGGGGGGAAGAGGGGGGAGGAGGGGGGGTAGGGGGGCAGAGGCAGAGTCAGCGGGATGGAAGGGGGGGAAGGGGAGTAGGAGGGGAATTGAAAATACTAACGTTGAATGTTAAAGGATTAAATTCATCATGGAAACGACAGAAATTGTATAAAGAATTAATGAGGCACAATGCTGATATAGTAATGCTGCAGGAGACACATTTACAGAAACAGCACGAGGCACTGGTGCAACCCAGGGGGTATAAGCATCGCCTCTTCGCTTCTAATCTTAAAGAGAAAAAGAAAGGCGGGGTCGCGGTCCTCGTTAAGGGGGAAGCACAAACTGAGGTCCAGCTGATATCCCGGGATAAAGGGGGACGATATCTCTTGCTGCGAGTGAAGCAGGGGACGGAATGGTTCTGTGTGGTGAATGTGTACGCCCCTACGGGAGCTCAAACCGAGTTCTGGAAAGATCTGAGAGAGCAGGTAGCGGTAATGGGGGAGGGTGTGATGCTTTGTGGGGGGGATTTCAATCTGGCCTGGGAGGTGGGGAGAGACACGACGGGCCACCGAGAAGGGAGGGGGAAGGATAGGAAGTATTATCAGAAATTTGTGCAGGAGAATGACTTGATTGATGTGTGGAGGATGCTTCATCCGGGCCGAAGGCAATTTACCTTCTACTCAGCAGCACATGGGACGTATTCTAGATTAGATGCAATATGGGTAGGGAAGGAGTTAGCGGGGAGGATCACGGGAGGGGAAATAGAACCGATTACCTGGTCCGATCACGCCCCAGTGGTGGTACAAGTGCGGGTGGCAGGGGAAGATAAGGGACGACAATTTTGGAAATTGAATGAGGGTCTGTTGGAGGATGCGAGGGTGGTAACTGAAGTACGGAGTCTAATTCCAGAGTAGATGGGTCAGAATGGGGGAGGAGAAGTAAAAGAGGGCGTGCTCTGGGATGCCTTTAAGGCAGTGGTAAGGGGGGTGTTCATTAAGTGGGGGGCACGTATTAAGAGGGAGAGGGCAGCACGTGAGGAGCAGTTGCGGCAACAACTTCGCGAGGCGGAGGAGAGGGATATGCAAGAGGGGGGAAGACGGCATAGTGGGACAGTCTTGGAACTCAGAGCCAAAGTTAATGCAATAGAGGCAGAAAAGATACAGTTTCGTCTACAATTGATGAAGCAGAGATACTTTGAAGGTGGTAACAAAGTGGGGAGATATCTCGCGAGGCAGTTGCAGAAGAGAAGAGAGTGGAATAGGATCTCTCAGATTAAGAGCAGGGGGGCAGGGGTGCGAGATGTTCGGCGCATTAGAGAGGAATTCGTGGCCTACTATAGCAATTTGTATAAGGCTCGTGAGGTGGGGTCGCGGGAGGATACTTTGGAGTATGTGAGAGGAGCTGGGCTCCCGGTATTGACGGCGGATGAGCAGGAAGGGCTAGATAGAGAAATCCAACCGGAGGAAGTCTTGCAGGCCATTAAGGAGTTAAAGGCCGGCAAAGCCCCGGGGCTCGACGGCCTAACGGCGCGCTTCTATAAACAGTTTAGTAGCCAGATAGTGCAGCCGTTGATTAAGGTGTTTAATGGACCACGCAGGGGGGAGAAATTAGCGGAGACCATGGGATGGGCTGGTATTACCCTCATCCATAAGGAAGGGAAGGATCCTCAGGAGTGTGCGTCATACCGGCCCATTTCTTTATTAAATGTAGATGCGAAGTTGTTGGCAAAAGTGCTGGCTACTAGACTTAATAAGCATTTGGGGAAACTGGTACCATCCCGACCAGGCGGGGTTTGTGCCGGGCCGACAGGTGGCAGACAACATACGGAAAGTGCTGAATGTGATTTGGTCGGCCCAACAGAAGGGGAGGGAGACTCTGTTGGTCTCATTGGATGCTGAAAAGGCCTTTGACCAAGTGTCTTGGTCATTTTTATACTCCGTATTGGGACAATTGGGGTTTGGGCCAGGGTTTGTGCAATGGATAGGGGCTCTATATTATAGCCCAAAAGCATGTGTACGGGTAAATGGAGGTTATTCAGAGTTCTTTCCACTGGAACGAGGGACTAGGCAGGGATGCCCGCTATCCCCGTTATTATTTGCGCTCTCCCTCGAGCCCTTAGCGGCGAGGTTAAGAGCCAATCCCGAGGTGGCGGGGGTTCGGGTGGGAAGTCAGGAATACAAAATCTCCCTTTTCGCAGATGACATTTTATTGTCTATCACGAAACCCAGAGAAACGTTACAGGCAGTGATGAGTGAGATACAGAAATACGGCGAGAAGGCGGGTTTTCGGATTAATTGGGGGAAATCAGAGATATTAAGAATAGTAGGTGAGGAGGGGGAGCAACGGGAGTGGCAACGGTGTTTTCCCTTTAAATGGGCGCAGACGTCGATTCGATACCTTGGAGTACAGCTGGGGAGGAATTTGGAGGCCTTATATGTGTTGAACTATCATAAACTGGTAGCGCGGGTGGAGGAGCGATTACAGGGCTGGAGTCGTGGGTATTATTCGTGGTTTGGGAGGGTGGCGTCGGTGAAGATGATGCTTCTTCCCCAGTTTCTATTCCTCTTTCAAGTATTGCCTATACCGATACCCCGAAGAGCATTACGGCGGGTACAGCAACAGGTAGAGAGATTTATCTGGGGGGGGAAGAGGCCACGGGTGGCGGCCAGAACGACGCAGGTGCCGGTGGGAGAGGGGGGGATGGGGATCCCCAACTTTAGTTTGTATTATGCGGCAGCGCAATTGCGAGCCGTCTATGCGTGGATGCGGGAACCATATAAGCAGTGGGTAAGGATGGAGGTGGACGGGTACCGCCCAGGGGAACTAGAACGGATAGTATGGGAGGGGGGAGGAGACAGAGGTCAGAATCCGATAGTGAGACATACACTGCAGGTGTGGAGAAGGTATAGGCGGCGGTTGGTGGGAGAAAAGAAATGGTCGCCAACCATGTCCCTGCAGGCCTGTTGTGCGGAAGGCATAGGCCCGAAGGCGGCCGTACTCCGGAGATGGGAGGCGCGGGGCCTGACCCAGGCTTCCCAGTTAGTGGTCGGGACACAGTGCAGAGAATTTGAGGGAATGCGTGATTTATACCGCTTAGGAGAGACGGATAGGTTCGCGTATCTGCAGATGTGCTCGGTGATTCGGAAAAAGGGAAGGGAGCAGGTGGGCAGAGGGGGAGGAGAGTGGTTCGAAGGGGCCTGTTTAGGCTCCATGGGGCAACAAGGGATGCTCTCTAGGATTTATAGAGGCCTGATTGCCAGAGGGGAAAGGAAGCTGAAGTATATGGAAGAGTGGGAAAAGGATTTAGGGGTAGAGTGGGGGGTGGATGAATGGGAGGTGATAGTAATGGGTGCAGCTAGGTTTTCAATTGCCACATCCCTGCGAGAGAATGCCTATAAGGTGTTGACTCGCTGGTACCTCACACCGGAGAGATTGTTTAGGGCAGGAGTGCGTCAGACGGATGAGTGCTGGCGGATGTGTGGGGAGCGGGGCTCTTGGTTCCATATGTGGTGGACGTGTCCAGTAGTGAGAGAGTATTGGCGCAAAATAGGGGAGTGCATTAATAAAATGGTGGGGGCGAGTATTGTGCTTGGTCCTGAGATGTGTCTTCTGCATAAACCGGATGGGAGGTGGGAAGGAGACTGGAGAATCATTTGGTATTGCGTGACAGCGGCACGGAGTGAAATAGCCTGGTACTGGAAGCGGCCAAATCTGCCTTCCATAGCTAGTTTTGCAGGAAGAGTGTCTTTTCTATATGCAATGTATAAAATGACGGGGGAGAGGGGGGAAGAGGGGAACAAGTTGAGAAGCGGTGGGCGGGGGTTTGGAAATGGCTACATGAGGGAGGGTGGGGGGAGGGAGGGTTTGGGGGGGGAGGTGGGGAGGGAGACTAGGGGGTTAGAGAGGAATGAATCTTGCCAGTTTAAGGGGTGTGAGGGATAGTAGTATGGGGCAGGGTAATGCTATTCTGTACAATGTGATTGTGGATAATCAGATTGTCCAGTACCCAGTGTGTACGCCTTGATCCTAGGACTACACAGGGGTATGAAAATGGGGGGACTGCAGGTATGGATTTCTGTGCAAGCTGATAGCTAGCCCTATAGTATGAGAAGTGACAGGAATGGTCTGTTGTCTGTAAAAAGTTGATAGGATGATAGCAATGTACATGGGGAGGAAGTGTTTGATGTACGGGCGATGGTTGATAGTAATGTTATGGCAAAGTTGATAATGTATATGAAAAAGTTGCTAATAAAAATTTATAAAACTAAAAAAAAAAAAAGAGAGCTAAGAGAAGACAGGAAAGCAGAAGCCTTAGATCGGGACCAGCATGATCAGAGAATAAAATGGTCAGACAACAAAAGTAGAAAAATAATTTTATTTCATTTTAGTGATTGGACTTTGTGCTATCTTTATATTTTATACAGTATGGGGGAACTGCATCTCTTATTTATCTGATGTTGCACTGCATGCGGAGTCTGGCTTCTTGGGGTTTCAGTTTAAATTTTGCCTACATATTTTTATTTTAGATTGTGGTTACTTATTCTGTACTTGATGAGGGTCTGTGTTCTGAGTGTGTGACTGAGCCCAGGTGTTCTGTTAACATGGAGTTTGTACATAAAGACCTATACTGTATGTAGTAATTTGATATGTTCAGTTTTTCAAATAGGTGTATGGATGTTCCAGGGCCCACTGTAGTATTTACAGTGATGCTTTTTTTGGATGGGTTCCTTATGTGAGTTTTGGAAGTTGGTGCTGATATGGTATGGTATGGCAGATTTGCTCTGGAGATACCCAGAATGTTGTTGCTAGTGAGATGATCAGAATCAGATTTTTTTTAAAGATATTGAGTTCTGTGGGTGAATGCTCTGCACCCACTGTTGAAAGGAGTTCTGTGGATGCAAAATATATGATGAAAAAGAAAAAGCAATAACCATAATACAGTTTATAACAACAAAATAAAAATGAGCTATAATTTATTTTTATAAACTGTGCTGTGGTTCTCGCTCTCTTTTAGTTCCCTGGTGTACAAACATCTTGCATTTCCTCCATATAGTCTAATTGGCTTTCTGGTTTGGTTCAGTCCCTGATTGCCCCTCCCCCCTCTATGGGTGGGGGGGGGGGCACCAACTCATCCTTCGCCTCAGGCAGCAGATTGCGTTGAGCCGCCCCTGGTGCTATTGCTGCAGAAGGTGCTTCCATCAAGTGTAGATTCAAGGATGTAAAGACGTACACAATCAAGGCTGTTTGGTTCCTTAGTTACTTTTTGAATATTTCTTATAATTGTTCTTTTATATTGAAAGTGTAGAGTATGTTTTTCAAATCAGTGAAATAAATTCCTACTCAAATGCCAAAAAAAAAAAATAAAAAAAAATAACAGAACACAAAATGTAAGAACAGGTAATCAAACATCCAACACATACAAACAAGAAATAGGTTTACCACAGGGTTCAGCGCTTTCAGCCCTACTTTTCAATATCTATATAAAACCGGTCTGCAACATCTTTAAAAAATTTGGAGTACAATATCACCTTTATGCGGATGATATTATGATGTACATACCTTTTACGATTCCTAACCTACCGATTCAACTTCTATCAGACTGCTACAATGAAATTACATACTGGCTAAAAACCCAAAACCTCCATATAAACCATGCTAAAACCGAAGTCTTAATCGTAACAAAAAACCAATCATTTATTCCTCCAACCCACATAACACTACAAAACCAAGAAATTAAAATAAAAAATGAAATAAGATATCTAGGTGTCATTTTAGATACACACTTTACTATGGAAACGCACATTAGAAATACCTTAAAGAAAATCTACTTCAAACTTAAAATCCTCAAACAATTACGCCCCCTTGTATTTATGCAAGATTTTATCAATATAACACAGGCTACCATAACTCCCCACTTCGATTTCGCCAACTTAATACTTATAGGCATTTCAAAACAAAACATCAAAAGAATCCAACTTGCGCAAAATGCAACAGCTAGAATTATATTAAAGATAAATTCACTCCAACACATTACACCAATACTAGCATCCCTGCACTGGTTACCAATACAAAGCAGGATAACTTACAAAACAATAATAACTACATTCAAAGCCCTAAATGACATGGCCCCGAAAACACTATGTAATTTAATAAGCAAAGAACCACCTAAGCCCACTCATAGAAAAGGACAATCAAATAAACTAAAGATTCCAAAAGAATATATAAGAACTCACAAAATTACAAATAATAAAGCCTTTTCCCACATAGCTCCAACAGCTTGGAACTCGTTACCAGAGGACTTACGATCACTAACAGAGATAACGGAATTCAGAAAAAAATTGAAAACACATCTATTCACTAAACACTATAATACCATGGAAAACCTTCCACTCAACTTAGATAAAGGCTAAACATGAACCTGCCCACGTCAAGCGTATACTCCCTTTTACAAGGGATAACATACAAAACATAATTGAATGAACACTCCACTCCTATGCACTGATACCCTACTTGTATATAGTTGCAACTGATATGATCCGCCTATGCGGTAGAGTCAGTACTTTTGTTTAAATTGTTGAATTATTCTGCTTAGTTTTTAAACCCTATGTGTGCATGTTAAGATGTTCCATGTAAAAAGTTATATTGTTCTATGTAAAACATGCTCTGCATTGTTAACTGTTGTTAATTGTACACCGCAACTGATCGCTGGAAGATGCGGTATATAAATAAGTGTTAAATAAATAAATAAATAAAAATCGCACCATCACTCTGATCCCACATGCCAGCAAGATTCTACTCAAGATCATTCAGCAGAGACTACTACCATATCTGGAAAAAGAACTGACTGAAGTTGAAGCAAAGTTCAGGAAAGAACGAGAGACGACATTGCACATGCAAGATGGATCCTTGAAAAGACAAAAGAATACTAAAAGGATATCTACATGTGTTTTATTGACTACAGCAAGGCTTTTGACTGTGTAAACTATGAGAAACTCTAGGCCACATTAAGAAGCATGTGTATACCATAACTCCTGATAGTTCTCTTGCACAACCTTTACATTGATCAAGAAGCAACAATTTGAACAGAACAAGGACAAACAGAAAGAATGGTTTAAAATCAGCAAAGGTGTATGACAAGGCTGCATACTTTCCCCTACCTGTTGAATTTATATGCAGAAAAAAATCATCAGATAAGCAGGATTGTATGAAGACAACCAAGGTGTAAAGACTGGTGGAAGACTCAACAACCTTAGCTATTCTGATGATACCACATTACTGGCTGAAAGTGAAGACAATCTGAAATATTTGCTTCTCAAGATCAAAGAACATAGTCTTAAAATGGGCCTGCACCTGACAATTGGCAAAATCAATAAGTTCATCATTGATGGAGAAAAAATTGAAATAGTTGATAACTTTAACTTACTTGGATCAGCAATCAATAAAGAAATGACAAGAGTCAAGAAATCAGACGACGCGTTGCTCTTGGCAGAAATGGCTATGAAGGACCTAGACAAGATTATAAAGAGCAGAGATGTCTCTCTCCATACAAAGATTCGTCTTGTCCAAACCATGGTATTTTCAATAATGTCATATGGATGCAAAAGATGGACAGTAAAAAAGATATATACAGGAAGAAAATCAATGCCTTTGAATTATGGTGCTGGTGAAGAACACTGTGTATACCATGGACTGCCCAAAGAACAAACCAGTCAGTACTAGAGAAACTCAAACCTAAGCTTTCTTTAGAAGCTCGGATGAAAAGACTTTGATTTTCATACTTTGGATACATCACGCGAAGAGAGAGATCGTTAGACATCACGCTTGGCAAGGTAGAAGGTCAACACAAAAGAGGAAGGCCAGCAATGAGATAGATTGATAGCAGCTATGGATGCCACTCTATAAACAATGAGCCGCCTGACTGAATACCGAACACAATTTAGGACAACTATCCAGAGGGTCTCCATGAGTCAACACTGACTTGACAGCACTTAAGAACAACAACCAACTCTATCTTTGAAAAGTCAGCACTGCAAATATTCTAGATTATTAATAGACATCCAGTTAGGAAAACAAGCAAGAATGCTACAGATTCCTATGCAGAATCCCTCACTTCAGAAAATATAGAAAACACAGACCATTACTTACAAAATATAAGCCCTGCCCTGCCCACCCCCACCCGGGCAAGATAGCATAGACTTCCCCTGGTGTAGGAGTAACGCAAGGTAACCGAGATGTTTCTACTATCTAACCCACTCTGGGTGTGATGGGGGTACAAAAACACTAAGTTCGGACTGGACTACCCACGAAGAGCACACAGTCAGAAAACTAAAAGGATAGAAGCTAAGGGGTGATTGGATTAGATCAGGGCCCCTGACACCAGTCATCCTCAAATACTTCCAGCCTCTCAGCATTCACTCACCAACTGACTTTACAGCATCACAGCACCAACATTCCAAACCCTCTGCAGAAACTCACTCTCTTGCTGATGTCATCAGAGTTCCCATCTGTAACAATAAAAACCTTATTTCTATTTTTTCCCCAAATCACCTATTTTCCTATTTTATTTGAGCCATACCAGGATTTTTAATGCTGCTCCCTTAAGAGCACAAGGTATCCGCTCTTTTTCATTTTTAGCCACCTGGTTACAAAAAGAATAAGAAACTAACAGTTAGAAACACGTATGAGACAAAATATTGAAATGGAAAGCCCAAGAAACAGACTGTGTGCTGTGAAAGACTGAAGAAAAAGAAACAGAAATTCATTTTCTCTTGTACTGGACAAAATGCAAAAATATCTAAAACCAGGCAAATTTTTTAGTATCCATTTTGTTTGATCATTTTATTTCTCCAGCTGCGTTGGTCTTGGTCTATCTTTATGACTTCCCCTTGTTGATTTTTTCCTAAGTCCTTTTCCAAGATCTAATTTCCATTTTTTGTTTCGTTACCCTCTCTTTTTCCCTTCCTCTTACTTTTGTCTGACATCGATCCTTTAGTTTCATCGTTTCCCCCCCCCCCCATTTCTTTAATCTGCCTATAGCTAGAATTCACTTCTTATTCTCCCACCTCCCAGTTTTCAGTCTCTCCCTCTTTTAGCCTTCATCTATGTAAGAGCTTTCCATTTCTTAATCTTACTTCCTAGTCTTTCCATTCCCCACCTCTGACTCATTACTTTCCCAGCCTCCTATTCTTGCTCATCCCCTGTCTCTTATTTTCTGGTCCCTGCATTTCTGCCTTCTGTTCTCATTCATTTCCATAGCTCGCTCTTTGTCTCCACCGTCTTCCTTTGTCATGTGTTGCCCTCTATTCAGGCTCCCATTCCCACTTTCTCACACTTTTTTCAAAAACCCATCCCCTTCCTTTGAGACCAGTGCAGAAATGTTAGCGCACTATTAGCATGACATCTGTGTGTACTTCCACCCAGAGCTGGCCCATCCACTAAGCGAGCTAGGTGGCTGCCCCAGGTGGGCAGTGGCAGCAGCACACATGACCAGACACACCACCACCCCCCCAGCTGCCACCGATTTTGTCTTAGGAGGGGAAGACGGGCAGCGGCAGTATTTCCAAAAGCGGTGGCTTCTTGCCTGCGGCTGAAGCGGTGGCAAAAAGCTGACGCTTTTAGAAATACTAATGCTGACGCCTCCCCCTCCCGAGACAGAATTAGCGGCAGCTGGGGGGGGGGGGTGACAAGGCTAGGGTTTCTGCCTAGAGTGGCAGAAACCCTTGGGCTGGCCCTGTTACCACCACACCACAATGTAGAGAGGGGATTGGCGCAAGCGTTACCTGTGCATAAATGGCTGCACAGATAGTAGCACAGTTCCTATCCAAATTATATTATAATGAGCTGTATGTAATCAAATGACTTTGGTAATGAGGTCATTAGCTATTGCGCCCGGATGCAAAGAAATGCACAGAAGAGCAAAAGGACAATCAGAGTTCAGTAGCCACATTATTCAAACACCTCCTCAGAGGTGAAGTAAAACTTTGGTGTGTGTAGACATAAACTTTGATGCATGTAGGAGAAGTAAACTTCAGTGCATGAAACTTTGGCATGTATAAGAGAAAACAGATCGGTGTGTAGGAGAATAGAAATGTTTTCGGGTGTGATCAACTCCCGCCGGTGGCTTTGCAGTGGCGTCCATTTCGTACTGTGCCTACAAAACGTATAGGAATCCTCCACAAACCACTGTTTCAGGCACTAAAGTTATTTGCACAACTTTCTCCACCACCATGCAGGTAAGCAATTATTACTTTGCGCTGAAAATTATTCTAAATTTCACTACAGATATGTTGCTACTAGCTCATAATCTTTCTGCTCATGCTTCTGGTGCCCACTGCACATTTAGCACAGAAGTTTTATGCATATCTTATTTGCATACATTTTACTTACAGCATACTGGCACACAACGTTTCCAATAATCTTGCGCTAGAAAACCATGCACATGACTTTTAGCGCATGGCTCTAATGTTGACCTTCTGTATTAGCCCCTTTATGTCTCACCCTGTTCATAGCCCTCTATCCTTTTCAACATCCTCCCGAATCCTCCAAGCCTTTCAGATCATCCCCCCCCCCCCCCCCACCTCCACAATATTTCTTCACAATATTTCTTCACTTACTTAGTGTGGTAATGTGGGATGCAGTAGGAAAGGGTTTTCTTTAACACACAGGCCAGCCATCAGTTCAGGGAAAATAAAAGCAGTTATTATTCTGTCCCAGCTTGTTAAACCTCCACAAACAAAACCAAGAACAGACAGCAGTTCAGGGAAAATAGTCAGCTTACTTCTGTCCCAGCTTATTAAAGCTCCATAAGCTGGTTCTCCTGGTCCTTCCTCCTGTCCCAGATAAAGTTCTTACCTCAGAACTCCTTTGCATGTCTTGCCTTGGAAGGACTTCTCACCCCACAGGTCTCTCTCCCTCCTGCAGCCTGCTGGGTTCTTAATTTTTCCCTGTGAGCCATGCCCTCCCAGCCCCGAGCTTTGGGCTGCAAACTCCCTTAAAAGGGACTGTTGATAAATCACCTTGGAGGAGGATGGGTAGCATTCTATATACCTCATCACACTTGGGCAAAACTGAGAGGAGGTATTTTAAGGGCCACTAACCTTTTTGTTATGAAAGTATATGAAATTACGAGGAAAAGGAGGTTGCTATAGTTTTCAAAAGAAATAGCTGAAAATTTAAGGAAAAAGAGGTTAGCATTCATAGATTGTAAGAGATTGCAGAATGAAGACAACGACAACATCTGGAAAAGCTAAGGAAAGCTGGTGAAGTAGTCAGCAAAGCAAAGATGCAAATGGAAGAGAAAATAGCCAGTGTGGCAAAACATGGGGACAAGACATTTTTTAGGTATGCTAGTGACAGAAGAAAGTGCAAGGATGGCATAGTGGGACTCGAGGGTGAAGGAAAGGGATATTTGGAGGTTTATGAAGATAAAGTAGAATTGCTTAACAAATATTTGTTCTCTGTTCACAGATGAAGGGCTGAGAATGAGACCTCAGAAAACGAAAACAAATAGGAATGGAAGTGAAGTAGAACTTGAACTTGAACTGTTTTCAGAAGACTTTATTTGGGAGGAGCTAGCAAAACTAAAAGTGTACAAAGCGATGGGGCCAGACAGGAGTCATCCAAGCGTATTGAAAGAACTAAGGAAAGTACTAGTGGCTTTGCTGTCTGATCTTTTCAGTGCTTTGTTAGGAATGATCCTGCAGGACTGGAGATGTGGGGCCTGTCCACAGAAGTAAGGAAGAAGTTGATAACTATAGACCTTATCTGACTTCTTTAGTTAGTAAATAAATGGAAACGCTGCTAAAGCAGTGGAAGTAAGGATGAGGTGGGAAACTACAGGCTGGCTAGTCTGACCTCTATGGTGAATAAATTAATGGAAATTATGCTAAAACAGAGTATAGTGAGGTTTCTGGAATCCAATGGAATGCAGGATTCAAGACAGCATGGTTCTGCTAGATTGAGGCCTTGTCAGACAAATATAATTAATTTCTGTGACTGGATGACCACAGAGTTGGACCTAGATGGTGTTATACTTAGATTTTCAGAAAAGCCTTTGACACTGTTGTACACATGTCACATAAATTGACCGCTCTAAAGATGGACCATAAAGTGACCGACTGGCTTAGAAATTGGTTGAGTGGAAGGTAACAAAGGATATAGTTAAATGTCAGTCAGTCTGAGGAGAAGGATGTTATCAGCAGTATTCCACAGGGATTTGTTCCTGGTCTGATTCTTTTTAACATCTTTGTAAGTGATATTGCAGAAGGGTTATAAAATCTGCAATAGAGCAGACACCCAGGAAGGAGTAGATAACATGAGGAGGGATCTAGCCAAGCTTGAAGACTGGTCAAGAATTTGGCAGCTGAAATTTAATGCTATAAAAATGCAGAGTCATACGCTTGGGCTGCAAAAGTCCAAGGGAGCGATATAGTATAGAAGGTGAAGTTCTTCTGTCCAAGAAAGTAGAGCAGGACTAGGAGGTGATTGTTTCTCCGGAGACAAGCAGGGGGATGAAGTCACACTCATTGATGAAGTCCCCTTTGGATCTCCCACATCTCAGAGAAGCTTTGTTGCTTCACTGAGCATGCATGCCTGCTTCCCGCCTGCTTCTGCCGAGAAAATCAAATTTTTTCTTCTACCGCGCACTAGCCTGCATGGGTCTCCCTTCCTCTTCACTTTGCATTTTTCATCTTTTTTGGAGAGGGTTTTCACGGTTCTGTCGCTCGGTCCTCACACTGGGTTGCTTCTGCCATCTTTCTCTTTCAACCATGTAATTTTTGAGCAGTTGGGCAAAAAAAAGATAAACATTTCTGCCTGCACCTCACCGTGGCCGGCAAAGGATAAATGTGTCTGCCTTCACTTCACCGTGCAGCTGACAAAACTTACACGGGTCTGCCTTTACTTCACCGTGCAGCTGACAAAACTTATGCAGGTCTGCCTTTACTTCACCGTGCGACTGCAGTAAAGCGCTTTTACAACTCCGGCTGCACTATGGCTTTGTTTTCCGACAGGAAAAAGTGAAATTTCAGTACTTTAAATGGCCTTCCTCAGTGTTATCATCTCTGTGGGGCCAGCTCTCTCACTTTCCTAGAGTCAGGCCTTGCTCTGTGATATCGCCTCTGTAAGGCCAGCTCTCATGTCAGACTCCGCCTCATCTTCCCCCCTCCCCCATTGGGGCAAGTACAGGCTCGGGGGGGGGGGGTCTTTAAAGGCAGCCACAGCACTGGTATTGTCACCTCCGGGCTCAGCCGTGGGGTCCGGGGCTCCCCCTTGGCTATCCTTGCCATTGGGTAGTACCCCTCCCCCTCCTGAACTGATTCTAAGCATGCTGGCTTCCTCCTCGGTCACTCTGAGGGACATCCCTCCGCCAGCACAATCGGGTAAGCACCATACACAGCGCAAACCCCTGCCCTCTGTCTGACAGCCCTCCCCTCTGTCTGACAGCCCTCCCCCTACCCGGGGGACCCCATAGGCTTATCAGTCTTCCCTTCTCTCTCTTATCCAGAAGTTTCTTCAGGATAGATCTGCTGTATTGCAGGCCTCTCCTCAAGAGCTTGAAATGCACTCCAGTGTGCCCTCAGATCCCCGGTTACCCCACACACAGGAGGTCACAGGATCCCGTCCGCTGGTTGATTGGCGCAAGCGTTTGCTCCTTGATGAGGCTATTCGCTTGCTTCCTCCTTATTTCTAGAAGCCATGTGAATCCTATGAGGATGTCCCTGTCCTGTTTCCCCTGGAACAGGACCTCCAAGATCCGCATCAGGATCTTTCCTATGTGAAGTTCCTCCAGAAACTTGCCTGTGCTCTGGCTCTCAGTGCCTTGCAGTTCCCAACTACCAAGTGGGATTTTCATTTCATTTTAAAGGCTTGCAGTACTCCCAAGAAGGTCCCTCATGTCCTTCAGGATTTACAATCTTTCATCTGGAAGACCCCATCTTCAGACAGTGCTGCATCCTGCCACATAGACCTCAAGTACAGGGTCCTTCCGGCTCCAGGATTCCATCATACTCAGCTCTCCCATTAGTCTGTCATCTCTGAGGTGGTCCTTAAAAAATTCAAGAGCTCTAAGCTGCCTTCTCAGACTACTCCAGGAAAGGAGCAGCGGATCTTAGATGATATGGGACGTAAATCTTACCAAAGGAGTCGGAAAGGGCACATCAAGAGCTGAGGCCTAAACCAAACATAAATGCCAAACCCCGAGCTCTGATAGCAAAATTCTTGCAATCCCAGGATAAAGACTTTGTTATACAAGAAGCAAGGAAATCTAAAGTGGTCATGTACAGAGACTGGAAAGTGTTGGTATTTCCCCATATGGCCACAGAAACAGTCAAATGCAGGAAAGATCTTCTGAAATGTAAAGAAGTATTACGAGGTGTGACAAAAAAGAAACGAGACTATCCCATAAATTTTTTATTACAAATTCTACAGAGAAATTATGCATTGTCCCCTTCAAAGTACTCCCCCCCCCCCCCCGAGTTAATGCACTTCTGCATTCGCTTCTGCCACGTACGGAAGCACTCGGTAAAGTTCTCCTCCTTGAGGTCCCTCGGTTCCCTCGTCACAGTGGTCATGATCTCTTCTACAGAGGCAAAATTAGTTCCTTTGAGCACAGTCTTCAGCCTGGGGAAGAGCCAGAAGTCGCATGGTGTGAGATCTGGGTAATAAGGAGGGTGATAGAGAACTGTGATCTGTTTGTTGGCCAAGAACTGCCTCACACTGAGTACAGTATATGCGGGCGCATTGTCATGGTGGAGCAACCACAACTTGTCTCTCCACAGAGCCCGCCTGCTGCGCCAAACCTGGTCATGGAGGCGATTGAGGACCTGCTGGTAGAAGTGCTGATTGACTTTCTGACCCTCAGACACAAGCTCATGATGGACCACTCCCTTCTGATCGAAGAATGCAATCAGCATGACCTTGATCCTTAATTTGGACATGCGCGCCTTCTTGGGTCTGGGTGACAGTAGAATCTTCCACTACAAGCTCTGTCTCTTGCTTTCATGGTCATACTGGAAGACCCAAGTCTTATCTCCTGTGATGACTCGGCCAACGAACTGGATCTTCTTCGATCTTCTCTAGCAAGTCTCGACAAACATTGACCCAGTGCTCCTTCTGGTTGTCTGATAAAAGCTTTGTCACCATCTTAGCGCACACCTTCCGCATCCCCAGCTCCTGTACCAAGATGGTCCGCACTTGACTCACTGTTAAGGCAGAGCTCCTCAGCTTTCATTTGCACTGTCAATCTGCGATCACTCCGCACTAGCTGGTTCACTCTGTCAATGTTCTCAGCCATCTTGGTTGTGGAAGGCCGTCCTGACTTGGGGTCATCCTCCACCTCTTCGCGGCCAATCTTGAAACGTTTGTGCCACTCGAAGACTCGCGGTCTTGACATTGCATCTTCTCCATAAGCCTTTTGGAGAAGTTGGAGACACTCAGTTGGGCCCTTCTCCAACTTAACCAGAAATTTCATGTTAATTCTTTGCTTCATATTTCTGCCATTTCAAGTTGCGTGACAAAGCGATGGAGCAGTGTGCTACAAAAAAACCTGAAAAAGAAAAAGAGTGAGAGAGATGAAAAATATTATAGCAGAATAGTGGCAAGATGTTGTACAACACAGTGACATAAGCGGTTAGCCAAGTGGCATTGAGTCATGGGTGTGGCTGCCACAGTCTCGTTTCTTTTTTGACATACCTCGTAAACCGCTGGGACATACAGCCAAGCTAATCTTTCTGGAGAACGGGATCAAAAAATTTTTCACATCTCTGGCCTCAGCCAGTAATTACATTAAGACTTTTCCTGGCACGCCTCGAGATGGGGAAAGCATGATGGCGTCGCACAGGACAGTAACCCCTCCACAGAAGGAATCTGCAACAGTGTCTGCGCAGAGCCAAAATGCAGTGGAACAGAATACTACAACAGATGTCCAAGGAAGCTTTGATGGCCCGGTAGGGAGATATAGACAGGAGAAAAGGACATGGAGGATGGCGGAACAGAGGGCGAAAGACTGATGGAAACAAATCGTGCAGGGACATGTTTCCATCTACTTGAGGCCAACGCTTACTAATAGTGATAACCAGTGATTGCTAGAGAGGGGATTTTCTATGACATCTGGATTGCCAGAGGATGAATAGACTGTGGAAACCCAACATCAGTCCTCTATGGTTTGTAACTGAACAAGCGAGATAAAAGTTGTAGATAGGGCAAGATATTAAGGGTTTGATGGACTTTTCTATGAGATGGTAGTATGCCTTAATGCTACTATGGAAAACGTAATATTCTGTGTGGGGACGAGGGGGAAGAACACATATGCCAATAGTACAGGGGGAATGGAAGTCACTACATTAAAAAAAAGTTTATTTCTATGATATAAATGAAAAGTATATTAAAGTTTGGTAATGTTAAAGTTAAATGTATGATTGAGATGAAAGTTTTAAAGCAACATATTCCAGTGACGGGGTTAATAATATATGTGCCAGCTCCCAGGTACAGGATGAAGTCGCAGAATGGACAAGGTTTGGATAAAATAATATGGCAAGATACAAAATAGGGTCGCTTAACATTAGAGGCATTAATCATCCCATCAAAAGAAAATGGGTGTTGGGTCTATTGAAACGCTCACAGGTGGACTTTGTGCTGCTTCAGGAAATCCACCTGACAAAACTAGAACATGAGAAGCTGAAAACACTTGGGTACGAATGGATGTTTTGCTCCTCATTTAACTAAAAAAAAAAAAATAGTAGCTATTCTTTTAAACAAGAATCCCCTTTGTTCTGTATAAGCAGGGAAGCGGCACACAAGGGAGGGTGGTGTGGATTACTGTGCGGGTTGAACAACAGGACGTGTCAATACTTAACATATATGTGCCAAATAGGCCAAAAGCTTCCTTCTATAAGGAGTGGATAGGTAAATTTGCCCAGGACGCAGTAGTAGACTGGATTATATTAGGAGATATGAACTGTGCTTTGGCGGCTAATGATAGGTTTAATTTTGGGGAAGTAGGAAGGAAAAGAGCTTAGAAGGTGTTTGGGAAAGTGGGGGCTAGTAGATATATGGAGAGAACACAACAAATCAAGTAGGGAATATACTTGCTATACAGCCCACTATGACACTTATGCCCATCTAGATTTTATATTTTAGTGTGAAGAGACCAGACGGGGAAGTTAGATAGAATGGAGATTCACCCTCAGATTATCTCAGACCATAGACTGGTAACAGGATGTTGGAGACCCTTTTTTCAAAGAGGCAGAACAGATTGGGCCAGGTAGCGGGCAAGTGTGTCCCTGCTGCAACCTAAGGACACCTTAGATAAAAGATGTATGGAAACAGTTTTTAGACACTAATGATAATGGAGAGGTCACCAACGATGCTCTATGGGACTGTGGGAAAGCAGTTATCTGAGGTACATTAATTTAAATAACAGTATCTTTTCCTGTTCTTTTTTTGCTATCTAAAATAGGGGATCTACAAAAGGTACATGCCAGACTTCGCAACACTTAAATTTACTAAGAGCTAAATTACAAAATCTTGAAACAGAACAAATTGCCCATAAATTAAGATGCACTAAGAGAAATTATATGGAACAGGGTAATAGTCGGGAAATTATTAGCATGGCAACTGTGCAAACAGAAAGCAGATAGGCTGGTGGCTGAACTGTTGAACCGAGAGGGTAAACGAATATGTTCTACCAGTAATATATGTTCCGAATTTCGAACCTTTTACCAACAGTTATATACTGCGGAATGTAAAGCTACTCCCAGTGATATGGAGAGAGATCTCCAACCAGTAAAACTGCCCCAACTAAGTGAGGAAGAGGCCTTAATTCTGGGTTGGCCGATCATGGTGATAGAAGTACAGGAGGCCATCAAAACACTAGCTAAAGGCAAAGCAGCCGGAGGAGATGGCTTCCCAGTTGAAGTATATCATGTTTTAAGTGAGGAATGGTCACCGCTCCCGGCGAAGGTTTTCTCACAGGCACTTCAGGGGAACTCACTCCCAAATCTATGTCACAGGCAAACATTATTGTCATCCCTAAAGAGGGGAAACACCCCACAGAGTATGAAAGCTATAGCCCTAATAAATAGTGACACAAAGCTTTTCGCTAAAATATTAGCAAGCAGATTGGATAAGGTTCTCCCGAGTTTAACAAATCCAGACTGTTCTGGGTTAATCAAAGGCAGACTCCTATCGGACAATGTTCAAAGAGCAATAAACCTGAACACCATATACAAAGTCACAAAATCCCGTCACTCTGCCTAACATTGGATGCTGAAAAAGCGTTTGATCGGGTGGAATGGGGATTTTTGTTTAAGATGTTGGGAAAAATTTAACATGGGCGAAGGCTTCCTAAGGGGCATTAAAGCTTTGTACCAAAATCTGACAGCACAAATACTAGTGAATAATGGCAGCTCAGAGACAATTTGCTTACAGAGAGACACGAGGCAGGGTTGCCCACTATTGCCAGTCCTATTTGCCATAGTAATATAAACATTTGCAGTTAAAATCCCGCTAAATGAACAAATCCATCCAATACAAATGGGAAGGACAGACCACAAAGTGATGTATGCAGATGACACATTGGTCTTTATGGCCAACCCAAGATAGTCCATTCCAGAACTGCTGGAGGAAATCAGACTTTGTCTTAGTTTCAGGTTTCAAAGTAAATCTGGGCAAAACAGAAGCTGTAAGCTTGGGAGGCTTTTCCAAAAATACATTTCAAGATTTTCCCTTCCAGTGGGTAGATCAGAAGTATTTAGGAGTTTATATAGGGCGACAATCAGAAGATCTCTACAGATGTAACTACCAGCCACTGTGGATAAAACTCGATGCTGAACTTCAAAAGTGGGTGGCGTTACACCTGAGTTGGTTAGGCAGAGTAGCCGCCTTGAAAATGTCACTTATTCCCAAGTTCAATGTCCTGTTTTTGCAACTCCTGATTGGCATCACCATTTCCCACTTACAGAAATGGCAGAAGAAACGTTTGAAATTTGTATGTGGGGGAAAAAAGACCCAAATAAGCTCAGTGTGCCTATCCCAGGATAAAGAGCAAGGGGGAGTCAAGTTACCAGATTTGAAACAATATTATAGGGCGGTGATCTTATGAGTGTTGCAGACTTATGAAGGTTCTGAAGTAGCAGGGTGGGTCCTCTTGGAGAGGGCTGCTTTGATGCCGGAAGGACTATGGGATAAACTACAGAATCTAGGGAGGGAAAAAATATTGCTCACCCCTTCATCACTCCGCTAATAGCCCAGATGAGAATACTGTATGAAAATGAAATATCTCTCCTCTGTGTTGCATGATGGTCCAAGTTAAAAAACAAAAAAAACTTTTATCCATTCTCAGGTACAGAATTTAGGGAATTAATGCGTAAGTTGGAAGAGAAGGGAATAAGCGCCTTCCCAACCTGGACCACTAAAGGAAGATGCCATTCAATAGCAAATCTGGAAGAAATTGCCAAGCTAAAAATCCCCTTCTACCAACATTTTCAAATTAGATACTTCCTGACACATCCAGGAATGAAAGAACAGATATCTCGCCCGTCCACATGGTTAGAGCGTATACTATTTGGGGAACTAGGTAAAAAGACAGTTATCTAAATTATATTGAGGGTTTATGCAGGCGGGTTACCCAGTACTCCCCAAGCATGTGGCCGGTTGGCATGGTTACGGAAGGAACATAGTACAAGATTGGGAAAATATCCATGTAAGGATTAGTAAGTGGACAAGTGTGACAAATTGGAGACAAGTTCAGATCCATATAATACACCGCACATACATTACCCTGCTTCAGCTATACAAAGCAGGGAAAAGGACCTCAAATAGATGCTGGTAGGAATGTGGGGAACTTGGCTCCTTCTACCACATGTGATGGGATTGCTCTAAGATACGTATTTAGTGAGAGATACTGGTGAATATCCTTGAAGAAATCACAGGAGAATCAGTGAAGTGTGACCCAAAGGAATTTTTGCTGGGCTAGGGGACCCAATATCCCAGACACATCAAATGTTGAACGCTAAATTACTACTATCGGCTAGAGTCACAGTGGCATGGAAATGGAAAGCAGAAAAAAGCCCCTCCTTTACAGAATGTTGGGCCGAGGTGTGGGAAGCAGCAAAGTTTGACAAAATAACTAGGGACTTGGAAGGGAACCAAGGGAGGGATAATTGGAACAAGCAGAAGGAAGGGAGTGGTCAAAGGTTTTGCCAGCAAACCCCCCTGGGCCCAAAGGGGTGATAGTGATACATCCCCATGCACCTGGTAAAGCTGGAAGGAAAGGCATGTGAAAATTAACTAAAACCCTGCATGTAACTGAGTATCAGTTTTGACATAATGAAGAAAACTATGGAATGCTTCTGTTATAAATAAAAGTTTAGTATTAGACTATAGAACGACTTGTGAAACTTTGTTGCGTGGTAGGAATAAGATGGCAAATCGGGATAGGTGAATGCTGTGTATATGGAATAAGAGGAACAGCACATGGAGATTAGACAGGTGAGGTCAAGAGAGAGACTGAAATGTCACCTTTGTCGGTGGATATACCAGTGGAGATGTATGACCAGATATGGATCGAAATATAAAGCAAAAGAAAGACAGTCAAGTATACCACTTCAACAGAAGAACAAAGGCTGGGACTATGTAATAGAATACATGTTATAAAACAGATGACGAATGATCAGACTGTACAATCTTGTTGATGTAAAGGTTTGAATAAATATTTATATCTTTAAAAAAAGTTCTTCCTTTGGGGCTCTCCTCTGCCCCTCGCATCTTCACCAAGTGTCTCACGGTAATTTGCAGTCCACGTTTGGTGTCTGGGCCACTGCATTTACCCCTACCTAGATGACTGGCTGATCTTGGGCACCTCCCAAAACTTAACAATCTAAGCTGTGCAGGACACTGCCATCACCTTGCAGATCCTTGACATCCTCAATGCCGAGAAATCCGAGCCCATCCCTCAACAAATCTGGGATTTCATTGGGGTGCATCTAGACATTCTGCAAGCCAAAACCTTCCTTCCCATTCAGAGGGTTCAAGCCTTGCAGTCCCTTAACAGCACCCTGGCCACGTGTCAATCAGCGTCAGCCCGCCTGGTCCTGTGTTCCTTGGGGCACATGGTGGCATCTGTACATGTAGTGCCACTCGCCCAGCACCTCAGACTCAACTGGTATCAATGCTCCCATCCTCTCCAGGCCAGGATTTCCCTCGAAGGCCCGCAGCGAGCAGTTCTCCTAGACAACCTCAAATGATGGGCATCTCTGACCAGTCTTTTGGTGGGGTGCTCAATCCAGATGCCGCCGCATCACATTACCACCAATGTGTCCACGCATGGCTGGGGGGTCCATCTACTCAGTATGTCTACTCATGGCCATGGTCTCCCCATGAACAGGCCTTGCATATCAGTATGCTCAAACTTCAAGCAGTCTACTATGTCCTAAAGGTTTTCACAGACTGGGTGCGCCATGATCTGGTACACACCAAGAACCAGGTTTCCATGTTTTACGTCAAGAAGCAGGGCAGTGTATAGGCTGTCTTCGTCTCTATCATGAAGCCACGCGACTATGAACTTTTGCCCTTTCCTTGGATGTTATGCTATGAGCGGCCTACCTTCCAGGGACTCGCATCCAGCTTGCCAACAAGTTGAGCCACCAGTTGGACCTGCTCAAATGGTTCCTCGATCCTGCGGTCATTTGAGACATCTTTGCTCTTTAGGGAGAGCCAGAGAAGGTCCTATTTACCTCTGCGGACAATGCCAAGTGTTCCGTCTTCTGCTGAATTCGGCCTTGCCTCCACAGGTGAGCTCCCAATGCCTTTGTACTGGACTGGTCTCACGATCTTCTGTATGTGTTTCCTCCATTCCTGCTCATCATGCGGATCCTGCTCAAGATCAAGCAAGACAAAGCATCGGTCATTCTGATAGCACCTCAATGGCCCTGCCAGATCTGGTATCCCCATCTACTGGGACTGCTACAGGATTCTCCTATACCTCTGGGGACTCATCCAGGCCTCCTGACTCAGCGCCAGGGCTGTCTTCTGCATCCCAACCTCCAGTCCTTATCCCCCACAGCATGGCAGCTTCAGGGCACCATGCATTGATTTCTTCACTACCACAGGATGTCCTCTCTGTTCTCACTGCTTCTCAAAAACCCTCTACGCAGCATTCGTATCAGTGCAAGTGGGCCCGTTTTGCCCACTGAGCCGTAACAAATGGACAGGATCCAGTTCATTGCTCAGTGAGCCAGCTTTTGTCTTATCTCTTTCACATGTCGCACTCAGGCCTACAGACTAATTCAGTATGCTTTCATCTCTTGGCTATTGCCGTTTCGTATGACCCTGTCGATGGGAAGCCCATTTCAGTGCATCTGGTTGTTTCCCGATTCATGAGAGGTGTCATGTACACCAAGCCTCCCATCTGGCTGCCTACACCGGCCTGGGCCCTCAATGTTGTTTTGTCTCAGCTGATGCAACCGCCGTTTGAGCCTCTCCTGTCCTCTTCACTCAAACATCTCATCTGGAAAGCAGTCTTCTTCATCGCCATTACTTCGGCCAGACATCTGGGACAAATTCAGACACTGGTGCATTATCCTTCCTATACTCGATTCTTCCATGACAAGGTGGTCCTCTGGACATCCTACGTTTCTCCTGAAGATGGTGTCTGCCTTTCACATCAACCAACCTATAGTGCTCCCTGCCTTCTTTCCAATGCTCTCTGAAGGAGAAATTGCATACCGTGGACTGCAGAAGCACGCTTCTCTACTGTCTGCATTGTACTTAGCCTCTCCACAAGTTGTCTTAGTTATTCCTGACCTTCAATTCCAATAACCCTGGGCAACTGGAGTGAAATTGACCATTTCCTTGTGGATTGTGGACTGCATTGCTTTTTGCTTTGAGCAATCAGCTCTCCCTTCTCCAGGACGTATTGGCCCTCACAAGCTCAGGACCACAGTTGCCTCCATAGCCAGTCTGGTTTCTGTCTTCACACAGGACATCTGCAGGGGCAGCTACCTAGTCATCCATCTACACCTTCACTAAGTACTATAGTTTGGATCACTCATCCGTGACGGACTTTGCCTTTGGCCAGGCTGTCCTCTGGAATGTTTGCTGCCAGATCCTTTTCCTCCACCTGAGCTATGTTTGGGGCCGTCCTGATTACAAAGATGTTTCAGACAACCAAATTTTCTCCAGGACCAAGCAGGAAGTCAGTCCTCACATATGGGTGACGTCGGCGCCGACGGAGCCCTCGCGGAGCAATTTTCCCCAGCTTTCAAAGAAAGCCTTTGGGAATTGCAGCGCGCATGCGCGGTCGCCTTCCCGCCCAAGGGTGCCATCTTAGCCAGTCTTCTTTTTTCCGCGGAGCCCTACAGACGTACCCGTCGTGTCCCCGCGAAAAAGTTGATTTTGTTAGTAATTTTCTCTCTTTTTTCTTCGGTTCGACGCCGGTCTTTTTCCCGCCCGGACTCGCGACACCGGTCACGAGTCCTCTTCTTCTTTTTCGGTTTTTCTGACTTAGTCAGTTTCGTTTTCGTTTTTTCCCTGGCAGCCCGGTCCTTTGACCTCGCAGGGGCCCTTTTTCCCCCAATGGCTGCCAGTGGTTTCAAGCGGTGTGGTCAGTGTGACCGAAATATGTCACTAACTGACACACACGACAATTGCCTCCGCTGCCTGGGCCCGGATCATGAAGAAATGATCTGTGGGGCCTGCGGCAAAATGTCCTCCAAAGCGTTGAGAAGTCGGCGGCATCAGCGGGATAGGATTTTCGCTCACCCCAGCCGTACCCGGACCTCGTCGGAGGCCTCCGCGTCCAGAGGTTCCAGCTCGGACCGTCGCCGGAGTTCCTCCGACAGGGGTTCTCCCTCCGGGGACCATCGACGGAAGGTGAAACCCGCGAGGGCGGCGTCGGTGGACGCTCCTGGCTCCGCGAGGGCCAGGTCGCATAGCCCCGATAGCCGTCCCGGGTCCTTGGAGAAGGAGCACCTCTCGAAGCGACCTCGCCTGGAGTCGGAGCTGCCTGCTCGGGTAAGTCCTGTGGTCCTCCTGGACTCGCCTCCGAGACCGCCGACGTCGGGCCCGACGCCGTCGGGGCCCGAGTCGGGGGCTGCTGGGTCACCTGAGGTCGGACTCAGGTTGACGGCCTTGGAGAGCAGACTGTCTGCCTTCATGGACCAGCAGCGGGCACTGCTCGCTAGCCTCGCTGGCGCCGCTGCCCCGACCGCCGGGACGTCGACGTCTAAGTCGACCCCGGAGACCGAGCCGATCCTCGAGTCCATGCGAACTCGAGTCGATCCTCGGTCGAGGTCACCCTCGGCCTCCCGTTCGGGACCGAGGTCGCCGACGCCGACTCCCTCGGCGTCGGGGCGGCAGGCGCCGCGGCCTGCCCGGGCCGACCCCACCGATTCCTCGTCGGAGTCGGTCTGGGAGTCTGAAGAGGAAGAGTCACCTGATTCTTTTCGGACTCGGTGTGTCCCCTCGGACTCACCTGAGTCCGAACCTCGGAAGCAGTCCCCCCCGGAGGATGCCCGGTTCTCGGACTTCGTCAGGGATATGGCCAAGGCTTTGGCCTTCCCTGCGGATCCCGAGGAGGAGCCTCGAGCCGAAGAGCTCGACGCCCTCCAGTATGACTCTCCCGCCAGGGAACACTTTACTGTACCGGTTCCTCCCATGCTGGAACGACTACTCTTCCGCATGTGGGAGAGTCCGGCCTCCTCGCCGGTCCTGAGCAAGCGGGTCGATTCTATCTATCGAGTCCGCAAGAGCCCTGGCTTCCAAAAAGCACAGCTACCACACCATTCCATGGTAGTGGAATCGGCCATGCATCGTCTTAAGAGCCAGAAGATGCACTCCTCGGTGCCTCCTGGCAGGGAGGCCCGTAACCTGGATGGCCTTGGTAAGAAGTGTTTCCAGGGCTCTATGCTTGCGTGTCGTGTCCAGACCTACCAGCTATACATGGACATGTATCTCCGAGACCTGGCTAAAGAGCTAGCCGGATTCTCCGCTGGTTTGTCCGAGGAACCTTTGCGGAGGTTCCTGGCCTTGTCCACTGGCATTCGGGAATGCTCAAAATTCATATCCCGAGCAGCCTATGATGGCTTTGAAGCATCGGCTCGAGTGGCCGCAGCCGGCATCGGAGCCCACCGACAGGCTTGGCTTCAGTCGTCTGACCTTGAGCCCTGGGTGCAGGACAAGTTGGTCGATGTCCCCTGCCGAGGTGAAAACCTCTTTGGCAAGCCCATGGCTGAAAAGGCTGCACAGATCGAGACGGAGACTCTCACCAGGACTAGGCTTTCTAGGAAGACCTCCGCCCCTTCCCAGAAAAAGAAGGGCTCGGGAAAGAAGTCCTTTTACCCGAGAAAGGCGGCTGCCTACAAACACTACCCCCAATATCAGCCCCCTGCAGCTCCCCAACAGGGCCAGCAGGCCAAGGGACGGGGTAACGGGTCCCGTAGGCAGCAAGCCCCCAAGCCTGCACCACCAGCCCCTGCTCAGCAGGGTGGGGGTTTTTGACTCCTTAAGCATAGCCTCTCCCCCTCCGCTGGCTCCTCCCAGCACCGGAGGCCGGCTGGTTCACTTCGCCCACAGGTGGTCCAGCATCACTTCAGATGCCTGGGTGCTTCAAGTCGTAAGAGAAGGCTATCTCCTCCACTTCCACCAGGTCCCTCCCTCCTATTTCCCGGGAGAACCTCCACGACTCCCTCTGCACAGGGACTTACTCCTTCAGGAGTTAGCAGGTCTTCTACAGGAACAGGCGGTGGAACCGGTGCCCCACCACCTGAGAGGTCAAGGTTTTTACTCCAGGTACTTTCTAGTACCAAAAAGGACAGGAGGCCTCAGACCCATCCTGGACTTGCGCAATCTCAACAGGTTCCTCGTGCGGGAAAAGTTCAGAATGCTTACCCTTGGAATCCTTCTGCCCTACCTCCAGCAGGGAGATTGGCTATGCTCCTTGGATCTAAAGGATGCCTACACGCACATCCTCATCCACCCAAGCCACCGCCAATACCTAAGGTTTGTGGTGGCAGGAAATCATTACCAGTACAGAGTACTGCCCTTTGGCCTGTCCTCCGCACCGCGAGTCTTCACAAAATGTCTCGCGGTGGTGGCGGCCCATCTCCGGCTTCACGGCCTCTATGTCTTTCCGTACCTCGACGACTGGCTCATCAGAGCAGCGTCCGCTCCGGAGGTCACCAACGCCACACGCCGCACGGTGACTCTTCTGCAGTACTTGGGCTTTGTCGTAAACTTCGCAAAGTCCACTTTGCTCCCCTCACAGGATCTCGAGTTCATCGGCGCAAGACTGCACACTCCTCAGGCGCGAGCTTTCCTGCCTCTCGACAGGGCTCAACGGCTCATGGACCTAGCCGACCGTTTTCGCAGCCAGTCCCTGGTCTCCGCCAGGCGCTTCCTGAGACTGCTCGGCCATATGGCTTCCACCGTCCATGTGACCCCCAATGCCCGCCTGAATATGCGGCCTGCTCAATGGTGTCTTCACAAGCAGTGGCAACAAGCCACAGGCGGCCTAGCAGACCTAGTGCGCGTCTCCGAGCCGCTGGCCTCGTCTCTCCAGTGGTGGCGTCATCGGTCGAACCTGGTACTCTGCATGCCTTTTCAGTCACCTCAGCCGGCCCAGGTGCTGACGACAGATGCGTCCCTCCTGGGTTGGGGAGCACATTGTCAAGGGGCACGTACTCAAGGCCTCTGGACCACGTGGGAGTCTGCTCAGCAGATCAACTTCCTGGAGCTCAGAGCGATCCGCCTGGCTCTCAAGGCTTTCTCCCACCTGACCTCTCACCAGTCCATCCTTGTCCAGACGGACAATCAAGTTGCCATGTTCTACGTGAACAAACAGGGGGGCACGGGCTCCTTCCTTCTCTGTCGGGAAGCGCAGAAGCTCTGCTCTTGGGCTGTCAGTCACGGCGTTCTTCTCAAGGCAGTTTATCTCCCAGGCCAAGAAAATTGCCTGGCGGACAAACTCAGCAGGATCCTCCAGCCGCACGAGTGGCGCCTGGATCCCTTAGTAGTTCAGAAGCTCTTTCTAAAGTGGGGCCTCCCCACGATGGATCTCTTTGCCAGTCCTCACAACCGGCAACTTCCTCGCTTCTGCTCTCGTCAGCCACATCCCCTTCGAGTTGCGGCAGACGCTTTTCTACTCTCATGGTCGGAGAGCCTTCTGTATGCTTTTCCTCCCATCCCGCTAGTCTCTCGAACTCTTTTCAAGGTTCTCCGAGACAAAGCTTCCATGATCCTGGTGGCCCTTCGCTGGCCCAGACAGCCGTGGTTTCCACTCCTGCTGCAATTAGCGGTAGAGGATCCATTCCCTCTGGGGTTTCGACCGGATCTCCTCACTCAGGATCAGTGGTCTCTGCTACACCCCAACCTCAGATCTCTCAATCTAATGGCCTGGCTGCTGAGAGGGTAGTCCTTGCTCCCCTTCTCCTGCCGGCAGAGGTGGAGGAGGTCGTCCTAGCTTCTCGGTGACCTTCTACCCGCAAATGCTACGCCCTTAAATGGCGTCGCTTTTCCGTTTGGTGTACCCAACAGTCTCAGGATCCCTTCTCCTGCTCGGTGTCGGTGATCTTGCAGTACCTGCTATACCTCTCTAATCTGGGACTTAAGTCCAACTCCGTCAAAGTTCACCTCAGTGCTCTTTCAGCACATCATGTGCCGGTGGACGGCAGACCTCTTTCCAGCGACCCTCTCGTAGCGAGGTTTCTCCGAGGTCTCCTTCTACTTAAACCACCTCTGCGCCCGCCAGCGCCTGACTGGGATCTGAATGTGGTTTTACAGCGGATCACCTGTCCGCCTTTTGAACCTATGGCTACCTGTTCTCTCCGTTTTCTTTCTTGGAAAACATTGTTCTTGATAGCCCTCACTTCCGCTAGGCGCGTAAGTGAATTGCAGGCCCTCGTGTCTGATCCCCCTTACACTCGGTTCTACAAAAATAGGGTAGTCCTACGGACTCACCCAAAATTTCTTCCAAAAGTGGTCTCCCCTTTTCACATCAATCAGGAGGTGGTACTTCCGACCTTCTTTCCCAGACCACACTCCAGCCGAGCTGAAATGGTCCTCCATACCCTGGACTGTAGAAGGGCATTAAACTTCTACCTTGACCAGGGCCGGATTTACCTTGAGTGAGGCCCTACGCCAACAAAAATTGTGGGCCCCCAGCAGGGGCGGCCCAAGGGGGGTGCGGGGCCTCATTTGCATAAGGGGCCTCATTTGCATAAATATTTGCATAATGTTACCATATACTAACTTTTAGTAAACGTGCCTCTTAATGCGTGTATGGATAAAGAAAGACTAAAAGATTTCTACATTACTATAATCCAGTGCCAACTGCCAGACACATTAGGAACTACTACAAACACTGCCCATTTAGAACCCATAGTAAACCCGCCGTATCCTAACAGCACTACCAGGACTCACAAAGCACCATACCCTACCAATCAAAAGGCAACACTGCAAATATTAAACCAATACATTTCAGAGAACAACAATACATGACCTACTGGGGAAAGAGAACAAGTGGCAATGTCAAATAGGAATTATATAAAACAGAACACCTCAGCTCAGTTACACATGCAGAACATAGACCATCAAACAAGTAATCATAATTTAGAAACAGGAAGACAATAATTAAACTGGGAATCCCAAAAGCCAAACTTGGAAAGTACAACACTGTAGAAATAAAACTATACATTAATTTGCTCTTGTACTAAACAAAGCGCAGACGTTAATGAGGCACATTTACCAGAGCTGACATATTCCAATTAATAAATTCAAAATAAAGAGATATTTTTCTACCTTTTGTGCATTTTTTTCAGCTGCAATTGCTCCAACCACTTTCTTCTGGTTTCTTCGTGTCTTCTGCTAACTCTCCATCGTCTGCTGTCCATTTGTCCTTTCTTCTCTCTTCTAGATTTTTTCCATTCTCTCTCTACATCTGCTTTAACATACTAATCTTTCTCCTTTTGCTCTTTCCTCATTCCTATTTCATCCACTCAAATTTTACCCCTCCATCCTCAATCCCCACTTACTCTCCCAATACCCGGCCAATTGTAGATTTTTTATCCCTCCCACACAAAATATTTTTCCCTTCTCCATTTACTCTTCCAGCCCCATCCCATTCTAATCCTCCCCCAACATCAGCTCCCTTCTAGTTCCAGCCTCACCCAGCATCCATTCCCTTCTAGTCCCTGCATCAGCCCATTTCCAGTCCTAGCCACCCATCAGCCCATTTCCAGTCCTAGCAACCCCCAACCCAATACCAGTCCTAGCCCCCCATCAACCCACTTACAGTCCTAACCCCCCATCAACCCATTTTCAGTTTAAGCCCCCCCTATAACCCATTACCAGTCCTAACCCCCCATCAGCCCACTTCCAGTCCTAACCCCATCAACCCATTTCCAGTCAGCCCCCCATAGCCCACAGCCCATTACCAGTCCTAACCCCATCAGCCCACCTCCAGTTTTAACCCCCCCAGCCCATTTCCAGTCCCAGCCCCCCATAGCCCATTACCAGACAGCCCCCATCAGCCCACAGCCCATTACCAGTCTTAACCCCCCCAAAGCCCATTACCAGTCTTAACCCCCCCCCAAAGCCTATTACCAGTCCTAACCCCATCAGCCCACCTCCAGTCTTAACCCCCCCGCCCCTTTCCAGTCCTAGGCCCCCCATAGCCCATTACCAGACAGCCCCCATCAGCCCACAGCCCATTACCAGTCTTAACCCCCCCCAAAGCCCATTACCAGTCCTAACCCCATCAGCCCACCTCCAGTCTTAACCCCCCAGCCCCTTTCCAGTCCTAGGCCCCCCATAGCCCATTACCAGACAGCCCCCATCAGCCCACAGCCCATTACCAGTCTTAAGCCCCCCCCCAAAGCCCATTGCCAGTTCTAAGCCCCCCCCAACAGCCCACAGTCCATTACCAGTATTAACCCCATCAACCCACCTCTAGCATTAACCCCCACCAGCCCATTTCCAGCCCCCCCCCCAATAGCCCATTACCAGTCCTACCCCCCCACCCCCGTCGGCCTAAAGTAAAATGTAATTTAAAAAAAAAACCTTCTGGCTGCCGCCGCGGGGCCCCCTCTGCTGCCGCGGCAGCACCGACTGACCCGCGGGGGCCCCCTCTACAAGCTAAATCCGTGGGGTCGGGTCGGGTCGTTCCTTCCTCCCTCCCTCCGTGCACGCTGTGAGAGGCGCGAAGGGAGAGTGTCTCCGTCGCGCCTCTGTTAAGCCCGCAGGGGCTGATGGGAAATTTCCCATCAGCCCCTGCCGGCTTAACAGATTCAGCCTGCATGGAGGGAGAGAGGGAGGAAGGAACAGCCTGCACGGAGGGAGAGTTGGAGGAAGGAACAGCCTGCACGGAGGGAGAGTTGGAGGAAGGAACAGCCTGCACGGAGGGAGAGTTGGAGGAAGGAACAGCCTGCACGGAGGGAGCGAGGGAGGACGGAATGACCCGCCCCGCCCCGCCCCGCCGGATTTAGCTTGTAGCGGGGGCCCCCCGGGTCAGTCGGTGCTGCCGCGGCAGCAGAGGGGGCCCCGCGGCGGCAGCCAGCAGCTTTTTTTTTTTATTTTATTTAAAAAAAATTAACTTCTTCTTTTTTTGTGGGCCCCTGCCAGCTGTGGGCCCTACGCCATGGCGTACATGGCGTATAGGTAAATCCGGCCCTGACCTTGACCGTACGCGGGAGCACCGTAAAGCTACTCAGCTTTTTGTGTCTTTTGATCCCAATAAATTGGGACTCCCGGTCTCCAAGCGTACTCTGTCCATCTGGGTTGCGGACTGTATCACTTGGGCTTATGGGGCGGCCGGACTCTCCTTGGATGGTCGAGTCACGGCTCATTGTGTTCGGGCAAAGGCTACGTCAGTGGCTTACCTCCGCTCTGTTCCGCTGGCAGACATCTGCCGGGCCGCTACTTGGTCTTCGAGCCAGACTTTTGCGGTCCATTACTGTCTCGAGAGGGAGTCCCGCAGGGACAGTGCTTTCGGACAGGCAGTCCTCCGTAATCTCTTTGAGGTTTGAGCAACTCCTACCCTCCATCCCGGATGTGGGCTACCGGTGGGTAATAATTCAGCGAAGATTCTTTCCTTCTGTGCTGCTGAGCTAGAGGGAGCTCATTTTTTGTGCTTAGGGTCTCCGGTAGCCTTAAGCTTGGGAGTCCCATATGTGAGGACTGACTTCCTGCTTGGTCCTGGAGAAAGCGTAGTTACTCACCTGTAACAGGTGTTCTCCAGGAGCAGCAGGAATCAGTCCTCACAACCCTCCCTCCTCCCCGTGGAGTTGCAATCATCTGCTTAAGTTTTTTTGCAAATTTTTATGCTGTCTTTTTTAGCTATGTCATCTGACTGGCTAAGATGGCACCCTTGGGCGGGAAGGCGACCGCGCATGCGCGCTGTAATTCCCAAAGGCTTTCTTTGAAAGCTGGGGAAAATTGCTCCGCGAGGGCTCCGTCGGCGCCGACGTCACCCATATGTGAGGACTGATTCCTGCTGCTCCTGGAGAACACCTGTTACAGGTGAGTAACTACGCTTACCTGACCAGGTGGCCCTTAGCTCTAGACTCACCATTGAGTGTGACTGCATCCCCCTGCTTGTTTCCAGAGAAAGAGTAGTTGCTTACTTGTAACGGGGGTTCTCCATGGACAGCAGGGGTATGCAGGCACACTCTCTCACCTGCCTTCCCCATAAAAAAACTAGAAAAACAGAAGGAAACACAGGAATTGACATCACCAAACAGACCGGTGTCATTTCTAGTTTTTGTCTCTGTTTCTTCTTTGCTCTGATACAAACTGATTCTCTCAGCACAAGCAGGCGGGAAGCAGGCATGCATGCTTAGTGAAGCAACAAAGCTTCTCTGAGCTGTGGGAGATCCGCTCAAGGCTCAGTCCAGGGACTTCACCATTGAGTGTAGCTGCATACCCCTTCTATCTACAGAGAACCTCCGTTACAGGTAAGCAACTACACTTTCTGATGATTTTAAGGTGACTAAATGTGTAGAAAAGGTGACAGCAAAAGCTAGAAGGATGCTTGAGTGCCTTTGTAGAGGAACGGCCAGCAGGAAGACAGAGGTGATAGTGCCTCTATAATAAGTCTATGGTGAGACCTCATTTGGAGTACTGTGTGCAATTCAAAAGAATATAAACAAGGTTGAGTTAATGCAGAGGTTGGCAACCAAAATGGTCAGTGGTCTTGGTCATAAGGCATATGGAGACTGACTTAAATATCTCAGTATATACAGTTTGGAGGAAAAGTGTGGAAGGGGCAATATGACTGAGACGTTTAAATACCTCCATGGCATAAATGCACAGGAGAGCATCTTTCAATTGAAAGAAAGCTCTGCCACAAGGGAGCATGGGATGAAGGTGAAAGGGGATAGACTCAGGAGTAATTTGCAGAAATATTTCTTTTATGGAAAGAGTGGTAGATGCATGGAATAGTCTCCCATTGGAGGTAGTAGAGGTAAGATCTGTATCTGAATTCAAGAAAGCATGGGACAAACATAAAGGATCTCTAAAGGAAGAAAAGGGACTGGAAAGCTTAGTTTTTGGTATGGAAGGGCAGACTGGATAGGCCATATGGTCTTTATCTGCCATCATGTTTCTATGGGGGGTGCAGTTTCTGGAATCCAAGGAACTACAGGATTTGAGACAATATGGCTTTACTAGTGGTAGGTCTTGTCAGATGAATCTGGTTTCTTTCACTGTGTGACCAGCTAATTGATTGGGAGGAGAGTGCTAGATGTAGTATACTTTAGATTTCATCAAGACCTTTGATATAGTTCTGCATTGGTAGCTCTAAATAAACTGAGTGCCCTTGGAATGGACCCTAAAGTAAGTGACTGGGTGAGAAACTGGTTGACTGGGAAGCACCTGAGGATAGTAGTAAATAGAGTGCACTCTGAATATAGGGTCATGACCAGTGACATATTTGAAAGATCTGTCCTTGGCCCTGCTCTCTCGATATTTTTGTAAGCAATATTATGAAAGATCTGTGAGAAAAAGTATGCCTCTTTGTGGATGATACCTAAATATGCAACAGAATAGACACCCTGGAATGTGTGGGTAACGTGAGAAGGAATCTAGCAAAGCTTGAAGAATGGTTGAGAATTTGGCAGCTAAGTTTTAATGCTGAAAAAATGCAAGGTCATGTATTTGGGCTGCAAAAACTCAAGGGACTGGTACAGTATTGGGAATGAAGTACTTCAGTGCATAAAATTAGAGCAGGACCTGCGGATTATCATATCAGATGATCTTAAAGTGGCCAAACAGGTAGGCAAGGTAACAACAGAAGCCAGAAGGTTGCTTGAGTGCATAGGGGGAGGAATGGCTAGCAGGAAAAAGGAGGTGATAGTGCCTTTTTATAAGTCTCTAGTGAGACCTCATTCAGAGTATTGTGTACAATTCTGGAGTCTGTGCCTTTTAAAAAGATACAAACAGGATGGAGTCAGTTCAGAGAGTGACTAAAATGGTCAGTGGTCTTTGTCATAAGGTACACGGGGATAGACTTAGAGATTTCAATATGTATACCCTGGAGGAAAGACAGGAGAACGATGATATGATAGAAACATTTAAATACCTTCATGGTATAAATGCACACGAGATGTCCTCCTTCCAATTGAAAGGAAGCTCTAGAATGAGAATGAAGGTGAAAGAGGATAGACTGGAATAATCTGAGGAAATCTTTCTTTACGGAAAGGGTGGTGAATTCATAGAACAGCCTCCCAGTGTTGGGTGATGGGGATGAGAACTGTATCTGAATTGAAGAAAGCATGGGACAAATAGAGGCTCTCCGAAGGAGAACTTAAGAGTTTCATGGATAGGCAGACTCAATAGGCCATATGTCCATATGAGGTCTGCCATCGTTTCTTGACGCACAGACCTCATACCCATCATTTAGTCACCAACTCCCTTTTTCCCTCCTAATCCCTGCTCAGTTTCTCAGTTCCCAATATCTCACTACTGAATCGTCAAGCCTCCACTCTTTCATCCTACCAAATCCTTGAGTCCTCATGCAGTATCCCATCCAAATCTGGAGTCCCCACTTGTACTCCCAGTAACCAGTCAGACTTAAAGGCCTTTGATTTCTACTTTCCCAGACAATCCTAGAGTGTCTGCCTAAGGCTGTGTCCCTGTTCTCCCATATCACCATGTGCCCAGTATCTGCCCTCTTGCCCCTTGCTCCCCATGCACCAACATCCATTGTCCCTGCTGCTCCATTATACTTAGCATCCACCCATCTACTTCTGTCGAATATTAATTTACTCTGCCTTTCCTCCTCTTTACCCCAGCATCATCTATTTCTACCTCTCATTTTCCACATTTCCCTGCATGTGCTCCCCCTTTTCCCAGCTCCCAATCTCAATGACCCCCTTCTTCTCCTGGCATGCAGCATCAGCATCAATGCCCCAATGTCTTCCCAGTTTCAATATCATCCCCCCCCCCCTTTCCCTCAGAGCCCAGCTTCAATACGCATTACCTTCCCAGCCCCAGTATCTGCCCCCTTCCCTCGACCTTCAGTGTCAATGCCTTCTCAGTCCCAGTATGAGCCCCTCTTCCCTGAGCCACAGCAACAGTGCCAGCCTTCATCCCATGCTTTCTCCCAGTTGTAGCATCAGCTCCTATCTTTCTCTGTGCCAGCATCAGTCCTCCCTCCACACCTTCTCCCAGTGTCAATATTAGCCCCTACCTCCACACACAGTTTCCCAGTGCCAGCATCAGCTGCCTTCTTTCATCCAGTGCCAGCATCTATCTTCCCCATTTTCCCTGCATCGGCATCTAACCTTCCTTCTCCCAGGCTTCCTTACCTGTCAGAGATGTCTGTACAGCGCCAAGAGTTTTCTACCTTTGCTCCCACTCTTCTCTGCATCTTAATCAGGTTCTGCCAGCACCATGTAAGAGTTTCAAATGCTTGCACATGCACTTTCTGTTTCTCAGAAGAAACAGGAAGTGACAGTTTGCACGTTTGAAACTCCCATGGCACCAGCAGAGCCCAGTTAAGCTACAGAGAGGGAGTGAGCAAAGGCAGCAAGCTCCCTCTGCTACAGGGGTTAGAGATGGTGAGGCAGGCTTTCTATTCCCTGAGCAGTCAAAGAAGGTTTCACAGTGATAGTACATACTGTATGAACTTGTTGCTATGAAACAAATATAGTACCGTACTGATATTCAGTGTTCCCTTTCTGTCTGATGATCTCTTTATAGACCGCTTTTGCAGTTCAACTTTTCTTGATTCTGAGGCAGAAAATACATTCCCTGGGAACAAGCAGGAAGTCCATCCTCACATATGAGGTGACATCGGCGCTGACGGAACCCATGCGGATCCAATCCCCCAACTTTCAAAGAAAGCCTTTGGGGCCTACACCGTGCATGCCCACCTTCCTTCCCAAAGGTGCCATCTTTCCACAGTCGTCTTTTTTTCTGCAGAGCCCTGCAGACGTGTTGTTTGTGCACCCTGGTTAAAGTGTATTTTTTTTCACCATTTCTCGGTAACTTTTCTTCTTTCTTTGGTATCGATCACTTTCCACCGCCCAAGTCCCAGTGCCTCAGTGTCTTGTTTTTCACTCGGGCACTTTTCTTTTATTTTTTGGCCTTTGAGTTTTTTGCTTATGGCCTAGCTGGTCGAGATGTTGTAGTTTAACCTCACAGGGCTTGTTTTTCCTGATATGTCTTCAACCAGCAGATTTAAGCAGTGTGGCAAGTGCAGCCACACTATATCCCGCATGAACCACCACAGTACCTGCATAAAATGCCTCTGGGCAGACCATGACATGTTTTCCTACCCACTTTGCCTTTTGATGTCGGCTAAGACCCAGAAGGAGCACGAAAGGCTGCAGGGGGAGCTGTTTAGCAAGTCTGCCTCAGGATCAGCATCGGAGTGCAATCACTGCCTTTGACACTGGCATCAGGCAACTTGGCGTTCCGCTCCTGCGCTCGGTTTGAGCTGCGAGACCGGCATGCGTTGGAGTTGTCTGTGGCGGACCTTCCAGAGGCATCGAAGACTTCATCCAAGCTGAAGTTGAGGTTTGACCCTGGCCTGGGGGTTAGACCTCTGGGACCCTGGCATGGAGCCCTTGACTCGACGCCAGTGATGAGGGCTGTGAGCACCCCTCTAAGCAACCCCGGAGGAAGGTGTCATCGACTGAGCCGGGGGATCAAGTCTCTTCCCGTGACACCATTACCATCCTGGACATCCCTACCGGGGACCCGACACCGGCCTCGGCATCCTCAAAGACGGCATCCGCCTCAGCAGAACAGTTGGGCATCAAGACCAGAATGTAAGCCCTGGAGCACAGCTTCGCTGCATTCATCAAGGCTCAGCAGGCCCAACTCCATGTCGTCAGCACCTGTGACGAAACTGTCCTTGTCCAGGACCTCCCTGGAGGATGCCTCTCCCATCCTTGAGAGGCTGGTCACTCAATGTTGACTCCATCAGCGTCCTAGTCGAGGACCAGCATGGCCGGGCCGGAACCCGACGCTAGGTGTCATCAACACCAAATCAGTCTGATGACTGCAGAGTGCTAGCCAACTCCTCCAGCTCCGAGTCATTCTGGGAGATGAATGAGGAGTCTCCCGACATCATCCTCCATCGGGTCATCCCCACTGCCCCGTCTCTGCCACACCATTGGCGGCAGTCACCTCCGGAGAACATGGCTTTCCTGGAGTTTCTCTGGAAGATGTCGCAGGCACTCACCTTTGTGGCGGTGCCCGAGGACAAGTCGCATACTGAGAATCTCGACATCCTCCAGTACGAGGCGGCTCCTCGGGAGGCGCTGATGGGTGCCCATGTCCCCCATCCTGGAACAGTTGCTGTTCAGGATGTCTGAGACCCCGGTGACGGTGCCGATTGTGAACCGTCAACTCGATTCACAGTATCGGGTCGGCCAGAACCCCTGCTTCCAGAAAACACAACTGCCATATAACTCCATGGTTGTGGAGTTGGCTATGCGTTGCATTAAGAGCCAGAAGACTCCCTCCTCTCTGCTGCCCGGCAAGGAGGCACATACCATGGATGTTTTTGACTGGAAGTGTTTCCAGTGCTCCATGCTCACAGCCCAGATCCAGGCATACCAGCTGTACATTTGCATATACTTCAGAGACCTGGCAAAGGAGCTCTGTGGGTTCTCAGCTGGGTTAGCAGGTGAACCTCTTGAGCGCTTCAGGACCCTGGTGTCATCAGTCAAGGAGTGTTCCAAGTTTCAAACTCATGCAGCCTTTGATGGCTTGAGTTGGTGGCTCGAGTAGCTGCAGTGGTCATTAGTGCCCGATGTCTTGCCTGGCTACAGGCCTCCAATTTTGAACAGTGGGTTCAGGACAAGTTAGCCTATGTCCCTTGCCAGGAAGAGAATATCTTCGGCAAACTCATGACTGAGAAGGCAGACGAGCTGGAGAAGGAATATATGACCAGAACCAGGCTGTCCAAGAAAGTGTTTGAACCTTCCCGCAGGAAGACTTCAAGAGAAAAAGCCCTTCCACCAGAAGACCAAGAAGGCTTACGGAAACGTCCCCAAATTTCAGGTCTATCACTGTCCCCAGGTTTCAGGTCTATCACTCTCCCCCACAGAGACAGCGGGCCAGGGGCATGGCCCCATAAGCCAAAGGCCCCCAAACCCCAAACAGTGCCCCAGCCACAGTCTGGGGGGAGCTTTTGACTCCTTGGGCGTATCTCCCTCCCCCAGGAGGTACAAGGCCCGAGATTCACAGGAGGATGGCTGGTCTACTTTTCACACCAGTGGCTAAGCATCACCACAGATATCTGTGTGTTGCAGATGTTCAAGGAATGTTATCTCCTCTACCTTGCCAAGCTGCCTCCTCCCTTCTTCCCTCGCACAGGGAGCATCTGCAAAAAGAGTTCAAGGTTTTGCTTGAGGATAAAGCAGTGGAGCCCATCCCCCAACCTCTCCAATGCGGGAGATTCTACTCCCGCTACCTCCTTGTCCCCAAGAAGACCAGGGGCTTCTGGCCCATCCTGGATCTGAGACCTCAACCTGGTCAAGGAAAAGTTCAGAATGGTATCCCTTGGAACCTTGCTGCCTTACCCTCCTACAGGGAGATTGGCTATGCTCCTTAGATCTCAGGCGCCTATACCCACATCCTGATCCATCCAAGGCACAGTTAGTACCTCAGATTCATTGGTGGCGGATGGCATTAAGAGTACAGGGTACTCCCCTTCGGCCTTGCCTTGACTCCCAGGATATTCACCAAATGTCTGGCAGTCATGGCTGCTTGCCTCAGATTTAGGGGTTAGTCATCTGAGCCAGCATGCCGGGGGAGGTACACAACTTAGCACAGGGCACCATAGGACTACTCCAGCACCTGGGCTTCATGGTGAACGTCCTGAAGTCTCGCCTATGGTCCACCAACTGCTTGGAATTCATCAACACCCTACTGGATTCCACTCAATCAAGGACTTTCCTGCCTCTCAATTGGGTGCAGCGCCTATCCACCCTGGCCCAAGCCATACAAGGTGACTCGGCGGTGACGGCCAGACAGATCCTCCGCCTCATGGGGCACATGGCATCCACCATCCACATGGACCACGTTTGTCTGCCTCCACATGAGGCAAATGCAGTGGACACTAAGTGCCCAGTGGACACAAGCTTCTGGCTGTCTGGAGGACCGCATCCTGGTCACGCCAGCCCTGGCGACATCTTGGGCTCATAGAGGGTCTCTCTCATGGCTAGAATATCTTTTGGGACAATTTTCAGTAATAATGATCCGGTTCTTGGACAAAAGGGACTAGCTGAGGTCTTTTCCCCTTTACAGTTAGTTTATTATGAGTTTCTAGAAAGATATACAGAAAACAAAGTAAAAAGTAGTATGATCATAATACTGATTACACAGGTACACTACCAAAAAACTGCCTCCAGTTTTGCAACTGATTCCTATAGATTTTGGGGTGCTGAATCCAGGAAAAATAGCCAAAATGTTCCATCACGTCACGTTTTCTTGCAAAATTAGATTTCTTACCCATATAAGGAATGTTCACATAATTTCTTTTTAGCCGACTGCAGTTTATTTTCTTGGCCCAAAATAGAGGTTGTAATGGTTAACTAACTAGAAACACTCCCTCATGATATTTTAGAGTGTTTTGTATTCATTTTATACATTAACAGGACAATTGGGAGGCGGGGGGCTAAATCCAGTACTCGCACTGGCGCATGTTCTTTCCTGTTCGCCTCGCCTCGTTCGCTCGCTCAAACACGGTGGTTGCGACATGAACGTTCCTGTCAAATTTCAGTTTCTTGCAAGTTCATTATTACCTTTTGATTGCTCAGTCGTAATCCAGCTTTATTCCGAAGTGGTTCACTACAGTTGTAGTTTGCAGTGCTGTGTATTTGTGATGGCTCACAGAGCCAGAGGTTGCGTCAACTCTCCGGACAGTTTTTGTTTTATTTGTGGGGAATATACCGTGAAAAAGCAGCAGAGGAACATTTCTGCATTTATTAAACAAGTATATTTCGCCTATTTCGGTTTGAAGTTAGGCGATCAAGACAAACCGTGGGCTCCTCACAAAGTGTGCAAGACATGTGAGGAAGATCTACACTTATGGATGAAAGGTAAAAAACAAGCATTTCGTTTCGGAATACCTATGATGTGGCGTGAACAAAGAGACCACAGCAGTGACTGCTATTTTTGCTCTTGCATTGTGAAGGGATACAACTTAAAAAATAAGAACGTAATAAGTTACCCCAACCTTCCCTCAGCAATTAGGCCTATGCCTCATAGCAACGAAGTACCTGTGCCTGAACCACCAAAATCTTTGGATCATATTTGTGTGGACGGTTCTGATCATGATGAGACTCATCAGATGGCTTTTCCCAATGAGTCCAGTACTTCCGAGTTTGAAACTGAACCAGATCCGAAACCTGAACTTTTCTCAAGCTGAATTGAATGATTTAGTCCGGGATTTAGGACTCCCAAAAGATGCTGCCCAACTGCTAGGTTCTCGGCTTAAACAGAAAAATCTATTGTCAACAGGAACAACTTTTTATTGGTACCGCAACCGCGAGACACAATTTTTGAAGTATTTCAGCAAAGAGGAAGATTTGGTATTTTGCAACGATATATACGGAGTGATGGAAAAGTTTAAACTCAAGTATGATCCTGCTGAATGGCGGCTGTTCATTGATTCGTCAAAAGACAGCATAAAAGGTGTTCTTCTTCATAATGGCAACACATTCGCTTCAGTTCCTATTGCTCACTCTGTTATTCTCCAAGAAAAATACGAGAATTTGGCCCTGATTCTTCAGAAGATTCGTTATGATGAGCATAAGTGGATGATTTGTGGAGACTTTAAAATTCTATCCATGCTATTAGGGCAGCAATCCGGTTTCACCAAATATCCCTGCTTCCTTTGCTTGTGGGATAGCCGGGCCCGCGACCTACACTGGAGGAAAAAAGACTGGCCAATTCGGGAGTATTTGAGACCCGGTGAGAAAAATGTTCTTCATGATAGCTTGGTACCTCGTGATAAAATTCTATTACCACCTCTCCACATTAAGTTGGGTCTCATTAAGCAATTCATCAAGTCCCTTCCAAAAGATGGTGAGTGCTTCGGTACCTTTGCTCAAAGTTCCCCCGACTTTCTGAAGCAAAGCTAAAGGAAGGAGTGTTTGTTGGCCCTGATATAAGGAAACTCATTTCAGATGGAGCATTCGCTGAAACGATGTCTGAGAAGGAAAAAGAAGCCTGGGATTCCTTCAAGGATGTTGTTCTCAAATTCTTGGGGAACAGGCGGGATGAGAACTATAAGGATATTGCTGCCAGGATGCTCAATGCCTTCAAAGAAGAAGGCTGTAACATGAACCTGAAAGTTCATTTCTTGCACTCCCATGTGAACTACTTTCCCGAAAACCTGGGGGCGTACAGTGAAGAACAAGGTGAAAGGTTTCACCAGGACATCAAGGACGCAGAGAGAAGGTACCAAGGAAGATGGAACACCACTATGATGGCTGATTTCTGCTGGTTGCTGCTGCGGGAAACCCCAGATGAAAAATACGCCAAGCAGCGCACCAAGAGAAGCATTCGGGGGAAGAAGAAACGGACCCACCAGGAGATTGATTGACCCAAGAATGACTTTAAAATCTAAACTGTGTTGACAAATATCGTGTTTTTACTAAACTTTGAAATAAAAATTTGCTAGTTATTACCACAGTGTCGGATCTCATTTATTAGAATTTTATTTTCACACCATCGGGTGTTTGTCTTCATGTATTGCAATGGTGCGGTTTGCGTTTTCTATTCTTACATACATACCTGTACAACATTTTTTGCACATTTCTTTGCTTTGCTTTGTGTCTAACCTCGCTCTTACATGCTCAATGTTTGTGCACATGTATGTGGCTGTTTTAAGTGCAGACAATTTTGCTACCATCACAGTGTGTTTTGTTGACATTACTCTATTCTTATGTGCTGCCTTGTTACAATTTTCTTTATTCTTATTTGAATAACTACTAAACAATTAGTATAAAGAATTCATCCAAGAAACTTTTATCTCGATCGCACTCAATCTGAAACGTTCACCTCAAACTGCTAACCCAATGTAGCAAAAAATCTCTACGTGATGGAGCAAATTGGTTACCAGATTTGGATTCAGCGCACCAAAAAACGTAAAAATCAATCGAAACATTAGAGGCAGTTTAAAAAAATTTTTTTTTTGTGTACCTGTGATTGAGAAGAAATAGAGAACATAGGAAGTTTGTGACAGGTGATTTTTGGATGGTTGATGTGAGCTTTGTACATATCATAACAGTCATAAACCTCACTTCTAAGCCAGGGTATGTGAAGTATGATTTCAGTCTCTCAAATTTTACTTCTAATGCTTGACATAGTACTTGCATCATGCCAAAGAGAGCCTCCCGCTAGAGTTTGTAAGATGTTGGGTGTATGGGTAATTTATCAGGGTGTGCTTGGAAATTCCTCTTAATTAAGCCTGTGGCACCCAACATGATGGTGAGAATGCTCTGTTGTTTTTGGGGCACTTGCATTGGGCTAATAGAAATTTCCGACCATGCCTCAGTGGTGAGAGACTTGCTTTGGAAAGGTGGGCATAGAAACCTGGGGAGCTGGCGATTTCCTCTGTATATGGAGAGCAGGGATTTTTGAAATTTTTACATGATAAATGGGATGATTTTGTAACCCATAACTGTGCACACCTGGAAAATCCTACTCTAAATTGTGAGACTGCCAGGGTTGTTTTGTGAGGAGAGAGTCTGGGTTATGTTATCAAAAAGTAGCAGGATATTGACAAGCGAGTGATCTGACTGGAGAAGCAGACAGGGCTGGCCCGCCCGCCTGCCCTCTGTTAGGAATTTGCCCCACAGTGATGGGGAAGGCAGACCTTATAGTCTGTAGACTGAGTTAAATACTCTTCTGAATCAGAGGGTGCAAGAGTCTATGCTGTATTATAAATACAAATTGTTTGTTGTTAATGTAAGTGTCATGGAGTCTGTCGACTCATGGCGACCCTCTGGATAGTTGTCCTAAATTGTGTTCGGTCTTCAGTCACACGGCTCATTGTTGACAGACTGGTACCCATAGCTGCTGTTATTGTATCGATCCATCTCATTGCTGGCCTTCCTCTTTTGCGTTGACCTTCTATCTTGCCAAGCATGACGTCTTTCTCTAATGAACTTTCTCTTTGCATGATGTGTCCAAAGTATGAAAGTCGAAGCCTTGTCATCTGAGCTCCTAAAGAAAGCTTAGGTTTGATCTTCTCTAGTACTGACTGGTTTGTTCTTTCGGCAGTCCATGGTATACACAGTATTCACCGCCAGCACCATAATTCAAAGGCATCAATTTTCTTCCTGTCTATCTTTTTCACTGTCCAGCTTTCGCATCCATATGATATTGAAAATACCATGGCTTGCGCCAGAGAACGATAGCCTTGGGAGCCCAATTTAAATTAATATATCCTTGTAAATGTGTGGTTAATTTTCATTCTAAACAATTTGTTTTTTGAGTCCCAACAACTATTACAATTTTTACAGAGTAGGGAAGAAGGGGTGGCAGGAGAGGGTCCCATATCGGCTGCCATATAATATCTATGCTCATATGATTATGTATATTTCTGGATGATGGTGTATTGTGCCAGATAGCTGATATTTCTTTTTTCTTGGATCGTATTGTGGTGTAATTGTATTGTGGTCTATTCCAGGGTTAGTTTATTTACCTGTTTAGTATTGTCTTTTTTGAGATGTTTTTTTCTGTTCTCTTGTAAATTCAGATTCAGATTCAGATTTGTTTTTCTGGATTGTAATGTAAAAATTTAATAAAATATAAATGAAAAAAAAAAAAAAGAAAATATCATGGCTTGAACGAGTCAAATCTTTGTATGGAGAGAAACATCTCTGCTGTTGAGAATCTAGTCTAGGTCTTTCATAGCCATTCTGCCAAGAGCAATGCATCATCGGATTTCTTGACTGCTTGTTGCTCCTTTATTGATAGCACTGGTCAACATTGAAATAGTTACTGACTTTAAAAGGCCCTAATCTGTAGTATCTTGGTGAGCTGAACACGAATATAACATTAAAAAAAATTTATTGGCTCTCGTTTTGAAGATATTGCATGTAGTTCATTTTTGACGTTTCACCGTGTAAATTTATCCAGTAGGACGACAACATCCAAAATAAGCCTTGAATGATGTAATATTGCATCACATTGCATAATACCAGCATGCACACATCATCCGGAGTTGATTGCATCATTTTCTGAATCAATGCAATACTACTGCCAGACGGCTGCTGAAGCCATCTGACGTCAGCAGTGTACTATACGCAGTCAGAAAGGAAAGTAATCTGGTATTCTGTTCCGATATTGAAAGCCTCATGAATGCCTTAAAAATAACTCATGACCCACAAGACTGGAGACTATTTATAGTCTCTTCGAAACTGAGTTTGAAGGTTGTGCTTTTGAACAATGGAAACCGTCTTCCATCTATTCCAGTAGCGCATGCCGTCCACATGAAAGAGACATACGATAACTTAAAGCATCTACTGACTTCCATTAACTATAACAAGTACAGCTGGTACCTCTGTGGTGACTTGAAGGTAGTTGCCCTTTTAATGGGACTGCTGCAGGGATATATAAAATACATGTGTTTTTTATGTGAGTGGGATTGTCAAGCAAGGGATTGGCACTACTTGCGAAAGGAATGGAATCGCAGCCCAAATGTGGGATTGTCAAGTGTGACAAGGCAGAGCCCCAGAAACAGGAGAAAATGGGTTTAAATCACTTTCTGTCACCTCAGATGCTTGGAGAGGCAGGACAGGAAGGGGTTAAGTTTCCTGCACACAAACATTCTCCGCAGAGAAGAGCAGGGAAAGAACCACACCCTAGCTCTAGGCTAACCCAGAGACATAGCCAATCAGGGAGGTGGGCGGAGTCAGACCGGATTGGGCCACTCTGCACTCATAACCAGGAAGCAGCAGTTAGCAGTAGATTCAGATTCGGATTCAGAGGCAGAGAGAGATCCAGACTCGAGAGAGGAAGCAAGGAGGAGAGGAACTGGTTACAGAGCAGTGCAAGCAGAAAGGCTGAGCCCAGAGGAATTAAGGAGAGAACCAGGGAAGGGAGAGTTCCTGCAAGTGGTCCAGGAAGAGACTCAGGCAGACCTCAGCTCCATGAGAGAGAAAACCCTGGAGGTGACCCAGAGCTGGATTCAGAAGCCTGGAATACTAACTTGGAGTCAGGGGAGTTCCCCAGAGGCAGACGCTGCAAAAACCAGGTCAGAGCAAACTCTTCTAAGCCTTGTAAAGTAAATAGCTTTGAGAGAAGTCAGTCTATAGGAACTGACAATAGACTGCTTGCTAAAAGAGGCAGGGGTAAACCAGACCCTGAATATAAACCTGAAGTTAATAAAGGGAAGAGGGGATATAGAAAAGTCCCTTTTAGAAAGCTACAAACATTTCCGTGGTATAGACAGCGTGACCTAAGCTTTAGTTCAGAGGAGCACGCACCTGCTTGCCAGCAAGAGGCTAATTGGCAGCAATCGTGCAGAGAGCTAAGGGAACCCTTTGAGGACCAAGAGGAAGCAATGGAATTGGGGGCTCCATTATCTAGTTCCAGTGAGTCAGAAATGGAGTGTGGAATTTGCATGATAGAGTGAAGAACTATAAGTATTCCTAATTGAGGATTGAGTGCTGTGAAGCCTTAAACCAATGTTCTAGAACTTGCAAGAGAGACAGCAGCGTTCTAGTGAATGGAATGAATCAAAGCTTCATGTGGTACAGCTGTGAATAGAAGGCAATATAGAGAAACTGCTCCTACACAAGAAGGCAGTCATTAATAAGCCAGAGTTGTGGAGATTGCCATTTCTATGGGAAGCTGTTTGACACTAGAAAGAAGTACAACAGGAGAAAGATTCTTTATTTCCAGTAGATACTGAGAAAGCAGTACTAGAAGATTGAAGCCCTGTTGTAGTAATGAAGCCGAAAGGATGATGAAAGCTTGTAAATATTTTATGTGTCCCTGAGAAGTATCAGGAGAAGCTGTATAAACACTTGAACTTTTATTTGGTACAGAAGGTTACCATTATACTTCTGTGGCGGGGGAGTAAGTCCTGTACGGTGTCCTTTGCTATACTTTGTGCAAATACCTTATGCATGAATAAAGCATTATTTACTTTGGAAACCCAACCTTGGCTGTCGTCACTCACTCCACAACTACAGTAGGAAGGCTTCAGCACTAACAAGGACTCTTTTAAACTCACCCCACTGTGTGGCTCACATCCCCTTGGCCTGCTTACGCCACAGGCTAGGCGGTGCGTTGTCACACAAGCAAGGGATTGGCACTACTTGCGAAAGGAATGGAATCGCAGACCAAATGTAACAGTTGGAGAGAAGAATATCCAGCACCCAGCTCTGGTTGAGGCTCACAAAATCCTGCCACCACCCCTTCACATCAAACTAGGGTTGATGAAAAACTTCGTGAAAGCCATGGACCGCACTTCGCCAGCTTTCCGATACCTGCATGAAAAATTCCCTCAACTCAGCAAAGCAAAGATTAAAGAGGGAGTTTTTTTGGGTCCTCAGATTTGACAGCTCTTCAAAGATGATCGGTTCAACAACTTGCTGCAGGGTGATGTGAAACAAGCATGGAATGCTTTTTGCCTAGTGTCAACAAACTTTCTCGGGAATGTTAGGGCAGAAAACTACAAGGAACTAGTAGAAGACATGCTGATGCAGTATCAGAAAATTGGCTGCAATATGTCTCTAAAGATCCATTTCCTTGATTTCCATCTCAATTTCTTTCCTGACAACTGTGGTATGGTTAGTGATGAACAGGGCGAACGTTTTCACCAGGATATCGCAACGATGGAGCAAAGATACCAGGGAAAATGGTCCACTACAATGCTGGCTGACTACTGCTGGACACTCCCCAGAGAAGCTCCCGAACAGCTGTACAAGAGAGAGGCGAAAAGATCTAAAAAGTAGTCTGACTTGTTTTTTTACAGGTATTAACCGAAGGCCTATTATATTCACTATTGACATGCATTTCGTGATGTAAATATTAATTCTTGTAGATTACAAAAAAACTAGAGCCAACTTTGCAATTTCATTGTCATATTCGTGTTCAGCATATAAAAATTGATAAGAAATGACTATTTTTATTTCAGTAATATGACTTTTGTAAAAGTTTGTTGACCAGTGATAGTTGATCCAAGTAAGTTAAAGCTGTCCACGATTTCAGTTTCTTCTCCTTCAATGATGAACTTATTGATTTTGCCAGCTGTCATGATCTTTGTCTTCTTTAAGGTACAGGCCCATTTTAAGACTATCCTCCTTGATCGTGAGAAGCAAATGTTTCAGATCATCTTCACTTTCAGCCAGTAATGTGGTATCATCAGCATAGCGAAGGTTGTTGACTCTTCCACCAATCTTCACACCTCTGTTGTCATACAATCCTGCTTCTCTGATGATTTGTTCTGCATATAAATTAAACAGGTAGGGGGAAAGTATGCAGCCTTGTCGTACACCTTTGCGTATTTTAAACCATTCTGTTTCTCCTTGTTCCGTTCGAAGTGTTGCTTCTTGATCAATGTACAGTTTGTGCAAGAGAACGATCAGGTGTTCTGGTATACCCATGCTTCTTAATGTGGCCAGAGTTTCTCATGGTTTACACAGTCAAAAGCTTTGCTGTAGTCGATAAAGCAGAAATAGATATCCTTTTGGTATTCTTTAGTCTTTTCAAGGATCGATCTGACATCCGCGATGATCTCTCATTCCTCGCCCTTTCCTGAACCCTGCTTGAACTTCAGATAGTTCTTGTTCCAGGTATGGTTGTAGTCTCTGTTGAATAATCTTCAGTAGAATCTTGCTGGCATGTGGGATCAGAGCGATTATGCATTAATTTCCACAGTTAGTTGGATCACCTTTCTTTAGTATTGGTATAAACACAGATCTTTTCCAGTCAGTTGGCCATGATGTCTACCAATTTTCTTGGCAGAGCCTTGCAAGTATGGTAACAGCTGCAGTACCTGAGGCAACAGAGGGTTAAGTGGCTTGCCCAAGGCCTCAAGGAGTGCCAATAGGACTAGAAACCTCAGTCCCTCTGGCTTGAGATTGCTGTCCCCAGGTGGGAATTATGTTCTGTTATGGAAATTAATCTGCTGTTCCCTGGTTAAGCATTGGCAAGGAGGGAGCTATCTTTCAGCTTTACAGTATGATGGGCAATGGGTGATCACAGATGACCAACAGATTATGACAATTTTTCACTGCTGTTATCAAAATCTTTATGCTGGGTGATCGGTACCTCATCTGGGTAGCAGCGCCACCTCCATCAGAAACTTTATTAGCTTAGTGAGGAGCAGTTTATGATAATTCAGAGAAGAGTCATCTAAGGTGAAGTGTCAGACCCCTTGATCGCAGCCCTCCCATGATCACAGTTTCCCTCCCTCGAACCTGCCAAGTCTTCTCTGATGGGCCAGTGGTTCCTAACCCCCCACCCCCTGACAAAGAAAATATTCTAATAGGCTCTACCCTTCACCCCCTCCCCTGAACCAAGAAAGCAGTCTGGTGGCCAGGTAGCCCCTACCCCTAATCCTCCCCCCTCCCTCCGGTACCTTAACAATCAGAGGAAGGAGCGATGCCAAAACACTTCAACACCCACACTGTCATCTTGAAAAATGGCAGTGCCTGGCCCTGTGTGGTGCATCCTGAGATACTCTGTGGGGTTGGTCTGCCATATAAAGTAAAAATTGCCTTATATGGCACAGTGCCCCCCCCCCCCCACTCCAGGGTACATTCTGGGACAACTGACCCTGCATTGTGCATTCCAGGATACACCCTAGGGGGTCACTGCTATATATGGCAATTTTGCCTTATATGGTAAACCAACCTTACCTGCTGCATCACAGGATGATCCTGTTGCTCCCCGCTGTATCTTTATGCCTGCCTGAAGCTGACATAAAGCAAAATGCAATATGTGCCGTCAAGTCATTCCTGACTCTTGGCGACCCAGCCCCTGGAGTTTCTTGGCATATGTGGCATGAAGTATATATACTAGGTCTTTCTTCCACACAGTGAGGTTACAGCCCCTGGTATTCCAAAGTAGTCACCCATTCAGGTATAGACAGGCCCGACCCTGCTTGGCTTCAGAGATCAGCTGAGAGTAGGTTCATTCAGGACAGCTGAAGACTGCAGCTTTAAAAGTGTAGTAAAATACTGCGTTATGTTTCAGCACAGGTTTATTACATCGGGAACCATTAAAGTGTCATTATTTTGCATGCGATTAGCTTGCCCACTGTATTAGGCTTTAGTGCATTGGTTTTGCTACCAATTTTCCTGTGTTATCTTGCTTTCTACATCGGAGAGCTAGACTAGCATGGAAAAAGCTCTAGCACAACACTCTGCTAGAGCACTGCGCAGTTTGCTGCATCAAGCTATAAGTTGCCCAGCCCTGATGGCTTTTGTCATAAATGGTAAAAAATGCTGCAGGATGGGCTGCACGTGATTGAGGAGGAGTGGTTTCCTTACAACTCTAATAGATCTTTAATTATATTGATGTGCAAGCTAGGCAGGGATTTCTTGCCCCCCCCCCCCCTCTTCATATCAGCCCATCTCTCTCTTGAATTGTGACAACAATGAAGTATTAGCAGTTAGTCTGTTCCTGGTTATGCCAGATCTTTTTCAGGAAAATCAGGTAGGATTTGTCTATCGGAGATACACTGTATTGGACATACAGAAGATTCTAGGGGCAATGATCTGGTGTTGGGTACAGAACAATGATATACATTCCAGGATATACGTGATGGATCGGCAGTAATGATGTAGCAAGAATGAATGTTGGCATAGTTTGGGAGGCAGGAAAAAAACACTTTGTTAAGGGCAAGATGTAAGTGTGGTTGGGTTTAAAAAAGGTTTGGACAAGTTCCTGGAGGAAAGTTCCATAAACCATTATTAAAGAGGACCCAGGAAATCCACTGCTTAACCTGGGACAAGCACTGTGTCTTTTTGGGAACCTGGTAGGTACTTGTGACTTGGATTGGCCACTGTTGGAAACAGGATACTGGGCTTAATGGACCTTGGTCTAATACAGTATGGCATATCTTATGTTCTAATGAGTTTTATAAAACGCTTAATACACTGGTTGCTCCCTTACTTGCTAAGGTATTTTGGACTGTTAGATAGAGTAGTTACTCACCTGTAACATGTGTTCTCCAGGAGCAGCAGGAATCAGTCCTCACATATGGGTGACGTCGGCGCCGATGGAGCCCTCGCGGAGCAATTTCCCCAGCTTTCAAAGAAAGCCTTTGGGAATTGCAGCGCGCATGCGCGGTCCCCTTCCCGCCCAAGGGTGCCATCTTGCTCAGTCTGATGACATAGCTAAAAGACAGCAAAAAAATTAGCAAAAACGAAATGATAGGACTGCAACTCCAAGGAGAGGAGGGAGGGTTGTGAGGACTGATTCCTGCTGCTCCTGGAGAACACCTGTTACAGGTGAGTAACTACTCTTTCTCCAGGACCAAGCAGGAAGTCAGTCCTCACATATGGGACTCCCAAGCTTAAGGCTACCAGAGACCTCAAGCACAAAAATGAGCTCCCTCTAGCTCAGCAGCATAGAAGGAAGGAATCTTCTCTGAAAACGCCCCCGACCGGTAGCCCAACACCAGGGCCCGGAGGGTAGGAGTTGCCTAAACCTCAAAGAGATTATGGAGGACTGCCTGTCCGAAAGCACTATCCCTGCGGGACTCCCTCTCTAGGCAGTAATGGGCCGCAAAAGTCTGGCTTGAAGACCAAGTAGCGGCCCGGCAGATGTCTGCCAACGGAACAGAGCGGAGATGAGCCACTGACGCAGCCTTCGCCCTAACATGATGAGCCGTGACTAGACCCTCCAACGAGAGGCCGGCTGCCCCATAAGCCCAGGCGATACAGTCAGCTACCCAAATGGACAAGGTACGCTTGGAGACAGGTAGCCCCAAGTTATTGGGGTCAAAAGAAACGAAGAGCTGAACAGCCCTCCTATGCTCCCGCGTACGGTCAAGGTAGAAGGACAAGGCCCTCCTACAGTCCAGGGTATGCAGGACCATTTCAGCCCGGCTGGAGTGCGGCCTGGGAAAGAAGGTCGGAAGAACCACCTCCTGGTTGAGATGAAAAGGAGAAACCACTTTTGGAAGAAACTTAGGGTGAGTCCGTAAGACCACCCTATTCCTGTAAAACCTAGTGTAAGGAGGATCAGACACTAGGGCCTGCAGTTCACTAACACGCCTAGCAGAGGTAAGGGCTACCAAGAACAAGGTTTTCCAAGAAAGAAAACGAAGAGGGCAGGTAGCCAAAGGTTCAAAGGGCGGACAGGTAATCCGCTGCAAGACCACATTCAGATCCCATTCAGGGGCTGGTGGACGCAAAGGAGGCTTAAGCAGAAGGAGGCCTCGGAGAAAACGAGCCACCAAAGGGTGGTTGGAAAGAGGCCTGCCATCCACCGGTGCGTGATGTGCAGAGAGAGCACTGAGGTGGACTCTGACAGAGTTGGACTTAAGGCCCAGATTGGAGAGGTAAAGCAAATATTGCAAGACCACTGCCACCAAGCAGGAGAAGGGATTCTCAGACTGCTGAGCACACCACACGGAGAAGCAACGCCACTTAAGAGCGTAGGACTTCCGGGTCGAGGGCCGCCTGGAGGCCAAGACGACCTCTTCCACCTCCCGAGGCAGCAGGAGGGGAGCAAGGACTACCCTTTCAGCAGCCAGGCCATCAGATGAAGGGACCGGAGGTTGGGGTGTAGAAGAGACCCGTGGTCCTGTGTCAGGAGATCGGGTTGAAACCCCAGAGGAAGAGGAGTGTCCACCGCCAGCTGCATTAGAAGCGGGAACCAAGGTTGCCTCGGCCACCGGGGAGCCACTAGGATCAGCGAGGCTTTGTCTCGGAGAACTTTGAAGAGTGTTCGAGACACCAGCGGCATGGGAGGAAAGGCATACAAGAGGCCTGTGGACCATGGAATCAGAAAAGCATCCGGCGCTACTCTGAGAGGATGCGGTTGTCGAGAGCAGAATCTGGGTAGTTGCCAGTTCAGAGGACTGGCAAACAGATCCATGGTGGGGAGTCCCCACTTGAGAAAGATCTGCTGAACCACCAATGGATCCAATCTCCACTCGTGTGGTTGGAGGATCCTGCTTAGTTTGTCTGCCAGGTAATTTTCCTGACCTGGGAGATAGACTGCTTTGAGGAGTATGCCGTGGCCGACTGCCCAAGAGCACAGCCGTCGTGCCTCCTGACAGAGAAGGAAGGAGCCTGTGCCTCCTTGTTTGTTCACGTAGAACATTGCTACTTGATTGTCCGTCTGGACCAGTACAGACTGGTGAGAAGTGAGGTGGGAGAAGGCTCTCAGAGCTAGGCGGATGGCTCTGAGCTCCAGGAAGTTTATCTGCTGCGCAGACTCCCAAGGAGTCCAGAGGCCTTGAGTACATGTCCCTTGGCAATGTGCTCCCCATCCCAGGAGAGAAGCATCGGTTGTTAGTACCTGAGAAGGAGGAGGAGATTGAAAATCCACTCCCAGTACTAGGTTTGGCAGATGAAGCCACCACCGCAGAGAAGTGACCAGCAGGTCTGAGACTTGTACTGAGTCCGTCAGGCTCCCCGTGGCCTGATGCCATTGCGTGCGAAGGCACCACTGGGCAGGTCGCATGTTCAGGCGGGCATTGGGGGTCACATGGACCGTGGAAGCCATATGGCCGAGCAGTCTCAGAAATTGCCTGGCAGAGACCCGGGAATTGCTGCGAAAGTGGCTGGCGAGATCCATGAGCCTGTGGGCCCTATCCCGAGGCAGGAAGGCCCGCGCCTGAAGTGTGCTTAACCTTGCGCCGATGAATTCGAGATCTTGAGAGGGGAGCAAAGTGGACTTTGCGAAGTTTATGACAAAGCCCAAGTGCTGGAGCAGAGACACAGTGTGATGAGTGGCTTGAGTGGCCTCTTGGGAAGACTGGGCCCGGATGAGCCAGTCCAGGTATGGAAACACAAAAAGGCCTTGAAGTCTGAGATAGGCCGCCACCACTGCCAGGCATTTGGTGAAAACCCTGGGGGCGGAGGATAGGCCAAAGGGCAGGACCCTGTACTGGTAATGATTTCCTCCCACAACAAATCTGAGATATTGTCTGTGGTCTGGATGAATAAGGATGTGAGTATAGGCATCCTTTAGATCTAAGGAGCATAGCCAGTCTCCCTGCTGGAGGTAGGGCAGCAGGATTCCAAGGGTAAGCATCTTGAACTTTTCCCTTGCCAGGAACTTGTTGAGGTTTCGCAAGTCCAGGATGGGTCTGAGGCCTCCTGTTCTTTTTGGTATCAGAAAGTACCTGGAATAAAAGCCGTGACCTCTCAGGTGGTGGGGCACCGGTTCCACAGCCTGTTCCTGAAGAAGACTTGCCAACTCCTGAAGGAGTAAGTCCCTGTGCAGAGGGAGTCTTGGAGGCTCCCCTGGAAAGTAGGAGGGAGGTACCTGGTGAAAGTGTAGAAGATAGCCTTTCTGAACTATATGAAGTACCCAGGTATCTGATGTGATGGCTGACCACCTGTGGGCAAAGTGGACCAGCCGGCCTCCTGTGCTGAGAGAAACCAGCTGAGGGGAAGAGGCTATGCTGATGGAGACAAAAACCCTCACCCTGCTGAGCAGGAGCCGGCCAGTCGGACTCCTCGGAGGAGGATTCGAGTGGCTCCGGTCGGGCGGGCACCGATGCCCTCCGCCCCGACGCCGAAGGTGTCGGCGTTGACGACGACCTTGGTCCCGAACGGGAGGCCGAGGGAGACCGCGACCAAGGATCGACTTGAGCTCGGATGGACTCGAGGATCGGCTCGGTCTCCGGGGTCGACTTGGACGTCAACGTCCCCGTGGCCGGGGCAGAAGCATTGGCAAGGCCAGTGATCAATGCCCGCTGCTGGTCCATGAAGGCAGCCAAACTGCTCTCCAAGGTCGTCAACCTGAGTCCAAGCTCAGGAGACCCAGCAGCCCCTGACTCGGGCCCCGACGGCGTCGGGCCCGACGTCAGCTCCTTCGGAGGCGAGTCCACGAGGACCACAGTACTCACGTGTCCAGGCGACTCCATTTCGAGACGAGGATGTTTCGAAGGCCTCTCCGACTCCGAGGACCCGGGACGGCTATCGGGGCTATGCGACCTGGCCCTCGAGGAACCAGGAGCGTCCACCGACGCCGCCCTCGCGGGTTTTTTCTTCCAATGATGTTCCCGGGTAGGAGACCCCCGCTAAGAGGAACTCCGACGATGCTCAGGACCGGAGTCCCGGGACGTCGAAGCCTCTGACGAGGTCCGGGCTCGGCTGGACGCGGAGTCAGAGAAGATTCGTTCTCGTTGATGCTGCCGACTCCTCAACGCTTTTGAGGACATCTTGCCACACGGACCACAGATCATCGGGTCATGATCGGGTCCGAGGCAGCGGAGGCAGCAGTCGTGTGTGTCGGTAAGAGACATGAGTTTCTTATAGCGATCACACTTCTTAAACCCGCTGGCAGCCATCGAGGGAAAAAGGGCCCCTGCGAGGTCAAAAGACAGGGCTGCCAGTGAAAAGGAAAAAATGGCGCGAACGCTTGTCACGAAGGACAAAAAATACGAAAAATAAAGAAACGGACCCGATACCGGCGTAGCGGGTCCGGGCGGGAAAAAGGATCCGGCGTCGAACCGAAAAAGAATAAAAAATAAGAGAGAAAATCAACTTTTTCAGCGGTGATCACAAACAGCGTCTGTAGGGCTCCGCGGAAAAAAGAAGACTGAGCAAGATGGCACCCTTGGGCGGGAAGGGGACCGCGCATGCGCGCTGCAATTCCCAAAGGCTTTCTTTGAAAGCTGGGGAAATTGCTCCGCGAGGGCTCCGTCGGCGCCAACGTCACCCATATGTGAGGACTGACTTCCTGCTTGGTCCTGGAGAAGGCATGCTTCCTGCCAAATCCATAAGTTATTCACAAAGAAGGCAAGTCTAGGCATCCTATTTTGCTCATAAGTTATAGATTTCTTTGCAGTTATTCATTTCTTCACCAGCAATCAAAATCATCTAAGTGGTTTACAGCACAAGCTGGGCAGTCGGCATTCAGTCACCCCCTCCAACAGTACACAGGCAAAGCCACATATGAGATAAAAACAGGTACTGACACAGGCCAGTGGAATCAAAAGAAGTGGTTTATTTTGACCACAGCATAAACAGATCATTGAAACAATATACAGTACACCAAACTTAAAATAATTAGTTAACAGTTTTCAACCTTAGCTTATTGCAATTAGTTCTCCTGGGAGAACGACTACTAGCCGTGACACACAGCATATACACTTTGCATATTCTGCAGCACTGCCTGTTTAAGAAAAAGAAAAATCACCCTCTGCCCTACTTATAAACTCTGAAGGAGTTGCCATGAAAGCACCACTCCCCTCATTTTTAAACTTCATGTGAACATCAATGAATGCCTTGCCATGAACATTATAACTGAGTGAATTTTGGGGATATGCATTATAGTGAGCAACCCGCCCATGTCGCATCGTCCCTATACTGAAAAGGCTGCTATGTGCCCCAGCATGGCCAACCCAGTCACTGACCACGGTAGAAAAACCTCACTTGCCACAGGCTCTCCCCTACCTATCAGCTGTAGCCATCACTTAGCAACAGGGTCTCAATAAAATCTAGTATTGAGCTGTAAAATTTGTCAAGCACTACCTCAGATAAATGTACTCCATCAGGGTGATACAACTAGGGAATAACTTGACCAATAAAGTGTGTGTTACAGAAAAAATCCTTAATAGAATCCATAAACTTCCTCATCCATTTATTAACTTTTCTCCTTGTTCTTTTGATGGCACAATGTGATCTTTCACACCTCTCTAGCTCTCTTGGAATGATATAGAATCGGTCTAAGAAGATCACGTGAAATAGCCCCACCAATTCTATGAAATATTTTTTGGCTTTTTGAACCAACTTCATGTATGAGTGGTTGTCAAGTCATTGTTCCCCAGGTGTATTAGAGCCTAGGGGGCAGGTACAATTTTTTCTTCAATAAGTGTTGGCATTAGTTCGCCCCACTCATTCCTTGATGGCCTATCCATGCTATCATAATTTCTATTCTGGACAGATCCAGGTTCTGACCATGAGGTTGGTCCTAGACCTTCCTTTCAGCCCATTGCACAAAAGAATGGCCATACTTCCATACTTTCCATGAACTTCCTGAGAAAGCTTAAACAAACAAGTGGTGGGGGGGGGGGGTTTGGGGGGGGGGGGTTGTGTGCCTTTGAGTCAGTGCTGACTCTGGGCAACCCAGCAGCTCCTGTGTTTTCTTGGCAGTGTGACCGGAAGTAGATTGCCAGGCCTTTCTTCCAAGGCAATGGAGGGTTAAGTAACTTGCCCAAGGCCACAAGGAGTGCTAGTGGGAATCAAACCCTGGTCTCTTGGTTACCAAGCCAGTGCACTAGGCTGCTACTCCACTCCACAAGTGTTTAGGTAATTAATATCCCTGTCTAGTGTAAGATTCTAGCAACACTTCATGGTTTGGACTCTGGCCTAACATATAACCTATATTGGTTGGACTGCCATCTGCCAGTTGCCATGATTTGCTCTGCTGACATGCTTGTTGCCATGGCTGTGTTCGTCACACTAATTCTAAAAGAATGTATACCATACAAATTTTCACTGAAACTCAGTTCGGTGAAGTGTAACTTCATTACCCTGGAAAACTGAAAACATGATAAAGGGATTTTCTCTTGGTGTACCAAAAGCAGAGGAGGTCTTGAAGGTCTGTGTGCTACATAGTTGAGGAAATTTGTGAATGGACAAGAAGAATTCCCTTCTAGTTTTGAGTAAGGTTATTTTTGCTCCTTTCTCTGCTAGGTCTGTCTTAGATATGCATATGAGCATTATGAACTGTAATTGTAGCCCAGAGGGGGGAGTTATTGGTGTGTTTTGAATTGAAAATCATTTCACTGAACCACAAAGTCCCAAAAAATGTTAGTGAAAATGCATACCTTAATAAGCAAACTTCATATAGTCTGAAACCTTTTCCAGTGTTCACATTAATCATGGCAGGCATTCATGCATCATGAAGCATCTCCTATTATGCATCTTTAGCCCATCGCAAACCTATCCCTCCATTATTCTACTAACAACAAATCTGTTGATGGGATTGACCAAGCCCAATGCCTTAGCAAAAAAGGCAGTGCCTGATAACTGACCTAATACTGATGATCTTGATATTCTTCATCCTTTATATTTCATTATGACATGAACAATGTTCTCTGTTGCAAAAATGGATCCATACCTAATATTCTTCATACTTACAGAACTCCATAAAAGCTCTCAGAACACAGAATATTTGTTTCTGGTATTCTCAATGATCAACTCACAAACTTGAGGGCCAAAGTTCTGTACTTCAGGAGGGATGGGGATGGTACTGCTTTTGGACCAGGGAGTGAAAGATCTGATGGCAGACATCTTAAAACCAAAGAAAACATCAGCTATGTTTGATTGCTCCCAGAACTTGGGCTACTCTAAAAGTAAAGTTTAACATTGTAAAACAATTTCCATCAGCAAAGCGATGATCCCTTGTGTTTTGGCTGACATTCTATTAATGGCTTCCTCCACAGCCATTTTATCCAACCTGAATACAAGGTGTCTATTGGCGAGGCGTATGCCCGATATGACAGCATAGCACATAATTGGGAATAGTTCCAGAAATATAATATCTTCTGTTATTCCTTCTTTCTGCCAACTTGTTGATCATGGCTCAGAGCACCCAGGACTCTTTGAAGTATATGCCAACAGCTTTCCCACCCAATGCATCATTGTAAAGCTTGATTTACTCACAATATGCTGGTGTGTCCTGCCAAAAGCAAGCCCATTGAAAGATTATAAAAATTGATCCCACACTTTTAAGTCTTCCTTTATGACTTTTGTTCCTTGAATGTGGTAATGGTGTTTTCTGATTCTTGCTGTGGCTAAGGTCAAATGGCTGAATAATCTAGCCCAGAGGTATAACCCTAGAGGTAAAACAGAACAGACCTATCATTGATTGGAACTGAAAGGCTGCCTTCCTGGCTTGCCTCATGGCACCAACAGTGTCCTTTATCTTGGTCAGCTTCTCTTGGGGCAATTTAGATAGCTTTGCCTTAACATCCAATTCAATGCATACAAAAACAAGGGAGGTAGAAGGACCCACAGTTTTGTCTTTTGCGAATGAGATTCCAGAACTTTGGGTCACCCTTATAAACACATCCAGGTCCGCCTGACAATTATCCAGAGTCTTACTATGAGAAAGATATCATCCAGGTCATGAATGGCCGTACCTGTCCCAGCAGCTCGATTACCCAATACCCAAATTAACTAAATTGTTCAAAATATGCATAAGAAATAGAGCACCCCATCAGCTGCATTTATCAAAGTAGGAGGCGCACCCTCAAAGGAGAAACCTAATGGGTGGAATAATTCTGGATGTACTGGCAATAGGAAAGCTATTTCTATGTCTGCTTTTGCCAGGGGTACATTAAATTTCTTGTTGTACCTTTGCTTTCCTGACTACTTTGCTAGCTTTTCTAAGTTTTTCCAAATATAAATGCCTATCTTTCTCTCTCTGTGATCTCTTGTATTTCTTGAAGGCCTCCCTCTTTTTCTTCACCTTCTCACTACTTCTTTTGAGAACCAAAAATGTTTCTTGCCCTTAAAGTATTCTCTTTCAGATTTGCCCACTGTTTTTTCTACATCCCCCAGCTCTTTCCATCCTACTAACGACTCTCTGAGGTATTGTCCCATCTTTGCAAAGTTAGTCTTTCTAAAGTCTAAGACCCTCGCTCTTAAATGGACTTTATCAGCCTTAGTTCTAATACTGAACCATATCATCTGGTGATCACTGGATGTGAGATGATCTCCCACTGTAACATCAGAAAGACTTTCCCCATTGGTAAGCACTAAGTCCTGTATGGCCTCATCATGTGTTGGTTCTGTTACCAATTGCCTGAATAGTTCTCCCTGTAGAGAATCCAGGTTCTCCTTATTTCTAGTTGACACCACAGCAGGGATGTGCCAATCCACATCGAGCATATTGAAATCACCAGCAGTAGCACTTCTCCTAGGCTGTCCCGGAAGAATGCTGACCCTTCCCGCCAGAAGCTTCAGGGGAAAAAGCCCTTCCACCAGAAGGCAAAGAAGGCTTATGGAAAATTCCCCCAATTTCCGGTCTATCAGGCTCCCTAACAGGATTAGCAGGCCATGAGCCTTCCCTCCGACCCTTTGTGTCCAGGCTACCGAAGAGGTGTTTCCAGCATCGGTGTTGGGGCTGCATCACTGGACTTCAAGCCATTCAGCACTCCTTGCTGCCCTTCATGGTTCGCCTTTTGGGTCGCCCGCAGCTCCTACAGATTTTTTCAGTAGCCTGTAGCTTGGGAGTCGCATATGTGAGGACTGACTTCCTGCTTGTTTCTGGAGAAAGTGTAGTTAGTCACCTGCAACAGGTGTTCTCTGGGGACAGCGGGAATCGATCCTCACGACCCTCCCTCCTCTCCTTGGAGTTTTCTTTTTTTTATGCTTGATTGAGCTATGTCATCATACTGAGGTAAGATGGCACCCTTGAGCGGAAAGGTGACCGCACATGCACGGTCTAACTCCCAAAGGCTTTGTTAGAAAGCTTGGGAGTGAATCCATGTGGGCTCTGTCGATACAGATGTCACGCATATGTGAGGACTGATATCCTGCTGTCACCGGAGAACACCTGTTACAGGTGAATAATTGCGCTATCCTGTTTGTGTCATCTTTATCAAAATTCTTGCCACAGTCAATGTTACCACTTCTCTCGACCCATTGCCATCCTGTCTGGTCCACAATCCTCTTCTTGGTCTTCTGCCATTTATGACCAGCCTGATTACTAACAGCTTGTGTTCAGATACCTTTCCGATTTCCTGGAAACACACCATTCATCCCATTCTTAAGAAACTACAGACTGACCAGACAGATCTATCTAATTTTTATCCTGTTTCTAATTTATCATTTCTTTCCAAAGTTACAAAGAAAGTGTAGTACAAGAACAAGTCTGTAGGATCGTGGATGATTCTAATATACTCCTTCCTAGATAAGTGAGCTTTCATTCAGGACACAGTATGGAATCACTGTTCTGCTTAACTAATAAGATTAGATGTGCCTTCAGTGCAGGCAAAAATGCCTTATTGGTATCTCTTGATATAAGCGCTGCATTTGATTGCTCAACTGTCTAATAGTGGGATAATTGGTCTGGTTTTGAACTGGTTTACCACCTACCTTCAACATACTTTCACAGTTTATTGTGGTTCGTCTTGCTACTAATCTTTTTCTCTTTCATAAGATGTACCCCAAGGTTCAGTCCTTGCTTCTGTTTCGTTTCATATATTTTTGGCAGCTTTTAGCTATACTGATGCAAGATTTTGGCATGAGTGGATTCTCTTTTGCTGCTGATCTGCAGATCGTGGCATATACAGATCCTCGAAACCCTGACCCCTACTGCTGTTGCTACGTGCCTTTCCGATAATAAATTTAAACTGAATCCTACTATATGTGTTGCTATCTAGATTCCTACCATTTCTACACTGCCTCATCTGAGCCCTGTAATTAATGGTTATTTACCTCAGTAAGGTGGTGAGGATTTTAGGTGTTTAGTTTGATTCATTTTTAATGTTTAATTATTCTATTTCTGTGTTGATATGGGCATGTTTTATCTCCTTGAGAAAAATCAGTTCCTTGAGAAGCATACTAGAACAGAAAGGTATACATATGTTACATATGTTTATCTTGGTAGCCCAGGCCACATGTATTCCATGCTTTAAGAAAGGTGAAAGGAAGGCCAAAAAAATTGCCAGCATGGTTTAAAGGTGAGGTCAAAGAGGCTGTTGTAGCCATAAAAGCATCTTTCAGGAAATGGAAAAAGGAGCCAAATGATGAAAACGGGAAATAACACATAAGCACTGACAAATTGAATGCAAGGCACTAATAAGGCAGGCAAAGGGAGAATTTGAAAAAAAAAAACATGCCGTGGAAGCAAAAATGCACAACAAAAACTTTCAAGTACATTCTTAGCAAAAAACCTGTGAGAGAATCAGTTGGACCATTAGATGATAGAGGGGTAAAAGGGGCGCTAAGGGAGGACAAGGCCATAACAGAGACTATTGTACTGAGCATTTTTGTTCCATGTAAACCGCGCTGATGCTGAATAGTGCGGTATAGAAGAGACTTTAAATAAATAAATAAATAAATAGATGAATGCTTTGCTTTTGTCTTTACTGAATAAGATGTAGAGAAATTACCCATACCTGAAATGGTATTTAAAGGTGATATATCAGAAGAATTGAAATAAATATTGATAAACCGGGAAGGTTTTATAACTATTTGATAAACTAAAGAATAGCAAATCGCCTGGACCAGATGGTATACATCCAAGTGTGCTGAAAGAACTGAAATATGACATTTCAGACCCTACTATTAGTAATCTGTGAAGTATCCTTAAAATCATCTGTAGGATCTGGAAGCAGTCAACTGATACAGCCTAAAAACTTGCATTCCTTTCCTGCTGGTCTGCATCTCCAGACTTTACAGGAAGGACAGGCTAATATGCTTAGAAATCCTTTTTCCCTGTTAGAAATGCAGGTAGTAAATAAAGGCTCGCTTGGCAAATGCTCTGGTCGAGCTAGCCTATCATGTTGAATGCTGGCCCTCTACATCTGCTTCTCCAAGGTGAGGCTTTTTACTGCTGGTTTTGTGGCACTTGTTAGGTGACAGGCTGGCTTATTGGGTGCTTGAGATCAGGACCGTACCTAGCCCTGTGCAAGTGGTGCAGCCGCACAGGGCGCAACAGCTTAAGGGGCACATTTAAGCCATTTGCCATTGCCTGCCGCCACCACCTTTTCGTCTCTCAGCGGCGGCAGGCAACGGCAGACAGCTGAAATGCACCTCTTAAGCCTTCTCGTGGCACTCTAAGCAGGTCTGGTATCTCCCTCCACAATGTCAGAGCAGGGATGGTCAGATCTGTTTAGAGTGCCGGCGACTGCACATCGGGCGCGCCTCTTCTCTCCTGCCACCATCTAGAAAGTGGCTGGTTGGAGGTGAGGGGGAGAGTGCGTCCGATGTGCAAGTCGCACAGGGCGCGATTCATGCTCGGTATGGCCTTGCTTGAGAACGCTCCTCTCTCTTCCAGCTGCTCGTAAAATATTTATCACTTCTTTGGAAGCGTGCCCGCTTGAATTGCACACTGGCAGTACCAGTCCCTTAGAATACTACTTGCTAAGAGAATGTCTTTTTTTCCTAAAGGAGGCCAAGATTAAAATTTGAGTCCCTAGCATACTTTGTAGAATGTATGAAAGTATGCCCAAGTGTTCTTTTTCTGCTTCTGGTGTTATCGATAAAGCTGTGGATATACTTTTTAAAAATTCTGTTCTACTACCCATTTTGCTATGTGCTGTGTCTGCTGATTTAAATCCTGGCAGATATATATGCTTATTTTCTCTTACATCATTTAAACTGTGTTGTACAGTAATTTCAGTATCTATACCTGCAATATAAAATAAATTCCTAGCAAATCCCTTTTATCAAACCTTCTCAGAAGTTATTATCTCTGTTCTATTTTGCAGTATAGCATATCCTAAATAAAGCTGCATATTGGCAGTTTTAATTTTGTTGAATAATATTTGAAGAAAAAAAGTATTTAAAAAAAAAACTAAATATGTTTGGGTTTTTTTTTGTTTTTTTTGTTTTTTTTAAAGACTGAGGCATGGGATGTAATCATGGATTTTTATCCACTTTGCGTGACTGCAGATTTTTTTTCTCTCTTACAGGAATCCAGTAGTGTGCTGGCCGCTGGATCATCTGTCTTTGGCCTTACAAAGCCTTTGGTCCGTCCACGATTAACACGAGTGTGTCTCAGGGATCTGATATTCTGCATGGAACAAGAAAAGCAGACAAAACATTCACTAACTTTATACAGCGCTCTTCTTAAATGAAATGTCATTGGAAAGTCTTGCATACTACTGCCAAAGAAAGTTACTGAATGCGTTGTTGCACTACCTGAAATTTCCATTTCAGGAAACAGATTTATCAAAGGATAGCTTTGTTTACAGATTTGAATTTTTTTATTGAATGCATAATGTAGCAGTTGGTACATTTTTTTTTAAACTGAGTTAAAGCTTTATGCTACAGCGCAAAAACCATTGGATGCAGAAGCGCTACCTACTTGTGTTTAACTGTTACTTTGAAACAGGTACAGTAAATCATGAATGTCATCCTCTTCAAAGGCCCAAGAAGCTATTCCATGGTGTCTTTAACTTGATTACAGGACCCTCCCTTCAGAGTGAAAGTCTCTGTAAAAATCTGAAAATCTGAGCAGCACATGAAATCTTTAATTATGAACTGTCACTTAAGTACAGTAAGCATGCAATATAGAGCCTGCCTTACTGAAGGCTATGGGGTTTTGTTTTGTTTTTTAAATTTATTGGGAACAATGGCTACTACTGCAGGGTATCTCTTAGCAAGCAGAAGTACTGAGGGGAGGAGAGATGGCAAGGCCCTATATATCAGGCCCACTAGTCTTATAGGGCCTGATATATAGGGCCTAGCCACAGGTGCTGAGCACTAAACCCAGATATTCAACATCAGGGTCATAACCAGCCCTGACATTAAGTATCTGGGGTTGCCGCAGAGGTTAACCAGACAGTGGCGATATTGAGCCACTGCCCGGCTATCTCCTATGGGTAAAGAGAGGCCAGCTTTTGCTTTACCCACGGGTCACTAACCAGGCAGCGATGCAATATCACTGCTGCCCAGTTAGCTTCTGTGGCGGCAACCCCGGATATTCAATACCAGGGCTGTGTTAGTGCCACTGAATATCCCACTCAGCAGCATTTTCATGCTTTACAGGTCTGCAAACCATGTAAATGCGTTTGAATATCAGGCCCATAGTTATTAAGGTAAATACATCATAGCACAGAACAGAATGGTTGGTCTCTGTTGGAAAAGCACATAGTTTGAGGCTTTTCCCCTAAAATACTTCTATTTATGTTGATTACTAATACAAAATAACCTAACTGAAAAACATTTCTCATCCAGAAAAGTCCGTTCGAACAGCATGGTCTAGTGATAATGTGTAAAATCCCTCTGTGATGCTAATGTGTGTGCAAATGAAAAGTGGGACTCTGCCCTCTATGTACCTGGTGGATAGTACTATGAAAAATTAAAAATGAAAGTTACTATTAGGTACTTGAAAGGATAAGAAAAGAAATGAAAGGTTTGGGAAAAGACATTTGAAAATGTGAAATTACTAAACATAAGCTATATATAGGTGACATCTATGCAGTTTTATTTGTTCAGCTGATCACCATGAAAGTTAGAAAATAAGATAATAGTATTAGCCAAAACATGAGCATGTTGTGTGCTGTAGAATATATAGATTTGTGCTTAACCAGAAGAGGAGAGAGGATTTCGATCCCATATGGTTTAGGTAAAGTAATTTAGCCATGGCCCCCAATGTCAGTAGCAATTAGATGGTTGGATCCCTTTATCTGGGAGCATTGCCATAGGTACCATGAACGCTAACAAGTGCAATAACGGATACAGCTGTGCAGACCAGGCCAATCCTTTTATGGCCTCATTTAATAGATGAAATTAGTTTTAAGGCTGTTTTCCTTCAGAGTTCAAGATGCCCACTAAGCCTCGCTGCAGATGGAGTGCACGTCATAAATTTTGCTTTGGGTTAGTTGGTGTCTGGGTAGCACTTCCTTGCATCATTATAGGAAAAACCCGGAAGCAGCTCCAGTAATCCCTGTGCCACTTGGCGCTTACCTTTTTTGCATTCTAAGCATTTCACTGTGGACCTCAGATGGCTTAGCTGCTGCCTTCACAAGGCTCACTTCCTGAACAGAAATGCCCAAAAAATCATTTGGCATGCTTTTTGAGAGAGCTGTCCCAAACCAGACTATAATTCCGTGATGTGGAAGGCACTAGCAACATAACTATGCATTTAAAGTAAAAATAATTTCAGTTTTGAAGATTTTATGCAGCACTTAACTCTATAGTCCAGCTTATCTGGAGAGGGCTGTGTCATGCTCTAGTACATTATGAGCCCTCTGCAAAAGCCAGTTTTCTCTTCCACTTTTTATTCTTGCTTCATTTGAACTGCAACATATATCAGGCACACAGTAGCTTAAAGATAAAAAGGAAAATTATGCTCTTTCAGTGAGTTTATAGGATGGAAACAAACAAGTCTTCAGTGATCACATTCATATATACAATGGCTGTCTATTTGGGTACATTTTATTTAGGTTTTGAATAAAATCTTGCTTATTGGAAAATAATGCTCTTGAATACATTATGAATTGATAGCAGTTTTCCTATAATGATAAAAAAAAATCAAGCATTTTATTTGCTGTTTAACTGTGTCATTCATGATCATGTTGCCATGTACTGTATTTATCATAAGTTGAAAATATATCACTGAATTTTGTTAAGTTAAAACATTCCTCTACAGAATTATTTTCTAAAGCGCAGTACTTTGATTTAAACAAAAAATCCTGTAGTTCACAAAGCATTCACAAATTTCAAGCAAATTATTTTGTATAATTGTCGACTTTACTTTTTATGTAAATTGCTATATTTCCCATATTTGTATACTGTATCTTCACCAGATATTTGAAATTATTTTAAATACTTCATTAAATCCATTATTTTATTAAAAACAAATGCCAAATGGGTAACCTTTGCACATTTCCTAAATGCCTAATTAATCACCTGTTAAACCTTAAAAGCCTGCATCTTAAAGCCTAATCTCCAGGAACAAGCAGGAATGAGTCTTCACATATGGGTACGTCGGTACCGACGGAGTCTGCGCGGGAACGCTCCCCAGCGTCCAATCAGAAAGCCTTTGGGAGCATCCCACAGCGCCTGCGTGCTGCCTTCCCGCCTTTCCAACTGTCTCTCCTCAGTTTTCGTTTTTCCGCAGAGCCAGCAGGACGTCCTCCTGTCACCGCAGAAACTTTTTTCTTTAATTTTTTGATTCTTGTTTTCTTGTGGTCGCGGCTGTTTTCCCGCCGCCACCGGTACCGCCGGTGGGGTTTTTTCTTTTCTTTTTCTCAAACTGAGGGAAAGTTTTCCCTCAGTTTCTGTCTACAATTTTTTGGGCCTAGAAGGCCTCTCCATCATGGAGCCGCCTTCTCCTAAGAAGTGCCTTCACTGTGGAAATACAGTTTTCTTTTTAGACTCCAATGACTGGTGTCTAACCTGTTTGGGTCCTGACCCTTTTTCCCCCTGAACCATCAGGCTACAATACTGTGAGAAGAGATTCTCTCTTTCGAGTTTCCCTCGATACCGTTTTCCCTCCCTATGGCAGGGCACCGGCCATTTCTTCTCTACAGGATCAGGTAACCCACAAACAGTCTGTTAAGACTAGCCAATCCTTGAGTGGTAAGTCTCATGCTAAGCATGCTGACGGCCCCAGCCTTGCCCTCAAGACCCCATTGGCATTAAAACCCCGGCGGGAGTCTTCGGGCTCCAAAGCATTTCAGGGGTTTCAGGTTGTTCCTGGGGCTCACCCCTCACAGAACATACCTGAGCCATGCTTGGTGGTGGCATCCGCTTCGAGCGGTACCGATACCCCGGCATTGGCACTGGTGTTGAGTAATCCGCTCTTCACCAGGGATCGTCATCTGGCGTTCTCGGTACCTTCGGGACCGTCTAAAACATTCCAGATTGACTTTCCAGTATCGGCAGTACCGTCGATACCACCACCGACGTCGGTACCCTCTAGGCATGCATCGATAGACTCGCTTCCTTCGATACCGAGTCTCGAATCGATTTCTAGTCTAGAGGACTGGGTACCGACGCATCTCGGAACCGATGTTTACCGATTCCGCATGCACGGTACCGAGGATCATCACCAAGGGTTTTTAGTTACCTCAGTACCGCTTGAGCAGCCTCCGATGACTGCTTCGGTGTCAGTTTCGCTTCCGATTCCGACACGACTACCGGTATCGGTATCGATGCCGGTACCTGCAGTATCATCGGAACCAGCTCCTTCCATGCTTTTTTCACCTGGATCGCTCCCCTCTATACCTAGTTTGGAGTCGATACCTGGCATGGATGATGCACTACTGACTGTCTCAACTCATAACTGCCAGTTCCAGTGTCCATCCATTACAAATCCTGTTCTGCACCGGACAGGTACATCCTCCGGTGCCCAGGCTACCTTTTCAAATTTAGCCTGTCCAGGGATGGTTCCCATCGGAGATCCTTCTTTTCAGAAATTTCTCCTTAACATGGCAACCTTCCTTAATATTCCTATCCCTGGCTATGAGTCTTCTCAGGGGTTTTCTGCAGGAAAGACAAATATAATGCTTCCTTTACATCACTCTTTGCAGAATATTCTTCTGAGGATATGGGAAAAACCTTTAAGGGTTTCTTCACCTCCTACAGCAACTGATCTTCTATATCAGGTGCCCCCCCCCCCCTCTCCAGGGTTTCAAAAGCCTCAACTTCCCCATCATTCCATTGTAGTGGAATCAGCAATGAGGAAGGTAAAAAACAAGAAAAAACATTCTTCTTTCCCGCCAGGGCGTGCATCTAGAACACTGGATGCTTTTGGACGTCAAACCTTCCAAACATCTATGCTGGCAACAAGGATTCTCCAGGACCAAGCAGGAAGTCAGTCCTCACATATGGTGACGTCGGCGCCGACGGAACCCTCGCGGAGCAATTTTCCCCAGCTTTCAAAGAAAGCCTTTGGGAATTGCAGCGCGCATGCGCGGTCCCCTTCCCGCCCAAAGGTGCCATCTTGGCCAGTCTTCTTTTTTCCGCGGAGCCCTACAGACGCTGTCTACAAGTCACCGCTGGAAAGTTGACTTTCTTTCTTTATTTTAGTATTTTCTTCGGTTCGACGCCGGTCCTTTTTCCGTCCGGCCTCGCGACACCGGTTGCGAGGCCTCCCCTTCTTTTCGGTTTTTCTGTCCTTCGTGACAAATTTGCGCTTTTTTCACTTTTCCCTGGCGGCACGAACGTTTGACCTCGCAAGGGCCCTTTTTCCCCCGATGGCCGCCAGTGGTTTTAAAAAGTGTGTTCAGTGTAAGAAACTTATGTCTCTTACTGACACACATGATTGCTGCCTCCGTTGCCTGGGCCCAGATCATGAAGAAATGATCTGTGGAGCCTGTAGCAAGATGTCCGCGAAATCTTTGCGGAGTCGGCAGCATCAGCGGGAGAGAATCTTCTCTGACCCCAGCCGTACCCGGACCTTGTCAGAAGCTTCGGTGTCCAGGGAATCTGGCTCTGAACACCGTCGGAGCTCCTCTGAGAGGGGGTCTCCTACCCGGGAACATCATCGGAGGAAGAAACCCGCGAGGACGGCGTCAGTGGACGCTCCTGGCTCCGCGAGGGCCAGGTCGCATAGCCCCGATAGCCGTCCCGGGTCTTTGGAGCTGGAGCGGCCGTCCAAACAGCCTCGTCTAGAGATGGACTCGTCTGCTCACGTAAGTCCTGTTGTCCTCGTGGACTCGCCTCCGAGGGGTCCGACGTCGGGCCCGACACCGTCGGGGCCCGAGTCGGGGGCTGCTGGGTCTCCTGAGTTCGGACTCAGGTTGACGGCCTTGGAGAGCAGCCTGGCTGCCTTCATGGACCAGCAGCGGGCATTGATCGCTGGCCTCGCTGACGCTTCTGCCCTGACCGCCGGGATGTCGACGTCTAAGTCGACCCCGGAGACCGAGCCGATCCTAGAGTCCATGCGGGCTCGAGTCTATCCTCGGTCGAGGTCCCCTTCGGCCTCCCGTTCGGGGCCGAGGTCGTCGACGCCGACTCCCTCGGCGTCGGGGCGGATGGCGTCTGTGCCCGCCCGGCCAGAGCCGCTCGACTCCTCCTCCGAGGAGTCCGCCTGGGAATCCGAGGTGGAAGAGTCACCTGATTCTTTTCGGACTCGGTGTATCCCTTCGGACTCCCCCGAGTCCGAACCTCGGAGGCAGTCCCCTCCGGAGGATGCACGGTTCTCGGACTTCGTGAGGGATATGGTCAAGGCCTTGGCCTTCCCTGCGGATCTCGAGGAGGAGCCTCGAGCCGAAGAGCTCGATGCCCTCCAGTATGACTCTCCTGCAAAGGAGCATTTTACTGTACCGGTTGCTCCGATGCTGGAACGACTTCTCTTCCGCATGTGGGAGAGCCCGGCGTCGTCGCCGGTATTAAGCAAGCGGGTCGATGCCATATATCGAGTCCGCAAGAGCCCTGGCTTCCAAAAAGCACAGCTGCCTCACCATTCCATGGTGGTGGAATCGGCCATGCATAGGCTCAAGAGCCAGAAGATGCACTCCTCGGTGCCTCCCGGCAGGGAAGCCCGCAGCCTGGATGGCATCGGTAAGAAGTGTTTCCAGGGCTCTATGCTTGCTTGTCGGGTCCAGACTTACCAGCTCTACATGGGCATGTATCTCAGGGACCTGGCTAAAGAAATAGCCGGATTCTCTGCTGGTCTCTCCGAGGAACCTTTGCGGAGGTTCCTGGCCTTGTCCACTGGTATTCGAGAGTGCTCAAAGTTTATCTCTCGAGCAGCCTATGATGGCTTTGAGGCATCGGCTCGAGTAGCCGCAGCCGGTATCGGGGCCCGCCGACAGGCTTGGCTTCAGTCATCCGACCTCGAGCCCTGGGTGCAGGACAAGTTGGTCGATGTCCCCTGCAGAGGTGGAAACCTCTTTGGCAAACCTATGGACGAGAAGGCTGCACAACTCGAGACAGAGACTCTCACCAGGACTCGGCTCTCCAGGAAAACCTCTGCCCCTTCCCAGAAGAAGAAGGGCTCGGGGAAAAAGCCCTTTTACCCGAGGAAGGCGGCTGCCTATAAACACTACCCTCATTATCAGGCCTCCGCAGCTCCCCAACAGGGTCAGCAGGCCAAGGGACGGGGTAACGGGTCCCGTAGGCAGCAAGCCCCCAAGCCTGCGCCACCGGCCCCTGCTCCGCAGGGTGGGGGTTTTTGACTCTTTCAGCATAGCCTCTCCCCTTCCGCTGGTTTCTCTCAGCACGGGAGGCCGGCTGGTCCACTTTGCCCACAGGTGGTCCAACATCACGTCAGATACCTGGGTGCTCCACATAGTCCGAGAGGGCTATCTTCTACACTTCCACCAGGTACCTCCCCCCTACTTTCCAGGGGAGCCTCTGCGACCCCCTCTTCACCGGGACTTACTCCTTCAAGAGTTGGCAAGTCTTCTTCAGGAACAGGCGGTGGAACCGGTGCCCCACCACCTGAGAGGTCAAGGCTTTTATTCCAGGTACTTCCTGATACCAAAGCGAACTGGAGGCCTCAGACCCATCCTGGACTTGCGGAACCTCAACAAGTTCCTGGAAAGGGAAAAGTTCAAGATGCTTACCCTTGGAATCCTGCTGCCCTACCTCCGGCAGGGAGATTGGCTATGCTCCTTGGATCTAAAGGATGCCTACACTCACATCCTCATCCACCCAAGCCACCGACAATACCTAAGGTTTGTGGTGGCAGGCAATCATTACCAGTACAGAGTACTGCCCTTTGGCCTATCCTCCGCACCACGAGTCTTCACAAAATGTCTCGCAGTGGTGGCGGCTTATCTCCGGCTTCAAGGCCTCTTTGTCTTCCCTTACCTAGACGACTGGCTCATCAGAGCACCGTCCTCCACGGAGGCAAACTCACGCCACGCAACGTACTGTGACTCTGCTCCAGTACTTGGGCTTTGTCATAAACTTCGAAAAGTCCACTTTGCTCCCCTCTCAGGATCTCGAGTTCATCGGCGCCAGGTTAAACACGCTTCAAGCGCGAGCCTTTCTGCCGCTCGACAGGGCACAACGGCTCATGGCTCTCGCCAGCCACTTTCGCAGCCATTCCCGGGTCTCGGCCAGGCACTTTCTGAGACTGCTCGGCCATATGGCTTCCACGGTCCATGTGACCCCCAATGCCCGCCTGAATATGCGGCCTGCCCAATGGTGCCTTCGCTCACAATGGCGTCAGGTCTCGGGGAGACTAGCGGACTCAGTACGAATCTCCAGCCCGCTGGTCTCTTCTCTACGGTGGTGGCTTCATCTACCCAACCTAGTGCTCGGAATGCCTTTTCAGTCTCCTCCGCCTGTTCAGGTACTGACGACCGATGCTTCTCTCCTGGGTTGGGGAGCACATTGCCAAGGGACATGTACTCAGGGTCTCTGGACCCCGTGGGAATCTGCTCAGCAGATCAACTTCCTGGAGCTCAGGGCGATTGGTAGATATGTATTTCCATCCTTATCTCTTTGACTGTCTATGCCCATAAAGGTTTTTATCTTCCTGTAGGTTTCTGACAGTGGGCTTGCACAGTTTCATACTGTTCCACAGTATGTTTCGGATATTATGCACACAACCACTTCTGTGGTACTGACAGCCCTACCGTATCCTAGATTTACGTATCCCTGAAGCTCCATGCCCCAATGTCTTCCTAGCTCTCACCAGTTAGGAAAGACATGGTGGATCTTCAGTGGATTTCAGATTCAATTCCTCAAACATCTGTCCTTTCTTGGGAGTATGGGGTTCTTCTCATACCCTTTCCTCCCTCAAGGACTAAGTCTGTTTGTCCAGATCGGTCAGTCTTCCTCTTTTGCTCCTCTGAATACTTCTGTAGCCAAAAGAGTTTTCAGCTTTCCATGAAGCTTCCCACTGAAGACCTGCCGTGTTTGTGTTACCCCAATTGAATCCTGGGGTCACCTCTCACTTCCAGATGTTGACCTCCACCTTCACTCCAGTGAGGTCACCTTGAACATTATTCTACTGGATCCCCAGTAGACTCCATCAGCCTCTCTACTTCCTGCAATCCAGTAGGTGAGCGTCATACGGTGATTGTTCATTTCAATGTTATGGTGATTATTCATTTCAATATATCTTTTGATAATGATCATACATACAAGGACTCCTTGTGGGTAGTCCTTCCTTAGGTTAGATGTTTTTTCTGCAGCTCCTCTCTTTTCAACTCCTACCCTCCATCCTCAGGATGCCTGGTCATATGAGGTGTAGCATGTTTCAATCTTCAACATGTTGGGGCTCCAGGCATCTTAGCTTGGGAGTCCCCATATGTGAAGACTCATTCCTGCTTGTTCCTGGAGATAGCACAGTTACTTACCTGTAACAGGTGATCTCTGGGAACAGCAGGAATAAGTCTTCACAACTCACCCACCTCCCCTAGGAGTTGTATATATCTATCTTCCCTTTCCCCTCTCTCTCTCTCTTTGTCTCAGCTATGAAACTCAACTGAGGAGAGACAGTTGGAAAGGCGGGAAGGCAGCACGCAGGCGCTGTGGGATGCTCCTAAAGGCTTTCTGATTGGACGCTGGGGAGCGTTCCCGCACAGACTCCGTCGGTACCGACGTACCCATATGTGAAGACTTATTCCTGCTGTTCCCAGAGATCACCTGTTACAGGTAAGTAACTGTGCTTTCTCTGTATTTAGCCTTTAAATAAATGGGGGCTGATCTATCAAGGGAGTTTTTCAGTATGCAGAGAGTTGGAACGCTAGGAGCCATGTTTACCATGAGACTACTGCTGGCAAACTGGGCAGGAGCAGAGGGGACTGCTTTTGCCCAATTCACTCAGACCACCATGGAGACACCCCCCCGCTGCAGGTAAGTCCCTGGGAGAGGGGATCAGGAGGTGAGAGAGAGTCTGAGTTGGGTCTTTGGAGGGGGCCTTATGTTTTGGGTGGGTAAGTTCTGCAAGGGTTTTATCTTGGAAGAGGGGATTCCTTTTTGAAAAGGGGCTTCTGAGTCTGAGAAGTAGCCTTCAAGGACTATACATAAAGGGGTGGGGGGGAGGTTGGCTTTCCAGAGGGATGCTGAAGGTGGGGGATCAGATCGGAAGAGGAGGGTAAGTTCAAAGGGATCGTATCAGGGGTTATGATGGGGGGGGGTGTTGGAGAAGAGTAACGCAATCTAACTTTCATTCTTTACATTCTACAGAAAACTGCACTTGCCAAAGTCTCCAGTGACTTGTTCCTGGCCAAATCCAAGGGCTTTTACTCGAGCTTCATCCTCCTTGGTGTATCTACTGCTTTTGACACTGTTGATCACCACCTTCTCCTTGATACCCTGTTCTTGCTTGCATTTAGGGGTTCTGTTCTGTCTGGTTTTTCCTCTTCTCTCCCACCGCACCTTTAGTTTGTTCTGGTAGATCTTCCTCTCCTGCTGTCCCACTTTGTCGATGTACCTCAGAGCTCTGTCTTGGGACCTCGTCTTTTCTCTCTCTAATCATTACCTCGGTGCCCTGATTTTATTTATTTATTTATTTATTTATTACAGGCTCTTATATACCGCTCTATTCAGCATCAGCGCGGTTCACAATATAACAACAGACCAGAACAACAAACTGTTTGGTTTTACAGAGAACAATGAGAACTGTTTGGTTTTACAGGACCCCCAGTGTAAATAAGATGTAGATATGTTATACAATGTACATAGTTCCCCCCAGTTACTTCCAAGTTGATCTCCTGTTTATTGTAAATGCAACTCAGGGTTCCTGTGTTGTATGGTTGATGTTGGATGTAAACCGCTCTGATCTAGAATAGAGCGGTATAGAAGAACTGTTAAATAAATAAATAAATAACAAGGTCAGAGAACTTGGATAAAACATGGGACGTCATTACTGCAACTATTTACATGAGTATTTACAAGTATACACAACAGGATTTGTTATTAGTTATAGGGTAAGGATCGAGATTGGTTAGCTGGTCAGGTAATATTGGGGGAAAAGGTGGGATTTGAGAGCCTTTCTAAAAAGGGATAGATCAGTGATAGCACGAATCTCTGGAGGTAGGGCGTTCCAGCACTTAGGGGCATAGAATCTGAAGGCCCTGTTAGATGTCGTTGATAGGCATTTTGTCGCTGCTTTAGGGATAACTAGTGCATTTGTTGATATCGTTCTCCTGGATCTATTGGGTGGAACAGTCTGAACGAGGTCTACTAGAGAGGAAGAGGTGATGATTTTAGTGGCCTTGAAGGTTAGTAGTAATGTTTTGAACAGTATTCTGCCATGTATGGGGAGCCAGTGGAGTTGCTCTAGGATGGGTGTTATATGGTCCCTTCTTGATGCTCCGTAGAGGACTCTAGCAGCGGTATTCATGGCGAGTTGCAATGGGTTTAATGTGGAGTGTGGGAGGCCTTGGAGAATGGCATTAGCATAGTCAAGGTGTGGTAGGGTTAAGGCTTGAAATATCGTCCGGAAGTCATCAGGATCAAGCAGGGGGCGAAGATGGCGGAGTGTCCGGATCTTGAGGTAGATGGCTCTGACTACGTTGGTTATATGTAGTTTCAAAGTGACTCCAAGGTAACGAATGGAAGGTTTGGATTGGAGCTCAGCTTCTTTGACCTTTATATGGGATGGGGGGGTGAAAAGTGGGTCTCTAGTGATGAAAAGAACCTCGGTCTTTTTGTGTTGAATTCGGAGGTTCTGAGATTGAAGCCATTCAGATACTGCATCAAAACATTTGGCTAGCGGGGAAAGGTCCATATGGACTGTGGAGAAAGGCATGTATAGAAGGATGTCGTCAGCGTATATCAAGCATTCAACATTGAAGGACCTAATGATATTGCAAACAGGCTGTATGTATATATTGAAGAAGAGTGAAGATAGGGATGATCCTTGTGGTACGCCTTGTTTTTGGTGGTAAGATGCGGATGTTGCGGTTCCTGAGGTAACGTACTGCCATCTCTGATCAAGGTATGATTTACACCACTCCAGGGCAGTGTTATTGATGCCTTTTTCTTTTAGTCGCCCTATTAAAAGATCATGATGAACAGAGTCAAAAGCCGCGGCAATGTCTAAGAAGATAAGAGCAAAGCCTTGGCGGATGTTATCAATGCCTGTGATGATGTTGTTGCATAGAGTGGTTAGGAGGGTTTCAACACCGTGGAACTCTCTGAAGCCATGTTGGCATTGGTCAAGAGGGGAGGCAGTGTCGATGTGGTCCTGTATTTGTCTTTGAGCTTCCTTTTCAATTATTTTAGCTAGCAGGGGAATGCTAGCTATGGGTCTATAAGATTCAACCTTTTGTGGGTCGAGTTTGTGGTTTTTCAAGAGGGGTCTGATGGATGTTCTCTTGAGGACTGATGGGAAGGAACCAGTTGTAAAGGATAAATTCATCATTTTAGTGATGATGGGGCTGAGATCTTGGCGTAGTTCCTTTATCCAGTGGGCTGGGCAAGGGTCAGTTTGTGCGGTGGTAGTGTTAAGAGCAGCGATGGTGACTTCAACATGTTTTCTGGATGGTGTGGAGAACATGGATAAGTTTGATATACATACGGTGACTTGAGAAGGGATTGTTGCAATGTTGTTGGTTTGAAGCAGCTTGGATTGCAGGTAATCGGCGAACGCTTGAGGTTGAATGGGTTCCGGATGTTCTGGTGAAGGTTCTTTAGATAAGATTTTGACTAGATTGAAAAGATCACGTGGTTTATTTAGCGATCTTTTCAGCGTATCAGTATGGAATTGTCTCATCTTGGCCATGACTGACTCTCTGTGCAAAAATAGGTGTACTCTATAGGCTGCTTGGTCTTCAGAAGAGTGTGAGCGACGCCATCGTTTCTCCAATTTTCTTAGGTGTGTGAGGGAGGCTCGTAGGTCAGGGGAGAACCAAGGAGAGGATTTTCTTTTCTTTAGGTTGTTGTCCTGGACTGGTTGTAGTGCAATGGTACTGATAGTGTTGTTCCAGGATGCGATCAGATTTTCGAGATTGAGAGAGGTGTCATGTAGGAGAGGGAGGGTTTCTGTAATTATATGCTCTTTGTTGAAGGTTTTGAATTTCCGAGATGTTACTTTTGTTGAGTCAATGGAGTTTTTGTTGATGTATGATGACTGTTTGCCATTGATGAGGATGGGGAAGGTGATTAAGTTGTGGTCTGACCAAGGTACTGGGGTTACAGAAGTGTCGAGTCTATTGTTGGAATCAAGGGCTGTCAGAGGAGCAAAAATCATGTCAAGGATGTTTCCTCTCTTGTGCGTGGGGGCTTCAACAATTTGTTTGTAGCCCAACTCGTTGATTGCTTCAAGGAGGGCTGAGGCATGGCTAGGATGCAGTGTTGGGAGATTGAAATCTCCTAATATCCAGTTGGGAATGTTGGGCTGGCGTGTGTTGGTTGCTAAGTCCAGAATGTTAGGAAGGTCATCCGTGGAGGGTGAGGGTGCTCTGTATATTAAATTGATGAAGCATTGCTCATTCGTGATGGTTAAGACGTCCATGTTGTTTGAGCTTGTGGAGTCCACAGTGTGGAAGTTTAGGTCATTCTTGGTAAGTATGAGAATGCCTCCACCTCTCTTGCTCTCTCTATGTTGGGAATGGACGGAGAAGTTGGGGGGTATGAGTTGGTTAAGGATCACATTATCTGTGTCGGATAACCAGGTTTCAGTTATCATGAGGATGTCTAGATTGTAGGAAGAGATTGTGTCAGTGATGACTGGCCATTTCTTGCGGATAGACCTTGCATTTATGAGGGCACAGTTTAAGCAAAAGGGTTGAAGGGGTTCCTTTTGTTTATTTTTCTTTGGTTGTTGAAGAGCTATATGTATTAGATGAGAGTGGCGTGTGGGGGCATCTATTCTTGAGTTGGGATAGGGAGATTCAGCCCTTCTTTTTCCATGACTCTGAAGTATTGGAATTTGGTGAGCTGTGTGATATAGTGCAAGGGCTTCGTTGAGCAAATATAGAAGAAGGAAAAGGCAGATAGCTAGGGTATTGAATGGTAGTGCCATTGGGGTTTTTGTTGATGTGGATGAGGTAACTTCTGTGAGGGATTGGAGGGGATATTATGTTTGTTATTGTGGATATGCTATTGTCAAAGGAGTAATTGGCAATGGGCTTCTGACAGTGGTGTTGAGTAGCTATATATTATGGAGAGATAATGGGAGAGCAAGTGAGACACTTTGTGGGAGTGTTACTGGTAACTGGGATAATTGAGTGCTAACTGGCCACAGTAAAAAGTGAAAGCTACAGAACCAGTAATAATTGCATGCAATAGTGATAATTGAATGGTACTGACAACAGTAAAAATAGGAAGCAGCAATGATACATGGATACTACTGGCAACAGTAATAACTGGCTAAAAGGCTACTACTGGCAACAGTAATAAATGAATGCAAGTGAAAAAGAATACAACAATGATACATGGATACCATTGGCAACAGTACATAAATGGCTAAAAGGCTACTACTGGCAACAGTAATAACTGGCTAAAAGGCTACTACTGGCAACAGTAATAAATGAATGCAAGTACAGTCAAATAAGTAGGCTGTGGAAGAAAAGTCAGTTGAGTCATATGAGGCGCGTATACTTGCTGTGGTTGAGATTGTATGGAGAGGGTAGGATAAGCTGGTTCAACCGTATTTGTATGTAGCTGTTGGACGCATTTGTGTGGACGCTTGTCTTAAGCAGGCTGTTGCTTTGGCTGTCCAGGGCTCGGTGGAGTGATGAGATCGGCGGATTTCTGGTGTTTTTCTCTCGGTCCCCGCCTAAGGGCCACGCCAAAGGGCCCTCTGGCGAGGCCCTCAGGCGCGGGCCCGCCCGATGGCGCGAAGATCTTTAAATGTAGGCCTCTGCCCCGATTGGACAGCGCTTTGGTGGTGCTCCTCCTGCCGCCGGAGGCTCAATCCCCGGGCTGGGGAGAGCTGTGGATGGCGGTGGGAGGCCAAAGGAAGGGCGCCCGATGGCGCGAAGATCTTTAAATGTAGGCCTCTGCCCCGATTGGACAGCGCTTTGGTGGTGCTCCTCCTGCCGCCGGAGGCTCAATCCCCGGGCTGGGGAGAGCTGTGGATGGCGGTGGGAGGCCAAAGGAAGGGCGCCCGATGGCGGCTGGATAGGGACTTGTAGGCCACGGCACCGATAGGACAGCGCTTTGGTGGTGCTCCTCCTGCCGCCGGAGGCTCAATCCCCGGGCTGGGGAGAGCTGTGGATGGCGGTGGGAGGCCAAAGGAAGGGCGACCGATGGCGCGAAGATCTTTAAATGTAGGCCTCTGCCCCGATTGGACAGCGCTTTGGTGGTGCTCCTCCTGCCGCCAGAGGCTCAATCCCCGGGCTGGGGAGAGCTGTGGATGGCGGTGGGAGGCCAAAGGAAGGGCGCCCGATGGCGCGAAGATCTTTAAATGTAGGCCTCTGCCCCGATTGGACAGCGCTTTGGTGGTGCTCCTCCTGCCGCCGGAGGCTCAATCCCCGGGCTGGGGAGAGCTGTGGATGGCGGTGGGAGGCCAAAGGAAGGGCGCCCGATGGCGCGAAGATCTTTAAATTTAGGCCTCTGCCCCGATTGGACAGCGCTTTGGTGGTGCTCCTCCTGCCGCCGGAGGCTCAATCCCCGGGCTGGGGAGAGCTGTGGATGGCGGTGGGAGGCCAAAGGAAGGGCGCCCGATGGCGCGAAGATCTTTAAATGTAGGCCTCTGCCCCGATTGGACAGCGCTTTGGTGGTGCTCCTCCTGCCGCCGGAGGCTCAATCCCCGGGCTGGGGAGAGCTGTGGATGGCGGTGGGAGGCCAAAGGAAGGGCGCCCGATGGCGCGAAGATCTTTAAATGTAGGCCTCTGCCCCGATTGGACAGCGCTTTGGTGGTGCTCCTCCTGCCGCCGGAGGCTCAATCCCCGGGCTGGGGAGAGCTGTGGATGGCGGTGGGAGGCCTTACCTGGGTTTCAGTACAATCTTTATGCTGATTCTTAAATTTGTCTTTGTGCACCTGAAATCTCTCCAGGAATCCAGGACTATATCTCAGCCTACTTGTCCGGTGTTGCTGTCTGGAATGGGCAACACTGGGTTCCTTATCTTTCTCCCTAAACCCACATCCTCCCTCCTTTTTATTTTTTTCCCCTTTATTTCTAGTTGCCGACATAAACACAGAATCAACCGCAGAGTCTCATTAAACATATTTAACACAGAGTGTGTTCTACTGGAGGAGGTAGCTCAAGACCTCCATCCTTTCTGAACGTTTATTACTAACAAAAAGTCTGTTTCCAGCACAGCCTTTCACAACTCTGTTTCTTCAAAAAAGAGGGTTTGACACTTAGCTTTTCCTTTTTTTCGACCTCAACACTCATACTAACTTCATCCATTCAATCAAACCCTTCCCCCACCTTAATCACTTTACCCCTCACTCTACCCCTCACTCTGTCCTCCCACCCCCTTTTTCTCTGAGTCAGAGTTCTTTGGTATTTTTGTTGAAACTGAGTCCACAGCTATTTATACCTGTGCCGAATGAGGTTTTTTAATAGCTTCTGTATGTATGGAGTTCCTCCTTGGCTATTTCATTCATAACATTTACCCATTGGCCAAACACAGCTGGGTTTTCTCCTACCCAACATTTATAATATAACTTTCCATATCATCCTGCTAGACCAGTCTAGAGAAGTGGGTTGTTCCCCTACCAGCAGAGGTGGAGACAAAAGAAAATTGCAGAGGTTTCTTAGGACATCATCCTGCTATCATAGATGATGCAGCTAGAGGCACCCTTTAGTATTTCTCTCTCCAGCAGATGGTGAATGCAATCTGATGCAGTTCTATTGAAAATCTGTGGGAAATTTGATTTAGCTTATGAGTAACCGCTCTCTAGGGCTAATTTCCTCACTGGAGCTGGATGAGGGAGGGCTCCTGGAGGGTTACTCATAAAAAGAAAATAAAGGTGCTTTCCTGGGAATACCCATATGGAGGAGGGGTTTAGTTCAGTTTCCCATCCTTATCTGATTAAGGGCTGTTTGAACAGCTAGGATTGTTGGATCAGGACCATGCACCTAGCATAACTTCAGTGCCCCCTTCCCCTCCCCCCCCAAAAAAAGATTTCAAGGAAGGTCTTCAGAGTTATGTCCCTGCTAGACTTGGCAACAGGGGAGTAGCATTGAACCCAGCATTGTGGCTGCTTGGGGCTCCAAGGGGGTGAATAGCAGATTTAAGTCTCTTCTGCTTGACAGCATTTGTTTTGAGAGGCTACCTGACTTCATTCACTGGGTTTGGGACTCTTGGAGGAACTGTTGCCTTGGCACAGTTTTATCTCCCACTGGTTCTCACATCATGCTCGCACTGTTTGCATGCATTGCTGGTGCTTGGCTGTGAGTTAAGCGACGCGCATCAGTATGCGCCGGTTACTTGTGTTTATTATTGGCATGTTGCAATAGTGCACGCTGGTTCAGCACAGCTTCTTGGTGCATCAGCACCTCCAGTGTGCATACTCAGAGTGCGGCTATTACTAGTATACTTCTGCTGAACATGCAGAGAGGACTTGCTGTGCCGTGGAGGCCACTCTTCTTGCGGCAGGCGCATGTCATTTACAAGAAGACCCTGCCTGGTCTGAGACAAACGTCAAATTACTTCATTGGACTCCCTCTGCAATTCCTGTGTGGAGGCTCAGCTAATTCCTCAAGAGATATCTCCCTCGCAGTTGGTGGACAAGGGCCTCCTTCCTTCATTGCCCGTTCAGCAGGCGAGAGTGGAGGCAGCTGGAGGGGAAGAGAGCCCCCTGGTTTTGGACTCCTCCTCTCACTCTATTGACTGGTTTCTGCCTCTTCTTAAAGCTTCTCAATGAGGTCCTGTAGTGACCACTGGGGGTGTGCAGATTAGCAGGGAGTTACCATCCTCCGGTTTGTCCTCTCCAGAATTCTTTTCCTTTTTTCAACAAGCATGGTCTTTCTGGCGAGGCTACTCGGATCAAGAGGTTTCCGGACCTTGCCATTCTCTCTTATTCGGAGAAGAGTCCTGCAACACATGGCAGGCAAAGCCCTATGAAAGAGCCCTTGCAGAGATTTGATTCCGGGGACTCGGACTGTCTCTCTGATGCATTGGATTCTTACTTGAGCTCCAGTAGTTCTGATAGAGATTCCACATTTGAAAGTGACGTGCGATGCCAGGTGACCCGGATGATTTCCTCATCATCCATCTGTTTTGGAGGGACAAGCTGGCAGCGCTGGCCAATCAGATCGTCCACCCTGCAACTGTCAAAGCCTCTGGCAGCAGAGCAGATGCTGCAGGAGCCGCAAATGCATCCCCTTCTGCAGGGGGTTTGGGAACCTTCTAGGGCCTTTCCCAGAGGCTCTCAAGAAGATGGTGCACATGGAATGGGACCTGCCTGATACCCCATTGAAAGGGGTCAGAGTTGAATAAGCTTTATGCTGTCTCACAGGAGGATTTCTGTGCCTGGCTATAATTACCCTAGGTCAGTGATGGCTAACCTTTTTGAGCCCGAGTGCCCAAACTGCCGCACAAAACCAAAGAATTTCCTCAAAGTGCCAGCACGTCATTTGCATAAGTGGTCTTATTTGCATAAATATTTGCATAATGTTACCATACACTAACTTTTAGTAAACATGTCTCTTAATGAGTGTATGGATAAAGAAAGACTAAAAGATTTCTACATTACTATAATCCAGTGCCAACCGCCAGGCACATTAGGAACTACTACAAACGCTGCCCATTTAGAACCCATAGCAAACCCGCCGTATCCTGACAGCATTACCAGGACTCACAAAGCACCATACCCTACCTATCAAAAGGCAACACTGCAAATATTAAACCAATACATTTCAGAGAATACTGGGGAAAGAGAACAAGTGGCAACGTCAAATAGGAATTTCCTCTTGTACCAAACAAAGCGCAGATGTTAATGATGCACATTTCCCAGAGCTGACATATTCCAGTTAATAAATTCAAAATAAAGAGATATCTTTCTACCTTTTGTGCATTTTCTTTCAGTTGCAATTGGTCCAGCCACTTTCTTCTGGTTTCTTCATGTTTTCTGCTAACTCTCCATCGTCTGCTGTCCATTTGTCCTTTCTTCTCTCTTCTAGTTTTTTTTCCATTCTCTCTCTCTCTACATCTGCTTTAACATACTAATCTTTCTCCTTTTGCTCTTTCCTCATTCCTATTTCATCCACACAAATTTTACCCCTCCATCCTCAATCCCCAATTACTCTCCCAATACCTGGCCAATTGTAGATTTTTCATCCCTCCTACACAAAATATTTTTCCCCTCTCCATTTTACTCTCCCAGCCCCATCCCATTCTAATCCTCCCCCAACATCAGCTCCCTTCTAGTTCCAATCTCACCCAGCATCCATTCCCTTCTAGTCCCTGCATCAGCCCATTTCCAGTCCTAGCCCCCCCATCAGCCCATTTCCAGTGCTAGCTCCCCCATCCATTTCCAGTCCAAGTCCCTTCATCAGCTCATTTTCAATCCTAGCCCCCCCATCAGCCCATTTCTAGTCATTTCCTAGCCCCACCATCAGCCCATGTCAAATCATAGCTCCCCTCCACTCAGCCCAATTCCAGTCCAAGCCCCCCCATGAGCCTACTTCCAGTTCTAGCCCCTCCATGAGTCCATTTCAATTCAAGCCCCCACCACAGCCCATTTCCAATCTTAGCTCCCCCAACAGCCCATTTCCAGTCCTATCCTAGCTGTTCCATCAGCCCATTTTCAGTCCTAGCTCACTTCCCTCACAGCCCATTTCCATTCCAAGCCCCCTCCCCATCAGCTATTTGCAGTTCAAGCCTCCCCTTCCACTCAGCCCATTTCCAGTCCTAGCAACACCCCAACCCATTACCAGTCCTAGCCCCCCGTCAATCAACTTCCAGTCCTAACCCCCATCACCCCATTTTCAGTTTAAGCCCCCCCCTATAACCCATTACCAGTCCTAACCCCCCCCATCAGCCCATTTCCAGTCAGCCCCCCATAGCCCATTGACAGTCCTAACCCCCCCCATCAGCCCACAGCCCATTACCAGTCCTAACCACATCAGCCCACAAGTCCTGACCCCTCCCCATCAGCCCATTTCCTGTCCTAGCCCCCCCATAACCCATTATCAGTCCTACCCCCCATCAGCCCACTACCAGTCTTAACCCCCCCATAGACCATTGCCAGTCCTATAACCCCCCATCAGCCCACTACCAGTCTTAACCCCCCCATAGCCCATTACCAGTCCTAACCCCCCCCTCACCCCATTTCCAGACAGCCCTCATCAGCCCACAGCCCATTGCCAGTCTTAACCCCCCCATAGCCCATTGCCAGCCCTCATCAGCCCACAGCCCATTGCTAGTCTTAACCCCCCCCATAGCCCACTGCCAGTCTTAACCCCCCCAGCCCACTGCCAGTCTTAACCCCCCCTCCCTAGCCCATTGCCAGTCTCAACCCCCCTCCCTCCCTCCCTAGCCCATTGCCAGTCTCAACCCCCCTCCCTCCCTCCCTCCCTAGCCCATTGCCAGTCACACCCCACCTCCCTACCTCCCTAGCCCAGTGCCACTCTCAACCCCCCTCCCGCCCTCCATAGCCCATTGCCAGTCTCAACCCCCCTCCCTCCCTCCCTCCCTAGCCCATTGCCAGTCTCAACCCCCCTCCCTCCCTAGCCCATTGCCAGGCTGAACCCCCCTCCCTCCCTAGCCCATTGCCAGTCTCAACCCCCCTCCCTCCCTAGCCCATTGCCAGTCTCAACCTCCCTCCCTCCCTCCCCCATTGCCAGTCTCAACCTCCCTCCCTCCCTAGCCCATTGCCAGTCTCAACCTCCCTCCCTAGCCCATTGCCAGTCTCAACCTCCCTCCCTCCCTAGCCCATTGCCAGTCTCAACCCCCCTCCCTCCCTCCCTCCATAGCGCATTGCAAGTCTCAACCCCCCTCCCTCCCTCCCTCCCTAGCCCATTGCCAGTCTCAACCCCCCTCCCTCCCTCCCTCCCTCCCTAGCCCATTGCCAGTCTCAACCCCCCTCCCTCCCTCCCTAGCCCATTGCCAGTCTTAACCTCCCTCCCTCCCTAGCCCATTGCCAGTCTTAACCTCCCTCCCTCCCTCCCTAGCCCATTGCCAGTCTTAACCCCCCTCCCTCCCTCGCCCATTGACAGTCTTAACCCCCCCCCCCCCCCTTTGCCAGTCCTACCCGCCCCCCCTCGGCTCATGGCAATTAAAAAAAAAAAAAAAAGCTGGCCGCCGCGGCGGCATGGAGTGTCCCGCGGGGCTTCCTCTGCCCTGCGGGACTCTCCCGGCGCAGCTCAGCCCCTCTCTGCCGGCTTGCAGATACGCGAAGGGAGAGAGAGTCTCCCTTGCGTCTCTGTTAAGCCCGCAGGGGCAGATGGGAAATTTCCCATCCGCCCCTGCGGGCGTAACAGAGACGCGCGGGTGACTTTCCCTTCGCGTATCTGCAAGCCAGCAGAGAGGGGCTGAGCTGCGCCGGGAGAGTCCCGCCGGGCAGAGGAAGCCCCGCGGGACACTCCATGCCGCCGCGGCGGCCAGCTTTTTTTTTTTTTTTAATTGCCATGAGCCGGCATATATTAATTTGCGACCTTCCCGCGTGCCAGCTGCAAGGCCTTCGCGTGCCACAGCTGGCACGCGTGCCATAGGTTCGCCATCGCTGCCCTAGGTGGATGCTCACATGATGGCTGTTACTAAATGCACCATGATCCTGATGGAGTGTGGCACGGTTCTCAAAGAACAGTTGACTCAAAAGGTGAAAACTTTCCATAAGAGCTAGTTTTCAGCCTCTCTGGTGCTGTTATGGAGAATGTTCTGATGCAGGTTGTCTGTTTACTTTTTATTTTGCTTTGAGGGACTTTTGTTGTTGGCTCTCCATGGTCTGACTTCTGGGTCTCTTGTTTTCAGAGGTTGGATTGCATCAGCAGAAGTATGGTGTATGATTTTGAATCTAGTGAGTATGAGCTTCTATTTGATACAGGCCTGTATTGGGAGCCAGGGCAGTTGTTTCAAGATGGGTGTGATGTGTTCTTGTCTTGAGGTTCCTTTTATGATGCGGGCAGCTGTGTTTTAGGCCATCTGGAGGGAGTGTAATGCGTGTTTAGAGAGTCCTTGATAAATTAGGTTGCAATAGTCTAGGATTGATGTGATTGTCGCTTGACAGACAGTCCTGAAGTCATTTTCCTTTGAGTAGGGGTTTGAGTTGTTGCATGAGTTTCATCTTGTAGTAAACTGTTTTTGTCATTTTTCTTATGTGCGACTGGAAGTTGAGTTTTGGTCCATTGTGACTCTAGGGTATTTTATTTCTTGCTTTACTGTTACATTGTTGTGCAATATCATTATGGTTGATGATGGGATGAATGTTTTGTTCCTGGTGAAGAGCCTCGGTTTTGTTATAGTTGACACTTAGATTGTGGTGGTGAATCTTGTTTCTGGGTAGAATGCCATCTGTTGTGGACCGAAGCTGTTCTCTTTTATTCGCGTAGGATCTTTTGTGAGTGTTCTCAAAATTTCAAAGAGGGTTTATTGAAGGATTTCATTATCAGATTGGTGCAGTATTCCTTCTTGCACTTGTTTATCAGGATGTTATATTCTTGTTGTTTGATGTTGTATTGGTGTTCGTCTTTGTTTTTAGTGCGTCTCCGTTTTCTTTCAGTCTTTCTAAGAGCTCTTGTTAAAATTCTAATGTCATTGGAGTACCAAAGAGCAGTGTGTCTCTTGTGTTTGGTCCTTGTATTGTTTGTTGCAACATTGGAAATTACCTTGTTCCAGTTATTTATTATGTCTTCTAGGTCATTCATATCTTGGTTTAGATGTGGTATGATTTCATTTGTGAAGAGGTCTTTATCAAATTGTTTAAATCTTGGAAGCCATTGGAGAGTAGACATGGCTTCCAAATCCCAGTTATCCAAGCTTGAGTTTAAGGGAAAGCTATTGTTCGGGGAAGACTTGGAATAAGTGGTCAAGGAGTTAGGAGAATCCAATCCTCATCATCTTCTGAAAGACTTCTGGGAAGCACTCAGGCCCACCTTGTTCCTCTGCACCTCATGCTATCCTTGTTCCCAGTATCAGGATTCCTGAGGTTTCCAAGACTTCTGGAAGTACTGTCTGGGAAGGTCTTCCTTTCCTTCCTCTTGTTCCTGTTCCTGGACTCTGTTCTTTTGCAGGGGCTTCCTCCTGCAGATCTAATTTCTCCCATCAGACATAATGGCATGTTGGTGCCTCTGTGGATGGCAGACTCCACCTTTTCTACCAGGAATAGGCCTGTGTGACCTCAGACCACTGGGTGCTAAACATTATTCAATGCGACTATGTGCTCAAATGCAGGGATCCTATTCTGTATGCCTTCGTGACATCTCCAATGGATTCTGAAGCCAAGAAGGCCACTCTCCAGGCTATCCTGAAAGGGCTGTTCAGTCTCCCTGCTGTCATGCCAGTGCTGCCTGCCAGAGGGACAAAGGCCAGTATTCCATGTATTTTTTGGTGCCCAAGAAGGACAGATCCTTCTTGGCCAATCCTCTATTTCAAGGGTATCAATGGCCACCTGAGGACATTCCACTTCCACATGGAGATGCCAAGGTCAGTCATCTTCAGTAATAAGGTCAAATATCTGAGCGATAATTATGAATCAAATCTATTATTAGATTATACGCTCATACTTTTACCACGCTGAAACAACAGAATTAATCACGCCTAAAAGGCTTATCAAGATCAGGTACTGAGGTCTCAGTAAAACACACGCAGCTGCTCAACCAGTTCAGTTTGGCTGCTATTCACATCAATGACCCCATTTTTTATCGTACCACGATCAATTTATTTTTTACTAATTACTCATTTGACTTTTCAAACTCTATTTCTTTGTTTCATTTAAATAATTTCTCAAAACGTTGCATACTAAGTTTTAATAAAAATTACCTTCAAGGTTGTTGTATTCCACTCTTTAAGCATTCACAGAATAGGGCTAGATATTTCAAACTCACTTTTCAATTGCCCAAAAAAACGCCGCGCATGCGGTCTAAACAAGAAGGAGATGGACGCGGTAAATTTAATCACCCGATTTTCTCCCTTAAGCAAAGGAATTCAGAAGATCCTTAAGACGCATGGGGTGATTTTAGGGACGGTCCCTGAATTAAGGGATAAAACTGTCCGCTGTGTGTGGAGCAGGAGCCCTAATTTAAAGGAGATGCTAAGTCCGTCTTGTTTACGACCATTGGCTTCTGAATGTGAGCCGAATACTGCTGGGGGACATAAACGGTGTGGAAACTGTAGCATCTGCCCTATAACTTTGGAGACGGCGATATTTGAACATCGTGGTGTAGTTTATAAATTACGAAGAGCTACTACTTGCAGATCTCTGTTTGTCGTTTATGGGATATGGTGCCCTTGTCCGCTGCTGTATGTTGGTAAGACCATTCGGTCTTTGAAGTCCCGTATGATTGAACATCGGAGTCGGGTTAACAATAAGATCCTTGAGGCACCACTAGTACAACATTGTCAGACAGCTAATCATGATTTTGATCAGTTAAGATGTTTTGCGATCGATCAAATTTTTGCCCCTCGGGGCAGTGTCACAAAAGAAAAACTTTTACTTCAAGCAGAACAGAGATGGATTTTTAAGTTAAATACCATTAAACCGTATGGTCTCAATTCAGAAATTGATTGGTCTGGATGTGTTTAAAGAGTCTACACTGATGTCAACTTCGAGTAGGAGGAGCTGAGCCGGGTGGACTATATTAAGCTGAGAGTTTGTTTAGACCGCATGCGCGGCGTTTTTTTGGGCAATTGAAAAGTGAGTTTGAAATATCTAGCCCTATTCTGTGAATGCTTAAAGAGTGGAATACAACAACCTTGAAGGTAATTTTAGAAAAACTTAGTATGCAACGTTTTGAGAAATTATTTAAATGAAACAAAGAAATAAGAGTTTGAAAAGTCAAATGAGTAATTAGTAAAAAATAAATTGATCGTGGTACGATAAAAAATGGGGTCATTGATGTGAATAGCAGCCAAACTGAACTGGTTGAGCAGCTGCGTGTGTTTTACTGAGACCTCAGTACCTGATCTTGATAAGCCTTTTAGGCGTGATTAATTCTGTTTCAGCGTGGTAAACGTATGAGCGTATAATCTAATAATAGATTTGATTCAAGGTCAGTCATCTTGGCAGTTTAGCATGGGGAATTTCTAGATCGGGCCAAAGCCTATTTCTACATTCCTATCTGTGAGGATCAGCAGCACTTCCTGTGCTTTGCCATTCTCGGCTCTCACTTTCAGTTTGCTACTCTTCCCTTTGGGCTTTCCACTGCCCTAAGGATGTTCTTCAGGATGACAGTGGTAGCAGCCAGGTCACTGTTGGAAGTGTATCAGGTGTCAGACCGAGTGCTGCGGTTTCTGGAGAATCTGGCCAGGTGATCAACCACAGCAAGAGCCATTTAAAGATTACCAAGTTGATAGAGTATCTTGGGGCACAGTTCAATATCAACACCAGCAGGGTCTTCCTGCCCAAGAAGAGAGCGGAAAAGCTGCTGTCCTAGCTGAAATCCTTTCAGAAGCACAGTGGGCTCCCAATGTTTGAGATTACCTTTTCAAATCCTAGGCTCAATAGCAGCAGTGATTGAGATGGTCCCTTGGGTGCAGGTGCACATGAGGCCGCTGAAAAAGTCTTTGTCTCGCTAGTCTCAGGACTTCAAGATCAAGCTTCCTCTTCCCCCATCTGTGGTGGCCAGCCTACTTTTGTGGGTACAACCCAATCATCTGTTGAAGGGCCTGCCCCTGGATGATCCCCAGTGGCTTCTCTTATTGACAGATACCAGACTGGCTGGGGAGCACATTGAAAGGGACAGACAGCTTAGGGTCACTGGAACAGTCTAGAAGCAGCATAGCACATCAACCAGCTCGAGGCAAAGGCCATTTACTTGGCCCTCTTGCATTTCCAGACCTTGTTCTTGGGCAAAGCGATCCGGATATTCTCAGACAATGCTACAGTTGTGGTGTATGACAACAGGAAGGGACATAAAGAGTTACGGGGGTAGACCTGCAAATGGCCCTTTTGTTTTCCTTGGTGGAGAGGATTCTCCTAGCCCTTTTGGCACAGCATATGGAAGCAGACTATCTCAATCACCATTCCCTTGATCCTGGAGAGTGTGAATTGAGCCAGGTGGCATTCTGGAGGATTCTTCACAGATGGGTGTCAAAGGCTTTACTGAAATCCAAGTACCCCACATCTAGGGCTCTCCTTTGTTCCAACACCATGGTCATCCAGTCAAAGAAATGAATCAGATTTGTCTGACAAGACCTGCTTCTGGTAAACCCATGCTGCCTCAGATCCTGCAATCCATTGGACTCCAGAAACATCCCTGTCCTCTGTTTTATTAGCATTTTCAATAATTTACTCACCATAGAGGCTAGACTAACCTGTAGTTCTCAACCTCATCCTTACTTCTGATTTTGAGTAAAGAGACCAAATGTAACTTTCTCCAGTCCTCTGGGACCACTCCCGACTCTAAAGAAGAATTGAAAAGGTCAGTCAGTGGAGCCACTAGAACATCTCCAAGTTCCTTCAATATTCTCAGATGTATTCCATCCGGTCCCTTCACTTTGTTGACCTTTAGTTTAGCTAGTTCCTCACGAACACAGTCTTTTGAAACTCGTTCAAGGGGGTCATCCTGAGCTGGATCTGATGGCAACCCAGGCCACTGTCAAAGTGTGAAGGTTTTTCAGTCGCTGCAAATAGACAAGCTCGAGGGCATAGACTCCCTTGTTCGACATTGTCCAAGACGAATACTCTGTATATGTTTCCTCCAAGGCCTCTTGTAAGGCACATGCTTCACTGCATAGAGTGCAGTCTGGATCCCGGTGGTGCCAGATTGACCGCAGAGGCTGTGGTATGCAAATCTGCAAGAGCCGTTCTGCTAGATGACTCTGCTCCCTTCTCACTTATGGCCTGGCTCTTGAAAGATGCCAGTGGTGCATAAGCGTTATTCTCCTGCTGTGGCTTCCATGTTTCTTAAAGCAAATAGAGGCTCTACCTGCTTCACTTACATGCGAGTCTGATGTCTGAACTCTAGTGTCCTGATTGAGTCAGCCCTAGTACAGTGGACTTTGTTGTCCTTGCTTGCCTTTCTTCAAGATGGACTTGGCAAAAGCCTTTCCCTGTCCTGCTTTAGAGGGCCAGTGGTGGAGCATTATGTGGCCTTGTTCCCTGATGTGTCCCATTTCCTTTGGGGAGTGTGGCATTTTCGTTCTGTCCTGCGGTCGATTGTTCCATTGTGGGATCTCAGTTTAGTTCTTCGGGTATTAATGTCTGAACTCTTGAGGCGAGCTACACTCAAAGATTTGTCCCTGAAGACTGTCTTCTTGGTCATGGTCTGCTCAGAGAGACTTATCTCAGAATTGTAAGCCTAGTCATGCGGAGATCTTTCACTCTTGGAGGAGGCCATGTACATTCGGCCTGTTTCTTCCTTCCTGCCCAAAGTGGTATCATCTTTTCATGTCAGTTGTGATCTGTCTACCTTCCTTTCCTAAGGAACAGTGCCAGAGAAAGGATAAGGACCGCCACTAGTGGGTGTCAATACAAACTTGTTTTCCAATTTGATCAGCTTTTGCTCCCTTAGGAGTTTATCTTCTAAAATCAGCAGACCATTTATTTATTTTATTTTATTTGACAACTTTTATATACCGCCCCTTCCCAAGATTACTACTACTACTACTACTATTAAGCACTTATATAGCGCCACACACGCAGCGGTGTACAGACATACGTACAAGAGACGGTCCCTGCTCGTCTGAGCTTACAATCTAGTCAAGACAGTACAAAACTCAGGGGCGGTTTACATAGAACAATGGAAACCATACATAGAACATAATGCAACATTGCAACTATTTACAAAAAACAAGTATAATCATAAACGTTTTACAACTATTTACAACTTGCATCATAACTTTAGGGTTCAGGCTTAGATATAGATTAATTACTTTTGTATGAGGAGAAAATGTTTGTGAAGGGTATATGAGTAGGCTTGACAGTTCATGCTAGTGGGGGGGGGCTAGATCTGAGCAATGTTCTAAGTTATAATAATGCTGAGTGAATAATTATGTTTTTAGTTCCTTTCGAAATGTTTGGAGGTCTTTTATCTCCCTTAACTGCACTGGAAGATTATTCCATTGCATAGGTGCTACATAGGACCATATAGCCATTCAATGACTTTATTCACTATAAAGCTCTAAGCTCTGCAGAGCCTTTCCATAAACATCAGTCAAAGCAGGCATTCTAGAAACACATGAGTAAATGTTTCCTAGGTGGCTTTACATTTCTCACACCTGTGCTCTCACATTTTTAATTGGGCCCCTCTTTCCCTTGTAAGAAAAGTTCTGTGAAGGACTGTAGTAGTGTGGCATGTGGTGGGAAGGGGTTTTCTGTAAAACAGACACTAAACAGACAACAGTTCTGGGTAAACAAAATTAGCTTTTTTTCTGTCCATCTTGTTAAACCGTCCCAAAGCTCAAAAACTCCTTTGCATGGCTTGCCTTAGAAGGACTTCTGGCTCTACAGGCCAGCTTCCCTCCTGCAGTCTGCTGTGTTCTTAATCTCTCCCTCAGAGCCATACTCTTCCAGCCCTGAACTCTGGGCTGCAGACTCTCTTAAAGGGGACTGTTGATAATCTCTTTGGAGAGGGATGAGTAGCATTCTATATACCCCATCACAAGGATATTATTTATTTATTTAACATCTTTTATATACCGCGCTATTGTCATCAGCTCGGTTTACATGGAACAAAACATATGCATACATAGAACTGAAAAATGCATTTTACAGGTAACAGGGTTTTTTAAACTTGGGAATAACAGGGTAAAGCTATATAAACTAGCTAACTATTTACAGAATATTCAAGTACGTTATTCAAATCTGGATATATCAATTGGATTATATTGCATCTCTTGATATTTCACATTAGTTATTATTTTGGGTATACTCTCAAAATATTTTTCCATATGTTTATCCTCTGTCTCCTTTGCCACATCTTCTGCCCATTGTTTTTTCAGCTCCCTTAGGTGCTAAGTACTCAGATCTATTGCTAGCTGATACACAGTTATTAGTTTATTCCAGAAGGGAGTCAACTTTCTAAAGTCCTCATCTATCTTTTTGACTATCACCTCTCCGGACCAACAGGACTCTAGAGCTATCCAATAGGGAGGAGTGGCCTAGTGGTTGGGGCAAGGTACCTCAGGCCGGAAGGTTGTGGGTTCAAATCCCACTAGAGGACAGCAACCTTGGGCCGGAAGGACTGGGGTTTCTAGTCCCACAGGTGCTCCTTGTGGTCTTGGGCAAGCCACTTAACCCTCCGTTGCCCATGTCCCCTGTAAAATAGTTATCTCCAAGTTATAATACCCTGTTCAAAGTAATTTCAGTTTGTTCGATGTAAACCGCCTTGATGTGAAAGGCGGTATATAAGAAATGTTAAATAAATAATGGCACACTTGCATATAGTGTAGAAGGTGGATAGTTGATCTCCTGAGTTTGTCTTTTACATACATAAATACAGGAACCTTTATTAACAGCTAAAAGCTGCCCTATATCTACTCACTGTTCTTGTCCCCATTCTTGGAATCTTGTATGTCTCTGTCCTGGTGGGAACCCTGGGTTTTTAGTAAGTTACAAAAAGAGAGACTTCCCAACTACGTCCTCCTTTGGTGGTCATCTCCAAACCTTATAAAAGGGGTCCAGCAGCACTTTATATCTCATCTCAGTTTTCGGATAATGTAATAGATTCAGCAACCCATATGGAAAGCTCCACTCTTCCAGCAAGTCCTCAGATGCATATTTCACTCTCAAGGTCTATGCCTCATGGAGCCTCTCATTAGGGGTGCCACTTTGTACATTTAAAGATCTGGGAGTCCTACTTCTCCTTTTCCTCTTTCCAGTATCAATTTTGTATAACTGATCCTTACTCTCCTTACATGGGGGAAAGCTGACAGTCGCCCAAGAGTGCATAGTTTGGAATGATATATTTTCGAAGGATACTAACAAAGCAGGGAAGTTAGGGCATCCCGATAGAGAGGTTCTAATAAAGGTGAAAGTAACAGGTGCCTTTAAGTAAGGAGTAGGCAGAATGAAAAGAGTCCAAATTACCCCTCTCATCTGATAACACTGGTCAACAAATTTTTACAAAAGTCATGTTACTGAAATAAAAATAGTCATTTCTTATCAATTTTTATATGCTGAACACGAATATTACAGTGAAATTGCAAAGTTGGCTCTAGTTTTTTTGTTATCTACAAGAATTAATGTTTACGTCATGAAATGCATGTCAATAGTAAATATAATAGGCCTTCGGTTAATACCTGTAAAAAAACAAGTCATAGACTACTTCTTAGATTTTTTTTGCCTGTCTCTTGTACAGCTGTTCTGGAGCTTCTCTGGGGAGTATCCAGCAGTAGTCAGCCAGCATTGTAGTGGACCATTTTCCCTGGTATCTTTGCTCCATTCTTGCGATATCCTGGTGAAAACGTTCGCCCTGTTCATCACTAACCATACCACAGTTGTCAGGAAAGAAATCGAGATGGGAATCAAGGAAATGGATCTTTAGAGACATATATTGCAGCCAAGTTTCTGATACTGCATCAGCATGTCTTCTACTAGTTCCTTGTACTTTTCTGCCCTTACATTCCTGAGAAAGTTTGTTGACACTAGGCGGAAAACATTCCGTGCTTGTTTCGCATCACCCTGCAGCAAGTTGTTGAACTGGTCATCTTTGAAGAGCTCTCGAATCTGAGGACCCACAAAAACTCCCTCTTTAATCTTTGCTTCGCTGAGTCGAGGGAATTTTTCATGCAGGTATTGGAAAGCTGGCGAAGTGCAGTCCATGGCTTTCACGAAGTTTTTCGTCAAACCTAGTTCGATGTGAAGGGGTGGTAGCAGGATTTTGTGAGCCTCATCCAGAGCTGGGTGCTGGATATTCTCTCCAGCTGTTAAATTTTGTCTGCGATTCCATTCCTTCCGCAAGTAGTGCCAATCCCTTGCTCGGCTATCCCACTCACATAAGAAACACATGTATTTTATATATCCCTGCTGCAGTCCCATTAAAAGGGCAATTACCTTCAAGTCACCATAGAGGTGCCAGCTGTACTTGTTATAGTTAATGGAAGTCAGTAGATGCTTTAAGTTATCGTATGTCTCTTTCATGTGGACGGCATGTGCTACTGGAATAGATGGAAGACGGTTTCCATTGTTCAAAAGCACAGCCTTCAGACTCAGTTTCGAAGAGTCTATAAATAGTCTCCAGTCTTGTGGGTCATGAGTTATTTTTAAGGCATTCATGAGGCTTTCAATATCGGAACAGAATTCCAGATTACTTTCCTTTCTGACTGTGTATAGTACACTGCTGATGTCAGATGGCTTCAGCAGCCGTCTGGCAGTAGTATTGCATTGCATCAGAAAATGATGCAATAAACTCTGGATGATGTGTGCATGCTGGTATTATGTAATGTGATGCAATATTACATCATTCAAGGCTTATTTGGGATGTTGATGTCCTACTGGATAAATTTACACGGTGAAACGTCAAAAATGAACTACATGCAATATCTTCAAAATGAAAGCCAATAAATTTTTTTTGTTATATTCATGTTCAGTTCACCAAGATACTACATATTAGGTCCTTTTAAAGTCAGTAACGATTTCAATGTTGACCAGTGTAACCAGACTGTTAATATGAATAAAAAGGAAATTTTGAAATGTCTGTATGCAAATGCTAGGAATCTTAAACAAAAAAAGATGGGAGAGCTAGAATATATAGCATTGAATAAAAGGTTAGCTATAATTGGCATCTCAGAGACCTGAGGGAAAGAGGATGGGATACTGTGATACCAGGGTAAAAATTATATTGCAATGATTGGGTAGATCAGGTTGCTGGAGGGATATGTTAGCGAGGTCATTGAGTCAAACAGGATAAAAGATTTACAGGAAACAAAATACACTGTAGAATCTCTATGCATAGAAATCCTATGTAAAATTGTGGAAGGGAATGGCAGTGGGGTTGTACTACTGTCTACTCTACTGTCTGCCTGACCAGAATGAAAAGACGGATGACAAAATGTTAACAGAAATTAGGGAAGTTAACAAAGTTTACAACACAGTAATACTGGGAGATTTCAATTACTCTAGTATCAACTGGGTCAATGTCACATCAGGACATGCTAGGGAGATAAAGTACCGCTCTGGTACTTCCAGTATGAGCGGTATATTAAATCCTCAATAAAAATAGATGAAATACGGTTGTGGTCAACATTACTGGCACTCTAGCAGTTCAACACCTTAATGTCCAATATCTCCTTTAAAAAAAAAAGTGACCAGGAAAATTGCTTTGGACACATATTTGACACACAAAAGAATCAAATAAAACAAGACCAATTAAAAAAGGAAATAGTAGGAAATAGTATAAAAACTGGGGCATTGCCGGGACATGATTATTTATAAGTTAAGGTGAAATCTCCTGAAAATCCTACCTTCCCCTGCCCATCTAATAAGTTTACCACTAACTCATTTTTTTGTTGGATCACCTACCATGAGAGGTTTCCCTCTCTTGTAGTAGGTCCTCCTTTTTAATCAATTTATAAAACAAGCTGAAAATCAGTCTTCCAATGCGGGATAAGCACCCACAAGCATGCTCTCGCTGAAAATTTTAATTTTAATCCTCATTATACCATACTACATCAGTCATGGAATGGTTGAAAAAATTGACGGTCGATCAAACTTTCCTCCCGTCAGCGATATTAAAAAAAAAAAAACAAGGTGAAACTCCCACCTTGTCAGAAAATGGCAGGAAAACAGCAAACTCAAATTTCTTAACTATTCATTTTACTTAGCTGAGACCACACCGTTGGTAGCTGCCAAATCACAAACTCAATCAGGTACTGCAACACTGCGCCGTGTTTCAGGCTTTGCAGTTTCTTGGCCCTTTCTCATTGCTTGAAACTTCAAAGGGGTATCCTTCCATCCTCTTTACCATTTTGATTTAAAAGAGGTTTGAACATGTTCCTGGAGAAAACGTCCACAAACCATTATTAAAGGGGACTGGGGAAATCCACTTTGATAAGAAACATGGAATCTGTCTACATTTTGGGAACTTGACAGGGACTTGTGACTGGACTGACTACTGTTGGAAAAAGGATACTGGGCTAGATAGGCCATACTGGGTTAGACCCAAGGTCTACCTTATGTTTTCTTTTGCCCCTCCAAATACATTTCCATAATATACTTTTAAATTGGTTTTCTCCACCCTACGTATCCAGATTGACATTGTCTGCAACTGATATAAGATATTTGAGATTGGTACCATTTTTACCAATGCTACTCTCCCATACATGGACAATGGGAGTTCTCATTTAACAGAGGTTTTTTATATGATTTAATTTGTCCTGAATGTTCTTTTGGTATACTATTTTCATATCTGAATGCAGATAGATAAGATATTTTAAAAGCCTTGACATCTGCCTAAAGGGAAAGTTAGGCCACTCCTGTAAATGCTCATCTCCTTGCTTCGAACCTTGCTTTGTTTTATATGCAAGCCAGAGAATTCTCCAAAGCAATCACTAATTTGCATTGCCTTGCATTTTTTTATCACCTACTGTATTTCTGACACTGTAATTGGTCAATTTAAACATTCTGCCTGTTCTGGGGTGACCACTGGAAGCTCCATATCCCTAAAAAATTTTCCCTTTGCCTTTACTCCTCCTGTTCTACACTATAAAGATGCTTATAATATTTCAAGAACTGAATAGCAATCTCTTCCTCTGTGCTAAACACATTGCCATCCCCATCTTTAAATCTAGTTAATGTTTGTTTTACTTTCAAGGGTTTAATTAAATTTGCCAGCAGTTTGCCTGTTTTATCACCACATTTATAGAACTTATATTTGTATACTCTGTTATGCACGCTTCTGTGGAAAATACAATGTATGCCTTCAAGTTGGTGCTGATTCCTTGTGACCCAGCAGCTCCTGGGTTTTCTTGGCAGTGTGACCAGAAATAGATTGCAGGCCTTTCTTCTGAGGTATTGGAGGGTTAAGTGACTTGCCCAAGGCCAAAAGAAGTGCTAGTGGGAACCAAACGCTGGACACTCTCTTACCAAGCCAGTGCTCTAACCACTAGGCTACTCCTCCACTCGCTTCTGTAATAGAGCATTTACTTTGTTATTTAGCTCCTGTACATGCTGACGGCCCTGCTTCGTTGCAGACAACATATGATTTGCTCTAGCCTGCTTCAGCTCCTGAAGAGCTTGTGGCAACTCCATAGTCCTATCTTTTTCAGTTTTAGCAATATACCTGATGATCCTGCCCTTATTACTGCCTTTTCTGCTTCTCAATAAACTATGGGACCCACCACTTCCTTTCTATTCTCAGCCTCATACTCGCACCGTATGTTGCACAAAAAATTATGAAAGTTTTGGTCTTGACGCCATACTGAGTTCAACCACCACACACTGTCACATGGTGATTCCAAGAACTATCTCATGATTTGTATTGTAGCACGGCCACTCGGCACATTTCAGCTTCCCAAAGAATTGTTCTGTTTCCAACAGGTAGTCTATTCTAGTGTATAACTTGTGGGCTCCTGAGTAATGTGTGTATTTATATTCATTGGAGTGTAGGGTCCACCAACTATGTATGAGATCCAGTGCTTTACATGGAAACTTGACTCCCTTTCTGTCCTTTCTTTGCATATGCACTGCAAAACATCATTTGTTTCCCCTATAAGCTACCCATTGCTAAAAACATACCTACGTCCCTTCTGCGTCTTGAATAACTTTGTTTCAGAAGACGCTCTCTTTCCTATTAGTATAGCTGCAACCCCCCCCCCCCCCGTGCAAGTTATAAGAGGAGGTAATCGCTCCCCTCACACAGGACCGACATGAGGCACCCTAGGCAAACCTCATCCCCGATGATTCCCTGGTGGCCATTGCCACAGCTGCCATCCCTCTCTGGGACCGACAGCAGCAGCAGCGCTAGCCACTAACAGCCCTGCAGAGCTTAATTCAAGTTTCAGTGCCACGGGCTGTTTGCTTTTGCCGCTCTCTGATGTCGCATGCTGATTTCCCGTGCAATGCTGTTCTCCAGGACCAAGCAGGAGGTCAGTCCTCACATATGGGTGACGTCGATGCCGACAGAGCCCCCATGCGGAGCATTTCCCCAGCTTTCAAAGAAAGCCTTTGGGAATGCAGGCACGCATGCGCGGTCCCCTTCCCGCCCAAAGGTGCCATCTTGCTCAGTCTCCTTTTTTCCGCAGAGCCCTTCGGATGCCTGTCCTTGTCACCCGTGGAAAAAGTTGATCTTCTGCGTTGGGTCGAGTATTTTTCTTCGGTTCAACGTTGGTTCTTTTCCCGCCTGGACTCGGTACACCGGTGCCGAGCCCGGTTCTCTGTTTTCGTTTTTTGTCCTTAGAGACTGCGTTCACGCCTTTTTTCTTTCCCTGGCAGCCCGATTTTTTGATCTTGCAGGGGCCCTATTTCCCCCTATGGCTGCCAGTGGCTTTAAGAAGTGTGATCGGTGTAAGAAACTGATGTCTCTCACCGACACACACGACTGCTGCCTCCGGTGCCTGGGGCCAGACCAAGATTCTACGGCCTGTAACCCCTGTGGCAAAATGTCCTCCAAGGCATTGCGGAGCCGTCAGCACCAGCGTGAGAGGATCTTCTCCGAGTCTGCCTCTGGACGGGTCCGGACTTCGTCAGAGGCCTCGACGTCTCAGGAGTCTGACCCAAAGCGTCGTCAGGGCTCCTCTGAGAGGGAGTCCCCCTCGAGGGAGCACCGAAGGAAGAAGAAACCCGCGAGGGCGGCGTCGGTGGATGCTCTTGGCTCTAGGGCCAGGTCGCATAGCCCCGATCGCCGTCCCAGGTCTTCGGAGTCGGAGAGGCCTGCAAAGCATCCTCGTGTGGAGTCGGAGGCCCCGAGTCACGTGAGTACTGTTGTCCTCGTGGACTCTCCTCCGGGGGAGCCGACGTCGGGCCCGACGCCGTCGGGGCCCGAGTCGGGGGCTGCTGGGTCTCCTGAGCTTGGACTCAGGTTGACGGCCTTGGAGAGCAGATTGTCTGCCTTCATGGAACAGCAGCGGGTGCTGATCGCCAGTCTCACTGGCGCATCTGCCCCGACCACCAGGACATCGACGTCCAAGTCGACCCTGGAGGCCGAGCCGATCCTCGAGATCATGCGAACTCGAGTCGATCCTCGGCCACGGTCACCCTCGGCCTCCCGTTCAGGACCGAGGTCGTCGACGCCGATTCCCTGGCGTCGGGTCGGATGGCGTCGGTGCCCGCCCACTCGGAGCCGCTCAATTCCTCCTCGGAGGAATCAGTGTGGGAGACGGAGGAGGAGGAGTTCCCTGACACCTTCCGGACTCAGTGCGTCCCTTCGGACTCACCGGGATCCGAACCTCAGACAAGGTCCCCCCCGGAGGATACTAGGTTCTCGGATTTCGTGCAGGCATGGCCAAGGCACTGGCATTCCCGGTGGATCCAGAGGAAGAGCCTCGAGCCGAGGAGCTCGAGGCTCTGCAGTATGACTCTCCTCCCAAGGAGGCCTTTACTGTCCCGATTCCTCCAATGCTGGAGCGGTTGCTCTTCTGCATGTGGGAAGCACCGGCCTCGATGCTGGTTCTAAGCAAGCAGGTCGATTCCATCTATCGAGTCCGCAAGAGCCCCGGGTTCCAAAAGGCACAGCTACCGCACCATTCCATGGTTGTGGAATCGGCCATGCATCGACTGAAGAGTCAGAAGATGCACTCCTCAGTGCCCCCCCGGCAGGGATGCCCTCAGTAGAAAGTGCTTCCAGGGCTCTATGCTTGCTTGCCGTGTCCAGACCTACCAGCTGTACATGGGCATGTACCTTCGGGACCTGGCAAAGGAGATTGCTGGGTTCTCTGCTGGTTTGTCCGAAGAACCTTTGCAGAGGTTCAAGGCCTTGTCTTCTGGTATTCGAGAGTGCTCGAAGTTTATATCTCGAGCAGCCTACGATGGATTTGAGGCTTCGGCCCGGGTAGCAGGGGCCGGCATCGGTGCACGCCGCCAGGCCTGGCTACAATCCTCGGATCTCGAGCCATGGGTTCAGGACAAGTTGGTCGATGTCCCTTGCCGAGGTGAAAACCTCTTTGGCAAGCCCATGGCAGAAAAGGCTGCAGAACTCGAGACCGAGACTCTTACCCGGACGAGGCTGTCCAGGAAAACCTCTGCCCCTTCTCAGAAGAAGGGCTCGGGGAAAAAGATCTTTTACCCGAGGAAGACCACTGCCTATAAAACCTACCCTCATTACCAGACCTCTGTAGCTTCCCAACAGGGACAGCAGGCCAAGGCAGGGTCATGGGCCACGTAGGCAGAAGGCCCCCAAGCCTCCTACTGCTCAGCAGGGAGGGGGTTTTTGACTATGCCAGCATAGCCTCTCCTCCTCTCCAGGGCACAGGAGGTCGGCTGACCCTGTATGCAGACAGGTGGCCAGCCATCACAGGGGATACGTGGGTGCTAAGCATCATCAAAGGGGGCTATCTGCTCCACTTCACCCAGATACCCCCCCCTCTTACTTTCCAGGGGAGCCTCCAAGACCCCCTCTGCACAGAAACTTACTCCTTCAGGAGTTGGAAGGTCTGCTAAGGGACCAGGCAGTGGAACTGGTGCCTCACCACCTGGAAGGGCAGGGCTTCTATTTGAGGTACTTCCTGGTACCAAAAAGAACAGGAGGCCTCAGACCCATCCTGGACCTGAGAAATCTGAACAAGTTTCTGGAGAGGGAAAAGTTCAAGATACTTACCCTTGGAATCTTACTGCCCTACCTCCAGCAGGGAGATTGGCTATGCTTCTTAGACCTGAAGGATGCTTATACTCACATCCTCATCCATCCAAGTCACAGACATTTCCTCAGATTTGTGGTGGGAGGAAAGCACTTCCAGTACAGAGTGCTTCCTTTCGGCCTCACCTCCGCCCCCAGGGTTTTCACAAAATGCCTGGCGGTGGTTGCGGCCTACCTCAGGAACCAGGGGATCTTTGTATTCCCTTACCTGGACGACTGGCTTATCAGGGGCCAGTCTCCACAAGAGGCCAGGCAGGCCACCTTCAGAACCATATCTCTGCTTCAGCACCTGGGGTTCGTCATAAACTTTCCCAATTCCACTTTAGTCCCCTCACAGGACGTAGAGTTCATAGGGGCAAGATTGGATACCATCCATGCAAAGGCCTATTTGCCTGTGGACAGAGCTCACAGGCTGATAAAGTTGGCTGGCCAGTTTCAGGCGAACTCTCTGGTCTCGGCCAGACACTTCCTCCGGCTCTTAGGTCACATGGCTTCCACAGTGCATGTCACTCCGCATGCCCGGCTGCACATGAGGCCGGCTCAGTGGCACCTCAAGGCACACTGGTTGCAGGCCACAGGGAAGTTGTCCGACAGGATAAGGGTGTCCAAGCTCTTGGTGGACTCCTTGCGCTGGTGGAGACATCTCCCAAATCTGGTCAGGGGTCTTCCTTTCCAGGCCTCCCCACACACTCAGGTACTGACGACCGATGCTTCCCTGCAGGGCTGGGGGGCACACTGCCAAGGGGCCTGCACACAGGGCCTGTAGTCTCCGTGGGAGGCCGCCCAGCAGATCAACCTGTTGGAATTGCGGGCCATTCGACTGGCCTTACGGACTTTCTCTCAGATCCTGTCTCACCAGTCTGTCCTAATTCAGACGGACAACCAGGTGGCTATGTTCTATGTCAACAAGCAGGGAGGCACAGGATCCAGACTTCTGTGCCTGGAAGCACAAGCTCTCTGCTCCTGGGCTGTCAATCAGGGCATGACCCTCAGGGCGGTCTACCTCTCAGGCCAGGAAAACTACCTGGCGGACAGGCTAAGCAGACTCCTGCAGCCTCACGAGTGGCAGTTGGATCCTCTGGTGGTTCAACAGATCTTTTTGAAGTGGGGACTTCCGACCATGGATCTTTTTGCCAGTCCGCTGAACAGGCAGCTACCCAGGTTCTGTTCCAGGCAACCGCATCCCTCGCGAACAGCGCCAGATGCATTCCTGATCCCCTGGTCAGAGAGCCTGCTGTATGCTTTTCCTCCCACACCTCTGGTGGCCCAGACTCTGTTCAAAATCCAGCAGGACCGAGCCACGGTGATCCTTATAGCCCCCAGGTGGCCCAGGCAGCCGTGGTTCCCTCTTCTTCTGCAGTTGGCAGTGGATACTCCACTTCCTCTGGGGTTGCACCCCGACCTTCTGACTCGGGATCAGGGGTCCCTCTTGCATCCCAACCTCAAATCCCTCAATTTGATGGCCTAGCTGCTGAAAGGCTAGTCCTTGCTCCCTTGCTATTATCAAGAGAGGTTGAAGAGGTGGTGTTGGCCTCCATAAAGCATTCCACTAGGAAGGCCTATGCTCTGAAGTGGCGTAGGTTCTCTACTTGGTGTTCTCAACAGTAAGAGGACTCCTTCTCCTGCTCGGTCCAGGTGGTGTTGCAATATCTGCTCCACCTTTCCAACCTGGGACTTCAGTCCAACTCTGTCCGGGTTCACTTCAGTGCCCTCTCAGCTCACCACTTGCTGGTGGATGGACAATCCCTCTCGGGACACCTTTTGGTGTCTCGTTTTCTCAGAGGCCTGCTTCTGCTTAAGCCTCCTATTCGTCCACCGGCCACTGAGTGGGATCTCAATGTGGTCTTGCAGCAACTGACTCGCCCACCTTTTGAGCCAATGGCAACCTGCCATTTACGTTCCCTTTCCTGGAAGGTGTTGTTCCTTGTGGCACTCACCTCAGCCAGGCGTGTGAGTGAACTTCAGGCCCTGGTTTCGGATAGGCCGTATACTAGGTTCTATAAGACCAGGGTAGTCTTGAGGACTCATCCTAAGTTCCTTCCCAAGGTAGTGTCCTCCTTCCAACTCAACCAGGAGGTGGTACTTCCGACGTTCTTTCCCAGGCCGCACGCCAGTAGGGCTGAAACTGTCTTGCATACCCTGGATTGTAGAAGGGCGCTGTCCTTTTACCTAGAATGTACGCAGGGGCATAGAAGGGCTTCTCAGCTCTTTGTTTCCTTTGAACCTAATAGACTGGGGTTGCCTGTAACTAAGCGTACGTTGTCTATCTGAGTGGCAGACTGTATTGCCTGGGCGTACAGAGCAGCCGGCCTCTCCCTGGAGGGTCGAGTCACGGCCCACCGGGTCAGGGCGAAGGCTGCATCAGTAGCTCACTTCCGTTCTGTTCCGTTGACAGATATCTGCCGGGCCGCTACTTGGTCTTCAAGCCAGACTTTTGCGGACCACTACTGCCTCGAGAGGGAGTCCCGTAGGGACAGTGCTTTCGGGCAAGCGGTACTCCGTAATCTCTTTGAGGTTTAGGCAACTCCTACCCTCCGGCCCTGGTGTTGGGCTACCATTCAGGGTTGGTCTCAGAGAAGATTCTCTCACTGTTGCGGAGGCTCTAGAGGGAGCTCTATTTTTCAGCCTGGGTTCCTGGTAGCCCAGAGCTAGGGAGTCACCCATATGTGAGGACTGACTTCCTGCTTGGTCCTGGAGAAAGAGTAGTTACTCACCTGTAACAGGTGTTCTCCAGGAGCAGTAGGAATCAGTCCTCACGACCCTCCCTCCTCCCCTTGGAGTTGCAGTTGTATATAGTTCATTTTCTTTTTTGCTGTCTTTTAGCTATGTCATTTGACTGAGCAAGATGGCACCTTTGGGTGGGAAGGGGACCGTGCATTCGTGCCTGCATTCCCAAAGGCTTTCTTTGAAAGCTGGGGAAATGCTCTGCATGGGGGCTCTGTCGGTGTCGACGTCACCCATATGTGAGGACTGATTCCTGCTGCTCCTGGAGAACATCTGTTACAGGTGAGTAACTACTCTTTATTGCTTCCGCCCCTTCCTATTTCACTTCCTTTTTTATGGTGCTTGAGTGCCACCTCTGCACGTCCCAGCAGCAGTCGGTACAGGGACTAGAGCAGAGGGGGGCCTCAAGGGATGAGGTACGCCTAGGATGCCTTCTATCCTTACACTGGCCTTGATCAGTCTCGCTGCCATTTGTGTAGAATAGTACTTAAACAGAGTCACTGTCCTTTATGTTCCAAAGATTTTAGACTTCTGTATTCTCACAACAGTTTTTTTCTTTTCAAGCCAGAGGAGCTATCATGCTATGGCTGCCCTCTGCTTAGTCACATCGTCTTGTTTTGGGCCTATTCTGTGCACACATTCACATCTCCATGTGCCATCTGAGGCCTGCAGACCATTATGCAGGTAGCCATTTCTCAAAAAAATGTTATAGCTCTGCATCAGTTAAACTTGTCTTACCACCTGCAAGCTGTGTCTCGAGTGGTTTTTTTGCTCTTCTGTCCTCTAGAGCAGAATTTCCTTGTCACGATTTAGGTTCTCCAGCTGGCCTGTCATCTGTGCATTTGTATCTTCCCGAGCCACTATTTGATTTTCTAGCACTGCTACCCGGTGTATCTGTTACTCCTCAAATCACTTCATTGGCTCCATATCCATTTCTGTAGCCAGATCAGATTTCTCCTACTGATCTGTAAGTGCATTCACGCTGTGGCTGCTCATTACCTCTCCTCTCTTATTTCTCCCTACACCCCTTCTTGGAAACTCCATTCATCAGGAACATCTCTTTTATATGCGCCTTTCTCTTCTACTGCCAACACCAGACTTTATTCGTTCCACCATATACCGACGACCTGAGTTGGTTCGTTAGACTCCATCCTGGTCCTTTTCAAATCCAGGCTAAAAACCCACCTCTTCAACTTCAAGGCTGCTTTTGGATCCTGACCCCCTTATTCTCCTGTTTACCCGCCATGTGTGTTATGACCCTTAGTTCTACGTTAGTCCCCTGTTCGTTGTCTTTCTTGTATCGATTGTGAGCTCTATTGAGCAAGGACGGTCTCTTACATGTACTATATATGCCTTGTAGCTCTATAGAAATGATGATAAATAGTAGTAGTAGTGTGTACTTATGGAAAGAATGGTTTCAACAAACTATCAGCCTATTCTAGAAGTTAATGCACCACAGTTGATGAAAAAATTGAAGCTGAAAGGAGGTTGAAATGTCAGCAAGATAATGTTTCAAACATACCTGAGAATCAAGCATGAAGTACTTGAAGGAAAGCAAGAGGATGGTGTTGGAATTACCTTAACAGTTCTCAGACTTGAATGTTACTGAAAGTCTGTGGGGAGATCTCAAACAGGCAGTGCATGCAGGGAGACCTTGTTTCCTGCACTCCAACTGTTTCCTTACCCTTCCCCTAAATATATCCTAGTCCCCAGTTGTGTTGTCGGTCTTGACTGTAGCTCTTATGAGCAGGGACTGCCTCTTACATGCCTCCGTACTGTGCTGTGTACACCTTGCAGTGCCATACAAATGATAAATAGTAGTACCTTTAGCTGCAGGGCCGGCGCAGCCATTAGGCAAAGCTCGTGGTCAGTCCTGGGGGTTGTAAACAGTAGCAGCAGTCAAAGCAAAGTAACAGATCCTGGCGGCCAGGTAACTCAAAACAATAAATCCCATCAGCAAATTATTTTACTTGCAGGGTGCGTGGGCCCATGTACATACAATGCAAAATTTATAAATATGATGCCAAATTATGCATTTTCACATGGCAATTGTGGGATGAGTAGCACTGCGGTGGTCATGCCTTGTAGTGCTATACAAATGATCAGCAGTAGTAGTAGAAGAGATTAAGTATCAGACTCGGGGGAGGTGGGGGGTGTTAAGGCTGACATTTCCACTATGGTGCCTAATACTCTTGCACCAGTTCTGTTTATATTGTTACAGGAATCATTTAGAAGCTCTTATTTCTGCCAACAGCGGTCTTGCAAAGTACTAATTGAAAAGAAGGTCAGACTTTGGCATTTGCCATATCCAGTGTTTTCTCATTTTCAATCTGTAAAACAAAACTGCACATTAAGTAGTTAGACATTAAAATGTTCAGAAAGCTGCTGTGTTTGACTTCGTCAGCTGCCATTCACTTAGGGATTCATTGAAACATAGAGCTTGAGTAGGGGTGCCTACATATTTGCACACAACGGCATAATATAACCAGCTTCAACATTTTATTGGAACTCAGAAAATGGCGGCAGATAAAAACCATATGGCCCTTTCAGTCTTCCCACACATACCAACTACTATGTTCTTCCATTCCTTCCTTTCCCTTGGAGATCCTCTGTGCTCATCATATGTTTTCCTGAATTCAGATATTATCCTTGTCGCTATCACTTCTGCTGGGAGGCTGTTCCGCTACTCAATTTCTAATAAAACTCGCTTACATCCATGACCTATCAATCATTCCTTCCACTTTCTTGTTCTCACTGATGTCTGGCTACCTCATGAGGACTTAGTTTCCATGAGATAATGCAGCAGCAATGGCAAGCTTTGTTCTCACACTATCTTGGCCACAAGATGGTGTTGGTCTTTACCTGTTGTGCAACCCCTTCTCCCTCCTCAAGGGTCACATGATCTAACTAGTCCCGTCCCCCCCCAACCCAAGTCCTCGAGTAATTGTTATCTATTTTCCCCGACAAGCCTCCCTCTTCTTTCCTGTCTGACTTTGACTCTTGCCTATGGTTCTTTCTTCTTCCATCTTCCTCTTCCCTTATTCTTAAGGGGCCCGATACTGAACGGGATTAACGTGGTTAGCAGACTTGCTAACCATGTTAATCCCCTTGGCTGGGAAATTCATTGGCACTAATACGGTTAGTGCCACTGAATATCCAGGGGTGCTGCTGCTGCATGTGCCAATGCTAACAGATTAGCATCGGGGTGTTATGGAAATGGGGTGGGAACAGCACCTGGGGATAACCAGGCAGTGGTGATATTCAGCCGCTGCCTCATTATCCCTTGGAGGTGACAGCCAGGCACAGTAAAGGCTGGCCTAACTATTGCTTCCAAAGCGCAGCGGCTGAATATGCTGCCTAGTTAACTTCCTGGCTATCTAGATGACCGAAATGGTCAATGCCAGTGGCCCAACATGGCCTCGGCATTGAATATCTGGGTCTAGGGTTCAGGGGTGATGACTAGTAGCTGTAATCACACTAGCCACTGCCACTAAATATCGGGCCCAAGGATTTTAATCGCCATTCTGATGACGCATCGGATGTTTTCGTTGCCACGTTCCTTGCCTTAATTAACTTCCTCATTCAATTTCTAACTCTGCTCTATTGCATTCACTCATTAGCAGCACCACTGCCTTGTTCTAGTTCTTTCTTCCAAATGTGCTTTTTTTTCCCCCATCTGTGTTCTTCCTTTCTCTGGTCATTTCCCACAGTCTTGTCCTACCCCTACTTTTGCTTTTAGAAATCTCCACACTATCGACATTTGTGCCCTTTCTGTTTTCTTCTGATCTTTCTTCTCCTATCACAGTCGGAGGCATTTTCTTCGTACACTATATTCTGATCTGCTTTGGATACTCTCGCTCTTCCATTTTTTTTATCCATTAAGGTGCACCAAACCTGAACTTGTATTGCTTCCAAAATCTACCTTCTATGCCTCTGACATTCACAGATTGCCTCTGGTTGAAGTCTTATTTATATGCTGACTTTCTATTTTTCAAATATATTCTTGCCTCTTCCAGTCTTCTACAGTGCTCACTAAGCAAGCATGCTATATCCATTTGAGTGACACTTTTGCTTCTAACCATCTTTCTCTCTGCCCAGCTAGTGCCTATTTTTTTTTTCAGGGCAAGGTTCAAAAGATTCATTTTGAGTTCTCCATAGGACTCCCTCTATCTCTTCCATTTCACTCTTCTCCTATTCCTTTACCTTCTGCTCTTTGTCTGTCCTTGATCAATTTCCTTTGCTATGAAATTCGCAATCTCTCCTGCTCCAAAATCATGCCGCCTTCCTCTGCCGCAATTCCTTCTCAGCTCTTCAGGTCTATCTCTCCTTCTGTCCATTTCATTATTTATAATCAGCCTATTGTATACTTTTAGGCAGCTAGCAATATTCCTTCCATCTAACATGTTCCACTGCAACTGTTATGGCTGCCTTCAGAGTCACACAACTCTTCAAAAGACATTGGCTCTTATATGCCCCGTCATCCATCTCTTGCCCTTTACATCCAAACTACATGAAGTCTCCTTCCATGGCCTTGACTATTTGAAGCCCCAGTCTATGCTCTGCCTGCTTCAGTCTGGATTCCGGCATCTCCATTCCACTGAGACAGCCCTTGCCAAAGCTTCTAGTGATCTTTTCATGGCCAAGGCCAGAAACCACTACTCGGTCCTTATCCTCCTGACCCTTCTGCTGTTTTTGACCCTGTTATTGACAGCCTACTCCACATTCAAAGAAGATACTCAGAACCTATGTAGCCAGCCTGCTATTCCAAAGCAGCAACAACTCATGAAAAGGCAGCAATGCAAATATTAAAGGGCCTAGAACAGAGCTGCCAAGTTACCCATTTCCAGGAAGGAGACTTTTTTTTTTTTTACAACTCCTGTTTTTCATCTTAAACCTCAATGCAATGTGGTATTTGTAGTTTCTGATTCTATCCATTGAAATCAATGCTGCTGGACCTATAAAAAGGGCTTCTGATTTTAGGTTTTAACTGAAAACACCAATAAACTAGATTCTAATTGGATAAACACTAGATCACCCCTTTCCCTGGCTTATTTTGTATCCCCCGCTCAGTAGTTGTGCCTTTTCTGCATTGACAACTCCTAAGTGACATAAACATACACATTTGATTCTACCAACAAAGGTACAGAACAATAGTGCCAGTGTCATAAAATTACAGATAAACAATGGGCCCAATCTTCAAAGGGATTATCGACAGGTACTGCTGCTGCATGCCTGGGGACAGCACCCACTGATAACCAGGCAGCGGTGATATTGAGCTGCTGCCAAATTATTGCAAAAAGGTAAAAGTCTGATGCAGCCAATGCCGGCCTAACCTTTGCCACTGAAGCTAACTGGGCAGCAGCAGAATATTGCCACTGCCCAGTTAACTTCACCGCTGTCTGGGAAACTCAGATAAGGCCCCGGCATTGAGTATCCGTGTCCAATGTTCAGCAGCGGTGGCAGCCCCAATGATTTATTTTTTTGGTACCTTCCAAGAACACACAGTTCACTGGAAAAGAAACACCTAAATGTATAATTTATAAATAACTAAGAATAGAAGTTCTACCTATAATACATCAGGATAGGCCTGCAATCGTCTTCCTGGAATGGAGTAACTTGGCAACGCTGCAATAGTCCTCTTTAAGGAAAACTAAAATCAACTAGACTGCTATAGATCCCTATAGCTAGCAGAATCCCTCGCCTCAACCACACATGCACCACAAGTTAGGAGCTGAAACATTCAGACAAAATCTGCACATGTAAACCCTGAAAAGCCAGACCGTGAGCAAAACTGGAGAAAGAGAAACAAAAATGCATTTCAGTCTATACTGGACAAAATGCAAAGATACAAGAAATGAACATTCCCAAAGCTGACATATTCCAGTCTCTAAAAACCAAAAATAGAATGTTTCCTTTTCTACCTTTTGGCATCTTATTTTCTGTCATTCTTATTTCTAATGAAATTCTCCATTGTCTCAGACAGTCTTGATAACAAACAGTTTGTATGGACAAGATTCCCTAGAGCCCCTTGTAATTTCTTAATTTTCTCATTAATTGAAGCAACTTCTTCTTTTAGAGATGGTAGAAATTGTTCACATACCCAAATATGTTGTTCAAATTTCATAGCAATGTCATGCTGAATAGCTAGTTTTGCAGTGACCAAAGCTACCAATCCTGTAAAAGCAGTTAATAAAGTTTTTAATGTCTGATTTTGATAGAGCCAGATGGATCTGATTCCAAAATACAGTAGCTAAAACAGTTTTTGCAGTAATATCAGTCCTAGAAGGCACAACATTACCCTCATCAATGAGGGAAGCAGTCAAGGAAGGAGCAGGGCCTGCCCTTCTCGCTCACACATGGCTGGCTTAAGAGGGAGCTAGTGAGGCCTGCAGCCTGCCTTACCGGCTCACCTCTTCACAACCAGCAGAGCCTTTTCCTTCACTTTCGCAGCTATGCTAAGTTGCAGCTGCTGGTACCACTGAATTTGCAGAAGTGAAATGGGGCACTTCTTAAGAGACGGGAAGTGTCTCCCTTTCACTTTTAGAGACTTGGTAGTGCTGGCAGCTGCAACGTAGTACAGCCATGGGAGTGAAGTAAAATGCTCCCATAGCTGTGCAATGAATGCAGGCTGAGCCAGGGCCATGGGGGAAGGGAGGAGAGGGGGTGACTGGATGGGTTTGATGCTGGTGGGCTGTCACCTGAAGAGAACTGCTGGGGTGCTAGGACTGGAAATGGGCTGATACTGGAGAGAGGGGTCTAGAACTGTAAGGGAGCTGATGCTGGGAGGGGCTGGGACTGAAATGGAGCTCATGCTGGGATGGACTGGAGGAAAGCTTGTGCTGGGAGGGGCTGGGGTTAGAAATGAATTGATGCTGGGGCTGGAAGGGAGCTCATGCTGGGAAGAGCTGGGACTAGAGGAGGGCTGATGCTGTGGGAGGACTGGAAGAGATGATGCTTGTGCTGGGGGGCTAAAAGGGAGCAGATTCCGGGGTCAGGGCAGAGAAAAAGAGGCAGAAGCTAGAGATTGAGGATGGAGAGGAGGATAGATATTTTGTGTGGGAGGGAAGAAATGAGGTTGAGAGAAAGGGAAATAAGAATAGATCCTGGGAGGATGAATGGAAGGGTCAACGAATATCGGCTAAAGAAGTACCTTGGTGGGTGTGGGGAAAGGATGTAAGAGGCAGGAGGGTAAGTATTGGGGACAAGAAGATGGGGAGAACAGGGTCTGGGACTTAGATGGAGACTTAAGATTGGTTGAGTACTGGGAGAGTAAGAGGGGGACTCAGGCGACTGACCCAGTGCCAGCACAACACACTCTGCACATAGCTCTGGCAGCAGAAAGATCATGGCATTGTGCAGCACCATCCCAAGCTTCATCTTTCTGTGTCAATGACAGTGCGTGGAGCCATTGAACTGTGCACCGGAAGTAAATGCTACAGGCAGCACTGGCTGCTGTGTGCTGACTCAGATAAAGAAAGATGGGGATGGTGCCGTGCAATCTTTCTGCCGCTGACTTGGAGAAAATAGAAGATGCCAGGGATGGTACCAGATGATAATTTTGCCATGAGGGGAGGGGCAGGCTGGATTGGGGGGGATAGAAAGAGAGAGATAAAGAGAGGGAGATTTTGCATTATGAGAGAGAAGGAATATATATTGAACTGTGAATGAGGATGATCAAGAAGCAACAGTTCGAACAGAAAAAGGAGAAATAGAATGGTTTAAAATCAGCAAAGATTTACGACAAGGCTGCATACCTTTCCCCTACCTGTTTAATTTATATGCAGAACAAATCATCAGAGAAGCAGGACTGTATGAAGACAACCAAGGTGTGAAGACTGATGGAAGACTCATCAACAACCTCCGCTATGCTGCTGATACCACATTATTGGCGGAAAGTGAAGACAATCTGAAACATTTACTTCTCAAGATCAAGGAACATAGTGTTAAAATGGGCCTGCATATTAATGTAAAGAAGACAAAGATCCTGAAAAATGGCAAAATCAATAAGTTCATCGTTGAAACAGTGGACAGCTTTAATCTACTTAGATCAACTATCAATAAAGAAGCAACAAGCAGTCAAGAAATCAGATGATGCATTGCTCTTGGCAGATTGGCTATGAAGGACTTAGATAAGATTCTCAAGAGCAGAGATGTAACATAGTAAATGATGGCAGATAAAGACCAGTATGGTCCATCTAGTCTGCCCAACTAAGATGGCAAGAGTAGATGCACCTGCCGCTCTGTGCAGGCCACCCCTCCCCATGTCTTTGTTTAGGGGTGAACCCACCCCTCCATGTAGGACACAACTATTTGTTGAGAAATTAGATAGTTACGTTTATTTTTATTTTATCCTGTTGCTGTAAAGGGATTCACTGTCACTGTATGTCTCTCTCCATACAAAGATTCCACTTGTTCAAGCCATGGTGTTTTCAATAACATCATATGGATCTGAAAGTTGGACAGCGAAAGGATAGATGAGAAGAAAATCAATGCCTTTGAATTATGGTGCTGGCGATGAATACTATGTATTCGATGGACTGCCCAAAGAACAAACCAGTCAGTACTAGAGGAGATCAAACCTAAGCTTTCTTTAGAAGCTCAGGTGACAAGACTTTGACTTTCATACTTTGGACACATCTGTTTTCCTCTGCATTCGACCTCCCTTCCCCTTTAGGGTTGCCAATTTTTTCACTGAGAAAAACCCGACACCTGTGGCTTGCCATACTCCACCCATTCTCCACCCCCAGTCCCACCCCTGCCCCGCCCCCAGCCCCACCCACAAAAATTACTGAGGATTCAGTCACACCCCCCCTCAGTGCTGGTTCACTCACCCCCCCTCCCCTCTGCTGGTTCACTCACTCACCCCCCCTTCTGACTCACTCACCCCCTCCCCTGCTGGTTCACTCACTCACCCCCCTCCCCTGCTGGTTCACTCACACCACCCCTCCCCTCCCCTCCCTGCTGGTTCACTCACCCACCCCCCCTGTCACTCACTCACCCCCCTCCCCTGCTTGTTCACTCACACCAACCCCCCTCCACTGCTGGTTCACTCACCCACCCCCTGTCACTTACTCATCCCTCCTGCTGGGTCACTCACTCACTTACCCCCCCCCTCCCCTGCTGGTTCACTCACACCATCACCCCCCCCCCCCCTTGCTGGTTCACTCACACCACCCCCCCCTCCACTGCTGGTTACACACACCATCAACCCCCCCCCCTTGCTGGTTCACTCACACCATCACCCCCCCCCCCCTCTGCCCAAGCCGCTGCTTCTGCTTTGTACAGAGCAGCGGCTGCACTACACTTACATTGAAAACTAAAGACAAACTGTGTGAAGAGCCCTCCGGTCATTGCAGAGCCCGAGGAAGTGATGTCATGGGGGCGGGCTCCTCACAGGCTGTCTTTCCTTTTCAAATTAACTTTAGCAGCATTAAAGTTAATTTGAAAAGGAAAGACAGCCTGTGAGGAGCCCGCCCCCATGACATCACTTCCTCGGGCTCTGCGATGACCGGCGGGCTCTTCACACAGTTTGTCTTTAGTTTTCAGTGTAAGTGTATTGCAGCCGCTGCTCTGTACAAAGCAGAAAAAGCGGCTGCACTGCCTTGGGGAATCGTGTTCGCGCTCGCGCCTCGGACTTCGGCACAAAAGCCGGTTTTTTGCTCTGGCCGCTCCCGATCTTGCGGCCAGAGCAAAAAACCGGCTTTTCAATGGCCGGTTTTACATCTGTGCCGGCAGCCGGCCTGGCCATGGAAAAACCGGCCAGGCTGGCTGAAAACCGTCCGGTTGGCAACCCTATTCCCCTTTTATGTGATCCTGTCCTTCCCAATCCCTCCATCATTGTTTTTCTCTTCTGTCTAGTGTGCTTGATTGTGCTATCCTCTGTCCTGTCATTTATTGTAACTTCCTTTCACTTTCTCAGCAGTTGGCCCTCTTTGTAAATTTGACTATTGTAAACTGCTTTGATTTTTATTGAATGGTGGTATATCAAATAAATAAACATAAACATGTAAAGAGAGAGATCATTAGAGAAAGATATCATGCTTGGCAAGGTTGAAGGTCAACACAAAAGAGGAAGGCCAGCAATGAGATGGATCAATGCAATAACAGCAGCTATGGGTGCCAGTCTGTCAACAATAAACTGCCTGACTGAAGACCAAAAACAGTTTAGGATAACTATCCAGAGGGTTGCCATGAATCGACTGCACTTAACAACAAAAAAATGTTTGCCTTTCTCACAAAAACACTTTGTGATCAATCAGAGCAGGGAGACCTTTTGGCACATTTGCTGATGAGGCAGGAGAGATCTCATACAAAGCAGGAATAGCAACAGTGCCAACCATCCTCTTGTTGCAGGGCAATGTTTTGGACTGAGAAGGCCCAGAAACCCTAAGACAATCATTTGTGTGTTTTGTTCTTCATCACCAATGTATTATTGCTCTACCTGGGGAAATGGAAAGGCACACTCCCTTGAACATGTCCCTCATGGGAGCATTCAACTATCAGCACCTATGAGATACTACATAAAACCATATCAGCCCCCTCGATTGCAGAGAAAACCGATCAGTACCTTTCCTTCACACAGGTGCCAGGATTTATTGAAGCAGAAGCTAAAGCTACGCCATTTCAAAAGTTACGAAAGGCAGTTTAATCCCACCCTATCCTCTGGCAAAGGGTTGGAACACGCCTCGGACGCTTTTAATTGATGTTATTACAGCAGGAGGTTAGAAGCTGGCATGAGTATCAACGTGTTTTTGCTGCAGTGTGACAGGCAGGATGAGAGAGGAAAGCAGGTGTGTGAAGAAAGGGCACGTGAAGAGCGACTGATGTCATCTGTTATTGAAGGAGGTGTACAGTGTTCACAAAGCACAACTGTGTCGTTGCAATGGTGGCTTGTGTCTGGTGAGTACTAGCAAAACTGGGTTTGTCCAGCACATGTATAGGTGATATGCAAATACTAACTGGTCTGTGTGTTGCAGCTTTTACTTATGTTGTGGTACCCAACTTGCACCTAACCGTGCCATTTTCATTTGAAAAGCCTGGACAGTTTTGTTTTTTAAATCTTAATAAACTACTTTTTTTGTGTTACTCAATACAGACAAATTACAGACGGCCCTTTCCTAACTGCAGTCAGGCTAGTAACATGGGACACGTGGATTTCATTGTAATAAGGAGGGAAGTCAATATCATTGATCAGACAGAGGCAACGTACCCTGGGATCGTTTTCCCATTCTACCCCAGAACAGCAGTTTTAAAAGCAAGTGCCCTTGTAATCTTATTCTGCTTACATTAATTGTGTGTGTTTGTGTTTCTACAGAGAGCCCTGATTCAGCCCTTGGGGTGACAAATGGCCGTTTCGAGACTTTGCTTCTGCTCACATTTTTTCAAGTGGATGTTGGTGAAAGCTTTTGAATATTGCTGGCCAGGATAAAAACTGTCTTGACATAAGTTAATTTTTTTTTCTTTTTTTGTGAAAATTACTGGAAAGGATTGTTCTTTCTGGTACATCATGATTATAATTACTGATAGAATACCATAAAGGCAATGAAGAGTTTCTTTAGCCATTGGCAAGTGATAATATGGCCAGGGCCGGCCCCCTAGCTGTCAGAATCTATTGTTTAGCTGTGAATGTGCTTTGTTCAGTTATGATTATATAAAGAAAATCATTTTACTATATTGTACTTATTTTATTTACATTTCCACTGTCGTTTCTGAAACTTTAGTTTTCCAAAGTTCATTATTCCATATTTTTCATCACACATCACTGAAATAGTCAAATACATGTCAGAGGTCTGTATGGATTTTATTACTCAACTTTCCAAATCTGAGCTCATGGTGAGTTTCAATCAGGTACACTAAGTTAGATGACAATTCTGATGGGCAAGGGGACTACAAGTTAGAGTTACTGATCTACGTTAATGCACCTTATTAGGAAATACGACCCTTTGACAATAATGCGGCCTAAGTTAAATAGTAATAACACAACTTAATGTATTACCATAAGTTAGTAAATTTAGCCCTAAGTTTGTACTTTGAACAGTAGATGGTTAAGTGACTTGCTCAAGACATGAGATTTGACCCCTGGCTTCCCCTATTTGCAGTCTACTGCTATAAACACTATGCTATTCCTCAAGTATAGTCAAACTGCCCCAATGAGGAAGAGGGAAAAAGGAGCTAATCATCTATTTTAGATATGAGTGATGAGGCTTTTTATCTATATGTAGAGAGAGATACATTCATATATACGAGGGCCAACTGGCAGCAATCTGGTAAATATTGAAAGTGCTATGTGTCTTTTATATGTATAAACTGGGCCATTTTATGTATATTTAGAACCAACGTATATAAAACAGATTGTAGTACAGATGGAATTGGAACAAATATTAAGGTATAATGTTTGTCTCTATGCATAAGTGTTATGGGAGCTTTCTAGAGCTATGGTCACAACACTACTGTATGTATACATCCAAGTTTCAATGCCACAATGACGTCTTGTGGTTGACATCAAAATGTACAGAGATAGACTAGCTTTTCAACATATTATGGTGGTGTTTTAAATCAGAACACATCATTTACTGAGTTATCAGTACCCTATATATGTGGCATACCATCCCATCCCATTGGAGTGTTCCTGAAAGGCAGTTACTGTGCTGACTTAATTTCCAAGTATAGCGCAGGAGAAAGAGGCAGCTCCAGAGTCGGGAATGGAGGAGATTGCATCATCTAAACCCAATATATAGGCTAAGAATTAATTTTCTAGACCTCATAGACCAGTAAGTATTTACCTTCACTCCATTCTCCAAGGAAACAATTTTGTACTTAACTGTTATGATAAAACTGATCTAGAGAACTCCACGCAGAAAAGTTATTCTTTGCCCATACATATTAATGTCTTCATAGCCTTCATTCTTTTTTTATTTTTGACCACATGGAGCTTCCAAATAGTGAGTGACATAACAGGGATTATGCAGTTGGCCACCTATGCATGCATGCATACAGCAATTTCTCAGTGCTATACAGGAGATTTCTAGGAGGCAGTGAACTTCCCATCCATTCTGGGAGCCATAGAATGCACGCATAGAAACATGATAGCAGAAAAAGACCACATGGCCTTTTTAGTCTGCCCTTCCATATCGACTACTACAATAGTCCCCTCTTTTCCCTTAGAGATCCTCTGTGTTTGTCCCATGCTTTTTTGAATTCAGATAGTGTCCTCATCTCTACCACCTCTATGGGGAGACTATTCCACGCATCTACCACTCTTTCAGTAAAGAAATTTTTCTGTATATTACTCCTGAGTCTATCCTCTTTCACCCTCATAGAAATATGACGAAAGAAAAAGACCACATGGCCTATCTAGTCTGTCCTTCCATAACAACTACAACAGTCCCCTTTTTACCTTTAGAGATCCTCTGTGTTTGACCCATGCTTTTTTGAATTCAGTTACTGTCCTCATCTCTACCACCTCCACTGGGAGACTATTCCACGGATCCACTACTCTTTCCGTAAAGAAATATTTCCGCATATCACTCCTGAATCTATCTCCCTTCACCCTCATCCCATGTTGCCTCATAGCAGAACTTGCTTTCAATTGAAAGAGGCTCTCTCCCTGAACATTTATGCCACGGAGGTATTTAAACATCTCAATCATATCACCTCTATCCCGCCTTTCCTCTAAGGTGTACATATTAAGATCCTTAAGTCTGTCCTCATATGCTTTATAATGAAGACCACTAATCATTTTAGTAGCCACCCTCTGCACCGACTCCATCCTGTTCACATCCTTTTGAAGGTGCGGTCTCCAGAATTGCACATTATACTCCAAATGAGGTCGCACCAAAGACTTATACAGAGGCATTATCACCTCCTTTTTTCTGCTAGCCATTCCTCTCCGTATGCACCCAAGCATTCTTCTAGCTTTTGCCGTCGCCTTTTCTACCTGTTTAGCTACTTTAAGATCATCAGACACAACCACTCCTAGGTCCTGCTCTTCTTTAGTGGACAAAAGTACTTCACTCCCTATACTATATTGCTCCCTTGGATTGCTGCAGCCCAAATGCATGACCTTACATTTTTTAACATTAAATCCCAGCTGCCAAATTCTAGACCATTCTTCAAACTTAGCTAGATCCCTCCTCATGTTATCTACCCCTTCCTGGGTGTCTACTCTATTGCAGATTTTGGTATCATCCGCAAAGAGGCAAACCTTACCTGAAAGCTCTTCCGCTATATCACTAACAAAGATGTTAAAAAGAATCGGACCAAGGACAGATCCCTGGGGCACACCACTGATAACATCCTTCTCCTCAGAGTGAGCTCCATTTACTTGTACTCTTTGTCGCCTCCCACCAAACCAATTTCTAACCCAAGCAGTAACTTTAGGGTCCATCCCTAGGGTGCTCAATTTGTTTATAAGTCGCCTGTGAGGAACAGTGTCAAAGGCTTTACTGAAATCTAAATACACCACATCTAGGGCTCTCCCTCGGTCCAACTCCCTGGTCACCCAGTCAAATCAATCAGATTTGTCTGACAAGACCTGCCTCTGGTGAATCCATGCTGCCTCGGATCCTGTAATCCGCTGGACTGCAGAAACCTCACTATTTTAGGGAGGAGTGGTCTAGTGGTTAGGACAAGGTACTTCAGGCCGGAGGGCCGGGGGTTCAAGTCCCACCTGGGGACAGCAATCTCAGGCCGGAGGGACTGGGATTTCTAGTCCTATAGGCACTCCTTGTGGTCTTGGGCAAGCCACTTAACCCTCCATTGCCCATGTTCCCTGTAAGTATTAGCGTATGTGTCTCATATCCCCTCGTGTTAAATGTATCCCCCAATTGACCGCTTTGACCCGGTGAAAAGCGGGATATAAATACAGCTAAATAAATAAATAAAATTTTCTCTTTCAGCAGCATTTCCAATAATTTACTCACCACCGAAGTTAAACTAACCAGTCTGTAGTTTTCAACCACATCCTTACTTCCGCTTTTGTGTAAATGCACCACATGAGCCTCTCTCCAGTCCTTTGGCACCACTCCCGACTCCAACGAGGCATTGAAAAGGTCAGTCAGTGGAGCTGCTAGAACGTCCCCAAGTTCCCTCAGTATTCTCGGGTGTATCCCATCCGGTCCCATCGCTTTGTCTACTTTAAGTTGAGATAGTTTCTCACGAACACAGTTTTTGAAAATTGTTCAAGATGTCTTTTGCTTATGTTCCTATTTGTGGGTGTTTTCTGAGGTCCTGCTCCTGGTTCTTCATCTGTGAACACAGAACAAAAATATTTGTTAAGCAATTCCGCTTTATCCTTATCAGCTTCTACATATTCCTCCCCTGCACCCTTGAGTCTGACAATACCACTCTTGCCCTTCCTCTTCTCACTAATATATCTGAAAAATGTCTTATCCCCCCATTTTATTGCATTGGCTATTTCCTCCTCCTTTTGAATCTTTGCCTTCTTGACTACTTTGCTAGCTTCTCTAAGTTTTTCCAAATACAGATGCCTGTCTTCCTCTCTCTCTGATCTCTTGTATACCTCATCCTATGTCCCCTTGTAGCAGAGCTTGCATTCAGTTGGAAGAGGCTCTCCTTCTTTGCATTTATGCCATGGAGATATTTAAGCATCTCTATCATATCTCCTCTATCCCACTTTCCTTTAAAGTATACATATTAAGGTCCTTAAGTCTATTCTCATATGCTTTATAATGAAGACCACTAACCATTTTAGTAGCCACCCTCTGCACTGACACCAATTTGTTTATATCCTTTTGAAGGTGTGGTCTCCAGAACTGCACACAATACTCCAAATGAGGTCACACCAAAGACCCTATACACAGGCACTATCACCTCCTTTTTTTCTGCTGGCTATTCCTCTCCCTATGAACCTAAGCATCTTTCTAGCTTTTGCCATTGCCTTTTCTACACGTTTAGCTACTTTAAGATCATCAGGCACAATCACACCCAGGTCCCGCTCTTCTACTGTGTACAGAAGTACTTCCTCCTCCTCACTGTACCACTCCTTTGGATTTTTGTAGCCCAAATGCATGACCTTGTATTTTTTAACATTAAATCTCAGCTGCCAAATTTGAGACCATTTCTCAAGCTTAGCTAGATCCCTCCTCATGTTTTCTACTCTTTCCTGGATTTCTACTCTATTGTAGAGTTTATATCATCTGCAAAGAGGCATATCTTACCTGAAATCCCTTCTGCAATATCACTAACAAAGATGTTAAAAAGAATAGGACAAGGATAGATCCCTGCGGCACACCACTAGTAACCTCCCTTTCCTCAGAGTGAGCTCCATTTACCTGTACCCTTTGTCGCCTCCCACTCAACCAATTTATAACCTAATCAGTAACTATACGGTCCATCATTAGGGTGCTCAGTTTGTTGATAAGTCACCTGTGCGGAAATGGTGTTAAAAGCTTTATTGAAATCCAGCTACAACAAATCTAGGTCTCCTCGGTCCAACTCCCTGGTCATCTAGTCAAAAAAATCAGTCACATTTGTCTGACAAGATCTGCCTCTGGTGAATCCATGCTGCCTCAGATCCAGTAATCCGTTGGACTCCAGAAACCTCACTATTTTCTCTTTGAGCAGCATTTCCAATAATTTACTCACCACAGAGATTAAACTAACCAACCTGCAGTTTTCGACCACATCCTTACTTCCACCTTTGTATAAAGGGACCACATGTGCCTCTCTCCAGTCCTCCAGCACCACTCCTGACTCAAAAAAGGCATTGAAAAGGTCAGTCAGCGGAGCCACTAGAACATCCCCAAGTTCCTTCAGTATTCTCAAATGTAACCCATCCAGTCCCATCGTTTTGTCTACTTTTAGTTTAGCTAGTTCCTCACGAACACAGTTTTCTGAAAATCGGTCGAGATCCTCGTCGCTTCTGCTCCTATTTGTGAGTGTTTTCTGAGGTCCAAGTCCTGGCCCTTAATTTGTGAGCACAAAACAGAAATATTTGTTAAGCAATTCCACTTTATCCTCATCGGCTTTTACATATTCCTCCCCTTCACCCTTGAGTCTGACAATTGCTAGTCTGAAGACATACTTTTGGTGTCACAGACAAAACTGAAGGGAAGTTGCTGTCTAGTCCTGGAAAAAGTATGCCAAATCTTCACTGTAAGCTGCATACTCCATAACATTGCTACACAACATACTGTACCTGTGCCTGAAAGGGAGACTCCTGAAGATGTCACAGAGGGATCAGATAATGAGGCTGATATTGCTAGCCTGCCATCCATGACACCCACAGGTGCTGCTGTCTTGCAAAGAAACAGACTAGTGGATCAAGGATTTGCAATGTGAAGGTAAGCCATTATTTACAGTGCCAGGAGAGTTGAAAGAGCATGCTATTTACAGTGTTTAGTGCAAATAATGTGCATAATTATAGTGGTTTGTGCTTTATTCCCCCTCTACTATCCTCCAATATGAAACAGCTGTGTGTTGACATCTATGGCCTCCTTCACAGTGGTGGTGGCTTTGATGTTGATGAGCTCTCTGGAGCCTCCTCGGCACCATGTATACGTGCCTCTGGCTCTGTTATGATCTGCAGGGCCCATTCCCGATTTATACTAGTCCATGGCATTCCAAAACTATGGGCCCAATAATCAAAAGCCATTTACTGTTTGCAGGCCAGTAAACCATATAAATGCCTTAGATGGGTATATTCAACGGCACTTACACAGTTAGTGCTGTTGAATATCCCTTTCTAAGTCCCCTACGTGCCCTGATGCTATCTTATTAGCATCGTGGCATGTTGGAGGTGTCCTGGGACAGAGCATTGGCAAAGAATGGTGCAAACCGGGCACCAGCGATAAAACCCTCGTCTATCTTTAAGGTGTAGGAGCTAACCGGGCAGCATCCAATATTGCAGGTGCCTGGTTAGCTTCAGTGGCTTCTGGCTTTTGCAAAGATCACTGGATATTCAACGCCATTACCACATCATTGAATATGCAGTTTAGAGGTTAGTGAGAAGGGCAATGTGCCAACGAAGCGCATAGCCCTTCGAAGATCCAGACAGCTGAAAATCAGGCCCTATATGCTTAAGGTTCTCTGCATTTTGCACTGCCTGTGGGGAGACTGTGGTTGAGGAGGTCTGCAGGGTATCCCAGTGTCCTGCAGATGCTCCTTGCTAAAGCACCACAACGTGACCACCTCCTCTTCCACTGAGGCCTCGATCGATAGGGAGATGTTTGGAAGCAACAGAAAATCTGTCAGTTAATCCTCCACCAAATTTTCCATGAAGGAAACAGTAGATTCCTCCAGTGTCGTCTCTTGGGATTCTTCCTGCTCACTTTCTGGTGTTTTTCCAAGTAGTTTCCCATTCCCCATCTCCAGCACCACCACCACCATCTCCTCTTCCTCCTCCTGTGCAAATGGAGGGCATTGCATTCCCTGTGGTAGCTGTCATTAGAAGAATGATGCTAGGACTTGAAAGGGTGCAGCTGCAGAAATAAAACAATATGACTGTGTCAGCCATTTCCCATACATGAAACAGTTAACTAGTGCTTTCCGGGAGCTGTGCTTTGTGTTAGCCATCCAATGCCATAACACTGGTTGCATGTGTTCACTTTGGGGAAAGGTCAAGATCACCAAGATATGGATGGTCTGTTAAGAGTGCACAGATGAAAAGTGGTCAGATATCCTTAGACTGCCAAGGAAAACTGGCCAGCTGTGTGCATATCTGGATAGGTGGCACATGGTAGGGGCTGTGTATAGTTGTATGGCTTATATATAAGGGCCGCACACCTGTGGTATAAATGCAAATGACTCAGAATTATCTTTCAAGGAAGGGTAGATAAGTACTATGTCCACACAGAGCATACATTTCAGTATTCTGGGAGCTGTAGCTACTAATTTAGGTTTCCTGGAAGCCAAATTTATTTGAAGGAACTAAGGCACAGAGTGATATAAAAGAGATGTTCAGGGACATAGTAGAGAAGTCTCAACTCCAGTTTGGCAGCCTCGATGCTACCATGGAGGACAGAGGTCACCTGAAAAGAGAGCATCACCTTGGTATGGCAGGAAGGAAGCCTGTAGCTAGGACCTGTCCTGCAGGTAATGAGATATCCTCTTGCACAGAGGAAGTCTCTCCAGGGGCATGTGCTCATGAGAGAAGGGTTAGGACAGCCATTATCGTTGGTAATTCAGACATTCCGCATGTAAATAGCTGAATGGCTGATGGACATGAAGCTTGCCTGGTACTTGCCTGCTTGATGGGAATGTGGTGGACCTCACATACCACCTAGATAAGATTCTAGATAGTGCTAGGGAGCAGTGTGATCGCTTGGTACAGATTGGTACTAATGACATAGGAAAGTTTGGGAGGGAGGTTCTTGAAGCCAAATTTAGGCAGAAAGTTGAAATCCAGAAAGTCCAGGGTAGAATTCTCAGAAATGCTTCCCGTTCCATGTGCAGGACCCATGAGCAGGCAGAGCTCCAGAGTCTCAATGCATGGATGAGATGATGGTATAGGGAAGAGGGTTTTAGATTTGCTAAGAAATGGACAATATTCTGGGGAAGGATGGGCTCCACCGTAACCAGGGTAGAGCCAGGCTGCTGGCATTAACCTTTACAAAGGAGATAAAGCAGATTTTAAACTAGATAATGAGGGAAAGTCGACAGTCACCCAAGAGCCCGTGGTTCAGAATGAGGTATCTTTGAAGGATACTAGCAAATCGGGGAAGATAGGGTATCCTGATAGAGAGCTTCCAATAAAGGAAAAAGTAACCCCGATGCCTTTATGGAAAGAGCAGACAGAGGTGAAAGATTCCAAATTACCCCATCAACTGATAACCAGATTATTAAAACTGATCTGGAGAACTTCACGCAGAAAAGTCATTCTTTGCCCATACATATTAATGTTGGGGTTGGGGCAAGATACTACAGGCCGGACGGTCGGTGGTTCAAATCCCACTAGAGGACAGCAACCTTGGGCCAGAAGGACTGGGGTTTCTAGTCCCGCAGGTGCTCCTTGTGGTCTTGGGCAAGCCACTTAACCCTCCATTGCCCATGTTCCCTGTAAGTATTAGTGTATGTGTCTCATATCCCCTCGTGTTAAATGTATCCCCCAACCGCTTTGACCCGGTGAAAAGCGGGATATAAATGCAGCTAAATAAATAAAATAAATAAAAATAATGTCTCCATGGCCACTTTTTTTTTTTGACCACCTGGAGCTGCCAAATAATGAGTGACATAACAGAGATTACACAGTTGGCCACCTGTGCAATCATGCATACAGCAGTTTCTCAGTGCTATACTGGAGCAGCTCCATTATCACATCATCTTCCCAAACACCCAAGGCTGAGCATCAACAAACAATGAGAGATTTCTAGGAGACAGTGAACTTTCCATCTATTCTGGGGGCTATGGACTGCATGCATAGAAACATGACAGCAGAAAAAGACCACATGGTCTATCTAGTCTGCCCTTCCATTTCAACTACTACAGTAGTCCCCTCTGTTCCCTTAGAGATCCTCTGTGTTTGTCCCATGCTTTTTTGAATTCAGATAATGTCCTCATCTCTATCATCTCCACTGGGAGACTATTCCATGTATCTACCACTCGTTCCATAAAGAAATATTTCCACATATTACTCCTGAGTCTATCCCCTATCATCCTCATCCTATCTCCCCTCATAGCAGAGCTTGCTTTCAATTGAAAGAGGCTCTCCTCCTGTGCATTTATGCTACGGAGGTATTTAAACGTCTCAATCATATCACCTCTATCCCACCTTTCCTATAAAGTATATATATTAAGCTCCTTAAGTCTGTCCTTATATGCTTTATAATGAAGACCACTAACCATTTTAGTAGCAACTCTCTGTACCGACTCCAACCTGTTTACATCCTTCCGCAATATCACTAACAAAGATGCTAAAAAGAATCAGACCGAATCACATCCAGAGGGAGAAACAAGATGACGGCATGAGGTGCGGGCTGTGAGGCAGCGTTCTCCTTGTTTCTAAATTCCAGTGTGCTGCTCTTTCTGTTTGCAGTATGGTGCTGACTGGCTTGCCTCCGGTACTGGTCCTGCCATGCATATCTGGTCAGCGAACTTTGGATGCATGTGGCTTTGCGGTGAACACCGGAGCAGTGTCTTCACTGGAGCCAGCAGATGATGTGTTGGGTTGGCCCTGAGCGCATCGGGTGTCTGGTTCTCCCCAGACTAGCGAACCCCACCCCTGCCCACCACCATGACCCAGAAGCATTTCATCGGCTGGAGTAGTGCTTCCCTTTGGCTTGCTGGTGAGCACGCCATTGAAAGCAGGTGAAGAGGGCACTCCAATGGTAGCAGTTCTCTCTCCTGGCATTGTGGTACAGCACGGAGCATTGGTGGGATCTGAACCATCGGAGGTGGAGGCTACACTTGTATAGTCTCGAGAGGAGGTGGCTTCTGGTGTCTGTAAGTTGGTGAGACTGGTGGTGAATACAATGGACGCACTGTGGGATGGTTTGGCAGCTCTGCACACCTCCCTGACTTATTTGATGTGTTTTGCAAGTACTGAACTTTTAGGGGTGAAACACGCTTGTGGTAATCTCTCCAGTGGTCAAGAGGAGCAAGCGGGGAGAATCTCCAATATACAACAGGAAGTTGGGCAGCTTTGGGACCTGGTTGCTGCCCAGATTAAAGAAAGAACTGTGATTTCTAGGAAAACAGAATATCTAGAAAATCAGGTTTGTCAATATAATCTTTGATTCCTGAATTTCCCTAGGTCTCCAGTTTTGTCACCAGTGGAGATGGTGAGGAAGTTCTTTGGGGAAATTTGAAAGATTCCCCTGGACCATTTTCTGCCCCTGACTAGGGCTCAGTATTTGTCTCTGGTGCAGGGGACCATGTTACTGCTGCTCCTCTTGTGTCCCCTGGTGTGGGGGAGCTCAAAGGATTTTTGGAAAACTCCTTGGAGATTATTACGGAAAGATCTACCCTCCTTGACTCTTGCTCTGGAGTCAGTTAATTTTTTGATTCTTAGGGGCTTGTTTACAAAGCCGCAATAGCGGTTCGCGATCGTTATCGGAGCCGCGGCCCCATTGATTTCAATGGGGCCGATAACGATCACGAACCGCTACCGCGGCTTTGTAAACAAGCCCCTTAGTTTATACTTTAAGAACTTCAACAAGGTTTTTTTGGGCTCACAAGTGAGGATTTTTCCTGATGTGTCTCGTGCTTCACAGTTGAGAAGGAAGGACGTTTTGGCCCTTTGCCCCAGGGTTTTGGTCTTGGGGGAAACTTTTCAACTAAAATTTCCTCTTAGATGTTGTATATCATATAAAGAGAAAGTATTTCTGTTCTTTGAGCCTAGACAACGTCTGAAGTTCTTAGTAGTTAGGGAGGATGTTTCAGTTGAAGTTCCTGTGCCCTCCCATTCGGCTGATGCTTAAGTCTCTGCCTGCCTTGTAATTTAGTTCTTATTAGGTAGTTTAGGGCCATGTGGTGCCTTAACTTTCCTTGTCCTTAGTTTCCTGGTACTCCCTCTATATTTCTTTATTTGTGGACTAATATGTAAATATTTTTTGTTGTTTCATGATTTATGTTTCCTTTTTTTTTTTTTTTAAATTACCATTTTCTTTTCATTCATGTGACTACCTGGATGTATTATTAATTAAATCTGAATAAATATAAAATTTTAAAAAAAAAAGAATCTGACCAAGGACAGATCCGTGGGGCGCACCACTGGTAACCTCCTCTCCTCAGAGTGAGCTCCATTTACCTGTACCCTTTGCCGCTTTCTACTCAATCAATTTCTAACCCAAGCAGTAACTTTAGGGTCCATCCCTAGGAGTCTCAGTTTGTTTCTAAGTCGCCTGTGTGGAACGGTGTCAAAGGTTTTACTGAAATCTAAATGCACCACATCTAGGGCTCTCCCTCGGTCCAACTCCCTGATCACCCAGTCAAAGAAATCAATCAGATTTGTCTGACAAGACCTGCCTCTGGTGAATCTATGCTGCCTCAGATCCGGTAATCCGTTGGACTCCAGAAACCTCATTACTTTCTCTTTCAGCAGCATTTCCAATACTTTATTCACCACAGAGGTTAGACTAACCGGCCTGTAGTTTTCAACCATATCCTTACTTCCGCTTTTGTGTAAAGGGACCACATGTGCCTCTCTCTAGTTCTCTAGTTCTCCACCCCCGACTCCAAAGAGGCATTGAAAAGGTCAGTCACTGGAGTTGCTAGAACATCCCCAAGTTCCCTCAGTATTCTCGGGTGTATCCATTTGGTCCCATTGCTTTGTCTACTTTAAATTTAGCTAGTTCCTCACGAACACAGTCTTCTGTTCCTGTTTATGGGTGTTTTCTGAGGTTCTGCTCCTGGTTCTTCATCTGTAAATACAGAACAGAAATATTTGTTAAGCAATTCCACTTTATCCTCATGAGCTTCTACATATTTCTCCCCTTCACCCTTGAGTCTGACAATACCATTTTTGCCCTTCCTTTTCTCACTAACTTATCTGAAAAATGTCTTATCACCCCATTTTATTGCATTGGCTATTTCCTCCTCTTTTTGAATCTTTGCTTTCCTGACTACTTTGCTAGCCTCACTAAATTTTTCCAAATATAGATGCCTGTTTTCCTCTCTCTGTGATCTCTTGTATTTTATGAAGGTCTCCCTCTTCTTCTTCTTCTTTTCAGCTACTTCTTTCGAAAACCATAGCGGTCTCCTTCTCTTATTACCTTTATTTACCTTTTTAACAAAAAGGTTGGTTGCTCTTAAAATATCCCCTTTCAGTTCTGCCCACTGTTTTTCTACATACCCCAGCTGTTCCCATTCCACTAACAATTCCTTGAGGTATTGGCTCATCTTAGCAAAGTTAGTTTTCCTAAAGTTTAAGACCCTCGCTTTTGAATAGATTTTATCAACCCTAGTCCTAATACTGAATGACACCATCTGGTGATCACTGGATGTGAGATGATCTCCCACTATAACATCAGAAACACTTTCAATATTGGTAAGCACCAAGTCCAGTATGGCCCCTTCACGTGTGGGTTCTGTTACCAGTTGCCTGAATAGTTCTCCCTGTAGAGAATCAAGGATCTCCTTACTTCTAGATGATACTGCAGCAGGGATGTGCCATTCAACATCTGGCATATTGAAATCCTCTATCAGTATCACTTCCCCTTTCCTGGCGATACTGAATATGACTTCTATTAAATCTCCATCCACCACTTTTCCCTGTGAGGGAGATCTGTATATCATGCCAATGCAAATAGATATATCTTTCCCTCTTTCTAATTTAACCCACAGTGCCTCCTCTCTCCCTTTAAAGCCCTGTATTTCCGAAGCTTTAATATTATTTTTGGCATATAGTGCCACTCCTCCTCCCCTTCTTCCTACCCTGTCCTTTCTGAATAAAATATAGCCTGGTATAGTTACATCCCAGTCATGGTTGTCCATGAACCATGTCTGTTACTGCCACTAAATCCAAGTCAACCTCTCCCATTAAAGCCTCAACATCTGGGATCTTATTTCCCATGCTACGAGCATTTATACACACTGCTTTCCATATGTTTCTCCTTTACCCATTGATGAGTCTCAGCAAACTCTCCATAACATCTCGAATTTTGGCATCTGGCAGACAGCATACCTCTCTGGACATCAAGTCTGGTCGGCAGATGGATGCCTCAGTACCCTCAGAAGAGAGTCACCAAGCACCACTGTCCTTTGCTTCCTTGTGGTCACTGATTCTACAACTTTGGGGTGCTCGAGGTCTGGTTCTTCCCTTTCCTGGGATACTTTCACCTTCTCCACTTCCAGGGCTGCATAATGGTTCTTCAATTCAAGGGCTAAAGGACTTGGATTGGTGATATTGCAGGCCCTGGTGACTCGTATCCAATCTTCGTCATTCTGTAGGCTCCCATCTTCTCTGCTGGAGAGCTTGGATGTTTCAAGAAGCATCTCATCAATGTACTTTTCACTTTCTTGAATGCTCCTCAGCCTCGCCACCTCTTCTCTGAGCTCCTCCACTTGTTGCCTGAGAGTTTCAGCATGCAGGCATCCTGCACATGGAAATGGTCCTTCAACTGGCATTGGGATCTCTGCCTGGACAGGGACAGAGGCAGAAGCTGTAACAAGGGCAAGAGATTTGGCGATACGATTTTTCACAGCTGCTGTTCAGTTGGTGGAGCTTAGGTACATTTGCTTGAATTATAGAGCCTCTGTTAGGAATCTAAGATCACAAAGACTCACATGGGGATTTGAATCCTGTCCACTCAGCTCCCAAGCCACTACTCTAACTATTATGCTATTAGACATCCCCGTTATGCTATTAGACAAAAACAAACTTTGAAATGCTTGTATGCAAATGTTAAAAGTCTAAAAAATAAAATGGGAGACGTAGAATATATAGAACTGATTGAAAGGTTAGATATAATTGACATCTTAGATACCTAGTGGAAGAAGGATAGCCAATGGGACACTGTGATACCCAGGTATTAGTTTATTTATTTTTTTGACTAGTCTTTTATACTGTTCTTCCACAGATCAGAGTGGTTTACAATTAACAATAACTGTGTCTTTACATTGAACAGGGTGATATACAACTTGGGTTACTGTAACATGGGAGTAAAACTGTTTTAACTATGTACATTTAGAGAATAAGTCAAGTTACTATATACGATATCGCGGGTCCAGAATTTAAGTGTTTACATTATAGTTAGGTGAAATACAGTTATGAGTTGAGAGGTGAAATCAACTGTAATTGTAAATGTGTTCGAAGGTAAAAAGTTTGGATCTTTTGAGCATGGTTCATGTGATTATGTATTCTCTCCATAATATTTTTTAAACAGGTATGTTTTTAGCTCCTTCCGGAATTTCAATAATTTTGTGTTTCGCATCTTGTCCAGTAGGACATTTCATAATCCAGGAGCAAATAAAGAAAAGACTCTTGCACAAGCAAATTGATTACTTTTTGTTTTTTCCACTGGACTGATAGCATATTCTGTATTGTCTTCTTCATTTCTTGTTTGTTTCTTGGGTATTGCAATAGTTTTAGGCATTTGGCAGATAAGTTGTGAGTGATCTTGAATGTGGTCATTATTGCTTTATATTGAATTCTGCTCTTTATGGGAAGCCAGTGCAAGTGCTTTAATATTGGTGTAATGTGCTCGGAACTGGATTTTCCTAGAATAATTCTTGCCTCAGTATTTTGTGCTATTTGTAGTGCATGTAGTGATTGCTTTGGTATTCTTTGTAGGATTATATTAACATAGTCAAAGTATGGGAAAAGTACTGCCTGGAAGACTGTTCTAAAGCCCCAAGGTTCTAGTAGCTTTCTGAGATTTCGTAGGATTCTTATTTTGCTGTACATTGTTTTCAGAGTTTTCTTAATAAGAGAATTTAGGTTCAGTCTTTGGTCAAGCGTGATCCCTAAATAGCGCACTTCTTGTTTTATTTCCAAGTTGGCATCTTTACCTTCAATGAAGGTGGTGGTGTAAAGGTCTCATTTCTTGTGATGCATAGCGCCTTGGTCTTTTTGTAGTTTACTATTAGATGATTCCACTGGTCAACAAATTTTTACAAAAGTCATGTTACTGAAATAAAAATAGTCATTTCTTATCAATTTTTATATGCTGAACACGAATATGACAGTGAACTTGCAAAGTTGGCTCTAGTTTTTTTGTAATCTACAAGAATTAATGTTTACATCACGAAATGCATGTCAATAGTAAATATAATAGGCCTTCAGTTAATACCTGTAAAATACCAAGTCATAGACTACTTCTTAGATTTTTTCGCCTGTCTCTTGTACAGCTATTCGGGAGCTTCTCTAGGGAGTGTCCAGCAGTAGTCAGCCAGCATTGTAGTGGACCATTTTCCCTGGTATCTTTGCTCCATCATTGCGATATCCTGGTGAAAACGTTCGCCCTGTTCATCACTAACCATACCACAGTTGTCAGGAAAGAAATCGAGATGGGAATCAAGGAAAAGGATCTTTAGAGACATATTGCAGCCAAGTTTCTGATACTGCATCAGCATGTCTTCTACTAGTTCCTTGTAGTTTTCTGCCCCAACATTCCCGAGAAAGTTTGTTGACACTAGGCGAAAATCATTCCATGCTTGTTTCGCATCACCCTGCAGCAAGTTGTTGAACCGGTCATCTTTGAAGAGCTCTCTAATCTGAGGACCCACAAAAACTCCCTCTTTAATCTTTGCTTCGCTGAGTCGAGGGAATTGTTCATGCAGGTATCAGAAAGCTGGCGAAGTGCTGTTCATGGCTTTCACAAAGTTTTTCATCAAACCTAGTTTGATGTGAAGGGGTGGTAGCAGGATTTTGTGAGCCTCAACCAGAACTGGGTGCTGGATATTCTTCTCTCCAACTGTTACATTTTGTCTGCGATTCCATTCCTTCCGCAAGTAGTGCCAATCCCTTGCTCGGCTATCCCACTCACATAAGAAAAACATATATTTTATATATCCCTGCTGCAGTCCCATTAAAAGGGCAACTACCTTCAAGTCACCACAGAAGTGCCAGCTGTACTTGTTATAGTTAATGGAAGTCAGTAGATGCTTTAAGTTATCATATGTCTCTTTCATGTGGACGGCATGCACTACTGGAATAGATGGAAGATGGTTTCCATGGTTCAAAAGCACAGCCTTCAGACTCAGTTTCGAAGAGCCTATAAATAGTCTCTAGTCTTGTGGGTCATGAGTGATTTTTAAGGCATTCATGAGGCTTTCAATATCGGAACAGAATACCAGATTACTTTCCTTTCTGCTGGTGGCACTTTAGATATGAAGTAATGTTGACATCTTCTTCTAGAAGATTCCATTGTTGGAGTCTTGATCCTAGCAATTCTGTCTTGTTCTTGGATAAGTCCAAATTACGAACCAGGTCATTTAGTTCTTCCTGTGTTATTCTGTGTGGAGTTGATAATGCATCCCATTGAAAATCTGGGTCACTGCATGCTGACGGACCAGGAGAAGAACAGGTCGGCTCACCCTTGTCCTCATCCGATGAATCAGGAGAATATTCTGATGGAGGTTCTGGAATAGGAAGTCCCTCACCATGTGGAACTGGTCTCAATGCAGACGGAATGTTTGGGTAGACTATGCTGGATTTCTTTTGCTTCGTTATTCCTCTGGAAAAAGGAGGAACCAAGCAGAAGTAACAGTCATTTATGTGGTTTCTTGGCTCTCTCCACACCATGGGGACTGCAAACGGCATTGATGCAATTCAACCACTGTGAAAGCTGTGTTGTACATGTAGCGCAGCATTTATGCGGGGCCCAAGGCTTGTCTTGGTCACCAATCTTGCATCCGAAGTAAAGATGATATGCCTTCTTCAGTTGAGAAGTGATACTTTTCTTCTGGTTGGCAAATGTCACTTCCCCACAAATGTAGCAGAAATTTGCAACGGTATTAATGCACTTTCGCAGCATTACAGTTCTGTATTGCACCTAAATAGTTAAAATTATATGATTAATAAAAGTTACATGTAAAAGTAACTTAAACTGTCTCGCACAGTCTGAAATATTTTAAATGCTCAACCTTTCTGACTGTGTATAGTACACTGCTGACGTCAGATGGCTTCAGCAGCTGTCTGGCAGTAGTATTGCATTGCATCAGAAAATGATGCAATCAACTCTGGATGATGTGTGCATGCTGGTATTATGCAATGTGATGCAATATTACATCATTCAAGGCTTATTTGGGATGTTGTTGATGTCCTACTGGATGAATTTACACGGTGAAATGTCAAAAATGAACTACATGCAATATCTTCAAAACGAGAGCCAATAAATTTTTTTTAATGTTATATTCGTGTTCAGTTCACCAAGATACTACAGATTAGGGCCTTTTAAAGTCAGTAACAATTTCAATGTTGACCAGTGTTATTTTCCAGCCATTGGGCCACTGCTTTGAAACAATTTATGAGTTCCGTGAATTGTGAACATGAGGTGTCAAATGGTGTGTAAAGCATGATGTCATCTGCATAGATGTGATATTTAACTTTGTGTGATTGTAATATTGTGCACAGTGGTTGTATGTATAGATTTAAAAAGTAGAACAGATAGTGCCGATCCTTGGGAGATTCCTCTCTGTTGAGGGGATGGTGCAGAATGTTCTGTCCTATCATCTGTTGCTTGCAGTCTGTCAGGTATGATTGAAACCATTTGAGTGTTATGTCTTTGAGACCTATTGTTTGGAGGCATGATAGGAGTGTATTCTGGCATATCGAGTCAAATGCTGCTTTTATATTAAGGAATATTAATGTGAATCCTTGTTTTGGTTTTTGTAATCCTCTTGTTAGTGTGTCCATAAGTGATAATAGTAATATTTCTACTCCATGATTAGATCTAAATCCATGCTGCTGTGAGGCGAGTGGTTTTCAATGAACTCCTGTAATTGCTGCTATACCATCTTTTTTATTATTCTCACTGTGAAAGGTAAGCTTGAGATTGGCTGGTAGGAGATTGGGTCCTTACTGTTGAGTGAGGGGTTCTTTAGGATAGGTCATATCAGGCCCATACCTAGCCCTGTGCGAGCAGTGCGGCCACACAGGGCGCAAAGGCTTAAGGGGTGCATTTTAGCTGTCTTCCGTTGCCTGCCACAGCCACTTTTTCTTCTTTCAGCGGCGGCAGGCAATGGGAGGACAGCTAAAATGCACCCCTTAAGCGTTTCGCCGGCATGCTAAGCAGATCTTTCCCTCCCTGATCTGCTTAGCATGCTGGTGACTTGCACATCGGGCGCGCGCCTCTTCTCTCCCGCCACGGGGGCACCCAATGTGCAAGTCGCACAAGGCGCGATCTTCCCTCGGTATGGCCCTGGGTCATATTAAGGCCATCTTTAGGCATGGTGGCATGTATCATTGAGGGATAGCTGTTATTTTTGTGAGAATTTGCACTACCTTCGACCTGGCTAATTTTATCCAACTTGCTAAACAAAGATCAAGAGGAGCTGTTGTTGTGTTGAGGTTTGTTACAATTATTTCAATTTGTTCTGTGTTTTTTGGGTCAAAGGTTTTCCATGTTGGGTCGATGGGTGAATCTTCTGTAATGTTGGTGGTATGCAGCTCTGATTTGATATTTGTTTTTGCATATGATTAGCCATCTGATCTGCTGCTATTGGACTGTGGTCTGTTCTTTGCTGCAAGAGTTGTACTAGTGATTTAACAATGTCGAACAGTTCCCTTGGTCTATTGAGTGAGGTCATTATTAGTTTTGTGTGATAATATATTTTGCTTGTATCTGTCATGTTCCTGTAATTGGTCAACTTTGGCATGTAGAGGTTTCTGTCTACTGTGAGTTTTAATTTCTTCCAGCTGTGTTCAATCCTTCTACGTTCTCACTTCATTTCTCTTAGTGACAAGGTGTATCATGAGGCTGTCTTATCCTTCTTTGTTTGTTTTTGGTGTGTGTTTGTGTATGGCATGGTGGCTGCTGTATTTATACTTTCATTCCATTATTTATTAATAGGTCTAGATTGTTTGTGTTTGTATTTATTTTGGGAGTGGTTTAATCTATAAATGCTTCTTTGACAAAGTGTCTAAACCTTTGATGTGGTGTTGGTTTGTAGTTAATGCTTTTATGGTTCTCGTTCATTGGTATTTGGAAGTCTATTATTGTGTGGTCAGACCAGGGGACATCAGTAAATTGAAATGGTATGCTGTTCCCCAGATCCACCATTTTACTGGGTGTAAATATGAGGTCAAGAATGGCACCTTTCTCATGTGTAGGTGTGTTGATTATTTGGGAGTATTTTAATGCTGTCATTGTCATAATAAATGCTCTGGTGTCCTTCAGAGGGGCAGATGCGAGATTAAAGTCTCCTAGGAGGATTAGATTATCCTTGTTGGTATTATTGTTGCATGCTATTTCTAGTATCGAAGAGAAGTCAGTTGTCGATGTTGGTGCTCTATATATAAGGCAGATTGTTAAACATTCATTGGATATAGATAGGAGGTCAGTTCCCTCTGTGTCACCTGCTAGCATCATGTTGAAGCATAGGCCACTTTTTGATAGTATTAGTACTCTACCTCCTCTCTTAGTGCTTCTAGGGCAACTAAAGATGTCGTACCCATTTGATTTTCACTGACTCATGAGAATAGTATCATTTTCTGCTAACCAGGACTCAATTATGCACATAACATCTAGGGAGTGTTGTTCCACATAATCCTTTAGTCTTGGAATTTTATTCTGAATTGACCCTTGCATTAATGAGATTGCAATTTATATCTTCTGATGTTTTTGGAATTGTTTTTTGCTATTGCATTCTGTGTTAATTGGTTGAGTATGGCTTTCGTTTTTGTGGGTGACTGTGTGCCCTTTTATTCCGTAGCCATATATGATCAGGATGTGTCTTGTGATAGGGGTGTATGCATCCACCTCCATTATTAGTATAAATATGATCATACTAAAGGTGGAGTGCAGTATGATCATATTTATTGTCTAATGTGGTTTATATTTATCTAATGCCTTGAGTGTTCTTTGTACAACTTCTTTGTCGTTCTAAGATTTCCTCTCATGTAATTTTTTGCTGTAGTCCTCTATGTAGTTACAAATTGAGGTGTCCCAGTCCAAGATAGTATATGGATTGCTATCTTCTTACCTTAATCAATTGTATCTCTGTAGGTAGTCCCTTGGCTAGTGGAGTGTAGTGTAGTTCCCTGGGTTTGGTTTAGCGCCACAACTAAGGGCCATTTGGCTTGGCCCTTCGGTGCGGTTGCACCTTAGGTGCAGTTCAATTTAAAGGTCTCTGTGTCACTGTCTAGTGATATCTGCAATGGGGCAGAGCTTACTGCACACATGCAGGCTCTTTGGGATGGCCGCTCTACTTGGATGCAATGCCTGATCGTGTGAGTGGCTGTTTGTGGGTTCTATCAGGGCTTTGGATGCAGTGCTGGGTGGACTAAGGGCCAAGAATAAAGGCCGGTAGTATGGTCTCACTTATTAGGCAGCTCCCGATGCTCACTCATCACTCTGCTCTGTCCGGGTGCAAGCAGGATTTGAACTGCTCTCCGTCAGTGACCGGGGGATGATTGTGATGTGTTTGGCCAGTAGATGAAGGGCAAAGAGACTGTAGACCAATCTGGTGGCACTATATGTTAGAGATGGCATTGAGTCAAACAGGATAAAACGTTTGCAAGATTATGCATAGAAATTCCATGTGAAAAAGGGACAGGAAATGGCGGTGAAGGTGTATCACCATCCGCCTGGCCAGAATGAAGAGATGGATGATAAAATGCTAACAGAAACTAGGGAAACTAACAAAACAAATTTACAACACAGCATTATTGGGTAATTTCAATTACCCCAGTATCAACTAGATCAATTTCACATCAGAACATGCAGGTGAGATATTTATTTCATCTAAAACTGACTGCTTCATAGAGCAGCTTGTTCAGGAACAGACACGAGGGGAATCTATTTTAGACCTAGTTCTTAGTGGAACACAGAATCTGGTATGAGAGATAATAGTGTTGGGGCTCCTTGTCAATAGTGATCATAACATGATCACATTTGATTTAATAAATGGAGGGATGACAGCAAGGAAATCCATGGCATTAGCATTTAACTTTCAAAAGGAAGACTGTGATAAAATGAGGAAAATAGTTACGAAAAAACGAAAAAAAAAAGCTGCTGCAAAGGTTAAAGGTTTACATCAAGCATAGGTGTTTAAAATACTATCTCGGAAGCCCAGACCAAATGTCTTCCACATTTTAAGAAAGCTGAAAGGAAGGCAAACGACTGCTGGCGTGGTTTAAAGACGAGGCTAGAGAGGCTTTATAGCCAAAACAACATCTTTCAGAAAATGGAAAAAGAAGCCGAATGATGAAAACAGGAAACAATATAAACTCTTGCAAGTTAGATGCAAGACATTGATAAGGCAGACTAAGAGAATTTGAAAAGAAGCTTGCTGTGGAAGCAAAAGCTCATAATAAAATCTTTTTCAAGTACATTTGTAGCATAAACCCTGTGAGCGAGTCAGTTTGACTATCAGTTGATAGAGGAGAAAAAGGGGCACTAAGGAAGGACAAGGCCATAGTGGAGAGACTGAATGAAATACTTGCTGCCTTTACTGAAGATGATGTAGGGAAGTTACCCATGCCAGAAATGCTACTTAAAGGTGGTGTATCGGAGGAACTGAAACCAATCTTGATAAACTGGGAATATGTAATACAGCAATTTCATAAATTCAAGAGCAGCAAATCACCATGGCATATATCCCAGGGTACTGGAAACTCAAAAAGAGATTGCAGACCTATCATTAGTAATCTGTAAACTATCATTAAAATGGTTTATAGTACCTAAAAATTGCAAGTGGCCAACTTAATGTCAATTTTTAAAGAGGGTTTCAAGGGTGATCTGGGAGACAACAGACCAGTGGGACTGACATCAGTACTGGGCAAAATTTTAGAAACCATGATAAAGAACAGAACATATAGATAGTCATGGTTTAACGGGACAAAGCCAACATGGATCTAGATAAGGAACATCTTGTCTTGCTAATCTGCTATATTTTTTCAAGGGGTGAATAAACAGGTAAAGGTCAGCTGGTTGATTATAGTGCATTTGGATTTTCAGAGAAACTTTGTGAAAGGACTATCAAAATCCACAAGAGAGAAAACTCATATCTTGAAGCTCTCACAAATTTCATCATCAGTTTATTTATAGTAACATTAAATTCATATTCATTTCACATTGCTAATCATTAACTTCCATAAAGTCAGCTCTGGGGAAAGGAGTTCTACTCAAGGTATTTTCTTATCCCCAAGAGAACTGGGGGTCTCGGGCCCATCCTGGACCTCCGAGACCTGAACAAATTCCTGGTGAGGGAAAAGTTCAAAATGCTCTCCCTTGGGACACTGCTGTCCTACCTCCACCAGAGAGTCTGGCTTTGCTCCTTGAATCTAAAGGATGCCTACACACACATCCTGGTCCACCCATCTCACCAGCAATACCTGAGATTCATGGTAGGGGGAGGCCATTACCAATACAGGGTACTTCCCTTCAGCCTGGCCTCCTCGCCAAGAGTATTCACAAAGTGTCTAGCAGTGGTAGCCACCCATCTGCACCTACCTAAGGTGTGTTCGTCTTCCCCTACCTGGATGACTGGCTTATCAAGGGCAGCACAGCCACAGAGGCCAGTCAGGGCACAGAACATACCATCCTCTTCCTGCAGCACCTGAGGTTCATCATCAACTACCCCAAATCACATCTCTCTCCAGTGCAAGACCTAGAGTTCATTGGTGCTCAGCTGGACAGGGTGCAGGCCAGAGCTCTTATTCCTCAGGACAGGGCAGAATAACTCAAACAGCTGTCAGAGGAGGCCCATCACCGCACAATGGTGCCAGCTCGCCTTCTCCTCTGCCTGCTGGGACACATGGCCTCCACGGTACATGTCACACCCATAGCCCACCTGCACATGTGGACAGCTCAGTGGACCCAGGCCACCGGCTGGATCCGGTACAGGGTCAGAGTCTCTCATCAGCTGGCGAGATCCCTCGAATGGTAGCAGAACCAGGGCCTCCTTCGGGCAGGGATGTCCTTCCAGGCGCCCCCACTGCAGTGTATCCTGACCACAGATGCCTCTCTCCAGGGCTGTGGAGCTCACTGCAGAGTTCACCACACTCAGGGCTGCTGGTTAAGGGAGGAGTCTCTATTAGAGATCAACATCCTGGAACTCCAGGCGGTATTCCTTGCCCTACACGCATTTCACACCCTCTTGTGGAACAGACCTGTGCTGGTCCAGATGGACAACCAGGTCACAAAGTTCTATATAAACAAGCAGGGAAGCATGGGTTCATACTCCCTCTGCAAGGAGACTGTAGCCCTCCTCTGCTTTGCTGTGTGCAGTGGCATCCTCCTGCGAGCGGTCTACCTCCCGGGCCAGGACAGCTACCTGGCAGACAGACTCAGCAGAATCCTTCACCCTCACAAGGGGTGTCTCGACCCTGCAGCGGCGAAGAAGCTCTTCCGCCTTTGGGGCCAGCCCGAGATGGATCTCTTCACCTCTCCAGACAATGCTCGTCTGACTTGCTTCTACTCCAGGCAGCCACATCCACAGAGGGTAGCAGCAGACGCGTTCCTGATCTCATGGTCTGAGGGACTGCTGTATGCATTCCCACTGACTCCTCTGGTCGCCAAGACTCTGTTCAAAATTCAGAACAAGAGGGCATCGGTGATACTGATCACCCCCAAGGGTGGCCTAGGCAACCCTGGTTCCCACTATTGCTCTCGCTATTGGCGACACTCCCAGTACCCTTGGGCCGAGCCCCGGACCTCCTGACACAGGAGGAGAGCTCCCTTCTGCACCCCAACATGGGGTTGTTGACTCCAACAGCCTGGCTGCTGAGAGGGTAGCCTTGTTCCCACTCAATTTACCACAAGAGGTTGAGGAAATCTTGCTACCCTCCAGGAAGCACTCCATGAGGAGGGCTTATGTCTTTAAATGGCACAGGTTTGCTCTGTGGTGCGCGGATAGGAAGGAGAACCCGTTCTCCTGCCATGTCCAGTTGGTACTACAATACCTAGTGCATCTGTCGCACACAGGGCTGAAATCTAACTCAGTCTGGGGGCATCTGAGTGCCATAGCCACTCACCATCACCACCCCATAGTGGGAAAGCTCTTATCTAGCCAGCCCCTGGTTTCCCATTTCCTACAGGGCCTTCTGCTTTCCAAGCCCCCTGTCTGCCCTCCGGCGGCAGAATGGGACCTCAACGTGGTACTCTCCCAGCTCACTAGGCCACTGTTCGAGCCACCTGCCACCTCAGATACCTATCCATAAAGGTGGCCTTCCTGATGGCCCTGAATTCAGCTCGCAGAGTCAAGCACTTGTGGCGGACCACCCATACACTAGGTTCTTCAAGAACAGGGTAGTGCTCTGCACTCACCCTAAGTTCCTCCCGAAGATTGTATCCCTGTTTCATCTCAACCAGGAGGTGGTGCTCCCCACCTTCTACGTGCATCCTCATTCTGGCGGGGAGGAGCTCATACTCCACACACTGGACTATAAGCGGACCCTGTCCTTCTATCTGCAGCAGACCCAGGGCCACTGCAAAGCACCTCAGCTTTTCATGTCCTATGACCCTAGCAGACAGGGGCTCCCTGTACCAAGCGTACCCTATCCTCTTGGGTGGCAGACTGCATTGCCCTTGCCTATGAGTGGGCGGGCCTCTCCCTGGAGCATTGAATTACAGGGCATTGCGTGAGGGTGATGGTCACTTTGGTGGCCCACCTCCACTCTGTGCTGGTGATAGAAATTTGCAGAGCCACCACTTGGTCATCTATTCTCATGTTCGCAGCACACTACTGCGTGGAAAGCAAATCCTGTATGGATAGTACCTTTGGCCAGGCAGTGCTGTGGAATATTCTTTGAGGGTAGGCAACTCCTGCCCTTCGACCCTCTGTGTTCAGGCTACTGGAGTGATAGTGTTGCTGGATGGTAGGTTCTTGCAAAGTCTCTCAGCGGACACTCACCTTCTGCAACTCATGGCCACTCAACCGGTCGTCATTGGTACTGTCATGATTCGGTCCTTAGCAGCCTGGAGCTAGGGAGTTCCATATGTGAGGACTGACTTCCTGCTTGTTCCTTGAGAAAGTGTAGTTACTCACCTGTAATAGGTGTTCTCCAAGAACAGCAGGAATCATTCCTCACAACCTTCCCTCCTCCCCTGGGAGTTGCCTCTCTACATTGTTTTAGTTTTACTGCAATCTTAGCTATGTCATCTGACTGAGCAAGATGGCACCCTTGGGCGGGAAGGGGATCACACATGGTGGTAGCATTCCCAAAGGCTTTCTTTGAAATCTGGGGAAATGCTCCACGTGAGCTCTGTTGGCGCTGATGCCACCACCCATATGTGAGGACTGATTCCTGCTGTACCCGGAGAACACCTGTTATAGGTGAGTAACTATGCTTTCTCTCTTTTAACCTGTTCCCAATTCACAATATTATATTACATTCTATCCCATGTTATTTTAATTTCGACAAGAGTCCCTCATGAACAACTTTGTGAAACATTTTCTGAAAATCCACTTACATAATGTCAACTGGGTCACCTTTAACCACATTTAGTCACAACTTCAAAAAATGTAGTAGAATGGTGGGCAAAGATTCCCTTGGCTTAATCCATGTTGACTTTGTCAGAAATGAAATGCTGTAGACTGTTTTGGAAAGAGAAGATGGCAGTACCATCCACACTGGCATAGTCTACAGACTTCAAACTCAAACAGAAGAAATGGGTAGAGGCTTGATCAATGCTATTGCAAAAGTGGTGATGAAGAGAGGCATGATGATACTGGAAAGTAGTGGAAATAGAGGAGATGCCTTACTAGAGACTTTGCTTAGACAAAATGGTGATTAAACCCACCAGGGGAGGATTGATACTGGATCTAGTGCTCACCAATGGAAATAGTACAATGGGGTAAATTTCGATCCTCGTTTAACCAACTTGTGCAGGGAGCTCTGTTCATGGGCAATAGGGGGGTGCACCAGGGTCAGCAGGAAAGATGGGGAACTTATTCCACCTCGTAGGTGGAATAGGTCCACCTGGACATTGGGGGATGGTGGAGCTGGGTCGGACTGAAGAGGTGAGGGCGTGCAGGAGATTCCCCACAGCCCGATCCCGGCCATGGGAGGCCCGATTGGGGGTTAGGCTGCGGGAAAGAATGTTTTGGATGTGGCTGATGATCGTGGCTTCTTCATGGTGCCGCGGTGGCATGGCAACAGGACACCATTCCACTGTGGCTCCATGGAGAAGCCTGGCTGAGTTGGCCGGGGAAGTGACTGGACATCCGGGGTGCCTGAATCAGGGCACCCCCCAGACATCCAGCCACTGTGCTGTGATTCTGCTTCTGCGGGGGCATCTAGCCCCCACAGGAGCAGAATCAGGTGCGTCCCCGGGCTGTCCGGATGTCTAGACGTCCGGATGGCCCGGGGACGCACATGTTTGAATGTACCTCACTATGTCTAATGGTCAGTTGGGTGCCCGCTTAAGCATCAGTGATCACCACATGATGTGCTTTGAGATAAAAGCCAAGTCCGAGTCCAATCACAGCAAACTCTTACGTCCTAAATTTAAAAAATGCTGACTTCAGTAAAGATGGGAAAGCATACTACCAGGAAGAGGTGCTGGCAGGATGGGAGGACATAAACGAAGTGGAAAGGTAGTGGGCTAAACTCACAGAGGCTATAAAAAATGGACACGAATCTATATGAAAGTAAACAAAAGCAAGAGAAAAAGGAAATAGATATGGTTTTCCAAAGAAGTGGTTAAAAGGAACAGTTTGCCTTTTTGTTGTTGACATGGAGATTTGCAACAAAGTGGGCACTTCAAGGGGAGTAGACAAAACGAGAAAACATCTACAAAAATTGGAATAGATATTTGGCAGTTAAGATTTAATGTGAAGAAATGTAGCACGGGATGCAGAAATCCAAAGGAGCTCCAATCTCTAGTTTCTGCAGAAGATCCAGTACAAACATCTGTGTGGGTCCTGGACTGTTCTGGAGGGACTAAAGGAAAGAAAATTAGTAGGTAAGATCTAATTTCTCCTTCTTCAAAGTATCTCCAGACTAATCTAAATGTGTGTGAAGTATCCAACAGTACTGAAAAGCAGGGATGGAACTGGCCAAACTAGCTCTCAGAGCCTTTTCCTCAAAGGCCGGCTATGTTTCACTCAGGACACTGCCTGAATTCTAGTTGGGTAGGCCCATAATCCCACTTGCATCTGATATTCTTGAATCATACAGGTGAAAATGATAGCTTCCTCTACCCACTGGACAATAGAGGCTTTGGAAGCTTCTTCACCCTTCCTTTGATTCCCCAACAGGGGATAAAGATATGATTGCATTTCTAAAATTCCTCTGCCCTTTGTAGATAACGCTTCAAGGCCTGATACACCTCCAATGCATACAGAGCCTTGGAAACTGCAGAGGTGCCTGCTGGCTCACATACCACAACAATTTAGAAAAGCCATAAAACACCACCTGTTCCTTTCATACTTCTCTCAACACCTGACCCCAACTTAGCCTAAACCCCATTACAAACCAATGTTGAAATGCTTTATTCACTCCTGTATAACAAGAAGAATATCACTGTATATAGTTAAATAATTTATATGTACAAAGTTTTTCCCCTATGATGTACCATGTTAGACTTCCTGTTACATGTAAACTCACGACAGCCTGTTGCTATCTGTGAGTACTTTATGTTTACTGTAAACTGCGCTGATGGTAAAAGTGCGGTATATAAGAACGTTAAATAAATAAAATAAATAAATACCAGAACAAACTTCAACTGGTTCACACTAAAATCAGAGACAGAAATCTATTATACATATAAACCTACAATTCTAGGCCTTCAGGCCTTCTTAACAGCATCATTGGATCCAAATACACAAAAAGTACTGAAATATGAAAATAAATGTCTAGACTCTGTCTCCATCATTAAATTTGGACAAGCATTCCGAAGAATAGAAGGGATGGATGAGAATCCACCAACATACATAGGGAAGAAAGAAACAAAATTTGTAAAACAAGAGAAAAATCTCTTCAACGAATTAGATCAGCAGACAAGGAAAAACAAGTGGCAAATACATAAATACAGTGTTACTCCAGAAGCTATTTATTGATCAAGACCAGACACATGAATGGTTAAGGAGAGGCGAACTGAAATCTAAGGATGAGAGATTTATAGTTGCATTTCAGAATGATGGATTACTGGCGGGATGGGTCACAGCGAGCACAGAGAAAACTAGTAAAACAGACATATGTAGATTAGAAAGAGCTGGAAATGGTTACTCATCTTGTAGCTGGTTGCAAAGTTCTGATGGTAGAAAATTTCTATAAAAAAAAAAAGGCACAAGGTAGCACACCTCATTCATTGGAAATTTTGTAAAGACTAATATCACTGTACTAGAAGAGCACTGATATCATGATCCTAAGAGAATTATGAAGAACGAAGAAGCTATAACTGGAGACATTCCCATTCTGATAGATAAGAAACTGACTGTGAGGAAACTTGATATAGTGATAAAGGAGAAAAACACCAAAACATTGATAATTGAGGTGTTACTTCCAAGTAATTATTCCGTGAGTCATGTGGAGAGGAAGAAGATCCTGAAATACCAAGAAATGCAGTCAAACACCAATAAAATGCAGCAGAAAGATACAGAAATAGTTTCCATCGCTGCAGCCATATTGCTTTCAAGCCAGAGGGAGTTTGACCAAGAGTGGGAGAACAGATTGACCAACAGTGATGAAAAGTTTGGAGAAATTAATGGAAGATAAACATAAGTGGTTTGACTCCTTTCCTTGATACAGAACTTAAAAAGAAAGCAAAGTTCAAAACATAACATTGTGTCGGAGACGGTGATGGTGATGTTGTGCTTTTATTGAGAGTAGTATTGTGATAGTTTTAGTTTTTAAAATAAAGTAAAATGGACAGAGTTTGCGCTAGCTAATGATGGGCGAGTATTTACAGATTGGAAGGTCCAACAAAAATTTATTGAACTTTAGTTCTAGGTGATAATTATCCTATTGAGAGGTCTGTTGAATGTGTGGATGCCCATATTAAATCATAGAGGAAATCTATCAAAAAGACTGAGCCCATTTCCAGTCACACCAGTTCCAAAGCTTCCCTGACTAGGCAGCCACAGCCTTCTCAAGCAACTGAAGTATCCAATGGAGACAGTCTCTTGTTACATATGTGCTGCAGATCGCTCTAGGACTAATGCTGATATCTCAAAAGATTGCTTCAGCAGAGCCTCCCATATGATAAGCCTTTTACAACTTAAGGCAGTGGCTCTCAACTGGGGGTGCATGAACCCCTGGGAGTGACTCAAGGCGTACACCTCAGCGGCTGCAATTTTTCAGTATTTTTGTGTAGCATTTGGAGATGCATAAAAAAGTAACTTGATACTGAAACAATAGCATATGTATATATGTAGGGAGAGAGAGAGAGATGGTATCTGAGCACCTGGCTAACCCTCATTGGGGTAGAATGGCCAATGACTTAAGGTATCTTAACCTAACTTGACATTAATGGCATCTTTTGATCTGGGCTTCAGACAGATAGTTCAAGGGTGTACACATGACCCTGGCCACAGTCTAAATGTACTTTACATGAATGGTATCGTTATGCCATATGAAAATAGTCTACACTCCTTTGCAATTTCCTGGCCTGACCACCATTACCTCTGTTTTTGGAGCGAATGTCCCTCAAAAACTGAAGATCCCTACTAGGCAGGTCATAAACTAGATCTCACACAATTTTTCAAAGGTCATGGACAAACCAATGACTCTATCTGGTATCACTCTTGATGAACAAGTTGCCATCTTGAATTCACATCTTAGAACAGGGTTAAATACTTTAGCACTTAAGCAGGAATGCCTCCTCCCTGCACATCTCTCATACCCATGGTTTCATAGCAATCTACATATGCTAAAAAAACAGGCATGTTATGCACCACAAGTATGGTAAACCTAAAATCCCAACAAAATTTGTTGATTTGTAAATTTTGCTACTGTAGTTATAAAATTGCTGCTTTTATTGAGAAGTTAAGAATAGGGCGATAGCTGTAGATACAGTAAAGGATCACTAAGTAACTCTACTATAATCAGATATAGCACTCGCCAAGCAAGTATACTACTAGATCCATTTGACTAACTCTCTTGCCTCTTGACCCTCGCCATCTCTTTGCTGTGCTCAACTTTCTCCTCAAGGTCCCTCCTTCTCCAAACCCTCCTTCACTGTCTGCCCAGACCTTGGATGACCGACTATTTCCATGACAAAGTTCAGAAGATTAGCAGGGTCACCTCCACTTCATCTTCCCCCTCCTCAATCCCAAATCCTTCCCTCACCTTCGGTTACTCTTCCTTTTCTGGAATCATTGAGGAGGAGGAAACTGTAAATGTTCTCTACTCCTCCAAACTGACTACCTGCTTCTATTCCCCACCCATCTACTAGGCTCTATCCCTTCTAGAGAGGTGGATATTTAACTCCTGTGACGACTTTGCTGTGAGTTCTAGCTATTTATTTATTTATTGTTGTCTTTATTGGTGTGCTACTTCACCTCCCTGTTCCCTTTAGTTTTGCACTTCAGCTTTCTCAGCTGTATAACTTACCTTGCCCCTCTCAACTTTGTGTGGTAGCCAGGTTAACTGTTACTTTAAATTAAATATCTCTCCCTGCTCTGTCCCCAGAACATGCTGCGTTTTAAACTTTTTTTCCTGCTCTAGCCTACCTGAGGGACTACCCCCTCCCCCCCCCCCCTGCTGAGGTATTGTGTAGCCGTTCTTCCTGTCTCCTCCTCCCATGTGTGCATAGTCTGTTCTGTTTGCCTCTCTCTGCTCTGGGAAGAGCAGTGCCCTCACAGTGCTCTGCTAGAGAGGTGGATATTTAACTCCTGTGATTACTTTGCTGTGAGTTCTAGCTGTCTATTTATTTATTTATTGTTGTCTTTATTGGTGTGCTACTTCACCTCCCTGTTCCCTTTAGTTTTGCACTTCAGCTTTCTCAGCTGTATAACTTACCTTGCCTCTCTCAACTAACTGGCCTTTGTGTGGTAGCCAGGTTAACTGTTACTTTAAATTAAATATCTCTCCCTGCTCTGTCCCCAGAACGTGCTGCATTTTAAACATTTTTTCCTGCTCTAGCCTACCTGAGGGACTAACCCCTTTCCCCCCTGCTGAGGGTACCTTGTAACAGCCCTCTTTTAATAGGTTTTATTTCCCTCCCTCCCCAACACCCACCTGCCCCTGGAGTAATTGTAGCTTTATAGGTACTTACACGTCGTAGAGGAAAGGGGCTGCTCTCAGGTGCAGCTCTTTATCCAAATTAGTCATACATTGAGGACCTGAGATTAATTAAGCTTCAGGTGAACAAGGTATATTAGAAGTATTAGATACACTTTTATTAGTATAAGCATCTACACCAACCCTTAGTAAGTACAGAATTTAAAGACCTAAACACAAGCTTTAAACTAAGATGCAGACAACAGTCCAGCAGCGCGATGGGGGCTTTCCAGTTTTTTGCATTGAATGTCACATGTATGATTTTTCTCCCAGTTGGTGAGAGGTCTTACATGTGCACTAGGTGCAAGGAGCTCTTTGCTCTCAGGGAACGAGTCCGTTCTCTAGAGGCTAGAGTAGCAGACTTGGAAAACATAAGAAAGACAGAGAGGTACATAAATGAGACCTACAGAGATATAGTCCTGAAGTCCCACCTCCAGTCTGGCAGCATCCCTGTTGCCATGGAGGAGAGAGGTCACGTGACAGGAGAGCATCACCCTGGTGTGGCAGGATGTGATCCTGTAACTAGGACCTGTCCTCCAGGTGATGTAAAACCCTCTCGCACTGAGGACGTTTCTCCAGGGCCGTGTGCCCATGAGGAAAGGGTTAGGACAGCTGTTATACTTGGTGATTCAATCATTAGGCAGGTAGATAGCTGGGTGGCTGGTGGACGTGAGGATTGCCTGGTAACATGCCTGCCTGGTGCGAAGGTAGCGGACCTCACGCACCGCCTAGATAAGATCTTAGATAGTGCTGGGGAAGAGTCTGCTGTCTTGGTACCAATGACATAGCAAAATGTGGTAGGGAGGTTCTGGAGGCTAAATTTAAGCTTTTAGGTAGGAAGTTGAAATCCAGAACTTCCAGGATAGCATTCTCCAAAATGCTTCCCGTTCCACGTGCAGGACTCAAAAGGCAGGCAGAGCTCCGGAGTCTCAATGCGTGGATGAGACGATGGTGCAAGGATGAGGGTTTTGGATTTGTTATGAACTGGGGAACATTCTGGGGAAAGGAGGGGCTCTTCCGAAGGGATGGGCTTCACCTTAACCAGGATGGAACCAGACTGCTGGCATATCCTTAACCTATCGCTTTCCACTGCAACTGTTCCTGTGGCCTTCAAACATGCTGTAGTTTACACCTCTCTTCAAAAAGCCTTCACTAAATCCTACCTGTCCTTCCAGTTATCAGCCTCTCTCTCTCCTCCCCTTTGCTTCAAAACTACTTGAATGAGCAATTCACCGCTGCTGTCTTGATTTTCTTTCCTCTCAAGCCCTTCTGGATCCACTGCAATCTGGCATTCATTCTCTACAGTCCACAGAAATGGTTCTTGCCAAAGTCTCCAGCGACTTGTTCCTCACTAAATCCAAAGACCTCTACTCGATTCTCATCCTTCTTGGCCTTTCTGCTGCCTTTAGCACTATTAATCACCACTCTGTCCTCGTTTGGATTTAAGGGGTTCTGTTCTGTACTGCTTTTCTTTCCCATCGCAATTTTAGTGTATGTTCTGGTGGATCTTCCTCTATCACCATCCTGCTTTCAGTTGGTATACCTCTGTCTTGGGACCTCTCCTTTTCTCTACACTCAGTCCCTTGGTGCACTTATTTCCTTCCATGGTTTTCAGTACCATCTTTATGCTGATGATTCTCATATCTACCTTTCTGCACCTGAAATCTCTACAGGAATCCAGGCCCAGATCTCTGCCTGCTTATCTGACATTGCTGCCTGGATGTCTCACCACTATCTGAAACTGAACATGGCCAAACTTGAGCTAGTTATCTTTCCCCCTAAACCCACATTCCCCCGTTCTTTGTTTCTGTGGCTAATACTATACACCTCCCCATTTCCTCAGTTCACAAACTCAAGGTCATCTTTGACTCTACTTTCTTTCTCTGCACACATCCGACAGATAGCTAAAACCTGTTGCTTCTTTCTCTATAACTGGCAAAATTTGTCCCTTCCTTTCTACACACACTACTAAGACCCTCATCCACTCACTAGTCACCTCCTGTCTTGACTATTGTAACCTGCTCCTCACTGGTCTCCCTCTGAATCATTTTTCTCACCTTCAATCTGTTCAAAACTCAGCTGCACAGCTTATTTCCCACTGTTGTCACTATGCTCATGTAACCCCTCTTCTCAAGTCACTTCGCTGGCTCCCTTTCATTTCTGCATCCAGTTCAAACTTCTACTTACCTACAAGTGCATTCATTCTGCGGCTCCTCACTACCTTTCCTGTCTTATCTTACTCTACACTCCTCCTATGGAACTCTGCTCCTCTGGCCGATCCCTTTTATCTGTGCCCTTCTCTGCCACTGCCAACTCCAGACTTCATTCATTCCACCTTGCTGCTATATATGCCTGGAACAAACTATCTGAGTTGATGCGTTGGCTCATTCTCTGGCTCTATTCAAGTCCAGGCTGAAGACCCACCTCTTTGAGACTTCTTTTGGATCTTGATGCTCCTCATTCTTTTGTTCACTACTTGTGTATCTTGCCATATGTAGTCCCCAGTTTTGCAATGTTTTTTTCATCTTGATTAGATTGTAAGCTCTGATGAGCAGGGACTGTGTCTTATATCTATATTTACAGTGCTGCATACATCTTGTAGCATGATACAAATGATTAGTAGTAGTAGTAATAATAGTTTCATGTCTCACAGATGCAGGACCTTTCACTACAACTATGGTTTGGCTCTTGAGGACTTTGCCAAATACTTTTTCAGAGAAAGTATTAGAACCTCAGAATAACTTTTCTTTAAACTCTTCTTCATCTTTGATTCAGCCCACATCACCATGCCTAGGAAGCACCTTGAAGGATTTTAATAACCATTTAGTGGTCAGTACCAAGATAATTCTATCTGCACTTAATTCATCCACTGCAGCTAGTGATCCTCTACTTGCTTACCTGCTGAAGAACCCTACACTACATCTTGCTTCCAACATCTGCAATATGGCCTGAATCAGGGCACTGTTGCCCCATTCTGTAAAGATGCCAGAGTTGCTCTGCTTTTAAAGAAAGCCATGCCAACCTCCACAGAGGTTTCAAACTATCAACTAATCTCTAATTTTCCTTTTATATCCAAGCATACAGAACAGAAACTTCTATGGTGGGTCTGAGTAGCAAACCCTTGATCAAGCTAGAGCGGCTGTTCTAGTCTCCTTAGAAATATGAACTACCTTTTATTTGGTTGATCATGAACTTATTCCGAGATTACATGGGATTGTCCTGCAAGATACATCTCTTGCCTGGTTTAGACCCTTCAGTGTTGAGTGGAAAAAAGAATAAAATCTTATTCCATTAATCTGTCAAGTTACTTATGATTCCATCCCCATCCTCACTCTTTTCTGTATATTTCTTGCTCCATCAGGTAACTTAAATCAAGGCATAAGTTCTTATTTTTATGCTGACAGTTCTGCAGTCAGAAGCTTGCACGGACTTACTCCCAATCTTACTCCTCTTAACCACTGTTTGACTGGACTCACTGAATAATTCACACTTCATCAGTTAAAAATGAAGCCTCAAAAATCAGAGGCCCTATGGTCGAGCCAGAAGAAATTACTCCCTACTTTTGCCCCCTCTCCCTGCTCAATTGCTGGCATTCTTGTCACCTTATGGGACAAGATCACTTTTGATTCAAATTTCAATTTTTTCAACTATATTTCAAATACAGTAAAGAAATCTGTTTTTCTTTCTATTCTCAACCCCAAGGATGTGCACATTCTTCTTTCAGTGACGATGCATCATTTAGAATATGGGTATGCCCTCCTCTCAGGCATGTCTAGCACTTCACAGCAGTATCTCAACTTGTGCACAACACAACTAGTAGACTTCTATGCATAGCTTGAAAATCTGATCATATGACACTTGTTTCTTAGGTCATGACCCTAGCTCCTGATCAACCAAAGGATAAAGTTTGATTTGTTTGTTTCTTTCAAAGTCAACATCTCTGGGCAGCCCAGTTCTCTAACCTCTTTCTTCATTATAGCCAGGAGGACGCTCAAGGTTGTCCCAAGGCAATCTGCTAGCTCTCCCTCCACCTTCACTTGTACAGCTGGGGCTACCCACCATGCATGTGTTTACTTTTGGGCTCCAGGAGCAGCCCAAGGGTGATGTGGTGCCATGCGTGGAGACTCATGGAGGATCCTCATTTGCATAATCTCTGGACCTCATTTGCATAAACTTAATTTGTTTTGTTTTATTTTAAAATGTATATGTTGCCATCAAAATTTTTAGGCAGCTTTCAAGGGAGCCCTTCACAAGCCTCTCTTTTGTCCTGGAAATGACTTAGGGGCATGTTTACTAAATATTAATGTGCGTTAAGTGCCACTGTGCCGATAGAAATAAATGAGTGTTTACATTAACTTTTAGTAAACATGCCTCTTATTGAGTGTCTCAATACTATTTGCATGGACAGTCAGGATAAAGAGATTACCTGATTTCTACATTACTATACTCCAGTGTCAACTGCCAGGCACATTAGGAAGTGCTATTCACCCTGCTCATTTAGAACCCATAGCAAACCTGCTGTATCATAACAGTACTAGCAGGATTAACAAAGCACCAAACCCTACCTATCAAAAGGCAACACTGCAAATATTAAACCAATACATCTCAGAGAATACCAATATATCTCCTATTGGGGAATGAGAATGAGTGGGACTGGCACACAGAAACTACATGAACAGAATACTGCAGCTCGGTTAAATATGCAAAACCAAACATAAAGGATCACAATTTAGAAATAGGAAGACAATGATAAAACTGGGAACCCTAAAAGCCAAACCTGGAATGTACAATAACACTGGAGAAATAAAACTATAAACAAACTTCCACTTGTGCTAAACAAAATGCAAAAAACTTTAGCGATGCACATTTCCCAGAGCTGAGATATTCTAGTTAATAAATTTAAAATAAAATAGTTTTTTTCTACCTTTTGTTGTTTTCAGTTGCGATTGCCCCAGTCACTTTCTTCTGCTACCTCTCCATTGCTGTCCATTTGTCCTTTTTTCTCTCTTCTAGTTTTTTCCATCTGCCTCTACCATACTGATCTTTCCCCTTTTGCTCTTTCCTCCATATCTTTCTTTATTCCTTTTTCATCCACTCAAATTTCACCCCTCCATCCTTAATCCCCAATTACTTTCCCAATACTCAGCCAATCATAGATTCTTCTTCCCTCCCACACAAAATATATTCTCTTCTCCATCCTCACTCCCCCAGCTTCTTTTTTCCTCTCGCCAGCCCCACCCCCACCCCCACCCCCTTCTGGCCCTCCCCCAGCATCAGCTCCCTTCTAGTTCCATTCACTTCCAGCATCTGCTCCCTTCCAGTCCCAATCCCCCATCCACCAGCATCAGCCCATCTCCAGTCCCAATCCCCTAGTATCAATCTTCCTCCAGTTCCTCCCAGCATCAGTTCCCTTCCAGTCAGTCTGAGATCCTCAGGTCATTTCCAGTCCTAACCCTCCAGTATCAGTTCCCTTCAAGTCCCAGTCCCCCATCTCCATCCCATTTCCAGTCCTAACCCCCCAGTATCAGTTCTCTTCCAGTCCTTACCAGCATTCCCTCCCTTCCAGTCCCTATCCCGCAACATCAGCCCATTTCCAGTCCTGCCCCCCCCCCCGTTCCTGTTCTAGCCCATAGTCCCTCCCCCCATTCCACTCTAGCCTCCCATTCCATTTTAGCCCCCCTGTTCTCATTCTACTGTAGCCCCCAGTCCACCCCCCCCCAGTCACATACCAAAAAGGGCCTTGCACCTGATTGGCTTCAGAGGGAGCTGGGGAGACCCAAAGTCCCAGCTGATCTCTGAACAGTTGCGAGAGTAAAGAGCGGTGTTTGCCTTCTCTTTTGCAGCTGTGATAAAAAGGAGCCTGCCGGCCTGCTGAGTACCAGGAGATCAAATGGGGGCATATCGGACATGGTTGTTTGAATCTTAAATTTGATTTAAAATTTTGTTTTTCTTTTAGTCTAATTCTATGTGATTTATTAATCTTCCGTCAAACCACACTGAACCACTTAGCATGGCAGATTAGTGGTATATGATCGGGGAAAGCAACGCCGCAAGGCCATCCGGCCTGCTTGTGAAGCCCCTCCAGCCCAGTCGGGGCTGTGCGAGGGGGAGGAGCAGCAGCGGACCGCATAAAAGAAGCCGCCGCCGGCGGGAAAGCCTCTCCACCATCTTCTTCCCCTGATCGGGGAAAGCAACGCCGCCAGGCCATCCGGCCTGCTTGTGAAGCCCCTCCAGCCCAGTCGGGGCTGTGCGAGGGGGAGGAGCAGCAGCGGACCGCATAAAAGAAGCCGCCGCCGGCGGGAAAGCCTCTCCACCATCTTCTTCCCCTGATCGGGGAAAGCAACGCCGCCAGGCCATCCGGCCTGCTTGTGAAGCCCCTCCAGCCCAGTCGGGGCTGTGCGAGGGGGAGGAGCAGCAGCGGACCGCATAAAAGAAGCCGCCGCCGGCGGGAAAGCCTCTCCACCATCTTCTTCCCCTGATCGGGGAAAGCAACGCCGCCAGGCCATCCGGCCTGCTTGTGAAGCCCCTCCAGCCCAGTCGGGGCTGTGCGAGGGGGAGGAGCAGCAGCGGACCGCATAAAAGAAGCCGCCGCCGGCGGGAAAGCCTCTCCACCATCTTCTTCCCCTGATCGGGGAAAGCAACGCCGCCAGGCCATCCGGCCTGCTTGTGAAGCCCCTCCAGCCCAGTCGGGGCTGTGCGAGGGGGAGGAGCAGCAGTGGACCGCATAAAAGAAGCCGCCGCCGGCGGGAAAGCCTCTCCACCATCTTCTTCCCCTGATCGGGGAAAGCAACGCCGCCAGGCCATCCGGCCTGCTTGTGAAGCCCCTCCAGCCCAGTCGGGGCTGTGCGAGGGGGAGGAGCAGCAGCGGACCGCATAAAAGAAGCCGCCGCCAGGCGGGCCCGCGCCTGGTCGGGCCCGCGCCTGAGGGCCTCGCCAGAGGGCCCTTTGGCGTGGCCCTCAGGCGGGGACTGAGAGAAGGAGCACCAGAAGAACTCTTGCCACCAGCGGCACCTATCCTCAGTCGGGAATAGAGCCGCCGGCAATAAGGTAACAGCACCAGCTTCACTCACCCAATTCGGAGCTACTTGCATGGACTTTTAAGGTACTTTTCGAGTGGTTGTATGTTGAGGCCTGATAGAGACAAACAAGGAATGTAATCGTACAACAAGAATACAACAACTTATTAAATACCATTGCCAGTAGTGATCATTGTGAGATACTGCTACCTATGATAACTACCCCTCTTACACTGTTACTATGAGATACAGTTGCCAATAGTAATTATTGTGAGATACTGTTGCCGGTATTGATCATTGTCAGATACTGTTGCCAGTATTGATTATTGTGAGAAGCTATTTCAGCAGTAATTATTGTAAGACACTCTTGCCAGTAGTAATTTATTGTGAGATACTGTTGTGAGTATTGACCATGGTGAGATACATTTGCCAGCAGTAATTATTATAAGATACTCTTGCCAGTAGAAATCATTGTGAGATACTGTTACCAGTGATGATCATTGTGAGTTACTATTGCTAGTAATATTTACCCATGGCAATCAGTAGTAATTATCTCTTCTTGCATTGCTATTACAAGACACTGTTGCCAGTAGTAAATACCCTCCCTGCACTGTTAGCTTGAGATACTATTAACAGTAATAATTTCCCTCCCTCCAACTACATACCTCCAACTACTTCCCTCCCACTCTACCCATTACCTCATAAAATGAACAAAATGTCTCCTACTACTAAGATTACAAATCTCCTTTTCACTCTCTTCTTAATAACCCTCCTAACTCAACACATATACACTTACAAAACCAACCAAAATCCATACAATAACATCCCAATCATCTACAATCATAACCGGAACCCTTATAATAATTTCCCAATCACGTACAATCAATACCAGAACCCAATATATAGCTCTACATACACAAACTCTCATGATCACCACTCGCGCCACACTTCACACAAACGCCATCACCGCCTCATCCAAATAAAGCAACAACCCATAAATGATAAAATTGACCAAAATGACAATACAAACATCAAACTACAACTCATCCTAATAAACATACGATCCATAAGAAACAAAATACCTATAATTAATGACATAATTAACGATACATCCCCTGACATTATCTGTATTACTGAAACATGGCTCTCACCTACAGACACTATACTACTAAACCAGCTAACCACATATCAATATGACATATTCAATTGCCAAAGGAATATAAAAAGAGGAGGGGGTGTAATGATTCTCACCAAAAATTACCTAAAATTCACCCTAACAAACCTAAATAATATAGATGGAATGGACATCATTAACATAGAAAATAAAACTATGGCTCTCACCCTCATCTACAGACCCCCATCATCCGATCAGAAAAACCTCACCCCTATCCTAGAACTTGCATGTACAGCATCACAAAGCAAACCACTTTTACTCCTTGGGGACTTGAACCTTCCATCACTGAACCATTCACAGTCAGATAACTTCATAGACGCTATGACACAAATGGGGTTCACACAGATAATACATGCTCCTACGCACAAAAAAGGTAACATACTTGATGTAATTTTCCTCCCAGCCACACTCTACAGTCACTTACTACATACCACTCCGAGTTTAACTGAAGTACCCTGGTCAGACCACCATCTTATCAAAATCCAGCTACCAGCACAAATCCCAAAAAAACAACGGTAGCACAACTCCACATACATCACGCTTCGTACGCTTTGACAAAGACACATTCCTCGATAAAGTACACCCCAAACTAGACACCAGCTCACCAGACATCAACTCAACCATAACACATTGGAATCTAACTATTCAAAAAGCAGCTGTCCACTCACGAGTCTGACACAAACAAACAAAAAGACAGAAAAATGGTTCACAAAAGAGCTGTCAAAACTAAAAAAACAACTGAGGAGACAAGAAAAGAGATGGAGAAAACTAAAATCTGATGAAAACAAATCCCAATATATGCTCTTACTTATGGAATACAAAAACGCAATTAACAAATCAAAAAGAGACTACCACTCCAAAGTAATAAATTCATCCATCAACCGCCCAAGGGAGTTATTCGCGATAGTAAAAACATTAACCAAAACTAATAACACCGAACCTAAACAACAAGCAATAAATATACAAACACTAGCAAAACATTTCGCAGAAAAACTAAAAAACAAAACCACTACCTCAACTCCTGTATTATCAAACACGAAAATCTCACATGAATGGACAAGTTTCCAGTTGGTAGAACAAAAACAACTCCTCAAAATCATAACTATGATAAACACCACCACTTCCCCACTCGATCCATGCCCCGTGTCATGGATTAAGAGTGCAAGAGATGAACTGGTGGTAAATATACAATACATCGTTAACCAATCCCTTTCACAGGGCATCATGCCTGATGCCCTAAAACTCACAACACTCCGACCAATAATAAAGAATAATAAGCTCGACTCAAAAGACCCGAATTCATACAGACCCATAGCCAGCATTCCATTCATAGCCAAAATAATAGAGAAAACAATTCAAATTCAGTTACAAGAACACATTGATGAACACAAACCCCTTGACTCACACCAATTTGGTTTCCGCCCATTCCATGGAGTAGAAACCCTCCTAATCACCCTTATGGACTTCCTCATCAAGGGCACAGATGACAAACATCAAGGCTTCTTACTCCTATTTATAGATATCTCTGCCGCCTTCGATAACATTAATCACATGACACTGATCAACAGATTAGAAAACCTAGGAATAGGCGGGATTGTCCTTAACTGGTTCAAATCCTATATTTCACATAGATTAATACGAGTCCAAATTGACCAACAAGCATCAGAAACATTCCCTCAAGGACAGGGAATACCCCAGGGATCAGCCCTTTCAGCCCTCTTATTTAACTTGTACCTGCAACCGATAACAGACATATTTAAAAAACACAGGATTAACCATTTTATATATGCCGATGACATCATGTTAGCTATCCCCATAAATGCTAAAAACCCTACATATGACTCGCTATCCAAATGCATGGCTGAGACCTCCTCCTGGATGGAAACTAACCACCTTAGCATAAACCTCAAAAAAACTGAGGCAATGTTTGTGACAAGACCACCCACGACTGAGAACACATACCCAGAAACAATCACAATCAACAAAACCTCCATACCCGTCAGAAAACAGGTAAAATACTTAGGAGTAATAATAGACCACACCCTCACCATGCTACCACACATAAAACAAATAGTAAAAACCATTTTCTATAAACTCAAAACTATTCAGCACCTAAGGCCACTCCTTGAAACACAAGACTTTAGATCCGTAGTAAGTACACTGATCACCCCACACTTCGACTATTGCAATAGTCTCCTAATAGGCCTCCCCCAAAAAAGCATATACCTTCTCCAAAGAGCACAAAACATCTGTGCAAAGGTAATCTCTAAAGCTCGCCTAACAGACCACGTAACCCCAATACTGCTGGAACTCCACTGGCTCCCTATAAACAGCCGAATCAAATATAAGATTATCCTTACAACCTATAAACTCATAAATGACATAACCCCTTCACACCTATCCACATTACTGCAATCTCCAACATCGACAAGGACCCTCAGACAGAACGCGGCCCACTCCCTCATCATACCAAAAGCCATCCGTAAAACTAAGAATTCCACTAGCTCCAGAGCATTCTCATTCACTGCCCCTACACTCTGGAACGACCTCCCTATTGAACTTCGCACCATAAGAGACCTCACCCAATTCAGAAAAGAATTAAAGACCTACCTGTTCACTGAACACTTCGAAATCCCCTATACCCCCAAAGCCAGCTCCACAACAAACATGGTCACACATACACAAACTCCCTTAATCCCCTAACCCAACAATGTAACCACAAGACTTTTCCCCCCTCACACCTAGAAGACGAAAAAAGGAACTAAATTCCAGCACCTACACCAATTCCTGCCCCACACACCACACACTGTAAATATTCATTTGTATAAAGTTTAATGTGTTTGCTTTAATACCTATAAATGTTATATTTACTGTTTAATGTAAATAGTTGATTTCTATTGTTCTATGTTCTATGTAAAATGTATACAAACTGTGTACATGACTGTTAACTTGTTATATGTAAACCGCCCTTGATCTCTGGAAGGGGCGGTATAAAAGAAATAGTTAAATAAATAAATAAATAAATAAATAAATATTAGAATTACTACTACTCTACTACTACTACTGAGCATTTATATAGCGCTACAAGTCGTACGCAGCGCTGCACAGAGATGTAAGAGACACTCCCTGCTCATCAGAGCTTACAATATAGTCAAGACAAACACAGAAGGTGTTGGCAGGGATAAAGCAAGGGGAAAGAAAAGGAGATCAGGTGGGTCAAGATCCAAAAGCAGCAGCGAAGAGGTGAGTTTTCAGCCTGGATTTGAAGAGGGTTAGAGAAGGTGTCTGGCGTATAGACACAGGTAGTTTGTTCCAGGCGTAAGGCGCAGCAAGGTGAAAGGAGCGAAGTCTGGAGTTAGCAGTAGAAGAGAAGGGCACAGATAGAAGCAGTTTGCTAGAAGAGCGGAGTTCCCGAGGTGGGTTGTAAGGAGAGATAAGAGAAGAAAGGTAGAGAGGAGTTGCAGAGTGAATGCATTTATAGGTCAGCAGGAGAAGTTTGAACTGGATGCAGAAACGGATAGGGAGCCAATGAAGTGACTTGAGAAGAGGAGTAATATGGGCATGACGAGGCTGGTGGAAGATTAGCCGCGCAGCAGAGTGTTGAACAGATTGAAGGGGAGAGAGATGATTCAGAGGGAGACCAGTAAGGAGTAGGTTACAGTAGTCAAGACGGGAGGTGATTAAGGAGTGGATAAGTGTTTTAGTACTGTGTTCAGAAAGGAAAGGGCGGATTTTGCTGATGTTATAGAGAAAGAAACGGCAGGTCTTAGCTATCAGATGGATATGTGTGGAAAAAGAGAGAGAGGAGTCAAAGACAACTCCCAGATTGCGGGCTGAGGAAACAGGAAGATAAAAGATAAATGTTCATTTATGGGAATCCCTAGATACAGGCTGCCTCAAAAGAAAAAGGGGAAATCTTGTGTTACCAAAAGCTGATACTATCTGAACAAACGTTTTTGGTGGTAAAACATTGCTGCTTGGATGTCTTACTGCCACTTGAAATTGAACATGCCAAAACTGAGCTGCTTATTTTTCCCCCTAAACCCTCCTCTCCCCTTCCTCCTTTCTCAGTCTCTGTGGATAACTCTCTGCTCCTCCCTGTCTCCTCAGCTCACAACCTTGGGGTCGTCTTTGACTCCTCTCTCTTCTTCTCCACACACATCCAAGTGATAGCTAAAACCTGCTGTTCTTTCTCTACAACATCAACAAAATTTGCCCATTCTTTTCTGAACACATTACTAAGACACTTATCCACTTCTTAGTCACCTCCCGTCTAGACTATTTTAACCTCCTCCTTGCTGGTTTCCCTCTGAATCATCTCTCTCCCCTTCAATCTGTTCAACACTCTGCTGTGCGGCTAATCTTCCAGAAGCCTCATCATGCTTATATTACCCCTCTTCTCAAGTTACTTCATTGACTCCCTATCCATTTCCGCATCTAGTTCAAACTTCTCCTGCTTACCTATAAGTGCATTCACTCTGCAGCTCCTCACTATCTTTCCTCTCTTATCTCTCCCTACACCCCTCCTTGGGAACTCTGCTCTTTTAGCAAATGCTTCTATCTATCTTCTACCTACAAATGCTTCTATCTATCTACGTCTTGTAGCGCTATACAAATGTTCAGTAGTAATAGTAAAAGGCCTTTTCAGAATTGGTTTTTTAAGAAGGCAGCCTGGAATAGAAAATAACTAGGGCGAGTGAAGTTTGATTCTATTCCCTGAACAGATGCTAGAGAATGGACTGGTCAAATCTGTGGTCATGTGAGGAATCTCTTTCCAAACAGTGAGAAATAAATGTGTGAACAGAAGTCCATGTGGCAGCTTTGTAAACAACCTCCATGGTGCTGATCTCTGTGTTGGCCACCAATACAGCCATGGATCAGACATTATCAGCCATAACATGACTCTGAGGCAAGCTTGCCTGGGCGTAAGTGAAGGAGCTGCAATCTGTTATCCAAAGTGTACCCGTGATAACAGCAGCCCTCCACCTGTTGGGACAAAACAAAAAAAATCGGATGGACTATCTAAGGGTGTTTTTTTTAACTGCCTTCAAATCAATGCTTAGCAGCCCCTGAGTTTTCTTGGCAAGGTATATCTGGAAGTAACTTGCCAGGCCTTTTCTTTTAACATAGAAACATGATGACAGAAAAAGACCACATGGCCTATCTAGTCTGTCCTTCCATATCATGATGACAGAAAAAGACCACATGGCCTATCTAGTCTGTCCTTCCATATCAACAACTACAACAGTCCACTTTTTACCTTTAGAGATCCTCTGTGTTGGTCCCATGCTTTTTTGAATTCAGTTACTGTCCTCATCTGTACCACCTCCACTGGGAGACTATTCCACGGATCCACTACTCTTTCCGTAAAGAAATATTTCCGCATATCACTCCTGAATCTATCTCCCTTCACCCTCATCCCATGTCCCCTCATAGCAAAACTTGCTTTCAATTGAAAGAGGCTCTCTCCCTGAACATTTATGCCATGGAGGTATTTAAACATCTCAATCATATCACCTCTATCCCGCCTTTCCTCTAAGGTGTACATATTAAGATCCTTAAGTCTGTCCTCATATGCTTTATAATGAAGCCCACTAATCATTTTAGTAGTCACCCTCTGCACCGACTCCATCCTGTTCACATCCTTTTGAAAGTGCGGTCTCCAGAATTGCACACTATACTCCAAATGAGGTCGCACCAAAGACTTATACAGAGGCATTATCACCTCCTTTTTTCTGCTAGCCATTCCTCTCCGTATGCACCCAAGCATTCTTCTAGCTTTTGCCGTCGCCTTTTCTACCTGTTTAGCTACTTTAAGATCATCAGACACAACTACGCCTAGGTCCCGCTCTTCTTTAGTGGACAAAAGTACTTCACCTCCTATACTGTATTGCTCCCTTGGATTGCTGCAGCCCAAATGCATGACCTTACATTTTTAACATTAAATCCCAGCTGCCAAATTCTAGACCATTCTTCAAGCTTAGCTAGATCCCTCCTCATGTTATCTACACCTTTCTGGGTGTCTACTCTATTGCAGATTTTGGTATCATCCGCAAAGAGGCAAACCTTACCTGACAGCCCTTCCGCTATATCACTAACAAAGATGTTAAAAAGAATCGGACCAAGGACAGATCCCTGGGACACACCACTGGTAACATCCTTCTCCTCAGAGTGAGCACCATTTACTTGTACTCTTTGTCTCCTCCCACCCAGCCAATTTCTAACCCAAGCAGTAACTTTAGGGTCCATCCCTAGGGTGCTCAGTTTGTTTATAAGTCGCCTGTGAGGAACAGTGTCAAAGGCTTTACTGAAATCTAAATACACCACATCTAGAGCTCTCCCTCGGTCCAACTCCCTGGTCACCCAGTCAAAGAAATCAATCAGATTTGTCTGACAAGATCTGCCTCTGGTGAATCCATGCTGCCTCGGATCCTGTAATCCGCTGGACTCCAGAAACCTCACTATTTTCTCTTTCAGCAGCGTTTCCAATAATTTACTCACCACCGAAGTTAAACTAACCGGCCTGTAGTTTTCAACCACATCCTTACTTCCGCTTTTGTGTAAAGGCACCACATGAGCCTCTCTCCAGTCCTTTGGCACCACTCCCGACTCCAACGAGGCATTGAAAAGGTCAGTCAGTGGAGTTGCTAGAACGTCCCCAAGTTCCCTCAGTATTCTAGGGTGTATCCCATCCGGTCCCATCGCTTTGTCTACTTTAAGTTGAGCTAGTTTCTCACGAACACAGTCTTCTGAAAATTGCTCAAGATGTCCCTCGCTTCTGTTCCTATTTGTGGGTGTTTTCTGAGGTCCTGCTCCTGGTTCTTCATCTGTGAACACAGAACAAAAATATTTGTTAAGCAATTCCGCTTTATCCTTATCAGCTTCTACATAATCCCCCCCTGCACCCTTGAGTCTGACAATACCACTTTTGCCCTTCCTCTTCTCACTAATATATCTGAAAAATGTCTTATCCTCCCATTTTATTGCATTGGCTATTTCCTCCTCCTTTTGAATCTTTGCCTTCTTGACTACTTTGCTAGCTTCTTTAAGTTTTTCCAAATACAGATGCCTGTCTTCCTCTCTGTGATCTCTTGTATTTCATGAAGGCCTCCCTCTTTTTCTTCACTTTTTCAGCTACTTCCTTCGAAAACCATAGCGGTCTCCTTTTCCTTTTGCCTTTATTTACCATTTTAACAAAAAGGTTGGTTGCCCTTAAAATACCCCCTTTCAGTTTTGCCCACCGTTTTTCTACATCCCCCAGCTGTTCCCATCCCACTAACGACTCCCTGAGGTATTGGCCCATCTTCGCAAAGTTAGTCTTTCTAAAGTCTAAGATTCTCACCTCACCTTGGAATGGATTCTAACAGCCCTAGTCCTAATACTGAATCACACCATCTGGTAATCACTGGATGCAAAATGATCTCCCACTACAACATCAGAAACACTTTCACCATTGGTAAGCACCAAGTCCAGTATGGCCCCTTCACGTGTGGGGTCTGTTACCAATTGCCTGAATAGTTCTCCCTGTAGAGAATCCAGGATCTCCTTACTTCTAGATGATACTGCAGCAGGAATGTGTCAATCAACATCTGGCATATTGAAATGTCCTATCAGTAGCACTTCCCCTTTCCTAGCAATGCTGCGTATGTCTTCAATTAACTCTCTGTCCACCTCTTCCTCTTGTGAGGGAGGTCTGTATATCACACCAATGCAAATAGATTTCTCTTTCCCTCTTTCTAGTTTAACCCACAATGCCTCCTCTCTCCCTTTTAAGCTCTGTAATTCCAAAGCTTTAATAGTAGTTTTTACATATAGTGCCACTCCTCCTCCCCTTCTTCCTACCCTGTCCTTTCTGAATAAAGTATAGCCAGGTATAGTTGCATCCCAGTCATGGTTTTCTGTGAACCATGTTTCTGTAACTGCCACTAAATCCAAGTCAGCCACTCCCACCAAAGCTTCAACATCAGGGATCTTATTTCCCATGCTACGGGCATTTATACACACTGCTTTCCATATGTTACCCCTGTTACCCATTTCCATAAAGGTATTTAATGTATCACCTACCTGGGGGCTTTCACTTACCTGGGGGCTTTCTTCACCTATCCCCAACGAATCTAGTTTAAAGCCCTCTTCAGTAGATTAGCCAGTCTACTACCGAAGATGTGTTGACCTTTCTTGGACAGATGGATGCCATCTCTGCTCTCCAACCCTTGGAACAGCATCCCATGGTCTAGGCAACCAAAACGCTCTCGATGACACCATCCAAGCAGCCATGCATTCATCTCCAGGATGCGAGCCTCTCTGCCTTGGCCTTTACCCTCAACAGGGAGGATTGAAGAGAACACCACCTGTGCACCTAACTGCTTCACCCTCTGTCCCAGAGCCATGAAGTCACTTCTGATACGTTCCGAGGTATACCTGGCAGTATCATTTGTTCCAACATGGATTAGCAACATTGGGTAATAGTCAGTGGGCTTGATGAGTCTCGGCAAATTCTCTGTAACATCTTGGATTTTGGCACCAGGCAGACAGCATACCTCTCTGGACATCAAGTCTGGTCGGCAGATGGATGCCTCAGTACCCCTCAGAAGAGAGTCTCCAACCACCACTACCCTTTGTTTCCTTCTGGTCACTGATTCTGCAACTTTGGGGTACTTGAACTCTGGTTCTTCCCTTTCCAGGGATGCTTTCACCTCCTCCACTTCCAGGGCTGCATAATAGTTCTTCAATTCAAGGGCTGCAGAATTTGGATTGGTGATTTTGCAGGCCCTGGTGACTTGTGCCCAACCATCGACATTCTGTTGGCACCCATCTTCTCCTGTGCTGGAGAGCTTGGTTGCTGCAAGAAGCATCTCATCAATGTACTTCTCACTGTCTTGAATGCTCCTCAGCCTCGCCACCTCCTCTCTGAGTTCCTCCACTTGTTTCCTCAGAGCTTCAGCATGCAGGCACCCTGCACATGGAACTGGTCCTTCAACTGGCATTAGGACCTCTGTCTGGACCAAGGCAGAAGCTGTAACGGGGGCAACAGCTTTAGCAATACGATTTTTCCCAGCTATTGTTCTGTTTGTGGAGCTTAGGTATCTGTTAAAGCAAAAGAGAGAGATCTACCAAGTACCAGCCGGTTTCCCAGCTGTCTTTCAGAGAAAAAGCAGTTAAATCTCTTTTGAGGCAATGGAGGGTAAAGTGACTTGCTCAAGGCCACAAGGAGTGCCAGAGGGAATTGAACCCAGATCTTTTGAGTTGTAGATTGTTGCTCTACTAGGCTACTTCTCCATTCCCACTAAGGGTTTTAGTCCATGCCAATTAGAAGACAAGATTTTTGTACATTCCAATGTGTGCAATACACTTTTCCTTTGTGAGCATGAGGTCTTTTGAAAAAGATTAGAAGAACAATTGACTGATTAAGGTGGAAATATGACACCTACTTTAGGAAGGAACTTAGGGTGAGTATGCAAAACCACCGAACTGTACAATTTTGTATAGAGTGAATCAGTTAGTAGAGCCTGGAGCTCGCCAACTCTGCATGCTGAGGTGACTGCCACAAAACCAATACCTTCCAGGTTAAGTACTTTATTCCACAGGTATCTAGAGACCGAAAAAGGAGTTTTCAAGCAGTTGAGTTAAAATCATATTGCAAACAAGACACTGCAGAAGACTTGATGGGAGGCTTTGTAAGAAGAATGCCCAGGAAAATGTGAACTAAAGGTTGTAAGGACAAGGGTCCTTAACCCAGTCCTCAGGACACACCTAGCCTGTCAGGTTTTCAGGATAACCACAGTGAACATGGCATATGAGATTTATATGCACTGCCTTCTTTGTATGCAAATTTCTCTCATGCATATTTATTGTGGTTATCCTGAAAATCTCATTGGCTAAGTGGGTCCTGAGGACTAGGTTGAGAACTTCTGCTGTAGAGAGATGATTTCTCCATGGACAAGCAGGAATGAAGTCCTTGCATATGGGTGGCATCACTGACGGAGTCCCATGCAGGAATGCTCCTCAGCTTCTATTGAAAACTTTTGGGAGGCTCCACTGTGTTTGCGTGCCTGTCTTCATGCCTGCCACAGTGCCATCTTCTCCAGTCTTTATTTTCTGCCAAGCCCCTAGGACATGTTTTGGTAGCCGTTGGTAAATGTGTCTTCTTTTTTCCCCTCCAGGGGTCAATTTTGCTTGATTTCCTTCTACCTACCATCAGTAGCGCCGGTCCCATCATCACAGTTTTGCTCTCGTTCTGACACTTTTTTCTTTTGTTTCCTGCGGCTGGAACCATCAAGCCATTTGATCTTGCCATGGCCATTTTTCCGGACATGTCCCAAAAGACAGCCAAGAGGTGCACTGAATGTGCCAGGACCATTTTGGTCATAGACAAACACAATTGGTGCCTTCAGAGTTTGGGTCCCGATCATCAGCCCTCTTCTTGTAATCTGTGTCTACAGATGACAAAGAGGGGCCTGAAGGGTCGGGAAAAGCAGAGATAGTCCCTCTTCAGCCAGCGCTCTGAGTCAACATCTTCGGCTATGGCATTGTTTCCAATGGCCCCTCTAGAACCCACTGAGGCATCAACATCAAGGGGAATCCGAGCTCATTCGGAGTGGAGGGACCACAGAATAGAGGAATGAATCGACATAGACTCCATCAACATCAAAGGGGGACCTGTCTGAGCACCGGGCTAAGCCACATGTGCATCAGCATTGGAGCCCTTCCTGATGTGATGTCAAGAGCGATGGCTGGGAATGGCCTACCAAGACGCCCCAGCAGGAACACTAGACTTCCAGAGTGCCAGAGGAACACTATTCATCCCCTGATGTCCATGGCCTCGTCAGTGCCCCATGGGGATGCTGGAAATGGTGACCGAAGCAGCTCTGGCACCGAAGCCTTCAGAAGTGGCAGCCTTGGAGGAGCGCCTCAAGGCCCATATGGCGGTGCTGGCAAAGCAGCAGACTCACCCATCGATGCCCATGGCATTGTAACCGCACATTGTGCAGCCAATTCTTGTGACCCATGCATTGCCTGTGGAGGCTGCAGCTTTGGGATGTCAGTTGTAGTTAACACCAGTCACACACAGCCATTTCATACTGACCACTCCCACCCTCACTTTCTCCCCCTCCCGACCCTGTTCTCATCCTCCCGCCTACCTATGCCCACAATCCTCCAACTTGTCCAGTGCTGATATGTAACACCAGCCTTACCAATGCTTTTCGCTGTTCCACACTGTTTATAGTGTTCTAGTTTGCCTACCCTATTCCATGTACGTTAACTTAAGTTTAACTCATTACGTGTAAACTGCCTTGACACTTTGATAAGGCGGTATATAAAGCCAACTAAATAAATAAATTTCCCTCTCAAGTGTGTTAGGGTCTGATGTTCCAGCGAAACCTAGGAGACACTCGATGCCACAGTGATCTCATTGATGCTCTACCTCTCTGGGCAGTCTGAGGGAGTGCTGGGAGGAGTCCCAATGATACTTCAAATTTTTTTCGGAGTCGGACTGGGACAGCTGGGTGACCGATGTGGAATCGGAGGTCCTGTCGGACAGCAGGTCTCCTGAGCTTCCATTGGACCCCTTTCCTCCTCATGAATATCAGAAGTCTCCTCTAGAGGACATGTCTTTCCAGGACTTCATAAAGGATATGGCTAAGGCTATCTCATTTTCCCTGGAGGCAGAGGATAAGCACAGGGTAGAAGAGCTGGAGATCTAAAGGAGGCTGTGATGGTGCTGGAGCACTGCATCTTGCAAAGGCTGCAAATGAGGATGTGGGAAAACCATCTTATGGTACCCGTCATCAGAAGGAGGCTGGACTCGATGTACGAGGTCCAGAAGGCCCCAGGGTTTGGAATGTCTCAACATCCGCACCACTCTCTGGTGGTGAAGTCTGCCCTGAAGAGAATCGAGAGCAATAAGACTCACTCTTCGATGCCCCCGGGTAGGGAGGAGTGGACTTTGGATTCCTTTGGCAGGCAGTGCTTCCAGAGCTCCATGTTGGTGGCCAGAGTCTTATCGTACCAGCTGTAAATTAGAGCATGTTCTTGAAGGACATCATGGTAGATCTTGTTGAGCTGGGCTCGTTCATTCCTCCAGAGCAGCTGGACTCCTCTTGTGCCCTGGTGGACCACAGCAAGAATTGTTCAAAATATATGGTCCGGGCGACTTACGTTGCCTTTGAGTTGGCCTGCCAGGCAATGGCGATGGGCATTGGGGCCCACCGGCTCCAGACTTCACACTTGTAACGGTCTGTGCAGAATAAGCTGACAGATGTGCCATGCAAAGGGGAGAACCTCTTTGGGGAATAGGTGGAGGCTAAGACTGGAGACATAGAGAAGCAGCATATTACCCTCACCAGGCTCTCGAGGAAGACCTCTGATCCTTCTCGCAAGAGGTACCATGGACCGAAGAAGACTTATTACCAGCTTAAGCACTGGTACTTCCCAATCCCTCAAAGCTCTCAGCAAAAGGTGCAGGATCTTGTCAACAGTTACAAGAGAAGCCTCAGGAGATCTAGCCTGCCCTGCAGCCCAAGCCAGGGGCAGGGTTTTGACTAGTTCCTTCAGAGCATAGCCAATTTACCAATTACCACTGAGGGAAACCCTCTGATTTGGGGGGGGGGGGGTGCTGCTTGTCCTTTTCACCCACATGTGGCCTCTCATCACCTCAGACTCATGGGTACTGCAGAAAGTCCAGAGCGGCTACATGCTGCACTTTGCTGACCCGCTGCTCCCCTTCCCCTGAGGGAACACCCCTAGACCCTCTGCACCTCAACCTGTTGCAAGGAGAAATCACCAAACCTCTGGCTGATCTTGCCATAAAGCCTGTGCCTCCAGCTCAGGTTGGGAAGGGGTTCTCCAGATACTTTCTGTTCCCCAAGCAGATTGGAGGGGAGGGGTTCGACCTATCTTGGACCTCCAAAACCTCAACACCTTCCTGGTGCGAGAAAAATTCAAAATGGTCTTGCTGGGGACTCTGCTCCCTTACCTTCTTTGAAATGATTCGGCTATGCTCCCTGGAGCTCAAAGATGCATACACGCACATACTGATCCATCCCGCCTACAGGAAATATTTCTGATTCTTTCAGTACTGTTTGCTTCCCTTTGGTCTGGCTTTGGTGCATGTCTTCATGAAGTGCCTTGCGGTAGTGGCCGCTTATTTCCAGAGCCTGGGGGTGTTCGTCTACCCTTACTTGGACAACTGGCTCATAAAGAGCTCCACTCCGGAAGTCCAGCAATCAACTCAGCTGATTATCCAGGTGCTCAAGCTGTTGGGGTTCATGGTCAACTACCTCAAATCCCACTTGCAGTCTTCCCAACAGCTGGAGTTCATAGGGGTCCTCCTCGATACCATTTGGGCTCAGGCCTTTCTTCCACTGGACTGTCTGTGGAGGCTGATGGCCTTGGTCTGCGAAAACCAGTGGAGGATCAGATAATGGTTCGTGGGATGTTGAAGGTGCTCAGCCGTATGGTCTTGACAGTGCACACCACTCCCCTGGCTCATCTGTCGATGAGACAAGCTCAATGGACTCTGACTATTCAGTGAAAGCAAGCTCCTGGCTGTCTCTGGGACCGGGGGAGGGTCACCACTCCTCTGGTCCAGTCCCTGCACTGGTGGCTGGATTCTCAGAACCTGCTCAGAGGTCTCTCTTTTCAGGTGTCATTTCCCCAGAGGATGCTGACAACAGAGGAAGCTGGGTTGGGGGACGCATCTGGATGGATTTTGCATGCACAGCATATAGTCAGAGTGAGAGAGCCTCCACCACTTTCTGGTGCTCAGAGCTGTAGGGTGTTCTGAAATCACTTAGCCAACCAGATTGTCTGTTGGTCTGAATCAGAACAATTAGGTGAGGCATAGGATCATATCTTCTGTGCTGGAAGGCTGTCTGCTTGTGGAAGTTTGCCATCGCTCACACTATTTATTTTTAAATATTTAGACAGTTTTGTATACCGCCTTATCCTTCAATCAAAACGGTCACAACACAATTGGGGATACATTTAACACGCGGGGATATGAGACACATACACTAATACTTACAGGGAACATGGGCAATGGAGGATTAAGTGGCTTGGCCAAGACCACAAGGAGCATATGTGGGACTAGAAACCCCAGTCCTTCCGGCCCAAGGTTGCTGTCCTCTAGTGGGATTTGAACCCCTGACCTGAAGTACCTTGCCCCAACCACTAGGATACTCCTCCCTATGGAGTTGGGAGCCACTTATCTACCCAGGGAACTCAACTCCTTGGAACTCAACTGCCTTGTGTAGCTGAGCCACACAAGTGGACTCTGAACAGGGAGGTTGTGACCCAGATCTTTCAGGCATGGGGTACCCCTTCAATAGATTTCTTTGCCATGCTGCACAATGCCCATCAGTTTTGCTCCAGGGTCACTTCGAGGGACATGCTGGCACTGGATGCCTTCCTCCTGCACTGAGGAGTGGGCCTGCTCTGCAGGTATCCCCCCAATCCTCTTATAACGAAGACCCCGTTAAAACTCCAGGCCGACAAGGGTTCAGTGATTCTCATCGTGTCATATTGGCCCAGACAGCTGTGGTTTCACCTTCTGCTTCAGCTCTCTCATCAGCAGCCTCTGCGTTTGGGCTCTGCTCTGGACCTCATCTCACAAGAGGCTGGGGAGCTTGCTCCACCCTAACATCCAATCCTTGGCCCTCATGGCGTGGATGTTGAGCAGTTAGTCCTGTCAGAGCTTAACCTATGCGAGGGAGTTATGGAGGTTCTGTTGGCCTCCAGGAGAGCTTTGATGCAGTGGGTCTTATGCTTTCAAATGGAAGCGGTTTGCCTCCTGGTGAGCTGACCAGGCTCTGGATCCCTTCTCTTGCTCCAGCAACAGGTTGCTTGAGTAGCTTCTGCTTGAGTTGGGTCTCAAGTCCAGTTCTATCCAGATCCACCTGAGTGCGATCGGAGGCTACCACCGTGGCTCAGAAGGGAAGTACATCTCTGCTTAACCTCTGGTGGTTCACTTTATGCAGGGTCTGCTCCTCTCTAAGCCTCCTTTCAGGCCTCTGGCAGTGGCTTGGGACCTCAATGTGGTTTTGGCACAGCTCAGGTCAGAGCCTTTTGAGCTGCTTGCTTCCTGCCTTCTCAAGTTCCTGACCTGGAAGGTCTTGTTTCTGGTGGCGGTTATGTCGGCTCCAGGCCCTGGTGGTTCATCCATTGTATACCAGGTTCCACCATAATAGAGTGGTCCTATGCACTCATCTGCATTTCCTTCCAAAGGTGGTTACTGCTTTCCATCTTAACCAGTTGGTGGTGTTGCCCACCTTCTTCCCCAGTCCTCGTGCCCACAGGAGGGGAGGCGGAGCTGCATATACTGGACTGCAAGTGAGCCTTGGCCTTCTATCTTGAGCAGATGAAGGCCCATCGAAGGTCCACCCAGCTGTTTGTCTCTTTTGACCCCAGCAAGCTCGAAGCTACCATTTGGCTGTCAATTTGGCATGGCAAACTGCATCTCTTTTGCTTATGCCCAGGCTGGCCTGAGTCTTGATGGTCATGTCACAGCTCACATCAGAGCTATGGCTGTGTTAATGGCAACTTGCGTTCAGTCTCAATGGAGGAGATCTGCAGGGCTTCAATGTGCTCTTCGGTACACATATTCACATCACATTATTGTCTGGATAGGAATTCCTGACGCTACAGCAACTTTGGACAGTCTGTACTCCGGCATCTCTTTGGGGATTAGGTTCCAACTCCTTCCCACCAAGGCCCTGCTGTTTGTCCAGGCTACCAAAAAGAAACTTTTCATAGAGTACGAGTGCTGAGGTGTAGGACTGTATGATGAAGATATTGAATCAGCTGAGTTCCCATTGGGGACTTCCTATGCTGCTCAATGTTGTTTCTCCAGTTCTTGTTTTGATTGCCCCTGTTGGGCTTTTGCAGCCTCCTCGGTTTTTGGTAGCTTGTAGCTTGGGAATCCCATATGTGAGGACTTCATTCCTGCTTGTCCAAGGAGAAAGTGTGCTCACCTGTAGTAGGTGTTCTCTGTGGACAGCAGGAATAAATCCTCACATCCCTCCCACCTCCTCAAGAATTTGTCTTCTGTTACAGTTTTTTTATTATACTGGAGAAGATGGTGCCATGGCAGGTGGGAAGACAGATGCGCAAGCATGGTGAAGCCTCTCAAAAGCTTCTAATAGAAGCTGGGGAGCATTCCCATGCGGGGCTCCATCGGTGATGTCACCCATATGAGGACACTTTCCTACTGTCCATGAAGAACACCTGCTACAAGTGAATAATTACGCTTTATTTTCTACACAATGATGGTAAGTGCAATTTCACCAAGGGATACCCTTACAGAGTTGGTCTTCAGGCCTGACTCTGCCACATGTAGAAGGTAGTCAAGTAATTTTTATGTTAGATACAAGAAAAGATCTAGGGCCTTTCCCTCACAGCAGATTGCAAACCTCTTCTACTTAAAATCATTACGACCACCTACTGGAATCTCTCCTGGAAGCCAAGAGGATGTTATCTCTGCACCTACAATTGGTGTGACTGACAAAGTTAACCTCTCAACACCCATGCTGTGAGAGCTAGGGACCTGTTGTTGGGATGTAACAGTAGCCCCTGATCCTGAGTAATCAGGTTTGACAAAGTAGCCAGCCGAATTAGGCCTCTGACCAAAAGTTCCAGAAAAGGAGGGGGAACCATGGCTGTCCTAGCAAGTAAGGGTCACTAGAATCATAGTGCCTTTGTTGTTTTTGACTTTCAGGAGAATTGTTGCTATGAGAGGTACAGGAGGATGCACATACAGCAATCCTTTCCCTTCGATCAAATGATAAGTAGTAGATGCAGCCGCCGCCAAGAAGAACGGCATCTGAGGCTATTTTACTATGTATTCCTGCCCTGGAGCAGAATTGAGTTACCTATGTGCTGAGTGGTGGCAAATAAATCTATCAAGGGGGTGCCCCATAACTGAAAAATGCTTCAGCATGACTTCTCTGTCCAGGGTCCATTCATAAGGCTGGTGGACAGGACTCAGCTTATTTGCCATGGCATTGCTCACCAAACAGATATGTGGCGCCGAGAGTCATCCAGTAAGAGATGCTATAGCTCCACAGCTTGACTGGTTTCTATCACAATAGGTACAAATCTGTTCCTCCCTGCTTGTTGATGTAGTGCATAGCTGCTTGGCTAACCACTTGAATCATGACAATTTGGTAGGCTTACTGATCTCTGAAAACATTTAAGAGTATTCAAAATACTCCTCAGTTCCAGGAAATTGATCTGGTGGACACTGGAAGGACCACTGTCCCTGAGTGTACAACCCGATGGACTCCCTAGTCCAATTTGGACACACCTGCTGTGAGTGGATTTTGATAGAGAGACTAGCCCATGAGAGGAATGTGACAGATACTGCATCTTGGAGCCTTGAGCGGCGTGCTTAGCATTCACTAAGCTTATCTTGTTTTGAGACATGCCCAGGGTGTTACATGAACTGTTGAGGATGGTGGGCCATATACATTAACATGTTTCTTGCTGATGTTTGCCAGTTCCTTTATATGTCTTCCACGATCACCACCAGCCAGGTGATCCTGTCTTGCAGAAGAAAAGATTTGGCATAGACAGGTCTAGCAGAGCTCCAATGAATTCCAACTACCATGATGACTTTAAATTTGACTTGTGATAATTTATGATGAATCCTAATAACTCCATCCTCCTGAGGAATTCTGTGCAAAAAATGTAAAATTCTGCATGTTTTATTAGTATTTTTTGCACATAAATCCCATATCCTAAGGCTTAATTCCTCCCCTAGACCTGAAATCGGCCCACCTGTTCCCTCCAGCACTCTTTCTCCCTCCAACCAGTTTTTTCCCTAACCCCCAAGCCTTCCCTTCTCTCCCTCTAACTTCTAGCAAGACTCCAAATTTTGTCTGTCCCTAAGGTCTTCCCCCATGCACATATCCCAACCTCCCTTCCATTTCCCCCTTCCCATGCACCTACCCTTATCTTTCCTCCTTCCTTCCCCCAGCCAATAGCTTACACCAATGACATCCCCTAATACCTATCTAGTAGAGCTTGCTTCCCTCTCTCTCGTGATTGTGTGGCAAGAGGCTGGATGTCACATTTCCTATCTTCAGGCCAATGGAAATAGTATGCATAGACCTTTTATTTTTCCATACAGTTGTGCAGAATCTGTCAGGGAAGATTGGCATGCTGGTCTTGGCCTTTTGGAAACTAATGTGGCTCCCTCCAGTAGCAGGGAGGATAAGGATGTTGGAGCTGCTTCAAGGATTTGGGTTCCCCCGATCGCTTGATGTTTTCAAAATTGTGCTCTGATGAACTACAACATTGATGCAACTCAGCCTCTGCCCGATGTTCGGTATCTCTAGTCCTCAATGTTGAAGTAGAGGATGACTCCTTCTTTGGTGGGATTCAGTAATGACTGATCCTGGGGACACCCTGTCAAAGTTAAACCTTGAGTGGGCCTTATGACCCCTCGATGTCTATGCACTTACAGTGTACTGTGCAACCCAAGATTAGTCCATAGACTGCAGCATCATCTATGCTGTTCTTTGCAACCCTTGATACCTTTTTTTGCCATCTGTGAACACAAGACATGATAAGAGGATTCATGGACTGACCCCCTGCATTAAAGGAAGTAAATGTGTGTGTCTGCAACAGACATGGTCATAGCGCATTGGGAGCATTTCTTAAACCCACTGGAGAGTTTCTGGGACATGTCCAGAAAAACAGCCACAGAAAAATCAACGATTTGATTGTGAAAAATTAAATATAGCTGGTATGACCAAGGCCAAAATGCAGCCTATAACTATGATAATACTTAAAAAAAAAAAAAAAAAAAAAGGAAACCTGAAAACAGTCAAAAAACCTAAGGAAACTAAAAAGGGGAGGAACATGTGGCAGCAGCACAGAGAAAAGTAGAAGAAAGGGATAGAATATCAGCTGAAGAAAAAAACGTCAAAGGCTGAACAAACTTGAATTTAGGACCAATATCTGCAAGACTCTGCAAAAAAGATGAGACTGAGGAGATGAAGCATGGCAGCTGGAAAGACATGTGAGAATCACTCCTAACGCTTCTAGAAGTAGCTGGGAGAGGTTTACCATTTGGGGCTCCATTGGTGATGTCACCCATATGTCAGCACTTATCCTGCTTGTCCATGACAAACTTATTCCTACTGCTCTTTCCCTTATCGCAGATATGATCTAACTGCTCCATTGTGTCTAGTCTGTACATATCCCATTTGTATTTTAGACTACCTTTTCTTTCTTCTGCAATCGATCCTACTTTTAAAAAAAAAACAACTAAAATCTTGTAAACCACTTAATGTACATGTGAAAGGCTATATCGTAAAAGGCCAATAAACCTGACACTCTTCCTAAAGAAAATTGTTTAGTGATGTTATGGAACTGACTAGCAAGAACAAGGATATTTAAACCAAGCATCATCACAAATGGAAACATAGGGACCTATTAAATATAAAAGCTATATGAAAATGCTTTTGCCCCTTTTAAAATGGCCCTCTTTTTGATGCTCAGCTTGGAGCCCATCCTTTCAGAAAAGCCTCTCCCTTCCTAGAATGTAGTTCCTAACAAATCCAAAACACTCTTCCTTGCACAATCATCTCATCCATTCATTGAGAATCCAGAACTCTGCCTGCCTTTTGGGTCCTGCATGTGGAACGGGAAGCATTTCAGAGAATGTTACCCCAAAAGTTCTGGATTTCAGCTTTCTACCTAAAAGCCTAAATTTGGCCTCCAGAACCTCCCTCCCACACTTTCCTATGGCAATGGTACCAAGACTGAAAAATGCAATATGTGCCCTTAAGTCAATGTGGACTCCTAGTGACCTAGCAGTTCCTGGGTTTTCTTGGCAGTGTGACCAGAAGTAGACCTGTCTTCCAAGGCAATGGAGAGTTAAGTGACTTGCCCAAGGCCACAAGGAGTTATAGCGTTGGTATTAGTGGGGCCTGCTCAGAAACTAAAGCCTGAACTAGACAACATAAGAACATAAGATATGCCATACTAGGTCAGACCAAGGTCCATCAAGCCCAGTATCCTGTTTCGAACAGTGGCCAATCTAGGTCACAAGTACCTAGCAGTTTCCCCAAAAGACACAGGTTCCACAATGCTTGTATTGAGTCAAGCAATGAATATCCTGGGTCCCCTTTAATAATGGTTTATGGACCTTTCCTCCAGGAACTTGTCCAAACCTTTTTTAAACTCAGCTACACTAACAGCTTTTACTACATCCTCCGGTAACACATTCCAGAGTTTGATTATACAATGAGTGAAAAAATATTTTCTCTTATTAGTCTTAAATAGGCTACCCTAGTCCCCTAGTCTTTCTACATTTTGATGGCGTAAACAATTGATCTATGTTTACCCGTTCCACTCCATTCATTAATTTATAGACCTCTATTATATCTCCCCTTAGCCGTCTCTTTTCCAGGATGAAGAGCCCTAACCATTTTAGCCTCTCTTCATAGGTGTATCCTTCCATTCCCATTACCATTTTGGTGGCTCTTCTCTGTACCTTTTCTAATATCACTATATCCTTTTTAAGATATAGCAACCAGAATTGCACAGAATATTCAAGGTGTGGTCACACCATGGAACGATACAGAGGCATTATAATATCCTTTGTTTTATTCTCCATTCCTTTCCTTATGATACCTAGCATTCTATTTGCTCTCTTGGCCACTGCCACCGCACACTGGGCGGAGGGTTTCAACATGTTATCCATGATGACGCCTGAATCATTTTCCTGGGTGGTGGTTCCTAATGTGGAACCTTGCATCATGTAACCATAGTTTGGGTTGTTCTTTCCTAGGTGCATAACTTTGCACTTGTCCACATTAAATTTAATCTGCCATTTCAATGCCCAGTCTTCAAATTTATCAAGGTCCTCTTGCAATTTTCCACAATCCTCCTGGGTTTTAACAACTTTGAATAGTTTTGTCTCATCTGCAAATTTGATTACCTCACTCGTTATTCCCATTTCCAGGTCATTTACAAATATGTAAAAAGCAGCAGACCCAGCACAGATCCCTGGGGTATTCCACTATTCATCTTTTTCCATTGGGAAAATCGGCCATTTAGCCCTACCCTCTGCTTTCTATCTTTTAATCAGTTCCTGATCCATAATAGTACACTGCCTCCTATCTCATGATCTTTAATTTCGCCAGAAGTCTCTGAGGGACCTTGTCAAAGGCTTTCTGAAAATCCAGATACACTATATCAACCGACTCACCTTTGTCTACCTGTTTATACCTTCAAAAAAAACATAATAGATTAGTAAGACATGACCTTCCTTGGCTAAGCCATGTTGGCTGTCTCCCATTAAGCCATGACTATCTATAGTACATGTTCAGTAATTTTATTCTTTATAATGGTTTCTGTCACTTTTCTCAGTATTGACATCAGCATCACCAGTCTGTAGTTTCCCGGATCACCCCTGGAACCCTTTTTAAAAATTGGTGTTACATTGGCCATCCTCCAATTTTCAGGTATTACAGATGATTTTAATGATAGTTCACAGATTACTAATAGTAAGTCTGCAATCTCTCATTTCAGTTCTTTCAACACCCTCTGATGTATACCATCCAGTCCAGATGATTTGCTACTCTTTAGTTTATCAAAATGTTGTAATACTTCTTCCCGGTGTATAGATATTTCTTTCAATTCTTCTGCGGCATCACCTTTAAATACCATTTCAGTCATGGGTAACAGCCCTACATCTTCCTCAGTAAAGACCGAAGCAAAGAATTCATTCAGTCTCTCCAATACGGCCTTGTCCTCTCTTCGTGCTCCTTTTACCCCTCTATCATCTAATGGTCCAACTGACTCAGTCACAGGTTTTTTGCTACGAATGTACTTGAAAAAGTCTTTATTACACATTTTTGCTTCCTCAGCAAGCTTTTTCTCAAATTCTCTCTTTGCCTGTCTTATCAATGCCTTGCATCTAACTTGCCAGTGCTTGTGTTGTTCCAGTTTTTGTCATTTGACTCCTTTTTCCATTTCATGAAAAATGCTTTTTTTGGCAACAGCCGCCTCTCTGACCTCATCTTTAAAACATGCTGGCAGTTTTTTGGACTTCCTTCCACTTTTCTTAAGCATGGAATACAGCTGGTCTGGACTTCCAATATAGTATTTTTAACCACCACCCATGCTTGATGCAAATCTTTAACCTTTGCAACTGCTCCCCTTAGTTTTTTTCTTAACTATTTTCCTCATTTTATCATAGCCTCCCTGTTGAAAGTTAAAAGGTAGTACTGTGGATTTCCTTATTGTCCCTCCTCCATTTATTAAATCAAATGTAATCATGCTATGATCACTATTGCCAAGTGGCCCCAACACCCTTATTTCTTGCACCAGATCTTGTGTTCCACAAAGGACTCGATCCAAAATGGCTTCCCCTCTGGTCGGTTCATGAATCACCAGCTGCTCCAAGAAGCAGTAATTTATTTCATCTAGAAACTTTATCTCCCTAACATGTTCTGCTGTGACACTGACTCAGTCGATGTCGGGGTAATTGAAATCACCCATTATTATTACTGTGTTGTAACTTTTGTTAGCTTCCCTGATTTCTTTGAGCATTTCATCATCCATCTGTTCATTCTGGCAAGGCGGTCCCACTGCCATTGCCTTCCCTTTTTTACATGGAATTTCAATCCATAGAGATTCTACAATGAATTTTGTTTCCTGCAGAACTTTAATCCTTTGTGACTCAATGCCCTCTCTAACAGAGTGCAACCCTTCCACCAATTTGATCTGCTCTATTATTACGATATAATTTGTATCCAGGTATCACAGTGTCCCACTGGTTGTCCTCCTTCCGCCATGTCTCCGAGATACCAGTCATATCTAACCTTTCATTTAGTGCTATATATTCTAACTCTCCCATCTTATTTTTTAGATTTCTAGCATTTGATTACAAGCATTTTAGAAGCTGTATTTATTCATATTAATCTGGCTAGCGGTAGGTAGGGGTAATTTAGAATTTTTAAGCTCTGTCTGCTCTGTACTCAAGGGCATTCGGGCTACTTTTTTCTTTCTTGGAACCTCTCTGCTGATATGCCCTAACTTTAATCTTTTGCTAGTATCTTTCAAGGATACATTGTTCTGAACCATGCAGTCTTGGGCGACTGTCGGCTCTTCCCTATTATCTAGTTTAAAAGCTGCTCTATCTCCTTTTTAAAGGTTAATACCAGCAGCCTCGTTCCATCCCGGTTAAGATAGAACCCATCCCTTCGGCAGAGCCCCTCCTTTCCCTAGAATATTACTCAGTTCCCTCTTCCTTGCACCAATGTCTCATCCACGCATTGAAACGCTGGAACTCCATCTGCTTTTTGGGTCCTGCACTTGGAACAGTAAGCATTTCAAAGAATGCTACCCTGGAAGTTCTGAATTTCAACTTCCTACCTAAAAGCCTAAATTTAGCCTCCAGAACCTCCCTACCATACTTTCCTATGTCATTGGTGCTGACATGTACCAAGACAGCAGACTCCTCCCCAGCACTATCTAAGACCTTGTCTAGGTGGTGTATGAGGTCTGCTACCTTTGCAACAGGCAGGCAAGTTACCAGACGATCCTCTACATGCCTAACAATCGAATCACCAACTATAACGGCTGCCCTACCTCTTCCTTTGTGGGCACACGGCTGTGGAGAAACCTCCTCAGTGCGAGAGGGTTTTACATCACCTGGAGGGCAGGTCCTAGTTACAGGATCACCTCCTGCCACACCAGAAAGATGCTCTCCTGTCACATGACCTCTCTCCTCCATGGCAACAGGGTTGCTGCCAGACATGGCTTTCTGTTACAAGATGGGGTTCGTTCTGAACCAAGGCCTGATCTAAACAAGATGGATTCCTTTTCTGCTATGCTGTGCAAGCATTAAACCTACAGATCAAGCAATTCTGCAAAGTTATGCATCATACAGCAGATTTATTGTTTATGACTGCATGCAAGAGAGCTCACTCACATCCAGAGACTGTACTACTGGTCCTAGGATTTGCAACATAAGGACCTGCATACCAGCATCTTTTCTCATCAAGGACCTTTGTTTGGAGAAGGACCATCTGACAACTGTTGCATGATTTGCTAAAGATGACATACAGTATCTGAGACAAGCCAATCATTGTGCCATGACAAGGCAATCAGTCTGAAGAATTATATGTTGGACACAGATATGCAGGTACTACTGGCCACTTTTAGACACCTTTCAGCAGTTACACTTTCAACTTTGCTCTCAGTATTCTGGCAGCCCTGTTTTTTCTGCACTTCATGTGCATTGCTTGCAAGCATGTATCTTTCTAAAAGTCAGTGTGCAAGGACAAGAATAAATCTCGGGAAAGAGCGAATCTCTCCCACAGACCTGAAGCTCTGGGTAATCACGCAGCTCACCTGGCCTGTCTTGGACCACTGCCTTTGGACTTTACCCAGTCACAATTGTTCTTCTGGCAAAGCTAAGGTACTGGTCTGAATTCCCCAGGGTTGGGCCTAGACAGACAGCTAATTTTCTGTACATCTGAGTTCAGAGTGAATCAATGATGTTGGTACCTAACAGTGATTTATTATCTTGGCAATTGTAATCATAGTTTTCTGAAGTAGCAAGTTATATAGCCCTAACATTCTATATCTGCATTATTTTTCTATCAGCAATAAAGTCTAATTTATATACAAACACAGAGTTGGTTCGTTTATCTTACGTGGTTCATTTGCCAGATAGACCTATAGAATCTTGGGAAGAGAGGGATATAGCAAGTATCCCTTAACCTATCAAGGAAATATATATATATATATATATATATATATATATATATATATATATATAATGAATTTGTTACTGACAATAACCCTCACAGATTTGTGAGCATCGTCCAGAATTAGTAATTCTGAAGGAGCCACAAACGTATAGGGTGCTAGTGGGAATCAAAACCCTGGTCTCTTGGCTGTTGATGAAGAAAATAAAACTTCAAATTCAAGAGGTGTATCATCATGACATAGACAATTCACAATATTAAAATGTATCCATAATTATCCAGAAGAAGCTATGCTAACAAAGGAACTGTATTACTTAAAAAAAAAGAAGTGGCAGGTATTTAAATATTCAATACAGGACAAACAGGTTTTATATGAAGTAGTTTATTAAGAAGTTGCGATACGCAAAAGAGCTGCTACAGATCTTTGGAACTGACAGTGTCCCATGTGGGGATTTGTTAGCAGGTGTAGTTCTCCTGATATATTTTCATATACAAATACCAATTTTTTTGATTCTCACTACTCTGTATGCTTTCAGGTAGTTTACAAATTTATACACACTCTACCAGTACATTTTGTAAAAGTGTAAGAGAAATTATGCATATTTAATTCAGTAACATATGATAGGGAAGGCCTGCTGAACTTAATGTCTTGGGCTAGGATATATAGCTGGTATATGTTCAGTTTTCATAAAATTATAAGCTGCTGGAAAAAAGTGAATGGGTAAGTTCAGACATACTATATTACAATATCTTTCACTCAGAAAACACTAACATTACATACATCACATAGAAAAAAAGACTAAGGCCATTCTTTACTTGCATTTTTAGGTTGGCTTTTACTCAAATTAAGACCACTTGCTTAGACTACTTTCATGAGCTCACAGACCACACCTTCATTTAAAAAGGCTGCACTTCTCAGTGCAACAGAGTGGCCAAGTTTTCAAACGTCCAGGATGTTTTGACTGAACATCCTATGAATAGAAGAGAAACCTGGATTATTTATGAGTTTTCAAATTAAAACAAAATTTAATCACTTAAGTTTCATACAGAATGGCTGGCTTTGTGCCTTGAAATATTTTGGATAGCTAATCAATTCAGTTCAGCTATTGCTCCCTTGGCCATTTCATTAATTATGGGGCCAACAGCACAGGAACACAACAAAATTCTAGCACATTAGAAAATCATAAGGGAGCAGAGAAAGTGTAGTTACTCACCTGTAACAGGTGATCTCCGGGAACAGTAGGAATCAGTCTTCATATATGGGTGACATTGGCACCAACAGCACCTGGCTTGGGAACACTCCCCAGCATCCAATAGGAATGCTTTTGGGAACATTCCTCCATGCATGCGTGGCTGCCTTCCCTTCTGGTCTCTTCAGTCAGGTGAATAATAGAGAAATAAAAATCATTGTATACCAGGAATGAGAAAAAATGGGACACCTTGATTGGGAGGTGGGCAGGTTGTGAAGACTGATTCCTGCTGTTCCTGGAGATCATCTGTTACAGATGAGTAAACTATGCTATCTCCAGAAACAAGCAGGAAGTCAGTCTTCACATATGGGACTCCCTAGTCCAAGACAACTGAGCAAAAGGGAGACTTCCAGCACAGCTAGAGGTTGTAGCAGGGATCCAACAGATTCAGCTCGTTCAGAGCACTCCTCACAAGGTGGTCAGATGGGTGGTAGGCAAGTTGTCTAACTTTCAAAAAGGTTACGCAGAACAGCTTGTCTGAATTGAGCACCAGCTCTGGAGTCTTTATCCAGGTAATAGTATGTTGTGAAGGTATGCAGAGAAGACCATGTCACCGCTTGGCAGATCTTTGAGATAAGGACAGACATATTCATAAATGACCTGGAAAGTGGAATAACGAGTGAGGTTATCAAATTTGCAGATGACACAAAACTATTTAAAGTTGTTAAAACCCAAGAGGATTGTGAAAAATTGCAAGAGGATCTTGATAAATTGGAAGACTGGGCATCAAAATGGCAGATGAAATTTAATGTGGACAAGTGCAAGGTTATGCACCTAGGGAAGAACAACCCAAACTATGGTTACACAATGCAAGGTTCCACATTAGGAACCACCACCCAGGAAAAAGATTTAGGCGTCATTGTGGATACCATGTTAAAACCCTCGGCCCAGTGTGCAGCGGCGGCCAAGAGAGCAAATAGAATGCTAGGTATGATAAGGAAAGGAATGGAAAATAAAACAAAAGATATTATAATGCCTCTATATCGTTCCATGGTGAGACCGCACCTTGAATATTGTGTGCAATTCTGGTCGCCGTATCTTAAAAAGGATATAGAGATTTTAGAAAAGGTACAGAGAAGAGCCACCAAAATGGTAAAGGGGATGGAAGGATACTCCTATGAAGAAAGGCTAAAAAGGTTAGGGCTCTTTAACCTGGAAAAGAGACGGCTGAGGGGAGATATGTTAGAAGTCTATAAATTAATGAACGGAGTGGAACGGGTAAACGTAGATCGATTGTTTACCTCATCAGAATATAGAAAGACTAGGACATGCAATGAAGCTACAAGGTAAACTATTTAAGACTTCAGAAAGAAACTCAAAACGCACATTTTCCAATCACATTTCAACCTGAACTAAACCCACAGATGGAGCAGCCCCTGACCACTGTGTCCAAGAAGATTATCCTGTATATATGTATATCTGTAAATGAACTCCCCCATAGCTAAGAAGTGTTAACTCTGTATGATGTGCTTTTCTGACAATCTGTATGTAAGCAAAATTTGTACCTGCCTTGATTCGACAGTCCAAGAAGATTATCCTGTATATATGTATTTATGTATATATGTAAATGAACTCCCCCATAGCTAAGAAGTGTTAACTCTGTATGATGTGCTTTTCTGACAATCTGTATGTAAACAAAATTTGTACCTGCCTTGATTCGGCAGTTTCACAATAGTAATCCTACCCGCTCCTGATCGCTGGAAGGAGCGGGCTACAAATGCTTGCTAAATAAATAAATAAATAAATAAAAAATTTTCACTCAACGTGTAATCAAACTCTGGAATTTGTTACCGGAGGATGTAGTAAAGGCTGTTAGTGTAGCTGGGTTTAAAAAAGGTTTGGACAAGTTCCTGGAGGAAAGGTCCATAAACCATTATTAAGAAGTGACCGAAGATATCAATGCTTGACCCAGTACAAGCATTGCGGAACTTGTGTCTCTTGGGGAAACTGCTAGGTACATATGACCTAGATTGGCCACTGTTGGAAACAGAATACTGGGCTTGATGGACCTTGGTCTGACCCAGTATGGCATATCTTATGTTCTTACCTACACTAGTAGCCATGGCTCTGACATTATGATCTGTCATACGGTGTGGAAGAGACAGCCCAGCCTGCAAATAAGGATATGCAATCTGCTAGCCAATTTGAAAGTGTTCTTTTGGTATTAGTGTCCCCAGATGACTTTGGTCAAAAGAGAAACAACTGAGAGGATTGGCATGAACCCTTAGTGCAGTCTAGCTAGAATGCCAACACTTTCTTGCAATCTACGGTAAGAGGTTTGACCTCAGCCGGGGAGGTGCGAGGCCCTGGAAAGAAAGTTGGTAGCGAGACTGATTGGTTCAGGTGGAAGGAGGTGACTATCTTCAGTAAGAACTTAGGACTGGGGTCTCAAACACGAGAGAACTTTGTGCGGCCCGCGACAGAGAGGAAACAAAAAAAAAAAAGACCCCTGGCTTCTGCTGTTGCCGCCGTGGCAGCAGCAGAATCAGCTGTCTGCGGCTCCTTCCCGTCTGCCCGGAAATGCACTCTTTGCCGTCGGCCCTGAAAGCTACTGCTGATGGAACTGAGCTGAGGGCTCTAGCGGGCAGACAGAAAGGGGCCGCGGACAGATGATTCTGCCGCTGCCACGGCAGCAACAGCCAGGGTTTTTTTAAATTACCTGGACTGATGGGGGGAGAGGGGTTAGGACTGGAAATGGACTGATGGGGGGAGAGGGGTTAGGACTGGAAATGGGCTGATGGGGGTTAGGACTGGAAATGGGCTGATGGGGGGGAGTTAGGACTGGTAATGAGCTATGGAGGGGCTAAGACAAAAGGGTTGTTAGGACTGGAAGTGGGCTATGGGGGGGCTAAGATTGAAAATGGGATGATGGGAGGGTTAGGACTGGAAGTGGGCTGTTGGGGGGCTTAGGACTGGTAATGGGCTATGGGGGGGGGGCTAGAACTGGTAATGGACTGGGGGGTTGCTAGGACTGGAAATAGGCTGAGTAGAAGGGGGGGCTTGAACTGCAAATAGCTGATGGGGACGGGGTTTTGGAATGGAAATAGGCTGAGTGGAAGGGGGGCTTAACTGCAAATAGCTGATGGGGAGGGGGGCTTGGAATGGAAATGGGCTGTGAGGGGAGGGAGCTAGGACTGGAAATGGGCTTAGTGGGGGGGAGCTAGGCAGGAAATGGGCTGATGGTGGGGCTAGGATAGGACTGGAAATGGGCTGATGAGGGGACTAGAAGTGAGCAGATGCTGGGTGGGGCTGGAACTAGAAGGGAGTTGATGTTGGGGGAGGATTAGAATGAGATGGGGTTGGGAGAGTGAAAAAATATTTTGTGTGGGAGGGAAGAAAAATCTACAATTGGCCGGGTATTGGGAGAGTAAGTGGGGATTGAGGATGGAGGGATAAAATTTGAGTGGATGAAATAGGAATGAGGAAAGAGCAAAAGGAGAAAGATTAGTATGTTATAGCAGATGTAGAGAGAGAATGGAAAAAAACTAAAAGAGAGAAGAAAGGACAAATGGACAGCAGACGATGGAGAGTTAGCAGAAGACACGAAGAAACCAGAAGAAAGTGGCTGGAACAATTGCAACTGAAAAAATGCACAAAAGGTAGAAAAATCTCTTTATTTTGAATTTATTAACTGGAATGTCAGCTCTGGGAAATGTGCATCATTAACGTCTGCGCTTTGTATGGTAACATTATGCAAATATTTATGCAAATGAGGCCCCGCATCTTATGCGGCCTGCGGGTTACTTTGAGACCCCTGACTTAGGATGTGTGTGAAGGAGCACCTTGTCATGGTGAAAAATGGTATAGGGCGCATAGATTACCAAAACTTGCAGTTCACTGACACTTTGAGCTGAAGTAACTGCTATGAGGAAGAGAAGCTTTTATGTTTCAAACTTTAAAAAAGCTGAAACCATTGATTCAAAAGGACTGTGCATGAGTTGTGCAAGAACATATAGAGCCTATGGAGCAGGAGGTGGACAGAAAGGCGGCTTGGCCAGGAGAAGACCATACATAAATCTGGCTACTAAGAGGTGTGCCGAGATAGCGCAGTTCCCTAGTATATGGTGGGAGGCCACAATGGCAGATAAATGTACTTGCACCAAATTGGTGAAGAAATGGAGCAGGTATTGGAGCAAGTCCAGAATGGGACATGTGAAAGGATCCAGTGTTTTATGAGAACACCAGATGGAAAACCTGCGCCATTTAAAAGTGTAAGAACATCTGGTTGAATCTTTTCTTGAAGACAAGAGGACATGCAACACATCCTCTTGGAGATCTAAGTGTGAGAGGACAAAGTGTTCGGCCTCCGCACTGTCAAGCGGAGCAGCTTGAAGCTGGGGTGCAGGAGGGTCCCCTGTTCCTGACAGAGTAGGGTTGGTGAATAACTGAGCCTGAGAGGAGGTGCTTGAGCAAGTTGAAGAAGAAGAGGAAACCATGGTTATCTGGGCCAGTAAGGAGCAATGAGAATCATTTGTCCCCAATCGGCCTGGAGTTTGAAGAGTGTTTTTGCTATGAGTGGAAAGCAAGGGAAAGCATAAAGGAAATCCTGACCCCAATGGATGAGGAACACATTCCACAACTCCCTGTGAGGTGAAGGAATCCTCAAACAGAAGCAAGGTAGCTGGGCATTGAGGGGAGATGCAAAGAGGTTGATTAGTGACATCCCCCAAAGATGAAACCAGTGTTGCGTTACTTGAAGTTCCAGCATCCACTCGTGTGGATGGAGGATCCGGCTTAGTCTGTCAGCTAAGTGATTCTCTGCTACCAGAAGGTAGACTGCTGGAAGGTGAATTCCCTGTGGAATTGCCCAGTTCCAAAGGCGCATGACTTCCATGCATAGATCGGCCACTGTTGGAAACAGGATACTGGGCTTGATGGACCTTGGTCTGACCCAGCATGGCATCTCTTCCTCTATAATTATCCATGTAAATAGTCCCTAAGCTTCCATGTAAATAGTTATAAGCCTCCGCAATGAGTAAGGTTCTTGTTAATTAGTTATACTGTGATCTAATGTTACAATGTACTCAATTGAAATATACTGTCCGTTATGTTCCCTGTAAACTGACTTGACTTGTAGAAAGTCAGTATATAAAAACTGTTAAATAAATAAATAAATCTCTTATGTTCCCCTTTGCTTGTTTATATAAAACATAGCCACCTGGTTGTCTGTCTGTATGAGAAGAGAGTGTCCCTTGAGTTGGGGAGAGAAGACTGTGACAGTCTTGAAGACCACCCTGAACTCTAGAAGACTGATCTGGAGAAGTGCTTCTTAAGTGGACAAAAGGCCCTGTGTTGTCAGGCCATTGAGATGGGCTTCCCAGCCTACTTTCAATGCATCGGTTGTTAGGGTATACTGTGGTGTAGACTTCTGAAAAGCTGATCCTACAACCAGGTTCTGTGGTGTGCACCACCACTGAAGGGCTGCTCTCAATGAGGTTGGACAGGCAACCTGTGGACTGCTTCCACTGTTGTGAGGCTCATGTTGAGATGTGCATGGGACATGACATGGACTGTGGAAGCCATGTGGCCTAAGAGGTGAAAAAATGTTCTCACCATAATTGATGATTGTTGCTGGATCTGTGTGGCTAAAGCAATGAGATGGAGGTGTCTGTCCTCTGGCAGAAACACCCTGCTTCTTACTGTTTCTAAACAAACTCCTATGAACTTGAGGTCCTAACTCCTGGAGGACCTAAATGGTTTGATTTAGGGCGGAGGTGTCTGCTGAGGCAGAGTCTGCCCTTAGCAGCCAGTCATCTAAGTAGGAGAATAGAAAGATCCACAAAGAGCAAAGGCAGGCCGTGACAACAGCCAAATACTTTGTGAAGACTCTGGGTGCTGAGGCCAGCCAAATCGAAGGACTTTGTACTGGTAGTGGTGGTTCTGAAAAATGAACCTGAGAAACCTTCTGTAGTCTGGGTGAATCAGGATGTGCGTATAAGCATCCTTTAGATCTAGAGAGCATAGCCAATCGTTTTGTTGGAGGTATGGCAGAAGAGTGCCCAGAGAAATCATCATGAATTTCTCCTTGATGAGAAATTTGTTGAGATTTCAGACATCTAATATACTATAGGACTGTGACCTCACGTCCTTTTTGGAATTAGGAAATATCGGGAGTAGAATCACAGGCCCTGCTGAGATAAAGGAACCTCCTCTATAGCCCCTTGTCTCAGCAGTGAGAGAATTTCCTGCTGAAGCAGGAAGGAGGTGAAGGAGATCCAAAGGGGGCTGTCCCACAAAGTGAGTGGGAGGAAGAGCATGGAATTTTAGTTGTAGGCTCTGACTAACTAGATGTAAGGTCCAGGGCTTGGAAGTGATGTTGATCCAATGGTGTGCAAAATGCACCAGTCTTCCTGGGATCATGGGAGGAAGAGGGAATATTATGGGCGAATTGGCCATGCTCTTTTTGAAATAGTCAAAAACTTTGAGGAGGTTCAGTAGTAGTTGCAGGCTGTAGTTTGGTAACCTTGTGCTTCCTGACCTGTTTCTGGCCTTGTTATTTCTGTTGCTGTTGTGAGGCAAAGTAGCCAGAATAGGCCTGATATGGAGGATAAAACCTCTTAGGGAAGAATGGTTTCTTAGTGGTAGTCATCTTCTTAGAAGAGTCTGCTGTCTTCCTTGAAAGCCTCTTCATGGTGAGGTCGTCAGTTTCTATCTCATCAGCTTTCTCCTTCTACCTCTGGCTAAAGAGGTTCTCACCATTACAGCATATATTGATTAATTTGTCCTGGACCTACTGTTCCAGGTCAGAGGCTTGGAGCCATGCTGTTCTCCTAGCCCCTATGCAGGCTGCAGCAGATCTGCTATTGGCCTCAAATGCTGCTCTTGTCAAAAACTTTGATGTATTCTGGGCAAGTGTCACTAAGACTTGATGAGCCACCTGCCCCTGTCAGGGGGCAACAAAGTGGTAAACTCTGACCAATCCCTCGATACATCCTTGAGAAACTTGCCCATATATAGCATATAGGAGTCTATTCTAGAGGCTAGCATGGTAGCTTGGAATGCCATCCTTCCTAATGCATCCAGGGTCCTGGCCTCTCTGCCAGGAGGCACCGAGGAGTGATTTTTCTGACTTTTAATCCTCCTCATGGCAGACTCGACAACCATGGAGTGGTGGGGGAGGTATGGTTTCTGGAAACCTAGGGAGGGAGGGAGGGAGGAATCCTATAAAGGTTTTTGAGCCTCTTGCTTACTGCGGGGGTTGACATGGGGGCCTCCCACATCTGAGCCATTAGGTTCTTTAAGATGTTGTACACAGGGCGGGTAGCAGCCTCCTTCGGTGCCGAAGGATTCTGGAGTATACTGAGCACTTCAGCTTTTGGGTCCATTGCTGTAGCCACTGAAACATCAAGAGCTGCCGTCAAGTCTTTAATAAAATCCTGAAAGGACATGTCATCAGGCGGCAAACGTCAACGTTCATAAGGAGGCAATGGATTCTATGTTACCTCCTTAAGGGTATCGGAAACAATGTATTCCACCTCTGAGGTCTCTTTGGAATAAGAACATAAGATATGACATACTGGGTCAGACCAAGGTCCATCAAGCCCAGTATCCTGTTTCCAACAGCAGCCAATTTAGGTCACAAGTACCTAGCAGTTTCCCCAAAAGACACAGGTTCCACAATGCTTGTACTGGGGCAAGCAGTGGATTTCCTGGGTCCCCTTTAATAATGGTTTATGGACCTTTCCTCCAGGAACTTGTCCAAACCTTTTTTAAACCAGCTACACTAACAGCCTTTATTGCATCTTCCAGTAACGAATTCCAGAGTTTGATTACGCGTTGAGTGAAAAAGTATTTTCTCTTATTAGTCTTAAATAGATTACACTGTAGCTTCATTGCATGTCCCCTAGTCTTCCTACATTTCGTTGGCGTAAACAATCTATGTTTACCTGTTCCATTCTATCCATTCATTTTTAGACCTCTAACATATCTCCCCTCAGTCATCTTTATTCCAGGTTGAAGAGCCCTAACCTTTTTAGCATCTCCTCACAGGAGTATCCTTCCATCTCCTTTATCATGGTGGTGGCTCTTCTTTGCACCTTTTCTAATAATGCTATATTCTTTTTAAGATATGGCAACCAGAATTGCACCATGGAACGATACAGAGGCATCATAATATCCTTTGTTTTATTCTCCATTCTTTTCCTTATGATTCCTACCATTCTATTTGCTTTCTTGGCTGCCACTGCACACTGGGCAGAGGGTTTCAACATGTTATCCATGATGATGCCTCAATCTTTTTCCTGGGTGGTGGTTCCTAATGTGGAATCTTGCCTCCTGTAACCATAGATTGGGTTGTTCTTTCCTAGGTGCATAACTTTGCACTTGTCCACATCAAATTTCATCTGCCATTTGAACATCCAATCTTTCAATTTATCAAGGTCCTTTTGTAATTTTTCACAATTCTCTTGGGTTTTAACAACTTTGAATAATTCCAAGTCTGGAAGGAAGTCAAAATAATCCTTATGAGATGTTCGATACCTTTGCTGCTCAGAGCTTCTCTGTTTGGATGCAGAGGGTATCAGACACAATGGTGCTGAAGGCCTTGGTATCGGCTGCTCTGAGGTATGTGAGGCAGGGGATACCTGTGTAGGAGTGCCGAGCTCTGTGGCCACCGGTGGTATCGGTGGAACCAGCGCCAGCCACAGAGCACTAGATGTCAAAGGTGTTACTGCCGATAAGAGCTTAGCAATGCTGTGCTCAATGGCAATGATGTCATCCAATCACAGTACCAGAGGAGGAGTGGCTCCAGACAGAGCTGTGCAGGCCACAACTCCCAAAGCCGGTATCGGGGCTCTCTGAGGATTGGACCTCGGGGGCATCCCCAAACCCCTGTGTGGCTTCGGAAGGTGACACCTCCCGCTGGGGTTGCTTCAATGGATAGTCAACATTGGAATGCAATGAATGCCGATGCTCGGTGTCTGAAGCAGACACTGACCTGTAAGTCGATGACTTTGATGCCAAGTCAGATGTCTTCTTTTTCTTAAGCACTGGTAACTCAGAGCAACTATGCTGGTGAAGACATAGATGCATAGGAAGACTTTGAAGGAGTGAGTACCACCGAGGAGTGCACCAAAAGGAGCTGAATCTGTAGGAAACAGCTTAGCCTTCTGTTTGTCCTGGTTCTTCCACCCTTTGGAAGTCATATGGCGACAGGAGAGACAAGAATCAACATTGTGGTCGGGGGGTAAACATTTTAGGCACCAAAAATGCTCATCAGTGATAGAAATTATGCTAGAACACATGGAGCATTTTTTGAAACCACTTTGGTGCTTTCTCCAAATTTGAGAATATGAAGACAAAATCGAACTGGGCAATGGTTCCCGATGAGGCCGCAGGCCTCAAAGTTTGTGAAAAACCTGAAAATAAAATAAAAATTATGTAAAATAAAAATGGAAACTGGAATAGATGGGGAGTCGAGCCAGTCGATGGGAAGACAACCTAAGTACTGTTGGCAGTACTAGCTGAAAACTTTTGAAGTCTCTAGATGTGGCTGACAGGGACATAGAAACAGAAAAATGACAACAGAAAAAGACCACATGTCCTATCTAGTCTGTCCTTCCGTATCAACAACTACAACAGTCCCCTTTTTTTCTTTAGCGATCCTGTTTGTCCCATGCTTCTTTGAAACCAGATACCATTCTCACCTCTACCACCTCCATTGGGAGATTATTCCACGGATCCACCACTTTTTCCATAAAGAAATTTCCATATATCACTCCTGAATCTATCCCCTTTCACCCTCATCCAATGTCCCCTCATAGCAGAACGTGCTTTAAATCGAAAGAGGCTCTCCCCCTGTGCATTTATGCCACGGAGGTATTTAAACGTCTCAATCATATCACCTTTATCCCGCCTTTCCTCTACATGTACATATTAAGATACTTAAGTCTGTCCTCATATGCTTTATAATGAAGACCACTAACCATTTTAGTAGCCACCCTCTGTACTGACTCCATCCTGTTTATATCCTTTTGAAGGTGCGGTCTCCAGAATTGCACACAGTACTCCAAATGAGGTCGCACCAAAGACTTATACAGAGGAAAACTATCACGTCCTTTTTTCTGCTAGACATTCTTCTCCGTATGCACCCAAGCATCCTTCTAGCTTTTGCTGTCGCCTTTTCTACCTGTTTAGCTACTTTAAGATTATCTGACACGAACACGCCTAGGTCCCGCTCTTCTTTAGGAGGACAAAAGTACTTCACCCCCTATACTATATTGCTCTCTTGGATTGCTGCAGCCCAAATGCATGACCTTGCATTTTTTAACATTAAATCCCAGCTGCCAAATTCTAGACCATTCTTCAAGCTGAGCTAGATCCCTCCTCATGTTATCTACACCTTCCTGGGTGTCTACTCTATTGCAGATTTTGGTATCATCCGCAAAGAGGCAAATTTTACCCGACAGCCCTTCCGCTATATCACTAAGATGAAATTAGACTTACCTGCTAATTGTAGTTCCTGGAGGAACTACAGTCTAGTCCTGAACCTCTGGGGTTAAGCACCTCCTCCTGCAGCCTTGGAGACTGAGCACGTCACTCTTTTGGTGACTTCTGTATAAATAGGCCAGGATCCGCCTCCTTTCTCCAGTAACCTATTAACAAAGTAGACTCACAAGAGCAATAACTAAGTAGTTAACAATAGCAACTAACCCTATACAAACAAACTCTGTAGGAGCTCTTCAGCCGAGAAACCCCTGCAATCAGCCTATTCTGTAATAGGCCCATTCTTTTGTGCTGCTGGGGCTAACCTCATCCTCTTTCGAGAACCCCCAAGGTTAAATAAAAACCCTCTTTAATCGCACTATGAACCGTACCTCTGTGCCCATATTCACCACTTACTCCTATCATCTGCTGCTTCAGGCCACCGATTCAGATAGAGACAAAAGGGGGGATACAGGACTAGATTGGAGTTCCTCCAGGAACTACAATTAGCAGGTAAGTCTAATTTCATCTTCCTGATCATCCCTCCAGTCTAGTCCTGAACCTCTGGGGATGTAACAGAGCAGTACAATAATCAATCACCGGGAGGGACCTGCTAGACCAGCCTGAAGCACTTCCGATCCGAAACAAGAATCCCTTTGCGCTTGAACATCCAACCGGTAATGTTTAACAAAAGAATGAAGCGAAGACCACGTTGCCACCTTACAAATCTCTACTGCCGGTACTAGGCTGAACTCCGCCCACAAAGCTGCCTGTGCTCTGGTCGAATGGGCTCGAAGCCCCACCGGAACCAACTTCCCTTTTAACAGATAAGCCGAAGCAATAGTCTCCTTCAACCATCTTGCAATAGAAGACTGATGCCACTTCTCCTGGTCTTGGTCCTCCAAACACCACAAACAATCTCTCCGACTTGCAGAAAGGAGCCGTTCTCTGCAAATACTTTCGCAATACACGCCCTAATCTAACCGATGCAGCCGATCTCCCGTCCCTCTCTGCCCTTGAGATCGAAAACAGGCAACACCACCACTTGATTCAAATGGAATGCTGACACTACCTTAGGTAAGAAGGAGGGCACCGTCCGCAAGACTACCTTCTTTCCCTGAAAGGATAGGAAAGAGTAGTTACTCACCTGCAACAGATATTCTCCAGGAGCAGCAGGAATCAGTCCTCACATATGGGTGACATCGACGTCGATGGAGCCCTTGCGGAGCATTTCCCCAGCTTTCCATGAAAGCCTTTGGGAATGCAGGCACACATGCGCGGTTCCCTTCCCGCCTAAAGGTGCCATCTTGCTCAGTCAAATGACAGTTTATTTTTACATTTTTGTGTGCTGTTTTTAGCTATGTACAACTGCAACTCCCAGGAGAGGAGGGAGGGTTGTGAGGACTGATTCCTGCTGCTCCTGGAGAACACCTGTTACAGGTGAGTAACTACTCTTTCTCCAGGACCAAGCAGGAAGTCAGTCCTCACATATGGGTGACTCCCTAGCTCTGGGCTACCAAGGAACCCAGGCTGAACAAGAGAACTCCCTCTAGTCCCAGCATCAAAGAAAGGCTTTTCACTGACAGAACCTCCACCGGTAGCCCAACAGAGGGCAGGAGGGCAGGAGTTGCCTAAACCTCAAAGAGATTCCGGAGTACTGCCTGGCCAAAAGCACTGTCCCTACGGGACTCCCTCTCCAGACAGTAATTGGCCGCAAAAGTCTGGCTTGAGGACCAAGTTGCAGCCCTGCAGATGTCCACCAACGGTACAGAGCGGAGGTGAGCCACTGAGGCAGCCATTGCCCTGACACGATGGGCTGTGACCCGACCCTGCAGAGGAAGGTCAGCCGCCCTGTAAGCCCAGGTGATACAGTCAGTTACCCAGGTGGACAGGGTACACTTGGACACAGCTAACCCCAAATTATTAGGGTCAAAAGATATGAAGAGCTGAGTAGCCCTTCTATGCCCCTGGTACGGTCAAGGTAGAAGGATAAGGCCCTCCTACAGTCCAGGGTATGCAGAACTGCTTCAGCTTGGCTTGCATGAGGCCTAGGGAAGAATGTTGGAAGAACCACCTCTTGGTTAAGGTGGAAGGAGGAGACAACCTTTGGGAGCAACTTTGGATGAGTCCTAAGGACTACCCTGTTCCCATAGAAGCGGGTGTAAGGCCTGTCACAGACCAGGGCCTGAAGCTCACTCACTCGCCTGGCCGAGGTTAGGGCTATCAAGAAGTGTGTCTTCCAGGACAGGAAGCGGAGAGGGCAAATAGCCATCGGCTCAAAAGGTGGGCGAGTCAGTTGCTGCAAGACCACATTCAACTCCCACTCAGGAGCAGGAGGACGGATTGGAGGCTTGAGCAAAAGCAAGCCTCTGAGAAAGCGGGACACCAAGGGGTGAACCGACAGAGAATGTCCTTCCACCAGTGAGTGGTGAGCTGCTAGAGCTGAGAGGTGGACCCGAACAGAATTGGACTTAAGTCCCTGATTTGATAAGTGCAGTAAGTACTGAAGCACTACTGGCACAGTACAGGAGAAAGGATCCTCTGTACGTAGCTGACACCACACAGAAAACCTTTTCCATTTGAGAGCATAGGTTTTCCTAGTGGACTGTTTCCTAGAGGCTAGGACAACCTCTTCAACTTCAGGAGGTAGGCCCCAGGGAGCCAAAACTACCCTTGCAGCCTCCAGGCCATCAAATTGAGAGCTTTGAGATTGGGGTGCAGAAGGGAACCCTGATCCTGAGAGAGAAGGTCGGGGTACAGAAGGGAACCCTGATCCTGAGAGAGAAGGTCGGGTTGCAACCCCAGAGGCAGTGGGGGTTCCACTGCCAGCTGAAGCAGAAGTGGAAACCAAGGCTGTCTCGGCCACCTGGGAGCCACCAGCAGGACCGAGGCCTTGTCCTGGAGAATCTTGAACAGGGTTCGGGCCACCAAGGGTGTGGGAGGAAACGCATACAGGAGGCCCTGAGACCAGGGAATCAGAAAAGCATCTGCTGCTATCCGCAGAGGATGCGGTTGCCTGGAGCAGAACCTTGGCAGCTGTTTGTTCAGAGGACTGGCAAACAGATCTATGGATGGAAGTCCCCATTTCAGGAAAATCTTCTGAACCACCAAAGGATGGAAATTTTGAATTTATTAAACAAGCAACAAAAGACATACCAAAAAGCAAAGAAAACAAAAACAAGAACAATCACCCCAACCAAATCCCACACCCCCCCAAAACCCCCACCCCCCCCGACATATCACAAAAACAAATATCACAACCCCCCCGTGACCCACCTCCCCAAACCCACCACCAACCCCAGCAACCAACACACGTGCCCCTCCTCCCAACAACCACCCCCAAAAGTCTCTGCAATGTCCATGTCCCCCCCCCTTCAGTCCAAAGTCCATGGTGCATCGCACAACCCCTCCCTTGCCCAACAACCCCCACCAGTCCAAATTGTCCGCACTGTCCGTTGGTGGGGATTGCCGGAACCCCCCCCCCAAACCCACCCAAAAGAAACAACATCCCCTATCCCCATCCCCTCCCCTACAGAGGGAGCAGCAGCTCCCCCCTCCCCCTCCCCCGATCCCTGCCTCCTCCCCATCCACCCCCCAAAGCAAGAACAGCCATAGCAAATATTCCCCTCCCCCACCCCCCCAAACAAACACATAAGGGCACCTAGAGCCCGTCCCCAACAAAATCCCTCCAAACAAAACCACTTATACAAAACCAAAAGATAAAAGAGAAACACGCCCCAGCCCTGCCCTGCAACCGAGACAGCGGGACGGGATGCACAGAACACGAAAACAAAAACAAAACAAGGACATGTACAGGGGGGGACGTCCAACCCCCAAGGAGAAAGGGAGAGCGGACAAGTGATCAAACCCAGCACACCGCCTCCCCACCCCCCTAAGAGAAAAACAACCCCAAAATCCTACCCATGAATAAAACCCCAGGGAAGGAAACCCTCCCTCTCCTGTCACACCCCCCTCCCCAGGGAAACAACACAACCCCACAGCTCTACAGGGACGAGAACCCCAGGGACCCCTCCCCCTCACGGGGGGCGGAGGGTGAGGTGACGCCACAGACGCTCCCAACGATGGGCCTCCACCACCCGTCTTTCGCGTTGCGCCATGCTGGACACTTCCTCCAGAATGTCCCGCACCACCTCGTCGAGGGGCAGGACCAACCCCCGGGTCGAGACATGACAGCGCGCTTGCCACAGGTGGTAGCGCACTACAGCCGTGACGAGGTAGAGGGTCCCGGAGTCCTGCCTTAGAGGAAAGGACCAGGCCCCGTACACCCACTCCGCATACGTGAGGAGGGAAAGGTCGCGCAGGTGAAGAGCAGCGGACACCAACCGGCAGGCCTCCACGTTAAAGGGGCACTGCCGGAGGAAATGGTCCATGGTCTCCGCCTGCCCCTCACACCCGGCCCTCGGACAGACCCGCTCGGCCTGTGACCTGTACTTGAGGTTGTCCCTCACGTACAAACGCCCGTGGAAAGACAACCAGGCTACATCCCGAACCTTCTTCGGTAGCCGAGGGGAGTTCAACAGCCGAAGGCCCCGCTGCATCACATCCGCCGGACAGTCCCGCAGGGCCCACCGTGGTTGATAGTGAGAGGTGAGTACCATCCGGTATAATCCTTTCCGCCCCAAGGACTGGGCGAGCGGGTCGGTCACCCCCCACCGCCGAATGAGCCCCACCATCACAAATACGTACGATGGGGCCTGTTCCCCTCTCCGGCGCACACGTGGGACCGAGGACTCCCCTCCCACTGCTCCCAGAAGCGGGAGAACCATTCCCGATAGGAGGCCACCCACCAAACCCCACCCCCTTCCCTCATCCTACCTAGGTGAAACGCCATAGACAAGACTGACAGGAAAACAAGGGGGTGCAACATACCCAAACCACCCTCTGCCCGATCCAGGCAGACGATGTTGCGCTGGACAGGGTTCAAGCGGTTACCCCACAGAAAACAGAAAAAGACGGCACAGACAGATGCCTGACGGGACAACGGAAGGACGAAGACCGTGGCTACGTGCAGAAAGAGAGGAAGCAGAAACGTCCCGAGGAGTTTGATCTTCTCCTCGTACGTACACCTCCACCCCCTCCACCGCAGCACCCGACACCGTGCAGTCTCGAGACAACGGTCCCAATTGGACTCCGCACAGTCCTCCGACCCGAAGACGAGGCCCAAAACGCGGACCTCCCCCACGGGAGAAGGAAAGGGGGCGCAGGAAGGCGGGGAGGCCTCCGAGGAGCCCAACCACAGCGTCTGGCACTTGCTGTGGTTTACAACAGAATGGGCTACCTCCGAGTACTCCTCCACGGCCTCTCGCAGGGCCTCTACCCCATCAGTGCCGTCCACGTAAACTGAGATGTCGTCAGCGTAAGCAACGACGGACACCGGGGGCGCACCGGGCGCCTCCAGGCCCCGCAACCCACCTGAGGACAATCTCCGGAGGAAGGGGTCGAGGGAGAAAACATACAGCAGGGGGCTCAAAGGGCACCCCTGCCGCACCCCCGAGGCGACACCAAATGGCCGTCCGAGCCACCCGTTAATAAACGGGAAGCTCACCCCCCCTCGGTACAGCGCCTGCACGACGAAGAGGAAACCTGCGGGGAGGCCGAAGTGCTGGAGCACCACCCACAGGTACCGGTGACTGACTCGATCAAAGGCCTTGGACTGATCCAAGGAGACCAACCAGTGGTCCGTTGGAGCGACCGGCCTCTTTCCACCATCTCCCGGACTGTGGCGACAGCGTCCAGAACCCCTCTCCCCCGAACGGAACAATACTGGGAAGGGGACAGCAAATCGCCCGATACCTCCACCAGTCGGTTGGCCAAACACTTGGCCAGGATCTTCCGGTCCGCGTTCAGAAGAGAGAGCGGCCGCCAGAAGTCCAAGGAGCTATCGTCCTTCCCCTTGGAGAGCAGCAGCAGGACAGACTCGCGAAATGACCGCGGGAGATACCCCGTGTCCATGATCTCCTGAAACAGGGAGGTCAGGAAGGGGGCCAGCTGGGCAATGAAAGTGCGATAGAACTCCACAGGGAGCCCATCGCGCCCAGGCACCTTCCCCAACGGCATGGCACGAATCGCCCTCTCCACCTCCACCTGCTGAATCGGTGCAGCGAGTGCATCAACCTGTGCCTGGACCACAGCCGAATACACCGGGGGAAGGCCCAGGTACGTTCGGATATGGGTGAGGTCCACGGGGCGATCCCCAAACAGGTCCGAGAAGTATTCCCCCACCATCCGCAAAAGGTCCTCCTGGGAGGTATGAATGGTACCGTCCTCGCCCCGCAGGGCCATGACCTCCCGACGCTGAACCCTCTCCCTGCAAGTCCGGAAAGGGTCTGGAGTGGCGCCCCCACCGGCCGCTCCCTCGAAGCATAGGGAGGCATGGCGATCGTAAAGCAGGCCACGGAGCTGGACGCGCACCTCTTCAACCTCCTCCCGCGCTGCCCCTCGGGATACCAAACGATCCAGCGACCTCCGGAGGACAGTGTAGGTGAGGTAGCGGGATCGAGCCACGGAGGTACCCCGGGAACGGAAGAGTTGTCGGGCACGCGTCTTCACCTCATCCCACCAGGCGCCACGGGAAGGAAAAACACTCAGCAGGGTCTCCTGGTCTGCGAGAAAGGCCAAGAACTCCTGGACCACCTCTGATGTTGCCAACAACTGCACATTCAGTCGCCACAGGCCAGGACCCCTGCTAAGCTCCTCGTGGTTGGCCAGGAAGGACACAGAGAGGACGCGGTGGTCCGAAAAATCAACCGCCTGCAACTGCGGAGGGGAACACTCCACCCGGGCACTCACATATATCCGATCGATACGACTCCTGCAGGTCCCATGGTAGTAGGTGAACCCCGGCGACCGTGGAAAGGCCCGGTGGAAAACATCCACCAGGTCAGCCGTCCGGGTCATCTCGGCCAAAAAGAGGCCCTCGTAACTGGGTGGGCAACGCTCCCCCCCTCGGTCCTGCAAAAAGGTGGTGGTGTTAAAATCCCCGGCAAGGACCACCAAACGGGAGGTGTGTAAGTAGGGGCGGATAACCCCAAACAGGGTCTTCCGCGCTAACTTAGACTGGGGGCCGTAGACCACCACGAAACGAAACCGATGGGGCCCGCAATAGCCGTCTAAAAGCAGACACCGGCCCTGCTCCAGTTCCCACACGTACTGCACCTGAAATCGGTTAGACGTGAACAAAACCGCCACTCCTGCGTAGGGCTGTGCCGCAAGGGACCAGTACGAAGGGCCCCACCTCCACTCCCGCTTCGCCCGATGAAGGCTAGCGAGCGAGGTGAGCCTGGTCTCCTGCAAGAAGATGACATCCAGCCCACTCGTAGAAAGAAAATCATAGGCCGTAGCCCGCGCCTGGTCTGAGAAAATGCTGGCCACGTTGATGGTGGCGCACGAGAACGCAGGAGTGCACGCCATGCCTATTTCGAGTGCAGTGACCCTTTCCTCCTCTTCTCACCAACCCCGGGATCCCCAGAATCCCGCTTGCAGGACAAGCCCGCGAGCTGGAACAACTCCTCCTGGGCCACGTCGACCACCTCGAGGATCTCCTCCTCCTCCCGCTCGACCCTGTCACCCCAGGAGGTGCTGGCGCCCCCGGGACCACCAGGCAAAGCTGTCGCAAGGGCAGACCCAGCCCCCACGGGATGAGGAGGCACAAACGGGTCAGGGGTCGGAGGAATGACCTCCTCCGTGGGGTCCACCACCTGTACAGCCCCCCCTTCCCCGGACAAAGACTGAGACAATACGACAGTGCCCACCCCGCGGGGGAGGCCAGGGCGGCCGGGTCAGCAGGGGGCTCCTGCGAAGGCCCCGAACCCAACTGCGGGGGTACAAGGCCATCCTCCCTCACCCGTCGGGCGCCAGTATCCCCCTTGATTGGAGGACCCTGACTGCGGCGCGCCTTCTGCACCTTTGAAGGTCGCCGCTGAGGAAGAGGGGCCGCCCCCGCCGCTAACCGCTCCGAGCGCCGCACAGGAAGCCCTGCCTCCACAGGCAAGCCCTCATCCGCCTCAGCCGCATCAGCGGCCAAAAAGACGAAACGGTTGATGTCCAACACGGGCTCTGCATCCAGCAACGGGGATGTCTCCCGTTTCTTCCTTTTGGACTTGCCACCCTTGGAAGGGACCGTAGTCCATTCCTCAGGTGGCACCACCCGCAACCTACTATCCTGTCGTGAGACATTAACCTCCACCACATCAACCCTCTCCTCCTTCCTACCCGAATCCCCTCCCCCTGGTGGCTCCCTCGGCTCGATGGACTCCTCCACCCTAGGGCCCTCGGACTCCTCCTGAGGGAGAGGGGCCTCCACAACCTCCTCCCGCACAGGAGCCCGAGGTGGAGCGACGGCATCCCCCCCCGGTCCATTGTGTGATGCGGAGGGGCAGCGGGCGAAGGGGTGGCCCAACTCCCCGCAAAGGTTACACCGAATAAGCAGACACCCGGCCGAGGCGTGACCCCGTCCACCACAACGGGTGCAGACCTGCTCGGGACAGTTCATGCTCAAATGGCGAAATGAGCCACAGCGGTGACACTCGCGGGGTTGCCCGGGGTAATAGCACAAGATGCGATCCCGACCGAGAAAACCGGCCGAGGGCACGTGCTGCACCACGTTTCCCACCTCACGCAAACGGATCCTACCCTTCCACGACCCGTCCCACACCCCTAGGGGCCCAGCGCCCTTAACCAGGGGTGCGAGGAGCACCGCATGGCGCGACAACCAAAACTGGATGTCCTGCCCTGGGAGCGACTCATTCCTGGATAGGATGGTCACAGGTACCGTCCCCTGGCGAGAGATAGGCACAACACGAAAGTCAGCCCACCCTCCCTGCCCCCTCTGCTGCTGGTATCGGTCCCAGAAAATCTCCAGCCCCCGTCTCAGCATGAAACTAACATCATATTCAATGGTGTTGTTCATGTGGATGAAGGCATAGAGATCTCCCGGGAGAAACCCCAGCCCAAGGACCATCCTCAAGACCTGTTCCCTGGCTGGAGGGGACCCCTCCCCAGCCCATCGGATCTGCGCCACGTTGCGCCGTCGGACCTCACCCCCTACCCCTCGGAACCCTCCCCCACCTCCTCCCCCTCCTACGGGACCATTCCCTTGGGAACCCCCCCTCCCCCCACCTGGTGTCCCGGGAGTGGTGCCCGACCCCTTCAGAGCCTCCGCAAAGGTACGGGGGGGGGAAACCGACCCCCCAGCTCCCATCCCCCGCCCTCCTTGGTCTGCCCCTGCAGCCACCTGCGGGGGATCCTGCTGCTGGACCGCAGGATCCGCAACCTCCTCACATAGGGCGACCGGAGGACTGGGCAAGGTCAGCCCCGCTAACACAGAGTCAGGGATGCTATCCCTTCCGGATCCCTGGGTGCCACCGAGAACCCCGGATCACCACTTGCTTCTACCTCCAGCTGCCGAAAGGCAGCAAAAGCCCCGGGAGGGCCCGTCGGGGTCTCTAAGGCCAATTGAAGGGCGTCACGGACCTGGTTCTCGGTAACACCCAGGGGACCAGAAAGCCCCCCTAAACCTCCGTCCCGTGTTCCCGTCCCAGCGCAAGGCTCCTGGGTCTCGGCCACCACTACCGGGGACGAACCCTGCTCCCCTCCATTCCCGGGATTCAGGGGGACCACCTCAACCCCTACCCCCACTGAGGACAGACCCTTCCCTCCATCGGGACCAACTACTACCACCTTCCCCACTACTAGACCCGTCGTCCGCTCCCCCTCACCCTCCGCCAGACCCTCCACCGACCCACCGTCAGCTGCCTCCTGTATGGCCCCCGGCAATAAGGCAGGACCTCCCCGAGACAGTAGGGCAGATCCCCCAAATATAAATCCCCCCAAACCTCCACCCCCCTGCCCCCCGTCACTCCCAGGTCCTACCTTATTGTCGGTGCCAGACGTGGCACAGGGGTTCGGAGCAGTATGGCCGGCAGCCAGGGCTCTAGCAGCAAGGGCGGAAGCCCCTCTGCGAGCCAGGCCTCCCTTGACCAAATCGGTGGGACAGGCGAACACCTGTGCATCCCATGCCACTGGCGCAGGTTGCACGGACAGCTGCTGCACCTCCTTCCTGCCCCCCTCCCCCACAGAGGCTACAGGCAAGGACCTGTAACCCTGACCTTGCCCTTTCCCTTCTCTGACACCCCCCCGGTGCCGGGCAGCCACCTCCGGGAACCCAGGACGACCATCATGCCGCCTGGGAGCCGGAAGGGCAGCCATCAGAATGGAATCCAGACCCCCACCCTTCCCGTCCCCAACCACCGGCACTGCTCCACTACCCAATGCCTGACTCTCAACAGACGCTGTGGCAGCAGACCCCCTACGGGACAAACAGGAACCTGTATTCCCCTGGCAAAACTCCTGCTGCACTGCTGTCCGGCAAGACTGCAAGGACTCCTCCTGGGATCCCCGGTAGGTTGGCAACTTCGGGTCAGTACCAGACCCGCGGCGATATTCACACTTCCGGGATGACCCGGAAGTGACAACATCATGCTGAGGGCAGCCCTTGTTCGATTCAGCACGGCCCAGGGAAAGCCCTGCTACCTCCTCCTCCTGCAGGGGAATCCCGGCAGCTGCAGGGACAGCGTCACTCGATCTCCGGCGGCCATCTTGGATTCGTCGTGAAACGGAGACCGGTGCTGGAAACGCCGAAAATGCCGCGGAAACTGACCCAGACATCAACCTCTCAGCTCTCCTGTCTTCTCTCCTCTCTTCCACCTGATGCACGGGTGCTGCAGCCATATTCAAATCCCGCGGATCTCTGCAGGTCAGGGCCTCGCCCCCAACCTCCCCGGGGGCATCAGACATCAAGGGAGTCACTGGTGTTAGACGAGCCGTCCCAGCAGTCACGGCAGCCTCATCTGTCCATCCAGCCACAGCCGACAGGTAGGTTACTCTAGGATCCGTCATATGTACTAATAATGATCGTTGTTCTGGAACGACACCCGGGAAGGACAAGGGGGAAGAGCAACCACCCTGTAGATCCACTGGCCGTCTCACCCCCGGGGGCCCCCCCGGACTGTACCTATACTACGATCCCACTTATCATAGTTGTCATAAATCTCTGTGAGGGACCCACAACCTTGCTGTTTGAGGTACATGATTTCCTGATGTGTTCCCTTCAAGGCCCGCTTCACCCTCCTCCGATATGTGTTATAGGCCACCCACTCCTCACCTGGAATGGTGGCCTGCAGGCTCTCCAGGTGGGAGAGCTGGGCTTGCAGCCGGGCCGCCTCCTCCTGGAGACCCCGAAGCCGCCGCACTGCCGCCACGATCTCATCTGGGGCCCGAGCTGGTTGCTGGAAGGACGGCAGGCCCGGCCCTCCGTCCTCATCCTCACTGGAGGAGGTAGAGGCCTCCTCCAGGACCCGAGGCGGAGGGGGGAACCCGCCTCCTCCAGTTCTATACTCCACGGTCCTCCAGGGTCTCCCCAGGGCCTCTCCCCGCTGCCACCCAGCCTCCACACCCTGCCTGGGGAGGAGACAGGAGCCTCCTCCCTGGGGTAGCGGGCCCAAACCTCCATACCTGTGGGTCCCTCCTCCCTGGCCAGGCACAGTCCTACCTGGGGGGTCCCCCACCCGGGGCGCCGGCTGTTCCCTAGTTCCTTCATCGAGGTCCAAAGAAGGAGGAGGCCTACCAGGCGTGGCAGGCCTCTGGGCCTGGGCCTCCCCTGCTGGAGGTGGCCCAGGTCCCGACATCCAGGCACGAGCAGAGAAAAGGAACTGCTCCCTAGCAGGAGCTCTGCTCAACTGAAACCTCTCAGTGCTGCAGCCAAACAGGAAGTGGGTGGAGCTGCCACTCGTGGGGCTGCAGTATCCTGCTCAACTTGTCGGCTAGGTAGTTTTTCTGGCCAGGTAGATACACAGCCTTGAGGAGCATGTTGTGCCTGAGAGCAAACAAGCAAAGGTCCTGTGCTTCCTGACAAAGGAGCTTGGACCCAGTTCCGCCCTGCTTGTTCACATAAAACATGGCTACCTGGTTGTCTGTCTGAACTAGGACAGACTGATGAGCCAGGGTTGAAGAGAAAGTCTTGAGGGCTAATCGAATAGCCCTGAGTTCCAGTAGATTGATTTGCTGTGCGGCTTCCCAGGGAGACCACAGGCCTTGGGTGCACTTGCCTAGACAATGAGCTCCCCAGCCCTGCAGGGAGGCATCCGTGGTCAACACCACTGTGAACCCAGGCATCTGAAAGGGTACCCCTTGCAGCAGATTTGGCGGGTGCCGCCACCAGCTGAGGGAGTTCAGAAATTGTCTGGACACCCTTATCCTGTCTCGAAGGCTGCCTGTGGCTTGGAACCACTGAGTCCGAAGGCACCACTGTGCAGGCCTCATATGGAGCCTGGCATTGGGGATCACATGTACTGTTGAAGCCATGTGGCCTAGAAGCCTCAGGCAGAGTCTGGCGGAGACTAGTGACCTGCTGAGAAACTGGTTTGCTAAGTTTATCAGTCTTTGGGCTCTGTCTTCTGGCAAGAATGCCTTTGCCAGCAGAGAGTCCAACCTCACCCCTATGAACTCCAAGTTCTGGGAGGGGAGCAAAGTGGACTTTGCGAAGTTTATTACAAACCCCAATCTTTGAAGAAGAGCAATAGTTCTGAGGGTGGCCTGTCGGGCCTCCTGGCACGTCTGACCCCTAATGAGCCAGTCGTCCAGATAGGGGAAAACAAAGTCTCCCTGATTTCTCAGGTAGGCCGCCACCACTGCCAGGCATTTGGTAAAGACCTTGGGAGCGGAGATGAGGCCAAAAGGCAGTACTCTGTACTGATAATGGTTTCCTCCCACAATGAACCTGAGGTACTTTCTGTGGTCTGGATGAATGAGGATGTGAGTATACGCATCCTTTAGATCTAATGAGCATAGCCAATGTCCCTGCTGGAGGTAGGGCAGAAGTGTTCCAAGAGTAAGCATCTTGAACTTTTCCTTCTCCAGGAACTTGTTGAGGTTTCTGAGGTACAGAATAGGTCGAAGGCCACCGGTCCTTTTGGGTACCAGGAAATACCTGGAGTAGAACCCCTGACCTTGCAAGTGGGGAGGCACAGGCTCCACTGACCTGTCCACCAACAGACCTTGGAGCTCCTGAAGGAGAAGGTCTGTGTGCAGGGGAGGCCTTGGAGGCTCCCCTGGAAAGTATGGAGGAGGCAGCTGTTGGAAGTGTAGTAGATAGCCCCTGTGGACTATGCTTAACACCCAACTGTCTCCAGTGAGGAGTGGCCACTGGTGGGCAAACAGGGCGAGGCGACCTCCTGTGCAGGGTTGGGAGAGCAGGGACGGAGAGGCTATGCCTAAGGAGTCAAAACCCCCCACCCTGCTGAGTGGGAACAGGGGCCGGAGGCTTGGGGGTCCTCTGCCTACGGGGCCCATTACCCTGCCCCTTGGCTTGCTGACCCTGAGGGGCAGCTTGGGCAGCCTGGTACTGTGGGTACTGTTTGTAGGCAGTGCCCTTCCTTGGGTAAAAGGGCTTTTTACCTGAGCCCTTCTTTTTGTGAGAAGGGGCAGAAATCTTCCTAGACAGCTTGCCCTTGTGAGGTGCTCGGTCTTGAGCTGTGCGGCCTTCTCGGTCATGGGCTTGCCAAAAAGGTTCTCACCTTGGCAAGGGACATCGACCAACTTGTCCTGAACCCATGGCTCGAGGTCCGATGACTGCAGCCACGCCTGGCATTGAGCCGCAATGCCGGCTGCCGCAACAGGGGCCGAAGCCTCGAAGCCATCGTAGGCAGCGCGGGACATAAGCTTGGAGCATTCCCAGATCCCAGAGGACAAGGACTTGAACCTCTGCAAGGGTTCCCCGGAGAGACCAGCAGAGAACCCGGCCAGCTCCTTGGCCAGGTCTCGCAAGTACATGCCCATGTACAGCTGGTAAGACTGGACACGGCAAGCAAGCATCGAGCCCTGGAAGCACTTTCTACAAAACCATCCAGGTTCCGGGCCTCCCTGCCAGGAGGCACCGCGGAGTGCATCTTCTGACTTTTCAGGCGATGCATGGTCGATTCCACCACCATGGAATGGTGTGGTAGCTGTGCCTTCTGAAAACCAGGGCTCTTACGGAGTCGATAAATGGAATCGACCCGCTTGCTTAGAACCGGCGCCGAGGCCGGTGCCTCCCACATCCGGAAGAGGAGCCATTCCAGCATCGGAGGAACCGGAACAGTAAAGGCCTCCTTTGGAGGAGAGTTGTACTGTAGGGCCTCGAGCTCCTCGGCTCGAGGCTCCTCCTCGGGGTCCGCAGGGATAGCCAACGCGGTGGCCATATCCCTGCGAACTCCGAGAACCGGGTATCCTCCGGGGGGGGATCTACTTCGGGGCTCAGACTGCGGTGAGTCCAATGGGACACACCGAGTCCGGAAGGTGTCAGGGGACTCCTCGTTCTCCGTCTCCCAGGCGGACTCGTCCGATGAGGAATCGGGGTCCGACCGCGCGGGGCCTGTGAGCACCCGCCCCGACGCTGAAGGCACCGGCGTCGACGCCCTTGGTCCCGAACGGGAGGTCGAGGGAGACCGCGACCGAGGTCGACCTCGAGCCTTTATGGTCTCAAGTATCGGCTCGGTCTCCAGGGTCGACTTCGATGTCGATGTCCCGGTTGTCAGGGCAGATGCGTCAGACAGGCTGGCCATCAGTGCCCGCTGCTGTTCCATGAAGGCAGACAGTCTGCTCTCCAAGGCTGTCAGCCTGAGACCCAGCTCAGGAGACTCAGCAGCCTCCGACTCGGGCCCCGGAGGCGCCGGGCCCGACGTCGGCTCTCTGGGAGGAGAGTCTACGAGGACTACAGGACTTACGTGTCCAGCAGACTCCGGCTCTACTCGAGGTAATTTGGAAGGCTTCTCCTGTTCCACGGACCCGGGGCGATGGTCGGGGGTCTGAGACCTAGCTCTCGAGGAACCAGGGACCTCTTCCGACGACGCCCTCGCGAGCCGCTTCTTCCTCTTTCGTTCCCGGTCGGGGGACCCCCTTTCCGAGGAGCCACGACGGTGCTCGGAATCCGATTCCCGAGATGTCGAGGCCTCAGACGAGGTCCAGGCCCGGCCGGAGGCCGAGTCAGAAAAAAGCCTTTCCTTTTGGTGCTGACTTCGGAGTGCCTTGGAAGACATTTTTCCACATGGTCCACACGTCTTAGGATCGTGGTCAGGACCGAGGCACCGAAGGCAGCAGTCATGTGTGTCGGTGAGAGACATCAGCTTCTTGCACCGATCACACTTTTTAAACCCACTGGAAGCCATTGGGGAAAAAAGAGTCCCCACGAGGTCAAAAGACCGGCCTTCCAGGGAAAAAGAAAAAAAGGGCGCGAACGCCAGCCACGAAGGGCAAAAACCGAAAAAAGAAGATCGGGCTCGGTACCGGTGTACCGAACCCGGCGGGAGGGGAACCGGCGTCGAACCGGAGAAAAAAATAGCGAAGGATCGCCAAAAAAATCTAACTATTTTCCGGGAGGACTAGGACACACGTCCGGTGGGCTTCACGGAAAAAGAGAGACTGAGCAAGATGGCACCTTTAGGCGGGAAGGGACGCATGCCTGCATTCCCAAAGGCTTTCATGGAAAGCTGGGGAAATGCTCCGCAAGGGCTCCATCGACGTCGATGTCACCCATATGTGAGGACTGACTTCCTGCTTGGTCCTGGAGAAAGGCTCTCTACACGACAAAGCCTGCAACTCCGAAATCCTCCTAGCCAAACAAATCGCCACCAAAAAGACTACTTTGAGAGTGAGATCCTTCAATGTAGATGCACTCAAAGGCTCAAACACCAAATTAAGATCCCATGGAGGCACCGCTGTCCGGCATGGAGGCCTCAACAGCGACGCCACTCGCAAAAACCGCTTCACATCTGGATGAGTCCCAAAACTCACTCCTTGCACCTTACCCCTGAACTTGCTAGCTGAACTTGCATGGAGGCGGCCGCCAAGCCATTATCGAAACCGTCTTGCAAAAAGGCCAACACTTGCCTTCAATGCCGGCGCACCCTTTTTCTCACACCACGCCTCAAAGAGTCGCCATACCCTAACATACGCCACCGAGGTAGAGCGACAACTGGACCTCAGCAGAGTAGAAATGACCTGTGACGAATAACCCTTAGCCTTCAACCTCGCCCTTTCAAGAGCCAAGCCGTAAGCGAGAATCGATCCACTTGAGGCATATTCAACGGCCCGTGCACCCGCAGATCCCTTCTGTCCAGCAGCCGCCATGGCCGACCCACCAGGAGCCACATCAAATCCGCATACCACGGCCTTCGAGGTCAATCCGGAGCAATTAGGATGACCTGACTCTTGTGATGCTCTATCCGCTGCAGCACCCGCCCTATTAAAACCCAGGGCGGAAACACATACAGCAGTTGTTCTGCCGGCCAAACCTGCATCAAGGCATCCAAGCCTTCCGACATCCTTTCTCGCCTTCTGCTGTAAAGCCTTGTGGCCTTTGCTGACTGGAACGTTGCCATGAGGTCCATCACTGAAGTCCCCCACCGACGCACCACTAAATTGAACACCTCCTGATGGAGAACCCACTCCCCGGGATCTACTTTGATGCAACTCAAGAAATCGGCTGTCACATTGTCCACTCCTGCTACATGCGCTGCCGATAACGCCTCCAGGTGTTCTTTGGCCCAGCTTAAGAGCTCTCCTGCCTCCTCCTCCAGAGCTACGCTGCTGGTGCCTCCCTGGCGATTGATATAGGCTACTGCTGTGGCATTGTCCGACAGTACTCTGGTCGCTTTTCCCTGCAGCCTGTCCTCCAATGCCCACATTGCTAACTTTACCGCTCTCAGTTCCAACCTGTTGATGGACCACTGCTTTTCCATATCGGTCCATTGGCCCTGTGCGAACTGCCCTTCGAAGTGTGGCCCCCATCCGAACAGACTGGCAACCGTCGTCAGAGGCTTCCAATTTGGTGCTTCCAAGGGCATCCCCCTCAGTAGACTGCCGGGCTCGAGCCACCACTGAAGGGCCTCCCATGTTTCCTGCAGACAGGGCAACCGCTGAGACAACCGATCCGACTGATGCAACCATCTCCTGAGCAAGGCCCTCTGCACCGGCCTCATGTGGGCTCTGGCCCACAGAACTACCCTCGAGAGTCGCTGCCATCTTTCCTAGGAGCTGAAGATAGTGCCACGCCGTGGGAGTCCCCCTCATCAGAAAAGTGCGAACCACCTTTAGATCCTGCTCTCTGAGGAGCAGAAGAAAAACCTTCCCTGCTCTGGTATCGAAGCGGACTCCCAAATACTCCAACTCCTGTGAGGGCACTAGCTTGCTCTTTTCTGCATTTACCACCCCATCCTACACTCTGCAAAAACTGGACCACTCGGCACGTAGCTTCCTCGCTTTCCTCTCTTGATTTTGCCCTGATCAACCAATCGTCCAGGTATGGGTGCACCAACACCCCCTCTTTTCGCAAAGCCGCCACCACCACCACCACCTTGGTGAAGGTTTGCGGCGCCGTTGAACGCCTGGAACTGAAAATGGCCCATAGGAACTGCGAAGCCCAGGAACTGCTGATGCTACCTGCAAATGGGTATGTGAAGATAGGCTTCCGTCAGATCGAGGGACGTGAGAAACTCCCTGTCTTACCGCTACTATGACCGACTTAGGGTCTCCATCCGAAAATGCAACACTTTGAGACACCTGTTTACCCTTTTGAGATCTAGAATTGGCCGAAAGGCTCCCTCCTTCTTTGGCACCACAAAGTATATGGAGTATCGACCTCAACCGCACTGGTCCGCCGGCACCGGTACCACTGCCCTGAGCGCCAGAAGCCTGTATAGCGTTTCTTGCACCGCCAGCCGCTTCGACTGGCCCCTGCAGGGCAACAGAACAAAGGTGTCGACCACCGGGCGTTGGAACTCCAGAGCATAACCATTGCAAATGACCTCCAACACCCACTGGTCTGACATAACTCGGATCCAGGCGGGATAGAACTCCCTTAACCAACCTCCTACTGGTGTCAATCCCGCCTGGATCTCACTCACTTCATCGAGGCTTCTTGAAGGTTGAGGGCGAAGAAGCTCCGAAACCCCTTCCTGCTCCTCTGAACCCCTGAAACCCCTGGGAACTGTACGACGACCGCCCCTGCTGAAATTGACCCACCCTTGGCAAGCGAAACCGCCAGAACTCTCTTTGCTGAGACTTCGCCGTTGCCAAGGCACGTCCGGGCTTCTGCTTATCCTCCGGGAGCCTGCCGCCTTTAGAATCCCCCAGATCTTTCACTAACTTATCCAAATCCTCCCCAAACAGAAGCCTGCCCCTGAAGGGGCTTACTCAATCTTGCCTTCGAGGCCCCACCTGCAGCCCAGTTACGGAACCACAGACACCTCCGCGCCTCTACCACCGACGCCATACTCCTAGAAAGGCCCCAAATAAGATCATAGTGGATATCCGCCAAATAAGCAGACCCCGTCTCCAAACAGGCTGTCTCATCGGCCACGCCCTCTAGCTGTGTTCCACCAATCCTCTGGCACCATCGAAGACAGGTCCTTGCCACCCATGCTCCACAAATGGAAGCCTACATGGAAAGGGCATTAACATCAAACACCTGCTTCAGCAAAGTGTCCAATCGCTTATCCTGGGCATCTTTAAGAGCCGCTCTACCTTCTACTGGTATGGTCGTCTTTTGGGTAACGGCTGCCACCGCCGCATCCACTCTAGGGGACTTAAACATCTCCTTATCCTGGTCTGCCAACAGATAAAGGCAATCCATCCCTCGTGACCCCTTCATCCCGGACTCTGGCATGTCCCACTCCTCCTGAATCATTTCCCTAAACACTCTATGCACTGGGAAGACCTTCTGGGGACTTGCGAACTGCCTGCAAAAGCGGGTCCTCTAACGAAGAATCCTCCGCCAGACCTGCAATCGGCAAGTTAAGCGCCTTCAGCGTCTCCGTGATAAGCGCCGGCAACTCTTCCCGCCGGAACACCCTTACCACGTGTGCCTGGTCCTCCTGCTCCGTGAGCTCACCTTCCTCCAATTCCTCTTCTAATTCTAACTCTTCCAAGCTGTCAGACTGCTCCTCTACTTCTGCCGCCTGCTCCATCATGTCACTCAGTAGTCTCGGCTTCTTAGAAGGGACGCTGCTCGCCCCCGAGTCCAGCGGAGGCCCTGGACATTTTCCCCCTAGATCCCCTCCTGTTGTTCTTTCTGCACCCAGCCCCCCCTTCGGAGGGCTTGTTTTAACAGGGCTACAAAATCCTGAGAGAAAATCGCCACCAATCCACCCTGGATTAGGGCAGGGGAAGAGGGAACATCTGACACAGAAGACGGTACCGCTACTGGTTCCAGCAGGGGCTCTGGAGCAGAAAGTGGAACCGACAGGACAGAAGGCTGACCCTTTTGACTCTTTCCCCCATCCTCTCTGGCCATCTCAGCTGAGGCCGCTTCCTGCGTACACCCCCTGTACACCCCGGCCTCAGACAGTGCCCCTTTCTTCGTCCCACACATCAAACACACGGGCTTAGGAGACATGCCTGCCTGCCAGCTCCTCAGCCCTGCTTAGAAAGGAACCTCTTCTACTTTTTTTTTTAAGCAATGCAATGAGATGTAAACCAAGAATCTCCCTTCCTGCCTTCCTCTGCTAAGAAAGTCACCCTATGACACACGGGGCCCTACTGACCTGTTTCCTGCGATTTTCCCACGTGGCTGCGGCCTAATCGGGCTTGCAATTACCACCTGCATGAAGAAACGCCTGGCCGCCTATGTCGCCTGCCGCTAGCGCGGCCTTACCTCCTGAGACCCTTCTCTCCGCCGATTTCCTCTGCTCAATTCAATCGCGCTCTGCCTGCCCACGGCAGGAGCGTCAAGAAGAGCACGCACGGCAGACCGAAGGAGGCAGATCGAGTGAGCTTCCGTCTGCGGTGGCGGCACCGTCCGAATTGCCGACATGATCCCTGGCAGCCGTACACACTCCGCTCTCCTCTGCACTCTCCGCTGACAAACTCCTCACCCACGTGGTGGGTTCAGGAGCTGGACTCCTCTTCCTACGCCCAACTCTGCCAGCAATACCCGCTCTTCTGCTAGACCGGTGGGGCGATGCGTGACGAGAGGGGGAGGGGTGGCTTTGAGAAGAGGCAGCCCATGCAGCGCAAATCTCCCACGCAGGCTGATTCTGCCTTTCCCCCCAATCTGCAGAATCAAACTGCCGGCTCCTGCCCCCAAGATCTCCAACTAAGAAATTAAGAAATCAGACTACCTAACTCTCCTTATTCATTACTCCTGTGAGTACTGAACCCCTAGGGTCAACACTCCTCCAGCTGCTTTGGAGACTGAGCTTACTGGAGAAAGGAGGCGGATCCTTGCCTATTTATACAGAAGTCACCAAAAGAGTGACGTGCTCAGTCTCCAAGGCTGCAGGAGGAGGTGCTTAACCCCAGAGGTTCAGGACTAGACCGGAGGGACGATCAGGAACAAAGATGTTGAAAAGAATCGGACCAAGGACAGATCCCTGGGGCAGACCACTGGTGACTTCCATCTCCTCAGAGTGAGCTCCATTTATCTGTACCCTTTGTCGCCTCCGACTCAATCAATTTCTAACTCAAGCAGTAACTTTAGGGTCCATCCCTAGGGTGCTCAGTTTGTTTATAAGGTGTCTGAGAACGGTGTCAAAGGCTTTACTGAAATCTAAATACACCACATCAAGGGCTCTCCCTTGGTCCAACTCCCTGGTCACCCAGTCACATAAATCAATCAGATTTGTCTGACAAGACCTGCCTCTGGTGAATCCATGCTGCCTCGGATCCTGTAATCCGCTGGACTCCAGAAACCTCACTATTTTCTCTTTCAGCAGCGTTTCCAATAATTTACTGATCACTGAAGTTAAACTAACCTGCCTGTAGTTTTCAACCACATCCTTACTTCCGCTTTTGTGTAAAGGCACCACATGAGCCTCTCTCCAGTCCTTTGGCGCCACTCCTGACTCCAATGATGCATTGAAAAGGTCAGTCAGTGGAGCTGCTAGAACGTCCCCAAGTTCCCTCAGTATTCTAGGGTGTATCCCATCCGGTCCCATCGCTTTGTCTACTTTAAGTTCAGCTAGGTCCCAATGGCTCCGCAGAAAAGAGACGACTGAAGAGATCACAAGGGAAGGTAGTCACGCGTACGTGGAAGAGCGCTCCCAAAAGCATTCCTATTGAATGCTGGGAAGTGTTCCTGCACCGGGCTCAGTTGGTGCAGATGTCACCCATATGTGAAGACTGACTTCCTGCTTGTTCCTGGAGATAAGCTAAAAGAAACATACAGCATTAGAAAACAACCCATGTCAATAGACTCCCCATGAAAGCTTAGTTGAAAGTTTCTGCCAAGGAGAAATATTTCTCTTACCTTGAAGTTTAGCAATCCACTAGCAGTGTGTCCTAATAACTGTTCTAAATATTCAGCTGTCCTTAACTTCATCAGAGAACTACATGAAACATCTGGGCTGTCACTACTTACGAGTCAGAAACTATATATGGTCCTTGCATCAATGCCCAAGGATGGTACACTAAAAGTGATGAGCATTTCAAATATCAGTGCACACAAAAAGATGGGTCTGGGGTTTTTTTTGGTTCTGGTGGCATTACCTAGATCTTTACATCTGTAACCCAAAGAAAATATGACGAGTTTAAGTGGAAAATTGGGTTTGGTGCCAGCAAATGCACTGTGCCATTCAAAACCAGGTATGGGAAATGTAGGACCCTGAGGGCTCTGATCCAGTTCATAAGTATAAATCCCGCAGGAAGGATGCCTATTCACAAGTACTAGCTTTCCACTTCAAATTTGTAGTGTACAATTGTTATATAAATAAATATTTTGTTCAAGTATTTTAATAATTTTAAAATCTAAGCTGTATCTGTACATTATTTAGAAGGCTGTGAATTTTGAAATTAAAGTTATCACTTTAGTTTACAAAAGCCCTGCAAAAAAGATAAAAAAATCAAATGATTACCAAAATGAGTGACAACACTATCAGCAGCAGTAAAAAATTGTTAAATCTAAACTGACTTTTCGATGGTCCCTTGATACCATATGAGATTACAGATATTTCAATCTATTACTAACAATTTATACATAAATAAATGAATTGCATCTATGTCGTGGCTGCACTGGGGTGCGATCCTATTTTTAAACCAAAGACGCACCTTTCCAAAGCTCCTGACAATGATTATTAGCAGTGCCATGTAAAATGACAAACTGGCTAAACATAGCAAGACAGATACAAAAAGGTAAGGAGGGGGGAGGAAGAACACAATTTACTGTCTCCATCACAACTGAGACATTTTCTCATGATGCTTTATGAAAACATAGTTTCGCTAATCAATCACTGGTATTTATGAGTGAAGTATGAAACAATGATAATGTAAGTTCAATTTAAAAAAAAAGAACCATTTATGCAGAGGATAAAAAAATAAACCAATATTTAAGAAAAACTGTGTCTCAGAATGCAAACAGTAGTTTTTAAAGCCACAATTAAATTGTAGCTAGAGTTTGAGCTAGGAGACAATCAGAGGTAAATCACTTGAATAGCAATGGCTTCTGGCCAGTATATCTCCTGCACTAAAAATTTATATGCCAGGAATGTTGACTGACCACATTCTACTCCTGGGGGAGTTCTGTACAATCATACAAGGCTGTGTGGAACTCCCCTTCTTTACAGAATTCTGCATTTGTCATGAAAAAAGAAAAAGCAGCAGCCACAAGGAGGAAGCAGCAGGTACCTTAGGAAGGAACAAGGAGGAGTATGAGCAGCAGGAAAGAAGTGAGGTGGGGAGGGGGTTCAACCCTTTGTAAGGAAAAGGGGTATGCAGAGAGAGCAAGCTAATTTGGGAGGGGGGATTTGAGTCTGGAGGGGACATAAAGAGACAAAGCTGCAGGGGGATGTGTATGTGGGCGGAGATCATGCAGAAGCGATGAGAGATGGAGCACCTAGGGAAGAGTGGGGGAAAACTGGAACTTATGAGGGAAGTTTTGCACAAAAAAATCTTTAAAAATTCTGCATTAGAATAATAAAAATGCAATACAAAAGTTATTTGCACACAACACAATTATTGTCTGTGTAATAAAAGTCTGCAGAATTTTGCCAAATTCTAACAGCGAGCAGAATTTGTAATTTTTTTCCTCGTTTCTGAAAATAAACACCAACTTTCCAAAAAAATATCAACAGATAAATAATCATGAATGAATCCACTTTGTACCTCAAAACACTTACAGATTGTTATTGAAATAAAATGTAAAGTAGGAATACCTCAGACTGGCCTCAATACTGTAATCAGTAAGGCTTCAAAAGTCCATCATTGCTAAAAAAAACTAAGCTCCTCCACAGCAGTCTCAAAGTATTTTACAAAATATTGTAAAACTTATTATAGATTCAAAACTACTTCACTGAATTAACCTGGATGACGTTGACCACAAGAGATGTGGTAACTGTAGCATCTACATCACTAAGGAGCCTTCAATTTTCACTAACCTCACTGATGAAGTATTCCTACGTTTTAAACTACTGGACTACCTGTGTGGCAATACATGTTGTGTATGTCATCATTTGTCCATGTAATCTGTGTTATGCAGGTTAAACCATTCATCCTTTTAAAGTATGAATGATTGAACACAAAAGTTGTTTAAAGAGAACTTTGGTTTTGACTCCTTTTGTGTCCTTATAATTTTCAATCTTTGAAAGTGCTGCTGTGTAGTGATCATATTTCCCCAAATCCACAGGGAGGAGACAGAGCAAAAATACTTTTAATGAGGGAGCAAAACTGGATCTTTTAATGGGTCTGTGTTTCTCCTAAGGGCAGCAATTGAATGGTGTGCTTGTTTTTGAATTCCAAAAAGTGCTTTAAATGATCTGCAATTTCAGAGAGTGTGTTTTTTGGTTTATGAGTAACAGTAGTGGTACATTAGTCTTTGTAATGATATACAGTCAAACCTCGGTTTTCATTTGCCCCGGTTTTCATACGCTTCGGTTTTCAACATCTTTTTTGACTGAGATTTTGTCCCGGTTCTCATACATCGCTTCGGTTTTCAACGTCTTTTTTGACTGAGATTTTGTCCCGGTTCTCGTACATCGCCTCGGTTTTCGTAAAGTACAGTACTGTAAATAAATACACCCTCGCGCTGCACACCGGTCTGTATACACTGCCGGAACGCCCGCCCGGTCCCGGCAGCACTGCCCCCGGACTCACCGATCGCCAGCGTGATGAGAAGCGAAAGCCAGCTGAGCACGTAAATGAAACACATCCTCGACCCTGGTCAGAGTCAGAGAGGCAAGGATTGCGCAGAGAGGAAGGCCCCGATCTCGTCCACCACCTGCCCGTTCTCTGGAGCGCCCCCTCAGGCTCGGAGGTAGCAGGGAAGAAAAGCTGTCAACGTAAGCAGGAGATGTTGCATGAATGTGGGAGGCAGTTCTTTCTCTTGCAGGGTACGTCTGAAGCTATATCATTAAGATTTTCTGCCATTCTGAAGCATTGAGCAGATAATGTAAAGGTATTTTAATGGACTGAATTCAATGTGATTCCGAAGAGAGCTGGGCACAGCAGCTTGTCAGGGGTGGCTAAGGCCAGATGTTAACATACTGTACTGTACAGTACTGTACTTAGCTTGCTTTCAGTGATGTTAAATGTTCATTTATCCATTTCATTAGTCATTTATATTTATTTCTCATTGTTTTCTGTATGTAAAAATATAGTTATTCTCTATAAAATGTATTTTTTGTGAATATTTTTGGGTGTCTGGAACGGATTAATTGGATTTACATTATTTCTTATGGGAAATATTGCTTCAGTTTTCATACGTTTCGGTTTTAGTCAGACTTTTTTGAACGGATTAATCATGAAAACCGAGGTTTGACTGTATATCTAGTATGCATGACATTCTGATTGACCTCTCTATTTGCCATATAATTGTTGCTTATTGATTGGTTGGTTCTTTCTTTGAGGATCTTATTGACCTATTCTTGCCTGCACCGCAATTTTGTGCTGAAAAGACGAGAGTGTTTGGAAGTATGCATGGGTGTCTGACATGTGACATAATGCTCAGCTACTGGTTGAGAAGCCTGCAGGTGGTTTTAAATACAGCCATTTCTGCCGTTTTTTTGACAGTTAAATTTGTCAGTAGTTGCTTCTGTTTGTATGTGAGTACTATGGCTGGTAACATTGAATGGATGTGCCCTGTATTTTTTAGGATTTTGTTTTTGATGTTTGTAGAGATTACTGAAGTCCCTGAAGCAGCAATAGCGAAATGTAGACTGTCAGAACCTTTTGGCAACTTTTGGGATTATGAGCTTCATTGTTTATTCTGTTAAATTTCTTGAATCATCATAAAGTAAAAAAAAGTAAAAAAACAAAAAAATTCTTTGTGAAACTGCTGGTAAAAGGTTTTATTTTTTTTAACCAATGAAGTACTTTGAAGTCTTCTTGATCATAATACTGAGGCCAGACTGAGGTTTACCTCCTTTGCATTTTATTTTAATAATAATCCTATTGAGGTACAGAGTAGATCCATTCATGGTTATTTATCTGGCTTAATTTTTTCAAGATTTGTATTTATTTTTTGACTGGTATCTACTTCCATATGCCATTTTTTTTTCAGATATGTCGCAGGAATAATATTCTGCCTTGTATGAGTTACGAGTGGCGAGATCTTTGTTCTCTAATAATGCTAAACAAATCTCTAATAAGCATTATTTGGCCAAAAGGCAGCTTTAAAACAAGGTGGTCACAAAATGAGGAGTGAAATAAGGAATATTTCTTCATAGAAAACATGGTCAATAAATAGAACAGCCTTGGAGGAGGGCAGGGGCAAAAACCTGTACTCAGATTTAAAACAGCATAGGATGAACACAAAGGAAATGCAAGGAAATGAAAATAAAGCCAAAAGGTAGGGTGACCTCTTCAGTATGCAGTGAGAAGGGTAAATGGGTAGACCAAATGGGCCTTATGTTTATCTGCTGTTCTCCTAGTGCTTTGAACTTGTCTGTGAAGATACCATTTCCATAAAGATGCTACCCAAATCTTAAAACAGTAAGACCTACTTACTGAATGGGCACAAACTATTAAACAGTTTTCTTGTGGTATATAAGATATTATTCCTTCATATCAGCTTATAGTTTTGTTCTATTCATAATTTCATACTCTAAGGACTGTAATTTTGGCTACACTTCTATTTGGGGTCTCAGAATAATGCAGTACTTGAATCACAATGGATGAACATTCAGTGACCTAGTAAATAGACAGAAAAGGATTCAGTGAGCTGAACAAGCGCAGAGGATAAATGCTTGCTGGTCAAACTTATCCATTGTCAAAGGGATTTCATACAACATTTTCCTTGTCAGATTTGGATTGTGGGAAGACAAGTGAAGAACCAAAAGACTGGGGTTCCTACCCCTTGAGCCATGTAGAATAATGAACAAGCATAAAATTAGACTTTTCACGTTTTGTTTTTGTTTGTTTTTTCTTTTTTTTTAAAGAGCAATACATTATAAAATGTGGAAAATTGTAAGAAAGCAGCAGCAGCAGATGCAAACTAGAGCAACTGTACAAGGAATAATTCTGGCACCATTTAAAAAAAAAAAGAAAAATAATTTTAAAAACCAAATCTTTAGGTTTGTGGTAACAGTTAAAACTTCTGTACAAACTACATTTAAAACGTCAGTCTAACAACTCTGAAATACAATGTGCTCATGAATGCTTTTTAAGTCATGCCCAGTCACTTTGAAAGACAGACAGAAACCTCCATATCCAAACTTGCTGTATAAAAAGTTTCATAGGTGGATTTCTTTTTATAAAGAACCTTTGAATATTCTTCTTTGCATGTATTTTTACTTGGTATGCTGCTAAATAGTTAATAGTCTACAATATACATCATCCACCATAGCACCAGCTTGTTGCCTCTCTCGCCTCTCTAGTTGCACTTTCTTCAATAGGTTTTTTTTTTGTTTTTTTAAATACACTGAGTTTATTTTGATTTCTGTTATTTCCGATGTTAACCAGTGATCAAATGTACTGTCATCTCTATATGATATAAATGTCTCTATTCAGGTTGCTCCAGGGTTTGGTTTGCTGTCCCAGCTGCACATGAAATGTCCCATTTTGCATAAGAAACATGCCCATTTAGTCCAGTGGCTCTTGCTTTATCCGAATGACAGAGGGTGTACGAGATGTCCTTTTGAGTTCTCTCCTTAGTACATATTCACTAAATTGGGAAGAGTCGACCCCTCCTCCACAGGAGCCAACAATCTCAAAACCTCTCTGCTGTAACCTCTCCAGAACCTGCAAGGACAGAAGGGAGGCACATACAAATATGCATAATGAGAAAATGCAAAATGTTTAGCAGCCACAGGAGTTTGCAATACGTATACCTGCTAACTATCAAGATTTCACTCTTTCCATATTAAAAAAAGAAACAACTTTCCAACACACAAAATTATTTGGAAAACAATGGTTAGAACAGTGGAACCAGGGAAACCATGATTCAAATCCAACTGATGCCCCTTGTGATCTTGGGCAAGTCACTTAACTTGCCACTGCCTTAAGTACAGACAAAGACTACTGGGGATAGGAAAATGGCCACTGAACCTGACTGTAACTCGCCTTGAACTGCTACTGGAAAGATGTGAACTAAATACAAAAAAGGCCACACAAACTATGTTTATATTTAAAAACAAATATATATCAGGGCTTGACAAATTCCAGATGCTAAGTCTCCATGGCGCTTACAAATTGCACCCTCGTTCCCGGGAGTTCAAGCATGCAAATTCAGCCCCAGTGCTTCCTCATTCCACCATGATCAGCTCTCTGTAAAGAGCTTGAGCTGAGTGGTGAAGGGAGTTTGTGCTGATCTTCCTGTTTCATCTCTCACAAGATTTGAAACAGCAAGGTCCGCACAAACATCCTGCATTGCACGGCTCAAGGGTTTTGTAGAGAACCATTCATGGTGAGTAGGAAGCAGTGTTTTCAGTGCAGCATGGCAGGAATGATGAGAGACTGGGTGATGACTGTGTGTTAGGAGGGTGGAGGCTATATGAAAGAGAGAGAGACTGGGTGATGGCGGTGGGGGTTATGTTGTATTGTTTTTGTTTTTTTGTGATCGGGATTGAACTGTCTTAGTTTTTCCCTCTCCTTTTTTGCCAGAAGTACCTTATCTAAAAGACCTGGGTCTTTATAAAAATTCTCCTCATTTGGATGCAGTTATCTAATTAGGCAAAAACATCTACCAGTTTGCCTTCTGTAACAATCATTTTATGCTGACACTCATCTCATGGTTTTCAACCAGCAGCTGCTCAGTAGTAGTGTTGAAGCAGGCCTGCAAAGTGGTGACTGTTGGTTATCCTCTAGCTCTATTCAAATCCAGGCTTAAAAATCTATCTCTTCGAGGCTGCTTTTGGATCCTAACCCCTTATACTTCTGATGACCATCCTTGTGTTTCATAACCATTCCCTTGTTCCTACACCTAGTCCCCTGTTAGTTGTATGCATCTGTCCTGATAGATTGTGAGCTCCTGCTTGCAGGAACTGTCTCTTACATGTTATGTACAATGCTGCATATGATGTGCATCACTTACAAATGTTAAATAGTAGTAGTATGAGAAAGAGGACTGGGGGAGGGGGGGGTGCCGATGAGAGCAAAAGAGAAGAGAGATTGAGACATGGCTGCAGGGAGGGGACAAGGAGGGAGACTAGATTAAGGCAGGATGTGGAGGCTATGAGAGAATTTTTATTGCTTTATGTATTACCAGACCATGGTGATACGTGAAACAAAAAACAAGGAAGCTTCCTCGGGTGCAACTATAAAGGGTTACCAAAATGCTGCTGACAATGTACTCACTAGGGTTGGTAGGAGAGAGGAAGAAGAGAAGGGTCACTCCTTTCTGTTGACATTGTGTAATGGCAAATTATTGGCCTGATTTATAAAACCTTTTCCCACAGAAAATTGGAGAACAGTAAATCAGGCCCTTGAAAAAAGGAGCTACGATACTACCTTTTGGGGAGTGGGGAACTATGACAGAGATCTCAGCAGCAAGCTCCTAGATTTGAAAAAAATTTGTCAAGACCTGATTTTTTATTTCTCTCTCTCTATTTATATCTATATAAAAACACACACAGATAGCCATAGGGGAAACCTCTCCCTCACAACCTGTTTCACTAACACTACTGGGTTAGTGATTGAGCTGTATAGAGACAGACTGCTTCATTAACAGACTCTTCCAACTCTATATGTGCTCTTTTGAATATCATTTGGAGATCACATGGCCACCAAAATGAATAAAGCTGTGTTATTTTTGTTTCTTTTGTAAATGGGACTGAACTGCTTTAGTTTTCCCCTTCCCTTTTTTTTATTATTTTTATTTAGTACACTGCAAAGGAACACACCATTTTTCAACTGCTTTACAAAACACTGGTATATCCTATATCCAATTATATCCATCACCACAACATGCACCTGCTTACCTTTCCAACCTTACTCTACAATACTTAACAGTCTAGGTTCCTCTCCAATTTACCTGTACAATTTTTATTATGTTAATATTCCCTTCTATTCCCCTCTCCCCCAGATCCTGCGGTGTTCCCCTCCTCCTTATTAACAATTTCCTTTGATACTCTTAATTAGCATCAGCCCACTATCTCATTCTTCTCCCTCTGTAACCAGTGTACTTTTGCCATCTCTTTTGAAAACTCTCAATCCTGTGCGTTTTGTATGCATTAATTTCACTCATCCTATAAATGTATGCTATCCTACTTAATATCTTTTCAGGTGCTGGTGCTCTTCCGGATCTCCATCCCTTCGCTATTTCCATCCGCACTCTACTTGCAAGCATCAACATATACACCATATCGCTCTTCAAATTTCTCCCCCATTCATTCATTAATATTCCCTCTGGTGTAATATCTCCTACCCAGCCCACCATCTCCCGCATGAGATCCTTCAGCCACTGCCACGTTTGCTGTAGGACTGGGCAGCTCCACCATATATGCATATACTCCACCCGTTCTCCCCACCCCCTCCAACACATTGCATCAAGGATTTCAGAACCATCTTCCAAGCACTCATCTTGCCACATTTCGATTTCGCCAATTCAATTCTACAAGGTCTCCCACAATCCACCCTAAGTTCTCTACAACTTGCTATGAATTCTGCTGCAAGGGTTCTGCAAGGAGCGTCCAGGAATGATCATGTGACACCAATCCTCAAACAGCTTCACTGGCTCCCAATACAAGCCAGGCTCATATTCAAAACACTGATTCTCACGTACAAGGCCATCCATGGCTTGTCAGCCATTTCACTAACTGATCTCATACAAACTGTACCACCAACAAGATCCAGAAGACAATTATCACTAAACACTCTAATAATGCCAAAGGCCATAACAACTTGCAGCCGATCAACAGCGAATAGAGCCTTCATGTTTTGCGCCCCAAAACACTGGAACTCCCTACCACCTGACATACGTACCTTAACCGACCTAGCCCAGTTCAGAAAGGCCCTCAAATTTAACCTATTTATCAAATATTACCCTACATAAAGTTCAATAGAATAGCATTACCACAAACTTAACCACAATCTCCTCCTGACCCTTGCACTACTGCTATTTTATGTAAATAGTTCTTTCATGCTATCAAACTAATTGATTATTTATTCTATGTATATAGTTCTCCCATGTTATCCAAGTTTATACTCCTGTTATATGTAATACCGAACAGCCTGTTGTTCTGGTCTTTGTGTTCATCTGTAAACCGCGCTGATTATAAATAGTGCGGTATATAAAAAACTGAAATAAAATAAATAAATAAATCATTATATCTCCTCATCTTACACAACCTTACTGGGGTTAGATACATTCGGATCATCATCTTATAACAGTGTTCTTGGATTGCTGCCGAAACCACTGGTATTTTAACCCCATCATATACTTTTTCCCATCTCTGCTCATCTCAATGACCTCCCAAATCTGCCTCCCAGGCCCTCATATGCGTTCCTTGATCCATGGGGCTACTCAAGGCCTTATAGAGCCTAGAAATCACCCCTCTTGATAAAGTCCCCCACCCTAAATATCTTCTCAAAGAGTGTGTCTGCGCTTTTCAGGCCTTCTTTTATATCTTTTCCCCCTAAAAAGTGTGCCAATTGAAAATAGCCCAACCAAGCACTCTTCTCTATTTGAAACTCTCGCTGGAGCTCAGCAAATGGCCTTAATTGATCAGCCTCAGTTAATACCTGCCCTATACTCTGTAACCCTTTCTCCTGCCATCTTTGGAATATCTCAGAACTTTCTCCCACCAAAAACCGCTCACGTGTAATCCGCTGTGCCCTAATGCTTCCTCCCATATGTGTCAGCACCCTCCGTTTCCTATCCCAGGCTCTAAATGGGTTCTTAACTAGGCCTCTTTCTCTCTCCTCCCTATTCTTCCACAACAAATCCATAATGTAATTGGGTCTTTCCACCTCCTGCTCTATTCTGCTCCACTGAGGCCCATCTTTCTCCAACCTCCACCCTATTATCGCTTGCAATTGAGCAGCCTCATATCATTTCCCAATCTCAGGGACCGCCAGACCACCGTCCTTTTTCATTCTGTACATTATTTCCTTTGCACACTTGGGGGACTGCATCTGCAAATAAAGAAGAAAATTCTTCTCTGCACCAAATTAATCATGGCTGTGGGAACTTCTATGGGCAAGGTCATAAACAGAAAAAGCAATCTGGGCAGTATATTCATCTTCACTATAGCTATCCTTCCCAACCATGAGAAAATGGGTTTGTCCCATCTTACTAAATCCATTAGCACATTCCTTACAGTTGGCTCATAGTTCAACTTATATAATTCAGACCCCTCCACACTAATCTGGATCCCCAGATACTTTACATTTTTGCTAGCCCATTTAAATGGAAATGTTTTCCGTATCCTATCCTCTTCTTGTGAATTTAACATTAATTTAAGCACTTCAGTTTTTCCCATATTCATTTTATAGCCTGATACCGCACTATATTTCATAATCTCCTGTACTGGTACTGGTATCGATTTCTCAGGTTGTCCTAGTGCATACATCACATCATCCGCAAACAATGAGATTTTATATTTCTCCTCACCCACCTTTATTCCATGTATTTCCTTATTCTGCCTAACCCTTTCAGCCAGTGGTTCTATTACCATTGCAAACAGCAAAGGAGAAATCGGACAACCCTGCTTTGTGCCCCTGCCTAACAAATTGCTCTGAATACACACCATTTATGTGTACAAGTGCTTTAGACTCTTTATACAGTGCCTCTATCCATTTCTGAAAGTTCTCTCCCAATCCCATCTTCTTCATAACTGCAAACATAAAAGCCCATTCCACTCTATCAAAGGCTTTCTCCGCATCTACTGCAATCATTACAGATTGTCTGCTCCCTTCGCACCTGCCATATTAAATTCAACAGTTTACGTACATTATCATTTGCTTGCCTGCCCGGGATAAACTCTGCTTGGTCCTCCTTTATTAGCCCTGGAATATAATTCTGCAATCTAGCCGCCAATATTTTAGCATCCAAGTTTATAAGTGAGATGGGTCTATAAGACTCACACTTCCCATGGTCCTTCCCAGGTTTAGGGGGAGGAGTGGCCTAGTGGTTGGGGCAAGTTATCTCAGGCTGGAAGGTCAGGGGTTCAAATCCCACTAGAGGACAGCAACCTTAGGCCAGAAGGACTGGGGTTTCTAGTCCCACAGGTACTCCTTGTGGTCTTGGGCAAGCCACTTAACCCTCCATTGCCCATGTTCCCGGTAAGTATTAGCATATGTGTCTCATATCCCCTCATGTTAAATGTATCCCCAATTGTGTTGTGACCACTTTGATTGAAGTATAAGGTGGTATACAAAACTGTATAAATAAACAAACTACCACACCAGCTGTTTCCATAGGGTTTGGTAACGTCTCCCCTTTCAATATTTCATTAAACACATCCCGCAGGATCGGACTAACCTCCTCACAGAATTTTTTATAAAACCGAGCTGTAAATCCATCCAATCCTGGCTCCTTACCCTCCTTCAAGCTCTTTATAGCCTCAACTACTTCTTCTCTACCTATCTCTCTATTCATCCACTTCTGTTGTTCTAAATCCAAATGGTTTCAATGAAGTTTCCGCCAGGTATCTCTCTATAATTACTCCCTCTTCTTGTTGCTCTGATTCATAGAGCTTACCATATTTCCAAAATACTTTCTGAACATGTCCCATACCCCGCACCCACGGTCCCTGTTCATCCTTTATTTTCAGGATTTGCTGGCACACCCTTTTCTCCCTTAATTTCCTGGCAATATATCTGCCTGGCCTATTTCCTTGTACATAAAACTCATGTTTTAGTTGGTTTAACCTATAGGCCTCCTGAGTTTCATGTAAGGCCCCTAATTCTTCTCGTATTTTCCGAATTCATTGTAGCCACTTTCTTCCCCCTCTCTGCTTGTGTATCAACTCTTCGGATCTCAATTCTTTTAACAACTCCCGCTCTTGCTGTTCTTTTCCTCTGTTCAGTCTCACTGCCAAGGCTATATACTGTCCCCTTACAACCGCCTTCAACCCATCCCATACACCAGCCGGTCCCACTTCGCCCCTTTCATTGTGACACATATACTCCCTCATAGTGCTCTGTATTCTTTTTTGCCCTTCCAACTCGTCTATAAGGGACTCAATCAACTTCCAAAAGCGCAGACCACCTCCTTCCTTTCGTAACCTCAAGGAAGCCTCCAACGGGACGCGGTCTGACCAGCTTAAAGGCCCAATCTCAACCTTCTTGGACTATTCTATGATCCTCCCATCCACTCATATCATATCTATTCTACTGTATCTCTTATGTGGGTGAAAGTAGTGTGTATAGTTCCTCTTATTCCCATGTATGTGCCTCCAAACATCCACTGAACCCAATTTATGCAACAACGTCCCCAACTTCTTACTTACCCCCTTTGACCCACTTTTACTGTCCCCCATACCATCTATTCTGGGATTCAGTGTTGCATTAAAATCCCCTCTTAGTATTACCAGACTTTGCAAATAGGGTTCCACCGCCTCATACAACTTCCCATAGAACTGCTGTTGCTGTGAATTTGGCGCATATATACTCCCCACTACTATGGGCCTTTCTTCTATTTTTCCTTTCCACAAAATGTAGCACCCTCTGGGTCTCTCTCCACATGCTCTTCTTCCACATTCAATCTTTATGCAAAGATTATGCCCATTCCTCCCTTTTTTGGCGCTTCCCAGTTATGGGCCAGATGCACTTTATCATATTCTTTACTTATCAGCCATCTTTCTTGTACTTTTTTTTTTAATGCGTTTCTTGTATAAGCAGAATATCCGCTCTTACTCTACTGCCCTCTTTCAGTAGGGCCTGTCTTTTAAACCAGGAATTAAGTCCTTTCACATTTATGGTTACAATCTTACATTCATCCACCTGTTTTTGATTACTACCAATAACTGACAGTTTCTGCACTTCCTCCTCTTACACACACAGGATCCAGTACCCTTCTTCTTCCCGTCCCTTCCTCCCCCTCCCTTAGTTCCCTTCCTCCATCTCCCCCGTCCCCGTTCTTTCTACCATTTAGTAGCTTCCGCTTCCTCCCAGACATCATCCTCCCCCCTCTCGCATATGTTACACATTTCACATTAAACTCACTTCATATCTTAATCCCCCCTTTCTTATCACTTCATGTTTAACTTTGCACCCTTTTCCCCTTCACATCACCAACTCAGTCCATCTTTGCGGCTTCTTCAACCTTGCTGTTGCTGTCCATTCTTTTTCCATTTCTCTTTCCTCTGCTAATTTACTCAGTCCTATGTCTTTTCTTTTTTGCATCACACGTTTACTCTTTCTCTCTTTGCTCTCCACTCTCTGCCACCTTGTTGTCTCTCCATTCGCAGGTTTTCTCACTTCTCCCACCTCTGGTAAATGTGTCACTCCTGCCTCCATCTCTGACGCCAACTGCGCTGCTGTTAACGCCCGCCTTGTAATACCTTGACTTCTGAACGCAATTCCTGCGGGGTACAGCCATTTATATTTAATGTTCTCTTCTCTTAACCCTCATTGTAAATCCTCTCCTTTCTCTTCGTCATTGTAGCGTGGCCGCAGCTAAGTCCGCAAAGATTGCGACCTTATTGCCTTTCCACTCTAGAGGGCCTGCTCCCCTCACCTTATTATTTTTTCCTTAATTTTAAAGTCATGGAGGCAGATAATAATGTCCCATGGGGCCTCCCCTCTTCTTGGGCCCAGTGTGCAGTGCGCTCTGTCTATTTTTACTTCCAATGCCTGCCCTCCATCCTCGGGCTCCTCCAGCACCAACAAACATATATCTCGTGCAATCTGCTCACAGTCTCTGTAGTCCTCCTGTTCCGGCACCCCCTTTATTCTGAGATTTTGCCTTCTCGAACGGTTTTCCAAGCCTTCCAGCTTTAATTTGATCTGTTCTTTCACGGCTTCTAAACTGTTCATAGCTTTATTTATTGCACTCACATTGCTTTGCACCTCTTCCAGCTCCTGCACATCTGCACGAAATTCCATTATGGCCGCCTCCATATCATTTCTGAATCCCGCCATTTCAGACCTCAGCTCACCAAACCATGACCGGAGCTCTTCCTTTGAAATCTGCACCACAGCACTTCTGCTCTGCATGTCTTCCAAGGTATTTAACTGTTCCTCGGTCTCAGCCTCAGTGTACGCTTCACCTCCCATTTTTCCTCCGTCTATCTGCCCACCTCTGACCATAGCAGATATATATCCTCTTTTGTCTGCTGTCTTTTTCCTCGCTGTCGTCATACCTCCCAGCCTCCGCTCCCAATGACTTTACCACGTCACTTAGGGTGCTTTTCCCCGCTTTATTTCGGGGAAAATTAAGTGCTTTTGCGGGGATGAACGGCAGAGCTCGTTTTCAGCCGTCCATGCGGTTTGGTGACGTCACCGGAAGCCTCCCCTTCCATTTTTGCCATAGGTACCTCATTCAACAGACTTGGGCTCTGTATAAAACTTCTCCTCATTAGGATGCTACTATCAGTGTTTATGTCTAATCTACCATTTTGCTTTCTGTAATCACCATTTTATGTTAATACTCATGGTTTTGAACTGGCAGCTCTTCAATAAAGTTGCTGAAGCCTGTCTGCAGCGGTGACTGTTGATTATCCCAAGGGTTCCAAGAAACCAGGTGGGGCACACTATTTACCTGATGGGTATATACCCCAAGGGCATTTGAATAGTTAAATCCTTTGGTCAATACCCTTCTAGTGTTGGATGGTTCTGGAATCAGAATCTTATATTCAGAACTCAGAGCATTCAGAAAAGGACTCAAGGGGCCTGAAGATATAGGGGGGGGGGGGGGTCCAGTCTCCATCTGTGGAGTGCCCCTAGTGGATTGAAAGGACCGTGACTTAAATTTATAGTTAAAAACTTACAGATAGTGACAGTCAAATATACTCCAGTACTCCCCGCCAGTGCAAAGACAAAAACTATTAAAGGCTATTGCCATAGACTAGTAGATGAAAAACTGTTTCCATCTTTTGAACTAAAATATGTTTTCCTCTTCTGCCTTCTGGCAACATGCAGCAGCAGCAGCAGCCAAACAGGGAGACTACAACAGGAAACAGGTATTGCTGCTATTAGTAGTTTATATCTTGCCTGTCCTAAAAAGTCAACTGGTGCTAACATACTCAAATTCAGAAAATGATGTGCATATTTAACAGGTTTTATATACCACTTTATCATTTCAATCAAAGCGGTTTACATTGTAACTTAAATTTGGTAATGTACATTAAACAGGGACATTGATAACCCTCTATTGCTTCAGAAAAATCCAAGTTAAGTGACTTGCCCAAGGCCACAAGGAGTGCTAATGAGAATTAACAGTTATTTTCTCCAAGAGTCTAGAGTTGGTTTGCTTCCAAAGCTACTCTGCTGGAAGACAAAGGGCAGTTTTAAGCAAAGCTCAAAGCCTTAGAAAATACTGTATTAGGACATCAAACATGCAGCCTGCAGACCAAATGCAGCCCACTGGAAATTTTTAGCAAAAAGGTTTTCACACTATTCTGAACTGTAGGACTATCTGATGGATACTAAGTTATAATTTCAGAAGAGATTCACAGATTTTGATGAGTATAAATCAAGCTATAAACAGGCCAAAATATTCATGTGGCTACTGTTAAATAAAAACTTGGCCACTCCTGGACTATATTCTATATTTAAGGTTCTTTGATGGAACATTGCATGGTTTTATTGCCCTGTGGCCTGTTAAGGAGCACTTCAAATTCATATACAGAGCTGGTAAAGTTAATTTAAAAGTGTGTCTGAACCAGCTGTACTGTCTTGATTAATTATACTACAAACTTACCTGTTGAACTTGAGTTTTCTTTGGACTCGTAAGTCTCTTTTTGCGCTCCCTCTTTGAATTTAGTTTTATTTGTTTAGTTATATACATTTTGAAACCTTCTTAGAAAAAATGAACCCTATATATCTTCAAGTTCCTGTTCTTCATGTTGTGCCGCACTGTTTCAGCTCATATGGATTCTGAGGAGATTCAGGTTTATAAGAGGGTGAGAGGTTACGTACCAAAAGCTTTCAAATCATTTTTTTCATCTTTTACCCAGGAATATAAGGCAAATAAATTGCAGACCAGAGGGGAGAAATCCCAAAACATAAAAAAATAAAGAACAATGGGTGGAACCTGATCTATTTCTATAACCACAGTTTTAAAGTTTCTTCGATAATATTTTTAATTATTGATTTGAGTTAAAAATGGTTATTAAAATCCTTTTGTATTTCATTCCTGAAGAGGTAGTAGGAGTTTAAAATTTTTGAAAAACGCTGCCAATTTGGAAAAAAATCCATTTTTATTCTTTTCAACCCAACAGATGTGGTTGAACATGTGTCTGGGGCAAAATAACTCTACTAAAATTTAACAGAAGGTGACCAAATATGACAGAGGAAAAACTGATAAAAAGACAGTCTGAGAAGGGGCCAAATCAGACCGGGATTCCAAAGAAATATGCTCCTCCAAAAATGGCTCAATTCATTTCTACAGGAGAATCAATCCCAGTTACTGCAGTACACGAAGTTTGATAAAGTGAAATACCACAGGGATATATCTACTAAAGGGCATTAGCCTCTTCTGGAGGGCTACCACAGATTTAGCATATTGCGGTAGCAGCTAATACATGAGAAAATCAGATAGCGCAGGCACTTTTCAGCGATATCTATTTTTTGCACAGGGCAGGGGTGGCGATAGTTGACAGCTCTGTGCAAAACATTTTCATGCAATGGCTACCAAAATGTGGCTTGATCACTGCAGCACATAACTCCACCTCAAGAGGTGGCGCTATCTGTCTGAAGGCCCGACAATGCAACAATGTGACTGCTGCCAAATGGACGTGGCCGTTTGCTCTGGAGGCAATAGGACCTTCCCCCTTTCAACAATAGTCAGTGCTGCAGTGTTGTGATCTGCAGCACAGACAATACGAATAAAGCGTAGTTATAACTCACCTGTAACACGTGTTCTCTGGGGACAGCAGGAATCAGTCCTCACATATGGATGATGTTGGCACTGATGGAGCCCACGTGGCAAAAAGAAAAGCGACCCCACAGGGAGAGGGGAGGGTTGTGAGGACTGATTCCCGTATGTCTCACATATGGGACTCCCCAGCTACAGGCTACCGAAAAAACTGTAAAAAGCCAAGGTTGAGCTGTGAGAAGCAGCAACTGAGTCGAGAGACAACAGACCCATGAGCATCCCAAGCATCCAGCAAGGAACCTGTTCTCTGGTAGCCTGAACACACCGAAGAGCAAACAAATGATGGCGTACTGCCTGGCCGAAAGCGCTGTCCCGGTGGGACGCCCTCTTCAGGCAGTAGTGATCTGTGACGGTATGAACAGAGGACCAGGTGGCAGCCCGACAGATCTCCTCCAAAGGGATGGAGTGCAAGTTCAGCAAAGATGCCACCATGGTCCAAGATGTGTGCCTTGACCAGGCGCTCCAGTGAAAGACCAGCCTGCTTGTAAGTGAAGGCAATACAGTCCACCACCCAAGTGGACAGGGTATGCTTAGACACTGCTGTCGCCAGCCTACTTGGGTCGCAGGAGACGAAGAGCTGTGAGGAGTGGCGATGGGCCTGAGTATGCTTAAGGTAGAAGGACAGGGTCCGCTTACAGTCCAAAAAGTGTGGAGAGCAGCCTCAGCCCTGCTGGCATGGGGTTGCGGAAAGAAATGTGAAGCACCACCTCCTGGTTGAAGTGGAATGGAAACACCACTTTTGGGAGAAACTTGGGGTGCGTGCAGAGCATGACCCTATTATTGTAGAATCTTGTGTAAGGTGGGTGAGCCACCAGGGCCTGGAGCTCGGTGACCCTGCAAGCTAAGTGCCATGAGGAAGACCACCTTCCAGGAGAGATACTTGAGGTGGCACAAGTTAAGCGGCTTGAACGGTGGTGCAGCGAGTTTCGACAGAACTAAGTTGAGATGCCATTCTGCCGCCGGGGAACAGATGGGTGGCTTAGAAATAGGCCCCTCAAGAATCGAATTCAAGGGGCTGGGTGGAGAGGGGCTTGCCCTTGACCAGATGATGATGTGCTGAAAGCACGCAGAGGTGGACTCTGATGGAGTTGGACTTCAGCCCTACCTGGGACAGGTGGAGCAGTTACTGGAGTACCAGCCAGACCGAATAGGAGAAGTGGTTAACCCGCCTCTCCGCACTCCAGACTAAGAACCTTCACCAGTTGAAGGAGTAGGCCTGGCGGTTGGAAGGTTTGCATGAAGCCAAGAGAACTGCTTCCACCTTGCTGGAGAGATCAAGGTGGGCCAAAGCTACTCTTTCAGCAGCCAAGCTGTCAGAGATAGGTACCCCAGATTGGGGTGCAGGAGGGAGCCTCCCTCCTGCGAAAGCAGACCCAGGTCGTACCTTAGAGGAACCGGGGGCACATGGGACAGGCGGAAGAGCAATGGAAACCATGGCTGCCAGGCCCACCATGGGGCCACTAGTATCAATGTGGCTCTGTTGAGCTCAACGTTGAACAGGGTTTTGGCGATCAGCAGTGTGGGCAGGAAGGCATACAAGAGGCCCTCCGTCTATGGGATAAGGAAAGCATCCGCCGCCACCCGCGAGGGATGTGGCTGCCTGGAGCAAAAGTGGGTCAGCTGAGCACTGATTGGGCTGGCGAAGAGGTCCATCAGTGGGAGCCCCCAGAGACAGAACTGTCAATTGGCCACCTTGGGGTCCAGCCGCCACTCATGCAGTTGGAGGACTCAGATGAGCCAGTCTGCCAGGATGTTGTCCTGGCCCAGGAGGCAGACTGCCTGAAGAGGACCCTGCTGTTGCTGGTGAAGGAGCAGAGGCTCACCGCCTCTTGGCACAGGAGAAACTACCCCGTCCCTCTCTGCTTGTTGATGTAAAACATCACCACCTGGTTGTCTGTCTGGATCAGGATCGCTTGATGTTGAAGGTGGTGTTGGAAGGCCCGGAGGGCGAGCACTACTGCTCAGAGCTCTGAGAGGTTAATCTTCTGGAGGCTCTCCTGCGACCAGCTGTCCTGACTGCGGAGGTTGTTGCAATGGGCTCCCAAGCCCAGTTTGGAGGCATCTGTGGTGTGGATCCTTTGAGGGGCGGGCACCTAGATGGGCATTCCGACCCGCAGGTACTGGAGCTGCTGCCACCAGTCAAGTGAGTCGGCCAGGGACCGAGTCACGACCACTCCGTCCCGTAGGCTCCCTGATGTCTGTGACCACTGGGAGCCGAGACCCCTCTGGGCCGGCTGCATGTGCAAGTGGGCTTCTGGGATGACATGCACTGTGGATACCATGTGGCCTAGAAGGTGAAGCATGAGGCGGGCAGAGGCAGAGGGTTGACCCTGGATGTGCCCTGCAAGTGCCTGGAGGTGCTGGGCCCTGTCCTGAGAGGGGTAGGCCTTGGCCTGGATGGTGTCCAGCACTGCCCCTATGAAATCCAGGCATGGCACTGACTGGAGAAGGTACTTTGGGTAGTTTATGATGAACCCCAAATGTTTCAGAATGAGGATGGTGCAGGCTGTCATCAGGCAGGCTTCTGCGGTGGTGCCACCCTTTATGAGCCAGTCGTCCAGGTACGGGAAGACGAACACCCCCTGGAGATGCAGGAAGGGGGTAATCACTGCCAAGCACTTGGTGAAGATCCTCGGGGTGGAGGCCAGGCCGAAGGGAAGAACCCTGTACAGTGGTAGCCTCCCACCATGAAGCAGAGGTGGATAAGGATGTGCGTATAGGCATCCTTTAAATCCAAGGAGCATAGCCAGTCTCCCTGCAGGAAGGTATGGCAGCAATGTTCCAAGGGAGAGCATCTTGAATTTCTCGTTCACCAGGAACCTGTTGAGGTCTCGCAGGTCTAAGATAGGCCGAAACCCCCTGGTCCTTTTGGTCACCAGGAAGTAGCGGGAGTAGAACCCTCTGAGTTTGAGGGGACGGGCTCTACCACCCTATCTATCATAAGGTTTGCAAGTTCCTGCTGAAGCAGGTCCCGGTGAAGGGGATGCATTTGGAGCTGTCCTAGAATGAATGTCAGGGCATCTGTTTGAGGTGGAAGTGGTATCTCTCCTTCACCACCTGCAGAGCCCACCCATCTGTGGTGATGGTGGGCCAGCAGTCTTCAAAAAGCACCAGACACCCCAGTGTGCTGCAGGGCAGGCCCTGCAGGGGGGGGGAGAAGCTTTGCCCCATGTGTCAATCCCCCCCTCCCCAGATTGCACATGAGGCGCAGGTTGGTGCTTGGGGGACTTAGGCATATGAGGGCCATACCTTTATCTCTTTGGCCTGTTGGCCCTGTTGGAGAGCTGGGAAGGACGTGTGCTGAGGGTAATTTCCATAAGCCTTCCTCTTTTTCGGACAGAAGGGCTTTTTACCTAAAATCTTCCTTTGGGAAGGATCAGCAGTCTTCTTGGAGAGCCTGTTCATGAACTCGGACTCCAGCTCAGCAGCCTTTTCCATCATGGGTTTGCCAATGAGGTTCTCTCCCTAGCAAGGGACTTCGATCAACTTGTCCTGTACCCATTGCTCCAGGGTGGAAGACTGTAGCCAGGCCTGGTGGCAGGCACCAAGGCCCACCCTTGCTACTCTAGCCACTGACTCAAAGCTGTCATAAACCTGGAGCATTCCCAGACTGTTCTGACCAGGATCCAGAACCACTGAAGAGGTTCCTCAGAGAGACCAGCTGCAAACCCAGCCAGTTCCTTTGCCGTGTCCTGAAGGTACATGCCCATGTAGAGCTGGTAGGCCTGGATCTGGCTGATGAGCATCAAACCCTGGAAGCATTTCCTGCCCATGGCATCCGTGGCATGGACCTCCCTACCCGGGGGCACTGAGGAATGCGCTTTCTGGAAACTAGGGCTCTGGTGGATCCAGTACATTGAGTCCAGTTGCCTGCTAACAATAGGAACAGAGGTCAGGGCCTCCCATATTCTGAAGAGCAGCTGCTCCAGGATAGGAGGAACAGGCACCATGAGGGCCTCTTGGAGGGTGGGGGGAGACCTCGTACAGGAGGATCTCTAGGTCCTCCACGAGAGGCTCCTCCTAGGACTTGGTGGTGAAGGCAAGGGACTTCACCATCTCCCTCGAATTCCAGAAAGGCTCCAATCCACCAGTGAGGACCGGCACTAGGTCTCCGGCGGGGAGGGGTCTAAGGGTACATCCTTGTGGAGCTAATTATCTGGGGACCTTTCATCCTCGGTCTCCCAGTCTGAACCGGAGTCCAAGGAAACTTCAAAGGTTCCCTGGGCCTCGGGCTGGAGCCCCAGCCCTGATGGCCCAGGGGTCCTAATGCTCCTGCACCCCGAGTCAGGTGCACTGTGCAGGGAAGTCCTTGGGCCTGAGGAGCGTTTCAAGACCGGTGGTGCTTGAGGATCGACTCCACCTCTGGGGAGGCCTTCACTGTGGAGGGGCCAGTGGTCAGGATTGATGATCCGGAGGAACTGGGCATCAAAGCCTGCTACTGGGTCATGAAGGCAGACAGGGTGTATTCTAAGGTCGTCATCCTGGCCTAGATGTCTGATGGCTCTGCAGCCACTGGTATGGGTACAGAGGACCTCAGCCCTGACGCCGGTGCCATCAAGGAGGTGTCCTCGATGAGGATGGCCTTGGAGGACATAGACCAATCCCCAGACATCAATGGTGCTTTTTCCTGCCAGGGCAGCTTCAAGGACTGCTCTTGGCCATCGCCTTTGGCTTCGCAACGAGGGCTCCAAAGCCGGGTGCCATGGAACTTCCCCATGGTCCTAGACTTGTCACCTGAGGCAGCCACCGACGATGTCAGGCTCTTCAAGGAGTGTCCCTCCTTGAGAGAGCCCCGGCTTGGTGCTCTGTGTCTCTAGGCTCTGAGGCAGCATGGTCGCTGCGTGAGGAGGGAGCCTCTGCGTCTGTCCTCGAAGGAACTGGCCCCGCAGATGACTCTGGGACTGAGTTGGTCTTCAAAAAAATTGGCTCATGCTGCTTCTTGTAGCCTCAGAGGGCCTTGGGGGTCATCTGCTGGCAGAGACCACACAACAAGGCATCATGATCCGGCCCGAGGCATTGAAGGAAACAATCATGCGGGTCCATGAATGATATGTTATGAGTGCAAGAGAGGCACAGCTTAAAGCCACTGACTGAGCCATGACAGAGAAGACTGTCCCCATGAGTTCAAGTTCTCGAGGCCCGGTCAGAAAGGGCATGAAAACCTACACACTGGAGAAAGACCCCTGAAGGGGAAAAAGAAAAAAGGAACCCAAAAAGGAAAAAAAAAAAAAAAGCGTGACACTGGAGGCAAGCGGATTTGAGAGACAGATGGGAACCAGTACGTGACTGGAAGGAAGCAAGATAAAAAAAAATAGAAAAAATCAATCAACTTTTTCCAGGGGAAACAAACAAGTCCAATGGGCTCCACAGAAAAAAGGAGACAGAGGCAAGATGGCACCCTTGGGCGAGAAGGGGGCCATGCATGCATGCTACATCTCCCAAAGACTTTCTTTGAAAGCTAGGGAGAGGTTACCGCGCAAGGTGACATCGGCGCCGACGGATCCATATGTGAGGATGACCTCTTGCTTGTTCCTGGAGAAAAAACGTTCCAGCCCCTCTTGCAGCACCTATCACCCTGAACAGCTCCCGATCTCAGGGGAGGGGGGATGGGGGGTAGGTGCAGGCCAATTTAACCCTCTGGATCCTCTAAAAAGAGTCCCAACTAGCCAGTCTGTATCCTCCCTCCTTCCTCAGTTGTAAAGGAAATGTCCCGGCTAGCTAGCCCCCTACCACTCCAAAACCTCCTCAAAGTCATATGTTCAAATCCTGGTGGTTCAGTGTGTAGAAGGGGTAAGGAGCGACCTTCTCTACTATCTCTGTCATTGGGCCATTTCCACTATCACGAGGTGCTGCCCTCTAATCTCATGCTAGGGGGCAGCACTGCGAGATCATGGCCAACTTAATTAGTCTGGGATTTGTATAAAGGCTCAAACAGCCACATTATGCAAACTGTATCTGTTTTATTGCGCAGGGTGTGCAGGACAGATACTACACTGGTTTGCCTTGTGCAGACATCCATGGAGCTGAAAGCATTACCTGAACAGAATTGAGGTGGCAGTATCCATTCAGAGGAAATCTGATGACATGTGTGGAGTCATGGTTCCAGCCTGCGTTGACAGAATTGCACATCACATCACCAATTTCAGGAAACACTTCTTCTATCAGTGATTTGTCACCGCTCAAAGTGATCCTCTCCCCTAGATCTGGAGCAACTCTAACCACCAGACATTCGCAAGGCCTGGAGAACCGCCTGGACTCTCGATCCTGCTTCCACCTTTCCAACTCTGTAAGCATGGGTTGAAGCTGGAAATACTTTGCTTCTTCATATAACAAACTGTAATCCTAAACAGAAGAGCAAGACAATTCATGCTTAGCAATACTAATCAATGCTATTATTGGTGCATCTAGCAATAAAACGTAGCTTGCCTTATCATCAAACTGGCTTCTCATTCACACTTTTTCATTCCACCTCTGCACTAAAATAGCTTGTAAAGTTCAAGGTGTGTTCTCCTGTCTTTATCTGCCATCTCATACTACGTTACTATGTAATTAAAATGTATCTTTGAGAAAAAATGTGCTTCTAAAATAGATTACTGTTAATACAAGAGTTAGGTATCCCTGTAAATATAGTGTTACGTTGCAGTGAGCCAAATTTATTTTCCTTGATTCCCCGCAATTAGAGACATTGGTAGCTGAAAAGGAGAAGCAGGCAGGGGTGAGACGAGATTATGGGTGAAATGTTATGAGGCGTGGTTGATTTGAAGTTTGGTCTCTATTTTTCTTTATATGGGTTTCTATTATGTTTGATGTGTATCTCCCCAGGATGTGGGCTAATTAGATCTCTTATTTTTTTCCGTTCCGGGGTTTCCCCAATTGTTTTGAGTTAGTTTCTTGTTGATGTTTATGGATCTATCCTCCTGTATGCTTCTATTGTAAGTATATTTAAAAATTTGCAAATAAAATACAAAAAAAAAGAGACTCAATTCTTCTGAAAATAAAGCCAAAAGATAAGGAAATGTCTGGTTCAAATATAAAGCTGACATAAGATTGAGACACTTTTCCTCTCACTAAAAGAGGATTCTAAAACTGCTGAAAACATACAAAGGACTAAATGCAGAAAAATGGTAGGTTTTGTTCACTGGGAGAAAAGAGGCTTTATTAATCATAGGTATGGCACTGTCTGGTATATCCAGCATTTCCTTCAAATAAGTCTTAAAAGCAATTTCAGGAAAAATAAACACATGCAGATTCAAATGCCTCATTTGGTTTTAAAACTGCTCCATTTTTTTTTACCAAGGCATCAACTAAAGATTTAGAATTTTTTAAAATTTGTTTCTAAAGTACTAATCTTATCTTTAGTCTCTTTCACAAAAGAATCAACTCTGCAAGAGAGCATTTGTGTCCTTAGAGGCTTGAGAAACCATAGGGTCAAGCTTTACTAATATTCCCCAGATTGACTATAAAGTTATTTCTTTAGGCTCTATCCCCAAATGCACCACCCCAGCATATTTCTTACCAGGAGAATGTTGTCCCAAAACTCAATCGATTTCATTATTTCAAGGCAGGCCAGATTTTTATTTATTTATTTATTTTTAAGAGTCAGAACCTGCATCAGGCATCATGATGCCTCCCAAAGATGTTAATGGCAGTGAACCACCCAAAATGGCTGTGGCAGTTGTTTCCACCCTTCGAGAGGAGGCCTCAGAATTGTCCTCTTCCTGACGTCCTTCCATTGGGTCCTGCTGATGAGGGGGCAAACTACGGGTGTGGCTGAAGTGATAATGGTGGTTCCCCAGATGAAGGAAAACCTCTACCTGCGGTCTTCAGCTGCAGACCCTTGCTCCACTAGATTTGGGGGTAGAGTGGCCATCCAAAGGCTGCTGCTTTGGGTGCAAGGTAACAGCCTTAGGGGATTCAGCTGGTCACTTCCCCTTGCATTTAAGAGCCACAGGTAATACAAAAAAGGGCAATGAAAAATGCAGCGATCTGACTGCAACCTTCGGCACACTGCCATCTTGACTCCACACCTCCCCCAAGCACCCTTTACAATCTGTTCTTGATTTTATAACTGGAAAATTGTGCCATCTGCAGATTTGATCACCTCACTCCTTGTTCCCTTTTTCAAATCATTAATAAATATGTTTAAAAAGTACAGATCCTTGGGGAACTCCACCATTTACCTTTGTCCGCTGGGAACATTGGCCATTTAGTGCTACTTGTTTTCTTGGTTTCAACCTGCTACCAAATCCACAATAGGGCATTGCCTAGTATCTCGTGATTTTTTAATTTCCTGAAGAGGGATTGTAAAATGCCTTTTGTAAAACCAGATACACATATCAATTGCAGAGGGTGGCATAAGAGTGAGATCTTTAGTGGACTTTCATCCTCTACGGGGCTTCATCGGGATAAACTATCAGCCAGGTTGGGGTGGCTATCAGGACCAGCCCATCGATAGTGCAAGAATGTTGTTTGCACAGAGCCCCGCGCCAACAATATCCTGCACATGCTGTTCGGTTCCAGGCACACCTCCCTACAGCGGCTCCCGGCAGGCTCAGAAATATATCTCCCTACAGCTGCCGAAGTGAAGTGCTGTTTTTCTTCACTTCGGCAACTGTGTTGTAATGTAGGTCGCTGGTGCGCTGCAGGTCAAAGGTCATTTCCTGTGTGCCAGCACTCAGCATACCAGCGGCCTATATTACAACTCAGCTGCTGAAGTGAAGAAAATTGGCGCTCTTCACTTCGACAACTGTAGGAAAGTGTTTCTGAGCCTGCTGGGAGCCGCTGTAGGGAGGTGAACCGGGGCCTCTAAAGCCAGCCATGGGGCACTTCAGGGAGGGGGGCGCTAGGGCTTGAAATGGGCTGAGTGGGGGGTCTAAGACTGGAAATGGGCTGATGGGGGGGTTAGGATAGGACTGGAAATGGGCTGATGGGGGGAGCTTGGACTGAAAATGGGCTGATGTGGGCTAGAAAAGGACTAGAAATGGCTGGTTGGTGGGCTAGGACTGGAAATGGGCTGATGCGGGGGGCATGGGAGAATGGAACTAGAAGGGAGTGGATGCCAGGTGTGGCTGGAACTAGAAGGGAGCCGATGTTGGGTGAGGACTAGAAGGGGATGGGGCTGGGGGAATGAAAATGGAGAGGGGAAAATATATTTTGTGTGGGAGGGAAGAAATCTATGATTGGCCAGGTATTGGGAAAGTAAATGGGGATTGAGGATGGAAGGGTGAAATTTGAGTGGATGATAAAGGAATAAAAAAAGAAATGGAGGAAAAAGCAAAAGGGAAAAGATCAGTATGTTAAAGCAGATGTACAGAGAGAATGGAAAAAATCTAGAAGAGAGAAGAAAGGACAAATGGACAGCAGACAATGGAGAATAAGCAGAAGACACGAAGAAACCAGAAGAAAGTGACTGGAGCAATTGCAACTGAAAAATAAAATGCCCAAACAAAAAGGTAGAAAAATATTTTTATTTTGAATTTATTAATTGGAACATGTCAGCTCTGGGAAATGTGTATCACTAATGTCTTTGTGTTTTTGTTTAGTACAAGAGCAAATTAATTTATAGATTTATTTCTCCAGTGTTTTTGTACATTCCAAGTTTGGCTTTAGGGGTTCCCAATTTAATTATTGTCTTCCTATTTCTAAATTGTGATCCCTTGTTCTTTGTTTGCTGACGGTCTATGTTCTGCATGTGTAACTGAGCCAAGGTATTCTGTTCATGTAGCTTGCATTTGACAGTGCCACTTGTTCTTTCCTCAGTAGATGTATTGGTATTCTCTGAGATGTACTGGCTTAATATTTGCAGTGTTGCGTTTTGATAGGTAGGGTTTGGTGCTTTGTGAATCCTGGTAGTGCTGTTATGATAAGGTGGGTTTGCTGTGGATTCTAAATGGGCAGTATTTATAGTACTTCCTAATGTACCTGGCGGTTGGCACTGGAGTACAGTAATGTAGAAATCTGGTAGTCTTTCTTTATCCAGACACTCATTAAGAGGCATGTTTACTAAAATTTAGCACATGTTAACATTATGCAAATCTTTACGCAAATAATGTTCCTTATGCAAATGAGGCCTGCAATGAGTCTCCGTACATGGCCTTGCACCCCCCCTTGGGCCGCCCCTGGTGACTATGTAAAACTATTTTGAAGACAAAAAATGATGAGCTCCATATATGTAGCAGTTGATCAATATAGGTAAACCATGGTTTTCAATCAATTGGATAAAATATAATTATATATTTATGAGACTTATGAGTTTTTCAAAAAAGAATTTGTTTTCAAAATAAGAAGCTAAAAAACTGTTTAAATAAAAACATGAGGAGCAATGATGATGATGAGTTAAGTTGATGTAGCATGGATATAACATTTATGTTTTGTTTTATCACTAAGTGGCTCTATACCTCTATACTAAGGGGGCCGTTCCTGAATGTTATAATTGATTCTTGTGTGATTCTTTTTTGTTAATTTATGTAAAATTTTGCATGGATCAATGGCGAAATTAGATCTTACCTGCTAATTGTCTTTACTCGCGTCCCTCCAGTCCAGTCCAGACGCGTGGGTATGCATGCCTACCAGCAGATGGAAACTGAGAATCATTGGCTTGATCTTTTTGACATCATGATAGAAAGAGGTCTGTGCAGTCTCGATCTCGCCAGTATTTCTGTAACAAAGCAGATCTCCAAAAAATATCAAACATTTCTACCACTCCTTCAAAACTTTACAACTTACTCACCACTACCATCTTCGAGCTCACATGAACATGGAGAAAAGGAGACAGAAAGCAACATCCTCAAGGCCATAGCATCCGCGTTATGCAGCCTCGCAAGATTTCTATTGACTGGAAGCCTTCAAATCAAACAAAGGAAACCCCAGAGAACTGTAACCAAATGGAGGCCCCCAAAGGGAATGAGAGAAAGAACAGAAACCAACTGACTAGTCCCCTGTCACACCGTCACAAAAAAGAAAGGCCGGGCATCATATACAGAACATAGGGCGGATTCTGGACTGGACTGGCTTAAGGAAAAACAATTAGCAGATGTCTAATTTCACCTTCCTTATCATCCCTCCAGTCCAGTCTAGCGGGGTGGGATGTAACAAGGCAGTAACCAGAACAGTATGGCCTGAAGATGAGACGCTTAATGCCCACTATGCAGGGGCTCTGTAATCGCAGTAAAGCCCTGAAATACATACCCCTTTAAGTGGCCACTGCTGAGGAGGTCAAGCCTTACATGGCAGTCTCCTCCAAGAATCGCAATCGAAGAGCCGGTACACTTCTGCACTGTGAGCTCAGCCAGGTTGAGGATACCGCCAAAACAAAGATACTGGTCCCGGTATCTGACGAATGCAGATCCACCCTAGCAAAAGTCCCTCAAGATATGCACCAGGAAGGGCCATACTTCCGCAATGTGCACCCTGTAGCGCTAGGGGCAACTGCCAGGCCTGTAACAGGAAGGAGATATCAGTGGCCCAGACACTCTTGATGAGGGCAGATTCTCTCTGGCCAGTCAGTGTAAATGGGGCCATAAGCTTGATATCCAGACCATCCCAGAATGGCTTCCACGCAGATGCCAAAACCACATGCACATGAAACACTCTCACACCCCGGGAGTAGAGGTATCTAACACTGGTTATGAGAATCTTCCGGAGGTGAGAGACAACCAGGCTATCCTGTAGACACCACAGACTATTGGAGGGTACAGAAATGGAACCCAAAGAAGCTACGAGCTACCTAGTGACTGAGGGAAAACCTAGCACCTCAACCTCCTTCAAGACTCCACCCAAACAAGATCACCACATGCTCCTTGAGAAAAGCAATCAAACCAAGGAACAGCAATCTGAGGTGTTGGGCCGATCAACTCTGCTGGGCTGGACAAAATTATATGTCCCTATCATTTTTTTTTTTTAAACACACTAACCACCATAGGGCATGAAAAAATAAAGAGAGAATGGAGAACAGACAGGAATCTCCTTATCCCCCCTACCGGCATACTCGTGGATGGAAATGAGCACATCATGTAACATATCAGTCCAACACAGCTCCCCAAAAGGCTGCCATCATAATAGAGGAGAGAAGGCAGACGGCATCATGCCTCTGCTACCAACTGATCAAGAGATACCTCAATAAGGCACAGCTTCACGGAACACCAGAAGCGCCCGATACGTCACAAAGGTAAGGAGACTTTTGTACTCTGGGCGAAGAGCATGAAAGCACCAAGCCATCAAGCTGACATGCCAAGTGGCCATACCACCAGCTCCGAACCAGCTGGAACAAAAAACCACCACACAACCCCCCCCCCCCCCCACAACCCCAAGGCCACTGTCCTCATTACAGATTAGGGAAATCAAGCAACATCCACTTGACTTAGAGAAGACCCTGAAAGCCTCAAGCCAGCATACAGTTCAATGAAAACAATTTAATGAGCCTGGGGCCTCTCACCCTATAAAGATGTTTCATTGAGGCACCCCTTGCGGTCCCAAATTGGAAGGATAGAAGAAAATCCTCAGACGTCAGAACATTCCTTCCAGGGATCCAGAGGTGAAAATCAGATCCCCTGAGTGCCCAGTTATAGTGACTGAGCCTTTGCCCTATCTACACCATTGCCGCTTCGTTCACTCATTCCAGAGGACTAAACCCCGATGAGTAAGGCCTCTGTCAATGCTCTGTATGACCAGGAATGCCACAAACCAGAGGTTGTATGAAACTTGAAAGCTTGCATGGCCATGACTTTTTAGGCAAAACCCAGAGGGAGACAGTTATGGGGCACTGCTACTGAATGCCCCCATGAGAGTCCACAATACGCCGCTCATGTGGCTATCCACCATGCTCTCTCTCTCTCTCTTTTTTTTTATATATTTGCTAGATATTTATTTATATTTAGTAGATAACTCCCTCTCCAAGGGAACAATGCCAAACTCCCTGAAGCTAGCCACAATACGTCCAATCCCCAAGAAAAGCACCCTGGCTAAAACTGACCCAGCCGCCTACAGACCCCTATCAAGCTTACCATTCCTGTCCAAGATCATCGAGAAAACAGTCCAACACCAGCTCCAACAACACATCAACATCTACAATCCACTGGACCCCAATCAACACGGTTTTCGACCCAGACATGGGGTTGAAACCATACTGATCCAGCTATTCGACAGCCTTTTGAGGACAATCGACAACACCAGAATGGGCGTCATCATGATATTCCTAGATATCTCCTCAGCTTTCGACACTGTCTGCCACACAACCCTACTAAACAGACTACAGGAGGCAGGCCTACACAGTACTACTCTGAGCTGGTTTACATCTTACCTCACCAACAGACAACTACAAGTCAAGTGTGGAACAAAGACCTCTCAACCGTTCAGAGCCACTCAAGGAGTCCCACAAGGCTCAGCTCTCTCCACCCTGCTATTTAACATCTACGTACAACCCGTATGCACCATCATCAAGGACCACAAGATTCAATACACCATATACGCAGATGACATAATGATATACACACCAATCAAACTGGACAACCCAGACTACTCCAACATAGCCAACTGCTTCCAACAAATGGCAACCTGGCTGCAAGAAAACAACTTATCAATAAATTACAACAAAACCGAAGCTCTATTCATCACAAGAAACAGGACAGTCTCACCATCGGCCACCATCAACCTAAACACCATCATACCGGTAAGACAAGAAATAAAATACCTGGGAGTAACGCTCGACAAGGACCTCAACCTCCAGTCCCACATTGCAAAAATAACAGAGCGCTTACATCAAAATGAGGTCAGAAGGCTCAAACCCATTCTTGCCCATGAACACTTCCGAACAGTCTGTCAAGCCATCATCACTCCAACCCTAGACTATTGTAATCACATCTACCAAGGACTACCTAAAAAGACAATAAAACCACTACAGCTAGCACAAAACACAGCCACACGACTCACGACAGATCACACAATTCACAATCACATCACCCCCATACTGTACCACCAACACTGGCTCCCAATCAGCTCCAGAATCCAATTCAAAGTACTTCTACACATATTTAAAATAATACACAACCTATCAGCAGACAGCCTACGCCCTCTCATAAAAACAGATGACAACAGGAGACCAAGAAGAAAAGGAACCTCAGACACCATCAGAACACCAAAAGAATTTGCTAAAACAAGGCTGGCCACATCAAGGAGGGCACTCTCCCTGGCAGCACCCACTATATGGAACTCTCTCCCAGACCATATAAGATCAACCAAGAACCTCAAGGACTTCAGAAAACTTCTTAAGACTGATCTATTTACAGTACATTTCAAGGACCTCACATAAATTTTCTACCTCAAGACATTACAGGATCACGATCCTACCCCCAAGACATTACAGAATCTCAATCCTAGCACGCCTCTCAAACAGCCCCATTTTGTATATATGTATATAGCTCATTATGTAAATAGTTCACCGATATAATCTAACGCACTGCCCCACACACTACACTTCTCAGTTCTCACACTGCATGCTACAAACCACACTTTATTATTGATTTTGCTTGATGCGCCACACCGCCTTGATTTAACGATAAGGCGGTATACTAAATCCTTCTAAATAAATAAATAAAAATAAAATAAATAAAATACTCTATGTACTTTTTTTTCCACCCAGATCCTTAGGCAACGATGACCGTCCTCTTAGAAAGAAATGCACCTAGGAGACAGAGAAAGCAAGATGATATACCCGCTTAGGGTCAATGTTGTTTCACTAAACATAGCGCACTGCTCAGAGTAGCGCTATATAACCACACCATTTCATCAAAAACAAAAGAAACCCTAATGACCGTTAAGGTCGCTTAGACCTAAAACTACTAAGACAATGCAGAAGGAGAGAGGGGCTCTACGGTGACTTCCTCCACAGACCCGGTCACAGAACTGAGGCAGCCAACCTATTCCAGAAGGGAAGAGCCCTAAAAATTGTCAACACATAACAGCCTCCATCCAAAACTCCCCACCCGCCCCCTCCAGTGACAAACCACAGGCCGTTCAGCCAAATCTGGAAGCCAAACTCAGAGAAAACTGCCTTCTGATAGTGCTCCAAGACTGGGGATCCCAGCCCAGGCTAATCTAAATAGTGGGCAGCACACCTAATCTCATTAGCCCCCTATGACATTAGAGGTGCCCAGGGGAAAACAATCAAGCGTCCCTGCTTCACGGGAGAAAGGACAGTGCAAAAAAGCATAGTTACTCACCTATAACAGGTGGTTGCCTGGAACAGCAGAAATTGGTCTTCAGATATGGGTGACGTCGGCGCCGATGGAGCCTGGTGTGGGAACACTCCCCGGCATCCAATAGGAATGCTTTTGGGAGCGTTCCTCCATGCATGCATGGTTGCCTTCCTGCCTTCCCCACAGGTCTCCTCAGTCAGGTGAATAGCAAAGAAGAGTACACAGCAGGAAAAAAATGGATAACAACTTGAGGCGAGGTGGGTGGTTGTAAAGACTGATTCCTGCTGTTCTCGGAGATCACCTGTTACAGGTGAATAATTATGCTATCTCCGGGAGCAAGCAGGAAGTCAGTCTTCACATATGGGACTCCCTAGCACATGACTGCCTTAGGAGTGGAAAAGATTCCTGTGCCACAGAGGTTGCAGCAGGGATCCAAAAGACTCAGCTCATTCAGAGCACTCCTCGGAAGGTGGTCGAATGGGTGGTGGGCAAGTTGTTCAAATTTAAAACAAGTTACGTAGTACAGATTGACTGAATTCAGCATCACTTGGAGTCCTTGGTCAAGGCAGTAGTGAGCTGCAAAGGTGTGCAACGATGACCATATGGCTGCTTGGCAGATTTCTGAAATAGAAAGAACAGTGGATGGACGTTATGGTCTTGAAGAGAGAGACCAGCCTGTGAGTAAGCAAAAGATATGCAGTCTGCAATCCAGTTAGAAAGAGCTCTCTTAGAAACGGGCAAACCCATAAGGCTCTGGTCTAAAGAGACAAACAGCTAAGAGGATTGACAATGATCCTTGGTGCGGTCGATATAGAAGGCGAGTGCTCTCTTACAATCAAGAGTATGTAGTTTTGCCTCAGTAGGGGAGCTGTGGGGCTTGGGTAAGAAAGTCGGTAGTGAAATGGACTGGTTTAAGAGGAAAGGAGTAACAACTTCTGTTAAAAATTTAGGACGTGTTCATAGGACAACTTTGTCCTGGTGAAACCTGGCATATGGAGCATAATCCACCAAAGCCTGGAGTTCACTTACGCTTCGGTCTGAAGTCAAGGCTACTAGAAAAAGGAAGTTTCCATGTCAAAAACTTTAAAGTGGTTGAGCCTAAAGGTTCAAAGGGAGGTCACATTAGCTGTGTCAATACCACATTGAGATTCCACGTCGTGGCTGGTGGGCAAAGACTTCTCAAATCTTAAGACCAATGGGTGTAAAGACACATGGCGGTTGTCCAAAGTTTGGCAAGATGCTGATATGGCAGATAGATGTACTCGAACTGAGTTAGTTTTTAGGCCTGATGAAGACAAGTGGAGGAGGTACTGTAGAGGTTCTGGAACTAGACATGTAAAGGGATCTAGGGCTCTTTGTGAGCACCGGAGTGAGAATCTCCACCATTTAAAGGCATAAGACCACTAGTGGAATCTTTCCTGGAAGATAATAGCACCTGCAATAACTCTTCTTGAAGGCCTAGGTGTGAGAGGACAATGCGTTCAGCCACCAAGCAGTCAGATGGAGTGAGTGGAGGTTGGGATGTAGAAGGGTTCCCTGTTCCTGAGTTAGGAGATCAGGAGAATACCCTAGATGGTGAGGAGACTGAGTCAGCTGATGTAGAACATAGTATATGACGGCAGATAAAGATCAGTATGGTCCATCTAGTCTGCCCAGCAAGGCGACAAGAGTAGGTGCACCTGCCGCTCCATGCAGGTCACCCCTCCCCATGCCTTTGTTTAGGGATGTACCCACCGCTCCGTGTAGGTCACCCCTATTTGTTCAGATATAAGAGATAGTAAGATGATGAAACCATTGTTGTCTGGGCCAGTGAAGCACAATGAAAATCATTTCACCCTGGTCGTCCTGCAACTTGAAAAATGCCTTTGCAATAAGATGAAAAGGGGGAAAGACAGAGAAGACCCTGTCCCCAATGTAGACGAAAAGCATCCGAGGTCTCACTGTGGGAAGATGTGATTCTGGAGCAATAAAGGGGCAACTGAGTGTTATTTGGAGAAGCAAAGAAATTGAATAGTGGAAATCCCCAGTGATGGAATAACTGCTGCACTACTATTGGGTTTAACCTTCACTCGTGTGGATGGAGAACTCTGCTAGTTTGTTCTCCTCTCTTGGCAGATAAGACTGAATGTAATGTATGCTGTGGGCTATCATCCAGGCCTCCTTGCATAATGGGCGAGAGCCTGTTCCCCCCTGTTTATGTAGAACATGGCCACGTGATTGTATGAGGACTGATTTGCCCAGTAGGTGGTGAGAGAACACCCGAATGGCATTTATTTGGCTTTGAGCTCAAGTAGATTGAGATGCAGATGGGTCTCTGGATGAGACCATAGGTCTTGAGTTGCCAGACCGTTAAGGTGAGGCCCCCAACTTTGCTCTGAAGCATCTGTTGTCAAGAGTACAGTGTGGTACAGATTTTTGAAAAGGTAATCATACATTGAGGTTCTGTGGCATGGTCCACCAGAGAAGAGAGGCCTTCATCCGGGAAGAGACAGTGATGAGACCGGAGAGTTGATCTCTGGATTGTGTCCACTACTATGAGAGGTTCCACTGAGTCTCTCGCATGTGTAAATCAGCATGAGGGACTACATGCACTGTTGAGACCATATGGCCTAATAATCGCAGGCATGTCCTGGCTGTCACTGTTGACTGCTGTTGGATTTGAGAAATTAGGGTAAGCAGTTTGATACGTCTGCCTTCTGGGAGAAAAGCTCAAGCTTGAACAGTATCCAGTCGAGCTTCTATGAACTCTAAGGTTTGAGAAGAAACTAGGTTGATAACAAATCCCACTTCTGGTAGTACATGGATGGTTCGTTGTAGAGCAACTGTGACCGAATTGGTGGTATCTGGTTTTATCAGCCAGTTGTCTAAGTAAGGGAAGAGAAATATTACCAAGTTTCTGAGGAAGGCTGCAACGACAGCTAGACACTTTGTGAAGACTCGAGGTGCTGACAAGAGTCCAAAGGGGAAGACTCGATATTGATAATGCCGGTTTGGAAAAACAAACCTGAGGTATCTTCTGTAGTTTGGATGTTTGAGGATGTGAGTATATGCATCCTTTAGATCGAAAGAGCATAGTCATTCTTTTGGTTCAAGATAAGAACAGTTCCTAGAGAAATCATCTTGAACTTTTCTTTCATGAGGAATTTGTTGAGATTCCCGAGATCCAGTAGGGGTTTGTAACCTTGTGCTTTCTTTGGAATTAAGAAGTAATGGGAATAAAACCCTAGACCTTGCTGGGACAGCGGGACCCTCTTATTGCTCCTTGAGTTAAGAGTGAATGGATCTCCTGCTGAAGTAGGGTGGTGTGATGGAGGTCAAGGTTTAGAAACCACATAAAAAGAGTAGGTGGTGGGCTCTTGAAATGAAACTGGAGGCCCTTGCTGACTAATTGCAGGGTCCAGGGCTCTGAGGTGAGGAAGGCCCATCTCTGGGCAAAATGGGCTAATCTGTTTGGGATTAGTGGAGGGGCAGGAGAGCTTACTGGACAACTGGCTATGCTCACTTGGAAAGAGTCAAAAATTGAATGGCTTGAGATGTAGTGGCAGGCTGTGGTTTTGCCACCTTTGGTTTTCTGGGCTGTTTGGGAGGCTGTTGCCTCTGCTGTGTTTGAGGAGCAGATAGGAGTATTAGTGGGGGGGGGGGCAGTAAAACCTCTTCTTTTTGGGATAGAAGGGTTATTTAGGTGCCAGATTCTTCCTTGTAGGATCTGCTGTCTTCTTTGAGAGTCGCTTCATTGTTGAGATCATGTGTCTCTATCTCTCCTGCTTTCTCTCTCCAGCGATGTCCAAACAGATTTTCTCCATTACAAGGGATGTTGAGGAGTTTGTCCTGGACCCACTGTTCCAGGTCAGAAGCCTGGAGCCAAGCTGTTCTTCTGGCTCCAATGCAGGCAGCAGCTGCCCCGCTATTGGCTTCAAAAGCATCAAATGAAGCTCTTGTTAGGAACTTGGAAGTATTTTGTGAATGGACCACTAACACCTGGTTGCTCAGTGGGCAGTAGGGATGTGAACTCTGCCAGATTTCTAGAGATGTCTCTTAGAAACATGCCCATACAGAGCATGTATGAATCTATTCTAGAGGCCAGCATAGTTGCCTGAAATGCTTTCCTTTTTGTATTCATACAATCCTCGTTGGTCCTTTTAGAGCAAAATACAATGCCTTTATAATTCAAAATGCTCTATAAATAACCTTCGTTCCATGTGGTAAATACATTTGCGGTAGAAACATTTTTCTTCATTGAAAGAAAATAGATAAAAATGCTGTATATGCCCAGAATGTCTCAGACTAGGTGGCGCTGTAACAAATGATATTTATCGTATCATACTCGAGCGCCTAATAGCATCAAGGACTGTTCTGGCGATTTAGCATATATTTTTTTATATAAATTTTTTATTGAAAGTTTCCACCACCTAAATTATCAATCAGAATAAAAAATGCTTAGCTTTGTATAATTAGCTTTTGGGTGCTCCCCAGTTTGACTTCAGATGTTCCCCCTAAACATTTAATTCAAAAAGTCTCAGCACTGGCTTTCCACATTGATGTCACAAAAATTTTAACTTTATAAATTTGTTGGTTTCACATACCAATCAAAATTATCATTCCATGATGCTGCCAACGTCTATTTCTGTGAAACTTTTCAAACAGTGTATCTTCCAAAAAACACCGCGCATGCGGAAGACCCAACCTATTTCACTTTTATACTGCCCTGTCTTGACGTCATCTAGTAAATAAAAACCTCAGTCTATAGAACCTGAGTTTAAAACTCTTTCTTTCATTCATTTAAAGGCATACCCCCCCAATCAATGGTAGAATTTAAACCCTCCGGTGATAGGGTTTTCAAATTAAAAATCCAACGTTGTTCTCACGTTAACAGCGTCTGCTCTTGTGATTTTCCGTGCATCGCTGATGTTACCTGCTCCATGCAGAAGCACCACAGATATTCAAACTGGTGTGAAAATTCTAGACAATGCTGAACTATAGGTGCTGTTTGCGTTTTACATTTTAGTCTACTTTTATGTTCTGCTATGCGAATTTTGAAGGGACGTGCAGTTTTCCCTATATATAATAAAGTACAGGGACATCTTATAGCATAAATCACTGATGTTGTATCACAAGAGGTGGTGTTACGCAACCTATACAGCCTGCCTCGATGTGTAAACTCTTTAATTTCCTCTGTGATCTCACAAATCCCACACTGACCGCATTTCCTATGTCCCCTTATATGAGCATCATCTCTCTCTTCTACCAATGGTAACACCGCTGGACTTAAATGTTCCTTTAAATTGCTATTTCTGACCGAAACACTTTCCTGCACTATAATAGTGCTCATCCTCAGAGATTAAAAGATAGTTTACCTTTTTCTCAATTCCTCTGTTTTCGCAGGAATTGTTCAGATGTGCATGACTTGAAGAGGCAATCATCAATTTTACTGAAGCATTTCAATGATCAGGGTTATCCCCCTCAGGTTTCTCGGCAAGCACTTTTTAACGATAGGTCCTGGTTGTTAGGGACTCCTCGGAACAGCACGAGAGAGACCAATACGGAGCAAGTCAACATGATAACACGATTTTCACCATTGAGTTATAAAATTCAACGCATTTGATTAAAACATACAAATGTGTTACACAACATCCCAGGTCTCGAAGAGAAACACATCCGTTGTGTTTGCCATGTCTAATAAAATCCTGAAAAGACATATCAGGTGGTGACTGTCTACATTCATATGGAGGCGATGGATCCAATGGCACATCTCGATGTGCACCAAAATCGTTCGATTTGGAGTCCGGTAAATATCAAAGTAATCTCTGTCCCGGCCTCGATAACCTCGGTGTGCAGACTGTAACAGTTACAAGGACTGTAATGGAGCCAACTGCAGCAGAGCCTGATGTAACAGATGAGCAATACAAAGCTGCCGATGTCTAAGGGACCAGAGGTGCATCGACCTGCATCGCAGAGGTAATGGGTTTTGCTGATGTCGATTCCAGGCCGGGTGAAGTGGCAGCCGCTGTCGCCACTGCCGCCATGATAGCTGCAATGCTCCATTCAATAGCGATGACTCTGTCATCGAGTGTTGGTACCAGAGAAGGAGCAGCTCCAGACACTATGGAATGGGCTACAACTCCCGATGCTCGTATTGCTGAGGACTGAACCTCGGGGGCATCCCCGAACCCCTTTGAGGCTTTGGAGGGTGTACCCTCCTGCCGGGGTTGCTTTGCTGGCCGATCTGCATCGGAATGGGAAGAATGCCGATGCCAAGGATGCCAATCAAAGGTCTACGCCAATGTCCTTTTGGTGTCACGCTCAGAGGACTCCAGTTGATGCTTTTTCGTCTTCAACAAAGATGTTGATTTGGAAGCATGGGAAGACTTGGAAGGAGTCGACATCCCCGAGGAGTGCACCAAAGGAGCTGAGTATGTTGGAAACAGCTTAGCCTTCTGTTTGTAATGATTCTTCTTACTTCTGGCTGTCATGTGAGAGCAGGATGTGCAGGGCTTGACATCGTGGTCTGGGCACAACCAGTCATGTTATCTGTTATGGAGATTGAACTGGAACTGTTAGAGCATTTTTTTAAACTCGCTCTTGGGCTTATCCATCTTGTGGAAAAGTAGGGAAGCAATATCGAATTGGGCAATGATGCCCACTTAGGCCTTAGGCCTAAAACAAACAAAACAAACTAAGAATTTAGTAAAAACTAATGAAGGAAAATTATAGAAATTTAACAAAATGGGAACTGGAATTGACGGGGAGTAGAGTCAGTTGACAGGAAGGCAAAAAAAAAAAAAAAAAAGAGGTACCGGTCGGTACCTTAAAAAAGATAGAAGTCTCTTAACGCAGTGAAACAGGGATGAGGTCCCTATGGCTCCGCGGAAAAAAGACAACTGAGGAGACCTGCGGGGAAAGTGGAAAGGCAGCCACACATATGTGGAGGAACGCTCCCCAAAGCATTCCTACTGGATGCTGGGAAGTGTTCCCGCGCTGGGCTCCATCGGTGCAGACATCCCCATTATGTGAAGACAGACTTTCTGCTTGTTCCTAGCGATAAGATTGAAAGAGGGGATTTTTTTGAGAACCCTTCACAGAAATCCCCCCCTAATGCCATTCTCACCCTCCATAAAAAACTCAGCTAAGAAGCAAGCTGATACACTGATCCAGCCATGCTTAGGACTTCGTGAAGGTATGCCCAAGGAGGGTGATCAGGTCTACTGGAAAAGGGAACTCATCCCAGATCACCAAGAGCCAGCCCCCAGAGAAATCACACCATAGGCTCCTAGCTACCAGGTCACGGCCCCTGAAAAAATGACCAGTGTCTGTTGTTGAAAACGTAGTCACCAAGAACACCCAACAAACAGATGGGTGCAAGAAAGTTTCATTGTCCAGCCCTATACCTGGGCTGGAGAAAATATCTGTCATACTCGGCAAGAACAGGGAATATGTTTCAAGTCACCCAAGCTGTACAGCTTGTACTGACCAGACTAAGTCCGCATATATTGCGAGTACTGTCAGTATAGGCCAGAATCTGCTTCAAGGCTGCACAACACTGCGCAAGCCATGCAGCGGCTTAAAATTAAGACGACGATGTACGGAAACCATAGTGCAGCTACAGCCGTTCTCAAAATGGAAGGACTAGGAGTCCCATCCTAGTGGAATCTATGCATAAAATCAAAGTCTTAATCTCTTGACATGAGCTCCATTCTGGAAGCCCAATCCTGGGCTTAACTTTCCCTTCCTGCATTATTAATCTCCATTTTATTTTGCGGCAAAACACTCAGGAATCAGGCACATTGAGGGGTATTGAAGGGCTGGACCCTCAAAAGGCCATACAAATAGCTCTGGGGAGGCTATTAACCAGAGAAAACCACAGCACTCACACTATGCTAAGGAACCATGCAGAGAAGCTAGACCTCCCAACCCTGCCAATGGAGAACAGAAAGCTACCATATAAGAAAAACACTTTCCTCCAAGTGGACCAAATAAACCAAGGGTCTCTTCTCATGTTTCTTTTTTTTTTGAACAAAGACCTCACAGCTCCACATGTACTGTTACATGACGAACTATTGACCTGGAATCCAAAACCTCAAATGGCAGCCGCTCATGGCGAAAAAGCCTTCAGTCACAGAAAACTGGGACTGTAGCACTGCTCCCTTGCAAAACCACCAGACCAGAGACAGACCACCGTGATGATCAACTGAGAGGCAAATACCAGGGCAGGCAAGAAAACCAATGCATTGAGATCACGCAGCTAACCCAAGATCTCGAAAGAAAAATAAACTACTCAACTGACTAAACACTGCAGCATTTTGCTCGTTCTTGTGCAGCTAACCAGCAGAACCGAGTGAGAATCCAAACAAAATGGTAGAGTTTCGCACCGAAAATCCTACCCCAGCAAAAAGGGAAACTAACCCCAGCAGACTGAACCAGACAGATGCCTCACTGTCTTCAAGGCAAGTACCGTTATCTGAAAGGTTTGAAACTTGCAATTTCTCTGTATGCCACATAAAAAAAAAATACCAGTGTAAGGGCCTAGAGCGACGGCAGACTTCCAGCCAAGAAAAATGACACTAAAAGGCCAACCATTTAAATGCCAAAGGACCCCAAAGCTGACTGTATAGCAAAACACCTGTTCCCTGGGATACCAAAAATTAAACCAACAAGAATAATAGGCCGGCAACTAAGTAGGTGGGGAACCTAACTGGTTTCATTCTGAATGGCAGGAGTCTGCTGTAACCTTGACAAGAGGAAGATGTGCCTGGCAAGCAGCCCTCTCCCCACTAAAGGGGACATCAGTAGCAAACCCCCACCCTCCCACCATTTTCAGCATTATTCAAATATTCTTTTTTTTTACAAGAGCATTTTAACCCCCGTCTGCCAGTCACCTTTCCCCGAGATGCTTACCTTCAGCCTGATGGCACCAGAAGGCAGACTGTGCCTCATACTTTTCTGTAAAGCTTCTCCCAATAAAAAAAAGGCATAGCCAATCTGAGGGAGATGGGGAGGGGAGGGAGGGATCTGGCACCACCAGGTTTGCCGGGGTCTGGCGCCAGCCATAGCCAGCTACCACCACTTGCATATCAAACAATCAATCTAATCCAGCCTGCACAGTAATACACAACCATCTTCTGCTGGAGACTGAGAAATACTAGTGAAATTGAGGCTGCACAGACCCCTTTCTATCATGACGTCAAAAAGATCAAGCCAATGATTCTCAGTCTCCAACTGCTGGTAGGCATGCATAACCCTCATGTCTGGACTTGGCTGGAGGAACGATAAGGAAATTACCTTTAAAGCCTTAATCCTTTTACCTCATGTAAATCTACTCTACATAGCTGTGAACGGGCATGAGGACATTCCTCTAAGTGGGCTACATGCTGGGTCCCGGGTAAGGTGCATAACCAAGGCATGTGCCACTTTGAATGCCACAAGGATGCAAAGGAGACTGTTTCAAGGTCACCCTTAGTTTGGCTAATTCTTGCCCTTGGGAATTTGTTGATCTAGTTGTATGGTAGAGAGTTCTCTTGTTCTTTTTTTATTTTTTTAAATTATAGTTATAGAGTGCATAGTTAAACATATTAAGTGCATGCTGGGCAGAGGCTGGGATGCTGAGGCCAGCAGGGTGGTAGTGGAAAGTAAAGACCAGTGCAACACCCCCAGGCGTAACAGATATGCATAAGCAAACAGCAAATCATGGCATACAGGGGAATCAGAGATAATTGCTGATGTGTTGATAAAGCACAGTTACTTACCTGTAACAGGTGATCTCTGGGAACAGCAGGAATAAGTCTTCACATATGGGTATCGTCGGTACCGACGGAGCCTGCGCGGGAACGCTCCCCAGCGTCCAAGAGGAAAGCTTTTGGGAGCATCCCACAGCGCCTGCGCGCTGCCTTCCCGCCTTTCCTAACCGCCTCTCTCCAGTTCGAGTTTTAAGCTGAGACAAAGAGAGAGAGAGAAAGGAAAGGAAAGATAGATAGATACAACTCCTAGGGGAGGTGGGTGGGTTGTGAAGACTTATTCCTGCTGTTCCCAGAGATCACCTGTTACAGGTAAGTAACTGTGCTATCTCCAGGAACAAGCAGGAATGAGTTTTCACATATGGGGACTCCCCAGCTAGAGATGCCAGGGAGATCCCAAAGGTTGTCAGTCCCTGAGAAGGGCTCTACTTCCCCCTTTGGATCTGGATGGGGGGTAGGAGTTGATTAGGTATGGAACAGGTGTTTGAGAACAGCCTGACCAAACAAGGCATCCCGGCGGGAGTCCTTGTCCAAGCAATAATGGGCTGTAAAGGTATGAACCGAGGCCCAGGTGGCCGCTCGACAGATTTGGTCGATGGACACAGAATTTAGATGAGCCATAGAGGCTGCCATGGCCCTCACATTGTGAGCTGTGACATGGCCCTCCAGAGAAAGGTTCTTACTCTGGTAGGCGAAAGAAATACACTGAGCAATCCAATTGGACAGAGTTCTCTTAGAGACTGGAAGTCCTAAATGAGAGGGATTGAAAGCAACAAAGAGTTGAGAGGACTTTCTATGTTGCTGTGTCCTTCGTAAGTAAAAAGCAAGCGCTCTCTTACAATCCAGGGTATGGAGATTCCTCTCTGCACTTGATGCATGAGGTCCTGGAAAAAAGACAGGTAAATACACCTCCTGGTTCAGATGAAAAGGTGAGACCACTTTAGGCATAAAGTGCGGATTGGTCCTGAGGACTACCTTGTCATGATGGAACCTTGTATAAGGAGGATTAGCCACCAAAGCCTGCAGCTCACTGATGCGGCGAGCTGAAGTGACTGCAATGAGAAAAATAACCTTCCAGGAAAGGAATTTCAAGGAGGTAGTGGCTAAGGGTTCAAAGGGTGGCTGCATAAGCTGGCCAAGAACCAGATTCAAGTCCCATGCCACTGGAGGTGGTCTAATGGGAGGTTTAGTTAAAAGAAGGCCTCTCATGAATCTTGCTATAAGAGGATGAGAGGAAATAGGCTGTCCATTGAGAGGTTTAAGGGATGCTGCAATAGCACTCAAATGGACTCTTACTGAATTTGTTTTAAGGCCTGCATGGGATAAATGCAGCAAATACTCTAGTAAAGAATTCAGAGGTATTGCAAGAGGGTTAAGACCCTTCTCTGCACACCAAATGGTAAACCTTTTCCATTTAAAAGCATAGGAACGTCTAGTGGAAGGCTTTCTGGAAGCATGAAGGATATCCTTCACCTGCTGAGAAAGATGCAAATCTTGAAGGTCTAGGCCTTCAGCAACCAGGCTCTGAGGTGAAGAGACTGGGGATTTGGGTGCCACAACGTTCCCTCCTCCTGGGACAGGAGGTCTGGAGCAGATCCCAAGTCCAGGGAGGGAGCTTGAGAGAGATGCAGAAGTAGAGGGTACCACACCTGGCATGGCCAATGTGGTGCTATGAGGAACATAGACCCCTTGTCTCTCTGAAGTTTGAACAGTGTCTTGTGAATTAGGGGAATGGGTGGAAAGGCATAGAGGAAGTCTTGCCCCCAATGAAGGAGGAAGGCATCCCTGGCCTGAACTCCGACATGAAATCCTGGAACAGAACCAGGGAAGTTTGGCATTCCACGGACTTGCAAACAGGTCTATGTCCGGGGTTCCCCAAATTCGGAAGATCCTGGCTATCTGGTCCCCATGGAGGGACCATTCGTGTGGAAGCAGAACTCGACTGAGTCTGTCTGCCCAAGAGTTTTGAACCCCTGGAAGATACACTGCCATGAGATGAATTTGATGCTCTCTGGCGAAGGCCCACAATCTCAAAGCTTCGTTGCAAAGCGACAGAGAGCCAGTCCCGTCCTGCTTGTTCACGTAGAACATGGCTACTTGGTTGTCCGTGTGGATGAGGACTGTCTTGTAGCTGAGCAGGGTGTGGAAGACAGAGCTAGAAAAATTGCTCTGAGCTCTAAGAGGTTGATATGTAGAGATGTCTCCTGTGGAGACCAGATGCTTTGAGTGGAGAGATCTTGTAGATGAGCTCCCCAACCTCTTGGAGAGGCATCTGTCGTAAGGGTTGCTTGGGGTAACACCTGTTGAAAGGGGGACCCCAGCAACAGATTTTGAGTGGACTTCCACCACTGGAGAGAGCAAAAGAGGCGACTGGAGGTGGCTATTTTGTCTGACAGGCACCCTGATGTCTGGGTCCATTGGGTGGACAGAGTCCATTGAGCTGCCCTCATGTGAAGGCGAGCGTAAGGAACCACATGCACAGTGGATGCCATGTGGCCTAACAGTTCTAACATCTCTCGAGCAGTTAAATGGGATTTTAACTGAATTTGTGAGGCTAACTGCACCAAGCGTAGGCAACGGGCCTGGGGAAGATAGGCCCTTGCAGTTGTGGTATCCAGCAAGGCCCCTATGAACTCTAGAGACTGAGTAGGGGTGAGATGTGATTTTGGGATGTTTATTACAAGTCCCAGATACTGAACAACACATGCCTTGTGCAGGCTAGGGAAGTCTGGGCCTCTGACTGGGATGGAGCTCGGATGAGCCAGTTGTCCAGATATGGGAATACGAATATCCCTAGAGTGCGTAGAAATGCAGCTACTACTGCCATGCATTTTGTGAACACTCTTGGTACAGAGGCCAGACCGAAAGGAAGCACTTTGTATTGGTAGTGCTTTCCTCGATAAAGGAACTGAAGGAACCTTCTGTGTGTTGGATGGATGAGGACATGGGTGTACGCATCCTTGAGGTCTAGAGAACAAAGCCAATCCTGACTCTGAAGGTATGGAAGGAGAGCACCGAGAGAAATCATCTTGAATTTCTCCTTGCATAGAAACTTGTTCAATTCTCTGAGATCTAATATGGGTCTGTAGCCCCCTGTTTTCTTTGGGATAAGAAAGTAGGGGGAGTAGAACCCTGAGCCCTGTTGAAGAAGGGGTACTTCTTCTATTGCCCCTTGGGCAAGAAGGCTAGCAATCTCCTGACCCAGAAGGTCGAGGAGAGATGTTGGAGAATTGAACTGTCTCACCATGGTGTGAGGAGGAAGGTTTAAGAAATGAAGCTTGTACCCCTCCCTTATGATGGAGAGGGTCCATTGCTCTGCTGTGATTTGTTCCCACCTGGGAGCAAAGTGAGCTAACCTTCCTGGAATGGTGAGAGGCTTTGGTTCTTTTAGAGCCAGAAAGGCTAAGTTCTCTAGTTGAAAGTCAAAGGCCCTGAGGAGGCTGAGGCTGTTGGGCCGTAGCAGCCCTTGCAGCCTTAGGCTTGGCCTGCTTAGGTTGTTGCTGTCGCTTTGCAGCAAAACAACCTGCAGATGATGCCTGTTGACCATAAACAGGATAATATCTCCCCTTTTTGGGAAAAAATCCCTTTTTGAACAACCTTTTCTTAACAGGAGCAGAAGTAGACTTTGAAAGTCTATCTAAAGCAGAATTTTCAGCATCCATCTGAGTGGCCTTTGCTTGCCAATCTTTGCCAAAAAGGTTTTCACCTGTACAAGGAAGATTTCCTAGTCCATCCTGAACCCAGGGTTCCAAATCAGAAGCTTGTAGCCAAGCAACTCTGCGTGCACCTATTGCAATAGCCGAGGCTCTGCTAGCACACTCAAAAGAGTCAAAGGCTGCACGGTTAGAAAACTTGGAAACATCCTGGACATGTTTAAGCCAGGTGAGAAACTCCTCTCTTATCTTCTGAAACAAAAGGAGAAAGTCTGTAGGTGATCTGTAACTTCTTTTAGAAACATCCCCATATAGAGACTATAGGAGTTGATTCTAGCAACAAGCATATTGGCCTGGAAAATTCTCCTGCCAAAAGCATCTAAGGTTCTGCATTCTCTTCCTGGAGGATTAGATGAGTGCCTTTTTGCACTCTTTATCCTCTTCATAGCAGACTCCACCACAATAGAGTGGTGAGGAAGCTGAGTTTTATGAAAGCCAGGACAAGGGGGAACACGGTACATGGTGTCCAACCTACGAGAATGAGGGGAGGTGGTGAGAGGTGTCTCCCATATGCCCAACATGTGATCATAGAGGATCTCATGAATTGGTAAAGTAGCTGCCTCTTTAGGAGCCTTAGGATATTGTAAGATATCCAATTTTTTGGCTCTAGGCTCTGCCTCAGGGGCCACTGAAATGGAGAGGCCCCTGGCCACTTCCCTAATGAAGTCTTGAAAAGACAAGTCTTCTGGAGGAGACATTCTTCTTTTTGGAGAAGAGGGCTCCTGAGGAAGGTGTACCGATGCTTCCACAGAAACCTCTGATTCATCAGAGTCTTCAGAGGAATCGAAGTATCGCCTATCTGGATGCTCCTGCAGAGCCCGATACGCGTACCGAGTGGTATCGACATCGGGAGTGATCGGTACCGATTCGGTACCGATGGGCATCACAGAACAGGGTACCGCTGCAGTCGACACCGAAGCCGATGTTGATGCAATCGGTACCGGCACCGGAACCAATATTGGTGCTGGTGCCGGAACCGGTACTAACGACGGAGTTTGTTGCGGTACCGGAGGCGTCGCAGATTGTATGAATGCCGTAATGGCACGCTGCATGGTCAGAATATTCTGATCCATAGACGCCACCAATGTCTGGATGTCGGTACCAGTGGGAACCACCGGTACCCCAGAACATGGCAACAGGTGATTGGTCGAGGCCGAGCCATCGATGTCAACCTGTGACCCCATAGATAAAGCTTTGGAAGCCGGAGCCTCCCGCCGGGGTAATTTTGCCAGTGCGGATTCCTCGAGAGCAAGCCCGGAGGCATCTCGATACTTAGAGGGAGATCTACCCTTCGAGGACCGGCTGGACTTGAGTTTGGTTACCTGAGATCCATGGGAGGAAGAAGAAGCCTTGGAAGATGCCGATGCTACAGAAGCTGCATCAGAGGGAAACAGGGTACTGAGCTTAGCTGCCCTATTCTGTAGACCTCTTTTAGACATCATGGAACAGGACTCACAATCCGTGATGGAGTGGTCAGGACCCAAACATTTTAGACACCAGTCATGGGTGTCAGTGACAGAAATAGTGCCGCTGCACTTCGTGCACTTTTAAAACCCGGAAGCGGGCTTCTCCATGAGGAGAATTTCTCGTAGGCCTAAGGCCAAAAGAAAAAAGCACAGAAGTGAAAATAGTAGTCTTTTTTTTTTTTTTTTTAAGAAGAAAAAAAGAAAGACCGGCGGTACCGGTCCGACGTCGAAGAAGGCAGACGCGCGACCAGAGAAATAAAATAAAATAAAGAACTTCTTCAGCGGTGACAGGAACACGACCTGCTGGCTCCGCGGAAAAGAAGAACTGGAGAGAGGCGGTTAGGAAAGGCGGGAAGGGATGCTCCCAAAAGCTTTCCTCTTGGACGCTGGGGAGCGTTCCCGCGCAGGCTCTGTCGGTACCGACGATACCAATATGTGAAGACTCATTCCTGCTTGTTCCTGGAGATATGTCAGATATGTTTTAAGTGATTCTGTTTCATTTAAAAGTGTTACACTGCATTTGCCTCTGATGTGCATAGCTGATAATGATTCTAATTGGCAGGAAAGGAATAATTCTCTATGTCTCAGCTGATGTTTAAGTTTTTCTGGTAAATCGACCATTTGAGGGTTTTCCATCTCTATTGTTAATGTGCTTCAAGAGAAGAAAATGAAGTTACTCACTTCTAGCAGGTGTTTTCCATGGACAGTAGGATATGTCCTCACATTTGGATAACAGAGTCCATGCGGGAACTTTTTCAGCTACTGCTCCAGCAGCTTTCAGAAAGTTCTCAGCGCATACACACCTGTTCCCATGTGCCGCTGCCATGCCTGAGCTGCTCAGTTGATGTTGAGAGCTTAAGCAGCCAACTCTAAAGAGAGGAAGAGGAAGGGTAGTGAAGATTTATCCTGCTGTCCATGAACACCACCTAACATAGGTAAATAACCTTTGTTTTCTGTGGACAACAGGATAAGTATGTATGGGAATCTCTAGCTGCAGGTTGCCTCAACAACAAAAAACAAACATGTTGCAACAGGGCTTTTACTGCTTTGTCCCTTTCTTTTTTTGAGGTAATCTGAACAGAAAGAAAAAGAGCCTGGAAAGGAATGGAGTTGGATTCTAAACCTCAGAGATTCTGGAGGACGGACTGACCGAAACTGCTGTCACATCAAGTGTTGCTTTCCAAACAGTAGTGAGAAGTGGATGTGCAGACCAAGGTCCAGGTCACAGCTTTGCAAATTTCCTCCATTGAGGCTGACCACAAATAAGCCACTGATGCAGCCATGGCTCTGACACTGTAATCCATGGCATAATCCGTAAAGAGTCAGGCCTCCCTAGGAATAAGTCAAGGAGATGCAATGTACTAGTCAAATTGAAAGAATATGCTTGTCTACAGCAGCCCTCTGCTCTGTTGGGGTCAAATGAAACAAAAAGATGTGTGAACTTTCTAAGGGCTTTTAGTCTGCTCCAGATAGAAGGCCAAGGGTCTCTTGCAGTCTAATGTGTGCAGCACTTTTCCCCCTTTGTGGGAATGAGGTTTGGGGAAAAATGTTGGAAAAACTACTGACTGGTTACAATGGAAGTATGACAACATTTTAGGAAGGAATTTAGGATGAGTATGCGGGGGGGGGGGGGGGGGACTCCCAACCCCCCCCCCCCCTTAGCATAGGATGGATGGTGAATCCACTACTATAGTCTGGAGCTTACTAAATTTACACACTGAAGTAACTGCCATCAAAAATGGTTATCTTCCAGATTAGGAACTTCAGTTCATGGATATTCAGTAGCTCAAAAGGAGCTTTCATCAGATGAGTTAATACCATGACAACTGTTGGCTTGGTTGGAGGGGGGGGGGGAATGGAGGGGAGCGGCTTCAAGAGAAGCGACCTACGCATAGTTCAAATTAAGACTGTAAAGAGAAGGTTTTACCCTTTAAACAGTGATAAGCACCAACTGCATTGAGGTGAACCCTTACTGAGTTGGGTCTTTAAATCAGACTGTGAGAAGTGTAGAAGATATTCAAGCAGTTTTGTGTAGAGCTGGAGAATTATCTAACACCTGGATTCTCACATCACATGATAAACCTCTACCATTTGAAAGCATATGACCTTATGGTAGAAACTCTTCTGGAGCTAAGATGACACCAGCTACGTCAACTGACAGGTTCAGGGAATCGATTCCTAGCCTCTCAACAGCCAAGCTGCAAGGACTAGGGCAGAGGTACTCAAATCCAGTCCTTGAGGGCCAAAAACCAGTCAGAATTTTGGTATATCACTAATGAATTATACATGAGATACATTCAAATACAACAGAGGCAGTGCATGCAAATATATCTCATGCATATTCTTTAGGGATATCCCAAAAACCTGACTGGTTTGTGGCCCTCCAGGACTGGATTTGAGTACCCCTGGGTTAGGGGCTTGATATTGGGATGGAAAATCCTGCAAAATCAAGGTTGGAGATGTGCCCAGGCACATGTGGCTCCAAATGAATAGATATTGTAGCAGAGGAAGCCATGATATTGGTCTTGCTCAGACAGAATATTCTTTGTTCCATTCTTTCTTATCCAATTGTAAGTTTCAGGTTAGATCAGTTGGGAAGTATTTATTGTGTCCTATTATTGCTGGAGCTTCCCAAGGTTCTACTCTGTCTTTGATATTGTTTAATATTTATGTTGCTTCTATTTGCAAGGTTTTTGCCAGATTGGATATCATGTATAGGATTTTTGCTGATAATATGCAGTTTGTAGTTCTCATCTTTAGATGCTGCATTGGATCACGCAGGTTTAAGCATTAGCACTATAAAAATATGCATGACCCACAATAGGTTCATGTTGAATGTTAGCAAAACAGATGTTTTATACTTAAGCATTACCCGATTCCATTTCTATCACTAGGAGAGTCAGGATTGCATGTTACCTGTTAAAACTCAAGTCTGTGACCTAGGAGTCACATTGGACACTAAACTCATGCAGCCTCACATACCAAAAGTTGCTAATGTGGCATTCTTTAAAATGAATACAATTCGCAGGCTTAAGCCTTTTCTGTCCACAAAGAAACTGCATGCATTTGTTCAAGCTTTAGTCCTTTCACTTTTGGACTATTGTAACAGCCTATATTTTGGCCTTCCATCATATGCCATTCGGGTTTTACAAGTAATACAGAATGCGGCAGCACATTTGATTACAAATAGTGAGAAATTTGAGCATATTGCTGCTTATTTATACAAGTTACATTGGCTGCCAATTCAATTGCGTATTTTGTATAAAACACATGTTAGCATTTAATTCCTTAAATCATAAGGCACTTCTTAGTTTGTCAACAGCCTTGAGAGTTTATTGCCCTCCTCGTGTGCTGCAATCACAAGATGCCTCACTTCTGGATAGAGTAGCTACTCACCTGTAACAGGTGTTCTCCAGGAGCAGCAGGAATCAGTCCTCACATATGGGTGACGTCGGCACTGACGGAGCCCTCGTGCGGAGCATTTCCCCAGCTTTCAAAGAAAGCCTTTGGGAACTGCAGCGTGCATGCGCGGTCCCCTTCCCGCCCAAGGGTGCCATCTTGCTCAGTCTGATGACATAGCTAAAAGACAGCAAAAAATTAGCAAAATAAATCATATGACTGCAACTCCAAGGGGAGGAGGGAGGGTTGTGAGGACTGATTCCTGCTGCTCCTGGAGAACACCTGTTACAGGTGAGTAACTACTCTTTCTCCAGGACCAAGCAGGAAGTCAGTCCTCACATATGGGACTTCCCAGCTTAAGGCTACCGGAGACCCCAAGCGGAAAAATGAGCTCCCTCAAGCTCGTCAGCACAGAAGGAAGGAATCTTCTCTGAGAATGCCCCCGACCGGTAGCCCAACACCAGGGCCGGAGGGTAGAAGTTGCCTAAACCCCGAAGAGATTATAGAGTACTGCCTGTCCGAAAGCACTGTCCCTGTGGGACTCCCTCTCAAGGCAGTAATGGGCCGCAAAAGTCTGGCTTGAAGACCAAGTAGCAGCACGGCAGATGTCTGCCAACGGAACAGAGCGGAGATGAGCCACTGACGCAGCCTTCGCCCTGACACGATGAGCCGTGACTCGACCCTCCAACGAGAGGCCAGCTGCCCCATAAGCCCAGGCGATACAGTCAGCGACCCATATGGACAACGTACGCTTGGAGACAGGGAGCCCCAACTTATTGGGGTCAAAAGAAACGAAAAGCTGAACAGCCTTCCGATGCTCCCGCGTACGGTCAAGGTAGAAGGATAACGCCCTCCTACAGTCCAGGGTATGCAAGACCATCTCAGCCCGGTTGGCATGCAGCCTGGGAAAGAAGGTCGGAAGAACCACCTCCTGATTGAGGTGAAAAGGTGAGACAACTTTAGGAAGAAACTTAGGGTGAGTCCGTAGGACTACCCTATTCCTGTAGAACCTAGTGTAAGGAGGATCAGACACTAGTGCCTGCAGTTCACTCACTCGCCTAGCAGAGGTGAAAGCTACCAGAAATAAAGTTTTCCAGGAGAGAAAACGGAGAGGGCAGGTAGCCATAGGTTCAAAAGGCGGACAAGTAAGCCGCTGTAAGACCACATTCAGATCCCACTCAGGGGCCAGTGGACGCAAAGGAGGCTTAAGCAAAAGAAGGCCCCTGAGGAAACGAGCCACCAAAGGGTGGTTGGAAAGAGGCCTGCCGTCCACCGGCGAGTGGTGTGCTGAGAGAGCACTAAGGTGAACTCTGACAGAGTTAGACTTAAGGCCCAGATTGGAGAGGTAGAGCAAATATTGCAACACTACCGCTACCAAGCCCGAGAAGGGATTCTCACTGTGCTGAGCACACCATATGGAGAATCTACGCCACTTAAGAGCGTAGGATTTCCTGGTGGATTGACGCCGAGAGGCCAAGACTACATCTTCCACCTCTCGAGGTAGTAGTAGGGGAGCTAGGACTACCCTTTCAGCAGCCAGGCTATCAGATGAAGGGACTGTAGGTTGGGGTGCAAGAGAGTCCCCTGATCCTGAGACAGAAGATCGTGTTGAAACCCCAGAGGAAGAGGTGTGTCCACCGCCAGCTGTAGCAGAAGCGGGAACCACGGTTGCCTCGGCCACCTGGGGGCTATGAGAATCAAGGAAGCCCCGTCCCTGAAGACTTTGAACAGCATTCTGGACACTAGTGGTGTGGGAGGAAACGCATACAGTAGGCCTGTGGACCACGAGATCAGAAACGCATCCGCTGCTACTCTGAGAGGATGCGGTTGTCTGGAGCAAAATCTCGGGAGTTGCCGGTTCAGAGGACTGGCGAAAAGATCCATGGTGGGGAGCCCCCACTTGAGAAAGACCTGCTGAACCACCAATGGGTTCAATCTCCATTTGTGTGGTTGCAGGATCCGGCTCAGTCTGTCTGCCAGGCAATTTTCCTGACCTGGGAGGTAGACAGCCTTGAGAAGGATTCTGTGATTGACAGCCCAAGAGCACAGTCGTTGTGCCTCCTGACAAAGAAGGAAGGAGCCTGTGCCTCCTTGTTTGTTCACATAGAACATGACAACTTGATTGTCCGTCTGGACCAGTACAAACTGGTGAGAGGCGAGGTGGGAGAAGGCTCTCAGAGCTAGGCATATCGCCCGTAGCTCCAAGAGGTTTATCTGTTGAGTAGCCTCCCAAGGGGTCCAGAGACCCTGAGTACATGTCCCTTGGCAATGTGCTCCCCAACCGAGAAGAGAGGCATCGGTTGTCAGCACCTGAGTATGAGGAGGGGATTGAAAAACCACTCCGAGCACCAGATTCGGAAGATGAAGCCACCATTGCAGAGAGGAGACCAGGAGGTCGGAGATCTTCACTGAGTCCGCTAGGCCCCCTGTGGCTTGATGCCACTGAGTGCGAAGGCTCCACTGAGCAGGTCGCATGTGCAGGCGGGCATTGGGGGCGACATGAACCGTGGAAGCCATATGGCCGAGTAGTCTCAGGAATTGCCTGGCAGAGACCATGGAATTGCTGCGAAACTGGCTGGCCAGATCCATCAGCCGGTGGGCCCTGTCCAGAGGCAGAAAAGCCTTTGCTTGAAGAGTGTCTAGTCTGGCCCCTATGAACTCTAAGTTCTGGGACGGGAGCAAAGTGGACTTTGCGAAGTTTATGACAAACCCCAAGTGCTGAAGCAGAGCCACAGTGCGAAGGGTGGCCTGGTTGGCCTCTTGGGAAGATTGGCCCCTTATGAGCCAGTCGTCCAGGTACGGAAACACAAAGAGACCCTGAAGCCTCAAGTAGGCCGCCACCACTGCCAGGCACTTGGTGAACACCCTGGGAGCGGAGGACAGGCCAAAGGGAAGTAGTCTGTACTGATAGTGGTTTCCTCCCACAACAAACCTGAGATATTGTCTGTGGTCTGATGGATAAGGATGTGAGTATACCCATCCTTTAGATCAAAGAAGCATAGCCAGTCTCCCTGCTGGAGGTAGGGCAGCAGGATTCCAAGGGTAAGCATCTTGAACTTTTCCCTCTCCAGGAACTTGTTGAGGTTTCGCAAGTCTAGGATGGGTCTGAGGCCTCCTGTTCTTTTTGGTACCAGAAAGTACCTGGCATAAAAGCCGTGACCTCTCAGGTGGTGGGGCACCGGTTCCACAGCCTGATCCTTTAGCAGACTTGCTAACTCCTGAAGGAGTAGGTCCCTGTGCAGAGGGGGTCTTGGAGGCTCACCTGGAAAATAGGAGGGAGGTACCTGGTGAAAATGGAGAAGATAGCCCTTTTGGACTATATGAAGAACCCAGGTATCTGATGTGACGGCTGACCACCTGTGGGCAAAGTGGGCCAGCCAGCCTCCTGTGCTGAGAGAAGCCAGCTGAGGAGAAGAGGCTATGCTGCTTGAGTCAAAAATCCCCACCCTGCTGAGCCGGTGTAGGTGGCTTGGGGGCCTTCTGCCTACGGGGCCCTTGACCCTGCCCCTTGGCCTGCTGACCCTGTTGGGGAGCTGCAGAGGTCTGATAATGAGGGTATTGTTTATAGGCAGATGACTTCCTCGGGTAAAAGGACTTTTTTCCCGAGCCCTTCTTCTTCTGAGAAGGGGCAGAGGTTTTCCTGGAAAGCCTAGTCCTGGTCAGAGTCTCGGTCTCGAGTTCTGCAGCCTTTTCAGCCATGGGCTTGTCAAAGAGGTTTTCACCTCGGCAAGGGACATCGACCAACTTGTCCTGGACCCATGGCTCGAGGTCGGATGTCTGTAGCCAAGCCTGTCGGCGGGCAACGATGCCGGCCCCGGCTACTCGGGCCGAAGCCTCGAAGCCATCATAGGCTGCTCGAGAGATAAACTTCGAGCACTCTCGAATACCGGTGGACAAGGCCTGGAACCTCTGCAAAGGTTCCTCGGAGAGACCAGCAGAGAACCCGGCAATCTCCTTTGCCAGGTCTTGGAGGTACATGCCCATGTAGAGCTGGTAAGTCTGGACACGGCAAGCAAGCATAGAGCCCTGGAAGCACTTCTTACCGAGGGCATCCAGGTTCCAGGCCTCCCGGCCGGGAGGCACCAAGGAGTGCATCTTCTGACTTTTCAGTCGATGCATGGCCGATTCCACAACCATGGAGTGGTGCGGTAATTGTGCCTTTTGGAACACGGGGCTCTTGCGGAATCGATAGATGGAATCGACCCGCTTGCTTAACACCGGCGTTGAGGCCGGAGTCTCCCACATGCGGAAGAGCAGCCGTTCCAGCATCGGAGGAACCGGAACAGTAAAGGCCTCCTTCGGGGGAGAGTCATACTGGAGGGCCTCGAGCTCATCGGCTCGAGGCTCCTCCTCGGGATCCGCAGGGAAGGCCAAGGCCTTGGCCATATCCCGCACGAAGTCCGAGAACCGGGTATCCTCCGGTGGGGATCACCTCCGAGGTTCGGACTCGGGCGAGTCCGATGGGACACACCGAGTCCGATGAGTGTCGGGTGACTCTTCGTCCTCCGTCTCCCAGCCCGACTCCTCGGAGGAGGAATCGAGCGGCTCCAGTCGGGCGGGCACCGATGCCCTCCGCCCCAACGCTGAGGGTATCGGCGTCGACGACCTCGGCCCCGAAGGGGAAGTCGAGGGAGACCGTGGCCGAGGATCGACTCAAGCCCGCATGGACTCGAGGATCGGCTCGGCCTCCGGGGTCGACTTGGACGTCGAGGTCCCGGTGGTCGGGGCAGATGCACCGGTGAGACCAGCGATCAATGCCCGCTGCTGTTCCATGAAGGCAGCAAAGCTGCTCTCCAAGGCCGTCAACCTGAGTCCGAGCTCAGGAGACCCAGCAGCCCCCGACTCGGGCCCCGACGGTGTCGGGCCCAACGTCGGCTCCCTCGGAGGAGAGTCCACGAGGACAACAGCACTTACGTGTCCAGGAGACTCCATCTCGACTCGAGGATGCTTGGCAGGCCTCTCCGACTCCGAAGACCCGGGACGGCTATCGGGGCTATGCGACCTGGCCCTCGAGGAACCAGGAGCGTCCACCGACGCCGCCCTCGCGGGTTTCTTCTTCCTGCGATGTTCCCGCGAAGGAGACCCCCGCTCAGAGGAACCCCGACGCTGCTCGGGGCCGGAGTCCCGAGACGTCGAGGCCTCTGACGAGGTCCGGGCCCGGCCGGACGCGGAGTCAGAAAAAATTCTATCCTTCTGGTGCTGCCGACTCCTCAACGCCTTCGAGGACATTTTGCCACACGGACCACACAGATCATCGGGTCATGATCGGGTCTGAGGCAACGGAGGCAGCAGTCGTGTGTGTCGGTAAGAGACATAAGTTTCTTACACCGATCACACTTCTTAAACCCGCTGGTAGCCATCGGGGGAAAAAGGGCCCCTGCTAGGTCAAAAGACCGGGCTGCCAGGGAAAAAGAAAAAAGGCGCGAACGCCAGTCACAAAGGACAAAAACCGAAAAAGAGAGAAAAGGACTCGATACCGGCGTATCGGTCCGAGCGGGAAAAGGATCCAGCGTCGAACCGGAGAAAAAAAGAGAAAAATAGGGAAAATCATCTTTTTCCTCGGGGAAAAACGAACTACGTCCGTCAGGATCCGCGGAAAAAAGAAGACTGAGCAAGATGGCACCCTTGGGCGGGAAGGGGCCCGCGCATGTGCGCTGCAATTCCCAAAGGCTTTCTTTGAAAGCTGGGGAAATGCTCCACACGAGGGTTCCGTCGGCGCCGACGTCACCCATATGTGAGGACTGACTTCCTGCTTGGTCCTGGAGAAATCCCATTATTTTGTCATGTGCAATTTTAGGCACTTCGAGATAGGATGTTTTCAATAGCAGCTCCTAAATTATGAACTTCTTACTGGCTGAGCTGTGAAACATTTCCAAAATTCTGTTTCGAAAAAACCTAAATGCACACTTGCTTGAGCAGGCCTTTTCAGGTTTTATTACAGTTTAGGACCTCTGAGGTTTTCTTTGATTGTTAAGCATTTTTATTTAGTGTAGCAAAAGCACTCTGATATGAATCTTGTTTTAAATATATTTTATTATCATCCACATAGCAGATAGTATGGAATATAAATTCTTTTTGAATAAATAAAAATAAATAGCTGTCTGGGCCAAAAAGCAGCAACAAGTATCACTGCACCTTTGAAGTTTCAGAAGCAAATTTTCAGTAACAGAGAAATACGTGGATATGCATACAGACGTCCCTCTCCAATGAAGGAGAAAGGTGTCCAAGGCTAGTTTCTTATAGGTCTTTGTTCTGGATAGACCTGCCTGCTCTTGCCAAAGTCTTCAGCAGCTTGTTCCTTGCCAAATCCAAAGGACCTTTATTCTATCTTTATCCTTATTGACCTTTCTGCTGCTTTTGATACTGCTGATCACCACCTTCTCATTGATACCCTGTCCATGCTTGGATTTAGGGGGGTCTGCTCTGTTGTAATTTTAAGAACATAAGAACATAAGATATGCCATACTGGGTCAGACCAAGGTCCATCAAGCCCAGTATTCTGTTTCCAACAGTGGCCAATCTAGGTCATATGTACCTAGCAGTTTCCCCAAGAGACACAAGTTCCACAATGCTTGTACTGGGTCAAGCATTGATATCTTCGGTCACTTCTTAATAATGGTTTATGGACCTTTCCTCCAGGAACTTGTCCAAACCTTTTTTAAACCCAGCTACACTAACAGCCTTTACTACATCCTCCGGTAACAAATTCCAGAGTTTGATTACACGTTGAGTGAAAAAATATTTTCTTTTATTAGTCTTAAATAGTTTACCCTGTAGCTTCACTGCATGTCCCCTAGTCTTTCTATATTCTGATAAGGTGAACAATCGATCTACGTTTACCCGTTCCACTCCATTCATTAATTTATAGACGTCTATCATATCTCCCCTCAGCCGTCTCTTTTCCAGGTTAAAGAGCCCTAACCTTTTTAGCCTTTCTTCATAGGAGTATCCTTCCATCCCCTTTACCATTTTGGTGGCTCTTCTCTGAACCTTTTCTAAAATCGCTATATCCTTTTTAAGATACGGCGACCAGAATTGCACACAATATTCAAGGTGCGGTCTCACCATGGAACGATATAGAGGCATTATAATATCTTTTGTTTTATTTTCCATTCCTTTCCTTATCATACCTAGCATTCTATTTGCTCTCTTGGCCGCTGCTGCACACTGGGCCGAGGGTTTTAACATGGTATCCACAATGACGCCTAAATCTTTTTCCTGGGTGGTGGTTCCTAATGTGGAACCTTGCATCGTGTAACCATAGTTTGGGTTGTTCTTCCCTAGGTGCATAACCTTGCACTTGTCCACATTAAATTTCATCTGCCATTTTGATGCCCAGTCTTCCAATTTATCAAGATCCTCTTGCAATTTTTCACAATCCTCTTGGGTTTTAACAACTTTAAATAGTTTTGTGTCATCTGCAAATTTGATAACCTCACTCGTTATTCCACTTTCCAGGTCATTTATGAATATGTCAAAAAGCAGCAGACCCAGCACAGATCCCTGGGGTACACCACTATTCACCTTTCTCCATTGGGAAAATTGGCCATTTAGCCCTACCCTCTGCTTTCTATCTTTTAACCAGTTCCCGATCCACAATAGTACACTGCCTCCTATCCCATGACTCTTTAGTTTTGCCAAAAGTCTCTCATGAGGGACCTTGTCAAAGGTTTTCTGAAAGTCCAGATACACAATATCAACCGACTCACCTTTGTCCACCTGTTTATTCACTCCTTCAAAAAAACATAACAGATTAGTAAGACAAGATCTTCCTTGTCTAAAGCCATGTTGGCTGTCTCCCATTAGGTTGTGACTATCTACATGCTGAGTAATTTTATTCTTTATTATGGTTTCTACCATTTTTCCCGGTACTGACGTCAGGCTCACCGGTCTGTAGTTTCCCGGATCACCCCTGGAACGCTTTTTAAAAATTGGTGTTACATTGGCGATCCTCCAATCTTCAGGTATTAGAGATGATTTTAATGATAGTTCACAGATTACTGATAGCAGTTCTGCAATCTCATATTTCAGTTCTTTCAACACCCTTGGATGTATACCATCCGGTCCAGGTGATTTGCTACTCTTCAGTTTATCTAATAGTTGTAAGACATCTTCCCGATGTATCGATATTTCCTTCAATTCTTCCGCACCTTTAAATACCACTTCAGTCATGGGTAACATCCCTACATCTTCCTCAGTAAAGACCGAAGCAAAGAATTCATTCAGTCTCTCCGCTATCGCCTTGTCGCCTCTTAGTGCTCCTTTAACCCCTTTATCATCTATTGGACCAACTAACTCTCTCACAGTTTTTTTTGCTATGAATGTACTTGAAAAGGTCTTTATTTTGCGTTTTTGCTTCCGCAGCAAGCTTCTTCTCAAATTCTCTCTTTGCCTGCCTTATCAATGCCTTGCATTTGACTTGCCAGTGCTTGTGCTGTTTCCAGGTTTCGTCGTTTGGCTCTTTTTTCCATTTCCTGAAAGATGCTTTTTTGGCAACAGCCTCTCTGACCTCACCTTTAAACCATGCTGGCAGTTTTTTGGACTTCCTTCCACTTTTCTTAAAGCGTGGAATACAGCTGGTCTGGGCTTCCAAGATAGTATTTTTCAACAACACCCAAGCTTGATGTACGTCTTTAACCTTCGCAACTGCTCCTTTTAGTTTTTTCTTAACTGTTTTCCTCATTTTATCATAGTCTCCCTTTCGAAAGTTAAAAGGTAGTACTGTGGATTTCCTTACTATCCCTCCTCCACTAATTAAATCAAAGGCGATCATGCTATGATCACTATTGCCAAGTGGCCCCAACACCCTTATCTCTTGCACTAGATCTCGTGTTCCACTAAGGACTAGGTCTAATATGGCTTCCCCTCTGGTCGGTTCATGAACCAGCTGCTCCAAGAAGCAGTCATTTATTTCATCTTGGAACTTTATCGCCCTAGCATGTCCTGACGTGACACTGACCCAGTCGATACCGGGGTAATTGAAATCACCCATTATTATTACTGCGCTGTAACTTTTGTTAGCTTCCTTGATTTCTTTGAGCATTTCATCATCCATTTGGTCATTCTGGCCAGGTGCTCGATAGTACACCCCCACTGCCATCGCCTTCCCCCTTTTGTATGGAATTTCAATCCATATAGATTCTACAGCAGATTTTGTTTCCTGCAAAACTTTAATCCTTTCTGAGTCAATGCCCTCTCTAACAGAGTGCAACCCCTCCACCAATTTGATCAGCTCTATCATTACGATATAGTTTGTACCCAGGTATCACAGTGTCCCACTGGTTGTCCTCCTTCCACCATCTCTCTGATATTCCAATCATATCTAACCTTTCATTTAGTGCTATATAGTCTAACTCTCCCATCTTATTCTTATTTTCTTCTTATCTCTCCCACTGAACTTTTAGTGTATTTTCTGGTGGATCTTCTATGCTGCCATCCCGCTTTCAGTTTGTGTACCTTAGTGCTGTCTTGGGACCTCTCCTTTTCTCTCTCTACACTTAGTCCCCTGGAGTACCTGTCTCCTCCCATGGTTTTCAATATCATCTTTTCACGGATGACGCTCAGATCTCTCTGCACCTGAAATCTCTCCAGGAATCCAGGCCCATATCTCTGCCTGTTTATCCAACATTGCTGCCTAAATGTCTCACCGCCATCTGAAATTGAACATGACCAAAACTGAGCTCCTTATCTTTTCCACTTAAACCAACATTCCCCTTTCCTCCCTTCTGTTTCTGTGGATAAAAAGGTAGTTACTCACCTGTAGCAGGTGTCCTTCATGGACAGCAGAAATAAGTCCTCACGTATGGTTGATGTCACTGACTGAGCCCCATGTGGGAGGCTCCACTGCACCTGTGTACCTGTATTCCCGCCTGCAGCAACTCCTCAGGGAGGTGGGAGAGTTATGAAGACTTATTCTTGCTGTCACCTGCAGCAGGGGTAGTTGCTCACTTGCAGCAGGGGTAGTTACTTATCTGCAGCAGGGGTAGTTACTCAGGAATGAAGTCTTCATGTATGGGGCTCCCAATCTACTGGAGGCCACTTGCCCCATTGGGCTTTTCGAACAAAAACTGGAGAATTAACTATGTACAATACTGGTAAATCCCCAAAGGGGAAATCAACTGATTCAGCTTCTTCACCACACAGTTTCGTGCATGCTCTGAGGTTTGTCTTTTTTTTTTTGGGGTAGCCGCGAGAGACAGTAGGGCCTTGTGGGAAGGAATTGGATTCTAATTCCCAAACAAAAGTCTATGGGACCAGATGGGATACACCCCAGGATACTGAAAGAGCTCAGAGGTTCTTGCAGGGCCTTTAAAGGATGTTTTTAATAGATCCTTGGAGAAAGGAGAAGTTCCTTGGGACTGGAGAAGGGCTGATGTGGTACCTCTCCACAAAGGTGGTAATAGGGAAGAAGTGATAAACTACAGACCAGTTAGCCTTACCTCAGTGGCGGAAAAAGTAATGGAGGCGCTCCTGAAAGAGCGAATAGTGGACTTCCTCGAAACCAACAGGTTGCATGATCCAAGACAACATGGTTTTACCAAAGGATGAACTTGACAAACAAATCTGATTAAGTTCTTTGACTGGGTGACCAGAGAACTACATCAAGGGCATGCGATGGATGTGATCTACCTAGATTTCAGCAAAGCCTTTGATACTGTTCCCCATAGGATGCCTATCAAACTCAACAGCTTGGGAATGGGTCCCAAGATAGTGAACTGGATCAGAAATTGGTTGATTGACAGATGACAGAAGGTGAAGGTAAACGGAACTCACTTGAATGAAAGGAAGGTGATTAGTGGTGTGCCCCAGGGTTTGGTATTGGGACCGGTACTGTTCAATATATTCGTGAGTGATATTGCCGAAGGGCTGAATGGAAAAGTTTGTCTTTTTGCAGATGACACCAAACTATGCAACAGAGTGGACTCCCCTGAAGGAGTGGGGAACATGAGGAAAGATCTACAAAAGCTGGAAGAGTGGTCTAATGCTTGGCAGTTAAGATTTAATGTGAAGTGCAGTGTCATGCACTTGGGAATCAGAAATCCAAGGGAATTGTACATGATAGGGGGCAAGAGATTGGTGTGCACAGACCAGGAGAAGGACCTCGGTATGATTGTTTCCGATGATCTCAAGGTGGCGAAACAGTGCGACAAGGCAGTGGCAAAAGCAGAAGGATGCCAGGTTGTATACAGAGAGGAATTACCAGCAGAAAGGAAGAAGTACTAATGCCACTGAACAAGTTGCTGGCGAGGTCTCACTTGGAATATTGTGTTCAGTTCTGGAGACCATATCTCACAAAGGATATAAAAAGGCTGGAAGCGGTTCAGAGGAAGGCGACCAAAATGATTTGGAGTCTGTGTCAGAAGACATAAGAGACTTGAAGACCTAAATATGTACACTCTGGAGAAGAGGAGGGACAGGAGAGATATGATTCAGACCTTTAAATACTTAGAGTATTAATGGACAAACCTTTTCCAAAGAAGGGGAAGCAGTAAAACTAGAGGGCATAACGAAGCTGCAAGAGGGTAAAACTGAAAGACAATTTCAGGAAATATTTTTTCACTGAAAGGATGGTGGATGCTTGGAATGCCCTCCTGATGGGAGTGGTGAGGGCAAACACAGTAACAGAATTCAAAATGGCATGGGACATAGTGGATCCCTTTATAGCAACAGGATAAAATCAAAACAAACAACTCTCTCTTATATCTGAACAAATAGGGGTGACCTACACAGTGGTGAGTACACCCCTAAACAAAGGCATGGGGAGGGGTGACCTGCACGGAGCAGCAGGTGCATCTTCTCTTGCCGCCTTGCTGGGCAGACTAAGATGGACCATGCTGGTCTTTATCTGCCGTCATATACTATGTTACTACCCTTACGCATTAAGCTGGGTCATAGTAACAAAATCTTCCTTGATTCAACAAGTGGTGAATGCTGCATACTTTTCTTTCCAGGTTCCAATGACTGTCAGAGTGACCAGTCACTTGATGTAGTGGGAATCTTTCGCACTATCATCTCATTCACAGAGGAAACAGCAGTACTGTGTGTATCCAGTCTGCAGACCAAGCAACAGAGCAATGACTTTCAAATCACTACAAAGCTGTCACAGATGTTAGTCATAGTTATGCATCTCAACAGCTGTTTTATATTGTCACAGGTTTCCTTCATATGGACCAATTGGAATCTATGACAAAAAAACATTGCCATTATACAGAAAACAGCTTTAAGACTTATCTTCAATGAATCTAATAACAATCTCCACTCATCTGGATGATGAATGATGTTGAGGGCTGCCGTCATACCATCGAAATTGTTGCAGGCTACAAAATCACCTTCCATGAAGAATGTAACAAGATCCTTTTGACATTTACGGAACATGGAAACCCTATCACCACCTGACAGAAGATTCCACTGCTGCAGTCTAGAGCCCAACAGCTCTGCCTTACTCTCAGATAGTTCCAAATCTCAAAGTCATTCAGTTCACCTCCTCTTATGAGGTATGGGTCAGAGGAGGAGGATGGGTCATGTGACATTAATGGTTTGGGACCAGAAGTTTCAGCCCCTTCCTCTTCCTTGTCTGACTTAAGTGAGAATGAGTCTGAGGCAGCAGAGACCAGCAGTCCTTCTCCATGGGGTATTGGGCATCCAGTTGATGGAATGCTTGGATACTGCACAGTCCAATTTTTCTTAGTAGATGTTTTGGGGCAAACCCTTCCCAACAGGAGGCATCATGGCATGCCCCCTAGTCTTTCTATATTTTGATGGCGTAAACAATCAATCTACATTTACCTGTTCTACTCCATTCATTAATTTATAGACCTCTATCATATCTCCCCTCAGCAGTCTCTTTTACAGGTTGAAGAGCCCTAACATTTTTAGCCTCTCTTCATAGGGGTATCCTTCCATCCCCTTTACCATTTTGGTGGCTCTTCTCTGTACCTTTTCTAAAAATGCTACATCCTTTTTAAGATATGGCAACCAGAATTCAAGGAGCGGTTGCACCATGGAACGATACAGAGACATTATAATATCCTTTGTTTTATTCTCCATTCTTTTCCTTATGATACCTAGCATTCTATTTGCTCTCTTGGCCATCGTTGCACACTGGGTGGAGGGTTTTAACATGTTATCCACTATGACACCTAAATCTTTTTTCCTGGGTGGTGGTTCTCAATGTGGAACCTTGGATCATGTAACCATAGTTTGGGTTTTTCTTTCCTAGGTGCATAACTTTTCACTTGTCCACATTAAATTTCTAATGCCATTTGGATGCCTAGTTTTCCAATTTATCAAGATCCTCTTGCAATTTTCCACAATCCTCATGGGTTTTAACAACTTTGAATAGTTTTGTCTCATCTGCAAATTTGATAATCACACTCATTTCCATTTCCAGGTCATTTATGAATATGTTAAAAAGCAGCGGATCCAGCAACAGATCCCTGGGGTACTCCACTATTCACCCTTCTCCATTGGGAAAATTGGCCATTTAGCCCTACCCTCTGCTTTCTATCTTTTAACCAGTTCCTGATCCACAATAGTACACTGCCTCCTATCCCATTACTTTTTAGTTTTGCCAAAAGTCTCTGATGAGGGACCTTGTCAAAGGCTTTCTGAAAGTCCAGATACACTACATCAACCGACTCACCTTTGTCTACCTGTTTATTCACACCTTCAAAAACACACAACAGTTTAGTGAGACAAGACCTTCCTTGGCTAAAGCCATGTTGGCTGTCTCCCATTAAGCCATGATTATCTATATGTTCAGTAATTTTGTTCCTTATGATGTTTTCTACCTTTTTTCCCGGTACTGACGTCAGACTCACCGATCTGTAGTTTCCCGGATCACCCCTAGAACCTTTTTTAAAAATTGGCGTTACACTGGCCATCCCCCAGTCTTCAGGTATTTCAGATGATTTTAATGACAGTTCACAGATTACTAATAGTAGGTCTGCAATCTCATATTTCAGTTCTTTCAACACCCTTGGATATATACCATCCGGTCCAGGTAATTTGCTACTCTTCAGTTTATCAAATAATTGTAATACATCTTTCTGGTGTATTGATATTTCTTTCAATTCTGATGCAGCGTCACCTTTAATACCATTTCAGTCATGGTAACATCCCTACATCTTCCTCAGTAAAGACCGAAACAAAGAATTTATTCAGGCTCTTCGCTATGGCCTTGTTTCCTCTTAGTGCCCCTTTTTACCCTTCGATCATCTAATAGTCCAAATGACTCACAGGTTTTTTTGCTACGAATGTACTTGAAAAAAGGTCTTTATTATGAGTTTTTGCTTCCACAGCAAGATTCCCAAATTCTCTTTGCCTGCCTTATCGATGCTTTGCATCTAACTTGCAAGTGCTTGTGTTGTTTCCAGTTTTCATCATTTGGCTCCTTTTTTCCATTTCCTGAAAGATGCTTTTTTGGCAACAGTCTCTCTGACCTCACCTCACCTTTAAAACATGCTGGCAGTTTTTTGGACTTCCTTCCACTTTTCTTAAAGCGTGGAATACTGCTGGTCTGGGCTTCCAAGATAGCATTTTTAAACACCCAAGCTTGATGTACATCTTTAACCTTTGCAACTGCTCCTTTTAGTTTTTTCTTAACTATTTTCCTCATTATATTATAGTCTCCTTTTTGAAAGTTAAAAGGTAGTACTTTGGATTTCCTTACCCTCCCTCCACCATTCATTAAATCAAACGCGATCATGCTATGATCACTATTGCCAAGTGGCCTCAGCACCCTTATCTCTTGCACCAGATCTTGTGTTCCACTTGGCTTCCCCTTTGGTCGGTTCATGAATCACCAGCTGCTCCAAGAAGCAGTCATTTATTTCTTCTAGAAACTTTATCTCCCTAGCATGTCCTGCCGTGACACTGACCCAGTCGATACCAGGGTAATTGAAATCACCCATTATTATTACTGTGCTGTAACTTTTGTTAGCTTCCCTGATTTCTTTGAGCCTATCATCCATTTGTTCATTTTTGCCAGACGGTCGATAGTACACCCCCACTGCCATCCCCTTCCCCTTTTTACATGGAATTTCAATCCATAGAGATTCTACAGTGATTTTGTTTCCTGCAAAACTTTAATCCTTTGTGACTCAATGACCTCTCTAACAGAGTGCAACCCCTCCACCAATTTGATCTGCTCTATCATTATGATATAGTTTTCCCCCAGGTATCAGTCTCCCACTGGTTGTCCTCCTTCCACCATGTCTCTGAGATACCAATCATATCTAACCTTTCGTTTAGTGCTACATATTCTAACTCTCCCATCTTATTTTTTTAGACTTCTAGCATGTGCATACAAGCATTTTAGAGGCTGTATTTTATTCATGTTAATCTGGCTATCAGTAGGCAGAGGTAATTTGGAATCTTTAAGCTCTGTACTCAAGGGCACTTGGGCTACTTTTGTCTTTATTGGAACCTCTCTGCTGATATGCCCCAACTTCAATCTTTTTCTAATATCCTTCAAGGATACTCATACTGGAGGCTCTCGAGTTCTTTAGTGTGCGGGTCCGGGATGGACTCTGTCAGGACCGAGAGGGTTCGGGCCATGTCCCAGATGAAGTCGTGGAATGGCATCAGAATTCCGGGGGAGACAGCTCCGAGGGGATGTCTCTGTGTCAAGAGGTCTCTCAGTCTGACTCGGAGGATGTCAAGGAGTCCGAGGCTTAGAGCTCCGACGCCACGAGGCCTGTGTCAGGGAACCGGACTACCCTGACAGGTCTCGGGTCAGACTCCCGTAAACCTGCCAGGGAGGACTAGACACCCGAGGATTGGGACTGGGACCTCGATTGGTACAGAGGGCTAGCCTGAGGCCAACAGCGCTTGGGGCCCAGCTCAATGTCTGGGGACGCCACCGCAGTCAGGGGCCTGGTTGTGGAAACAGATGATGCGGACAAACCTGACATCACTGCCTACTACATGGTCAGGATGGCAGAGATACTCTTTTCCAGGACCACCATTCTGGCCTCGATGTCAGAAGGTTTTGCAGCTTTTGGCATGTGTACCGAGGGTTTCGGGCCTGGCTCTGGCTAGCATGGCCTTGGGAGGCCTTGCGCAGTCCCCCCAGCCAATGACTCCTTCCTAGAGACCTTGGGTTGGGGGTGCTGCTCGTAGTTGCCCGAGTCCCTTCGCAGGACCTTACTGGGTTTCCCCAGTGGAACTTCGACTGACTTAGAGGATATTTTTTCTTTATCTTTCCAGAGGAGGAGCTGCCGCCGCGGGACTCCGAAGATGCCTGGGCCTCACGGGAGGTGCTCGGCTTTGGGCTCATCCTCAGGGAAGCCAGGGCCACGTTGGACTGCGGGAACATCTTCTCCTGCCACTCCAACCTTTTCTTGTTGGTTCGAGGGGTCATGGCCGGATACAGGTCGCAGGAGGAAATGTCGTGGTCTGGACCAAGTCAGTGCAAGCAGCAGTCATGGGTGTCTGTGATCAACGATCAGACTTTTTAAAGCCACCGGGAGACATGGTGGACCAGGATGGGGTCAACGACCCCCGGGCGAAAAAGGGCATGAACATCTGTCGAGGCAGACCTCGATGAAAAAAGGAAAAGGGAGCCGAGAACAGCACTGGCTCGAGGTGGGAAGAGGAACCGGTACGCAAACCGGGAAAAACTCAACTAAGGATCATTTTTAAGGAATTTTTCCGGGAAAACTATGCCACCCATATGTGAGGACTGACTTCCTGCAGAAGATTGGTCTTCAGCTAAAGTACTACTATCACATCGTGTTCATTAAAAAAATATTACACAATTTGTTCTGCAGAGTTATGTAATGAAGCTGAGTTAGGATTGCACCATCTATGACTTCTAATTGTTTTGCCTGAAAAGCAAGTACTGTCCAAACAAAAACAGATTTATCACAAATCAAATCGAAGATGTGCGTGCATTTTAGTAATTTGTGGTTTAAATTGAGATCTCTTTGCATTATAACTTGCATATCCTTATTCTGAAGTCAAGATCATATGTACAGAAAACTAGAGCCAATAAACAATTTTAAGCATCATTTTCATTCTCAGGACCCAGACTTAGAAATATATGACTGAATTTATTTCAGAAGTATTCTGGCTATAGAACAGTGAAATAATTAAGACATGTATAAGGTGGCTAGAGGTTTATTAGGAGTAGGTAAATTGGCATCAAAGGAATTAAATAATTTATTGCATGCAGATGTTTTATTGGAACTTTTTTTTTTGGTTAATACAGTGGAATACTCTGAACAGCACAATAGGTGCACAAGATGGGAAAAGTCAAGGAAGGGGAAAATCATTGAAGTCACTGTAAGGGAACTGCAATTGATTAAATTGAAGATCGGTTAGGGTTTCCCTAGACCAGCGATGGCGAACCTATGGCACGCGTGCCAGCTGTGGCACGCGAAGGCCTTGCAGCTGGCACGCGTGAAGGTCCGCAAAAAAAAGAAAAAGCGGGCTCTGGCTGCTGCCGCGGACGCGGCAGCATGCAGTGTCCCGCGGGGCCCCCTCCGCCCGCTAAGCCCCTCTGCAAGGGCTTTCAGATTCGCGAGGGAGACAGCGTCTCCCTCGCGTCTCTGTTAAGCCCGCAGGGGTTAATGGGAAATTTCCCATCTGCCCCTTTAGACGCGAGGGACTGATGGGAAATTTCCCATTAGCCCCTGCGGGCTTAACAGAGACGCGAGGGAGACAGAATCTGAAAGCCCTTGCAGAGGGGCTTAGCGGGCGGAGGGGGCCCCGCGGGACACTGCATGCTGCCGCGTCCGCGGCAGCAGCCAGAGCCCGCTTTTTCTGTTTTTAAATTTGCCGGGGGGGGGGTTAGGACTGCTAATGGGCTGGGGGGGGGGGGGTTAGGACTGCTAATGGGCTAGGAGGGGGGGGGGTTAGGACTGCTAATGGGCTATGGGGGGTTAGGAATGCTAATGGGCAGTGGGCTTATGGGGGAGGTCTGTAAATGGGGTGATGGGGGGTTAGGACTGGTAATGGGCGATGGGGGGGGTTAGGACTGCTAATGGGCTAGAGAGGGGGGGGGTTAGGACTGCTAATGGGCTAGAGAGGGGGGGGTTAGGACTGCTAATGGGCTAGGGGGGGTTAGGACTGCTAATGGGCTAGGGGGGGTTAGGACTGATAATGGGCTAGGAGGGGGGGGGTTAGGACTGCTAATGGGCTAGGAGGGGGGGGGGTTAGGACTGCTAATGGGCTAGGGGGGGGTTAGGACTGCTAATGGGCTAGGGGGGGGTTAGGACTGCTAATGGGCTAGGGGGGTTAGGACTGCTAATGGGCTGTGGGCTGATGGGGGCTGTCTGGAAATGGGGTGATGGGGGTTAGGACTGGTAATGGGCTATGGTGGGGGTTAGGACTGCTAATGGGCTAGAGAGGGGGGGTTAGGACTGCTAATGGGCTAGGGGGGGGTAGGACTGCTAATGGGCTGATGGGGAGGGGTTAGGACTTGAGGTGGGCTGTTGGGTGGGGTTAGGACTGGAAATGGGCTGATGGGGGGTTAACACTGGAGGTGGTCTGATGGGGTTAGGACTGGTAATGGGCTATGGGGGGGTTTAGGACTGATAATGGGCTATGGGGGGGCTGGGACAAGAAATGGGCTGATGGGGAGGGGTTAGGACTTGAGGTGGGCTGATGGGGTTAGGACTGGTAATGGACTGTGGGCTGATGGGGGGGTTAGGACTGGCAATGGGCTATGGGGGGCTGACTGGAAGTGGGGGGTTAGGACTGGTAATGGGTTATAGGGGGGGGGGCTTAAACTGAAAATGGGGTGATGGGGGGTTAGGACTGGAAGTGGGTTGATGAGGGGGGGATAGGACTGGTATTGGGTTGGGGGGCTGCTAGGACTGGAAATGGGCTGATGCAGGGACTAGAAGGGAATGGATGCTGGGTGAGGCTGGAACTAGAAGGGAGCTGGTGTTGGGGGAGGATTAGAATGGGATGGGGCTGGGAGAGTAAAATGGAGAGGGGAAAAATATTTTGTGTGGGAGGGATAAAAAATCTACAATTGGCCGGGTATTGGGAGAGTAAGTGGGGATTGAGGATGGAGGGGTAAATTTTGAGTAGATGAAATAGGAATGAGGAAAGAGCCAAAGGAGAAAGATTAGTATGTTAAAGCAGATGTAGAGAGAGAATGGAAAAAAAAAAACAAGAAGACAGAAGAAAGGACAAATGGACAGCAGATGGAGAGTTAGCAGAAGACACGAAGAAACCAGAAGAAAGTGGCTGGAACAATTGCAACTGAAAAAAAATGCACAAAAGGTAGAAAAATATCTCTTTATTTTGAATTTATTAACTGGAATATGTCAGCTCTGGGAAATGTGCATCATTAATTTTTGCGCTTTGTTTAGTACAAGAGGAAATTAATATATAGTTTTATTTCTACAGTGTTGTTGTATATTCCAAGTTTGGCTTTTGGGGTTCCCAGTTTAATTATTGTCTTCCTGTTTCTAAATTGTGATTCCTTGTTTGGTGATGGTCTGTTCTGCATGTGTAACTGAGCTGAGGTATTCTGTTTATATAATTCCTATTTGACATTGCCACTTGTTCTTTCCCCAGTAGGTCATGTATTGTTGTTCTCTGAGATGTATTGGTTTAATATTTGCAGTGTTGCCTTTTGATAGGTAGAGTATGGTGCTTTGTGAGTCCTGGTAGTGCTGTTAGGATACGGCGGGTTTGCTATGGGTTCTAAATGGGCAGCGTTTGTAGTAGTTCCTAATGTGCCTGGCGGTTGGTACTGGATTATAGTAATGTAGAAACCTTTTAGTCTTTCTTTATCCATATACTCATTAAGAGGCATGTTTACTAAAAGTTAGTGTATGGTAACATTATGCAAATATTTATGCAAATGAAGCACCTTATGCAAATGGGGCTTTAATTGACGTGCTGGCACTTTGAGGAAATTCTTTGGTTTTGTGCGGCAGTTTGGGCACTCGGGCTCAAAAAGGTTAGCCATCACTGCCCTAGACAGATTGAAATTTTTGATGGGTTTGTTAAAAGTGATGTTTCCCTTTCGAACCAATACCAGTTACTATTTTTAAATCATGTACAGAAGAGATGTTTTTATGGCTAATGCAAAGCAGTAAATTCCACCCAAGCAGCCCTCACAATGCAGGGGGGGGGGGGGGGTCCAGGCAGGAAGGGGACCCCCCATGGCAGTGTAGCAACTTACATTTGTTTGCTGCGCTGCCTCGATTCCAGGTCCAGCTATTAGCTCTCAGGCTGAAGTCTTGTGATAACAGCCACACCATGAGACTTCGGCCTGGGAGGAACAGCTCCAAGCCTGGAACCAAAGAAGTGCAGCAAACAAATGTAAATTTGCCGCACAGGGCCTCTGCCATCGTTGGAGCAGGGGTGGGGTGGGGTGGGAGTGTGTGTCCTGCCACCACCGGAGTAGGGGGGGGGGGAAGAGGGTCACACTGCTGCTGGAGTGGAGGGGGCCCCTTAGCAAAATTTTGCATGGAGGCCCCACTAGAACTTTTGCCACTGCTAATGCACACTGTAAATACATCCATGGTACAGAGGCTCTCAACCCTGTTTTTGTGTACCTCCCTAACCAATCAAGTTTTCAGAATATCTAAAATGAATTTGAATGAAAGATCTGCATGCAATGGTGAAAGCTTGTGCAAAACTGTCTCATGTGGTTCACTATGGCCTTTTAATGGCTCAGTTAAGGTGTCTGGTTATACAGGGTATGGTGGTAAAGTAAAGTAGGTTAATATTTGGCCTCTTTAAATGGAGTTCTTCAGGGTTCAGTCTTATCCTCTGTTTTGCTCAATTTGTACTTGGCTCCATTAGTTTCATATTTATGCAGACGCCATCCAATTGTTTTCTATATTCAGTAGGAATTTATGTCAATGAAGCCAACTAACTTCCTTGTCCAGACATAAATTATTATAAATGTAGAGAAAACAGTGGAGATGTGGTTAAGGGGCAAATTCTACTTAGTGTACTGCCCTCTTTATGTGAGTATCAGCTGCAGGACTGGAGCAACAAACAGACAATGTCGGTAGATAAAAGATCACATGGCATATCCAGTCTGCCCATCCATAAGAAACATTAAGCTCTACAATCCCTTCCTCTCCCTCAGAGATCCTCTGCACTTGTCCCATGATTTCTTGAATTCAGATACAGTTACCACCATCTACACTGGGAGGCTGTTTCACACATCCACCACCCTTTCCATAAAGAAATATTTTCTTGGATTACTCCCGAGTCTGTCCTCCTTCACCTTCATCCCATGACCCCTCGTTCCAGAGCTCTTATTTCACTATGAGAGGTTTACCTCCTGTGCATTTATGCCACAGAGGATATTTAAATGTCTGTCATATCTCCCCTCTCCTGCCTTTCCTACAAACTATATATACTGACAAAGACTACTTACCATTTTAGTAGCTGCCTTCAGACTGACTCCATTTTGTTTATATCCTTCTGAAGGTGCGGTCTCCAGAAATGCACACAGTACTCCAAAACGAGGTCTCGCTAAAGACTTATACAAAGGCACTATTATCTCCTTTTTTCAGCTGGCTATTTGTCTCACCAGGCAATCAAAGCATCTTTCTGGCTTTTGCGATCACCTTTTCTAACCATTAGGTCACCTTAAGATCATCTGATAATGATCACACCCAGGTCCTGCTTTTCTTCTGTGCACGGAATTACCTTACCTCTTATATGCTTTCCTTGGATTTTTGCAGCCCAAATGCATGGCTTTGCATTTTTTAGCATAAAATCTTCGCTACTGAATTCTCGACAATTCTTCAAGCTTGGTTAGATCCCTCCCTCATGTCATTCACACCTTCCAAGGTAGTATCATCCATAAAGACGCATACCTTTCCCGCCAGACCATCCACAAAATTGCTTATAAAAATGTTAATAAGACCAAGAACAGATTCCTGTGGCATAATACTGCTAACAACTCTATATTCAGAGTGAACTCCATTTTACTATTATCCTCTGTAGACTCCCACTCAACCAGTTTCTTAACCAGTCAGTCACTTTAGGGTCCATCCCAAGGGCACACACTCAGTTTATTTATAACTTGCTGATGCAGAATAGTGTCAAAGGTCTTGCTAAATCTATGTATACCACATCTAATGCTCTCCCAAGAGCAAAGGGTATCGGGTGCCTAAACAAAGTTTTAGATTTAGGCCCACTCTCAGATCAATTAGCTTTCAGGCACCTAGCATCCCTTCAATCCATGATCCATAATTAAACTCAACAAATCACGATTATCACAACACTATCCCTTCCCTAATAATTCTGTAAAATGGCATAATTGGGCATCATACTTTCAATTATTAAACTTTGTCTTGTGTGTGTGTGTGTTTAATGAGGGCACTTTCCAAAATTCATTTATCCAGGAAAATTTAAAAAAATTGCCCACTATCCCTGTAGGTAAAGGTTTGTTCTGATGATCCTTTGAGTACATGCAGCTGTCAGGATCTATCATTTTGCATTAACTACTGCTGTTATTGGGTGACCCTCAGTAGCTGCTATTTTAGCGATCACCTAGTCTTGCCTACTCTTGATCAGTTTGAAGAGACTGATGAAGCTACAAGTTCAGAGGTTAGGTTCTGATGACAATTACTAATCATATTGCAGGTGGCTAATACAGTTAGACCCTGTTTTAGCCAGCTTCAGTCTTTGTTTGATGCCAGCAAATTTAGAAAAAAATTCATACAGACTATGGTTGTTTGTAAGATGGCACAAATCAAAATACATCCAATACTTCTGTCAAACATACTGGTGCTTAAGCAGTCTCTACACAGCAAGAAATATATATACCAAAATAAATGTTTTCTTGCTGTATAGAGACAGCCTAAGCACCAGAAAGTCTGACAGAAGGATCCGATTTTTTATTTTATTGGCATAGGCTAATACCTGAGTTACTGAACTAAGTGGTTTGTCAGTAAGATTGGCTACTGCCCAATTCTCTTTCTGGGTTCGACCCAGATAAGTGAAAAGACTGCAGTTAGATGAAAATATTGCAGGTAAACTAATTTTAGGTGAAATGAAATGTTATCATTTAACTGCCTCCACCCTCTTCTCAGACACCTTAACTGGTTTCCTGCAATTTTCATCCTGAACGTTAAATGTCTAGGTTTGTTCTACAAGGCCCTATTATAGGGGTCTAATCCCATTACCTTTGGAATCGTTTGAAATTCTATACTCTCACAAAGCTGCTACAATCTTCAGAGCTGGGGGTTTACTGATATTCTTGTCATCTACTCGAAATGGAGCTTTTTGTTACATGGTACCATGTTATTGGAATTCACTGCTGCAGTCACAGAGGACAAATTAGTTACATGTGGCTGAAGCAGCAACTAAAAGCCCTATTTTTTATGCAGCATTTTAGGGTAGATATACAATATGAGGGAAAGTGTTTTTCTTGCCTGTACCATTTATGTATTGTTCTTTTGTCCTATAGAACCTTGTATAAGGTCTGTTCGACACAAGGGCATGAAGCTCACTCACTCGCCGAGCTGATGTGAGTACCACCAAGAAAACTACCTTCCAAGAAAGGTAGCGTAGATGGCAGGTTGCCATCGGCTCAAAAGGCGGCTGAGTAAGCTGCCCTAAAACCACATTCAAATCCCATTCGGTCACTGGAGGGCGGACCGGAGGCTTCAGCAGAAGCAGGCCTCTCAAGAACCTAGAAACCAAGGAATGTGCAGAGAGAGGCTTCCCTTCCACCAGGAAGTGGTTTGCTGCAAGGGCACTAAGGTGAACTCTGACGGAGTTGGACTTAAGGCCTAAATCCGAAAGGTGAAGAAGGTACTGTAAGGCCACTGCAACCTGGCAGGAGAAAGGATTTACATGCTGCTCCTCTCACCAAGCCACAAACCTATGCCACTTGAAGGCATAGGTCCGTCTAGTAGACAGCCTCCTTGAGGCCAGCAAGACCTCTTCCACATTTTTTGGGAGGAGTGGTGGTGCGAGCACTACCCTTTCAGCAGCTATGCCATCAGGTTGAGGGAGTTGAGAATGGGGTGCAGGAGAGTGTCCCCCTCCTGGGGTAGGAGGTTTGGAAAGGACCCCAGGGGAATGGGGGCCTCCACCGCAAGCTGAAGTAGAAGCGGAAACCAGGGTTGCCTCGGCCACCTAGGGGCTACCAAGATGACCGAGGCCTTGTCCTGGAGGATCTTGAATAGAGTCTTGGCCACCAGAGGCATCACGGGAAACACATACAGGAGGCCCACAGACCATGATATGAGAAATGCATCAGCAGCCACCCTGTGCAGATGTGGCTGCCTGGAGCAGAAATGGGACAACTGGTGGTTGAGTGGACTCGCAAACAAGTCCATTACTGGCTGTCCCCAGGTCTGAAAAAGCCAATGGACTACTCCCTTGTCTAACTGCCACTCGTGGGGCTGGAGAATCCTGCTTAGCCTGTCGGCTAAGAAGTTGTCTTGGCCTGGCAGGTACACTGCCCGCAGATGAATGCCATGCCGGACTGTAAAGGAGCACAGATCCAGGGTTTCCTGACACAGTAGGTGGGACCCCGTGCCGCCTTGCTTGTTCACGAAGAAAATGGCTACTTGGTTGTCTGTCTGTACCAAGACAGGCTCGTGAGCCAAGGTCCGCCAGAACACTCGAAGAGTCAGGCGGATGGCACGGAGCTCCAAGAAATCAATTTGTTGTGTTCTCTTGCTTGGAGACCACATACCCTGGGTACAAAGCCCCTGGCAGTGGGCTCCTCAGCCCAGCAAAGATGCATCTGTGGTCAGGATCCTCGTGTGTCGAGGAGCCTGGAAAGGCATCCCCGCTTCCAAGTGGTATGGTTGAAACCACCAGTCCAGGGACTGTACTAGTCGTCGTCTGGACACCGTGACTCTGTCTCTGAGGCCGCCTGTGACCTGTGTCCACTGGTCTCTGAGGCACCACTGAGCAGTTCGCATGTGGAGGCAGGCATCTGGTGTTACATGGACCGTGGAGGCCATGTGCCCGAGGAGGCACAGAAAGTGCCTTACTGACACTTGGGATCTGCGACTCACTTGGCGTGCCAGGGCCAGAAGTCTCTTTGCCCTGTCTGCCGGTAGGTAGGCCCTTGCCTGAAGGGTATCGAGTCTTGCCCCAATGAACTCTAGTTGTTGAGTGGGAACAAGGCTGGACTTGGAGTAATTGATTACAAACCCCAGATGCTGGAGCACCTGGATGGTGCGTGATGTGGCCTGATGGACCTCTGTGGCCGACGTGGCTCTGATGAGGCAGGCATCTAGGTAGGGGAAGAAAAAAACTCCTTGAAGTCTGAGAAAGGTGGCCACCACCACCAGGCATTTAGTGAATACCCTGGGGGTGGAGGCCAGGCCAAAGGGAAGTACTCTGTACTGGTAGTGATTGCCTCCCACCACAAAGCGTAGATACTGTCTGTGGTCTGGGTGTATTAGGATGTGAGTATACACATCCTTCAGGTCTAAGGAGCATAGCCAGTCTCCCTGGTAGAGGTAAGGCAGCAATATTCCAAGTGAGAACATCTTGAACTTCTCCCTCACCAGGAATTTGTTTAAGTTGCACAGGTCGAGGATGGGTCTGAGGCCTCCTGTTCTTTTTGGTACCAGAAAGTAACTGGAATAGAAGCCTTTGCCCTATAGGTTGTGGTGCACTGGTTCTACCACTTGATCCTTGTGAAGACCCGCCAACTCCTTCAGAAGGTCCCAGTGAAGGGGAGACCTGAGGGTCTCTCCTGGGAAATAAGGAGGTGGTACCTGGGTCAAATGAAGGAGATAGCCCTAATGAACTGAAAGTATGTTTGTTTGTACAGGGTGGTGTACACAACCGGACTGTCTAAGAAAACCTGAGAGAGTTAATTTTGTTCAGAACTTTGCTTAGAAATAAACTTCATATATTTGCTTACTAAGTAGGTGAAGAGGTACATGTCCTGTAAATAAAGAAAAGGGGCAGGCTGTCCTCTAGCCGTTCAGTCCCAGGGTTATTAGATATCAAGCAGTCAGCAGTAAACAATTATGTCTTGGAATACATGTATGTCTCCTCATACTGACCTACACTGATTAGAAGTTGACCTATGATGTGATAAATACGTAATATCCGACGTGTCATAATAAAGTGAAATTATGCTGTATCATCCAAAAGAGCCTTATAAATAAAGTGAACCATGGCTAACAGAGTAAACGAAGAGAACTTGTTTCTATTTGTTTCTCTCCGCAAAGCTTGGGTGTATTGATATATATATATATATATATATATATATACAGAAGTGTGTGGTATTTTATTGCTATCTTTAGATTACCTTCTCATTGCTTTGAATGTAGTTTTCTGTGTCTCCAAGAGCCCTGCAGGTTGCTGGTGAGGGGGTGCTAAGAAAGCCCACATGAACTATCTGCAGGACCCAGGCATCGGTGGTAATGGCTGTCCATCTGTGGGCATACAGGGCAAGCCTTCCTCCTGTGCACTGCCTGTCCCCTGTGGGGAGAGGGGCCATGCTTTGAGAGTCAAAAGCCACTACCAGGCTGGGCCGGAGCCGATGCCTGGGGTTAGGGGGCTTTCTGCTTACGTGGGGCCATGCCCCTGTCCCTTGGCCTGCTGCCCCTGTTGGGGAGCCAGGGAGGCCTGAAAATGGGGGTAGCTTCGGTAAGCAGTACCCTTCCACGGGTAAAAGGGCTTCTTACCCGAGCCCTTTTTTCGAGAAGGGGCAGAGGTCTTCTTTGAGAGTCGTGCCCTCGTCACGTATTCGGACCCTATTTCCCCAGCCTTGTCGGTTATGGGTTTGCCAAAGAGGTTCTCTCCCTGGCCTGGGAAATCGACCAACTTGTCCTGAACCCATTGCTCAAGGTCTGACGACTGTAGCCATGCTCGACGGCGTGCACCGATGCCCACTGCAGCTACCCAGGCTGCTGACTCGAACCCATCATAAGCTGCTCGAGTCATGAACTTCGAGCACTCACGGACGCCGGTGGACAGACTCTTGAAGCACTGCAAAGGTCCCTCGGAGAGACCAGCCGAGAACCTGGTGAGTTCTTTCACCAGGTCCCTCAGGTACATGCACATATACAGCTTGTAGGCCTGGATTCGACAAGTCAGCATTGAACCCTGGAAGCACTTCTTGCCGAGGGCGTCCACGTTGTGGGCCTCCCTACCGGGAGGCACCGAAGAGTGCGTCTTCTGGCTCTTCAGCCTACGCATGGCCGATTCCACAACCATGGAGTTGTGTGGCAATTGTGCTTTTTGAAATCCAGGGCTCTTACAGACTCAATATATGGAGTCGATCCGTTTGCTGCCTCCCACATGCGGAGCATCAGTCATTCCAGGATCGGAGGCATGAGTACAGTAAGGGCCTCCCAAGGGGGAGAGTCATACTGGAGGATCTCAAGCTCGTCAGCTTGAGGATCCTCCTCGGACGAATGCCAAAGCCTTTGACATATCCCTCATGAAGTCTAAGAACTGAGTGTCCTCGGGGGGGGGGGGGGGGGAACCTTCTCCGAGGCTCGGACACCAGGGAATCAGACGGGACGTCCCTGTGCTGACAAGTGTCCAGGGACTCTTCCTCCTCCGTCTCCCATCCCGATGCCTCTGAGGAGGAATCGATGGGCTCCGGCATCGACTGCCCCGATGCCGGAGGACCGGTGGCGATGACCTCGGCCCCAAGCAGGAAGCCGAGAGGGACCTTGGCCGAGGATAGACTCGAGGCCGCCTGGTCTCGAGGATCAGCTCGGCCTCCGGGGTCGACTTGGACGTCGGTGGCCCGGTGGTTGGGGCAGAAGAACCAGTAAGACTGGCAATCAGTGCCCACTGCTGCTCCATGAAGGCAGACATACTGCACTACAGGGCCATCATTCTGAGACCAAGTTCAGAAGGCTCCGAAGCCACTGGGTCGGGTCCCGATGCCGTCGGGCCCGACGCCGGATCCCCCGGAGGGGAGTACTCTACGAGGACAGTTACCTGCCTTGGCTGCTCCGTCTCCTGTCAAGGAAGCTTTGCTGGACGCTCCATCTCAGAGGATCCGGGCCGGCGCTTGGAGTTCCGCAACCGGTCCCGGGAGGGACCAGGCCATTCAGAGCCATCCAACGACACCACTTTTGAGGATTTTTTTCTTCCTTCGATGTTCTCGTGAGGGAGACTCCCTCTCTGAGGAACCCTTATGACACTCGGGCTCGGAGTGTTCCCCCGAGACATAGAGGCCTCAGACGAGGTCCGGCCCCACGAAGGTACGGACTCAGGAAAAATCCTATCATGCTACTGCTGGCAGCTTCTCAGGGCCTTCGAGGACATCTTCCTACATGGGCCACAGACCTTTGGGTCGTGGTCAGGCCCGAGGCACTGGAGACAGCAGTCATGTGTATCGGTGAGGGACGTTAATTTGGCACACCAATCACATTTCTTAAACCCACTGGCAGCCATCGGGAGAAAAGGGGCCCCTGTGAGGTTTAAGACCCAGGCTGCCAGTGAAAAAGAAAAAGAGCGTGAATGCTAGTCACGAAGGACAAAAAACAAAAAATCAAGCCGGACTTGATACTGGTGTACTGAGCCGAAGGCGGGTAGGGGAACTGGTGTCGATCTGGTAAGAAACAAATTTATAACTTTTAACACTTTTTCCATGGTGGGACAACATCCGGAGGGCTCTGCGGGAAAAAGACGACTGAGCAAGATGGCACCCTTGGGCGGGAAGGGGACCGAACAGGCGTGATGCAATTCCCAAAGGCTTTCTCTGAAAGCTGGGGATTTGCTCCGCACGAGGGCTTCGTTGGCGCCGATGTCACCCATATGTGAGAACCGACATCCTGCTTGTTCCCAGAGAATAAAGGGATCAAGAGATGATTTTTTAAGGGGGGGGGCATACAAGAGTACATTTCCATAAGAGGGGCATAGTGCCTGACAACAGACAGTTTTGAATGATGGAATGAACTCTAGGTAGAAGGTTAGAGAATCAAGTAAGATCCAAGAGGAAGGTAGGCTGCTATATCAAGTTAAATGAGATGAAATGTTATGGAGATTGCAGGTAATCCAGAATAATGCAGCATCAATATAAACTGGGGCCAGGAGGATACCGTGCGCAACTTTCGCTGGCCAAATTTCACTGGCTACTGATAAACGAAAGGTTAAAATACAAGTAGATGATGCTCCGAGTAACCATAAATCAAAATATTTGCAGAATGTCCAATAGTAGCATATTCCCGGTCACCCTCTGTGTTTGTTCCAAAATAATTTATTAAGCACATCATTGAAGATAGTGAAAAATGCTAAATGAAGAACTCTGGCATTTTTCTTGGTTGAGCAGTGGAAATCAACTGCCATGGGAAATATGGGCCAAAAAATTTGCTCTTTTTGAAAGAAGTTAAAAATCTTACTTTTTGGCAGGATGGGTTGCATGATCCGAGGCAACATGGTTTTACCAAAGGACCATCATGCCAAACAAATTTTGATGGAGCTCTTTGACTGGGTGACTAGAGAACTAGATCAAGGGCATGCAATGGATGTGATCTATCTAGATTTCAGCAAAGCCTTTTATACTGTTCCTCATAGAAAGCTTATCAAACTGAGCAGCCTGGGATGGATCCCAAGGTGGTGAACTGGATCAGAAATTGATTGACTGGCAGACAAAGTGGTGATAAACATAACTCTTTCAGAAGAAAGGAAGGTGAGTAGTGGTGTGCCCCGGGGGGGGGGGGGGGGGGGGGGTAGGGGTGGGGGGGATCGGTCCTTAAAATGGTACTGTTCGGTGAATTTGTGAGTGATATTACTGAAGGACTGAAGGGATAAAGTTTGCCTTTTTGCAGATGACATGCAAATTTCCAACAGAGTGGACTCTTCTGAGGGAGTGGACAACATATGAAAAGATCTACAAAAGCTGGGTCTAATGCTTGACAGTTAAGATTTGATGCAATGAAATGCAGAGTCAAGCACTTGCGATGCAGAAATCCATGGGAGCGAGAGGTTGGTGTGAACAAACCAGAAGGACCTCAGAGTGATCATTTGAGGATCGCAAGGTGGCAAAACAATGTGACAAGGTGGTGGCCAAAGTTAGAAGGATGCTGGGTTGCAAACAGAGAGGAATAACCAGCAGAATGGAGGAGGACTTAATGCTCCTGTACAAGTCATTGGTGAGCCCTCACTTGTAGTATTGCGCTCAGTTTTGGAGACCATCTCTTACAAAGGATATAAGACAACTTGAAACGGTTCAGAGGAAGGCGACCAAAATGATATGGAGCCTGTGCCAGAAGACATACAAGAAGAAACTCGAAGACCTAAATATGTATACCCTAGAGGAGAGGAGGGGCAGGGGAGATATGATACAGACATTTAAATACTTAAAGGGTATTAATGAACAAACCAACCTTTTTCAAAGAAAGGGACGCTGTAATACTAGAGGGCATAAAATGAAGCTGCAAGGAGAAACTTAAAAAGCAACATCAGGAAATACTTTTTCACTGAAAGGGTGGTGGATGCTTGGAATGCCCTCCCAATGGAGGTGGTATGGGCAAATACAGTGATGGAATTCAAAATGGCATGGGACAGATACAGTGGATCCCTTTATAGCAAGAGGATAAAATCAAAACAAATGTAACTTTTTTTTTTTTTTTTTAATATATTAAGAAATTGAAAGGGGTGACCTGCACGGAGCAGCAGGTACACCTACCGTAGCCACCTTACTAGTCAGGCTAGATGGACCATATTGGTCTTTATCTACCATCATTTACTATATTACTATGTGTCAGAAATTAAGTACCAGAGGGGAACACTACTGCACTCCTTTTTGGAATGCCGTTGTCTGCAACCGCTATGAATTCAGGTTTTGGCTGATAGAGAAAGGGCGTTGGGTGTGACTATCGACTGAACTTATGGCTTGATGCTGGTACATGAGGACTCCCCTCTCCAGGAAGAGATACTATCTAAACGTTGTCTCGACTCTGTGCTATTGGTCAAAAAGGCCATTGTGAAGTACTGGATACATGAGGGGGGTCCTATCTATCAGTGCTGGTGCAGTTTGATGTCCGAGATGGCAGACTCTGAGTTAGAGACTCATTGTAAGAACCTCTTTTAAAAACTCAGCTACACTAACAGTTTTTATTAAGTCCTCTGGCAACGAATTTCAGAGTTTGATTAAACGTTGATTGAAAAATATATTTTCTACGATTAGTCTTAAACACGCTACATTGTAGCTTCATTGCGTGTCCTAGTCTTTCTAATTTTTGAAGGAGTAAACAAATCAATCTATATTTACCCGTTCCACTCTACTCATTTTATAGACTTCAATCCTCTCTCCATTCAGTCATCTTTTTTTCAAACTGAAGAGCCCTAACCTGTTAAACCTTTCCTCATAGGGGTGTCCTTCCATCCCCTTTATCATGTTGGCTGCTTTTCTCTATAACTTTTCTAAATTCCACTATACCATTTTTTTGAGAGATGGCGACCAGAACTGCAATCTATATTCAAAGTGTGATCTCACCATGGAGCAATACAGAGGAATTATAAGATCCTTGGTTTTATTCTCCATTCCTTTTCTTATGATTCCTAGCATTCTATTTGCTTTTTTGCATACTGAGCAGAAGGTTTCAAGGTATTAGCCACGATGATCCTTTTCCTTGGTAGTGATTCCTAGTGTAGAATCTTGCATCATTTAACCAATTTGGGCTGTTCTTCCATAAGCGCAGAACTTTGAACTTCTCCACATTAAATTTCATCTGCAATTTGGACATCCGGTTTCCCAATTTCTCAAGCTCCTCTTGCAATTTTCCAAAGTCTTCTTGCAATTTAACAACTTTGAATAATTCTGTGCTATCTGCAGATTTGATCACCTCGCGCATTCTTATTTCCCAATCATTTATGAATATGTTAAAAGCAGCAGGCCCAGCACAGATCCCTGAAGTACTTCATCTTTCTCTATTGAAAAATACTGGACATTTAGCCCTACTGTTTTTACTATCTGTAAGTTAAGCAGGGTCAGGCCTGGTTAGTACTCGGATGGGTGACCACCTTGGAATACAAGAGGGTATAAACTCATTGTGCAGAAAAAAGGGCTGGCAATCTACTTATGGTCGCAATGCAATGTAATGTGTGCCTTTGAGTCAATGCTGACTCCTGGCGACCCAGAAGCTCTTGGGGTATTCTTGGCAGTGTGACCGGAAGTAGACTGCCAGGCCTTTCTTCTGAGGCAATGGAGGGTTAAGTGACTTGCCCAAGGCCACAAGGAGTGCTGGTGGGAATTGAACCCTGTCTTATGGTCGCACCTTGCCAAAAAAACTGAGGGCCTGATTTGCCAGGAGTCAACACTGACTCTATGGCAGACACTGCATTGGTTTGCAACCAGTTCCCAAACAGAACACTGCTTCCTATCCCATTTAATTTCCTCAGGAATCTCCCATGAGGGACCTTGTCAAAGGTTTCTGAAAATCCAGATACAACTGGCTCACCTTTATGTACCTGTTTATTCAAACCTTCAAAAAATAAATTAGTGAGATAAGACTTTCCTTGGCTAAATCCATGTTGGCTTTGTTCCATTAAACCATGATTTTCTATATATTGTGGTGATGAGAGTGAGCAGGAGAAAATGGAAATAGAAGAAAAAGACACTTGTACCTTTAAAACTACTGACAGCTCAGCTCTACACAGAGGTAGGAAAGCTGCTATGAAAAAAAAGCCAAGCCAAGCCATGCCCTGGCTCTAATGAGGAGGCAGGCTTAGCTGCTGATTATGAGCACACGTGCCAAGAGGAAGCTCTGATAGGAAGGAAACATGTTTTTAAACCCGTCTTCAAACAGAAGAAGGGAGTTCACAGCTCCAGTTTGAGTTCAGCTTGGAGGAACAGGAGTGCAAGTTCCAGGAGTTCATCTGGCTCAAAGAGTTCCAGCCGTGGGAGAGAAGGTGCCAGTTTGAGTCCAGGTCCTAGGAGCTCATGGATACCTGAGAGATGTGAGTGTGCTGATTTTCAGCTGCTGAAAGCTAAGAGCAGAGAAGGAAACACTCCACGTCTGGGAAAGGTTCCTAAACCAAAGGCCAGCCAATGTTCTGTGAGAAAGGCTGCAAACCTGTGGGAACAGGTACCTTTATCCTGTATTCAGAATCCTAAGCTGAAAACTTCAACTGACAAAAGGTGGGTGGATTTGTTTCACTGGGGAAAGAACCAGGACCCAACCGTTAGCAGGGAAGTTAATTTGAACTCAGCAAAAGCTTTGAAGCAAGCATTTCAGGGAGGAGAAGCTTACTTTCCTTATGTAAATGTTTATGACCAAAAGGAGAAATTATGGAATGAATTTTGGGAATTCTTACAAACCAGAAAGCCTGAAGAAAGTGCCGAGGCCTGGAGTAGAGATAAACCAGCCGCAGTACCGGAGCCCATGCAGATAGAATTACCTGAGTCACAATCTTCCCCAGAAGATTGCCAGATGGATTGCTCTCTCTGTCTTAGGGAGGCATAAGTTCTTGTATGCAAGGCTAAGGAAGCTTTTGTAGAAGAAAGCAGGTATTTCTGCTAGAAGGAGCTCATAAGGCTGTGATTATGTTTATTGTCATGAAGACTGTTTGAAGAGACTTGTGCTGCATTTACTTCAAGTACAGTTTCCTTTTGTTTACCCTTCTGTTACTGGAGAAGTTATCCATTTTTGTGTTTGTGTACAGAACTTTAATGCGTGTGGAAATCCACAATAAAAAAAATATTCTTGTTTGCCTCAACCTCCGGTTGCACAACTACAGTTTGTCTTTTTGAATACAATTTTCTCAACTACAAGTCCCAGAGTGCATTGCTGGTGGCAAAGGGAAAATACAGTTCATTTAAGGACAGACAAGGCAGCCCATAGCTTTGCGTTTTATTCAACTTTATCTTTGTTTATTTATTTTAGGTTATTGTTTATGATGTCAAAACGAAAGTATTCATCTGCCCAAGTAAGAGAAATATTGCAACGAAATGCTGACAGTGACGGCTCTGAGTCGTCTGATGATACAGCATATTCAGCATGCGAAGAAGCATATCAGCCAAGTTCGGGCGATAAATCTGATGACAGTCATGATTCAGATGGCGACAGCAGTTGGTCGCCAAGTGAATGTGAGACTGATGTTGAGCCGGTAACATCGCCTGTAGCAAAGAGTCAAGTTACAGGTCGAGGCAAAGGTCGAGGCTGTGCTGGATGGGGAAGAAGGCAGGAGTCCTCGGTGTTAGTATCATCTGTGAGGAATCTTAGTTGTGGTCGAAGAGGAGCTAAGAGGTCATCAACTATAAGCACAAATGTTGCCATTGAAGCCTATGTATCTAAGGATGCCACATCATGGAACAGAAAACCTATAAAGCAAGCTACTGGAAGATACGCCAGAGCTAATGTCATGCCCATACAACAAGGTATGCTGTACGAAATGTTGATGGCCCTCTCGCAGCATTCCACTTGTTCATGAGGAAGAACTTATTGAATGAAATCATGATGTGGACAAGCAAACGAGGAAGACACATTTATGACGACACCTGGAAAGATTTGACAGACGGAGAATTTCAACGTTTTCTTGGACTTCTGATTCTCTCAGGCGTGTACAAGTCACAAAATGAATCCATAGTTCAGTTGTGGAACCTTGAAGATGGTCGTTCTGTTTTCGGCAAAAATATGGCCCGTAACAGTTTTCAGAAAATTTCTTGTGCTCTCAGATTTGATGATGCAACCAAGAGATGTGAACAACGAGGCATGGATAAGCTTTCTCCAATCAGACACTCTAAGTGATGCCTTTGTTCCTGGTGAAAATGTTACCGTGGATGAGCAACTGCTTACATTTCGTGGCTGTGTTCCCTTCAGACAATACATTCCCAGCAAACCTGGGAAATATGGCATAAAGCTATGGATGTTGTGTGACAGTGCAACATCATATGCTCTGCGTCTTCAAGTATATACAGGAAGGGAACTCGGACAAAACAGGGAACAGAATCAGAGTGAAAGGGTTGTGCTGCAACTCACTGAAGGATTGACGCGATCTGGCAGAAATGTTACTGTTGACAATTTCTTCTGCAGTTTATCCCTGTCACAGAAATTGCTAGAAAAACAAATGACACTTTTGGGGACAATTCGAAAGAACAGAAAAGAATTACCTCCAGAATTTGTAACAGCAAAGGGCTGAGAGGTATTCACTTCACTGTTTGCCTTTCGCCTCTCTGGTTTCCTATTGCCCGAAGAAAGGAAAAGTGGTGGTTGTTCTGAGCAGTTTGCATGATCAAGAAGAAGTAGATAACACGTCCAGACAAAAAAACCACACGCATGATCTTGGACTATAATTCTAGTAAAGGTGGAATAGATACGGCAGATCAAATGTTGCGCACGTATACCACAAAAAGAATGACAAGATGCTGGCCAGTGACAATCTTCTACAACATGTTGGACATCAGTGCTTTGAACGCCTTCATTGTTTGGATGTCACTAAATCCAGAATGGCAGGCCAAGTCAAAGCACAGACGTCGTCTATTCCTCTTGGAATTAGGAAAGCAGCTGCTTCAGAGTAATTGCAGTGAGACTTCTTCCAGCATTGAAGAAGCCACTGATGCTGTTTGCAATGTCGGGATCCCAAAGAAAAGGGCAAGGTGTCATTGCTGTTCCAAAGAATAAGACAAGAAAAGCAATATAGCTTGCACCTCCTGCAAGCGCAATGTTTGCAAAGAACATTCAGAAATTGTCTGTGTCTCATGCAAATGACTGTAGTACTTTACTGTGTTCATCAAGTGCATGCAAAAACTGCTTTCATGGCAACTCTTCTTCATGTAATTTTATGATAAAGCATTAAATTTCAAAACATTTAACCTTCATATAATAAATAATTAATTTGGAATAATATCTTGTCTGTTTAGTTTAAATTTTTCATGGTTAACAATTTAAATTTGTCGTGAGGTCATTTATGACCCCACGGTATTCAGTGTGTGCAAAAAATCTCGAGTAATTCCAGGGTTAAAAATTGGCATTATGTTGGCCATTCTCCAATCTTCAGGTACTATAGACTATTTTAATGAAAGCTTACAAATTTCCAATAGTAGGTCTGTAATTTCATTTTTGAATTTTTTTAGCATTCTAAGATGTATACTATCCCGTCCAGGTGATTTGCTACTCTTTAGTTTATTAAATTGCTGTAATAAATCTTTCAGATTTATTGATATTTGTTTCAATACTTTATATACATCACCTTTAAATATCATCTATGGCATGGGTAACTTCCCTACATCATCTTCAGTAAAGACCGAAGAAAAGAATTCAGTCAGGCTATCTGCTAAGGCCTTGTCTACCCTTAGTGCCCCATTTATCCCTTTATCATCTACTAGTCCAACTGACTCACAGGCTTTTTGCTAAGAATGTACTTGAAAGAATTATGAGCTTTTGCTTCCATGGCAAGCTTTTTTTCAAATTCTCTCTTTGCCTGCTTTATCAATGCCTTTATTTTTATTTATTTATTTACTTCTCTTATATACCACGCTATTAAAATCAGTGCGGTTTACAATTGAACAAAAAACATACTGCAATGTCACACGACAATTGAGTTTTTACATTGAACATGGATGAGATAACCTGGAGGTAACAGGGGTAACTAATTACAGAGTAATTATTCATGGAGTATGGTGAGAAATTATACATATAGTATGGTGAGAAATTATACATATAGTATAGCTTGGTTTCAACATATTTATAAGAGGCCTTGCTTCTGTTTCCTGTTTTAATCATTTAGCTTTTTTTACCATGTTCTGAAATTTGCTTTTTTTGGCTGTAATAGCCTCTCTGACCTCATCTTTAAATCATGTCAGCTGTCATTTCACCTTTCTTCCACCTGTCTTATCAAGCATGGAATATATCTGGTTTGGGCTTCCAAGATAGTATTTTTAAAACACCCAGGCTTGATGTAAACCTTTAACACTGCAACTGATTCTTTTAGTTTTTTTCTTAACCATTTTCCTTATTTTTATCATAGTCCCTTTTGAAAATTAAAAGCTAGCATCGTGGATTTCCCTGCTCTCCTTTCTTCATAGTAACATAGTAAATGATGGCAGATAAAGACCAGTATGGTCCATCTAGTCTGTCCAGCAAGCTGGCAAGGGTAGGTGCACCTGCCGCTCCATGCAGGCCACCCCTGTATGTTGAGAAATTAGATAGTTAAGTTTATTTTGATTTTATTCTGTTGCTGTAAAGAGATCCACTGTGTCTGTCCCATGCCATTTTGAATTCTGTCACTGTATTTTCCCCACCACTTCCATCGGGAGGGCATTCCAAGCATCTACCACCCTTTCAGTGAAAAGGTATTTCCTGACATTGCCTTTCAATTTACCCCCTTGCAGCTTCATGTTATGCCCTCTAGTTTTACAGCTTCCCCGTCTTTGGAAGAGGTTTGTTTGTTCATTATTTCTCTTTAAGTATTTAAAGGTCTGAATCATATCTCCCCTGTCCCTCCTCTCCTCCAGAGTGTACATATTTAGGTCTTCAAGTCTCTTCTCTTAAGGCTTCTGACGCAGGCTCCAAATAATTTTGGTCACCTTCCTCTGAACAGTTCACAGTCTTTTTATATCCTTTGCAAGATATGGTCTCCAAAACTGAACACAGTATTCCAAGTGAGGCCTCACCAGTGACTTATACAGTGGCATTTGTACCTCTTCCTTTCTGCTGATAATTCCTCTTTGTATGCAACCCAATATCCTCCTGGCTTTTGCAACTGCCTTGTTGCACTGTTTTGCCACCTTGAGATCCTCAGAAATAATCACACTAAGGTCCTTCTCCTGGTCCGTGCACATCAACCTCTCATCCCCTATCGTGTACATTTCCCCTGGATTTTCTGCTTCCCAAGTTCATGACACTGCACTTCTTCACATTAAATCCTAACTGCCAAGCGTTAGACCATTCTTCCAGCTTTTGTAGATCTTTCCTAATGTTATCCACTCCCTCAGAGAAGTCCACTCTGTCGCAAATTTTCGTGTCATCTGCAAAAAGACAGACTTTTCCATGCAGTCCTTCAGCAATATCACTCACAAATACATTGAGCAGTGCCGGGCCCAGGACTGAACCCTGGGGCACCCCGCTAATCACCCTCCTTTAATCCGAGTGAGCTCCATTTACCATCGCCTTCTGTCGTCTGTCAGTCAACCAATTTCTGATCCAGTTCACCACCTTGGGACCCATCCCCAAACTACTGAGTTTATTGATAAGCATCCTATGAGGAACAGTATCAAAGGCTTTGCTGAAATCCAGGTAGATGACATCCATCGCATGCACCTGATCTACTTCTCTGGTCACCCAGTCAAAGAACTCAATCAGATTTGTTTGGCAAGACCGTCCTTTGGTAAAACCATGTTGCCTTAGATCATGCAACCTGTTGGTTTTGAGAAAGTCCACTATTCGCTCTTTCAGAAGCGCCTCCATTACATTTCCCGCCACCGAGGTAAGGCTCACGGGCCTGTAGTTTGTCACTTCTTCCCTGTCACCACTTTTGTGAAGAGGTACCACATCAGCCCTTCTCCAGTCCTGAGGAACTGCTCCTGTTTCCAAGGATCTGTTGAAAACATTCTTTAACGGCCCTCCAAGAACCTCTGAGCTCTTTCAGTATCCTGGGATGTATCCCATCTGGTCCCATGGCCTTGTCCACTTTCAGTTTTGCAAGTTGTTGTAACACATCATCTTCTGTGAATGGTGTGGTATCTACTTCATTCCCATTTTTATATTTGGGAGTCACAGATGGTCCTTCTCCAGGATTTTCTGTAGTAAAAACAGAGCAGAGGTATTTGTTTAGCAATTTCGCTTTTTCAATGTCACTTTCCACAAATCCGTTCCCAGCACTTCTGAGTCCCAGCAATTCCATCTCTGATTTTCCTCCTCTCCCGAATATACCTGAAGAAAGTTTAGTCGCCACAGTTCACATCTTTAGCCATCTCTTCCTCTGCCTTTGATTTTGCTTTCCTTATTTCTCTTTTTGTCTCTTTTAGTTTGATCCTGTATTCCTTTCTGTGTTCCTCTGTTTGCAAGCTTTTGAATTTTGTGAAAGCTGTGTTTTTTGCCTTTATTTGAGCAGTCACTTCTTTGGAGAACCAAATAGGTTTCCTTCTCTTGTTTTTATTTACTTTCCTTACATTATTTATCTTTTGCCCCTTTTTTTGCCACCTTTAGTTTAGCCCATTGCAATTCCACTTCCCTTATCCCCTCCCACCCTGCCATCTCCTCCTTCAGGTACTTGGCCATTTTACTGAAGTCAGTGTTTTTGAAGTTTAGGACTTTGAGCTTGCTATGATTGGACTGCACCTTGGCTTTTATCTCAAACCACACCGTGTGATGATCGCTCCTGCTCACAGGGGCACCCACCCAGACATTCGACATGCTCTCACCGTTGGTGAGCACTAAATCCAGGATTGAGCTTTCCCTGGTTGGTTCCATCACCATTTGTCTAAGTGACATCTTGGAAAGCATCCACAATTTTTTTGCTTCTTGCCAGATTCGCAGAAGGAGCACGCCAATCCACATCTGGTAGGTTAAAGTCACCCAATATGATCACTTCCCCCTTAGTGGCTATCTTGGCAATATCTATAATTAATTTGTTATCCATTTCTTCAATTTGAGTCGGAGGTCTGTAGACTACTGCAGTATGGATGACAGTGCCATCTCCTCTTTCCAACACAATCCAGAGCGCTTCTTCTTTTCCCCATGCCCCCTGCATTGCAGTAGCTTTAATACTGCTTTTTACACACAAATTAAATGTGATCATGTTATGATCGCTATTGCCAAGTGGCCCCAACACCATTACCTCTCGTACCAAATCCTGCTTTAATCGAAGTCCCCCATTATTACTGTTTTGTAATTTTTGTTAGCTTCCCCAATTTCTTTTAGCATTTGTTCATCCATATTTTCATTCTGGCCAGGTGGACGGTAGTATACCACTACTCCCATTGCCCTCCCCTTTTTACCTGGAATTCTTATCTATAGAGATTCTACAGTGTATTTTGTTTCCTGCATACTTTTATCCTGTGACTCCATGCCCTCTAACATAGTGCCACCCATCCGCCAATTTGATCTACCTTATCATTTTGATATAATTTTTGCCCAGATATCACAGTGTCCCATTGGCTGTCTTCCTTCTACCAGGTCTCTGAGATGCCAATTATATATAACCTTTCATTCTGTGCTATATATTCTAGCTCTCCCATCTTATTTGTTTTTGTTCATAATGACAATCTGGTTATGAGCTGACAGCAGTAACTTGGAATCTTTCAACTGCATCTGCTCTTTACTTAAAGGCGCCTGGGCTACCTTTACCTTTATTGGAACATCTCTATTGGGATGCCCTGACTTCCCCATTTTGCTAGTATCTATCAAAGATACATCATTCTGAACTGGTGCTCTTGGGCAATTGTCAACATTCACCCATTATCTAGTTTAAAAGACGTTCCTTCACCTTCTTAAAGTTTAATGCCAGCAGCCTGGTTCCATCCTAGTTCAGGTGAAGTCCATTCTTTCAGAAAAGCCCCCCTCCCCTTCCTCAGAACATTGCTAATTTCCTAACAAACCTAAAATCCTCTTTCCTGCACCATCATCTCATCTACAAATTGAGACATTGGAGCTCTGCCTGCTTCCTGGGTCGTGTGTGTAACAGGAAGCATTTCTGAAAATGCTACCCTGGAAGTTCTGGATTTTAACTTTCTACATGAAAAGGTAAATTTGGCTTCCAGAACCTCCCTCCCACACTTTCCTATGCCACTGGTACCAACAGGTACCATGATAGTGCTGGGGAGGAGCCTGCTATCTAAAACCTTATCTAGGTGGCACATGAGGCACGCTACCTTCGCACCAGGCAGCCAAGATACCACGTGATTCACCAGCCACCTAGCTATCTGCATGTCTAATGACTGAATCACCAACTTTAACTGCCATCCTAACCCTTCCCTCGTGCACACATGGACCTAGAGACTATTCATGATATCGCTGAACTAATGAAAGGAACATTTTAAAATCCAGCTTGCATAAATATCTGATTTTTATCATTTTTGTTTTAAATTATCTATTTTTAGCCACTCTGTAGTTGACAGAAAGGTAAACAAAGTAAACTGATCTGTCAGGATACAGTGCCATTCAAGTACTGCAGAGCTAGTCACCCAAAGGATGCAGAAATGATGCTTAAATTTAAAGTTATTGTTTTCATATTATCTGGATTTGAGACAAGTCTTCTCTCTCAGCTATCCTTTACCCCTCTGCACAAAAGACAGATACAAATGGGTAGAATGGGTAGACCAAGTAACCCTGACCTGCCAACCTCTATTTCTGTTGGAGTTTATCAGAAGACCATCAGATAAAGATCTGAAATGAGTTTAGAATAAAGGATAGGAACTATCACCTTTTGAGGCTCCAAGACAGACTCAATGCGTAGCAACCTACCAGCTGTGCAGAACAAATGAGCTCTAGAATCACAAACAGCCTAGTACCATTACATTAGCACACTCGCTCATGTCAAAGGCAGCCACGCATCAGAAGATTTTAGGGAGTGTGTGCTCTGTCACAAAATCTGTCATGAACCAGAAATTTAGGGTGGGTCCTAGACTGGAGGACCTCAAGGAAGAAAATTAAACAGGTAAGGTCTAATTTCACCTTCCTCATCCCTCCAGTACAGTCCAGAGGAGTAGGCTGTAACAAATGATAGGAGGGGAACAAAAGAGCTCGGCTTGCCAAAATCCGCATCCCAATACCCCTTTTATATGAAAAAGCGAGGCAGAGCACAGCTGTGCCCCAGAGACACAAACTAAGGACACAGCCAGGCTCTGCCCAAGAAGAACTTGAGCCTAGTGGAACAAAGTGTCGCCATTACTGGAACCAACCGACCATCTTTATCCAATCGCAAACAGTGGCTTGGAAATTGACATGCTGCAAAACTCCTGCAAAGCCCACTAAGAAAAAATGTTTTCAAGAAACACCTTCATCACCCCAAACAAACTTCAATGAAGGAGCAGCATTCGAGCCACATGTCCCACTCCGGAGGCCCCCAAAGTCATGCGTCTTGGAAGACACCGATAAGATCTTGAACCTACAAGGCCAGCGACACAGTTGTATGCAGAGCCTCCAATCTAGCAATAGAAACCAACTGCAATCTTTCAAGATTCTACCAAAATGACTTTGAAGGACTACCAAACCACAGCAGAGAATCATCAAGACCCTGTGTGGGGAAAAGAACACCAAAGTCTAACTTTTTCTCACGAATTGTACCTGAAAAGAAAGAAGGGAGAGATCTTCTGCATCAGATCTCTAAATAAGTGAGCGTTGCTGCCTGCGGCCTAAGCTACATCACATCCAGCAACTCCAAACAGGCAAAAACTGGCTCCAGAAACGAAGAACAGATTTCTTTGCCTCTTCTGAAATGAGAGCTCTCTACCTGGTCTAAACCTGACAAGCGCAATACTTGTGCATGAAGAGAACAGCTATGACCTGGGAAGCTAAAGGTGATCTGGAAAGAAGGGTTTCATCCTGAGCCCAGCCTTCACAAGAACCCCCCCAAAAAGGAAGGCCAGGTGTTTCCTCTGGCCTGAAAAAGTAAGGACTAGAGCTGGTCCAAAACTAGCCACAGACAAATGAACAGAATGTTGCTCAAAATCATCTATGGCGGCTACCCTGAGCTCTTTAATATGCAGCCCTGGATAGCCATCCACTTCCAAACTGATAAACCACCAGGACCGAGAGGGCCAAGCTGCTGCTCACAACACTTAGGACCCCTTAGAAGAATGCAGAAGTTCCCCATTGGCTAGTAAAACATAGTTACTCATCTGTAACAGGTGATCTCCTGGAACAGCAGGAATTATTTTTCACATATGGGTGAAGTCGGTATCAATGGAGCCCACGCAGGAACGCTTCCCAGCGTCCAATAGGAAAGCCTTTGGGAGCACTCCACTGTGCTTGCATAGCTGTCTTCCCAACTCCCTCTCTTCAGTTGAGTTTATAGCTGAGAAAAAGAAGAGTAAGAGGAGAAAAACCTACAACTCCTAGGGGAGGAGGGCGGGTTGTGAAGACAAAATTCCTGCTGTTTCCAGAGATCACCTATTGCAGGTGAGTAACTACGCTATCTCCAGGAACAAGCAGGAATGTAGTCTTCACATATGGGACTCCCTAGCTCCCAGAAGCCAAATGAAGTGATCCCAGAAACTCTGGAAGTTTGCCTCAGAGTAGGTTGCAAGAGGTCATGGATCCTTCATGGATGTCTGGTATCAAAGTCCGGGTAGGAATTGCCCCTAAGTCTGAAAGAGGTGCTGGAGAACAGCTTGACCAAATATGGCATCCCGGCGGGAGTCCTTGTCCAGAAAATAATGGGCAGCAAAAGTATGGACAGAAGACCAAGTTGCTGCCTTGCAAATTTCGTCAATGGCTACAGAGCATAGGTTTGCCATTGAGGTAGCCATGGCATGAACATTATGAGCAGTGACATGCCCTTCCAGGGACAGTCCTCTGTCATAAGCAAATGAAATGCAGTATGCTATCCATCTGGAGAGCGTATGTACAGATACCGGGAGACTCAGGTGACTAGGGTCAAAGGAAATGAACAACTGCGAGGATTTACGGTGATCTCGAGTTCTCTGGAAATAAAAAGTCAATGCCCTCTTGCAGTCAAGAGTATGCAGAGTTGCTTCTGCTCGAGGCGCATGCGGTCTAGGAAAGTTCAGGAAGGTAAACTGGTTTAAATAAAAAGGAGACACCACCTTTGACATAAATTGTGGATGAGTCCTAAAGACAATCTTGTCATGGTGGAACCTAGTATAGGGAGAGTTCGCTACCAAAGTCTGAAGATCACTAATGCATCTAGCAGAAGTGAGGGCAAAAAGGAACATAACATTCCATGAAAGGAACTTTAGTGGGGTCGTAGCCAGTGGTTCAAAGGGTGGCTAATGAAGCTGTGCTAGAACTACATTGAGATCCTAAGTCACAAGAAGTGGCTTAATGGGTGGTTTGGTCAGCAGGAGCCCCCTCAAAGCATTCTACTAGTGGTTGAGAGGAGATGGACTGTCCATCCAAGGGATGGTGCGGGGCTGCAATGGCACAGAGGTGAACTCTCACCGAGTTGGTCTTGAGACCTCTATTGAGGACAGGTGGAGGAGATATTGGAGAAGTGCCTCCACGGGAGCAGAGAAGGTACTGAGATCCTTCTGGGAAAACCAAACTGAGAATCTGTGCAACTTGAAAGCATAGGAACATCTGGTGGAGGTCTTCTTGGAAGCCAAAAGCATCATCTTAACCTCTTGGGTGAGGTTAAAGTCCTGCAAAGTTATGCTCTCAGCAGCCAAACTGTGAAACGGAGAGACCATGGATCAGGATGGAGCAGTGTCCCATCTTCCTGGGAGAGGAGATTGGGTGCAGATCCCAGTCGTAGAGGCAGAGTGAGTCAGCAGCAAGGGGAACCATGGTTGACGTGGCCAATGAGGTGCTATGAAAATCATGAAGCCCTTGTCGGCCTGTAGCTTTAAAAGCGTCTTGGGAATGAAGGGTATGGGAGGGAAAGCATAAAGGAGACCATTACCCAATATAGAAAGCATCCACTTGCTGTCTGCTGGACGGAGTCCTGGTGCAGAAGCAGGGAAGGTTGGCATTCTGCGATGTGGCAAACAGATCTATATCTGGTGTTTTCTGGGTCTGAAAAATGAAGGACGTTATGCCTGGATGGAGAGACCATTCGTGGGGAAGAAGGATCTGACTCAGCTTGTCTGCCAAGACATCAAGCTCCCCTGGAAGATACACCACTTGGATGTGTATTTGATGAGAAATGGCAAAGGACCACAGATGAAGAGCTTCTTTGCATAGGGGCCAAGAGCCTGTTCCCCCCTACTTGTTCAAACAGAACATGGCCACCGATAGTCTGTCCTGACTAGGACCCTTTGTGCTCAGAAGTGATCTTGAAACACCATGAGGGCATCTGAGATAGCATGAAACTCCAGATTGATCTGGAGCTGTGACTCCTCCATTGTCCGGAGACCTTGTGTAGATGCATTGATGCGGAGGCATCTGAAAGGGTGACCCGACGAGGAGATTTTTCTGGAGACCACCACGACTGGAGGGATGTGGTGAGAGGGGTAGTGACTTGGATCTTGTCCCTGAGGTGGCCCGAGGCCTGTTTCCATTGGAAGGCAAGAATCCACTGGACTGTCCGCATATGTAGGCAGGTATATGGGGTGACATGTACTGTTGAGGCCATGCGACCCAGAAGCTGCAGCATTTCTCTGGCAGTCAGATGGTCTTGGAACACCACTTGGGAGGTTAACTCTATGAGACAGGCACAATGGGCAGAAACGCCTTGGCCTTTTGTGTGTCCAGAAAAGCTCCTATGAACTCTAGTCTTTGAAATGGAGCGAGCTGGGATTTTGAGAAGTTTATGACAAATCCCAACTGCTGTAGTACTGTGATGGTACAATGCAAGGAAAACTGAACCTCTTGGGAGGCATCTGCTCTTATGAACCAATTGTCTAAGTAGGGGAAGACAAATATCCCTAGAGATCTTAGATATGCAGCTACGACTGCCATGCACTTTGTGAAGACACTTGGGACAGAAGAGAGTCCAAAAGAAAGGACTCTGTACTGATAATGTTTTCCTTGAAAGATGAAGCATAGATATTTCCTGTGTCCTGGACAGATGAGGATGTGTGTGTACACGTTTCTTTTAGATCTAGAGAACAGAGCCAGTCCTGACTCTAGAGGTAGGGAAGACGCATCCCAAGAGAGATCATTTTGATCTTCTCGTGGACCAGAAACTTGTTGAACTTTCTGAGTCCAGGATGGGCCTGTACCCTCTGGTCTTCTTTGGTATGAGAAAGTACGGAGAGTAGAACCCCATTCCCTGTTGGGATACTGAGACATCTTCTATGGCACCCTGAGACAGAAGAGAGGACACCTGTCTCGTAGGAGAGCAGTGAGTGAGGGTGTGACAAAAGTCGAGGGGGGCAGAGTTTGCAGATGAAGCCTGTACCCCTCCCAAACTATGGATAGTGACCACTGTTCTGAGATAATGACGTAGTCTGCCTGCAATGTGGAGTGGGTGAGGGTCCTCCAGAGGCAGGGTGGCAATGTTCTCTAGAAAAAAGTCAAACCAGGCGCAGACTGGCTGTGGAGCTGGTTGAGGTTTAGCTACCTGTGGCTTCTTTTGTTGCTTAGGAGACTGATGTCTCTTCTGAGGGGGGTGAGCCTGGTACTGAGAAGCAGGAGAATAAGAGGAGAAGAATTTCTTGTTATTATTAAAGGTAGCTTTCTTTGTAGCTGTCTTCTTTCTAGCAGGGTTAGCTGTACTCCTTGACAGCCTGTTTAGGGTGGTATTCTCCAACTGAGAAGTCTTATCCTGCCAGTCTTTGCCAAAGAGGTTTTCCCCTGTGCAAGTTATGCTGCTCAGCTTATTTTGAACCCACTGTTCAAGATCTCAGGCCTGAAGCCATGCAGTTCTGCGTGCACAGATACAAATTGCTGTGGCCCTGCTTGTGCACTCAAATGCATCAAAGGTTGCTCTATTGACAAAACTTTGATACATTTTGGATATGTCTAACTACAGCAAGATAGCTATCTCTCTTACCATCTGGGAGAAGAGGGGCCATGGCCTCAAGGTCTCTGGTGATTTCCGTGAGGAACATACCCATGTAGAGCATATAGGAATTATTCCTGGCTGAAAGCATGGAAGTCTGAAAACAGAAACCCAAAGGCATCAAGGTTTCTTGATCCCCTACCTGGAAGGTTAGAAGAATGAGTTTTTGAACTCTTGATTCGGCACACTGCCGATTCCACCACCATTGAATGGTGGGGAAGCTGTGGTTTCTGCAAGCCAGGACACTCCGGCACGCGATACATGGTATCAAGAAGTCGAGTAGAAAGTGAGATCATGAGGGGAGTCTCCCACATCCGAAGCATAAGATCATGGAGGATGCGGTGCACTGGCAGGGTGGCTGCCTCCCTAGGAGTTGTTGGGTTCTAGAGGATCTCAAATTCCTCCGCACTGGGCGCTTTCTCAGATGCAACTGTTATACAGAGACCCCTAGCTAGGTCACAAATTAATTCTTGGAAGGACATGTCTTTAGGGGGAGACGTGTCGTTCTGGAGGCGGAGAGGGCTCCGAAGGCAGGCCTCAGGGTCCCTGAGAATCGAATGACTCCTCATCTCAAATAGGGGTGTCTGAATCAGAGAGCTCAAAGTATCGGCGAGAAAGGTGTCTGCCTTCCGCCAGACACTGATACTGATGCATGTCGGTATCAGGCTCTGGGGACCATTTGGGTCGAGCCCTGGTATTGGTGATGGACTTCAGGAAAGGCATGGGTGGCAAAGTCATGTATCCTGATGCATACTACATTGGTGCCGGTACCTGTACCAGTATCGATGGCCCGGTACCTGAGGGCAACGGTTTGATGGGAACTGAAGCCGCCAATAGAGCTGCCAAGCTCTGCTCGATGGCCAGTATATGCTTGTCTATCAAGGTTGACGATGCTTGGGTATCAGTGACGGAAACTTGTGCCACCTTCCCAGAGCATGGCACCAGCTGCTCTACTGAGGTTGAGGCCTCGAGCACATCCTGGAGCTCCTCGATGGCTTTGGAGGGTAGGTCCTCCAGCCGGGGCTCTTTGGCAGGACGATCCACCTCCAGGGCAACGCCCGAGGCATCTCGATGTTGGGACAAAGATCTACCTCTGGAGGAATTATCTGTCTTTGAGAAAGACTTGTGCTTGGACACTTTTGATACCTGAGATCCATGTGAGGAGGATGAGGCTCTCGATGACACTGATGCCAAAGATACGGCATCTGAAGCGAAGAGAGTTCCAGACTTAGAGGCCTGGTTCTGCAGAGCTCTTTTAGTCATCTTTTTACAAAGGGAACGTTCTGTTGGCCGGTGGTCTGCCAGCGGCATTTTAAGCACCAGTCATGTGTGTCAGTAGCCGAGATGGTACCGGCACATTTTGAACATTTTTTGAAACCACTGGTTAATGTCTCCATACTGTCAGTGGACAGTATGGTAGACTAAGGCCTAAGATGGCATCGATACACCCGAAGATTTTTATTTATTTATTAACTAGTAAAAGAAAGATAAAGAAAGAATAAGAGAACCGGTGGTGTCAAGACGGTGCTGGTTTAGACAGGAAGGCAGACGCTAACCACAAAAAAACTAAAATAATTTTCTACGGTGACAGGATTTGCATCCTGCTGGCTCTGCGAAAAATAAACAACTGAAGAGAGGGAGTTGGGAAGGTGGGAAGGCAGCTACGCAGGTGCAGTGGAGTGCTCCAAAAGGCTTTCCTATTGGATGCTGGGGAGCGTTCCCACATGGGCTCTGTCAGTACCGACGTCACCCACACATGAAGACACTGTTCCTGCTTGTTCCTTGAGATATAAAAAGAGGAGCCCAACCTTCCAGGCTAACCTACCCCCAACAGTCACACTAGCATCTCAGAACCACAGCCCACCTGATGAGCTCACCGAATCTTCAAGCACATGCCTCTGGCCCACAGAAATAGCTGCCTGCAGTTGGCATACGGGTCAATGGCGGTAGCATAAGAAAGCACAACAATAAATCAGACCTTCTTGCTACCCCCAGCAAGACTAGTCATGAAAATAAAGTTCAACTGAGCTCTCCTCATGTTAGGAGTCACCTCTGACTGACTGAACTGTACTCAGGTGAACCATCAATCTCCAGATATTAGAAGTGACTCTGAACCAGAGCTCCCTTTACTGAAGCAAATAATGCAATCTGTACGCACTGAGGCTACCGAAGATGTGAGCAAATATGAGGTCAAAGGCAGATAGCTATAGAGGAACTTAGCCCTCTCTCTAAGCTAACTCTGCTAACAAGACCCAAAACTGTTATAGTCCCTAAGCTCTACCTTCGGATACAGACATAACCTGCAATGCTGTCACATCCTTGGGGCACCAAGGACTGTAGGAGAACAGCATCGCTAAATTCTACCCGCCAGGGAACCAGGGAGTGGACAGACTCCCTTGTCATACCCCATGGAGCAAACTGTTAAGATCAAAACCTGTATTTCTCTATAATACAACTTTTTTTTTCAGTCGTGGAGAAACAAATTAGGCAGACCAACTTCCAGTACCAAAAATCCACTTTTGAGGAAGATTAATAGCAGCCCAGAACAGAACAAATCAGACCAAAGATATGAGGTTCTCGGCTCCCTTACTGCTCCAATCACCTGGGGAAGAAGCCTGACAAGATTGCATAACAAAAGAGGATGGCACGTCCCTGAATAAGGCATGTGCAGAAATCTCTATACGGGCCCAAAACAACAAATGCAAAGTTCCACTTATCTACCCCAAATTCATAGCACTTGGGGTACACAATGCTGCTTCAGCATACCTTACAACTGCTGGAATTCTTCTCAGTCAGAGCGAGGTCTCAAACCAGAGGACTGGAAGACAGGCATCTTGCCAGCTGAGCCACTGGAATGTCTAGAGAGAAGTCCATGCTGCAATCTTGGAAATCTCCTCCGTGGAAGATGATCTCAAGTAGGCTACATACAGCGCCATAGTTCTGACACTGAGCTGTGACCTGACCTATAAGAGTCAAACTTGCCTGAGCATAAGAAAAATAGATGCAGTAGTCTACCAGCCAATTAGACAGGATACATTTGTTGACAGCAGCCCCATCCTTCTCAGCTAAAAGAAATAAAGCTGGATAGACTTTCTAAGAGCTATAGTCTGCTTCAAATAGTCCAATGTGTGTAATGCACTTTCCCCTTTACGAGTGTGGGGGTCTTGGGGAAAATGCTGGCAGGACTACTGACTAAGAGACCCTCCTGAAGCTCAAAACAGACAGAGGCATGATGATTCTCATTGTTCCCTACTGGCCCAGACAACTTTGGTTTCCTCTCCTGCTACAACTCTCCAGTCAGGGACCACTCTGGTAAGGCCATGCATCAGACTTGATATTGTAGGAAAATGGAACGATGTGCATTCCAACATCAAATCCTCAGCTCTCACAGTGTGTATGTCGAGAGGTTAATGCTACCCGAGCTCAATCTGCCAGCCCGTGTGACAGATGTTCTTTTGGCCTCCAGGAAGGCCTCAACGAGAAAATCCTATTCATGCGAATGGAAGAGGTTTGCTGTCTGGTGCAAGGACCATTCCCTAGATCCCTTTGCCTGCCCCACTCAAAAACTGCTTCAATATCTTCTATACCTAGAAACATAGAAACATGACGGCAGAAAAAAACCACATGGCCTATCTAAAGTCTGCCCTTCCATATCAACCACTACAACAGTCCCCTTTTTCCCTTTAAAGATCCTCTGTGTTTGTCCAATGCTTTTTTGAATTTAGATACTGTCATCTCTACTATCTCCACTAGAAGACTATTCCACACATCTACCACTCTTTCTGTAAAGAAATATTTCCACATATTACTCCCGAGTCTATCCCCTTTCACCCTCATCCTATGTCCCCTTGTAGCAGAGCTTGCGTTCAATCGAAAGAGTCTCTCCTCCTGTGCATTTATGCCACAGAGGTATTTAAACGTCTCAATCATATCATCTCTATCCCACCTTTCCTCTAATGTATACATATTAAGATCCTTAAGTCTGTCCTCAAATGCTTTATAATGAAGCCATCGAATGGAGGCTCTGGACACAAGCTCCACAAATGGAGGCTTGGAGTGACAAGACACTGGTATCAAAAGCGAGCTTCAGAAGGGACTCCAACTTCCGATCCTGCAGATCCTTCAAGGCTGCACCTTCCTTCCACAGGAATGGTGGTCTTTTTAGCAACTGCTGAGACCAGAGCATCCACCTTCGGCATTTTGAACAGCTCCTGCTCTTCTTGTGGAATAGGGTACAGGCAACCCATCACTCTGCTTCTCCTCAACGTGGCCTCCGGGAATTCCCATTCCGACTCCATCATTTTCTTAATGAACAGATGTACCAGGAAACACACCTGAGCCCCTATGAACCCCTGCAACAGAGGGTCTTCCAAGGGCTCCTCTGTAACCATCTGAGCTGCCAGGGAATGCTGAAAGAGGACTGTTAGCTCCTCTCAATGGAACACTCGGACGACAATAGGGTCATCCCCCAAGGGTATCCACAATCCTCCAAATCTCCGGATTCTGGATCACCCCATAGATCTGAGGGACTCTCTCCCAGATCCTCAGAGACTTGGGAGGGTAGAGAGCTCTGAACCTGCCAGGCCTCAGGCTCTCCTCTATACTTCTTAGATGGTGGCATGCTGTCTGACAAAGCAAAGTTCTGCCCCACCTCAGGCCCTTGAAATTCTGACTCTTCCTGTCCTAAAGGATTATCCACCAGCCCAGGAGCAGCCTGCTTCCTTTTCAGGCAATATGCACTATGGAGAGCTAATATGAAAAATATAAAATCCAGCAAAAAAAATATGCGGGAGACACACACCAGCTGGCGCTGAAACAATGCTTTCCCCCTGACAAGGAGGCACCCCTCTGCAGCCTTTCCTTTGCCCTTTACTATGCTTCAGAGGCTTCTGAGCAGCAAAAGATGACTGATAAAGTGGCTGCAATTCCTGCCGAAACTGCCAACTCTCAGGACTCCCCGTCACTGCTGCCGACGAACTGTCCATACCTACAACACACTCCAGAGAACGTCCCTGTCTTTCACAAAACCTGCAAACTCCTGCTGCCTGCAAATCACGCTTCCCTGAACAGAGTAGGAAGATAAAATCTCCGGCAAACCAAGTGCTCGTGGCTTCCGGCATGGGCAGGAACCAAGAGGGCGGCCTGTCATATAAATCTTTCCCACTTAGAAACCTAGCAGCAGTCACGAGTCCGCAGAGAGGAGCCCTGCAGCCGCTAGCTGTCTGCTTTCTCCCTCAAACTCTTTCTGCTCACTTTCACCAACGCCACGGAGGAGCCTGATATGCAGGGGGGAGGGGAGTGTGATCTGCGCCTCACAGGCACCGGCCAACCCTGGCTGTAAGCTCCGGCTAAAGTTGGAGAAGGGTTAAGGGACCTGGGGCAACAGGGAATTTAACCCCCTAGGCACCAGGCTAAAAGGCCCTGACAGCTCTCTGCCCCAACTTACCACATAGCCTCCCCAATCACAGTTTACCCAGTCCAAATTAATCTCTTTGCTAAGTTGCCTGCTAGGCCACCTTTCCACAGACACAAATATCAATAAAATAAAAACCTTTACTATCGTGCCCCCAGGGAAGTCCACTATCCCAGGGTTGCTCCCTCAGTTGCTGAGGACTGGACTGGCCTGGAGGTACAATTAGGAAGAGGACTTTTCCCTATCAGTGAGTTATAGCCCTTGTCCCTTGGATACAACCACTCCATAATCTCACTACCTTTGTATATTCAACGCTCTGCTTAAGCCCCTTCACATTTTTATTCTGAGAGGTGATTTCAGTGTGGATATACTTCAGGGAGGGAGGTAGTACAAATGATCCTTTAGCAAAAAGTACCAATGATACTTAAAATTCTCTCTCAAAAACAAACCATGATTTTCATTACAGCGTAAAATCCTAGCTATGCTATGTGTCACTTCTATTCCAATCCCCAGATGGCACCGTACCCCAAACCCCCAGAGTGTCCAGTACCATCCCCCTTTTCAGATGTTCAGCATTTCCCCCACCCTTCAGGTGTCTAACAGCTTGCCCTCCTCTACACTCCCCCCTTTGGGCATCCAGTCTCTTACCTTCCTTACCCCGTCCCCTTCTTTCAGCTTTGAAGTATATCCCCATTACACTTTACATGGTACTCTTTGGCGGCTGCAACCCTCTAGGCTGAAACAATGCAAAAGTGTCTGGCCCAGGGCTTTAAACAGATATTCATGTTCCAGGAAGGCCACAAACTGCTCCCTCTGAATTTTCTGCTGGGGGGGGGGAGGCAGGAAGTGCCAGGCCTTGGGTGCATGTATTTTGCTCAAAGGCCCTGTGCCGGCTGCTTTCACTTTGTGTTAGAGTTGGCTGGATGGAGGGTAGCGGTGGCTTTGATTTAGGCTGCTTGGGGACTGTTGTGCCGGTGCCATCCCCAGATTTGCACCACCTTAGGTGGATACCTAGTGTAAGGGCCGGCCCTGGCCACATCTTGCTTTTTAACTATGGGTGGTGTATCTAAGGCCAGCAAGGTCTTGCCATGACTCCAGCTGTCCAACAAATGCACATCCCTAGGCCCAGTAGTAGTTCACGTCCCTGAAAAGGAGCCTCCATTTTCCAGGCCTTTAACATTCTGTGATAAAACTATCAACTCAGGAGCCCCAAACAAGTTCTTATATACACGTTTGAGCTTCTGTAGTAGAGCTCCCACACTCTCATGTAGACACGTATCTGTACCTCATGTAACATGTCAGCCATTCCTTCCCTCCCTCGCAACCCCTGGCCCACTTCTCCCCACCAATTTCTCACCTACAGACCACTAGCCTAAAGGTCAACTGCTGAGTAACAGTGTACAGCCTTCACCCACCCTCACTCCATTCCTCCCCCCCAGTACCCAACTACATTATGCCTGCCATGAGCCTACTGTAATAATAAAACAACCATGAGCCGAGAGTCTATAGATCCTGCCACCCGCAATGCCCCAGCTCGCATTCAGCCAGCACTGTCCAACTCTGTACAGTGCCACTTCGAACTCTTGCTACAACTTCACTTGGCACCGTCCAAAACTTCCACAGAGGCAAATGTAGTCATAGTCCATCACATATGGATGGGGACTGTACTCATTCATTTGAAAATCACTACACAGACCAGTTTCAGAGCTTGCAGATGTTACTCAATGTATTAAATCCATCACTCCTGTTCCATGTTCCTGGTCAGCCAAGTCCTCTTATCTGGTACCAACTATCACGGATTCAGTTAAGGCATAGTTTTTGGGGAGGACATTATATAGCTCTCATTCAACCCCATCCCAGCCAAACATAAGGCCTTCCCCAGTTCTGTTAGATCTCAGACCTGAATTGGCTTGCCTGCCAAAGAGAAGCTAAAGTGAAAGGGAAAAATCGAATGATATTTTATACAATCCTTATTTAAGATATCCAGTACAGGCTTGAGCTCCCAATGCTTAGCCAAGGTGAGTATTGAGATGCCCTGATAAAATTGCACTCTTGCACCTCAAAACTCTCTCTCCTGCAACATGGGTCTTTTGCAGGATACCACAATGTCCTTAGGTTTCCCCAGCAAGGGTGTCCAGGGCTCTATGGACTCTCTTCACTGGAACCAAGACCCTCTTCTTCAGGCTGCATTAAAGCCTGGCAAAACTTCTTGAACCAGGGTTTCCATAGATTCAGCACTGTTAGACTCCAGAACACCATAAACATTCTCAACTTTTTCTGGCAGCCTTGATTCTCTAAAACATCAATTATATACACCAGGTCCTCTTTTTCTTTAGACAATTTGTCCACTTTGCCGCAGAACCCAGTTATGGTCCCTTTCATGCTCCTCAAGTTTTTGCCTCCGTGTCCTCCATGCAGGCCCCCAGATCGTGCATTTCCACTTGTATATCATCTATTTAGTGAGAATGTCCTGACTGCTTTAAGATTGTGTTGGTTTGGCCAGGCATCAAAGGACACTGTCATTCCTTTCTGCAATCTTATCCTCATCATCCCTGCCTCACCGAGGCCATGCTGGAGGAGGGATGCTGGGTGTGCCTTGCATGCTGCCTCTCTGCGCAGAGTGCTGTACCTCTGCCTCCAGCTGCCGCATCTTGCTCACCATATCGCCAGTGACCACCAAATTCTGAGCACTCCTGTCCCAGTAAGCTTCTTTATAGGAGTTTTATTTGCACAACGGAGTGAGCTCACAGACTGCCCCCTCTATCTTGGAAGCTGACCCTAAACAGTATTTTTAAAATGTCCATGCCTCATGCAAACTTTTGAGCCTGGCTGTTTTAACCGTTTGTTCACTTCCTCATTTTTACTCACAGCCTCCTTTAATGCCATTGCAGTGGTTTTACTTTGTATCTGCCCTTGAGTGATATCATCAAATTTTACTGCATTATGATCACTGTTCAAGCAGATCCACTATCTTTACTTCTAGAAACAGATTGTGCATTCCAATGAGAACTACATCCAGTAGCTCCTCCTCGTCTGCTTTATGCAGTAGCTGCTCATGAAAATCATCATTTATGATAACTAGGAACTTTACCTCCCTAGCGTGTCTAGATAGGCAATTTCCCAATCAATATTAGAATCTCCCATTATTGTGTTGCCAATGTTTGAATTTTAAATCTGTTAGCATTTTATTCTCCATTTCCTTACCCAGGATAGGCAAGCAGTTGTATCCCTTCCACTACTATAGAATTTCTATCCATAAAGATTCCAGAGTGCTATTTTCTAAAGAAATTTTATCCTGCTCAGCTCTGACATCCTTAACACATAGCACTCCTCTCCAAGTTTGATTTAATTTGTACCTCAGTATCAATGCCCCACTTATCCTCCTTTGTCTCTTTTAGTCCTCGTCTGTCCTAATCTCTGCTACTTATGCTTTAGTTTTCATTTGTAAACTGCTTTGACACTTGTGCTAAAATTGTTATATCAAGTGTCGGATAAACAAATACTATTATGTCTGTATCATCCTTTAGTGGAATAGCCACCTAATGTTTAGAGCAGTGTGCTGAAAAGCGAAGCAGCCAGTGATCAAATCCCACTGTTCCTCTTTGTGATCTCAGATAAAGCACTTAACCCTTCATTGTCCCAGGTACAGATTGTAAACCCTCTGGGGACAGCCAAATAAACTACTGTACTTGAATGTAACTTGCCTTAAATTGCTACTGAAAGAAAAGTGTGAGCTAAATACACCAGTGTTTTTCATGCCAGTCCTGGTGTATCCTCTAGTCACAATGGTTTCCAGATACTCACAAGGAATATGCACAAGTAGATTTGCATGCTCTGCTTCCACTGCATGCAAAGCACAGATACTTACCTGTAACAGGTGATCTCTGGGAACAGCAGGAATTAGTCCTCACATATGGGTACGTTGGTACCGACGGAGCCTGCGCGGGAAAGCTCCCCAGCTTCCCGAAAGCTTTTGGGAGCCTCCCACAGCGCATGCGCGCTGCCTTCCCGCCTTTCCTAACCAACTCTCCTCAGTTCGAGTTTAAAGCTGAGACAATAGAGAGAGAGAGGAAAGGAAAGATAGAGAGAGATACAACTCCTAGGGGAGGTGGGAGGGTTGTGAGAACTAATTCCTGCTGTTCCCAGAGATCACCTGTTACAGGTAAGTAACTGTGCTATCTCCAGGAACAAGCAGGAATGAGTCCTCACATATGGGGACTCCCTAGCTAAGATGCCTGGGAGATCCCCAAGGGTATGAGACCCTGAAAGGTTCCTCGTCGTCCTATGGATCTCAGGCATCCATTAAGGGACGGAGGGCAGGAGTTGTTTAAAAATGGAACAGGTGTCTGAGGACAGCATGACCAAACAAGGCATCCCGGCGGGAGTCCTTGTCCAAATAGTAATGGGCTGTGAAGGTATGAACCGAGGCCCAGGTGGCTGCTCGACAGATCTGGTCGATGGACACAGAATGAAGATGAGCCATAGAGGCGGCCATGGCCCTCACATTGTGAGCTGTGATATGGCCCTCCAGAGAAAGGTTATTACTCTGGTAAGCAAAAGAAATACACTGAGCAATCCAATTGGACAGTGTTCTCTTAGAGACTGGAAGTCCTAAATGAGAAGGATCAAAAGCAACAAAAAGCTGGGAAGACTTTCTATGTTGCTGTGTCCTGTGTAAGTAAAAAGCAAGAGCTCTTTTACAATCTAGAGTATGAAGGTTCCTCTCTGCACTGGATGCATGAGGAGCTGGAAAAAAGACAGGTAAATATACCTCTTGATTAAGATGAAAAGGTGAGACTACTTTAGGCATAAAGTGAGGATTTGTCCTAAGGACTACCTTATCATGATGGAACCTTGTATAAGGTGGATTAGCCACTAAGGCCTGCAGTTCACTGATGCGGCGAGCAGAAGTGACTGCAATAAGGAAAATAACCTTCCATGAAAGAAATTTCAAGGAGGTAGTGGCTAAGGGTTCAAAAGGTGGCTTCATAAGCTGACCAAGAACCAAATTTAAATCCCATGCCACCGGAGGAGGTCGAACGGGAGGTTTAGTTAAAGTTAGGCCTCTCATAAATCTTGCAATAAGAGGATGAGAGGAAACAGGTTGTCCATTGATAGGCTTAAGGGATGCTGCAATAGCACTTAAATGGACCCTTACTGAATTTGTCTTAAGGCCTGAATTGGAAAGATGCAGGAGATATTCTAATAGAGAATTCAGAGGAAGTGCCAGAGGGTCAAGACCCTTTTGAGCACACCAAATAGAAAATCTTTTCCATTTAAAAGCATAGGAACGCCTAGTGGAAGGTTTCCTGGAAGCATGGAGGATATCCTTCACTTGCTGCGAAAGATTGAAGTCATGAAGGTCTAGGCCTTCAGTAACCAAGCTCTGAGGTGAAGGGACTTGGGGTTTGGATGCCACAAAGTCCCCTCCTCCTGAGACAGAAGGTCTGGAGCAGCTCCCAAGTCCAGGGAGGGGGCTTGGGAGAGATGCAGAAGTAGAGGGTACCACACTTGGCGTGGCCAGCATGGAGCTATGAGGATCATAGATCCTTGATCCCTCTGAAGTTTGAACAGAGTCTTGGGAATCAAAGGAATGGGTGGAAAGGCATACAGGAAGTCCTGACCCCAATGAAGGAGGAAGGCATCCTTGGCCTGAACTCCCTGACACGGAACTCTGGAACAGAACCGGGGAAGTTTGGCATTCCACGGACTTGCAAATAGGTCTATGTCCGGGGTACCCCATTCCTGGAAGATTCTGAGCACCTGATCCATGTGCAGGGACCATTCGTGTGGAAGTAGAACTCGACTGAGTCTGTCTGCCCAAGAGTTTTGAATTCCTGGGAGGTATACTGCCAGGAGATGAACTTGATGCTCTCTGGCGAAGGCCCATAATCTTAGAGCTTCATTGCAAAGCGACAGAGAGCCAGTTCCTCCTTGCTTGTTTATGTAAAACATGGCTACCTGATTGTCCGTTTGAATGAGGACTGTCTGGTAGCTGAGGAGGGTATGAAAGACCTTGAGAGCTAGGAACACTGTTCGAAGTTCCAAGAGGTTGATATGGAGAGAGGTCTCCTGTGGGGACCAAGTGCCTTGGGTGGAGAGGTCCTGTAGATGAGCTCCCCAAGCTGTTTGGGAGTCATCTGTTGTGAGGATTGCTTGGGGCAACACAACAAAGGTTGGAAGGGGGACCCCAGCAACAGATTTTGAGTGGACATCCACCATTGGAGAGACCAAAAGAGACATTTGGAGTTTGCTATTTGGTCTGAGAGAGCTCCTGAAGCTTGAGTCCACTGGGTGGACAAAGTCCATTGAGCTGCTCTCATGTGTAGGCGAGCAAAGGGTACCACATGTACTGTGGAAGCCATATGGCCTAGCAGCTGTAGCATCTCCCTGGCAGTTAAATGGCTCTTTGACTGAATCTGGGAGGCTAACTGCACTAGACGTTGACAACGGGCCTGAGGAAGGTAGGCCCTTGCAGAAGTGGTGTCCAACCAGGCCCCTATGAATTCCAGGGACTGAGTAGGGGTGAGCTGGGACTTTGGGAGGTTTACCACAAGTCCCAGGTATTGCAGAATGCGCCTGGTGCGGTTCAGGGAGATCTGAGCCTCTGACTGGGTTGGAGCTCGGATGAGCCAGTCGTCCAGGTATGGGAAGACAAATATTCCCAGAGTGCGTAGAAATGCAGCAACTATTGCCATGCATTTGGTGAACACTCTTGGAGCAGAGGCTAGACCGAAAGGAAGCACTCTGTATTGGTAATGTTTTCCCTGGAACAGAAAACGTAGGAATTTTCTGTGAGATGGATGGATGAGGACATGAGTGTACGCATCCTTGAGATCTAGAGAACAAAGCCAATCCTGACTCTGCAGGTATGGAAGGAGAGTGCCTAGAGAAAGCATCTTGGACTTCTCCTTGCATAGGAATTTGTTCAATTCTCTGAGATCTAGAATGGGTCTGTATCCCCCCTGTTTTCTTTGGAATGAGAAAATAGGGGGAGTAAAACCCTGACCCCTGTTGAAGAAGAGGAACTTCTTCTATGGCCCCCTGGGCCAGAAGGGTAGTCACCTCCTGATCCAGAAGGTCGAGGAGAGATGTGGGAGAATTGAAGTGTCTCACCATGGTGTAGGGAGGAAGGTCTGAGAAATGAAGTTTGTAGCCCTCTCTTATGATAGAGAGGGTCCACTGCTCTGATGTGATTTGCTCCCATCTGGGAGCAAAATGAGCTAACCTTCCTGGAATGGTGAGAGGTTCTGGCTGTTGTAGAGCCAGAAAGGTTAAGTTCTCTAGTGTCAAGTCAAAAACCCTGAGGGGCTTGGGACTGCTGGGTTGCAGCAGCCCCTGCAGGTTTAGGCCTGGCCTGTTTAGGTTGCTGACGCTTAGTAGCAAAGCGACCTGTAGAAGACTGTTGACCAGAAGTGGAAGGAAATCTGCCCTTCTTGTAAAAATACTTTTTAAAAGATTTTTTCTTGGCCGGAGTGGAGGTAGACTTAGAAAGTCTATCCAGAGCAGCATTTTCTGCATCCATTTGAGTGGCTTTAATTTGCCACTCCTTGCCAAATAGGTTTTCACCTGTACAGGGCAGATTTCCTAAATCATCTTGAACCTAGGGTTCTAGATCAGAAGCCTGGAGCCAAGCAATTCTACGAGCAGCTATAGCAATGCCTGAGGCTCTGCTGGCACCCTCAAAAGAATCAAAGGCTGCCCTGTTGGAAAACTTTGAAATGTCTTGAGTATGCTTAAGCCAAAGAAGGAATTCATCCCTTTTATCTTCTGGAATAAAAGGGAGAAAGTTGTGCAGCTTTTCTGCAACCTCCTTCAGAAACATACCCATATATAAAGGATGTATGAATTGATTCTGGCAATAAGCATGCTAGCTTGGAAGATTTTCCTACCAAAAGCATCCAAGGTCCTGCATTCTCTTCCTGGAGGAGTAGAAGAGTGTCTTTTGGTACTCTTTATCCTCTTCATAGCTGACTGCACCACAATGGAGTGGTGAGGAAGCTGAGTTTTTTGAAATCCAGGAGGAGGGAGGGACATGGTACATAGTGTCCAAGCTACGAGAATGAGGAGAAAGGGTGAGAGGAGTCTCCCACAATTCAATCAAATGTTCTTGAAGAATTTCATGAATTGGCAAGGTGACTGCCTCTCTGGGAACCTTAGAGTATCCCAAAATATCTAATTTTTTTGCTCTAGGTTCTTTTTCAGAGGTTACTGAAATAGAGAGTCCTTTAGCTACTTCTATTATGAAGTCTTGAAAGGACAAATCCTCTGGAGGAGACATTCTCCCTTTTTGGAGAAGGCGGCTCCTCAGGAAGGGTGACAGATACTTCAGGGGACTCATCCGATGACTCAGAATCATCAGAAGAATCGAAGTATCGTCTGCCCGATTCCAAAGATCGATAGGCGTATCGATCGGTACAGACATCGGGTGTCCCTGGTACCGGGTCGGTACCGAGAAAAAGCCCAGGACAGGGAGCCGGAAGCGGCATCCTGGCCGATGTCGATGCAGCCGGTACCGATATCGAGGTTGGTACCGGTACCGACAACAGTGCTTGTTGCGGTACCGACGGCGTCGCAGCCTTGATGAAAGCCAGTATGGCCTGCTGCATGGATTGCACAGTGTGATCCATGGACGCCACGACTGCCTGGATGTCGGTACCGGGAGATTGTGCCGGTACCCCAGAGCAGTCTAACAGGTGATCGGTCGAGGCCGTGCCATCGATGTCAACCTGTAACCCCATAGGAGGAGCTTTGGAAGCCGGAGCTTCCCGCCGGGGTTGTTTGGCTGGGGCAGGATCCTCAAGGGCAAGCCCGGAGGCATCTCGATACGTAGAGGGAGATTTGCCCTTCGAGGACCTGCTAAAAGTATGTTTGGTTACCTGAGACCCATCAGGAGAGGAAGACCTGGAAGATGTCGATGCCACCGCCGGTGCATCCGTGGGAAACAGCACATGGAGCTTGGCTGCTCGGTTCTGTAACCCCCGTTTAGACATTAGGGAACAGGACTGACAATCCGGAACGGAGTGCTCAGGCCCCAAACATTTAAGACACCATTCATGGGTGTCTATAACAGAAATTGTACCGCTACACTTAGTGCATTTTTTAAAACCCGAGGCTGGTTTTTCCATGAAGGAAAGTTTCTTGTGGGCCTGGAAGCATAAGAAGAAAAATACACCAAGTGAGGAAAAATATATATATATTTTTTTTTTTTAAAAGAAAAGAAAAGAAAAAGACCGGCGGTACTGGTCCGGCGTCGGGGAAGGCAGACACGCGACCAAAGAAATAAATTAAAATAAAGAACTTCTTCAGCGGTGACAGGAACACGACCTGCTGGCTCCGCGGAAAAGAAGAACTGAGGAGAGTTGGTTAGGAAAGGCGGGAAGGCAGCGTGCATGCGCTGTGGGAGGCTCCCAAAAGCTTTCTTTCTGGGAAGCTGGGGAGCTTTCCCGCGCAGGCTCCGTCAGTACCGACGTACCCATATGTGAGGACTCATTCCTGCTTGTTCCTGGAGATATCTGCTTCATGCATATTCATTATGGATATCCTAAAAACCAGACTGGCTAGGAGAAAGCACAGTTACTTACCTGTAACAGGTGATCTCTGGGAACAGTAGGAATTAGTTCTCACATATGGGTACGTCGGAACCGACGGAGCCTGCGCGGGAAAGCTCCCCAGCTTCCCAGAAAGGAAAGCTTTTGGGGCCTCCCACAGCGCATGCGCGCTGCCTTCCCGCCTTCCTGACCAACTCTCCTCAGTTCGAGTTTAAAGCTGAGACAATAGAGAGAGGAAAGGAAAGAGAGAGAGAGAGATACAACTCCTAGGGGAGGTGGGTGGGTTGTGAGGACTAATTCCTGCTGTTCCCAGAGATCACCTGTTACAGGTAAGTAACTGTGCTATCTCCAGGAACAAGCAGGAATGAGTCCTCACATATGGGGACTCCCTAGCTAAGATGCCTGGGAGTTCCCCCCACTAAGGGTATGAGACCCAGAAGGGTTCCTCATCTTCCTATGGATCTCAGGCATCCATACAGGGAAGGTGGGCAGGAGTTGATTAAGAATGGAACAGGTGTCTGAGGACAGCATGACCAAACAAGGCATCCCGGCGGGAGTCCTTGTCCAAACAGTAATGGGCTGTAAAGGTATGAACCGAGGCCCAGGTGGCTGCTCGACAGATCTGATCGATGGATACAGAGTGAAGATGAGCCATAGAGGTGGCCATGGCTCTCACATTGTGAGCTGTGACATGGCCCTCCAGAGAAAGGTTCTTACTTTGGTAAGCAAAAGTGATACACTGAGCAATCCAATTGGACAGTGTTCTTTCAGAGACTGGAAGTCCTAAATGAGAAGGATCAAAAGCAACAAAAAGCTGAGAAGACTTTCGATGTTGCTGTGTCCTGTGGAGGTAAAAGGCAAGAGCTCTTTTACAATCCAGAGTATGAAGGTTCCTCTCTGCACTGGATGCATGAGGAGCCGGAAAAAAGACAGGTAGATATACCTCTTGATTAAGATGAAAAGGGGAGACCACTTTAGGCATAAAGTGGGGATTAGTCCTAAGGACCACCTTATCATGATGAAACCTTGTATAAGGGGGATTAGCCACTAGGGCTTGCAGTTCACTGATACGGCGAGCTGAGGTGACTGCAATGAGGAAAATAACCTTCCAGGAAAGAAATTTCAAGGAGGTAGTGGCTAAGGGTTCAAAGGGTGGCTTCATAAGCTGACCAAGAACCAAGTTTAAGTCCCATGCTACCGGAGGAGGGCGAATGGGAGGCTTAGTTAAAGTTAGGCCTCTCATAAATCTTGCAATAAGAGGATGAGAGGAAACAGGTTGTCCATTGAGAGGTTTAAGGGATGCTGCAATAGCGCTCAAATGGACCCTTACTGAATTCGTTTTAAGGTCTGCATTGGAGAGATGCAGGAGATATTCCAGTAAAGAATTTAAAGGTAGTGCTAAAGGGTCAAGACCCTTTTGAGCACACCAAATGGAAAATCTTTTCCATTTAAAAGCGTAAGAACGCCTAGTGGAAGGTTTCCTAGAGGCACGGAGGATATCCTTCACTTGCTGAGAAAGATTGGAGTCTTGAAGGTCTAGGCCTTCAGTAACCAAGCTCTGAGGTGAAGGGACTTGGGGTTTGGGTGCCACAAAGTCCCCTCCTCCTGAGACAGAAGGTCTGGGGCAGCTCCCAAGTCCAGGGAGGGGGCTTGGGAGAGATGCAGAAGTAGAGGGTACCACACTTGGCGTGGCCAGCGTGGAGCTATGAGGATCATAGATCCTTGGTCCCTCTGAAGTTTGAACAGAGTCTTGGGAATCAAAGGAATGAGTGGAAAGGCATAGAGGAATTCCTGACCCCAATGAAGGAGGAAGGCATCCTTGGCCTGAGCTCCCTGACACGGAATTCTGGAACAGAACCGGGGAAGTTTGGCATTCCACGGACTTGCAAATAGGTCTATGTCCGGAGTTCCCCATTCCTGGAAGATTCTGAGTACCTGATCCATGTGCAGGGACCATTCGTGTGGAAGCAGAACTCGACTGAGTCTGTCTGCCCAAGAGTTTTGGATTCCTGGGAGGTATACTGCCAGGAGATGGATTTGATGCTCTCTGGCGAAGGCCCACAATCTTAGAGCTTCGTTGCAAAGCGACAGAGAGCCAGTCCCTCCTTGTTTGTTTATATAAAACATGGCTACTTGATTGTCGGTATGAACAAGGACTGTCATGTGGTTGAGGAGGGTATGAAAGACCTTGAGAGCAAGGAAAATTGCTCGCAGTTCCAAAAGGTTGATATGAAGGGTGGTCTCCTGTGGAGACTAAGTGCCCTGAATGGAGAGGTCTTGGAGATGAGCTCCCCAACCCGTTTGGGAGGCATCTGTTGTGAGGGTTGCTTGGGGTAACAAAGGTTGGAAGGGGGCCCCCAACAACAGATTTTGGGTGGACATCCACCATTGGAGAGACCAAAAGAGACGTTTTGAGGTTGCTATTTGGTCTGAGAGAGTTCCTGATGCTTGAGCCCACTGGGTGGACAAAGTCCATTGAGCTGCTCTCATATGCAGGCGAGCATAAGGCACCACATGAACTGTGGATGCCATGTGGCCTAGCAGTTGTAGCATCTCCCTGGCAGTCAAGTGGCTTCTGGACTGGGTTTGAGAGGCCAAGTGCACTAGACGGTGGCAACGGGCTTGAGGAAGATAGGCCCTTGCAGTGGTGGTATCTAGCCAGGCCCCTATGAATTCTAGGGACTGAGAAGGGGTGAGTTGAGACTTTGGCAGATTGATGACAAGTCCCAGATACTGCAGTATGCGTCTGGTGTGGTCCAGGGAAGTCTGAGCCTCGGACTGAGATGGAGCTCGGATGAGCCAGTCGTCCAGGTATGGGAAAACAAAAATTCCCAGGGTGCGTAGAAATGCAGCCACTATTGACATGCATTTGGTGAACACTCTTGGAGCAGAGGCTAGACCGAAGGGGAGTACTCTGTACTGGAAATGTTTTCCTTGGAACAGAAACCGTAGGAATTTTCTGTGGGATGGATGGATGAGTATATGTGTGTACGCATCCTTTAGATCTATTGAACAAAGCCAATCCTGACTCTGCAGGTATGGAAGGAGAGTACCTAGAGAGAGCATCTTGAATTTCTCCTTGCATAGAAATTTGTTCAATTCTCTCAGATCCAGAATTTTCTTGGGAATGAGAAAATAAGGGGAGTAAAACCCTGACCCCTGTTGAAGAAGAGGAACCTCTTCTATTGCTCTTTGGGCAAGAAGGGTGGTCACCTCCTGACCCAACAGGTGCAGGAGAGATGGGGGAGAATTGAAATGTCTCACCATGGTATGGGGAGGAAGGCTGGAGAAATGTAATTTGTAGCCCTCTCTGATGATAGAGAGGGTCCACTGTTCTGATGTGATTTGCTCCCATCTGGGAGCAAAATGAGTTAACCTTCCTGGAATGGTGAGAGGCTCTGGCTGTTGTAGAGCCAGAAAAGTTAAGTTCTCTAGAAGTAAGTCAAAAACCCTGAGGAGGTTGGGACTGCTGAACTGTAGCAGTCCCTGCAGGTTTTGCCCTGGCCTGTTTAGATTGCTGACACTTAGAAGCAAAGCGAACTTGGGAAGATTGTTGGCCAGTATTTGTGGAAAATCTGATCTTTTTGAAGAAAGGCTTCTTAAAAGATTTTTTCTTGGCAGGGGTAGAGGTAGACTTAGAAAGTCTATCTAAAGCAGCATTCTCTGCATACATTTGAGTGGCTTTGATTTGCCACTCCTTGCCAAACAGATTTTCACCTGTACAGGGCAGATTGCCCAACCCATCTTGGACCCAGGGTTCTAGGTCAGAGGCCTGGAGCCAAGCAATTCTGCGAGCAGCTATGGCAATGCCTGAGGCTCTGCTAGCACCCTCAAAGGAGTCAAAGGCAGCTCTGTTGGAGAACTTTGAAACATCTTGGGTATGCTTTAACAAAAGAAGGAATTCCTCCTTCCTATCCTCTGGGATAAAGGGGAGGAAATGGCGCATCTTCAGTGCAATCTCCTTCAGAAACATGCCCATATAGAGGCTGTATGAATTGATTCTGGCAATAAGCATACTGGATTGGAAGATTTTCCTACCAAAAGCATCCAAAGTCCTACATTCTCTTCCTGGGGGAGTGGAAGAGTGTCTTTTGGTACTCTTTATCCTTTTCATAGCTGACTGTACCACAATAGAGTGGTGAGGAAGCTGAGTTTTTTGAAAACCAGGAGAAGGAGGGACACGATACATGGTGTCCAAACGACGAGAATGTGGAGATAAGGTGAGAGGAGTCTCCCATAAGTCCATCATGTGTTCTTGAAGAATTTCATGGATGGGCAAGGTGACTGCCTCTTTGGGAACCTTAGAGTATCCCAAAATATCTAATTTTTTTGCTCTAGGTTCTTTTTCAGAGGTTACTGAAACTGAGAGCCCCTTGGCTAGTTCAAGAATGAAGTCTTCAAAGGACAAATCCTCTGGAGGAGACATTCTCCTCTTTGGAGAAGAGGGCTCCTCAGGAAGAGGAAGAGATACTTCAGCAGAGTCTTCTGAGGTATCGGAATCATCAGAAGACTCAAAGTATTGTCTATTAGCTTCCAAAGATCGATACGCTATCGACCGGTATCCACATCGGGCGTACCCGGAACCGGATCGGGATAAACCCCAGAACCGGGAACCGGAACCGGTATCCTGGTGGAAGTGGATGCTCTGGGTACCGGTATCGGTTGTGGTACCGGAACCGCTTGGTGCGGTACCGAGGGCGTTGCAGCTTTAATAAAAGCCATTATGGCCTGCTGCATGGATTGAACGGTATTATCCATAGACGCCACGACTGCCTGGATATCGGTACCGGTATGGGCCGGTACCCCAGAGCAGTCTAACAGGTGATCGGTCGAGGCCGTGCCATCGATGTCAACCTGTAACCCCATAGGAGGAGCTTTGGAAGCCGGAGCTTCCCGCCGGGGTTGTTTGGCTGGGGCAGGGACCTCAGGGTCAAGCCCAAGGGCCGCTCGATGCTTAGAGGGAGATTTGCCCTTTGAGGACCTGCCGGAAGAATGTTTGGTTACCTGAGATCCATCAGGAGAGGAAGACCTGGAGGATGCTGATGCTGGAGTATCTGTAGAAAACAGCATATGAAACTTGGCTGCTCGGTTCTGTAAGCCACGCTTGGACATCAGAGAGCAGGATGGACAATCCGGAATGGAGTGGTCAGGCCCCAAACATTTAAGACACCATTCATGGGTGTCTGTGACTGATATAGTACCGCTACACTTGGTGCATTTTTTAAAACCAGAGGCTTGTTTCTCCATGAGGGAGAATTCTGTGAAGGCCTAGAGGCCTCACAGAACAAACACACCAAGTGGGGAAAAATAAGATATGTTTTTTTAAGAAATAAAGAAAAAAGACCGGCGGTACCGGTCCGGAATCGGGGAAGGCAGACACGCGGCCAAAGAAACAAATTAAAATAACAACTTCTTCAGCGGTGACAGGAACACGACCTGCTGGCTCTGCGGAAAAAGAAGAACTGAGGAGAGTTGGTCAGGAAGGCGGGAAGGCAGCGCGCATGCGCTGTGGGAGGCCCCAAAAGCTTTCCTTTCTGGGAAGCTGGGGAGCTTTCCCGCGCAGGCTCCGTCGGTTCCGACGTACCCATATGTGAGGACTCATTCCTGCTTGTTCCTGGAGATACACTACTACCAGCTTGAGAAACACTGAAATACAAAATCCTTACCTTCTTTGGTGCCAGAATCCTCCAATCTTATTTTTTTAGACTTCTAGCATTTGTATACAGATATTTTAAAGTAAGTTTTCTATTAGTACCACTATTATATGTGGTCCTAGTCTGATTAGCAGATGATGCAGGCAATTTGGAATCATTCACATCTGCATGCTTTTTATTTAAATTCATCTATGCTATTTCAACCTTTGCTACAAGTTCTCTATCGAGGGGAGGGGGTGTCAGTGTTCTAATGCAGACAATCAGCTCCATTCATCATACTGTTCTGAACTCACAACTAGCTGGAACTCTTACCTTGAAATCATCTGGAATGAGAAGCCTTGAAGTTCGTAGGAAGTTTAAGATATATCGAAACATCTGTCCATCTCTATCAATGAAATAATGCTGCTTGAGACTGTCCAAAACAATAGGTTCAGTACCATCAAAAAGTCTTCCAATCCTGGTAAGGACAGAAAAAAATCTCTAGTCCACAAATGTTTTAGTGATCAAATTTAGTGACAATTAATGACACACTGGACAATAGCACTACAGAACTGTGGAAGTAGTATCTAATGCAGTACATCTTACACATTCAAATTAGTATTTCATAGACTGGATTTGGGCAGTGACAAACACTTGCCTTCACTCACATTCAGCTTTTTTTTTAGTAGGAAACCTACATAATGATACTGACATATTAACTCGAGCATAACAAGACAGAGAAATGAGATGGAGATTGCTTGTTTTTCTACCACCAATACATCAGAAATAGACTCTCCTAAACTATTGTTTTCATCATTTACATATATTCATCCTGCTCTCCAAGGTATTCCTTACTCCCATTCCTCAGACTTCTCATTACCACAGCCATCACACTTAACCTCTGGTCTACATTCAGTTATTCCAGAGTTTTGTACACAGACAAAATTGCTGCAATGAACACCTGCAGCGAGCAAAGATTTAAGCTCAGGTTTCCTCAAAGGGATAGATCTTTCTATCTTGGTAGTTCTCCTAGGACAAGCAGGATGAGTCAGCCACAATTGGTGACGTCATCCGACGGCGCCGAGACGGAAGTACTCTCCATAGCTCAGAAGGGCTTTGCCCTTCTGAGCATGGGCCAACTGGCCCCACCCCACTGCCCGCCCCTAGCTAGCCAGTTCTTGTTCTTCCGCCTTGCCAGCAAGACGGACTTTTACTCTCCACATCATCTAAACTCTTAAAACACCTAATAATCCTCTTCTACTACCAGGTATGTATTCAGTAAGACTTACCTTATTGCTTGCCAGGTTTTTCTTTCAGGCTGTTCCAGTGGCTGACTAAGAAACAATGAGCTTGAGCCCCTGGCCAGCCATGTGGCCGAACACTGGATGTTAAGCCCTTGCAGAGTCAGGGGATGTGTCTGTAAGGCCCGTCCCTGATCTCTGCCACAGACGCAGCCTCCTGATCATCGGGCAGCAAAATATGTCGCATCCAACCTAGGAGGTGCCATGGTGAGAGGAGACGCTGCCCATATATAAAGGACTCAGCCGCTGACCATGGACGCCCTCGCGGCAGCCCAGGACGCGCCTCGAAGGCCTCCGTCCCCGGCTTACGGTAACCGCTATGGATTTCGAGCCCTCTGCAAGCCCGGGACGCGCCAGATTAGGCCTCCGTCCCCGGCCTCTGCCCAGCCGCATTTTCTGAGCGTGACTGCTCTGGCTCATTTTAACACTAAAATTGGAACCTCAACAGGCTGCGACGTGCTGAGGAATGCTTCCATCCGCGGCCTTGCCCCTCCGATGCTCCTCGGACATCTTCACACGTGGCACATGGGGGCGGCCATTTTGATCCTCTGCGCTATTGGTCAGCGCCATGTCCCGCCTCCACGGCTCCATCAGTTGGCTGGGGGTTGGTTCTCCATCCCCTGAATGCCCTCAGTCGGCGCCGCCCCTTTATACCCCCGGCGCCGACATCTCCTGTTCGGCGCAGGCATTGAGTCCTTGAAGACTCTTCCGGCACCAACAATTGAGCCTTGAAGACTCTTTCCGCGCAGACATTTCTCCCGGCGCGGACTTTCAGATGGGAAGCTGTCCCGGCGCCGCCAAGCTGTTCAGACGCCGACGTAGGAGCTCCTCTAGACGCTGCTCCAATGCTCTGCCTATCTAACCAACAGGTCCCCTCTAACCAAGGATTCGAATGCAGGGAGCCGAGTGGGCTCAATGCCCTACAGGCTCCCATCAGACCTCCGAAAAGCCTCCACCTCACAGCTTCTTGTGACCAGGCCCCATGCTCTGCTCCACAACACAGAAGAGGAAGGGAATGCAGTCTGAGCATTTGAAGGCCTCAAAGCTTGGTTGATTCCCTGCCACAACAGGGCAGACTCCCCCTCTCTCTGCCAATCGGAGGTGGGATGGAGGTCCACGTCGGCTGTTCCGACCGCGTCGATCCAGCTGCGAACCCCAAATTGGTAACATGATGCACAGTGCACGCAGCTTGTTGTTCAAGGGGCAGAAGGCCGCCCGCCCATTAACCTAAACCAGGATAAGGGCCAGGGTTCCCTCATCATGCTTAAATCAGGTAAAAGCTGGCACAGTCCACAGAACTCAGCGACACCTGGGAGGTCCGCTACCAGCGCAGATTTTCAGCACGCAATTCATGCTACCGCCGCTCGCCTGACTATCTACCCTCAGCGCCGGCCGAGGGAAGCCCTTCTAATGCGCGAATGAAAGCCCATTGGCCAGCATTCCGTAGCCCTTCCTTCAGCTGATACTGGCTGCGGTGCTCCTGTCTAACTACCTCCCCAATGGTTACTTCACTGCCTGTGGAGACAGAGGTCGTGGGTTCAAACCCACAGTGGGGTTACTGATAACCCCTCAATAGACTTGTTGCTACCAGGAGGACGGCCCCAAGGGCCATAGCACACGTACACACAGACTTGCACAATGCCAGCAACAGGCTCGCACAATCCGGGCAGCGAATTGATGGGTGTACTATCTCACTCCAGACAGCTTCTTACGCTGGTCCCCTTCATTCGCACGCCTCAGCTCCCCGGCATGCCTTTAACGTGGCAAGAGCAGAGCCACAGCACAATGGTTAACGCACCTACCAATGGTGCAGGGATCTGGGGTTCAATCCCCCAAAGTGCCCAATGAACAAGGATGGCTGAGGCATTGCGTATGATGGGCATGAGTGCTTTAGGGGGCATGTTATAAACCTAAGGTTTAAATATCTTAATGCAGACTCCTGAAGTGCAATCATTGCCCGTACCTCCAGCTACAGCAGTGTCTGGTTTCCCCAGCAACTGACCACTACTCATAAGGTCTGGAGATCATTTTCCTCGGTCCCCTGGCTAGCTAGCAGGTGCCGTACTACATCGTCGCATTGGCTCTGATCCTAATTAACTCGAGCGCTCTCCTCTAACCGACTGCGGTCACAGTGTGGTGCAGCAGACATAGCTAGCGCCTGTAGGACTAGAGGGTCATAAGTTCAAACCCCATACTTTTCAGCGGTTCCCATATCAGCAGCTAGTAAGGAGATCCTTACGGGGCCAACAAGCTGTCCACTCCTCCCCGCAGAGCCTGCATAGCAGGAAGGGGGGAAAGGGACGGTGGCTTCGCATCCGGACCAAGTGTACACAGGCCTCCCTGTACCGCGTAGCACTCGGGACCTGCGCCAAGAATACCCTGAGGGCTAATAGGATCCTCGTCCCACTAGGAGACGTGGGATGTGCTGCGCAATCATTGTAGCACTGGTTAATGCTTGGACGGATAAAGCAGGGGTCATGATTCGATTCCCAGTGGGCTTAATGAGTAGGGCCGTCTGAGGCGTTACTCTGCAGAACGGCCTCCTAAGGAGGTCTGAACTGACAGTCAGCCACACTCGCACTCCCCTTGGCCTAAAGCACCTAGGGTCTGACATCCTCCTACGGGTGACTGTTGCAGCAGGTTACTGCAGTACATAGAGTCGTTGCTTCAACTACATCCTCACTTCAATTAAAGGGACTATGAAGCTCGCATCGACAGCGGCCATGGCCACTCACCAGAGGTCCCCAAGTGCTACCTGCATATGGGAATGTAAGGACAACGTTCTCAACACTCTGACACATAAAAGGTGCCGCATGGCCCCTGTTCCCTCTAGGAGGCCATGCCCACGGGTTAATACATGACCGAGGAACCATAGAACGACATCAGCTGTTGGCCAGTACGCTGTCCTTAAGCACGGGACGTGGTCTTCTCCCTACCACAATTGCATGGGTCCCTGTACACTCCCACCTGACGAAACGGGAAAAGGTCAGCGCCACCCCACCATCAGTCGGGGCCTTCCTGTCCATCCCTGACTCGCCAGCTCTGTTCCGCCAAAGGACAGCCTTTCTTGCTGACAGTGGCCTCATGGACGCACATCCCTCCATCTGTGCGGATACGCCCATGCCGTGCCCCCAAATCAAACAGAGGGGTGGCAATGCGGTGGCGCAGTGCACACAGAAGTGCGTGCAAGAACAGAAGGTCATAGGTCAAACTCCCTGCTGTGGCACCACAGTTCACCTCCACGGCTGGTCACCTCACACCTGCAGATGAGTCCGCCACAGCCCGCCTGCCCAATAAACCTCTATGGTGCTAAACCTGCCTTAACACCCTGTGCTAAACCTGCCTTAACACCCTGGTCTAAACCTATCGTTACAAGGCGCATACTGATGGAGTGACAGGCTCTCAGCCAGACTGAGATCCCCAGTGTTGTCTAAACCTGTCGTTACAAGGCGCATATAGATGGAGTGACAGGCTCTCAGCCGGACTGAGATCCCCAGTGTGGATCCCCTTCTTGCCTTCTTGATCAACTCGAGGGCGTCACCCTAACTCAGCATCCACAGAGCCAGGGGCACCGGACCATTGGTCACGGGATACGAGCAACTCCCGCGGCTCTTGATTCCAGGGCCTGGACCGTGAGGGAATGTATCCTCCATCGGTCAGGCTCACCACAGCAGGTCCGCATGCTATCTAGGTACTCTGACCCATTCTATTCTGACACGTTCTGTCTGACAGGTCTCTGTCAAATTCTCCTCAACAGTCACACCCAGTTGTCTCATTGGGTCCCTGTTGACGGCTGTGGTCCATACCCGCCCTTGCGGTCATCTAACCACCCATACAGGGCATCTACTTACCGTGCTCAACGGAACAGCGTGAGCCTCAAGCTATGGTCCTGACAGCTCTATGCCTCACCGGGATATACCCAGCACATCCTACCAGCCCATCCTCTGAACAGCGCTTAGTCTGCCTAGTCGAAGCGGACCGCTTCGGTCAAAGCGGACTGCTTTCCCGACCCTCCTGCACCCACAATCAAGGGAGGCGTGGCATCTCCTCCAATGAAAGAGCAGCAGAGCAGCCAAGTGGCTAGGCCCCCCGCTGCGAATCACCTTGCTGGCTGCCCAGGAACAGGCAACGACTGCCGGCTGCCCAGATACATACAAGCCTCCATCGGTAATCACCTGCCAGCTGCCCGTATGCAGACAAGGGATGGGCTACCCTATAGACATAGGCCTAAGCCAGGCCAGGAGTGATCCACAACTGATGGTGCAGGGATCGTGGGTTCAATCCCCCACTGTACCCAATGAATAAGGCTGGCTGAGGCGTTACCTATCAAAACGCATGTAGCACACATCTGCAAGGCCACCACAAACTCACAACAAAGCCATCACGGTACACACCATTCTAGGACACCATCTACATGGGCACACTTCTCATGCAGGACCATGCGGAGGAGGATGAGGTCTGGAATCTCACATTAGCCAGCCAGACAATTGTTCTGCCACCGCCGCCGCCGTCCGCGGAACCCACTTGGGCACTGCGAGCTTGGTGGTCACCTCTGGCCTGATACTTTTCACCGATCACCCCATGGAACATCGATGCATTCCACTGCTGACTCAGTCCGGATGTTACGCCATACTGGGTCAAACCCAGGAAGGAGGAATATCCCAGTAGTTGGCACTACTGCCTAGTAACCATGAATCAAGGTTTTATCTCACGATCCCTACTTGCCTTTGACAGTCTTATGGTGATAAGTTGCCAAACCGGTACTGGTACCGCCGTGCAGTGATCTACCTGTTCCTGTCATCCCCTATCAGGCTACACTATGGTTGACAGCATCCTCCGGTATCAAGCTACGGAGTTATAAAAAAAAAAACAAAAAAAAAACAAAACAACATAATAATAATAATAATAAATAAATAAAATTAAATAAATAAAAATTTAAATCTAAATAAAACTATCAATATAAATAGATAGTGAATGATGGCCTAAAGTCCTTGCACTCTGACCAGTGTTTGCCATCTCTGTGCCGTCACTGTTGGGATGACATCCCACTGCTTGCGGGTTTCCTCACAGAGAGGGCCCTCTTTCGTTCTTCACACAAAGACGGCTTGATAGCTGCATGCTGCTCCTTCATCACCGCTACTCCCGCTGCTCTATTGGCCTACACTGCAGAGATGCCTGGCCGCCTCAGTGGTGCATCAAGACGGCAGACCGTCGCATAGTGCCCTTCACATCGCTGCGACAACACACGCAGTCATGAACCTGCTCCTTCTCGGCACTCACAGGCATCACCCCTCGTTGCTTAACACGGGTGCATGCCTGGCCTGGGAAAGGTTATCGGCCTTCCCCCATCCTCCTCAGCAACTGCCAGCTTGGGAGGCACCAATTGTGGCTGACTCATCCTGCTTGTCCTAGGAGAAAACGGAGTTACTTACCTGTAACTGGAGTTCTCCGGGGACAGCAGGATAAGTCAGCCACACATACCCACCCACCTCCCCTGGATGGGGTCGGCCTCCGTCCTACTGCCCGCCTCCTAGCGGCGAAAGGCTAAGCTAGAGGACGTACTGGCTAGCTAGGGGCGGGCAGGGGGGTGGGGCCAGTTGGCCCATGCTCAGAAGGGCAAAGCCCTTCTGAGCTATGGAGAGTACTTCCGTCTCGGCGCCGTCGGATGACGTCACCAATTGTGGCTGACTTATCCTGCTGTCCCCGGAGAACTCCAGTTACAGGTAAGTAACTCCGTTTATCTCAGTTGCTGTGAAACAAAGAACAGGAAGAAGCCACGAGAGTAGGCAAAAGCTTTCACTTCTAAGCTAACCACTAGGTTTCTTAGAACTTGCTGGAACAAAAAGTGATAGAGAGAAAATCTGAAAAGCAATTTGAGCAGTCTTGTTTATTTAAAAGCTTTTCTATACCGCGCTCTTTAATATCAGTGCGGTTAACAATTAACAATTCTTGTACAGGGTAGGAAGGACCTGCCTTGTGCTTACACTGAACAGCAGTGGTAACTTGGAGTTGTAATTGGGGTAACTATATACATGTTAGACCATTGCACCCTTGGTGTATAATGGCATGGTTAGGTCTGGATCTTGTCGGTTATTTACAGTTTACAGTCTTAATAAGTTTCCATTTGTTTAAACATCCCATTCTTTAATTACATTTGTATGACCTCATTGACATATCTGGTAGTTGGGTTGGAGTCTAGCGTTATCCTGGTTTGCATGTGATGTGTGGGGGGTGCTGGACTGGGATGTGAGAGGTGGGGATGTACCCTTAGGCTGCGAGAAGTGTAGAAGGAATAGGTAATGCTTAAGGGCTTTCCTGAATTGGGTGAGGTCCCTGATCGCTCTGATATTGGGAGAGAGGCTATTCCAGCACTTCGGGGCATAGAATGCGAAGGCTCTGTTCCTTGTTGCCTGAGCACATTTTGTTGTTTCCATGGGGATTACCAATGTGTTGGTGGCTAATGTCCTTCTTGATCTGTTGTTGGGGGTGGGAGTGAGGAGGGCAGCGAGGGAGGAGGAGGATATCTTGTTGATGGCTTTGAAGGTCAGGAGTAGTACCTTGTATGTGAGCCTGCAGTTGATCGGTAGCCAGTGTAGGTCTTTCAGGATTGGAGTTATGTGGTCTCTTCTGGATATTCCACAGAGGACGCGGGCAGCAGCATTCATCGCAAGTTGTAGTGGGTTTAGGGTGCTCTTGGGGAGACCGTGCAGAATGGCGTTAACATAGTCGAAATGGAGTGTTACAAGCGCTTGGAAGCTTGTTCGGAAGTCCTCTGGCAGCAGCATGGGTCTTAGGTGTCATAGTGTCTTGATCTTGTTGTATATGGCCCTAACGGTGTTGTTTATGTGCGCTTTCAAATCAAGATGCTGGTCTAGCGTAACACCCAGGTAGCGTATCGTGGGTTTACTTGGGAGTTCTGCATCTCTCACTTTTAATGTCATAGGGGGAGAAACGTTTTTGTACTTTGTGATGAACAAGACCTCGGTTTTTTTTAAAGTTGATTCAGAGGTTCTGGGAATGAAGCCAGTCGGTGATTGCATTGAAGCAATTCACTAGAGCTGTAAAGTCGGGTTGCATGACGTTGATTGGAGCAAGTAGCAGATCATCATCTGCAGAGATCAGGCAGGAAATTTTGAAGGAGAGAATGATTTCGCCTATGGGCTACATGTATATGTTAAAGAGTAACGCTGATAGAGAGGAGCCTTGTGGTACCCCCTGGCATTGTTGAAAAGGCTCAGATGTCTTGGATTCCATCCGTACGTGTTGCCATCTGTCTGCTAGGTAGGATTTGCACCAGTCCCAGGCCAAGCCCTGGATTCCCTTCTCATGGAGGCGTGTCAGGAGCTGATCATGGTTGACAGAGTCTAATGCGGCGGCAATGTCAAGGAAGATAAGTGCAAACCCATTTCTGATATTATCTATTTCTCTGGTTAAGGTATTGGTTAGCGTGGTGAGTAGCATCTCCACTCCGTGTGATTCTCTAAATACGTGCTGGCAGGGGTCTAGAGGGGCTGCAATATCAATGTGTTGCTGGATCTGTCTTTGGATGACTTTCTCGATTATTTTGGCTAGCAAGGGGATACTCGAGATCGGGCGGTATGATTCAGCCTTCTGGGGATCTAGCCTGTTGTTCTTTAGAAGGGGTCAAGGGAGGAGTAGCCTAGTGGTTGGGGCAAGGTACTTCAGGCCGGAAGGTCGGGGGTTCAAATCCCACTAGAGGACAGCAACCTTGGGCCGGAAGGACTGGGGTTTCTAGTCCCACAGATGCTCCTTGTGGTCTTGGGCAAGCCACTTAACCCTCCATTGCCCATGTTCCCTGTAAGTATTAGTGTATGTGTCTCATATCCCTGCATGTTAAATGTATCCCCCAATTGTGTTGTGACCGCTTTGATTGAAGGATAAGGCGGTATACAAAACTGTCTAAATAAATAAATAAATAATCTCACACGTTATTCAAACACTTTATTCCTAACTGCTTACGCCAATGAACCAATATTCATCTGTATCAAACAGGTCACTTTCATGCATATTACAGAATACTATGGTACTTAACTTTAGTAAAACCTGGAATTTTTGTAGGCTGTAATACTCTGACAGATCAACATAATAAAAGTACATATTTCCAAGATTAGATATTCATTTTTCATGATTCAACAAAATGGTTTACAGATTTAACAAACACATAAAAAATAAACCCTCCTTGGGCTATAATCATAACATAAAAGAACATTAACATCATAAGAGATCCCATACTGGGTCAGACCAAGGTCCATCAAGCCCAGTATCCTGTTTTCAACAGTGGCCAATCTAGGTTACAAGTACCTGACAGGTTCCCAAAAATGTACACAGGTTCCACAATACTTGTCCCGGGGTAAGTACTGAATTTCCCACTTCCTCTTTGCTAACTGTTTATGGACCTCCTCCGGGTATTTGTCCAAATCTTTTTTAAGCCCAGCTATGCTAACAGCTTTTACTCCATCTTCTGGTAATGAATTCCAGAGTTTGAGTACTGGTTGTGTGAAAAGATTTTTTTTTTATTACTCTTAATTGGATGATCAGATGTTTTGTTTCAATCACTTGGGCTATTAAAAAGCCTGGTGAGAAACATCACGTAGCCTGCATGCTAGATTAAGGATAAAAGTTCCAAGACGCACAGTTAAAGACAAGGCCTAAAAACAGCTTACCAACAGATTGTGGAAGCCAGCACTATAATAGAATTTAAACATGTTTGAAACAGATATAGAGGGCAATGGTAGAATCAGGGTTGAGAGGTTGAATAAAAGACGCAGATGGAGAAGGTGTTGATTTAAATATGGGAATGTACATCTATCCAAAGAGGTAGACAAGGGAGTCAACTGTTCCCTCATCTGCATCTATTATGCTATATGTGATTGCAAAGAAGTGGTTAATTATGAATTCCCTTAGTGGTCACCAACAGTCTTCAACATCAACTTCATGGTACTCAGCAAGCAAAAACAACCAGGAAAGAAGTTAAAATTTGTGCAAACAGGATAAGTTACAGCCTCATCAAGACTGTGAATGAGGGTACTATTAGAATCTCCTACAGTGAGTCATGAATCTAATGTTTTTGCTCAATACATTATTGCAGCGCTATACAATGGATGAAAAGAGATATTTAAGTACTCAAGTCCACTTTTCCTAGTATGTTTTTAGAAAACATCCTGGACTAATACAGATAAATCAGAGACAGAGTGCCTTGGCAGGGAGAAGTGCTGCCTCACAATCACAGGTAACCTCCAGGAACAAGCAGGTATGTAGTCTTCACATATGGGTATCGTTGGTACCGACGGAGCCTGCATGGAAACGCTCCCAGCATCCAATAGGAAAGCTTTTGGGAGCATCCCACAGCGCCTGCGTGCTGCCTTCCCGCCTTTAAGCCCAGCTATGCTAACAGCTTTTACTCCATCTTCCGGTAATGAATGTCCCTCTCCAGTTCTTCGTTTTCCACGGAGCCGACAGGTCACATACCCTGTCACTGCAGAAAATTTCATCTTTAATCTTTGTTTTTGTGGTCGCGTCTGCCTTCCCTCAACGCTATACCGGTACCACCGGTTCTTTCTTTCTTTCTTCTAAAAAAAAAAAATACACTATAGTTTCTGAAGTGGTTTATTTCAGAAACTTTTTTTCCTTGGTGCTAGGTGCCATTTTGGGCACTAGGCCCAATTTTTCCTTAAAAATGGAAAAGGCTGCTTCAGTTTTTAAGAAATGTTCTAAATGTGGTGGTACCATTTCCGTCACCGACACCCATGATTCGTGTCTCAAATGTTTAGGTCCTGACCACTTTATTTCAGAGTGCCTTTCCTGTGGAACGATGTCAAAAAGGGGCCAGCAGAACCGAGCTGCTAAACTTAGCACCCTTTTCCCCTCAGACGTGGCGTCTGTTGCATCGACGTCCTCCAGGGCTTCATCTTCCTCTCATGGATCTCAGGTAACTAAACATATCTAGCCAGTCCTCAAAGGGTAGATCTCCTAAGTATCGAGATGCCCCTGGCGTTGCCCTTGAGGAATTTTCACCGGCAAAACTGCCCCGGTAGGAGACTTTGGCTTCCAAAGCATTAACGAGGCTCCAGGATGTTTGAGGCCTCAACCTCGTCAGAACTACTGGCGCCATGCTCTGGGGTCCTGGCCGCTTCTACCAGTACCGACACCCAAGCATCGGCAGCAACGATAGACCAGAGATTCCTTGCTATCGAATGCAGTCTAGCGGCTCTTCTCATGGCTTTGGTACCGTTGAAACCGCTTCAGACACCTCAACCAATATCGACGCCGGTGCCGGTACCGGTACAGACTGCAGACATCGGTGGGTATGCCACCCATACCGAGTCATGCGTCTCTCTCCGGCATCGACAGATCGGTACCTGAACAATCCGATACCGACTTCAATCGATACCGGTACCGTGCTTTGCACAATCACCGGGATTGGAGATACTTTGAATCCTCGGATGAGACTGAAGACTCTGCCGATACCAGAGTACTTCTCCCTGAGAATTCCTCTTCTCCTCAGCGCAGAATGTCTCCGCCAGAGGATATGTCCTTTCAGGACTTTATCTGTGATGTGGCCCAAGGCCTTTCCATCCCAGTAGCTCCTGAAAAAAAGCCTAGGGCAAAGGAGTTGGAAATCCTCCAATACCCTAAGGCTCCCAAAGAGGCAGCTACTCTGCCTATTCATGAGATCTTACATGATCTTATGGTTAAAGGTGTTTCCCACATCCTTAGCATATCTCCCCATTCTCGAAGACTCGATACTATGTATCGAGTTCCACCTTGTCCTGGCTTTCAAAAAACTCAATTACCACACCATTCAATGGTGGTGGAATCAGCCATGAGAAGGATGAAAAGTGCAAAGAGACATGCATCCAATCCTCCAGGTCGTGAATGCAGGACTCTCGATGCCTTTGGGCGTCGATGCTTCCAAGCTTCCATGCTCTCAGCTAGGATCAGTTCCTATATCTTGTATATGGGAATGTTCCTTAAAAGAGGTCACAGGAGACTTGGAGCTTATGAGCCCCCTTCTTCCTGATGACAAAAGACAAGACTATTTCACTCTTGTCAAACATGCTTAGGATGTTTCCAAGTTTGTTAATCATGCAGCCTTTGACTGTTTTGAGTGCATAAGCAGAACCTCTGCTATTGCCATTGGTACACATCGGATCACCTGGCTTCAGGCATCTGACTTGGAAATTTGGGTACAGGATAAATTAGGAAACATTCCTTGCACAGGAGAAAATCTCTTTGGCAAGAATTGGCAGGAGAAGGCTAATGAAATAGATGCTGACAATATCACACTGGATAGATTGTCCAAATCTACAGCCGATCCTGCAAAGAAAAGATCCTCTAAGAAACCATTTTTCAATAAGAAAAATAAGTTTTATCCTTCCTATACCCAAACAGGAACACTGTCCAGGTCAGACTGCCCAAAAGGGACAGCAGCAACAACCTAGACAACAAAAGAAGCCAAAAGCTGCAAAACCTCAGCCAGCTCAGCCTCCTCAGGGGCTTTGACTTCTTTCTAGAGAACTTCGCCTTCCAGCCCCTGAAAGGTCCAGAACTCTTAACCATCCCAGGCAGGTTATGCCATTTTGCCCACAGATGGTACCAAATAACAGCAGAAAATTGGACTCTGTCCATTATACGAGAGGGGTACAAGCTTCATTTTCACAGCCTGCCCCCTCCTACAATTATAAGACAGTTCAAGTCTCAGACCTCTCTCGACAGTCTCTTCGGTCAAGAAGTCACAATGCTCCTTACTCAAGGAGCAATAGAGGAAGTACCCATTCCCCATCAGGGTACAGGGTTCTACTCCCCCTATTTCCTTATTCAAAAGAAAACAGGAGGACACAGACCCATTTTAGACCTCAGAGAATTGAACAAATATCTGTTCCGAGAGAAGTTCAAAATGGTCTCTCTAGGAACTCTGCTGCCATACCTTCAAAGTCACGATTGGCTTTGTTCTCTAGATCTCAAGGATGCATATACCCATATTCTCATCCATCCAAATCACGGGAGATTCCTCAGATTCCTTTTTCAAGGAAAGCACTAACAATACAAGGTTCTTCCCTTTGGTCTGGCATCTCCGCCAAGTGTGTTCACAAAATGCATGGCTGTGGTAGCAGCATTTCTCTGCACTCTGGGAATATTCGTCTTCCCTTAGACAACTGGCTCATTCGAGCCCCTACAGTGCCAGAGGCCAGCTCTGCTCTATCTCGCACAATGCGAATTCTTCAGTATTTGGGACTGGTCATAAATCTCCCAAAATCCAATCTTGCTCCCACTCAGTTCCTAGAGTTCATAGGAGCTCATCTGGATACCAGACAGACAAGGGCTTTCTCTCCGCTGCCCTGCTGTCTTCGCATAGTACAACTAGCTTCCCAAGCAGTGCTCAAACCTTGTCTCACTGCTCAGGAAATGCTATAATTGCTAGGTCACATGCTCGCCTCCATATGCGAGCAGCCCAGTGGACTTTATCTACTCAGTGGACACAGGCCTCAGGTTGCCTGTCGGACAAAAACTCAGACCATCTTATTTTGTCCCTCCAATGGTGGCAATCACCCAGAAACCTTCTGGTGGGGTCTCCTTTCCAGCAATCCCTATCCCAAGCCACCCTAACAACAGATGCTTCACAAGTAGGATGGGGAGCACACCTGCACAATCTCTCTACCCAGGGTACCTGGACTCCACAGGAGGCCTGTCTTCACATCAACCTCCTGGAGCTCAGAAGAATCTTCCCTGCTCTTCGAATATTTCACGCCCAGCTCAGCTACAAGACAGTCCTAGTTCAAACGGACAATCAGGTAGCCATGTTCTATGTGAACAAGCAGGGCGGAACAGGCTCTCTGTCGCTATGCAACGAAGCTTTGCGACTTTTTGCCAGAGAGCATCAGATTCATCTCCTTGCAGTGTATCTTCAAGGCATTCAAAATTCTTGGGCACACAAACTCAGTCGAGTTCTGCTTAAACACGAATGGTCTCTCCATGCAGACCAGGTTGCCCAAATAGTTCAGATTTGGGGAACCTGGACAAAGACCTCTTTGCAAGTCCGCTGAATGCCAAACTTCCCCGGTTCTGTTCCAGAATTCTGGCTCGATGTTGTCAGGCAAGGGACGCCTTCCTCCTTCACTGGGATCAGGACTTCCTATATGCCTTTCCTCCCATTCCCCTCATCCCCAAAACCCTATTCAAGCTTCAGAGAGACAGAGGTCATATGATCCTCATAGCTCCATGTTGGCCACGGCAAAGTGGTACCCTCTGCTCCTACATCTCTCTCAAGCTCCGCCTCTGTAGTTGGGATCTGCTCCAGATCTTCTCTCCCAAGAGGATGGGATGCTGTGGCATCCCAATCCCCAGTCTCTGCATCTCAGGGCCTGGTTGCTGAAAGCCTAGAACTTCAGGATCTTAACCTTTCCCAACAGGTAAAGGATATCCTTCATGCTTCTAGGAAACACTCCACAAGATGCTCATATGCCTTTAAGTGGAAAAGGTTTACCATATGGTGCTCGCAGAAAGGTCTTAACCCTCTTGCGATACCTCTGGAATCGATACTGGAGTATCTCCATTTGTCAAATGCGGGTCTCAAGACAAATTCAGTAAGAGTCCATCTTAGTGCTATTGCAACTTCTTACAAGCCTCTAAGTGGACAACCTATTTCTTCTCATCCTCTCATAGCGAGATTTATGAGAGGCCTTCTTTTAACAATGCCTCCCATTAAGCCACCACTGGTGGCATGGGACTTAAATCTGGTGCTCGGGCAGCTTATGAAACCGCCCTTTGAACCATTAGCCACTATATCTTTGAAATTCCTTTCCTGGAAAGTCATCTTCCTCATTGCAATCACATCAGCACGTCGCATCAGTGAATTGCAAGCATTAGTGGCTGATCCTCCTTATACAAGGTTCCACCATGATAAGGTAGTTCTTAGGACTCATCCACACTTTATGCCAAAGGTGGTTTCGCCTTTCCATTTAAACCAAGTGGTTTACCTTCCCGTATTCTTTCTGAGGCCTCATGCCTCCAGTGCAGAAAGGAACCTTCATACCTTGGACTGTAAAAGAGCTTTGGCCTTTTACTTGCAAAGGACACAGCAACAAAGAAAATCTTCTCAACTCTTTGTTGCTTTTGATCTTAGTCATTTGGGACTTCCAGTTTCCAAAAGAACACTGTCTAACTGGACCGCACAGTGCATAGCCTTTGCCTATGAGAGTAAGAACCTTCCTCTTGAAGGCCATGTCACCGCTCACAATGTTTGAGCCATGGCAGCCTCATCTTCACTCTGTGTCTATCAATGACATCTGTCAAGCAGCTACTTGGGCTTCGGTACATACCTTCACAGCCCACTACTGCTTAGACAAGGACTCCCGCCGGGATGCCTTGTTTGGCCAAGCTGTTCTTCAACACCTTTTTCAGACTTAACCCTTTGAAGGCCTACTTTAAAATTTTAATCCACATTCTGCAACAAGGTTAATTTTTGCATATTTCAGGAAAATTGTACCCGTCTTATTCAATATGTTCTAATAGTGATTTTCCTTCTGCTATGGTCATGTATTTATATACCATTTGATAGGAATATTTAGTCAGAATTCTGGATCCCGAGAGTTTTGGGCTCGGCCTGGAAAGGGTTAATCAACTCCTGGTAGGATGCCATAGATTCATGGGGGAAGTGGGGCCCTTTCACAAGGGCTGACAACTTCCTGGGGCCATCTCCCTGGCATCTGCAGCTAGGGAGTCCCCATATGTGAAGACTACATTCCTGCTTGTTCCTGGAGATAGCACAGTTACTCACCTGTAACAGGTGATCTCCGGGAACAGCAGGAATTTAGTCTTCACAACCCACCCACCTCCCCTAGGAGTTGTATCTGTCTCTCTCTCCCTCCCTCTCTCTTTTCTCTCAGCTATAAATTCAACTGGAGAGGAACAGTTGGAAAGGCAGCACGCAGGCGCTGTGGGATGCTCCCAAAAGCTTTTCTATTGGACACTGGGAAGCATTCCTGCGCAGGCTCCGTCGGTACCAACGATACCCATATGTGAAGACTAAATTCCTGCTGTTCCTGGATATCATCTGTTACAGGTGAGTAACAATGCTTTAGTGTTTGGAGTGGGATAGAGTATCACTGGTTTTTCATTCTGCTTTGAAAGGCTCGTTTAATCTCTTATATACAACCTTGCACTGAATTTTGAACCTGTGACTAATTCTTCCTTCTTGTGGTCCAGCAGTCAGGGGCTGCACTAGTCCATGCTGATGACAGAATGATAGGCGCCAAGCTTGAAATTTAAGGTATCCTGTCTTTTTCCAGGGACTGTCTCTTACATGTCTCTCTACAACACTGTGTACTTCTTGTAGTGCTATTCAAATAAGAACTAGTAGTAGTAGTAGCAGCAGGAATAGCAGTAGTATACATACAAGGTCCTGCATGCTCATAAGACATAGACCTTTTGGTACAGAAATAGACCATTTTCTCAGCATCTTTCTGGACTGCTTCAACCATCTAAATCCTTCTGGCAATATAATCTCCAGAAAGTTCACCAGACAAAACCTTAGTTTTGTAACTGTCCTCCCCACTGAAACCTCTACAATTCCAGCCATCACTCTTCAACTGATTCCAACTCCACACTAGTCTCCTAGTGCTATCCTTTCCTCCCATAATACACAGCTCCACCCCCCCCCCGCCCCACTGATCATCACTATTCTGCCTCCTTTCCCAACAACTGCTTTTCTTCCAGTCCTTCATCCAACTCCCTCCTCCCCCCCACCAGACCAAAGATCACTGACTGCCTCCCTTCCATGATGAGGCTAAAACATGAACATCCTCTAACAACATGACTGCCCAAATCCATCACATCTTCCATAACACCCCCCAACACAAATTACGCTGCTGAACCCTAAAAATTCCCTTCTAATACTTCCCAGCTCCACATTCTTCCCTTATGATTACAATCATGCATTGTGTTTAAATGTGTTTAAAGGCCTATTTTACATTCTTTCAAGGATGAATCCAGTCTAATATCCTGAGGAATGATTTCCATAAAAAGGGATCTAGGACCAGGGCTTAATTTGTGCCGGAACAGGGTAGAATAATAAAGAAACAGAGGAAGTCCTACTATTACTAACCTCTGCAGACAGATGGAACTGGAAAGAAAAATAAGGCAATCACTAGGAAGTCTTAAAAAGCATTAGATTTCATAAAAGTGTGTGTGGGATAAGAAACCTCAGGAAAGGGGTAACCGGCTGTACACGACGCATGCTAGACGCTGAACACAGCCCCTAAATATATCATTCATTGGCTTCAGTGGTGTACATTTTTTGTAATTTTAAATGCATTTAAAGACAGCAAAAAAAACTATCACCAACACTTATCTTAAATTTGAAATCCCAACCAAACACAGACTCTTAAAGATGCCAATAGAACCGCAACGGACTCCGGTGTTGACTCAAGTTTCTCCAACCCTCAAAAAGACTGCTTCAGGACAAGTCTCGCAGTGGTATGACATAAGTCATGCAGGATATGTCAGCATGACACTCAAGCAGTTTAAATAAAGAAGGCTGCAAACAAACAGACCAATCAGAGACAGAGAAACTATCCTACAGGGCTGTAAACCAATCAAGCGTTTTGTTAAGCCCCATTGGTTGAACAGTATTCAATGTGAATATCTACTTCTGCTCCAAGTGGGCCAGTCGTTCTGTGCACCCATGCGTAAGATTCTGTATAATTTCAATGACCATCCAACGCAAATGCTGCCAATCATGTTGATGGTCCACACAGTGTTGTACAATGCGTTCAGTAACAACCTTGTTAATCAGATGAGATTTATGCTCAGTCATATGAAATCTAATGGTTTTTAAGACTTCCTAGTGATTGCCTTATTTTTCTTTCCAGTTCCATCTGTCTGCAGAAGTTAGTAATAGTAGGGCTTCCTCTTTGTTTCTTTATTAGCTCATTTAGTCAAAGAGGATGTGGGGTTTTTTTTTTGTAGGAACAGGGTGGAATAGCATTCCAGCATTTCTCCAGCTTAGGGAGTGACATCACTCTGCACGGAGCAGAGGTTGATGAGTCTCACATGGTCTTTTTTATCATTTGTTTTTAATCCGAATATGGCATTCAAAACCTGAAACTGCTTTTCCCCCAATCTCTTAAGTTGTCACTGCCTGGCCCCAAACCAGTGACTAATTAGAAGGTAGGAAATGCTATTATGTCTCCAGGAGGGCTGGCTCTAGCCAGCCTGATCTTAACTGTGTCCTGTATTTCTGATGATCTTTGTTAGTGTCTCCTGATTGGCTCCCAAGTTTGTTTGTAAACTACTTTTTCTTTTGCCTGGTTGTGGATAACCAGGATCTGGATAAGTATTGATAAACGTCTCCGACAGTATATTTAGACAGAATTTCTGACACAAGAACACTGCAAAAGAAAGTCTTTGGAGGAAGTCTCTAGACCAGGAGTCAACAGATTCACAAGGCAAAAAAATGGAGTTAGCTTTTTCCATAGAGCTCAAAACCAGAGGGAGGAGTAGGACGACATCTTTAGGCCCTAATTACCTTTAGCATGTTCCTCTCCTTCACATTCAAACTACTGAATATGCAGTTCACCCATAAGGGCCATTATAATAAGCTGTGCACACACTAAAATAACCTTTCACTCCTAATCAGGGCTGGTGCAAGGGTATTGTGGTGCCCTAAGCAAACTTTCAGCCTTACTTCCTCAGAATGATTATTAAACACCACACTCCCACAGCAGTCCTGTAACCATGCATAATTGGACAAACATACAAAGAAAAATGTAATACTTAAGAGCATGATGTGTGCCCGTTCTCCCTGAAGAAATGAATGTACTGATGGCTCTTTCTGCTGCTGCCCTTTGCTGCCCCTCAGAAGCTTCTGCCTTAGTCTTGCCTAATGGTTGCCCAGCCCTGCTCCTAATACAGTAAACTAATGGCATTCAAATTACCATGGCATTAAAAAAACAAAATAAGTTCACTGACAACAGAAAAAAAAAATCTAATGTCCCCCCCCCCCAAGACTATATGAAACAGGAACCCCAAAACACAGAAGGAAACCCTTGACCAAAAAGCCTTTGATGTTGGTCCCGTGGGTCAATAATATTTACCTGGTCCCAGGGAGGAATCTTCTTACTTCTGCCTCTGGTGCACCATATTGCAAGATTATAGCATAAGGGAGTGGGCGTTGCTCCTTTCTCCCAATTCCAAAGACAGGGGAGGGTTTTGAAGAGGGCAGATCCAGGGTCCACTGGCCATCAAGAAAGCTTGCAGGAAATGGTCATCATCTGAGGTGAAGTGCTGCACTTCACTTCATATCCTTTTGTTCCCATGCTGGAGTCTTTACTCCAGCTCTGAGCTGTAGTCAAGATTCAGCGCTACAAGTAAAAATATGCACCAAGATTTAGCAAATTTTTTTTTAAACATAGTGGGACTTTTTAGAATTTAACTTATGTTTTGCATTCCCACCTTGCTACATTTTAGCACAGTGGATTTCCACCAATCATCCCGTAATAAAAACACACCACCACTTACTACATTAGAGGGTATGTTTACTAAACAGTCTTAACAGGCGCCCATCGATAATGTGCAGGATGCCATAAAAGAAGTGGGTGTTCCGGTCGTAAGGTAGCAAGCGCGGGTTATCACGCAATAACATGCGCTGTGCTCATTATCGGGCGATAGAGGGAGCCATGCACGTTAACGCGCATTAGCCTTAATTAGGCGTGCTGACCTGCAAACACAGTAACAGAGCTGTAGCACAATGGTTAAAACATTGACTGATGGTACAGGGCTCATGAGTTCGATCCCCCAGTGGGCTTAATGAGTAAGGCTGTCCGAGGCATTACCCTTTACTTTAAATCAGTGCTGTCTGAGGCATTTTCTTTTTTAATTTTAATTAGTGCTGCCAGCAAACACACCCTCACAGTGCCGTAACCTAAGGTGCCACATAAGGCATCCTATAAGGCACTCCAGAGGGCACATTATAAAGTGCACTGTCCACCAAGGCACCTTATAATGTTCCCAATAGGGCGCCTTATAGGGCACCTTAAGGTTACAGTACTGTGAGGGTGTTTTGATGGCAGCACTAATTTAAATTAAAAAAAGGAAATGCCTCAGACAGCCCTATCAAATAACACCTCTGTGGGATCAAACCCATGACCTCAGGCTCCACAGGCAGTGAAGTAACCAATGGGCTACATCTCTATAGCTGCTAACAAACCCCTGGCTGGCTACAGAAGGACTGCAGGTCACCACACAAACTGTCTGCTGTGGTTACCAGGATAGGGTTAACCCACCCATACCCATGATGCACTGCACATGCAAATCAGCAGTCTACAGATGATCACAAGATGGGGTATGCATCCCCACAGCACCTCGGCCTGGTAGGGGGAACTGACCGTGTGTGTTACTGGCACAGAGTAGCTACAGACCGTCACATTGTGGGGGTACTGTGCTCACCCCGAGGGTGAGGTGGGGAACCCAGCACCAGGTCCACAGCACCTGGCTTGGCTAAGATAGGCTATGCTGCAGATCCCCATCAGTGCCAGTGTGTGATAGGCAGTTCTTGCAGACACACCTGTGTCCATCTGTATTTCTCAGTCACGTCTAGCCCTTATGGACTATGGTGCACCCAGAATAGTGCATATCCTGTGTGGGTGCCATGGTCACATGATTTAAGTTTATTTATTTATTTAGCTGCATTTATATCCCGCTTTTCACCGGGTCAAAGCGGTTGGGGGATACATTTAACACGAGGGGATATGAGACACATACACTAATACTTACAGGGAACATGGGCAATGGAGGGTTAAGTGGCTTGCCCAAGAACACAAGGAGCACCTGTTGGACTAGAAACCCCAGTCCTTCCGGCCCAAGGTTGCTGTCCTCTAGTGGGATTTGAACCACCGACCTTCCAGCCTGTAGTAGCTTGCCCCAACCACTAGGCCACTCCTCCCTCATTTAAGTGAAGGGGGGGGTGTTTGGACCCATAGGCGGATTATGTACCACCACCCAACCCGCCCTCTGTGGCTCAGGGTGGGGAACAGGATCTCCCACCAACAGATCCACATTCTACATCCCTGAAATGGTGGCAGTAGAGGGTACCATCAACCCCAGTCCTGCTGGGGAACAGACACCCTACAGGGCAGTCCATGCAGATCTGTACGCATCCATAAGGCAATGGCAGACAGACACAGTAGGCCTGGAAATGCTCAGTTGCCCCCCACCACTATCTGATATTCTCCAGCAGCAAGCCCAGTGAGTCTCCAGCCGCTGCACCCTGCAAGGTGTTCCAGCCATACACATACTAACTGCAGACAGTCTGCTAGCTAGTCCATAGTGCATGTTCCTGGAAGAGATGTGTGCACCCAAAACTGGGATGTGAGCACAGCCACCAAGGAGATAAGTTATGGACTGGGCCCCAGAAAAGAGAACCCATTTACATCACTTGAGAGAAATACTATATAGCACTATGGGGGAACCTAGCCATGCCATGGTCACTGCTCAGTCAGGGTGAGAGTGACCTCCCAGCAGGACATGCTGTGGCCACCTTGTCCGTGCAGGTGGTGGCTGGGCACTACAATGTCCCAGCCATTCCCGTATGCCCTGTGCAGATGCATCTTGCCCAGGCCGCCCTGTCTGGGCTATACCCACAGTACCTTGCTCCTCATTATGCACATTGGCAGGCTCACACTGGAAACAGTGCAAGCAGTGTGGGCTGAGTAAGGTGTCAGCAGCCACAACACACTGGATAGACACACACTCCCACACCTATGCCAGCATTGTGCAAATATAGAAGCTTTTGGCAACCCTGGCCACCACACCAGTCCTGAGCACAGTGCAGGCATGGCTATGGTACGAAATACTGTTGGGGGGCACTCCCCGGGGTGGTAAACACTGTCAGAATCCAGAACTGAAACACTACACCGATATCAGAAAGGTTGTTATGATGCAGCTCAATCAGCAAATTGTGCTTAACTTAGGAATTGCTATCTGCCTTTAATCATAGCAACCTTTTGATATTTGTGTAACGTATTCCCAGGTTTAGGGCGGCATTGCTAAGGTATGCAAGTACTAGTATTGGGAGATGCTGCTGCACGCAGGGCCCAACAGACTGACTCTCCATGAGGCGTTGGATAGTGGAGCCTGTGGGTGTGGGTGTTTGTACCCCTGTTGGCCTCTGCTCTAGGGCAGAGGTTCCCAACTCCGGTCCTGGTGGGCCAAACACGGTTCAGGTTTTCATGCTGTCCCTAATGAATATGCATGAGATACATTTGCATACCATGGGGGCAGCACATACAAATGCAGCCCAGGCATATTTATTGGAGACAGCATGAAACCTGAATGGTGTTTGGCCCTCCAGGACTGCAGTTGGGAAACTCTGCTCTAGGTATTGCACATGTTTATGGTGTCTGTGCGCTGTAGGGTAAAATATAGGCGTTTCAGGCATGTTTATGTTATCTGCAATAAACGTTCCGTCTTTATTACCACGGTTTACTACTGGGTAAAATATGGGGACTGGGTTGGCAGGAGCCACAGCTGGGACTTGAACTTGTGACCTTCTGCTCCTGAACACACTGGCTGTGTGTACTGCACCACACTGTTGCCACAGGGATGGTTCATTCTCTGGGGATAGCATGACTGTTCGTCAGACAGACCCTGTCTGTTGCGGTGCACTGCACACACCTAAACAGGGCTAGGCCATGGTCTGCTGTGGGGAGATGCCACTGCCCCCTCCGCCACCATGCTGACATGCCATTATGCCATTGGTGCTGGCGGTGCGCAGTCTCAGGCCATCCAGTGTGCCGGTAAGCGGCTGCCTATGGTGTGGGATCTGGGGTAGGGGTGCCTGCATAGACGTCCATGCTTCCCCTCCACCACCGCCTGCCAATGTTCTGTGCCCTTGGAGGTACTTGCTGGGTACTATCCCCTGTAACACTGTGAGAAACACTCGTGCCCATGTTGGGCCCTCATCAGTTGCTGTCTGGCTGCTCTACAGTTTCAGCATTCCTATGTGCCACCTAGGCATCTGCCTAGTCCACACTGTGCCCCAGCTGCATCACAGCATTTGCCACCTGCAGCCCTCTGTATCCCATTTCCAGCATCTGTACAGTTGCCCTTTCCTACATGCCCACCCTGCTGTTGCGGCACATGTGCACGCCATAAGAAACCTGTCCAATAAAAAGGGAAAACCCTGATCAGCGCCATTTCAATGTGGGATCATTCACCTTGTAGGGCAGGGGTGTCAAACTCAAATACACAGTGGGCCAAAATGTAAAACTTGAACAAAGTCGCGGGCCAGCATTGAACAAATGAACCTTTTAATATGGACCCAAACAAGATTTGCTTTAACATTGAATATGAAGCAACACTTATTACTATACAATTTATAACTTAATAGTTCAGATATGCAAAAACCAATTTCAAATAAAAAAAAACCATCAATGACATTCATTTATTAAATAAGATTTAAATAATAATAAATAATAATTTTTAAAATAAAATAACAATAATAAAATTAATCAACCATTCAAGCCCATGTCTTGGAGTAGCAAGAAAAAGTGCATAAAGAAAACGTTAATTATTGCTCAGTTTGCTGCACACTGATCTAATCTGATGTGCCCAAGCCAGATACCTGGCATCTCTTCTTGGATGATAGTTCATCAATGTCTGGGCTCAGGCTTTGAGCTGAGGAAATCCTCAGTATCGAGCGAAGGTGTTCATCATTCAGACGTCTCCTGTGAGATGTTTTGGTCATCTTCATCGAGGAGAAAAGTTGCTCACATAGATAAGTGCTGCCGAACATGGAGAGCATCTGAGCAGCTTGGGTGCGGAGCTGAGGCATTGTGTCAGGGATGAACTGTGGAAACTGGGCGGCGCCCACAGCATCATACTTTGACTTCAGCGTGTCATTACACTGGAGTTCAATTAGCTCAATTTGGAGGTTGGTTGGTGAGTTTTCCACATTAACTGCAAAGGGATTACTGAGCAGTTCAAACCTACATTTCTGGACATCAAAGTCGGCAAATCACCGGCTAAACTCAGCGCCGAGTACACTGAGTTTTTCAGCAAACTGTGCGCATGGGAACAAGTTGGTAAAGAACTGCGTTTTCATGGTTTGGCAGCAGGGAAAATGGCCAAGGTTTCCTTGCAGCATCTGATTCTCCCACAGGCACAGTTTAGTTTTAAAAGCCCTCACTGCAGCGTACATGTCTGTGATGATGCGCCCCCGCCCCTGAAGCTGCAGGTTCAGCGCATCGAGATGGCTCGAGATGTCACACAGAAAGGCCAGCTCACACAGAAACCTTTTCTCCCGAAGCTCTGCTGTGTCCTTCCCTTTGCTTTCCAGAAACTGACATATTTCCTCATGCAGCTCAAAACATCTATTCAGTACTTTTCCTCGGCTTAACCATCTCACCTCTGTGTGATACGGCACGTCTGCGTATTCCGAACCACACTCCTCCAGAAAAGACTTAAACTGGCGGTGATTCAGACCTTTGGCTCTTATAAAGTTAACTACTTGTGTTACTGTGGTCATAACATGTTCCATCTTTAGGGCTTTGCCACACAATGATTCCTGATGTATGATGCAGTGATAAACAGTTAGTTCACCTGCACAGTTCTCTTCCTGCATCTTCTCCCGGACCCTGCCCACCAGTCCACTTGTTTTACCGCACATCGCTGGCGCACCATCTGTCGTTAATCCCACGAGTTTATCCCACGGCAGCTTTATTTCAGTTACGCATTTGGAAACCTCCTCAAAAACTTCCTTTCCTGTGGTTGTGCCATGCATTGATTTGAATCCCAATAGCTCCTCCGTAACACACATATTTGAGTCCACTCCACGGATGAAGACTGACAGCTGAGCAGTATCAGATGCGTCGCTGCTCTCATCCACAGCAAGGGAGAATGCAACGAAATCTTTTCCCTTTTCCAAAAGCTGGTCATACAGATTGGTGGCAAGATCACATGTGCGATCAGCTACTGTGTTTCTGCTCAGGCTCACGTTTGAAAAGGCTTGCTTTTTCTCTGGGCACACGATGTCACAAACTTTCAACATGCACTTTTTCACAAACTCTCCCTCATTAAAGGGCCGGGCTGATTTTGCGATCTCTGCTGCCACAATATAACTAGCCTTTACAGCAGCCTCACTTTGTGATGTGGCTTTTTTGAACATATTCTGTTGTGAAACCAAACTTCTTTTCATCTCCTCCACTTTCTGGCTCCTTTGAGTCATGTCCAGGTCCTTGTACTTGTCATGGTGTTTTGTTTCATAGTGTCGTCGAATGTTATACTTCTTAGTTATAGCCACGTTGACTCCACAGGTCTGTCTTTTACATATGTAAACAAATATTCTGTCTCCCACCTGTCCAGAAAGTTCCTGTTGTCTGCCTTTCTTTTTGCCATTTTTGGGAAGGGGTTCCACAGTGACAGTTGTAGCTTGAGATCGCTATGACTTCTGTCACACAGGAGAGAGCGTTTCTGGGACCTGTCCTGAATGACGCGCCAAAACAACAGCAAGGCATTATGGGATTTGTAGTATTAGCGATGAATGAATGCGCTGTATAATACCGGCGGGCTAGCTCTAGTAGTCATTTGGTATAGCCTCGCGGGACAAATATAATTACACTACGGGCCAAATTTGGCCCGCGGGCCAGAGTTTGACACCTATGTTGTAGGGGGACGGAGCATAGACCCTTCCAAATATGATATTTCTTTTGGAGCTTTCTCAGTAGTGTTTTTTTATGTTTCCCATTAATATCACTATTGGCCAGCTTGGTTATGGGGATTTAAAATTTTGTTCAGGTCATTTTCCATGTTTATTTGCCTTTTTGTTCTGTGCACATGTATCACAACTATCACTTTTTCTAGGTTTCCCTGGCTTTTTGCTGTACATTGCTGAAGGAAATGGTTTCTCTTTCCTGCAAATGTGCCTTAACGCGAGGGTTTCACTGGCGTTAGTTTTCAGACCCTGATTCCACAGCGTTAGTGTGCCTGGAGCCTCTCCCCTCCCACTCTCCACCCATTGACCCCTTCTCTCCGCCCTCTGGGAAGCCTTCCTCCACCCTCTAGAGCCGGATTTCACAGCGTTAGGGTGCCTTAATGCCACAGGCGTGTTATCACGCGATAATACCGCCGCTGCTATGTTAAGACGATTTAGTAAACATACCCCTAGGAGTAAGATTACCATGGGAAGATCTGAGTATTTACTGCACTAAATCGATAAGCACAGTTTACTACATTGTCCCCTCTGTTGCCATTCTTCCTTCTCAATCCACTCAGCTTCCACTTGTTAAAATTTCAAGGACAGCCCTTGCTATACTCTCTATTGACTTCATGTTGAAGGCCAAAAGCCTTTTACTCAATCCACACCTTTCTCGACACATTCACGCCTTTTGATCCACTGATCACCACCTATTCTTCAACACTGTCCTCACTTGGATTTCTTGTCTCCATTACATGACACAAGGTTATGTCCTGGGTCCTCCTTCTCTTCTTTCTCTACATTCGTTCTCTTAGTACTTTGATCTCCTTCCATGACTTTCGATATTATTTGTGCAGGTGGCTTTCTGGATTACTTTTTAGAATTGGAAATTTCACCAAGCATTTAGTACTAAATCTTAGCCAGCTAATCTGATGACATCACTGCCTATTCTACTGCCACTTAAAACTTAAACCTAATAGGACCTAGATAGAACTTTTCCTCCCAAACCCACTTCCTCATCTATAACAGTCATCCTCCAGGACCTTTCAGCAAACTTGGCTTTATCCGACTCCTCTCCTGCACATAGTCCAAAAAGCTAATTTTGTTATCACCAAAATCCATCTCTTTCTGAAAACATGACCAAAAGCCTTTTCCACTTACCAAGATTATGGCAATGCACTCCTTACAAGACTCCTATCTACAATATCTAGTGAAAATCCACTATGTTCTTCCAGTGAACTTATAACTGTGCAATCCTTAATCATCCACATACAATCGGAGAGTGTCAGTATCTGTGTTGAGGAGCAGCATAATGGTCAGAGCACTGGCTTAGGAACCAAGAGATCAGGTTCAATTCCCACTAGCACTTCTTATGGCCTTAGGCAAGTCACTTAACCCACCACTGCCTCAGAAAAAAATCCAAGTTATCAATTTCCCTGTTTAATGTGCATTACCAAGCTTAAGTTACAATGTAAACCTATAAAATAAAATAAATTCACAGTGTGCCCAGTTTCGAGTGGTAGCTCGGAGTTAGATTCTGCAGCAAAATTGGATAACACTGTGGTAATTTGTATAGCACAATGGCATAAATTTATTTTATTTATGGAAAATGAATGTGCAATATTTAATATTCAAAATATTTAGTTCCACAACCTTATTTTGCATTTGAATATTATATATGTTCTTTTGGAAATTTTAAGTATGACGAATTTCAGGTGCTGATTTTAAGAAGGAAGATCTCAGGAGGAGGAGGAAAAAAGAGGAAGTTATCATGGGGATGAGAGAAGATGAATCTGGGATCTTGAGGAAATAGAGGGAGGTTCTGGGAGCCAAGGAGAAGTGAAGACAGTGCTCCTTCCCTGTTCCTCCTCAAGCTCACGGCTTCTTTCTTCCCACCTATGATTCTTACACCCCACTCCCTACCCAAGCCTGTATTCTTTCACACCCTTCACTGTCCCATTCCAGGTACCAATACACATAAAACCCTAGCCTCCATCCCCTCTAGTCAAACAATTCTCACTTTCTCTCCTATTCAACCCTTCAATCCTTCTATTTCGTCTACATTTTCTCTTTCACACCAGCTCTCCCTCCCCCATCAATTGGGTAACAGAAAGAGGGAACAGTAGCAGCACATCCGACCATACCCTCTGACTTTACTCCTAACCGGAAAAAAAAATGCACATAAAAAAAGCCCACATGAAAACTGCGTTCAGAAAAACCCCCACTGTCAAATGTGCACAAGAAAAAAGCCCACACCGAAAAATATGTGCTTATGGTAAATTTCCATATAAAAGTGAAGATGTATGCGCAATTTCACGTACCACAGATATTTATAATTGTAGATACCTATTCATTATCCTAAATGGGAGATGAATAGTTATTACCTATACTTTATATCGTCATCGATATCTTATGATTAAAATATTTCATATACAACAATTTGCGTTGTGATTTTATTGAGTATAATTAAATAATAATTTTCCTATGTTATAAGTATATTAATTCATTGCTAAACAAAAAAGGCCTGTGTATGAAGAGGGCTTTAATGCTCAAGTGTAAATGTTTGTAAGGGAAAATACAGGAAAGTAAACAGTTTTTTTTAATCAACAAACTTTATTCAGAATGAAAATTAATAGAAATTAAAAAAACAAAATATTCTCAAAAAATTATTTATTAAAATGTTGGGACCCCATTGAATCGCCCTATCCCCATTAGTTCTAGGATGCCATGATTCTATGGAACTATGGTAGCAGGACCTTCAACCAGGTCCTTTACATCTTAACTATAAAGGCGCAAATAAAATGTGTTTTTTTCTGGAGGGAAAATAAGCGGAATTTTTTTTTAAAAACTGGGATGAAATTCTAAATTTATAATAATTTATTTATTTAATTTACAATTTGTCAATCTTTTTAAAGTAAAGACAAAGATATTATTTTAAATTAAATTATGTATAGACTTTCTAGAATACACAGCTTTTTAACAAATATATGGCTTAAAATTCTTCAAATACTTAATATTTATTTCATTATTAAAAAATTAAAACCATAACATTACATTTAAAACTATTAATACACTAATACAAAATAGTTTAAAATAAGTATTTCATAGCTCAATTTCCCTTTACTTGTATTTTAACAAATATATTGTGTTACAACCAGTAACCATAACGGACTACCTAACCCTAAAAATAAAAACAATTATTTAACACTAGATTTATGGAATCTGTCAATTTAACGGATTTCAGATTTCATGCTTAACATTACAGAATATATAGTTTCTTGTAATAGATGTAATTTTAGAAAAAAAGATTAAAATATTATATAACTATAGCAGAAAGAACCATATTTTATTACTTTCAAATCATGAAAAAGCGATTTGTACTTAATATGATAATACGTGGTACTTAATCATTTTTAAATCATACATACATTTAAATCATACATACATTTCACCTTCATTTTATTCATACTTACTTAAATGTATCTTATCAGTTTAACGATATAATTTATTCTTTTACTGCGATTATTTAAAATGAAAAGAAAGCTATTTCACGGTTTTAATATCTCAAAAATCTGGCAGCTGTTGAAAATGAACCCAGATGAATGGGGACCCCCGGATTAAATGGGGGTTTGACATTAAATAAAATCTAATAAATAATAATTCAGATACAGCTCTTTATTGCAAATTATCTAATCTCCTTAAGTAAATACGTTTATCTTCCACCTGCTTATATTGCTGCACAGAAGTGACAACCATGTCATGTAGTGCCTCGTATTTCCTCTTTTTCACCTCTAGGCGACCTGCTTGTGCATTACTCAGTATTAATTTCTGGCAAGCCAGGTCCCTCTGCAGTCCATCAAATAGAAACCACACACTGGGATAACTGCAGTGAAATAGGTTAAGAGAGTTGTGAAATCCCACACAACAGTTTGCAGTTTTTGGCGACCGTTCCAGGGCTGCATCATGATGATTCCATATTCTTAGAGGAAACTGAGGATCTCTACCTACTGCACCCTCAATATATGTAGAAAAGTAGTATGTGAGCACCTCATTATAGCTGTCTTCATCTGGAAATGTGGCGGCAAGCTTATCAAAAACACTTCACACATCGATTGGGACAAAGGCTAATGCAGCAAGAGATTTCAGTGTAATTTTTATTTCATATTAGTTTCATATTTAGTCTTCAAGCCAACATTGTTGATTTTCCTAATAAGATTGACACAGATGAAAATAACACCCTTTGACCTCAGCATGTGGAAAGGCAATCCTCACTGTATTCATACAAGCCTTCTCAGAATTGACAAACCTTTTGAGGTGCCAGATTTGGAATCAATAGCTTCTTTATTTCAAACATTCTATTATAGGTGTCCATGTTCTTTTTTTAGTAGTACAATGTAAAATAAATTGCAGATATGAATTACCCACCTTGGCATGCCACGTGTACAGTTGGTAAAACATACTTGACATCTCCATAGATGGTATCTTTGTTCAATTCGAGCATAAAGCATAGTTACTCACCTGTAACCATGCATGGTGCCCTTTGCGCCAAGGAGTGCCGTCTTGCTCAGTCAGATCACATAGCAAAAATATGGCAAAAATGAAAGATAATAAAGAAGCAACTCCAAAGGGAGGCGGGAGGGCTGTGAGAATTGATTCCTGCTGTCCCCGGAGAACACCTGTTACACGTGAGTAACTACGCTTTCTCCAGGAACAAGCAGGAAGTTAGTCCTCACATATGAGGCTCCCTAGCTACAGGCTACCGCAAGTCCGTAGAGAAAAAAAAAAACACGGTCGCTCTCAATGGGAGCAGGGAGTAGTGAGCAGCAGCAATTGAGTCCCGCAGATACAGACTGCAGTAGGACCCATGTCCCCTGCAGAAACCAACGTTCTTGTAGTCTGAACACAGATGAGTCAGAGGATAGGAGTTGCCTAGGCCCCGCAAAGATTACAGAGCACAGCCTGGCCGAAGGCACTGTCCCGTTGGGACTCCCTTTCCAGGCAGTAATGGGCTATGAAGGTGTGAACTGAAGACCAGGTGGTGGCCCGGCAGATTTCCAACATAGGGATGGAGCGCAGGTTTGCCACAGAGGCCGCCATGGCCCTGACATTGTGTGCCGTGACCCGGCCAACCAGAGTGAGCCCAGCCTGCTCATAGGCAAGGATGATGTAATCTGCCACCCAGGTGGACAGTGTTAATTTGGTTACCGCCTCCCCCAGCCAACTGGGGTCATAGGAAACAAAAAGCTGAGCAGCTTTCCTGTGGCCCTGGGTAGACTGAATGTAAAAAGACAGGGCCCTCTTACAGGCCAAGGTGTGAAGGACTGTTTCCACCCTGCTGTAGTGAGGTCTTGTGAGAAGGTGGGCAGCACCACCTGCTAGTTGAGGTGAAAGAAGATACCACCTTCGGAAGGAATTTAGGGTGTGCGAGTAGCATGACCCTGTTATAGAACCTGATATATGGCGCATCTGCCACTAGGGCTTGGAGCTCGCTGACCTTGCGAGCGGATGCGAGCGCCACCAGGAACATGACCTTCCACAAGAGGTATCTCGGGTGGCAGGCAGCCAGAGGCTCAAATGGTGGGAGAGTGAGCTGCACCAATACTATGCTGAGGTCCCATTCAGTTGCCAGAAGGCGGCAGGGGGTTTGGACATCAGAAGTCCTCTCAAGAAGTGTGTCAGAGGCTGGACAGAGATGTTCTGTTGGTTCCTGAACTATGTTGCAATCTTTTGTTTTTATAATTAAATGGCACTTCATAGAGCGATTCTGTCTGCATCTCCAAGTCACTACTCCACTGAAAATCGAGATATTCAAACCCCAAGTAAATCATAACTTTGTTGTTCTGCTTCTTGAAAACTCCACTGTTTGCAATACGAAAAAAGAATAAAACTATATCATCTCATCTAATAATGTACATTTAAAAGAAAAGGCAATAAAAACAGTTGTAATTAAAAGGAAAGGTTCTCATCAAAACGTTTTAGCTGGTTGTAGCTAACTGCCTAGAGTCAGGAAACTGCTCGCGCAAAAAGTACCTAGTTGCTAGTCATCAGTGAGCAAGTGCACGTGCACCACAGTGCCATGTGCAGATATAAAGAGGTTTGATTGCACCCTAAAAGAGACTCATTCCGACCGCATCAAGGAAAAGACATTAAACAACCAACAAATTATAAATCTTGAATTTGTGCATTGGAGCATAGTAATCAAATACGCTGTTTGCTTTCAAACAGAAAACAAAATAGATCACGTCATTTAGGCTAAAGTGGTTTTTACGGTCATAATTCAATACCTCTCATTATAATCTTCTTTTGTATCTATTTTAAACTTCTTCGGGTAAAACAATTTTTGCAATACTCCAACTCTTTTCAGCCTGTATCTTACCAATAATATTGCACTAACCATGCTAACACTCAACATTTACTCCACCACACTCAATCCAGCTCAAAAACAACACGATAACCATCAAACCAGAAGTGAAGTACTTTAGAGTCACCCTGGACCGTGAGTTGAATATGCATTTCCACATAAACAAGACAAACAGGAGCGCCTATCACAAACTGAGCATCATCAGACGGCTCAAACTGCTACTCAGTACAGACCACTTCTGCGCCATACTCCAAGCCATAATCACACCCATCTTGGACTATTGCAACCCCATACTCCTAGGCCTATCCAAACAGGCACTCCGACCTCTACAGATGGTACAGAATACTGCAGCTCGTATCTAAATACGACATCACCCCCCCTCCTGAATCACCTTCATTGGCTCCCCATTACCTCCCGCATCAAATATAAAACTGCACTAAACATCTTTAAAATCAAGCAAGCCATCTCAGCAAACATACTGAGTAATCTCATTACAACGAAGAACTGCTGGAGACCCAGAAGGCACACCACCACGGACACCATTGCTACCCCCAGCGCATACACCAAATCAAATCAATCCACATCCAGACGAGCCTTCTCCCTGGCTGCCCCAGCTCTATGGAACGCCCTCCCAGACTCTCTAAGGGCCACTTCAGACTATAAGGACTTCCGGAAGAAGCTGAAAAGAACTATGTGGAACATTTTGGAGATGTTACACAGCAAGACCCCATAACACAGTCACACTCAATTAACAAGCATTGTACTATAATGTAAATAACCAATCCCATGCATACCCCCTCATCCAATGTTTTATGTAAAAGTTGAAATGTTGATCTGTAAACCGCTTTGATTATAAGAGAAAGCGGTATAGAAAACCTACTAAATAAAATAAAAAATAACACTCAAATATGTAAATTCTAAAAATATTTATAAACTTCACATTTATACCTTTAAACACTGAATTTACCAAACTTTCAATTTATTATAGTTTCTTTTAAAAACATATAATTTGTTTATGTCAATAAGAATACTGCATCTTTGAACTTCACTTCTAGCATGTACAGTGCATTGCAAAAGTATTCATCCCCTCTGTGTTTGTCCCGTGTTGTTGCATTACAACCTGGAATCAAAATGGAGTTTTGGGGGTCAGTACCATGTGATATACACACCATGCCTATGACTTTGAAGATGAAAAATATCTTTTTATTGTGACAAACAATAATTAAGACAAAAAAAACCCTGAAAGCAGGAATGTGCACATATATTCACCCCCCCCCCCCCCAAAAGCCAGTACTTTGTAGAACCACCCTTTTCTGCAATTACAGCTGCAAGTTCTTGGGGTATGTCTCTATTAGCTCAGCACATCTAACCACTGGGAGTTTCACCCATTCCTTAAGGCAAAACTGCTCCAACTCCTTCAAGTTAGATGGGTTGCATTGGTGTACAGCAATCTTCAAGTAATGCCACAGATTCTCAATTGGATTGAGGTCTGGACTTTGACTAGGCCATTCCAAGACATTTAAATGTTTCCCTTCATCCCAGTCTCAAATCTCTGGCAGACTGAAAACAGGCTTTCCTCAAGAATTGCCCTGTATTTAGTGCTATCCATCGTTCCTTCAATCCTGACCAGTTTCTTGTCCCTGCCAATGAAAAACATCTCCAGAGCATGATGCTGCCACCACTAAGAACATAAGACATGCCATACTGGGTCAGACCGAGGTCCATCAAGCCCAGTATCCTGTTTCCAACAGTGGCCAATCTAGGTCATACGTACCTAGCAATATCCCCAAAAGACACAGGTTCCACAATGCTTGTACTGGGTCAAGCATTGATATCCTGGGTCCCTTTTTAATAGTGGCTTATGGACCTTTCCTCCAGGAACTTGTCCAAACCTTTTTTAAACCCAGCTATACTAACAGCCCTTACTACATCCTCCGGTAACAGATTCCAGAGTTTGATTACACGTTGAGTGAAAAAATATTTTCTCTTATTTGTCTTAAATAGTTTACCCTGTAGCTTCATTACATGTCCCCTAGTCTTTCTATATTCTGATAGCGTAAACAATTGATCCACGTTTATCCGTTCCACTCCATTCATTAATTTATAGACCTCTATCATATCTCCCCTCAGCCGTCTCTTTTCCAGGTTAAAGAGCCCTAACCTTTTTAGCCTCTCTTCATAGGAGTAGCCTTCCATCCCCTTCACCAATTTGGTGGCTCTTCTCTGTACTTTTTCTAATAACGCTATGTCCTTTTTAAGATACGGTGACCAGAATTGCACACAATATTCAAGGTGCGGTCGTACCATGGAGCGATACAGAGGCATTATAATATCCTTTGTTTTATTCTCCATCCCTTTCCTTATGATACCTAGCATTCTATTTGCTTTCTTGGCCGCCGCTGCACACTGGGCGGAGGGTTTTAACATGTTATCCACGATGACTCCTAAATCTTTTTCCTGGGTGGTGGTTTCTAATGTGGAGCCTTGCATCGTTTAACTATAGTGTGGGTTGTTCTTTCCTAGGTGCATAACTTTGCACTTGTCCACATTAAATTTCATCTGCCATTTGGATGCCCAGTCTTCCAATTTATCCAGATCCTCCTGCAGTTTTCCACAATCCTCTTGGGTTTTAACAACTTTAAACAGTTTTGTGTCATCTGCAAATTTGATAACCTCACTAGTTATTCCCTTTTCCAGGTCATTTATGAATATGTCAAAAAGTAGCGGACCCAGTACAGATCCCTGGGGTACTCCACTATTCACCTTCTTCCATTGGGAATATTGACCATTTAGCCCTACCCTCTGCTTTCTATCTTTTAACCAGTTCCCGATCCACAATAGTACACTGCCTCCTATCCCATGACTCTTTAGTATTGCCAAAAGTCTCTGATGAGGGACCTTGTCAAAGGTTTTCTGAAAGTCCAGATACACAATATCAACCGACTCACCTTTGTCCACCTGTTTATTCACTCCTTCAAAAAAACATAACAGATTAGTAAGACAATCCCCCACAAAAGAACCAAATCCACACAACGGACCTGCAACAGAGCATTCGAACTTTATGCTCCATCCCTCTGGAACTCTCTACCAAACCACATCAGGAACAACGCTGACATCACATCATTTAAGAAACAGCTGAAGACAATCCTATTCAGTGAACATCTCTGAACGGAAACACCACCATGACCTAATACTTAGATTCAGCAGAAGTAAATCATGTCCATGTCTACCCATAATCATTAATTGTTGACCTTGGTGATGGCCCCACCCTAAAAGAAATTACCCCTCCCTATGTTACATGTTACCGCTTTGACCCGGTGAAAAGCGGGATATAAATGCAGTTAAATAAATTAAATAAATAAATAAAGCCATGTTGGCTGTCTCCCATTAGGTTGTGACTATCTACATGCTAAGTAATTTTATTCTTTATGATGGTTTCTACCATTTTTCCTGGTACTGACGTCAGGCTCACCGGTCTGTAGTTTCCCGGATCACCCCTGGAACCCTTTTTAAAAATTGGTGTTACATTGGCGATCCTCCAATCTTCAGGTATTAGAGATGATTTTAATGATAGTTCACAGATTACTGATAGCAGTTCTGCAATCTCATATTTCAGTTCTTTCAACACCCTTGGATGTATACCATCCGGTCCAGGTGATTTGCTACTCTTCTGTTTATCTAATAGTTGCCATTTAGCCCTACCCTCTGCTTTCTATCTTTTAACCAGTTCCCGATCCACAATAGTACACTGCCTCCTATCCCATGACTTTTTAGCTTCGCCAAAAGTCTCTGATGGGGGACCTTGTCAAAAGCTTTCTGAAAGAGTAGTTACTCACCTGTAACAGGTGTTCTCCAGGAGCAGCAGGCATCAGTCCTCACTTATGGGTGACGTCGGCGCCGACGGAGCCCTCGCGGAGCAATTTTCCCCAGCTTTCGCAGAAAGCCTTTGGGCATTGCAGCGCGCATGCGCGGTCCCCTTCCCGCCTAGGGATGCCATCTTGCTCAGTCTGATGACATAGCGGCAAGACAGCAAAAGTTAGCAAAAATATGCAAAAAGAATGACTGCAACTCCGAGGGGAGGAGGGAGGGTTGTGAGGACTGATTCCTGCTGCTCCTGGAGAACACCTGTTACAGGTGAGTAACTACTCTTTCTCCAGGACCAAGTAGGAAGTCAATCCTCACTTATGGAACTCCCAAGCTTAAGGCTACCAGAGACCTCAAGCCTAAAAAGAGCTCCTTGAGGCTCAACAGTACAGAGGGAAGGAATCTTCTCTGAATACGCATCCGGCCGGTAGCCAACGCCGGGGCCGGAGGGTAGGAGTTGCCTAAACCTCAAAGAGATTGTGGAGGACTGCCTGACCGAAAGCACTGTCCCTGCGGGACTCCCTTTCCAGGCAGTAATGAGCCGCAAAGGTCTGACCTGAAGACCAAGTAGCGGCCCGGCAGATGTCTGCCAATGGAACAGAGTGGAGGTGAGCCACAGACGCGGCCTTCGCCCTGACACGACTTTCCAAGGAGAGACCGGCTGCCCCGTAAGTCCAGGCGATACAGTCGGCTACCCAGATGGACAGAGTACGCTTAGAGACAGGTACCCCCAACCGACTGGGGTCAAACGAGACGAAAAGCTGGACCGCTTTTCTATGCTCTCACGTACGGTCAAGGTAGAAGGATAAGGCTCTTCTACAGTCCAGGGTATGCAGCACTGTCTCAGCCCGGCTGGTGTGCGGCCTGGGAAAGAAGGTCGGAAGAACCACTTCCTGGTTGATGTGAAAGTGGGAGACCACCTTTGGAAGAAACTTGGGGTGGGTCCGCAGGACTACCCTATTCCTGTAGAACCTAGTGTACGGGGGCTTGGAAGAAACTTGGGGTGGGTCCGCAGGACTACCCTATTCCTGTAGAACCTAGTGTACGGGGGCTCCGACACTAGGGCTTGTAGCTCACTCACTCGCCTCGCAGAAATGAGGGCTACCAAGAAGAGAGTTTTCCAGGAGAGGAAACGAAGAGGGCAGGTAGCCATGGGCTCAAAAGGTGGGCAGGTAAGCCTTTGCAGAACCACGTTGAGGTCCCAGTCAGGGGCTGGGGGGCGCAACGGAGGCTTAAGTAGAAGGAGGCCTCTGAGGAAACGCGCCACCAAGGGGTGCGAAGAGAGAGAGGCTGGCCTTCAACCGGTGAATGATGTGCAGAGAGAGCACTGAGGTGGACTCTGACAGTTGGATTTGAGACCTAGATCGGATAGGTGAAGCAAATATTGCAGTACCACCGATACTAAACAAGCGAAGGGGTCCTCAGCTCGCTGAGAACGCCAGACCGAGAAACGACGCCATTTGAGGGCGTAAGATTTCCGGGTGGAAGGTCGCCGAGATGCTAGGATGACGGCTTCCACCTCTGGGGGTAGCAGAAGCGGAGCTAGGACTACCCTTTCAGCAGCCAGGCCATCAGGTGCAGAAGAGTTCCCTGATCCTGGGTCAGGAGATCGGGCTGAAACCCCAGAGGGAGAGGGGTGTCCACCGCCAGCTGTAGAAGCAGAGGGAACCACGGTTGTCTCAGCCACCGGGGCGCTACCAGAATCACGGAGGCCCTGTCCTGGACAACTTTGAACAATGTCCGGGACACCAGTGGCATGGGAGGGAAGGCATACAGCAGACCCGTGGACCACGAGATGAGGAAAGCATCCGGCGCTACTCGAAGAGGATGAGGGTGCCGGGAGCAAAACCTGGGGAGCTGCCTGTTCAGGGGACTGGCAAACAGGTCCACGGTGGGAGAGCCCCACCGGAGGAAGATCTGCTGAACCACCGCGGGGTTCAACTTCCATTCGTGTGGTAGCAGGATCCTGCTCAGCTTGTCCGCCAGGCAGTTGTCCTGCCCTGGCAGGTAAACCGCCTTGAGGAGGATGTCGTGATCGACCACCCAAGAGCACAGCCTCTGGGCTTCCTGACATAGAAGGAGGGAGCCCGTGCCCCCCTGTTTGTTCACGTAGAACACTGCCACCTGATTGTCCGTCTGCACCAGTACGGACTGACCGAACGTTAGGTGAGAGAAGGTCCGCAGAGCTAGGCGGATCGCCCGGAGCTCCAGGAAGTTTATCTGCTGGGCTGCTTCCCAAGGCATCCAAAGGCCTTGAGTGCATGTCCCCCGACAGTGCGCCCCCCAACCCAGGAGGGAAGCATCTGTCGTGAGCACCCGGGACGGCGGTGGAGACTGAAAGGGCATGCCGAGCACTAGATTGGGCAGGTGAAGCCACCATTGCAGGGAGGAGACCAGACGGTCGGAAACCTGTAACAGGTCCGACAGCCTCCCTGTGGCCTGATGCCACTGAGAGCGAAGGCTCCACTGGTTATGTCTCATATGTAGACGGGCGTTCGGAGTGACATGGACCGTGGAGGCCATGTGCCCGAGCAACTGCAGGAACTGTCTGGCAGGGGCTGGCGACTCGCCGCTGAACCCGCCAGCTAGGGCCATGAGCCTGTTGGCCCGTTCCAGAGGCAAGAAGGCACGAGCCCGCCGAGTGTCCAGCCATGCCCCTATGAACTCGAGGTCCTGAGAGGGGAGCAAAGCGGACTTTTCGAAGTTTATGATGAAGCCCAAGTGCTGAAGCAGAGCCACCGTACGTTGGGCGGCCTGGGCGACCTCTGGAGCCGACGACGCCCGGAGGAGCCAGTCATCCAGGTATGGGAAGACGAAGAGGTCTTGAAGCCTCAGGAAGGCTGCCACCACTGCCAGGCACTTCGTGAACACCCTGGGAGCGGAGGACAGGCCAAAAGGCAGCACTTGGTACTGATAATGATTCCCTGCCACCACAAACCTTAGGTATTGTCGGTGGTCCGGATGAATAAGGATGTGGGTATAAGCATCCTTTAGATCCAAGGAGCATAGCCAATCTCCCCGCTGGAGGTAGGGCAGTAGGGTTCCAAGGGTAAGCATCTTGAACCTTTCCCGCTGCAGGAACTTGTTGAGATTGCGCAAGTCCAGAATGGGCCTGAGGCCTCCTGTTCTCTTTGGAACCAGGAAGTACCTCGAGTAAAACCCGTGACCCCACAAGTGTTGGGGCACTGGCTCCACTGCCTGTTCTTGAAGCAGGCTTTGCAGCTCCTGAAGGAGTACGTCCTCGTGCAGCGGGGGTCTGGAAGGCTTCCCTGGGAAGTAGAGGGGGGCACCTGGTGAAAACACAGGAGGTAGCCCTTGTGGACCACCTGCAACACCCAGGCATCGGATGTAATGGCTGACCACCTGTGAGCAAAGTGGGTCAGCTGACCCCCGTGCTGGCATAGTCAAAAACCTCCACCCTGCTGGGCCGGGGCCTGCGTGGTGGGTTTGGGGGCTTTTTGCTTCCGGGAACTGTTACCCTGTCCCCTAGGCCGCTGCCCCTGAAGGGGGGTAGTGGCCTGACATTGTGGTTGGTGATGCGTATAAGCAAACACTTTCCTCGGGTAAAAAGGCTTTTTGCCTGAGCCCTTCTTCTTCTGTGAAGGGGCCGAGGACTTCCTGGAGAGGCGAGTCCTGGTGAGAGTCTCGGACTCTAGCTCCGCCGCCTTTTCGGCCATGGGTTTGCCGAAGAGGTTTTCCCCTCGGCAAGGAACATCGACCAACTTGTCCTGCACCCATGGCTCGAGGTCGGATGATTGAAGCCAAGCCTGGCGGCGAGCCCCGATGCCGGCTCCGGCTACCCGAGCCGATGCCTCGAAGCCATCATAGGCCGCTCGAGAAATGAACTTCGAACATTCTCTAATCCCTGAGGATAAGGCCTGGAACCGCTGCAAGGGTTCCTCGGAGAGACCGGCAGAGAAACCCTCAATTTCTTTCGCCAGGTCTCGGAGGTACATACCCATATACAGCTGATATGTCTGGACCCGACAAGCAAGCATAGAGCCCTGGAAGCACTTCCTACCGAGGGCGTCCAGGTTCCAGGCCTCCTTACCCGGGGGCACCGAGGAGTGCATCTTTTGACTCTTAAGTCGATGCATGGCCGACTCCACCACCATGGAGTGGTGTGGAAGCTGCGCCTTCTGGAACCCGGGGCTCTTGCGGACTCGATACATGGAATCGACCCGCTTGCTCAACACTGGCGTAGAGGCTGGGCTCTCCCACATGCGGAAGAGAAGCCGCTCCAGCATCGGGGGAACCGGTACAGTGAAGGCCTCCCTCGGGGGGGAGTCGTATTGAAGGGCCTCGAGCTCCTCGGCTCGGGGTTCCTCCTCCGGATCCACGGGGAAGGCCAAAGCCTTGGCCATGCCCCTCACGAAGTCGGAGAACCGGGTATCCTCCGGGGGGGGGGGGGGGGACTGCCTCCGAGGCTCTGACTCGGGCGAATTGGAGGGGACGCACCGAGTCTGGAAAGAACCGGTGACTCGTCCTCCTCCGTGTCTCAGCCCGACTCCTCTGAGGAGGAATCGAGCGGTTCCGCGCGGGCGGGGCCCGGGGACCGCCACCCCGACGCCGAGGCCGGCGTCAAGAACCTCAGTCCCGAACGGGAAGCCGAGGGAGACCTAGGTCGAGGATCGACTCGAGCTCGCATGGACTTGAGGATCGACTCGGCCTCCGGGGTTGACTGGAGCGTCGACGTCCCGGTGGTCGGGGCAGATGCACTGGCGAGGCCGGTGATCCATGCCCGCTGCTGGTCCATGAAGGCAGATATACTGCGCTCCAAGGACGTCAGTCTGAGATCAAGCTCAGAAGACCCCGCAGCTCCGCGCGGAGTCAGAGAAGATCCGATCCCTTTGCGACTGCCGGCTCCTGAGCGCCTTCGAGGACATCTTGCTGCACGGGCCGCAGCTCATAGGGTCATGCTCGGCCCCGAGGCAGCGGAGGCAGCAGTCATGCGTGTCGGTGAGAGACATGAGTCTGATACAACGATCACACTTTTTAAAACCGCTGGCGGCCATCGGGGGAAAAAGAACCCCGGCAAGGTCGAAAGACCGCGCTGCCAGGGATGAAGGAAAAAAGTGGGGGGGAACGCCAGTTGGAATAAAATAAAAACGTAGACGGGCCCAATAGAGGATATCAAGGCCCGGCGGGAAGAGGAACACACGAACCGAGAAAAATTTAACGTAAAAACAAATCAAAGAAATCAACTTTTCTGCGGCGGTAACAGACTACGTCTGTAGGGCTCCGCGGAAAATAGAAGACTGAGCAAGATGGCATCCCTAGGCGGGAAGGGGACCGCGCATGCGCGCTGCAATGCCCAAAGGCTTTCTGCGAAAGCTGGGGAAAATTGCTCCGCGAGGGCTCCGTCGGCGCCGACGTCACCCATAAGTGAGGACTGACTTCCTGCTTGGTCCTGGAGAAAGTCCAGATACACTATATCAACCAACTCACCTCTGTCTACCTGTTCATGCACACCTTCAAAAAAACATATCAGATTAGTAAGACAAGATCTTCCTTGTCTAAAGCCATGTTGGCTGTCTCCCATTAGGCCATGACTATCTACATGCTGTGTAATTTTATTTATTTATTTATTTATTTTATTTATTTAATGATATTTTTATACCGCCTTATCAAACAATCAAAGCGGTTTAACAAACAAGAAATATAAAAGCAGTGATAATATGAACATGTAGTAATGATAATTACATGTAAAGTAACATAGTGTGTTTTACAGAAAGATATAAAGTGCTATTTACATTGTGTACTATAATACAACGTGAGCTATAATACAGCTTACTAAATGATTGTTTTTCTCTTAAACATTGAATTAATTATTCAGTTAGACCATAATGCTCAATAAACAGGACAGTTTTAGTTGCTTTCTAAAGTCTTTAAGGTCCTGAGCTGCTCTTAAATCATTTGGAAGAGAGTTCCAAATCTTTGGTGCCGCAAACGAGAATGCCCTTTCTGTTGTTTCTTTACGTGCTTTTCTAAAGTCAAGTGATGTGTTGACTCTATTGGTAGATCCTAATCTTCTAGGTCTTTTGCTGACATCTGATTGAATGAGAGTAGCCAGACTGTTTGCAGAACAGTGATGTTTGATTTTGAAAATGTATATAGTGGTTTTATATTTTGTTCTTTATGATGGTTTCTACCATTTTCCCTGGTACTGACGTCAGGCTCACCGGTCTGTAATTTCCCAGGTCACCCCTGGAACCCTTTTTAAAGATTGGTGTTATGTTGGCGACCCTCCAATCTTCAGGTATTACAGATAATTTTAATGAAAGTTCACAGATTACCAATAGCAGGTCTGCAATCTCATATTTCAGTTCTTTCAACACTCTGGTATGTATACCATCCGGTCCAGGTGATTTGCTACTATTCAGTTTATCAAATAGTTGTAATATATCTTCCCGGTGTAGCGATATTTCTCTCAATTCCTCTGCAGTATCACCTTTAAATACCACTTCAGTCTTGGGTAACATCCCTACATCTTCCTCAGTAAAGACCAAAGCAAAGAATTCATTCAGTCTCTCTGCTATAGCCTTGTCTCCTCTTACTGCCCCTTTTACCCCTCTATCATCGAATGGTCCAATTGACTCTCTCACAGGCCTTTTGCTACGAATGTACTTGAAAAAGTCTTTATCTCGTGTTTTTGCTTCCGTAGCAAGTTTCTTCTCAAATTCCCGCTTTGCCTGCCTTATCAATGCTTTGCATTTAACTTGCCAGTGCTTGTGCTGTTTCCAGTTTTCATCATTTGGCTCTTTTTTCCATTTCCTGAAGGTTGCTTTTTTGGCAGCAACAGCCTCTCTGACCTCACCTTTAAACCATGCTGGCAGTTTTTTGGACTTTCTTCCACTTTTCTTAATGCGTGGAATACAGCTGGTCTGGGCTTCGAGGATAGTATTTTTAAACAACACCCAAGCTTGCTGTAAGTCTTTAACCTTTGGAACCGCTCCTTTTAGTTTTTTCCTAACTATATTCCTCATTCTATCATAGTCTCCCTTTTGAAAGTTAAAAGGTAGTAGTGTGGATTCCTTTACTATCTGTCCTCCACTAATTAAATCAAATATGATCATACTATGATCACTATTGCCAAGTGGTCCCAACACCCTTATTTCTTGCACCAGATCTGGCGTTCCACTAAGGACTAGGTCCAGTGTGGCTTCCCCTCTGGTCGGTTCATGAATCAGCTGCTCCAAGAAGCAGTCATTTATTTCATCTAGAAACTTTATCTCTTTAGCTTGTCCTGCTGTGACACTGACCTAGTCGATACCGGGGTAATTGAAATCACCCATTACTACTACTCTGTTGTGACTTTTGTTAGCTTCCTTGATTTCTTTGAGCATTTCATCATCCATTTGTTCATTCTGGCCAGGCGGTCGATAGTATACTCCCACTGCCATCACCTTCCCTTTATAAATGGAATTTCAATCCATAGAGATTATACAGCAAATTTTGTTCCCTGCAAAACTTTAATCCTTTCTGATTCAATGCCCTCTCTAACATAGAGCGCAACCCCTCCATCAATTTGATCATCTCTATCATTACGATATAGATTGTATCCAGGTATCACAGTGTCCCACTGGTTATCCTCCTTCCACCATGTCTCTGAGAGTGCAATCATATCTAACCTCTCATTTAATGCTATATATTCTAACTCTCCCATCTTATTGTTTAGACTTCTAGCATTGGCATACAAGCATTTTAGAGACTGTATTTTATTAATATTAATCTGGCTATTGGTAGGCATGGGAAATTTGGACTTTCCAGATATATGCATAGACAAGATCAACTAAAAGCTAAGTTCCTGCCACTTATTGCATTCATGTATAGCAATATACCAATGTGAACTTGGAATCTTAAAGATTATGGTAATCAGCAGATTTTGAATGCCAGTGTCAAGGAACCAATTAATGAACTGTGGTCGTTGATGCAAAGTAAGTACAGAGGGGAGTTCATCCCATAATAAGTACTGATAACTGTCTGAGAACCGGTTCTAATTAAGTTAAAATAGTGTGTTGTAAAGCAGTTTGGAGAACTGCACAACTTAGGAGATAAATAGCCCAAGACGGTTGTTTGGAGGAACGTATTATATTCTTAGTAAGTAGCTGTATCCTCTACAAAATAGACCCAGACTATTGAAGTTTGTAGTGGTGCCATATTCTATTTTATCATAGTTATAGTTAACCAGAATATCCTTTATCAGATAACCCTCATTGTATTTACTTTCCCCTATTTCGCCAAGTTATACTTCCTGTTAAATGTAATGACCAGACATATGTAAATTGTCGGATGTTTTCTGTTCAATGTAAACCGCGCTGATGCCTAATAGTGCGGTATATAAGAATTGTTAATAAATAAATAAATAAATAAATAAATAATGGATTTAATGGTGCTCTGTGGGATATTCAGAATTTGGGATTTTTAATTTTTTTTTTTAACACACAATCCTGATCTATACATCTCCATTACTTTTTCTCTGACCTGTTTGAAGTGCTCCTTGGTCTTCATGTTGATTGCTTAGTGGTGTTGCAGAGACAGGGGCCTTTCCGAATAGGTATATTTATACAGGCATCTTATGACAGATCATGTACACTGATTGCACACAGGTAGACCCTAATCAATTAATTATGTAACTTCTGAGGTTAACTGGCTGTATCAGATCTTATTTAGGGGTTTCATAACAAAAGGGATGAATACATATGCACTCACAATTTTTCAGTTTTTACTTTTTTTTTTTTTTTTTTTTTTAATATATACAATGTATTTTACTGCATTTCACTTTACCAATTTGGACTATATTGTTAGGTCCATTACCTAACATCCAAATGAACCTTCATTTTCATTCCAGGTTGTACGTAATGCGACAAAACAGGACAGAAACCAAGGGGATGAATACTTTCACAAGGCACTGTACATAATTTAGAGTTTATTATTTTATAATATTGTGAATACAAGAATTTTTCTATGTGTGTATTTTTCCATGTGCGTATTTTTCTTGTATGCACATATGACAGTGTGGTTCTTTCTGTGCACAATTTTCGTATGGCTTTTTTTCATAGAACAGCTTCTGCTACCCAGGTCCCCACTGCTGATTTGAACACAGGACTCAGATGCTCTCACTGCCTTCATCTTCAGTCATCCAGTCACTACAAGAATGTGGGGGAATCAGTTGGAGGGAGAGTGGAATTATAACACACCACACCATTGGATAGCTTCTCTATCCATAACCTGGCTCAGCTCTCAAAGTCCACTGAAGCCAGCAAAGGGATAAAAACAATCTAAAATATGTTCCTTCTTGTGTGTCACTATAACTATTATCTGCAACAATCCAACTCTTGCAAATAGTGCAAGAAATCTACTTTCCCCTCATTTTTATCTTCGTCTTATACATATTACAGTCACCTTACAGAATATTGATCAATATCAACTGTCCGTGAATTAAAAAATTCAAGCAGCTCATCTGCACTTACATGAGCTCCCTGACGACTATGGTACAGCAGTCAAATATCCCATCCTTTGATTATAATACCTCAAATTAAATCTTTACAATGCTTAATACTTACAACAATTTTCAAATAAAGCACAGTTACTTACCTGTAACAGGTGATCTCTGGGAACAGCAGGAATAAGTCTTCACATATGGGTACGTCGGTACAGACGGAGCCTGCGCGGGAACGCTCCCCAGCTTCCCAAAAAGGAAAGCTTTTGGGAGCATCCCACAGCGCCTGCGCGCTGCCTTCCCGCCTTTCCTAACCGCCTCTCCTCAGTTCGAGTTTTAAAGCTGAGACAAAAGAGAGAGAGAGAGGAAAGGAAAGACAGATAGAGAGATACAACTCCTAGGGGAGGTGGGAGGGTTGTGAAGACTTATTCCTGCTGTTCCCAGAGATGACCTGTTACAGGTAAGTAACTGTGCTATCTCCAGGAACAAGCAGGAATGAGTCTTCACATATGGGGACTTCCTAGCTAAGATGCCTGGGAGATCCCCAAGGATACGAGACCCTGGGAAGGGTTCTACCTCCTCCTATGGATCTCAGGCATCTATCCAGGGATGGAGGGTAGGAGTTGATTAAGAATGGAACAGGTGTTTGAGAACAGCCTGACCAAACAAGGCATCCCGGCGGGAGTCCTTGTCCAAGCAGTAATGGGCTGTGAAGGTATGAACCTAGGCCCAGGTGGCTGCTCGACAGATCTGGTCGATGGACACAGAATTTAGATGAGCCATAGAGGCGGCCATGGCCCTCACATTATGAGCTGTGACATAGCTCTCCAGAGAAAGGTTCTTACTCTGGTAGGCGAAAGAAATACACTGAGCAATCCAATTGGACAGTGTCCTCTTAGAAACTGGAAGACCCAAATGAGAGGGATCAAAAGCAACAAAGAGCTGGGAAGACTTTCTATGTTGCTGTGTCCTTTTGTAAGTAAAAGGCAAGAGCTCTTTTACAATCCAGAGTATGAAGATTCTTCTCTGCAGTTGATGCATGAGGAGCTGGAAAAAAGACAGGTAAATATACCTCTTGATTAAGATGAAAAGGTGAGACCACTTTAGGCATAAAGTGTGGATTGGTCCTAAGAACTACCTTATCATGATGGAACCTTGTATAAGGTGGATTAGCCACTAAGGCCTGCAGCTCACTGATGCGGCGAGCTGAGGTGACTGCAATGAGGAAAATAACCTTCCAGGAAAGAAATTTCAAGGAGGTGGTGGCTAAGGGTTCAAAAGGAGGCTTCAAAAGCTGACCAAGAACCAGATTTAAATCCCATGCCACCGGAGGAGGCTTAATGGGAGGTTTAGTTAAAGTTAGGCCTCTAATGAATCTTGCAATAAGAGGATGAGAGGAAATATGTTGTCCATTGATATGCTTAAGGGATGCTGCAATAGCACTCAAATGGACTCTTACTGAATTCGTCTTAAGGCCTGCATTGGAAAGATGCAGGAGGTATTCCAATAGAGAATTCAAAGGTAGTGCTAGAGGGCCGAGACCCCTTTCAGCACACCAAATGGAAAATCTTTTCCATTTAAAAGCATAGGAATGCCTAGTGGAAGGTTTTCTGGAAGCATGGAGGATATCAAGATTCCAGCCTTGAAGGTCTAGGCCTTCAGTAACCAAGCTCTGAGGTGAAGGGATTTGGGGTTTGGGTGCCACAAAGTCCCCTCCTCCTGGGACAGAAGGTCTGGAGCAGCTCCCAAGTCTAGGGAGGCGGCTTGGGAGAGATGCAGAAGTAGAGGGTACCACACTTGGCGTGGCCAGCGTGGAGCTATGAGGATCATAGATCCTTGATCCCTCTGGAGTTTGAACAGAGTCTTGGGAATCAAGGGAATGGGTGGAAAGGCATACAGGAAGCCCTAACCCCAGTGAAGGAGGAAGGCATCCTTGGCCTAAACTCCCTGACACGGAATTCTGGAACAGAACCGGGGAAGTCTGGCATTCCATGGACTTGCAAAGAGGTCTATGTCCGGGGTTCCCCATTCTTGAAAGATTTTGAGTACCTGATCCATGTGCAGGGACCATTCGTGTGGGAGCAGAACTCGACTGAGTCTGTCTGCCCAAGAGTTTTGGATTCCTGGGAGGTATACGGCCAGGAGATGGATTTCATGCTCTCTGGCAAAGGCCCACAATCTTAAAGCTTCGTTGCAAAGTGACAGAGAGCCAGTTCCTCCTTGCTTGTTTATGTAAAACCTGGCTACTTGATTGTCCGTATGAATGAGGACTGTCTTGTAGCTGAGCAGGGTATGAAAGACCTTGAGAGCTAGAAAGACTGCTCGAAGCTCCAAGTGGTTGATATGAAGAAAGGTCTCCTGTGGGGACCAAGTGCCTTGAGTGGAGAGATCTTGTAGATGAGCTCCCCAACCTGTTTGGGAGTCATCTGTTGTGAGGGTTGCTTGGGGCAACAGCTGTTGGAAGGGGGACGCCAGCAACAGATTTTGAGTGGACATCCACCATTGGAGAGACCAAAAGAGACGTTTGGAGGTTGCTATTTGGTCTGAGAGAGCTCCTGATGCTTGAGTCCACTGGGTGGACAAAGTCCATTGGGCTGCTCTCATGTGTAGGCGAGCATAGGGTACCACATGCACTGTGGAAGCCATGTGGCCTAGCAGTTGTAGCATCTCCCGGGTAGTTAAGTGGCTCTTTGACTGAATGTGGGAGGCTAACTGTACTAGATGTTGGCAACGGGCCTGAGGAAGGTAGGCCCTTGCAGTGGTAGTATCCAACCAGGCCCCTATGAATTCTAGGGACTGAGTAGGGGTGAGCTGAGACTTTGGGAGATTTACCACAAGTCCCAGATACTGCAGAATGCGCCTTGTGCAGTCCAGGGAAGTCTGGGCCTCTGACTGAGATGGAGCTCGGATGAGCCAGTCGTCCAGGTATGGGAATACAAATATTCCCAGAGTGCGTAGAAATGCAGCTATTGTTGCCATGCATTTGGTGAACATTCTTGGGGCAGAGGCCAGACCAAAAGGAAGCACCCTGTATTGATAATGTTTTCCTTGGAAAAGAAAACGGAGGAATCTTCTGTGAGATGGATGGATGAGGACATGTGTGTACGCATCCTTGAGATCTAGAGAACAAAGCCAATCCTGACTTTGAAGGTATGGAAGGAGAGTGCCCAGAGAAAGCATCTTGAACTTCTCCTTGCATAGAAATTTGTTCAATTCCCTGAGATCTAATATGGGTCTGTATCCCCCTGTCTTCTTTGGAACGAGAAAATAGGGGGAGTAAAACCCTGACCCTTGTTGAAGAAGGGGAACTTCTTCTATTGCCCCTTGGGCAAGAAGGGTAGCCATCTCTTGACCTAGAAGGTCGAGAAGAGATGTGGGAGAATTGAAGTGTCTTACCATGGTGTGGGGAGGAAGGTCTGAGAAATGAAGTTTGTAGCCCTCTCTTATGATGGAGAGGGTCCACTGCTCTGATGTAATCTGCTCCCATCTGGGAGCAAAATGAGCTAACCTTCCTGGAATGGTGAGAGGCTCTGGCTGTTTTAAGGCCAGAAAGGCTAAGTTCTCTAGCATCAAGTCAAAAACCCTGAGGAGGTTGGGTCTGCTGGGTTGCAGCAGCCCCTGTAGTCTTAGGCCTGGCCTGTTTAGGTTGCTGACGCTTAGTTGCAAAGCGACCTGTAGAGTATTGTTGGCCAGAAGCAGAAGGGAATCTGCCCTTTTTGAAAAAAAGACTTCTTGAAGGGTTTTTTCTTGGCAGGAATGGAGGTTGACTTTGAATTTTCTGCATCCATTTGAGTGGCTTTTATTTGCCATTCTTTGCCAAACAGGTTTTCACCTGTACAGGGAAGATTTCCTAAGCCATCTTGGACCCAGGGTTCTAAATCAGAAGCTTGGAGCCAAGCAATCCTGCGAGCAGCTATGGCAATGCCAGAAGCTCTGCTGGCACCTTCAAAGGAGTCAAAGGCTGCCCGGTTGGAGAACTTTGAAATATCTTAAGCCAAATGAGGAATTCATCCCTTTATCTTCTGGCAGAAAAGGGAGGAAAGTGTGCAGTTTATCTGCAACCTCCTTAAGAAACATACCCATGAAAAGACTATAGGAGTTGATTCTGGCAATGAGCATACTGGCTTCGAAGATTTTTCTACCAAAAGCATCCAAGGTCCTGCATTCTCTTCCTGGAGGAGTAGAAGTGTGTCTCTTTGTACTCTTTATCCTCTTCATAGCTGACTGCACCACAATGGAATGGTGAGGAAGCTGTGTTTTTTGAAAACCAGGACAGGGAGGGACACGATACATAGTGTCCAATCTGCGAGAATGAGGAGAGATAGTGAGAGGAGTCTCCCATAAATCAGTCATGTGTTCATAAAGAATCTCATGAATTGGTAAGGTGACTGCCTCTTTAGGAGCCTTAGAATAACCCAAAATATCTAATTTTTTTGCTCTAGGCTCTGATTCAGAGGATACTGAAATGGAAAGTCCTTCAGCTACTTCTCTTATGAAGTCTTGAAAGGACAAGTCCTCTGGAGGAGACATTCTTCTTTTTGGAGAAGAAGGCTCTTCAGGAAGGGCTATAGATGCTTCAGCAGACTCCTCTGATGTATCAGAATCAGCAGAGGAATCAAAGTACCGTCTGTCAGGGTGCTCTTCTAACGCTCGGTACGCGTATCGAGCAGTATTGACATCGGGCGTCATCGGTACCGGATCGGTACCGATGAGCAGCCCTGGACAAGGAACCGCTGCAGTCGGTATCCTGGTCGATGCCGATGCAGTCGGTACCGGTATCGACGCTGGTGCCGGTACCCGAGTCAATACCGACAACTGAGTTTGTTGTGGTATCAATGGCGTCGCAGCTTGAATGAAGGCACTGATAGCCTGCTGCATGGACAGAACATTCTGATCCATCGACGCCATGAATGCCTGGAACTCGGTACCGGAAGGTTGTGCCGGTACCCCAGAGCATTCTAACAGGTGATCGGTCGAGGCCGTGCCATCGATGTCAACCTGTAACCCCATAGGTGGAGCTTTGGAAGCCGGAGCTTCTCGCCGGGGTTGTTTTGCCGGTGCAGGATCCTCAAGGGCAAGCCCGGAGGCATCTCGATGCTTAGAGGGAGATCTACCCTTCGAGGACCGGCTGGATTTATATTTGGTTACCTGAGATCCATTGGGGGAAGAAGCAGCCCTGGAAGACATCGATGCCACCGAAGCTGCATCAGCGGGAAACAGCACATGGAGCTTAGCTGCTCGGTTCTGTAAACCCCGTTTAGACATCAGAGAGCAGGACGGACAATCCGAAATGGAGTGTTCAGGACCCAAACATTTAAGACACCATTCATGGGTGTCTGTAACAGAAATAGTACCGCTGCACTTAGTGCATTTCTTAAACCCGGAGGCTGGTTTTTCCATGAGGAAAATTTCTTGTGAGGCCTAAGGCCCAAACAGAAAAATACACTAAGTGAGGGAAAAATATATAGGTGTTTTTTGTTTTTGTTTTAAAGAAAAGAAAGAAAAGAAAGAAAAGACCGGCGGTACCGGTCCGGAGTCGGGGAAGGCAGACACGCGACCAAAGAAATAAAACAAAACAAAGAACTTCTTCAGCGGTGACAGGGCTCGACCTGCTGGCTCCGCGGCAAAGAAGAACTGAGGAGAGGCGGTTAGGAGAGGCGGTTAGGAAAGGCGGGAAGGCAGCACGCAGGCGCTGTGGGATGCTCCCAAAAGCTTTTCTTTTTTGGGAAGCTGGGGAGCGTTCCCGCGCAGGCTCAGTCGGTACCGACGTACCCATATGTGAAGACTCATTCCTGCTTGTTCCTGGAGATATACGGTTTCTCTCTCTCTTCTTTCCACTCACTCTGTACAACACGTTGCCTCTGAGAATCAAACTGCGTCACAGGTAACTGGCTCTCACAGCTGATTTCTCCTCTGAATCTCCCTCTCGGTTCCTTCCTGTTCCTCCAACTTGAACTGTAACTCTCATAGACTATCGTGGACTTTATCACGGGCTTTCCCAACAGCTCTCTGCCGTTCTCTGTGTGAGTCTCCCGGCAATTCTCTGGGTGAGTCTCTCTGCAGTTCTCCCCTTTCTGACTGTTCTGAGTACTTCTTATACTGTTGATTAGCAGTTCCCCTGCTCAGGTGAAAGCTATGTGAATCAGGAGCTGGGAAATGTTTGCTAGTTGGGCAGGGCTATAGACCTCGTGTCTGGGTCTGTTTACGTTGCTCCTGACAACTAGGGATCATGTGGCTTGCCTGCCTGTCAGAATCTGATCTGGATCTAACAGATTCCTGTGCTCTCAAGGCAAGGGATAGATCTTCCTCATTACATATCCCCCCCCCCTTAAGATATTACGGGCTGCTGACTCCCTAGTCGGACAGCCCGTAATCCTACTTGGATCATATACTCGGTTCTCTACATATTCCAGCCTCACTGTTGCTGACCTTTCCTGCCAAGGTTTAAGCAAGTTAAGGTGGTATACTTGGCGGTGCCCCCTCTCGTTCTCTACCCTATAGGAGACGGGACCTACTTTTTCCACTACTGTGCCAGGGCCTTTCCACCTGGCTTCAAATTTCAGACCAGCATCCGCTACTAAGATTAAAACTTTATCACCTATAGCTAAATGCCTGGTCTTAGTCCCCCGGTCATAGTACCTTTTCTGCCAACGCTGGCTAGCCTGCAGATTGTCCATGGATACTTGGGACGTCCGTTCTAAGCGATTTCTGAGATCTTTTAGAAATTGGGGTACCCCTACCTCTGCCTCATCCGGTGCAAACCATTGCTCCCGTAGGATATCTAAAACCCCCCCTGGAGCCCGACCAAATAAAAGTTCATATGGGGATGCCCCCAAGGACACTTGTATGTGCTCTCGGCACGCGTAAAGAACGAATGGAAGTAGGTTATCCCATGCGACCATGTTCCCTTCTAGGCTACGCCTTAACATCTGTTTTATCGACTGGTTCATTCTTTCCATCAGTCCGTTTGACTGGGGATGATATGCCGAGGTGCGGATATGCCGTACCCCAAAAGCATCCCATAGCATGGCCAAGTGTTTTGAGGTGAAGTTACTCCCCTGATCTGTCAGAACCTCCTGAGGAAACCCAATCTTGCAAAACAACTTTATGAGCTCTAGGGATATGGTTTTCGCTGAAATGTTACGCAGGGGGAGGGGCCCACGGAAACCTAGTTGCGTGGTCCATGATTACCAAAATATACTGAAAACCCCTTGGCGTCCTATCTAAGGGTCCCACGATATCCATTGCTAATCGACGTACAGGAGTAGCGATGGTGGGCGGTGCAACCATCGGTACAGGCTTCGGTTTGGCAGCAGTGACCCTTTGGCAGGCGGGACAAGATTCACCGTATCGGGCTGTTTCTTTATACACCCACGGCCAATAAAAGCGGGCCAAAATTTGATCTAATGTCCCTTGAACACCTTTGTGACTGCCTACCGGATGGTCGTGTGCCAATTTCATAACTACAGACTTAAAAGTAGTTGGCACCACTAACTGCTTTCGTACGGTACCTGTACGGGAGTCAGTACTTTCTCTATATAACAATTCTCCTTCTAAGAAGAACCTGGGTAAAATCGTCCTTGCTTCTTGAGCATATTTGAATGCTCTTTTCAAAGCCGGATCACCTTGCTGCTCCTTTGGGAAAGAAGGGAACTTTTGAACAAGTTCGACCGGTACCCAGGGTAACCCCTCCCCGGCTTCCAGGTCGGCCCTCCCTTGAGACCTACATCTTCTTTCCTGGCGTCTCTCGGCCCTATTCTTCCTACTTTTAGTGGGAAGGTTAACCAAGTCGTCATGAGAGGGAAGTGTATCTGGTGGTTCCCTTTCTAAACTGTTTTCTCGTTCTGGGGATTCTTCCCTATCCTCAGGCGCTTCCTCTGGCGTGGCTAGCGAACTTGTCCCTGCCTCTAAGGCCTTAACCTGGGATCTGGTGGAAACCAAGCTCGTTCTTTCGCTTAAACCTTTCCTGAGGCCCTTGCGAAAGGGAGGCCAATCTCTCCCCAAAACGATATCTCTTGGGAGTTTTGGGATTACGGCTACTGGTACTTCTTCACTAGTGCCTAATCCTTCCACATACACTCTATATAATGGGTGATACGATGAGGTTCCATGCACACATTTCACTCTCACACTCTGGCCGGTTTGGCCTGGGACAGATGGGTTATGGGCCTGAATGGTCTGCCACATCTGCTGGGAGACCATACTTTGGTCTGCTCCGGAGTCGAGGAGCGCCAAAGCCTCTACTCCCTCTACCCGTACCTTGAGCAAAAATCCCTCCCCAGTGTGTCTATCTCCTCCCGACACCAGGGCAGTACGCTCTCTACACTCTCTGCATAGATGTCCAATTTTGCCACAGTGATAACATTTCATGGAAGTTCGCTTTTTCCCATTTTCATCAGGCATTTCAGAATTATAAGCCCTTCTTAATTTCCACATTCTTTCCATGCCTGCCACTTTTAAAACATTACCCCTGGAAGTCCCGGCTAACTCCGCCTCAAAATAGCATTCGGTGAGGTCAGCCGCTTCCTTAGTGGAGTTGCATTTTTGTAGCATTAAGAAAGCCTTAATTTCTGGAGGCACGGCTTCAAAATATTGCTCCAAAAGAACGGCGTCCATTAATGACTCCACCGTTGCCTTTTCAGGAGCAAGCCATTTTGTTGCCAGCCCCTTCAACCTTTGCATAAGTGCCTTAGGCGTTTCTTTGGGCATAAGTTTTGCCTCTCTAAAAAGACGCCTGTAATGGATGGGAGTTAATCCCAATCTATCCCTTACAGCAAGTTTTACGTTTGGGTAACTGGATGCTAGATCGGCGGGCATCGCTTTGTAGGCCGCTAATGCCTCTTCAGATAGGGACATCACGAACCTAACGGCCCACTGGTCTACCGGCCATTTAGCCGCCTCTGCAATTCGCTCGAAAGCGTCAGAAAAATCATCAAAATTGTCATGACTTGTCAATTGTCCCAGTGTTAATGCACTGCAATTTTGCAGTCCTACCCCCTGGGGTATTGTGGTATCAGCTTCCTCAGCTGCATGCGTCTTCTTCACCAGAGCCCCCAAAAGCTCCAGGAGCGGCTGTTGCTGAGCGGCTAGCGCTGCCATAGTCCGTTCCTGCGTGAGCCTCGCCAGCTCGCTCTGGGCTTTCCACTGGGCTTCCATTCAATCCTTGATCTCTTGGGGATCCATCTCCTGCGTTGAAGTGTACCTGTAGAGAAAATAGAAAAACAGGGCCCACCAAGTGTGGCACAGATTTTCCTTTCTTGCCTGCCTCTTATGGTACAAATTCCTTTTTCTTTCTCACCAATCCCAGCCACCCGTGCCCACCTACTAGTACCTTAGTACGGTGTAGGGTCTAGTGTGGAGAAAGGTCTTTTTATCGCCTCCTTCCAGGTCAGGATAATGGAAATCCAGTCACTAGGAATCCAGTTGCTGGGAATCCAAACTGAGTTTCTCCCTTTTTTTTTTCCTTCAGGATTGCTGAACTTGTCTTTTTCTTCAGCAAGTTGTATCCTTCATAATAAATGTCCTTGGTAGTGTATATATTTTTTTTCAAAAATCCTAAATACTATGCCACTTTATGTCACGGCAGGGGCTAGTCTGCTGCCTAGGCGAACAGATAGGCTGCCAGATGACCCTCTTCGCTGAAAGGAGTAGTTGTGACACAAATGGGTCAGGTATTCAAATAAGGATTTATTCCCCTCCCGGGGTTGGATTCTCAAAAGTATAATACAACAAAACTCAGGACAAGAGCCATATACTCTGGCAGATAGACAAAGGAAATTAAATGCAGCTTCTTGCTTCTTATTGAAATTATAATCACAGGCAACTATATTATCTCAGCATACAGTTCCTCTTATACTCAGACGTCTCTCTCGTGCTTTTCACAGCTTCCTTTAGCAGTGCGCAGACTCTGGCTTCAGCACAAAGAAGTAATTCTGTCTGATAATATTAATGTACAATCCATAGCTTCATCAACAGAAAGCTCACTAGTAGAATCTATTAACATTGGTTCCTGCTGTGTTTTAGCTGGGCAAACATCTTCTTTATAACAGAACGTCTGTAAACTTTTCAGTGCTGTGTCCTCAACAGGCTTATCGGACCAGCCCTCTCTAAGGTAAGGCAAACTGTTATCATATAACTCAGAATAGGAGAGAGGAGAGACACTTTTTTTTAGAATAGCTTTTCCCTTTAAAGCCTCTTCGTGTCCTACATTCAGTGCTTCGCTGTGGATAGTGGAACTGCTCTGCTCTGCTATGAAAGGATTTCTCCCTTGGAAGTTTCCTTTGGGGTTTTGCTTCTTCAAGCTCTTCCCCTTCAGACATGCAGATATCCTCCCCACAGTATTTCCCCCAAGTGTCACACTCTTCAGATACCGGTTTCTCTCTCTCTTCTTTCCACTCACTCTGTACAACACGCTGCCTCTGAGAATCAAACTGCGTCACAGGTAACTGGCTCTCACAGCTGATTTCTCCTCTGAATCTCTCTCTCGGTTCCTTCCTGTTCCTCCAACTTGAACTGTAACTCTCATAGACTCTATCGTGGACTTTATCACGGGCTTTCCCAACAGCTCTCTGCCGTTCTCTGTGTGAGTCTCCCGGCAGTTCTCTGGGTGAGTCTCCCTGCAAGTCTCTGTATGAGTCTCCCTGCAGTTCTCTGTGTCTCTCTCTGCAGTTCTTCATGTGAGTCTCTCTGCAATTCTTCCCTTTCTGACTGTTCTGAGTACTTCTTATACTGTTGATTAGCAGTTCCCCTGCTCAGGTGAAAGCTATGTGAATCAGGAGCTGGGAAATGTTTGCTAGTTGGGCGGTGCTGTAGACCTCGTGTCTGGGTCTGTTTACGTTGCTCCTGACAACTAGGGATCATGTGGCTTGCCTGCCTGTCAGAATCTGATCTGGATCTAACAGATTCCTCTGCTCTCAAGGCAAGGGATAGATCTTCCTCATTACAATACTTAATCAACTCCTACCCACCATCCCTGATAGGATCCCAGAGATCCATGGGAGGAAGTGGAGCCTTCTCAGGGACACACAACTTCTGGGGTTTTCTTCCTGGCACCCAAAACTAGGGAGTCCCCATATGTGATGACTAGATTCCTGCTTGTTCCTGGAGATAGCATAGTTACTCACCTGTAACAGGTGATCTCCGGGAACAGCAGGAATTTAGTCCTCACAACCCACCCTCTCTCTCTCTCTTTGTCTCAGCTTTAAAACTCAACTGGAGAGAGGCAGTTGGGAAAGGCGGGAAGGCAGCACGCAGGTGCTGTGGGATGCTCCCAAAAGCTTTCTGATTGGACGCTGGGGAGCGTTCCCGCGCAGGTTCCGTCGGTACCGACAATACCCATATGTGAGGACTAAATTCCTGCTGTTCCCGGAGATCACCTGTTACAGGTGAGTAACTATGCTTTATCGCAGTTTAGTAAACATACCCCTAAGTCTATAAGCCTCTACTTCCTTTTCCCCATACCAGGGGAAAGGTTCCTCACTGGCTCCAAAGAGGCAGAGCCTATCCTTTTTGGTCATGCTCCTTTGGGCATGTGCCTGCGTTCTACTGTGGTCACAAGTTTTTATAGGCTCCCCAGCTGACAGCAAGTAGTACAGACATATTGCGTGGGTCTGGAGATCTCACAGGTAATGCAGAGGAAATCACACAGGAAATCACGGTCCCTCATACCTCAGCTTCTTAAATGTGGCCCAGAGTTTCTCATGATTTATAAGGTCAAAGCCTAGCTGTACTCAATAACACACAAATATCCTTTTGGTATTCTTTTGTATTTTTAAAGGATCCATCTCACACCCACAATGATGTGTTTAATTCCTTAGCCTTTCCTGAACCCTGCTTGCACTTCAGGCAGTTCTTGTTCCAGGTATAGCTGTGGTCTTCACTACATGATCTTGAGTAGAAACTTGCTGGCTTTTGGGATCAGAGCGATTGTGTGTTAATCTCCAGTCAGTCAGTTGGGCCTTTCTTCAATATTGGTATGAACACAGATCTTCTACAGTAAGTTGGCCATGTTGTCTTACCATACTTAGAAGACTCTGCCTGGAAATTCAGCACAGTCACATTTGATTGCTGTAATACTTCAGTGGGAATGTCATCAATGCCTGGTGCTTTGTTCTTTAATAATGCTTTCAGTGCTGCTTTGACTTCTTTCATCACCAATACTATTAACTACTTATTATTTCTATAGAGCTGCAAGGCAATTGTTTCTGATCATAAGTTCCAGGTTGAAATGGCTGTTGGTCTTGAACTTTATGGTATAAAGACTAAGCATTCTTTCTACTTTTTTTGGATCTTCTCAGCATCATTCAACATGGTTCTTGAGCATCTTTTAGCATTCCAATTAAGTCTACCTTGTTCTTCCTCTACTAGTTTCTGATACTATTTCCTTACATGCATTATTGTAGTACTTCTCTTGCTGCATGTTGGAAATCTCTTGTTCTGTGATTACCCCCCCCCCCCCCTCTCCTCTGGCTTTAACTTCTCTGCATTTCTGGGCAATTTTTGGAGTTTCTTCAATCATCCATTTTGTCCGTGTTTGCTTTTTCATTTTTTGAAGAGACTTCTCACTTTCTTCAAGCACAACTTTCTTGATGCCATCCTATAACTCTTCTGGTATGCTGTCATTTGTATCCAAAGTAGCAAATCTATTTCCTAGGCAGCCTTTAAATTCTGGTGGTATATTCTCAAAGTCATATTTTGCTACATTCATGAGTGGCTTTCTCTTTTTCAGCTTTAGCTTGAGTTTACATACTAGTAACTGGCAATCTGTACCACACTCAACTCTGGGTTTTGTCTTTATCAATGTTATTGAGCTTTTCCATCGTCAGCTTCCACAGATGCAGTCAATTTGATTTTTGTTCAATCCACTGGGCGATGTCCATGTATACAATAGATACTTTTGATTTTGGAAAGCATAGTTACTCACTTGTAGCAGGTGTTCTCTGTAGACAGCAGGAATAAGTCCTCACGTATGGGTGACATCCCACTGGAAGCTTTTGGGAGGCTCCACAGTGCATGCGCGCCTGCCTTCCCACCTGCCGTGGTGCCAACTTATCTCCAATTTGATAACCAAGCTGATAGCCAGCAAATACAACTCCTCAAGGAGCTGAGAGGGTTATGAGGACTGGTATGAGGGAACTGAACTCCCTTGCCTCTGACAGAGATATGGGTTCAATGGCTTGGAGCTGCACATCTATCCAAGGTGGAATGCACAGAGGCCCTTTCCACTTCAGAGCAACACAGAGACCACCAAGGCATCTAAACAAGGTTCTTTACACTCCAGGACGTAACCATGCTGAACAATGCTGAGCACTCAGCGATCGGTGGTGACCCGGGCCCACTCTTGGTGATAAAGGTGGAGGCAACCACCCACTAGTAGCAACCCAGAATGGGCCCCTTCCCATCACTGCGCTGGATGGAAAGTGTTGGCTCTTGAGGAGGAAGAATCATAGGTCTTGTCGGTCCCATGAAAAGGCTGAGGCCTGCTTTGAAAGTTGGAAATGGTACCATCGGAAGTCTTAGGAGTCCCAAAGGTCTGGGTAGAGGGGGCAAGAAAAACTTGAGGAAGGTGGTGCACATTTCTAATACCCTTTGGACTTATCTTCCGGAAGGCATTGAGGCTGGGACTCCAAGTCCTTCACTAGCCTCTCAAAGTCTTCTTTGAACAGGAACTCTCCCTTAAAGGCAAGTTTGGACAATCATGACTTAGAAGCCATATCTACTGCCCAATGATAAGGCAAAACCACAGTTATGCTACCATTGTTAGCACAATACCCTCTGTCACTGAACAGACAAGATCCTACATGGTATCAGCCAAATCGCTGCCACGGACTCCACTAGAGCAAAAGTGCTGTCCTCAGTGACATGTTCATAGAAAATGTTTCAGCCACTGGAGAAAGGCACGGGCCACAAAATCTCCACAAACCGTTTGGAGAATAAGGGAGGAGGTTGAGAATAAAGTGACTTGAGAAGAGCCTTGACCAGTGGTTCTCAAACCAGTCCTCTGGGACTCCCACAATTAATATGCATGAGACAGATCTGCATACAATGGGAAGTAGTTCATGCAGATCTCTCATATGCATATTCATTGTGGAAATCCTGAAAACGTTACTGGACTAGGGGTTCCAGAGAACTGGGTTGAGAACCACTGGCCTTGACTCTGTGATCCTGCTGATCTGAGGGTGGCTCCACCCTCACTGGTATGGTCATGCAACTGGTGACCGCAGCCATATGTACATCCACTTTAGGAAATATGTAGCCACTTAATCTTGTTCAGAACCCAGACACCCTTCAAGAGGGAGACCAGAGCATCTCCACCTGTGAATTCCACTCCATAGGCACAATACTTTTAAGAACCTGTGGAAAAAGAAAGGCCCTGGAAGGTTTACAGACTCCCTGTAAAATGGGTACCCCTGTGGTTGCTCACCTTTAGTAGTGCCTCACACAGCAGTAGGCAAGAGGTCACTAGAGATCAAGGTTGCCAATTCATTCCTTTTGAAAAGGACAGTAAGAGAATTTTCATGCTCTTCCGCTGTCCTGGTTCTCTCTCCAGAGCTGGTGTTGTCCAAATTGGATCTCGGAAGGAGGAGAGACACCAAGAGTCTCCTGACACACCATGTATTGAGGAATGTTTTTGTGGCAGATTAGAGGATGATCCCAACCAGTCCTTGCCAAAAGGAGGCTCTCTCCTCCTGTGCTGAAGAACTCAAGTAGGCCCAAAATGGAGGTCTCAAGCTGGACCACTACTGCCCTGCCACAGGACCATGTCTGCTGGAAAAATGAGAAAAATGTTCTTGCGATAAGAGCCCCAAATAGTGAGACATTGTGCCATTACGTACTCCCCCACTTGGTAATGACTGTTCTCTAACCAACACCCCTATCCAGGGTAGAAAAGGTAGCAAGGGGAGGGATAACCTTGGACTGCAAGATGTCAAGTTCAAGGCCCCAACTGCATTCCCAGTACTTACCTCTATAACAGAGATCCAGCTTGGTGCTTGCCACCAGCCAGACAGCGACGTTTTGGAGCTGGCATATGTATTCCCAAAGTGTATGCAATAGCGGAACTGCAATGCAACACAGACAACCCAATAGAAAAAACAGTCACAGATGTTGAAGAGGTCTTTATCTTTATCTTTATTAAAACACTTGATAGACCGCTATGGCCAGGGCATTAAGCGGTGTACAATAAGTATAAAAGTCCACTTTGTAGGGTAGAGAAAGGAACGCCGTAGCTGATAGGAAAGCAAAGTCGGGAAAGAACATAAAAGGTAGACAGGACAAAGAACTAAGACGTAAGACAATACAAGTTAAACTATTAAAAATTATTATAAAAAACAATAAAATTACATACAATATTAAGAACTTGTTAAACTGTTATGGGGACTACACACAATATTGAACCCAACTGACAAACAAATGACAGACAACATATCTTAGGAGAGGGAGCCAGCGGGAAGGTCGAAGGCTTGTTGGAACAGGTGAGTTTTGAGCAGTGACTTGAAGTGCGGGTAAGAAGATTCTAAACGGAGTGTGGTTGGCAGGGTGTTCCACAGGAGAGGACCCAAGAAAAAAAATGCCGAGTGTCGAGTCTGCTCAAGGTGTGCTCGTGAAGGGGCGGGCAGAGCTAAACGGTTGGCATGAAGGGAACGAAGCTGGCGGTATGGGGTGTGGAGGGAAATAAGATCAGCCAAATAAGTGGGTTCACCCGTGTGGATAGCACGGTGAAGTAGAATAAGGAATTTATATTGATACCGAAACCGGAGAGGTAACCAATGAAATTGAAGAAGAAGGGGCGTGACATGTTCAAAGCGGTGAGAAAAAGTGATAAGTCGGACAGCGGTATTTTGGACGGACTGAAGTCTTTGGAGTTGATATTTGGGAAGATTTGCTAGAAAAACGTTACAATAGTCTAATCTACTGATGACGAGTGCCAATACCAAGGTGACCAGTGAATCAGAAGGTAAAACTGAACGGACAGCCCTAATCTGACGCAGAGACAAAAAGGAACGGCGAGTGAGGGAAGAGATGTGTAAGTGGAAAGAAAGAGTGGAGTCAAGAATAATACCCAGGTAGCGGAAAGAAGAAACCAGAGGGATAGAGACAGAATTAATCACGGGTGAAATAGTTGGAAAAGAACCGCTTAAGGATACCCACATCGCAGTGGATTTAGCAGGGTTCAGATGAAGAAAATTCTGGGAAAGCCAGAGGGCAATATGTGAGAGGCAGTCGTTAAATGGAGAGATATCTGAAGTTAGTGGGGAGACATGATACAGTAAAATGATGTCATTCGCGTAGATGTAAGGGGACACAGGAAATTGTTGTATTAGAAGGTCTTTACACATTTAAGCAGGGGTGGCATAGACCTGCTGGGAACAGAGTTTTGGATATGTAGCTTTTGCATGTGTCATGCTGCAAGTCTAGCTTGACATGTGTATATGGCAGCACAAGGTGATCCATGGGAGGATCACCTTCAAAACCCTTCTGTTAGCGTTTAAGGCAATCAATGGTATTTCAGCCTCCTCACTCACACATCTTATCCACATTGTCCCACCCAACAGATCCAGAAGAGCAACAGCTGTCAACTTGCTAGCAATACCAAAGACATCAATAAAGTCCAACACGACAACCACAAACAGGGCACTCAGTTTTTATGTTCCCAAATGCTGGAATGCTCTACCCCCTGACATTAGGGCCATAGCCAATCTATATCAGTTCAGGAACGCTATCAAAACCCACCTTTTCCTCCAATACTTCCCTGACAGCAATTGAATCTAGATATACCTCTCAGGAAATGACCCAATCTAGAAAGGCCCTTACATACATTATCTTGTTTTACCTATCCTTCCAGTGTAAATAGCTTCCTTCCAGTGTAAATAGCTTATGTATATAGTTAACCCCGTTATCCAAGTTTGTATTCCTGTTCGATGTAAAACCTGACAGCTTGTTGTTATGGTCGTTAAGTTATGATGTAAACCGCGCTGATACTAAATAGCGCGGTATATAAGAAATTGTAATAAATAATAAATAAAGCTGTAAGATGCAGACACTAGAAACATAGAAATATGACGACAGAAAAAGACCACATGCCCTATCTAGTCTGTCCTTCCATATCAACAACTACAACAGTCCCCTTTTTTCCTTTAGCGATCCTCTGTGTTTGTCCCATGCTTTTTTGAATTCAGATACTGTCCTCATCTCTACCACCTCCACTGGGAGACTATTCCATGGATCCACCACTCTTTCCGTAAAGAAATATTTCCACATATCACTCCTGAATCTATCCCCCTTCACCCCTTCAACAAATAAGGAGTTGCATTTACCCCTGGAGAGCCCAAGACAGATGAGCAGAGCTGGGCTCCGGGCTACTCCCATGTGCTCAGAGCTCTGTAAATACCTTCTTGCTTCTGGAGGCTATTTGTGGGGAGGGGGGACCAGGGGAGGGATAGGACATCGTGGTCTGGTCTGCAATATTGATGGGGAGTATGGCCTTTCCCCCCCCCCCTCCAAGCAGCAACCTCCAGCAGGGTCTCTGCAGATAGGCTCTGGAGGCATCTACTGCCAAGCTGTGCTGGGGAGGCACCCCTAAGGATGTCTGCCCAGGAGCTAACACTATTCCAAAACCAAGTTTCTCATGCTTGGACATCCAAGCAATAGTGACATGCAAAAGTAGAGAGGGAGTACCAGGTGGCCACACTGCAAATATCTAGTGGAGCTACCCATGAGCATTCTGCCCAGGAGGTAGCCTGGGCCCGTGCAGAATGCACCAAAAGACCTACGGGCAGAGGTTTGTTCAATAAAATATCAGCTGACTCAATGGTCTGCTTGATCCAGCGCACAATGGTCGTTTTGGAAGCAGCCACTCCTTTTCATGGACCACAAGCCAGGGCAAAAAGGTGATCGGAGAGACGAAACATTATTGAATTTGAGATAACGGCGTAACGCCCTACCAGCATCCAACAGGTGAAGGACTTGGTTGTCACCCAAAGACTGCTCCTTAAAAAAAGAAAGGAAGCACAATCGATTGGTTGACATGAAAATCTGAAAGGACCTTAGGCAGAAAAGATGGCACTATTTGATTGGTAACTCCCTCCGGGGAAAAAAAAGACAGAAAAAGATTTCAGTCTTAATATACCTCTCAGACAGAGGTGCATCAGAGCGGTTTACAAAATAAAAGGATTTGTACTGCTAGGAAAAGTCAGGAATGCCGTAAAATAATAGGAAAGAGAGGATAGACGTAAAAGTGCCAAAGAGGCAGGTGCACTGCTCAGGGGAGAGAGAGGGGGACGCTGGACGTCAGCAAAGGGGAGGGGGTCAAGGGCGAAGGGGGAGGTCGAAAGTGGAGCAGAAGAGGTGGGTTTTGAGTCGTGCCTTAAAGGTAATGTAGGAGGGTTCGAGGCGGAATGTGGAGGGGAGCGAGTTCCAGAGCCGGGGACCCAGGAAAAAAAAGGCTGAGAAGCGGGTAGATTCAAGATGGGTCCGAGATGGGGAAGGGAAGATCCTGGCAAGAAAGTGCCTGGAGCTCCGAAAGGCGCCGTGCCGGAATGATTGCTATAAGAAAAACAGTTTTGAGTCTCAAAACTGAGATATGCCCTATGGAGAGGCTCACACAGGGCATGAGTGAGCGCACGAAGCACTAAGGACAGATCTCAAGAAGGGATGATTGGATGAATGGGGGGCGCCTCAGGGAGCAAACACCCCACAGAAAATGTCTACATAAGAAGCAAGAGACTGCCCATGGAGAGGCCTCAAAAAGCATGTCAAGGCCGCAATATGCACCTTTAAGAATTAAGGGCGAGACCCTTATCACATCAGTCCTCAAGGAAAAAAAGAATGTCTGGAATATCAACTTGCCAAGGTAAGAGGGATTTCTTAGAACACCAAGAAGAAGAAAAAAAGAAAAAAAAAAAAAAAAAAGATACCAGATCCGAGCACAGGCACGTGAGGTAGAAGGCCATCGGGCATGTAGTAGAATGGCCACTACTTGCGAGTAACCTTTGCAATGCAAGCAATGCCACTCAATAGCCAAGCCATAAGTGAATAAGAAGCGGGGTCATCCATGAGAACCGGCCCCTGAAACAGGAGACCTCTCTGGACACCGAAGGGACGGGGCGTCTCCTGCGGGAGGTAAATGGCATACTATGGACATAGAGGCCAATCCGGGGCCACCAGTAGTACCCGTCCGGAGTGTGATTCTATCAAACGGAGTACACAGCTGATTAGTAGATAAAGAGGAAAGATGTAGAGAAGCTGGTTTGAGGGCCAGGTCTTAACCAGAGCATCTAGGCCATGAGAACTCTGTTCCTTTCGACGCATGAAAAAGATTGACGTCTTGGCAATGGAAGAGATGGCCTTTAGGTCTAGAGTCGGATGACCCCACTGATGCACAATGTTCGTGAATGCCCACGGAGCTCGCTCCCACTCACCGGGGTCCAGGATGAGACTCCTCAGGAAATCCACTTGAATGTTCCCCATTCCCGCAATATACTGCACAGCAAGAGCCAGGAGGTTGGATTCTGCCCAGGGAAATAGACTTATTTCCAGGGCCACTCCGGGACATTTGGTCCCACCCTGTCTGTTGAGATAAGTCACAGTGGTGGAACCTTCAGAAAGTACTAACTGCTCGACCCTGGAGGTGAGATTGAAAGAAGAGTGGTTCCAGAAGAGTGGAGCCAGAAGAGTGGAGCCAGAAGAGTGGAGCCAGATGAACGGCCCGGGCTTTAAGGCAATTGATGGTCCAAGAGGTTTCTTGAATGGACCAAGATCCCTGCACTGTCTGTCCCTTGCAGTACACTCCCCAAACTGCAAGGCTGGTGTTCGTGGTGATAACCACTCAAAGTGGAATTTCCAAAGGAACACCCTTCAACAAGTGATGAGGACAAAGCCACCAGCGAAGACTGACAAACCACTGAAGGGGTAGATGAATTTGATAGTCCTGGGTGGATGGGGATCAGTGCAACAGCAGAAAGTACTGAAGCGGACGCATGTGAGCACAGGCCCAGAGGACTACGTCAAGAGCAGAAGCCATGGTACTGAGGAGTTGTAGGTAATCCCAGGCAGTGGGAACTGCCAGGTGCCAGAAGGCATGGACCTGAAAGCAGAGCTAATTGCATATGTTTTAAGAGAGGAAGACGCGACCTACTCTCGTGTCTAAGTGGACATAGGGGAATTCCAGAAACTGAACTGGGCACAGATTACATTTGGCATAATTGACCACCCAGCCAAGATGGTCCAAAAAGGAGAGGGCCTAAAAGTCCACAGTAGCAGCCTCCTGAAACTCGCTGCTCTGATCAGCCAATCGTCTAGATAAGGATGAACCTGAATACCCTGATGCTGCAGGGAAGCTACCACTACCACCATCACCTTGGAGAAAATGTGAGGAGCTCTGGGAAGACCAAAGGGCAGGGCACGAAACTGATAACGTTGACTAAGGACCGCAAAATGTAAATACTGCTGATCATCTTGGTGGATTGGAATGTAACAATATGCTTCTACCAGGTCCAGCGATGTGAGAAATTTGCCTGGCTGAACAGCTTGAATGAGCGTCCTGAGGGTTTCCATCAGGGACCATGGCACCTGAAGACAGTGATTGCCTCCCTTGAGGTCTAGGATAGGATGGGAAGGAGCCGTCCTTCTTAGAAATGACAAAGTAAATGGAATAGTGATCAGAATCTCTTTCTGAGGGAGGAACTCTACATACCGCACTGAGCTGAAGGCGGCAGTGGAGAGTCAGGCATAGAGCCGCTGCCTTGGCCACAGAACCGCATGGAGAGATGAGGAAGACATTAGGCATGGGCTCAGTGAAGCTGAGAGCATAATCCTGTGTTACTACCTTGAGTACTCGCTGGTCCAATGCTATCTAGGTCCATTCATGGGAAAAATAATGTAAGCATCAGCCCACAGGAGGCACCTCGAAATGGACCTGGAAAGAGTCAATGGGAAGATTTGGCGGAACTGGAAAACTTGTTGGATGAGAAGACATTGTCACAGTTGCGATGGATACCCTGAAAGGACTGAGGCTTAGAAGCAACCCTAGTCGAAGAATCACAGGATTTGCCAGGCCAGTAGCGATGAACATCTCTGAAGCAGACTCTATAAGATGAGGACACAGATGACATGGCAGGACAATGAAAATTGTATTTGGGCTTATCCTCGAGCAAACGTTGAGGCTTGACTTCCCCCAAATCCTTCACAAGTTTTTCCAAATCCTCACCAAAAGGCGGCGGCCCTTGAAAGGAAGCTTGGTGAGATGGGACTTGGAAGCAGCATCCACATTTCAATGCTGGAGCCACAGTCAATGCCAAACCACTGTAGCAGCAGCCACAGACCGAGCAGGCAAGTGCAGCAGATCATAAAAGGCATGCAAGAAAGGCAGTGACAGACTCTAAATGAAGAGAAACCAGATCTGGAAGTGACTGAAGCTATCCAGAGCACAGTGTGTGCAGCAAGACTTCCACAGACAGAGGCCTGCAATGCTAAGATTGATGTCAAGAAAGTGGTTTTTAGGAGGCCATCCACCCTGCGATCCGTCTGATCAGAGAGCAGTGTCGCCCTCCGCAGAAATGGTTGTGTGTTTAGTGACTGCAGTGACCAGGGCATCTACTTTAGAGAAACGCAACCACTTGTCAAGATCATCCAAAGAATAAACACGCCCCAAGTGATGAGCGCAGCGTAGACACACATCAGGAGAATCCAACTCTAAGGAGACCATCTGTTGTAGTTCCAGGAGAAAGGGAAAAGCCTTAGGTTTCCTGATGTCCATGATGATAGAGTCTGCCTGAGGTTTAGAGGAATCTGAAGGCTGTTGCAACTGAGTCAGAGAGGTGCAGAGCCTCTGTAATTTGAGCAATGAGAGCAGGAAGCTCTTCCTTATGCAATAACTGGATATCTTGCCAGTCTTCAAGAGAACACAAGAGGCGAGGGTCACTTGTGGTCACTGGTGCTATAGTTTATTGGAAACAAACCAACGCGTTTCGGTGGGAAGCCTTCTTCAGGGGGTACACATAAAGGCACCGTATGTGTGTGTGTAGTCTTTAAAGAGACTTCATTCGATCAATACTGGATGTCAAAAATCAAATTCCTGTCTATAGTGCAGTGTCAAAGTCCCGAAAATTTGCCTCTTTTGCCTCTGTGCGAGGGCCTAGCTCTTCCTGCGTTTGTTATCTTGACAGTTTTCTCAAGACTTCTGGTCGTCTTCCAATGGCGAGAGCTCTCCTTCTTTCCAGCCAGACTCAGAAGCGATACAATGTTTATCTGAAGGACAGTCACAGTCTTCTCCTGCAGGGTGCCAATCTCCTGGAGGAGAGGAGGTATCCTTAGCCAGATCTAAAGAAGTTCCAGCCAAACTTCGGTGGGCATACTTTCTAGACAATGGGATCAGCAGCGGTCAGAGTAACTGTAGTCCTCGAGCGCCACATTTATTTAACTAGACTTATATACTGCTTTTCTACCAGTCGAAGCGGCGTACATTCAGGTACTATATATATAATTTTCCCTTGTCCCCGAAGGGCTCACAATCTATGTTTTTGTACCTGAGGCAACAGAGGGTTAAGTGGCTTGCCCGAGGCCACAAGGAGCACCTGTGGGACTAGAAACCCCAGTCCTTCCGGCTCAAGGTTGCTGTCCTCTAGTGAGATTTGAACCTCTGGCCCTCTAGCCTGAGATAACATGCCCCAGTCACTAGGCCACTCCTCCCACATATCCCAGGCCTGACGGAATAGCTGCATAAACTGAAGATCAGAGCCATCAGCTGAAGTCTGCATAGGCTGACTAGAGAGTAGTAGAGGGTGAGCAGGCTGCTCAGGCAACAAAACTGGAGGAAACGGCATCTTGAGATCTAGTACCACTCTGAGGTAATCCAGAGGGAGCTAAAGCAAAAGACCTGAAAGGGCTACTGGAACCGGAACCTGCAGACACAGAATAACCATTCTTGCTACTTGGGAAGGGAGAGAAGAAGGGAGGCAAGAAGTGGGAGGAAGATCAAAAGCTGTACAGAAAAGGTGTGTTTTTAATTAAGTTTTAAAGGATTTGAAAGAGGGGTCCAATCAGAGGGCGGGGGGAAGCGAGTTCCAGAGTCGCGGTCCAAGGAAGTAAAAAGCGGAGGATCGTGTGGACTATAAGTGGGCCTGAGACGGGGAAGGAAGGAACATACAGTTAGAGTGTATAGAGCGGAGAGAACAATGGGGAGTGTGAAGACGTATCTGGTCGGCAAGGTATAGAGGAACACCAGTGTGAATAGTTCTGTGCACGAAAATAAGAATTTTTAAACTGTATACGATACGGAATAGGGAGTCAATGTTGGTGTAAAAGAAGAGGGGTAACATGATCAAAGCGGGATGCGTGGGTAAGGATACGGACAGCAGTATTCTGAACACGTTGAATGCGAGAAATTTGAGATTGAGGAAGACCAGCCAAGCAGACATTACAGTAATCAAGACGTGAGCAACCGGGTCCTTGAAAAAATGTTTTTTGTTTTTTTTTAAACAAACTTTAAGGAGTTAGAAAAACACCAAAGTGACTGCCAAGTTAGCTGATTTAGAAGTTTTGCTTGCAGAACAGTCAGAACGGAAGGCTGCAACTGTTCCTCATGAGCAGAAGCACTTCCCCTTCAGAGATGCTCTACTGGTCCTCTTGACTAGGAGCAGCTCGTTAAAGTGAAAAAAGGAAAACTGTCGGCAAAGAAGGGGCACCCCAGTGTGTCCAACTGCCAAAGATAGCTACACTGACACCAAGGGGCTTGTTTACAAAGCCGCAGTAGCGATTCGCGATCGTTATCCGATAACGATCGCGAACCGCTACCGCAGCTTTGTAAACAAGCCCCCAAATTTCTTCTCAGAGAACGCCAGGAGCTAGGAGAAGTCCACTATCTGCTGAGAGAGAGAAAATACTGAAGCTCCCCTTGAGGGGGGTGGGTTTTTATACCAAGGGTGATGTCACAAAGCTTCGGGAATTTTTCTTTGTCTCACCATCTGCTGGCAGGGGGATACAACCCACTAGTCTGGACTGGTCTAGCAAAATGTATTTGGAAAAGGTTTTATAATCTGACAAAACACCAGGGGATACTAATGGTACCTAATTTTAAACACTATAATCGGGTGGTGCAACTTCAAGCCATTTGGGACTGGGCCCGGGTGCCAGAGAAACCTTGGATAGAGACTGAAAGAGTTATGCCGGGGGAGGGTGCAGCCATCAATTTATCGAGTGTGGGTACCTGGGAGATGGGGGAAGGTAAAGGGTATAGAGAATCCATTTATGAAGCAGATCCTGGAGATTTGGAGGGGTAGCTGGGGGATATTATTGGAAGGACGAGGGGAGATCCATCTGACCCTCATTAGGTGCAATCCAGAATTTACACCAGGTCTAATTGATGTGGTTTTTTGGAGGTGGGAGGCAGTGGGACTCTGTAGGCTTGGTCAACTATTGGAGCAGGGGGAAATTCTCCCTTTCGAAAGTCTCCAGGAAAAACATGGGTTGGATTGGCATGGGTATTTTCAACTAAGGCACTATTTACCTCAAGGAAAAGGAACGTCTACCTATTGGAGGGGAAAACATTTGAGGTACTTTTTGGGGGGGAATTTCTAAGACTTACCATGTGCTTGCACATGCTCCTTCTGACCTCCCGAGACTCTTCAAGCAATGGGAGAAAGTTCTAGGAATATTTTTGAGCCTACAGATTGGAGGATAATATTTCATGGCATACTGAAGGCTTGAATGAAAGTCAATTTGATCAAGAATTGCTATAAATTATTGTACTGAGGGGGTTGGGGTTATGCTCGTGATGCTGTAATGTTTGAGGGGCATATCTTCATATGTGGTGGGAGTATTTCAAGGTGCAAAGATGCTGGGAGCTATGTATTGTTAAAATAGAAGAAATATTGGAATGGTCACTGGAAAGGGATCCAAAATTGTTTTTCTTGCACTATTATCCTACTGAAATCATGAAAAGATATGGGGAATGGATAAAATTGCTATCTCCTGCTAGCAGTAACTATAGCATGTGTGTTGGAAATAGGAAGTGCTGGCCTCTGTTAACGTTTTTTGTTTATGCCTATGTAATTATTATTGCTTCAACAGATTAAACAGCACTGTGGAAGAGGAAAGAAACTATGTTTGAAGAGACGGGGGGGGGGGGGGGGAATTTTGGCAGGATGTCCTTAATGAATATGCATGCACTGTCCCCACTGTATTCAAACTTCTCATGCATATTAGCGACATCCTGAAAACATGACTGCAGCCCTCCAGCACCGTAATTGGAGACCCCTGCTCTAGACAAATAGGATCTCTGTGCCTATGATTATGAGTTTAGGTATAGGCCCGCCCAAAAAAGGTGGCCTTTAAATTCTTAAAATTCCTAAGGGAATTCCCCCAGGTAGTGTATTGCTGCCCATTTGTTGGCTAGTGTATTCATAATTTTCTGGATTTTAGTTTGTTTAGCACTTCTCTATCAAGGTGTACTGCAGTATTTTGCTAATTACATTTTTTTAAATTAATTTTCACAGGTTAATATTGCAATTACTCTGAAGAGAAGGTGGTTACCAGTGGTGTGCCGCAGGGATCTGTCCTTGGTCAGATTTTTTTAAAATATCTTTGTTAGTGATATTGCAAAAGAGCTGTTGGGTAAGGTTTGCTTGTTTGAGAATGATACCAAAATCTGCAATAGAGTAGACACCCAGGAAGGAGTAGATAACATGGGGGGGGGGGGGGGGGGAATCTAGCTAAGCTTGAAGAATGGTCTAGAATTTGGCAGCTGAAATTTAATGCTAAAAAAATGCAGGGTCATGCATTTGGGCTGCAAAAGTCCAAAGAGCAGTACAGTGTAGAGTGGGTGAGGTACTTCGCTCCACAAAAGAAGAGTGGACCTGGACTCAATTGTACATGAATACTTTAAAGGAAAAGTGGGATAGGGGCAATATGATAGACACATTTAAATACCTCTGTGGCATAAATACACAGGAGAGTCTCTTTCAATTGAAGGCAAGGTCTGGGGAAAGGGTAAAAGGGGATAGACTCCGGAGTAATATCCAGAAATATTTCTTTATGGAAAGAGTGGTAGATACATGGAATAGTCTGCCAATGGAGGTGTGGAGACGAGGACAATATCTGAATTAAAAAAAGCATGGAACAAAACAGAGGATTTCTAAAGGTAAAAAGGGGACTATTGTAGTTGATAAGGAAGGGCAGACTTGATAGGCCATATGGTCTTTTTCTGCCATCATGTTTCTGTTTCTACCTGCACAATCACAACATGGCAAAACAAATGCCTGCTGTGCAGGAAATTCCTCATGACAATAGAAGTTAACACTATATGAAGATGTAACAAGCACAACCTGGAGATCTTGGTACTTGCGCTGAACCCCACAGGGAGTTAACAGCAGCTTTCTGCAAGGGAGTGGAGGAGTGGCCTAGTGGTTGGGGCAAGGTACTTCAGGCCAGAAGGTCAGGGGTTCAAATCCCACTAGAAGACAGAAACCTTGGGCCGGAAGGACTGGCATTTCTAGTCCCACAGGTGCTCCTTGTGGTCTTGGACAAGCCACATAACCCTCCATAGCCCATGTTCCCTGTAAAATAGTTATCTCCAAGTTATAAAGCACAGTTACTTACCTGTAACAGGTGATCTCTGGGAATAGCAGGAATAAGCCTTCACATATGGGTATCATCGGTACCAACGGAGCCTGCGCAGGAACGCTCCACAGCGTCCAGTAAGAAAGCTTTTGGGAGCATCCCACAGCGCCTGCGCGCTGCTTTCCCGCCTTTCCTAACCGCCTCTCTCCAGTTTGAGTTTTAAAGCTGAGACAAAGAGAGAGAGAGAGGAAAGGAAAGATAGAGAGATACAACTCCTAGGGGAGGTGGGTGGGTTGTGAAGACTTATTCCTGCTGTTCCCAGAGATAACCTGTTACAGGTAAGTAACTGTGCTATCTCCAGGAACAAGCAGGAATGAGTCTTCACATATGAGGACTCCCCAGCTAGAGATGCCAGGGAGATCTCCAAAGTTGTGAGTCCCTGAGAAGGGCTCTACCTCACCCCATGGATCTCGGGCATCCAACCAGGGATGGGGGGTAGGAGTTGATTAGGTATGGAATAGGTGTTTGAGAACAGCCTGACCAAACAAGGCATCCCGGCGGGAGTCCTTGTCCAAGCAGTAATGGGCTGTAAAGGTATGAACCGAGGCCCAGGTGGCCGCTCAACAGATTTGGTTGATGGACACAGAGTTTAGATGAGCCATAGAGGCTGCCATGGCCCTCACATTGTGAGCTGTGACATGGCCCTTCAGAGAAAGGTTCTTACTCTGGTAGGCGAAGGAAATACACTGAGCAATCTAATTGGACAGAGTTCTCTTAGAGACTGGAAGTCCTAAATAAGAGGGATCAAAAGCAACAAAGAGTTGAGAAGACTTTCTATGTTGCTGTGTCCTTTGTAAGTAGAAAGCAAGTGCTCTTTTACAATCCAGGGTATGAAGATTCCTCTGCACTTGATGCATGAGGTCCTGGAAAAAAAGACAGGTAAATACACCTCCTGGTTCAGATGAAAAGGTGAGACCACTTTAGGCATAAAGTGTGGATTAGTTCCGAGGACTACCTTGTCATGATGGAACCTTGTATAAGGAGGATTAGCCACCAAGGCCTGCAGGTCACTGATACGGCGAGCTGAGGTGACTGCAATGAGAAAAATAACCTTCCAGGAAAGGAATTTCAAGGAGGTAGTGGCTAAGGGTTCAAAGGGTGGCTTCATGAGCTGGCCAAGAACCAAATTCAAATCCCATGCCACTGGAGGTGGTCTAATGGGAGGTTTAGTTAAAAGAAGGCCTCTCATGAATCTTGTAATAAGAGGATGAGAGGAAATAGGATGTCCACTGAGAGGCTTAAGGTTCGCTGCAATAGCACTCAAATGGACTCTTACTGAATTCGTTTTGAGGCCTGCATGGGATAAATGCAGCAAATACTCTAGTAAAGAATTCAGAGGTATTGCAAGAGGGTTAAGACCCTTCTCTGCACACCAAATGGTAAACCTTTTCCATTTAAAAGCATAGGAACGTCTAGTGGAAGGCTTTTTGGAAGCATGAAGGATATCCTTCACTTGCTGAGACAGATGCCAATCTTGAAGGTCTAGGCCTTCAGCAACCAGGTTCTGAGATGAAGAGACTGGGGATTTGGGTGCCATAACGTTCCCTCCTCCTGGGGCAGGAGGTCTGGAGCAGATCCCAAGTCCAGGGAGGGAGCTTGAGAGAGATGAAGTAGTAGAGGGTACCACACTTGGCGTGGCCAACGTGGAGCTATGAGGATCATAGACCCCTTGTCTCTCTGAAGCTTGAACGGTGTCTTGGAAATTAGGGGAATGGGTGGAAAGGCATAGAGGAAGTCTTGCCCCCAGTGGAGGAGGAAGGCATCCCCCTGGCCTGAACTCCCTGACACGGAATCCTGGAACAGAACCGGGGAAGTTTGCCATTCCACGGACTTGCAAACAGGTCTATGTCTGGGGTTCCCCAAATTCGAAAGATCCTGGCTATCTGGTCCCCATGGAGGGACCATTCGTGTGGAAGCAGAACTCGACTGAGTCTGTCTGCTCAAGAGTTTTGAACCCCTGGAAGATACACTGCCATGAGATGAATCTGATGCTCTCTGGCGAAGGCCCACAATCTCAAAGCTTCGTTGCAAAGCGACAGAGAGCCAGGCCCACCCTGCTTGTTCACGAAGAACATGGCTACTTGGTTGTCCGTATGGATGAGGACTGTCTTGTAGCTGAGCAGGGTGTGGAAGACTCAGAGCTAGAAGAATTGCTCTGAGCTCTAAGAGGTTGATATGTAGAGATGTCTCCTGTGGAGACCAGATGCCCTGGGTGGAGAGATCTTGTAGATGAGCTCCCCAACCCTTTGGGGAGGCATCTGTTGTAAGGGTTGCTTGGGGTAGCAACTGTTGAAAGGGGGACCCCTCAGCAACAGATTTTGAGTGGACCTCCACCACTGTAGGGACCAAAAGAGGTGACTGGAGGTTGCTATTTTGTCTGACAGGCAACCTGATGCCTGGGTCCATTGGGTGGACAGAGTCCACTGAGCTGCCCTCATGTGAAGGCGAGCGTAAGGAACCACATGCACGGTGGATGCCATGTGGCCTAACAGCTGTAACATTTCTCGAGCAGTTAAATGGGATTTTAACTGAATTTGAGAGGCTAACTGCACCAAGCGTAGGCAACGGGCCTGGGGAAGATAGGCCCTTGCAGTTGTGGTATCTAGCAAGGCCCCAATGAACTCCAATGACTGAGTAGGGGTGAGTTGTGATTTTGGGATGTTTATCACAAGTCCCAGATACTGAAGAACACGCCTTGTGCAGGCTAGGGAAGTCTGGGCCTCTGACTGGGATGGTGCTCGGATGAGTCAGTCGTCCAGATATGGGAATACAAATATTCCTAGATTGCGTAGAAATGCAGCTACTACTGCCATGCATTTTGTGAACACTCTTGGAGCAGAGGCCAGACCGAAAGTGCTTTCCCTGATAAAGGAACCGAAGGAACCTTCTGTGTGTTGGATGGATGAGGACATGGGTGTACGCATCCTTGAGATCTAGAGAACAAAGCCAACCCTGACTCTGAAGGTATGGAAGAAGAGCACCGAGAGAAATCATCTTGAATTTCTCCTTGCATAGAAACTTGTTCAATTCTCTGAGATCTAATATGGGTCTGTAGCCCCCTGTTTTCTTTGGGATAAGAAAATAGGGGGAGTAGAACCCTGAACCCTGTTGAAGAAGGGGTACTTCTTCTATTGCCCTTTGGGCAAGAAGGGTAGCAATCTCCTGACCCAGAAGGTCGAGGAGAGATGTTGGAGAATTGAACTGTCTCACCATAGTGTGAGGAGGAAAGTTTAAGAAATGAAGCTTGTACCCCTCCCTTATGATGGAGAGGGTCCATTGCTCTGCTGTGATTTGTTCCCATCTGGGAGCAAAATGAGCTAACCTTCCTGGAATGGTGAGAGGCTCTGGTTCTTCTAGAGCCAGAAAGGCTAAGTTCTCTAGTTGTATGTCAAAGGCCCTGAAGAGGCTGAGGCTGTTGGGCCGTAGCAGTCCTTGTAGCCTTAGGCTTGGCTTGTTTAGGTTGTTGATGACGCTTTGCAGCAAAACAACCTGTAGAAGATGCCTGGAGACCATAATCAGGATAATATTTCCCTTTTTTGGGAAAGAAAGTCTTTTTGAATAACCTTTTTCTAGCAGGAGCAGAAGTAGACTTTGAAAGTCTATCTAAGGCAGAATTTTCAGCATCCATCTGAGTGGCCTTTGCTTGCCAATCCTTACCAAAAAGGTTTTCACCTGTACAAGAAAGATTTCCTAATCCATCCTGGACCCAGGGTTCCAAATCAGAAGCTTGCAACCAAGCAAGTCTGCGTGCCCCTATGGCAATAGCCGAGGCTCTGCTGGCACACTCAGAAGAGTCAAAGGCTGCACGGTTGGAGAATTTGGACACATCCTGGGCATGTTTAAGCCAGGTGAGAAACTCTTCCCTTTTATCTTCTGAGATAAAAGGAGATAAAGCTAGCAGATGATCTGTAACTTCTTTTAGAAACATCCCCATATAGAGACTATAGGAGTTGATTCTGGCAGTAAGCATATTGGCCTGGAAAATTCTCCTGCCAAAAGCATCTAAGGTTCTGCATTCTCTTCCTGGAGGATTAGATGAGTGTCTTTTAGCACTCTATCTTTTTCATAGCAGACTCCACCACAATAGAGTGGTGAGGAAGCTGAGTTTTACGAAAGCCAGGACAAGGAGGAACACGGTACATGGTGTCCAACCTGCGAGAATGAGGGGAAGTAGTAAGAGGTGTCTCCCATATGCCCAACATGTGATCATAAAGGATCTCATGAATTGGTAAAGTAGCTGCCTCTTTAGGAGCCTTAGGATATTGTAAAATATCTAATTTCTTGGCTCTAGGCTCTGGTTCAGGGGCCACTGAAATAGAGGCACCCCTGGCCACTTCCCTAATGAAGTCTTGAAAAGACAAGTCTTCTGGAGGAGACATTCTTTTTGGAGAAGAGGGCTCCTGAGGAAGGAGTACCGATGCTTTGACAGAAGCCTCTGATTCATCAGAGTCCTCAGAAGAATCGAAGTATCGCCTGTCTGGATGCTCTTGCAGGGCCCGATACGCGTACCGAGTGGTATCGACATCGGGAGTGATCGGTACCGAGTTGGTACCGATGGGCATCACAGGACAGGGTACCGCTGCAGTCGACAGCGATGCCGATGTCGATGGAATCAGTACCGGCACTGGAACCGATATCGGTGCCGTGCCGGAACCAGTACCGCCAACGGAGTTTGTTGCGGTACCGGAGGCGTCGCAGCTTGTATGAATGCCGTGATGGCACACTGCTTGGTCAGAATATTCTGATCCATCGACGCAACCAATGTCTGGATGTCGGTACCAGTGGAGACCACCGGTACCCCAGAACATGGCAACAGGTGATCGGTCGAGGCCATCAATGTCAACCTGTGATCCCATAGATGAAGCTTTGGAAGCTGGAGCCTCCCGCCGGGGTAATTTTGCCGGTGCAGGATCCTCGAGGGCAAGCCCGGAGGCATCTCGATACTTAGAGGGAGATCTACCCTTCGAGGACCGGCTGGACTTATGTTTGGTTACCTGAGATCCATGGGAAGAAGACGAAGCCCTGGAAGATGTCGATACCACTGAAGCTGCATCAGAGGGAAACAGGGTACTGAGCTTTGCCGCTCGATTCTGTCGACCTCTTTTAGACATCATGGAACAGGACTCACAATCGGTGATGGAGTGGTCAGGACCCAAACATTTTAGACACCAGTCATGGGTGTCTGTGATAGAAAGAGTACCGCTGCACTTCGTGCACTTTTTAAACCCGGAAGTGGGCTTTTCCATGAGGAAAAATCTTGTAGGCCCAAGGCCCAAAAGATAAAATTGCACAGAAGTGGAAAAATGGTAGATTTTTTTTTTTTTTTAAAAGAAGAAAGACCGACCGGCGGTACCGGTCAGACGTCGAAGAAGGCAGACGCGCGACCAAAGAAATAAAGAAAAATAAAGAACTTCTTCAGCGATGACAGGAACACGACCTGCTGGAGAACTGGAGAGAGGCGGTTAGGAAAGGCGGGAAGGCAGCGCGCAGGCACTGTGGGATGCTCCCAAAAGCTTTCTTACTGGACGCTGGGGAGCGTTCCCGCGCAGGCTCCGTCGGTACCGACGATACCCATATGTGAAGACTCATTCCTGCTTGTTCCTGGAGATTGCCTTGTTCAATGTAATTTCTGTTTGTTCAATGTAAACCGCACTGATGCAGAATAGCGCGGTATATAAGAGAATGTAAATAAATAAATAAGGGAAGACAACTAATAGATCATATGAAAGGTTTGACCTGATAAGAAGAGAGCTGATTTGGCAAAATGGAGATCTCTACCAAACCTGAGTGGTTTGTTGTGATCCACCTGCATATACAGTGGGAGATCTTCCAGAAGTTCATTTCCACAGATAAAACACCATTTACATATGGAAATAGTTTTGAAAATTGCCTTTTAAAGAATTTTCCGATTACAATGAAGTCAAAAAACAAGACTTGCAACCAAACAAATTCAAGAACATTTGCTGTCTTATAACACAGTATCCCTGAAATAGCATTTCTAAATCTGAGCATCTTGGCTCATCTCTGACAACACATGAGTCTTGGTTAAAGATTCATGCTTTTAAATCCAAAAACTTGACTCGTTCTGATCTTGGTGCACTCTCTTCTTAAAACATTTTATTATCGACAGTTAAGTGCTTACTAGAAATTATTTGTGTGTGTGTTTCAACTAGATAACTCCATGAAACAGGAACTCTCATTTTTTTGTATAGTACCCATGTAAGGCTGATAGTACTATGAAAATGTTTAACAGTAATACTAATAGCAATAGACATTTTTTATTCCAACTGTTACCGTTTCATTTTGTAATATACAACCTTCAGTTTTCAAAATGCTCCAAGCTGAAATAGGTTAAGCGTAAACTTTACAGTACAGGTATAAGCACATACCTACCCCTCTCCTATCTCTAGATTCATCTCACAAATGTCTCCCTGCCAGATTACGCACAGCAACACACTAAAGTCATAACCCAATACACCCCCTTCCATTTTATGACCCAGTTTTAATAAGGATTTTTGCCTTAAGCATAACAAGGAAGCAAAGAATGGTTGAATAATGCCCTTAGTTATAAGTCAGTTATATTGCTGGCCTCTAGGTACTTATTTAATGTGGTTTAGATGCCCTGTGCAAGATCTGCCTCAGACATCCTGTCCTGCCCCCAGCAGTTTTTCTATAACCTAATTAATCTAAACGAAGTAATACTTTCTAACACTTTTCTAAACATAATCATGATTTACTTGATGAAACATTCTCAATTAGTTCTCTTCTTTTTAATATCTCAGACTATTTCATGTGATCAGTCTTTACATTACTTTAAATGCACTGCATCTTCTCTCCTTCCATCCCCAAGCACCATTTTCTCTTTTTTCTTAAGGGGGGGGGAGAGGAAAAAAGATTTTAGTTTGTGCTGGTTGAAAGAATCCGTGCTAGTCACAGCTTGTCAGCCAATTTTAAAAACATGGAGATAAAACATTTATGGGAAGTATTTTCTCAAATACATTACAAAGCATTCTGGGCCTCAAATCCTGGTGAACTGCCTATTTCCTATTTTGCAGTAAATAACTTCCTTTTTTTCATTTCAAAGCACCAGTTCCATTTAACTTAAAGCAAAATAGAATGTTGCCACATGCAGAATGCCAATCCTTAATCGAAGGAAATGGAACTACTAGTAAAGCTGTTCCTATAAAAAAAACAAAAAAAACCCCAAACAAGCACACACATGCAATTGAAAATGCGAAAATAGCAGCAGACTTCCAATTGTATCATTAGTAAAAACTGATCAAGAAGCAATGTCGATTTAAGATGGTTTGCGCCAGCTCTGGCTAGTTGGAGAAATAAATAGGTGAACTAGACAGTCATCTAGAGTGCCAACGTTCTGGGGGGCACCAGTGGCACCCATTACCGCTACTGCCACCTCTTTCTGGGACCTGCAGTAGTGGCAATGCAGGTCCCAGAAAGAGCAGAGCTTACCCGAACAATCTGGTGTCGCATTACCATTCCTGCACTATGATCTGCACTGGAGGGGGCAGAAGCAACTACAAGGTGGCTCCCTTAAAAGAGAGCGAGGAGGCACTGTGGGTTAAACTAGAAAGAGAGAAATGGAAATCCATTTGCAATGGTGTGATATACAGATCTACCTTGCAAGAAGAAGTGGATGGGGATTTAATAGAAGACATATGCAGTATTGCCATGAAAGGAGAAGTGCTACTGATAGGTGATTTCAATATGCCGGATGTTGATTGGCATATCCCTGCTGCAGTGTCATCTAAAAGCAAGGAGATCCTGGGTTCTCTACAGGGAGAACTATTCTGGCAACTAGTAATAGAACCCATATGTGAAAGGGCCATATTGGACTTGGTGCTTACCAATGTGGAAAGTTTTCACTGTCATAGTGGGAGATCATCTTGCATCCAGTGATCCACAAGATGGTGTGATTCAGTATTAGGACTAGGGCTAATCAAGTCCATTCAAAAATGAGGGTCTTAGACTTTAGGAAAACTCACTTTGCCAAGATGGAACATTACCTAAAGGAGTCTTTAGCAGGATGGGAACAGCTTTGGGATGTAGAAAAGCAATGGGCAAAACTGAAAGGGGATATTTTAAGGGCAACAAACCTTTTTGTTAGAAAAGTAAATAAATGTAAAAGGAAAAGGAGGCCATTATGGTCCTCAAAAGTAGCTCAAAAGGTGACGAAAAAGAGGGTGGCCTTCATAAAATACAAGAGATCACAGAGATAGGAAGAAAGGCATCTATATTTGGAAATATTTAGAGAAGCTAGCAAAGTAGTCAGGAAAGCAAAGATACAAAAAGAAGAAATAGCCAGTACAATAAAATGGAGGGATAAGACATTTTTCAGATATGTTAAAGAAGAAGTGCAAAAGTGGTATTCTCAGACTCAAGGGTGAAGGGGAGGAATAGTAGAAGCTGAAAAGGATAAAGTGGAATTGCTTAACAAATATTTCTGTTCTGTGTTCACAGATGTAGGTCCAGGAGCAGGACCTCAAAAACCACCCACAAATAGGAACAGAAATGACAGGGATCTTAAGCGATTTTCAGAAGACTGTGTTCGTGAGGAAGTAGCTAAACTAAAAGTTGACAAAGTGATGGGAGCAGATGGGATACATCCAAGAATACTGAAGGAATGTGGGGACATTCTAGCAGCTCCACTGACTGACCTTTTCAATGTTTCTTTAGAGTCAGAAGTGGTCCCAGAGGGCTGGAGAAAGGCACATGTGGAAAAGTGGAAGCAAAGATGAGGTTGAAAACCACAGGCTGGTTAGTCTAACCTCTGTGGTGAGTAAATTATTGGAAACGCTGCTAAAAAGGGAGGAGCTTTCTGGAGTCCAATGTATTGCAGGATCCGAGGCAGCATGGATCTACCAAAGGCAGGTCTTGTCAGACAAATCTGATTGATTTGACTGGGTGACCAGGGAGATGGACAGAGGTAGAGCCCTAGATGTGTACTTAGATTTCAGTAAAACCTTTGCCACCGTTCTGCACAGGCGACTTTTAAACAAACAAACTGAGCACCCTAGGGATGGACTCTAAAGTGACTGGGTTAAAAACTGAGTGAGTGAAAGGCAACAAAGGGTACAGGTAAACGGGGTTCACTTTGAGGAGGAGGTGGTTAACAGTGGTGTGTCGCAGGGATCTGTCTTAGTCTGATTATTTTTAACATCTTTGTTAGTGATATTGTGGAAGGGCTGTCGGGTAATATTTGCCTCTCTGTGGATGATACCAAAATCTGCAATAGGGTAAGACACCCAAGAAGGAATAGATAACCTTAGGAGGGATCTAGCTAAGCTTGAAAAATGGTCAAAAATTTGGCAGCTGAGATTTAATGCTAAAAATCGCAGGGTCATGCATTTGGGCTGCAAAAATCCAAGGAAGCAGTAAAGTATCCACGAAAGAAGAGCAGGACCTGGGCGTGATTGTTTCTGATGATCTTAAGGTGGCTAGATAGGTAGAAAAGGCAACAACAAAAGCCAGAAGGATGCTTGAGTGCATAGGGAGAGGAACGGCCAGCAGGGGAAAAAAAAAAAAAAAAAAAGTAATGATGCCTCTGTGTAAGCCTCTGATGCGATCTCATTTGGAGTACTGTTTCCTATTCTGGAGACCACACCTTCAAAAGGACATAAACAGGATGGAGTCAGTGCAGTGGGTGGCTACTAAAATGGTTACTGGTCTTTGTTATAGTTCTTTACGGAAAGAAAGCACAGTTACTTACCTGTAACAGGTGATCTCTGGGAACAGCAGGAATAAGTCTTCACATATGGGTACGTCGGTACCGACGGAGCCTGCGCGGGAACGCTCCCCAGCGTCTAATCAGAAAGCTTTTGGGAGCATCCCTCAGCGCCTGCGTGCTGCCTTCCCGCCTTTCCAACTGTCTCTCCTCAGTTGAGTTTTATAGCTGAGACAAAGAGAGAGAAAGAGGAAAGGAAGATAGAGAGATACAACTCCTAGGGGAGGTGGGAGGGTTGTGAAGACTTATTCCTGCTGTTCCCAGAGATCACCTGTTACAGGTAAGTAACTGTGCTATCTCCAGGAACAAGCAGGAATGAGTCTTCACATATGGGGACTCCCAAGCTAAGATGCCTGGAGCCCTAGCATGGTGGGGATTGGAACATGCTACACTCCATATGGCCGGGCATCCTGAGGATGGAGGGTAGGAGTTGAAAAGAGGAGCTGTAGAAAAAACAGCTAACCTAAAATAGGACTACAGGTAAGGAGTCCTTGAATGTACGATAAGTATCATGAAAAAATATTGAAATGAACCATCACAATATGGACCTCACCTACTGGATTGCAGGAAGTAGAGAGGATGATGGAGTCTACTGAAGTGAAGGTGAAGGTCCAAATCTGGAAGTGACAGATGCCCCAGGTGTCAACTGGGGTAGTACAAAAACGGTAGGTCTTTAGAGGAAAGCTTTATGGAAAAAGCTGGGAACTCTTTTGGCTACAGAGTTACTCACAGGTAGGAGCAAAAGAGGAAGACTGACCGATTTGGACAAACTAGTTCAGTCCTGGAGGGAAGAAGGGGTATGGGGTAAAAGGCCCGTATTCCCAAGGACAGATGTCTGAAGGGTTGAAACTTCAGAACTACTGAAGATCCACTCTGTCTTTCCTAACTGGTGAGAGATAGGAAAGATATTTATTTATTTATGTTCAAACTTTTTATTCAATTTCCAACAACCATAACCAAGACAAACAGGCAGGCAATTACAGAGCAAAACTGTATAACACATCACATACAGTGATTAAAGCAACACAGCTAACATACCACTCGGGGGGAGCGTGTAAACAACCCACACCCAATATAGCAAGGGCAGGTAGGGCAAAGCATTGCATCAGTAGAGAGATGAGAGGAGCAGGCCCCAGAGGAAGCAAAAACACGTATGGAGACAGCACCCCCTTCCAGCCATCCCATCTAGGCCGCCGGGGAGCAACCAAGGAGCATATGCAGTGATGAAACCCCCCACCCCAGGACCACCCCCAGCAGCCCCATCGCAGGCTCACCATCAGCAGGTACAGTAGGATGTAATATACCTCCCCTCAGCACTGCCACTCCCCCACCTCCACCCACCTCCCCCCCCCAGGCCCTTGCATGGTGTGCTAATCCTCGCAGGCGGACCCAGGGTGTACTCTTCTCCCAGGCCCAGCCTTAAGTCAGAGCCAACAAACACCACCACACTCACTCGCTCACGCCCAACAATCATACTTTGCCCCCCCCCTACCACCCCTTCCCTCCCTTCCCCCCATTCCTCCCCACCACCTCCCCTTTACCCCGTATCGGAACAATCGTCCCTCAGTCATCAAGTGGGTGCGTCAAAGGAGGTCCTCCCAAAAAAAGGAACCACTCTATGATCTAAGTACCTCCCAGAACCCTACGCCGAACTCGGGAAGGCAAAAAGGACAAATGAGGACCCCAACCCTCCAAAAACCGCTGCCAACGCCGTGGGTGCCCAGCTGCATACAATCGGGCCATGAGTAACATCTCATGAAGCTTCACTCTCCAGATGCCGTACACGGGCCCGGATGCATCCAACCATCGCTGTAGTACCGTCATGCGCGCCAGCATCAGCATCAAACGGATCCAACGGATCGTCACGGAGCCCAGATCCGCCAACCACTCATCATCCCAAATGTCCAACACCACGTTACCAGCATGCAGGGGCAAGGGTATCTGTACACATTGGACCAAATATGCCGTCACCTTCCCCCAAAAGGCCTGAACCTGGGAGCACGACCAGAACATATGCCCCAATGTAGCCCGGGACTCATTACACCGAGGACAGCAGGAGGTGGGGGCCAGACCCGCCCTCCAAGCCCGGTGAGGTGCAAAATGTAAACGACGTAATATTTTAAACAGAGCATCCCTATGAAGAACCAGCACACTCAACGTGGGGATAGCTGCCAGACCGCGCAGCAGCCCATCCGGGGAAATCACCTCCCCCAAATCCTCAGTCCAAGCATCCGCCAGCTCCTGCACCGCGAGCGGCTCCACGGACTCCCAAAGCATTTGGTGAAGCCCCGAAACACGTACCCCTTGATCCGAACCTCTGAGCGCCCCCTCCAAGGCAGAACTAACCTCCCCCTTCAAGGCCCCACGGGGCACGCCCCTAAGATAACTGCGAAGCTGCATAAAGGGAAAAACATCCCACGCCCCCAATGGGTAGTGCCGCCCCAACACTTGGAAGTCTTCCACCGCACCCTCAGGCGTTAGTATCTGCTCCAAATTCTCTATCCCCATCTGTGCCCACCTCTCAAATACCGGCCCTCCGAGGCCGGGTAAGAAATCAGCATTACCTCGTATGGGGAGATAAGGGGAATAACGTGGCATAAGTCGGCGCCCCGCACAAAAATAACGCCAGGCCTGCCGTACCGAGTCTAAAACTACCTCACGAAGTTCACGGTTAACCCCCGGCGCCGGCGCATGAAGAAGATAGCGCAGGTGAAAAGGCTTAACGGCCTCCCGCAAAAGCGCCGAAGGCGAGCAGTCCTCCAAATCCCAGAGCCAGTCTCTCCCGACCCGCAATAAGCAGGCTATATTGTATTTCCGAATGTCTGGGATACCAATGCCTCCCAGAGAACTAGGCTGCTGCAGAACTTCTAAGCGGACCCTAGGTTTCCGTCCCTTCCAAAAAAAACGCGTCAGAGGGGCCTGCAGCTTCCGAAGGTCTGCCCTCTTCAGGATCAACGGGAGAGTCTGTAACATGTAGAGAATCTTGGGGAACAGTGCCATCTTGTATAAAGCCACCCGACCCCCCAAAGAAAGTGGCAGATCCCGCCATTTGTCTACAGAGATTGTAACGGCATCCACTAACTTGGAGACATTAAGACGATAAAGGTCCCGCACTTTCGCAGGCAAATAGATGCCTAGATATTTGAAGTGACCATCTGCCCACTTCAACGGGAAGTCCCCGATCCAGCCTCGTTGGGCCGCGAGACCTACCAGCATAGCTTCAGACTTATCTAGATTTAGGCGAAACCCGGAGTACATCCCATATTCTTTAATCAGTTGGAGCAAATGGGGGAGTCCCTCCTGAGGGTTCCCCAAATGAACAAGCAGGTCATCCGCGAAAGCCGTGACCCGGACTTCAGTTGCCTCCACTGGGATACCTCGAAACTCCGTGGCCTCCCGAATCCGGAGCAGTAGCGGCTCTAACGTCAAAACAAAGAGAAGCGGGGAAAGTGGGCAGCCCTGCCGGGTTCCCTTCTGAATGGGGAAGGCCGCTGACTTATGACCATTCACCATAATAGCCCCTTGCGGCTCAGAGTATAGTAGACGGACCACATCCACAAAAAAAAATCAGAGAACCCCATCGCCTCCAAAGTCTGGTACATGAAGCCCCAATCGACCCCGTCGAACGCTTTCTCTGCGTCGAAACTAATTAGCAAGGAACCTTGCTCAGCCACTTGCCTTGTACACATTGAAATCAAAATACGTTGAACACTGAAAGCAGCATTGCGGCCCCGCACGAAGCCCACCTGGTCGCTGTGAATCAGGTCCGGCAAAAACTTTGCCAGCCGGTCTGCCATGATTTTTGCAAGAAGTTTGATATCAACATTGAGAAGTGAGATGGGGCGATACGAGCCCGGCGAAAGCGGATCCCGGCCTGGCTTCGGCAGGATAGTAATCAACGCCATATTGGCCTCAAACGGGAACCTGCCCAGTCCGACCAATGCTTCAGAATACCCCACAAGAGGCGCCACAACCAGATCACCCAGGATCTTGTAAAACTCACTGCGGTAGCCATCTACTCCAGGGGCCCTACCTAACTTTAAATTCTTGAGCCCTTCCTGGACCTCCTGGCCCGTGAGTGGCTGACTAAGAGCCTGCAGGCCCCCCGCACTAAGTTTGGGCAACTTACAGGCATTGAGAAAGTCCCAACCCGCCTTGTCCGAAGCCCCTTCCCTAGCGTAAAGCTGTCGGAAAAAATCCGTGAAGACCGCCTCAATGTCCGCCACTCCCCGTCTCAGAGTCCCGTCTGCATGCCGAATCGCCCCAATCGCACATCCCCCCCCAGCCGGCCTCACTAACGAAGACAGTAACTTACCAGCCTTGTTCCCATGCTGGTATAGCTTGTACCGATAATACATCATAGATTTTTGCGCCCGTCTATGGAGAAGCATCTCTAACTCCGTCTGAAGCACCCGCAGGTTACGACAATTTGCCTCATTCGGACATCCCGCCGCCAATCTCCGCGCCTTCCCCAAGTCCCTTTCCAAGCGAAGGATCTGCTGATTCAATCGCCTACGTCGCGAACTAGTATAGCTGATAATATCACCGCGTAAAACAGCTTTACCTGCTTCCCAAAAAAGAGCAGGAGAAAGACCTGGCTGATCATTAAGGGTCACATAGTCCTTCCATCGGTCCCGGAGATAATGCTCAAACTGCACGTCTCCCCCCAGCTCCAGAGGGTAACGCCAAAGCCGGCCCCGGTCCGGGTCACCACCACGCAGTTCTAAAGTCACCATGGCATGATCGGAAAGCACAGAAGGGCCCACCTCAGCACACTGAGTCCAGCCAAAGAGGGACTCTGAGATCAAGAAATAATCAATTCGGGACCATGAGCCATGTGCTCTAGACTGATGGGTATACTCCCGATCACCGGGATGCAAGACCCGCCAAATATCCAGAAGCTGATGCCCCTCACACAAGCCCCATAGGCGTCGCCGGGTGTGCAGACTCCGACCCCCAGCCGGCCCGGTGCGATCTAAATGGGCGTCTAAAACTTCATTAAAGTCTCCCCCAAGGATAACCTGATACCTGGTGGTCCCCGCCAGGACCTTAGCAAGCGCCTGAAAGAACCGAGCTTCATAAACATTGGGGGCATAGATCGAGCACAAAACCACTTTCAACCCAGCCAGCATCCCCCACACACTTCAGAATCAACATCCACCCGCTCCTCCACCCAATTTACAGAGCTAGTAATTAAGATAGCCACCCCCCGCTTCTTCCCCAGGGCCGGGGATCCATAAACCTTGACGACATGGCCTTTGCATAACTTTCCATGCTCAACCCCAGATTGATGCATTTCCTGTAGCATAGCCACCCCTATCCCTTTACGTTTCAGTAGCTGTAGCACCTTATAGCGCTTAATAGGGGATCCAAGGCCGCACACATTCCAGGATGCAATCTTAACCACAGCATTCATTGCCTAATATGCAAAAAAGCCACCCTGAGATACAGAACCTATGCACCGAAAGGCGAAGACCCCCCCAGCCTAGGGTCTCCCCCAACATCCATACTAAGGTTACCAAAATCCACACCGTCAAACATTCTCTCAGCCATTCCCCATGCAGCACCCAATCCGACACATCCGATACCACCCCTACCCAACCTGCTACTCTAATCCCACCCTCCCCCCACCCTTCCCACCCACCCACAACCCCCCCTCGCCCAAACCAGACATCCAACCCCCCCGCCCCCCTCCCCAACCCCAACCTGCATCACCCCCCAGTCCTCCTCGTCGACTGGCCACTCCATGACCTCCTGGACGTGCAGTGCTCCACCCCCCCCCCCCCCCGAGAAAGGCAAGACCCACCGCGCCCACCCTTCCCATCCCGATTCTCTCTACGGGCCCTCACCCTCCCCTCCCACTACCCGATTCAAGGGTCCTCAACATGTCAAGAGGCCTCTCCCCTCCCGACCGCTGGGACCCCGCAACTCCGCCAAGCCAGACGCCATCGAGCCGAACTGCGGGGCTCCCCCCAGGTACGGAGAGCATTACAGGCCCGTTACCCAGCTCGGTTACCCCTCTGGACAAACAAGGAAACAAATAAACATCACATAAAGAGGGATATAGCCACCTCTCCCCCTGCCCACTGTATCCCCGTAACAGATTACAAGATTAAAGGCAACAAGTACCAAAGAAATAAGCAGCAAGTAGTAATCCACTTTTGTAGAAACATGGCAAGACCCAAATAGTAAAGAAATTAGGGAAGCAACATTATGACTCAATAAACCATGGGGATGGGGAAAAAACGGGAAAGTTATAAAAAATTAAAAATAAAGAAAAAAAATGAGAAATCGAAATAAATGGGAGAAATAAATTGAACTGAGAAAATAAATAAGAACAAAAGGGGAAGGTGAGGGGATCACGGAAAACAAGGAAAGGAAAGAGAGACGAGGAGGCAGGCCCCCCCTGGCCGAGAGTAGCCGGGAACAAGCCCTCAACAGTACCAAAGACAGAAACAGTATGGGGGCACATAGCCTCAGAGTATAAGGTCCAGGCGGGAGCAGGAACATTTATAGATGAGTCCTCCAAGGTCGCACCATCGATCAGCCCAGACCGTTACAATAGGCCGGCGCTGCCTCCGGAGACAAGAAGGTCCGTCGTCCGCCCTCGCAGTTCACACACAGGGTCGCTGGATAGGCCATAGTGAAGCGCAGGCCCCGCTCTATTAGCCGACCACAAACGTCCTTGAATGCACGGCGCCGCTGTGAAACTTCAGCAGAATAATCTTGGAAAATCAGGAGTTTGCAGGCGTCACCCCCTGCACGGCGCTGCTGTCTCGAAGCTCTCAAAACTCCCTCCTTCTGTGAGGCATTGAGAAAGCGCGCAATCACCGCTCTGGGCCGGTTATCCCCTGATTTGTAAGGCCCCAGTCTGTGCGCTCTCTCTAACACGATGGCACCCAGCTCCGCCTCCAAAGGTAAGTTGTTGGGCAGCCAGGCCTCCAGATATTGCCTGAGGTCCTTCTCCTGCACTGATTCTGCTATTCCAATAAAGCGAAGATTGTTACGCCGGCTTCTATTTTCTAGATCCTCCAGCTTCTCCTCGTGTCGCGCCAGGGCCTCCTCCAGCTTCTTAATGCGGGCTGCGTCCTGCACGCACGTGTCCTCAAGCGAGCCCACACGCTGTTCCACCTGCTCCACCCTGGTCGTGAAGTCTGTTACTGCCTGGGCCACTGCGGAGATTTGTGAAGCTAAACCACCCAGGCGTCCCTCCAAGGCTTCCACTACGGCCTTCGAGACCTCCGCCACCATCGTCGGCGCCGCCATCGATACTTGCCCATCAGCAGCCCCGTCGGCCATCTTGGCTTCACTGCCGCGAGGCCGCTCCCGGCGGGGTGTCTTTGCAGCCATACACTCGCAATCCGCCCGAGGCGCACAAGGTCCGGTGCCCCCGGCGGAGTACCGGCTCCCCCTCACTCTGGTAGGATTTAATGGCAAATAGCAGGATTGTTAACCGGGGGGGAGGACGCGAGCTCCGGAGCTAAGCAGGAGACGTCCTACTCAGCCCACCATGTCACCGGAAGTCTTATTTATTTAATAGTTTCTTCTATACCGCCCCTTCCAGAGATCAAGGGCGGTTTACATTGAACAGTTAAATTTTGAATACTTCTGTATACTTTACATGGAACATGGTATTAACTAAATGGAACATGGTTTTAACTATATACAGGTAATAATACATAAAAGATATTGGAGCATGGAGCTTCAGGGATACCTAAACCTAGGGTTAAGGTAGGAGCTGTCAGTACCACAGCAGTGGTTGTGTGCATAATACCCCAGATATACTGTGGGACAGTATGAACATATGCAAGCCCACTGTCTGAAACCTATAGGAAGGTAGAAACCTCTATAAGCATAGACAGTCAGAGAGATAAGTATGTGAATACATATCTACCTATGAGGGGCATCTCGACAGATACATATATATATATAGGTATATATTTATATGTGTGTATATATATATATATCTATAGCGAGATCTGGAGGGGCATAACATATGCACACGCAGCTTACAGACATAGGTATCTATAGAGAAGTATATAGAGATATATACATACATGAATATATATGTCTAAGATAAATGTCTGCAATTAAGCAGATAGAGATATGCCCCCAAGAACATTCACATGGGGGATGTGAAGAGGAAAGATTCATCTAATAACAAGAAGGTGGAACCTACTTGAGAAGATATATAGAGAATCTATACCTTCCGGCTAAAATGGTGCAGGAATGCTATCCAGTGAAATAACCAGGATGGTTACGTGAAAAAAACAGACGATAATATCAGTCTGTAAACAGCTAGTCCGGAGTCCTGTAGAACTCTCGCATGGTAAATGGACAGAAAACGCATAGGATGAGATACCAGGTTGACCCACTGGAGGGACACAAAGGGGTATCAGGCATTATTAATTAAATATGTGCTGTCCATGAAGGAGTAGGATACCATGAGGACAAGCTGCAAGGAAAAAAGAGCATATGCCTTGTAGGAATTGGAGAACTCTTTAGACGTTCACGTAGAAAAAGCTTATGTCCTGTATTATAACAGGAGATAGAAGGGTGTGGAGAACCCGCACAGCCATGGAAAATGACTGAGGAAGCCTTTTCCAACCATTTAGGATAGTCATTAGGGACAAAACCCCATGCTCTCTAGCAAGGGCCCATAGTAGAAAGCTTCTCTGTAAGATTGCAGAGAGCATTATGCAGGAGAATTGGGAAATAAAACTGGCTGTTGGAAAAGACCAGCTGCACGTCAACCATGCTGCCAAATCCAAAGGAATTGGAGATGGCAAGAAAAGAAGATAGTGTGATAAGCCTGAAGTGAATAGGATTATCCAAGACAGATGAAAGCACTATCTTGGAATCACTACTAAGGCCAGACAGAAAGTAGTGGAAGAGAAGACTGGAAACTTGTGGAAAAGTACCAGTAGTCCAATCACTGGAAACTCCTGCATGAGCAGCTGCTGAATAAGACAGCAGATAGAATCTTTCTGTGTAAAACAGAGAGAATAGACAGAATAAGAGGAAAAATTCCTGTCTCTGTCTGATGAGCTGCCCAGAAAAAAGAAGGGAGTTCATTCAAGAGAAAAAACTCCACACTAGAAAGGCTAAAGAAGCCCTGCAGTGGCATGGTACCACTCTTTCAGGGGAAACCCTGGATAAGAGGGTAAAGAAAACAGGAGCTGAAGGGTGACTTACCATATGAATTTTTTCCTTATACTAACTTACCATATGGTAAGTCAGTATAAGGAAAAAATTCATGTTGGAACAGAAAACTATAATGGGATAGTTGTTAAATCTCTTCTTGGTAGGAAGAAGAGGAGAAACCTGTGACCCATAGACATGAAAATCCTGACAGCTCAGCATGCCTAGGAGCAACTGAATGTCCTGAGAAAAGGAATCTCTGTGTAGAGTTTTGAATGGAAAAACAGTGAAAAAGCGTCTACTGATAAGAAGTCAACTGTAGGTTGTAAACTTCAGGACCCTATGGTTGCTGTGTTTATTCAGCCTGGCTAGAGTTTGAATTCTTCAGACCAGGACGAGTCTTCCTGTGCTTGGGAAGATCTGAATGATGGGCAGGAGAAGAGTAAAACCTTTTTCTCCTAGGGAAAGAAGATTTGGTAGGGCATTTCCTACCTGCTGGGGAAGGAGAAGGCTTAGGATTGCCTTCAGAAACAGGGAAGTCAGTGGAACACTGAGCAACCTGATGTAAAGACTCCTTATTGAAGAGGTTTTCTCCAGTGCAAGGAGTATTACCCAGTCTTTGCTGTGCCCATTTATTCAAGTCTGAAGCTTGGAGCCAGGCTCTACGTCGTGCTCCTATGGCTATAGCAGAGGTTCTGCTAACAGACTCAAAAGAGTCTAGAGAAGCACGAGAAAGAAACCAAGAGATATTTTGGCTATGACTAAGAAGTGAGGAATAGTCTGCAGCCTTGGGCTCTGATAGAAAAGGAATCAAAAGAGATAATTTCTTTGTGACCTCCTGAAGGGATAGACTCATAAAAAATATATGAGAGAATCCTTGTTGCCAACATAGATGTTTGGAAGGTTTGACGTCCAAAGGCATCCAGTGTTCTAGATTCACGACCTGGCGGGTAAGAAGAATGCTTCTTCTTGCTTTTTGCCTTCCTCATTGCTGATTCCACTACAATGGAATGATGGGGAAGTTGAGTTTTTTGAAACCCTGGAGAGGGGGGCACCTGATATAGAAGATCAGTTGCTCTAGAAGGTGAGGAAACCCTGAGAGGTGCTTCCCACATTCTTAGAAGAAGATCCTGCAAGGAATGATGTAAAGGAAGCATTATATTTTCCCTTTCTCCAGAATAAGGAGAGCCTTGAGCAGGGTTATAGCCAGGGGTAGGAATAGCAAGGGATGTTGCTATATCCAGGAGAAAATTCTGAAAAGAAGGATCGCCAACGGAAACCATCCATGGACAGGCTAGATTTACAGAACTAGCCTGGGCACCGGAGTAGGCACTTGAGAATGTAGAAGTAGAAGGTCTCGCCTGGTGCAGAAAAGGATCCCTAAGGGATGGATGCTGGTACTGGAGGTCATGACGTGAGACAGTCAGTACTGCATCGTCCATGCCAGGTATCGACTCCAAACTAGGTATAGAAAGGAGCAACTGTAGCATGGAAGGAGCTGACCCCGATGCTACTGCAGGTATCGGCACTGATACCGATACTGGTAGCTGTGCCGGAAATCGAAGACGATACCGACAGCGAAGCAGACATCGGAGGCTGCTCAAGTGGTACCGAGGAAACCGAAAATCCTTGATAATTACCCTCGGTACCGAGTATCTGTAACCGGTAAGCATCGGATCCGAGACGTGTCGGTATCCAGTCTTCCAGACTGGAAATCGATTCCAGACTCGGCATCGAAGGAAGCGAGTCTATCGATGCCTGTCTAGAAGGTACCGACGTCGGTGGTAGTACCGGCGGTGATACAGATACTGGAAAGTCAATCTGGGATGTATCGATTGGTCCCGAAGGTACCGAGAAAACCAGATGACGATCCCTGGTGAAGAGTGGATCGCTCAACACCAGTGCCAATGCCGGGGTATCGGTACCGCTCGAAGCGGATGCCACCACCGAGCATGGCTCAGGTATGTTCTGTGAGGGGTGAGCCTCAGGAACAACCTGAGACCCCTGAAAGGCTTTGGAGACCGAAGACTCCCGCCAGGGTTTTGGAGCCAATGGACCAGCCTGCAACAAGAAATGCCATCCAGACCATAAGGTACAACTCCAGAATGAGACATGGAGAATGTTCATGGTATACAACCTCCGAATCAAGAACTGCCAAGTACATTAAACTTGTAACCTCCTCATTGCAACTTGGAGCGCCCATAGAAAACACCACAACCAGAACAGACTATGGAGCTGGCTCAGAGAAAATTGCAGAGCCAAACATGGACACTTCCGCTGAAAATGGGGGGGGGGGGGGGGAAGAAATGGAGGGGTAGCATAATACAAACCCTTCTAAGCCAGAGTACAAACACCAGACAAAGTGAAAGGTATGTTGTGCATGCAGCTGCCAGACAATGCGGGAGCAAACTGTGCATGCAGTCCCTGGAACAAGCCCCAGGAGTGTGCAGAGGTCCTCAGAAGGAGATAAAGAGCTTGTCTCGATTGTCTTCCCCATACCAAGAGATCAAGCATGCACAAAGTATGCAACTGGGAGCTCCCACAGTGCACACCTTCCGACTAATACAAACTGAGGAGAGCACAGAACTTGCAACCCCCTAGAGGACGACAGGCACATGGCCTTTGAAGCACTAAATTTGGAGGGCAAACAGGTGACATCAACCATCCTTCCGTTAGAAAAAAATTAACATAATTCAGGTCCATGAATCTTAAAATTGTACTTTCACTAGTGGCTAAACAATGCCAGTCCTCTACTTATTGGCTGTGGTCGGAAACAATGCATTTCTAAGTTGTGGTACTCATTAACAACCCTGGATGGCAAAGGCTTGCTGTTGGGAAGGTTACAATGTCAAGAAACAGCACAGATAATAAACACGGTTTACAGAGAATCCAAAAAAGGAAATCACATTCTGCTGTTCATTCTGTGAGAGCTACTGTGATTAACCACCACTCAGTAGACTGAGTAAGGGCACTGGCCATCTGATTCAGGGAAATCCCATAAACTAGGTCAAGGCAACTGCAATGAATGGGTACTGCCATACAGCAGCGCAATCAGAGCTCTGGGGTCTTGTAATCACAAGATGTACTATTGGGGATGGGATGAGAAAGCCCAGTGAAGACAGGAGGAATAAATGGAACAGGTGATATGGCATGGAATTCTCTCTTTCCATGCAGTCTGTGAACTCCCATTGAAAAGAGCATGCAGGACACAATTCTGCCCAAAGTCATACTTCTCAAACTCAAAGGAACATTATAGCATGGTTAGACCACTGAGGGGAGAGGAAAGAAAGCCATAGAGTTTTTTTTTTTAATCTTTTCCTGCCCGCAAAGCATGTTCACTTGTGAAGGATGGTCCTACCACAGGGCTTGAAAAATCCCAGGCAGCAGGCCATCCAGACACACAAAAGATGTATGGGCCCCAACTGTACCTGATTCTACAACCGCGGGACCTATACGTCCCTGCGGTTGCAGAATCAAGGCACATAGACAGCCGAGAATGCCCTCGATTCTGTTGCAGGAGACATACAGCCCATTTCCCATACAGCCCTCCCAACGTTTCGGCTGCTGTGCCGGTGCAGTGGTGCCCCGTCGCCATGGCACCGGCATGTCCAGCTGGAGCCACAATGTTCACTGTCGCAGAAAAGCTCCTTCTCCCCACCACCTGGCACTCAGGGGTCCCCCCAAGGCCGGGACTGTCCTCTAGGATTGTGGCGCACAGGGGTGGGGGGCTGCAGGCCGCCATCGCCAGGGCGCCCGACACTTCTATCTGAATAGGCCCTGTATGTCCAGGTGCTTCGGTCTGCCTCTGTCCCGCCCCCTCCCACCCAGCGCTCCCTGCATAAATGCCAGCCGTATTGCGCCCGCTGGCTCCGCAAAGTTCTCGTGATGGGGGCCACGTACGATGTGGTGAATGCAACATCTGTTCTATTACTCAAGAAATACACGAGTTTAGCTATCATGGCAAGTCATATCGGTTGAAGTTTCACACATCTTGCACGTCTGTATACGTTGTCTACTGCATTTTATGCCCCTGCGGTTTGGCTTATATCGGGAAAACTATTCGGATGTTCAGAGTGCGAATGAATGAGCACAAAAGCAAATTGAAATGTCAACGTCGGGAAGCGCCAATTGTTGATCACTGTCTTCAGATGCAACACAAGTTTGATGATTTACAATGTTTTTGTATAGATCGTGTGGATTCCTCTCGGTCTGAAAAGAAGGATCTCCAATGGGAACAATCCCTGGACAGGCGAAACTCGAAGAACTAGGCTGGGCACCAGTACTTGTGCGGTGCAAAACACGATCTCTAATGAATGGATACTGGGACTGGCGGGTATGACTTGAAACCGTCAGTACGGTATCGTCCATGCTAGGTATCGACTCCAAACTAGGTATAGAAAGGAGCGATCCTGGTGAAAAAAACATGGGTGGAGCTGGTCCCGATGTTACTGCAGGTACCAGCGTGGACACCGATACCGGTAGCTGAGCCGGAATCAAAGGCGATACCGACATCGAAACAGTCATCGAAGGCTGCTCAAAAGGTACCGAGGAAACTCGAAAGTCTCGGTGAATATCCTCGGTACTGGGCATCCGGAATCGGTGCGTGTCGGTTCCGAGACGCGTCGGTACCCAGTCTTCCAGACTAGATATCGATTCTAGACTCGGCATCGAAGGAAGAGAATCTATCGTTGCATGTCTAGATGGTACCGAAGTCAGGGGTCGTATCGACGCAGCTGCCGATACTGGAAAGTCAATCTGGTTATCGATCGGTCCCGAAGGCACCGAGTACACCAGATGACGATCCCTGGTGAGGAGTGGATCGCTCAACACCAGTGCCAATGCCGGGTTATCGGTACCGCTCGAAGCGGATGCCACCCCCGAGCATGGCTCAGGTATGTTCTTTGAGGGGTGAGCCCCAGGAACAACCTGAAACCCCTGAAAGGCTTTGGAGACCGAAGACTCCCACCGGGGTTTTGAAGCCAATGAGGTCTTGAGGGCAAGGCCGGAGCTGTCATCATGCTTGGCATGAGACCTACCACCCAAGGATTGGCTAGTCTTAACAGACTGTTTGTGGGTTACCTGATCCTGTAGAGAAGAAATGGTCGGTGCCCTTACACTGGAAGGGAAAACTGCATTGAGGGAAACTCAAAATGGAGAATTTCTTCTCATAAAATTGTAGCCTGATGGCTCTGGAGGAAAAGGGTCAGGACCAATGTTCTCTCTAATTTTCTGTAGGCTGTGTGCGCATAAAATATCAGCTGTGCAGCTTTTGAAGGAAGGTTAAATTTTTGTGCACCACATAACGACACTCGGAGTTATATACTTTAAAATTTGACTATACGTCAGAATACAGTATGTATACCATATTGATTGCACTAGAAAATATTGTAGAACTTGTGAAAACCGTAAATACACAACAACTTTTAAATGTTAAGACGTCTGTGTTGTTTTCTATCAGAATCAGAACCGTAATTTTTGTGCGCTCTGTTGTAAAGTATGTGCGCTCACTCGGCGAGGTGTGTGCGCGCGCACACGCGCACAGCTTAGAGGGAACAGTGGTCAGGACCCAAACAGGCTAGACACCAGTTATTGGTGTCTAAAAAGAAAACTGTATTTCCACAGTTAAGGCACTTCTTAGGAGAAGGCGGCTCCATAATGGAGAGGCCTTACAGGCCCAAAAATTCAAGACAGAAACAGAGGGAAAAAAACTCCCTAAGTTTTAGAAAAAAGAAAAGAAAAAAACCACCGGAGGTACCGGTGGAGTCGGGGGAACAGCCGCGACCACAAGAAAACAAAAAGTAAAAGATTTAAAGAAAAAAATTTTCTGCGGTGACAGGAAGATGTCCTGTCGGCTCCGTGGAAAAACGAAAACTGAGGAGAGACAGTTGGAAAAGCGGGAAGGCAGCACGCAAGCGCTGAGGGATGCTCCCAAAAGCTTTCTGATTGGACGCTGGGGAGCGTTCCCGCGCAGGCTCCGTCGGTACCGACGTACCCATATGTGAAGACTCATTCCTGCTTGTTCCTGGAGATCAGCAGGAATTTAGTCCTCACATATGGGTATCGTCGGTACCGACGGAACCTGCGCGGGAACGCTCCCAGCATCCAATTAGAACGCTTTTGGGAGCATCCCACAGCGCCTGCGTGCTGCCTCCCGCCTTTCCCAACTGCCTCTCTCCAGTTGAGCTTTAGAGCTGAGACAACGAGAGAGCGAGGGAAAGGAAAAGAGAGATAGAGAGATACAACTCCTAGGGGAGGTGGGTGGGTTGTGAGGACTAAATTCCTGCTGTTCCCGGAGATCACCTGCTACAGGTGAGTAACTATGCTATCTCCAGTAACAAGCAGGAATCTAGTCATCACATATGTGGACTCCCTAGCTTTAGGTGCCAGGGAGAGACTCCAGAAGTTGTGTGTCCCTGAGAAAGGCTCCACGTCCCCCCATGGATCTCTGGCATCCTACCAGGGATGGTTGGTAGGAGTTGATTAGGTATGGAATAGGTGTTTGAGAACAGCCTGACCAAACAAGGCATACCAGCGGGAGTCCTTGTCCAAGCAGTAATGGGCTGTGAAGGTATGAACGGAGGCCCAAGTGGCTGCTCGACAGATGTCGTCAATAGACACAGAGTTCAGATGAGCCATTGAGTCTGCCATGGCTCTCACATTGTGAGCTGTGATATGGCCCTCCAGAGAAAGGTTCTTACTCTGGACACTGAGCAATCCAGTTAGATAGTGTTCTCTTGGAGACTGGAAGTCCCAAATGAGAAGGATCAAAAGCAACGAGTTGAGAGGACTTTCTATGTTCCTGTGTCCTTTGTAAGTAAAAAGCTAGAGCTCTTTTATAGTCCAAGGTATGAAGATTCCTCTCTGCATTTGATGCATGAGGTCCTGGAAAAAAAAGACAGGTAGGTAGACCTCTTGGTTGAGATGAAAAGGCGAGACCACCTTAGGTATAAAGTGTGGATGAGTCCTAAGGACTACCTTGTCATGATGGAACCTTGTATAAGGTGGATTAGCTACTAGTGCTTGCAATTCACTAATGCGGCGTGCTGATGTGATTGCAATGATAAAGATAACCTTCCAAGAATGGAATTTCAAGGAGGTGGTAGCTAAGGGTTCGAAAGGTGGCTTCATGAGCTACCCAAGAACCAGGTTCAAGTCCCATTGCACCGGAGGTGGTCTAATGGGAGGCTTAGTTAGAAGGAGGCCTCTCATGAATCTTGCTACAAGAGGATGAGAGGAAATAGGTTGTCCATTTAGAGGTTTAAAAGAAGCTGCAATAGCACTCAAATGGACTCTTAATGAATTTGTCTTAAGGCCTGCATTAGACAAATGGTGGAGATACTCCAGTAAAGATTCCAGAGGTATAGCAAAGGGGTTAAGACCCTTTTCTGAACACCAAATAGTAAACCTTTTCCACTTGAAAGCATAAGAACGCCTAGTGAAAGGTTTTCTGGAAGCACAAAGAACATCTTTCACTTGCTGAGAAAGATGAAGATCTTGGAGATCTAGGCCTTCAGCAACCAAGCCCTGAGATGCAGGGACTGGGGATTGGGATGCCATAACATCCCTTTCTCCTGAGATAGGAGATCTGGAGCAGACCCTAACTCCAGGGAGGGAGCTTGAGAGAGATGTAGAAGCAGAGGGTACCACACTTGCCGTGGCCAATGTGGTGCTATGAGGATCATGTGGCCTCTGTCTCTCTGAAGCTTGAAGAGGGTTTTGGGAATTAGGGGAATGGGTGGAAAGGCATACAGGAAGTCTTGACCCCAGTAAAGGAAGAAAGCATCCTTGGCCTCAGCCCCCTGAGCCGGAATTCTGGAACAGAACCGGGGAAGTTTGGCATTCCACGGACTTGCAAAGAGGTCTATGTCCGGGGTTCCCCAAAGTTGAAATATCCTGGTCACCTGGTCTGCATGTAGAGACCACTCGTGTGGAAGGAGAACTCGACTGAGTCTGTCCGCCCAAGAGTTTTGAATGCCTGGAAGATATACTGCCAGCAGATGAATCTGATGCTCTCTGGCGAGGGCCCATAGTCGCAAAGCTTCGTTGCAAAGTGACAGAGAGCCCGTTCCCCCCTGCTTGTTCACATAGAATATGGCTACCTGATTGTCCGTGTGAATGAGAACTGTCTTGTAGCTGAGCAGGGAGTGGAACACTCGCAGAGCAAGGAAAATTGCTCTGAGTTCCAAGAGATTGATATGTAGACAACTCTCTTGTGGAGACCAGGTGCCCTGGGTGGAGAAGTCTTGCAGATGAGCTCCCCAACCCTCTGGAGAAGCATCTGTTGTGAGAGTTGCTTGGGGTAAGGGTTGTTGGAAGGGGCAACCCAGCAACAGATTTAGAGTGGACCTCCACCATTGGCGGGACAAAATGAGCCGACTTGTGTTTGCTATTTTGTCTGACAGGCACCCTGATGCCTGGGTGCATTGGGTGGATAAAGTGCAATGAGCTGCCCTCATGTGGAGGCGAGCATATGGAACCACATGCACGGTAGATGCCATGTGGCCCAGCAATTGCAACATTTCTCGAGCAGTTAGGTGAGACTTTAGCGCTGCTTGAGAAGCTAACTGCACTAAGCGAAGGCAACGGGCCTGGGAGAGATAGGCCCTTGCTCTTGTGGTATCCAGCAGAGCTCCTATGAACTCTAAAGACTGAGTGAGAGCCAGACTGGATTTTGGAATGTTTATTACCAGCCCTAAATACTGAAGGATACGCATTGTGCAGGATAGAGAAGTCTTGGCCTCTGACTGTGTTGGAGCTCGAATAAGCCAGTTGTCCAAGTAAGGGAAGACGAATATTCCCCGAGTACGGAGAAATGCTGCTACCACAGCCATGCATTTCGTGAACACCCTTGGAGTAGAGGCCAGACCAAAAGGAAGCACCCTGCATTGGTAGTGCTTTCCTTGAAAAAGGAACCGAATGGAACTTTCTGTGGGTTGGATGGATGAGTACATGGGTGTACGCATCCTTGAGATCTAGAGAACAAAGCCAATCCTGACTCTGAAGGTATGGAAGCAGAGCACCGAGAGAAATCATCTTGAATTTCTCCTTGACAAGGAATTTGTTCAATTCTCTGAGATCTAATATAGGTCTGTATCCCCCCGTTTTCTTTGGGATAAGAAAATAAGGGGAATAGAACCCTGTGCCCTGTTGATGAAGAGGCACTTCTTCTATCGCCCCTTGGGCAAGAAGAATGGCAACCTCCTGACCTAAGAGGTTGATGAGAGGTGTCGGAGAATTGAACTGCTTCAATATTGTGTGAGGGGGCATGCTCGAAAAATGAAGTTTGTACCCCCTCCTTTATGATGGAGAGTGTCCAATGCTCTGCTGTTATTTGCCCCCATTTCTGCTGTTATTTGCCCCCATCTGGGGACAAAATGACATAGCCTTTCTGGTTCTGGAAGGACCAGAACTGTCCACCATTCCAGGAAGGTTAAGTTCTCTAGCTGAAAGTCAAAGGCCCTGAGGAGGCTGAGGCTGCTGAGCCGGAGGAGGCTGAGGCTGCTGAGCCGGTGGAGGCCTAGCAGCCTTTGCTTTCTTCTGTTTGGGTGGTTGCTGATGTTTGGTTGAAAACTGACCTGCAGAAGATGCCTGCTGAGTATAAGCAGGATGAAATCTTTTCTTTTTAGAAAAAGGTGTTTTCTTGAACAACTTCTTTCTAACAGGATCAGCAGTGGACTTGGATAGTCTATCCAAGGTGGAATCTTCAGCATCCATTTCATTGGCTTTTTCTTGCCAATCTTTCCCAAACAGGTTCTCAGCAGTACAAGGGATATTTCCCAATTTATCTTGTGCCCAGAGCTCTAAATCAGATGCCTGGAGCCAAGCAATTCTATGTGCACCTATGGCAATAGCCGAGGTTCTGCTTATATATTCAAAGCAGTCAAAGGCTGCACGGTTGGAGAATTTAGAGACATCTTGGGCATGTTTGACCCAAGTGAGAAAATCCTGTCTTTTCTCCTCAGAAATGAAAGGACTTAAAGTCTGTAAATTATCTGTGACCTCCTTTAGGTACATTCCCATGTAGAGACTATAGGAACTGATTCTTGCAGCAAGCATGGAAGCTTGAAAGACTCTACGTCCAAAGGCATCCAGGGTTCTGCATTCACGTCCTGGAGGATTAGAGGCATGTCTTTTTGCACTTCTAATCCTTCTCATAGCTGACTCCACCACAATAGAGTGGTGAGGAAGCTGAGTTTTATGGAACCCAGGACAAGGAGGGACACGATACATAGTATCTAACCTACGAGAATGAGGAGACGTGGTAAGAGGTGTTTCTCACATCAACATGAGATCATACAGAATCTCATGAATGGGTAAGGTAGCTGCCTCCTTAGGAGTTTTGGGATATTGTAAAATTTCCAACTCCTTGACCCTTGGCTCTGTTTCAGGGGCCACAGTGATGGACAGGCCCCGAGCCACCTCCCTGATAAAATCTTGGAAAGACATGTCCTCTGGAGGAAACATCCTGCGTTTAGGGGAGGAGGACTCCTCTGGAAGAAGTATCTCTGCATCGACAGAACTTTCAGAATCCTCAGATTCTTCTGAGGACTCGAAGTATCATCTGTCTGGATGCTCCTGCAGAACCCGATACCCGTACCAAAGTCGGTACCGGGAATAACCGGTACTGGAGAATCGGTACCGAAGGGCATCGTAGGACAGAGTACCGGCATAGTAGACACCGATGCTGCTGGTACCGGTGCCGATACCGATGCTAGCGCCGGTACCGGTGGAGTTGTCTGTTGCGATACCAAGGGCGTCGATTCCGCAAGGAAAGCCGCCAGACTGCGTTCCATGCTCAGAATTCTCTGGTTCGTGGACGCTGCCAATGCCTGGAAGTTGGTACCAGTGGAAGCCACCGGTACCCCAGAGCATGGCACCAGGAGATCTGTCGAGGCCGAGCCATCTAGAACATCCTGGAACCCCAATAATGCTTTAGAAGCCAAAGCCTCCGCCGGGGTAATTTTGCTGGTGCAGAATCCTCAAGGGCAACGCCAGAGGCATCTCGATGCTTAGAAGGAGATCTACCCTTCGAGGACCGGCTGGATTTATGTTTAGTTACCTGAGATCCACGGGAGGAAGAAGCAGCCCTGGAAGACGTCGATGCCACCGAAGCTGCATCAGAGGGAAACAGGGTACTGAGCTTTGCCGCTTGGTTCTGACAACCTCTTTTAGACATCATGGCACAGGACACACAATCCGTGATGGAGTGGGTCAGGACCTAAACATTTTAAACACCATTCATGGGTGTCGGTGACAGAAATGGTACCGCCACACTTGGTGCACTTTTTAAAACCTGAGGCAGGTTTTTCCATGTTAAGGAAGTTTTTGGGCCTAAGGCCCAAAAAGGCGGGTGCACCTGAAAAAAATAGAAAAAGCAATTTTTTTATTTTTTTTTTAGAAATAGGAAAAGAAAGACCAGCGGTACCGGTAGAGCGTCGAAGAAGGCAGACGCGACCACAAAAAGAAATTCTTCTGCAGTGACAGGAACACGACCTGCTGGCTCCGCGGAAAAAAGAAGAACTGGAGAGAGGCAGTTGGGAAAGGCGGGAAGGCAGCATGCAGGCGCTGTGGGATGCTCCCAAAAGCATTCTAATTGGACGCTGGGGAGCGTTCCCGCGCAGGCTCCGTCAGTACCGACGATGCCCATATGTGATGACTAGATTCCTGCTTGTTCCTGGAGATTGCCCTTTCCTCGAGTCCCGCTAGACCAATCTAGACAAGTGGTTTGTGTTCTACCAGCGGATGTGTAGAGACCAAGCCAATGAAATGCCCAGGTTTTGACGGCATCACTCCCATGCCTCTATCAGCCTGAGCCATTAAAGGGCAATTCAGTATTCATCTCAAAGCATATAGGAAGGTATGACAAACCTCACACAACCTCAATGTGGTCAAAACAGCAGAAAGTGTAGTTACTCATCTGTAACTGGTGTTCTCTGGGGACAGCAGGAATCAGTCCTCACATATAGGTGTGATGTCGGCACCGACGGAGCCCTCAATGAAGCATCCCCCCAGCTTTCAAAGAAAGCTTTTGGGAGATGCCTCCACGCATGTGTGGTCCCCTTCCCGCCCAAGGGTGCCATCTTGCTCAGTCAGATGACATAGCTAAAGATAGCAAAAATAAAAGATGGTAATGGAGTAACTCCAAGGGGAGGAAGGAGGGTTGCGAGGACCGATTCCTGTTGTCCCCAGAGAACACCTGTTACGGGTGAGTAACTATGCTTTCTCCGGGAACAAGAAGGAAGTCTGTCCTCACATATGGGACTCCCCAGCTACAGGCTACTGAAATCCCATAGCAAAAACAGGGCTCCCTCATGGGGAGCCGCAAGCAGCAACAATTTAGTCTGTGCCCACAGACCACAACAGGACCCCTGAGTCCGATGAGACCAGCACGCCAGTAGCCTGAACACAGAAGGGTTGGAGGATAGGAGTTGCCTAAACCCTGAAAAGTTTACAGAGCACAGCCTGGCCGAAGGCACGGTCCCGTCAGGACTCTCTTTCCAGGTAGTAATGGGCTGCAAAGGTATTGACTGAAGACCAGGTGGCAGCCCGGCACATGTCCACAATCAGGACAGAGCGCAAGTTTTCCACCAAGGCCGCCATTGCCCTGACATGGTGGACTGTGACATGGCCTACCAGCGGAAGCCTCACTTGCTCATAAGCGAGGGTGATAGTGTCCACCACCCATGTGGACAGCGTACATTTGGTCACCACCTCCCCCAGCTAACTGGGATCCATAGGAGACGAAAAGCTGAGCAGCTTTGTGGTGGCCCTGAGCGCGTTGAATGAAGAAGGACAAAGCTCTCTTACAGTCCAAGGTGTGGAGGACCGTGTCCACCCGACTGGAGTGAGGTCTTGGAAAGAAGGTAGGAAGCGCCACTTACTGATTGAGATGGAAGAGTGATACTATCTTCGGCAAGAATTTGGGGTGCATGCGAAGCACCACTCTGTTCTTGTAGAACCTGGTATAAGGCGCCTCTGCCACAAGGGCCTGAAGCTTGCTAGCTCAGTAGGTGGAGGTGGAGGTGAGCGCAACCAGGAAAGCCACCTTTCAAGAGAGGTAGCGAAGATGGCAGGTAGCCAGAGGCTCAAAGGGTGGGCAAGTGAGCTACCCCAACACTATGTTGAGGCCCCATTCGGTTGCCGGAAGGCAAACCGGGGGCTTCAATAAGAGCAGGCCCCAAAGAAAATGGGTCACCAAAGGCTGGACCAAGAGGGGCCGAGGGGTGGTGGTGGGCCGCTAGGGCACTAAGGTGCACTCAGACTTGAGCCTGGATTGAGAGAGGTGGAGAAGGTACTGTAACACCAGTCCCACCGGGCAGGAGAAAGGGTCAGCCTCGTGCTTGGCGCACCAAGTTGAGAACCTGCGCCATTTGAGGACATGTCTTCCCAGTAGAGGCCTTGCGAGAGGCCAGCAGAATCTTCTCTACCTCAACCAAGAAGTTGAAAGGGGCCAGAGTCACTCTCTCAGCAGCCATGCTGTCAGCAACAGGGACCCCAGAATGGGGTGCAGAAGAGAGCCCTCTCCTGAGGCAGGAGTCCTGAAGCGGTCTCAAAGGAGATGGGGGTCTGCACCATCAGCCAGAGGAGCAGCGGGAACCACGGTTGCCTGGGTCACCGAGGAGCTATCAGGATAAGCGAGGCCCTGTCGAGGAGGGTCCTGAACAAGGTCTTGGCAATCAGCAGCGGTGGAGAGAAGGCAAACCTGAGACAAGGAACATGTCCACTGCCACACTGGAGGGTGGGCCTGCTGGGAACAGAAGCGGGGCAACTGGAAGTCGTCCGGGCTGGTGAACAGGTCCATCACGGGGTCACCCCAGATCTGGAAGAGCCAACTGGCTACCCTGGAGTCCAGCTGCCACTCGTGTGGGCTGGAGGACTCTGCTCAGCCTGTCGGCTAGAAGGTTGTCTTGGCCTGGTAGGTACACTGTCCGCAGGAGGATACCCTGTTGGACTGCATATGAGCAGAGGACCAGTGCCTCCTGACAAAGGGTACAAGACCCCGTGCCCTCGTTTGTTCACGTAGAACATTGCCACCTGGTTGTCTGTCTGGACCAGCACTGGCTGGTGACGCAGGTGGTGGCAGAAGACTCACAGGGCTAAGTATATTGTGTGCAGCTCCAGGAGGTTGATCTGATGGGTGCTTTCATCTGGTGATCAATTGCCCTGGGTGTGGAGCTCCCTGCAGTGGACTCCCCCTGCTGAGCAGGGAAGTGTCCATGGTGAGGACCCTAGAGGGGCTCGGGGCCTGAAAAAGTATGCCTGCCTCGAGATGCTGGAGAGATTGTCACCAGATCAGGAACTCCACCAGTTAGTGGGTTACAGAGACTCTGTCTCCGAGGTGACTTGTGGCCTGAGACCACAGCTCCCAGAGACACTACTGCGCCGCCCTCATGTGGAGGCAAGCGTCTGGGGTGACGTGGACCATGGAGGCCATGTGCCTGAGGAGGCACAGAAGAAGCCGAGTGGGCACCGAGGGATGGTACTGTACATGATAGAGACCTGAGACAGTCAGCTCAGTCCCTGTGCAAGAGGGCCTTTGACTGGAGACACTGTGTCAGGAGGAGGTGAGATTTGGGGTAAATTTATGACAAACCCCAAATGTTGCAGGACCTGGATGGTGCGTGTGGTGGCCTGCTGCACCTCTGAGGCCATGCCTCCCTTTATGTGCCAGTCATCCAGGTAGGGAAGATAAAGACCCCCTGGAGGCGGAGGAAGGCGGCCACGACTGCCAGGCATTTTGTGAAAACTCTTGGGGATGAGGCCAAGCCAAAGGGGAGCACCCTGTACTGAAAATGCCTGCCCCCCACTACGAAACGCAGGTACTGCCTATGGTTGGGGTGAATGATGATGTGGGTATAAGCATCCTTGAGGTCTAAGGAGCATAGCCAATCTCCCTGCTGGAGATATAGCAGCAATGTTCCAAGGAGAGCATCTTGAACGCCTCCCTCACAGGGAATTTGTTGAGGTTGCGTAGGTCGAGGATGGGCCTTAGGCCCACTGTCCTTTTTGGCACGAGGAAGTACCTGGAGTAGAACCCCTTGTCCTTGAGATGGGGGGGGGGGGGAGGGCCCACCGGTTCCACCACTTTGCCCTCGAGAAGATTTGCCAACTCCTTCAGTAGAAGGTCCCCGTGAAGGGGAGACCTGAGGGGCTCTCCTGGGAAATAAGGGGGAGGTGTCTGAATCAGTAGGAGGTGGTAACCCTTCCTGACTACCCGAAGTGCCCAGGAGTCAGTGGTGATGGTCAACCACCTCTGGGCATAGAGGGCCAGACGTCCCCCTGTGGGCTGCTGATCTCCTTGGGGTAGATTGACTCCTTGAGCAAAGCCTAAAACGCCCCCTGGCTGAGCCTGGGGTTTTGGAGCCTTCTGCTTACAAGGGCCATGCCCATGTCCCTTGGCCTGCTGACCCTGTTGGGGAGCTGGGGAGGCCTGAAAAGGTGGACAGTTTCTGTAAGCAGCTCTCTTCCTCTGGTAGAAAGACTTTTTACCCGATTGGAGAGCTTGGTACTCGTCATGAACTTGGTCTCCAGCTCAGCAGCCATGCTGGTCATGGGTTTGCCAAATAGGTTCTCTCCTTGACATGGATCATCGAGCAATTTGTCCTGAAACCACTGAACCCAATGCTTGACCCAATACAAGCATTGTGGAACCTGTCTCTTTTCGGGAAACTGCTAGGTACGTATAACCTAGATTGGCCACTGTTGAAAACAGGATACTAGGCTTGATGGACCTTTGTCTGACCTAGTATGGTATTTCTTATGTTCTTATGCTCAAAGTCAAACTGTAGCCAAGCTTGGCGCTGTACATCGATGCCTGCCGCTGCTGCTCCAGACACCAACTCAAATCCGTCACAGGCCACTCAAGACAAATTTGGAGCACTCACAGACTGCCTTGGCCAGATTCTTGAAGCGCTGCAAGGGTTCCTTGGAGAGACCAGCTGAGAACCTGGCGAGTTCCTTCGCCTGGTCTGGTCTCTCAGGTACATGCCCATGTACAGCTGGTAGGCCTGGATGCAGCCGATGAGCATTGAGCCCTGGTAGCACTTTCTGCCGAGAGCATCCAGGGTGCGGACCTCCCTGCCGGGGGGGCACCGAGGAGTGTGTCTTCTGGCTTTTCAGCCAACGCATGGCCGACTCCACCACCATGGAGTTATGCGGGCAGGTCCGCGGTTTAATCCTTTTGGGGGACCTTTGCAGGCCGCTCCTTCTCTGAAGCCTCAGACAGCAGGACCGGGCCTGGGTCTCTAGACTGCAGGACCGGGCCCCGGGGGGCATCCGACCGGTCAGAGTCATCCAAAGACGCCACCTTCGAGGGTTTTTTCTTCTTCCTGGGTTCCCTCGAGGGAGACCCCCTTTCTGAGGGTCCACGATGGGGCTCAGGTTCGGGAGGATCCACCTGAGACTCGAGGCCTCAGATGAGGCCCTGGCATTCGGAGGCACAGGAAACTCAGGGAAAAACTTATCATGCTACTGCTGGCGGCTCTTGAGGGCCTTACTGGACATCCTTTTGCAGAGACTGCAGGTTGCCGGGTCGTGGTCTGGCCCGAGGCAGTGGAGACACCAAGTGTGTGTCACACTTCTTAAAGCCACTGGTAGCCATGGGGGGAAAAAAGTACCCCTGCAAGGTCGAAGACCTTTCAGGCTGTCAGTTTGGGGGGGAAAAAAAAAAAAAAAAGGTGTGAAGACGCCATGAAAAGAAAGAACGAAAACTACAAAAATAGACCCAAACTCAATGCCGGGGCAAGGAAGTCAGATGGCAGTAAGAGTATTGGTGCGATACTGGAGATGAGTATGAAACAGAGAAAAATCAACTTTTTCCGAGGACAAGCCAGACAAACGTCTGAAGGGCTCCGTGGAAAGGAGACTGAGCAAGATGGCACCCTTGGGGGGGGGGGGGGGGGGGGAAGGGGACCACGCATGCATAGTGGCATCTCCCAAAGGCTTTCTTTGAAAGTTGCGGGGATGCTTCCATGAGGGCTCCGTTGGTGCTGATGTCATCCATATGTGAGGACTGACTTCCTGCTTGTTCCCGGAGAACTGCCTTAAGCGGGAACGGAGGTGAGCAGCTATTGTATATGCTTGGAAAAATCCAAATGCCTTGTCTAAGCTGGGGAAGAGCCCGGCACATGGTCATCATTGGGGATGGCACCATGGAGTGTGGTTGCTTACTCCTGCTGTCTACAGAGAACCTCCACTATAGGTAAACAACTCCGCTTTCTATTTACCAAGTCTGTGCAAAATAGCCAAGAGAAAAAAAATGTTTGCTGTTTTCTAGGTATGTGCTGACCTCACCCATATGTGAAGACTGACTTCCTGCTTGTTCCCAGAGAATTTGAGTAAATAGTGGACTACTAATGAAGACAAGCTAAGTGGACTCTACAGAGTCAACCATTGGGTGAGTGGGGAATTACAGGTAAAGCAATACTCAGTGATAAATAGCAGGAGAAAACCTTCCTTTTGAAAAGGAAAATAAAAAAGGGGTGGGGAAGGACAATAAGGGGAGGAGAGTTACACCTGAAAGGGACCATCGTACTGAGTGAGTGGGGAGGTGAAGAACCTTTGTTTACTAATGTTTGGTGCCTCACCCAGAGTGAGCCAGTAGAAAGGAAAGCACAGTTACTTACCTGTAACAGGTGATCTCTGGGAACAGCAGGAATTAGTCTTCACATATGGGTACGTCGGTACCGACGGAGCCTGCACGGGAACGCTGCCCAGCTTCCAATCAAAAAGCTTTTGGCAGCATCCCTCGCGCCTGCGCAGTGACTTCCCGCCTTCTCCACAGCCTCTCTTCAGTTGAGTTTCAGAGCTGAGACAAAGGCGAGGAGAGAAAAGGAAGAAGAAGATAAAAAAGATGCAACTCCTAGGGAGGTGGGAGGGTTGTGAAGACTAATTCCTGCTGTTCCCAGAGATCACCTGTTACAGGTAAGTAACTGTGCTATCTCTAGGAACAAGCAGGAATGAGTCTTCACATATGGGGACTCCCTAGCTGGAGATGCCAGGGGGAGATCCCATAAAAATGCAAGTGCCCGGATCAGGGGTGCATTTTGTCTCCAGGAATCCCCGGCATCCAATGTGGGATGGAGGGTAGGAGTTGACAATAAAGGAGCTGTGAGGAAAGAAACAGCATAGCCAAGGACTAGGTGTTCTACAGACTACAGGAGTCCTTGGTAGATATGATGAGTAGCATTAAAACACATTTAATGTACACTTAAAATATGCAGCTTACCTACTGTATTGTAGGAAGTAGAAAGCATGATGGAGTCTACTGGATAAGCAGTGGCGGAATCTTCAAGGTGACCTCTCAGTAGTGAGGATGAAGGTCCAGACCTGGAGGTAGTAGATGATCCAGGTGTCAACTGGGTAGGATTAGAAGTCAGGTCTTCAATGGAAAGCTTTATGGGAAAAGCTGAAAAGTCCTTTAGGCATAAGGTCATTAACATTGAGGACTAAAGGAAGAAGACTGACGGAGTTGGAGAACTAGCCCAGTCCTGGCGGGAAGAGGGGGACTGGAAAAAACCCCTATTCCCACGGAAAACAGTTATGTACTCAAGAGAAAGATGTACACTGTTTTTCCTAACTTGCGAGAGATAGGAAAAAATATTGAAGCTTGATGCTTCAAGGGCTTAAAAAAAATGGAAGATGTTAGCACCAAAGTGGTTATTGGTGCCTAACAGTTTTTGCATCGTAATATGGTATGGGCCGTAGGGCGACAGACTGTCTAAAACCTCTAGGAGGTAAAACATGTGTATAGACAGTAAGGGTGATAGTGTGTAAGACAGACCAACCCTTAAGAAGCCCCCCATCAAACACATATATAGAGAGGAATACATATATGTGGCTGGAATTATATATATATATATATATATACACACACACACATGTCCAGATGTGTATATTAGGATATGGGTGGTGAAAAATAGCAAATATATATATCTATATATATATCTATATAGATATAGATAGATATAGATATATAGATATATATATATAGATATGATATACCTAAATATATATACACATTTGTGGGGCATGGTTTTGCACCACCAGAGTAAGATAGGTATGTAGACATATATGGAGATGCTACATACCAAAGAACAGGTTGAAGATACCTGTCTACCACCCAGCCCCATAATTGTACATGGGGAATATAAAAGAAAAAGATTCTGCATTCTACAAGAGGGTGAACCCACTTGGGATATGTATAGAGAATCTATTTTCGTGGATTGAGGGATGCAGGAAGGCAATCCAACAAGATAACCGTGATGTTCGCGTGAAAACAGATGATCATATGAATCTGTAAGGAACAAGGCGGGAGTTCCACAGAACACTGACATGGCAGATGTGCAGAAACGCAGAAGATGATACCAGAGGGACATACAGGAGGGCCCCAGAGGTAGCATGCGTAAACATCAGCCTTGGATTTTCACGCAGAAGAACTGATATCTCGTGTTAATACCCCAGGCTAGAGGGTGTGGAGAACCCTCATAGGCATGGGAAGGGTTTATAAGCTTTTCCCTACTAATAGAGAAGCTTCAGAGACAAGGTCAATGCTCTATAGCAGTGATGGCTAACCTTTTTGAGCCCGAGTGCCCAAACTGCCGCACAAAACCAAAGAATTTCCTCAAAGTGCCAGCACGTCAATTTGCATAAATATTTGCATAATGCTAACATACACTAACTTTTAGTAAACATGTCTCTTAATGAGTGTATGGATAAAGACAGACTAAAAGATTTCTACATTACTATAATCCAGTGCCAACCGCCAGGCACATTAGGAACTACTACAAACACTGCCCATTTAGAACCAATAGCAAACCCGCCGTATCCTAACAGCACTACCAGGACTCACAAAGCACCACACCATACCTATCAAAAGGCAACACTGCAAATATTAAACCAATACATTTCAGACAATAACAATACATGACCTACTGGGGAAAGAGAACAAGTGGCAATGTCAAAAAGGAATTACATAAACAGAATACCTCAGCTCAGTTACACAGTTGCAATTGCTCCAGCCACTTTCTTCTGGTTTCTTCATGTTTTCTGCTAACTCTCCATCATCTGCTGTCCATTTGTCCTTTCTTCTCTCTTCTAGTTTTTTTTTCCATTCTCTCTCTACATCTGCTTTAACATACTAATCTTTCTCATTTTGCTCTTTCCTCATTCCTATTTCATCCACTCAAATTTTACCCCTCCATCCTCAATCCCCACTTACTCTCCCAATACCCGGCCAATGTAGATTTTTTATCCCTCCCACACAAAATATTTTTCCCCTCTCCATTTTACTCTCCCAGCCCCATCCCATTCTAATCCTCCCCCAACATCAGCTCCCTTCTAGTTCCAGCCTCACCCAGCATCCATTCCCTTCTAGTCCCTGCATCAGTCCATTTCCAGTCCTAGCAACCCCCCAACCCAATACCAGTCCTAGCCCCCCCCCCATCTACTCACTTCCAGCCCTAAACCCCCATCACCCATTTCCAGACAGCCCCCATCAGCCCACAGCCCATTAGCAGTCCTACCCCCCCAGCCCCATTAGCAGTCCTACCCCCCGCCCGCCCGCCCATTAGCAGTCCTAACCCCCCCCATCCTCCCCCCATTAGCAGTCCTAACCCCCCCCCCTCCTGCCCATTATCAGTCCTAACCCCCCCTCCACCTGCCCATTAGCAGTCCTAACCCCCCCCCTGCCCATTAGCAGTCCTAACCCCCCCCCTCCTGCCCATTAGCAGTCCTAACCCCCCCCTCCTGCCCATTAGCAGTCCTAACCCCCCCCTCCTGCCCATTAGCAGTCCTAACCCCCCCCTCCTGCCCATTAGCAGTCCTAACCCCCCCTCCCCTGCCCATTAGCAGTCCTAACCCCCCCCTCCTGCCCATTAGCAGTCCTAACCCACCCCCTCCTCCTGCCATTAGCAGTCCTAACCCCCCCCTGCCCATTAGCAGTCCTAACCCCCCCCTCCTGCCCATTAGCAGTCCTAACCCCCCCCCCTCCTGCCCATTAGCAGTCCTAACCCCCCCTCCTCCTCCTGCCCATTAGCTGTCCTACCCCCCCCTCCTCCCGCCGCTTAGCAGTCCTACCCCCCCCCTCCTGCCCATTAGCATTCCTACCCCCCCCCGCCTCCTGCCCATTAGCAGTCCTAACCCCCCCTCCTGCCCATTAGCAGTCCTAACCCCCCCCCTCCTGCCCATTAGCAGTCCTAACCCCCCCTCCTCCTGCCCATTAGCAGTCCTACCCCCCCCCTCCTCCTGCCCATTAGCAGTCCTAACCCCCCCCCCCTCCTGCCCATTAGCAGTCCTAACCCCCCCTCCTCCTGCCCATTAGCAGTACTAACCCCCCCCCTCCTCCTGCCCATTTGCAGTCCTAACCCCCCCCCCTGCCCATTAGCAGTCCTAACCCCCCCTCCTCCTGCCCATTAGCAGTCCTAACCCCCCCCTGCCCATTAGCAGTCCTAACCCCCCCCCTCCTGCCCATTAGCAGTCCTAACCCCCCCCTCCTCCTGCCCATTAGCAGTCCTAACCCCCCCCTCCTCCTGCCCATTAGCAGTCCTAACCCCCCCCCTCCTCCTGCCCATTAGCAGTCCTAACCCCCCCTCCTCCTGCCCATTAGCAGTCCTAACCCCCCCCTGCCCATTAGCAGTCCTAAACCCCCCCCCTGCCCATTAGCAGTCCTAACCCCCCCCTACTCCTCCTGCCCATTAGCAGTCCTAACCCCCCCCCCTCCTGCCCATTAGCAGTCCTAACCCCCCCCCTCCTCCTGCCCATTAGCAGTCCTAACCCCCCCCCCCTCCTCCTGCCCATTAGCAGTCCTACCCCCCCCCCTCCTCCTGCCCATTAGCAGTCCTACCCCCCCCCTCCTCCTGCCCATTAGCAGTCCTACCCCCCCCTCCTCCTCCTGCCCATTAGCAGTCCTAACCCCCCCCCTCCTGCCCATTAGCAGTCCTACCCCCCCCTCCTGCCCATTAGCAGTCCTAACCCCCCCCCTCCTGCCCATTAGCAGTCCTAACCCCCCCCCTCCTGCCCATTAGCAGTCCTAACCCCCCCCCCTGCCCATTTGCTGTCCTAACCCCCCCTCCTCCTGCCCATTAGCAGTCCTAACCCCCCCTCCTGCCCATTAGCAGTCCTAACCCCCCTCCTGCCCATTAGCAGTCCTAACCCCCCCCTCCTGCCCATTAGCAGTCCTAACCCCCCCTCCTCCTGACCATTAGCAGTCCTAACCCCCCTCCTGCCCATTAGCAGCCCTAACCCCCCCCCTCCTCCTGCCCATTAGCAGTCCTAAACCCCCCCTGCCCATTAGCAGTCCTAACCCCCCCCCCTCCTGCCCATTAGCAGTCCTAACCCCCCCCCTCCTCCTGCCCATTAGCAGTCCTAACCCCCCCCCCCCTCCTGCCCATTAGCAGTCCTAAACCCCCCCTCCTCCTCCTGCCCATTAGCAGTCCTAACCCCCCCCCCCTCCTCCTGCCCATTAGCAGTCCTAACCCCCCCCCTCCTCCTGCCCATTAGCAGTCCTAACCCCCCCCTCCTGCCCATTAGCAGTCCTAACCCCCCCTCCTGCCCATTAGCAGTCCTAACCCCCCCCCCCTCCTGCCCATTAGCAGTCCTAACCCCCCCCCCTCCTGCCCATTAGCAGTCCTAACCCCCCCCCTCCTCCTGCCCATTAGCAGTCCTAACCCCCCCCCCTCCTCCTGCCCATTAGCAGTCCTAACCCCCCCTCCTCCTGCCCATTAGCAGTCCTAACCCCCCCTCCTCCTGCCCATTAGCAGTCCTAACCCCCCCCTCCTCCTGCCCATTAGCAGTCCTAACCCCCCCCTCCTGCCCATTAGCAGTCCTAACCCCCCCCCTGCCCATTAGCAGTCCTAGCCCCGCCCCTCCTGCCCATTAGCACTCCTCCCCCCCCCTGCCCATTAGCAGTCCTACCCCCCCCTCCTGCCCATTAGCAGTCCTAACCCCCCCTCCTGCCCATTAGCAGTCCTAACCCCCCCCTCCTGCCCATTAGCAGTCCTAACCCCCCCCCCCCTCCTGCCCATTAGCAGTCCTAACCCCCCCCCCTCCTGCCCATTAGCAGTCCTAACCCCCCCCTCCTCCTGCTCATTAGCAGTCCTACCCCCCCCCCCTCCTGCCCATTAGCAGTCCTAACCCCCCCCCTCCTCCTGCCCATTAGCAGTCCTAACCCCCCCCTCCTCCTGCCCATTAGCAGTCCTAACCCCCCCTCCTGCCCATTAGCAGTCCTAACCCCCCCTCCTGCCCATTAGCAGTCCTAACCCCCCCTTCCTGCCCATTAGCAGTCCTAACCCCCCCTCCTGCCCATTAGCAGTCCTAACCCCCCTCTCCTGCCCATTAGCAGTCCTAACCCCCCTCTCCTGCCCATTAGCAGTCCTAACCCCCCCTCCTCCTCCTCCTCCTCCTCCTGCCCATTAGCAGTCCTAACCCCCCCCTCTCCTGCCCATTAGCAGTCCTAACCCCCCCTCCTGCCCATTAGCAGTCCTAATCCCCCCCCCCTCCTGCCCATTAGCAGTCCTAACCCCCCCCCTCCTGCCCATTAGCAGTCCTAACCCCCCCCCCCCCGGCAAATTTTTTTTAAAAAAAAGCAGGCTCTGGCTGCTGCCGCGGCAGATTGCAATGTCCCGCGGGGCCCCCTCCGCCCGCTAAGCCCCTCTGCAAGGGCTTTCAGATTCGCGAAGGAGAGCGTCTCCCTCGCGTCTCTGTTAAGCCCGCAGGGGCTAATGGGAAATTTCCCATCAGTCCCTCGCGTCTAAAGGGGCTGATGGGAAATTTCCCATTAGCCCCTGCGGGCTTAACAGAGACGCAAGGGAGACGCTCTACCTCGCGAATCTGAAAGCTCTTGCAGAGGGGCTTAGCGGGCGGAGGGGGCCCCGCGGGACGCTGCATTCTGCCCTTGCCGCGTCCGCAGTCAGAGACAGCTTTTTCTTTTTTTTGCGGACCTATGGCCCGCGTGCCAGCTGCAAGGCCTTCGCGTGCCACAGCTGGCACGCGTGCCATAGGTTCGCCATCGCTGCTCTATAGCAAGGCCCTCATAGTAGAAAGCTTCTCTGAAGAGTGCAGAGAGCATTGTGCAGGAGAGATATGAGACAAACTGACTGAAGTCAGGTGTGTTGCCCTATCCTAGGAGAGGAGATGGTTAGAATAATGCGAGAAGAAAGCCTAAACGAGTAGGAGGATCCAAGATAGATGACGAATAGCTTGGAATCACTACTGAGGCTAGACAAAATTTTGAACAAGGGACTGGAACTTGGAAAAAGTACCAGTAATAGAATTACTGTAACTCCTGCAGGCACGGCTGCTGTCGGAAAACAGCAGAGGGATTGTCTTGTGCCCAATAAAGAAAAACAGACAAGAAAAGAGAGGAGATATTCCTTCTCCTTGTCCGAGGAACGAGCTTGCTAGAGAAGCTTTTCAGAATGGTACCCCTCAGTCAGGGAAAAAACCCGGTTGAGAGGGTAGAGTAAGTAATTGGAGGGTGACGTACCCATAGGGTAAGTCAACTGAAGGAAAAAAGGTTCAGTTGGGACAGAACTATCAGGGGATAGTTTATTTTATTTATTTTATTTTAACAATCATTTATATACCGCATCTTCCAAAGATCAGGTGCGGTTCACAATAAACAACAATTAACAAATCAAAGTTTGTTTTACATATAACATCATATAACCAAAAACAATAAAGTAGATAAACAACAATGTTAGGGTTGAAGAGCACGGAACAGTGCAAACTATATACAGTATTTACAGATACATATTATGTAGGGCTTTAGCATTGAGCAAGTACAGTTTCGGCTATAAGATTGTATGTTTAGGTCATTGGGATATTAGACAAAACTGGTTAGCCTTTATCTAAATCTATTGAGGGATGATTTGTGTTGTTGTAATGCTTAGTAAATAGATAGGTTTTCAATTTTTTGTGGAATTCAATGATCTCGGGTAACATTCTTAGATCACCTGGGAGAGAATTCCAGATTGTTGGGGCTGCATGTGAAAAAGCTCTGTTTGTGATTTTATTTGCTTTTATGAAATGAAGTCTTTGGGAGTTTTTAGTTTATTTACTTGTGCTTTTCTTTGAGTGGTTTTTGGATGCTCTTTACTGATTAAGTTACTTAGGGTGACAGGGGCCATATCATTTAGAGTTTTGAAAGTGGTTGTTAATGTTTTGTATACTATCCTACTTTGAATTGGGAGCCAGTGAAGGGATTCCAGTATTGGTGTTATATGTTGATGTGAGTGTACTTTTGTTATTACTCGAGCTGCTGCATTCTGTGCTATTTGAATTCTTTTAATGTTTTGTTTTGTTGTACCTAATAAAATTAGATTAGAGAAATCAAAGTGGGGGGTTATGGTGGCTTGAATTATGCTGATAAAATCTTGAATGTATACAAGGGGTCTTAGTTGTTTAAGGATTTTAAGTTTGAAGTAGATTTTCTTTGTGATATTTCTAATATGGGTATCCAAAGTAAGATGTTTATCTAGAATAACTCCTAGATATCTTACTTCGTTTTTTATTTTAATTTCTTGGTTTTGAAGCGTTATGTGTGTTGGGGGAGTATAGGATTGATTTTTAGTAACAATTAGCACTTCGGTTTTAGCGTGGTTTATTTGGAGATTGTTGGCATTTAGCCAGGATGTGGCTTCATTGAAGCAATCTGATAGGAGTTGCAATGGTAAATTGGGGATTGTGAATGGAATGTACATCATAATATCATCTGCATATAGATGATAGAGTACGCCATATTTTTTAAAGATATTGCAAACTGGTTTTATGTAAATGTTAAATAGGAGTGCTGATAGCGCTGATCCTTGTGGTAATCCTGTTTCTAGTTTGTATGAATCAGAAGTTTGATTGTCTATTCTTACATTTTGGGTTCTATTGTTTAGATAGGAAGAGAACCATTTATGAACTGTGGCATTTATACCTATTTGTGTCAGGTTGTTAAGCATTATGGTGTGGTGAACGCTATCAAAAGCAGCTGAAATATCGATGAATAAGAGGATGAATGCTTGTTTGTGATTGTCGATTCCCCTTAAAAGAGCATCCGTTAAGACTGTGAGAAGTGTTTCTACTCCGTGTTTGGGACGAAACCCATATTGCTGTTCGTCAAGAGGGTAGGATGAATCTATATACTCCTGTGTCTGTATTTGTACTGTTTTTTTCTATTACTTTTGCTAAGAATGGTATACTTGAGATGGGTCTATATGATTTAGGTGAAGTTTTATCAAGTGTGCCGTTCTTAAGAATTGGTCTGATTTGTACATGCTTGAGTTTTGCAACTGCTCTTCTAGATAATAAGAAGAGGAGAAGTCGGTAGTCCCTGAACAAAACTTTTCCGACAGGTTAGTATACTGAAAAAGAAGAGCACAGTGAATAAACTTCTAATGGGTAGAAGTGAACTGTAGATTACAATTCCCGGCCCCTATGGTTGCTGGGAATGCTGAGACTGGCCAGAGCTGGAGGACTGCAGGCTAGGCTGAGGCGTCCCTTGTTTAGGTACAGCCCAATGATGGGCAGGAGATGAATGAAACTTTCTTTTCTTAGGGAAAGAAGGTTTGGTAGGACATTTCCTACCCTTGAAGAAGGAGGTGGCTTAGAATGGTCTTTAGTGGAAGGAGAGTCAGTGGAGCATTGAGCAACCTAACGTAAAGCCTCCTTATTGAAGAGACCTTCTCCTGTACAAGGAGAATGAGCCAGTATAGTTTGTGCCCATCTGCTCAAGTCTGAAGCTTCAAGCCAGGCTCTGCGACGTGCTGCAATGGCAATAGCAGAGGATCTGCTAACGGACTCAAAAGAGTCTATAGAAGCACGAGAAAGGAACCAGGATATATTCCAGCTGTGATTGAAGAGCAAGGACTAATCAGTAGCCTTGGGCTCTGGTAAAAAAGGGATCAAAAGAGATAATTTCTCTGTGACTTCCTGGAGTGTTAGACTCATGTGAAAAATATATGAAAGAATTCTGGAGGCCAGCATAGAGTTTTGGAAGGCTTGACGACCAAAAGCATCGAGTGTCCTTGAAGAACGACCCGGCGGATAAGAAGAATGCTTCTTCTTGCTCTTAACTTTCTTCAGTGCCGATTCCACTACAAGGGAATGATGAGAAAGTTGAGGCTTTTGAAACCCTGGAGAGGGTGGCACCCGGTACCGAACCTCAATGTCTGTAGAAAGTAGAGGAAGTCGTAAGGGCGATTTCCAGACTCTCAGAAGGAGATCCTGCAGAGCAGGATGTAAAGGAAGCTTGATATTTTCCATTTGTGCCGCTGAGCCAGGCGTAGGATCACAACCAGGAATAGAGATATTGAGAAAGGTTGCCATATCCAGGAGAAAAGCCTGAAAAGACTGATCTCCTATGGGAACCATTCCTGGTAAGGCTAAAGAAAGAGCTTGAGCACCAGAGGACGTAGAGGGTACTGCATTAATGCTAGGTATCGGTTCCAAACTAGGCATCGGTGCAAGAACAGGCATTGACATAGATACTGATACAGGATCAATAGGTGAAGTTGCCATCGGGGACTGCTGCAGTGGTACCGAGATCATGAGGGAGTTATGGCTAGGATCTTCGGAACTGCCCATCTGGAAACGACAGGAGTCGGTTCCGGGACGCGTCGGTACCCAGTCCTCGAGACTAGATATCGATTCAAGACTCGGCATCGAAGAAAGCGAGAATATCGATGTATGTCGCGAGGGTTCCGACGCCGGTGGCGGTATCGGCGATGCCGATACCACTAAGGCAGCCTGGGTTACATCGATCGGTACCGACGGTACCGAGGATACCCGATAACCCCCCCTTGCCAAGGGTAAGGCGGTCCACCTCGATGCCGATGCCAGGGTATCGGAACCGATCGATGCCGGTACCGTCCCGGAGCATGGCTGAGATTGAGAGACATCAATGCGGTGCGTATCGATCGGTCCCGAAGGTACCGAGGATGCCCGATGATGATCCCTGGTGAAGAGTGGAACACTCGACACCGGTGCCGATGCCGGAGGCTCGGTACCGCTCGAAGCGGATACCACCCCCGCGTATGGCTCAGGTATGTTCTGTGAGGGGTGAGCCCCAGGAACAACCTGAAACCCCTTTAACGCTTTGGAGCCCGAAGACTCCCGCAGGGGTAATGCCAATGGATTCTTGAGGGTAAGACCGGAGCCGTCACCATGCTGGGCATGGGACATACCACTCAAGCATTGACTAGTCTTAACAGACTGTTTGTGGGTTACCTGATCCTGTGAAGTAGAGAAACCGGGTACCCTCACTGCCGAGGAAAAAACGGTATCGAGGGAAACTCTAAAAACTGAAGGTTTCCTCACAAAATTATGCCGACAAGTCAGGGGAAAAAGGGTCAGGACCCACACAGTTGAGACACCAACTATTGGTGTCTAAAAAGAAACAGGTGTTTCTACAGCGAATGCACTTCTTAGGAAAAGAAGGCTCCATAATGAAAAGGTCTAGTAGGCCCAAAAAGTTAAGGCAAAAAACTGAAGAAAATGTTTCTCAGAATTTAGTCAAAAATACACCGGCGGTACCGGTGGGAGCGGGAAATACAGTCGCGACCACAAGAAAACAAAAAACTAAAGTAATTGAAGTAATTAAAAAGAAAGGTTTCTGCGGTGACAGGAGGACGTCCTGCCGGCTCCGCGGAAAAACGAAAACTGAAGAGAGGCTGTGGAGAAGGCGGGAAGTCACTGCGCAGGCGCGAGGGATGCTGCCAAAAGCTTTCTGATTGGAAGCTGGGCAGCGTTCCCGTGCAGGCTCCGTCGGTACCGACGTACCCATATGTGAAGACTCATTCCTGCTTGTTCCTAGAGATAGGGCACACCAGGCAGACTAAGCCCAAAAGACTAGTGTCTCTAGATGCCTGATCATTTATCCTGGCTGGGCAAGGTAAAGCACTAGACCTTTGGACAAGAACTATGTAAGGGAAAACATTAAATGGCTTGCTGAAGGCAGCAACAGACTATGGGAGGACATTGACCAGCTTGCTAGAGTCAGTAACAGATGAAACAAGGCTAGCCAGGTGGTAGCCCTCCATCTCCCGGTTACAAAAAAAATCCTGGCTAGCCAGCTGTGAGGGGCAGGTCCCCACACATCTTACCCTCCCATAATCATACGTGTTTAAGTCCTCTTCGCTCCTGCCCGTCGTGGACCTTTTCAAAATGGCCATGGTCATGGGGTGCTGCCCTCTAGCTTCATGCTATTTGTTAGTACTCAATAGCACTAACAAATATATGACTGATCTCGCAGTGCTGCCCCCTAGTATGAGGCAAGAGGGCAGCACCCTTTGATCATGGCTATTTTGATGGAGGCAGGAAGAGTACTAACAAATATGCCTGCAATCTCACTGAGCTGCCCGCTAGTGGGAGGCTAGCACCCTGTGGCCATGGAGATTTTGAAAAGGCCAATGATGGGGGCAGAAGCAGAGAGAACCGCTCCTGCCCAGTCTTTTCACTACACTACCCGGATTTAAACAAGTATGACCATGGGGGAGGGGGGAATAGGGGGGCCATGCTCCCCTCTTTGATAGTTGACTAGTCAGGATTTTGTTTTTGTAATGGGGAGGTGGGACGGTGACTACCGACTGGCTAGCCTGTACTTTGTCAAGTGGATTGGGAAGGTGGGGGTGGAGAGGGAAGAGTGCTTTCCCCAACTGGCTAGGATGGTACTTTGGTCAGGGGGAGGGGTGCAAAGAGCCCCCTCCCCCGCACAGTTCATGACGGAGATTGGGAGCTCTGCAAGGGGGGTGGGGGGGAATAATTGGTGCTGCAGGGGGGTGGGGCCCAAGTCAGTCTTGATTCATATTGTCGGTACTGTGGATCACACCACCATAGCACTGATAATATGGTTGAGGGGGCAGAGGCCTAATCGCTGTGTTAGAAGGGGTCATGGTAGCGGTCAGGGCACAGAACTACCTGACAGTTCTGTGCACCCAATCACTACCATTCTACCACTTGGATTTACCACGGGAATACACAGTACCTGCCTTAGCAGGCACCATGGGTCTCCACAGGAAATCTAGAACCGCCACAGTATCAGCATGTACTAACCTGGGAGGGCCCCTGCAGCTATTGCAATTTTGGCAGCTAATGCACCGCACTGATTGCCAAATCATATCACGGTTTAGAAGGCATGCCCCTATGTTATATGCCTTGTTTTTCAGAATGCAAGTAGTGTACTTTGTTGTGTACTATTACTGTTTTTGTACATTGCTGAACAAAAAGTATAAAAAAATAATGTTTAATTATTGTGCGCAGAATTCCAGCAGGAGTAAGTGGGTCATAAATCACATCCCATCCCATCCCCTCTCCTACCTCAAATTAAAATGGAAGAACAAGCTAACCCCTGTTAAGCTACTGATTTTTCTCAAAGAACTTGCCTAACAGAGAAAGCACAGTTACTTACCTGTAACAGGTGATCTCTGGGAACAGCAGGAATAAGTCTTCACATATGGGTACGTCGGTACCGACGGAGCCTGCACGGGAATGCTCCCCAGCATCCAATCAGAAAGCTTTTGGGAGCATCCCTCGCGCCTGCGCACTGCCTTCCCGCCTTTTCCACTGCCTCTCCTCAGTTGAGTTTCATAGCTGAGACAAAAGGAGAGAAAGAGGAAAAGAAGATAGAAAGATAAATACAACTCCTAGGGGCGGTGGGTGGGTTGTGAAGACTTATTCCTGCTGTTCCCAGAGATCACCTGTTACAGGTAAGTAACTGTGCTATCTCCAGGAACAAGCAGGAATGAGTCTTCACATATGGGGACTCCCAAGCTAAGATGCCTGGAGCCCTAACATGTTGAAGATTGAAAACATGCTACACCTCATATGGCCAGGCATCCTGAGGATGGAGGGCAGGAGTTGAAAAGAGAGGAGCTGCTGAAAAAACAGCTAAGCTAAAAAAGGACTACCCGGAGGGAGTCCCTGTATGTATGATCATTATCAAAAGATATATTGAAATGAACAATCACCATAATATTGGAATGAACAATCACCATATGATGCTCACCTACTGGATTGCAGGAAGTAGAGAGGCTGATGGAGTCTACTGGGGATCCAGTAGAATAATGTTCAAGGTGACCCCACTGGAGTGAAGGTGGAGGTCCACATCTGGAAGTGAGAGGTGACCCCAGGATTTAATTGGGGTAACACAAACACGGCAGGTCTTCAGTGGGAAGCTTCATGGAAGCTGAAAACTCTTTTGGCTACAGGAGTATTCAGAGGTAGGAGCAAAAGAGGAAGACCGACCGATCTTGACAAACAGATCTAGTCCTGGAGGGAGGAAAGGGTATGAGAAGAACCCCATACTCCCAAGAAAGGACAGATGCTTGAGTAATTGAATCTGAAATCCACTGAAGATCCACCATGTCTTTCCTAACTGGTGAGAGGTAGGAAGACATTGGGGCATGGAGCTTCAGGGATACGTAAACCTAGGATACGGTAGTGCTGTCAGTACCACAGCAGTGGTTGGGTGCATAATATCCGAAACATACTGTGGAACAGTATGAAGCTGTGCAAGCCCACTGTCAGAAACCTACAGGAAGGTAAAAACCTTTATGAGCATAGACAGTCAGGAGATAAGTATGGAAATACATATCTACCTATAAAATGTATAGATATGTAGAGATATGTGTGTATGTGTGTGTATATTATATATATATATATATATATATATATGGGTATATAGATATAGATAGATCCGGGCTCTGCAGCCAAGCAATTAAACTTCGCGCCAGCAGGCGCCGACGCCAGGAAGCCCCCGCTACCACCAGCAGCTCTCCCCTACCCGGGGATCGAGCCACCAGCGGCAGGAGGGGCCAGCGATCCTCAAGGCCCAATCTGGGCTCTGCAGCCAAGCAATTAAACTTCGCGCCAGCAGGCGCCGACGCCAGGAAGCCCCCGCTACCACCAGCAGCTCTCCCCTACCCGGGGATCGAGCCACCAGCGGCAGGAGGGGCCAGCGATCCTCAAGGCCCAATCCGGGCTCTGCAGCCAAGCAATTAAACTTCGCGCCAGCAGGCGCCGACGCCAGGAAGCCCCCGCTACCACCAGCAGCTCTCCCCTACCCGGGGATCGAGCCACCAGCGGCAGGAGGGGCCAGCGATCCTCAAGGCCCAATCCGGGCTCTGCAGCCAAGCAATTAAACTTCGCGCCAGCAGGCGCCGACGCCAGGAAGCCCCCGCTACCACCAGCAGCTCTCCCCTACCCGGGGATCGAGCCACCAGCGGCAGGAGGGGCCAGCGATCCTCAAGGCCCAATCCGGGCTCTGCAGCCAAGCATTTAAACTTTCACGCCAGCAGGCGCGCCCGCGTCTGGCGGGCCCGCGCCTGAGGGCCTCGCCAGAGGGCCCTTTGGCGTGGCCCTTAGGCGGGGCACGATAGGCGGAAAACAGAGTCTTCACCTAACACTACAGAACCAGCGTGTGCCAACGTCGGAACCTGTCCTCCTCGTCATGCTGTTTAGGCAAGTTTGCAGCTCCTCATAACAGTTTCCCTCCCAGTCGGAGTAGAGCGTGCCGGAGTCTCCGATACCACCACCCATGTGAACGCTTTGGCTGGGCATGTCTCACATCCACTCCCTGCATACTCAGGAACTTTGAAGTTACTTCTCCTTCTCATTGCCTCAAGTAAGATTAGATAGACCCCTTATGTATCTGCTATTTTGCCATATACCTGGAGTTTCTCATGTAATGGTTCACTGTTGACTAACTATCTCTCAGTAAGCTCTCATACAATATTTACCTGCTAATTTGTACCCCACCGAACAGCATTGTCTCCGAAACTCAGTCAGAATTAGATAGTTTCTGAAATCCGTCATATACCTTGTGTAATACTTAATAGCTTTACCTCTAAATTCTGTCTCATTGATATATTTGATCCATTTGTGCCTGTTGTACACTTCTAGAACTTGCATATTATACACCTGTTTACACTCCTATCTCTATTCACTGCCAAACCACTACAAAATACTGCATTTGCTCTCTTGACAACCCAGCAGTCAGTAATACCCACTAACACAGCATAGACTTACCACTGATACACTAACAACAAGGCTGACACCAGATCTTCAACATCCAAGATCAACACTGAAATGGCCCCACCCATCACGGCCATAATGAGCGGCCTCATGATCTTTTCTTTGCTGATTGTTGAGTCCCTAGCCTTATTCCACGCTACTAATCATATCCCAATACTCCAGCACCATGCCAAAACATGGACAAACTCTGCCTACCCTAACCACTTAAAGAACACACACACGTCAATCATATTTGTTACACATAGCTCTCCAACATAACAAACAAACTAAACCAGAGAAATCCACTCTAGTTCTTAATTGCGCCCTTATAAATGCAAGATCAATTCGTAATAAATGGCCAGTTGTCACTGAATTAATTGCATCCCACAACCTGGATATTCTCTTAATAACCGAAACGTGGCTTTCTGACGTAGACAATGTAATTCTCAACCAACTATTACCCAACAACTTCACAAGCCACTCCCGGCATAGAGGAATCAAAAGAGGAGGGGGGGCCCTTATCTTAACCAAAACGGACTTGCACTTTCATACAACAGACTCCTCCAGTACCAACAATCTTGATATCATATCCATAGCAAATGATCAATGCGCCATCAACCTGCTATATAGAGCACCCTCATCCTCAACTGACGATCTCTGCAACATCCTCGACCTAGCAGCCAACACTCGCAACCTCAACTTATCAAACTGGATACTAGGAGATTTCAATCTCCCTTCACTTCACTCCAGTCATGCCACTGCCCTACTAGAAGCAATTAATGATCTGGGCTACAAACAAATCATCAACGAACCCACCCACACCAAAGGGAACATACTGGACATGATCTTTGCCCCTCTGTCATTACAAGATCCAAATGAAAAGCTGGTAACATCACTCACTTCTGTACCATGGTCAGATCACAAGCTTATCAATTTCAGCATACCTATCAACAACAACTCTCTACACAACAATGGAACTTTAAGCAACACCACTTCTCGAAACTTCAGAGCCTTCAACAAAGATCTCATACTGGCTGAAACTCTTCCCCTATACAACAATGCAACCCTCAACCTAGACAATTTAATCTCCTCATGGAATAAGAATCTTAGCGCTATTGCCCAAAAACCTTCGAAGAACAACATCGTAAATAATAGAAAACATTCTCCTTGGTTCTCTCCTGAACTATGTATCTCCCGCTCTCATTTACGGAAACTAGAGAAAAGATGGAGGCGTTCCCACTCAGCCGGAGACCTGTCAGCTTACAGAACTCACCTTGCAACTTACAAAGAGGCTATCCTATCAAATATGAAACAATACCATACTGACACCCTCAAAAGATCTCTAAACAAACCTCGTGACCTCTTCGAACTAGTTAAATCATTCTCTAAGGAACCATCTCCAAGCCATCCCGAAGAGATCCACCCACAAGAGTTTGCCAACCATTTACAATCCAAGCTACTTCAAACTGATAAAGTTAACACGTTCATAGCACAAGGCACCACCAGTCCAACTTTACTTTATAAGTTCTCCACACCATCCAAGAAACATGTGGAAGATACTATTGCAGCACTCAACACCACAACTGCACAAACTGACCCTTGCCCTGCATATTGGATTAAAAATTTACGATCAGAACTCAGCCCACTTATCACAAAAATGATGAACCTATCATTCTCAAATGGATCTTTCCCTGCACCACTCAAGCAAACATCCATCAGACCTCTGTTAAAGAACCCTAAACTGGACCCAAGCAAAGTTGAATCCTATAGACCCATAGCCAGTATACCTCTATTAGCCAAAATAATCGAAAAGGAAGCACAAAGGCAACTACAAGACCATATAGATTTAGCCTCCCCACTAGACCATCGGCAACATGGCTTCAGGGAATACCATGGCGTCGAAACCCTACTTACCTCTCTCTTCAATAAAATCGTCACAGGTATCGACAACATCCATCAAGGTTTCGCCCTCATCTTTATAGACATTGCGGCAGCCTTTGACTCTGTACACCATGGTCTGCTAATAGAACGACTAAAAGAAAAGGGCATAAGTGGCGTCGCCCTCGATTGGTGCAGATCGTACCTTGATGGCAGATGGCAGCATGTAAAATCAGGTTCAAGATCTTCCGAACCCTTCCATCAGCGACAAGGCGTCCCCCAAGGGTCCTCCCTCTCATCTCTATTATTTAATATTTACATGCAACCTATTTTCAACATTATCGAATCATTCAAGGTCGACTGTCTAATTTATGCTGATGACATCCTCCTATTTATGCCATTCTCCACAGAAAAAATGGACCTTTCGCCACTGATTGAATGCTTCAATACAGTCTCCGAATGGCTCCTATCACAAAACCTCAGGATCCAACACAAAAAGTCTGAGGTGCTATTTATCACCAGAGACCAGAAATTCTGCCCCCCAACTCATATAAAAGTTAAAGAAGCTGAGCTCCAAACCAAATCAGCAATTCGGTACTTAGGGGTCACCCTCGACCAACGACTAGATATGAAAACCCATATATCCAACATAGTCAGAGCCGTATACTTCAAAATCCGGTCACTCAGACACCTGCAATCCCTTCTAAGCACTGAAGACTTCCGGACAATATACCAAGCACTTATCTTACCACACTTTGACTTTGCCAACGCTATTCTCCAAGGTCTCCCTCAATCATCTCTAAATCCGTTGCAACTTGCCATGAATGCCGCAGCCAGAATCTTAGTAGGAGCAGCAAGATGCGACCATATAACGCCTATCCTAATACAACTTCATTGGCTCCCCGTTCAAGGAAGGCTTACATTCAAATCTTTGTTACTCACCTTCAAATCTATCCATGGCATCACCTCCCCCTCATTAACCAACATCATCCAGCCAGCTCCTCCCAACAGAACAAGGAGAACCCCATCTACAAATGTGCTAGTAATTCCAAAGGCTTCAACAAAGTACACAACCGCAACATCTAACAGGGCATTTAGTATCTATGCCCCAAAATGTTGGAACACATTACCACCAGGCATCCGTGCAATTACTGACCTATCACAATTCAGAAAGGCTCTCAAATCCCATTTATTTACTCAATACTACCAGATTAACCCTACCACTACATAAGTGCCTCTCCCTCACCCCCTCAAGTTAATATATCAACTCCATTGTACACATGTTCACACTGAATTCCCAATACTCGATCTCATTGTACATATGTAAGTAGTTTAGTTTGCATTCCCCGTTTATCCAAGTTATTACTCCTGTTCTATGTAAAGTATAAGCATGTTATCCAAGTTGTTTTCTCCTGTTCTATGTAAAGCCAAACAGTTTGTTATGGTCATTTTGTTGTATGTAAACCGCGCTGACAATAGTGCGGTATATAAGAAATTGTAATAAATAAAATAATAATAAATAATAAGATCTAAAGGGCATAGCATATGCACACTTAGCTGACAGACAGATGCATCAACCAGAGATGTATATAGATATATATACCTGAATATATAGGTCTAAAGATAGACGCCTGCAATAAGCAGACAGAGTTATGTATATCAGGATATTCACATGGAGATGTGAAGGGAAAAGATTCATCTAAGAACAAGGAGGTGAAACCTACTTGAGAAAATATATAGAAAATCTATTCCCTCAGGAATGATAAAGGAATGCTATCCAGTGAATTACCAGGATGGTTATGTGAAAAAACAGAGGATAATATCAGTCTGTAAACAGCAAGTCCGGAGTCCTGTGGAACTCCAGCATGGTAAAAGGACAGAAACGCATAGAATGAGATACCAGGTTGACCTACATGAGGGACAAAGGAGGTATCAGGCGTTTTTCAGAGTAATATGTGCTGTCCTTGAAGTGTTAGGATACCATGAGGACAAGCTGCAAGAAAAAAAAAAAAAAAAAAAAAAAAAAAGAGTATATTCCCTAAGGAACGGGATAACTCTCAGACTTTCAAGTGGAGAAGACTTATGTCCTTCTCCCTCTTTTTTTTTTTTTTTTTTTAAAAGAAGATAGCAGGGTATGAAGAACCCTCACAGTCATAGGGGATAGTCATTCGAGAAACTCTATGCTCTCTAGCAAGGGCCCATAGTGGAAAGCTTCCCAGTAGGATTGCAGAGAGCATTATGCAGGAGACCTGGGATGTAGAACTGGCTGATGGAGAAAACTGACAGCCACGTCCATTACGTGCCAAACCCAGAGATTGGAGATGGCAAGGGTAAAGGATAGTGTAAGAAGCCTGTAGTGAAAAAGATTATCCAAGAAGATGTAGAGAACTGTCTTGGAATCACTACTAAGGCCAGACAGGAGTGGTAGAAGACAAGACTGGGACTTGTGGAAAAGTACCAGTAGGCAAGCACTGGAACTCCTGCATGGGCAGCTACTGAAAAGGACAACAGAGAGAGTCGGTCTGTGTCAAACAGAGAGAACAGACTGAACAAAGAGAGGAAGCTGTCTCTATCTGCAGAGCTGCCTAGATAAAGAAAGGAGTTTATTCAGGAGAAGAAACTCCACAGTGAAAAGAAAGACAAGAAAAGTCCTTCAATGGTAAGGTACCACTCGTACAGGGGAAACCCTGGCGAAGAGGGTAGAGATAGAAGCTGAAGAAGGACTTACCACATGGTAAGTCCATGGAAGGAAAAAATTCATGCTAGTACAGAGAAACTATCATGTGATAGTTGCTAAACCTCTCTTCTAGTCAGGAAGAGGTGGAAAACTCTAACTTATAGACATGAATAACCTGACAGTTCAGCATAGTGAAGAGCAAATGGATTTCCTGAGAATAGGAATCCCTGAGCAGAGTTTTGAATGGAAAAACAGTGAAAAACTTCTGCTGAAAAGAAATTAACTGTAGTTATAAAAAGATTAATCAGAAACCTATGGTTACTGTGTTTATTCAGCCTGGCTAGAGTTTGGATTCTTCAGACCAGGGCGAGACTTCCCCTGCTTGGGAACATCCGAATGATGGGCAGGTGAAGAGAAAAACCTCTTTCTTTTAGGGAAAGAAGGTCTGGTAGGGCATTTTCTACCTGCTGAGGAAGGAGAGGGCTTAAGATGGCCCTCAGAAACAGGAAAGTCAGTGGAGCAATGAGCAACCTGACGTAAGGACTCCTTATTGAAGAGATTTTCTCCAGTACAAGGAGTATTACCCAGCCTTTGTTGTGCCCATCTATTCAAGTCAGATGCTTGGAGCCAGGCTTTACAACGTGCTCCTATGGCTATAGCAGAAGTTCTGCTAACAGACTCAAGAGAGTCTAGGGAAGCACGAGAAAGAAACAAGAGATATTTTGGCTATGACTAAGTAGTAAGGAATAGTCTGCAGCCTTGGGCTCTGATAGAAAGGAGTCAAAAGAGATAATTTCTTTGTGACCTCCTGAAGGGATAGACTCATATAGAAAATATATGAGAGAATCCTTGTTGCCAGCATAGATGTTTGGAAGATTTGACGTCCAAAGGCATCCAGTGTTCTAGATGCACGCCCTGGCAGGAAAGAAGAATGCTTTTTCTTGCTTTTTACCTTCCTCATTGCTGATTCCACTACAATGGAATGATGGGGAAGTTGAGGCTTTTGAAATCCTGGAGAGGGGGGCACCTGATACAGAAGATCAGTTGCTGTAGGAGGTGAAGAAACCCTTAAAAGTTTTTCCCATACCCTCAGAAGAAGATTCTGCAAAGAGTGATGTAAAGGAAGCATTATATTTTCCTTTCCTGCAGAAAAACCCTGAGAAGACTCATAGCCAGGGATAGGAATATTAAGGAAGGTTGCTATGTCAAGGAGAAATTTCTGAAAAGAAGGACCTCCGATGGGAACCATCCCTGGACAGGCTAAATTTGAAAAGGTAGCCTGGGCACCGGAGGATGTACCTGTCCGGTGTAGAACAGGATTTGTAATAGATGGACACTGGAACTGGCAATTATGAGTCGAGACAGTCAGTAGTGTATCATCCATGCCAGGTATCGACTCCAAACTAGGTATAGAGAGGAGCAATCCAGGTGAAAAAAGCATGGAAGGAGCTGGTTCCGATGATACTGTAGGTACCGGCATCGATACCGATACCGGTAGTTGCGCCGGCATCGAAGGCGAAACCGACACCGAAGCAGTCATCGGAGGCAGCTCAAGCAGTACCGAGGTAAGTAAAACCCCTTGGTGATTATCCTCGGTACCGTGCATGCGGAATCGGTAAACATAGGTTCCGAGACGCGTCGGTACCCAGTCATCTAGACTAGATATCGATTCGAGACTCGGCATCGAAGGGAGCGAGTCTATCGATGCATGTCTCAAGGGTACCGACGTCGGTGATGGTATCGGTGATTTTGCCGATACAGGAAAGTCACTCTGGGTCGTATCGTTCGGTCCCGAAGGTACCGAGGACGCCAGATGACGATTCCTGGTGAAGAGTAGATCACTCAACACCGGAGCTGATGCCGGGGTATCGGATGCCACCACCGAGCATGGCTCAGATACAGGAAAGTCAATCTGAGTCGTATCGATCGGTCCCGAAAGTACCGAGGACGCCCGATGACGATCCCTGGTGAAGAGTGGATCACTCAACACCGGTGCCAATGCCGGGGTATCGGTACCGCTCGAAGCGGATGCCACCACCGAGCATGGCTCAGGTATGTTCTGTGAGGGGTGAGCCCCAGGAACAACCTGAAACCCCTGAAATGCTTTGGAGCCCGGAGACTCCCGCCGGGGTTTTAATGCCAATGGGGTCTTGAGGGCAAGGCCGGAGCCGTCATCATGCTTGGCATGAGACCTACCACTCAAGAATTGGCTAGTCTTAACAGACTGTTTGTGGGTTACCTGATCCTGTAGAGAAGAAAAAACCGGTGCCCGCACTTCGGGAGGGAAAACGGTATCAAGGGAAACTCGAAAGAGGGAAGTTCTTCTCACAGTTTTGCAGCCTGATTGTTCAGGGGAAAAAGGGGCAGGACCCAAACAGGTTAGACACCAGGCATTGGGGTCTAAAAAGAAAACTGTGCTTCCACAGTGAAGGCACTTCTTAGGAGAAGGCGGCTCCATGATGGAGAGGCCTTGGAGGCCCAAAAAATTTCAAGACAAAAATTGAGGGAAAAATTTCCCTGAATTTAAGAAAAAACCCACCGGCGGTACCGGTGGCGGCGGGGGAAACAGCCGCGACCACAAGAAAACAAGAAATAAAGAACTTGAAGAAAACGTTTCTGCGGTGACAGGAGGACGTCCTGCCGGCTCCGCGGAAAAACGAAAACTGAGGAGAGGCAGTGGAAAAGGCGGGAAGGCAGTGCGCAGGCGCGAGGGATGCTCCCAAAAGCTTTCTGATTGGATGCTGGGGAGCATTCCCGTGCAGGCTCCGTCGGTACCGACGTACCCATATGTGAAGACTCATTCCTGCTTGTTCCTGGAGATAGAAAGTCCAATCCCATCATTAGAACTTACTGGCCTGACTGCTTGGAATATATATTTGTACAAAACACTCCCCACCCCTCTCATCTTGTTCTCTCATTTTATGGTACCCACTATATTCTGTATCAAAATTTGACCAGTTTTACTGCAACGTAGAAATGCAACATGAAGATATTCTAATACATATGGGTTCCAAGATTCAAAGATAATTGATTTGATAGGCTACATTTAAAAGATCATTTTTCTTTTTTGTATTGACCATCTGTACTGCTTTGAGACAGGAAAGATTTTCATTTTTATGTATGCTGCAAGGTCTTCAGGGCCTCTTTAACTGTTTAAAATGAATCAATTTTTGGGATGGGTAGAAAATGCCTGCGGTTCTGCCTAATAAACCTGGGAGTTTTGAAGAGCTTTCAGTTTGAATCATGTGAACAAGTTCGGGCAAGCTTAAAACCAACTTTCAGCTCAGAAACTCTCCAGGACTCAGAGGACCTGGAAGGAAAATAGTTGCTGCTGTTGAAAGCTGTGGTTAATCGTTCAGTACAGCTATCATTCATACTACGTATAGGAAAGACAACCTAGAGAGGTTGCACATTAAGAAAAAAAAAATACTACTAATCACACAGGTTTCATTTGACTTGATTCACCAATTTAAATTGCATGGTTGACAGGTTAGCCCATCTGAGTGTATGGAAATAAAGGCCAACAAAAGTAAGCACAGTAATAAGACGATACCTTTTTATTGGACCAGATACATTTTCTGACCAGCCTTTGGGAATCTATACTCCCACCCTTAGGACTATAAGGAATGTGTGAAAAATAATACTTCCAGAAAATACAAGGGAACCATTGAATGCACTCCAATGACAGTCTGAAGCTTGAAGGGAACAAGGGAGGTCTGATGGGTTAAAATGATTGAAGGACACAGAGTAGTGTACTTTCTGATCACTTCAACTTATCGACCTGCAACCCTCCCCCTTTCCCCCCCTCAGACTATCACTGACATGCATTTTGATTCATTTATATTCTCTGGCAATATATAGATTTTTTAAACACACAAACTTAAGGAAAGGTGTGTTAGCTTTCAAAATGCTAGTCAAGCAGCTTATCTAGTCTGATAAAAAGATCACCTTTTTACTATTTTTATTCACTAACATTTCTGTGCATTCATTGATCTGTAACTTCTCGAAATAAAAATTGTTCAAAGCAGCAAGCAACTAGTAATGAAATAAAATCAGCACATATCAAAAATGTAATGAAATCTGTGCTAAAACAATTAGACAAAATTCCCATAATAACTAAATCAAATGAAAACATGCCTAGCTACCAAATGAGTTTAACACTAAAAAAAAAGTTTCCTTAACATGAAAACATAAGAGCTAAACTAAAATTGGTAATCTAAAAAGTAATTAATTTTTCATTTTATATCTAAAATAATTTCCCAGACATGCCCCTTGGAAGTATGTGGCCCTATGCCTGGTCAATCTCATATTTACTAATGACATAATGCATTTAAGAGTTTCTTGCGCAGATCTCAATGCATATGATGGTTTATACTACAAAAGGTGGTCGGAAGTCTTTTTAATACTTAAGAGGATAACTTCCACAGGTGAAACTAGGGAAACTGGCTTTTATACATACAGGTAATGCTACTTCACCATGTGTTTTTATCCACTATAGGGGGAGGCATTCCTAGGGGTCAGAGTGAGACAGGAACAGAATTTTGAACCATATCCACACTCTGAATTCTTAAAAACAATACATATATTGTACATGTATTTTTTTTCAAACTAAGTAGAAGGCATACAAGCACTGGGATAATTTCCAAAGCGTACAGACGTTCACTTTGAAAAGTACGTGCTCACTTTTCAACTACAAAATTATCCCTTAAAAGTCAGGATAAGGATTTTACATTTGGTCTCGATGGCCATGGACAGTCAACACAACTTTATGGCTATAAACTTACTATCTCCTTTTTCTAGCAATTACTTGGGAGAATGAATTTTGTACCACTTGCTATTTTCTGATAAAACTAAAACTCCCAGTGGAGGTGGTAGAGATGAGGACAGTAACTGAATTAAAAAAAGCATGGGACAAACACAGGGGATCTCTAAAGGTAAAAAGGGGACTGTTGTAGTTGTTATGGAAGGACAGACTAGATAGACCATGTGGTCTTTTTCTGTCGTCATATTTCTATGTTTCTATGTAAAATAAAACACTAATGGAATCACACAAGCATCCACTTTAAAAGAAACATTAAGGAAAATTACTGTACAAAGTAACTATACGACAATCAACTTAGACTATAATGGGGGGGGGAAGAAAAAAAGGTGAAACAATTAAAGAAAAACTTCAAAGGAAGCACAGGCTATATATAGATCCAATTATTCATCTTAGCATTTATAGCCACCTTCTGACAGCTCCAAAAGCTAGGGAGTAGATGTCACACAACCTTTTTAAGTCTAAAAAAGCTCTTAACTGATCAGGAGAAAAAATAAAAAAAGAAGATGTATCTATATTTGACAACACATTTGCAAAGTTAATGTAAATGAAAAATAGTACCAAGTACTTGAGGTTGACACATTGGCAAAAATAATTCCCTCTTTTATTGGGTGGAGTGTGCCACATCAGGCTACATCTTCACTGTTTGTATTGAGGTTGTTCATATCGTGTTCAAAAACAATAAAGTTTACCAGGAGAATACCTCTTTTCTGGACTTCAGATAAAGACGACGTCAATAGGACTGGAACATCCAAAGTCTCTCTACCAAACTGTCATTGTTCTTCAGAGAAAATAAACTTCTTTTTTAGACAGTAAAGCATTTTTAGGAATCAACAAGTTTTCCATTAAATATTTCTTGAAATCTCAATAGTAGAGGTTCTGTGGCTTGGAAAAATGCAACAGTCAAATATTTCATTGGTCACAGATTATTTTCAAAATGCTCTAATTTACAGTATAGCAAAACTTATTTTAACCACTGCATCCATTACAGCTTTAGAATCTTGCAACTTAGAATGTACTGCACAGAGTCAAGACTCTTTAGCTAGAGACACAGGAGAAGACTTCTGTATTGGACTCTACCTTTTTCAATCATTGGAGCACTGTGATACAGATTGGACTGTTAACCTAATTTGGATCAAATAGATTATAAAGATATTTCCTGATTTAAGGCACATACAGTAGACGTAAACATGAGCTTACCCAGATGCCCCTCCTTAGCAGGATCCATTAATGCAGAAAAAGTTACTTGACTCAGTATAGCAACCCCAGATTCCTCAACCACCATCACAGCTGTCTCCCATGGGTTCCAAGCAAACAAAGGGGCTACAGCAATGGAGAGACCTCAAACTCAAACTGCAAGGTCAGAACTCTCTGCAATGTGTCTCACCTTCCTTGAATCATTTGGGTCAGAGGATGGAATAGGTAGCAACCACAGGCTCTCCAATGATACACCCAGGAGCAGCTCAAGGCAATCTGCTGCCTGAGGCGAGGGATGAGATGGCACCCCATCCCCATAGTGGGAGGGCTCTCTCAAAACTCCAATCAGGGAATGAACCGAACCAAACCAAAAAGCCAATTAGATTATATGGAGGAAATATGCAAGATGTTTGAACACCAAGGAACTAAAAGAAAGAGCGAGAACCACAGCAGTTTATAAAACAAAATTATAACTCATTTTATTTGGTTATAAACTGCATTATGGTTTTTTTGCTTTTTCTTTTTGAACATATATTTTGCATCCACAGACCCCCCCCCCCCCTTTCCTCAGAGGAATATGGAATATGTATTGTTTTTGAGATATGCAGAGCAGAACTAGGACATTCACCCACAGAACTCTATCTTAAAAAAAAAAAAAAAAATTCTGATTCTGATCATCTCACTAACAAACATTCCAGTACCAGGCATATTGTGAACTAATACAAAACCGTACAAAGTCACTGAGTATCTATAGAGCAAATCTACCATACCATATCAGCACCAACCTCCAAAACTCAGTATGGCATTTCTTATGTTCATATGGTACCCGTACAGAGCCTAGGAAATAATGCTGTTAAATATGCCAAACAAGAGTGGCTCAACAGCACCCATGCAGCATTTCCCACTTTCACAAATACAAGAGCAACTTGGCACTCCTACACAGTACTTCCCACCCTCTGAAAAACAAGAGGGACTTTGTGACCCTAACACAACACCTCCCACTCCAACATAAACACCAAGAAGGGCTTGGTAGCCCCATCATAACTTCTGAAACTGTGCACTGGAGTGGCATGGTGTTAATGTAACTATATATTCCATAAAAAACAAAGGAAATGCAAGATGCTCACACACCAAGAAACTAAAAGAAAAAGTAACCACCACAGCATAGTTTATAAGACCAAATTATAACATTTTAGTCTGTTATAAACTGTGATATGGTTCTCACTTTTTCTTTTTGAATATATATTCTGTATCCACAGAAACCTCTCCCTCAACAATGGGTGCAGAGCAGAAGTAGGACATTCACCACAGAACTCAATATATTTAAAAAAAATCTGATTCTGGTCATTTCACTAACAAACATTCTCCAGTACCAGGCATACTGAGAACTAATATAAAACCCTACAAACGTCACCTAAGATCTACACGGCCAAATCTACCATACCAGCATAAACTTCCAAAATTTTTACAATGGGTCTACCCAGAAAAAAAGCAGCACTATAAATAATGCAGCAGGCTCTAGAACACCCATACATCTATTTGAAAAGCTGAACAAGTCAAATTATTACAGTACAGTATAGATCCCTATGTACAAACCATGTTAACAGAACACCTGGCCTCAGTCACACACTCAGAACACAGACTCTCACCAAGTACAGAATAAGTGACCACAACCTGAAGTACAAATAAAAATATGTAGACAAAAATTAAACTGAAACCCCAAGAAGCCAGATCCCACATGCAGTGCAACATCAGATAAATAAGAGATGCAGTTTCCCATTCTGTGTAAATATAGAGATAACATTTTTTTTCTATTTTAGTGATTGGACTTTGCACTATCTTTGTCTGATCATTTTTTTCTCTGATCATGCTGGTCCTGATCTGAGGCTTCTGTTTTCCTGTCTTCTCTTAGCTCTCTTTCAATGGTCTATAATCCATCTGCCATTTTTTATCTCTTCTTTTGTTTTTTTCACTTCCTTCCATCAGCCTATTTCCAGTCCCAGTAACCCTCCCCAGTATCAGCCCCCTTTTTCCAGTCCCCCCCCCTCCAGTACCTTCCAATGTTAACTCCCTTACATTCTCAGGACTGCCACTGGTATCGATTCACTTCGTCCCCCTTTTCGCACTGTTCAGTCCCTTCTAGTCCAAATACCAATCGCAGATATCTGTTCACTTCCACTACCAGTGCCACCCCGCCCCCCGTCAGCTCCCTTCCAGACACCCTACCCTCTTGTCCATCCCCCTTCCAGTTCCATTCGCAGATGTCAGCTCCCTTTCAGCCTCCTCCCCATTACCCAGCCACCTACCAGGCCCATACAAGTGTCAGTTCCCTTCAGTCCCATCCCCAGGTGTCAGCTCCCTTCTAGTTCTCCTCTCCTCCTCCATTCCCTAGTGTCATCACCTTCCAGTCCCCCTCCAGTACCATCCTTCCAGCCCCCTCCTTCCCCCCCATATCAGCTCCCTTCCAGCCCCCTCCTTCCCTCCCATATCAGCTCCCTTCCTGCCCCTACCTTCCCCCGTGTCAGCTCCTTTCCTGACCCCTTCTTCTCCTGACAACCCCTCTCGGCATCTGCTCCCTTCCAGTCCAATTCTCCCATCCCCCTGCATCAGCCCATTTCCAGTTCTAGCCCCCAGTCTTCTTCCAGGGCCAGCAGCTCTCCTCCCCCCATCAGCCCATTACCAGTCCTAGCCCCCCCTCAATCAGCCCATTTCCAGTCTTAACTCCCCTCGATAGCCAATTTCCAGTCCTAGCCCCCCCCGGAATAGCCCCACGCTTGTCTGACCGACTTCAGAGGGAGTCGGGGAAACCCAGCACCCCGACTTACCTCTGCAGAGACACGAGAAATAACGTTTCCCTTCTTTCCCGCGGCTCTGTTAAAGTTGAGCCTGCTGGCATGCTCTGCGTCGGGAGCATTTCCTGTCTCACAGGAGCCATTAAATGCCCTTGTTTACCCTCAGCATACCAGCTGGCTCAACTTTAGCAGAGCCACGGGAAAGAAGGGAAATGCTGTTCTCTTGTGGCTCTGCAGAGGTGAGCCGGTGGGGGGGGGGAGGGGGGGTTGATTCTGCTGTTGCCAAGAAGCAGTGGCAGCAGCTTGTCCACTTTTTTTTCCTTTTAAACTTTGAAGGCAGAGTGAGGAGGCTGTTTTGGGGGCATTTTTTGCCACCCCCAAAAGTTTGCCACCTGAGGGGGCTGTCTCACTACGCCTCATTATAGAGCCGCCCTTGGACACACCCTTAAGCAAGACAGATGCTCCACCAGCTCTGTCTGCACCAGAAGACTCCATGAGGGCAGGATCACTTATTGAATATGATGAAAGGAAGACAGCAACTTTAAGAGAAAGCACAGTTACTTACCTGTAACAGGTGATCTCCGGAACAGCAGGAATTAGTCTTCACACGTGGGAGACGTCTCCGACGGAGCCCGCACGGGAATGCTCCCCAGCATCCAATCAGAAAGCCTTTGGGAGCATCCCCCGCACCTGCGCGGTGGGTTCCCGCCCTTCCTACTGCCTCTCCTCAGTTGAGTTTCATAGCTGAGCCGGAAGGAGAGGAGAGGAAGGAATAGAGAAAAAGAGAGATACAACTCCTAAGGGAGGTGGGTGGGTTGTGAAGACTAATTCCTGCTGTTCCAGAGATCACCTGTTACAGGTAAGTAACTGTGCTATCTCTAGGAACAATCAGGAATGAGTCTTCACACGTGGGGACTCCCTAGCTTAGGATGCCTGGGGAGATCCCATAAGCGCAGCCCAGGACGGGATGGCATTTGCCCAGCCTGAATCTCCGGCATCCCCTGAGGGATGGAGGGCAGGAGCTGAATAGAGGAACAGCGAATCCAAAGACTACGGAGGCAAGTCTTTAGAGTGCAGAACAGGTACCATTAGGATACAGCAAAAAAAACCCAGGCTACGGGAGTAGTCAGAGGGGTGCATGAAGAGAATCATTAAGCATGTAATGAGTAAATGACCTAGTACCATACAGAGCTTACCGGCCATTAAGTTTTAATGAATTAATGGTTTAGAACCCTGTACTGCTTACCCATCGGGTTGTCGGAAGTAGTCCTGAGATGAAGGCACTGTAGACGCAGTAGCGAGGACATCAAGGAAACTTCACCGCAGCGAGGAGGAAGTTCCAAATCCGGAAGACCATGAGATCCAGGCGTCAGCTGGGTCAGGAGAAGGCCGGCAGGTCTTCCAGGGGGCTCACGGCAAGCTGAGCACTCCCTCAGGAGTAGAGTCCATAACTCAGAGGACTAACAGAGGAAGACAGGCCGAACTAGAGAGCCTATCCCGGAGAAGAGTAGAGGTGTACCCCGGAGCAGAAGGGGTACACAGTCTGCCCTAGCGAGAGATAGGGAGACAAGGATCCGGACCTCCGGGAGGAGGACCTAACAGAAAAAGGGAGCTGTTGACTTCACAGCAGTAGGGTACCACCAGTCTGCGGGCCGATCGGGGAATAGGCAGGCGGACTGGCCGGACCCCCGGGGGGGGGGGGGGGTGAGTACCGGCCATAGGGGGAAAAAGGCGGTAAACACAGGTACTGTGGGGATCCCCCAAAGGCGCCTGCCAAGCAGGTGATATCTAGTATATCTAAGCTGGTGGACATGGGGACGCCCCCTCCGGTACTAACACAGGCACGCCGGGGGGCCTGCCTCCATGAGCAGCACTCAGGTAAGGCGGATCTGCCATCGATCCCCAGAACGTCCACCTGGAGAGGTGGCCACAAGACCCGTCAGGGGAGGGATCTTTCCCGGAGGGCAAGGGCAGATCTGCGAGCTAAGAGCGCGGTAGCGTGGGGGACGGAGGATAGCATCAGTCCGGTAGAATGCCGCAGGGGTTGGAGGCCCTAATGTGTCCCCAGGACCTGCACATAGAACTTGTCCCCCGCGCAATCAGGGGACATGAGGGTATAGTCCCTGGTGAGTATAGGGGGACTATAGCGGCTGGAGGGGAATTCCGGTACGGAAGCAATCAGCAAGAGGATACTGGCTGAGAGGGGTTCATGGACGTACCGAAGAGTAAGTAGGGTGACCGTGGGCCATAGCTATCACGGTGTAAGGTGGTCTCCCTTTCCCACGGAGGAGAAGACCTGAACCCCTAGATAAGTCCCCGAACCATTTTCCAACTGGACGAGCCCCAGAGTAGAGCTCTAGTCTAAACTTTTGGTAAGGAGGTTAAGTGCAGGCAGCCGCCCACCTGAGCCTAAAAATGCTTAGTATGAGAGTCCTGGCGCGGGCCCGGGGACATCAACCCGGGGTGAGAGGTCCCTTGCTTGGGCGCGCCTGGAGGGTGGGCGGAGGGCTGACATTTCCTCTTCCTAGGGAAGGGGGGTCTGGAGGGGCGTTTACCACCGCCGGGGGGAAGCCGGGCCCTAGGCTGGCTGCTAACTCTGGGAAGGTTAGCGAAGCACTGTGCGACCTGACGTAAGACTTCGCTATTGAAGAGGTGATCTCCGTCGCAGGGAGAATTACCCAGGATGTGCTGTGCCCGTCTACACAACTCGGACGCCTGCAACCATGCCGTACGGCGTGCTCTAATGGCAACAGCAGAGGCTCTGCTGACCGACCGGAAGGAGTCCAGCGAAGCACGAGAAAGGAACCCGGAGATATTCCTGCAGTGATAAAAAAGCATGGAATATTCAAAGGCCTTGGTTGCAGATACGAAGGTGGATAACCGAGATAACCTCTCGGTGACCTCCCGAAGCGACAGACTCAAAATATATATGAAATAATTCTGGCCGCCAGCCTAGACGTTTGGAAGGCTTGACGTTCTAGAGTATCTAGCGTCTTCGAGGCGCAGCCTGGAGGGCGAGAAGCATGCTTCTCCTTGCTTCCGGCCTTCCTCAGCGCCGATTCCACCACAATGGACCGATGTGGAAGCTGGTGCTGCCGAAACCCCGGGGACGGAGGCACTCGGTACAGAGCCTGCATCGCCGGAACCCTCAAAGGCGACCGCCAAGCCCCCAGCAGGAGATCCTGCAGGGCGGGATGCAGAGGAAGCATCGCGGCTGCCTGTTCCGCAGGGCCTGGGCTCGGGACCGGGATAGGGATGGCCAGCAAGTCCGCCATGTCAAGGAGGAAATCCTGAAAAGGCGGCTCCGCCAGAGCAGTTATGGCGGGAGAGGCCGCCAGGGCACTAAGAGGCCGCTCGGGCCGATGCCCGCTGGGCAGAGGAGGGGACCAACCGACCCGGATTGGGGCAGTCAACATGGCATCGTCAGTTCCTGGAATTGATTCCAAGCTAGGCATTGAAGAAGTCGATGGCACCGACGGCGCCGCAGGAACCGGCTTCGGCCCCGAACCCGGGGGAGGCGCTTCCCCCCGTGACTGGAGTGAATCCGCGGCCGCCTGAGGGCAGAGGCCAGCGGTCTCTGCTCTGCGCTGCGGGAGAGGACAGGGACCGATCCCGAGACGTGCCGTGGCCAGGCTTTCAAGGCTGGACAACGACTCCAGGCTGGGTATCGAACCGAGCGAGGAGATCGACTCCTTCCTCGAGGCCCCTGGCGGGAGTGACCGCGCCGGTGGTGGAGATCCCGGAGCGCGGATAGGAACCGCGCCGACCAGTGCCGCGAGCATCAAGGGCCCCCGAGGACGGTGCTCGGAGGAGAGGGGGTCAACTGACGCCGGCGCCGATGTCGATCGGCGGGTGCTGCCCGATGCCGGGCCCCCTCTCGAACCCTTCCTACCCGGAGGGAAAAACTGCCGGGGCATACGGCCCGTCCCCGAGGGGAGCCAGGTCACCCGACGACGAGTCCCCGCAGGGGGGGGAAGCCTGCGGTGGAATCGAGGCGATCGAAGACCCCGAGGCCCCTTTTCTAGGAAAGGGCGGGGCCCTCGACGGCCGCGTCGATGCCGGGGGGTCGCCCGTGTGCTGGTCGACACACCCCGAGGTCCCCGGGGAAGGTTGATAGCGGTTCCTTGAGCTCGACGCCCCTGCCGTTGCTGGCGGAGTGGCGCCGCTCAAAACCGGTACCACCCTTGCGCAGGGCTGGGGTACCAGCGACCCAGCTCGGGTCGAAACGAGCGGCTCCGAGGGGAGCGAGGCCAGGAGATCATCCCCGGCGAGGGGTGGAACCATCGACGCTGGCGCACTCGAAGCGGGTACCGCCTCCGCGCATGGCCGGAACGCAGGGCCAGACTGTGTCGAGCCAATCGGCCCCAGAGGTGCCGAGGGCAGCGGCTGGCGATCCCCGGTGGGGGGCGGGCCACTCGACGCCCGCGGGTCGGCACCGCCCGAAGCGGATACTACCCCCGTAGGGGGGCCACACCGGCGCGAGTCGGTCGGCCCCGGAGTCGCCAAGGACCACAGCCGCCAATCCCCGGTGGGGAGCGGGACGCTCGACACCGGCGCCGACGTCGAGGGGTCGGTACCGCTCGTAGCGGGTACCACCCCCGCGTATGGCAGTGATGGAGGAACGCCCGGCTGGACCGAGTCGATCGGCCCCGGAGGCGCCGAGGACAGCAGCCGACGATCCTCGGTGAGGAGCGGAAAGCTCGACGCTGATGCCGGGGTCTCAGTACCGCCCGGAGCGGGTACCACACCCGAGCATGGCTGGGATGTAGGGAGGTCAGACCCGGTCGAGTCGATCGGCCCCGGAGGCGCCGATGACACCAGCTGACAATCCCTGGCAAAGAGTGGAACACTCGACGCCGATGCCGGGGAATCGGCACCGCTCGAAGCGGGTACCTCCCTCGGGCATGGCTCGGGAATGTTCTGTGAGGAGCGAACCTCAGGAACATCCCGAAACCCCGTAAATGCTTTGGAGCCCGAGGACTCCCGCCGGGTTATATTAGCCAAGGGGGACTTGAGGGGTCGGCTGGAGCTGTCGCCATGCCGCGCATGAGACTCACCCCTCAAGACTCGGCTAGTCTTAACAGACTGTTGTGTGGATACCTGATCCTGGAGAGAAGCACAACCCGACCACCGCGTGTTGGGCGCAAAGACGTCGTCGAGGGATATCCGAAAAAGTGAGGGTCTTCTCCCGACACTGAAGCCCGGGGGATCCGGGAAAGAAGGGTCAGGCCCAAAACAGGAGAGGCACCAGGTATTGGAGTCCAATTGGAAACTTAGGCCCCCGCAGTGAGGGCACTGCTGGGGAGAAGGCGGCTCCATGCTGTAAGCCCGGTAGGCCTCGGCGCCCAGAGGGGAGCGTCCCTCCGGGCGACCAAAAATAAATGAAATTTAAATGAAATTAATTGAAAAGAAAGAAAGAAAGAAAGGGGCACGGAGGTGCCACCGTCGGCGGGAAAAAGCCGGGACTACAGAAACAAGAACAAAGGAAAAAATTTCTGTGGTGGCAGGAGGGACGTCCTGCCTGCTCCGCGGAAAACGAAAAACTGGGGAGAGGCAGTAGGAAGGGCGGGAACCCACCGCGCAGGCGCGGGGGATGCTCCCAAAGGCTTTCTGATTGGATGCTGGGGAGCATTCCCGTGCGGGCTCCGTCGGAGACGTCTCCCACATGTGAAGACTCATTCCTGCTTGTTCCTGGAGATAGGAAGGTACCCATCCTCAGAGACAAACACTCTGTTGAGATGCTTAGAAACAGCCACCAGCAGGGTCAAATCATTGAGAGAGACTATCTGAGGATCAAAAGGGGGACCTTTCAGCGCCTTAAACACTAGAGAAAAGACTCCACTGCTGTACAATTGGATGGATCTGCCTCACCCCCTTGAGAAAGCGGGACACAAAGTGAGCTAGTAAGGACATTCTCTGAACGCATTCCTGGTAGCACGCAAGTGCCACCTTCTGAATCTTGAGACAACCTTAATCCAACTTAGACCATCAGAAGGCAATTATATCTGCCTTCCTGGTATCCAAGGTCTGAGAGGAACACCTCCTCTCAAAGACCCTCTTGACCCTTACATATGCCAAGAATGCAGAAGCCCTCCAGGCCTCAAGAAGGGGCCAATGCTGAAGAAGGGCATCCAAAGCATGCTGCCCACAGATCTTTTCTGTGGCTAAAAGCTTTTCACCTTGGTATTCCCCTGGGTGGCCATCAGATTGAACACCAGCAGACCCCATCTCTGCACAATGAGGATGAATATGTGAGGGCTTAATTCCCGCTCGTCTGGATCCACGGGATTCCAATTCAAGAAGATGGCCTAAATATTGTCTGCTATGTGGGTTGCCAAGAGAACCAACAGATAAGATTACAGCAATGACAGCACTTTGCCACCTCCATGGTGCGAGCACCGGCTTGCTTGTTGACTTACCCATTCTGAGAACACACTACTACTACTACTACTACTAATCATTTGTATAGCACTAAAAGGCTTATGCAGCACTGTACATATACACTGACCAATTGTCCCAGGCAATGTGTCCCCCAGCCCAGCAGCTATGATGACTATCACCACTCTGGCACCTCTAGAGGCATCCTATCCAAAGGGTGAGTTTGTAGCCATCAGGCAAAGTCCGCCTTGATCTTCTGGGGAAGAGACAAGCTGTTTGTTTTGTTTTTTAAATTAGTACCTGAATATATTTCCCTGTCCAAGGAGGGCTTGCAATCTAAGTTTGTATCTGAGGCAACTTGAGAGTTAAGTGGCTTAGCCAAGGTCACAAGGAGTGCCAATGGGATTCAAGCAGTGGTCTTTCCAGTTCCAGGCTGCTGCCCTAACCACTATGTTACTCCTCTCTGCAAACAACTGATCAGGGAAACCAGTGAGTCAGGTGGTGTTCCAGCAGGGGGTGTATGTGCACCCTGGCTCAAGGTCCCAGTTCTAGGGTTGAGACCATTAACACCAGGGGCTGCAGGTAGTCCCAGGCCTTGAGAACAAAAGCCCTTAAAGCTGCAGCTTGTCCAACCTTTTGGGATGAGAAAAACCTTGCTCAAGCACATTTCAAAGCAGATACTCAGATAATCCAAGTCTTGGGAGGTAAAGCACAGTTACTTACCTGTAACAGATGATCTCTGGGAACAGCAGGAATAAGTCTTCCCAAAGAGTCTTCACATATGGGTACGTCGGTACCGACGGAGCCTGCGCGGGAACGCTCCCCAGCGTCCAATCAGAAAGCTTTTGGGAGCATCCCTCAGCGCCTGCGTGCTGCCTTCCCAATTGTCTCTCCTCAGTTGAGTTTTATAGCTGAGACAAAAGAGAGAAAGAGGAAAGGAAGAGAGATAGAGAGATACAACTCCTAGGGGAGTTGGGTGGGTTGTGAAGACTTATTCCTGCTGTTCCCAGAGATCACCTGTTACAGGTAAGTAACTGTGCTATCTCCAGGAACAGGCAGGAATGAGTCTTCACATATGGGGGACTCCCAAGCTAAGATGCCTGGAGCCTTAGCATGTTGGTGATTGAAACATGCGCTACCTCATATGCCCAGGCATCCCGAGGATGGAGGGTAGGAGTTGAAGAAGAGAGGAGCTGTAGGAGACAGCTGACCTAAGATAGGACTACAGACAAGGAGTACCTGTATATATGATAAGCATCATGAAATATATTGAAATGAACAATCACCATATGGACCTCACCTACTGGATTGCAGGAAGTAGAGAGGCTGATGGAATCTACTGGGGATCCAGTAGAGGAATCTTCAAGATGACCTCACTGAAGTGAGTTGAAGGTCAAAATCTGGAACTGACAGGTGACCCCAGGATTCAACTGGGGAAGTACAAAAACAGTAGGTCTTTAGTAGAAAGCTTTATGGAAAAAGCTGAAAACTCTTTTGGCTACAGAGTTAATTATAGTTAGGAGAAAAAGAGGAAGACTGACCGAGTTGGACAAAACTGGCTTAGTCCTTGAGGGAAGAAGGGGTATGGAGAAAACCCCGTAATCCCAAGGAAGGACAGATGTCTGAGGAGTTGGAAACCTCAGATCTACTGAAGATCCCCCATGTCTCTCCTAACTGACGAGAGTTAGGAAGATAAAGGAATAGGGAGCTTCAGGGAAACCTGAACCTAAGGTTATGGTAAGAGCTGTCAGTACCACAGCAGTGGTTGTGTGCATAAGAGCCGAAACATACTGTGAAATAGTATGAACATGTGAAAACCCACTGTCTGGAACAGATAGGCAGGAAAAAACACCTTTATGAGCACAGACAGTTAGAGAGATAAGTATGTGAATACATATCTACCTAAAGGAAGTATCTCGATATATATATATATATATATATATATATATATATATATATATATATATATATATATAGGTCTAAAGAGAAATGTCTGCAATTAAGCAGAAAGAGATGTCTACAGGAATCTTCACATGGAAGATGTGAAGAGGAATGATTCATCTCATAACAAGAAGGTGGAACCTACTTGAGAAGATATAGAGAATCTATTCCCTCTGGTTAAGATGGAGTAGAATGCTACCCAGTAAAATAACCAGGATGGTTGCGAGAAAACAGAAGATAATATTAGTCTGTAAACAGCAAGTCCTGAGTCCAGTAGAACTCTAACATGGTGAAGGGACAGAATACGCATAGGAAGAGACACCAGGTAGACCCACTTGAGGAACAAGGGGTGGGGTATCATGCGTTATTTAGTTAAATATGTGCTGTCCCTGAAGGATTAGGATACCATGAGGACAAGCTGCAAGGAAAAAGAGCATATTTCCTGTAGGAATTTGGTAACTCTTTAGACTGTCACGTAGGAAAGGCTTATGTCCTTTATTAAAAGGAAATAGAAGGGTGTAAAGAACCCTCACAGTCATGGGAGGTGACTGAGGAAGCCTTTTTCAACCACATAGGATAGTCATTAGAGAAAAAACCCTCATGCTCTCTAGCAAGGGCCCATAGTGGAAAGCTTCTCTGTAGGAATGCAGAGAGCATTATGCAGGAGAGTTGGGAAATAAAACTGGCTGTTGGAGACAACCAGCTGCCAGCTCAACTATGCTGCCAACTCCAAGGATTTGGAGATGGCAGAAAAGAAGTTATAAGGATTATCCAAGATAGATGAGCACTATCTTGGAAGCACTACTAAGGCTAGACAAAAAGTAGTGGAAGACAATACTGGAACTTATAGAAAAGTACCAGTAGTCCAATCACTGAAGCTCCTGCATGGGCAGCTGCTGAATGGCACAGCAGAGAGATCTTTCTGTTTTTAACAGAGAGAACAGACAGAACAAGAGGAGAATATCCTGTCCCTGTCTGACGAGCTGCCCAGATGAGGAAAAGAGGGTTTACTCAAGAGAAAAAAACTCTACCCTGGAATGGAAAGGAAGACTGGAAAGGCTAAGAAAGCCTTCCATTGGTATGGTACGACTCTTACAGGGGAACCCTGGGAAAGAAGGTAAAGCACAGTTACTTACCTGTAACAGGTGATCTCTGGGAACAGCAGGAATAAGTCTTCACATATGGGTACATCGGTACCGACGGAGCCTGCACGGGAATGCTCCCCAGCATCCAATCAGAAAGCTTTTGGGAGCATCCCTCGCGCCTGCGCACTGACTTCCCGCCTTTTCCACTGTCTCTCCTCAGTTGAGTTTCATAGCTGAGACAAAAGGAGAGAACAAGGAAAGGAAGATAGATAGATAGATACAACTCCTAGGGGAGGTGGGTGGGTTGTGCAGACTTATTCCTGCTGTTCCCAGAGATCACCTGTTACAGGTAAGTAACTGTGCTATCTCCAGGAACAAGCAGGAATGACTCTTCACATATGGGGACTCCCTAGCTAGAGATGCCAGGGGGAGATCCCATAAAATGCATGTTCCTGGATCAGGAGTGCATTTCCCACACAGGAATCTCCGGCATCCCATGAGGGAATGGAGGGTAGGAGTTGAGAATAGAAGAGCTGTAAGGAAAATAGCAAACCCAAGGACTTCAGGAGAGGAGTCCATGGCATGTATGATAAGTACCATTAAAATTATTTAATGAACAGTTATAATATGGAGCTTACCTACTGGACTGTAGGAAGTAGAAAGCGTGATGGAGTCTACTGGATATGCAGTAGCGGAATCCTCAAGGTGACCTCACAGCAGTGAGGGTGAAGGTCCAGACCTGGAATAGCAGGTGATCCAGGTGTCAACTGGGGTAGGATTAGAATGGCAGGTCTTCAATGGAAAGCTTTATGGGAAAAAGCTGAAAACTCTTTTAGGTACAGAGTCATTAACATTGAGGACTAAAAGAAGACGACTGAACGATTTGGACAACTAGCACAGTCTTGGAGGGAAGAAGGGGTATGGAAAAAGGCCCATATTCCCAAGGAGAACAATGTGTACTCAAAACAATGAAGATGTACACTGTCTTTTCTAGCTGATGAGAGATAGGAAAGATATTGAAGCTTGAATCTTCAAGGATAGGGAGACCTAGAGCAAAGCGGAAGCTGTTATCACCACAGTAGTGGTTGTGTGCATAACAGTCCCCACATACTAAGGAACAGTATGAAAAAGGGAGCTCACTGTCTGTAACCTCTAAGAAAGGTACAAATTGCTATAGCATAGACAGTGAGGAGATAGTATGTAATACATATCGATCTATAAAAAGTCTCCCAACATATACATATACATACATATATCCATATCCATATACATACATATATCCATATCCATACACATACATATCCATACACACACATACATACACACACATATATACATACATACATACATATATACATACATACACATACATACATACATATATACATACATACACATACATACATACATACACATACATACATATATATATACACACACATATGGGGGCATAGATTATGCACACACAGCTTACAGACATATGTATGTAGAGGCATATATAGAGATATTTACATACATGACAATAAGTCTGAAGATACACTAAGCCCCATAAGAACATTCACATGGGGAATGTGAAGGGGAAAGATTCATCCAATAACAAGAGGGTGAAACCCACTTGACAGATATATAGAGAATCTATTTCCGTGGGCTAAGAGGATGCAGGAATGCAATCCAGGAAAATAACCAGGATGGTTGCGTGAAAAACAGAGGATAAGATCAGTCTGTAAAGAGCAAGTCGGGAGTCCTTTAGAACTCTGACATGGTAGATGGGTAGAAACGCATAGAGAAGATACCAGGAGGATCCACTGGAGGGACATAGGGGTATCATGCGTTACTAATAGCCCTGGATATTCACGCAGAAAAAGCTTATATTCTGAATTATAACAGGAGACAAGAGGGTGTGGAGAACCCTCACAGTCATGGGAATGATTTATAAGCTTTTTTCTACTATATAGGATAGCCCTCAGAGACAAAGATCAATGCTCTGTAGCAAGGGCCCATAGTAGAAAGCTTCTCTGAAGATTGCAGAGAGCATTGTGCAGGAGAATTATGAGATAAAACTGACTGAAGTCAGGCGTGTTGCCACATCCTAGGAAAAGGAGATGGCTAGAAAGAAGATAATGTGAGAAGCCTAAAGTGAGTAGGAATGTCCAAGATAGATGAGGATTAGCTTGGAATCACTACTGAGGCTAGACAAAAATTGTGGAAGATGGACTGGCACTTGTGGAAAAGTACCAGTGGTTCAAACACTGGAACTCCTGCATGCACAGAAGCTGAAAAGACAGCAGAGAGGATCTTCCTGTGCAAAACAGAGAGGAACAGACAAAGGGAGAGGAGATATTCCTGTCCCTGTCTGATGAGTTATCTTGAGAATGTATTCAAGAAAACTAAAAAGATCTACACTGGAATGAAAGGCTAGAGAAGCTTTTCAGTATGGTACCACTCAGTCAGGGAAAATCCTGAATGAGAGGGTAGAGAAAACAGGTAATTGGAGGGTGACTTACCCATATGGCGAGTCAGTTGAGGGAAAAAATGTTCATGTTGGGCCAGAAACTATCATGAGATAGTTGTAACCTCCCTTCTTAATAGTAAGAAGAGGAGAATTCTGTAACCCATGGACAAGAATATCCTGACAGCTTAAAGAAAAAACAGTGAACAAACTTCTGTTAAGAAGTTAACTGTAGATTGTAACCCTCAGAACCTATGGTTGCTGGGTATGTTGAGACTGGCTAGAGTTTGGAAACTTCAGACTAGGACGAGGTGTCCCTTGCTTGGGCACCTCTGGATGATGGGCAGGAGAAGAGTGAAACCTTTTCTTAGGGAAAGAAGGCTTGGTAGGACATTTCCTACCTCCTGGGGAAGGCGGCGGCTTAGAATGGTCTCCAGAACCAGGAAAGTCAGTGGAGCAATGAGCAACCTGACGTAAAGCCTCCTTATTGAAGAGATTTTCTCCAGTACAAGGAGAATTACCCAGTGTATGTTGTGCCCATCTGCTCAAGTCTGAAGCTTGGAGCCAGGCTCTACGTCGTGCTCCTATGGCTATAGCAGAGGTTCTGCTAACAGACTCAAAGGAGTCTAGGGAAGCACGAGAAAGAAACCTAGAGATATTCTGGCTATGACTAAGAAGCAAGTCTGCAGCCACACGTTTCCCCATTTCAGCTCCTCTAATGGCTGTTGGAAACCTGGTGCATTCTGGGACTGGTAGTCTTTTATGGGAAAATTCTGTTTTCTTATTTCTACCAGAACTGACAGGTTGCTTGTTCAGAGTCACTTCACCTTTTCTATAGCTCCTTCCTGAGCTATGATAAGCTTCCTTATCACAAACTGCAGGAATCGACATCGATACTGATACCGGTAATGGCATCGAGGCCGTCATCGGAGGCTGCTCAAGCGGTACCGAGGTAACCAGAGAGTCTTGGTGAGTATCCTCGGTACTGCATATCCGGAAACGATAAGGGTCGGTTCCAAGGCACGTCGGTACCCAATCATCTAGACTAGATATCGATTCCAGACTCGGCATCGAAGGGAGCGAGTCTATCGATGCATGTCTAGAGTGCACTGACGTCGGTGGTGGTACCGGCGATGCTGATACAGGGAAGTCACTCTGGGTCGTATCGATCGGTCCTGAAGGTACCGAGGACGCCAGATGACGATCCCTGGTGAAGAGTGGAACACTCGACACCGGTGCCGATGCCGGGGTATCGGTACCGCTCGAAGCGGATACCACCCCCGAGCATGGCTTAGATACAGGAAAGTCAATCTGGAACGTATCGATCGGTCCCGAAGGTACCGAGGACGCCAGATGACGATCCCTGGTGAAGAGTGGGACACTCGACACCGGTGCTGATGCCGGGGTATCAGTACCGCTCGAAGCGGATACCACCCCCGAGCACAGCTCAGGTATGTTCTGTGAGGGGTGAGCCCCAGGAACAACCTGAAACCCCTGAAATGCTTTGGAGCCCAAAGACTCCCGCCGGGGTTTTAATGCCAATGGGGTCTTGAGGGCAAGGCCGGAGCTGTCATAATGCGTGGCATGAGACCTACCACTCAAGGATTGGCTAGTCTTAACAGACTGTTTGTGGGTTACCTGATCCTGTAGAGAAGAAAAACCCGGTGCCCTCACTGCAGGAGGGAAAACGGTATCGAGGGAAACTCGAAAGAGGGAAGGTCTTCTCTCAGTATTGCAGCCTGATAGTTCAGGGGAAAAAGGGTCAGGACCCAAACAGGTTAGACACCAGTGATTGGAGTCTAAAAAGAAAACTGTGTTTCCACAGTGAAGGCACTTCTTAGGAGAAGGCTCCATGATGGAGAGGCCTTGTAAGGCCCAAAAACGTTAAGACAGAAATAGAGGGAAAAATCTCTCTGAGTTTAAGAAAAAAGAAAAGAAAAAACCACCGGCGGTACCGGTGTCGGCGGGAAAAACAGCCGCGACCACAAGAAAACAAGAAATGAAGTATTTAAAGAAAAACGTTTCTGCGGTGACAGGAGGACGTCCTGCCGGCTCCGCGGAAAAACGAAAACTGAGGAGAGACAGTGGAAGAGGCGGGAAGTCAGTGCGCAGGCGCGAGGGATGCTCCCAAAAGCTTTCTGATTGGATGCTGGGGAGCATTCCCGTGCAGGCTCCGTCAGTACCGACGTACCCATATGTGAAGACTCATTCCTGCTTGTTCCTGGAGATAGAAAAAATAGGAGCTGAGGGGAGACTTGCCATATGGTAAGTCTGTAGAAGGAAAAAATTCATGGTGGTACAGAAAAACTATCATGAGATAGTTGGTAAACCTCTCTTCATTGTAGGAAGAGGAGGAAAAACCCTGTGACCCATAGACATGAATATCCTGACAGCTCAGCATACCTAAGAGCAAGTGGATGTCCTGGAAACAGGAATCCAAACGTAGAGGTTTAAATGAAAAAAAAGTGAAAAAACTTCTAATGAGAAGAAGTGAACTGTAGGTTATAACATATTAATTGGAACCCTATTGAGGGTTAATTTTCCTGGCTTGAGTTTGGCTTCTTCAGACCAGGGCGAGGTTTCCCTTGTTTGGGAACATCGGCATGATGGGCAGGAGAAGAATAAAACCTTCTTCTTTTAGGAAAAGGAGGTTTGGTAGGGCATTTCTTACCTGCTGGGGAAGGAGAAGGTTTAGGATGGCCCTCAGAAACAGGGAAGTCAGTGGAGCAATGAGCAACCTGACGCAAAGACTCCTTATTGAAGAGATTTTCTCCAGTACAAGGAGTGTTACCCAGTCTTTGTTGTGCCCATCTGCTCAAGTCTGAAGCTTGGAGTCAGGCTCTACGTTGTGCTCCTATGGCTATAGCAGAGGTTCTGCTAACAGACTCAAAGGAGTCTAGGGAAGCACGAGAAAGAAACCTAGAGATATTCTGGCTATGACTAAGAAGCAAGGAATAGTCTGCAGCCTTGGGCTCGGAAAGAAAAGGAGTCAAAAGAGATAATTTCTCTGTGACTTCCTGAAGGGATAGACTCATATAAAAAATATATGAGAGAATCCTTGTTGCCAGCATAGATGTCTGGAAGGTTTGACGTCCAAAGGCATGCAGTGTTCTAGATGCACGACTTGGCGGGAAAGAAGAATGATTCTTCTTGCTTTTTACCTTCCTCATTGCTGATTCCACTACAATAGAATGATGGGGAAGTTGAGTCTTTTGAAACCCTGGAGAGGGGGGCACCTGATACAGAAGAGCAGTTGCTGTGGAAGGTGAGGAAGCCCTTAAAGGTGTTTCCCATATTTTCAGAAGAAGATCCTGTAAAGAATGATGTAAAGGAAGCATTATATTTTCCTTTTCCCCAGAAAAGCCTTGTGTAGGATCATAGCCAGGGATAGGAATAGCCAGGAATGTTGCCATGTCAAGGACAAATTTCTGAAAAGAAGGATCTCCAATGGGAACAATCCCTGGACAGACTAAACTCGAAGAACTAGGCTGGGCACCAGTACTTGTCCGGTGCAAAGCAGGATCTCTAATGAATGGATACTGGGACTGGCGGGTATGACCTGAAACCGTCAGTACTGTATCATCCATGCTAGGTATCGACTCCAAACTAGGTATAGAAAGGAGAGATCCTGGTGAAAAAAGCATGGATGGAGCTGTCCCGATGTTCCTGCAGGTACCAGCATCGACACCGATACCGGTAGCTGAGCCGGAATCGAAGGCGATACCGACATCGAAACAGTCATCGGAGGCTGCTCAAACGGTACCGAGGAAACTCGAAAGTCTCGGTGAATATCCTCGGTACCGGGCATCCGGAATCGGTGCGTGTCGGTTCCGAGACGCGTCGGTACCCAGTCTTCCAGACTAGATATCGATTCTAGACTCGGCATCGAAGGAAGCGAATCTATCGATGCATGTCTAGATGGTACCGACGTCAGGGTTCGTATCGACGGAGCTGCCGATACTGGAAAGTCAATCTGGGTATCGATCGGTCCCGAAGGCACCGAGTACACCAGATGACGATCCCTGGTGAGGAGTGGATCGCTCAACACCAGTGCCGATGCCGGGTTAATCGGTACCGCTCGAAGCGGATGCCACCCCCGAGCATGGCTCAGGTATGTTCTGTGAGGGGTGAGCCCCAGGAACAACCTGAAACCCCTGAAAGGCTTTGGAGACCGAAGACTCCCGCCAGGGTTTTGAAGCCAATGAGGACTTGAGGGCAAGGCCGGATCCGTCATCATGCTTGGCATGAGACCTACCACCCAAGAATTGGCTAGTCTTAACAGACTGTTTGTGGGTTACCTGATCCTGTACAGAAGAAAAGGTCGGTGCCCTTACATTGGAAGGGAAAACTGCATCAAGGGAAACTCGAAATGGAGAATTTCTTCTCATAAAATTGTAGCCCGATGGCTCTGGAGGAAAGGGGTCAGGACCCAAACAGGTTAGACACCAGTTATTGGAGTCTAAAAAGAAAACTGTATTTCCACAGTTAAGGCACTTCTTAGGAGAAGGCGGCTCCATAATGGATAGGCCTTACAGGCCCAAAAATTTAAGACAGAAACAGAGGGAAAAAAACTCCCTGAGTTTTAGGAAAAAGAAAAGAAAAAACCACCAGCGGTACCAGTGGAGTCGGGGAAACAGCCGCGACCACAAGAAAACGAAAAGTAAAAGATTTAAAGAAAAAATTTTCTGCGGTGACAGGAAGACGTCCTGCCGGCTCCGCGGAAAAACGAAAACTGAGGAGAGACAGTTGGAAAGGCGGGAAGGCAGCAAGCAGGCGCTGAGAGATGCTCCCAAAAGCTTTCTGATTGGACGCTGGGGAGCGTTCCCGTGCAGGCTCCGTCGGTACCGACGTACCCATATGTGAAGACTCATTTGTGAAGACTCATTCCTGGAGATCTAGGCTGCTTCAGGAGAAGTTGATCACCCATCCCAGCTACTCCAACCACTGAGTTGCAGAAGGCAAGTCCCCACTGAGACACTCTGCAAGACCCTAGCATCCAGCAACACTATCACTCCGGTAGCCTGAACATAGAAGGGTCGGAGGGTAGGAGTTGCCTACACCCCGAGATTATTATGGAGTACTGCCTGGCCAAAGAAACTGTCCCTGCAGGACTTTCTTGCCAGGCAATAGAGAGCTGCGCACGTATAAATTAAACACCATGTGGCGACCTTGCAGATTTCCATGACTGGCACTGAGTGGAGATTGGCCACCGAAGTGGCCGATGTGCTGTGATCCAATGCTGAAGGGAGAGGTCAGCTTGCTCATAGGTGAGGGTAATAAGTAAGCCACCCAAGTGGACAGAGTTCGCTTAGTCACGGGGAAACCCAGTCTACTTGGGTCATGAGATGCAAAAAGCTGAGGAGCTTTCAGATGGGCCCGAGTCCGCTGTAAGTAGAAGGATAGGGCCCGCTTGCAATCTAGTGTATGAAGTATTACTTCTCCTTACCAGCATGAGACCACGGAAAGAATGTTTGGAGGACCACCTCTTGGTTGAGGTGGAAAGGAGATACCATCTTCGGGAGAAATTTGGGGCATGCGCGGAGCACTACCCTGTTCTTATAGAACCTCGTATATGTTGGTTCTACCACCAGGGCTTGGAATTTGCTCACCCTTCGGGCAGACATGAGGGCCACCAGGAAGGTCACTTTCCAAGACCAGTATCTCAGGTGGCAAGTGACAAGGGGCTTCAATGGCAGTTTAGTGAACTGGGAGAGCACCACGTTGAGGTCCCACTTCGCCACCAGAGGGAGGAGGGGGGGCTTTGATAACAGGAGGCCCCGGAGGAACCTAGAGACCAGGGGCCAGCTTGAGAGGGGTTTTCGCTCGATAGAGTGGTGGTCCACGAGAGGGATGGATCAGAATGTAAGCATACGCATCCTTTAGATCCAAGGAGCACAGCCAATTTCCCTGATGGAAGTAAGGCAGCAGTATTCCAAGGGAGGGAATCTTGAACTTCTACCTAACCAGAAACTTGTTCAGGTTTCGCAGACCAAGTATGGGCCCAAGGCCCCCTATTCTTCTGGGGTCAAAGAAATATCTTGAGTAGAAGCCCTTTCCCCAAAGATGTTTGGGTACAGGCTCCACTGCCTTGTCCCTGAGCAGACCTGCGAGCTCTGGCTCTCCTGGGAAGGACCTGGGTGGTGCTACTTGTAAGTGGAGGAGGTACCCCTCCTCTACCACCTGCAGTACCCAATGGTCTGAGGTGACCTTGGGCCACTCGTGGGCAAAGAGTGCCCAACAGCCCCCTGTGGGCTAGTGAAGGTCTCCCAGGGGAGGGGAGGGCCCTGCCCTGGGAGTCAATGTAAATAGTTAAACTTAACCGTTCATTGTAAATAGTTGAATCTGATTGTTCAATGTAAATGTATACATCTGTGTACAATTGTTAAAATGTTCCTTGTAAACCGCCCTTGATCGCTGGAAGGGGCGGTATAGAAAAATATAGATAAATAAATAAATAAAATAAATAAATGCTACCCCCTGGTTGGGCTGGAACTGGGGTCTGAGTCTTCTGAGCTCCCTGGCCCTGCCTCTTAGGGCAAGAACTCTGTTGCTGGCCCAAGAAGAACTGGTAGCAGTGACTGTTGAAAGTGCCCCTTTTTCCCCTGGAACTGGGGCCTTTCCCCCAAGGATGGTTTGCAGGGGAAGGAAGAGGTCTTCTTTGAGAGCTTCTGGTGGGTCATCACTTCGGCTTTATCTCAGACACTTTGTCTGCCAAGGGTTTGCCGAACAGGTTCTCACCAGTGCAGGGGATGTTGAGAAGCTTGACCTGGACCCACTGCTTGAGGTCAGAGGACTGTAGCCAGGCTTGGCATCAAGCCCTGATGCTGGCTACTGCTACTCGAGCTGCTGACTTGAATCCGTCGTAGGCCGCCTGGGAGAGGAACTTTGAGCAGCCCTTGATTCTGGAAGTCAGAGCTTGGAACCATTGGAGAGGTTCCCCAGCCAGCCCTGTGGAGAATCTGGACAATTCCTGGGTCAGGGCCTTAAGATGCATGCCTATGTATAGCTCATAGGCCTGGATTCAGCACCCCAGCATCGAGCCTTGGTAGCACTGGTGCCCAAGGGCGTCGAGGGCTTTAGCATCCCTTCCAGGGGGGACAGAAGAGTAAGTCTTCCAACTTTTGAGTTTTTGCATGGTTTGAGTTTTTGCATGGAGTTATGTGGGAGATGGGGCTTGTGAAACCCCGGCCCCTTCCTGACACAGTATATGGCATTGAGGCATCAGCTGATGACCAGCACCGATGCCGGGGTCTCCCACATTTATATCAGTAGCCACTCGAGGATCGGCTGCACCGGTATCATGGGAGTTTCCTTGGGTGGAGACGCGAACTGGAGGATCTCTAGTTGTTTGATGTGTGGATCCTTCTCCGCCTTAGTTTGCGCCGAGAAGGCTCCGGCCATATCCCTGACAAAGTTGTGGAAGGCTACATCCTCAAGCAGAGAATGGCCCCAGGGTTCCGGGGGAGACGGGTCAGAGGGGATGTCTCTGTGCCATCTGGTTTCCGAGGAGGCCTCATCGTTGGTCTCCCACTTGGAGTTGAGGGGGAATGATGAGTCTGAGGCCCTGTGACTCCTTGCCTCGAGGCCTGTGTCAAAGTGCCGGGGCCCTCCTGAGGGCCTGCGATCAGAGTCTCGGAAACTGGCTAGGGAGGACCGGATGTCCAAGGAATGGGACCAGGACCTCAACCAGGGATAGATGATGCAGATAAACCAGCCATCATTCCCTGCTGCATGGCCAGGATAGCAGTGATGTTCTGTTCCATGGCTGCCATTCTGGGTTCCAAGCCAGAAAGCTCCGCAGCTTTCAGAATGCGCACAGAGAATCTCGGGCCCTGCGCCAGCACTCTCGCAAGTGCATCCTCGACGAGGACTATGGCCTCGAGGAACCTCACATGGTCTCTGCCGGCTGAGGAATCCTTTTTGAGGACCTTGGTGGGACGCTTATCTGAGTCACCCGAGTCCCTCCGAGCCATCTTACTAGGTTTCTCCAGTGGAACCTTGACTAACTTCAAGGATTTTTTTCTTCTTTCGCTTGGGGTCAGAGGTCTTCTCGAAGGAACTGCCACTGTGGGACTCCGAGGATGCTCGGGGTTCACGGGACGTGCTGGGTTTGGAGCTCGGTGTCAGGGAGGCTGGTGCCGAGTCGAACCTTGGGAACAGTTTCTCCTGCAACTCTGACCACTTATTGGGCTTAGGAATCATGGCCTGGCAGAGGTTGCTATCATGGTCTGGTCCCAGGTAGCGTAAGCAGCAGTCATGGCTGTCCGTGACGGACATATTTGACTGCAGGGGTCACATTCTTTTGAACCCACCGGGGAATGTGGTGGGAAACACCCGGCCAGGGTCAAACCCCCAGGCAAAAAAGGGCACGAACACCGGTTGAGGCAAGCCCCCCAAAAAAGGGGAAAGGAGCCAAGAACAGCACTGGGTCCGGTGCTGGTTCGAGGCAGGAAGAGTTCCTGGTTTGCGTACCAGTTCCAGCTAATTTTTAAGGATATAGCAAGGATTTTTTTCCGGGGAAACTGGACAGATGTCCGTTGGGCTCAGCGGAATAAAAGGAGACTGAGCAAGATGGCACCCTTAGGTGCGGAAGGGACTACGCATGCATGGTAGCATGTCCCAAAGGCTTTCTTTGAAAGCTGGGGAAATGCACCGTGCAGGCTCAGTTGACGCCGTCACCCATATGTGAGGGCTGACTTCCTGCTTGTTCCTGGAGAAAGGGAAGCTTGCACAGCTGCAGCCAGAGCCAGCCCTTTTGGTCTCCATAGCCGCCACCATGGCATTAGATCCTGAACAAGTTTTACATGGTAACAACCACAAACAATGCTCCAAGTTCCAATTTCGCTACATCAGGGCTGTTCAGCAATTGCTGGATCCAACATAAAAGCACAAGGCTGAAGTCATGAAAGCATTCTTGAGGACTTTCATACCCCTAAATGAGTCTCCTTCAGCACAGCACTACTTTCCAATGGAATGATCATATATTTCATCATTGCTATGACCAGGGCATCCACCTCAGGGGATCCCAAAAAGCTATTCCATTTCCCCTTGGGGTAGCGGATACAGCAGAACCAAGATTTATTTATTTATTTATTTAACACTCACTTATATACCGCATCTTCCAGCGATCAGTTGCGGTGTACAATTAACAACAATTAACAAAGCGAAGTTTGTTTTACATAGAACATTTTAACTTTTTACATAGAACATCTAAACATCTTAACATCTTAAGAACTAAGCAGAGAATTTCAACTAGAACAGTGTGAGTAATAATTTATCTATACAGAATGTAATGTCTGTACAACTAAAGGCAGTACATAACAGTTGCAACTATATACATGTGGAGGTATTAGGGCATATTAGAATGGAGTGTCATTTCGTTTTAAGCTATGTATGGTGTCCGTCATAGTAGGAAGTATAAACTTGGTGTGGGCAGGTCCTGTTTAGCCTTTAAGTCGAGTGGAGGGTTTTCTATGGTATTATAGTGTTTAGTGAATAGATATGTTTTCAATTTTTTTCGGAATTCCGTGATCTCAGTTAGTGATCGTAGGTCCTCTGGTAGGGAATTCCAGATGGTTGGAGCTATGTGGGAAAAGGCTCTATTGTTTGTTAATTTGTGAGTTTTTATGAATTGTTTTGGAATCTTTAGTTTATTTAATTGTCCTTTTCTATGAGTAGGCTTAGGTGGTTCTTTGCAAATTAGATTACATAATGTCTTCGGAGCCATGTCGTTTAAGGCTTTGAATGCAGTTATTATTGTTTTGTATATTATCCTGCTTTGTATCGGTAACCAATGAAGGTATGCTAGTATCGGTGTTGTGTTGGAGTGAGTTTATTTTTAATATAATTCTAGCTGTTGCATTTTGCGCTAGTTGAATTCTTTTGATGTTTTGTTTTGAAATGCCCATAAGTATTAGGTTGGCGAAATCGAAGTGGGGAGTTATGGTAGCCTGTGTTATATTAATAAAGTCTTGTATATATACAAGGGTGCGTAGTTGTTTGAGGATTTTAAGTTTGAAGTAGATTTTCTTTATGGTATTTCTGATGTGGGTTTCCATTGTAAGGTGGGTATCTAGAATGACACCTAAGTATCTTATTTCGTTTTTTATTTTAATTTCTTGGTTTTGTAGTGTTATGTGGGTTGGAGGAATAAATGATTGGTTTTTTGTTACGATTAGGACTTCGGTTTTGGCATGGTTTATATGTAGGTTTTGAGTTTTTAGCCAAATTGTAATTTCATTATAGCAGTCTGATAGGAGTTGCATCGGTAAGTTAGGGATCGTAAAAGGTACGTATATCATGATGTCATCCGCATAGAGGTGATATTGTACTCCAAATTTTTTTAAGATATTGCAGATCGGTTTTATGTAAATATTGAAAAGTAGGGCTGATAGTGCTGAACCCTGTGGTAAACCTATTTCTTGTTTGTATGTATTGGAGTTTTGATTACCTATTCTTACATTTTGCGTTCTGTTTAAATATGAGGTGAACCGTTTATGTACGGTGGAGTTTATGCCTATCTGGCTTAGGTTGTTGAGCATTATTGAGTGATGCACACTATCAAAAGCTGCTGATATGTCAATGAAAAGGAGGATGAATGCCTGTTTATGATTGTCGATTCCTTTTAGGAGTGTATCGATTAATACTGTTAGAAGTGTTTCTACTCCGTGGCGGGGCCGGAATCCATATTGTTGTTCGTCAAGTGGGTACGATGAGTCTATATATTCTTGTGTCTGTAATTGCACTACCTTTTCAATTATTTTGGCCAAAAATGGTATGCTAGAGATAGGCCTGTATGATGCTGGAGATGTTTTATCTAATTTGCAGTTCTTTAAGATTGGGCGTATTTGTGCATGTTTGAGCGAGGGTGGAAGGTATCCTTGGGTTAGAGAGAGGTTGACTATTGGGAGAATATAGGATAGTAGTGTTGGCAGTGTGTTTTTTATCCATGATACTGGGCATGGATCTAAATACGATGTTGTGGTATTTAATCCGGAGATGATAGTTTTTAATGACACTTTTGAAATGGGGTAAAAGTCTGACCATTCATCTACATACTGGTAGGGAGTGTTGATAGTTTCTAAGGACATTGTAGGTTTTTTTGATTTGTACTGATATGTCAGTGATTTCGTTGCTAGATGTTTGAGCGTTATTGGTGAGATTTCTGACAATGGAAAATAGCTCTCTAGGTCTATTATATGATTTTGCTAAGGTTGCTGCATAGAAGTTTTTCTTTGTGCTGTCTATTGTTTCCTTATATTTTGTGAGATGGTTATTGTATATTTCCTTGTGTACAGACAACTTGGATTTTCGCCATTTCATTTCAAGTTCTTAGTTCTCTTTTCATTTGTCTTAGTGTGTTGTTAAACCATGGTGTACTATTTGTTTTGGTGTGTATGGTCTTTTTATTTGGTTGATTATTTTTAGCTGCGTTGTTGATAGTATAATTCCAGTTGTTAACAGCATCATCCAAATCTGATGTTGATGATAATAAGTGGGGGATTGTTGAATCAAGGAATTCTATTTCATTAAATTTTTTGAATTTTGAAGTAGGGCCACTTCTTATGTAGTTTTTGACGCTAGATGTGGGATATGTGAGATTTATTTTAATGATATAATGATCAGACCAAGGCGTCTCTGTGCATTCAATGGAATTTGGGTTGATTAGCTTGAAGAATGTATCAGGAAGAAGAACCAAATCTAGTGTTCCTCCTTTGATATGTGTTGCTGTGTTAATTATTTGGTGGTAATCTATGTCTGCTATGGTGTCTAGGAATAGTTTAGAGTCCGGTGTTAGTAGTGACGAAAGGTTAAAATCGCCTAGCATGATTACAGGGTTTTGTTCAGTAGATGAGCTAAGGAGTTCAATAAGAGAATCCAAGCCATCTGTTTTTTGGTCTGGGGGTCTATATATTAAGCAAATTTTCATAAGACCGATTTTTATCAATAGTGTGTCCATGTTATTAGAGATATTTGATTGGATTGATTTGACGTTTAATATCTTTTTTGTCATCATTAGTACTCCTCCACCTTTTTTATTGGATCTGTGTTTGTAAAATGTGTCATAGTTTTCTTTCTCAAGTTGATTTAGGTAGACTGTATCTGTTTCAGAGAGCCATGTCTCTGTGACGCATAAAATGTCTGGTTTTAAGTCTGTTATCAGATCATTAAATATGGGGAGTTTATTTTTCATTGATCGTGCGTTAATAAGGATGCATGATAGTGAAGATGGGTTGTTAAAGCAGATTTTCTTGCATGTTTGTTGTGGGTTTGTTTGTTGAATGTGTATTAGTCTATGATAGTTAATTTTTGGGTAGTTTGCTTGAGAGTGTCCAATATGGTAGTCATTTCGGATATGTGTGTGTATTATAGGTATTGTCATGTGATTTTTGCTATTTAAACTTAGTGATAGGTCAATTATTATTATCACTAATAATATACAGGTGTATGATATTCGTGTGAGCATGTTGTTAGGGTGTAGCATTTTCTGTCTTTGGCTCAGTAGTATGTTAGACAGGGTCGTATTAATGTGGATATCTGGCAGCAGTGATAAAATCTGATAGTGGCAATAGTGACAACAGTAAATGCAGAGTAAGATACTGACAACAGTAAATCCAGATAAGTCTCTGACAACAGTAAGATACTGACAACAGTAAATCCAGATAAGTCACTGGCAATCGTAAATCTATAGAGTTACTGACAACAGTAATTTCAAAGTGGATTACTGACAACAGTAAATCCAAAGAGAGTTGTTGGTAATTACTGACAACAGTAATGATTCAGGGTGGGTCAGGGACAGCAGTAATAGGTCTGATGTGAGTTAACAATACTAAATTGCTAAGAATGATTAAACAATACTAAATTCGGATAGGGTAGTTTCACGTCTTAAATGCAATAATGCTAACAGTAAAATGCTCCTCTGTAAGTTATACTGACTACTATAGTTAAGTTAAGCAGTATAATATGGATATTGCCTTTATACAGATAGGGTTGGTTTGTTGGCAACAGCCTGTTATTACAGTACCGAGGTGGGGAATTAAATCGTAATATTTAGTTTAGTCCGGCAACTTTTAGCTGTTCAAGATAGTTCTGTTAAGTAAGAAGAAATATATTAGTAGAGTATACTTGCTGCGATTTTTTTTTTTTTTTAGTGTGTCAGTTCAGTGGTTCCACGCGAGCTCAACCCTGAGGGAGCTCAGCGGTGCGTTGAGGAGGCTGTTGGTCTCTGCGAAGTAGATCTGTTGCGTTTTCGTGAGGATTTGAGGATCCTTGACGAGCCTTTGCCTAAGGGCCGTGCCAAAGGGCCCTCTTGCGCGGCCCTCAGGCGCGGGCCTGCAAGGCGCGGGCGCGCCTGGCGCGCTCTCTATTTAAAGCAGAGAGTGGAGCCCCGATTGGGCAGTGGAGCTGTGTGACGCCGTGTAGAGAGGTGGAGCCAGCAATCAGCACTCCGGTTCTCTTCGATGCTCTTTTGTGAAACAGCTAGGCTTGCTCTTTTAGCCGCTGGTCACAGGCAGGCTGCAGGCTCCTTCTCCGCTGCAGGCTTCAGTCCGGGTAGATGGTTTCAGCTCCTCCTGGAGCACAGCAGATAAAGATCTCTCTCCTGGCGCGCTCTCTATTTAAAGCAGAGAGTGGAGCCCCGATTGGGCAGTGGAGCTGTGTGACGCCGTGTAGAGAGGTGGAGCCAGCAATCAGCACTCCGGTTCTCTTCGCTGCTCTTTTGTGAAACAGCTAGGCTTGCTCTTTTAGCCGCTGGTCACAGGCAGGCTGCAGGCTCCTTCTCCGCTGCAGGCTTCAGTCCGGGTAGATGGTTTCAGCTCCTCCTGGAGCACAGCAGATAAAGATCTCTCTCCTGGCGCGCTCTCTATTTAAAGCAGAGAGTGGAGCCCCGATTGGGCAGTGGAGCTGTGACGCCGTGTAGAGAGGTGGAGCCAGCAATCAGCACTCCGGTTCTCTTCGCTGCTCTTTTGTGAAACAGCTAGGCTTGCTCTTTTAGCCGCTGGTCACAGGCAGGCTGCAGGCTCCTTCTCCGCTGCAGGCTTCAGTCCGGGTAGATGGTTTCAGCTCCTCCTGGAGCACAGCAGATAAAAGATCTTAGTAGCCCTCAGTAGCCCTGAGCCTCAGTTCCAGTCGTTCCCATTGAGAGAAAATGAGCTTTCCTGAGAGGTTCAGGAGGGGGAAAAAAAGCTTTTTTGGGGGGGGGGGGGTGGAATGGACATCACAACCCCTCAGCGATAGGGTCCACTTGCGAAACTTTCACCAGAGGGAACTCTAATCTGCAGAACATTCATAATGCCTGAATAGGGGTGACAAGATCCCCCCCTGTGAAAAAAATCACTATGGATCCCTCTCCTGTCGCACAGTGAAGCTCCCCCTCTGGTGACTCACCCGTTCGAGTCCTCTTCTCCTCCCAAGCCTCAAACTCCCCCGTCCCCCCAAATGGGATAGGGATGGGTTCATAGAGGAACAGACATGTGGAAATGAAGGGCAGGTGTGCTCAACCCTCTTGCCACTGAAGGGCCCCCAAAGGAGAGGTTAGAGCCTCAGACCACCAAAAGGGAAGCTGCCAGGAGCTACCAGAGACTAAAAACAGCCTGTAAGCCCTTTCAGGAGCTACTACTTAAAGCTGGCTGAGAAAGGGCCTTGGAAAACACTCAGGAGCTTGAGGGCTTGAGCCTGTGGCTACCTGACCACACTCCCCTTCAGCTGGGACAATGCAACCATATAAGATGACTGATGTACCCACCGGTAGGAAAACTGTGGGAGATGCAATAGAGAGGAAAATTGGCATCGGGCCCTGGGTCCTGACTGCCAAAAAATGTGCAGGGGCTTCTACATCCCACATGGGGCAAAAAGAGCCAGCTACGGAGCTCACTCAAACAGAGTTGCAAGCAGCACACCTCCATGTGCCTGCCATAATAGCAGAGCTCAAAAAGCATGAAGGAAAACATCCAAAGGAAAAAAGAGAACCGTGGCAAAAAGGAACGCCTGATTGGTAAGGGAATTCCTGCATCTGTCAGGCTGGTGAAAGAAACCTGAGAGGGGCCTCTCCAGCAATACAGAGGCCTGGGCAGGCTAGATTGCCTGAAAGGAGGGGTTTGTTTGTTCTTTTTGTTTTGTTTGAAGCTGTTTTATCCAAGCAGCAAACAGACAAAAATTTTAAAAAGAGAGAAAAATAAGAACATGTAGAAAGAGGGAAGGGGAAGGGGGAGACCAGATTTATCCATCTCCCTCAGAAGTCCTGTGTGAGATGTCTGCTCTTGGTCCACCAGTGCTGGAATCCATGGATAACAGCACTAGGACACAAGGCAACTGGATCAGTTCAAGGAGACAAATGGGTGTACCCAAACTCTGAGCCAAGCTCTGAAACACACAGGCCACAAGACCATGATTTGGACCAAGAGAGGCTTATCTACACTGTTGCACCAATCCACACATCTTGCCATTTGCTGGAGGCAGACAATACTGACTTCTCTCTCATTTGTATATACACCAGCGTACATACAAATGACATCACTGAAAATTGCTCTGGTCAGCATCTAACTGCTGGCTGGGGAGCATAAGCCACTCATCTGGACTGGTCTAGCAAGATAGAGAACTGCAACTTAGTAAAGACTATCTTAGAAACTACATAGCTATGTGAATCCATATTTAACACCAAATCCAGTGTACTCCCATACTGCAGACCCTGACTTGCAGGATCACAGACACCACATCAGTCACCAAGGTGAAATTAGACTTACCTGCTAATTGTTGTTCCTGGAGTGGAACCAGTCTAGTCCCGGAACCTCTGGGTTGCCTATCTCATCCAGCAGCTTGGAGACTGAGAAACTCCCACTTTTGTGACATCACCAGTATAACTCTTCGGTGTCCGCCTCCTGCCATCAGTATCCTATTGACAAAGCAGACTCACCAGAGAAACAAGTAAGCATTTAACTTAGCAACCTTAGAACTACGGAGAGGAGAACCAGAAATATCCCCCCAACACCATGACTAAAAACCTTGAACAGGCCAAGCCCACCTCAGAAAGAAAAGAGAGAGAGAGGAAGACCCAACCGAAGAAAATGGCTTCTTATAATCTTTTGACTATTATGATATATTTCTGCAATCTAACAGCCCTCAGCGCAAAACAAACAAAAAATATGTCCTACCTGTAAATCTCAGAGATACTTCAGGCTTCTGTTTGCCTGTACACGCTGGGAGGGATATGGGACTAGACTGGTTCCACTCCAGGAACAACAATTAGCAGGTAAGTCTAATTTCACCTTCCTGATCGTGTCCCCAGTCTAGTCCCGGAACCTCTGGGTCAGTACCAGAGCAGTAAGAAATTCAAGAACGGGAGGGTCCAGGCAAACCAGCCTGAAGGACCGCTCTACCAAAAGAGGCTTCTTCTCCCATTTGAACATCGAGACGATAATGCCGAACAAAGGAGTTCAAGGATGACCACGTTGCCGCCTTACAAATCTCAACCGGCGGCACCAATCGAAGCTCTGCCCAGGACGCAGCCTGAGCCCTAGTGGAATGAGCCCTCAAACCCTCCGGGCACTACCCGTCCTTTCAGGAAATAAGCTGACAGAATGGCTTCTCTGATCCACCGAGCGATGGAAGCCTTAAGACGCCGCATCCCCCTTTCTCGGCCCCGCAAACAGCACAAACAGCCGGTCGGATTTCCGAAAAGACTCCGTTCCACGGAGATACTTCAACGCTCTCCGCACATCCAGCAGATGCAGCTTTTGAGAGGAAGAACCTGAAATCTCCCCAGAAAAAAACGGTAACACAATCTCTTGGTTCAGGTGGAAAGACGAGACTACCTTTGGCAAAAAAGACGGAACCAGTCGTAGCATGACTTTGGCCGCAAAGAAGGAGAGATAGGGCTCCCTACAGGACAGCGCCTGAAGCTCTGACACCCGACGCGCCGAGCAGACCGCCACCAAGAATACCGTCTTCAGGGTAAGGTCCTTGAGAGAAGCCCTCGCCAACGGCTCGAACGGCTCCCGCTCCAAAACGTCCAGTACAAAGGGAAGGTGCCATTTAGGAAAAATATGCCGAGAAGGAGGCTGAACAAGCGCCACTGCCCGCAAAAAACGTTTCACATCTCGCTGGACCGCAAGCAACTGACCCACTAGACTGCCCCTGTAACAGGACAAGGCCGCTACCTGAACCCGTAACAAGGCTGCCGCCAGACCCTTGTCAAAACCATCCTGCAAAAAATCCCAGATCTGAGGAACAGAGGCTTTCAGGGCCTCACACTTCCTATCCCTGCACCACGCTTCAAAAATTCTCCAAACTCTCACATACGCTAGGGACGTAGAACGCTTCTTTGACTTCAATAAGGTAGCAATGACTGCCGGCAAGTACCCCCGGGACCTCAACCGAGCCCTTTCAAGAGCCAAGCCGTAAGCGAGAACCGAGCCACGTGAGGCATGAGGAGAGGACCCTGGGAAAGAAGATCCACTCTGCACGGATGCCGCCAGGGCTGCGCCACGAGCAGCCGCACCAGGTCCCCGTACCAGGGACGACGCGGCCAATCCGGCGCTATCAGAATTACGTGACCTCGGAACCTCTCTATCCTTTGCAGGACCCTTCCTATCAGGACCCACGGGGGAAAAACATACAGGAGCTGACCCCCCCCGGCCAAGCCTGCAGAAGGGCGTCCAGACCTTCCGACATTCTTTCCCGACGCCTGCTGAAGAAACGACTGGTCTTCGCGGACTCGAAGATCGCCATCAGGTCCATGACCGGGACCCCCCATCTGCGAACAATCATGTCGTAGACTTCGGGATGCAGGACCCATTCACCCGGGTCCACCCGCACCCTGCTGAGATAATCGGCTTCCACATGGTCCACTCCTGCTACATGAGCCGCCAAGTCTAAGAGATGTTCTTCCGCCCAGGCACACAGGGCTGCGGCTTCGGTCTCCAGAGATGCACTGCTGGTGCCCCCTTGCCTGTTGACATAGGCCACCGCCGTCACATTGTCGGACAATATGCGGACCGCCCTTCCTACGAGGGAGGAGTGGAACCCCTGCACCGCCAGGAACACCGCTCTTAGCTCCAGCCTGTTGATCGGCCTCTCCCTCTCTGGAGCACTCCAGCGGCCTTGAACAAAGCTGCCCTGGCAATGGGCCCCCCCCCCCCATCCCAACAAACTGGCATCTGTCATAACAGCCACCCAGTCCGGAGACTCCAAGGATCTCCCCCGCTCCAAGGACTCGGGAAGCAACCACCAGTGCAGGGCCTGCCGTGCCTCCTCCGGGCAGACCAGTTTCCGGGATAGGGGGTCCAACTGATGCGACCAGCGGCGCAGCAATGCCCTCTGCAATGGTCTCATATGAGCTCATGCCCACGGAACCGTCTCGATCGACGCCGCCATGGTGCCCAACAACTACAGGTAATGCCATGCCGAGGGAGCCCTGAACTGCAGGAACCTGCCCACTAGCTGGCGCAGGACCTGAGCTGGCTGAGCTGTGAGAAACACTTTCCCCCTCTGGGTGTCGAAGCGGGCCCCTAGATATTCCAGGTTCTGGGAAGGTTGCAGGTGACTCTTCGCCACATTGACTATCCACCCCAGACTCTCCAAAAACATCACCACTCTGGTCATCACCCTCTCGCTCTCGGCTTGAGACTTTGCCCGAATGAGCCAATCGTCCAGATAAGGGTGCACTAGGATACCTTCCTTGCGAAGTGCTGCCGCCACTACAACCATGACCTTGGTGAAGACCCTCGGAGCCGTGGCCAGACCGAAGGGCAACGCTTGGAACTGATAATGCCCGAAAGGCACTGCGAACCTGAGAAACTTGTAATGGTCCGGCCTTATAGGGATATGAAGGTATGCTTCCAAGAGGTCCATAGACGTAAGAAATTCTCCGCGCTGAACGGCCACTATAACAGAGCGCAGAGTTTCCATGTGAAAATGCGAAACCCGCAGACAACGGTTGACTCCCTTGAGATCCAGGATCGGACGACTTCCGCCATCTTTTTTCGGGACGACGAAGTAGATAGAGTAACGACCGCAGCCGCATTGGTCTGATGGCACCGGGGCGATGGCCCTGAGGTCCAGCAACTTTTGCACGGTCTCCCGCAGCGCCCCGCATTTTGCAACTGACCTGCCGGGAGACCGAACAAAGGCGTCTCTTACTGGGCGCAAGAACTCCAGAGCATAGCCTTCCCTGATGACCTCCAGCACCCACTGATCCGACATGATTTGGACCCAGGCAGGATAAAACTCCTGCAGACGCCCCCCCACGGAACGTAGAGGGACCTGGGTCCTCCTCATCTCATTGCGACTTTTTAAAGCTATTCGAGGAAGAGGAAGAGGGAACGAAACCTCGTCCTGCTCCCCGAAATCCCTGGTTTCTACTGGGGAAGCGCCCCCGCTGACTCTGAGCGAACCTCGGGGAGCGAAAGCAGCGAAACTCCCGCAACTGACCTCTACCTCCCGGAGCACTGCGGGACCCTTTAGGTTTATCCTCTGGCAATCTCCCACCTTTAGATTCGCCTAGGTCCTTAACCAACTTCTCCAAATCCTCGCCGAAAAGTAGACGACCCTTGAAAGGCAGTTTACTTAGTCTAGATTTCGAAGAATTGTCCGCCACCCAATTGCGGAGCCACAAATGCCGATGCCATACTTTTTGACAGACCTCTCATAAGATCGTAATGTATGTCCGCCAGATAGGCTGCCCCGGACTCCAAACAGGCTGCCTCTCCCGCCAGTGGACTCGGCTGTCCCTCCTGCACCTGCTGCGCCCACCGGAGACAGGCTCTGGCCACCCATGCTCCACAAATAGCCGCCTGCAGCGATATGGCATGGACATCGAACACCTGCCTCAACAAGACATCCAGCTTCCTATCCAGACCATCCTTGAGGGCCGTACTGCCTTCTACCGGGATAGTCGTCTTCTTAGTCACAGCCGAGACCGCTGTGTCCACCTTAGGTGACTTAAAGTCTTCTTTATCTTGATCCACTAACGGATACAATCGCCCCATAACTCTGGCGCCCTTCAGCGGCGCCTCCGGGATATTCCATTCTTCCTGAATCATCTCCTGGAAAACTTGGTGAACCGGGAAGGCCCTTTGAGTCTTTCTGAAAACCTGCAACAAAGGGTCCTCTAGAGAATCATCCTCTGCAGACCCCGGGACCGGCATATTTAGTGCCTTCAGCGTCTCTACAATGAGCGCCGGAAGCTCATCTCTCCTGAAGACTCTCACCACTCGGGATTGATCTTCTCTTTCCGAAATCTCACCTTCTTCCAGCTCCTCATCAAATGCCATACTGTGGCCCTCCTCATCCGACAGAGGGTCCACAGAAGCTCCGGACTGCTCCCAGGCATCTCCTTCCGCGTGATCTCTCCTGCCTCCGCCAGGCGAGGACTCATCCCGAGGGGACGCAGAGCGCTTTCTGGCTCCACTGATATCTTTTTCCGGCTGCTGTTGCAAAGGGTTCCCAAAAACAGTCTGCTGAAGTAAAGCCACAAACTGCTGGGAAAAAATGGACGACAGTTCTGTAGGCAATGATACCTGAGAGGGGGAAGGGCCTGAACTGGAAGAAGGACCTGCCACCGGCTCGGGCTGAGCCACTGCTGACCCCAACGAGGCCGGGGCATCCACTCCTGGTCCCGGGGCTCCCTCGAGCTGTTCTTGAACCTGTCCCAGCTCAGTAGACCCCCCAATACAGGCCTGGCAGACCCCGGTGCTAGCGCTCTTCCGAGGGCCGCACACCATGCAAAGGCTTGGAGGGCATTGTGAGAAGCAAAAAAGAAAACACCTCCGCGGCCTCTTGTAAGCCTAACCTGCTAAAAGGGAGCCCCAACCGGACCGGGAAGGGAGCTCTTTTAGAGAAAAGACAAAAGGTAAAGAATGCCGCGAAAACACCCTGTACCTGGTTTTTTTTTTTTTTTTTTTAATATACTACTCCATAACTAAAGAGTTAAACAGACCCTAAAAACTCAGGAAACACCTTCCCCCTTGGGCCAGCGGGCCTGCCACGCCGCTACCACGCGGCAGGGCCTACCTCCCCAAAAGCGCGCCAAAACCGCGCTGAGGCAAGAAGACTAGGGAGGGCAGCGCTTACTTTGCACAGCTGCAGAAAGAGCTAGGAACTCCACTGCGATAAGTCCGCTGGCAGCCAGATCCGGGAGCTCTCGACGACCCCGGCCCCAATTTCACACTGTGCTGCCCAAGCAAGGTGACAGCTCCGTGCCGAGGGGAGAGCCGTTAGATGCACCGGCAGGCAAGGCTTCTGCGCGGCGTCGGCTGCGCTCAGATCTGAGCTCTCCCACAATTGGGCTCTGCCGCACTGCTCACAGACACCGCTGAACTCAGGGCAACGGCATCTGGGCAAAGCGGGACCCTCTCTCCACAAACACCCAAGGTAACGCAAAGAAATGGAAGAGTGAGGTGAGGGGGGGGGGGGGAAACACATCAGTAGAAAAAATTCAAAGAAAGTTAAAGAAGAGACAAAGACAAAAAAGGGGGGCTGGACTGAGACAAGATTTAAAGGCACAGCCCTCCAAACCAAGACAAACAGCCCTGCAATTTAGCCCCCAGGTACCAAAGGAACGCTAACTAAAACTCTCAATTGTTTCTCAAGTGAGCCCGAACCCCCGGGCTCCTATCTATCCAGCTGCTTGGAGACTGAGGTAACTGATGGCAGGAGGCGGACACCGGAGAGTTATACTGGTGATGTCACAAAAGTGGGAGTTTCTCAGTCTCCAAGCTGCTGGATGAGATAGGCAACCCAGAGGTTCCGGGACTAGACTGGGGACACAATCAGGAAACAGTCATTTTCTATCCATAAAGTCTCTGATTTACTAGTTTTCAACACTGGTAGTGCCTTTTAGCATTACAGTTGTGATCATTATTGGTACTCTTGCAGTTCAACCCCATAATGTACAAAATCGCCCAAAAAAGTGGCCATTGAAAATGAAATGGCTTCAGACTATATATGAATACATATGAGAGACACAAAAGAATAAAATAAAACAAGAATTTAAAAAGGAAATAGTAAGAAATAGTATATATAAAAACTTGGACGTTGGCAGGACATGATTATTGGCACGCTCAAACAATTCAAATCAGTTTGAACATTAAAATTAGACACACCTGTGATCAATTGTCAGTATTCACATGACTTGAATCAACCAATAAATGATTACTCTAATGTTTAAAATGGCCACAATCGCTCCCTGTCCCATTTTCACAATGGTGAAGACAAGAGAGCTGCCTGAGACAGTCAGAAAAGCCATCACCACCACACATCAAACTTCAAAGCGGTACAAGGCCATCTCCAAAGACCTTGGTATTCCTGTGTCTACACTTCGCAATGTTTAAGTTTTCTGCTCATGGAATGATCAAGAACCTCCCAGGAAATGGAGGGAAGATGAAAATTAATCCAAGGAGTCTTTGAAGGTTAGTGTGAACTGTTGGAAAAACACCATGTACAACATCCAATGAGCTTAAGGCTGACCTGCAGCAATCTGGAGTGGGGTTTCAACCCACCTCATACACCACATACTAAACAGAAAAGGACTTCATAAAAAGGAACACCTCATCTTTGCCCAAACCTACTTTGATAAACCACAATCCTGAGAAAATTTTCTGTAGACAGATGAAACCAAACCTGAGCTTTTTGGCAATGCAAGCCAGCGATACATTTACAGGTGAAGAAATAAAGTCATAAGGGAAAACACACCCCTCTTACAGTTAAATATGGTTGAGGTTCCATAGTGTTGTGGAGCTGTTTTGCTGGCTTGGGAACTGGAGACCTAGAACGTATTAAAGAAATCATGAAGTCAGAGGACTACCGAAGTATTTTGGAGTGAAATGTGCTACCTAGTGTCAGAAAGCTAGGTCTAGGGCAAAGGTCATGGGTCCTCCAGCAGGGCAATGAGCCAAAACATACATCCAAATGTACAAAAGAATGGTTAAAAATGAACAAATAGATTGGTTTAAACTGGCCAGCAACGAGTCCTGATCTCAATCCAATCAAAAACCTTTGGAAGGAGCTGAAATCTGAATCCTGGAAACATAAGCTGGAACAAACTGCAGTTGAAGAGTGGGAGAAACTATCAGCAGAAACATGTATGAGACTTACAAATGGCTACAAGAAACCTTTGGAGGCTGTCATCACCGCCAAGGGTTGTGCAACCAAATATTATTGAAGGGTACTATTAATCTTGTCCAGGTTATATTTTGTTTTTTTTCTCAGACGTTACCACGTCTAAGTTGCACATACAGCTTTTTTTTGTTGTATACCTTTGAACATACTATTAAAATATTATGACATACACTTGGAATATTTCCAATTATTTCTCAAGATATTGTACACAACATACCTAAAATGCGAAGTGTCAATGTTGACCACAACTGTAAATAGTTGACAGATTCATCTTGTCTTTACTCAGAGGTAGCCTGTCCCCACGGTAGTGTACCTTCCTACCAGAACAGTAGCGCTCAACCACACAGACACAGCTGAGCTCCTCTAGTTTTGGCAAGAGGGTTGCCACTGTTTACTGGGCTGTGATGGTATCTGTCAGACTGCCCTGAGCGATCGCTGATACCGGTGGTGATTGGGGGACAGGCTTGATCAGCAATCGCTACACGCTACTTTACATTTTCCCCAGTTAAGGGGTCAATAATGGTTTATGGACCTTTCCTTCAGGAACTTGTCCAAACCTTTTTTAAACCCAGCTACACTGACAGCTTTTACTACATCCTCAGGTAAATAATTCCAGAGTTTGATTACGTGTTGAGTGGAATAAATATGTTCTCTTATTAATCTTAAAATGGTTACATTGTAGCTTCATTGCATGTTCCCCAGTCTTCCTACTTTTTGGTGGTGTAAAACAATCGATCTATGTTTACCCGTTCACTCCATTCACTAATTTATAGACCTCTATCATATTGCCTCTCAGAGGTCTCTTTTCCAAATTGAAGAACCCTAACCTTTTAAGCCTTTCTTAGTGATATCCTTCCATCTCCTTTACCATCTTGGGGCTCTTCTCTGTACTTTTTCTAAGTCAGCTATATCCTTTTTAAGATATGGCGACCAGAATCGCACACAAGGTGCGGTCGCACCATGGAACGATCGAGATATTATATCATCCTTGGTTTTATTCTCCATTCCTTTCCTTATGATTCCTAGCATTCTATTTGTTTGTTGGCTGCCGCTGTACACTGGGTGGAGGGTTTCAACGTATTATCCACGATGACACCTAAATCTTTTTCCTGGATGGTGGTTTCTAATGTGGAACCTTGCATTGTATAACCATAGTTTGGGTTCTTCTTTCCTAGGTGCATAATTTTGCACTTGTCCACATTAAATTTCATCTGCCATTTCAACGTCCAGTCTTCCAATTTATCAAGGTCCTCTTGCAATTTTGCACAATCCTCTTTGAATAATGCTGTGCCATCTGCAAATGTAATCACCTCACTTACAGTTCCACTTTCCAGGTCATTTATGATGTTAAAGAGCAGTGGGCCCAGCATAGATCCCTGTGGTACTCCACTATTTACTTTTCTGCATTAAGAAAATTGGTCACTTAGCCTTATGGCTAGAGATGACGAATGTGTGTGTCCAATTTGACCTGTAACAGCAAGGCTTGACCTGTAACATATAGATGTAGACTACTGATATGAATTAGCAAAATGCAATGCAAAGCTTGTAATAAGCAGATAAGGTAAAACTGTACAATGTGACAGTTTTTCGCCAATAAGAAGTGCTGTGGGAATGGGGGATGGGCACTGCAGGTGACCACTCTAGTTTGTGGACTTAATTACTTCCTGAAGTTCTTCAGTATCCCTCTGTTACTGTTTTAACGGAGTGTGTGTGTTTTCATTCCTTGAGTTCAGGGAATTAGAGCCAAAAAGCAAAGGTTAGATTTTTTTCTGTTTAGATTAGATTAGAGCATGCAAACAAGTTCTTTTCTCTGCATTCAAGGCAAGTCAGATGGACAAAGGATTGAGGATTTTGAGTATTAACTACAATGGGTAGCTTATTCGCAAACGGACTCAGTCTAAGTTGTGTGAATGGCAGAAGGCGGCCAGAGCTATAGTGTTTAAGAAAGACAGCCCATCTTATTATATGCATCTTAAACATGGTGATATTGCAATAGACCCTGTAACACGATAGCATTCAATGACTAGTGGTAATGAAGCATTACAATTTCCCTTAGGAGGGACTTTTTCAGATGACAAGCTTCGTTATTTGAAGTATGAATTGGCAGTTAATGATTTAGAGAAACTACATACTAGTCATGAGTGGGTTGTCCTTACATGGTGGGAAACAATGGCACATGAAAAAGGAGAAACACAGGAATGAGGTTCAGGATCTCAGGCATAAATTTGTATTGGATGAAAAAATACATAATGATTAATTTAAAAAGGCAGAGGACAAAGACGAGGATGAGTGTCTGCTACTCCTCCTCCTGCATATGAGGAACACGTAGCAGCACTGGCGGTTTCTGCCAGTTTGTATCCTCCTCCTTCCCCTCCGCCATTGCCCCAAGAAACGAACAGTGAACAACAGGGTGAGTGGGTGCGGGCAACTCATGCTGCAGAAATACGAAAGAAGATACTCAGAATAAAACAGAAGTTGGGGGAGAACTACTTAATTTGAGACTTTATAATGCGTCCCAGCTTAAAGACTTGCAAGCATGTCTGGAAGAGGAAGTAGAGAATGTTTTGTACATAATAGGGACATTACGAATGGCCCTACCTCATAGTATTACTGTTGCAAAAGAATTAAAGGTTGCTGATGCACTTACTGACAGAATTCAGGGAGATTTGGAGAAGCATTACTTAACTTATAAAGAGGAGCATGACAGGCTGTTCAATGTTTTAAACATCTATCCAGGAAGCTATGGAACAGTAGAATAAATTACATTCTAGCCCAGTTAAGCTCAAGGTAGCAATGGGGGAACAGAGATTGTACCCACTTATCCTTTCCATTTGTACCCAGCTGGCCCAACAGGTTCTATGACTGGCAATGGACATTCACAGACCTCATGACAGATTTTCAAAAACGATAGCCAGAGGGATAGCCTTAATTTGGCTAGAGGAAAATTGTTAGAATCCATTAAAATAGTTTGTAAACTTGTGAAGGATTGGGCTAGACTGACATCCCTAAGGCAAGACAAGGGTGAAAAGGTTACAGAAATCATTATGGAGAAGCAGCAGTAACACCATCAGGATTCACCAATATTTTTGTTAATGGTCTGCTTCTAGGAATAAGAAAAATTCTGGAAACCTCAAAAGATAGATTGGCAAGTTAAAGCAGCAGATGCAATTTTGGAAGCTGCCAGATACATTGAGTTAAAATTCAATAAGGAGCAGTAGGAAGAGAAGACAAAAATAGATGCAAAAAAATGACGCAACCTGACAACGGCGAATAGGGCCTTCAAATTTTTCGCCCCAAGATGCTGGAATGCTCTACCATCTGACATTCGTGCTATCGTTGACTTCTCAGTTCGGGAAGGCACTCAAATATCACCTGTTCCTCAAGTACTACCCAGTCAGCAATGAAGCCTAGATAACCCCACCAAAGAAAGTAACCACATGTTACCTCTAGAGCTTTGTCATCATGCCTACTTGTAGAATATTTTATGTAAATAGTTCACCCATGTTATCCAAGTTTGTACACCTGTTCTCTGTAAAACCGAACAGCCTGTTCTGGTCCTTTTGTTTTATTGTAAACCGTGCTGATGTCGAATAGTGCGGTATATAAGAAATTGTAATAAATAAATAAAATAAAATTAATTAATTTACAGATTGCATTTAAGCAGCTGACCTCAACCCACTACTAACACCCTTATCAACTCTCTAATCAAAACTTTTCCTACTGACCTATAAGTGTAGTCATTCCTCTGCTCCTCACTATCTTTCTTTTATCTCTCCCTACACCGCCCCCCCCCCCTGAGAAATTCCGCTCTTCTGGCAGATCGCTTCTATCAGTGCCTCTCTTTCACTGACAATTCCTAACTAACTTCGATCTTTCCACCTTGCTGCTCTCCTTATGCTTGGAACTACCTGAGTCATTACATTAGGCTCCACCTCTGGCCTTATTCAAATCCAAGCTAAAAAACTCACTTTGTTAAGGCTGCTTTTGGATCTTGATCTGCTTAGTCTCCTGTTCACCTCCTATGTGCTTTCTTACTATTCCCCTAGATATATCCTAGTCCCCAGTTGTACTGTCTGTCTTGACTAGACTATAAGCTCTGATGAGCTGTGACACTTTTACATGTCTGTATAGCGCTACATATTATTTATTTATTATTTTATTATTTTATTTTATACACATTTATATACCGCATCTTCCAAAGTTCAGTTGCGGTTCACAGTGAATAACAATTAACAAAGCAAGTTTGTTTTACAGGGAACGTCATATTATAAACAGAACATATTTACAAGGAACATCATATTATGTGTAGAGTACACAGTCTAAACAATGTGAGATAATACAGAACAGAATAAACTATATACAATTTTATATATGTATGTATATATATATACATAGGAGTGAAAGGACATAAGTTGTGAGATCATCATGAGTGTGTACTATCTGTGTGGGTTAAAGCGTTTTTGCTTGAATCAGACAGTTACCTGTTTAGCCTTTGTCTAAAGCAGGTGATGAGTTGTCTATGTTATAGTGTTTGGTGAACAGATAAGTTTTCAATTTTTTGCGGAGTTCCATGATCTCCGTTAGTGTTCGTAGCTCCTCTGGGAGGGAATTCCAGATAGTTGGGGCTATGTGAGAAAAGGCTCTGTTTGTTGATTTATGGGCTCTTGTATAATCTTTCGGGATCTTTAATCTGTTCAATTGTCCTTTTCTGTGTGTAGGCCTAGATGGTTCTTTGTGTATTAAGTTACATAGCATAGTCGGGGCCCATATCATATAAGGCCTTGAATGAAGTTATTGTTTTGTAGATTATTCTGCTTTGAATTGGTAGCCAATGGAGGGAGGCTAGTATTGGTGATATGTGTTGGAGTGAGTTAATTTTCAATATGATTCTGGCCGCTGCGTTTTGCGCTAATTGCAATCGTTTGATGTTTTGTTTTGATATGCCTATTAGAATTAGATTGGCAAAGTCAAAATGTGGGGTTATAGTGGCCTGAATTATGTTGATAAAGTCTTGTGTAAATACTAGCGGACGAAGTTGTTTGAGGGTTTTGAGTTTGAAATAAATTTTCTTTATGGTATTGCTAATGTGTGTTTCCATCGTAAGGTGTGTGTCTAGTATAACTCCTAGGTATCTTATTTCCTTTTTTATTTTAATTTCTTGCCTTGTAGCACTACATAAATGATCAGTTGTAGTAGGTTTCAAGAACAACATGGACTGAAGGTAACTCATTCCAGAATACACTGACTCCCCCTAAATGCAGGATAGGGCCACAAGGAAGAATGCCATTACAGTGCAGGAACAGAGCACAGCAAAGCATGTAGATATATAATGACTTTGCAATAGGTGATCACCTCGGAAAAAAACACATTTCAGTAGAAGTACTAGAAGCACAATAAAGCATAGTTACTCACCTATAACAAGTGATCTCCGGGAACAGCAGGAATTTAGTCCTCACATATGGGTATTGTCGGTACCGACGGAGCCTGCACGGGAACTCTCCCAAGCGTCCAATTAGAAAGCTTTTGGGAGCATCCAACAGCGCCTGCGTGCTGCCTTCCCGCCTTTCCCAACTGCCTCTCTCCAGTTGAGTTTTAAAGCTGAGACAAAGAGAGAGAGAGGGAAAGGGATAGATAGAGAGATACAACTCCTAGGGGAGGTGGGTGGGTTGTGAGGACTAAATTCCTGCTGTTCCCGGAGATCACCTGTTACAGGTGAGTAACTATGCTATCTCCAGGAACAAGCAGGAATGTAGTCTTCACATATGGGGACTCCCTAGATTTAGGTACCAGGGAGAGACCCCAGAAGTTGTGTGCCCCTGAACAGGGCTCCACTTCCCCCCATGGATCTCTGGCATCCTACCAGGGATGGTGAGTAGGAGTTGATTAGGTATGGAACAGGTGTTGGAGAACAGCCTGACCAAACAAGGCATCCCGGCGGGAGTCCTTGTCCAAGCAGTAATGGGCTGTGAAGGTATGAACCGAGGCTCAGGTGGCTGCTCGACAGATGTCGTCGATAGACACAGGGTGCAGATGAGCCATTGAGGCTGCCATGGCTCTCACATTGTGAGCTGTGACATGGCCCTGCAGAGAAAGGTTCTTACTCTGATAGGTGAAGGAAATACACTGAGCAATCCAGTTAGACAGTGTTCTCTTGGAGACTGGAAGTCACAAATGAGAAGGACCAAAAGCAACAAAGAGTTGAGAGGACTTTCTATGTTGCTGTGTTCTTTGTAAGTAAAAGGCTAAAGCTCTTTTACAGTCCAAGGTATGAAGATTCCTCTCTGCATTTGATGCATGAGGCCTTGGAAAAAACACAGGTAGATAGACCGCTTGGTTCAGATGAAATGGTGAGACCACCTTTGGCATAAAGTGTGGATGAGTCCTAAGGACTACCTTGTCATGATGGAACCTTGTATAAGGTGGATCAGCTACTAGCGCTTGCAATTCATTAATGCGACGTGCTGATGTGATTTCAATGAGAAAGATAACCTTCCAAGAAAGGAATTTCAAGAAGGTAGTGGCTAAAGGTTCAAAAGGTGGCTTCATGAGCTGCCCAAGAACCAGGTTTAAGTCCCATGCCACCGGTGGTGGCCTAATGGGAGGCTTAGTTAGAAGAAGGCCTCTCATAAATCTTGCTATAAGAGGATGAGAGGAAATAGGCTGTCCATTTAGAGGCTTAAAGGAAGCTGCAATAGCACTTAAATGGACTTTTACCGAGTTAATCTTAAGTCCTGCATTGGATAAATGAAGGAGATACTCCAGCAATGATTCCAGAGGTATCGCAAGGGGGTTAAGACCCTTTTGCAAACACCATATGGTAAACCTTTTCCACTTGAAAGCATAAGAGCATCTTGTGGAAGGTTTCCTGGAAGCAAAAAGAATATCTTTTACTTGGTGAGGGAGATTAAGATCATGGAGATCTAGGCCTTCAGCAACCAAGCCCCGAGATGCAGAGACTGGGGATTGGGATGCCATAACATTCCGTCCTCCTGAGATAGGAGATCTGGAGCAGAGCCTAACTCCAGGGAGGGAGCTTGAGAGAGATGTAGAAGCAGAGGGTACCACACTTGCCATGGCCAATGTGGAGCTATGAGAATCATATGGCCTCTGTCTCTCTGAAGCTTGAACAGGGTTTTGGGAATTAGGGGAATGGGTGGAAAGGCATACAGGAAGTCTTATTTATTTATTTATTTAACATTTTTTATACCACGCTCTTTTCCATCAGTACGGTTTACAAATAACAAAGTGGCTCAATGACAGCGAAGGCAATCAGAGTTTACATAGAACAGGGGAAAACAACTTGGAGTGAACTGAGGGAAACTATGTACAATATACATATGAACAGTTTGCATATAAAACTATGTACAAATTACAAGTTACCACGTTAAATCTTTCCATTGTTCCTAGGGTTATACAATTGCTGAGAGCAAGTGTAGGACAGCAGGGTGTAATCTGTCTGAGGCTGTTTTGCATAACCTGACAGTTGCCCCTTGTGGATTGTGAAGTTCAAGTTGAGATGTTAGGTGGAGGGGAGGGAGGTGTGGTGGGGTAGTTGTGTTGAGAAAAGTGTATGAGGAACAGGTGGTGTTTGATGGCTTTTCTAAACTGCATGAGGTCTTTGATTGCTCTGATATGGGGTGGCAGATTGTTCCAGGCCCTGGGGTCTTGACCCCAATAAAGGAGGAAAGCATCCCTGGCCTGAGCCCCCTGAGCCGGAATTCTGGAACAGAACCGGGGAAGTTTGGCATTCCACGGACTTGCAAAGAGGTCTATGTCCGGGGTTCCCCAAATTTGAAAAATCTTGGCCACCTGGTCTGCATGCAGAGACAGCACAGTTACTTACCTGTAACAGGTGATCTCTGGGAACAGCAGGAATAAGTCTTCACATATGGGTACGTTGGTACCGGAGTCTGCGCGGGAACGCTCCCCAGCGTCCAATTAGAACACTTTTGGGAGCATCCCACCACGCCTGCGTGCTGCCTTCCTGCCTTTCCCAACTGCCTCTCCTCAGTTAAGTTTTAAAGCTGAGACAAAAAGAGAGAGGGAGAGAGGGAAAGAGAGATAGAGAGATACAACTCCTAGGGGAGGTGGGTGGGTTGTGAAGACTTATTCCTGCTATTCCCAGAGATCACCTGTTACAGGTAAGTAACTGTGCTATCTCCAGGAACAAGCAGGAATGAGTCTTCACATATGGGGACTCCCAAGCTAAGATGCCTGGAGGAGTCCCAGCATGTTGCGAATCTGAGAAGGCCATGCTATTCAACAGAACCTCAGGCATCCTGGGGATGGAGGGTAGGAGTTGAACTAAAAGATATGCTATGGACCAGCTGGACCAAACAGGACGCCTAGAGAGGAAACCCTGTGTAGATAATAAAATGCAATGTGTGCCTTCGAGTCAGTCCCGACTCCTGGCGACCCAGAAGCTCCTGGGTTTTCTTGGCAGTGTCACCGGAAGTAGATTGCCGGGCCTTTCTTCCGAGGCAATGGAGGGTTAAGTGACTTGCCCAAGGCCACAAGGAGTGCTAGTGGGAATCGATTTGCTTGATAATATCTAGTAGTAAATATTGAACTGGAATTTAGCAATATGGACCTCACCTGGAGGTATTTTAAAAGTTTTATAGAGGTTCATATGGAACTGCTAATAGGAACCAGCAGAATATCCTCAAGCAATACGTCAATATAGAACAGAGGTAATAACTGTGCAAAAGACAGGTTGAGGTCAGAACCTTTAGGGCGAGAAAAAGTCCCAGCGGAGACTGGGGTAGTTCAATGAGGTAGGACTTCTGCGGGAAACGCGGAAGTCCCTATTAGATAAACCTGAAGTTCTTTTGACCCTAAGGAGACATAGTTCTTATAGGAAGAGAGGGGCTTTGAAGACCCCTATATCCGATAACAAAGAAGGACAGAATTATGAGGCATTGAAGCCTCCTCTCTTCTGAAGATTCAGAATGTCCTTCTTAATTGAAGTTACTTAGGAAAAAAGATGGTACATGGAGGACTTCAGATGTACCTCAACTGAAGGTCATGGTGGAAACCCTTTAACTACCACAGGGAAGTGATTGTTTATGTAGAATCCTGAACATGCTGGAGCAGCATTGAAAAGGATAGTGACTATTTGTCGGGGCCGTATAGGAAAAAAAAAATATATAAATATATATGTGAACCTAGGCAGACAGATTGAAAGAAATATATACACACACATATATATACACAGATGAATACAGGTATATCTATTTATAGAAACATATATATATATATATATATATATATATATGGGTACATACATGCAGATGTCTATTATACATATATGCATAATTATATACCCATGTCCCTACATAGGGATATGTGGAGAGAGAAAGATTCATCTAACAAGAAGGGAATACCTGCTTGAGGAGATGTTTAGAGAATCCATTCTCCTTTGTTGTGGGTGTGAGAGCTAAGGGAGTACTCTCACTGACAAGGAGAAGTCTAGAGTATTCTAAGAACTCTAGCCTCTGGCAAAAAAAAAACAACCCAGGAATGGAGGATGTTTTAATCCGCTGACAGTAAGTCTGGATCCTTCCATAACTCCAGCATGACAGCTGGAGAAGAAGATGCAATGAAATGAGATACCATATTTACCCTTCTGAGAGGGCAAAATGAGTATGATGCATTCTTGGCCTCAATATGAATTACTCCATGAAGAATTGAGGATGGAAGGAAATACGAAAACAAAGACTGGCTGTCACTGAAAGAAAACCATTCCTGGTGAAGGGGTCCACTGGGGATATGAAACAACCCAGGGGATTGGATACTTCTTTAGGTCTTGTGATAAGGAAGCTTATCATAGCTCAGGTAGGAGCTATAGAAAAGATGATGTGACTCTGAACAAGCAACCTGTCAGTTCTGGTAGAAGCAAGAAAACAGAGTTTTCACATAAAAGACTACCAGTCACAGAATGCACCAGGTTTCCAGCAGCCATGAGAGGGGCTGAAGTGAGAGAATGTGTGTGCAATCAAGAGAGCTATGAGGTAATCCCTAAGCACTCATCTCAAAGGGCAGGGCCTGATTCAACACAGCTGCGCTGTGTTAGGGAGCAGCACACATTAGAACAGGATAAGAGTAGAGCTTATTCTTCAGGAAACAGTTTCAGCAACAGTTTCAAGAACAGCTTCAGGGAGAGCTTCAGCAAAAGCTACGGAGGGAGGAAGAGATACAGAGACAGCAACGGCTACAAGCTCAAGCACCAGTATCACCTGGAGAAACAGAAGCCAAGCCAAGCAGATAGAGAGAGAAGGAAACTCTCTGGAAGGAAGAGAAGAAAGGCCATTGGAAGGTCTGGGAGATTCCAAGGCAGTACTCATACTGGGAGGTATTCCAAAAGCCAGCAGAGTCCATTGGACTGGATTCAGCCAGAGGAATGGAGTGGCAGAGATAGGAATCACCAGTGGCTACCTGGAAGAGAGAAGACTGCATGTGGAAGGGACTTTCAGACCAAGGCCAGAAGGTATGTGAGAGAAGATCCAGTGTCCAGGGATCAAGATTGGAAGGCTGGACATCAGAATTGGATTACATATTGGCCAGGCTATACAGAGAGGAATAATGATAGCAGGAGAGGCTCAGGTATGAACACTGATCCAGACCCTATCTATAATAGAGAATGGCAGCAAGGGAATAAGCATTCTCATGATAGTGCCTTAATGAAAGACTCGTCTGTGCCAATGTATGATAGTGACCATATGCTGATTGATACAGCAGATGAAAATACAGTTTACATGGGCTGTTCTCTATCTAAATGCTATTGCTAGCTTTCTATGAGCAAACACATCAGCCATCACAAAGAAACCTAACTTTGTTCTTTATTTCCACTGCAAACAGCTCTTAAAGCAGGATTTGGGTTCACACAGTAGCAGCCAGCCAGCTAAAGGCTTACAGCTGGTTAATTGATAGTACTTGAAGCTGCACCTGATTGTGTGTGTGAGCAAGGGAGAATCACTGCTGAGATCTGCGTGGAAAAATAAGCAGAAGTTAACCTAACCAGCAAAGTTTATTCTTTACTTTGTGCCTTTGTATTTGGTAATTATTTGCTAAGAAAACATTAGCTAATTGCCTGACAAGCTGAAGGTTGTTTTCTGGTTTACTTTGTGACTTTTTGTTATCCATTTTAAACACTGCAAGCAAGTAACCTCATTTATAGTGCTATCAAGCATACATGTGCTGGGTGAATTAAACCCCATCAATAAAAGAAGTATTTTATTGATCTTACCACTTGGTTTCACAACTCAAATTATTGTCATCAGCTGTGTTTGGGAGTGAATGAACTACAATACCCACAATACCTTGCAAGAATCATATGAATATATGCATCGTCAAGATTGTGTAAGTTCTCACCCTAGGCAGCCGTCTGACAGTCTTCACTAAATTAAAGGCGTGTGTCCTTTATTGAAGAAGACGACTTTAATGGAAATGGTAAGGGTAGGGAAGAACCCAGTAAAGCCCTTCCTAACCATCTGGAATTATCTGCTCTCTAGCAAGGGCCCATAGTGCAGAGCTGCTCTGTAGAAATGCAGAGAGCATGTTGCAGGTTGGCTAGAAGAAAAAACTGGCTGTTTAAGAGCCAGTATGTAACCTGAACTACTCCGCCAATGCCCAAGGATTGGGGAAGGCTAAGGATAGAAGGTATGCTGCAACAAGAAAACCCGAGAAGGTTCTTAGTCTGGGACTTAGTACTAAGGCCAGAAAGATTGATATTGGAGATCAAGCCCTGGGTGCTTGGTTAGCAAGTTAGTGGTTTAACCACTAAGAGCCCCTGCATTCTAACTATTGTTAGAGCGGCAAAACAAATCTTAGGTCGCAAGACTAGAAAAGACCTACAGACATAAGTAGGAGTGGTAAAACTCCATCATTGTCTAAGAAGCTGCCACGAGAAACAAGAATGCAAGGTGGCGACAACTCTGAAAAGAAACTCAGGGGCTTAGGGATAAGCCCTCAGTTTAGTATCACTCTTACAGATCAAAAATGTCTTAGTAAGAGGGGCAGAGTTGAAAAAGACTTACGATGGAGTAAATCTTTGAAAAGAATAGTATGAGACATGCTGATACAGAAGAAACTGTCAAAGGTAAAGGTATAGACGACCTTATTGACAGTTGTTACTCCTCTATCTACTTAGAAGGAAGAGAAGTAACCTTACTACCTGTAAAGCATGCTAAGGAGCTCTATGAGCTAAAAGTCAGGATGTCTCTTTAATGTAAAGTTTTGGATGGAACCGATGTAGATGCTTGTAAGAGAAGAAGCAAACTACAGGTTCTAAACCTCAAAGCAGGATTAAGGATTCAGTGAAGAGTCTATCAGCAACCCTGCAACTGCTGGGTTTGCTGAAGCGGTTGATGTTGTGGTTTCTTTAGCCTGGTTTTATGTTTCCCCTGTTTGGAAACAGCTCTATGATGGGTAGAGAAAGGATAAAACTTTTTCCCCTTAGAGGAATAAAGTTTGGTAGAAGATTTCCTACCAACTGGGATAGAGGAAGGTGTAGACAATCCTTTGAAAGCAACAGTGCCAGTGGTTAACTGAGCAACTTGGCGTAAAGTCTCTGTGTTAAAGAGATTCTCCCCAGTACAAGGAGTATTTCCCAGCCTTTCTTGTAGCGATGTATCCAAGTCAGAAGCTTGGAGCCAGGCCATGCGTCGTGCCCCTATGGCTATAGCAGAAGTTCTGCTAACAGACTCAAAACAGTCCAGGGTAGCACGAGTAAGAAACCTAGAGATATTTTGAACATGACTAACCAGTAAAGAGTAGTCTGCTCTTTTGTGATCCTGAAGAAAAGGAGTCAAAAACAGCAAAGTGTTTGTGAGCTCTTCAAGAGATAGTTCCATATATATATATATATATATAGGGAGGAGTGGTCTAGTGGTTAGGACAAGGTACTTCAGGCTGGAGGGCCGGGGGTTCAAGTCCCACCTGGGACAGCAATCTCAGGCCGGAGGGACTGGGATTTCTAGTCCTATAGGCACTCCTTGTGGTCTTGGGCAAGCCACTTAACCCTCCATTGCCCATGTTCCCTGTAAGTATTAGCATATGTGTCTCATATCCCCTCATGTTAAATGTATCCCCCAATTGACCGCTTTGACCCGGTGAAAAGCGGGATATAAATACAGCTAAATAAATAAATATAGAAAATATATGAGAGAATTCTTGTTGAAAACATGGATGCCTGGAAGCTTTTACGTCCAAAGGCATCTAAAGTTCTAGACTCACGACCTGGTGGATAAGAAGAGTGCCTTTTAGCACTTTTCACACGCCTCATTGCTGATTCCACAACAAGAGAATGATGTGGAAGTTGAGTCTTTTGAAAACCTGGAGGAGAAGGGGGCACCTTGTACAAAGAGTCAGTGGCCCTTTAAGGTGGGGATACCTTTAAAGGAGTTTCCCACATTCTAAGTAAAAGATCCTGTAAGGTTTGATGCAAAGGAAGCATGATAACCTCCTTTGGAGTCTCAGGAAGACACAGAAACTCTGAATCCCTTGGTGCAGGATCTTGATCAGGTATAGAAATGGCAAGTAACCTTGCCATATCAAGCAGGAATGCTTGAAAAGAAATTTCCCCAGAAGGGGATCCTGTACTATGAGGAGTGAAGGTCAGATCTGTTGAAGATCTAGCCTTAGCACTAATGGATTGATCCATTAGAGTACCAGACCCAAAAGGGTGGAGCATCGGGTTGTCCTGAAAGGATAGTCGACGGTACCGCTCGAGGTCGGTACCGCGACAAATTGGTGAAAAACTATCCATGCCAGGGATGGACTCCAAACTCGGTACCGAAGGAAGCGAGCTTGTGGAAGCAAGCATGGAAGGCACCGGTACCGATGCAAAGGTAGAAAACGGTACCAACAGTGGTATCGCAGCCGGTACTGACACCGGACGATCAGTCTGAGGCAACTCTAACGGTACCGAAGGTACCGAGAGCGGAAGACTTTGATCTCAGAGACAATGTCTTTTCGGCACCGTGTGAGGTCGATACCGAAACGAGTCGGTACCCAATCGTCCAGGCTAGAGATCGATTCTAGACTCGGCATCGAAAGCAGCAAATCAATCGAAACAGACCTGGAGGGTACCAACATGGATGCCAGAATCGGTACCGGGATCGATAGCGATGCTGGAAGATCGGTCTGTAGCGGCTCTAGCGGCACCGAAGATACCGAGAACACTAGACTGCGATCATCGGTGTGGAGTGTTTCATCCAACATCATTGCCGATGCCGGGGTACCTGCACCGCTCCCAGTGGATACCACCACCGAGCATGGCTCAGGTATTTTCACGGAGGTTAATACCCCGGAAACAACCTGAAACCCAGTTAGTGCTTTGGAGGCCGAAGACTCCCGCCGGGGTTTTAAAGCCAAATTATCCTCGAGGGCAAGGCTGGAGCCATCTCGATGTTGAACATGAGATCTACCACCCGAGGACTAGCTAGTCTTTACAGACTTTTGTGGGGTTACCTGATCCTGTGAAGAAGTTGTAGCTGGCACCCTCAGAGCTGACGGGAACCGCGTATCGAGTTGAGCTCGATGCTGAAAACTTCTTTTGGAAAAAAGTGCTGCAGGAGGGACACTCCAGCGGATAGTGGTCAGGACCCAAACATGGAAGGCACCAGTTATGGGTGTCTAAGACTAACTTAGTACCGCCACAGTTGAAACATGTTTTAGGGATAGTGGCTGACGTTTCCATGAAGGAAGTGGAGAGGCCTAGTAGGCCGAGAAACCGTCAGGTACTAAACAGGGAAAAATTCCCTACCAAGGAAATAATTTTGTTTAAGAAAAAGAAAAACACCGGCGGCACCAGTGCATCGAGGGAAGGTAGACGCAACCACAAGAAAAAACAAAAATAAAGGAAGAATTTTCTGCGGTGACAGGAGTACGTCCTGCCGGCTCCGCGGAAAAACGAAAACTGAGGAGAGGCAGTTGGGAAAGGCGGGAAGGCAGCACGCAGGCGTGGTGGGATGCTCCCAAAAGCGTTCTAATTGGACGCCGAGGAGCGTTCCCGCGCAGAATCCGTCGGTACCGACATACCCATATGTGAAGACTCATTCCTGCTTGTTCCTGGAGATCACTCGTGTGGAAGCAGAACTTGACTGAGTCTGTCTGCCCAAGAGTTTTGTATGCCTGGAAGATACACTGCCAGGAGATGAATCTGATGCTCTCTGGCGAGGGCCCATAGTCGCAAAGCTTCAATGCAAAGCGACAGAGAGCTTGTTCCCCCCTGCTTATTCACGTAGAATATGGCTACTTGATTGTCCGTATGAATGAGGACTGTCTTGTAGCTGAGCAGGGTGTAGAACACTCGAAGAGCAAGGAAGATTGCTCTGAGCTCCAAGAGATTGATATGTAGATGAGTCTCCTGCGGAGACCAGGTGCCTTGGGTGGAGAGGTCTTGCAGATGAGCTCCCCAACCCATCAGAGAAGCATCTGTTGTTAGAGTTGCTTGGGGTAAGGGTTGTTGAAAAGGGGACCCCAGCAACAGGTTTTGAGTGGACTTCCACCACTGGAGGGACAAAATAAGGCAACTTGTGTTTGCTATTTTGTCTGACAGGCATCCTGATGCATGGGTCCATTGCGTGGATAAAGTCCACTGGGCTGCACTCATATGGAGGCGAGCATAGGGAACCACATGCACAGTAGATGCCATGTGGCCTAGTAGTTGTAGCATTTCTTGGGCAGTGAGATGAGGTTTTAGCACTACTTGAGAAGCTAACTGCACCATGCGAAGGCAGTGGGCCTGGGGGAGATAGGCCCTTGCCTTTCTGGTATCCAGCAAAGCACCTATGAACTCTAAAGACTGAGTGGGAGTTAGACTGGATTTTGGGATGTTTATTACCAGCCCCAAATACTGAAGGATACGCATTGTGCAGGATAGAGAAGTCCTGGCCTCTGACTCTGTTGGGGCTCGAATGAGCCAGTCGTCTAAGTAGGGGAAGACGAATATCCCTAGAGTACGGAGAAATGCTGCTAGTACAGCCATGCATTTCGTGAACACCCTTGGTGCTGAGGCCAGGCCAAAAGGAAGCACCCTGTATTGGTAGTGCTTTCCTTGAAAAATAAACCGAAGGAACCTTCTGTGAGTTGGATGGATGAGAACATTTATTTATTTTATTTATTTTCATTCTCTTATATACCGCGCTATTCTGCGTCAGTGCGATTTACATTGAACAAACTGAAATTACATTGAACAGGGCATTATAACTTGGAGATAACTATTTTACAGGGAACATGGGCTATGGAGGGTTAAGTGACTTGCCCAAGACCACAAGGAGCACCTGTGGGACTAGAAACCCCAGTCCTTCCAGCCCAAGGTTGCTATCCTCTAGTGGGATTTGAACCCCCGACCTTCTGGCCTGAAGTACCTTGCCCCAACCACTAGGCCACTCCTCCACTCCATGGGTGTACGCATCCTTGAGATCTAGAGAACAAAGCCAATCCTGACTCTGAAGGTATGACAGCAGAGTTCCGAGAGAAATCATCTTGAATTTCTCTTTGACAAGGAATTTGTTCAATTCTCTGAGGTCCAAGATAGGCCTGTATCCCCCTGTTTTCTTTGGGATAAGGAAATAGGGGGAGTAAAAACCTGTACCCTGCTGATGGATGGGTACTTCTTCTATTGCTCCTTGGGCAAGAAGCATAGTGACCTCCTGACCTAACAGGTTGATGAGAGAGGTCGGAGAATTGAACTGCCTTATTATTGTGGGAGGGGGCATGCTTGAAAAATGAAGCTTGTACCCCTCCTTTATGATGGAGAGTGTCCAATGCTCTGCTGTTTTTTGCCCCCATCTGGGGGCAAAGTGACATAGCCTTCCAGGCTCTCGTGGGACCAGAGCCTTCCACTATTCCAGGAAGGTTAAGTTCTCTAGCTGTAAGTCAAAGGCCTTGTGGAGACTGAGACGGCTGAGGCTTAGCAGTCTTTGCTTTCTTCTGTTTGGGTGGTTGCTGACCTTTTCTGACAAGCTGACCTGCAGAACGTCCCTGCTGAGCATAAGCAGGATAATATCTTTTCTTCTTAGAAAAGAATGGCTTCTTGAACGATTTCTTTCTAGCAGGATCAGCTGTGGACTTGTATAATCTATCCAAGGTGGAGTTGTCAGAATCCAACTCATTGGCCTTTTCCTGCCAGTCTCTACCAAACAGGTTCTCACCAGTACAAGGGATATTTCCCAATTTGTCTTGTACCCAGAGCTCTAGATCAGATGCCTGGAGCCAAGCAATTCTACGTGCACCTATGGCAATGGCAGAGGTTCTGCTAATGCACTCAGAGCAGTCAAAAGCTGCACGGTTGACAAATTTAGAAACATCTTGGGCATGTTTGACCAATGTGAGAAAATCCTGTCTATCCTCAGGAAGAATAGGACTCAAAGCCTCTAAATCACCTGTGACCTCCTTCAGGAACATTCCCATGTATAGACTATAGGAACTGATCCTGGCAGAAAGCATGGAAGCTTGGAAGACACGACGTCCAAAAGCATCCAGAGTTCTGCACTCACGTCCTGGAGGATTAGAGGCATGCCTCTTTGCACTCTTGATCCTTCTCATAGCTGATTCCACTACAATAGAGTGGTGATGAAGCTGAGTTTTTTGGAAACCAGGACTAGGAGGGACTCGATACAGAGTATCTAGTCTGCGAGAATGAGGAGAGGTGGTAAGAGGTGTCTCCCACATTCTTAACATGAGATCATGCAAAATCTCATGAATGGGCAAGGTAGCTGCCACTTTAGGAGTTTTGGGATATTGTAAAATTTCCAACTCCTTAGCTTTGGGCTCTGTTTCAGGGGCCACAGTAATGGGCAGACCCCGAGCCACCTCCCTGATAAAATCCTGGAAGGAAATATCCTCTGGAGAAGACATCCTGCGCTTAGGGGAGGAGGGCTCCTCTGGGAGAAGCATTCCTGTATCGACAGAACTGTCAGAATCCTCAGATTCTTCTGAGGACTCTAAGTACCGTCTGTCCGGATGCTCTTGAAGAGCCCGATACCCGTACTGAGCGAAGTCGGTACCGGGGTATCGGTACCGGAAGGCATCGGATGACTGGGTACTGGCAATGCAAATACCGATACTGATGTCGATGCCATTGGTACTGGCTGGATTGTCTGTCGCGGTTCTGAGGGCGTCGATGCCGCAAGGAGAGCCACCAGACTGCGCTCAATAGCCAGGACTCTCTGGTCTATCGACGCTGCCGATGCCTGGATGTCGGTACCGGAGAAGACCACCGGTACTCCAGAGCATGGCACCAGTAGTTCTGCCGAGGTTGAGGCCTTGAGAACATCCTGGAGCCCCGATAATGCTTTGGAAGCCGAAGCCTCCCGCCGGGGCAATTTTGCCGGTGCAGAATCCTCAAGGGCAATGCCAGAGGCATCTCGATGCTTAGAAAGAGATCTACCCTTTGAGGACCGGCCAGACTTAGGTAACTAAACATGAGATCCACGGGAGGAAGACGAAGCCCTAGAAGACGTCGATGCCAACGAAGCTGCATCAGAGGGAAACAGGGTACTGAGCTTGGCAGCTCGGTTCTGTCGATCTCTCTTGAACATCATGGCACAGGCCATACGTTCCGAGATGGAATGGTCAGGACCTAAACATTTCAGACACCAGTCATGGGTGTCGGTGACGGAGATGGTACCGCCACACTTGGTACACTTTTTAAATCCAGAGGAGGGTTTTTCCATCGTGGAAAAAATCCTGGGCCTGAGGCCCAAAAAGGCACGTGCACCTGGGAAAAAAAACGGGGAAAAAAAACCGGGAAAAGTACTAAAAAGTCTTTTGGGGGGTTTTTTCCTTAGGAAAAGAAAGAAAGCAGAAAAAAACGGCGGTACCGGTAAAGCGTCGAGGAAGGCAGACGCGACCACAAAAAGGAAGAACAATTTTCTGCAGTGACAGGAACACGACCTGCTGGCTCCGTGGAAAACGAAGAACTGGAGAGAGAACTGCAGTTGGGAAAGGCAGGAAGGCAGCACGCAGGCGCTGTGGGATGCTCCCAAAAGCTAATTGGACGCTGGGGAGCGTTCCCGCGCAGGCTCCGTCGGTACCGATGATACCCATATGTGATGACTACATTCCTGCTTGTTCCTGGAGATTAAGCATGATCACTGGGTGGGTATTCAGACTCTGACCCACCGCTATAGCTCTACACACTCCAAGGCCAAAATGGCTAAGGCACAGAAAGAGGGACTTGTCAAGGAAGCCAAGAGCCAAACTGGATTAACCACAGACTGTTTCCTCAAAATGGGAAAGATATCTAGGAGGAAGCTTCTGGCCAGAAAACAGAAGAACTACAGTGGCTGACGAGCTGAGGACAAGCAGCTCATCTGCTGAGTTGCCACTGCTATGTTGCCTAGAGATATCCACTCCAGAGAAACCATGCCTTGCTGCTAAGATATTATAGAGAAGCACATCAGCAGTAGCCATGCAGATGGCACTAATATCATCAAGCTAGGTATGGAGCTCAAGGCTTTTTAACATCTTTGTTAGCGATATAGCGGAAGGGCTGTCAGGTAAGGTTTGCCTCTTTGCGGATGATACCAAAATCTTCAATAGAGTAGACACCCAGGGAGGTATAGATAACATGAGGAGGGATCTAGCTAAGCTTGAAAAATGGTCTAGAATTTGGCAGCTGGGATTTAATGTTAAAAAATGTAAGGCCATGCATTTGGGCTGCAGCAATCCAAGGGAGCAATATAGTATACGGGGTGAAGTACTTTTGTCCACTAAAGAAGAGCGGAACCTGGGCGTGGTTGTGTCTGATGATCTTAAAGTAGCTAAATAGGTAAAAAAGGTGACGGCAAAAGCTAGGATGCTTGGGTGCATACGGAGAGGAATGGCTAGCAGAAAAAAGGAGGCAATAGTGCCTCTGTATAAGTATTTGGTGCGACCTCATTTGGAGTATCGCATGCAATTCCGGAGACCGCACCTTCAAAAGGATATAAACAGGATGGAGTCAGTACAGAAGGTGGCTACTAAAATGGTTAGTGGTCTTCATTATAAAGCATATGAGGACAGACTTAAGGATCTTAATATGTACACCTTAGAGGAAAGGTGGGATAGAGGTGATATGATTGAGATGTTTAAATACCTCCGTGGCATAAATGTACAGGGGGAGAGCCTCTCAATTGAAAGCAAGTTCTGCTATGAGGGGACATGGGATGAGGGTGAAGGGGGATAGATTCAGGAGTGATATGCGGAAATATTTCTTTATGGAAAGAGTGGTGGATCCGTGGAATGGTCTCCCAGAGGAGGTGGATCTCTAAAGGAAAAAAAGGGGACTGTTGTAGTTGTTGATATGGAAGGACAGACTAGATAGAAATGACAGAAAAAGACCACATGGCCTATGTTTCTAAGAAGTCTGTATAGCAGCTCAAAAACATATTAGGCTACAGAAGAACTTTAGCAATATAATCTATGATAGCCCAGGCCATCTCACCTAGGAGGTCAAGAGCTACTGTCCCATAAGCACCTTCCAGGAATCTCCAGCATAAAGCCGATGGGGAGAACCTCTGAAGAAAAAACTGGAGAGGATGTAAAGTAACAGATACCCACACCTCTCCAACGAGGATGAACCTATTCAATGATTTGGACTTTGTTTGTAGGTGCCTGCACCACTGGCACAGAAGGGCACATTCACTCCCCTAGGGTGGAAACCAGGTCCTAATTTAGACCGCTAAGGTGACATTTTACTTACTAGACAGTCCTTTCTTTGAGTCCTGTACATCCAGTCAAACTTCCAAGAAATCTCTAGGGGTTCTCCTACGCTGGATTCAAGCTCATACCAGAGGCTGCCTTATAGGAATTTCAAAGCCTGGGCACACTGTGAAGCTCAATCCTAGGTCCTACACTGAAAAGAAATCCATCCCTCAAAGGGAAACTAACTCCTCTCTGGATCAGGCCGAAACAAACATCAACTCCACAGTTCAGGCCAATTTATAAACAAAACCAACTGACACCAAAGGGTTAGCAAGATACTAATAAAAACCACTGCCAGCACATTCAGATCCTGAATCTGCTTTAATCGTAGCCACAGGGCTCCTGGCCACATTTTAAAATCTTTTCCAAACACATTTTCTAGCTGCATAAAGTTAGAGGATAAGAGCCAGCTCATAACCCCCTGAGAGCAGGTCCTAGACGAAATTCTCCACCCTGCAAAATCTCCAGTGCTGTAGGACTCACTCAGTGCCTACAAGGCATTAGTTTCCGTTAAGGAGAAAGTAGCCTTCAAATAGTTTTTTTTTTTTTTTTGCAATGACCAGCAATAAAAATGCCTTTATCCCTTAACTCATACCAATATTCCTGCTTATATGCTTTTTCTGTCATAGCAAGGTATCATGAGAATCAAATCCATGTGGGGATGATGGCTGCGACTGAACCATGAAGTTTGTTCTCCAGCCAAATTACAGCCCACAACTACAATGAACAAAGCCAATTTGGACTGCCAAACCATGGAGCACTGACAAGCGAATTCAGTTTGCTGCAAACACCAGGATGACTAGAGTAGTGGAAAGCAGGGGGGGAGATCCAGACTCTCAGCCCTGAAAGAACAAGAGGCCCCCCACCTCGCATCAAGAGCCAGAGCCAAAGAATAAAACACAGTTAATTACCTGTAACAGGTGATCTCTGGGAACAGCAGGAATTAGTCCTCACATATGGGTACGTCGGTACCGACGGAGCCCGCGCGGGAACGCTCCCTAGCTTCCCAAGGAAAGCTTTTGGGAGCATCCCACAGCGCCTGCGCGCTGCCTTCCCGCCTTTCCTAACCAACTCTCCTCAGTTCAAGTTTAAAGCTGAGACAATAGAGAGAGAGAGGAAAGGAAAGATAGAGAGAGATACAACTCCTAGGGGAGGTGGGAGGGTTGTGAGGACTAATTCCTGCTGTTCCCAGAGATCACCTGTTACAGGTAAGTAACTGTGCTATCTCCAGGAACAAGCAGGAATGAGTCCTCACATATGGGGACTCCCTAGCTAAGATGCCTGGGAGATCCCCAAGGGTATGAGACCCTGAAGGGTTCCTCGTCTTCCTATGGATCTCAGGCATCCATTCAGGGAAGGAGGGCAGGAGTTGTTCAAGAATGGAACAGGTGTCTGAGGACAGCCTGACCAAACAAGGCGGGAGTCCTTGTCCAAACAGTAATGGGCTGTGAAGGTATGAACCGAGGCCCAGGTGGCTGCTCGACAGATCTGGTCGATGGACACAGAAGGAAGATGAGCCATAGAGGTGGCCATGGCCCTCACATTGTGAGCTGTGACATGGCCCTCCAGAGAAAGGTTCTTACTCTGGTAAGCAAAAGAAATACACTGAGCAATCCAATTGGACAGTGTTCTTTTAGAGACTGGAAGTCCTAAATGAGAAGGATCAAAAGCAACAAAAAGCTGGGAAGACTTTCTATGTTGCTGTGTCCTGTGTAAGTAAAAAGCAAGAGCTCTTTTACAATCTAGAGTATGAAGGTTCCTCTCTGCAATGGATGCATGAGGAGCTGGAAAAGAGACAGGTAAATATACCTCTTGATTAAGATGAAAAGGTGAGACCACTTTAGGCATAAAGTGAGGATTTGTCCTAAGGACTACCTTATCATGATGGAACCTTGTATAAGGTGGATTAGCCACTAAGGCCTGCAGTTCACTGATGCGGCCAGCAGAAGTGATTGCAATAAGGAAAATAACCTTCCAGGAAAGAAATTTCAAGGAGGTAGTGGCTAAGGGTTCAAAAGGTGGCTTCATAAGCTGACCAAGAACCAAATTTAAGTCCCATGCCACCGGAGGAGGTCGAATGGGAGGTTTAGTTAAAGTTAGGCCTCTCATGAATCTTTCAATAAGAGGATGAGAGGAAATAGGTTGTCCATTGAGAGGCTTAAGGGATGCTGCAATAGCACTCAAATGGACCCTTACTGAATTCGTTTTAAGGCCTGCATTGGAGAGATGCAGGAGATATTCCAATAGAGAATTCACAGGAAGTGCCAGAGGGTCAAGACCCTTTTGAGCACACCAAATGGAAAATCTTTTCCATTTAAAAGCATAGGAACGCCTAGTGGAAGGTTTTCTGGAAGCATGGAGGATATCCTTCACTTGCTGAGAAAGATTGAAGTCTTGAAGGTCTAGGCCTTCAGTAACCAAACTCTGAGGTGAAGGGACTTGGGGTTTGGATGCCACAAAGTCCCTTCCTCCTGGGACAGAAAGTCTGGCGCAGCTCCCAAGTCCAGGGAGGGGGCTTGGGAGAGATGCAGAAGTAGAGGGTACCACACTTGGCGTGGCCAGCGTGGAGCTATGAGGATCATAGATCCTTGATCCCTCTGAGTTTGAACAGAGTCTTGGGAATCAAAGGAATGGGTGGAAAGGCATACAGGAAGCCCTGACCCCAATGAAGGAGGAAGGCATCCTTGGCCTGAACTCCCTGACATGGAATTCTGGAACAGAACCGGGGAAGTTTGGCATTCCACGGACTTGCAAAGAGGTCTATGTCCGGGGTTCCCCATTCTCGGAAGATTCTGAGTACCTGATCCATGTGCAGGGACCATTCGTGTGGAAGCAGAACTCGACTGAGTCTGTCTGCCCAAGAGTTTTGGATTCCTGGGAGGTATACTGCCAGGAGATGGATGTGATGCTCTCTGGCGAAGGCCCATAATCTTAGAGCTTCGTTGCAAAGCGACAGAGAGCCAGTTCCTCCTTGCTTGTTTATGTAAAACATGGCTACTTGATTGTCCGTATGAATGAGGACTGTCTTGTAGCTGAGGAGGGTATGAAAGACCTTGAGAGCTAGGAACACTGCTCGAAGTTCCAAGTGGTTGATATGAAGAGAGGTCTCCTGTGGGGACCAAGTGCCTTGGGTGGAGAGGTCTTGTAGATGAGCTCCCCAACCTGTTTGGGAGGCATCTGTTGTGAGGGTTGCTTGGGGTAACAAAGGTTGGAAGGGGGACCCCAGCAACAGATTTTGAGTGGACATCCACCATTGGAGAGATCAAAAAAGACGTTTGGAGGTTGCTATTTGGTCTGAGAGAGCTCCTGAAGCTTGAGTCCACTGGGTGGACAAAGTCCATTGAGCTGCTCTCATGTGTAGGCGAGCATAGGGTACCACATGTACTGTGGAAGCCATATGGCCTAGCAGCTGTAGCATCTCCCTGGCAGTTAAGTGGCTCTTTGACTGAATCTGGGAGGCTAACTGCACTAGACGTTGACAACGGGCCTGAGGAAGATAGGCCCTTGCAGAGCTGGTGTCCAACCAGGCCCCTATGAATTCCAGGGACTGAGTAGGGGTGAGCTGAGACTTTGGGAGGTTTACCACAGTCCCAGGTATTGCAGAATGCGCCTGGTGCGGTTCAGGGAGATCTGAGCCTCTGACTGGGATGGAGCTCGGATGAGCCAGTCGTCCAGGTATGGGAAGACAAATATTCCCAGAGTGCGTAGAAATGCAGCAACTATTGCCATGCATTTGGTGAACACTCTTGGAGCAGAGGCTAGACTGAAAGGAAGCACTCTGTATTGGTAATGTTTTCCCTGGAACAGAAAACGTAGGAATTTTCTGTGAGATTTATTTATTTTATTTATTTATTTATTTACATTCTCTTATATACCGCGCTATTCTGCATCAGTGCGGTTTACATTGAACAAACTGAAATTACATTGAACAGGGCATTATAACTTGGAGATAACTATTTTACAGGGAACATGGGCTATGGAGGGTTAAGTGGCTTGCCCAAGACCACAAGGAGCACCTGTGGGACTAGAAACCCCAGTCCTTCCGGCCCAAGGTTGCTGTCCTCTAGTGGGATTTGAACCCCCGACCTTCCGGCCTGAAGTACCTTGCCCCAACCACTAGGCCACTCCTCCACTCCTGAGATGGATGGATGAGGACATGAGTGTACGCATCCTTGAGATCTAGAGAACAAAGCCAATCCTGACTCTGCAGGTATGGAAGGAGAGTGCCTAAAGAAAGCATCTTGAACTTCTCCTTGCATAGGAATTTGTTCAATTCTCTGAGATCTAGAATGGGTCTGTATCCCCCTGTTTTCTTTGGAATGAGAAAATAGGGGGAGTAAAACCCTGACCCCTGTTGAAGAAGGGGAACTTCTTCTATGGCCCCCTGGGCCAGAAGGGTAGTCACCTCCTGATCCAGAAGGTCGAGGAGAGATGTGGGAGAATTGAAGTGTCTCACCATGGTGTAGGGAGGAAGGTCTGAGAAATGAAGTTTGTAGCCCTCTCTTATGATGGAGAGGGTCCACTGCTCTGATGTGATTTGCTGCCATCTGGGAGCAAAATGAGCTAACCTTCCTGGAATGGTGAGAGGTTCTGGCTGTTGTAGAGCCAGAAAGGTTAAGTTCTCTAGTATCAAGTCAAAAACCCTGAGGGGGTTGGGACTGCTGGGTTGTAGCAGTCCCTGTAGGTTTAGGCCTGGCCTGTTTAGGTTGCTGACGCTTAGTAGCAAAGCGACCTGTAGAAGATTGTTGGCCAGAAGTGGAAGGAAATCTGCTCCTTTTGTAAAAAGGCTTTTTGAAAGGTTTTTTCTTGGCTGGAATGGAGGTTGACTTGGAAAGTCTATCCAGAGCAGAATTCTCTGCATCCATTTGAGTGGCTTTTATTTGCCACTCTTTGCCAAAGAGATTTTCACCCGTACAGGGCAGATTTCCTAAGCCATCCTGAAACCCAGGGCTCTAGATCAGAAGCCTGGAGCCAAGCAATTCTGCGAGCAGCTATGGCAATGCCTGAGGCTCTGCTGGCACCTTCAAAGGAGTCAAAGGCTGCCCTGTTGGAAAACTTTGAAATGTCTTGAGTATGCTTAAGCCAAAGGAGGAACTCATCCCTTTTATCCTCTGGAAGAAAAGGGAGAAAGTTGTGCAGCTTTTGTGCAACTTCCTTTAGAAACATACCCATATAAAGGCTATATGAGTTGATTCTGGCAATAAGCATGCTGGCTTGGAAGATTTTCCTACCAAAAGCATCCAAGGTCCTGCATTCTCTTCCTGAAGGTGCGAGAATGAGGAGAAAGGGTGAGAGGAGTCTCCCATAAGTCAATCATATGTTCATGAAGAATTTCATGAATTGGCAAGGTGACTGCCTCTCTGGGAGCCTTAGAGTATCCTAAAATATCTAATTTTTTTGCTCTAGGCTCTGTTTCAGAGGTTACTGAAATAGAGAGTCCTTTAGCCACTTCTATTATGAAGTCTTGAAAGGACAAATCCTCTGGAGAAGACATTCTCCTTTTTGGAGAAGTAGGTTCCTCAGGAAGGGTAATGGATACTTCAGGAGACTCATCGGATGAATCAGAATCAGAGGAATCGAAGTATCGTCTGTCCGCTTCCAACAATCGATACGCGTATCGATCGGTACAGACATCGGGCGTCCCCAGTACCGGATCGGTACCGAGAAATAGCCCTGGACAAGGAACCGGAGTCGGTATCCTGGCCAATGTCGATGCAGTCGGTACCGGTATCGGCGCTGGTACCGGTACCGGCGCCGGTACAGACAACGGAACTCGTTGCGGTACCGTCGGCGTCGTAGCTTTAATAAAAGCCATTATAGCCTGCTGCATGGATTGAACAGTGTGATCCATGGACGCCACGACTGCCTGGATGTCGGTACCGGGAGAAAGTGCCGGTACCCCAGAGCAGTCTAACGGGTGATCGGTCGAGGCCGTGCCATCGATGTCAACCTGTAACCCCATAGGAGGAGCTTTGGAAGCCGGAGCTTCCCGCCGGGGTTGTTTGGCTGGGGCAGGATCCTCGAGGGCAAGTCCGGAGGCATCTCGATGCTTAGAGGGAGATTTGCCCTTCAAGGACCTGCTAGGTTTATGTTTGGTTACCTGAGACCCATCAGGAGAGGAAGACCTGGAAGATGTCGATGCCACCGCCGGTGCATCCATGGGAAACAGCACATGGAGCTTGGCTGCTCGGTTCTGTAACCCTCGTTTAGACATTAGGGAGCAGGACTGGCAATACGGAATGGAGTGTTCAGGACCCAAACATTTAAAACACCATTCATGGGTATCTGTAACAGAAATTGTACCGCTACACTTAGTGCATTTTTTGAACCCGGAGGATGTTTTTTCCATGAGGAAAAATTTTCTTGTGGGCCTGGAGGCCTAAGAAGAAAAATACACCAAGTGAGGAAAAAAAAAATATATATATATATATTTTTTTTTTTTAGAAAGAAAAGAAAAGACCGGCAGTACCGGTCCGGCGTCGGGGGAGGCAGACACGCGACCAAAGAAATAAATTAAAATAAAGAACTTCTTCAGCGGTGACAGGAACACGACCTGCTGGCTCCGCGGAAAAGAAGAACTGAGGAGAGTTGGTTAGGAAAGGCGGGAAGGCAGCGCGCAGGCGCTGTGGGATGCTCCCAAAAGCTTTCCTTCTTGGGAAGATGGGGAGCGTTCCCGCGCGGGCTCCGTCGGTACCGACGTACCCATATGTGAGTACTCATTCCTGCTTGTTCCTGGAGATCGCTTTTTGCAAACAAAACAGAAAAATATTTGTTGGACCAAGAAATTCACTGATCCAAGGCCAACTCAAGAACCTCCTGGAAACTAAAAAACTCCTCCTTTACAGCTCCCTCTGGTGCAAAGGGCAGAGCTGGAGCCACAATTGGATAATCTTTAAATCAAACAGAGCCTGCAGCACTCACATGCACTTTGATTAAATAAGATATGTACTTATTTATGTGTTTTCTATACTACCTTTTCAAGAAATTAGAGTGGTTTACAGTATAACATTACAACAAGAGTATAGGGCAACTGGTACATTATATGGTATAACGGTATGACAACTTATAAGATATGTCTTTATAATAGTGGTGTGGAAGTCCTATTCCCATTATTTATTTTTTTTTTTTAAGTCTAGCTGGATATGCTCTCTTTCCAACATCGACCTACTAAAACCGATCCTGCAGCTAGCAAAATTGTGACCATTTCTACACTGCCACGTGCAACTGAAGGACTCTTGGTATGCAGCTGAAGCAGAGAAAGACATCAATCCAGCCCAATATCACAACTAAAGATTATCCGTGGTGAGGGGGTTCAGCTGCTCTGTTACAGCAGACATCAAACTGCAGTGAGCTCCTTCCACAGCTGTTGCTGGCTACACTCTCCATGCATGAAATCTAGTATCTGCCTCCTCCATGCCTGACTGTATGAAATAAAATACGGCTCTGCTGCATCCTATGCTGCACCACTCCCAGTGCCACATTCACCTCCACTGATGCAACAGACTTGCTTACACTGCCTCCTGGTGCTACTCTACACCTCGCTGACATGGCCAACTTTCACACAAGGCTGACTTCCAACATGTTATTCCCAGAGCTGCTCTCGGGCCCACTACAATGACTGGCTTCTCAAACAGCCCCTGGTGAGGGCTGGACTTTCGTTCTCTTACGAACACTGGCCTTAAGAGAAATTCCCCAAGTTTCTGGATCTCCATCTCACATTTACCCCATGACCTCACCTCTGGAGAGCTGCAGCAACTCAGTCCTTTTTTCTTTTTTTAAACTCAAGAGATGGGCTTGGGAAGGCATGGAGTAACTGGGTGACCAGTTCTCCAACTGGACCCAAGAGCCACCTTCAGACATGATCCAGAAGTATGCTACACAGTTATACAAGTCTACCCATCTGCTGGAGACTGAATGCTGAGGAGCATATGGCTGCACATATAAGGCAGAGCTCAGAAGCTTTTAATCTCCAGGAACAAGCAGGAATGAGTCTTCACATATGGGTATCGTCGGTACCGACGGAGCCTGCGCGGGAACGCTCCCCAGCATCCAGTAAGAAAGCTTTTGGGAGCATCCCACAGCGCCTGCGCGCTGCCTTCCCGCCTTTCCCAACCACCTCTCTCCAGTTCTTCTTTTCCGCGGAGCCAGCAGGTCGTGTTCCTGTCACCGCAGAAGAAGTTCTTTATTTTTTTCTTTATTTTTCTGTGTCGCGTCTGCCTTCTTCGACATCAGACCGGTACCGCCGGTCTTTTCTTTTCTTTCTTCTTTAAAAAAAAACACAAAAAACCCTTTTCTTTATTCAGCTGTGCATTTTCATTTTGGGCCTTAGGCCTAAATATTTTCTCCTCATGGAGAAGCCCGCTTCCGGGTTCAAAAAGTGCACAAAATGTGGCGGTACTATTTCTGTCACAGACACCCATGATTGGTGTCTGAAATGTTTGGGTCCTGACCATTCCATCACAGATTGTGTGTCCTGCACCATAATGTCTAAGAGAGGTTGGCAGAACCGAGCAGCCAAGCTCAGTACCCTGTTTCCCTCTGATGCAGCCTCGGTGGCATCGACGTCTTCCAGGGCTTCTTCTCCCTCCCATGGATCTCAGGTAACCAAACATAAATCTAGCCGGTCCTCGAAGGGCAAATCTCCCTCTAAGCATCGAGATGCCTCCGGGCTTGTCCTCGAGGATTCCGCTCCGGCAAAATTACACCGGCGGGAAGCTCCGGCTTCCAAAGCATTGTCTATGGGGTCACAGGTTGACATCGATGGCTCGGCCTCGACCAATCACCTGCTGCCATGTTCTGGGGTACCGGTGGACTCCACTGGTACTGACATCCAGACTTTGGTGGCCTCGATGGAACAGAAAATTCTGTCCATGCAGCGCACCCTTACGGCGTTTATGCAGGCTTCGATGCCTCCGGTACCGCAACAATCTCCGTTGCCGGTACCGACCACAGCACCGTTCCCGGTGCCGGTACCGATTGCATCGACATTGGCTTCGGTGTCGACTGCAACGGTACCCTGTCCTATGATGCCCATCGGTACCGAACCGGTACCGCTTACTCCCGATGTCGATCCCACTCGGTATGCGTATCGGGCTTTACGGGAGCATCCAGACAGGCGATACTTCAATTCCTCCGAAGACTCTGATGAGTCAGAGGCTTCTGTCGATGCACCGGTACTTCTTCCTCAGGAGTCTGCTTCTCCAAAACGAAGAATGTCTCCTCCAGAGGACTTGTCTTTTCAAGACTTCATTAGGGAAGTGGCCAGAGGCCTCTCCATCACAGTTAGAGCCAAGCAATTAGATATTTTGCAATATCCTAAGGCTCCTAAGGAAGCAGCTACCTTACCTATTCATGAGATTCTTTATGATCTCATGTTGGGCATGTGGGAGACTCCTCTCACCACCTCTCCTCATTCTTGTAGGTTAGACATCATGTACCGTGTCCCTCCCTGTCCTGGTTTTCATAAGACTCAGCTTCCTCACCACTCTATTGTGGTTGAGTCTGCTATGAAGAAAATAAAGAGTGCAAAGAGACACTTATCTAACCCTCCAGGATGTGAATGTAGGACTCTAGATGCTTTTGGCCAAAGGATTTTCCAGGCCAATATGCTTGCTGCCAGAATCAACTCCTATAGTCTCTATATGGGGATGTTTCTAAAAGAAGTCACAGATCTGCAGACTTTAGCTCCTTTTATTTCAGAAGATAAAAGGCAGGAATTTCTCACTTGGCTCAAACATGCCCAAGATGTTTCCAAATTCTCCAACCGTGCAGCCTTTGACTCTTGAGTGTGTAAGCAGAGCCACGGCTATTGCCATAGGTGCACGCAGAATTGCTTGGTTACAAGCCTCTGATTTGGAACTCTGGGTCCAAGTTGAGTTGGGAAACCTTCCTTGTACAGGTGAAAACCTGTTTGGCAGGGATTGGCAAGCAAAGGCCACTCAGATGGATGCTGAGAACTCTGCTTTGGATCGACTTTCAAAGTCTACCTCTGCCCCTGTTAAGAAAAGATTGTTCAAAAAGACATCTTTTTCTAAAAAGGGAAGATATTATCCTGCTCATGGGCAGACAACTTCTGCAGGTCGTTTTGCTGCAAAGCGTCAGCAACCACCTAAACAGGCCAAGTCAAAGGCTGCCAGGCCTACCACAGCCCAGCAGCCTCAACCTCCTCAGGGCCTTTGACTTGCAACTAGAGAAAGCACAGTTACTTACCTGTAACAGGTGATCTCTGGGAACAGCAGGAATTAGTCTTCACATATGGGTACGTCGGTACCGACGGAGCCTGCACGGGAATGCTCCCCAGCATCCAATCAGAAAGCTTTTGGAAGCATCCCTCGCGCCTGCGCGGTGACTTCCCGCCTTTCCCACTGCCTCTCCTCAGTTGAGTTTCATAGCTGAGACAGAAGGAGAGAAAGAGGAAAGGAGATAGATACAACTCCTAGGGGAGGTGGGTGGGTTGTGAAGACTAATTCCTGCTGTTCCCAGAGATCACCTGTTACAGGTAAGTAACTGTGCTATCTCCAGGAACAAGCAGGAATGAGTCTTCACATATGGGGACTCCCTAGCTGTGGATGCCAGGGGAGATCCCATAAAATGCGTATTCCTGGGACAGGACGGCATTTCCCAAACCTGGATCCCCGGCATCCCCTGAGGGATGGGGGTAGGAGTTGAATAGAGAAGAGCTGCAAGGAACAGCAAGTCTAAAGACTACAGGAGAGAGGAGTCTTTAGAATGTATGTCAAGTATCATTAAAATATTTAATGAACCAGTACAATATAGAGCTTACCTACTGGACTGTAGGAAGTAGAACTGTGATGGAGTGTACTGTAGATGCAGTAGCGGAATCTTCAAGGTAACTTCACAGCAGTGAGGATGAAGTTCCAAACCTGGAATGGGCAGGTGACCCAGGTGTCAACTGGGGCAGGAGAAGAACGGCAGGTCTTCAATGGAAAGTTTTATGGGAAAAAGCTGAAAACTCTTTTAGGTACAGAGTTATTAACATTGAGGACTAAAAGAAGAAGACTGACCGATCTGGAGAATTAGCCCAGTCCGGAAGGGAAGAGGGGGTATGGAAAAAAGCCCCTATTCCCAAGGAGAACAGAAGTGTACTCAGAAATACAGAAGATGTACACTGTCATTCCTAGCTGGTAAGAGATAGGAAGACAATGAAGTTTGATACTTCATGGATAGGGAGATCTATAACAAAAATAGAAGCTGTTGACGTCACAGCAGTAATTGTGTGTATAACCACTCCCAGTTACTGAGCCGTATGAGAATAGGCAAGTTGACTGTCTGGACCCCTTAAGAGGGTAAAAGCTTTATAGCACAGACGGTTAGGGAGATAGTAGGTAATACATAGTGTCCTATGGACGTCTCCCAAAGGGCACAAGAGATTATATATATATATATATATATATATATATATATATATATATATATATATATATAGAGAGAGAGAGAGAGAGAGATACATACATATCTATATCTATATATGTGCATATATGTCCAGATGTGTGATATATATATATATCTATTAGATGGGCATGGCTTATGCCCATACAGATTACAAAAAATATGTATGTATAGGACATATACAGACATGAATATAAGTCTGAGGATACATGCCTGCAACTGAACCCCATAAGAACATTCACATGGGGAATGTGATGGGAAAAGATTCATCTAATAAGGGGTTGAAAACCACCTGAAGATAAATAGAGAATCTATTTCCGTGGTGCAGGAATGTATTTCAGTGGAATAACCAGTACGGTTGCGTGAAAAACAGAGGATAATAGCAGTCTGGTAAGAGCACGTCAGGAGTACTTGAGGACTCTGACACGTCCAAAGGACAAGAAATGCATAGACTAAGACACCTGGATGACTCAGCCAAGGGACTCAGGGGTATCATGTACAGTAAAAGAGTATGCATTGTCCAAGTGGAGCAGAAAAGATAATGCCAAGCTGTAAGGAAAAAAGGGGTAGATTCCTGCCAGATTGGGAACTCCTTGGACATTCACGCAGAAAAAGCTTGTCTTCTGTATCACAACAGGAGACAAGAGGGTATAAAGAAACTATATAGCCATGGAATGACTATATAAGCTTTTACTATTATATGGAAAACCCTCAGAGACAAAGTTCAATGCTCTACAGCAAGGGCCCATAGTAGAAAGCTTCTCTGAAGACTGCAGAGAGCATTGTGCAGGAGAATTATGAGATAAAACTGACAGCGGTCAGATGTGTTGCCACATCCTAGGTAAGGATATGGCTAAAAGAGGATAACCTGCAGTGAATAGTATCATGCAAGATAGTTGAAAGTAGCTTGCAAGAAGCATTAAAGTAAGCACTGGAACTTCTGCATGCACAGTAACTGAACAAAAGAACAGAAGAGATTCTCCTGTATGAAAAACAGAGAGAAAACAGACAAAGGAAGCGGAGATATTCCCGTCCCTGTCTGATGAGTTGTTCAGAGCATGCATTGAAGGATAGTAGAAAATCTACACTGGAAAGAAGAGAAGTGTTTCAGTATGGTACCAACTCGAGCAGGGGAAACCCTGGAAGAGAACGGTTTGGAAGGTGACGTACCATAGGATAAGTCAGCTAAAGGAAAAAATGTCCATGTGGGGACAGAACTATCATGGGATAATTGTAATCTCCCTTTATGATAAAAAGAAAGGGAGAAGTCTGTAACCCACGGACAAAATCCTAAGAGCTGAATATACTGAAAAGAAAAAACCAGTGTAGAGTTTGAAGAATAACTTCTGGTAAAAAGAAGTCAACTGTAGAATTGCAACATACAGGAACCTATGGTTTCTGGCTAAAATTAGCCTGCTTAGAGTCTGGAGACTTCAGACTAGGAGGAGATGTCCCTTGTTTGGGTACATCTGGAGGATGGGCAGGAGAAGGGTGAAACTTTCTTTTCTTAGGAAAAGAAGGTTTGGTAGGACATTTCTTACGTCCTGGGGAAAAAGAAGGCTTAGGACGGTTTCCAGAACTAGGAAAGTCAGTGGAGCAATGAGCAACCTGACGTAAAGCCTCTTTATTGAAGAGATTTTCTCCAGTACAAGGAGAATTACCCAGTGTATGTTGTGCCCATCTGCTCAAGTCTGAAGCTTGCAGCCAGGCTGTACGACGTGCTCCAATGGCAATAGCAGAGGATCTGCTGACAGACTCAAAAGAGTCTAGAGAAGCACGAGAAAGGAACCAAGAGATATTCCTGCTATGATTAAGAAGCAAGGAATAGTCAGAGGCCTTAGGTTCTGACAAAAAAGGAGACAAGAGATAATTTCTCTGTGACCTCCTGAAGTGTCAGACTCATATAGAAAATATATGAAATAATTCTTGAAGCCAGCATAGACGTTTGGAAGGTTTGACGTCCAAAGGCATCAAGTGCTTTAGATGCACGACCTGGCGGATAAGAAGAATGCTTCTTCTTACTTCTTACCTTTCTCAATGCTGATTCCACTACCATGGAACGATGTGGAAGTTGGTTTTTCTGAAACCCTGGAGAGGGAGGTACCTGATACAGAATGTCCATGGCTGTAGAAGGCAAGGGAACCCTCATAGGTGATTCCCATATCCTCAGAAGAAGATCCTGTAAAGAATGATGTAAAGGAAGCATTATATTTTCCTTTTCTACAGGATCTTGGTCAAGAGAAAAACCAGGAATAGGAATGGCAAGAAAAGTTGCCATGTCAAGAGAAAGTTATGAAAAGAAGGGTTTCCAATAGGAACTAATCCTGGGCAAGCTGAGGTTGAAGGAGCAGCTTGAGCACTAGAAGAGATAGTAGACTGGTGCAGAAAAAGAATCCTGCTCGATGGACAGTGATCCTGAGAGTTCTAATTTGAAGCAGTTAGTACTGCATCGTGAGTGCCTGGTATCGATTCCAAACTAGGCATAGAAAGGATCGATGGCACCGATGGAACTGCAGGAATCGACCCCGACACCGGTATCGGTAACAATAATGTCATCGAAGCAGTATTCGGGGGCTGCTGAAGCGGTACCGAGGTAAGCCAAGAGCCTTGATGAATATCTTCGGTACTGTGAAGCCGGAAACGATATGGATCGGTTCCAAAGCGTGTCAGTATGAAATCATCTAGACTGGATATCGATTCCAGACTCGGCATCGAAGCGAGCGAGTCCATCGATACATGTCTAGAAAGTACCGACGTTGTTTGTGGTATCGGCGATGCCGATACAGGAAGGTTAATCGGAGTCGCATCGATCGGTACCGAAGGTACCGAGGACGCCCGAAGACGATGCCCGGTGAAGAGAGGAAAACTCGACACCGGCGCCGATGTCGGGGTATCGGTACCGCTCGAAGCCGATACCAACCGCGAGCATGGCAAAGGTACAGGACAGTCAATCTGGGTCGTATCGATCGGCCCCGAAGGTACCGAGGATACCAGATGACGATCCCAGGTGAAGAGTGGAACACTCGACACCGATGCCGATGCCGGGGTATCGGTACCGCTCGAAGCCGGTACCAACCCCGAGCATGGCTGGGATATAGGAAAGCCAATCTGGGTCGTATCGATCGGCCCTGAAGGTACCGAGGACACCAGATGACGATTCCTGGTGAAGAGTGCAGCACTCGACACCGATGCCGATGCCGGGTTATCGGTACCGCTCGAAGCGGATGCCACCCCCTGGCACGGCTCAGGTATGTTCTGTGAGGGGTGAGCCCCAGGAACAACCTGAAACCCCGTAAATGCTTTGGAGCCCAAAGACTCCCGCCGAAGTTTTATTGCCAATGAGGTCTTGAGGGTAAGGCCAGAGCCGTCATCATGCTGGGCATGAGACTTACCCTTCAAGAATTGGCTAGTTTTAACAGACTGTTTGTGGGTTACCTGATCCTGGAGAGAATAAACCGGTGTCCTCACCTCAGGAGGAAAAACGGCATCGAGGGAAACTCGAAAAAGGGAAGGTCTTCTCCCAATAAAATAGCCTGAGGTATCAGGGGAAAAAGGGTCAGGACCCAAACAGGTTAGACACCAAGCATTGGAGTCTAAAAAGAAAACTAAGTTTCCACAATGAAGGCACTTCTTAGGAGAAGGCGGCTCCATGTTGGAAAAAAGGCCTAGTAGGCCCAAAAAAGTTAAACGAAAACTGAGAAATATTTCTCTAAGTTTGAAAAAGAAAATAATAAAGCACCGGCAGTACCGGTATCGGCGGGAAAACAGCCGCGACCACAAGAAAATAAGGATTTTTAAAGAAAAAATTTTCTGCGGTGACAGGAGGACGTCCTGTTGGCTCCGCGGAAAAACGAAAACTGAGGAGAGGCAGTGGGAAAGGCGGGAAGTCACCGCGCAGGCGCGAGGGATGCTCCCAAAAGCTTTCTGATTGGATGCTGGGGAGCATTCCCGTGCAGGCTCTGTACCCATATGTGAAGACTCATTCCTGCTTGTTCCTGGAGATCTTAGCCTTTCTAGCTCTGGAAAAACCAGAGCCCCTCACCATTCCAGGAAGGTTGACTTACTTTGCTCCCAGATGGGAGCAAATCACAGCAGAGCAATGGACCCTCTCCATCATAAAGGAAGGGTACAAGCTTCATTTCTTAAGCCTTCCTCCTCACACCATAGTGAAGCAGTTCAATTCTCCAATATCTCTCCTCAACCTTCTAGATCAGGAGATTGCTACCCTTCTTGCCCAAGGGGCAATAGAAGAAGTACCTCTTCTTCAACAGGGCTCAAGGTTCTACTCCCCTTATTTTCTTATCCCAAAAAAAACAGGGGGCTACAGACCCATATTAGATCTCAGAGAATTGAACAAGTTTCTATTCAAGGAGTGGAGGAGTGGCCTAGTGGTTGGGGCAAGGTACTTCAGGCCGGAAGGTCGGGGGTTCAAATCCCAGTAGAGGACAGCAACCTTGGGCCGGAAGGACTGGGGTTTCTAGTCCCACAGGTGCTCCTTGTGGTCTTGTGCAAGCCACTTAACCCTCCATAGCCCATGTTCCCTGTAAAATAGTTATCTCCAAGTTATAATGCCCTGTTCAATGTAATTTCAGTTTGTTCAATGTAAACCGCACTGATGCAGAATAGCGCGGTATATAAGAGAATGTAAATAAATAAATAAATAAATTCAAAATGATTTCTCTAGGGGCTCTGCTTCCATACCTTCAGAGTCAGGACTGGCTTTGTTCTCTAGATCTCAAGGATGCGTACACCCATGTCCTCATTCATCCAGCACACAGAAGGTTCCTTCGGTTCCTTTTTCAAGGAAAGCACTACCAATACAGGGTGCTTCCTTTTGGTCTGGCCTCTGCACCAAGGGTGTTCACGAAATGCATGGCAGTAGTAGCTGCATTTCTCCGCACTCTGGGAATATTCATATTCCCGTATCTGGACGACTGGCTCATTCGAGCCCCATACCAGCCAGAGGCCCAGACTTGCCTAACCTGCACAATGCGTATCCTTCAGTATTTGGGACTAGTAATAAACATCCCAAAATCCAATCTCACCCCTACTCAGTCTCTGGAGTTGTGCTGGATACCACAACTGCAAGGGCCTATCTTCCTCAGGCCCGTTTCCTACGTCTAGTGCAGTTAGCCTCCCAGATTCAGTTAAAGTCCCACTTAACTGCTCGAGAGATGTTACAACTATTAGGCCACATGGCATCCACCGTGCATGTGGTTCCATATGCTCGCCTTCACATGAGGGCAGCTCAATGGATTTTGTCCACCCAATGGACTCAGGCATCAGGTTGCCTGTCAGACAAAATAGCAAACTCCAGTCGCCTTTTTTGGTCTCTCCAGTGGTGGAAGTCCTCTCAAAACCTGTTGCTGGGGTCCCCTTTTCAGCAACCACTACCCCAAGCAACTCTCACAACAGATGCTTCTCCAAAGGGTTGGGGAGCTCATCTACAAGATCTCTCCACCCAGGGCATCTGGTCTTCACAGGAGACTTCTCTGCATATCAATCTATTGGAACTCAGAGCAATTTTCTTAGCTCTCAGAGTGTTCCATACCCTGCTCAGCTACAGGACAGTCCTCATCCATACGGACAACCAAGTAGCCATGTTCTATGTGAACAAGCAGGGCGGGACTGGCTCTCTGTCGCTTTGCAACGAAGCTTTGCGACTGTGGGCCTTCGCCAGAGAGCATCACATCCATCTTCTGGCAGTATATCTTCCAGGCGTTCAAAACTCTTGGGCAGACAGTCAAGTTCTGCTTCCACACGAATGGTCCCTCCACATGGACCAAGTAGCCAGGATTTTTTGAATTTGGGGAACCCAGACATAGACCTCTTTGCAAGTCCGTGGAATGCCAAGCTTCCCCGGTTCTGTTCCAGAATTCCGTGTCAGGGAGTTCAGGCCAAGGATGCCTTCCTCCTTCACTGGGGTCAAGACTTCCTTTATGCCTTTCCACCAATTCCCCTAATTCCCAAAACACTATTCAAGCTTCAAAGAGATCGAGGGACCATGATCCTCATAGCACCACATTGGCCACGCCAAGTGTGGTACTCTCTACTTCTGCATCTCTCTCAAGCTCCCTCCCTGGACTTGGGCTCTGCACCAGACCTTCTATCCCAGGAAGAGGGAACATTATGGCACCCAAACCCCCAGTCGCTCCATCTCAGGGCGGTTGCTGAGGGCTTAGACCTTCAAGATTTTCATCTCTCTCAGCAAGTCAGAGATGTTATTCATGCCTCTAGAAAGCCTTCTACTAGACGTTCTTATGCTTTAAAATGGAAAAGATTTACCATTTGGTGTTCAGAGAAGGGTCTAAACCCTCTTGCAATACCTCTGAATTCTCTACTAGAGTATCTCCTGCATCTATCCCATGCAGGTCTGAAAACGAATTCAGTACGAGTCCATTTGAGTGCTATTGCAGCGTCCCTCAAGCCTCTCAATGGACAACCTATTTCCTCTCATCCTCTTATAGCAAGATTCATGAGACGCCTTCTTTTAACTAAACCTCCCATTAGACCACCTCCAGTGGCATGGGACTTAAACCTGGTTCTTGGCCAGCTCATGAAGCCACCCTTTGAACCTTTAGCCACCACCTCCTTGAATTTTCTTTCTTGGAAGGTTATTTTTGTCATTGCAGTCACCTCAGCACGCCGCATCAGTGAGTTGCAAGCTTTGGTGGCTAATCCACATTATACAAGGTTCCATCATGATAAAGTAGTCCTCAGGACCAATCCACACTTTATGCCTAAAGTGGTCTCGCCTTTTCATCTGAACCAAGAGGTATATTTACCTGTCTTTTTTCCAGGACCTTATGCATCAAGTGCAGAGAGGAATCTTCATACCTTGGATTGTAAGAGAGCTCTTGCTTTTTACTTACAAAGAACACAGCAACATAGAAAGTCTTCTCAACTCTGTTGCTTTTGATCCTTCTCATTTAGGACTTCCAGTCTAAGAGAAAACTGTCCAACTGGATTGCTCAGTGTATTTCTTTCGTCTACCAGAGTAGAAACCTTTCTCTGGAGGGCCATGTCACAGCTCACAATGTGAGAGCCATGGCAGCCTCAATGGCTCATCTAAATTCTGTGTCCATCGACCAAATCTGTCGAGCGGCCACCTGGGCCTCGGTTCATACCTTCACAGTCCATTACTGCTTGGACAAGGACTCCCGCCGGGATGCCTTGTTTGGTCAGGCTGTTCTCAAACACCTGTTCCATTCCTAATCAACTCCTACCCACCTACCCTGGTTGGATGTCAGAGATCCATGGGAGGAGGTAGAGTCCTTTTCAAGGACACACAACCTGGGGTTCTCCCCTGGCATCTGCAGATAGGGAGTCCCCATATGTGAAGACTCATTCCTGCTTGTTCCTGGAGATAGCACAGTTACTTACCTGTAACAGGTGATCTCTGGGAACAGCAGGAATAAGTCTTCACAACCCACCCATCTCCACTAGGAGTTGTATCTCTCTATCTTTTTTTCCTTTCCTCTCTCTCTCTTTGTCTCAGCTTTAAAACTCGAACTGGAGAGAGGCGGTTGGGAAAGGCGGGAAGGCAGCGCGCAGGCGCTGTGGGATGCTCCCAAAAGCTTTCTTACTGGACGCTGGGGAGCGTTCCCGCGCAGGCTCTGTCGGTACTGACGATACCCATACGTTAAGACTTATTCCTGCTGTTCCCAGAGATCACCTGTTACAGGTAAGTAATTGTGCTTTCTCTGTCTCCATCTACTGGCTGACAGGCATAACCTACATATTCTGGGCTAGTTTAGTGAGATAAGGAAACTAAAGCTACATGATATCAAGGTTCCATATTAAACATCACCACCCAAGAAAAGAAAGTAGGGTCATCATGAATAATACATTGAAACCTTCTGCTTAGTGTGCAGCAGCAGCCAAGAAAGCTAAATTGAATGCTTGGAACTATAAGGAAAGGAATGGAGAATAAAACAAAGGATATCATAATGCTAACTTATTGTTCCACCCTGAGCATTGTGTGCAGTCCTAGTCAATGCACCTAAAAGAGATGGTATAATTAGAAAACGTACAGAGAAGGCTGACCATAGTGATAAAGGGGATGGAAGGATACCCCTTTGAGAAAAAGCTTAAAACAGCACTTTTCAAAAACCTTTATCCTGTATGACCCCATTTTAACAACTGAAAATTCACATGAGCCCAGGTAATGACATCAAACTGGCATATCTCCAGCCTCCTTCCCCTCTCTCCACTCATCTAAAGCAGGAAAGGTGGCAGCAACAGTAGTGGCAGCAGCAACAGTCAGCACAGAGTCCCGTGTGTCAGTGTGCGATTACAGACCCCAATACTCAGCATGGGTTTCCAGCCTAACAAAAAGCTTTCCCAGGTGGGGGCAAGGGGCCATGAATATTCATTGGCTTACAGGTCACATGCTGACTGACTGGTGGCATAGCATAGGTCACAGTGAAAGTCCAGAGAGATGGGGAAATGGCCATGTTTCTGTGACCCCATCTACTGATGATGTGACTACTACTACCGAACATTTGTAGAGCGCTACAAGACGTACACAGCACTGCACAGACACACATAAAAGATGGTTCGTGCTCATCAGAGCTTACAATCTAGTCAAGAGCCCAAGTTTGGGAACCATTGCCTTAAAAGATTAGTGCTCTTCAGCATGGAGAAGAGACAGCTGAGGAGAGATATGATAGAGGTTTATAAAATAGTGGAGTAGAATATGTAAATGTGAATTGATTGTTTACTCCTTAAAAGATGTACAAAGACTAAGGAACAAGCAATGACACTATTAAGCAGTACATTTAAGACTAATTGGAGGAAATAGCATTTTGGAGAAATTATGTTCTGAATTCTTTGCCAGATGTAGCAAATGCTGTTAGTGCAGCTGGGTTAAAAAAAAATTAAAAGGTTTGGCCAAGTTCTTGGAGGAAAAGTCCATAAACCATTATTAAAGTAAAGTAGACAGGAGGTAACATTCACTGCATGGAATTTGTGCTGGCTACCTTTTGGTATCCTGCCAGGTACTTGTGAATGGGACTGGGCACTATTAGAAACGAGATACTGAGCTTAATGTAACAGTCTACCCAGAAAGGTAAATCTTAGTTCTTAAGTGGAGCCATGTTATGGAAGCTCTCTCCTATGTGGGTTCTGTCAGATGTCACTAAGATATGAGGGATTTGTCATCTTGCTTCTCCTTAGAATGTATGTGCAAAGATGACATTTACAGCACTTCAAGAACATTTCTCTTTTTATTATCTGAAGTTTTCTAGCTCTGGTGTGTCCAAAATGAATGAACAGGTAGTTTTTAGGACGGTTACAATCAGTATCTCACTATCATCCCATTTTTACAACTTGCTTAGCTGTTTTGCATTACCCCTAAAAGTAATTGGCAGGCATTTTGAAAAGTAATGTTTGTATGGTTCATTTATTTAAACTACCATTCATGAATAATAAGCATCAAGTACAATGAAGCCAGGGCCAGCTCTGGAGTTGCTTTGGCGTTGGCGCCCTAGGCAAACCTTAAGCCTTACACCCCCATGGCTGTCAAAATCTACTGTTTAGCTTTGAATGCTCTGCTCTCTGTCAACCCCTCCACTATCCAAAAAAATTAAAATAAAAAAATTAAGTGGCTTCCCTAGGCTACTGCCTACTTTGTCTAGTGGTTGGGACAATCCTGAATGCAGTCTAAATGCTACAAATGGAGATATAGATACATACAGTGAAGGCAATGCATACTGCAGAGATCCTGAAAACCCCACCTGTTTGCTGCACTTAAGGACTGGAGTTGCCTGCCTTTGAAGCAGGCAAAACACACAGCATAAGTGAAAGCTAAGATAACACATTTACATCTTACATGTAGGAAAACTCATGATGGGCTCCAGATAAAGAAAATGAGGAGGCGGGTAGATGAACATCTTAATATTTTGGCATCTATGCCCACAGCTCCAAGTCACACCCTCTGTTAGCCAGGGGGCATTGAGTGCAATGCCAGAAGCAGAGCCGGTTTTCTTTTGCAATCTCCTGTAGGTGCCAATTAGCTTAGTTACTGCTAAGCTATTTAATGGGAAGACAAAAATCAGTATAATACACCAAAAGACTGTTTGATCTCAGACTGGATTTGGCACAGAGAAAGTTACTGAGAGATAATGTCTGTAGCCTCTCAGAAGAAAAAAAGGAGAGAAAAACTGTTAGCTCTGGGATTTATTCTGAACCACAAATAAGCCAGGATGTAAGTGTATCCTGTGAAAACGTCTAAAACCATATTCTACACATTCGCGGCCCTGCACGTACATGGCACATAAACAGGGATCCCAGAATGTGGGCCGTGGGGGGTAACAAGGGCGTGGCCAGCCACGGAGATATATAAAGCATATTTCAGCGCTACCCATGTATGTCCACAGTAGTTACCGCAGATGTCCAGGTTATACCTGCTGAAAGGTGGAAGAAAGGTAGGACTTAGAAATATTTCTGCCCTGCACCTCACTGCAGCCAATAGTGGTGAATGGATGTGTAATCTATGCTGTGCACTGTTGTGTCTGCAGGCTGGGAAACCAAAGAATGCAGTGTTCCTGAACAGAAAGCAGAGGAGAGGGAGGTCTGGGGGTCGCAGTACAAAAAAAACACCCCCATAAATGTATGGGGATGAGCACAGGTGCTCTTACCGCTATGCTGACAGTTGCTGAGTGAGCCAAAGGGGCAAAGTGTGGATTCTCTAACAATGCCCACGTCCTCGAAATGATACTGGTGATGGAGAGCTAAGACTGTATGTGAAAATGTAAGCCCAGTCATCGGTGCTATGTGCAGCACCCTGCCAGCTGGAGTGTTGTGCTCCACACAGCGGACCTTTACAACATGCCCTATGCGATGTGTACAGTCCCTGGAGAGAGAAGGATAGATGTAAACCTTTCAGAACACAATAATGGGGTAAGTCTATGCCAGTGGCCCTATGGCACATATCGTATGCACAAGTCACTGTTACCGTTGGTTACAAGTGGGCCTATGATTTACTATGCACAGGGGAGTTCATGGGACGTTCCCCTGGAAAGAATGGAGGTGGTGTCTGGTCAAAGTGCAGAAGGTAACCTTCCCCCCACCACCAAGGCATTGGTGGTGACGACCAGCCAGAGGCGAGCAAAGTGAACCTCCTGTGTGCCTTGGACCCTGGCCCTCGGGGGGGGGGGGGGGGTGGAAGACGGGCTTATGCCCAAGGAATCTAAAGCCCCCCCCCCCCGGTTGCAGATGGGGCGCTGTTTGGGGCATGGGGGCTTTCTGCTTATGGGGACTATGCCCCTGTCCTTTGGCCTGCTGACCGTGCTGGGAAGCCTGATAGACTTACAGAAAATGCTTCCAATTTCTGGCCTTTTTCACTTTTCCGTGCAAGGGATTTTTCCCTGATGCCTTCCAGTAGGAAGGGTCAGCACTATTCCGGGACAGCCTAGTCCTGGTCAAAAAATTTTGATACCAACTCTGCCGCCTTGTCAGTCATGAGTTTGCCAAAGAGGCTCTCTCCTTGGCAGGGGACATCAGCCAGTTTGTCCTGTATCTATTGTTCCTAGTCTGAGGACTGTAGCTAAGCAGCGAGCACTAATGCCCACCGCAGCCACATGAGCCATGTATTCAAAGCCATCATAAGCTGCTCAAGTCTGGAATTTGGAGCATTCCTTGACAGAAGATACTAGGGTCCTGAAGAGCTTGAGAGATTCACCTGCCAGTCCAGTTGAGAACCTGGCAAGCTCCCTTGCCAGGTCCCTCAGATGCATGCCCATGTATAGTTAGTAAGCTTGGATGCGGGCCGCGAGCATCTAGTCCTGGTAGCACTTGCTGCCAAATCTATCCATGGTGCAGGCCTCCCTACCAGGGGGCACCGAGGAGTGCGTCTTCTGACTCTGACAGATGGCCGACTCAACCACCATGGAGTTGTGAAGCAGCTGCATCTTCTGAAAGCTGGGGCCCTTGCTAACTTGATATTGGGAATCAAGTCGCTGGTTCACTATTGGCACTGTCACAAGGCTCGCCCACATCCTGAACAGCAAGTGCTCCAGGATGGGGGGGGGGGGGGGGCGGGAGGAAACCGGCAATGTCAGTGCCTTTCTTGGAGAGGCCTTGTATTGGAGGATCTCCAAGTCCTCAGCACAAGGCTTGCCCTCTGGCTCCGCCACGAAGGCCAGGGCCTTCGACATCCCCTGGACAAACTCCCCTGAGGGGGAGACTGTTCAGAGGGGACATCCTTGTGTAACATGGTATCGGGCGATTCATCGGTCTCCCATCCAATTCGGAGCCAGACTAGATCTTGAGGCCGGGACGGTCAACGAAGAGATGAGCAACCGGCACCGATGGAGAGCAAGAAGCCTGACACGCTGACTTGGAAGTGAGTCATGCCTCAAACAGGAGGCCAACTGTCGTGGCTCCAGGCGAGCAAGCAAATCATTTCAGCAATGGCTGGACATCCTCAGGGGAGGTCCTCGTAGTGGAGGATCCAGTTGTCAGCACAGACAACCCGAAGGCTCTGGGCATCGGACTGCACTGTGCCTTGAGGAAGGCAGCCAAGCTGCATTTCAAGGCACCCTCCTGGCTTTGATGCTAGTAGGCTCCGCAGTGACTGGTTCAGGCCTTGAAGGCATCGAGCCTGAAGCTGGCTCCCTCAAAGGATGGTGATTGTGTCAGAGGACAGAGCCCAATCCCTCAATGCAGCGGGAGTCTCCTCCCACTGGGGCAGCTTCGAAGGCTGCTCTCAGCAATTGTCCTCTGCATCGGGTAGAGGACTCCGAGGCTGGGTACCGGAGGTCTTACCCCCAGCTCCGGGATCAGACGACTTCGACTTGGAAGATCTCTTAGACTATGGGGGAAGGTCCTCTGAGGATGACCCCTAGTCCGAGGCTCCGCAACCTCGGGGCTCGTATCAAGCATGATGTTGAGTCAGACGCAGTCTCAGAGGACAGTAATTCCAGACTCTATGCCGGCACCACGACAGAGGCCTTTGAGTCAAAAAGCTCCCCCCGCTGATTTTCACGATTCTTCCAGTTCTTGCTCGACATCTGCAAGCAGAGCAGGCAAGTGGAGTCGTCATGACTGGCACAGAGGCACTTGATACAACTGTGGTGGTCCACAATGGACATAAGGGGGCATTTGCCACATTGCTTAAATCCGCTGACCAAAGACATAATGAGAAAGATAGCAGCCGCGAGATCACACTCAAGATGTCTCGGTCAGGAATGGCGCGAGAAAAAACCTGCACACTGAAAAAGAAAAAAGGACCCGAGAAAAACACTACGCCAAGGCAAGGGCAACTCGGGTGGCGAGAGGGTGATCAGGAATAGAAGGGTAGAGAGAGAAAAAATGCTAAGCAGAAAGGTTAGAAAAATCCACTTACTGGAGACGACAGACAGGATGTCTGCAGGATCCTGTGGAAAAAAGAAGACTGAGGTAAGATGGCACCTTTGGGCGGGATGATGACCGTGCATGTGCAGTCTAACTCCCAAAAGCTTTCTTTGAAAGCTGGGGAGTAAATCTGCGTGAGCTCCGTCAATGTAGACATCATCCCAAATGTGAGGACTAACTTCCTGCTTGTTCCCGGAGAAAGTGCTGTAAATGTCACCTTTGCATAGATCACTCAATACTATGTGGGCAGTAAGATTGTCTTATAAACTCCAAAATGTGTTACAAAAGGCCATGACAAATTTCTTAACATCTAGGAGCCTGCTGCCAAGAAATCAGTCAGAGTGACTCAACCCTCCCCCCCACTCCCACAAAAAGGTACATCACAACTCTATTTAAGAGCCTAATGTATTGGTTTTCCCATTTTCTATGGGAAAAGAAAGCTTATCAAAACAGGCCCTTAGCACGTCACTACGCAGTGCCAACAGAAGTAAGTGACCCTTCTTGTTCTCCCCCTCCGACTATCCTCAACGAGTATGTTGTCAGAAGCATATTGGTGACCCTTTCTGCTTGCACCAAAGATCACTTCCTTTTTTGCTTCACATATCAGCATGGTCTAGTAATACATGAACATAGCCAGACCCTCCCCCCCCTCCGCCATTGCACACCTCCAACCATCACCCAATGTCTCCCCCAGCCATCATCTGATGTCTCACCTTTGTTCCATGGTTCCTCACTCTTCCACTGCAATCAATTCTGTATGTAGTCAGCCATGCGGTGAAGGAAGCTTGCTTATCACGCGAGACTTGAATCGGCTCGATTAGCAAACTTCTTCCACGGCGATTGGCTATACATGTAGTTTGAATTGCACGGTGGAGGGAAGTTTGCTAACTGAGCCAATTCAAGTCGTGTAAGATCAGCAAACTTCCTTCACTGCGTGGCTTGAACTACATGCAGAATCAACTGCTGTGAGACATTGTCTGATGACTGAGGGAGGGAGGCAATCAAATACCAGACAGCAGGGTGCAATTTACAGTTGCCATGGGGATCTGGCACCCAGGATCTGTAGAGCCCTGAGTCACATTCATAACAGTACAATCTTACAAAGATATCTGTCCAACCACTAGTCCCAACATACCCTTTTCCCTCACCCTTATGCCACTCTCAATCTCATGCAAAAATAAAACCCCTAAAGCTCAATCCACTCCAGCTATCATATACAACACCCCCACCATTCCAATACCATCGTATCTTGAAACTATCATTTTTCCAACTTCTAATAGGCAGGCTAGCAAGTTGCCATCCCCAGAGCTTACCAAGCTTTCTGTAGCCATGACTGCATGGCCCTAAAGAACTATCCTACAATCCATGACACTTCTCTAAACCCTCCTACAACATTGGTTACCATGCTGCTGTCACACCCTGCCTTTCATGGAGTCCATGTAGGCGTAATTATAGTGCAGCTCTAACAGGAGGTGTGGGCAGGAGTTCTTTCTGGTCTACCCAGGTTGTGACCTCAAATGTGGCTTTTGTGACTCATCTGTGATTGTAACTCACAGACTGGGAAGCCCTGCTCTACCCTACATGCTTCATTAAAGTAACATCATATACAATAAAAGAAAGGAGAGACACTATACATACCCTCACAAAATATATTTAGATGCCATTATTCAGTGCACAAAATACACATGAACCCAATGTAATTCACAATAACTTGATAGAAAATGTATACAAATATTATAAATAGTAGGGAAACCTCAGCTGGGAAAACCCCACCAATTCAAGTCATACTTAAGCTGCGGGCATTATCGCCATTCATTTTCATTCATCGGTCCCTACCCATGGGGCCTAGCATATTTTTTTCAAATTTTTAAATGCATCCTGGCACATACTACCGTAAGTCAACAAAATAGGATACGGTGGCTTGATAAACTGTGGCATTAGTCCAAACTGCATCTAACTCTTATGCTAACCTCTACAGGAAGCTAGCGCAGATCACTCAAAATTAGTATATGATCACTAATCTACCAAAAAAGGAGCTAAGGATCCGCACAATATAGAAGAAAACAAAAAAGCGGAGCCTGGACTGATATATTAAACCTTGTTTATTACGCCCCAACGCGTTTCGGCCACCGGCCTTCTTCAGGGGGTCTTAGAGAACACACCTCAAAAATAGTAAACATAAACATATAAGTTAAAAACATAATATATATAAAAAAAAATGTATATTACATCAATAAATAAATAAATAAAATATTGATGAAATAATAAATAAAACCATAAATTTCACTTAAAACATCTAAAGGACAAACTATTAATTCATAATGGTTAATTAGAAAACAAACTAATAGATAAGAATATATATTATAAAATATATATACACTAGGAAATAATAAATACCTATTAAAATACCAAAAAAAGGGGAAGAAGAGAGACGAGGAGAAGCAAACAATAAATAAATACCTTAATAGGATCAAATTGAATGTTATCCCGGATTGAACCTACGGGATACTGACGGCTGACAATGAACAAATAAATTATTAAATAAGTAAATATATACTCACAAAACAAGTAAATACAATTCTAAAACATCAACAATGCATATTGACAAATATATAACCAGTTAATAATAAATAATTAATTACATAAATAAATATACATATATATAAAAATGTATAAAAAAACACATATACAGTATAAAAAACATTTATAAAAATACCACTTATAAAAGTAAAACTGTATACATGTGTAATATAAAAAGTTTTACATATATGAACAATCAAGGTACTTCAAGGGACGCAAAAAAATGCTCTGTTGGCAAAATAGCTGTAAAGCAAACAGATAGCCATCGTTAAGAAATATGGACCCACAATCAGAGTATGTCATTAAATTGTGTTATGTTCAAAGAAAGTATAAGAGGAGCTTACCAAGAGCCAGCGTTCTGTGCTACTGCACTGTTAACTAACGGAGTAGGGCATACTAGGAGCGAACGCTCAAATACTAACATTTTCCCGCCGCTGCAGGTTAAAGGGCACTGAATAAAAAATGACAAATAAACATTAAATGCTAAGAGAAATGTACTTTTTTTATAAAATGTGTAATCATAAACGCGTTGGGGCGTAATAAACAAGGTTTAATATATCAGTCCAGGCTCTGCTTTTTTGTTTTCTTCTATATTGTGTGGATCCTTAGCTCCTTTTTTGGTACTTTTGCTCTTTGAGCTGTTTCCCTCGTGGCAGGAGGTCCTCAGCTACAATGAGAAAGACTTGCAAGACTTGTTACCTGAGGACCCCTTTTTTAACCAAGAAGAAATGAGTGTTGGATTAGAAGAAGAATGGGAAAGGACTGTACATCTTACCCAGAAACTTGTCAAAGAAGAGATGCACGCTTCATCCCTTCTTGAGAACTGTCGTCACAAGATTATCCCTAGGGGACTTAGAGTTTATAAGGCCCCTGGGATGTATCGTGACGACCCTTCCTTTATGGCAGATTGGATTAAAATCTTAAACAAGTGTTCCTTGGATTTGATGATCCTTCTTATTAATACTTCACGTCGGAAAGCTACTGGATTAAAGGAAGATGTGTCATCAAAACTTGCTGCATTAAAAGATAAGGACAAACAATTTGATAGATCTAAAAAAGATTTTGACAGGAATATGTCTGAATATAAGAAAATCATTAAAGATAGGAAATTAAGGAAATTCAAGAGAGACGAGGAGGATTATAAAACTGGGAATGTTTATTTTTGGACCAATAATACAAACCCCTCTAGAAGCGCTTCGAGGAAGCGCAAATTTGATTTTAAAACAGATAAACAGCGTAAGAGAGTGCCCTCTGCTGTAGTGAGTCCCGAACCCTTTCGAAAAAGGAGTAGAAGTATTCATATTGAATCTGTTAGCGCAGTAGCTCCACTTACTCCTCCTAGAGATGGTCCTTCTAAGTATCCTTCCAATAAACATCAGGGTTTTTCCATGGACGCTTTATGGAAAGGAGGGGGTTCCAATCGCTTTCAGGAACAGCCCTCCACGTCCAAGGATCCTCTATACCATCAGTCCGGGACTTACTCCAGAGGCAGGGGCAGAGGGAGGGGACAAGAGACCCAACAATTTTTACGCGTTGGGGCGTAATAAACAAGGTTTAATATATCAGTCCAGGCTCCGCTTTTTTATGATCACTAATCTTACACCCCATATGTAGCCTCAAAGCAGAGTTCTAAAGAACATTTTAGATCCTATTAAAAGTATACTCCCTCACTTGGTTTACAGCTTGTTGGGCTGTGAGGGCTTGTATGCAATCAGTGATGCTGAACGCTAAACTGTCAGCAGTTTAGCTACTGGCAGGGTCTCCCAAGATAGATAGGTCTCAGCTGAGATGCCAGACTAAGACAAACCACCCATCTGGACAGCAGCAGAATGGGACAGTGTTGTATGCGGAGGATCATATTTCTGTGACAAATGCAACAACACTGGAATTAACTGCACGGAAGAAATATTTGCCAAGCCTACTTTTGTATCTTGCCTAAAAAACCCAATGGATAGTCACAAAACAAATTACACTATAGTGCTGGAAGAAGAGACCCCCAGGTTGGAAGGCACTCAAATGGCTACTGGGGATGAGCTGAAGACTTCTCAAAGTAAAGCCAGCATTTATGATGTGGTTGAATCTGTTGATGTAGCTGCGCATGAAAAGTCAGAAGTTGCAAAGAAGTTGCAAAGATATCTTACATATTGGGACATGGAACGTATGAAGCATGAACCAAGGGAAGTTGGAGGTGGTCAAGAATGAAATGGAACATGTACAACTCGATGTTGGGTGTCAGTGAACTGAAATGGACTGGCTTTGAGCACTTTGCATCTGATGTTCATATGGTTTACTATGCTGGAAAAGAAAAACAAAGAAAAAATGGTGTAGCATTTATAATTAAGAAAAACCTTGCAAGAATTGTAAAGAAATATAATGCAGTCAATGAATGCTTAATTTATATTTGTCTACAAGGAAAGCACCTCAACAATTATAATTCAGGTATATGCTGCAACAACAGTTGCAGAAGAGGAAGACGTTGAGTTCTATGAACAAGTACAAGCTGAAATTGACAGAACATGCAAACAGGGTATCTTGATAGTCATGGGTGACTGGAACACAAAAGTTGGCAACAAAGACGACGACAAAGTGGTTGGAAAACATGGACTTGGCAACAGAAACGAAGCTGGAGAAAGACTAATAGAATTCTGCAAAACCAATGATCTATTCACCTCAAACACTTTCCAGCTACACAAGCACAGACTGTACACATGGACTTCGCCCAATTGATTATACAGAAATCAAATTGACTACATCTGTGGAAAACAACAATGGAAATGCTCAATAACTTCAACCAAGACAAAACCTAGAGCTGACTGTGGTACAGGTCATCAACTACTAGTTTGCAAACTCATGCTAAAGTTGAAAAAGAGCAAGACATTCATAAATGTAGCAAAATATGACCACTGGAATTTAAAGACTGCCTGAGAAAACAATTTGCTGCTTTAGATACAAATGACAAGAGTTCTAGAAGAGTTATGAGATGATATCAAGAAGGTTGTATTGGAAGAAAGCGATAAGTCTCTACATAAGGTGAAAAAGCAAAAACGGTCAAAATGCATAACTAAAGAAACTCTGAAAATTGTCCAGTAACACAGAGAAGCTAAAGCCAGAGGAGAAAGCACAGTTACTTACCTGTAAACAGGTGATCTCTGGGAACAGCAGGAATAAGTCTTCACATATGGGTACGTCGGTACTGACGGAGCCTGCGCGGGAACGCTCCCCAGCGTCCAATCAGAAAGCTTTTGGGAGCATCCCTCAGCGCCTGCGTGCTGCCTTCCCGCCTTTCCAACTGTCTCTCCTCAGTTTGGGTTTTAAGCTGAGACAAAGAGAGAGAGAAAGAGGAAAGGAAAGAGAGAGAGAGAGATACAACTCCTAGGGGAGGTGGGTGGGTTGTGAAGACTTATTCCTGCTGTTCCCAGAGATCACCTGTTACAGGTAAGTAACTGTGCTATCTCCAGGAACAAGCAGGAATGAGTCTTCACATATGGGGACTCCCAAGCTAAGATGCCTGGAGCCCTAGCATGCTGGTGATTGAAACATGCTACACCTCATATGCCCAGGCATCCCGAGGATGGAGGGTAGGAGTTGAAGAAGAGAGGAGCTGTAGGAGACAGCTGACCTAAGATAGGACTACAGACCAGGAGTCCCTGTATATATGACAATTATCATGAAATATATTGAAATGATCACAATATGGACCTCACCTACTGGATTGCAGGAAGTAGAGAGGCTGATGAAATCTATTGGGGATCCAGTAGAGGAATCTCCAAGGTGACCTCACTGAGGTGAGTTGAAGGTCAAAATCTGGAACTGACAGGTGACCCCAGGATTCAACTGGGGAAGTACAAAAACGGTAGGTCTTTAGTGGGAAGCTTTATGGAAAAAGCTGAAAACTCTTTTGGCTACAGAGTTAATTATAGTTAGGAACAAAAGAGGAAGACTGACCGATTTGGACAAAACTGGCTTAGTCCTTGAGGGAAGAAGGGGTATGGAGAAAAAAAACCCGTAATCCTAAGGAAGGACAGATGTCTGAGGAGTTGGAAACCTCAGATCTACTGAAGATCCCCCATGTCTCTCCTGACGAGAGGTAGGAAGAGAAAGGAATAGGGAGCTTCAGGGATACCTGAACCTAGGGTTATGGTAAGAGCTGTCAGAACCACAGCAGTGGTTGTGTGCATAATAGCCTAAACATACTGTGAAATAGTATGAACATGTGAAAACCCACTGTCTGGAACAGATGGGAAGGATAAAACACCTCTATGAGCACAGACAGTTAGAGAGATAAGTATGTGAATACATATCTACCTAAAGGAAGTATCTCGACAGATACACACACACACATATATATGTGTAGAGATTATATACACACATACATACACATATATATATATATATATATATATATATATATATATATATACACACATATGCTTATGGCGAGATTTAGGGGCATAGCATATGCACACATGGCTGACAGACATATGTATTTAAAGAATGCATATAGACATATGTACCTATATGAATATATAGGTCTAAAGATAAATGTCTGCAATTAAGCAGAAAGAGATATCTACAGGAATCTTCACATGGAAGATATGAAGAGGAATGATTCATCTCATAACAAGAAGGTGGAACCTACTTGAGAAGATATAGAGAATCTATTCCCTCTGGTTAAGATGGAGTAGGAATGCTATCCAGTGAAATAACCAGGATGGTTGCGAGAGAACAGAGGATAATATTAGTCTGTAAACAGCAAGTCCTGAGTCCGGTAGAACTCTAACATGGTGAATGGACAGAATACACATAGGAAGAGACACCAGGTAGACCCACTTGAGGAACAAGGTGGGGGGTATTATGCGTTATTTAGTTAAATATGTGCTGTCCATGATGGATTAGGATACCATGAGGACAAGCTGCAAGGAAAAAGAGCACATTTCCTGCAGGAATTTGGTAACTCTTTAGACTGTCACGTAGGAAAGGCTTATGTCCTTTATTAAAAGGAATAGAAGGGTATAAGAAACCTCACAGTCATGGGGGATGACTGAGGAAGCCTTTTTCAACCATATAGGACAGTCAGAGAAAAAACCCTCATGCTCTCTAGCAAGGGCCCATAGTGGAAAGCTTCTCTGTAGGATTGGAGAGAGCATTATGCAGGAGAGTAGGGAAATAAAACTGGCTGTTGGAGACAACCAGCTACCATCTCAATTATGTTGCCAACTCCAAGGATTTGGAGATGGCAGAAAGCAGTTATAAGGATTATCCAAGATAGATGAGGACTATCTTGGAAGCACTACTAAGGCTAGACAAAAGTAGTGGAAGACAAGACTGGAACTCATAGAAAAGTACCAGTAGTCCAAATATTGGAACTCCTGCATGGGCAGCTGCTGAACAGAACAGCAGAGGGGATCTTTCTGTTCTTAACAGAGAGAACAGACAGAATAAGAGTAAAAACTCCTGATTATGTCTGATGAGTTGCCCCAATGAAAAAAGGGGAGGTTACTCCAGAGAAAAAACTCTACACTGCAAAGGAAAGAAAACTGGAAAGGTTAAGGAAACCGTCCAGTGGAATAGTACCACTCTTACAGGGGAACCCTGGAAAAGAAGGTAAAGAAAAAATAGGAGCTGAGGGGAGACTTGCCATATGGAAAGTCTATAGAAGGAAAAAATTCATGGTGGTACAGAAAACTATCATGAGATAGTTGGCAAACCTCTCTTCAAGGAAAGAAGAGGAGGAAAACCCTGTAACCCATATACATGAATATCCTGACAGCTCAGCATACCTAAGAGCAAGTGGATGTCCTGGAAACAGGAATCCAAGTGTAGAGGTTTAAATGAAAAAACTTCTACTGAGAAGAAGTGAACTGTAGGTTATAACATATTAATTGGAACCCTATTGAGAGTTAATTCTCCTGGCTTGAGTTTGGATTCTTCAGACCAGGGCGAGGTTTCCCTTGTTTGGGAACATCTGCATGATGGGCAGGAGAAGAATAAAACCACCTTCTTTTAGGAAAAGGAGGTTTGGTAGGGCATTTCTTACCTGCTGGGGAAGGAGAAGGTTTAGGAAGGCCCTCAGAAACAGGGAAGTCAGTGGAGCAATGAGCAACCTGACGTAAAGACTCCTTATTGAAGAGATTTTCTCCAGTACAAGGAGTATTACCCAGTCTTTGTTGTGCCCATCTGCTCAAGTCTGAAGCTTGGAGCCAGGCTCTGCGTCGTGCTCCTATGGCTATAGCAGAGGTTCTGCTAACAGACTCAAAGGAGTCTAGGGAAGCATGAGAAAGAAACCTAGAGATATTCTGGCTATGACTAAGAAGCAAGGAATAGTCTGCAGCCTTGGGCTCTGAAAGAAAAGGAGTCAAAAGAGACAATTTCTCTGTGAACTCCTGAAGGGATAGACTCATATAAAAAATATATGAGAGAATCCTTGTTGCCAGCATAGATGTTTGGAAGGTTTGACGTCCAAAGGCATCCAGTGTTCTAGATGCACGACCTGGCGGGAAAGAAGAATGCTTCTTTTTGCTTCTTACCCTCCTCATTGCTGATTCCACTACAATGGAATGATGGGGAAGTTGAGTCTTTTGAAACCCTGGAGAGGGGGGCACCTGATACAGAAGAGCAGTTGCTGTAGAAGGTGAGGAAGCCCTTAAAGGTGCTTCCCATATTTTCAGAAGAAGATCCTGTAAAGAATGATGTAAAGGATCCAAACAGGTTAGACACCAGTTATTGGAGTCTAAGAAGAAAACTGTATTGCCACAGTTAAGGCACTTCTTAGGAGAAGGCGGCTCCATAATGGAGAGGCCTTACAGGCCCAAAAAATTAAGACAGAAACTGAGGGGAAAAAAATGGAAATTACACTAACCTGGTAATTGTAGTTCCTGGAGGGTCCAGTTTAGTCCTCCACAATCGGGTAGTGCCCCTCCTCCTGCAGCCTGGAGACTGGACCAATCAAGTCTTCTGTAGTATATATGCAGACGGAGCTCCCAGAAGCCCCCAGTGTACTAGTAACAAAGCATACTTAACGAAGCAACACATTAGATTAATATACAAAATGACATAATGAAAATGACATAATTAAGGAACAATTTGTTTCCCCCCACAAACATATCCAACTTTCTCCCCAAACGAGGAAGTCAGAACACTGTATTGCGCTGGAACAGACGCCCCAGAAATCAAAACACAGCTCCGTATGAGAAATCTCAGGAGCTGACTGAACACCTGAGAAAGAAAGAGCCATAGCCAAAAACGCGGCTGCAAAAAAAAAAAAGTTCGAACGGCAAGAGGAACCGTCTTATGATCCACCGTTCGGAAAGCGCGCCGCATTAGTATATCAGATAGTCGGGAGGGAAGGAGGACTAAACTGGACCCTCCAGGAACTACAATTACCAGGTTAGTGTAATTTCCATTTCCTGTTCGGTAATCCAGTTTAGTCCTCCACAATCGGGATGTAACAGAGCAGTCAAGACCGGGCGGGACCTTACCATCCGGCGCGCCGAACCGCCAAACAAAACAGGAATCCCGAGCCGCTGACACATCTAAACGATAGTGTTTACTGAAAGCATGCAGAGACGACCAAGCGGCCGCCTTACAGATATCTGCTGGCGGAACTAGGCTATACTCCGCCCAAGAGGTCGCCTGAGCCCTAGTGGAATGAGCCAGTAGCCCCTCCGGAATAGACCGCTGCTGCAACAGATACGCAGACGCGAACGCTTCCTTGAGCCATCTTGCAATGAAGGCCTTAGCCAACGCTTCCCCTTTACGTGCACCACCGAAGAGCACGAATAGCCGGTCAGTCTTCCTAAAAGATTCGGTAGCCTTCAAATAACGACGAAGTGCACAACCCACATCGAGACGGTGAAGACTTTTGTCCGCTGACCCGACAGAGTGCGAAGAAAGAACTGGAAGAAACACTGCCTGATTTACCTGAATAGGAGAAACCACCATTGGCAAAAAGGAAGAGACCGGGGAAAAAGACAAAAAAGGTTCTCGGCAGGACAACGCATGTAGATCTGAAATACGCCGTGCCGAACAGACGGCTACAAGAAAAACCGTCTTCAGCGTAAGATCTCTCAGAGACACCCCACTCAGGGGTTCAAAAGGTTCACGAACCAGGGCCCGCGGCACTAGATTCAAGTCCCACGGAGGAACGAAAATCCTGCGGGAGGGCCGCAAATGAACAACAGCCGTAACAAAACGACGTACGTCCGGATAAGAACCGAGGAGACGGCCTAAAACTTTGCCTCGATAACAAGAGATAGCCGCCAACCGGACTTTCAGGGAACTAGCCGCAAGGACCTTATCAAAAGCATCCTGAAGAAACTTAAAACGACGGAAACGGAAACCGTCGCCGCCTGGACTCCACGCCGGGAGCACCAGTCTTCAAAGATCCCCCAAATCCGAACGTAAGTAAGAGAAGTGGACTTTTTCCTCGCCCGCCGTAGGGTAGAAATCACCGCGGGGGAGTAACCCATCTTTTTCAGTCGAGCCCTCTCAATGGCCAAACCGTAAGCGAGAATCGACCCACGTGGGGCATCCGCAAGGGTCCCTGAAGAAGAAGATCCGGCCGCGCGGACCGGAGCCAAGGAATGCCGTCGCACAACCGGACCAGATTGGCATACCGGGGCCTCCGAGGCCAATCCGGGGCCACAAGGAACACTCGACCCCGATGGCCCTCAATGCGCTGAACGACCCGGCCGATCAGAGCCCACGGAGGAAAGACATAAAGAAGACCGGACGTTGGCCACGGCTGAATGAGAGCGTTGAGCCCCTCGGACATGTGCTCCCTTCGCCTGCTGAAGAAGCGTCCTGTCCTGGCCGATTGAAATGTCGCCATGAGATCCATGATGGGCGGCCCCCACCGACGAACTATTTGCGCGTAAACTTGCGGGCTTAGCTGCCACCCTCCGGGGTCCACCCGCACTCTGCTAAGAAAATCGGCCTGACCATTGTCTGCGCCTGCAATATGCGCTGCCGGGATAGCCAGAAGACGAGACTGCACCCAATTGACCAAGGCCGTCGCTTCTGAATCCAGGGCCACGCTGCCGGTGCCCCCTTGGCGATTGATGTAAGCTACGCTGGTCGCCTTGTCCGAGAGGACTCGCACCGGCCGGTCGAGAACTAGGGCTTCGAGGGCCAAGAGGGCTAGCTGCACCGCCCGTAACTCGAGGCGGATTGATCGACCAAGAAGTCTCCAGGGGAGACCATTCCCCTTGAGCGAAGCGGGTCTCACAGTGAGCCCCCCAGCCGGTTAAGCTGGCATCCGTTGTGAACGGAACCCAAAGTGGAGGCTCCAGGGAATCCCCGCGTCAGGTTCTCGGAGGAGAGCCACCACCGGAGTGAACGGCGAACCGCCCTTGAGCAAGGCAATCTCCTGTTCAACGAGTCGAACTGGTTGGACCAACGGCGCAGCAGAGCACTCTGCAGCGGGCGCATGGGGAAGCGCGCCCAGGGCACCACCTCCAAGGTTGCTGCCATCGTACCGAGGAGCTGCAGGTACCACCATGCAGACGGAGCGGGCATCCCCTTGAAGAGTCGGACAAAAGACCTAATGCGGCGCTCCGGCAGGCCCACCAAGCCCCGTGCTGTGTCGAGGCGCACTCCCAGATACTCGAGATCCTGCGTCGGGCACCGACAACTCTTGCATTCTTTCACCACCCAGCCGAGGGACCGCAGCAGAGCCACCATCCTGCTCGTGACGTGCACACACTCCCGACTGGACTTTGCCCGAATCAACCAGTCGTCGAGATACGGATGGACCAGGACGCCCTCTTTGCACAAGGCCGCCGCGACCACTACCATCACGTTTGTGAAGGTGCGGGGGGCCGTGGCGAGACCAAACGGCATGGCCGGAAATTGGAAGGGGCCCCACGGAAGAGCGAAGCGGAGAAACCGTTGATGAGACGGCCGGATGGGAATGTGTAATGTGGTCTTCAGCGGCTGTGGAAGATCCTGCAGCAGGGGCTCTGAGGAGGGGGGAGATAAGGTGCTGAGGGACCCAGCTAGCAACGCAGTGGGTATGGGGAAAACCTCCGGGATGCAGCATGCAGGTGGAACACAAGCAAGCTATTAATGTTCCCTTCGGCTGAGTACATTTCACCTATAATACAGCCAGAGAAAAAGGCATTGTAAAGACTTAAACCACCTTTCCTCTTCTTGTGTGGGGTTTATTTCTTTCTTTTTTTTTTTTTTTTTTTTGTGCATTGAAAACAAAAAGCAAGGAAGGCTCAGGGAAACCCAAGACTCTTCAAGAAACGGATTGTGAAACTCCACGTGCCTCCACAGCATGATTAAATGTGTGGAAACTGCTGTTCAGAGCTGTTTCCTCTACAAAGAAACACTGAAGAGAAAAACAAAACAGCCGCTGGCACCGAAAAACTGTCAGGTATTCACAGAACTGAGAAGGGAACTGGCAGTCCTTCACTGTGCTGGCATAGAGAAACTTTCAAAGTCAGGGTAAGGCAATTACAGTGACTGAAAGTAGGGAAATTAGAGCGGGATCCCTCCGCTGCCATTCAGACCTCCATGGTAGGGGCTGAAAGGTGTTTCTGGGGAGGGATGTAGAAACGCAATCCAGCCGTAGGGAAATTACAGTGAGCATGCTTAATTAGGCCGAGCCCAAAACCGACAGGATCCAAAACACTGACTTAAAACCTCAACCCAATGGTATATTGAATAAGACAGGTACAATAATCAGTAGGATGTACAAAGTAACCCGGCTGCAGTTTGGGGACTAAAAATTTAAAATAGGAACTTCAAAACTCAGAGGCAGCCGGTCCGGATACAGCTGAAATCATCCCAGAGCAGCTGAGGCGAGGAAGAAAAAACAAAAACAGAGTACTCACAGTGTTCATACAAAAAATGATACCTGAACTTCCTGGAGGTATCCAAACTCCCGTGGTAAAGACTCAGTGCAGCGTAAAGCCAATGGAGAGCTCCCCTGAAGCCAAGCTCCGGAGTTCCCAAGGTCATCTGGGGAAGCAAGATGCTGGGGGAAGAGCAGAGCGGATGCATGAGGTCCCTGTGTCTCTTCTGACAGCCTATGCAGCGTAACCGGAATAAGGCACAGGGAGAACTAAAAACAAATAACTGCGTCCCGCAGGAACAGGCATTCAACAATATTCCCCATAATAGGTAATGCCTCAGCCAGCCTTCTTTGTTGGGCACAGTGGGGAATGTAACCCATGAGCCCTGCACCCTTCGTCAGTGACTCAGCATTGTACTGTGGCTCTGAATTGCATACTGTTCTCTATCCATGCCTTCTGTACTTTCTATCCCTTATGTTCATACATAGGCAGGGAAAAAAGTAACCTCTGCACAACTGACATCTAGCAAATGTTGTGGAAAAAAAAAACCTGAAACAGCAATATAGCTGTGAGAAGCCAGCAGAGAAGCAATCTGGCTTCCCGCCCAAAACCGAGGCTCATTAGCTATTCAAAATGGCCGCCGGCAAAAATAAAACACAAAAAGAGTGAATTAAAACCCCCAAAAACTAAGGAATTAACTTAAAAAGTCAAAGGAGAAGGTGGGAGGGTTGCAGGCATGAGAGAAATGCCTAAAATCGCTGAAAAATCAAGAAAAATCAATCGAGTTACCACAGAGCTGCAGACAGCAGTGGGAGAAAGACATTCCAGGTCTGAAGAAACTGAGGTGCAGCCCCTGCAGATGCCAGAGTCAGTCACTGCACCTCTGCGGGACCGCAAATCACGTATTGGGGTTTGGCATACATGCTAAGGCAACCTCCGCTCAGCGGGAAAGAATGGAACAGAACCAGGGAAGCCCCCACCAAAGGGACCAACCCTATGTAAAACAGTACAGACTGAAATTTAAAACGTTTTTTTTTTTTGTTTTGTTTTGTTTTTTTACAGACAACAAAACACTCCCCAGAATCCTAGGGGTGCCCTGAGCAAAATCGCCAACAAAAGAAACCCCAAAAATGCAAGGGGAACCCGTGCACAAGTGTTAAAAAGTGCCTTTAAAAGGCACACTTTAGAAATTCAAAATGGCCACCGCACTTTTTCACCCGCGGTAAAAAAGGGCGCGAAAATACAAAGGTAACCAAATAATATGGAAAAGAAAGAAAACGACCCTCTAATACAGGGCAAGCGAAAAAAATTAGGAAAAAGTGCAATTTGGGAGCCAGGGGAGCCGACAGAGCCTCTGACAATGCAAACAACAGGGAGCTGAAAAGTTAAAGCAAGGAAAATTCCTACCAGCTCAGGAAACAGCAAGGAACTCAGCCAACTTCTCCAAGTGACAGGCAATGCTGAATCAGGTATGGCTCTTCCCCGTACAGCCTAGGGGAGAGCTCATCCCAGGGTTCAGAAATTCCCAGGCAGGAAGGCAGGAGCCCAAGCAGGTCTGGCTTCCCCCCGGATGTCCCCTGTGCAATGCTTTTTTTTTTTTTTTTTTAAAGATACAGCTACCTAGCAAATAAATGGTAAATAAAGGACCAAAAACAAAACCCCCAAAAAACTAACTAACTAGTGTTGCTCCTTCAAGTGTCACTTAGTGTACCCAGAAAGGGCACAGAAGTCCTCAAGCTGCAAGGAGACTGGACACACTGGGGGCTTCTGGGAACTCCGTCTGCATATATACTACAGAAGACTTGATTGGTCCAGTCTCCAGGCTGCAGGAGGAGGGGCACTACCCGATTGTGGAGGACTAAACTGGATTACCGAACAGGAACTCCCTGAGTTTAGGAAAAAGAAAAGAAAAAACCACCGGCCGTACCGGTGGAGTCGGGGAAACAGCCGCGACCACAAGAAAACAAAAAGTAAAAGATTTAAAGAAAAACTTTTCTGCGGTGACAGGAAGACGTCTTGCCGGCTCCGCAGAAAAACGAAAAACTGAGGAGAGACAGTTGGAAAGGCGGGAAGGCAGCACGCAGGCGCTGAGGGATGCTCCCAAAAGCTTTCTGATTGGACGCTGGGGAGCGTTCCCGCGCAGGCTCCGTCGGTACCGACGTACCCATATGTGAAGACTCATTCCTGCTTGTTCCTGGAGATAAAGGCAAATCACAGAACTCAGATTTCCAATGTGCAGCAAGACAGGACAAGGAAAAGTACTACAATGACACATGCAAGGAAATAGAATCAGAAGCTATTAGAGGAAGAACAAATGGAAATTACACTTACCTGGTAATTGTTGTTCCTTTAGTGACTCCAGTTTAGTCCTCCACCTCTGGGTTGTGCACCTCCTCCTGCAGCTTGGAGACTGGGCATGTCAAAATCATGACATCACTGGATGTAGCCTGCTGGTATCTACCATCAGCCCCAGTGACCTAATGACAAAGCAGACTCAAGAGCAACAAGTAAGTAGCTATAAAATAATTTCAATTGTTTCCATAACTGTAAACGAGAACTGAACAATTTGTCACCAAGGAGGAAATTTTTTTTTCGCCCACTTTTCCCCGTTACACCCCCTAAAGCCATTTAGAGAGAAAGAAAGTAAAACAGGTCAGACAGTAATACTCACTGCAATTTAGCAACTGACAGGATTAGTCCACTCTTCAAAAACTGATGGACCTCCCCATCTGAAAATAAACGCTGAAAGCTCACCCCCTCGGGCGGGAATGAGGACTAAACTGGAATCACTAAAGGAACAACAATTACCAGGTAAGTGTAATTTCCATTTCTCCTAGGACAAGCAGGATGAATCAGCTGATGGCGCCGAGACGGAAGTACTACTCTCTATAGCTCAGAAGGGCTTTGCCCTTCTGAGCATGGGCCACCCAGGCCACCCCCCCCCCCCCCGGGTCTGCCCCTAGCCAGCCACTCTTCACTCTTCCGCCTTGCCAACAAGACAGATTTTCCTACACTCTCTTCATCAAACATCTAATTTCACGAAAACAGCAATTTCAGCAATTTTGCAAAGACAGAAACTCCAATCAACCTCTATTATGCCCAAACCTGGCTTTAAAAAATGTCCTACCTGTTCCAGAAAGATGAACTCCACGGACACCCATGCCTGTTGCTTGAGATGCCTCGGAGTCTCGCACAGGGTGGAGGACTGCACTCACTGTGCAAGAATGTCCCCCCCGTGCCAGGAAATTCAGAAAACATGCCCTCTGGGATCTTCTTCAAGAGGTAGGAAACTTCAGCGCTGCAAGCTCCTGCTGACCATGCTGCTGCTGATCACGTGGCTGCCCATGCTGCTCCCGATGCAGCCAACCTCCTCCGCAGCTCCAGATGTGCCCTTCCTGGCCTCCATCCGCAGCTGCGAGGCTCCTGCCTCCCACTCCAGGCTTCTGACTGTTCCTGCAGCTTCTTCTCAGCCACCGGCTTCCCCAAAACTCCCTCGGCAGACAACGAGGGAGCTCCAGGGCATGCAGGCAGCCATCTTGCCTTCCTTCTCCGCCTCCGGCTCCGCCCCATGGCACCATTGGTCAGCACCACAGCAACGGGACTGCAATCACCAGGCAGCCCAGGACACTCCCCCCTGCACCGGCAAGCCTCTGTCGGCATGGAGACACCCACGCTGACATAGCAGAGGTTCAGGAAGACAGCACAGGCACAAGAGGCGGCACTCAAAGGGCAGTTCTCTCAGCAGCAGCCCAGCCCCAAAGAGACATCACAGACATCGCAGGCACAGAAGCAGAAGCAGGCACAGAAGCAGCAGCAGCAGGCACAGAAGCAGACATACTCACAAGAGGTACTACAGGCATAGGAGTAGGGACAAGCACAGATCCTCCCACAGACACATCTATGCACCCTCCAGCAGCCCCTCCTATGTTCTTCCCCCCTCCTCTGACTCACAACCCAGGGAAGGTGGGGAGACCGCCATCCAGACCCCCACGCTGCTTGAGGCACAGGACAAAGTTCAACACCCAGACTTAACGCAGATTTCAAACTTTCTCTCCAGCCTCTTTGACCAATGGGCAAAAAAAATCAAGCACCTCTCTCTACTTCATCGGACCCGAAGGTCCCTAGATCACTAGCTGCGTCCACAGAGCCTACACCTACAGAGATAGCTCCCCTGCCCTCCTGTAACGCTGCTGTCCCAACTGACCCTGGGCCACCTACGACTGCGGAAACCTCAGGGCTTGATTTAGTGCCCGCACCGGCAGATCCCGCCACCAGCATCCCAGAGGACCTCACTTATCCCAGATTTCTCCGCAAACTGGCATAGCTATGGACCTCCCTACTACTGGACAGCCCTCAGACCAGCATCCAGAAACCCAAGCAGCGCAGAAATTCCTCGAGACCCCGAAAGCCACTGCAATGATTCTGGTGCATCCCCTGCTGCAGGAGAACCTCCTCCAGCTTTGGCAAAGCCCCAGCTTGGGACCCCCCTCTACGCGCAAACTGGACTTAAAATACCAAGTCCAATCCTCCCCAGGATTCGACAAGACCCAACTCTCACACCAATCCATCGTGGTGCAGTCTGCCTTTAAGCGCTCAAAGTCCACGCGGACACATTCCAACAACCCCCCAGGCAGAGATCTTAAGCTTCTCGACGATATTGGCAAGAAGACTTTCCAAGGTGTCATGCTCACCAACTACAGCATGCCCTCTACCAGGATGTCCTCCTAGAGCGCTTGAAAGACGCCATCTCAGCCCTGCCACAGGACAGTCAGCCTTCCGCCAATACCTCTTTAGCAGGCCTACAGGAATGCAAGAAGCACCAAGTGCGAGCATCCTTCAATTCCTTTGATGCGGCCGCACGCACAGCTGGGACTGCTATCTCCGCCCGCAGACTCGCCTGGCTCCGGGCCTCCGGTCTCAGAGAAGATACCCATGACCACATCGCTGACGCTCCATGTACTGGCGACTCTCTGTTTGGAGACAGAGTCAATGATACCATCTCCACTATAAAGGACAACTGCACCACACTTCAGACCCTTGCTGACGAGGGCCTTGAGCGCAACAACTGCAAGAGCTCCTACCAGCAGAGACAGTACCACACTTTAAAACGGCAATACACTATGTACCGGAAGTGGCAACAGCCACAGTACAAGTCACAACAGCAGCATTCCTCCTACCACAATAAGCCCCGCCAGCACGACCGGAGACAGCAAAAGGCCCCCCAAGCTGGGCCAACAAAACAAAGCCAGCCTTTTTGACAAACAATGCACAGCCTGCCCCCCCCCCCCCCCCGGGGGACCGGCTTACCACCTTCCTCCCGGCATGGGAGTCCATCACGACAGACAAGTGGGTACTATAAATAATCAGAAGCGGGTACCGCATCAGGTTCCACTCTACTCCGTGCCAACGAAAACCCCCCAAGAGAGGGCGGACCTTGCATTGCCCACAGATCTGCCTCAAGAAATATCCTCCCTCTTGACTTCCAAAGCAATCGAGCCTGTGCCACTGGAGGAACTTCACACTGGCTTCTACTCCAGATACTTTATGGTTCCCAAGAAGTCGGGTGGTTCGCGCCCCATCCTCAACCTGCACAAACTCAACAAATTCATAGTCAAGGAAAAGTTCCGCATGCATTCCCTTGGGTCCATCCTTCCCCCTCATCCAGAAGGGGGAGTGGCTTTCATCCCTGGACCTAATGGACGCCTACACCCACATCAGCATCCACAAGGACCACCGCACGTTCCTCCGCTTCCAGATCCAGGGGAGACACTTCCAGTACAAGGTCCTCCCCTTCGGCCTCTCTCTGGCACCAAGAGTTTTCACCAAATGTGTCATTGTGGCGGCTGCTCACCTACGCAAACAGGGCATATGCGTCTTCCCATACCTGGACGACTGGCTGATTTCAGCGCCATCCCTACGGGAAGCCACAACTTTGACGCGGCGGACCATCGCCCTCCTATCATCTCTGGGCTTCCTGATCAACTACCAAAAGTCGCACCCGCGACCCATGCAATGCCTTGAGTTCATCAGAGCTATAATAGACAAAGCCTCACAGGCGTTTCTGCCTCCCCCTCGAAGGGATGCCATCATCCGCCTGATAAAACAAGTCTCGGAGACAGATCACACGCACGCGAGGACACTCCTACACCTTCTGGGACACCTGGCAGCCTCTACCCAGGTCGTACTCCTGGCGAAGCCACACATGCGCCACTTACAATAGCACCTGAGGTCATACTGGAACCAGCCACTTGCAGTCCCTCAGCTCCTCCATCCGCATGGACACTGCAGTCAAAGCATCCCTCTTCTGGTGGACCCGCAAGAAGAACCTGGCACAGGGACGCCCACTACGGCAGCCCCCAACTCAGCTGTCCATAACCACGGACGGCTCCACGTCTGGCTGGGGGGCAGACTGCCTTCATCTCCACACAACCAGGGAGCATGGACGGCACGGGAGCGGAATCAACACATCAACCTCCTGAACTCAGGGCGATCCGACATGCCCTTCAGGCCTTCCGGAGTCCGACCCACGGAAAACACATCCTCCTTCGGACAGACAACCAGGTGGCCATGTTCTATATCAACAAACAGGGGGGTACAGGATCACATGCGCTCTGCAGGGAAGCTCTGAAGATCTGGATCTTTGCTCTGCACAACCTATATACCTGTCTTGTAGCAGGTACTTCCTGTTTTCCAAAGAGCTGTAGCTTCTATAAACCTCTAAGCAATATTTTATTTTTTTTTCAACCAGCTCCTTCACAGAAGCAAGTAACCACGCATCAATCTTTTCGATATCCTGACCAGGCAGCCAGCACTCTGACATTTGTGCAGCCACCACTATGTCCTACTGATTAGGCCTTTCCCACATGGTCACACCAAGTCCTCGCGCACTGAGTACGCTTAGAGCTATGTAACACCAGGAATGCTTAAGGATCAAGTGGGATTTATATTCCTTGACCCCATCCCATACCAGGTCGTGTATGAAACACGATCCCTAGCACAGTGTCCCCCCCCCCCCCAGATCAAGCCTATGCAGTAAATAAATTAAAAATATAATTAAGAAACTGCACATGTCCCTCTAAGAAGACATTGCTATGTCCTGCTTTCCGGAGGCTGTCTCTCCCCGGCATCCCAAACACAGCAGATTCTCCAACATGCGGCTGCAGGCTGCTTTCCATCTCCTCTTCTTCTGATGGTTGCTAGAGTAACTTTCCACTTTGAAAAACAATCAGCCTCAACCATTAAAGCATGAGAATGATCACTGAAATTGCTTGTATTTCTCCAAGAGGGATACCTTGATAACGTCAAACTGGAATCCGAAGCTTACATCCCCGGGATCACTTGCTGCTGCAGTGTTAAGTTGGAATGTCTGCATACTGAGATCTAGAGAGCAACTCTCCTCCTGAGATGCAGAACTTGTAATATGGTTCCCCTCGCAGCTCCACCAGGTCTGACACCTCACATGTGCTGAGAGCTGCGGTTTTCCGTTCAGAACCATTTGTGTGGCCCTAAATATTACCTCCTCAGATTGAGAGCACCCCGTCAGCACTCCTACAACTCCTACAACTCTGTCTAATCAAGCTCATAGCTGGGACCTAGACTAAACCCAGGAGAAAGAACTGTCACAGCTCCTGGTCTGGTAGCATCCTCCAGGGAATCCCATTTTAGCTAGCACAGTACTATTGAAGTCTGGTGTGCTGCCGGTGACAAGCCAGGCAACTGCCCTTTCTTATTTCCCATATAATATGGGATTCCGTCATCTGCTGTCTTCCAGCGATGAAGACAAGGGAGTAGCTGACCCCGCCTTCCTTATCAGATGGGACACGAGCGGCAGGTCTAGCAGTGCCTCCCCTATGCCTAAAGGCACCAGGCTCAGAGACCCTTCACCAGGCTAACCTGGAATCCTCTACTCCATTGTGTTAGAGACTGTAAGGCCGCCGCTGCAGACCCTGGTGGCAGATACTATGCCTCCGCGAGTGCTACACACCGAGCAATGCAGACGAGAAGGCATGAACTCTAAAGCAACCACTCAACCCATCCATCAAGAAATAATTAAATATACAAAGAAATAAACGTGAGTATAAAAATGACTGACAAAAAAAAAAAAAAAACCCACAAACACCTAGCTCCCTGCCATGTGCCTTTTTTTTTTAAAATTAGAACTGAAACTAAAATAACTTCCACTGAATCTCATTAAAGTGACTCAAATTAAGATGATTTAAAACTAATCCTGGGACGAAAACCGCCCCCCCCCCTCGCGAAGGCTGAGCCACTCTGTGCGCTGCTGTCGGACCGCGGGCTAAATCGCGCGGGAGGAAGCAGCCCGCCAAAAATCACTGTGCCTGCTTGCTGCGGCCGAAGACCAATAAGGAAGTGCAGCCTTCGCGCCTGAACGCTACTCGGCCGTTCACTCACCCGCTCTGCCGGCCTGGAAGATACCCTCCTTCAAACTTCGCCGCCGACACGCTCAAGAGCCCTGCAATCCGCGATGCTGCCGCTCGGAGAACTCAAGCAGCGATCACGGAGAGGGCTTGCTGGGCTCTGACGTTCTGCCTCGTTTCACCACGAGGTAATCTGGGCCACATCGTCCAAGTTATCTTAGTGCTGCTTAACTCCCCTCTGTCCAATCAAGGAGGGGAGAGCAGTTCCCGGCCCCGGTGCAACTCAACGGAAGAAGCGGGAGACCCAGGAAGCCAGTTCAAGGCCCGATACAAATATATATATATATTTTTTTTTTTTTTAAAGGAACCACACCGAAATTAACAAAAGTTATAGGGATAAAATAAAACCTGAAACAAAACCCCTTAATAACTATCCTTAAGTCCACCTTATCAGTTCCTTTAGTGAGCCCAGCACCTAGGCTCACTACATCCTCCTGCTGCATGGAGACTGGACACACTGGGGCTGATGGGAGGATACCAGCAGGCTACATCTAGTGATGTCATGATTTTGACATGCCCAGTCTCCAAACTGCAGGAGGAGGTGCACAACCCAGAGGTGGAGGACTAAACTGGAGGAACGATAAGGAAGATTGGCTTTTCTAAAGCTACGAGAGTTAAAGAAAACATTCCAGCCTCAAATTGGAATGCTACACAATGCTCATGGATCTATGTTGAATGATGCTGAGAAGCTTAAGAAAAGATGGAAAGAATATACAGAGTCATTATGCCATAAAGATAAAGTGGACCAACAGCCATTTCAACCTATACCTTATGATCAGGAACCATTGGTGATGAAAGAAGAAGTTGAAGCAGCATTGAAAGCATTATTACAGAACAAAGCACCGGGCATTGATGGCATTCTCACTGAGTTATTACAGCAATCAGATGAAGCTGTTACCATACTTACAAGGCTCTGCCAGGAAATTTGGAAGACAAATTCATGATCAACTGACTGAAAAGATGTGTGTTTATACCAATACTAAAGAAAGGTGACCCAACTGACACTGAAAATTATCGCACAATCGCTCAGATCCCACATGCCAGCAAGATTCAACTCAAGATCATTCAGCAGAGACTACAACCATACCTGTAACGAGAACTACCTGAAGTGCAAGCAGGGTTCAGGAAAGAAGAGGAATGAGAGACATTATTGTGAATGTGAGATGGATCCTTGAAAAGACAAGAATACTAAAAGGATATTTGTGTTTTATTGACTACAGCAAGGCTTTTGACTATATAAACCATAAGAAACTCTGGGCCACATTAAGCAGCATGCGTATACCAGAACACCTGATTATTCTTTGCACAACCTATACACTGATCAAGAAGCAACAGTTCGAACAGAACTAGAAGAAACAGAATGGTTTAAAATCAGCAAAGATGTATGACAAGGCTGCATACCTTCCCCCCTACCTCTTCAATTTATATGCAGAACAAATCAGAGAAGCAAGACTGTATGAAGACAACAGAGGTGTGAAGACTGGTGGAAGACTCCTTCGCTATGCTGATACCACATTACTGGCTGAAAGTAAAGACGTTTTGAAACATTTGCTTCTCAAGATCAAGGAATATAGTCTTAAAATGGGTCTGCACCTTAATATTAAGACAACAAAGATCCTGACAACTGGCAAAATGAATACGTTCAACGTTGATGGAGAAGAAATTGAAATCGTGGACAACTTTAACCTACTTGGATCAACTATCAATAAAGAAGCAACAAGCAGTCAAGAAATCCGAAGACGCATTGCTCTTTGCAGAATGGCTATGAAGGACCCAGACAAGATTCTCAAGAGCAGAGACATCTCTCTCATACAAAGATTCGACTTGTTCAAGCCATGGCACTTTCAATATCATATGGATGTGAAAGTTGGACAGTGAAAGATAGACATGAAGAAAATCAATGCCTTTGAATTATGGTGCTGGCGATGAATACTGTGTGTACTATGGACTGCCCGAAGTACAAACCAGTCAGTACTAGAGGGGAGATCAAACCTAAGCTTTCTTTAGAAGCTCAGATGACAAGGCTATGACTTTCATATTTTGGACACATGCAAAGAGAGATCATTAGAGAAAGACATCATGCTTGGTAAGGTAGAAGGTCAACGCAAAAGAGGAAGGCTAGCAATGAAATGGATCAATACAATAAACAGCAGCTACGGGTACCAGCCTCAACAATGAGCTGCCTGACTGAAGACCAAACACAATCTAGGACAACTATCCTCCAGAGGATCGCCATGTGTTGACACCATCTTGACGGCACTTAACAACAACAACTACAAAAGTATACTACAATAATCAATCTCGACTGTAACTGTGCATGAATAATTGTTGCCGGGTTTTTTTTTTCAATTAACCACATTCATTTCTGGATGATGTCTCAGCAGTCTGGAAAAGCTAAAGTGGGGTGGGGTGGGGCGGGGCTCGACACCTATGTCGGCAGTAAAGAGACAGTGGGGGCTGTTTGAACACAGCCAAGAAGCACCTTCATTGTGTTGCTCTAGTGCAGCTGTGCCTGCTGCCCCCCCTCCCCCCCACTTTACTTCTATCATTGATAACAAGCACACAGAACATACTCCAGGGAAAAGAAATAAAAAAACATATATATTAAAATAATGCTAAATACTAAACAGAAAAGTAATTACAGTATTCTGGAAATATATGCAGGTACTTTAACACTTGGTTTTCAGTCAGCCCTAGCTCCACCCCCCCTCCCCCCCAATTCCTCCAGTCCAGCATCTTTCTGATAACCATGTGAACAGCGATGTTCAACAGCATCATAGTAGAAATACTGAGTTTACTGGCAACTATAAAATGATTTGTCCATTAAGATTTTTGCACATTGCCAAAAGCCACCAGGCTTCAGATCAGCTGCCTTCAGTTTATGGTCAAGTTACCAAATACATGTTTGGAACATGTAATTCTTTATTAGTTGCACCAAGACATTAAGAAATGCCATACTGGGTCAGATCAAGGTCCATCAAGCCCTGTATCCTGTTTCCAACACTGGCCAATCTAGGTCACAAGTACCTGGCATGTTCCTAAAAAGGTACACAGATTCCACAATGCTTATCCCAGAGGTAAGCAGTGGATTTCCCGGGTCCCCTTTAATAATGGTTTATGGACTTTTCCTACAGGAATTTGTCCAAACCTTTTTTAAACTCAGCTACACTAATAGCTTTGACTACATCCTCCGATAACGAATTCCAGAGTTTTATGATTTATTGAGTGAAAAAACATTTTTCTCTTATTAGTCCTAAATGGGCTACATTGTAGCTTCATTGAGTGTCCCCTAGTCTTTCTACTTTTTGAAGAAGCAAACTAATCTACGTTTACCAGTTCCACTCCATTCATTAATTTATAGATCTCTATCATATCTCCTCTGAGCTGTCTCTTTTCCATGAAGAGCCCTAACCTTTTAAACCTCTACTTATAGGGGTATCCTTCCATTCTGTTTACCATTTTGGTGACTGTTCTCTGTATCTTTACTAATTCTGCTATAACCTTTTTAAGATATGGTGATCAGAAATGCACACAACATTCAAAGTGTGGTTGCACCATGGAACGATACAGAGGCAATATAACAACCTTGGTTTTGTTCTCCATTCCTTTCCCAGCATTTTATTTGCTTTCTTGGCCATGCTGCACACTGGGCAGAGGGTTTCAACATATTATCCATGACGACGCCTAAATTGTTTTCCTGGGTGGTGGTTCCTAATGTGGAACCTTGTACTGTGTAGCTCAATCATGTAGCAGATTCATGGACCCTAACAGCTGCAGATAGGCAGATTTCTGAGCAAGCCTGTACAGCGGGCATGGAACTATCTGTTGCTGAATCTTGCGAATGCACTCCTCCAAAAGGGAGACATGGCCTGCAACTGTGTCTAACTGCGCTCCCAAGTAAACCAGATGCTGCTGAGGCTGGAGCTGACTTTTGCTGAGGTTGACAACCCAGCCCAAACTCCGTAGCAGCTCGAGGACCCGCACTGTGGCTTCGTGAGAGTCTTCCTCGGACTTTGCTCTGATGAGTCAGTCATCTAGATACGGGTGCACTAAAATTCCTTCCCGACATAGCGGCGCCATCACCACTACTACCTTGGTGAAGGTTCGCAGCGCTGTGGCTATCCAAAGGGCAATGACTGGAACTGAACGTGCCCCATCGGCACTACGAACCGCAGGAATTGATAATATTCGGGCCTGCTGGGAATATGCACGTAGGCCTCCATGAGATCCACAGCTATGAGGAATTCCCTTTGCCGCACTGCTAACATTAAAGACTGAAGGGTTTCCATCTGGAAATGCAGCACCTGTAAGGAACGATTGATATGCTTGAGGTACAGAATCGGGTGGAAACCTCCCTCCTTCTTGGAGAGCACAAAATATATGGAGTATCAAGCTAAGCCACACTGGCTTGAGGGCACTCAAACTAACGCCCCCAGCTGTAGCAAGTGGTCAAAAGTCTGCCGCACCGCCCCGACCTTCTCGGGGTCGTGCAAGGCGACTGAACAAACGCTCCCTGAAGCGATCTTACAAATTTGAGTGCATACCCCTCTCGAATTATTTCCTAGAGCCACTGGTCGAAGTAAGGGCAACCCAGATGGCATAAAACTGCTGTAGCCGACCCCCTACAGGCACCACTGCCTAGGTCTGCCTGGCTTCATTGCCTCTGGATCAGAGCAAAAAATAACAGTAGAAACCCTGCCCGAAACTCCTGGATCCCCAAAAGGATGGGCGCGAGAACCCAACCGGACTCTCTGATAGGGAGAGAAGCGAGTCCCTCAAAAACGGCGGTAATCCTTAACTTGACCCCGTTGGGGAGCTCCCGTCTTGATTACCTTGGGCCGATCCTCTGGCAGTCGGCCCCCTTTTCCATCCCCCAAGTCATTAACTATCTTTTCCAATGCCTCCCCAAAGAGGAGCTTGCCCTTAAAGGGGAGCTTATTTAATCTCGACTTGGAGGCGGCATTTGCCGCCCAATTCCAGAGCCACAAGAACCTCCAAGCCGCCACCACCGAAGCCATGGTCTTTGAGGCAACCCGAAGGAGATCATAAAATGTATCTGTCCAACCTGCAACCCATCCTCTGCTCCCGGCTCCTCTGAACCTCCCGGCGGCATCACCTGAATCCACCAGATGGAGGCCCGAGATACATAAGCTCCACAAATGGCCATCTGAAGAGTCAGTGCACTGGAGTCAAATGCTTGCTTTAGCAGCGACTCCTATCTTCGGACCTGTAGGACCTTGAAGGCCACTCCACCCTCTACCTGAATAGTGGTCTTCTTGGTGACTGCTGACACCAAGACATCCACCTTGGGCATCATGAAAAGCTCCTTATCCTCCTGCAGAATCAGATAAAGTTTCCCCAAGGCTCGGCTACCCCTCAGGGTGGCTTCTGGGAACTCCCACTCTGCTTCAATCATCTTCCTAATAACTCTGTGCACGGGAAAGCATGTCTGCGCCCCTTTAAACTCCTATAGAAGGGGATCCTCCAAGGGTTCTTCTGCTGGCGAAACAGGCCCAACATTGAGCGCCGCCAAAGCCTGGGCAATCAGGGCTGACAACTCTTCCTTATGGAATACATGGAAGATATTGGGATCCTCTCCTAGAGTACCCACATCTTCCCCTTCCATAGCTGCCTGTTCTCCCCAGAGGTCTGAGGGGTCTTCCCCCAGATCCTCTGATGTTTGCGAATGTGGGGAGTCCTGAGCCTCCCAAGACTTCATCTCCCCCAGGCCTCCTTTGTCATCTACCTTGTCCAGTTGTGCATCTGCCCCCGCAGGCGGTCTCCCTGGACCCAAGAGGCTCTTTTTGCTGGCACAGCCTCCTCCAGGGCCTGCTTCCTCTTCAAACAGTAGGCCCTGTGGAGGGAAAGAATGAAAACTGATGAAAAAAAGCCCTCAGGCAAATCAGCAAGAGATCGCAGCTCCAGCGGAGCTACTTTTAAACCCGCTGACTTCACTCTTCTCTTTTTCCCGCTCTTAGCTGCTGTCTCCTCTGAAATGGTTGCCGCTTCTACAATGGCCGCAGTTCCCGCCAAATCAGTCTGAGCCTGCTGAGCCACATCGCACTCCCTTCCTCACACCCAAATCCATGCGCAAAACGGGGAAGATAAATCTCAGATGAAGCAACTGCGCCAAGATGACGCAGCGCCGGCACAAACCTGAAGCCACAACCCTGCGGCTGCTCGCACAAATGGTATAGGCTGCAGAGAAGGGCAGCATGCACCAAAAACGTCTCCGCCACGCACCGGCCCTGACGAGAACAGAAGCACCACACTGCCCCCACAGCCCGCGAAGAACGAACCAGCAAGGGACTCTCACCAAGATCCTGAACAGCACAACGGAGCCCTGGGACTCCCCTCCCCGTAGCTAACAGGCAGGAATGGAGCCCCTAAGCAGAGGAGGTGGAAGGGACCTGGGGCTCCCAGGCAGTTTAACCCCGAGCAAATGGTAAGACAGGCTCTGCCCTCCCCGGCTGCCCCCTTCAACTTTGTGTCCTTGATTTTTCTTTTTTCTTTTTTTCAGGCAATCCCGGTTGCCTGCAGGCTCCTCTGCAAATATCCGATGGCCCAAACTAAACCTAACCTCTAGAACAGATAGTAAACCTTTACCACACGCGAGGCAGGGGAGAGCTCCTCCTTCAGCTGCTGAGAACTGAGAGACTGGAAATAGGGGCTTGAGAGGCAGCTCTTTATCTTTATCTTTATTGGGATGCTTAATATACCGCTCATTGCAACAGCGTCTGAGCGGTTTACAAATACTTAAGGGGCTGCTTAGAAAGGAAAAGGAACGCCATTTGTACTATAGGACAGAAGAGAGAAGAATACAGACTGTAGGGGGAAGAGCTCTTCTACTGGGCTATCAGAAAACCTGTCATGCGCAGTTCTCAGCTGCTGGTGAATGGGGACTACCCAAGTATATATGGTTCCCTGGACTGGCCTGGAGGAAAGATGAGGAAGATCCCATTTCTCTCAAAAAAAAAAAAAAAACTGCAGCTGTGAATTTAAACTGCTGGAGGCCACAGACTGCATTGGGCCACATGGCTCAGCACTGCAAGGGCAAAGGAAAAGGGGGGGGCGGAACCCCCCGACAACTAAAAGAAAAAATAATAGTGAAAAAAGAACTCTCGATTGAAATAGGAGCCCCTGAGGCTGGTGGGAGAAACCTGAGAAGGGCTGCCCACACAAGCCTGGGGAAACCCAGCTACTTGAGAAGCCTGTGTTTCATTTTTGTTTTGAAGCTGCTTTATTTTAAGCAGCAAAAAGAGAGCCAATTAAAAATACAGAAACAGAAATGAGCATTGGAAAAAAACCCAGCATTGCCATGGAGATATAGGACAAAGAGAAAGGGGGGCGGGGCCTTATCCCAGATTTACCAATCCCCCTCAGGATTCATGTGGGGTCCACTCTCTGACCCACTAGTGCTAGAACCTATGAGTAACAGCCCTGGACACAGGGTAGATATTAGCTTGAGGAGACAAGGGCTTATCTATTCTCTGAGCACACGCTGGGCCAAGGTCTCAAACACACAGGCCTAAAGACCATGATCTGGACCAGGGAGACTGGCTTATATGCACTGCTGTCCCAGTCCACATACCTTACCACATGCTGGAGGCAAACAATGCTGGCTTCTCTCACTGCTGCAAAGGATATTCTAAGTCAGGGGTCTCAAACACGCGGCAGACAACTTTGTGCGGCCCGCGACAGAGAAAAACAAAAAAAACCCAAAACCCTGGCTTCTGCCGTTGCCGCCGTGGCAGCGGCAGAATCAATTGTCAAATTTAAAAAAAAAAAAAGACTTCTGCTGCTCAAGCAGCAATATCACCTGTCCTGCGGCCCCTTCCCCTGTGCCCGGAGATCCGAATCTGCTCTATCAGCGGCGTGCTTTTCAAGCCGCGAAGAGTATTCCCCTCTCGCGCAGCTTGCAACCGCGCGAGAGGGGAATACTCTTCGCGGCTTGAAAAGCACGCTGCTGATAGAGCAGATTCGGATCTCCGGGCACAGGGGAAGGGGCCGCAGGACAGGTGATATTGCTGCTTGAGCAGCAGAAGTCTTTTTTTTTTTTAATTTGACAATTGATTCTGCCGCTGCCACGGCGGCAACGGCAGAAGCCGGGGTTTTGGGGTTTTCCTCGGTCGCGCGGGGGTGGGGGGGGGGGGTTATGACTGGTAATGGGCTATGGTGGGGGCTAGGACTGGAAATGGGCAGATGGGGGTTAGGACTGGAAGTGGGCTGTTGGCAGGGGGGGGGGTTATGACTGGTAATGGGCTATGGTGGGGGCTAGGACTGGAAATGGGCAGTTGGGGGTTAGGACTGGAAGTGGGCTAGTGGCAGGGGGGGGGTTATGACTGGTAATGGGCTGGGGGGGTTATAACTGGTAATGGGCTATGGTGGGGGCTAGGACTGGAAATGGGCAGATGGGGGTTAGGACTGGAAGTGGGCTATTGGCAGGGGGGGGGGGTTATGACTGGTAATTGGCTATGGTGGGGGCTAGGACAGGAAATGGGCAGATGGGGTTAGGACTGGAAGTGGGCTATTGGCAGGGGGGGTTATGACTGGTAATGGGCTGGGGGGGTTATAACTGGTAATGGGCTATGGTGGGGGCTAGGACTGAAAATGGGGTGATGGGGGTTAGGACTGGAGGTGGGCTGATTGGGGGGTTAGGACTGGTAATGGCCTATGAGGGGAGGTAAGACTGAAAATGGGGTGATGGGGGATACGACTGCAAGTGGGCTATGGGGGGGACTAGGACTGGTAATGGGCTATGGGGGGGGTAAGACTGAAAATGGGGTGATGGGGGGGTAAGACTGGAAGTGCGCTATGGGGAGGTTAGGACTGGTAATGGGCTATGGGGGGTCTAGGACTGGTAATGGGCTGGGGGGGGTTGCTAGGACTGGAAATGGGCTGAGTGGAAGGGGGGCTTGAACTGCAAATGGCTGATGGGGAGGGGGGCTTGGAATGGAAATGGGCTGTGAGGGGAGGGAGCTAGGATTGGAAATGGGCTGATGGGGGGCTAGGATTGGAAATGGGCTGATGGTGAGGCTAGGATAGGACTGGAAATGGACTGATGCAGGGACTAGAAAGGAGCAGATGCTGGGTGGGGCTGGAACTAGAAGGGAGCTGATGTTGGGGGAGGATTAGAATGGGATGGAGCTGGGAAAGTGAAATGGAGAGGGGAAAAATATTTTGTCTGGAAGAGAAGACAAATCTACAATTGGCCAGGTATTGGGAGAGTAAGTGGGGATTGAGGATGGAGGGGTAAAATTTGAGTGGATGAAATAGGAATGAGGAAAGAGCAAAAGGAGAAAGATTAGTATGTTAAAGCAGATGTAGGGAGAGAGAATGGAAAAAAACTAGAAGAGAGAAGAAAGGACAAATGGACAGCAGACGATGGAGATAGCAGAAGACACGAAGAAACCAGAAGTGGCTGGAGCAATTGCAACTGAAAAAAAATGCACAAAAGGTAGAAAAATATCTCTTTATTTTGAATTTATTAACTGGAATATGTCAGCTCTGGGAAATGTGCATCATTAATGTTTGCGCTTTGTTTAGTACAAGAGGAAATTAATTTATAGTTTTATTTCTACAGTGTTGTTGTACATTCCAAGTTTGGCTTTTGGGGTTCCCAGTTTAATTATTGTCTTCCTATTTCTGAATCTTTTAGTCTTTCTTTATCCATACTCATTAAGAGGCATGTTTACTAAAAGTTAGTGTATGGTAACATTATGCAAATATTTATGCAAATGAGGCCCCTTATGCAAATGAGGCCCCACGTCTTATGCGGCCCCCGGGTTACTTTACAAGTCCTCATTTGGCCCTCAAAGCAATTTGAGTTTGAGACCCCTGTTCTAAGTGATGACATCTGAAAGTTGGATTTAGTCTGCCTCCACCTGCTTGCTAGAGCATAACCCACTCATCTGAACTGACCAAGCAGGATAAGGAAATATATTAAAGCAACAGAACTGCAGGGCTTACGAAGCAAGGAGTCAGCACTGTGGGTTCCTCTGGAAAGAGGGAATGGAACATCCATTTACATTGGTATGATATACAGACCTACTTCACCTCGCAGTGAAGGTGGCCAAGACGATGACTATTTGAATTCAAGAAAGCCTGGGACAAGCACAGAGGATCTTTAAGGCTTGAAAGATTGGATAAGCCACATGGTCTTTATATGCTATCATTTTTCTCTGTTTTATGTACAAGTAGCTTAAGAACTTCCTTTTTCAGATTGAAATACAAGAGTATGACTGCTTGAATTCCGCTGAATGATTTCTTTTAGGAACATTTTCACTAAATTATACAATTTCTTTGAAGTTTTTCAAATGTTTGTGTTGCACTGAAAATACTCAGTGCACAAGAGTTAATGTTGGGAGTACTCTGGTGAAAACAAAGGTCACATACATACAATAAAAAGCCTGAATTTGCAAAATAACTTTCACACCCTTCCCTAGACAAGAGACATCCAAGCCGTCTCTACAGGTTTAGAAGACTGTGCTCCAACCACTTTAACCAAGCCACTGATATGCCAATAAAGCCAAATTATTCCTACTCATCACTATACTCTGACAGTTATTAAACAGAGGAATACGGATTTCAAATAGTATGTGCATGAACAGAAATTGGACTGCAAGTAAAAGTCATCATGGAAGAATCTGTCTCCTTCCCACAAATCCCCACATCCAAATTTCTCACTACCAGATGTCACAAGTTCATATAAATTACCTTGAGTCGTGGTACTTTGTGAGTGTTGCCAAACTGCTGGTGTACATATGCCCACCCACATCAATGTGCACAGGGGCATTGGATTTAGTGAGCTGCGCCGGAGTGGGGATGCCTTGATTGTTTAATGGAGATGCAGGTGATCTGGTGATCAGAGGTCTTGACATGTTGGGCCGACTGTCCTGTGAAGAGACAAACACACACATCAAGTGACTGCCTAGCTTAAAGTAGTAAAAGCAGAGACTCCAAGTAGTAACTGCTACCTCTTGAGCTCAAATATGGATCAGCCTTTCCCAAATGCAGATGCTCAATAAAAGGAGAAAATACAGTACAATACTGAAAGAGGCTAAGTGATAAAGCTTCATCAAGGGACAAAGTAAATCTGCTTAACAAGCTTAGATAATTTGATATGCAGAATATCAAATAAAACTGAACCCTGATCCTTGCCCATCTTTTTATATTATTCCAAGTTCTGCAATTTAAAACCAAACCAAGTATTTCTCAAGTATTACAGAAGAACTGAAAATCATGTATAACAAATGTTTTTAAGCTGTGTTATATAAAATTGTGGTCTGGAGAATTAGAGGTATGTTAAGATTAATATGCAGTTAAGTAAAGTTAAGTACTTTTTAGGGGCATGTTTACTAAAGAAGCAGCACGTTATCTTTATGGTACATATTCTTTGCTAACTAGCCTCTGTTAGGGAAGTTTTGGTGTCATTCATAAAAGCTCTCCCCTCCCTGACCACCATTCACTTTTTTGTTGTTTTTAATTTATTATCAAAGGGGAATACCTACTCCAGGCATCTGCTCTCAGACTACAAACAGTATTGCACTTTCAGAAAGCCAGCCAACATTTCAAATTATACATGGTACCAAAGCTAGCCCAAGGGAATCTACTGCCCTACGTGAAGCCTCAGTCCTGTACCCCCACCCCATCCCTGCAGAGTGGCTCAGGTCCTATGCCCACTCCCCATACTCTAGCACTTCCCCTTCCCTACTACTTTCTCCCCCTCCCAAGGTGTTCAGTACCTCCTCTTCCCTTCCCCTTCACCCAGGTGTGCAATCAACCCTTCCCTTTCCTTCTCCCTCACCTGGGGGGGAGGGGGGCACTACCACCCCTCCACCATGCTTCAAAGCATAGCACTGCAGCTCACTTTGGTTCTTAAAGCACCCGAATGTGCACAAGCATGGCCTGCCACTCCTGCCCCCTTCAACACAAAACTTCCTGTTCGAGGGAGCAGCAATGACATGCCATGAATGCACAAATGTGTAAGTACTTCAAAGCCCACTGCGGCACAGATACTGCTTGCTCTGCCGCTGCTTTGTAGCATGATGGAGGTGGTGACCTAGACAGATGCCTTTTCCACCCAATGTATGGGCTGGTCCTGCATGGTATACCACAACTGTCCCGTTGAGCCGGAAGCCACCACTGTGATGAAAGCGTAGCTACTCACCTGTTAACAGGGGATCTCCAGGAACAGCAAGCAGTTAGTCTAATATGGGTGACATTGGTACCGACGGAGCCCATGTGGGAATGCTCACCAGCAACCAATAGGAAAGCGTTTGGGAGCATCCCACTGCACCTGTGTTGCTGCCTTCCTGACTCTCCCTTCTCAGTTGAGTTTGTAGCTGAGAGAGAGAGAGAGAGAGAGATCCTACAGCTCCTAGGGGAGGAGGGTGGGTTGTGAAGACTAAATTCCTGCTGTTCCCAGAGATCAACTGTAACAAGTAAGTACACTATCTCCAGGAACAAGCAGGAATGTAGACTTCACATATGGGACTCCCTAGCTCCCATATGCCAGAGAAAGGTCCCCAGAATCAGCAATTTGCCTCACAGCAGGCCTCAAGAGGGCATAGATCTTTAATGGATAACTGGCATCGAAACGTCTGGGACAGAGGATAGGAGTTGACCTAAGTATGAAAAAGGTGTTTGAGTACAGCCAGGCCAGACATGACATCCCGGCGGGAGTCTCTGTCCAGACAGTAATGTACAGCAAAGGTATGCACCAAAGACCAGGTGGCTGCTTAGCAGATTTTGTCAATGGCTACAGAACATAGGTTTGCCGTTGAGGCAGCCATGGCACGAACATTACGGGCAGCGACATGACCTTCAAGGGATAGTCCTGCTTTAGCATAAGCAAATGAGATGCAATCTGCTATCCATTTAGATAGGGTACGTTTGGATACTGACAACCCCAAGTGACTGGGATCAAAGGAGATGAATAACCGAGAGCTCTTATGGTGCTCAGCTATCCTTTGAAGATAGAATGCCAAGGCACGCTTGCAGTCAAGAGTATGGACAGTTGCCCCTCTGCCCGAGAGGAATGAGATTTTTCTTTCTTTTTTTTTTTATACCGCGCTCTTTAGAATCAGTACGGTTTACATGTATACTAACAGGTACTTTTTATTCCCTTGTCCCCGAAGGGCTCACAATCTAAGTGTACCTGAGGCAATGGAGGGTTAAGTGGCTTGCCCAAGGCTACAAGGAGTGGCCAAGGGACTAGAAACCCCAGTCCCTCCAGCCTGAAGTTGCTTGTCCCCATGCGGGAATAGAACCCCTGGCCTTCCGGCCTGAGGTAACCTGTCCCAACCACTGAGCCACTCCTCTAGGGAAGACGGGTAGGTAGACTGACTGATTCAAATGGAAGGGAGACAGCACCTTAGGCATGAAATGAAGATGAGTCCTAAGGACCATCTTATCATGGTGGAAGCAGGTATAACGTGGGTTAGCCACTAACGCTTGGAGCTCACTGATGCATTCAGCTGAAGTGAGTGCAACAAGGAAGATGACCTTCCAAGATAGAAACTTTAGTGAGGTTGTGGCTAAAGGTTCAAAGGGCAGCTTAAGGAACTGACCTAATATGACATTAAGATCCCATGCCACCAGCGATGGCCTGATGGGGGGCTTGGTTAGTAAGAGCCCTCTCATGAAATGTGTCACAAGCAGTTGTAAAGAAATAGGCTGTCCATCCAAGGGATGGTGAGTAGCAGCAATTGCACTGAGGTGAACCCTCACAGTTAGTCTCGAGACCAGAGGATGAAAGATGGAGGAGATACTGAAGGAGAGCCTCCACCGGAGCTGAGAAGGGGTTAAGGTCCCTTTGGGTACACCAAGTGGAGTACCTACGCCACTTAAAGTCATAGGAACATCTGGTAGATGGTTTCCTGGAGGCTAGTAGGATGTCCTGTACTTCCTGAGGAAGGTTGAGACCTTGTGAGACCACACTTTCAGCAGTCAAGCCATGAGATGGACAGACTGCAGGATAGCATGGAGTAGTGTCCCTTCCTCCTTTGAGAGAAGGTCGGGAGCTGATCCGAGACTAAGAGGGCAAGTTTGTGACAGACATAGCAGAGAGGAAACCATCGTTGACATGGCCAGCGTGGGGCTATGAGAATCATGTGGCCCCTGTCCGCTTGAAGCTCGAAAAGCGTCTTGGAAATCAGGGGTATGGGAGGAAAGGCATACAGGAAATCCTGACCCCAGTAAAGGTGGAAAACAGGCTTGCTAGTGACTGGACATCAGGGTTCTGGTACAAAAATGAGGTCGTTTGGCATTCTGCAGAGTGGCAAACAGGTCTATCTCCGGAGTTTCACAGGTCTGAAAGATGTAGGCGATTGTCTCCTGATGGAGAGCCCACTCGTGTGGAAGGAGGATCTGACTCAATCTGTCTGCTAAGACATTTTGGTGTCCTGGCAGATATACTGCTCGGAGATGCATCTGATGAGCGATGGCAAAAGGACCAAAGATGGAGAGCCTCCTTGCAGAGGGCCCAAGAGCCCATTCCCCCCCTGCTTGTTCACGTAGAACATAGCTACCTGATTGTCCATCTGGACAAGGGACTCTGTGGCCCTGCAATTGTTGTTGAAACACTTTGAAGGTATTGGAAGATAGCACAAAGCTCCAGCAGATTTATTTGGAGCTGTGACTCTTGCTCTGTCCAGAGGCCCTGAGAGAGAATCAGAGTGGGCTCCCCAACCAAGTTTGGAGGCATCTGTTGTCAGGATGCACTGATGTTGAGGCCATGGGACAAGAAAGGTGACCCTACAAGGAGATTTCCTGGGGTAGACCACTAGAGCAGGGAGCTCATGAGAATGTCTGTGACCTTGATCTTGTCTTTGAGGGTCCCAGAGGTCTGTTTCCACCGGGAGGCAAGAGTCCACTGATTTCTCCGCATGTGCAGACGAGCATATGTTACTACATGAACTGTAGAGGCCATGTGGCTTAACAGTTGCAGCATCTCTCTGGACAAAAGACCGTCTTTGAGCCGTACTTGAGATGCTATCTGCACGAGGTGTGTACAACGGTCCTGGGATTGAAATGCCCTTGACAGTCGAGTGTCTAGAACAGCCCCTATGAATTCTATTTTTTGAGTAGGAACTAGATGGGATTTTGGAAGACTTATCACAAATCCTAGATCCTGTATTACTTGCATTGTACAAAGAAGGGATAGGTGAACTTCCTGAGAAGTGGTTGCCCTTATTAGCCAATCGTCTAAGTAAGGGAAAACGAATATTCCAAGAGTCCTTAGAAATGCGGCTACAACCGCCATACACTTTGCGAAGATTCTTGGGGCAGAGGCAAGTCCGAAGGGAAGGAATCTGTATTGATAGTGATTTCCTTGGAAGATGAATCGAAGATACCTCCTGTGTTCTAGATGAATGAGGATATGTGTATATGCTTCTTTGAGATCTAGAGAACAGAGCCAGTCCTGACTCTGGAGATAAGGCAGAAGGGTTCCTAGCGAAATCATCTTTAAATTTCTCTCAAACTAGAAACTTGTTGAGGTTTCTGAGATCAGAGATGGCTCTGTACCCTCCGTTCTTTTTTGGAATGAGAAAATACAGAGAACAGAACCCCATTCCCTTCTGGGATGTTGGAACCTCTTCTATGGCACACTCAGAGAAAAGAAGTGATCTCTTGATGGAGGAGAGCAGTGATTGGGGGGGGGTGATATTCCCCCACTAGAGTGGTTGGGGGTATGCTTTGTAGATGAAGCTTGTATCCCTCTTGCACTATGGTTATGCTTTGAGTTATGAGATGTCACCTGTGGGCATAATGGCAAAGCCTGCCTGCTATGTGGGGGTTCTCCAGAGGCAGGGTGGCAATGTTCTCTAGGAAGAAGTAAAAAAATCAGGAGTAGATTGAGTCTGCGCTGCTGGTTGGAGTTTAGGAGCCTCTGGCTTCTGCTGCTTGGGAGGCTGTTGCCTGGGGCTGGTATTGAGAAGTTGAGGGGTAAGAAGAGTAGAATGTCTTATCATAGAAAGGCTTCTTAGCAGCTGCTTGTTTCTTGGTAGGATAGGCAGTAGTCTTTGAAAGCCTATTGAGGGTGGTATTCTCAGACTAACTGAAAAGCCTCATCATGCCAATCCTTTCCAAAACGATTCTCACCAGTACAGGGATTATTACCCAGCTTATCTTGAACCCACTGTTCAAGGTCTGATGCCTGAAGCCAGGCAATCCTAAGGGCACCTATACAGATTCAAAACAGTCAAAAGTTTGCCCTATTGACAAACTTGGAAACATTTTAGGCATATTTGACAAACATAAGGTAGTCTGCCCTCTTGTCATCCAGAAGGAGACATTGACGCCAGACCCCTAGTCACTTCCCTAAGGAACATACCCATGTAGAGTATGTATGAACTTATGCGGGCCGAAAGCATGGAGGCTTGAAAGCATGGGCAGCCAAAAGCATCAAGGATTCTCGATTCCCTGCCTGGGGGATTGGAGGCATGCGTCTTGGAACTCTTAATGTGAAGCACAGCCGATTCCACTACCATTGAGTGGTGTGGAAGCTGTGTCTTCTGGAACCCAGGGCTTTCCGGTCCCCGATACATGGCGTCATTGGGTATGGGAAGAAATGGTGAGAGGCGCGTCCCACATCTGGAACATAAGTTCCTGGAGTATGCAGTGTACAGGGAGAGTAGTTGCCTCTTTAGGAAATGTAGGATATTGGAGAATTTCCAACTCTTCTGCTCTGGCATCTTTCTCTAATGCAGGAGTAATGGATAGGCCCTTCACCATATCCCCGCTCAACTCCTGGAAAGACATGTCTTCGGGAGGGGACATGCACAGTTGTGGAGACAGAGCGGGATCGTCGGGGAGACTCCTCATCTCTCTGGTTCCGATTGATTCATCGTCCAAAGAATCAGAATCGGTAGATTCAAAGCTATCAATGAGAGCGATGCTCTTGTTCTTATAAGAACCAGTACCAATCGAGATCGGTATCTGTGTGAGAGACCTGCCATGTCAGTACCTCTGAACAGGGGATGGAGTTATGGCTCGGCATGGGCAGGAGTGTGCCGAGGGGCATGAAGACGATGCTGATTGTATCGACATCGTTGGTGGTTTCAGTACTGATGACACCAGCAGTAATGTCTTGACCAGTACCGACACTGTTAATAGAGCTACAAGACTCTGCTTGATGGCTAGCATGCACTGATCCATCAAGCTCGCTGATGCCTGGGTATCAATACTGGAAGCTTGAGTTACCGTTCCAGAGCATGGCACCAGGAGCTCTCCAGAGGTGGAGGCCTCGGGAGCATCCTGGACCGCTTGTAAGGCCTTGGAGGGGAGGTCCTCCCACCGGAGTAGTTTGACCAGTCAATCCACCTTTAGGGCAATGCACAAGGCATCTCTACTTTAACCTTAGAAGGACGGCCTGTCCTGGAAGAAGACTTGTGTTTCAATACGTGAGATCCATATGAAGAAGATGAAGTCCTCTATGCTGAAGCCAGAGAGACTACATTTGAGGAAAACAGGGAGCAGAGCTTTGCTGCCTGATTCTGTAGGCCTCTCTTTGTCATCTTTTTTTGCATAGGGGACACTCAGATGGCTGGTAATATGGGCCCAGGCATTTGAGACACCAGTCATGGGTATCAGTGGCAGAAATAGTACTACCACACTTGGAACATTTTTTAAAACCACTGGTTGGTTTTTCCATCGTGTCAGTAGACTGGATGGAAGGCCTAAGGCCTGAAACAGCATTGAAGCGCCCAAAAGAATTAAAGTTTTTTTTTCTTTTTTACAGAAACAGTAAAGATGAAAGGTTTGGTTCCGGTGTCGAAGGGAAGGCAGACGCGACCACAATAAAATAAAGAAGAAATTTTCTTCGGTGACATGATTTGCTTCCTGCTTGCTCAGCGGAAAACAAAGAACTGAGGGAGAGTCACAAAGGCAGCAACGCAGGCACAGTGGGATGCTCCCAAAAGCTTTCCTATTGGACGCTGGGGAGCGTTCCCACGGGGCTCTGTCGGTACAGACGTCACCCATATGTGAAGACTACATTCCTGCTTGTTCCTGGAGATAATGAGCTTCTAATGCAAAGTAGAAACCCATGCCAGTGATACACATGCTACAGTCATGCAAGGAAATGGTGTAAACACCAGCGAAGAAAAACACACATACATTTAACGTATGTGTATATGAAACAGGATGAGGTGAGGTGGAGTACTTTATAAAGCAGATAAGCCAGAACATTTTAAAGCTACTGGAGAGGAAAGGAGGAGAAAGACTACAAAAAATAAAAAAAAATGTTCAAATTAAAAAAAAAAAAGTATTACTGTTGGCAACGAGTTAAAAAAAAAAAAAATGAAATGTATACCAATTCTGAAAAATATTATACAATGAATCTGATGTACAAAGTAGTTTTCCTTACCAGCCCATTGACTTTTTTTGTGCACACATTTACAAATATCATTGAAAGAAAAAAAAAATCCACATACACAAACTACCAATGTATATAAGCAAGAAACTAGCCGGGAACCAATAAAGTTTCAGAAACTAATTTCTTAATGAGTTGGAGCTCTAGATTTCTTCAACTTCTTTTAGGAGAGAGAAAAGGTGTCATACAAAGACCCAAGGGAGGTAATTTCATAAAGGATTTTCCATGTGCAAAATCTATTTTACACATGAATGAAGGATTTTACCAGTTCCATATGGAAAGCATTTCCCATGGTGCTCCTGATGTTGCCTTAATAGGAAAAAAAGATTAAAACACAGCCCGTTACCTGTGCTGTGCCTGTGCGCAGAAGGAAGGACAACTGTAGGAGGAAGATCGTCCTGAACGCTGGCAATCCTGAGGGCAGCCAGACACAGGAAAGGGGCCCTATAAAAATCAGGTTGAGAAACACCACATGGCTGTGGGTGCGCAAAAGGGATTTGACCTAAGGGGCAGGTCATGTCCCTTAGGAACCCTTTTAGAGACCAGTGGAACAGTGGAGAGGTGAGCTATGTACGTGGTCTGCCCTTCTTTGGTAAGTTTCTTGCGAGTTAAAAGGAAATTAAAGATAAAAAAGAAAGGACCTGGTAAAGCTTTAACATCAGGCCCTATGGATAAACATGTTATATTAAAAGAAGATCTGATTGTCTAGAATATGCCTCAATTGCCTTCCTCGAATGCAGAGGTTTCTTTGGGCTCCCCCTCAAGTGAACTCCACCCCTTGCCCACCCTGAACTGACTGCAAACGAGTTCTAACGATTTTTCCAGTGGTCTGTCAAGTTGAAAATGGTACTACTTTGCCTCCTGGCATTCAGGTCTCTAATGGACGTGTGGCAGGTAGCTACATATACTGAGAAATTCTTAACCGCAAAGGTATCTCAGCTATGGGACTTTTCCCAAGAGAATGTTTCAAAGTTTAAAGAGATTGAAGTCCAGATAGAGGTCTTGGAAAAGAAGGTCTCTGAAGGACTCTCAGATGACCTCTGTTCAGTCAATCTGTGTATCTGGTATTACAGACAGTTTAAATTTTGCACTATAAACTAGAATCCTTAGAAAATGTTATTCAAAATAAGAATCTACGGTTTCTGAATTTTCCAATTATCCATTTGCTATCTCCTGAGATTCTTCTGAGAAAAATAACTTAAAGATATATTGCTATTATCTAACTCTGAATGTATTTCCTTTTTCAAGGGTTATATATCTGATAAGATTACTTTGTAATCCTCTAGGTTAAATAGGCAAGATGTTTTAGTCCATAATCCTGAGTTTAATCTGTCTGCCTTCCTGGAGGATTCAAAATATATTTCCCTCTAGAGACACTCTTGTGATTACGTTTGTTTCAGAGAATGATAAATCTTTGATTTGAGGTTTTTGTGGTTCAAAGAAACAGGTCTTTCCTGATATAGCCAAGGCGACAATTGCTGAGGAAAAACTTTTTTTTTTACTTAGGTCATGAGTGTTGGCCCTGGATGGAAGTTTCTATTGCAGATGTCCTTGTAAATGTTTAATTACACTAATGGTGACTAAATATGTTTCCATTTGGAAAAGCTGTTGATTCCCCTTCTGACCTATTAATGTATTCGTTATACTACTGCTCACTACCTTTCCTCTCTCCTCACACCCCTCCTCGTGAACTCCATTCTTCCACTGGCCTGCTTCTCTCTATGCCCTTTCCTTCTACTGCAACTCCAGGCTCTATTCTTTTCATCTTGCTGTTGTTTATACCTGGAACAAACTACCAGAATCTATAAATCAGGCTTCATCTTTCTCCCTTTTCAAATCCATGCTAAAAGCTCACTATATCATAATTAGGATAGATCAGATTGGTGGAGGGTTACAGTCTATTAGAGAGGGCATTGACTAAAACAGGATAAAGGTTTTGCAGGAAACAAAATATACTGTAGAATCTCTAGGGATAGAAATTCCATGTAAAAAGGGAAAGGCAATGGCAGTGGGGGTGTAGTACCGATCGCCTGACCAGAACGAATAGATGTATGATGAAATGCTAAAAGAAATCAGGGAAGCTAACAAAAGTTATAACACAGTAATAATGGGTGATTTCAATCACTCTAGTAATGACTGGGTCAGTGTCACGGCAGGACATGCTAGGAGGATAAAGTTTCTGGTTGAAATGGGACTGCTTCATGAATCAGCTGGTTCATGGGCAGACACGACGGGAAGCTATTTTGGACCTAGTCCTTGGAAGAATGCAGAATCTGGGTCCCTGGCACGGGGTCCCTTCCTGCTGCTCATAACTATCCCCTCTCCAATGTCAACTGCAAATGGTTATGAATAGACGTCATGGTCACAGTGTGACCAAACCCATGTCGCCACATCATATTGTGTAGCTGATGACTGACCACTTTAATCTCGCCACGCTGTGTCCTAACTAGGGTGTTCTTTTTCGTTTTCCTTTTCTCACAGCCAATTTGTTTTGTAAACTGCTCTAATGCCAGTCGGCCTGGGCAGTATATCAAGAACCTGAATAAAGATTGATAAGGAGGCCATCACTCCTTCTGCTGGAGTGTGTTAGAGAGGTAGATCAGCTTATTAGCATAGTTTTGATGCTTTATGGAGTTCAAAGGTTTTCGGCAGCAATTAGTTGAGTTGCTCATTTTCGGGTTTCAATTTTTGAATGCTCCCCACGATGTGGGCTTTATTTCCTTTTCTTTCCTTGTCATGGATATTATTTTTCCTTTTTGTTTCTTGCAATTTTCTTGTTTCTGGGAGATTTTTGTTCTTATTGAACTCTATAAAATTAAGAAATTTAAAATAAAAAAACCAAAAACAAACACAGCTGAATGACAGCCTGCAGGGCATTTTGCCCCTCAGTGAGTTTAAAGCACAGTTACTTACCTGTAACAGGTGATCTCTGGGAACAGCAGGAATAAGTCTTCACATATGGGTATCGTCGGTACCGACGGAGCCTGCGCGGGAACGCTCCCCAGCATCCTAAGAGAAAGCTTTTGGGAGCATCCCACAGCGCCTGCGCACTGCCTTCCCGCCTTTCCCAACCGCCTCTCTCCAGTTCGAGTTTTAAAGCTGACACAAAGAGAGAGAGAGGAAAGGAAAGATAGATAGAGAGATACAACTCCTAGGGGAGGTGGGTGGGTTGTGAAGACTTATTCCTGCTGTTCCCAGAGATCACCTGTTACAGGTAAGTAACTGTGCTATCTCCAGGAACAAGCAGGAATGAGTCTTCACATATGGGGACTCCCTAGCTGTAGATGCCAGGGAGAAACCCCAGGTTGTGTGTCCTTGAAAAGGACTACCTCCTCCCATGGATCTCTGGCATCCGACCAGGGTAGGCGGGTAGGAGTTGATTAGGAATGGAACAGGTGTTTGAGAACAGCCTGACCAAAAGAGGCATCCCAGCGGGAGTCCTTGTCCAAACAGTAATGGGCTGTGAAAGTATGAACCGAGGCCCAGGTGGCCGCTCGACAGATTTGGTCGATGGACACAGAGTTTAGATGAGCCATTGAGGCTGCCATGGCTCTCACATTGTGAGCTGTGACATGGCCCTCCATAGAAATGTTCCTACTCTGGTAGGCGAAAGACATACACTGAGCAATCCAGTTGGACAGTGTTCTCTTAGAGACTGGAAGTCCTAAATGAGAAGGATCAAAAGCAACAAAGAGTTGAGAAGACTTCCTATGTTGCTGTGTTCTTTGTAAGTAAAAAGCGAGAGCTCTCTTACAATCCAAGGTATGAAGATTCCTCTCTGCACTTGATGCATGAGGTCCTGGAAAAAAGACAGGTAAATATACCTCTTGGTTCAGATGAAAAGGCGAGACCACTTTAGGCATAAAGTGTGGATTGGTCCTGAGGACTACCTTATCATGATGGAACCTTGTATAAGGTGGATTAGCCACCAAAGCTTGCAACTCACTGATGCGGTATGCTGAGGTGACTGCAATGAGAAAAACAACTTTCCAAGAAAGAAATTTCAAGGAGCTGGTGGCTAAAGGTTCAAAGGGTGGCTTCATAAGCTGGCCAAAAACCAGGTTTAAGTCCCATGCCACTGGAGGTGGTCTAATGGGAGGTTTAGTTAAAAGAAGGCCTCTCATGAATCTTGCTATAAGAGGATGAGAGGAAAGAGGTTGTCCATTGAGAGGCTTGAGGGACGCTGCAATAGCACTCAAATGGACTCTTACTGAATTAGTTTTCAGACCTGCATGGGATAGATGCAGGAGATACTCTAGTAGAGAATTCAGAGGTACTGCAAGAGGGTTTAGACCCTTCTCTGAACACCAAATGGTAAATCTTTTCCATTTGAAAGTATAGGAACATCTAGTAGAAGGTTTTCTAGAGGCATGAATAACATCTCTGACTTGCTGAGAGAGATGAAGATCTTGAAGGTCTAGGCCCTCAGCAACCAAGCCCTGAGATGGAGCGACTGGGGGTTTGGGTGCCACAAGGTTCCCTCTTCCTGGGACAGGTGGTCTGGTGCAGAGCCCAAGTCCAGGGAAGGAGCTTGAGAGAGATGCAGAAGTAGAGAGTACCACACTTGGCGTGGCCAATGTGGTGCTATGAGAATCATGGTCCCTCGATCCCTCTGAAGCTTGAATAGTGTTTTGGGAATTAGGGGAATTGGTGGAAAGGCATAAAGGAAGTCTTGACCCCAGTGAAGGAGGAAGGCATCCTTGGCCTGAACTCCCTGACACGGAATTCTGGAACAGAACCGGGAAAGCTTGGCATTCCACGGACTTGCAAAGAGGTCTATGTCCGGGGTTCCCCAAATTTGAAAAATCCTGGCTACCTGGTCCATGTGGAGGGACCACTCGTGTGGAAGCAGAACTCGACTGAGTCTGTCCGCCCAAGAGTTTTGAACACCTGGAAGATATACTGCCAGAAGATGGATGTGATGCTCTCTGGCGAAGGCCCACAGTCGCAAAGCTTCATTGCAAAGCGACAGAGAGCCAGTCCCGCCCTGCTTGTTTACATAGAACATGTCTACTTGGTTGTCCGTATGGATGAGGACTGTCCTGTAGCTGAGCAGGGAACGGAACACTCTGAGAGCTAAGAATATTGCTCTGAGTTCCAAGAGATTGATATGCAGAGAAGTCTCCTGTGAAGACCAGATGCCCTGGGTGGAGAGATCCTGCAGATGAGCTCCCCAACCCACTGGAGAAGCATCTGTTGTCAGAGTTGATTGGGGTAGTGACTGCTGAAAAGGGGACCCCAGCAACACATTTGGAGGGGACTTCCACCACTGGAGAGACCAAAATAGGCGACTGGAGTTTGCTATTTTGTCTGACAGGCAACCTGATGCCTGAGTCCATTGGGTGGACAAAGTCCACTGAGCTGCCCTCATGTGAAGGCGAGCATATGGAACCACATCCACGGTGGATGCCATGTGGCCTAATAGTTGTAACATTTCTCGAGCAGTTAAATGGGACTTTAACTGTATCTGGGAGGCTAACTGCACCAAGCGTAGGCAACGGGCCTGAGGAAGATAGGCCCTTGCAGTTGTGGTATCCAGCAAGGCCCCTATAAACTCCAGAGACTGAGTAGGGGTGAGATGGGATTTTGGGATATTTATTACCAGTCTCAAATACTGAAGGACACGCATTGTGCAGGTTAGACAAATCTGGGCCTCTGACTAGGATGGAGCTCGAATGAGCCAGTCGTCCAGATATGGGAAAACGAATATTCCTAGAGTGCGTAGAAATGCAGCTACTACTGCCATGCATTTCGTGAATACCCTTGGTGCAGAGGCCAGACCGAAAGGAAGCACCCTGTATTGGTAGTGCTTTCCTTGAAAATGGGAACCGAAGGAACCTTCTGTGTGTTGGATGGATGAGGACATGGGTGTACGCATCCTTGAGATCTAGAGAACAAAGCCAATCCTGACTCTGAAGGTATGGCAGCAGAGTACCGAGAGAAATCATCTTGAATTTCTCTTTGAATAGAAACTTGTTCAATTCTCAGATCTAATATGGGTCTGTAGCCCCCTGTTTTCTTTGGAATAAGAAAATAAGGGGAGTAGAACCCTGAGCCCTGTTGAAGAAGAGGTACTTCTTCTATTGCTACCCTTCTTGCCCAAGGGGCAATCTCCTGACCCAGAAGGTTGAGGAGAGATGTTGGAGAATTGAACTGTTTCACCATGGTGTGGGGAGGAAGGTTTAAGAAATGAAGCTTGTACCCTTCCCTTATAATGGAGAGGGTCCATTGCTCTGCTGTGATTTGCTCCCATCTAGGAGCAAAGTAAGCCAACCCTTCCTGGAATGGTGAGGGGCTCTGGTTCTTCCAGAGCTAGAAAGGCTAAGTTCTCTAGTTGCAAGTCAAAGGCCCTGAGGAGGCTGAGGCTGCTGGGCCATGGGAGGCCTGGCAGCCTTTTCCTTGGCCTGTTTAGGTGGCTGCTGACGCTTTGCAGCAAAACGACCTGCAGAAGATGCCTGCTGACCATAAGCAGGATAATATCTTCCCTTTTTAGAAAAAGGTGTCTTTTTGAACAATCTTTTCTTAACAAGAGCAGAGGTAAACTTTGAACGTCGATCCAAAGCAGAGTTCTCAGCATCCATCTGAGTGGCCTTTGCTTGCCAATCCCTGCCAAAAAGGTTTTCACCTGTACAAGGAAGATTTCCCAGTTCATATTGGACCCAGAGCTCCAAATCAGAGGCTTGTAACCAAGCAATTCTGCGTGCACCTATGGCAATAGCCGAGGCTCTGCTTACACACTCAAAAGAGTCAAAGGCTGCACGGTTGGAAAATTTGGAAACATCTTGGGCATGTTTAAGCCAAGTGAGAAATTCCTGCCTTTTATCTTCTGAAATAAAAGGGGCTAAAGTGTGCAGATGATCTGTGACTTTTTAGAAACATCCCCATATAGAGACTATAGGAGTTGATTCTGGCAGCAAGCATATTAGCTTGGAAAACCCTTTGGCCAAAAGCATCAAGGGTCCTGCATTCACATCCTGAAGGATTAGATGAGTGTCTCTTTGCACTCTTTATTTTCCTCATGGCAGACTCTACCACAATAGAGTGGTGAGGAAGCTGAGACTTATGAAAGCCAGGACAAGGAGGGACACGGTACATGGTGTCTAACCTACGAGAATGTGGAGAGGTGGTAAGAGGAGTCTCCCACATGCTCAACATGAGATCATAGAGAATCTCATGAATAGGTAAGGTAGCTGCTTCTTTAGGAGCCTTAGGATATTGCAAAATATCTAACTGCTTGGCTCTAGGCTCTGACTCAGGGGCCACTGTAATGGAGAGGCCCCTAGCCACTTCCCTAATGAAGTCTTGAAAAGGCAAGTCTTCTGGAGGAGACATTCTTCGTTTTGGAGAAGCAGACTCCTGAGGAAGAAGTACCAGTGCCTCGACAGAAGCCTCCGACTCAGAGTCTTCGGAGGAATCGAAGTATCGCCTGTCTGGATGCTCCTGTAAAGCCCGAAACGCATACCGAGTGGGATCGACATCGGGAGTAAGCGGTATCGGTTTGGTACCGATGGGCATCATAGGACAGGGTACCGTTGCAGTCGACACCGAAGCCGATGCAATCGGTACCGGCACCGGGAACAATGCCAGTGCCAGAGTCGGTACCGGCAACGGAGATTGTTGCGGTACCGGAGGCGTCGAAGCCTGCATAAACGCCGTTAGGGTGCGCTGTATGGACAGAATCTTCTGATCCATCGACGCCACCAGAGTCTGGATGTCGGTACCAGTGGAGACCACCAGTACCCCAGAACACGGCAACAGGTGATCGGTCGAGGCCGAGCCATCGATGTCAACCTGTGACCCCATAGACAATGCTTTGGAAGCCGGAACTTCCCGCCGGGGTAATTTTGCCGGTGCGGATTCCTCGAGGACAAGCCCGGAGGCATCTCGATGCTTAGAGGGAGATTTGCACTTCGAGGACCGGCTGGATTTATGTTTGGTTACCTAAGATCCATGGGAGGAAGCAGCCCTGGAAGACGTCGATGCCACCGAGGCTGCATCAGAGGGAAACAGGGTACTGAGCTTGGCTGCTCGGTTCTGCCGACCTCTTTTAGACATCATGGTACAGGACACACAATCCGTGATGGAATGGTCAGGACCCAAACATTTTAGACACCAATCATGGGCATCGGTGACAGAAATAGTACCGCCACATTTCGTGCACTTTTTGAATCCGGAAGCGGGCTTCTCCATGAGGAGAAAAGTGTTCAGGCCTAAGGCCCAAACTGAAAATGCACAGTTGAAAAAAGAAGTGGTTTTTTTGTTTTTTTTTAGAAAGAAAAGAAAAGACCGGCGGTACCGGTCTGACGTCAAAGGCAGACGCGACACAGAAAAATAAAGAAAAAAAATAAAGAACTTCTTCTGCGGTGACAGGAACACGACCTGCTGGCTCAGCGGAAAAGAAGAACTGGAGAGAGGCGGTTGGGAAAGGCGGGAAGGCAGCGCGCAGGCACTGTGGGATGCTCCCAAAAGCTTTCTTACTGGATGCTGGGGAGCGTTCCCGTGCAGGCTCCGTCGGTACCCATATGTGAAGACTCATTCCTGCTTGTTCCTGGAGATAAGGCTTTTATCCACGTCTATTGAAGGTATCCCTAGGATTGTTTGACCATGATACAACTTTCTTGACATTTCAGCCTTTAAATTTAAAGGGACAGGTCCCTAATTTTATTAGTGCCTTAGAGGGGAACCCTCACCAGTGAACCTATTGAATTGCTGTTTAATTTTTATAAATATGTTTCATATATGCCACTGAAGCAGACGCTACGTTGAAACATAGCTACCTTTGGATTTATGTGTTTTAATATGGCTTGAAAATGTTTTTATATATGCTCTAATGCAGTGCTTCCCAAACCCTCTACCTAGTATGACCCCATTTTAGTGTTTGTAAATTCACATGACCCCCAGATGATGCTGAAGGAGAAATTTCACTTACCGTTAATTTCCTTTCCAGGAATCCTGCTAGACCAGTCCAGACAAGCGGATTAAGTCCCCCTGCCAGAAGATGTTGGAGACAGAGGAAAAAACCCTCCAGAAGTCTGATTGGCTGTGCTCTGGTAGGTATAGGCATACCCCTAGGGGTCCCTTTCAGTATACTCTGACAAAGCAAAATGGAACCATTGAATATGGCCTGCATATGCCAACTATGTACATGAAGGGCACAAATTTCAAACTATGTACAGGAACCGGAGAACCGGACCAAGAGTCTTTAAGAGACAGTGAGGAATGCACTGCCTAAAACATGAGCCTCGGCTTCCCTACACAACCACCACTCCAGCTGAAAACAGGATGGGTCCTGGACTGGTCTAGCAGGATTCCAGGAAAGGAAATTAACGATAAGTGAAAATTCTCCTTCCAATTCATCCTGCTATACCAGTCCAGACAAGTGGGAAGTACCCAAGCTAACGACCTTCGGGGTGGGAAGAAAGAGCCGCCGAAAGCACACTGGCTGCAAACAGACTCTCCTCTCGCACTTGGAGAGCCGATAGTGCTGGATGAACATGGACAAGGAAGACCAGGTTGCTGCCCAACAGATAGAGAGGAGCGACCTGAGAGCGCTCAGCTCAAGAAGTTGCCTGGGATCTACTGGAGTGCGCCTGGAGACCTGAAGGCACTGGTCTACCCCGGATAATATAGGCTGCTTCAATGGTCTGCCAGAGCCATCTAGCAATAGTGGATTTGGAGGCCGCGAGGCCCCTCAGAGGGCCCGCCAAGAGTACAAAGAGGTGGTCCGACTAACAAAACGGATTGGTCATTTTCAAATAGCAGTACAGAATTCTTCCGAGATCCACCGCTCGGAGATTTTTATGCTTGCCTGAGCACTGCTCTCTGGAAAAGGCAGGCAACAAGAGAGGCTGATTCAGATGAAAAGGCGTAATGACCTTTGACAAGAAAGAGGGAATGGCACGTAGAGAGACATCCTCCTCTGAGAAGGAAAGGTAAGGAATCCGACACGAGAGGGCTTGCAATTCAGAAATCCTACGAGCCGAAGTTATCGCCACCAAGAAAACTGACTTGATAGTCAAGTCCCGCAGAGAGACCTCTGAGGGGTTCAAATGGCCAGCCCATGAGAGCTTTGAGGAGAGATCCCAAGACGGCACCACTGGACGAACTGGTGGGCGCAAGACTCTGGCGCCATTGGAAACCGAGCTACGTCTACGTGCGATGCAAAGGAGCAACCGCGCACTTCCCCTGGAAACACGTTAAGGCAGAAACCTGCACCCGAAGAGTCCCGAGGGCTAGCCCCTTATTAAGACCTTCCTGCAAAAAAGGCAGAAAGGCAAGAACCTCTGGGATTCCCATGCGCCACAGCAAAAACTGGTGCCGCGAGCACCATGACTCAAAGACGCACCATACGCAAGCGTAAGCCAGCGATGTTGAAGACCACCGAGCGTTAAGCAGAGTAGCACCGACCCTGCGACTCAGCCATCGGCGTTCAAGAGCCAAGCCGTAAGCGAGTAGGGAGCGGGGTCTTCCATGCTGATCGGACTTTGATGTAGGAGACCCGAGTGAACTCCCAGCCACAGAGGGATTGCCCGAGACAACTGCATAAGATCGGCATACCAGGGCCAGTTTGGGGCAACCAGGATCACCGCTCCTTGGCGAACGGCGATTCATTGAAGAACTTTCCTGATCAAAGCCCAAGGGGGAAAAATGTAGAGAAGGACTTTCTTCAGCCATGACTGGGCTAGAGCATCTATCCCTTGTGAGCCGTGCTCCCTCCAACGACTGAAGGCGGCCGGCACCTTGGCGTTCGTCGCCAACACCATGATATCCATCGCCGGCTGGTCCCACCTTTGGACTATTCGCTGGAATGCTTCCTGAGCGAGCTCCCATTTCCCAGGATCGAGAACATGTCAGCTGAGAAAGTCAGCCTTTACGTTGCTTGTTCCCGCGATATGCTGGGCCGAGAGAGCCTGTAAGTCTCTCAGCCCAGGGAAAGAGGAGAGCCATTTCCTTGCCACTCCGGGGCATTTTGTGCCACCTTGGCAGTTGAGATAGGCCACTGTTGTCACGTTGTCAGAGAGAAACTGGACTACCTGAGCACGAAGGAGAGGAAGAAATCCCTGCAATGCCAGGCAGACTGCCCGCGCTTCCAGATGGTTGATAGTCCAGCGAGCCTCACGAAGCATCCAGGCACCCTGCGCTGTGCGAGTCAGGCAATGGGCTCCCCAGCCGGAGAGACTGGTATCGATTGTCGCCAAGATCCAGCAAGGAGTCTCTAGGGACACCCCCTTTAAAAGATGAGATGGTGAAAGCCACCAGCGAAGGCTACACCCGATTGACGGCAGGAGCAGGAGATGAACCTCGTAATCCTCTGACACTGGAGACTAATGAGACAGAGGCACCTGCTGGAGACAGCGCATGTGCGCCCTGGCCCACGGAACCACCTTGATGACTGCCGCCATGGTCCCCAAGATCTGGAGGTAGCCCCATGCTCGAGAACAGTCCTGTTGAAGAAACAGACGAAGTTGAGAGGAGAACTTGAGGAAGCATTCCTGCATCAGAAAGACTTGGCTCTGGTGGGTGTCAAACTGTGCTCAGAGGAAGTCCAGCTGTTGAGATGGCTGGAGGCAGCTCTTGGACCGACTGACCACCCAGCCCAAGTCCTCCAGGATGGAGACTACCTGGAAGACGGTGTTGCGGACCTCTGAGAAGGAATCTGCCCGAATAATCCAGTCGTCCAGGTAAGGGTGCACCCGTATCCCCTGCTTGCACAAGGCTGCCGCTACCACCACCATTATCTTGGAGAAAGTCCATGGGGCCAAGGCAAGGCCAAGGGCATTGCCCAAAATTGAAAGTGCTGCCCGAGAATGGCGAATCGTAGGAAAGGCTGGTGGTCGGCCCGAATAGGAATATAAAAAGAGTATGCTTCTGCGAGGTCGAGAGAAGCAAGGAACTCTCCCTTGCGCACCACCTGGATAACCAAGCGGGGCGTTTCCATCCGTAAATGTGGAACTCGAAGGCTGCGGTTGACCCCTTTGAGATCTAGAATGGGGAGAAAGGAGCAGTCCTTCTTGGGCACCACGAAATAGATAGAATAACGCCCAACCCTCTCTCCGAGGGAGGAACGGGACGAATGGCGTTCAGAAGGAGCCAATGAATGGTGGCACGAATGGCCAACCTCCTTCCGGGTGCCCCACCTGGAAAGACAAGAAAGGCCTCGCGAATGGGATGCCAGCAATCGAGATAATAACCCGAGTGATGATGTCGAGGACCCACTGATCGGAGGTTATGAGTGCCCACTGCCAAGAGAAAAGCGCCAACCGACCTCCTATCAGCGGGTAGCGTCTTGGGTGGGCCACCCACCCCATCAGCAGGAAGAGCGAGTAGCGCCGTAGAACTTTCCTGGGCCTGGATAGGAGTCACTGCCTTTCCGGACTCCTCGAAAGGACTGCTACCTCTGACCGAAGCGACTGGAGGGAGCCGAGGAGGCTGCCGGCTTATTGGGCTGGTATCTATGGGAATTGCGAGACCTAGAAGTACGTCACAAATTCAGAGGATAAAAACGAGATGATCGGTGTGAAGAGGCCTTGGGCCTATCTTCCGGCAAATGTTGAGGCTTAACCTCACCCAGGTCCTTCACCAGTTTATCCAGATCCTCACAAAAGAGGAGCCTACCCTTAAAGGGAAGCCTAGAGAAGTGTGTTTTAGAGGCAACGTCTGCCGACCGCTGACGCAGCCAGAGCCACCTCCTCGCTACCATGACTGCTGCAACTGATCAAACCAAGAGGCACAACAGATCATAGAAGGCATCTGCCAAGAATGCCGTGACGAATTCTAAGCGCACCAGTGCTGGATCTTCTGGCAGGCGCTGAATCCACCTAAGGCCCCCTGCAAACAGTGGCCTGGAGTGATAGTGCAGATGACGAGAAGGCTGTCTTCAGAAGACTCTCGACTTTACGGTCCTGTTGGTCTCGAAGCGCTGCTCCCCCTTCGACCGGAATGGTTGTATGTTTTGTAACCCCGGTCACCAATGCGTCCACCTTCGGATATGCGAGCCACCTTTCCACTTCTGCCGGAGACCAGAGATAGAGCTGGCCCAGACGGCACGCCATACATAGAGAGGTATCTGGGGTCTCCCATTCCAGAAACACCATCTGCTGAAGTTCCGCCGGGAAAGGGAAGGCCTTGGAGGGATTACGTATGCCCTGTAAAATGGGATCCGCCTGTGATTGTGCCTGGGATTGTTGCAGTTCGGGCAGGTCAGTGAGGTGCAAAGCCTCTACGACCTGGGTAATTAAGGCTGGCAATTCATCCTTGCGAAATAGCCAGATATCCTGTGAGTTTTCCTGGCCAGCCACCGAGGCCTCGGACGGAGAGTATTCTCCATCCTTGCGATCTGACATTCACAAGCTCTCCTCCGTCGAAGACCTGTCTTCCTCCAGGGCCAGAGGCCCTTCTTCTGTGACCCATGAGACTTCTTTGGGAAGGCGGCTACCCTTAAGCTCTGGAGCCCCCTAAGAACACTTGCGAGAGGTGGAAGCTGAGGAACTCCTGTTAGGAGCAGGAAGCAGCTCTGAGGGAACTCCTGAAGAGTCAGAGTGCCAGAGAGACCATGCCTGGCAAAAGAGAGCCAGGAAATGGACACCTGAAGACTGGGAGGTCGCCTCAGACTGCAAGGAGGAAGATGGAGGCTGTGGTAGAAGGAGTGGAGCAACTAGGGATCCTTCTACGGGAGGTATAGGCTGAGGACCGTCCGGGGGGGGGGGGGGGGAGGAGCAGAGGCTGAGCTATCTGAATGGGAGAGAGCGATGGAAGGCTCCCTGGACGATTCCCCCGGGTGAGAGGAGCATGCAGAGCATATCTTGTCCTTCAGCTCTTTCTGCTTTCTGCTGCAAACAAGACAGCGTTGTAAGGAGGAAGGCATGGAGAGAAACAGATGATGCTGCTTCCGCAAATGAAACTGCAATCCAGGAAGGAGCTGGGATGCGTTGAAACTTGAGGCAGGAGCAGACAAGACACAGAGGCCGAATCGAGTGTGTTTCCCACTCTAAAATGGCTGCCGCAAACGTGCCCACGTGACCCAGAGGAGGCGCGAAAATGGCTGCCGTCAAACAAAACCCGGTAAAAAAGCACCCAATTATAGCAAACACTGCCAAACAGAGCGATCGTGATGGGAGGACAGAAGGGCAAACCAGCGTAAGGAGAGAAAGCAGGATGCCGGAGGCTCCACAAGAGTGGCAGCGGTGGAGGGCGGGGCTGTCACTCATTGTATCCGGAGAGCAGGGAAGCCGAGGCAGAGGTCCAGTATAGTGCTAACCTAGCTTGAAATTAACAAAAGGCTGCAAAGTCCTGAATGCTTCCCCTGCATTCAGCCAAACAGGCCCTCGTGGCCAGGAGCTGGGGTCCCCCTGATGAAGGGAGCTCATCTGATCCTCGTGATCAGGAGCTCACCTTAGTAATTTGAGGGCAGGGAAGACCAGAGGGGCACCTCTTGTGCGCCCTGGACACGTCCAGCAATGGAAAAGAAAAGAATAAAAAAGAAAATAAAGAGGAAATAAAACACCATCATCTGCTGGAGACAGAGAAAATACTGAAGGGGAACCCTAGGGGTATGCCTGTACCTACCAGAGCCCAGCCAATCATGCTTCTGGAAGGTTTTATTCTGTCTCAAACATCTGCTGGCAGGGGGACTTAACCCGCTTGTCTGGACTGGTCTAGCAGGATGAATTGGAAAACAAAAGAGCAGATCTCCACTTAGGGTTACCAATTTTTGAAGAGCAAATCTAGGACCTTGAGCAGTGTTGAGCTGAGCTGCGCTGGGTAGGGCAGGGATCCCCCCTCTTCAGGCATCTCTTCCCAATATATTTCAAAACGACCAATCTAGGTAGCATGTAGTAATTTCAAAAAAACTAAGACAGTGGCGGACGTCCGGTTTGGCAATGAGCTGATCGGACGGCTCACGATCAGCTCTGGGCAACTTGCCCCGCAAAACGGCTAAAAAACCCTTTCAAAACCTTTTTGTGCCACCTGCATTGATTCTCCCCTCACGGGGTGTTAAGCATCAACGTTGAAGAGACTTGCGGCCATCCTTGCCTAATCAAGACCGGCAACTAAAGGTAACTGAAAACATGCTGGGGCCGATCGGACACTTCCCCCACCGCCACCATCAGCTTTTCCCTCACGGGGTACTGTGCCTCCAGCGGCGAAGGGACCCGCGGCCATTCCGGCCCAATCGGGGACGACCACTGCAAATATTAAAAGTGTGCCGGGGCACGATCGGACACTTCTTACACCGCCAGCATCAGTCTTACCTTCACGAGGTACTGTCCCCCTCTGGCGGGAAGAGGCTTGTGGCCTTCCCTGCCCAATCGGGGCAGACAACTCTAACAGGCAGCGCGACGGGGCACGATTGGGTATTTTCCCCACCACCACCATCCGCTCTACCCCCACGGGTTGCTGGCCCCCAGCGGCGAAGAGACTTGCGGCTGCCTTGTCCGGCCGGGGCAGACAATTGCACATGAGAGAAGGAGTACCGGGACGCGATCGAGCACCTCCCCCACTACTCTTCCTAATTCTTTCTATAAGAGGTATTGTACCTCCAGCGGAGAAGGGGCCTGTGACCATTCCTGCCCGGTCGGGGTAGACAGCTGCAGACAAACAACAGCGTGATCGAGCACTCCTCTCAACGCCATCATCAGCTCTCTTCTCCTTTGGTGAAGTGCCTCTAGCGGCGAGGGGACCTGCGGCTATCCCTGCCCAACTGAAGTGGGCAACTACATCTAAAAGTAAGCGCGCTAAGGCGCGATCGGACGTCTCTTTTACTGGCCTCTAACTTTTCCCTCCGGGGGTATTGAGCCTCTAGCAGGGAAGAGGCCTGCGGCTGTCGTCTTTGCCCGGTCGGGGCAGGTAAGAGGAAGCACGCTGAGGTGAGACTGCGATTGACAGGCCCGCGCTAGAAGGCCTTGCCGGAGGGCTTCTTTTCTAAGGGCAATCGCAAACAACGGGAAGTACCGCGGATTAACCCTGAAAAATACTTATACTTGCTGAGTGGGTTTTATCTCCATATTTCTTGATTCTTGCCAAAGGGGGTGTTTACCTGGTGCTGGAAGCCGTCCCCCCCCCCCCCCAGCTACGAAATCGGATGGCGACGAAAGTGCCACGACGAGAGAAGCCGCGTGCCATGGAGGGAAAAATGGAGGAGGGAGCGCCAGTTAGCCCGAAACCTGGTGGCACTCCAGATCTGGTCATGGAGGTGAGTGCCGCGGTGGTCCAGGCGCTAGCTACTCGATTCCAAGACCTGGCAGACCAGATACAGACTGTTAGCCAACGATTTGCTGACTTTACCAGGAGGATAGACCAAGTAGAGACCCGTGTCTCAGATGTAGAGGACACCCAGCACTCCTTAGTAGCTAAAGTGGAGGCCTTGGAGACTCTGGTAAAGCAGCAGGGTGACAAGCTGGACGAGCTTGAAAACCGGGGGAGGCACAAGAACCTGCGTTTCATCGGGATACCGGAGAATGTGGCGGATGGCGCCCTTTTCGGCTATTTGCAGACCTGGATTGAAAACCTGTTGCACAATCAGGACGGGGATCCCGTAAAGTTGGAGCGCGTGCATAGACTTGGACAGCGGAGGGAGCAGGCGAGGCGGCCGCGAGCAGTTATTGCACGCTTTTTGGACTACCGACAAAAGGAAGCTGTGTTAAAAGCCGCCGGAGTCGAAGATTGCGACCACAGGACTCGGAACCGATACTTGTGTTTCAGGACTACTCGGCCCTAGTTAGTCAGCAGCGCCGGGCCTTCTCGGGGATCTGCACACAATTGCTGAATAAAGGAGTGCGATTCTCGCTGCTGTATCCTGCCCGGCTTAGAGTGGAGGTCCAGGGACAGACCCGCTACCTGACGATACCGGCAGCGGCCTCTGCTCTTTTGGAAACTCTCAATGCCCAAGCTGCTTCGCCCTCGTGAAGCCTGGATCGCCAAAGGGAATGGCATTTGGATATCCCGCTGACGGGGATGGGCCCAAGGACCGGATGTAGCTCTGGACTAGAGCAGCTAGTTTTTTTTTTTCTCTGCTCCCGGTGTTGCACTGTTACTTTCTTGGTTTGTTTAGGATGTGCCTTGTTACATCTGGCCATATTGTGTCAACTGTTCCTTTGTCTAAGATCCTTAGCTGGCAACACTGTTAAACTGTTATTATGTTTCAATTGTTTTGCTGAGCAACTGTATGTGCAGTTTACTACTGTTTAAGTCGGGTGAATGGCATACTTGAATGTGTGGCCAGGTGCAGATCTGGGGGGGGGGGGGGGGGGGTGTTATGGGTGTAAAAGTGGACTGAGTGGATGAGTGAGTGGGTTGTGTATGTTATACCTATGACATTTTCTAGATGTTTAGTTTAATTCCTGTGGTGGCCTTTAGTGGCTTAATGGGGCCCCCCCATGTCATTTTGTGAGCAATCAGATGGCAGCCCTACCAACTCGAGGAGTGGGGGGGGGGGGGTGGTAGGGGTAGATTTATATGGTGGCCTTCGATTATGCCTCAGAGGTGAAATATGGTTATCTTACCTATCGGGGGGGGGGGGGGATGTGGAGGGGAGGCATAGGGCCCTAGAATTGGGGATGGAGGGGATAGGAGACCTGGGGGACAAAGGCCCATGGGGGTAGTGGATGGGGGGGGGGACCTGGGGGTATTTAGTCCCAATACCTAATGGAGTAGGTCAGGGAGTGCTGGGGCCCTAGGGATGAGTGGAGAGGGGCAGTGGTGGGGAGTACTGTAACTTCCATCTCGGGGTGGTTTAAAGGAGAATGGAATTCTATTAGCTAGTTAGGTTTAATGTTGGAGCCGGGGAAGTATGGGGCGGACCCGACTGCCATAGGGAAGTTGTCCAGCCGGATGGGTGGACTTGATCGTTTAAGGGTGTGGAAGTGGAGAGGGGGTGAGGGGGTGGGAGGGGGAGGGGGACGAAGGGATAGGATAGTGCACACAGGGCCAGAGTGGAACCATTTAACACAGGGGAGACTGACATTTCGGAATTCATGGACTTTTGGAGGCTGGCTGCGGGCTGGGACAGCCACCCTCCTCTCAATTGGCAGATGTGCATGGGAAGACATCGGTAATAGTTTTGCGTTCTGAAGATCGTATCTTGGAATGTGTGTGGTATTGGCAACCCTATCAAGAGATATAAAGTCTTGCAGGCCTTGGCTCGTTTCCACTGTGACGTGGCTATGCTACAAGAAACTCACCAAACTGTGGTTGAACATAACAAATTGCAACGGGACTGGGTGGGGCAGGTCTGGGGGGCCCCGGCCCGTGGGAAGAAGGGTGGGGTGGTCATTTTAGTTAACAAGCACCTTCGATTTGAGGCAGTGCGGGGGTATGCGGACCCGGAAGGCCGGTATTTTTTGCTGTATGGTACCCTATCTGGAAAGCCTCTTATTCTTGGGACCATATATAGCCCAAATGTTCTGGATAGGGCGCTATATGCTCATCTGGCCTCTAGGATTGAGCAGTGGCCGGAGGCTCCTCTGGTGCTGGCGGGCGATCTGAATGGGGTCCTTGATATTGCTTTGGACACGGAGATGGGAGCGGGGGAAAGATATCGGCGCCGACCACCAAAGCTCTGCAGGCCTTACGTACTCGATTGGGGCTGGTGGACCCTTGGCGTTTGTTACATCCTATGGAACGCGACTTCACCCACCAGTCCCGGGCCCATGGTTCGCATGCTAGGATAGATTACACTCTTATTTCTGAGAGGCTTTTTGCGCAGGTGGAGGAAGCACAGATTGGCCCCATGGAAATATCTGATCACGCTCCTATTTGGGTGAGTCTCACTTGGGAAACCCGAGCCCCGCAATCACGGATTTGGCGCTTTCCCATGGATTTATATCGTGATCAGGCTTTCCAGGGTTATTTCACGCAATGTTGGCTGGATTTCCGGAAAAATCATGAGAACCATGAGGTTGACCCGGAGTTGCTGTGGGAGACAGCGAAGGTGGTGTTGCGGGGAGATATAATAGCTTACGCAGCTAGGAAACGCAAAATGTTGGCAGCATGGATTCTTTACTTGGAAAAGCAGACCGTGAAAGAGCGCAAACGGTGTGCAAGTAACCCCACCCCGGTTAATAGAAAAAGATTATGGGAGGCCCAGGTGGCTCTCAATGAGCTCATACATCAACAGGCAAAAAAGTCCCACATGTATTTTCGCTACCAACTATATCGCTTTGGAGATAAACCAGGGAAGCTCCTAGCGAGCTGTTTTCAGGGAAGTAGAGGGACTCGTTCGATAATTACGGAAGGAAAGTCGGGAGATAGCACAGGTGTTTCGTACTTATTTTCAGAAGTTCTATGCTAGAAGGCAGGGGTCCCCGTTGGATATGATGGAGTATTTTCGGGAGCTACAGCTCCCCAAGATTACGGATGCTCAGCGGGCACATCTTGACTCGCCAGTGTCCGTGGAAGAGGTGATCAAAGTGATACGTGGTGCTAATTGCTACCGTGCTCCGGGCCCCGATGGGTTTGGGGCAGAATTTTATAAGCTGCTAGGTGAGAAGATATCTCCGATTCTAGTGGACATCTATCTAAACGGGATTGATCGAGGCACGTTTACGTGGGGAAACAACCATGCCCATATCATTCTGATACCTAAACCAGGGAAGGATCCTACTCAAGCTGCCTCATACCGGCCTATCTCCCTACTAAACTTTGACTTGAAAGTGTTAGCTAAAATTCTGGCTGACCGATTGGCGGACGTCCTGGGCGAGCTGGTACACGAGTCACAGGTGGGGTTTGTAAAAGGACGCTACGCTGTCCGTAATTTGCGTAAAATATTGGCATCATTAGAATGGGTCCGAGAACGAAATTTATCATCCTTGTTAATCAGTTTCGATGCCGAGAAGGCCTTTGATCAGGTTCACTGGGACTACTTGCAGTTTCTCCTGCCTAAATATGGTATCGGGGAGATGTTTTGTAAAATGGTGGACTTACTTTACACAGATCCAACAGCAGGTATTTCCTGTAATGGGGTGCTTTCCGACTCCTTTTCACCAGAGCGGGGTATGCGACAGGGTTGTCCCCTCTCCCCATTGCTCTTTGTGTTATCTTTAGATCCGTTGGTGCGTAGCATTGAGTCCTCTCCTAGTATACGGGGGGTAAGGGTAGGGGCTCAAGAATTCAAACTGGCGGCATTTGCTGATGATTTATTAGTACATGTGCTGTCGCCTCAGCAATCGCTCACCAACCTACTAGAGGAGTTTGTTCTTTTCGGAGCATTTGCAGGATTGCGGATAAATATGGACAAATCTGAAGCGCTGGATGTTGTGGGTTCACTAAGGGGAACTTGGCGGGGAGTTTTCCCTCTTCGTTGGGCGGAGGAGGCCTTCTTATATCTGGGTATTCTGCTGCCTCGGGATCCCAAGGCGCTTTATAAAACTTAACTTCGACCGATTCTTTTCGAAGATAGACTCAGCTGCAGGCTTGGACCCCTCTTCCCTTGTCATTGTCTGGCCGATTGGCGGCTATAGGGATGGTTATATTTCCTCGGCTGCTGTATTGGCTGCAAACATTACCGGTGTGGTTGCTACATAAGGATCTTCGAAAGATAGAAAGGGAAGTCCGTAAATTTCTTTGGGGGGCAGTTAGAGCTCAGATACCCTTGTCTAGACTGAGGGGTGGTTGGAAAATGGGCGGAATGGGACTTCCCGACTTGTCTCAGTATGCTTTGGCATGTCAGGCCAGACATTTGGGGGGATTGGCTGGGTGCTACTGATTATTATATGCCTAGGCCCCTAGAGGCGGCCTTACTAACCCCCCACGCGCTGGAGGCGGTGGTGCACCTGGATGGTGCGCTGTTGCCGCCTAGGGTGAGGAATAGTGTTTTGGTGGCCCCGCTTCGGCGTACTTGGCAGAGGCTGAATACTATTTGGAGCAGTTCTCCACGGGTGTCTAGTTGGCTTCCCCTGCAGGGAAATGTTACTTTTGTTCCGGGTACGGATTCCGCTGTATTTAGGCAGTGGAGGGGGAAGGGGATAAAGTGTCTCGGGCATGTGGTCACGTTAGAGGGCCGTTGTAAACCCTTGGATATGCTCTGTAAAGAATGCGACTTGAATCAGGGTACCTCCCGCTTTGCGTATATCCAGCTTCGGCATTATGTGGAATCTTTACCACAGACGGGTTTGCATGAGGCTCATTCTGCAAGAATTATCGACTTTTTGGCCCTGGGGACGGATTGTCCACCTCGGGTAGCGGTGTTAAAACGTAAGCTGGATCAATGTGGCACCCCCCGGGACTTTTCCAAAGAGGAGGCGGCCTGGGCGCAAGAACTAGGGTGTGAGGTCCCTCCAGGCGCGGTTGGAGCGGCCTTACGGCGGATTGCTCGACTAGTTGAGGGTACCAGATGGCGGGAGACGCAATTCAAGTGCATAATACGGGCCTACTTCTCCCCGAGGCGAGCGCTGCGAACGGGGCTAACTGACTGTGGTGGTTGTCCTAGGTGCGCCCTACCTTTGGCAGACTTGGGCCACATGTGGTGGGGTTGTGGGCGCATTAAAGTGTATTGGGCGCGTATTGAGGCTTATTTAAGCGTCTTATTATGTCAACCCGTCCGGTGGTCGGGTTTGTTGGTTGCTTTGGACTGTTTGGGGCCCGTACAGGTCAAAGGGAAATGGGGGCGCATCTTAGCGCGTAAAGCTTGTTTGGTGGGGAAAGGCCCCATTCTTTGTAAGTGGAGAGAGACGTCAGCCCCTACCTTCTGGGAGTGGCGTACTAGTTTTCATCATCTCATGCTACAGGAGAGTAGAGCGGCCAGGGGGACTCCTCAGTGTTGGGCCTCCTTCCTGCTGATATGGACGCCCTACATCCAGAGCTTAGGTCCTAAAAGCTAGGAGCGAGGTTTTAGCTATGGGGTAATTCTGCAATTCAGGGTTGTCGGGTGCGGGGAGGGAGTTGGTGGCTGACTGGGATAGGAGATGTATGGGTTCCCAGTGGGTAGCGGTTTGGCTCTGGCTTGGGGGGGGAGGGTTCCTTTAGTATACCACAAGGGAAAGAGTCCTTAGAGGGCTTCTATGATTATCGGTGCTTTCCTGCTCTCTCTTTCTTTTTCCTTCTCTCTGGGACTCGAGGGCTCTCGGATGGGGATAAGACACAACCCTGTCCAAGAAATTGTTTAGGAAGGATGCCTTTCTTGCTATAGCCTTCGTAGGGAGGGGGGAGGGACATGGGGGGGGAAGAACTCACGAAAATAAGTATCTATGTTCTTAACATGGTTGTATTGTTGAATTGGTGTTTAATAAATAAATTTTGAAAAAAAAAACAAAAAACTAAGACAGTAGCAGCCTTTTACGAGTTATAAGCATGCATACATACATAGAATTTATATAGATATTCATTTCTAACCTTCCCCCTCTTTTTAAAGAAAAAAAAAGTTAATTTGAATTCAACTGGTTTTTACTGAAGACAAGACATGCAACTGCACAGAACACACGACAGCGAACAGCTTAAAACAATAGCATGAGTGCAGAGTCCAGATACACAACATTTTCTTAGTATTAATAATCTTAAAACCTTACCTCCCCACCCTCTTAATGCTTACTTCTCTCCCCCCCTTTTTCCCCCACTCCCCCTTCCTGTCCTCCAACAACCCAAACAAGAACTGTCACACCAGTTGTCAGTCTCTCCAGTGGTGCAGGGTCCCTGATGCATCCACCGGGGGGGGGGGGGGCGGCGGGGACGGACACCAGCAGCTAGAGTGGTGAAAGGAAGACAAAAAGAAACAGAAAGCAGAGGAAACCTCCTCCCCAACCCCCTCCCCACCCCTTCCCAATGATCTAAAAATGCTCTCCACCCCCCCCCCCCAAATGATGTGGATACCTCTAGGTCACAGTTCACTCATGCAGATTCCTTCCCCCATCTCCCCTGTTCCCCCATCCAAACCCCATCAGTTCTACTTGTTAGTGTTTCAGCACTCTGCGAATGCCTATTTGGCACATCCGAGTTCTTTCCGTAAATCGGAATGGTTCTTTGTGCTGTTTGGGGGGCATGGGAAGGAGAAGTGGCCTCCAAGGCGTGCTGGGTGAGGGAGCGATTGAAAATTTGCAGGGCAGCAACGTGGCCTTCCCTGCATACATTCACTCGTCATTATCGCTTGGATGTGCAGGCGGGTGAGTGAAGCACACTTTGGGGGCATGATGCTGCGAGTCGGTCACGCTAGTCCCTCCCAGGTATAGTTTCGGCTCTGGTACATCCCACACATGGTGGGCTGACTGAAGGTACAATGGATTGTGAGATCCAAGGCAACCTGGCTTCACCGAGGGAAAATCATGCCAAACAAATCTGATTGATTTTGTTCACCGGGTGACCAGAGAACTAGATCAAGGGCAACCTTTGATACTGTTCCTCATAGGAGGCCTTCTGACTAAACAGGACAGCCTGGGTATGGATCCCAAGGTAGTGAACTGGATCAAGAATTGGTTGACTGAGACTACAGAAGGCAGTAGTGAATGGAACTCTGAAGAAAGGAAGGTGAATACTGGAGAACCTCAGGCATCGGTCCTGAGATCGCAACTGTTCAATGTCTTTGTGGCGATGTTCTTGAAGGGTTAAAAGGCAAAAAAGTTTGCCTTTTTGCAGATGATATGAAGATTTGCAATAGAGTGGACACTTTGGAGGGAGTAGAGATCATGAGAAAAGATCAACAAAAATTAGAAGAATGGTCTAATACTTGGCAATTGGGACTTACTGCAAAGTAGTGCAGAGTGATGCCCCTTGGGATGCAGAAACCCAAAGAATCTGTATGCAACAGGGAACAAGAGGCTGGTATGTACGGACCAAGAGAGGAACCTTGGAGTGATAGTGTCTGTGGATCTCAAGATGGCAAAGCAAAGTGGCAAGGCAATGACCAAAGTCAGAAGGGTGTTAGGCTGCATACAGAGAGGACTTACCTGAAGGAAGAAGAGTTACCAGTGCCCCATATAGGTAATTGGTGAAGCCTCACTTGGAATAGTGTGTTCAGTTTTGGAGACTGTACCTTGCAAAGCATATAAAGAGACTTGAACTGGTTCAGAGGAAGTCAAGCAAAATGATATGGGGCCTGTGCTAGAAGGCATATGAGAAAAGACTTGAAGACCTAAATACGTATACCCCAGAGTAGAGGAGTGACAGGAGGATATGATACAGGGCATTACTGAACCAACAAATCTTTTTCAAAGCCAGGGAACTAGGACACATGAAATGAAGCTGCAAGGAGGCAAACTTATACACAACATCAAGAAATACTTTTCACAGAATGGGTGGTGGATGTCTGGAATGCCCTCCAGAAGGAAGTGGTGGGAGCTAAAATAGTGAAGGAATTCAAAGAGACATAGGACAGACAGGAGAGGATCACTATATAGCAAGGGGATGGAATCAAAGTCAACATAACTTCATAGAGAGGTAACCTGCCTGGAGCAACAGGTACAACCATTAGCAAAGGCATAGGGGTCATTCTGCACCATGTTTAGCAGGGATATACTTCCGGTTTAGACATATATCCCCTGCTAAACGCCAGGGGACGATTCCCTATCATAAACTCCCCGCGCATTTAGAAGAGATGTGCGGGGAGAGTTCTGGACGGGGACAGGAGAGGGCGGGCCAGAGGTGGAATATGGGTGGGCCAGAGTCATGACCCCAACCCCAGACATAGGACCAATTCCAGTCTCGGCCCTGTACGTCCGGGGCTGCTGAGTTAGACGAGGGACTTATTCCACCTCAGAGGCCTTCTCAGGGGATCGGGCAGTGGGGAAAGGCACATTTAATCCTCTGCGGCCAATCGGGACTCCTGCATGGCATCCCAGTGCCATGGCACCAGGGCTCCATGCAGAAGCATTGGGTGGTTTGCACAGGAAGGAGGCTGGACATGCAGCAGGCCAGAATCGGTGCATATCCTGCCTGTCCAGGCCCGCTGCACCCGATTCTGCTCTCACAGAAGAGTCTAGCTCCTGTGGATGCAGAATCGGGTGCACAACCAGCCTGTCCAGATTTTGAATGTGGAATTGGCCTCGGAGGGCAGTAACCTGCACAGAGCAGCAAGTGCAACTCTACTATTCTAGCAACCTTACTAGACAGGCAAGACGGACCATGCTGGTCTTTATCTGCTGTCATTTACTATGTTATTATATGAAAGGCCAACTTAGACCTTACCTGCTAATTGTCTTTCCTCAAGTCCCTCCAGCCAAGTCCAGCACCCTCCTTGATATATTGACTGTTTCTGTGGCATTTAAGTCGGGGGTCTGTGATAATGGCTGTGTCCAGTTTGGCAGAGATAAAAGGGATTCCGGGAAAAGGTGGTCAACTTGTTCATGGATAGGATCCCTGGCCTGGAGGAGGTATTGAGGTAAGACCAGGCAGTGGTAGAGCCAGGCTATGGTCGGGTCTCTCCACTTGTATGTGGTTCTGTTGCGGATGCAGTGATATATTACTTAGTTTAGAAAGGACAAAAAGGACATATTATTGGTTCAAGACAGATGCTCTGCTCTCTTCAGTTCTGCTTTGTCACTAGATTACTAGCCTTTAGGCTCCAAGAAGGGAGCTCTTGTACTGTGACAGAAGTTTTAGGCATGCTTAGTCCTCCAGAAAAGAATTAGCAGGTAAGGTTTAATTCTGCCATATGAATAGTGGCTGCACTGATCATTCTGTCTTCATATTCTGCACCAGTCAGTATCCAGATACTAGTGCTGAATGGTACTATACAATTTTGTAAACCCCGCACCACAGAATACAAGATTTAAAAGCGATGGTTTTATAAGGCAGAGTGGAACTGAAACACTATTTTTGCCAGAGTTCAGAGGTGCTCGTATTTCTGGTTAGATAAAGAAACCTCTTATCAAGAAAATTCAATGCAATGCAGCAGGAAAAACAGAACCAGTTTAGATCCATTTATTGCTTGTAGCCATAACATGGAGAAGCTATTAAACTAAGGTGAAATTAAACTTACTTGCTAATTGTTGTTCCTTGAGGAACTCTAGTCCAGTCCCGGAACCTGAGAGTTCTGTACCTCCTCCAGCTGCTTTGGAGACTGAAACACGTCATCACTTTGATGACACCAGCATAAGTAGGCAAGGACCGCCTCTCCCCGCCAGTACCTATTGACAAAGCAGACTCAGCAGAGCAACAAATAAGTAGTTAAACATATTCCTTCCTTCCTTATGTTTAAAACTGTGAAACTTGAACGCCATTACTAACCATTCTACTCCGAGGAGAAGATCCCCAGAAAGAGGACCTTCCTCGAACAAAAACTAATTACTGCATAGGAAAGATGCCATCTCTCTGTATGAGAATAGAAATCTTAAAGAGACAGAGCCCCCCATGCGACTGAAAATGCCACCTTCATGAAACTTACTCCTATTTTCCCTGTGCTCTGTAAGGACTTCAGGCTGACTCAAAACCTGGAACAGCCCCGGGTGGGATCTGGGACTGGACTAGAGTTCCTCAAGGAACAACAATTAGCAGGCAAGTCTAATTTCACCTTCCTTTTCATCCCTCTAGTCCAGTCCCGGAACCTGAGAGGATGTAACATAGCAGTAAATATCAACGGGAGGGTCCTGCAAGAGCAGCCTGAAGAACTGCCGATCCAAAATTGATAAGACTCCTTCCCTCAGTGGCTCAAAAACAAAGCCTGAAACAGTCTATATATATATATATTTTTTTTTTTTTTTTGTGTAGGCCTCCATCTAAACCTCCAGAGACACCAGACCCCAAACACAAACGGGCCCCTTGGAAGACCAACTGCCTCTTTCCTCACAGTCTTTGTGAGCCTGCTCCCCCAAAAAACAGCAAAATGGCCGCTCTCGCGCTTCCCATGCGAATGCCATGCGGTCAGGCCCGGCAAACCCGATCGCACACACAATGCTGCGATTCGTGTTCTCCGGCTTCCCCGCACGTGGCCAGCCCCCAGGAAGAAAAACCTGCTCTTACTGCGGCTGTCCTGCCCGCCGGGGGCCTCAATCCACCCCCGGAGCTCAGCCGAATCGGCGGCTTTGGCTCCGGGTGGAGAGACAATCTGCTGCGATCTTCCTTCCTCCGCTCACAGACCCACTGCCGGCTGTGTCTGTCACCTGCTCCTCACCCTTTCACGCGGTTTCGGGAGCAGGGAGGCCCTTCTTGCCGGGTCTCGATCGCGTCTCCAATTTCCTGCCCGGAGGGGGGGGGGGGGGGGAAGCAGGATGACAGAGAAGAGAGAGAGAGCCAGAGAAGGCAATCTAAGCTGTGCAGCCCTGCTCTACTCTGTCACTTCTGGCCCTGGTAATCTAGCAATCCGAAAAAATTCACCCAGTTTTAAAAACCAAAACCACTCTGCTTATTTGCTCCTAATCTGAGCCCAGATCCTAGGCTCAGCACCTTCTCCAGCTGCTATGGAGACAAACTACTGGCGGGGAGAGGCAGTCCTTGCCTACTTATGCTGGTGTCAAAGCGATGACATGTTTCAGTCTCCAAAGCTGCTGGAGGAGATACAGAACTCTCAGGTTCCGGGACTGGACTAGAGGGACGAAAAGGAAAGGTCAATTAAAAATCCATTATATACCATTCAACTCAGTGCTAACACCACCCCCCATTTTGTACCCAGCACCAGCAACATTCTCACATGGCTTATCACTCATCTGCAGAAGGCATTTATGGTCCTCATCTTGGATAGCATGAACACAAAGACTGCCGCCTCCCATTAGAAATGCAGACTCTCGTTTTTGCCATAAATACAGCTACTAGAATCCTCATGCCTTGTGAATAATCCAATTTTTAACTAATGAAATATAGTGTAAAACAGAGGCTTGCACAGATAAAGTGGTACTAGAAAAGAATACCTTTTGTAGATATGATTAATTGCAATTTTTCAAAAATACTTCAGAGTAGTCCTTTAAAAAAAAAAAAAACCTACCCGTCTCAGAGCACAGCTATTACCAGTGTCCCTAGTTTGCTTTTTAACTTTTTAATATAGCTGCTGAATTGCAGCAATGTTTGCTTTTGAGTCAATGATAACTCCTGGGGACTCAGCAGCTCCTGGGTTTTTTGGTAGCGTGACCAGAAGTAGATTGCAGGTCATTCTTCCAAGGCAATGGACGGTTAAGTAACTTGTCCAAGACCATAAGGAATGTCAGTGGGAATCGAACCCTGGTCTCTTGGTTACCAAGCTAGTGATCTAACCACTAGCTACTCCTCCAGGAGCTATAGCAAAAACAGGAAAAAAAAACCCACACAGAAATTCTCAACTTCTGCAGGACAGTCTATTTTCCACTCCTTCCACACAAGTTAATCAATGTCATCTTATTTCCCCACTTCTCCCCCCAAATTCTTAACAGGCTAACTTCTTTGTAATAGATAAAAGGCAAGAAAATATTTAGCTAGCAAACGTGTAATTTGTAAGCAACCACCACCAGAGCAGGGATGTATTTCATGAAGTTTAATGGAAACTGGCTGATATGTAAATTTCTCCTTTATGTGCTCTACTAAGTGGCTAAAACACAGATATGTACTTGCATTGTTAGTGCCTGAAACTAGGGACCTCCTCATAAAATTACCCCCTTTATGTCCCATTGCTTCAGGTACCCACTTAGAAGCTGTTTAAGGAAAGGAGTTATCTGAATTCTTCTAATGCTATAAGCATCATTTGGAAAAGTGAGCTAAATTTTGCATAGGCATTCGAGATTTCACAGGCTACTTTTTAACATGACTACTCGGCATGGCCTTTTCTAATAGTTCCCAACCTGCTGGGGACGTCTGAAATCCTTCAGTCTAGGCCTATCTTCCACAATGGAGCTGGCAAGCAGTTACCATGTGCCAGCAAGGAAGGAGTCCTAGTTACTTATTGTATTTTAGTTAACTACTCACTTAGATGTTTCACATCACTATATCACCATAGCCTTCTTAAAGAAGATCATTTCTAGACTAGTTTGATTATTTATGTCTATTTTTTCACCAACTAATTTTGTTTTTATCCTCCTTTATCCTGATAGAAACTTGCCTTCTTGCACTCCATTCTTAGGTCGGATTTTCATCCCCATTTTCTTATGGCTCCTCACCGCCTTTTTTTTCTTTTGCTGACATACTCTAACCTTCTCCCCTCTTCCCATCAACTTAATACCCTCCCCTCCTTTCCTCCCTCATGTTGTCTTCCACCCTTTCTTCAGCCGAGCTTTACCTTTTTCTTCCTCTCATTCATTCCTCTCCTCTCTCTCTGAAACCACCACCTCATCCTCGTTTTTGCAGTGCCATCTCATCTCTGCCTCGCACTCTACTTCCCCTTCTCTCATCTGATATTAACCCTAACCCTGCCCCCCCCCCCTAGACTTCTCTCACTCCCATGATAGTTCTTCTCTTCTTCCCCCCTCCTCTCCCTTTATGGAATGCTCACTCCATTTCTAATAAATTCCCCTTTACTCACAATCTCTTTATCTCTCACACTTTCCATCTTCTAGCTCTTACTGGGACCTGGCTCCTCCCTTATGACACTGCTTCGGTCAATGCCCTCTGTCACGGCAGCTACCAATTCTCCCACATTCCTTGTGCCACTGGCCATGGCAGTGATGTTGTATTTCTGCTTGCTCCTTCTTGCCAATTTCAACCCCTACTTCTATCTCAGTCTCACTCCTTTTCCTCCTTTGAAGTCCACTCCATCTGCCTTTTTAATCCCTTACTTCTCTGGATAGCTGCTATTTATAGACCCCATGATAAGCCCAACTCTACCTTTCTTACTGATTCTGACTCATGGCTTTCCTTATTTCTAGATTCTTCTTCCCCCCCTCCCTTATTCTTGGTGACTTTAATATTCATGTTGATAACCCTTCTGACTCCTATGCTTCTAAGCTCCTTTCCTTTACCTCCTTATTTCAACCTCCAGCTTTGCTCTTCTGCCCCCACTCATCAGCATTGTCACTGCCATGACCTTGTTTTCATCTCTTACTGTATACCCTCTAATTTCCGTACCTCAGTTCTTCCATTATCTGACAATCGCCTGCTAAGCTTCTCTCTTCATCACCCCCTGCCTCAATCGCACCCTGTCCTATCTTTTTAAGAATCTTTATATGCTATTGATCCATTGGTTCTCTCCACTATTCTCATCACCTCTTTCCTCCACTTCCTCTTCCAAGTCTGTTGATAAGGCTATAGTTTCCTATAATACTGCTCTTTCCTCTGCTCTGGATGTTCTTGCTGCACCCATGCCACATCCTGTGAGGTGCACTATACCTCAGCCCTGGCTACCTGCTACCTATGCTCCCGTGTCCACTCAGCTGAGTGCACTTGGCTCAAATCTTGCTCCCTTTCTGATTTTCTTCACTTCAAATTCATGCTTGCTTACTTCCAATCAGCCATAGTAATTTTGCTTGGCAAGTGCTATGTCCATCTAACTCTTTTGCCTCTGACCACTGTTCCCTCTAAGCTGTGTGCGTGTGCGCATGCGCGCACACACACCTCGCCAAGTGAGCACACATACTATACAACAGAGCGCACAAAAATTACGGTTCTGATTCTGATAGAAAACACAGACGTCTTAAAATGTAAAAGTTGTGATTGCAATTACTAGAAATTTTCTGCTTCATTTAGTAATCATCTATTTTCATTTAATTTGATTAAAATCAATGTGGTGTACATACTATATTCTGACGTGTAGTCAAATTTTAAAGTATATAACTCCGAGTGTCGTTATGTGGCACACAAAAATTTAACCTTTCTTCAAAAGCTGCAAAACTGATATTTTATGCGCACATAGCCTACAGAAAATTACAGGGAACATTGTCTCTGACCCCCGCCGTCTCTTCTCTACTCTCAACTCTCTCAAGGCGCCTCCACCTGACCTCTTCCTCTCTTTCTGCCCAAACCTTAGCAGACAATTTCCATGACAAAGTCCACAAGTCCACTGCCAACTCAACTTCATTCATTTAACCTTGCTGCTCCTTATGCCTGAAACAAACTACCTGAATCTATACATCAGGTTTCATCTCTGCCCCTTTTAAAATCCATGCTAAAGGCTCACCTCGTTGGGGCTGCCTTTGGATCCTGATCCCTTGTTCTCCTTACCTTTCCCTACTTGTATCTTTGTTCTCAACTATCATACTGTCTCTATCTTGATTAGATTATAAGCTCCAACAAGCAGGGACCGTCTTCTATATGTATCTGTACAGTGCTGCATATAACTTGTAACACTATATAAATGATTAATAGTAGTAGTACTTCTCCAGGTAGCAACAAAATTTTATAGAAGATTATGCCTTAGTAGTGTACTATTAGCATTGCTTGCATCTGGTAATTTTCTTTCCTTTCAGTACAAATGAGCAAGTGGAGGCAGACAAGAACTTTCAGTGATGTCATCGCTAGTGTAGCAAAGAGCAGTTCTTCTCAATCAATGTGCCAGGGCACACTGGTGTGCCTTGGGAATGTCCTTGGTGGTAACAAGCGAGAGGCCTGGCTTTCTATGGTCTCATGAGGACCATGTCCCAACTCTATAGGAAGTGTCCCAGAGAACAGCTCTCTGATTCCCAATGCAGCCCTTCACTCTGAGGCAGCATGTAGAACAGGAGGAAAGGGGAAGGAGTGAGCTTAGGGCAAATAGAAAAGAAGAGCCACTCTGCTCCCCAATCTGCCCCTCCCTCCTGTCATTCAAGGATAGGACAGGATAGGTACAACTGGAGCAGACTCTGCAGAGTAAAGAATAGCACCTACACTAGTTGCTCCAGCCCTTTTCTCTCATGTCCTAGAGTCAAACTGCAGCAATATAGGGCAGCTGCTAGGGAAGGAAAGAGACAGGAGATTTATTGAGAAGCATCTTAAATAGAAGGTGATAGAGAGCTGAAAGGATTAGGTGTTGTAACAGGGAGAACATGAGGGTGACATATGGTAAATGAAAGAAGCAATGGAAAATAAAAAGGTAAGATCCTGTTGTAACTGCTCAGTATAGGAAGAGATTATGTTGTAAGGGAGAGATTTAAAGATACAGAAGAAAGGAGGAAAAATTAGATAGAAGGAAGACCGTCAAGGGAAAGCAATGAAAATGGACAAAAAAGAACAAAGTAAAATGAAAAAGAACCCAGTGAAGGAATTAGGAGAAAACAGACAAGGAGGAAGGGGGGGGGGGGGACTGGGACCAACATAATCTGGGTAAACCACCACCCTGATAAATACATGTTATAAAAGCATTACATTATTAGTAATACTGTAGTTATTCAATATACAAAAGAGATCTGGATGTCTTAGAACACAGATAAAACACCTCCCACATAGAATCTAATGTTTGAAATAGTTAAAATTATGTTTGCTAGTTTGAGTTGTTTTCTGTTTCATACTTATACACACCAGCCCTGGATATTTTGTATTGGACTCAAACAAATTTGTGGCAACCGACAAATCAGTTCTGATAGTAGATTCTACAATGTCCCCTGGAGACAGTTAATAGGACATCCCCCTCCCCCCCCCCCCCCAAAAAAAAAGAAAAAACCCTGCTCATTCACTACAGGGAACAAGTCTCAGGTTCACAAATCAGAAAAGTGGTAATTTTATTCACCTTCCTTCAGGAGAAAAGAAAGAATTTGACTTACCTACTAATTGTTGTTCCTTAAGGAATTCCAGTCCAGTCCCACACCTCTGGGTAGTGTACCTCTTCCAGGAGCTTGGAGACTGAGCATCGGTTATCTGTTTGATGACACTAGTGTACTTTAGCAGCTGGCACTGCTTACCAGCCCCAGTACCTATTGACAAAGGCTCGGAGGAGCAACAAAAGAGAAATTTAGACTTACCTGTTAATTGCTGTTCCTTAAGAAACTCCAGTTCAGTTTCTCACCTCTGGGTTGTGCACCTCTTCTAGCAGCATGGAGACTGGGCATGTTAGAACTGTGACACCACTGTAGATATCCTGCTGGCACCTCCCACCAGCTCCCAGTGATCTAATGACAAAGCAGACTCAAAAGAAGAAACAAATAAGTAGCTATAATATTAAATACAATTTAACTCTAACACTGAACTAAAACCCAGTAAATGAGAGGATCTCTCTCCTTTCTGTCCTATTTCTGCAAACAGGAGAAGAAGAGTTAAGAAAGAATACAAGGTATACTTTGCCTGAATACAGATCACATTTGCTGAACTTCTCCTACTGGATTGTAGTCACTGGACATCACAAAACAGGCTTTGTGGAAGCTGACAAAAAAAACCACACCCGGGCGGGAATCGGGACTGGAGTTCCTCAAGGAACAACTATTAGCAGGTAAGTCTACATTTCTCTTTCCTTATCATCCCTCCAGTTCAATCCCTCACCTCTGGGATGTAACAGAGAAGTAAACTATTGCGAGGGACCTGTCCACCAAGACCGCAAAACTGCCGACCCGAAACAGGCATCTCCCACCGCTTGAACAACCAGGTGGTAATGTTTACTAAAAGTATGCAAGGAAGACCAAGTGGCTGCTCTGCAAATCTCAACTGGTGGAACTAAGCTATGCTCCGTCCACAAAGCTGCTTGCGCTCTAGTAGAATGAGCCCGCAGCCCCAAGGGCACCTGATGACCTTGCAAGATATAAGCTGATGATATTGCTTCATGAACCCATCTGGAAATTGAAGCTTTGGCCGCCACGTCACCTTTACGCGACACACCAAAGAGAACGAACAAACGGCAAGACTTGCGGAAGGACTCAGAGACCTTCAAGTACTGCCAAAGTACCCTCTTAATATCTAACAAATGCAAAACTACGGTCCAATGCGGTCTCCCCCGAAACACCCAAAAAACGGGCAAAGAGACTGACTGATTCACATGAAATGGCGAAACTACCTTTGGTAGAAAAGATGGTACGGGACACACCACCACTTTTTCCCTAGAAAAAGTCAGAAACAGTTTCTGACAGGACAAAGCCTGCAACTCAGAGATTTGACGTGCAGAGCAAATGGCTACCAAAACTACTGTCTTCAAAGTCAAATCCTTTAGGGAAGCCTGATGCAAAGGCTCAAAAGGCTCCCTTGTCAAGGCTCCTAAAACCAGGTTGAGATCCCATGGAGGAGAAACCACCCTGCGCAAAGGACGTAGACGGGATACCGCTCAAGAAACGGACAACATTGGCATGGACCCCCCAAAGGAACTCCTTGCACCTTTCCTCGATAACAAGAAATAGCTGCCAACTGCACCCTTAACGAACTGGCAGCCAATCCCTTATCAAACCCGTCTTGCAAGAAACTCAACACTGTCGGTACAGATACTGAGGCCGGACAAAACTGACGTTGAGCACACCAGTCCTCAAAAACACGCCAGACATGCACATATGCTAAGAAAGTGGACATCTTTCTGGCCAGAAGCAAGGTGTCAATCACCGCCTTGGAATAACCCTTCTTCCTTAACCGAGCCCTTTCAATGGCCAAGCCGTAAGTGAGAACCGATGTACCTGAGGCATTCGTAGAGGACCCTGAAGCAGCAGATCCTCCCTTAGCGGCATCCACCACGGTTCCCCGTCAAGCAGACACACCAGATTGGCATACCACGGACGACAAGGCCAATCTGGTGCTACTAGAAGCACTCTTTCCCAATGAGCCTCGATGCATTGCATCACTCATCCTATGAGTGCCCAAGGGGGAAAAACGTAGAGGAGACCATGAATGGGCCATTGTTGGAGTAAGGCATCTAGACCTTCCAACATTCGTTCTCGTCGTCTGCTGTAAAAGAGACTGGCTTTGGCCGACTGAAAGGTCACCTTGAGATCCATAACCGGAGATCCCCACTTGAGGACAATCTGAGCAAATACCTCCGGATGAAGCTCCCATTCTCTGGGATCCACTCGAACCCGGCTGAGAAAGTCCACCGTCAGATTGTCCATTCCCGCAATGTGCGCCGCCAACAGAGCCTGAAGCCGAGTATCTACCCAATTGAAGATACTTTCCGCCTCCATTTCCAGAGCCGCGCTTCCCGTGCCCCCTTGACGATTGAGGTACTCAACCGTTGCGGCATTGTCTGAGAGCACTCTAACTGCTCGACCCCGTAAGGTGGATTCGAAGGCCCAAAGCGCTAGAGCTACCGCTCGCAACTCCAGCCGATTGATGGACCATTTGGCTTCCTGCTCGGTCCAGCGGCCTTACGCAAAGAGTTCTCCACAATGAGCTCCCCATCCTGTGAGACTGGCATCCATTAACAATGGCATCCACTGCGGTTGTTTGAGAGGCATGCCCGCCGCGAGATTCTGCGGACGAAGCATTGAGGAGACTTTGAAGAGACTTCCTGACCCGCAATAGATAGGGGAGGCGCTTGGACAGAGTCGTTCTGGTGAGACCATCGACGGAGCAGCGACCTCTGTAAGGGGCGCATGTGAGCTCTGGCCCATGGCACAACTTCCAGAGTCGCCGCCATTGTCCCTAACACACGGAGATAGTGCCAGGCTGATGGTGCAGGAGTCCTCAAAAAAATCGCGTACCAGAAGCCACAAGCCCTGGGTTTGGAGATCCGGCAGGAAAACCGATCCCACATGAGTATCGAAGCGAACTCCCAAATACTCTATAACTTGCATTGGAACCAATCAGCTCTTGGCCGTATTGACCACCCAACCGAGACTCTGCAGGAGCTCTACCACTCTGTCACTCGCACACTCTCGGCCCTGGACTTTGCCAAAATCAACCAGTCATCGAGATAGGGATGAACCAATACTCCCTCCTTCCGAAAAGCCGCCGCCACCACCACCATAACCTTGGTGAAGGTGTGTGGAGCCGTCACCAGACCAAAGGGCCAACGCCTGAAACTGAAAATGCCCCCATGATAGCACAAATCTTAGAAACCTCTGATGATCTGGCCTGATCGGAATGTGTATATACGCTTCGGTGAGATTGAGACACGTCAAGAACTCCCCTTGACGAACTGCCACTACAAGTGAACGTAAGGTCTCCATTTGGAAATGAGGTACCCGCAAACAGCGGTATACCCCCTTGAAATCCAGAATCAGGCGGAAGGCCCCATCTTTCTTTGGCACCACAAAATAGAGTATCGACCAATACCGTAGTGCTCGCGGGAACCGGAACCACTGCTCCCAGCTGCAAAAGACGAGCCACAGTCTCCTGTACCGCAATCGTCCTTTCTCGCCCCCTGCACGATGACAGGACAAAAGGGTCGACCACCAGATGGGCAAACTCAAGAGCATAACCTTCACAAATGATCTCCAACACCCACTGATTGGATATTATCTGGACCCAGGCAGGAAGAAACTCCCAAAGTCGACCCCCTACCATCTGAATTCCTGCCTGGCTCCACCTCGCTTCATTGTGCTTTCCGAAAACCCGAGGAAGAGGGACTAGCAAATCCTCAGCCTGTTCCTCGGAATCCTCTAAAACTCTGACCTCGAGAGGAAAACCGTCCTCTTTGAAAATCTCCCAAACGGAAGGTACGAAAACACCTGACATCCTGAGGTTGCCCACGGGAAGGTAACGGGGCTCGGTTCTGCTTCGGTTTATCTTCCAGCAAGTGACCTCCTTTAGAATCCCCCAAATCCTTGACCAGCTTATCAAGATCTTTTCCAAACAGCTTCCCCTTACAAGGAAGCTTGCTAAGACGCGACTTGGAGGAGCTGTCCACTGCCCAGTTCCTGAGCCAAAAGATAGCGGCATGCGGCAACCAAGGAAGCCATGCTATTCGCCAAACCTCTAATAAGATCATATTGGACATCGGCCAAATATGCGGAACCTGACTCAAGTCTTGTCACATCAGCTAGCTGCTCCTGCGTTTGCTGAACTGGCTGCTGCATTCTCGCAACCCAAGCTCCACAAATAGAGGCCTGCAGAGCCAGAGCATTAACCTCAAAAGCTTGCTTCAACAAGGCGTCCACCTTCCGATCCTGTACGTCCTTCAAAGCCACACTGCCTTCAACTGGAATGGCAGTATTCTTCGTGACCGCTGAAACTGCCGCATCTATACGTGGAGAACGAAACACTTCCTGTTCTTGATCCGCCAAGGGATAGAGACGATTCATGGACCTCACACCACACAAGCCTGCCTCCGGCACGTCCCATTCATCCTGAATCATCTGCTTAACCCACACGGTGAACAGGAAAAAACACCTGGGACTTTCATACCGCCTGAACGAGAGGATCCTCCAAACCCTAATCCTCCGCTGATACCACCGATGAAAGGTTGAGAACCTGAAGGGACTCCATAATGAGCAAACATCACCCGACACCACCAATGAGCTCCCAGGCTCAACCCGGGTGGAGCAGAGGCCCGAGGCTGAGTCCTGCCTCCAGCAACCAGCATCAGGGCTCGCGGGCCTGCAGCCCTTTAAAAGGAGGGCACCATCGGGCATGGCCTGCACCTGTCGGGCCCGTGCCTGAGGGCCTCGCCAGAGGGCCCTTTGGCGGGGACCTAAGGCACCCTGGTGCGAGCTGTCAACCCAGCTCCAGCTGATCACTGAAAGACGACAAGGAGCTTATCAGAAACCAATGCTCTCCACATCTCGCTTCCTGACCCCAACCAACTCTCACACAAAGTAAGCACCCACCACTGCTACTCGAAGCCTAGAGAGCCATTGCTACCCCACTACCTGCAATTAATTCTGCTTTGAACTTGCTTCCCATTGCTTCCATAAAACTCACTACCCATTGCCTGCATAGAACCTGCTACCCACTGCTTGTACTTGTGTCCCATTGCTGGTATAGAACTTACTACCCTTTGCCTGCATTGATCCTACTAACCACTGCCCGCATCAAACCTGCTACCCATTGCCTCCACCGAACCTGCTACCATTTTTTTGCATAGAACATGCTTAGATCCTGCCTAGAAACTGCTACCCATCTCTTGCATTGCATTCCATTGCACTGTAACCCAACACATACTGCATAGTGCTTAGATTTCATAGCCACCCCATTCCCTGCTTGCTTGCAAGATAACTGTTGCATTGCCCATACTTAGAATCCATAACCACCTCACTGTTTGTAGATAACATATGCTGCATCGCCCCCTCTACCCCTCCTCCATGGCCCCTCATCACATTGTCCTTCTCTTCCTCATACTCCCCAACTGCCTCCCCTCCTACCAGCACCCTCACCCCTCTCCCCCTTACTCTCCCTCTACCTTCCTCACTTCTCCCTCCATTCTGTCTTCTAACCTTGCATCTACTCTTGAGCTTCATCACATCACACCCTCCCCCTCATTCAACAAGCCCCTCTCGCTTTAAGGCAACCACACCCTCGCTTCTGCCGTACTGCCTCTGCCTTACCCTGCTCTCTACTACTCCTCCTCTCATCAGGTAATATCAACCCCAAACCTGGCCCCCCTCGATTTCTCTCTCACCCTAAGAAATGTTCCTCACGTACCTTATCTAACCTCATCCATCTCTCACTCCTCCCCCCTTCCTCCCCCCATCACTCATGCTCCATTCACTCATCCAGAGACAAAAAACCCCAACCCCATCCCCTCTAGAGATTCGCCTCACTCTAAAAATCCTCACGCAACCTACCTGATATCATAAATCTCACCCTTCATTCACCCCCCACTTCCCTTCACCCACATGCCTCTTGGAGGGCACACGCATCCAGAGACTGCCACCCGTACCCTGGCCCCTCTAAATCCTGTACTACTCTGGAAATAGATCCCCATGTATCCCCACAGACCGTCGTCTTACTCCGAAAAGAAATCCTCACGTAACCTGTCCAACCTTATCCATATCCCTCTCCTTTTCCCCTCTGCTCTCCCATTCTCATGTGCCCTGTGGAACGCATGCTCAGTCTCCAACAAACTTTTTTATTCACGATCTCTTTATATCTAATACACTATACCTTCTTGCCCTGAGACCTGGCTCCTCCCAGACGATACCGCATCCATTGCTGCTCTCTGCCACAGGGGCTACCAGTTCTCCCATACACCTCGATCTACTGGTCGCGGTGGTGGTGTTGGGCTGCTACTTTCTCCCTCCTGCCAATTCCAACCCCTCCTGCTGCCTCAGTCACACTCCTCCCTCTGTTTCGAAGTCCACTCCCTTCGCCTCTCCACACCACTTCCCCTCCGAGTAGCTGTTATATAATCGCCCACCCGACAAATCCAAATCGACCTCTCACACCGTCGATTGACTCCTGGCTCTGTCTTCCTGGATCCCTCTTCCCCCACTCTTATTCTTGGCAATTTTAACAGTCACGTTGATAACCCCTCTGATCCCCATGCTTTAAAGCTCTTCGCCCTCACCTCCTCGTTTGACCTCCAACTTTGCTCCACTGCCCCCACCCACCTACACGGCCACTGCCTTGACGTAATACTCTTCTCTAATTCCTCTCCCTAAAACTTCCGCAACTCAATCCTCCCCTCATTTGATCATCACCTATTAACTTTTAATCTTCAGCTCCCGCCGTCCCAACCTTGTCCAGTCTCCTCCGTCCTATTTAGAAACCTCCACAATATTGATCCCCTAACCCTCTCCTCCACCATTTCTCCATCTCGCTCCTCCATTTTGTCCTCTAAGTCCATCGACGAGGCAGTATCCTCTTATAATGCTGCATTATCCTCGGCTTTTGACACTCTTGCTCCACCCACCCCACGTCCTGTCAGACGGTCTGTTCCCCAGCCCTGGCTTTCATCCACAACCCGCTATCTTCACACCTGTGCCCGTCTGCTGAACGTGCTTGGTCCAAATCCTGCTCCCCAGAAGACCTTCTACACTTCAAATTCATGCTAGGCTCCTTCCAGTCAGCCATAGCACTTGCCCAACAAGACTACATCATCCATCTAACCAACTCCCTTCCCTCTGATCCTCGCTGCCTCTTTAATACCCTCAATTCTCTCCTCAAGGCGCCTCCGCCCCCGGTCCCGCCCTTCCTTTCTGCCCAAACCCTAGCCGACTACTTCCATGACAAAATACACAAGATCACCCTCCAATTCCCCGCCTCCTCATCTACCTCAACCCCCCAATTCTCCCCTCCCACCCATACTTCCGCTGCTACCCTTTCCTCCTTCCATACAATCTCCGAAGAGGAAACCGCACTCCTTTCCTCTTCCAGACCCACCCCCTGTTCCTCTGACCCTATTCCCACCCATCTCCTCCACCCCATCTCCTCCACCCCATCTCCTCCACCGTTGTCCCCTCCATCTCTCATATTCTCAACCTTTCACTCTCCACTGCAACTGTCCCTGCAGACTTCAAAACATGCTGTCGTCACACCCCTCCTCAAGAAACCCTCACCCGATCCTACCTGTCCTAACTATCGTCCCATCTCCCTCCTTCCCTTCATATCTAAATTACCAGAATGAGCAGTCCACCGCCGCTGCCTCGACTTCCTCACCTCGCAGGCCCTCCTGGACCCTCTACAATCTGGCTTCCGTCCCCTACACTCCACTGAAACAACGCTTACAAAAGTCTCCAATGACTTATTCCTGGCTAAATCTAAGGGCCTCTACTCTATCCTCATCCTTCTTGACCACAATCTTCTCCTCACCACCCTCTCCTCTCTTGGTTTCAAGGGTTCTGTACTTTCCTGGTTCTCCTCCTAACTCTCCCGTCACTCCTTCAGTGTATGCTCTGGCGGCTCCTCCTCCTCTCCTACCCTGCTCAATGTTGGTGTCCCCCAGGGATCCGTCTTGGGCCCCCTCCTTTTCTCTCTCTACACCCAAGTCCTTGGCGCGCTCATCTCCTCCCATGGCTTTCAGTACCATCTCTCTATGCCGATGACTCCCAAATCTACCTCTCCACACCTAATATCACTCCAGCAATCCAGACCAAGATCTCTGCCTGCCTTTCTGACATCGCTGCCTGGATGTCCCATCGCCGATTGAAATTGAACATGGCCAAGACTGAACTTCTTGTTGTCTCCCCCCCCCCCCACTCCTCCCCTCCTCTTCCCCCTTTTTCAGTCTCTGTGGATGGATCCACTATCCTTCCTGTTCCCTCAGCCCGCAACCTGGGGGTTATCTTTGACACCTCCCTCTCCTTCTCCAAACATATTCAACTCGTAGCTAAGACCTGCTGCTTCTTTCTCTACATCAGCAGCAAAATCCGCCCCTTCCTTTCTGAACACACTACCAAAACGCTTATCCACTCCTTAATCTCCTCTTGTCTCGACTACTGCAACCTGCTCCTTGCTGGTCTCCCCGTGAGCCATCTCCTTCCCCTTCAATCTATACAAAATCACGCAGCTCGACTAATCTTCCACCAGCCTCGCCATGCCCACATTACTCCTCTTCTCAAGTCGCTTCACTGGCTCCCTGTCCAATTCCTCATCCAATTCAAACTTCTCCTACTGACCTATAGGGAGGAGTGGTCTAGTGGTTAGGACAAGGTACTTCAGGCCGGAGGGCCGGGGTTCAAGTCCCACCTGGGGACAGCAATCTCAGGCCGGAGGGACTGGGATTTCTAGTCCTACAGGCACTCCTTGTGGTCTTGGGCAAGCCACTTAACCCTCCATTGCCCATGTTCCCTGTAAGTATTAGCGTATGTGTCTCATATCCCCTCGTGTTAAATGTATCCCCCAATTGACCACTTTGACCCGGTGAAAAGCAGAATATAAATACAGCTAAATAAATGCATCCACTCTATGGCCCCTCAATATCTCTCATCTCTTATTTCTCCCTATGCCCCTCTTGGAAGCTTTGCTCCGCTGGCAAATGACTTCTATCTAGGCCTTTCACTCACATCGCTAACTCCCGACTTCGCTCCTTCCACCTTGCTGCACCATACGCCTAGAACAGCCTACCTCTGCCTATTGTCACACAGTGGCATAAAAATTATTATTAGACAGGAGAGTCCTTTTTAAGAACCAAGGAAACTTGGTCTAGTGGTTTTAAACTCCAATCCTTTAAAGCAACAATGAAAACAGAGTGGTAGGGATGAAAAAGGCTTTTATTCCCTTTACGCATGGGGTCATAAATTGGTCACAACTGAAAATAATGTCCTTAACTTCAGGCACAAAAGGAAACACAAGGTTTAAGGAAAACTGTTAACTTCACAGTAGTAGCAGGGCACAAACATAGCTTCCAGTTTAAAGCAAATTTGTACAATTCTTCTGCTCAGCACCTAATAGACATTCTGCAGATACCACAAGCAGTTCATACGTCCTCCAAAGACTCTGTGCTATGGGAAATGCAGAGAGAGCAATCCATCTCCTCTGGGTCTGGCAACGGTTCCACCAGTTCCACTTGCATCGGCTCAGGAATTGGTATGTCTAATTCTGTGTTAACAGTCTCTGGAATATTATATTCTGGAGCTTTGTATATTTCCCTTAATACTTTCCAGTGCCTCGGGCCTAGCCTGGAGCGCTGGCCACGTGTCCCCTTAGTATTAACTGGGCTTTCTCTTCTTAGAGATTCCACACTTCCTTCACAAGAACTTTTACAGGGCAAAGGTTTCTTTGTAGGAATATAATTCTCATACCTCTTATTGCAGCAGCACGATGAGGAAAGGTTTTCTCCTTGGGCTGGCTTCCTCCCTTCAGAAGCTTCGTGCCAAGCTTTTCTCTGAAAGTTTGGTTCCTCTCTCACCCGTGGGAACAGCTCTGCTGGTAAATGCCTGCTCTTGCAACAGCCCAAATCCTGGCTTCCTTGCTCAGCCTGGCTTTTCCTTCCCAGCTGATTCCTACTTGCTTCTTGCTTGCAATCAGTATAAGTCTTTCTCCTCTGCCAGCAAACAGCTTTCTCTTTCTCCTTCTGTTTAGCTTGAGGCAGTTCTTCCTTATAAAGGACTCCTCTCCTTGAGGCTTGTGAAATGTTTGTCATGTGCTCCTGACCAGCTAGGCGTGGCCCTTCAGTCTCCCTGACTGCACTCCTGCTCCCTCTAGCTGGTCCCTGTGAATATTGCACTCTGTGCACATCTTTTCCTTGCTGACAAACAGGTTCATTTCTCTCATCAGGGCTCTCATCAGCCCCCGCTGCATCACACTATACGCCAGGCACCCTCTCTGGCCCTCTTCAAATCCAGGTTGAAGACCCACCTCTTCACTGTCGCATTCAGATCCTGACTTCTATCCTCATCTCAACCTAACCCCCATTAATTAATTCTCATAGCCAAATTGTAACCGATTTGACTTATGCCTGTATTGTTGCGACTAGATTGTAAGCTCTGATGAACAAGACACTGACAAGCAGGGACTTCTCTTGTATGTTTGACTGTACAGCGCTGTGTGCGTGGCGCTATATAAGTGCTAAATAGTAGTAGTAGCGCTGTCAGCTCTTCCCTTCGGAAGACCCGGATAAACCTTGTTTGATCTTCAGGTTCCTGAATCTCACCTTCCTCTAAAGCCTCCATCCCGGCTTCCAGATCCGGGTCCTCTGCATCCGGCCAGTCCGAATCAAGAGGCTGACCTTCCACTGACCGGGCCCTCTTAACCGGTCAACCATCACTACCACCGAACCTGTCGGTGGCTACTTGGCTCCCTGCCACCCCAATAAGCGAGGCATCCATGACTGCCCCTGCTGCCGCAAACAGTAAGCCTGATGAAGCAGCAGCACAAAATCTGGGGAGAAAACCTCAAAAGCTGCCCCAGACACCATGGGAGTGGCGGAATTACCGGGCAAAGCCAAATTTGAAGTAGGAAGAGCAGACGGAGACTCCCTCAGAGACTCCCCCTTCCGCAGAAGCAGCAGCACCCTGCGCCACCAGAGCAGTGCCTTCTTTATACCAATCCTGCATTTCTTGCTCCATAGTAAGCGCCTCAGATGTGCAGCCACGACACCCCCCCCCCCCCCCGCGTCCAAGACCGAACCTCTACGGGCGCCACAAACCAGGCATTGTGGCCGCGTAGGCATTAGCGCTACAGGATCCGAGAGACTGGAAAGTAAAGGAAATGGCTCTGGCAGACCACCAAAAAAGGCAACAAAATAAAAACATGCAGAATCTTATCTTTTTTTTTTTTTTTTTTTACACTTTTCTGCACTAGCCCGTTAAGATCTCCAAAACATTGAAAATTAAAAGCAATCAAAATTAATTTCAAGTAACCAGAAAAACTACAAGGATTAATTAAAGAAAGCTGTCAGCAAAGAAAAAGAGCACTGTGAAGAAAAAAACGTCGGAAAAAAGGCCCGCCAAGATCCTGAGCTCTGCTAACCCACAGAACATGCTTCACACTCGGCAGCAGGTTTCAAAAACGCTCACTGGACACTAGCAGCAAAGATTTAAAACTCACCTCTTCCTCAGAGACCTTTGGATCCTCTCTGCACCCCGATAAAAATAACAGGCTTCCTGTGAGCAGCACAGCTGAGAAAGGCTGTCAGCCGGCAGCACAGCTGAGAAAGGCTGTCAGCCGGCAGCAGCAGAGAAACAAGGCCCAACGACACTTTCTGACTGGAAATCTGCAGCACAGAAAACTGTCTCGGTAAGGAGATGAAAAGCGTGCCAAAGAACTCCCCTCCATGCCAACAAGTACGGGAGAGCAGGCAAAGGGGACAGAAATAAACGGGAGGTATAAGAGTCCTCTAAATCCCTTCCAATCCCCTCTCAGCCCTTGCTTTTGTTTTTTTTTTTAAACAAGCTTTAATGAGCTTTAAAGCTACAGATCAAAAGAAAAAACGTTATAGGGAGAAAAGAAAAACTAAAAACCCTAGCTAAGCTGCCTAAAGCTCCTTATCTGCTCCTCTAGAGAGCCCAGCACCTAGGCTCACTACCTCCAGCTGCATGGAGAATGGACACACTGGGAGCTGGTGGGAGGTGCCAGCAGGATATCTACAGTGATGTCACAGTTCTGACATGCCCAGTCTCCATGCTGCGAGAAGAGGTGCACAACCCAGAGATGAGGGACTGAATGCTAAGATGTCCAGGACGGAGGGACGATAAGGAATAAGTAGTTAAATTTGCAACAAACACTTCAATGCCTAAATAAACTAGTATCCTTTCCATCCCCTGGGAAGGATACCCCGTCCCCCCGTCCCCTCCAGGATGAGGAGGCCTACCTGTTGAGCACCTGAGCAACTCCAACCAGCAAAGAACAAGCAACCGACAGCTCTTCCGATCTGCTCCCCCCCCAAATGCCGATTACACCCCACTCCTTGGTTCCTCCTGGCCACTTCGTCCACCAAGGGAGCCCTCTTCAGAACCGGGGGTAAGCACAGATTATCACAGAAAGCACTCAGGTAGGGTTCCGGGATTGGACTGGAGTTCAAGGAACAATTAGCAGGTAAGTCTAAATTTCTCTTTCCTTATTGTCTCTCCAGTCCAGTCCTGCACCTCTGAGATGTATCAGAGCAGTTAAACTAACGGGAGGGACCCACACAACTGGCCTGAATGCTGATCTGAAACAAGTGTCCCCAGCTGCCTGGACATCCAGGCGATAATGCTTAGAGAAAGTATGCACCGACCACTACGTTGCCGCCCCACAGATCTCCACCAGCGGAACTAAACTATACTCCGCCCACGAGGCTGCCTGTACCCTCGTGGAATGCACCCGCAACACCGCCGGCACTACTCTACCCTTCAAGATGTACGCCGACGCAATTGCCTCCCTGATCCATCTGGAAATAGAGGCCTTAGCTGCCACCTCACCTTTATGTGGCCCGCCAAAAAGAACCAACAGACTGTCCCGATCTCCGAAAGGATGATGCTCTTTTCATATATCTTCACAGGGCTCTTTTAGCATTCAGGCGGCACAGCTGTGGAGTGGCAGGGCCCATATTCGCATTCGCCAGAGCCGGTAAGGAAACAAACCGACTTACATGACATGCTGACATCACATCGGGCAAAAATGAAGATACCAGGCGAAGGACCACTTTCTCCTTAGAGAAGGAAAAGAATGGCTCCTGCGCGACAGAGCCTGAAGCTCTGAAAACCTGTGTGCTGCACAAATCGCCACCAGGAATACAGTTTTCAGAGTTAAATCCTTCAGGGAAGCTCGACTCAGTGGCTCAAAGGGCTCCCCAGACAGCGCTGTCAGCACCAGATAGAGATCCCAAGGAGGTACCACCACCCTCCTTGGCAGAATGAGATGGGTCACCACTCTTAGAAATCTCAGCATGTCTGGTCGTGTACCCAATGGCACCCTGTGAACTTTCCCGCGATAACAGGAAATTGCCACCAGTTGCACCCTCAAGGAACAGGTGGCTAGACTCTTATTAAAACCGGATTGCAAGAATGCTAAGATGTCCAGGACGGAGGCAGTGGAAGGGCACAACTGCCTCTTGCTGCGCCACAATTAAAGATGCGCCCTACGCGGATGCACACAAGGTTCGTAGACCTCCTCTGGGCTTGTAGCAAGGTCGCTATCACCAAAGCACAAATATCTTCTCTTCTTCAAACTCACCCTTTCAAGAGCCATGCCTGTAAGCGAGAAATCGATCCACCTAGGGCATGCGAAGCAGCCCCTGCGTCGAGGTCCTTCCGACCCGGAACCCGCCATGGTTGATCCGCCAGTATCTGAATCAGGTCGGCATACCACGGGCACTTTGGCCAGTCCAGTGCCACCAGAATTCCTAATCCCGGTATGCCTCTATCTGTTGCACTACCTGGCCTAAGAGCGCCCATGGGGGAAAAACAGAGACCCTCTTCGAGCCACCACTGAATTAGAGCATCCAGGCCCTCGGACATCCTCTCTCTTCTTCTGCTGAAAAACCAACAGGCCTTGGCTGACTCAAATGTTGCCATTAGGTCCATGACCAGTGTGCCTCATCGGTGGACCACCTGCTCGAACACTCCTTGGTTGAGCTGCCACTCTGCAGGGTCCATGTGCACTCGGCTGAGGTAGTCAACCATCACATTGTCAACTCCTGCTACGTGCACCACCGATAATGCCTGGAGATGAATCTGTCCATCCGAACAGCCTTTTGGCCTCCTCCTCCAGGTCTGCACTCCCCATTCTTCCTTGCTAGTTGATGTAAGCCATCGTGGTCGCATTGTCCAAGAGCACTCTGACTGCCTTCCCCTGCAACCATGGCTAGAAACTTTCTAGTGCTAAGGTCACTGCTTGCATCTTGAGCCTGTTGATCGACCACAGGGCCTCCTGCGGACTCAGTTCCTGAACAAAGTGTCCTTCGCAATGGGCTCTCCAACCTGACAGACTGGCATCAGTCATCAGCGGAACCCACACCAGGGCGCGAATGGCATGCCCCCTTCCCAGGCTCGCCAGATGCAGCCACCACCTGAGAGCTCTCCTGGTGCTCCGCAGGCAGGGAAGTACTTGGGGCAAGGGTTGACTCTGGTGGGACTACCGACAGAGTAGAGCCCTCTGCAGTAGTCGCATGTGCACCCTTGCCCATGGAACTAGCTTGAGAGTGGCCACCATGGTCCCCAGAACCTGCAGATAATGCCACGCTGACAGTCTCGCCATCTTCAGGAACTGCTATATTAACTGTCATAGCACCTGTGCCCAGCGATCTGGCAGGAAAACCCTGCTCACATGGGTATGGAAGCACGCTCCTAAATACTCTAGCTCCTGGGCCAGACGTAACTGACTCTTGGCCAGGTTGACACCCCCCGCAACCGAAACTTTGAAAGAACTCTACCACCCGCGCTGTTGCTCTTTTGTTGTCGTCCCTGGACTTTGCCCAGATCAGCCAATCATCTAGGTTTGGGTGGACGAGAACCCCTTCATTGCTGAGAGCTGCTGTCACCATCACCATGACCTTGGTGAAGGTACGGGGGGGGGGGGGGGTCGCCAGACCGAAGAGAAACGATCGAAACTGGAAATGGCCGCTTGGCACCACAAAGCGGAGAAACTGATGATGTTCTAGATGGATGGAATACACAGATACGCCTCCATGAGATCGAGAGATGTCAAGAACGCACCACTTCCTACCACCACTATTACTGATCCCAGCATTTCCATGTGGAAATGCAGTACACGGAGACAGTGATTCATGCCCTGGATGTCAAGAATCAGGCAAAAGGAACCTTCCTTTTTGGGCACTACGAAATACATGGAGTATCGACCACAGCCGTACTGGTCTCATGGAATTGGTTCCACAACTCTTAGCTGCAGGAGACGAGTCAAGGTCTCTTCTACCGTTGCCGATACCACTGCTGTCCACTTTGGGCGATCGAATGAGCTCTTGTTCCTACTCCAGCAGGGGGTACAGGCGCATCATGGATCGCACCCCTTTAAGACCAGCCCCTGGTAGATCCCACTCATCCTACTCCATGTATCGGGAAGACTTTCTGCGATTTCCACACCGCCTGGAGCGGCAGATCCTCCAGCGCCTATTCCTCTGCTGGGAGGTTAGCAGGCATATCCAGAGCCTTGAGGGTCTCTAAGATGAGCGCCGGCAGCTACTCCTGGTGGAACACCCAAACAATCCAGGCTTGATCCTCCTGTTCTGGGATCTCTCCTTCTTCCAACTCCTCCTGCAGATCTAGCTCCGTGTCAAGATCTTCCCCATCCAGCCCCTCCTACAATGGCAATTGCTGCCACTCCTCTGAGCCTCTAGCCTGCTTAGACGCCACTGCACCTGGCTCGTGCTCTTTTGCGTCTGACCCCCTCTTAGCCCTGCGTTCTGGAGCTGAGGAGCTGCTTCCCAAGCCCTGTTGAGATGGGCAAAATGGGAGCCGGATCTGTTGAAGGTACCCCCGCCTCCAGGGTCTCTTGTGAGCGGGAGGGATTCTCCTGCCTCGTCTCGTCCTGCAGGCCCTGCTCCAATGACTTAGCCTCTTGCGTGCAGTCTAGGCAGATGCCTGCCTCAGAGATCGCTCCCCATTGGGTCCTGCATATCTTGAGAATTTTTAGATTGCACTGTGGTGTTGTACCTCAAAGATATGACATGTACCTTATACTGATCCCATCAGACTGACACTTTCTCAAAGTAAAAGAAGAAATTAGGTCTTACCTGCTAATTGTCTTTCCTTGAGTTCTCTCTGGGCCAGTCCAGGCACATGAGAGTCTTTCAGTCCTCAGCAGCTGGAAAGGACGTTCAACCGTCTGGCTCCCGGAGAACGAAAGGAAACATTGCTTAATTTTTTATTTTCTTTAGTTTTATTTATTTGAATACAACAGAAAGGCTCTAGCAGGGCTTTTCTGTCCCAGCACAGCACTTTGCTTCGGCGGAGTTTTTTTGCAGTCTGTGGTGGCGCTGAATATTTTGAAGGCAGAGCCTGCCTTAAACTACTAGTTCTTGTCCCGGGGGTAAAAGCAATCGGACGGTGCGGGGAGCCCCCGAAGACCGTCAGATCGCCTCCGACATTAAGAAGCACCTTTCCGCTAGCAGCGGGAGAGAGGGCTTTGAGCGGCGAGATCAGCGCTATACCGGGACACTCACGGACAGGTTTGTCAGCGGTTACAGTGTTTTGGCAGCGTTGTTTCGGCACATGGTAGTCATCCCAGCTAGTGTTGGTTTCAGGGAAATTAGGTTCAGTGGGGTTAGTTTTCGGTTTCAGCTGATTTTCGTCAATAGTCTTGTTGCCGGCATGGAGAGTAGGCCTGATGCAGGGGATCTTTTCAGGGATCGGCAGTGTGCTTCAGAAATGGCGGGAAGGGCGGCCATTTCGGGTAAGCAGCCTGTTTTAGTTTCTAGTCAGCTAGGGGCTGGGAAGAAAAAGTCCAAGTCTAAAAAGCCCGTGAAAGTGGGGGAAGCTCCCTCACTATCACTGCCAGCAGCGCAGGGGAGTTTGGAGTCCGTTTTCTCTGCTGACTTTATTTTAGCGCTGCATCACTCTTACTGTTTAAAATCGCAACAAGTTCAGGGAAACGATCCTGCATCCCGGCCTTCCCAACTCCCAGCTAAGGAACTTGCTTCACTGGACCCGAGGGAGGGCACTTCCCAGTCAGGCCAGGAGGCTCAAGGGGGCGCCGATAGCATCGGTCTGCCTTACCCAGAGCTCCAGAGTATGGAGGAAGGTGAGATCTTGGCAGGTTCAGACCTGGACCAGTGGGCCACTGACCTAGAAGATGGGGAGTTGGGGGCTTCTGAGGATCCTAGCCTGTTTAGGGTGTTTCGGAAAGAAGAGTTGGGAGCGCTTATTTCCCAGACGCTGGCAGCCCTGAATATTGCTCTACCATCGGTTCCGGAACAACCTCTGGAGGATCCTCTGCTCCAGGGTTTTAAAATGGATCAAAAGTGTTTTCCTGTAAGGGTAATGAAGCAAATGGTGGAATCGGAATGGGAATGTCCGGAGGCCACTTTGCGAGGGGCTAAGGCTATCGGCCGATTGTATCCGTTGCCACAAGAGGAACAAGACTTGCTGAAAATGCCTAAGGTCGATGCCCTGGTCTCCATGGTAACCAAGAAAACCACTATTCCGGTGGAGGGCGGAGCGGTCCTCAAGGACTTACAGGTTAGGAGGCTAGAAACTCTCCTAAAACAGACTTTTGAGACTTGCGCCCTGGCGCTCAGAGCAGCTATCTGTGGGGCGTATGTTTCCAGAGCCTCCATTCGATGGATTCAGGGCGCATCGCTGGCCAAAGAGGAGGTGGACGAAGGCGCGAAGCTGGAATCAGCCGCCGCATACTAGCAGATACTTTCTATGATCTGGTGCGGATTTCTGCGAAGTCCATGGCTGCGTCCATCGCAGCCAGGAGGTTTTTATGGCTACGAAATTGGGTGGCGGACGCCTCCTCCAAAGCACGGCTTAGTAAGTTGCCGTACAAAGGCACGCTGCTTTTTGGAGCCGCCCTAGAAAAGATTCCGAAAGACCTTGGGGATTCCAAGGGCAGTCGCCTCCCGGAGGATCGCCCAAGAGGCCAGAGGCCGAGTGGGGCACACAAAGCTCCATCAAGAGAATTTCGCAAGTTTAGAGGCTCTCGTTTTGCCCCTTATCAACGCGAGCGTTTTGCAGCACGTGATCAGTCCTTTCGTGGTGCTCGGGGGTTCGGCAGGGGTTATTTCGCAGCCCAGCAGAACTCCGGCAAAAAGCCACAATGAAAAGGAGGTTGATCCAGACGGAAATTCAGGTAGGAGGTCGGCTACAGCAATTTCTTTCCATCTGGGCCACCATAACCACAGACCGGCGGGTTCTGGAAATTATACGCGACGGCTATGCTCTCAAATTTGCCCAAACCATTAGCAGACGCTTTCGTGGTGTCTCCATGTGGTTCGGCGGAAAAAGCAAAGGCAGTAGCTGAGACGCTTCACCGATTGTTGCGTCTGAGGGCGATAATCCCGGTCCCGTCAGACCAGTTCGGCTTAGGTCGATACTCAATTTATTTCGTGGTTCCCAAAAAGGAGGGGTCTTATCGGCCTATTCTAGATCTCAAGCACGTGAACCGCTGTTTGAGGGTGCCTCACTTCCGCATGGAGACACTACGATCGGTAATTTGTTCGGTGCAGCCAACAGAAGTTCTTACTTCCACAGATCTGACAGAGGCCTATCTGCATATTCCCATCCGGCGGAGAATCAGAGGTTTTTGCGTTTTGCGGTTCCCATGGGTCACTTTCAGTTCCGAGCATTGCCGTTTGGGTTGGCTACGGCACCGCAAACATTCACAAAGGTGATGGTAGTGGTCGCGGTGGCGTTGCAAAGAGAGGGAGTGATGGTGCACCCCTATCTCGACGATTGGCTAATTCGAGCTCCATCTGTTGCAGAACCCCTAGTGGCGACAGCCAGAGTGGTCTCGCTGCTGGAAAGGCTGGGCTGGGTAATAAATCAGGTCAAGAGTCAATTAGTGCCAGTTCAGCGGCTCCTTTATTTGGGGGCAATGTTCGACATGCAGATGGGAGTGGTGTACATTCCGGAGGTCCGAATACAGAAGATTCTGAGACAAGAGCGTTTTTGCGCTTGAAAGCCCTGTCAGCGTGGCGTTACTTACAACTGCTAGGGTCCATGGCGGCGGCCTTGGATCTGGTTCCCTGGGCTCGAGCGCATATGCGGCCCTTGCAACAGGCCTTACTGACAAGGTGGTCGCCGCAGGAGCATCCTCTGGGTCGACGATTGCCTCGCACGCTGGAGGTGACCGACAGTTTGCTATGGTGGTTGGATCCAGTTCATTTGAGGGTCGGCATGCCCTTGCGACAACCAGAATGGCTTCTCCTCACAACAGATGCCAGTCTCGTCGGTTGGGGAGCTCACTGTCAAGCCCAAATAGCTCAGGGGTGTTGTTCTCCAGAGGAGTCCAATCTTTCCATCAATCTCTTGTAGCTCAGGGCTGTACGTCTCGCTCTTCTTGAGTTTTCCTCTCTAGTCAAAGGGAAGGCGGTGCGAGTTTTCTCCGACAACGCAGTGACAGTATCCTACAATCGTCAAGGAGGGACGGGCAGCGCGTCCCTCTTGGAAGAGAGTCAGCGGTTGATGGGCTGGGTGGAGTCCCACTTGCTAGCTCTTTCGGCGGCGCATGTGGCAGGCCAAGACAATGTAGAGGCCGGGGGAGTGGGTGTTAAACGCGGCGGTGTTTTACGACCTTTCCCGGCGATGGGGGCAACCAGTTATGGACTTGATGGCCACGTTCAACAATGCCAAAGCAACCAGGTACTTCAGCAGACACAGGGATTATATGTCGGAAGGTCTGGATGGTCTAGCACAACCATGGCCAACGGGAGTGTTGCTTTATATGTTTCCCCTGTGGCCTATGATAGGAAGAGTCATTCATCGAGTAAAGAGTCACGCAGGGCGACTGATACTCATAGCCACGGATTGGCCCAGGAGACCGTGGTACGCGGATCTAGTGCGGCTTCTGATAGACAAGCCCTGGAGGTTACCGGCTCGCTCGAACCTTTTGAGTCAGGGTCCTCTTCTAATGCTGGACGTGGATCGCTTCTCGCTTACGGCTTGGCTCTTGAAGGGGAGAGGTTGAGGAGTAGAGAATATTCGGCGTCGGTGGTGGCTACCCCTCTTGAAGGCCAGGAGAAAATCTACTTCCTTAGTGTATGTTCGCATTTGGCATATTTTCGAGCACTGGTGTGAAGAGCGGGGGTTCCGGCCACACAAGGCGCTGGTCCCGGAAGTTTTGTCTTTCCTCCAAAATGGTCCAGATAAGGGTTTAGCTCTGGCTACCCTCAAGGTTCAGTTGGCAGCGCTAGCTTGTTTTCGAGATAAGGTAAGGGGAGTTCTCATCTCAGGGCATCCAGATATTTTACGATTTTTAAGAGCGGTGAGAAACATGCGCCCTCCGGTACGGTCAGTGGTACCGGCCTGGGATCTCAATTTGGTCCTCGAAGTGTTAGTGAGGCCTCCCTTTGAGCCGGCTAGGGAGGCGTCGCTCAGAGAACTCTCCTGGAAAACCACCTTCTTGGTAGCGTTATGTTCAGCAAGAAGGGTTTCGGAGCTTCAAGCGCTTTCGTGTAGAGAGCCGTATCTGCAATTTTCTCGAGAAAAGGTGACATTGCGACCAGTTCCCTCCTTTCTGCCTAAGGTGGTGTCAGGTTTTCATGTGAATCAGCCTATTTCGCTTCCGACTTTTCAAGTCCAGGAAGGAAAGCCCATCGATGTGGTGCTCCGTAAGTTGGATTTAGGTAGGGTGCTGAAGAGATACCTGCAGCGTACGGAGTCCTTTCATAAGACGGACAGGTTATTTGTTCTGTTTGGGGGTCCTCGAAAGGGGGAAGCGGCCTCCAAGGCCTCCATTGTTAGATGGGTAAAACACGCCGTTGTTGCGGCGTATCACGCTAGCGGGAACCGCCCCCGGAAGGCTTCCGGGCACATTCAACTCGTGGCCAGGCAGCATCCTGGGCCGAGTTTGCTTTGGTTCCGCCTGTGGATATTTGTCGGGCGGCTACTTGGTCTTCCCTGCACACTTTTTCGAAACACTATATAGATTGGATGTGCAGGCCAGACAAGATGCAAAGGTGGGGGCGTCGGCCATCATTGCAGGCCTGGCGGGTCCCTCCCAGGGGTAGATATTGCTTTGGTACTTCCCTCATGTGCCTGGACTGGCCCGGAGAGACGAAGAGGAAGAAGAAATTAGGCCTTACCTGCTAAATGTCTTTCCTTGAGTTCTCTCCAGGCCAGTCCAGGACCCACCCGTGCCTTTGGGCTAAATATCAGGGTTTCGTGACAGCCTTGGTGCGGGGGTATCGGACATAGACTTCTGTGATACAGGCGGTAGTTCTGTTTGAACGGAGATTTGGAAGAGTATTGCGCAGATTTTCCGCTCGAGGAGCGTGTTCGACATGATTTCAGGGGCTCCCATATTGTTAGATCGGGAGTGTTTTTCATTGGAATTATAAAAAAAAAAAAAGGGAGCAGTACTAGCGGTTAAGCACTCAGAGCGCTAACTGGTTTGGGCAGGCTCGGTCTAGTCCCTGTTTTTTGTTTTTGTGGCCGAGTACGCTGGTTACGTTGGGGTTTTTTTCAGTCTTTAGTTCCGCGCCTTGGTAAGAGTTAGACTGAGGTTAGCCAGCAGGGGGAGCCAGATGCTAGTTCATAACTTCCAGGGTAGCATTCTCCGAAATGCTTCCTGTTCCACGCGCAGGACACAAAAAGGCAGAGTGCCGGAATCTCAATGCATGGATGAGACGATGGGGCAAGGATGAGGGTTTTGGATTTCTTAGGAACTGGGGGACATTCTGGGGAAAGGAGGAGCTCTTCCGAAGGGATGGGCTTCAACCTTAACCATGATGGAACCAGGCTGCTGGCATTAACCTTTAAAAAGGAGATAGAGCAGCTTTTAAACTAGATAATAGGGAGAGCTGACAGTCGCCCAAGAGCGCATGGTTGTGAACAATGTATCCTAGAAGGATACTACCAAAAAAATGAAGTTAGGGCACATCAGCAGAGAGGTTCCAATAAAGACAAAGGTAGCCCAAATGCCCTTGAGTACAGAGCAGACAGAGCTTAAAGATTCTAAAATGACCCCTGCCTACCGATAACCAGATTAATATGAATAAAATACAGGTCTCTAAAATGCTTATATGCAAATGCTAGAAGTCTAAAAAATAAGATGGGAGAGTTAGAATATATAGCACTAAATGAGAAATTAGATATGATTGGTATTTCAGAGACATGGTGGAAGGAGGACAACCAGTGGGACACTGATACCTGGGTACAAACTATATGGTAATGACAGAGCTGATCAAATTGGTGGAGGGGCTGCACTATATGTTAAAGGCGGCACTGAGTCACAAAGGATTAGTTTTGCAGGAAAGCACAGTTACTTACCTGTAACAGGTGATCTCTGGGAACAGCAGGAATAAGTCTTCACATAGGGGTACGTCAGTACCGACGGAGCCTGCACGGGAATGCTCCCCAGCATCCAATCAGAAAGCTTTTGGGAGCATCCCTCGCGCCTGCGCACTGCCTTCCTGCCTTTTCCACTGCCTCTCCTCAGTTGAGTTTAATAGCTGAGACAAAAGGAGAGAAAGAGGAAAGGAAGATAGATAGATAGATACAACTCCTAAGGGAGGTGGGTGGGTTGTGAAGACTTATTCCTGCTGTTCCCAGAGATCACCTGTTACAGGTAAGTAACTGTGCTATCTCCAGGAACAAGCAGGAATGAGTCTTCACATATGGGGACTCCCTAGCTATAGATGCCAGGGGGAGATCCCATAAAATGCGTGTCCCTGGATGAGGAATGCAATTTCCACACATGGATCTCCGGCATCCCATAAGGGATGGTGGGTAGGAGTTGAAAAGAGAGGAGCTGTAAGGAAAAACAGCGAACCTAAGGACTACAGGAGAGGAGTCCTTGGTATGTATGATAAGTACCATTAAAATTATTTAATGAACAATCATAATATGGAGCTTACCTACTGGATTGTAGGAAGTAGAGAGCGTGATGAAGTCTACTGGAGATTTAGTAGAGGAATTCTCAAGGTGACCTCACAGCAGTGAGGATGAAGGTCCAAACCTGGAATTGGCAGGTGACCCAGGTGGCAACTGGGGTAGGATAAGAACGGCAGGTCTTCAGTGGAAAGCTTTATGGGAAAAAGCTGAAAATTCTTTTAGCTACGGAGTTATTAATATTGAGGACTAAAAGAAGAAGACTGACCGATTTGGACAACTAGCCCAGTCCTGAAGGGAAGAAGGGGTATGGAAAAAAGCCCCTATTCCCAAGGAGAACAGATGTGTGAAGGGCTGAAAACTCAGAACTCCTGAGGATCTACACTGTCCTTCCTAACTGGTGAGAGATAGGAAAGATATGGAAGCATGATGCTTCAGGGATAGCGAGACCTAGAGCAAAGTGGAAGCTGTTAGTACCACAGCAGTGGTTGTGTGCATAACAGCCCCCACATACTGAGGAACAGTATGAAAATATGCAAGTGCACTGTCTGGAACCTCTAAGGTGGTAAAAATCTTTATAGCATAGACCGTGAGGGAGATAGTATGTAATACATATCGACCTATAAAAAGTCTCCCGACAGATACATATATACATATATATATATACATATACATATACATACATATACATATATAGGCATAACTTATGCACACACAGCTTAGAGACATATGTATGTATAGAAATATATAGAGATATATACATACATGAATATAAGTCTGAAGATACATGTCCGCAACTAAGCCCCATAAGAACATTCACATGGGGAATGTGAAGGGGAAAGATTCATCTAATAACAAGAAGGTGGAACCTACTTGAAAGATATATAGCAAATCTATTTCTGCGGGCTAAGAGGGTGCAGGAATGCAACCCAGTAGAATAACCAGGATGGTTGTGTGAAAAAACAGAGGATAATATTAGTCTGTAAAGAGCAAGTCATGAGTTCTGTAGAACTCTGACATGGTAAATGGACAGAAACGCATAGAAGAGATACCAGGATGACCCACTGGAGGGACACAGGGGTATCATGCGTTACCAGTAGAATATGTGCTGTCCATGAGGAGTAGGATAGCATGAGGCCAAGCTGCAAGGAAAAGGAGAGCATATTCCTGCAGGATCGGGAACTCCTTGGACATTCACGCAGAAAAAGCTTATATTCTGTATTATAACAGGAGACAAGAGGGTGTGGAGAACCCTCAGTGTCATGGAAAATGATTGATAAGCTTTTTCTACTATATAGAATAGCCATCAGAGACAAAGTTCAATGCTCGGTAGCAAGGGCCCATAGTAGAAAGCTACTCTGAAGATTGCAGAGAGCATTGTGCAGGAGAATTAGGAGATAAAACTGACTAAGTCAGGTGTGTTGCCACCTCCAAGGAAATGGAGATGGCCAGAAAGAAGATAATGTGAGAAGCCTGAAATGAGTAGGATTATCCGAGATAGATGAGGACTATCTTGGAATCACTACTGAGGCTAGATAAAAGTCATGGAAGATAGACTGGAAACTTGTGGGAAAGTACCAGTAGTTCAAGCACTGGAACTCCTGCATGAACAGCAGCTGAAAGAGACAGCAGTGAGTTCTAGCTGTTTATTTAATTATTTATTGTTTGTCTTATTGGTGTGCTGCTTCACTTACCTTGCCTCTCTTAACTGGGCTTTGTGTTGTAGCCAGGTTAACTGTTCATTTTTAAATTAAATCTTTCTCCCTGCTCTCCCCCCTGAACCTGCTGTGTTTTTAAATGTTGTTTTCCTGCCTGAGTGAACCCCCTCCCCTCCCCCCTGCTGAGGTATTGTGTAGCCTTCTTCCTGTCTCCACCACGTGTGCATAGTCAGTTTTGTTTGCTTCTCTCTGCTCTAGGAAGAGCAGTCCTCTAACAGTGCTCTGCTAGAGAGGTGGATATTACCTCCTGTGACAACTTGCAGTGAGTTCTAGCTGTTTATTTTAATTATTTATTGTTTGTCTTATTGGTGTGCTGCTTCAGCTTCTCAGCTGTATAACTTACCTTGCCTCTCTCAACTAATTGGGCTTTGTGTGGACCTGGACCGGATGGTATACATCCAAGAGTGTTGAAAGAACTGAAATATGAGATTGCGGACCTGCTATTGGTAAGCTGTGAACTTTCATTAAAATCATCTGTAATACCTGAAGATTGGAGGGTCGCCAACGTAACACCAATCTTTAAAAAGGGTTCCAGGGGTGACCCGGGAAATTACAGACTGGCGAGTCTGACGTCAGTACCGGGGAAAATGGTAGAAACCATCATAAAGAACAAAATTACACAGCATGTAGATAGTCATGGCCTAATGGGAGACAGCCAACATGGCTTTAGACAAGGAAGATCTTGTCTTACTAATCTGATATGTTTTTTTGAAGGTGTACATAAACAGGTAGACAAAGGTGAGTCGGTTGATATAGTGTATCTGGACTTTCAGAAAGCTTTTGATAAGGTCCCTCATCAGAGACATTTGGCTAAACTAAAAAGTCATGGGATAGGAGGCAGTGTACTATTGTGGATCGGGAACTGGTTAAAAGATATAAAGCAAAGGGTAGGGCTAAATGGCCAATATTCCCAATGGAAAAAGGTGAATAGTGGAGTACCCCAGGGATCTGTACTGGGTCCGCTACTTTTTGACATATTCATAAATGACCTGGAAAAGGGAATAACGAGTGAGGTTATCAAATTTGCAGATGATACAAAACTGTTTAAAGTTGTTAATACCCAAGAGGATTGTGGAAAACTGCAGGAGGATCTGGATAAATTGGAAGACTGGGCATCCAAATGGCAGATGAAATTTAATGTGGACAAGTACAAAGTTATGCACCTAAGAAAGAACAACCCACACTATAGTTACACAATGCAAGGTTCCACATTGGGAACCACCACCCAGGAAAAAGATTTAGGAGTCATCGTGGATAACATGTTAAAACCCTCTGCCCAGTGTGCAGCGACAGCCAAGAAAGCAAATAGAATGCTAGGTATCATAAAGAAAGGGATGGAAAATAAAACAAAGGATATTATAATGCCTCTGTATCGTTCCATGGTACGACCGCACCTTGAATATTGTGTGCAGTTCTGGTCACCGTATCTTAAAAAGGACATAGCATTATTAGAAAAAGTACAGAGAAGAGCCACCAAAATGGTGAAGGGGATGGAAGGCTACTCCTATGAAGAGAGGCTACAAAGGTTGGGGCTCTTCAACCTGGAAAAGAGACGGCTGAGGGGAGATATGACAGAGGTCTATAAATTAATGAATGGAGTGGAGCGGGTAAACGTGGATCAATTGTTTACGCTATCAGAATATAGAAAGACTAGGGGACATGCAATGAAGCTACAGGGTAAACTACTTAAGACAAATAAGAGAAAATATTTTTTCACTCAACGTGTAATCAAACTCTGGAATTTGTTACCGGAGGATGTGGTAAGGGCTGTTAGTGTAGCTGGGTTTAAAAAAGGTTTGGACAAGTTCCTGGAGGAAAGGTCCATAAACCACTATTAAAAAGGGACCCAGGATAATCAGTGCTTGACCCAGTACAAGCATTGTGGAACCTGTGTGTTTTTTGGGGATACTGCTAGGTACGTATGACCTAGATTGGCCACTGTTGGAAACAGGATACTGGGCTTGATGGACCTCGGTCTGACCCAGTATGGCATATCTTATGTTCTTATGAATCTTTCTGTGTAAAACAGAGAGAACAGACAAAAGGAGAGGAAATATTCCTGTCCCTGTCTGATGAGCTGTCCAGAGAATTTATTCAAGGAATAAAAAGTCTACACTGGAATGAAAGGCTAGAGCAGCTGTTCAGTATGGTACCACTCATTCAGGGGAAACCCTGGATGAGAGGGTAGAGAAAAACAGGTAATTGAAGGGTGACTTACCATATGGTGAGTCAGCTGAAGGAAAAAATGTTCATGTTGGGACAGAAACTATCATGGGATAGTTGTAAATTCTCCTCTTGTGAGAAAGAAGAGGAGAATTCTGTAACCCATGGACAAGAATATCCTGACAGCTTAGCATACTGAAGAAGGGAAACCACATGTAGAGGTTTAAGAAAAAACAGTGTACAAACTTCTGCTAAGAAGAAGTTAACTGTGGGTTGCAACCTTCAGGAACCTATGGTTGCTGGGTATGCTTAGACTGGCTAGAGTTTGAATTCTTCAGACCAGGACGAGGTGTCCCCTGCTTGGGTACATCTGGATGATGGGCAGGAGAAGAGTGAAACCTTCTTTTCTTAGGTAAAGAAGGTTTGGTAGGACATTTCCTACCCCCTGGGGAAGAAGGCGGCTTAGAATGGTCTCCAGCACCAGGGAAGTCAGTGGAGCAATGAGCAACCTGACGTAAAGCCTCCTTATTGAAGAGATTTTCTCCAGTACAAGGAGAATTACCCAGTGTCTGTTGTGCCCATCTGTTCAAGTCTGAAGCTTGAAGCCAGGCTCTACGACGTGCTCCAATGGCAATAGCAGAGGATCTGCTAACAGACACAAAAGAGTCTAGAGAAGCACGAGAAAGAAACCAAGAGATATTCTGGCTATGACTAAGAAGCAAGGAATAGTCTGCAGCCTTATGCTCTGATAAAAAAGGAGTCAAAAGAGATAATTTCTTTGTGACCTCCTGGAGTGTTAGACTCATAAAATATATGAGAGATAATTCTTGATGCCAGCATAGATGTTTGGAAGGTTTGGCGTCCAAAGGCATCAAGTGCTCTAGATGCACGACCTGGCGGATAAGAAGAATGCTTCTTCTTGCTTTTTACCTTCCTCATTGCTGATTCCACTACAATGGAATGATGGGGAAGTTGAGTTTTTTGAAACCCTGGAGAGGGGGGCACCTGATACAGAACATTAGTTGCTGTAGAAGGTGAGGGAACCCTTAAAGGTGATTCCCATATTCTCAGAAGAAGATCCTGTAAAGAATGATGTAAAGGAAGCATTATATTTTCTTTTTCTGCAGGAGAGCCTCGAGTAGGATCACAGCCAGGGATAGGAATAGCAAGAAAGGTTGCCATGTCAAGGAGAAATTTCTGAAAAGAGAGATCTCCAATGGGAACTATCCCTGGGTAGGCTAAGGTCGAAGGAGCAGCCTGAGCACCAGAGGATGTACCGGTCTGGTGCAGAAAAAGAACCCCACTAGATGGATAGTGGTACTGGCAGTCACGATTTGAGGCAGTCAGTACTGCATCGTCCATGCCAGGTATCGATTCCAAACTAGGCATAGAAAGGATCGATGGTACCGATGTAACTGCAGGAACCGACATCGATACCGATACGGGTAGCTGAGGCGGTAATGTCATCGAAGCAGTCATCGGAAGCTGCTCAAGCGGTACCGAGGCAACCAGGAACGCTTGGTGAATATCCTCGGTACTGCGTATCCGGAAACGATAAGGGTCGGTTCCGAGACGCGTCGGTACCCAGTCATCTAGACTAAATATTGATTCCAGACTCGGCATCGATGGGAGCGAGTCTATCGATGCATGTCTAGAGGGTACCGACGTCGGTGGTGGTATCGGCGATGTTGCCGATACAGGAAAGTCAATCTGGGTCGTATCGATCGGTCCCGAAGGTACCGAGGACGCCAGATGACGATCCCTGGTGAAGAGTGGAACACTCAACACCGATGCCGAGGTATCGGTACCGCTCGAAGCGGATGCTACCACCGAGCATGGCTCAGATACAGGAAAGTCAATCTGGAACGTATCGATCGGTCCCGAAGGTACCGAGGACACCAGATGACGATCCCTGGTGAAGAGTGGAACACAACACCGATGCCGATGCCGGGGTATCGGTACCGCTCGAAGTGGATGCCACCACCGAGCATGGCTCAGGTATGTTCTGTGAGGGGTGAGCCCCAAGAACAACCTGAAACCCCTGAAATGCTTTGGAGCCCGAAGACTCCCGCCGGGGTTTTAATGCCAATGGGGTCTTGAGGGCAAGGCCGGAGCCATCATCATGCTTGGCATGAGACCTACCACTCAAGGATTGGCTAGTCTTAACAGACTGTTTGTGGGTTACCTGATCCTGTAGAGAAGAAAAACCCGGTGCCCTCAGTCCAGGAGGGAAAACGGTATCGAGGGAAACTCGAAAGAGGGAAGTTCTTCTCACAGTTTTGCAGCCTGATTGTTCAGGGGAAAAAGGGGCCGGACCCAAACAGGTTAGACACCAGGCATTGGAGTCTAAAAAGAAAAAACTGTGTTTCCACAGTGAAGGCACTTCTTAGGAGAAGGCGGCTCCATGATGGAGAGGCCTTGTAGGCCCAAAAAAGTTAAGACAGAAACAGAGGGAAAAATCTCTCTGAGTTAAGAAAAAGAAAAGAAAAAACACACCAGCGGTACCGGTGGCAGCGGGAAAACAGCCGCGACCACAAGAAAACAAGAAATAAAGAATTTCAAGAAAAAAGTTTCTGCGGTGACAGGAGGACGTCCTGCCGGCTCCGTGGAAAAACAAAAACTGAGGAGAGGCAGTGGAAAAGGCGGGAAGGCAGTGCGCAGGCGTGAGGGATGCTCCCAAAAGCTTTCTGATTGGATGCTGGGGAGCATTCCCGTGCAGGCTCCGTCGGTACCGACGTACCCATATGTGAAGACTCATTCCTGCTTGTTCCTGGAGATACAAAAATTCACTGTAGAATCTCCATAGATTGAAATTCAATGTAAAAAGGGGAAGGCAATGGCAGTGGGAGTGTACTATCGACTGCCTGGCCAGAATGAACAAATGGATGATGAAATGCTCAAAGAAATCAGGGAAGCTAACAAAAGTTACAGAACGGTAATAATAATGGGTGATTTCAATTACCCCGGTATTGACTGGGTCAGTGTCACGGCAGGACATGCTAGGGAGATAGTTTCTAGATGAAATAAATGACTGCTTCTTGGAGCAGCTGGTTCATGAACCGACAAGAGGGGAAGCCATTTTGGACTTAGTCTTTAACAGAACACCAGATCTGGTGCAAGAGATAAGGGTGTTGGGGCCACTTGGCAATAGTGATCATAGCATGACCACATTTGATTTAATTAATGGAGGAGGGATGGTAAGGAAATCCACAGTACTACCTTTTAATTTTCGAAAGGGAGACTGTGATAAAATGAGGAAAATAAATAGTTAAGAAAAAACTAAAAAGGAGCAGATGGAAAGGTCAAAGACTTACATCAAGCTTGGGTGTTTAAAAATACTATCTTGGAAGCCCAGACCAGCTGTATTCCACGCTTTAAGAAAAGTGGAAGGACGTCCAAAAAACTGCCAGCATGGTTTAAAGGTGAGGTCAGAGAGACTGTTGTTGCCAAAAAATGTATCTTTCAGGAAATGGAAAAAAAGAGCCAAATGACAAGAACTGGAAACAGCACAAGCACTTGCAAGTTAAATGCAAGGCACTGATAAGGCAGGCAAAGAGAGAATTTGAGAAGAAACTTGCTGTGGAAACAAAAACGCATAATAAAGACTTTTTCAAGTACATTCGTAGCAAAAAACCTGTGAGAGAGTCAGTTGAACCATTAGATGATAGAGGGGTAAAAGGGGCAGTAAGAGAGAGCAAAGTAATAGCGGAATGACTGAATTCTTTGTATCGGTCTTTACTAAGGAAGATGTAAGGATGTTACCCATGACTGAAGTGGTATTTAAAGGTGATACTGCGGAAGAATTGAAAGAAAGAAATATTGATACACCGGGAAGATGTATTACAACTATTTGATAAATTGAACAGCAGCAAATCACCTGGACCAGATGGTATACATCCAAGGGTGTTGAACAAACTGAAATATGAGATTACTAATAGCAGGTCTGCAATCTGTGAACTATGATTAAAATCATCTGTAATACCTGAAGAATGGAGGATGGCCAACGTAACGCTGATTTTTTAAAAAAGGGTTCCAAGGGTGATCCGGGAAACTACAGACCGGTGAGCCTGTCGTCAGTACCGTGAAAAATGGTAGAAACCATCATAAAGAACAAAATTACTCAACATGTAGATAGTCATGGCTTAATGGGAGACAGCCAACATGGCTTTAGACAAGTTAGATCTTGTCTTACTAATCTGTTATGTTTTTTTGAAGGTGTGAATAAACAGGTAGACAAAGGTGAGTCGGTTGATATAGTGTATCTGGACTTTCAGAAAGCCTTTGACAAGGTCCTTCATCAGAGACTTTGGCAAAACTAAAGAGTCATGGGATAGGAGGCAGTGTACTATTGTGGATCAGGAACTGGTTAAAAGATAGAAAGCAGAGGGTAGGGCTAAATGGACAATGTTTCCAATAGAAAAAGGTGAATAGTGGAGTACCGCAGGGATCTGTGCTGGGTCCATTGCTTTTTGACATATTCATAAATGACATGGAAAAGGGAATAAACGAGTGAGGTTATCAAATTTGCAGATGACACAAACCTATTTAAATTTGTTAAAACCCAAGAGAATTGTGGAAAATTGCAAAAGGATCTTGATAAATTGGAAGACTGGTCATCCAAATGGCAGATGAAATTTAATGTGGACAAGTGCTAAGTTATGCACCTAGGAAAGAACCACCCAAACTATGGTTATATGATGCAAGGTTATATGATGCATTGGGAACCACCACCCAGGAAAAAGATTTAGGCATCATCATGGATAACATGTTAAAACCCTCCGCCCAGTGTGCAGTGGCGGCCAACAGAGCAAATAGAATGCCAAGTATCATAAGGAAAGGAATGGAAAATAAAACAAAAGGATATTATGCCTCTGTATCGTTCCATGGACGACCGCACCTTGAATATTGTGTGCAATTCTGGTCGCCGTATCTTATAAAGGATACAGCGTTATTAGAAAAGATACAGAGAAGAGTCACCAAAATGGTAAAGGGAATGGAAGGATACTGTTCCAAGGGTTGCAGAGCAGAGATGGCATCCATCTGTCCAAGAAAGGTCAACACATCTTTGGTAGTAGACTGGCTAATCTACTGAAGAGGGCTTTAAACTAGATTCGTTGGGGATGGGTGAAGAAAGCCCCCAGGTAAGTGAAAGCCCCCAGGTAAGTGATACATCAAATACCTTTATGGAAATGGGTAACAGGGGTAACATATGGAAAGCAGTGTGTATAAATGCCCGTAGCATGGGAAATAAGATCTCTGAAGTTGAAGCTTTGGTGGGAGTGGCTGACTTAAATTTAGTGGCAGTTACAGAAACATGGTTCACAGAAAACCATGACTGGGATGTAACTATACCTGGCTATACTTTATTCAGAAAGGACAGGGTAGGAAGAAGGGGAGGAGGAGTAGCACTATATGTAAAAGCTACTATTAAAGCTTTGGAATTACAGAGCTTAAAAGGGAGAGAGGAGGCATTGTGGGTTAGACTAGAAAGAGGGAAAGAGAAATCTATTTGCATTGGTGTGATATACAGACCTCCCTAACAAGAGGAAGAGGTGGACAGAGAGTTAATTGAAGACATACGCAGCATTGCTAGGAAAGGGGAAGTGCTACTGCTAGGAGATTTTAATATGCCAGATGTTGATTGGCACATTCCTGCTGCAGTATCATCTAGGAGTAAGGAGATCCTGGATTCTCTACAGGGAGAACTATTCAGGCAATTGGTAACAGACCCCACACGTGAAGGGGCCATACTGGACTTGGTGCTTACCAATGGTGAAAGTATTTCTGATGTTGTAGTGGGAGATCATTTTGCATCCAGTGATCACCAGATGGTGTGGTTCAGTATTAGGACTAGGGCTGTTAGAATCCATTCCAAGGTGAAGATCTTAGACTTTAGGAAGACTAACTTTGCGATGATGGGCCAATGCCTCAGGGAGTCGTTAGTGGGATGGGAACAGCTGGGGGATGTAGAACAACAGTGGGCAAAACTGAAAGGGGGTATTTTAAAGGCAACCAACCTTTTTGTTAAAATGGTAAACAAAGGCAAAAGGAACAGGAGACCGCTATGGTTTTCGAAGGAAGTAGCTGAAAAAGTGAAGAAAAAGAGGGAGGCCTTCATGAAATACAAGAGATCACAGAGAGAGGAAGACAGGCATCTGTATTTGGAAAAACTTAGAGAAGCTAGCAAAGTAGTCAAGAAGGCAAAGATTCAAAAGGAGGAGGAGATAGCCAATGCAATAAAATGGGGGGATAAGACATTTTTCAGATATATTAGTGAGAAGAGGAAGGGCAAAAGTGGTATTGTCAGACTCAAGGGTACCGGGGGGGGAATATGTAGAAGCTGATAAGGATAAAGCGGCATTACTTAACAAATATTTTTGTTCTGTGTTCACAGATGAAAAACCAGGAGCAGGACCTCAGAAAACACCCACAAATAAGAACAGAAGCGAGGGACATCTTGAACAATTTTCAGAAGACTGTGTTCATGAGAAACTAGCTCAACTCAAAGTAGACAAAGCAATGGGACCGGATGGGATACACCCTAGAATACTGAGGGAACTTGGGGACATTCTAGCAACTCCACTGACTGACCTTTTCAATGCCTCGTTGGAGTCGGGAGTGGTGCCAAAGGACTGGAGAGAGGCTCATGTGGTGCCTTTACACAAAAGCGGAAGTAAGGATGTGGTTGAAAACTACAGGCCGGTTAGTTTAACTTCAGTGGTGAGTAAATTAATGGAAACGCTGTTGAAAGAGAAAATAGTGAGGTTTCTGGAGTCCAGCGGATTACAGGATCCGAGGCAGCATGGATTCACCAGAGGCAGGTCTTGTCAGACAAATCTGATTGATTTCTTTGACTGGGTGACCAGGGAGTTGGCCCGAGGGAGAGCTCTAGATGTGGTGTATTTAGATTTCAGTAAAGCCTTTGACACTGTTCCTCACAGGCGACTTATAAACAAACTGAGCACCCTAGGGATGGACCCTAAAGTTACTGCTTGGGTTAGAAATTGGTTGGGTGGGAGGCGACAGAGAGTACAAGTAAATGGAGCTCACTCTGAGGAGAAGGATGTTACCAGTGGTGTGCCCCAGGGATCTGTCCTTGGTCCGATTCTTTTTAACATCTTTGTTAGTGATATAGCGGAAGGGCTGTCGGGTAAGGTTTGCCTCTTTGCAGATGATACCAAAATCTGCAATAAAGTAGACACCCAGGAAGGTGTAGATAACATGAGGAGGGATCTAGCTAAGCTTGAAGAATGGTCTAGAATTTGGCAGCTGGGATTTAATGTTAAAAAATGTAAGGTCATGCATTTGGGCTGCAGCAATCCAAGGGAGCAATACAGCATAGGAGGTGAAGTACTTTTGTCCACTAAAGAAGAGCGGGACCTAGGCGTAGTTGTGTCCGATGATCTTAAAGTAGCTAAACAGGTAGAAAAGGCGACGGCTAAAGCTAGAAGGATGCTTGGGTGCATACGGAGAGGAATAGCTAGCAGAAAAAAGGAGGTGATAATGCCTCTGTATAAGTCTTTGGTGCGACCTCATTTGGAGTATGGTGTGCAATTCTGGAGACCGCACCTTCAAAAGGATGTGAACAGGATGGAGTCGGTACAGAGGGGTGCTACTAAGATGATTAGTGGTCTTCATTATAAAGCATATGAGGACAGACTTAAGGATCTTAATATGTACACCTTAGAGGAAAGGCGGGATAGAGGTGATATGATTGAGATGTTTAAATACCTCCGTGGCATAAATGTTCAGGGAGAGAGCCTCTTTCAATTGAAAGCAAGTTCTGCGACGAGGGGACATGGGATGAGGGTGAAGGGAGATAGATTCAGGAGTGATATGCGGAAATATTTCTTTACGGAAAGAGTAGTGGATCCGTGGAATAGTCTCCCAGTGGAGGTGGTAGAGATGAGGACAGTAACTGAATTCAAAAAAGCATGGGACCAACACAGAGGATCTCTAAAGGTAAAAAGTGGACTGTTGTAGTTGTTGTTATGGAAGGACAGACTAGATGGGCCTTGTGGTCTTTTTCTGTCATCATGTTTCTATGTTTCTATGATACTCCTATGAAGAGGCTAAAAAGGTTAGGGCTCTTCACCCTGGAAAAGAGACGGCTGAGGGGAGATATGATAGAGGTCTATAAATTAATGAATGGAGTGGAACGGGTAAATGTAGATCGATTGTTTATGTCATCAGAATATAAAAAGACTAGGGGACATGCAATGAAGCTACAGGGTAAACTATTTAAGACTAATAAGAGAAAATATTTTTTCACTCAACGTGTAATCAACACTCTGGAATTTGTTACCGGAGGATGGAGTAAAAGCTGTTAGTGTAGCTGGGTTTAAAAAAGGTTTGGACAAGTTCCTGGAGTTAAGGTCCATAAACCATTATTAAAAGGGACCCAGGATATCACTGCTTGACCCAATACAAGCATTGAGGAACCTGTGTCTTTTGGGGAGACTGGTAGGGACTTGTGATCTAGATTGGCCATTGTTGGAAACAGGATACTAGGCTTGATGGACCTTGGTCTGACCTAGTATGGCATCTCTTATGTTCTTAACTCTGTGAGAGAAGGGAGGTCAGGGCCACAGGCCCCCAACAAGGGTACTGCTTTGCAGCAGCTAGAAACTGAAACCAGTCCATGAGCTGCTGTGGGAGCTGTTGCTCAAACTGGTTGAAAGAAGGAGCCCCTGGGACCCAGAGAACCTCCACAGGCCTGCAGGCCTGAGGCTGTGGTCACCCCACCACATTCTTTCTACTCGGAGACCAAGCAGTAAGAACATAAGGTCTGCCATACTGGGTCAGACCAAGGTTCATCAAGCCCAGTATCCTGTTTCCAACAGTGGCCAATCTAGGTCACAAGTACCTAGCAGTTTCCCCAAAAGACACAGGTTCCACAATGTTTGTATTGGGGCAAGGAGTGGATTTCCTGGAACTCCTTTAACAATGGTTTATGGACCTTTCCTCCACGAACTTATCCAAACCTTTTTTAAACACAGCTACACTAACAGCTTTTACTCCAACCTCCGGTAACAAATTCCAGAGTTTTGATTACACGTTGAGTGAAAAAAATATTCTCTTATTAGTCTTAAATAGGTTACACTGGAACTTCATTGCATGTCCCCTAGTTTTTCTATATTTTGATGGCATAAACAATAGATCTCATTTACCGTTCCACTCCATTCAATAATTTATAGACCTTTTATCTTATCTCCTCTCAGCCGTCTCTTTTTCAGGTTGAAGAGCCCTAACCTTTTTAGCCTCTCTTCATAGGGGTTTTTACCATTTTGGTAGCTCTTCTCTGTACCTTTTCTAACTCTACTATATCCTTTTTAAGATATGGTGACTAGAACTGCACACAATATTCAAGATGCAGTCGCACCATGGAACGATACAGAGACATTATAATATCCTTTGTTTTATTCTCCATTCTTTTTAGTTCCTAGCATTCTATTTGCTTTCTTGGCTGCTGCTGCACACCGGGTAGAGGGTTTCAACATGTTATCCATGACGAGGCCTAAATCTTTTTACTGGGTGGTGGGTCCTAATGTGAAACCTTGCATCGTGTAACCGTAGTTTGGGTTGTTCTTTCCTAGATGCATAAAACTTTGTACTTGTCCACATTGGATGTTCAAATGACAGATGAAATTTAATCTTCCAATTTATCAAGGTCCTCTTGAAGTTTTTCACAATCCTCTTGGGTTTTTAACAACTTTGAATTTAAAAAGGAGGAAGAAATATTGCCCCATTTTAGTGCATTGGATAAGACATTTTTCAGATATGCTAGTGAGAAGAGGAAGGGCAAAAGTGGTATTGTGAGACTCAAGGGTGAAGGGAAGGAATATGTATTAGTTGATGAGGATAAAGCAGAATTGCTTAACAAATATTTCTGTTCTGTATTCACAGATGAAGAACCAGGAACAGGACTTCAGAAAACACCCACAAACAGGAACAGAAACGAGGGGCAACTTTAACAATTTTCAGAAGACTGTGTTCGTGAGAAACTAGCTAAACTTAAAGTAGACAAAGTGATGGGACCAGATGAGATACACCCTAGAATACCGAGGAAACTTTGGGACATTCTAGCAGCTCCACTTACTGATCTTTTCACTGCCTCGGAGTCAGGAGTGGTGCCAGAGGACTGGAGAAAGGCACATGTGGGTCCTTTACACAAAAGTGGAATTAAGGATGTGGTTGAAAACTACAGGCCGGTTAGTTTAACCTTGGTGGTGAGTAAATTATTTGAAGCACTGCTGAAAGAAAAAATATTGAGGTTTCTAGAGTCCAACAGGTTACCGGTTCTGAGAAAGCATGGATTCACCAGAGGCAAGTCTTGTCAGACAAATCCGATTGATTTCTTTGACTGGGTGACCAGGGAGTTGGACCGAGGGAGAACCCTAGATATGGTGTATTTAGATTTCAGGAAAGCCTTTGACACCATGCCACACAGGCAACTTATAAACAAATTGAGCACCCTAGGGATGGATCCTAAAGTCACTGCCTAGGTTAGAAATTGGTTGAGTGAGAGGCGAAAAAGGGTACACGTAAATGGAGCTTACTCTCAGGAGAAGGAGCCCAGGAGTGGTGTGCCCCAGGGATCTGTCCTTGGTTCGATTCTTTTCAACTTGTTTGTGATATTGAGGAAGGGCTGTCGGGTAAGGTTTGCTCGTTTTCAGATGATACCAAAGTCTGCAATAGAGTAGATGCCCAGGAAGGTGTAGATAACATGAACTAAGCTTGAAGAATGGTCTAGAATTTCACAGCTGAGGTTTAATACTAAAAAATACAAGATCATGCATTTGGACTACAGCAATCCAAGGGAGTGATATAGTATAGGGAGTGAAGTACTTTTGTCCACAAAAGAAGAGCAGGACCTAGGTGTGATTGTGTCTGATGATCTTAAGATAGCTAAATAGGTAGAAAAGGTGATGGTGAAAGCTAGAAAGATGCTTGGGTGCATAAAGAGAGGAATGGCCAGCAGAAGAAAGGAGGTGATAGTGCCTCTGTATAAGTCTTTGTTGCGACCTCATTTGGAGTATTGTGTGCAATTCTGGAGACCACACCTTCAAAAGGATACAAACAGGTTGGAGTCTGTACAGAGGGTGGCTATTAAAATGGCTAGTGGTCTTCATTATAATGAATATAAGGACAGAGAAGGATCTTAATATGTATACTTTAGAAGAAAGGCGGGATAGAGGTGATACAATTGAGACGTTTAAATACCTCCATGGCATAAATGCACAAAAGAGCCTCTTTAGATTGAAAGCAAGCTCTGCTACGAGGGGACATAGGATGAGGGTGAAAGGGGATAGATTCAGGAGTAATATGCGGAAATATTTCTTTTACAGAAAGAGTGGTAGATGCGTTGAATTGTTTCCCAATGGAGGTGTTTGAGATGAGGATAGTATCTGAATTCAAAAAAGCATGGGATAAACACAGAGAATCTCTAAATGGAAAAAGGAGACTGTTATAGTGGTTGATATCTAGATATGATGGCAGAAAAAGACCACATGGCCTATTTCTAAGTTTGTTTCTATCTGCAAATTTGATTACCTCACTTGTTATTCCCATTTCCAGGTCATTAAGGAACATGTTAAAAAGCAGTGGACCCAGCACAGATCCCTGGGGTTTTTCACTATTCACCTTCTCCATTGGGAAAATTGGTCATTTAGCCTTACCCTCTGCTTTCTATCTTTTAACCTGTTCCTGAACCACAATAATACACCGTGTCTTATCCCATGACTGGACATCAAGAACAACTCATCTTCAAGAATCCAGCTGGACTCACACCCTAGATCTGGGCAGGAACCGGACTGAACTAGAGGGGACTCAAGGAAAGACAATTAGCAGGTAAGGGCTAATTTCACCTTTCATATCATCCCTCCAGTCTAGTCGAGGAAAAGGACACAATTGGGATGTACCAAAAAAGTATCAACCCATGGGTGGGCCCCACAAGTCTGGCTTGAGGTACCAAAGCCCCAAACCACACATCTGCCACCGCCTGAACATCCAACCGGTAATGCTGCATGAAAATATGGAGAGGTGACCAAGTTGCCGCCCTACATATTTCCGCTGGCGGCAAACGATGCTCCGCCCAGGATGCTGCCTACGCCCTAGTAGAGTGGACCTTCAGGCCCCCCGGCACCTGTTTGCCTTTGCCCGCATATGGAAGGACAATGGCCTGCCGCATCCAACGGCACTTCAAGGCCTTGGAGATCGCTTCTCCCCTCCTTGGCCTCCCAAACAGCACAAAGAGGTGACCAGAGCACTAAATAGGAGCCACAGACCGAAGGTACCGCTGAAGGACATGACAGACATCCAGCTTATGCAACTGCTGCTCCTCTGCAGAGTCCCTCAGGTCCTGAAAAGCTGGTAAGGACACTGTCTTGATTCACGTGAAAATCAGATACCACCTTGGGCAAAAAAGGAGGGCACCGGCATTAGCACACCCTTCCTCTTAAAAATCAACAGGAAGACAACGCCTGTAACTCAGACACTCTCCTTGCCGAACAGGAACACAGTTTTCAGGGTCAGACATTTCAACGAGATTCCCCGCAAAGGCTCAAATGGGGACTCTGTCAGCACCGACAACACCAGATTGAGGTCCCAAGGCAGAACCACTGACCGCTCCGATGGCCGAAGTTGCTTCATCACCTGCAGAAAACCAACCATGTCTGATGTGACGCTAGGGAGGATTTCTGGACTCTGCCCCGATAGCAAGCGAGCGCTGCGACCTGTACTTTTAGAGAACCGCGTGCCAGCCCCTTCTCCAACCCGTCCTGGAGAAATAACAAGATGTCCAGCAAGACTGCCCTCATGGACGAAATACCTTGCGGCTTGCACCAGCCTTCAAAAATGTGCCACATGTGAACAAGCCAAGGAAGTGGCCCTTATGCCTCAGCCGTGCCCACTCAAGAGCCAGGCGGTAAGCAAGAACCAATCCACCCACGGCATCAAAATTGCCCCCTGGACCAACAGGTTCCTCCTATCCGGGAGCCTCCATGGTTCGGTGATGTGCAATCGACAAAAGATCCGCATACCACTGTCTCCTCGGCCAGTCCAGCGCAATGATTATTAACCTGTCCCCTGTAAGCCTCTATGCGCTGTATCAGCCTGCCTATGAGAGCCCAAGGAGAAAATGCATACAAAACAGGGTCTCTGATGGCCACGGCTGCGAGAGCGCATCGATTCCTTCAGACATGATCCCTGTATCTGCTGAAGAACCACACAACCTTGGCATTGGCACATGTTGCCATCAGATCCATCACCGGAATGCCCCATTGCCGCGTAAGGTCACGGAACATTGCCACATTCAGCTACCATTCACCCTGATCCAAGTAATGACAACTTAAGATAGTCCACCTGGATGTTCTCCTTGCCCATAATATGGGCGGTCGAGAAGGCCATCAGATGCTCCTCCACCCATAACAGCATCTGTACCTCTTCCAAGAGCACTTCCCGTGCCCCCTTGACTGTTTAAGTACGCTACCATGGTCGCATTGTCGGAAAATACTTGCACTGCTGTCCTGTGGAGAGCAGATTGAAAGTGCTGCAAGGCAAGCTTCACCGCCTGCATCTCCAGGCGATCGATCAACCATGCGCTCTCCTGCACAGACCACCAGACCTGGGCGACCTATGACAGTGTGCCCCCACAGCCGGCTAGACTGGCATCTGTTGTGAGGATCACCCACTGCAACTGCTCCAATGGTATCCCAACCGACAAGATGATTGTTGTCCAACCATCAATTGAGGCTCAGCCCAGACACCACAGCTTGATGGACAACTTCTGTACCTGAGGGGACCATCAGGTCAAGAGAGTGTGCTGCAGAGGCTGCATATGCACTCAGGCCCAAGGCATGACATCTAATGCAGTCGCCATGGCCCATAACTGTTGTAGATAGGCCCATGACATGGGCTGAGCTGTAGCCAGAAACTGACCCACCTGTAGCTCTATCTTGCAGATGCGGTCCAGGGGAAGGAATACACTTCCCTCCTTCATGTCAAACTGGATGCTTAAGTGCACCAACCACTGCACTGGCTGAAGCAGATTCTTGGTGAAGTTGACTACCCAGCCGAGGTCCTGAAGAAACTGTACCACTTGCGATGTGGTCACCAGTGCCTCCTGCTCAGACTAGCCAACTGTCCAGGGAGGGATGCACCAAAATACCCTCTTGCCTCAATGCTGCTACCATCACCACCAACCGCAAGTACTGCTGATGATTCGGTTGAATCAGAATTGTATTTAGACAGTTTTGTATACCACCTTATCCTTCAATCAAAGTGGTCAAAACACAATTGGGAAATACATTTAACACGAGGGGATATGAGACATACACTAATACTTACAGGGAACATGTACAAAGGAGGGTTAAGTGGCTTGTCCAAGACCACAAAGAGCACCTGTGGGACTAGAAACCCCAGTCCTTCTGGCCCAAGGTTGCTGTCCTCTATTGGGATTTGAACCCCTGACCTTCTGGCCTGAGGTAACTTGCCCCAACCACTAGGCCACTCCTCCCATTGTTAATTAGTTGTTCCCTTCCCTTGAATGTACAGATAAGCTGCTGCAAGATCCAGTGTCGAGAGGAACTCCCCTTGTCTCACTGCCAGCATAACTGAGTGTAGTGTCTTCATCTGAAAATGTGGCACCTTTAGCGCCCAGTTGATGTGTTTGAGATCCAAGATGGGCCGAAAGGAGCAGTCTCTTTGGCACCACAAAATAAATTGCGTACAGATTGCAGTCACATTGTTCTGTCAGCATCGGCACTACAGCCTGCAACTGGAGCAACCAGTTCAAGGTGTCCGAAACCTCTCTGGCCTTTTAGGAGCCCGACAAGGGGATTGTACAGAGGCGTTCGACAGGGGTCAAGCAAACTCCAGCACACATCCCTGCTGAATGATCTCCAGTACCCATTGGTCAGAAGTGATCATGGCCCAAAGTGATCATGGCCCAGACGGCATAAAACCTTTGCAACCGACCGCCTGCTGCCACCTCTACCTGGACTACACTGGTTTCATTGAGTCTTCTCACCTAGTCACTGACGGGGAGGTAAAGAAACATCTGCTTGCTCCTCTGAAGCCTCGAAAGCCTGGGTTCCCAACTGCCGAAACACCCCTGCTGGAAGGACGAAAAACAGCCAGCCTAAAAAACGTCAGAACTCTCTAGGCTGGCCCCGCTGAGGCACAGCCTGCTTTGGACCCTTCGGTCGATCCTTGAGCAGATGTCCACCTTTGGTATCACCTAAACCCTTAATCAACTTGTCCAAGGCCTCCGCAAAGAGGAGCTTCCCTTTGTAAGGCAGCTTGCTAAGTCGGGTCTTAGAGTAAACATCTGCAGCTAAATTGTGTAGCCAAAGAAACCTCCAGGCCACAATAATTGAAACCATTGTCTTGGCCGTGGCCTGCACCATGTCATAACAGGCATCCGCCATGTACACCGTTGCCCATTCTAATTTGGCTCCTTGAGAACCAGATGCCTGTTCTGCCTCTCCTGCTGCTAATGCCTGCAGCCAACAGATAGAGGACCGTGTCACAAAGGCTCCACAAATGGACACCTGAGTGTCAGTGCGCTAGTATCAAAGACCTACTTCAACAAGGACTCCAATCTCCGGTCCTGCAGATCCTTCAGGGCCACCCCACCCTCTACTGGGATGGTCGTCTTTGTCACTGCCATAACCAGCACATCCACCTCAGGCATTTTCAAAAGTTCCTTGTTCTCCTGAGGGATCGGGTACAGGCGCCCCATCGCCCAACTCCCCCTCAGAACAGCCTCGGGGACCTCACATTCAGCCTCAATCATCTTCCTAATAGCCCTGTGCACAGGAAAACATCTGGGAGCCCTTGAAGCCCTTCTAAAGGGCTCCTCAGAGAGCACTGGTGTCGTCACTATATTAAGAGCTGCAAGGGAATAACTAACAGAGCCAGCTTTTCCCCGTGAAAATTGCCTGAACGCACTCAGGTCATTTCCAGGAGGAAGTTCACCCTCCTCCAGGTCCATCACAGTTGGGTCCCCTCAGAAGTCAGAGGGCCCTTCACCCAATTCCTCAGTCACACATCCAGATCCCCCTTCCTTTTCTTTTCAAGAGGCTTCCCCAATACTGGGAGGGTTTCCTGCATTACCCGACCCCCTGTTAAGGAAGGGCTCTGTGCCTGGGATGGAGCCTCTGTTTCAGCTTCAAGCAGCAAGCCTTATGCAATGCCAAAATGAAATCGGGAAAGAAGATAGTTTCTACCTGCGCCACGTGTCGTGCTGAAACAGGCTGTGAAACATTTTTAAGCGTTTTCTTTGCCTTGCCTGGCGCCTTTCCACCCCCCAACGAAATGGGTGACTGGTTTAAGATGGTTACATTTCCCATGGAATTTATCTTCTGGACCTGCGTCTCAGTCTGCCTTGCTCTCCCTCCAGCATTTTCGGCCTCAGCCCCCACTCCAAAAAGCACGACACACAAAGACAGCCCCTGCAGAAGCATCTGTAAGCCACGGGTGCCTCCACAAGCAAAACAGACCGTCACACACTGGCATGCGCCCCCCCTCCCTTGAGTGCACCGACACGAAGAGCAGGAGCAGGCCCAACCACGTAGAGAGCACCACTAAGCTGCTGAGGCCCCCGAAACTCCCCCCTTGTCAGCCCACTGCAGGTAACCCTGGTGCCACCAACTTAACCCTGCCAGGCCCTTCACCTCTCTGAGTGCTCACCGTTTCACTATCCATGTTTCTTTCTCCCCCCCCCCCCCCAACTTTAAATGTACCAAGGCTCACTGTAAAGAAAGGAAGGCCAGGAACCTCACCAGGTCTGTGGACAATCTAGCGGGGGGGGAGGGGGAGCCTAGATTACCATTACCAGGCTATTTAACCCTGGGGCTCTGCCAGATTCAATTCCAGGCCCTGGCCACTAGTGATAGCTCCGCCACTCAACCAGCCCACCACTCCAGTCGGTGGAGTGAACCCAACTCCCAGGCTTTTCCACCACAATCCTCCTGAGAAAACGCTCCAAGTCAAGAGAAAAAATAAATAAATAAACCAGAAATTTCAAAGGAGCCTCCCTCTAGGAGACTGCTCCCTCAGCTGCTGAGGATACTGGATTCTAGAGCTGAAGGGAGAGCTCTTATGCTATGATGTCAAAATCCTATCATACTCAGTCCTCAGCTGCTGTTAGAGGATGGAGACCCAATCATGTCCTTTTCACAGACTGGACTGGAGGGATGATATGGAAATTGATCTGATGGAGACTTTCTTGTATCCAGTTTCCCTGAGTATGGAACCCATCAAGATGAACTCCCCAACCCAGTTTGGACTCATCAGTTTTTGATAGGGAAGAATTTGGAAGGGAAGACCCCTGGTCAAATTTTTATGGCAAGTCCACCAGGTAAGGGATTCCTGCAGTGGACGAGTCATGGACAGTAGCTCTCTGAGTCTGCCAGTGGCTGGAGTCCATCGAGTACTCAAGGTCCACTGAGACTGTCTCATATGGTGATGTCAAAGGGAAAAGGGAAATCTCCATGTTGGATCAGTCAAAACAAACAGCAAAACACAGAGAAAGACCACAGTCATAAACCACGAGTGTCCTCAAAAACAATTTACGGGAGGGACCCGATTTGTCAGAGTTTTGGCAAACATCAGGGGGTCTTCAATAGGCAACTTAACCCGTTTTGGACCAGCGTATGTTTTACATACATAAAGTTTCCATACTTACTACTCAACTGTTTACTAATTAATGGTTATAAATTCAATGGAACTATGTTTAGCTATTATCGTTATGTCAAAAAGCGTTATATAGAGATTTTTTTTTATCTGAGATCTAGTTAGTTTAATAGGTATTCGAAGTTTGCTGATTTTGACGGTACTGGCGGCTCAACATAAAAAGATCACAAAAAATAGTAAGTAGCTTATATTGCTGCAATAGCTACTATTTTGCAAATAAAAGTATTTGTAGACTTTAGAAAATAGGTTTATATAACTGTAAGTTACTTAGTGTCAGAGTTATTGGTGCGTATATCGGCCTTGTACGTTTTTCATATGCTGGGCTAATATGTTGTTGAAACTAATTGCTGTCAAGCATTCTGTTCTAGGTGTTTCAATGGTGCAATATTGATGCACTGCATCAGAAGTGTTTTCACGTATATCATATTCCACCATCAGAATGAACTGTTGACAAACTATATTATATCATAATAAAGTGTTTTAAATGAAAACTGCAGTTTCAATAGTATCATACAGTATGTTTATGTCAATGAATATTGGAACTGAATTCTATCTTTTCTGAAGACAGACAATATACTATATTGGACCAGTGTATGAAAAACACACACTATGTGAAACTTCTATTTTCTGCAAAGTTTTAATATTTTTTTTTATTATTGCCGGTATTTCATAGTTGTCTGAATGTAACAAATCTAATAAATCATCCAGAACAGAGAGAGAATATGCAAGCTGTCCAAAACGGGATAAAGCCAATGAGAGAAGTACTATGACTATTATAAACAAGTAAAAATTGAGATAAAGTCATAGTACTTCTCTCATTGGCTTTAAAGTTGCACATTGCAGGAGCTGTGCTTATAGAGTTTCCAATGGATAAGGCGTGCTACTTTGTGCTTTTCTGTATAGAAATTTTCTGCCATCAGAACTGAGTGCAGTAGTAGCCTAAAGGTTAGCGCACCGTCTAGGGAACCAAAAGATCAGGGTTCAATGTCCATTAGCACTCCTTATGGCCTTGGGCAAGTCACTTAACCCTCCATTGCCTCAGAAAAATCCAAGTTATCAATGTCCCTGTTTAATATACATTATAAAGTTTAAGTTACAATGTAAACCACTTTGACTGAATTGATAAAAGCAGTATAAAAAGCCTTTAAATCAACTTCACAGGCAGCTATAAGGTGAATCACTGTTTCCAGCACTTTTACTGTTTTGCCAGCTTTTTTATCATCAATGTTTGCTGTAAACCATCTTGTCCGTAATCCGCTGTTCTAGGCTGCAACTATCAATCTCTCATTGTGGATATCCTGAATACTAGACTTGATAGTGATGTCCTGAAGAATAGGTCTGAGAACCATTGCATTTAACAATTCATAAGAGCAATATACCATTATGTACCCCTCAAGGAAGGGCTTCCATTGAATATATCTCCGTTTATTAAAATCTCCCACATGAAAATCTAAATACTCAGTCCAAAAACTCAGTAGTTAGACCATTTAATGTTGGCTTGAAACACTGTTAAATTATGAAGCATAATACAAATGAAAGCAGAAAAGACAGGCAACAAGAGATGTGATATAAAACATTTTTATTTATTGGGATACAATCACTTGCATCTTCAAGCACGACCCTATCAGGCCATGTTTCAGCATTAGCACACCTTTCTCAGGAGTCAAAAAGTACAGTGCTTCTTTATATCTAATACACTAATAACATCCTCACTCAAGAGGGTCTGTATGTATCTACTCATATAGAAATTCCAAAAATCAAAAGTAGCAACTTGCCAGCAATCAGCTGATCTCTTCACCTGGTGTTCCCTTAGCTCTCTGATCTTCCTGCGGACATGCAAGTGATATTTTTCAGGCTGCCCTGTTTCTGCAATTAAAAGCCATTTGACTCTTTATAGCATTGTATATTTCCCCATATTACCTGTGCAATGCCAAGGAGCCTTGAGAATACCAAAGCATCAGAACAATAATGCAGGACTGGATTCACAACAACTGCTGCTCACATGCGACCAAAATTACCATTTTCAGTAGAACTTCTAAAGGTTTAATTTACTACAAGGGCGTCAGAAAAAAAAAAGGTGAAGTTAGGCCTTACCTGCAAATTTTCTTTCCTCGAGTCCGTCCAGTCCAGTCCACACATGTGGGTTTATGCCATCCTACCAGCAAGATAGAGACTATCACGTTATAAGGGCCCTGTGCAGCTAACAAGGCTGACTCCAAAAAATGGTTATTAACTTGATATCTAAAGCAGATAAAATAACTCATCAATAACTATCTACACTATCTCTAAGGAAAGCTCGGAAGCTATGGACAAAGCACACCACACCTCTAGACACCCCTCATTATCCAACAGAGTCACAAAACAAAGCAGCAGAGCACAGCAACAAAAATCCTGGCAGAGGTCTTCACAGCACATTCCCTTCAGCTGGGCTCACAACCCTAATGAACAATCAGCACACGTTTTGGACTGGAAAGAAACAGGAACAGGTAAGGCCTAATTTCACTTCCTCATTGTCCCTCTAGTCCAGATGCGTAAGAGGTAGCAAAGCAGTGAAGGAGGGAGACGAGAAAGCCTGGCCTGCAAGACTGTTGCACTAAACCTTACACCTCCCTAGACTGAATGTAAAGGCAATAATGCTGTGAAAAAGAATGAAGACGATGACCATGTAGCTGCCCTACAGATCTCCAAGGGTGGCAACTAAGAAAAATGCCAACAAAGCCTGAACCAAATTTGAATGAGCTATAAAGCTCTATAAAGTTTCTGAAACAGCATCATCCAGCCTTTGGGCAAACAGGCCGACTCAATCACTTCCTTCAACCAGCAGACAACTGATGCTTTGAAGGCAAATCACCTCCTTTCATGGCCCTCCAAAAAGCATTAAAAAAAAAAAAAAGTGGCCTGTCCACTGTAAGTCCTCTATTCTCTTCAAATACTGCCGAAGAACCCAGTGAACATCAACTTATGCAATTCTTGAAATTCCACATCTCCAGCCAAGTCAGCAAACACTGGCAAAGTGGAACTGTGATATCACCTTTGGTAGAAAGGAAGGCACTGGCTGCGAAACGACCTTCGCCTTGGTGATCAAGAGAAAAGGCTTTCTTCAGGACAAAAACTGCAGCTCAGAAATTCTACATGTTGAATAAATGGCCACTAAGAATACAGTCTTCAATGTCAAATCTTTAATGGAATACTTCGGAAGGGGCTCAAATGGAGCTCCTATCAATACCACTAAAACCAAGTTAACATCCCAAAAAGGCATCACCATGCACACTGGAGGATGTATATGCTTCACCTCTTACACAAAAGAAACCATGTCTGGATTGAAGCAAGGGAAACTCCCTACACATGACCTTGAAACCAGGCCAATGCTAACATCTGCACATGCAGTGAAGCTCTCCAAAATGGCAGGGCTTCCCGTCAAAGAAGTGCCCCTGAGGCGAGGATAAGCAGCAATGGGCTGGTCCAAGGCCTCTACTGATGTTCCCAGGCCAGTGCTGCTCTCCTACACCCTCACCAGCATCTCCTCAGCCGAGTGGCACTCTTTCTCTCAGCCACCGCAGAAGCCAGCACTAGACAACTGGCTCCAGTGGCTGATCAAGGCTATACAGACCGCCCAGGGCATAGGCATTGTCAGCACTGTGCTGCTCTTGCCCCTATGGCCTAGCTTAAATCAATCGTACCAGCCCCTCTTACCACCACGGTCCACTGCAGCAAACTGGTCCTGCTTCTCTCAGCTTCGCCATTGTGCTGGCCATCAGAGTTACCGTACTGCTCAATGCTCTTGTAGCCTTAAAGGGACTGCATCTTTCTCACAACCCCCCCCCCCCCCCCCAACAACTCTGAGCCTTCTCCAGAAAAGTGGTAAGGACCAGGAGTCCTCCTGCAGTACCCATTTAGTAAGAAGCCTCTGCAGCTCAGTTGGGGGATGTGGGAGCAAGGGGGAGGGATTCAGATCCACCGGATTCTGCACCCCCTGGCCTCTCTGCTCTCTTCAGTGGTGTGGGTTTTTTTTTGTTTTTTTAATTCTTGTTCAGTGGAGTCTAGCTGCACAGGAACTTAAGCCACCTCCATTTGCTGGAGACTGATAAATACTGCTGAGAGGTTGACTGCACAGGACCCTTACAGGGCAACATCAAACCGGTGGTTCCCAGTTTCCATCTGGTGATAGGATGGCATAAACCCATACTTCTGAACTGGATGGAAGGGATGAGGGAAAAATATTTGGGGCATAAAAATACAAGATAAATCATGCTAGGTCAGACCATAGAGCTATACAGACACATTATATAGTCTTTGGCTTTATTCTCCAGTCCTTTCCTTATGATACCTAGCATTCTATTTGCTTTCTTGACTGTGGCTGCACATTGGGCAGAGGATTTCAATGTATTATCCGCAATGATGCTCAGATCCTATTCCTGGGTGGAGATCCCTGATGTGGAACTTTGCATTGTGTAAATGTAATTTGGGTTCCTGTTCCCTATGTGCATAACTTTGCACTTGTCCACATTAAGTTTGATTGCCATTTGGACGTCCAGTTTTCCAATTTCTCAAGGTCCTTTTTTAATTTCTCATAATCTTCTTGTGTTTTAAACAATTCTGAATAATTGTGCGTCATCTGTAAGATAGCGTTGCCCATATTTTCTACTATGCTATAGCTGCTATAGCAAAACACAAGGTTTAATAGCGTGTGAAATGAATGGTGCTCTGAATGTAGATCACTGAAAGGGTAAAACCAATTAAGGAAAATGAACTTTCCCTGGAAATTATCATCAGTTTCATGATATTGATATAGGGCACGATATTCAATGGAATGTACATGGTTTAAAACCCTTAGTGACGATGAATATCCCTCATTTCCACCACTACACACCCTGATGCAATACACATAGAATCAGGGTGTGCATCAAGGTGTGTTGTAGGTGTTCCGAAGCGGGATGGAGCAGAGCGGAGGCAACACCATTGCTACCCGGGCAGTGATGATACTGAGCCACTGTCCAGTTAGCAACAGCAGGTAAAGATAGACGTGGGAAAACCTCAACTATCTTTACCCATGGGAGTGAATAGGGCAGCAGCTCAATATCGCCACTGCCCGGTTAACCTCTGCGGTATGTGGAGCATTTTGGCGTGTTGCAGAAGATCCGTATATTCAATTCCAGTGACCAGATAGGGCCCCAGATTTATTTATTTATTTTTATTTTAGCTGTATTTATATCCCGCTTTTCACCGGGTCAAAGCGGTCAATTGGGAGATACATTTAACACGAGGGGATATGACACACATACGCTAATACTTACAGGGAACATGGGCAATGGAGGGTTAAGTGGCTTGCCCAAGACCACAAGGAGTACCTATAGGACTAGAAATCCCAGTCCCTCCGGCCTGAGATTGCTGTCCCCAGGTGGGACTTGAACCCCCGGCCCTCCGGCCTGAAGTACCTTGTCCTAACCACTAGGCCACTCCTCCCTATTGAGTATCCAGTGTTAAAGTTTGGCAGCGATGGCTATGTGCCTTAGAGACGCATAGCTGTCCAACTCCATATCGAACCCACAGTATCTGGATTTTCAGAAAGCCTTTGACAAGGTCCCTCATGACAAGTTTAAAAAGTCATGAGATAGGAGGCAATGTACTATTGTGGAACAGGAACAGGTTAAAACATAGAAAACAGAGAGTGGGGCTGAATGGCCAATTTTCTCAATGAAAAAAGGTGAATAGTGGAGTACCCCAGGGATCTATGCTAGGTCCACTGCTTTTTAATATTCATAAATGACCTGGAAATGGGAACAAGTAGCGAGGTGATCAAAATTTGCAGATGACACAAAACTATTTAAAGTTCTTAAAACCCAAGAGGATTGTGGAATATTGCAAGAGGATCTTGATAAACTGGAAGACTTGACATCCAAATGGCAGATGAAATTTAATGTGGACAAGTGCAAAATTATGCACTTAGGAAAGAACAATCCAAACTATAGTTACAAGATGCAAGGTTCCACGTTAGGAACCACCACCCAGGAAAAAGATGTAGGCGTCATTGTGGATAATACGTTGAAACCCTCCACCCAGTGTGCAATAGTGGCCAAGAAAGCAAAATAGAATGCTAGGAATCATAAGGAAAGGAATGGAGAATAAAACCAAGGATATTATAATGCCTCTGCATTGTTCCATGGTGCGACCGCACCTTGAATATTGTGTGCAAATTCTGGTCGCCATATCTTAAAAAAAATATAATAATAATAATAATAATATAGCAGCAGAATTGGAAAAAGTACAGAGAAGAGCCACCAAAAGGTTTTGACAAGTTCCTGGAGTAAAAGTCTATAAACTAAAGAGGACCAGGGAAATCCACTGCTTATACCGGGATAGGCATTGTGGAATCTATCTTTTTGGGAACCTGCCAGGTACTTGTGACCTGGATTGGCCACTACTGGAAACAGGATACTGGGCTTGATGGACTTTGGTCTGACCCAGTATGGCATTACGTTCCTAAAGAATTTCTTGCCTCTCCCTTCTGACAAACAGCAATTCATGCTCTGGCTTTTGGTAAATCGCCTGGGCCTGATGGTTTTCCCATGGAAATTTACCGCAAGTTTGCTAATCTGTTGACCCCTCGTCGACGGTATTACTATGAGGCTTTATCTAATAACCCTTCTGCTGTTTCATCCTTTTCAGATGCAGTGATCATTGTCCTTGAAAAGCCAGGTAGAGACAAACACACCAAGCCCCAGAATTGCCATCCCATATCCTTGTTAAAATGCTAAGATTTATACAAAATTGTGTCAATGAGGTTGGACAAGATCATGTGTAAGCTCATATGTCGGCTTCATGAAAGGGCATTAGAGCTGACAATACCAGGCTGTTGTACCAGGCCTTACACTGGGCAAATGCCTCCCCTGACCTTGTTTTGGTATCTGTGGATGCTGAAAAAGCATTTGATAGGGTCAAGTGGAAGTATTTGTTTCATACCCTTGCACAATTAGGATTTCCCAAAGCTTTTATAAAAATTATGGAAGTTCTATACTCCAACCCAAAAGCTCGGATCACTGTTCATGGGTTTTTTTTTGTCTCCTTTAGTCTCCCTTCAATGTGGAATCTGACAGGGGTGCCCTCTATGCTGTCCCCTAATGAATATGCATGAGATACATTTGAATACAATGGGGCAGTGCATGCAAATGCATCTCATGCATATTTATTAGGGGACAGCCTGAAAACCTGAATGGTGTTTGGCCCTCCAGGACTGGAGTTGGGAACCTCTGCTCTAGAGGACAGGTGGGATTGGGACCGTGAGAGTCTCCTTGGGCGATTTCCAGCTCCTCAGTGCGCGGGTCCTCCTTGGACTCAGTCTGCACCGAGCGCGCCTGGGCCATGTCCCAAACACATTTATGGAATGCCACATGTGGCATGGCATCGAGGCTGCGGGGGTGAAGATCCAAGGGAATGCCCTGATGCCATGAGATCCTGGGAGAAGTCTCGTCATTGGTCTCCCATTCGGAGTCCGAGGTTGTCAAGGACTCTGCCACGGGGGTAACCCCCAAGAACCGGGGACCACCTGAGGACCGGGGGTCAGATCACCACAGGCTCACCAAGGAGGACCGGAGCCTCGAGGACCGGGACTAGGACCTCAATTGAGGCAGAGGACTTACCCGAGGCCGGTGGCACTTAGTGCATGGTTCAATGCCCTGGGCTTCCCCTGAGGCTGGGGGGGGCCGGGTGTCATGGCCGATGATACTGGGAGCCCAGATATCAACTGCTGCAAGGCCAAAACGGAGGAGAGACTCCACTCCATGGCCGCCACACAAGCCTCGAAACCCAATGGCTCAGCTTTGGCACAGACACCGAGGGCCTCTGGTCCGGCACCGGAACTCCAGAGAGTGCGTCCTCCAGGAGGACTATGGGCTCCTACTTCGAGTTTAGGAGGGCACCACACCGAGTCACTCGAGTCCCGCCACAGGACCTTCTCAGGCTTCATCAGCAACTCGGGGGAGGGGGGATGACGACACACCTTCTTCTTAGAAGGGTCCAGCAATCTACCAGAGGAGCCGCCACCGCAGGACTCCAAGGACGCCCAGACCTCCCTCGAGGAACCCTCCTTCGGACTGGGAGAGAGGGGACACCGGAGCGGAGTATATCTTGGGAAACAGCTTCCCCTGCAATTCCGACAGTTTCCTGTTGGTCTTGGGTGTCACGGCCTGGTACTGGTCATAGGAGGAGCCGTCGTGGTCCGGGCTCAGACAGCAGAGGCAGAAATCATGAGTATCAGTAACAGATATTGTTTGCCTACACTGGTCACACTTTTTAAACCCATGAGGAGTCATGGTGGGACAACACCCAGCCAGGGTCGAGGACCCTCGGGCAAAAAAAGGCACGATCGCTGGTCAAGGAAGAACCATGACAAAAAAAGGGACCGCATGAGGCAGAGAATGGCACCAAGGCGCCTGATTCAAGGCGTAGGTGGTACAGGGACCAAAGTCAATAATTTGGAAGGTAAAGAATCACTTTTTCCAGGAGAGATGAGGACCATGTCTGCTGGGCTCTGTGGAAAAAAGGAGACTGAACAAGATGGCACCCTTGGGCGGGAAGGGGACCACGCATGCATGGTAGCATTCCCAAAGGCTTTCCATGAGGGCTCTGTCAGTGCCGATGTCACCCATATCTGAGGACTAACATCCTGCTTGTTCCTGGAGAACTCAGTTGAGTCAGATCTCTCTATACACCCTTGGAACAAAAGCTTGACTGGATTTTGCTGTGCCTTGTGTCTATTTCGGTTTCTGCTTGTTTTAAAGAGCAACCAACCAAGCCAGATAAGTACTAAGGCAGAGTGCTGTGCATGTACTTTAGACAGGGCCAGTCACATATATGGCACCCTAGGCAAACCTTACTTCCCTCCCTTCCCCGGCTGTCAGAATCTACCGCTTTTAGCGTTCTGCTCTGTGCCGCCACCCCTTTTTTAAAAAGTTGCTGCCCTAGGCATCCATCTAGTGTGCCTAATGGTTAGGCCAGCCCTGTGCTTAGAATAAGTGAGAATTTGACCGCAACCAAGGCAGGGAGTGTAGAAGTCAAGTGACATCTAAGTGGTGAAGAACAAAGTTTAATGCGTGCAGCAGAATTCTTGAAGAGAATGCAGTGAAGATACAGAAGACAAGAAAATATGGGAAAAAAGGAAAATCTCCTTTCCTGACTATTACAGCAATCAACGCAGAGAATAGCAGACATAAAGCTGACTTTAAACTACTTTTCCAGCTTTCTCAAAGCAATTACTGTTGTAAACCTCCATTACTGTTGTAAACCTCCATTTTTTTGAGCTGCACGTGGGTTTGCTTACATTGCCTTCTGTTCTGTAAGAGGAGGAGTGCTGTTTTAGAGCTCTCCCAAAAGGAGATTTTTGCTGTGTTTGCTGCATAACTGAGTCTGTCTCCAAATAATTGTGAGTCTGTCTCCCCATATTTGTCTTTTTTTCTAAATTGTCCTCAGTGGTGGGTTCCTTACCTTACTCCATTGCTGTTAAAGTTTTAAGGTTTTAAACTTTCTCTTAACCTATCTGCAGGGGCTACCCCACCCCCACCCCCAGCAGAGTTACTGTTGTAAACCTCCATTTTTCTGAGCTGCACGTGGGTTTGCTTACATTGCCTTCTGTTCTGTAAGAGGAGGAGTGCTGTTTTAGAGCTCTCCCAAAAGGAGATTTTTGCTGTGTTTGCTGCATAACTGAGTCTGTCTCCAAATAATTGTGAGTCTGTCTCCCCATATTTGTCTTTTTTTCTAATTGTCCTCAGTGGTGGGTTCCTTACCTTACTCCATTGTGTGTGCCAATAGTTCAGGAACAGCCTACTAGCTAGTGACACTTAGGTTCCCGCCCACCCTACCCCTCACCCCACCCACCCCAGGGGCTACATTGCCTATATAGTGGTCACAGACGTGCCATCTATCATTCCAAACTTGGGTTAAAAGCCACATCGTATTCTTCTTTTCTTCTTCTTCCTCTTCTGGGACTGCATAAACATGTCGTGTATTCAGTGCAATAACTGCGGTACGTTCATTCAAAGACAAATCATTTGGAAACTAAGAGCTTGTCCTATATGTCTAAAGTCAGCTGCCATGCATGAAGAACTAACTCTACTAAGGAAAGACCTAGCTGCCATGCATATAGAAGTATCTCTACTGAGGGAGGAACTGGCTGCAATGAAGCGCACCTCTCCTAGGATACAAACTGAACAAACTCCACCACCGCTCCCACAAAGAACCAAACGCCCCAGGAACAAATGGATCACAGTGGGCTCTGGTAGATTGCGACCTGTAACACAAAGACATCCTATACATCAAGAGATATCCCTGCACAATGCCTTCTCTGCCTTGGCTAATGAGGATGCCCAATTCAAAGAAGCTGAAGGGCCTTTAAATGAGTCAGACAATGCCCAATCCCCTGCTAAAGCACTAAATATGAAGAAAACCTCACCAAACAGAAAACTACTACTAATTGGAGATTCCATCATCAGAGGCACCAACTTGGGAACACAGTTCAAAGGAGAGAAGATAGTCATGTGCCTACCAGGCTCTTCAGCCAGCAGGAATACAAACCAAGTTGTTGAATTACTTAGTGCAAAAAGTGAACATTCCAAACTTGATGTTATTATCCACCTAGGCACAAACGACTTGGCTAGGAACAGTGCCTCTACAGCCCAAAAGGACTTCCAATCTCTGGGGGAGAAACTCAAGCACGTTGTTAACACTGTTGCATTCTCAGAGGTTCTACCTGTTCTTGGTAAGGGGACAAAAAGACTGCATCGCATTAACAGCTTTAATACATGGCTCCAGACCTGGTGCAGAAAAGAAGGATTCAGATTTATTGGCAACTGGGACAACAGATGGATCAACAAGAGACTATACTGTGCTGATGGACTACATCTCTCTTCCACAGGGAAAAGAATCCTAAGTGAAAAATTCAGGCAGTATGTGGACATGCATTTAAACTAGGAAAAGGGGGTGACGGATGTGGAAGGTCAACATCTGCATGCCACCCCCAACAAAAGCAGAACATCAGAAACAGCCACACTTTTAAACCACACATCAAAAACATGTGGGAGGAAGTGGGCAGAACAAAATCAATGCAAAATACACACAAGCCAGGAAAGTGCTGGAAAGCAATGAGCACAAATGCTCGAAGCTTAGCCAACAAAATTCCAGACCTGGAAGCCCTAACGGCAGAAACAGACTTGGACATTGTGGCCATTACAGAAACATGGTTTAATGAATCACATGATTGGGATATAGCCATAGCTGGCTATAATCTATTCAGGAGGGACCGAGAAAATGGAAAAGGAGGAGGAGTAGCCTTGTATGTCAAAAGCAATATTAAAGCTACTGAAATGCAGGGGACATGGGGAAAAGAAGAAGCGCTCTGGATTGCGTTGGAGAGAGGAGATGGCACTGTCATCCATATTGCTGTAGTCTATAGACCTCCGACTCAAATTGAAGAGAGAGACAATGAATTGATTAGAGATATTGCCAAGATAGCATCAAAGGGGGAAGCAATCATATTGGGTGACTTTAATCTACCTGATGTGGATTGGATTACTCCTTCTGCACATCTGGAAAGAAGCAAAAGAATTGTGGATGCTCTCCAAGATGCATTATTTAGACAAATGGTGATGGAACCAACCAGGGAAAGCTCAACACTGGATGTAGTGCTCACCAACGGTGATAGTGTGTCAAATGTCTGCGTGAGTGCCCCTGTGAGCAACAGCGACCATCACACGGTGTGGTTTGAAATAAAAGCCATGGCACAGGCCAATCATAGCAAGCTCAGAGTCCTAAACTTCAAATACACTAACTTCAATCAAATGGCAGAGTATGTAAAGGAGGAGATGACGGGGTGGGAAGAGATAAAGGAAGTGGAATTGCAATGGGCTAAACTAAAGGAGGCATTGAAAGGAGCAACAGATAAATATGTAAGAAAAGTAAATAAAAGCAAGAGGAGAAGGAAACCTATTTGGTTTTCCAAAGAGGTGGCTGCTCATATAAAGGCAAAAAACACAACTTTTGCAAAATTCCAAAGCTTGCAGACCGAAGAACACAGAAATGAATACAGGGTCAAACTCAAAGAGACAAAACGAGAAATAAGGATAGCAAAATCAAAGGCAGAGGAAAAGATGGCTAAAGATGTTAAGGGTGGCAACAAAAATTTCTTCAGGTATATTCGGGAAAGGAAAAAGATCAGAGTTGGAATTGCAGGACTCAGAAGTGCTGGGAAAGGACTCGTGGAAAGTGACACTGAAAAAGCAAAATTGCTAAACAATTACTTCTGCTCTGTGTTTACTAAAGAAGATCCTGGGGATGGACCAGCTGTGACTCCCAAATATAAAAATGGGTATGAAGTAGATACCACACCATTCACAGCAGAAGAGGTGTTAGAACAACTTGCTAAACTGAAAGTGGACAAAGCCATGGGACCGGATGGGATACATCCCAGGATACTGAAAGAGCTCAGAGAGGTTCTTGCAGGACCGTTAAAGGATGTCTTCAACAGATCCTTGGAAACAGGAGAGGTTCCTCAGGACTGGAGAATGGCTGATGTCGTACCTCTACACAAAAGTGGTGACAGGGAAGAAGTGTCAAACTAGAGACCCGTGAGCCTTACCTCGGTGGCAGGAAAAGTAATGGAGGCGCTCCTGAAAGAGCGAATAGTGAACTTTCTGAAAACCAACAGCTTGCAAGACCCGAGGCAACATGGTTTTACCGAAGGACGATCTTGCCAGACAAATCTGATCGAGTTCTTTGACTGCGTGACGAGGGAACTAGATCAGGGGCATGCAATGGATGTCATCTACCTGGATTTCAGCAAAGCCTTTGATACTGTTCCTCATAGGAGGCTTATCAACAAACTCAGTAGCTTGGGGATGGGTCCCAAGATGGTAAACTGGATTAGAAATTGGCTGACTGACAGACGACAGAAGGTGATTGTACATGGAGCTCACTCGGATGAGAGGAAGGTGACTAGCGGGGGTGCCCCAGGGTTCGGTCCTGGGCCCGGCACTGTTCAATGTATTTGTGAGTGATATTGCTGAAGGACTGAATGGAAAAGTCTGTCTTTTTGCAGACGACACAAAAATTTGCAACAGAGTGGACTCCCCTGAGGGAGTGGTTAACATGAAGAAAGATCTACAAAAGCTGGAAGACTGGTCTAAAGCTTGGCAACTACGATTTAATGCAAAAAAGTGCAGTGTCATGCACTTGGGTAGCAGAAATCCAAGAGAAATGTACAAGATAGGGGGAGAAAGGTTGGTATGCACAGTTCAGGAAAAAGACCTTGGTGTGATTATCTCTGCTGATCTCAAGGTGGCAAAACAGTGCGACAAGGCGGTGGCAAAAGCCAGGAGGATGTTGGGCTGCATACAAAGAGGGATTACCAGCAGAAAAGAAGAGGTACTTATGCCACTGTATAGGTCACTGGTGAGGCCTCACTTGGAATACTGCGTTCAGTTTTGGAGACCATATCTTGCAAAGGATGTAAAAAGACTGGAGACTGTTCAGAGGAAGGCGACCAAAATGATTTGGAGCCTGCGTCAGAAGCCTTATGAGAAGAGACTTGAAGACCTAAATATGTATACCTTGGAGGAAAGGAGGCACAGGGGAGATATGATTCAGACCTTTAAATACTTAAAGAGAAATGATGAACAAACAAACCTCTTCCAAAGACGGGGAACCTGTAAAACTAGAGGGCATAACATGAAACTGCAAGGGGGTAAATTGAAAGGCAATGTCAGGAAATATTTTTTCACTGAAAGGGTGGTGGATGCTTGGAATGCCCTCCCGATGGAAGTGGTAGGGGCGAACACGGTGACGGAATTCAAAAAGGCATGGGACAAACACAGAGGATCCCTTTACAGAAATAGGAAAAAAAACAAAATAAACGGTACCATCTAACTTCCGAACCATATAACGTCTCAACAAATAGGGGTGTCCTATATGGAGTGGTGGGTTTACCCCTGAACAAGGATATGGAGAGGGGTGGCCTGCGCGGAGCGACAGGTGCACCTACTCTTGCCATCTCGCTGGGCAGACTGGATGGACCATGCTGGTCTTTATCTGCCGTCAACTACTATGTTACTATGTAATTACAACAAAAGAGGCAAAAAAGTAAGAAAGCACTGGATCCTGTCAATATTTTGCAGTTAGCATCAAAGGGAAATAGACAGCAGATATGGGAGTCTAGGGCAAAGATAGGGAGGTCAGTTCAAAAGGAGAAGATGGGGCATGGAGGGCAATAAAGAGTGTATAACGATATAGAAAGGGATGAAGAAGACATGATAAAAATGGAGGCAAGACCTACTCTATCACAGCTACAAGGGAAGAGGTGTAGAAGTATGGCTAAAAACTGACAGTGAAAAGGGCCGACAACTTATACCCCTAGAAGAAATCCATATTTTGGCAAAAGGAGGAGTTTGATGCTTAAACAGATGTTAGGTAGAGTAGAAAAATCTTTTGGAGAGAGAATTCAAGAGTATCCTTGAAGTTATGAAGTGGGCTGTGAGATTTGATTTCATGTTTCATTTCAGACAGGCAGCAATATAATCAGACCAGAAAAATAATCACAGGGATAAAACTGCACTTAGATCAAAAGGCATGCAGCTGAGGAAGACATGGGGCAATATTGCAAATATGTAAATAAGGGAATCAGGAGAAGACCAAAGAAAGCAAATGGAAATTACACTTACCTGGTAATTGTGGTTCCTTGAGGGAATCCAGTTTAGTCCTGTACTTCTGGGTAGTGCACCTACTCCAGCAGCTTGGAGACTGGGCATGTCCAAAAACGTGACATCACTGCATGTAGCTCCTCGGCTCTCCCAGCAACCCCCAGTGAACTATTGACAAAGCACGCTCAAAGGAGCAACAAATAAGTATCTAATAACATAATAAACTCGTAAGAACAAGAACCTTAAAAATTTCTCTCTACTGTACTTTGTTTTTTGTAGACAGGCCTGTTTTCCTATGCCTGCCCTCCAGCTGTTTTAGCAAAGCCATAGACAGGGAAGAAAAAGAAAAAGCTGAACTTTTACCTACCCGTAATTACAGCCGACCTGAACTTCTTCAGCTCCTTAAACCATCCCAGGTGGGAATGAGGACTAAACTGGATTCCCTCAAGGAACCACAATTACCAAGTGTAATTTCCATTTCCTTGTCGGTCATCCAGTTTAATCCTGTACTTCTGGGATGTAACAGAGCAGAACTATTGGAAGGGACCTTTCCAACTGGCTTGCAACACCGCCATCCCAAAAACAGCATCCTGTGCTGAAAGTACATCCAGTCGGTAGTGTTTGCTGAAAGTAGGAAGAGACGACCAGGTGACCGCCCTACAAATTTCCATCAGAGGCACCAAGCTGTGCTCTGCCCACGACGCAGCCTGTGCCCTGGTCGAATGAGCCCGCAAACCTGCCGGCACCACTCTGCCCTCTAAGAGATAAGCAGAAGCAATGGCTTTTCTAATCCACCGAGAAATAAGACGCCTTAGCCGCTGCTTCACCTTTGCAGCTACCTCCGAATAAGACAATCGATCCGATTTGCGAAAAGACTCCGACACCTTTAAGTATTGCTGTAGCACACGCTTCAAGTCCAACCGACACAAACCGCGGTCCGCAGCACTGCCTTCCAGCGATCCTAGGACTGGCAGAGAAACCGTTTGATTCAAATGAAACGGAGAGACCACTTTCGGTAAGAAAGAAGGAATGGGCCGCAATACCACCTTTTCCTTATAAAAAGACAAAAACAGCTCTTAACAAGATAATGCCTGGAGTTCCGAAATTCACCTTGCAGAACAAATGGCTACTAAAAACACTGTCTTCAGCGTCAAATCCTTCACCGATGCCTTGCACAACGGCTCAAAGGGCTCCTTAGCTAACGCCCCCAGAACCAAATTGAGATCCCACGAAGGAACTGACTCTGGAGTGGAGGTGTGGCCTACTGGAGTGGAGGTGTGGCCTAGTGGTTGGGGCAAGGTACTTCAGGCCAGAAGGTCAGGGGTTCAAATCCCACTAGAGGACAGCAACCTTGGGCCGGAAGGACTGGGGTTTCTAGTCCCACAGGTGGTTCCTTGTGGTCTTGGGCAAGCCACTTAACTATTTTATAGGGAACATGGGCTATGGAGGGTTATCTCCAAGTTATAATGCCCTGTTCAATGTAATTTCAGTTTGTTCAATGTAAACCGCACTGATGCAGAATAGTGCGGTATATAAGAGAATGTAAATAAAATAAATAAATAAATTAAATAAATACTCTACAAGCAGGACGTAGGTTGGTTACCGCCTTCAGAAAGTGCAGCACATCCGGGTGTGCTCCGAGCGCCCTCCCCTGCACCTTGCCCCTACAGCACGCCAAAACCACCAACTGGACTCTTAAAGAACTAGCGGCCAAACCTCTCTCAAATCCGTCCTGCAAAAAACTGAGAACCTCCGGAATCAACGCAGTCACCGCCCAGATCTGCCCCCTGGAACACCAATCCTCAAATATATGCCATATGCGAATGTACGCCAAAGACGTAGACTTTTCCCGTGCTCTGAGCAAAATCGTTATCACTACTGATGAATACCCTCTTTTCTTTAGCCTCGCCCACTCACTGGCCAGACTGTAAGCGAGAATCGACCCACCTGTGGAATTCGAAGCGGACCTTGCTGTAATAGATTCTCTGACGCCGGTAATCTCCACAGATTTCCGCTGAGAAGTTGAATAAGATCTGCATACCACAGCCGTCTCAGCCAGTCCGGAGCCACCAACAACACTCTCCCCTGATGAGCCTCGATTCTCTGCACCACTCTGCCGACTAGCGCCCATGGGGGAAACACAGAGAAGACCCAACATAGGCCAAGGTTGCATCAGAGTGTCGATCCCTTCCGACATCCTTTCCCAACGTCTGCTGAAGAATCGACTCGCTTTCGCTGACTGGAAGGTTGCCATGAGGTCTATGATTGGCGACCCCCATCTTTGGACTATCTGCGCAAAGACCTCAAGATGAAACTCCCATTCTCCAGCATCTACTTGCACCCTACTGAGAAAGTCCGCCGTCACATTGTCCTTCCCTGCAATGTGCGCCGCTGACAGCACCAACAGCCAAGTTTCCACCCACTGAAAGAGCTCCTCTGCTTCTGCTTCCATGGACACACTTCCCGTGCCGCCCTGACGATTGATGTAGGCCACTGTCGCCAAGTTGTCGGACAGCACCTGTATCACTCTTCCTGTTACGCTGGACTCGAATGCATGAAGCGCCAGCGTCACTGCTCACAGCTCCAATCTGTTTATCGACCATGTGGCCTCCTGGGCCGACCAAAGCCCTGCGTGAAGAGTTGTCCGCAATGTGCTCCCCAGCCCGTGAGACTTGCATCTGTCAGCAGTGGAAGCCACTTTGGTTGTTCCAGATACATCCCTGAGGCCAAAGAGCTCGGAAGCAGCCACCACCATAGTGCCCTCTTGACCTTGGACAGACAAGGAAGTCTCGTGTTTAGCGAGTTCTCTTGGTGGGCAAAGCAGCACCCCCCTGCAACGGTCGCATATGAAACCTGGCCCATGGCACTGACTCCAACATCGCCGCCATGGTTCCCAGAACCTGAAGGCAACTCCAAGCCGAAGGAGCCGGAGAGACCAAGAACCCACGAATCAACACCGTTAAGCCTTGCACCCGCCGGAACGGCAGAAACACTCTCCCTATCCGAGTGTCGAACCGTACCCCCAGATATTCGAGATCCTGTGATGGTACTAGGTGACTCTTTGCCAGATTGACCACCCAGCCGAGCCCTTCGAGAAACTTCACCACCTTGTTTGTAACCTGAATACTCTTGGCTTCGGATTTCGCTCGAATCAACCAATCGTCTAGATATGGATGGACCAGAATTCCTTCCTTGCGCAACACCGCCGCCGTCACCTCCACCATAATCTTGATGAAGGTTCTTGGTGTCGTCGCGAGGCCAAAGGGCAAGGCCTGGAACTGATAATGTCCCCACGGCAGTGCAAAGCGAAGATACCTGCGATGGCTTTCCCTGATTGGAATATGCAGATATGCCTCCGTAAGATCGAGAGACATTAAGTACTCCCCCTGCCACACTGCTACAATGATGGACCTTAAGGTCTCCATTCTGAAATGCGACAGACTGCAGTTCACTCCTTTTAGATCCAATATGGGGTCGCACTGATCCATCCTTCTTTGGAACTACGAAATAAATGGAGTATCGACCCTTGCCGTAGTCGTCTATGGGCACAGGAACGACCGCCTCCATCTGTAATAAACGGTCCAGAGTGTGACGGATCGCTAAGGTTTTCCTTTGGCCCCTGCAGGGAGACAGTACAAAAGAATCCCTTACGGGCTGGGCGAACTCCAACGCATAGCCATCTCGAATTATCTGCAAAACCCACTGATCTGTAGTTCTTTGGGCCCAAGCCTGAAGAAACGCCCGAAGCCTCCCGCCTATCGGTTGACTTCCGACCAGGGCCCACCACACTTCATTGCGACTTTCTAGCAGGAGCTGCGGAAGCCACCGCAAAACCTCTACCAACTCCCCGAAACCCCTGTGCTTGCGGAGCAAATTGCCCTCGTTGGAAGCCCCCCAACCGAGAAGTCTGAAACCTCCGGAAGTCACAGAACTGACCTCGAAAGGACTGCGAGGTCCTTCCCTGCTTAGGCTTATCTTCCGGGAGTCTACCTCCCTTAGACTCCCCCAAATCCTTCACCAGTTTATCTAAATCCTCACCAAATAACAACAGAATTCCCCTAAACGGCAGTTTACTGAGCTGCGCTTTAGACGAGCCGTCCACTGCCCGATTCCTCAACCAAAGGGACCTTCGAGCAGCTACCAAAGACACCATACTATTAGCCAGGGCCCTGATTAAATCATAATGTACATCGGACAAGTAAGCCGCCCCCGTCTCCAGACGGTCTAACTCCCACAGCCCTTCTGGCTCTAGTTGAGTGACCCGACGTAAACCCTGGGTTCATTTAAGATAAGCCCTGGCCACCCAAGCCCCACAAATGGAAGCTTGTAGTGACAAGGCATCCGCTTCAAAGGACTGCTTCAACAAACCATCCACCTTTCTATTCTGTGCATCCTTTAGCGCAGCACTGCCCTCCACAGGAATGGTGGTATTTGTTACCGCCGAGACCGCAACATCAATCCTCGGGGATTGGAACCTCTCTTTGTCCTTATCTGCCAAGAGATGCAACCTATACATAGTTCTAATGCCCTTGAGTCCTGCTTCTGGTAGATCCCATTCATCCTGAATCATTCAGTCAATCACCCGACGCACGGGAAAGACCACCTGGGACTGTCTCACCGCCTGAATAATCGGATCTTCCTCACCGTCGTCTTCCGGCAATTGTTCGGTGGCTAAATTTCAGTGTCTGAAGAGACTCTGTTATAAGCGCCACCAACTCCTCTCTCCAGAACCACCTAATAATCTTCGCCTGATCCTCCGGTTCGGGAATTTCTCCTTCCTCTAACTCTTCCACACCTGCCTCGAGCTCCGTCTCACGTTCCTCTGAGTCTTGTCACTCGAACTCAGGAGGCGAAAAATTCCGAACCTTGACTCTCTTAGGTGGCTGCAGGGAACCGCTGACCAACTCCGCAGCAGACCCTTGCGGAGCCAGTGTTGACAACGGCAAAGAATCTGAAACTCTACCCTGCCGCTGCATACAGAATGCTTGATGCATAATACATACAAAATCTGGATAAAAATCCCCAAGCTGCTGACTGCCCCCCCCCCCCCGACAGAGGAGCCACAACTTGCCCCTCCAGGGAACTTTGACCGGCTGATTGCTGAGACGTAGATGGAGGCTCCCCCTCCGTCATCACTGCCATTGCTTGAATCTCGGATGTCTTAGTTTCCATCTGATGTTCCAGAGAGGCGGACACTACCGTACACCCCCGGCAGATACCAGACTCTGCAATTGCCCCTCTACGGCTGCCACACACCACACACTGAGGGAGTGCCGCCATAAAGGTTCCCCCGAAGGAGACAAAAAAACCAAACAGTCTTTACTCTTTTTTATTTTTTAACAACTAAAAAGGCTGCCCAAAACACTGAACAGTATGAGGCCCAAATACTCTTTCTTCCGACTAACAGAAGAGAAACGTAAATCAGCCCCCAGAATAACCCCTTAGACTTAAGGGCATAACCGCTGAAGAAAAAAACCAAGAAAACTAATCAGAAATTAATGAAAACAATAAAGCTAAAGGAGTCTAAAACGAGCTGAACGAAATAAATGCTTTCCCAGCCTTTCTTCGTTGCTCGCACCCTTGCTCGCAGCCTGCACGCGGCTCCCACGAGGCCAAAATGGCCGCCGCTGACAGGATTAAAGTAATGGCGCCAAAATGCCCCGATACTTCAGTGTGCCGGCAACAGCCTTAGCCATTTCCGATGTCTGCTAGACCCCCTGCTTACCTTGCAGCGCTGCCTAAGTGTCAAGAGTTGAAATCGCGGGGCTCCAGTCCACGCGGCTCCGCTTCCTCCGGAGTGAGGGCTGAGCCACCGGACGAGCAACCCGCTTGTCAGCCTTCCGCTTCCGCCGAATCGGGGTGTCTGACTGGCGGAGATTCAACAAGCGTTCCGCTGCTGACAAGAGAGCTCTCCCCCGAACTGGCAAGGGTGGAAAGATCTGAGTTGCGAGCAAAGCGACCGCACACAGACAATGAAAGAACAAGCAGGGGCCAGCAGAAGAAAAGTTCAACTCCCATTTGTTTTGTTTTTTTCTTTAAAATTTAAAAAAAACGCAGAAAGCAAATTAAACAGAATCAGGAAATAACTTTAAATGAAATCAAAACTAAGGAACTGCTATCCTAATGCTCCCAACTGTAACCCTAAAGTGAGCCCAGCACTAGGCTTGCACGTCCTTCTGCTGCATGGAGACTGGACACACTGGGGGTTGTTGGGAGAGCCGAGGAGCTACATGCAGTGACGTCACGTTTTTGGACATGCCCAGTCTCCAAGCTGCAGATTACCCAGAAGTACAGGACTAAACTGGATGATCGACAAGGAATCAATGTATCTGTAGGATGCAATAGAACAAAAGGAACAGATACCCAGACCGGCAGAGTTTTCAGGTTTGAAAGACCCCTTTCTTTATTGCCCCTACGCATTTCGGCCTTCTTCAGGGGGGTATTATAGGATGCAAACCTCAAAGAAACAAACAATAACGATTAAAACAATTGTATCTAAAGTTTAAAAAAAAAAATAGTATCTACAATGTCTTTTTTTTACTTTTAATTTTTTTTTTTTTTTACTGTAGATACAATTATAGCACATTACATATATCTGTATTTTTACTCCTGTGAATATTATTTGGTGATTACAGATGTTAGCGGTTTTGTTTTCCAGTTACTATATTATCAATTTTGTTTTTATACCTTTTAATGGATTTTAATCAATGTTTTTATTGTTTATTAATTATTTATTTGATGTGTTTTAATCATTATTGTTTGTTTCTTTGAGGTTTGCACCCTATAATACCCCCCTAAAGAAGGCCGTAAGGCTGAAACACATAAGGGCAATAAAGAAAGGTGTCTTTCAAACCTGAAAACTCTGCTGGTCTGGGTATCTGTTCCTTTTGTTCTAATAAGGGAATCAGGTCCATCATGCTGCTCACTTTGCTGTGATTTCACTTATATATGACTTAAGTGACTAAAAGGAGAGCACAGTAATTGACTGCGATCTAACTCTTTAAAAAAAAATTCTCAACAAATTTAAGTTGCTTTTCTGTACCATTTTCATTCACTCAAATGCAGTTATCTGTATAGGGGATAGATTATACCCGTTTTGGGGTTAAAAGGTAGTACTCACCTGTAGCAGGTATTCTCTGTGAACAATAAGAATAAGTCCTTACTTAACGGTGACATATCCAAAGAAGCCCTGTGCAGGAACACTCTCCAGCTTCTATTGGAACCTTTTGAGAGGCTGCACCGCGTCTATTAGTCTGCCTTCCATCTATCACCGTGGCACCGTCTTCCCCAGTCTGATAAAGCTATAGCACAATACAACTCCTCGAGGATGTAGGAGGGTTGTCAGGATTTATTCTTGCTGTCCATGGACAACACCTGCTACAGGTGAGTAGCTACCTTTTCTCAGTGGACAAACGACAAAGTCCTCATGTATGGAACCCCCAAACTACAGGCTACCAAAAGCCAAGGAGGCAGAGAAACCCAACAGGGGCAAAATTGAACAGAGAACTGGAGAATCAACCATATATAGAAGTGGTCGTTCACAAAAGGGAACTCAGATTCATCTTCTTCACCAATTGCTGTTGAGGGTTATTTTGGTAGCCTGGACAGTCAGAAGAGCCTAGGTGGGGGGACAGAGTTGGATTCTAACACCTAAACAGATGCCGGAGTACTGCATGGCCGAAGTTGCTGTCATCTCAGGAATCCCCATCCAGAGACAATACTGAAATGTGAATGTGTGAACAGAAGACCACGTCTCCTCTGTGGGCGTGAGGCCTCAGGAAGAAAGTTGGCAAAATGACTCCAAGATAGAAAGCCGATATCATTTTGGAAGGAATCGAGGATGTGTGCGCAGGACCACTATTATGATGGAACCTGGTATAAGGAATGAGCCAATAGAGCCTGGAGCTCACTTATCCAGCATACTGACATAACTGCCATCAGAAACAAGATCTTCCAGGTCAAAAAAAACAACACTTTATAGGGTAGGAATCAAGCGGCTCAAAAGGGAGCCAATATGAGCTACTCCAGAACCACAGAGGTCCCAAGCTACTGCTGGGGGATTGAAGGGAGGCTTTGAGAGAAGCAAACCCTGCATGATTTAATAAATGGAGAAAGGACAGCAACAAAATCCACAGTACTACCTTTTAACTTTCAAAAGGGAGACTATGATAAAAACAAGGAAAATAATTAAGAAAGAAACTAAAAGGAGCAGCTGCAAAAGGTTAAACATTTACATCCAGCATAGAACAGAACAAACATGACAGCAGAAAAAGACCACATGGTCTATCTAGTCTGCCCTTCCATATCAACTATAATAGTATTTTTTACTTACGAGATCTTCTGTGTTTGAGCCATGCTTTTTTGAATTCAGATACTGTCCTCATTTCTACTACCTCCACTGGGAGAATATTACAGGCATCTACCACTCTTTCCCTAAGGACATATTTCCACATATTACTCCCCAAGTCTAACCCCTTTCACCCTCATCCTATGTCCTCTCGTAGCAGAGTTTGCTTGCAATCAAAAGAGGCTCCCCTCTTGTGCATTTATGCCATGGAGATATTTAAACATCTCTATCATATCTCCTCTATCCCGCCTTTCCTCTAACACATATTAATATCTTTAAGTCTGTCCTCATATGTTTTATAACAAAGACCACTAACCATTTTAGTAGCCACCCTCTACACCGATTCCATCCTGTTTATATCCTTTTGAAGGTGCTGTCTCCAGAAATGCACACGATACTACAAATGGAGGTCACACCAGAGACTTATACAGAGGCACTATTGCCTCCTTTTTTCTGCTGGCTATTCTTCTGCCAGTCCACCCAAACTTCCTAGCTTTCAACATCACCTTTTCTACCTGTTTAGCTGCTTTAAGATAAGAAAATCATGCCCAGGTCCTGCTCTTCTTTTGTGGACAGGGATACTTCGCCCCCTACACTGTACTACTCCCTTGGATTTTTGCAGCCCAAGTGCATGACCCTGCATTGTTTAACACTAAGGGGTATGTTTACTAAACCGGGCTAACGGTTAACCCGGGCTATCTGCCACTAGGTCCCATATTATTCAATGGGACCTAGTTGCAGATAGCCCGGGTTAACCGTTAGCCCGGTTTAGTAAACATACCCCTAAATCTCAGCTGCCAAATTCTTGACCATTCTTCAATCTTAGCTAGATCCCTCCTCATGTTATCTACTCCTTCCTGGGCGTCTACTCTATTGCAGATTTGGGCATCATCCACAAACAGGCAAAACCTGCAGTATCAGTAACAAAGATGTTAAAAAAGAAATCGGACCAAGGACAGATCCCTGGGACACAACACTGGTAACTTCCTTCTCCTCAGAGTGAGCTCCATTTACCTGTACACTTTGTCACCTCCCACTCAACCAATTTCTAACCCAGTCAGTCACTTTAAGGTTCATTCCTAAGGTGGTCAGGTTGTCAATAATTTGTCTGTGCGGAACAGTATGGAGTGGAGTAGCCACCTAATGGTTAGGGCACTGGCTTGGGAATGAAGAGACCAGGGTTCAATTTCCATGAGCACTCCTTATGGCTTTAGGCAAAATCATTTAACTTGGATTTTTCTGAGGCAGTGGAGGGTTATCAATGTCCCTGTTTAATGTATATTACCAAGTTTATGTTACAATGTAAACCGCTTTGACTGAAATGATAAAGTGGTATAAAACAACCTGTTAAATACATCACCTACAGGATGGAGCTCAGGGCCACATGTCTGCCAGGGGATCAAAATACCATGGCAGACCAGCTGAGTCATATCCACCACTGGACAGGGGCATGGTGGCCCACATCTTTCAGAAGCTGGGTACCCCCCTCCATAGACCTGTTCACCGCCCAAGTGCATCAGTTCTGTTACAGAGTCATTTCACGCAGTAGGCTGGTGCCGGATGCTTTCCTCCTGCACTAGTAGAAAGTCCTGCTACATGCGTATCCTCTCATAGCAAAGACCCTGTTGAAACTCCACAGATACAATAATACTCATCATGTCATATTTGTCCAGAAAGCCGTGGTTTCTCCTTCTGCTTCAATTCTCCCAGTGGAAACCTCTACGGCTGGATTCTGCCTCAGACCTTATATTACAGGAAAGTGGGAGGATGCTACATCCCAATGACTGGTCCTTGGCCCTAACTACGTAGATGTTGAGAGGCTAGTTTTCTTGGAGGTTAAACTGCCCAACAAGAGAAACAGATGTTTTGTTGGCCTCTAGGAGGGCCTCGACAAGAAGTTCTTATGCATTCAAATAGAAGAGATTTGCGATCTGATGCGCAGAACAGATGCTAGATCCTTTTTCATTGCCCCACTGAGACTACTCAAGTGCCTTCTGCGCTCTCAGAGATGGGCTTCAGGTCCAACTCTGTCAGGGTTCACCTCAGCGTGATTTGGTCATATCATTGTGGAACAGAAGGAAGCTCCATCTTAGCTCAACCATTATTTTTTTTTTATACCGTGCTCTTTAGAATCAGTGCGGTTTACATGTATACTAACAGGTACTTTTTATTCCCTTGTCCCCGAAGGGCTCACAATCTAAGTGTACCTGAGGCAATGAAGGGTTACGTGGCTTGTCCAAGGCCACAAGGAGTGGCCATGGGACTACAGACACCAGTCCCTCCGGCCTGAGGTTGCTTGTCCCCATGCGGGAATTGAACCCCTGGCCCGAGGTAACCTGTCCCAACCACTGAGCCACTCCTCCCTCTTAGTAGCTCCCGCAAAATCTGAGATACCAATCCATCCTGCTCACAGGAGGTATGTGGGTATATGTGTTCTTTAGATCCAGGGAATCTAGCCAATCATCTTTCTGAAGATAAGGCAGCAGAACACCACCTAGAGATACCATCTTGAACTTTTCTTGCACCGGGAAGGTGTTGAGGTTGTCTTTTTTGGGGACCAGAAAGTACCAGGAGCAATGTTCCCGCTAACCTGCATTGGGTCCGCCGCCAACATTCCTGCCGGCGGGGGGAGGTGCAGAGCGATCGACGCTCTACCCCTCCCCCCATGGGCAGGAATGCCGGCGGAGGACCCGGTGCAGATTAAAGAGAACATTACGAGGGTGCTGCAGCGTGTGTTAGACCCTGTAAAATTCCCATCAGATCTGCTCCTGCGACACAGACTCAATGGCAAGATTGGCCAGAAGAGGGTTTATATGCAGAGGGTTGCGGGGATACACCCTCGGGGGACAATGTGGCAGCGGCTCAGCAAAGTGCAATATATACCCGTTTTGGACTATTTGTAGCACACACGTGCCTGAAGTTAGGAATGGCCACCTGTGGACAAAAAGAGTGAGCCTTCTTCCATCCTTCAAGGGGTCCCATCTGTGAACACTGGCAGATTGGCTATGCTCCGGAAAGACCAGTCAAAACCCCACTCCCAGCTTTGATTGCAGGGCAGGTTGGGTCTTTTGATGCCTCTCTCGACGCTGCAGGCAAGGAGCCTGCACTTTTTGCTGAAAGTTTGAGGACCAGGGATAAAAAACGTACTTGCATTTCTGCGGGTAGAAAGTCTTCTGGCCTCCACTCTCTATGATGCCCGCCTTCTTCTGCACCTGCTCTCCCCAAGAGGTTCTCCCCCCAGCAGGGCATGTCTGCCAACTTATTTTGCAGCAACTGTTCCAGGTTGGAAAACTGAAGACAGGTGAGCCTGCAGGCTCCAATGCCCACTGATGCCATTCTAGACACCATCTCTAAGGCATCATAGGTTGCCCAGACCAGAACTTTGAGCAGTCCTCGCCATGGCCCACCAGGGCACAATAGTGTTCCAATTTCTCCTGGGGAAGAACTAGCACAAGTCTGAGATCACATTTATATAGAGCTAGTAAGAGTGTCTGAGAGCTGCAAGCATGAAGTTTGGAAGCACCTCCTTCCAAAGGAGTCCAACATCTGAGCCTCCCTCCCTACCCAGGGGCATCAAGAAATGAGTCTTTGTTCTCTTGATCCTCCTAAGGGCAGACTATTACCAAGGAGTGGTGCAGGAGCTGAGGCTTCTCAAACCCAAGAGCTTTTTGGACTCTGTACATTGAGTCCAGTCTCTTACTGACCAGTGGCACAATAAGGGGGTTGTCCTACATCCTCATTTGTAGACTATGCAGTGCACTGGCACAATCACCATTTCTTTAGGAGCCAAGAAGTACTGGAGGATCGCCAAGTCCTCCATCCTGGGCTCATCCTCTGTCTCCAGTAAAAATGGGATGGCCTTTGCCATATCCCTCATGAAATGTCCTCCAGAGACTTCCACCATTTGTATGGAAGAGAGGGGTCTGACGGGAGCTCAGGAGACCTGCCCTCCAACAAGTTCTCCGATTACACTTCAGTCATCCAGCCATCAAAGTTAGACTGCAAAAGGAAGGTCAAAGTACCTCTGAGACTCTGCTCCCTCTGAGAGAGAGAGGGAGGAGAGAGAGAAAGAGAGTGTCTACGGGACTGATGAGGCAATGAGGGTTTCTGAGGTTTCGTTAGGGCAATGGAACCCAAGACACTAGAGAGGGAGATGGCCCTACTTGGATCTCTTCAATGCTCCAACGTCAATGCCTCCACAGGCAGAGCATGCATCTCGAGGGTCAGCTGTACAACACTTGATGATGATGCCATGGGCACCAAGGCACCAGCCAGCTATTTCTCCAGCAACAATGCTATGTGGACTGAGTGCCTGAAGGAGGTATTCCTCCACTTCTGCCGATTCCAAAGGCCTCAGGGCCTGAGCAACTTTGACCAGCGTTTCTGGCAACCATGCAGGGGGTATCAGCATGGCCTTGTTTGTCGGCAGCCAGTCAGTGCCCCTCCAAAACCCTGGAAGTTGAAGGGGGTCTTCTCTCTGGGGCACCTTGACAGGCCGCTCGCAACCATCACTCTCGACATCCCACTTAGAAGGGTTCAGATGCTGATGCAATCCGACCTTTGCCTAGTGCTCAGATGGATCCCCCTTTGCCATTGGAGATGAGGCCAAATCCTCTCTCGACTCCAGGCAGAGACCGATTGATGACCAACGCTCTGGGGTACTGCAGGTACTCAGCTCCAATTGAGCCCGAATACGTCTCGATGTCTAATGAATCATCGGTGGATTCCTGGGAAGCCATCGAGACCGATGGTGGTGCCGAAGATGCTCAGACCTCTGACCAAAGAGGGATTCTCCGTTTCTCTCAACCCCTCAGACCTCTCCTTGTTATCTGCAAGCACAAATTGAGAGGGTTGTTGATCGGGACCCAGGTACTGGAGGCACCAGTTGTGCCAGGACCATCTCTGTCACCACAGGCACACTTGGTGCACTTCTTGAAAACTGCTGGCAGGTTTTTGGGACATATCCGGGAAAATGGCTACGACTAATCAAATGGCTCAATGGTGACTTCCCTGTGGCCCGACCAAGCCCATAAACAGAGAAAAAGTGCCAGATCTAATAAAGGAATCGCGATCAATGGAATTGACGTGACAAATGCCTCTCTGCATTTTATAATCAAAATACTTTACACATGAATGGATCCGAGTTGCAATTACATATTTTAGGGGATCTTCCACTAAGAGCACACACTAAATGTCATTAACACACATTAACTATTAGATTGGTAAAGCACAGTTACAGTCAAACCTCGGTTTTCATGATTAATCCGTTCGAAAAAGTCTGACTAAAACCGAAACGTATGAAAACTGAAGCAATATTTCCCATAAGAAATAATGTAAATCCAATTAATCCGTTCCAGACACCCAAAAATATTCACAAAAAATACATTTTATAGAGAATAACTATATTTTTACATACAGAAAACAATGAGAAATAAATATAAATGACTAATGAAATGGATAAATGAACATTTAACATCACTGAAAGCAAGCTAAGTACAGTACTGTACAGTACAGTATGTTAACATCTGGCCTTAGCCACCCCTGACAAGCTGCTGTGCCCAGCTCTCTTCGGAATCACATTGAATTCAGTCCATTAAAATACCTTTACATTATCTGCTCAATGCTTCAGAATGGCAGAAAATCTTAATGATATAGCTTCAGACGTACCCTGCAAGAGAAAGAACTGCCTCCCACATTCATGCAACATCTCCTGCTTACGTTGACAGCTTTTCTTCCCTGCTACCGGGACAAAATCTCAGTCAAAAGACGTTGAAAACCGAAGCAATGCATGAAAACCGGGACAAAATCTCAGTCAGAAAAGACGTTGAAAACCGAAGCGTATGAAAACCGGGGCAAATGAAAACCGAGGTTTGACTGTACTTACCTGTAACAGGTGATCTCTGGGAACAGCAGGAATTAGTCCTCACTTATGGGTACGTCGGAACCGACGGAGCCTGCGCGGGAAAGCTCCCCAGCTTCCCAGAAAGGAAGCTTTTGGGCCTCCCACTGCACATGCGCGCTGCCTTCCCGCCTTCCTGACCAACTCTCCTCAGTTCGAGTTTATAGCTGAGACAATAGAGAGAGGAAAGGAAGATAGATAGAAGATACAACTCCTAGGGGAGGTGGGTGGGTTGTGAGGACTAATTCCTGCTGTTCCCAGAGATCACCTGTTACAGGTAAGTAACTGTGCTATCTCCAGGAACAAGCAGGAATAAGTCCTCACTTATGGGGACTCCCTAGCTAAGATGCCTGGGAGATCCCCTTCCAAGGGTTCGCCATCTTCGTATGGATCTCAGGCATCCATCCTGGGAAGGTGGGCAGGAGTTGTTCAAGTATGGAACAGGTGTTTGAGGACAGCCTGACCAAACAAGGCATCCCGGCGGGAGTCCTTGTCCAAGCAGTAATGGGCTGTGAAGGTATGAACCGAGGCCCATGTGGCGGCTCGACAGATCTGATCTATGGATACAGAGTGAAGATGAGCCATAGAAGTGGCCATGGCTCTCACATTGTGAGCTGTGACATGGCCTTCCAGAGAAATGTTTTTACTCTGGTAAGCAAAGGAAATACACTGAGCAATCCAATTGGAAAAAGTGTACGTTTGGAGACTGGAAGTCCCAAATGAGAAGGATCAAAAGCCACAAAAAGTTGGGAAGACTTTCGATGTGGCTAAGTCCTGTTGAGGTAAAAGGCAAGAGCTCTTTTACAATCTAGAGTATGAAGGTTCTTCTCTGCACTGGATGCATGAGGAGCTGGAAAAAAGACAGGTAGATATACCTCTTGATTAAGATGAAAAGGCGAAACCACTTTGGGCATAAAGTGGGGATTCGTCCTAAGGACCACCTTATCATGATGAAACCTGGTATAAGGTGGATGAGCCACTAAGGCCTGTAGTTCACTGATGCGGCGAGCCGAAGTGACTGCAATAAGGAAAATGACCTTCCAGGAAAGAAATTTCAAGGAGGTAGAAACCAACGGTTCAAAAGGTGGCTTCATAAGCTGACCTAGAACTAGGTTCAAATCCCAGGCTACCGGAGGAGGCCGGATGAGAGGTTTAGTTAGAGTCAGGCCTCTCATGAACCTTGAAATAAGAGGATGAGAGGAGACAGGTTGTCCATTTATAGGTTGTAAAGATGCTGCAATAGCACTCAAATGGACTCTTACTGAATTCGTCTTAAGGCCTGCATTGGAAAGATGCAGGAGATAGTCTAATAGAGAATGCAAAGGAAGTGCTAGAGGGTCAAGACCCTGTTGAGCACACCAAATGGAAAAGCGTTTCCATTTGAAAGCATAGGAACGCCTCGTGGAGGGTTTCCTAGAGGCATGAAGGATATCTTTCACTGGTTGAGAAAGATTGAAGTCATGAAGGCTTAGGCCTTCAGTAACCAAGCTCTGAGGTGTAGACACTTGGGGTTTGGGTGCCACAAAGTCCCCTCCTCCTGAGAGAGAAGGTCTGGCGCAGCTCCCAGGTCCAGGGAGGGTCCCTGGGAGAGATGCAGAAGTAGAGGGAACCACACTTGGCGTGGCCAGCGTGGAGCTATGAGGATCATCGATCCGTGATCCCTCTGGAGTTTGAACAGAGTCTTGGGAATCAAAGGAATGGGTGGAAAGGCATATAGAAATTCCTGACCCCAATGTAGGAGAAAAGCGTCGTTGGCCTGAGCTCCCTGACACGGAGTCCTGGAACAGAACCGGGGAAGTTTGGCATTCCACGGACCTGCAAAGAGGTCTATGTCCGGGGTTCCCCATTCCTGAAAGATTCTGCGTATCTGGTCCATATGCAAGGACCATTCGTGTGGAAGCAGAACTCGACTGAGTCTGTCTGCCCGAGAGTTTTGAACCCCTGGAAGATACACTGCCAGAAGATGAATTTGATGCTCTCTGGCGAAGGCCCATAATCTGAGAGCTTCGTTGCAAAGCGACAGAGAGCCTGTCCCTCCTTGTTTGTTTATGTAGAACATGGCCACCTGATTGTCTGTATGGACTAGGACGGTCAGGTTGACAAGGAGGGTATGGAAGACTGAGGGCAAAGAAGATTGCACGCAGTTCCAGGAGGTTGATGTGAAGGGTGGACTCTTGTGGAGACCAAGCACCCTGAGTGGAGAGGTGTTGAAGATGGGCTCCCCACCCTGTTTGGGAGGCATCCGTTGTGAGGGTTGCTTGGGGCAACAAAGGTTGGAAGGGGTACCCCAACAACAGATTCTTGGTGGACATCCACCATTGGAGGGACCAAAACAGACGCTTTGAGGTGAGTATTTGGTCGGAGAGCGCTCCTGATGCTTGAGTCCACTGGGTGGCCAAGGTCCATTGGGCTGCTCTCATATGAAGACGAGCGTAGGGCACCACGTGTACCGTGGAGGCCATATGGCCCAGAAATCGCAGCATTTCTCTGGCTGTCAAGTGACTGCTGGACTGAGCTTGGGAGGCCAAGCACACCAGACGTTGGCCCCGGACTTGAGGTAGGTAGGCCCTTGCAGTGGTGGTGTCCAACTGGGCCCCTATGAATTCCAGAGACTGAGTAGGGATGAGTTAAGACTTGGGAAGGTTTACCACCAGTCCCAGATACTGCAGAATGTGCCTTGTGCGGTCCAGGGAAATCTGGGCTTCTGACCGAGATGGAGCTCGGATGAGCCAGTCGTCCAGATATGGGAATACAAAAATTCCCAGACCTCTTAGAAATGCGGCAACAACTGCCATGCATTTGGTGAACACTCTTGGAGCAGAGGCTAGACCAAAGGGAAGTACTCTGTACTGGAAATGTTTTCCCTGAAACAGAAATCTGAGATATTTTCTGTGGGATGGGTGGATGAGTATATGTGTGTACGCATCCTTGAGATCTAGAGAACAAAGCCAATCCTGACTCTGAAGGTATGGAAGGAGAATGCCTAGAGAAAGCATTTTGAATTTCTCCTTGTACAGAAATTTGTTCAATTCTCTCAGATCTAGGATAGGTCTGAATCCCCCTGTCTTCTTTGTTATGAGAAAATAAGGGGAGTAGAATCCTGTCCCTTGTTGAAGAAGAGGAACCTCTTCTATTGCCCCTTGGGCAAGGAGAGAAGAGACTTCCTGATCCAACAGGCCCAGGAGAGATGGGGGAGAATTGAAGTGCCTCACCATGGTATATGGAGGAAGGTTGGAAAAATGAAGTTTGTAGCCCTCTCTGATGATAGAGAGGATCCATTGCTCTGATGTAATTTGCTCCCATCTGGGAGCAAAGTGAGCTAACCTTCCGGGAATGGTGAGGGGCTCTGGTTGTTCTAGAGCCAGAAAGGTTAAGTTCTCTAGGGGCAAGTCAAAACCCCTGAGGGGGTTGAGCCTGCTGAGGAGTGGCAGACACTGCAGGCTTTGACCTTGCCTGTTTAGGCTGCTGACGTTTAGCAGCAAAGCGAGGCTGAGAAGATTGTTGGCCAGTATTTGTGGAAAATCTGGCTTTCTTGTAGTAAGGCCTCTTGAAAGACTTTTTCTTGGCAGGAGTAGAGGTAGACTTAGAAAGTCTATCTAAGGTGGCATTTTCTGCGTCCATTTGAGTGGCTTTAATTTGCCAGTCTTTACCAAATAAGTTCTCACCTGTACAGGGCAGATTCCGTAAGCCATCCAGGACCCAGGGTTCTAGGTCAGAGGCCTGGAGCCAAGCAAGTCGTCGGGCTGCAATGGCAATGCCCGAAGCTCTACCGGCACCTTTAAAGGAATCAAAGGCTGCTCTGTTGGAGAACTTAGAAACATCTAGAAGCTGTTTCACTATAGAAAGGAACTCCTCCTTTTTATCCTCAGGGATAAAGGGGGCAAAATGCCGTACCTTTAGGGCAAGCTCTCTGAGAAACATGCCCATATACAGACTGTATGAATTAATCCTGGCTATAAGCATACTAGCCTGGAAGATTTTCCTACCAAAAGAGTCTAGGGTTTTACATTCTCGCCCTGGAGGGGTAGAAGAGTGCCTTTTGGTACTCTTAATCTTTTTCAGCGCAGACTTCACCACAATGGAATGGTGAGGCAGCTGAGTCTTTTGAAAACCAGGAGGAGGGACCCGGTACATGGTGTCCAACCTACGAGAATAAAGGAGACAACGTTAGAGGAGCCTCCCATAAGTCCATCAAGTGTTCTTGAAGGATTTCATGGATAGGCAGGGTGACTGCCTCTTTAGGAACCTTAGGGTATCCTAAAATATCCAGTTTCTTTGATCTAGGTTCTTTTTCAGAGGATGTGGTAATAGAAAGTCCTTTAGCTAGCTCTATAATGAAGTCTTGAAAGGACAAATCCTCTGGTGGAGACATTCTCCTCTTTGGGGAAGAAGGGTCTTCAGGAAGAACTAGAGACAGCTCATCAGAGTCCTCAGAGGAGTCAAAATCCTCAGAAGAATCAGAGTATCCTCTATTTGCTTCCAACGCACGATACGCATACCGTTCGGTATCGACATCGGGCGTACTGGGTATGGGATCGGTATCGGGTGAAAACCTGGATCCGGCTTGCGGAACCGATCTGCGTTTGGAAGACGATGGTCTCGGTTCCGATATGGGAAACGATACCGGAACCGGACCCGGAACTGCTGGATGCGGTACCGAGGGCGTCGCAGCTTTAATGAAAGCCAGCATGGCCTGCTGCATGGTCTGAACAGTATTGCTCATAGACGCCACTGCTGCCTGGATGTCGGTACCGGTATGGGCCAGTACCCCAGAGCAGTCTAACAGGTGATCGGTCGAGGCCGTGCCATCGATGTCAACCTGTAACCCCATAGATGGAGCTTTGGAAGCCAGAGCTTCCCGCCGGGGTTGTTTGGCTGGGGCAGGATCCTCAGATTCAAAAGTGAGAGCCTCTCGATGCTTTGAAGGAGATTTGCTCTTTGAGGACCTGCCCGAAGGTTTGGTTACCTGAGATCCATCCGGAGAGGAAGACCTGGATGACTGTGATGCTGGATTATCTGAAGCAAACAGCACATGGAATTTGTTGGCCCGGTTCTGCAAACCACGTTTAGACATCTGGGAGCAGGATGGGCAGTCCGGAATGGAGTGGTCAGGTCCCAAACATTTAAGACACCATTCATAGGTGTCTGTGACAGAAATAACAGCACTACACTTGGTACACTTCTTAAAACCAGGGGCTGGTTTCTCCATGAGGAGAATTTGTGTAGGCCTGAGGCCTAACCGAAGTCACCAAGTTGTGCAAAGATAAAGATTTTTTTTTATTTTTTTTGAAAGAAAAGAAAAGAAAAGAGAGACCGGCGGTACCGGTTTCGGTATGGGGAAGGCAGGTACGCGGTCTAAAGAAACAAACTAAAACAATAATTTCTTCAGCGGTGACAGGAACACGACCTGCTGGCTCCGCGGAAAAAGAGAAACTGAGGAGAGTTGGTCAGGAAGGCGGGAAGGCAGCGCGCATGTGCAGTGGGAGGCCCCAAAAGCTTCCTTTCTGGGAAGCTGGGGAGCTTTCCCGCGCAGGCTCCGTCGGCTCCGATGTACCCATAAGTGAGGAATTATTCCTGCTTGTTCCTGGAGATACAATTACAATAATGACCATAAAGACAGTATCACTAATCAAAAATGAGGCATCATTTTGATCAGTCAAAGAAATTTCTTTGACTGATCAAAAAGTTAGTAAATTAGAATCTCAGGTACTTCCATTGCAATCTATTAATGTGGTTGGGATTAAAGATTCTTTGATTTTACATACTAAATTGGAAGCCCTTGAAAATTCTACTTGGATGTATAATTTGCGGTTCTTGAATTTTCCCTTTTCTTCTCTTCTGTCTGCAAAGCTTTTGTTGGATAAATATCTTAAGAAAGTACTAACTATAATGGATCCTGTTGATGTTACACAAATTTACTATGTTCCCTTTGGATCTAAGAAGGTTAGTCCCACTGAGGGGGAGTTCGATGTGGTGGTCCCATCTATCTCGAATTTGACTGCCTTTCTGGAGGATTCCCTTGATACTATCACTCAAAGGTCCACATTGCTGATAACTTTTACATCTATTCTTGTGAAACAACGTATCCTTAAAGCTTTTTTTAAGATGAAAAATGCCAAGTTCTGTGGTCAATCGATTAGTGTTTTTCCTGATGTTGCACGTAGCACCCAGCTGCGTCGGCGGCAGTTTTTGAACTTAAAGCCCCGTGTTTTGGCGCTGGCTGCCACGTTTTACTTACGTTTCCCCTGTAAATGTGTTATCAATTACAAGGGAGACTCTTATGTTTTCCTAGATGTTTCCCATTTGGAAAAGTTTCTTTCTGATCATCAGAGTGGGTTTGGGGAGGGTATAGTTGGTGATTAGAATGGCCTCCAATTGTAGCTCTTTTTGGGCATGTTTTCCTAACTTATTATATCCTTAAATTTGACGCTGTTAGTCTCCCGTGATGTGAACTAGATATTGCTCCTTGTTTATATTTTGTTGCTTTATTGGTTTCTTATATTATGTTAATCTATGCAAGTGTGCATTTTGTTTCTTTACTATTTGGTTGTTGTAAATGACTAAAATCATATAAATAAATTAAAAAAGAGGCATCATAAATAAACTAAAAAAGGCAATCACTTTGAGATTCTACTGATCCAGAATTACTCATGAAAATATTTAATACAACAGGGAAAGCACTTAATATTTTGACATTAAAAAAAAGCTTACTAATATTGCATGGATAAAGACCTGGCACAATTCAGAAGGCATATGCTTACTCTGGTGGACATGTGACCAGGAGTTACAGAAGCAACCTCAGAGAAACTTAAAAAAAAGCATTACCAAGCTAACTAGGGAAACAAGCCACAATCACTTTAAGATGAAACAAACTTACAGTACTTTTGTCCTCTGAATGAACTTCTGGCCAGAGATGAATAAAAAGGCTTATGAAAGAAGTACCATCAGTCTGTCATTTTTTCCCCAAGTATTGCTAATGCAAATAATTAAAGAATTCTGACACTCAAGATTGCCGAGTATAATAGAAATCATTCAAGCCACATCTTTGCACTGTTTACCCAATAATTCTCATTAAGCCAAGGTCTTCGGGGAGGGGTGTGGAACCCAACAACAAAAACAGGAAATCCCTTTGTATGCCCCAATACACGTCAGTATTTGAGTTTAAACTCCTATACCAGTACACACTCCCTCCTACCCCATACACACTGCCAAAACAGCATATTTTCCTCTTTGAGTTGTACAATGCTGTCTGCTGAATCCACTATAGGCTCCTCCAGAAAATTGGGGACTTTTTTTTTTTAATGAAGAAATAATGGTGCTTAGCGGTATATACAAATCCTATGTTGATTCCAAAGCAACACTGACAAACACACCAACATGTAACCACACAAAAATAAAAACTTCCAATCTAACATTCATACTTACAACAAGATTCTAAAAAAAAATTTTTTTTTAAAGCTGTTGATAAACACCACACAACACAACACACAAACACACACATTAAGAAAATCCATTCCTGAATTTCTGACACTTAAAAACATTCTCTAAGGGGCATGTTTACTAAGTCATGTTTACTCCTGGGGGAATTTTGCTTAACTGCACAGTGCAGAACTTGCACAGAATTCCCCACCTGCGCAGAATCCTGTGCAGGCACCGGCACCAGTGAGCATTGAGTGCCCAAGCTTTAAGGGTGCTCAAGCATGCCTCACTGTTCGCTGCAGCACAGTGACGTTTCCCTTCAGAAGGCTAGGGGACATGCAATTAAGCTACAGGGTAACCTATTTAAGACAAAATAAGAGAAAGCACAGTTACTTACCTGTAACAGGTGATCTCTGGGAACAGCAGGAATTAGTCTTCACATATGGGTACGTCGGTACCGACAGAGCCTGCACAGGAATGCTGCCCAGCTTCCAATCAGAAAGCTTTTGGCAGCATCCCTCGCGCCTGCGCAGTGACTTCCCGCCTTCTCCACAGCCTCTCTTCAGTTGAGTTTCAGAGCTGAGACAAAGGCGAGGAGAGAAAAGGAAGAAGATAAAAGAGATGCAACTCCTAGGGGAGGTGGGAGGGTTGTGAAGACTAATTCCTGCTGTTCCCAGAGATCACCTGTTACAGGTAAGTAACTGTGCTATCTCCAGGAACAAGCAGGAATGAGTCTTCACATATGGGGACTCCCTAGCTGGAGATGCCAGGGGGAGAGATCCCATAAAAATGCAGGAGCCTGGACCAGGGGTGCATTTTGTCTCCAGGAATCCCCGGCATCCAAAGTGGGATGGAGGGTAGGAGTTGACAAGAAAGGAGCTGTGAGGAAAGAAACAGCATAGTCAAGGACTAGAGGGATTTACAAACTACAGTAGTCCTTGGTAGATATGATGAGTAGCATTAAAAGACATTTAATGTACACTTAAAATATGCAGCTTACCTACTGTATTGTAGGAAGTAGAAAGCATGATGGAGTCTACTGGTTAAGCAGTGGCGGAATCTTCAAGGTGACCTCTCAGTAGTGAGAATTAAGGTCCAGCCCTGGAGGTAGTAGATGATCCAGGTGTCAACTGGGTAGGATGTGACGTCAGGTCTTTAATGGAAAGCTTTATGGGAAAAGCTGAAAATTCCTTTAGGCATAAGGTCATTAACATTGAGGATTAAAGGAAGAAGACTGACGGAGTTGGACAACTAGCCCAGTCCTGGCGGGAAGAGGAGGACTGGAAAAAAAACCCTATTCCCACTAAAAACAGTTGTGTACTCAAGATAAAGAGGTACATTGTTTTTCCTAGCTGGCGAGAGATAGGAAAAAATATTGAAGCGTGATGCTTCATGGACTTAAAGAAAAATTAGCAAATGTTAGCACCAAAATGGTTAGTGGTGCCTAACAGTTTCTGCATCGAAATAGGGCATGGGACGTAGGGCGACAGACTGTCTGTCTAAAACCTCTAGGAGGTAAAACATGTAGTATAGACAGTAAGGGTGATAGTGTGTAAGGCAGACCAACCCTTAAGAGGCCCTCCATGAAACATATATATATAGGGATATATACATGTGGCTGGACGAATAGAGAGAGATAAGAGATGAGAGATTAGAGATATTAGAGAGATATACATATGTACATTAGGATATGGGTGGTAAAATATATCAAATATATATATATATATATATATATATGAATATATGTAAATATGTGGGGCATGGTTTAGCACCACAATGGTAATGATATAGGTAGGTAGACATATATGGAGATGCTACATAGCAGACAATAGGTTGAAGATACATGCCTACCACCCATCCCCATAATTGTATATGGGGAATATAAAAGAAAAAGATTCTGTGCTCTACAAGAGGGTGAACCCACTCAAGATATGTAGAGAGAATCTATTTTCAAGGATTGAGGGATGCAGAAAAGCAATCTAACCAGATAACCGTGATGTTCACTTGAGAACAGATGAATATATGAATATGTGAAGAACAAGGCGGGAGCTCCACAGAACACTGATATGGTAGATGTGGAGAAATGCAGGGGAAATACCAGAGGGACCTATGGAAGGACCCAGAGGTAGCATGCATAAACAGAAGCCTTGGAGTCCCACGCAGAAGAACTGATATCTCGTGTTAACACCCCAGGCCAGAGGGGGTGTGGAGAACCTTCATAAGTATAAGAAGGGATGAGAAGTTTTTCCTCACTAATAGAGAAAACTTCAGTGACAAGGTCAATGCTCTATAGCAAGGCCCTCATAGTAGAAAGCTTCTCTGAAGACTACAGAGAGTATTGTGCAGGAGAGCTACGAGATAAACTGACTGAAGTCAGGTGTGTTGCCATATCCCAGGAGAGGAGATGGTAGAATAATGTGAGAAAGCCTAAACAAGTAGGAGGATCCAGACAGTTTGGAATCACTACTGAGGCTAGACAAAATGTTGAATAAGGGACTGGAACATGGGAAAAGTCCCAGTAATACTATCACTGGAACTCCTGCAGGCAGAACTGCTGACGGAAACAGCAGAGATGTTGTTTTGTGCTGAATAAAGAAAAACAGAGAAGAATAGAGAGGAGATATCTTTTCTCTCTGTCTGGGGAACGAGCTTGCTAAAGAAGCTGTTCAGTATGGTACCCCTCAAGTAATTAGAGGGTGACGTATCTATAGGGTAAGTCAACTGAAGGAAAAAATGTTCAGTTGGGATAAAAATTATCAGGGGATAGTTGCAACTGCTCTTCTAGGGAATAAGAAGAGGAGAAGGGTGCAGATCCTGAAGAAAGAATTTTTCCCTCCGACAGGTTAATACACTGAAAAGAAAAGTACAGTGAATAAACTTCTAATATGTAGAAGTGAGGTAAGTTACCATTTCCGCCCTCTATGGTCGCTGGGAATGCTGAGACTGGCCAGAAGTGGAGGACTTCAGACTAGGCTGAGGTGTCCCTTGTTTAGGTACAGCCGAATGATGGGCAGGAGATGAATGAAACTTTCTTTTCTTAGGGAAAGAAGGTTTGGTAGGACATTTCCTACTCTTTGAAAAAGGAGGTGGCTTAGAATGGTTTCTAGTGGAAGAAGAGTCAGTGGAGCATTGAGCAACCTGACGTAAAGCCTCCTTATTGAAAAGACCTTCCCCTGTACAAGGAGAATGAGCTAGTATAGTTTGTGTCCGTTTGCTCAAGTCTGAAGCCTCAAGCCAGGCTCTGCAACGTGCTGCAATGGCAATAGCAGAGGATCTGCTAACGGACTCAAAAGAATCTATAGAAGCACGAGACAGGAACCAGGATATATTCCGGCTGTGATTGATGAGCAAGGAATAATCAGTAGCCTTGGGCTCTGGTAAAAAAGGGGTCAACAGAGACAATTTCTCTGTGACTTCCTGGAGTGTTAGACTCATGTGAAAAATATATGAGAGAACTCTGGAGGCCAGCATAGAGTTTTGGAAGGCCTGACGTCCAAAAGCATCGAGTGTTCTTGAAGAACGACCTGGCGGATAAGAAGAATGCTTCTTCTTGCTGTTAACTTTCCTCAGTGCCGATTCCACTACAAGGGAACGATGAGAAAGTTGAGGCTTTTGGAACCCTGGAGAGGGTGGCACTCGGTACCGAACCTCAATGTCTGTAGAAACTTGAGGAAGTCGTAAGGGTGATTTCCATACCCTGAGAAGGAGATCCTGCAGAGCAGGATGTAAAGGAAACTGTATATTTTGCATTTGTGCCGGTGAGCCATGGGTAGGATCACAACCAGGGATAGAAATATTAAGAAAGGTTGCCATATCCAGGAGAAAAGCCTGAAAAGACTGATCTCCTATGGGAACCATCCCTGGTAAGGCTAAAGGAAAAACCTGAGCACCAGAGGACTTACAGTGTACTGCACCAATGCCAGGTATCGGTTCCAAACTAGGCATCGGTGCAAGAACAGGCGTAGACATTGATACTGATACAGGATTAGCAGGTGAAGTCGCCATCGGGAACTGCTGCAGTGGTACCGAGAACATGAATCTGGGATCTTCGGAACTGCCTATGTGGAAACGACAGGAGTCTGTTCCCTGACGCGTCGATACGCAGCCCTTGAGACTAGATATCGGCTCAAGACTCGGCATCGGAGGAAGCGAGGCTATCGATGCATGTCGGGAGGGTTCCGACGCCGGTGGCAGCATCGGCGATGCCGATACCACCAAGGCAGCCTGGGTTACATCGATCGATACCGACGGTACCGAGGATACCCAAGGAGCACCTCTTGCAAAGGCGGTCCATCTCGATGCCGATGGCAGGGTATCGGAACCGATCGATGCCGGTACCGTCCCGGAGCATGGCTGAGATTGAGGGAAGTCAATGCGGTGCGTATCGATCGGTCCCGAGGATGCCCGATGACGATCCCTGGTGAAGAGTAGAGTAGAGTACTCGACACCGGTGCCGATGCCGGAGGCTCGGTACCGCTCGAAGCGGATACAACCTCCGCGCATGGCTCAGGCATGTTCTGTGAGGGGTGAGCCCCAGGAACATCCTGAAACCCCTTTAACGCTTTGGAGCCCGAAGACTCCCGCAGGGGTAAAGCCAATGGATTCTTGAGGGTAAGGCCAGAGCCGTCACCATGCTGGACATGGGACATACCACTCAAGCATTGACTAGTCTTAACAGACTGTTTTTGGGTTACCTGATCCTGTGAAGTAGAGAAACCGGGTACCCTCAGTGCCGAGGAAAAAACGGCATCGAGGGAAACTCTAAATACTGAAGGTTTCTTCACCAAATTATCTCCTGAAAAGTCAGGGGAAAAAGGGTCGGGACCCACACAGTTGAGACACCAACTATTGGTGTCTAAAAAGAAACAGGTGTTTCCACATCGAATGCACTTCTTAGGAAAAGGCGGCTCCATGATGAAAAGGCCTAGTAGGCCTAAGTAGTTAAGGCAAAAAAACTGAAGAAAAAGTTTCTCAGAATTTAGTCAAAAATCCACCGGCGATACCGGTGGCAGCGGGAAAGACAGCCACGACCACAAGAAAACAAAAAACTAAAGTAATTAAAAAGAAACGTTTCTGCGGTGACAGGAGGACGTCCTGCCGGCTCCGCGGAAAAACGAAAACTGAAGAGAGGCTGTGGAGAAGGCGGGAAGTCACTGCGCAGGCGCGAGGGATGCTGCCAAAAGCTTTCTGATTGGAAGCTGGGCAGCATTCCCGTGCAGGCTCCGTCGGTACCGACGTACCCATATGTGAAGACTCATTCCTGCTTGTTCCTGGAGATAATATTTTTTCACTCAACGTGTATTCAAATTGTGGAATTCGTTATCGGAGGATGTAGTAAAAGCTGTTAGTGCAGCCAGGTTTAAAAAAGGGTTGGACAAGTTCCTGGAGGAAAGGTCCATAAACCATTAAAGAGGACCTGGGATATCCACTGCTTACCCCAGTACAAGCAATGAGGAACCTGTGTCTTTTGGGGACACTGCTAGGTACTTGTGACCTAGATTGGCCACTATTGGAAACAGGATACTGAGCTTGATGGACCTTGGTCTGACCCAGTATGGCATATCATATGTTCTTATGTTCTCCCACGGCTGTGCTACACTTCAGGACGGTCAACAAAGGATTTGAGATAAGTGGAAAAGTTTTTTGGTAAAGAACCAATAATAAAATAAAAGAAGCTGACAGCCTGGTGGAGGTCTGGATTCCCCCAGCCCTTCCTACGGCCTAGCTCCGACAAAAATTTTGTTTTAAACATAATTTATATAAATGGAAAAAAGAATGAGGTTTTGACATAAGTGTTCCTTATTAATTAGTTACACTTCAGACACTGGCATCGATATTTTAAGAAGGTCAACAGAAGCACTCCCTGTCCCTAGTAAGAAACAGAAAGCATTTCCGTTAACCTTTTTAAAACATGGTGATACCGGTGTCAGAAGTGTAGAACAGCCACAGGAGGAAAAGCTCCCACAGTTGTGTTTAAAATACTGCTATCAGGCAGGAGGCAAGTGGCTGGGGCTGGAGAGGAACTGATGGAAAGTCGGGATCTTCCTAGAAGTTAGAGGAAGAGAAAAGGGGCAGGCAGAGAAGGCTTGGGTTTTGGAGAGAACTGCGATTTACACCTGGGGGAATTCTGTACAAAAAGGAAATTTAAAAAATTCTGCTATTAAAATATGTAGATTTTTAAAGTACTGTGTGCAGAACACCACCCCCAGTGTACAGGTTAGGCTTTTGCAGCTAACACGGCGTTTTACTACAACTAGTGCAGTGTTACCTGCAAAGGTCATACACTATTTCCTCAGTAGATGCTGCAGCATCATGGGCGCAGTTAATACCTCCCATTGAGAATGCACCCATGCTGTCTGCAACTTGGACAGTCACCACATGTTACTGACACCTGTAGTAACCGCACGCTGCAGACATGCCCACTCTGCTCATATCCCACCGACTCACAGATACCATGGAAAATGCAGATAGTGCAATTTTCTCTGCTACTTGCATTTGCATGTACTGTTAATGCAGTTGTATAGCATGCACTCTCTCCGACCTTAACAGGTAGCACAGCTTAGTAAACATGCCAGTAAGAATATTTTAATTTTTTTAAGCTACAATATTTTGATTTAAGAGGGACCTCAGAAGTTCCAGCACTAGATATTGCACACTACTATATGCCCTCTCCCATTTTATTAAATGACAAGTAACAAATAAAGGTAAGAGCATGCATTATAAATGTCAAACTTTCAGAATTATCCCTTGAAACTACCCCAACATTTTACTACATTCAGTCATCATAAATCAACTTGACATGTTCAATATAAAAAGAGCAAAAGCCCTCCAAAACTTAGCCTTAACTGCAACTACAGTACTCATCCTATGTAAACTAAAAACAGACCAAGAAAGTCAATAAGGAAAACACTCCAGTTGTTATATGAAAGTCTCCCAATTATGCTGCATTCTCCCCCAGCAACTTGAGGGCCTGAGGGAAGGCATTTGATGTCAGAAATGAACAACAGAAACTGTTATGTTCTATGTTAGTGTATTCGTGACCTTGAATGCCAAATAAGGTGATCAGTTAAACTCCCTTACTTGTCACATATACACACTTATGAGTCAGGAATTGTGTGTACAATTCTATAATCCAAGTCTAAAAGGTACTTTCTGGGTAACAGAATACCAGCTGGGAAAGGTGAGGCTCTAGCCAAGGTTATGAGCCATTAACTCTTAGATTTTCATTAATATTAGATTTTCAGAAATACTCTGGACTAGACTTATCAACAAAAGGTTCCGCAAATCTGTGAAGTTTCCTTCCTTGGGGCTTGTCTACATTCAAGTTATCCTTTTGTTTATACTAGATTCCTTTTATTTGCCAGAGCAGCCAATCAATGTTTTACTTTCGATTCTGAACATTCTGCTGGTATGAAATAACTTTGACCTCATCTTGAGGACAAGCACCAAATTTGTACATGGACAAAGAGTCAATATTAGTCAAGAGGGCAGTTCTTAACAGAGACATAGGTGTGTCTCTCTTCACACATGTGCATTGTTTATGAAAAACTAATCATTTTATAATCAGCAACAATAAAGCTCTCAATTATGCCAAATATGTAGCATGCACTTCTGGTAAATACAAATAGAAAGATCAGTTTTCCCAAACTGATACTTCAAATTTGTTGATACACTTCTCATTAATGCAATGCAATGTGTGCTTTTGAGTCAGTCCTGACTCCTGGAGACCCAGAAGCTCCTGGGTTTTCTTGGCAGTGTCATCGGAAGTAGATAAGACTGTATAAAACTGAAAATACAAGTGTTTTGAACCAAATGGAAAATGTTGCTGGAAACCTAAGCTTGCTTTGTTATGTTTACTTACAAAAACCAAAAAAAACCAACGCTGTATACCTTTGTTGTTTTTGTGCCTTTAATATGGTTATCGATCTCATATTTAAATTTAGAATCCTCTGCATCATATTAGATTATAAGACAAATTTAAAAAAAACACACATTTGACTGGTTTGAATGTTTCACTTGACTGATAACCCAAATGATAAGCTGTCTATTTATGATTTTGATACCTCGCTCTCTCCAAAATACTAGATGGCACAACCTGTACTAGCATCAATACAAAAATGCACAAAATTCCAATAGTAAACTAACAGAATCATGTCGGGGGTCACTTTAGGCCTAACAACCCAAATTGTTAACAGGTTAAAAACGCTAGGGGTTTTAACTTAAGGTTTTCAACTCCTCCTGCAAGGTTTTCCTGGTTATCCAATTAATTTGGAGACCAATAGAACACACACTTACATCAAAACCACATTTAAAGCCTTTATACCATATATTGTATAAGAACTCGCATTGCCAGGTGAATTAGTCCTATTGCCCTAAATATGCAAGTTTAAGCTACAGTGAATCAGAACGTTATCTGCTTTCTTTTGCGAAAGCAAAAAGGTTAAAACTTAGACGAAAACTTGAAGATCCAAGTTTCAGTGTGTCATGCAAAAGGTTTTAGGGAACGGGCTCCCTAAAAAAGTTACCTGGCTCGGCGAAACCACAGGAGAACTGCTGATATGATGTCCATTGACTTCAGGAACAACTGGAACCACGGGAACAATGGGTTGAGAATCATTTTTGACGGAAACCACCACCACACAGTCCACTGGATCAGAAGGTCTGAGGCACAGTCTTTTGGGAGAAGATTGTCCACGGAGGTCTCCCGCATATAACTGTACAGGTAGCGTCTCGTAGAGCGGCCGCTTGGAAGCCGCCTCAGGTTTTACCTCAGCCACAGGGCTAGGCTTGGGCAGAATGAAAGCGTTTCCTAGGTGGCGGTGGCGGGTCCCATTGAAGGGCTCCGAGTAGCAAGAAGGGCCCAGCCTGGAGCTGATGCCGGCGATGCTGTTGAGGGTGGCAATGGACACGGCCCCTATGCAGTGGTTAGTGTAGGTCTTGGAGAGCTTGGCGGCTTTGGAAAGCATTTGCATGCGGGTGCCCAACAGGTTCTTGCCGATAGCCTTATTCTCGTACCAGGTGACGTCCGACTCGTTGCAATGGTCGCGGGGCCGCTGGAAGAAAGCCTTGCAGAGGGGGTTCCGCTTGGACAGATACTTGACAAAACTAGCATAGGGGCAGTACTCCGTGCCCGTCTCGTACATACGCGGCAGGTTCTCCTCGTCGCTGTCAGCGCGCTTCTTGCTCCAGGACGACGAGCGCGATTTGTGGTAGGGCCCCAGCGCCTTGAAGTAAACGAACTTGCGGCCGTCCTCGTCCATGGCCAGTCCGAAGGAGTCCTCCTCGAGCTCGCGCTGGTTCTCGCGCCCGCGCGTACAGAAGTACATGCAAGTCTCGAACCAGACTTTGTTGAGGAGGCCGAAGGGGCTGGCGCCGCTGAAGACGCTCGACGTGTAGAGCTTGCGCAGGTCGGCGCGCGTGATGGCCTGCTTCTGCACCACGGGGCCGGCGCCCTGCTCCTCGAGCTTGCGGATGACGGCGGCCAGCGTCAGGTTGGCGCTGCGCAGCTCGGGGTCCTTAGTGAGGTCGAGCGTGCGGCAGTAGGGCGGCTCGTTGAGGTAGCGGTTCAGCGAGCTGCGGATGCTGATGAGCGACGACTTGCTGTAGAGCTGACCGCTCTTGGAGCGCGCCTCGGCGTAGAAAGAGCGCAGCACGCGGCACAGCGCCTCCTTGTCCATGGTCTCGAAGTCGGGGCTCTGCGCCTTCTCGCTCAAGTACTCGCGGAAGATGCGCACGGCGTAGCGGGTGGCTAGCCGGGTGTTCTCACTGAGCCGGGCCCGCTCCGGCCGCTGCACGTCGCCCCCCGCCCCCGCCAGTCCGGCGTGCAGGAGCAGTGGGTCCAGCTCGGCGGCGCCGGCAGTCACTCCGCCGGCTCCTCCTCCTCCCCCCTGGTCCAGACGCAGCATATGGACCGGCTCTGGTGGCAAGTCGTCCTCAGAGGCGATCGGGGGGTTGGTGGCGGGCTCCAGGATCTCCTCCGACTCCCAGTCCAACCCCATCTCGTCCTCGTCCTCCTCTTCCAACCCCCCGACCCGTCTGCCGTTCGCCTCCCCCTCGTAGTCCTCCTCCTCCTCGTCCTCCAGCAGTAGCGTGTCGTCCAGGTCCTCCTCCTCCTCATCGTCGTCCCCAGTTATCTGTACCTCCTGGATCTCATCGTCCTCGTCCTCATCTTCGCCGGCACTGCCGGGCTGCAGGCAGACACCCCGGCGGCTCCGCTCGCCCGACTCCCCGCCGGTGGCCGCGTTACAGTCCCCGCTGCCAGGCATTCTCGCCATATTGCCGTCTCTCTGCCAGTCCTCGGGCAGGGCGCATGCGCTATATTGGACCGCAGCGCTGAGAGCTTTTGTGTTTAATGACCTTCAGCTACCGGGAGGCACAGCTGCCTCTTAAAGGGGCCGCTCGATGTGATAAGAAGCGAGAGAGACGCCGTGAAAGAAGGAGAAGATAAGATTAACCACAAAATGTTTCACTCCCGACCTGGCTAACCCGGCGCCCTGCCCGTATCCACTTACCAGTTTCTTAAGGCAGCACATGGGCCTGCGGTCCCTAGCAGCGCGTTTCTTCCTCTAAGTAACGCCCGAGCAGCACACCTCCGGCGTGACTTTCATCCTCGTCGCCGCACGCTGGTGGGAGGGGTTGTTTAGCGTTGTGGTTGTGGGCTTGTGGCTACCGGCCCGACCTCCCCCACAGAACAAGCTGGACGGCAGGACTGGTAGCAGCTGGTGTTGGCGGCGGCAGGAAGGAGGCAGGTACAGGGGAGGAGGGACAGCCGCCGCAGCAGTAATGATCTGTGCTTACCGCCTGACAGAGGGCAAGAAAGGAAAGCAACTTCGGGCTCACTCCCACCCACCCACCTACCTACCAGGGGAAGAGAGCGCACGGGAACGTAGACCGACTTTGGACTCTGTTCAGCTGACAGGAAAGAAATACAAAGCACCAGGAATCCGATCGCTAAAGACGCTCGCTAACATCTTCCTTCCCACCAAGCGTTTATTCTGTTTGTTAGATATGCAGGTGTTTTTAAAATGTACCTGCCTAGATACACATAAGCCACCTAGGTTTAGGATCGCTCTCTGACAGTACTGCCTCTACAAGGGCCAATATTGTCCTGGAAACGTGCGTGCTTTGAGTGTAAAATTACCGCTGTCCTCATTTGAACTGTGCTTGCAAATAGCTTACAGATTCGCGACCTTGATTCCTTACCCGCATAATTTAGTTTTGCAAATAGGCACCGGAAGCTTGCTTGCATTAAAAAAAACTCGATCGAATTAAGCCATGCATTTTCAAAACTTACATAAAACTCAACATTTTTCTAATTTATCTGAAATGAACTGACTTCAGTTGCTATAAACTAGGGTAGGGCGTTTAAAAAAATTGTACTTTGGAAAAAATCTTAAGCTCTTCTTCCTTCCACGCCAACATCTGCCCTCTATACTGTTGTTAATTTTCTTTTACATTGTGCTGAGACATTTCTTATGATGATATTTATTATGCACACTGACACACTTGACATTGCTTAAGGGGAAAAAAAAGCTTGTTCTAAGAGACTGTCAGTTTTCACATATACCACAGTTACCAATAAATGTTTATTCATTCTAGCATCACTGCTATATACTGTAAACATTCTCCACAGGTCTGGCATCTACTACAACATGCTGATACCGTACAGTGAATGCCCAAAATATCTGATAGTATACACTACTGTCTGATAATATGTTCCTTAGACAACTAATGAACATTAAAAAAACAACAACACTGAGGACAAAGACTGAGGACCATGTTTATTAAACATTAGTGCGCACTATCTGCTGCTGTGCCCATAGGAATAACATGGGTGCAGCAGCAGATAGAACCATGTATACTAAATGTTAGCACATGCTGTGTTTGGCAAGACATGAAAGGGTGTGACAGAGTGGATGTCTATGAGAGAGACCGTATGTGTATTGGACAATCTGTGAAAGACAGAACTTGGGAAGAAGGCCTTTTTAGGAGAGCAAGTGCAAGGATGTTGAGACGTGAGTGCATGGCAAAAAGATGCTTTTGTGCCTCTCATTTTGTGACTGGTCCTTTTGGCTAGTGCATATTATAAAGGGGATTAAATAAAGTGGTGTAGTAGTTGGGTTAGTCCAAATCAGGGCTCTCAACCATTCTGTGGGACATAGAGTCAGGTTTTCAGGATAACCACAATGAAGATGAATGAGAGAGATTTGCATCTCGTGAAACTCTGACTGGCTAGACGTGTTTCCGAGGACTGAGTTGAGAACCCCTGGTCCACACAAATGTAGAGAGATATAAAGGTCTTTTTTAAAATTGGGCTAACAATATATTTCTTCATTAGCTTGCAAGAAGGTGTGTTATCTCCAGTAGGCTGATCAAGAAATGTATGAAGATAGTCCAGTAAGATGTCACTGATGAAATGGCAGAGAAGGGGGAACAAACGGAGCAAGAGACGTAGGTTGGTAAGAGACTGCTTTATTGATGATAGTCCCTACGCGTTTCGGCAAACGCCTTCCTCGGGGGACATACAGCTAACATAGAATAAACAAATAATGTTAAAACAAAACAATATTAAACACCATATCATAATAAACATAGTAAAAAGTAAAAAATGAATAAATGATACATAAATAAATTATGAGGTGTATTTAAATAACAATAAGAATGAGAAGGGCCGAGACAAAAGACAAACCATTAAATCCAGACATTATAGCCTATGTATCCTGGTTTAAGAGTAGTGACAAGTGTACATGAAAATGAGAGTAATCAATAATTCAAAAAAGGAACTTAACACTTATACATACATAACCTAGAAAACAAATATAAAATAACATAAGGTCACATGGAAATGTAGACCAAATGTATGAACTATATTAAATAAAGGGTGATCCAAGTAATGAACTCATGTATATAAAACAGAACCTACCAGTGCTATGTCAGAAGAGGTGTCTCTTTAAGACAGTTTGGTCGGACTATATACAATAGCTAAAATATAAATGAACAAGCTATAAATCAGAAAAACACAAATTCCATAATAATACATAACAATAAATAAATGTTATAAATATTATAAAACAATATGCAACCATAAAAATATAAATATATATAAAAATAAAAATAAATAAAAATGAATGAGATAAATATCATAAATATATGGATACATATAAAAGAAGTTAAGAGTTAATAAAAAATAGTGAAAAGGTAATAAAAATTGCATACATATAAACATGACATGACACTGGCTATTTAAAATTTCACAATTGTCCAGTACTTGTGGACAGGTGAAAGGTCAGTAATTAGTTTGTACAAAAAACTATAAACCACAACATGTGTAAAAGGAACTAATCAAAAGGAGTTAGGAGGCCATATAGTCAAAAAGTGCAGAGAGCTAGTGGCAAAACTTAAAAATAATGGAAGGGTAAAAAAGTAGATCTCAAAGGTAAATTTAAACATTACCAGAGTAAAGGTGGATGTGTGCATTGTATAACTCTGTTAAGGGATGAAGTATCATGGGAATAGAAATGTACAAATACATTCTGCGAAACGGGAACCAATAAATGTGTATAATATAGAATAGAACGTGTAAAGAAAATATAAGACCGTGACAGCATAGACGATAACACTAACAAAAAAAAAAATTTGAATGGACACAAAGAGTTTATATGCAATAATATAAAGGAGCTGAGGATAAAAAGAAAATGGTGGAAGAGTGCTGAGAGTGACAACAACTCGTGCGGGGAGAGTGTCAGGAACCTGTAAAATGGTCAGACAACTAAAACCGTGACCGTATAAAGAATGTAAGGAAGAGTTTATACAATATAACAGAACATGGTCTTACATTTATCGGAGATTAGTCCTGTGCAAATGGCAGCCTGAGCTCGCTGCTTCCAAGCCAGCCTAGAAGGAAAACCTGCTGAACGCACGCCCCACGGACTGCTACATTGGTAATGAAGGTGGAGCACTTCTCTAAGCTGGCGGCTCATGGCGGTAAAGAAAGGTGCCCCCGACTTGAACGTTTTTGCATTCAAACTACATCAGATGTAACGCTGGGAAAAACTAAGATGGCGTGGGGCTGGTGATAAGAAGCGCTCGGTAGGGGAGATCTTCCCGAGCTCTACAATCGAGATGCAACAGCTTTGGGAAAACCTCAAAGAATGGTTCTCAACCCTGCACAAGGACATTATGAGCCTAAAATAAGAGGTACAAAAATGGGTTGACCTCAGATCAGATGTGAATGAACTGGGACAGCGGGTGGAGGAGCTCGAAAATAAAGTAGATGATTAGAGTGGACAAATCCAGGCTTTGCAACAAGTGAGGGGTACACATGAGGAACTAGCCCAAGAAGTCGAGGGAACTGGGAAAATTACAGTGAGAGAACCATGAAATAGAACTATATAGAGCTTTATCCCTTATAACACTACAAAAAAGGAGGGCCTATCGTGCAGTGACACAAAAGCTTCGTGCAGAAAAACCTCGCTACAGATGTCTCTTTCCTGCTGATCTGCAGTTTACAATCGAGGGGATTACTACCACTGCTTGCTTGGTGGAAGCAGCACTTCAAGCAATGCAGCAAGCGGGATAGACTAATATACCAAGTGACATAATAGAGGGGGAAAAAACCCACTCCCAGGAGGGAAAAAGATAGGCAAGATGGTCCCACGTCTCAGGCAGTGAGCGCAAACTCTGCAAACAGAAGAAGGTAACACCTGGAGGGGACAAGTGCTGACAACCCTGAAGGACAGTGGTGGCGTTTAAGTGAATCACTATTAGATGACCCAGAGATGGTTATTCAAATCCAAACCCCAATAAAGAACTATATAGAATTGGACAGTGTCAAGGGATCCCCACCCTGCTTACTGTGGGAGGGTCTCAAAGCTGTGATGAGGAGCAAACCTATTGTGGTTGGAGCATTAAAAAAGAAACAAAAGCAGAAAGAGGTTGCTAGTTTACGTGAGGAGTTGAGGGCCTTTGAAAAGAAACATAAAGGGGGGCACTTACATAAAGAAGGGAGGCAGAAACTAGAAGGGATAAGACGAGCCCTTCAGGACAAACGGCTAGAGGAGATTAGGCACAACATAGAGAAGTTACAGCAAAGAACTTTTGAATTTAGGAACAAAACTAGCCAAATTCTGTCTCTTAAACGAAAAAAGCACCAGATTAAGAATCATATTCTTAAAATACGAGATGCTAAGGGACGACAGCTCAGGGAAGAACGAGGGATAGGTGAAAGATTTGTGGAATTCTACAAGGAGCTATATACCCCCGAGAAGCCAGCTAGCCTGGTCCAGGTAGATCATTATTTGGAGATTACACCCCTTCAGTTGTCGGCCTCTGAGAAGGAATTATTATCACTGCCCATCGAATCGCAAGAAGTAATAAAGGGATTGCCACCTCATAAGGCCCCGTGGCTAGATGGGTTTTCTAACAGGTTCTACAAAGTACAGTCAAACCTCGGTTTTCATTTGCCCCGGTTTTCATACGCTTCGGTTTTCAACGTCTTTTCTGACTGAGATTTTGTCCCGGTTTTCATGCATTGCTTCGGTTTTCAACGTCTTTTGACTGAGATTTTGTCCCGGTAGCAGGGAAGAAAAGCTGTCAACGTAAGCAGGAGATGTTGCATGAATGTGGGAGGCAGTTCTTTCTCTTGCAGGGTACGTCTGAAGCTATATCATTAAGATTTTCTGCCATTCTGAAGCATTGAGCAGATAATGTAAAGGTATTTTAATGGACTGAATTCAATGTGATTCCGAAGAGAGCTGGGCACAGCAGCTTGTCAGGGGTGGCTAAGGCCAGATGTTAACATACTGTACTGTACAGTACTGTACTTAGCTTGCTTTCACTGATGTTAAATGTTCATTTATCCATTTCATTAGTCATTTATATTTATTTCTCATTGTTTTCTGTATGTAAAAATATAGTTATTCTCTATAAAATGTATTTTTTGTGAATATTTTTGGGTGTCTGGAACGGATTAATTGGATTTACATTATTTCTTATGGGAAATATTGCTTCAGTTTTCATACGTTTCGGTTTTAGTCAGACTTTTTCGAACGGATTAATCATGAAAACCGAGGTTTGACTGTATATGGAAATATGATTACAGATCATAAGAACATAAGATATGCCATACTGAGTCAGACCAAGGCCAATCAAGCCAAGTTTCCAACGGTGGCCAATCTAGGTCACAATTACCTAGCAGGTTCCCCAAGACACATGTTCCACAATGCTTGTATTGGGTCAAGCAGTGGATATTCTGGGCCCCCTTTAATAATGGTTTATGGACCTTTCCTCCAGGAGCTCGTCCAAACCTTTTTTAAACCCGACTACACTAACAATTTTTACTACATCCTCTGGTAGCAAATTCCAGAGTTTGATTACATGTTGAGTGAAAAAAATATTTTTCTTATTAGTCTTAAAATAGGTTACCAGCTTCATTGCATGTCCCCTAGTCTTTCTATATTTTGATGGCATAAACAATCTATCTACGTTTACCTATTCCACTCCATTCGTTAATTTATGGACCTCTATCATATCTCCCCTCAGCCATCTCTTTTCCAGGTTTAAGAGCCCTAACCTTTTTAGCCTCTCTTCATAGGGGTATCCTTCCATCCCCTTTACCATTTTGGTAAGGTTGTATAATTCCTTTACCAAAGCTGAAAAAATGCCAGAGACATAGCAGGGATTACTATTCTTCCCAAGGAAGGCAAGGGTCCCAGTCAATATGGATCATATTGTCCCATACCTCTTTTGGGAACAGACCTGAACATTTTTACCAGAATTCTAGCTAACGGAATACAGGTAGTCGTCGACTTATGACCTATGCAACTTACGACTGATCGACTTTACGACCGGCAGCGGAGTGAGTGAGTGTTCCACAAACATTTACGCCACTGAGTGTGGCAGATCGGCGGCCACTTCTGGTATAACCCCAAGCCTTGCTATCACTGCTTGTGGGGATGCAGCAGCTCCCAAATCCCCTTCTCTTCCCCAGCCCCGTGTCCCAGGCGATGACGCTCGCTGCCACATGACACCACTATTTTTTCCCTCCCCTCTTGCCTGCACTCAGGAATCAGTCCAGGAAGCTGCCTCACGCCGGGCAGTCTCGCTAGAAGTTACACGGGGAGGGTGGGGAGCTCTCCAAAATGACTCGCTGGGTCCCAACCAAAAAGGAAGAAAAATATGGCGTGGGTAAGAGCCGCGACACTTTTATGTATGCGTTTCCTTGTGGCGGTTTGCGAGCGAGTTCGTTCAATGTTTGTGTCTGTTGCCCTCGGGCTGCAGGGCAGGCGCGCGCTCTTCCCAAACTTTTTTTTTTTTACTGCATTGCTCTGTCTGTCGTGATTTTGTGCTTTTCCGAGACTGTGAGGAATCCTTTGAAACGGCAGGGAAGAGGCGCGCCTTGTCCCGGTGACTTCTTAATACCATACGTTGGTTTAAAGCCTAAATTTAACATAGGCCGACTTACGACCAAGTCGACTTACGACTGGTCTGTCGGAACCAAACACGGTCGTAAGTCGACGACTACCTGTATTGAGAGTTATGCCTAAGTTATTCCACCCTAACCAAGCCTGGATTTATTCCAGGCAGGCAAGCCTTAGAGAACATTAAAAAGGTATTCAACTTAATATGGCAGGGAAGGGAAGAAAAAACAGGGGTAGTCCTGGTAGCGGTTGATGCTGAAAAAGTGTTTGGTCAGGTCCACTGGCCTTTTCTGGTCCAAACATTGGGGAAGATGGGGTATGAGAGTTCTTTTCTGAAGTGGATACAGATTCTTTATAGATCCCCACTGGCATGTATTAATATTAATGGCAAATACTCTGAAGCCTTCAAACTTTACAGAGGTACATGCCAAGGATGCCCCCTCTCACCTTTACTTTTTGTTCTGGATATGCAACTACTCGCCCAAAGACTACAGGAAGACCCCGCAAAACAGGGAATCCCAGTGGGAAGGGAAAAATATAAACTTTTTGTTTGCAGATGATTTACTTTTCACCTTAAAAGACCTGGGGAAATCCTTATCAAAGCTTATCACAACCCTTGAGGAATATAGGGAAGTGGCCGACTTTAAAAGGAATGTCACTAAATCAGAGGTACTGAATATATCCCTCCGCAGAGGCATTCAGTGTATAGTAAATCTCACCCCAAAGACAGGGGTCTTGTTTAGAGCTAACTATCACCAAATATGGAAAAAGATAGAGCAGGATCTAGACACATAGAGAAGAGGGAGCTTTAGTTGGGTAAGGTGTATGGAAATTAAGATGAAGGTGCTCCCAAAACTCCTGTACCTGTTTATGACTCTTCCGTTACTGGTACCCAGGAGCTACCTGGAGAAGATACAAAAGAAAGTGATACATTTTGTATGGGCCCAGAAACATCCCAGGGTCGCCCAATCAATACTATAGAGAGGTAAAGAAAAAGAGGATTAGGGGTTTCACATATGGCTCGGTACTATGAAGCGGCAAGGCTGAGAGCAGCACTTGAATGGTGGATAAAAGGGGAAAGGGAATGGGTGCAGATAGAAGAAATGATGGAAAATAAAGGAAGCTTTGCAAGGCGATTATGGACACCAGGGGAAAAAGAGAGCAGGAAGAAGGAAGAATCCAATCCCTTTATTGGGTTAACCTGGCAACTGTGGTGGAAATGGAGGAACGCCTGGTTGGGTCTTCATGGATACTCGAGATTCACTCCTATAGTAGGTAATGGGGATATTCCACCGGGACAAGGAGGAGAGGCATTCTCCAGATGGGCATCAAAAGGGCTCAAATGGATAGGACAATGGTTGGAAGAAGGGGGAATAATTGGGTTTGATGAATTGAAAGAGGAATTTGGATTGACACAGGCGGACTATTTCCCCTACCTAAAATTAAGACACCATATTGCCACTCGAGTGATGTGGGGATTGGGACTACATGAATCTCGGGTAGAAATGCTTTTCTCCCAGAGACAGATTAAGGGAACCATCTTGAGGATATACCAGATGATAAAAAAGAAGTGGAAGACGATGCCAGTTTGCAACGTCAGTGGGAGATTGACCTGGGAATCATGTGGGAGACGGCAACGTGGAGGAAAGTATATAAGGCCTTATATAAAGGCATCATAGTGAGCAATTTGATTGAACACAATTATAAGATTTTATACCGATGGCACCTATTCCTAGAGAAGATAGCCCGCATAGGGGGGACAAAGGTAGCAACTCGCTGGAGGAAGTGTGGAGTGCGGAGCACATGTGGTGGTCCTGAACCAAAATTTAAAAGCTATGGAACTGTGTATTTGAGTGGCTAGGGAGAATATTGGGGTATGAGGTAGGGACTGGAATGAAGGTAGCTCTCTTAAATGTTCCTACAGATGAGGTCCCCTGTGTGGACTGGGTGGTAATAAAAGCAGGCTGCACAGCCTGCAGAATGGCTATAGCTAGGGCTTGGAAACAGAGACCCACCAGGGATAAAAGATGCTGGAGAACGTTTAAAGCATACATATCTGATGTGTAAACTAACAACATTGAAACATAGGATTATTTCCTTTGTTAAGTCGTGGAGCAAAATGTAACAATGGTTAAGTAAGTAGCTTGCATTAGAACAGTAGTGCAAACTCAGTGAGAAAAAGGATTTGGATGTGGAGGGATAAGATGAGATATTATTCTATGTAAAATAATGGGGAGGGGGAAATAATGCTGTTGATGTTTAATGCTATTGGTATTTTGAGATTCTTGGAGGAGTGGAGTGATTTTTAGTTTGGTTTACCATGAAAAATGAATACAAATTTAAATGAAAAAAAAAAAGAAGATGATAATCCAGTAAAAAGGTATGGCCTTTTTTATTTGCTTGTGTGTTTACCTTTTTTCTGTGCATAATGGGATTGGAAAGCAAGCTTTACATTAGTTATATAGTAATTAGTCTTACCCCTAAAAGCAGAGTGACACCTACTTAGTCTTTTTGAGCTTAAGATAGTGTGTACATTAATGTCTTTTTCCAATATATTTCTAATAGCCCAACTGGCACAAATGGAACAAACTCATAGGTAATAGGGCCATATGGCAGATGCTGCTCAGTCTTAAAGTATTTGCATGTTAAAATTTTAAATTTAGCCCCATTGTTCAGCATATGTGTGTTTCATACTACACCGATAATTCATTAAGAAATGCTATATACCATGGTCTACCTTAATCCACACATGCCCTTCTAAACAGCACTTCACTCAACAGCCAGGACCTTACAAGCTGCAGTGAGATACGACCACATTACACCTATACTCAAGCAGCTCCACTGGCTCCCACTACAGAGCCGCTTAAAATTCAAAACTATCATCCTAACACACAAAGCACTGCACTCTGACCCCCCTCCACACAGTACTCCAGACCTCCCAACCCCACAGATCCAGACGCACATCCACAATTAACAACCTCACAGTTCCGCATATCAAAATGAAATCTACCCAGCAAGCATGCAAAAGAGCTTTTTAATCATACGCCCCATCCACATGAAACAATCTACCAGACCAGCTCAGAAATATAACGGACCTCAAGACCTTCAGGAAACATCTGAAAACCCATCTATTCTCAGAACATTTCAACCATATCACCTAATCCACCCCCCAATGGAAGCAAAACCGAACTGACTAATTTCCCACTTTTATATATACCCCCTAATTGTATATAGTTACGATCCCCTGTTACTGTTGCATGGTTGTAAATATTTATCATGATGCTGTTTATTGTATTACCACATACGTTCTATGTAAACCGCCTTGACCAGGCGAAAGGCGGTATATAAATACACCTAAATAAATAAATTGGTTTATGAGAATAAGTAGACAAAATCTCCAGCTACAAGTAGAACTGAAGCATTTCACACAAGCTCTAAATCCACCTTTCTAGACATAACCTAATGCACGGCTACAAGCTAACCTTTTACTGGAGCTTTTTCCTTTTCTTTTGTTGTATGGGGAACGCAATGCACAACTGTACACATCTACGCAGGAATGAAGTAATACTGACTGACAGGGAGGCAATTTCCTGCCAGTTAATGATCTGCCTGAGGTAGCTGGACATTAAAAAAGAAATGCCAGACTATAAGTCATTATTGTTATTACAAACCATTTAGAAAAAGAAGTAAAACCATAAAAAAGTTTATTTCCCCTGAAAAGACAGGTTGCCATGGTGAATTTTTGTATAGCACTGTTTTCCTTGGCAGCTGAGTGCTGTACCCAATCAGAACATTCTAGTCTGTGCCTCTTAATCTAGATGATTAATTTAAGGAAAATCCCCATTTAAATTTGGGGTTGTCTTTTGTATCTTAAGAAATGCCATAGTGGGTCAGACCAGGGTCCATTAAGCTTAGTATCCTGTTTCCAACAGTGGCCAATCCAGGTCACAAGTACCTGGCAGGTTTCCAAAAAGGTATACAGGTTCCACAATGCATATCCTAGGTAAGCAGTGGATTTCCCTGGTCCTCTTTAACAATGACATGGATTTTTCCTCCAGGAAGTTGTTCATACCTTGGTTAAATCCAGCTACACTAACAGCTTTTACTATATTCTCCGGTAACAAATTCCAGATTTTGATTACTCATTGAGTGAAAAAAATATTTTCTCTTATTAGTCCTAAATGGGCTACATTGTAGCTTCATTGAGTGTCTGCTTGTCTTTCTACTTTTTGAAGAAGTAAACAACCGATCTAAGTTTACCCATTCCACTCCATTCATTAATTTATAGACCTTTATCATATCTCCCCTCAGCCATCTCTTTTCCAAATTGACTTTTACTAAAGGGAGGAGACTACAATAGGTTTATGATTTTAAAGTTTGATTTTTACAAGATGGTAGTGTCTATGTTCACTGATCCAGTTTTGAAAAGAGGACATTAATTCTCTATAATCAAGTCTGAGTGGTCTGTTTTGAAGGGCACCGCTAATGCTATTAGCTGGTGCCACCAGTTACATTACAAATAAGATACCAAAGTACAATATCAAGTATTCACTTTACTATACTGGACAATCTTTTGAAATAAACAACAGTGGTCTACAATAGAAAGGCCAAAGCCAAAATAAAATACTACAAGTAAACACATACAAAATCTTTACCTGAACAATAAAGCACAGTTACTTACCTGTAACAGGTGATCTCTGGGAACAGCAGGAATAAGTCTTCACATATGGGTACGTCGGTACCGACGGAGTCTGCGTGGGAACGCTTCCCAGCGTCCAATCAAAGAGCTTTTGGAAGCATCCCACCACACCTGCGTGCTGCCTCTCCTCAGTTAAGTTTTAAAGCTGAGACAAAGAGAGAGAGAGAGAGAGGAAAGGAAAGATAGACAGAGATACAACTCCTAGGGGAGGTGGGTGGGTTGTGAAGACTTATTCCTGCTGTTCCCAGAGATCACCTGTTACAGGTAAGTAACTGTGTTATCTCCAGGAACAAGCAGGAATGAGTCTTCACATATGGGGACTCCCAAGCTAAGATGCCTGGAGTCCCAGCATGTTATAGATTGGAACATGCTATACCTAATAACACTAGGCATCCTGAGGATGGAGGGTAGGAGTTGAAAAGAGAAAGGTGCTGTGGGAAACAGCTTAACCTAGCATAGGACTGCAGACAAGAAGTCCATGTGGGGGTGATAATTGTCATCAATGATATTGAAATGAAATATTGCAATATGGACCTCCCCTAATATGATTTGACAAAAGTATGGAGGTCCATGGGATCTACTGGGGAACCCAGTAGAGGAATCTCGAAGAGGACCTCACTGTAGGAAAAAACAGTGGAGGTCAGAATCCTGAAGGTAACAGGTAACCCCAGTAAGAAAAACTGGGGTAGTACAAAAACGGTGGGCCTTCAGCGGAAGGCTTTAAGACAAAAAACAAACTCTTTTGGCAGCAGAGTGGCTCACTCTTAGGAGCAAAAAGAGAAAGGCTAACCGATTTGGACAAACAGGTACAGTCCTTATGGGGAGAAAGGGTATGGGAACCCCTTGTATCCCAAAAAGAGAGGACAAATGCCTGAGGCGTTAAGCCTGTGAGTAAAGGAAGATCCGCAATATCTCTCCGAACTGAAGTAAGCTAGGAGAAATATTGGAGCATGGAGAGCTTCAGAGGTACCTAAACCCTAAGGTTATGGTATAAAAGTTGTTGACTACCACAGGAGTGGTTGTGTGTGTAGAACCCCAAACCTGCTGGATAGCATAGGAATGGGTAAGCCCATCTGTCGGAATCATATAGCTATATGAGCATAGAAGTCAGATAGATATGTATCCACATACCTATCTATCTGTAATAAAATATCTCGACAGATACATACATATATATATATGTATACATATAGATATATAGATAGACATATAAGAATATATCTATAGTGAGATATGGAAGGGCATAAAATACACACAAAAAATAGATATGAATATGTGGAGAGGAAAAAATCATCTAATAACAAGGAGGTGGAACCTACTTGAGAAGATATATAGAGAATCTATTCCTCCTGGTTATGATCTGCAAGGATGCTAGCTAGTGAAATAACCAGGACAGGTACGTGAAAAACAGAGGATAATCTGAGTCTGCAGCCAGCAAGTCCAGAGTCTTCCAGAGCTCTAGCATGGTAAGAGGACAGAAGACGCATAGAGATGAGATACCATGTTGACCTGCTTAAGGGCAAAAGTATCATGCGTTCTTACCATGAGGACGAGCTGCAAGGAGAAAGAGCATATCCCCGATTGGGAATACTATGGACCAAAGCAGGGAATTGGCAACTCCTTAAGTTTTCACGTAAGAGAAGGCCTATGTCCCTTATATCAAAAAGGAGATAGGAAGAGAAGGGAGAACCCTTCTAGTCATGGGAGACATGACTGAAAAGCCTTTTCCAACCATCTAGGATAGCTGTTGGAGGAAAAACCCCCATGCTCTCTAGCAAGGGCCCATAGTGGAAAGCTTCTCTGTAGAATTGCAGGGAGCATGATGCAGGAGAATGAGGAGATAGAACTGGCTGCTGGAAAGCCAGTATCTCTGCCAACTATGCTGCCAAACCCAGGAGAAAGGAGATGGCAGAAATAGAAGACAATCCAGAAAGCTTGTAGTGAGATAATCTCCAAGACAGAAGGAAGCACTGACTTGGAGTCACTACTAAGATTAGACAGAATGTTAGTGGAGGACAAATCTGGTTGTTTGTGGACAAGAACCAGTGGTCCAAACATTAAGGCTCCTGCATAGGCAGCTGCTAGCAAGACAGCAGAAATAATCTTACTGTTTAAAAACCAGAAAGAACAGACAGAACAGGAGTAGAAAACTCTGGACATGTCTGATAAGCTGCCCCAAAGCAAGATTGAAACAGAGGAGTTAACTCAGAGAGGAAAACTCCGCACTGGAAAGTGACAAAATTAGAGAGGCTGAAGAAAAAGCCCTCCAGTGAAGTAATTCCACTCTTACAGGGGAAAAGCTTGGTAAGAGGGTGAAGGGAATGGAGCTGAAGAAGACTTACCAAGTAGTAAGTCTATAGAAGGAAAAAGACATGCTGGCACAGGAAACTATCATTTGATAGTGGTTAGACCTCTTTCCCTAGCAGGAAGAAGAGGAGAAACCTGTGACCTATAGGCATGAATATTCTGACAGCTCATAGAAATATAGAAAAAATGGAGGTCTTTGGAAAGAGATCCATGTCTAGGGGTTTGAATGAAGCGGTGGATTGCCTCTATTGCGAAGAAGCAAACTGCAGATTCTAAACCCCAAGAGTCACAAGCATCTGATGATGATTGATCAGAAACCCTGCGGTTGCTGGGTTTGTTGAGCCTGGTGACAGGTTAGATTCTTCAGACCAGGACGATGCCTCCCCTGTTTGGGAATATCTGTATGATGGGCAAGTGATGAATAAAACCTTCTTCTCCTGTGGGAAGAAAGTTTGGTAGGACATTTCCTACCTACTGGGACAGAAGAAGGTGTAGAACAACCCCTAGGAACAGGTAAATCAGTGGACAACTGAGTAACCTGATGTAAAGACTCCTTGTTGAAGAGATTTTCTCCAGTGCAAGGTGTATCTCCCAGTCTTTGTTGTGCCCATTTGTCCAAGTCTGAAGCTTGGAGCCAGGCTCTACGTCGTGCCCCTATAGCTATAGCAGAAGTCCTGCTAACAGACTCAAAAGAGTCCAGGGAAGCACGAGAAAGAAACCAAGAGATATTCTGGATATGCATAAGCAGTGAGGAATAGTGTGCACTCTTGGAATCTGGAAGGAAAGGAGTCAAAAGATGTAAGTGCTTTGCGACCTCCTCAAGAGATAGACTCATATAAAAAATATATGAGAGAATTTTTGCAGAAAGCATAGATGTCTGGAAGGTTTGACGTCCAAAGGCATCTAGTGTCTTAGACTCACGACCTGGCGGATAAGAAGAGTGCTTTTTCTTACTCTTTACCCGCCTCATTGCTGATTCCACAACTATGGAATGATGAGGAAGTTGAGTCTTTTGAAACCCTGGAGAAGGGGCACCTGATATAAGAAATCAGTTGCTTTGGAAGGTGGGGGTACCATAAAAGGTGTTTCCCACATTCCTAGAAGGAGATCCTGCAAGGAATGATGCAAAGGAAGCATTATGTTCTCCTTTGCTTTGGTAGAAAGAGAGCCCTGTGCAGGATCATGTCCTGGGATAGGAATGGCAAGAGATCTTGCTATATTCAGAAGGAAACTCTGAAAAGAGGGTTCCCCAGCAGGAATCTCTCTTGGACAGGTTAGATCTGAAGAACTAGCCTGAGCACCGACAGAGCTATCCAAATATATAGGAATAGAAGATCCTGCACAGTGCAGTGTGGAATGCTTAAGGGATGGTCGTCGGTACTGACTGTCAGGAGCAGCGACCGTCATTACCACATTGTCCATGCCAGGTATCGACTCCAAGCTTGGCATAGAAGGGAGCGATACTGTTGAAAAAAGCATGGCAGGAGTTGGCCACGATGCTACTGTGGATACCGGTATCGATGTCAATACCGGTACCGATGTCAGAGTCGAGCCCGACAGAGACATCAGAGCAGTCATCGGTGACAGTTCAATCGGTACCGAGGTAACTGACAACCTCCGGCCGCTATCCTCGGTACCGAGCCACCGGTATCGATCGATGTCGGTACCAAGTCTTCCAGACTAGAGAGCAATTCTAAACTCGGCATCGATAAGCGAAGCATGGAAGGCACCGACCGTAAGGGTAATGAGGACATCGGCACCGATTTCGGTACCGTGTCTGATACCGGTGAATGAAGGTCAACCAGTGGCAACTCAATGGGCCTCAAGGGAACCGAGAGTTGTGGATCCAAATCATCGGAACCGAACCTTCGGTACCAAGGCAAGTCGGTACCCAGTCCTCCAGACTGGAGATCGATTCCAGACTCGGCATCGAAGGAAGCGAGGCTATCGATGCACGTCTGGAGGGTACCGACGTCGGTGGTAGTATCGGTGCTGGTACCGATAATGGAAGGTCAGTCTGGAGTGTATCCACCGGTCCCGAAGGCACCGAGGACGCCAGATGACCATCCCTGGTGAGGAGTGTTTCATCTACCACCAGTGCCGATGTCGGGGTATCGGTACCGCTCGAAGCGGATGCCACCACTGGACACGGCTCAGGTATGTTCTGTGAGGGGTGAACCCTAGGAACAACCTGAAACCCCTGAAAGGCTTTTGAGACCGAAGACTCACGCCGGGGTTTTGAAGCCAGTAGGCCCTCGAGGGCAAGGCCGGAGCCGTCTACATGCTGTGCATGAGACCTACCGCTTGAGGGCTGGCTAGTCTTAACAGACTGTTTGTGGGTTACCTGATCCTGTGTAGAAGAAGAAGGGGACGGTGCCCCGAAGTTGGAGGGAAACCGTGTATCGAGGGAACCTCGATATTGAAGACCTCTTCTCACCAAACTGATGTCAGGACCCAAGCAGGTTAGACACTGACTTCGAGGGTCTAAAAATAAAGTTGTACCGCCACAGTTTGAACATTTCTTGGAGAAAGTGGCTGGCGGTTCCATGAAGGAAAAGAAGAGGCCTAAAAGGCCTAAGACACTATGAAGAAAAAATATTCCTTGAAAAAGGAAGATTTTACAAGAAAAGAAAGAAAAGAAAACACCGGCGGTACCGGTGGCGTCGGGAAGACAGCCGCGAAAACTAAAGAAATAAAAGAAGAATTTTCTGCGTGACAGGAGGACGTCCTGCCGGCTCCGTGGAAAACGAAAACTGAGGAGAGGCAGTTGGGAAAGGCGGGAAGGCAGCATGCAGGCATGGTGGGATGCTTCCAAAAGCTCTTTGATTGGACGCTGGGAAGCGTTCCCGCGCAGACTCCGTCGGTACCGACGTACCCATATGTGAAGACTCATTCCTGCTTGTTCCTGGAGATCAAGGCAAATGAAAACAGTACAGGGAGATCAGCAAGAGAATAAAGGGAGGTAGTAGTTGTAGTCCAAGACCAGGTCATAGCCCCATCCAATACACTGAAGTAAATGGAAAAGGCTTGCATAAAAATCAATGGGGGAGGGGATATTCAAAGCCATTTAAGTGGTTTGCACATGGTTACTGCCACTGCATATCCCTTGGTGCCGCTACTAAATGCCTCAACCTAGCTGACTAGCATCAGGGCGGAGAGGGGGCAGAACTCAGCCTCTGCACGGTTAGCGGCGGTGCCATCCAGCCGACCTAGATACTCATTGCTAGCCATCAGATATGGCCCTGGATTGAATAGCTGGGTGTAAAGTTCAGTGGCAATGGCTTGTCAGTCTACAAGCATTAGCTGCCACTGCTGAATATCCCCCTTCCACCCCACCCCCCATTCAATGTCTCATGACCAGTTTTAAATTCTGCCATTAAAGGATCTTTTCTCAGATAGCATGAGGGGTTGTTCCATAAAACCTAAAGAGGATCAGATCCCATGAACCTTTCTTTCTCCTGGTTTCCACCGTATTAAAAATGAACTAAGGAATAACACCACAGATTCGCCTCTTCTAGCAAATGATGAACAGCCATATCCAGTGGTCCTCTAGTTTCATAACTTTATTGACGACAAGTCTAGGATGATGAAGTCATGCAAAATGTCAATCATTGCCTGGACTTGCTAAAATAAGCTTGCTGATCCTTGGATAGGATAAGATTTGCAGATGATAGAAGTAACAGAAAAAAACATCAGATTAGTAGATACAGGCAGAAGACCTGAAGGAGACCTGCATAGATACAGGCGAAACCCCCAAATGAAGGTGTCAGCCCCAAGTGACTATTCTGTGAATTGCATTGAGAGGGAAAAGATCTTCGGATACCAAGAAATGAAGTTAGAGACCAAGAAAATACGATAGAAAGATAGTTATTTCCCATCGTGTTGGTGTCACAGGCTTCATTAAGAAGAATTTCCAAGCACACATTAATAAATTATACTGTATCTGATGAACTCCAGAATGAGACTCTCTTTGGCACGATGTACACATTATGCTGAACATTAGCAGTAAATCTAAGAGACTGAGATTATACGCCACATACCCTGGCTTAGAACTCATTGTATGCGCAAAACTAACCCATTTGAAGAAATTGTCCCTGAAGGCAAATTCCAGTGATCAAAATCAATAAAGCCAAAGGGGTAAACTAGTGAGTGAAACGCAGTTAAAGATAAACAAGCCTGATATTCAAAAAGGCCAGTATTCGATGGCAATATCCAGATAGAAGCTGCTGCAGAATATCTGAGCCAAGTGGAGCAATCGGGATATGTGCCTGCCAGTCCTCATCCAGTCTGTGTAATATTCAGCTGCCATTTCATCTGGATTCAACTTAGGTCACATGAAAAGCTATCCTAAATTGCCTGGAAATGCTGAAAATTGCTGAAAATCCCGCTAACCAAATAAAATCGGCACTTCTCTGGATTGCACCAGCACCACCCTCGCTCCACCCGTGGATCTCCCCTGTATTAATCGGATAATGCTGGGGCAGTTTGTGGAGATATTCAGTGGCACAATCCGGATCATGCCACTGAAGATTGCGGTCAGCACCCTTACTTAACCAGAGAGCCTCCTACTGAACGGCTGGCTAAGGGTTCTGAATATCGGCCTCAACATTTAGGGTCATATTTACTAAACCGCATGACTTAAGCTGCATCCTTTCTGGAATGAAACGTCAGGCTTCATATTTCCATCAATCAAATTGCTTTCTATTAGGTTAGTATTTTCCAATTTTTTTTATTTTGCTTCTAATGGGCTTGTTACAAAGCTGATTGCTAAGCAGTTGTGTCAATTTCTAGTAAATTGCAACAGTGTTTCAGATTACATTGGCAGGTGTATAGCAATGGCACCGCTTTGAACCACTTCACCCACACTTCTATGAAAGGTTACTTTTTCCAATATTCTCCTATGCTTAGCTCTTAAAAGAATTATTTTTTACTATCCTCTCTTTATAAAGTCATGGCTATATTACTAGACAGCTAGTGAAACCACATCAACATCCATTAAGAAAACTCACTTTTTAAATTTTCAACTGTTTATTACAAAGAATCAAATGAGCAACTTCCTGTAGAGAACTGAAATCAAGAAAGCTGCACTAAATGGTTCAATACAAACATGAGCCCATCTGTAAACAGTTCAGATGATGTAGTTTCTAGAGGCTGTAAGAACATAGGAAAACTGTAAAGTGTCTTGCTTTCGGTCCAAGATGGAGAACATTGTCTCAGAGGGAGGGTTACTAAAGACCCCCTGGAGATCGCTAATGAGTTAAAAGGTTACAGTTTGAGCTGGGAAATGAAACCAAGGATTTCATGACACAGAAGGAAATGGGTCACATGCAATATTCAACCTATAGAAACAAAGAATACATGTCCTGTGCAGGAAACTAACTTCTTCTAGCTTACAGTTTGTCAGTATAACATAAAACACAATGAGGGTCCTCACTATTTGTCCCCCTTGCCGTCCCCATGGAAAACTCCCTGTATGAACAGCAGGGTTGTACGGGAAACCTTAGACGGGGGGGCAGGCGGGAAGCGGAGCAAGGGTGCTGCATGGGCGGGCCATCACCCTGGACTTACAGGGTCGATTGAGGTCAGCCCTGTACGTCCTGGGTTGTCCTTCTAGATGGGGGACTTATTCCACCTCGGAGGACATTGGGGGACAGTGGAGGCAGGACAGTGAAGGGGTGCAGTAGGTTCCCCACAGCCCAATCATGGCCATGGTAGGCCAGATTGGGGGTTGGGCTGCAGAGAAAGGGGGCTCTGTCCCACGGACAGCATCGCAGCTCCATTGAAGAACCTGACTGAGTTAGCCGGGGATCTGTAGGGCATGCGGCCCTTCAGCATCAGGGCGTGGCCTGCACGTACAAGCTGGTAGACCAGATTCTGAGGAGGCCATACAGGGGCTGGACCTCCAGAAGGGAATAAGCCTCCATGCAAATATGCACACACAAGCTTTGGGGGAAGAATAGTACCTGAGCTGATTCAAATACTCTTGGATGAAGAATCAAGTTATATCTGTTGAATAAATTAATTTGAAGCTAAGATTTCATGATGCTGAATATGGAGCCACTTAAAAAAACTTTATCCTAAGTTATTCAAAGGTATAGATTGGGGGAAGGCTACAATAAAATTTCAATGTATTTTGATATCCCTTGTGGCACTGTCAAGTCCATAGCTATAATGTGGAAACAATTTGGCACCGCTGGGACACCACCTTCCAAAGTCAATAGTTGTTGCTCAAGAAAACTGCTGAAGAAAGTGACTATGAGGCTTAAGAGTACTTTAAAAAAAACTCTAGCCATTCAACATTACTTCATAAACATGGCCTGCATAGGAGAGTGATAAAAGGGAAGCCACTGCTGAAGAAAAGCCATATGATGTATCACATAGGGATATGTCTACTAAGCTGAGTTAATGTTTAATCTCGGCTACCTGCACCTGTTATTCAATGGGACCTAGGAGCAGACCGCCCAGGTTAACCTTTAGCCCAGTTTAGTAGACATACCCCATAGTGCTTATTTCCCATTGTGATGGGTGTCACAGGCTTAATTAAGAGGAATTTCCAAATACATCTTGATAAATCACCTATATATGTGACATCTTATGAAATCCAGAAGGAGGTTCTCGTAGGCATAATGCAGGTACTAAGCTGAGAATTAGCAGTAAATCGGAGACACTGAAATGCTTTTCAGCAGTGAGAAAAGAGAGAAAGATGAAGATCAAAGGAAAATTGGATGGTGCAAAGTGCAGGCAATATGTCACAGACCTGTGACTGGCGAGAAGTTTAACCTTTCATCATGACAATGATCCTATGTACAAAGCAAAAGTAACATTGAAGTGACTCGGCAAAATAAAAATAAAATAATAAAATGTCCTCAAGTGGCCCAGTTAAATCTCAGACCTAGAACCAATAGAAAATCTGTAGCAAAATTTGAAGACCAGGAAGATAATCTAAAGCAGTCAGTACTTAAATGTTCACTCATAAATGTTAGATCAATAAAGAACAAAATCCCAATCATATTGGACCATATGCATGACTCTAACCCTGCTTTAAATCTTTATAACAGAAACCTGGCTCTCTGACATAAGCACTGTACCTTTGAACCAATTAAGAGATGCCAACTATGAACTATATCACACCCCCCGAACAAATAAACGCGGCAGAGGAGTTATCATCATCATAAAAAAGAATCTCAATGCATCACTAAACCTTTCCAATACCATATCTGATATAGATACCCTGATTATAGAAAAAGGGTATTTAGCGTTCTATCTCCTCTATAGACCCCCAAACTGTGATCCTAATGACTTAACAAATATTTTGGAAAAAGTATGTACTATGTCAATGGGATGCCACGGCACTGAGGCTCCATGTGGGAGTTGGATGGGGAGCATGCCAGATGTGCAATGGGCCAGAAACGGGGCACATCCTGCCATTCCACACCCTTGCACCCGATTCTGATCCCACGAGAATGTATAGCTCCCGTTGGTGCAGATCCAGCCCATCCTATTTAGATGTCCATATGGGCCAGACATTTCCTGATCAGAATTAGGTCCTAAGTGTTTACCAACTTTGCACATTAGGATGGTGCAGTTTTTGCCCATTCTTCTTGGCAAAATAGCTAAAGCTCTTTCAAGTTGGCTGAGAATCATTGGTGGACTTATTTTCTTTATTTATTTATTTAGGTGTCTTTTATACTGCCCTATCGTGTAATCAGGGCGGTTTATATTATAAACAACAGTAATAAATTATAATGTTGTAACCAATTACAGGTAATAGGTTGAAAGTATTAAATCACAGATATATACATGATTAGGTTATAATTCTTTTGATATAACTTATTTACAAGGCCACATGTAATAAAATCTTAATGAATACATATTTAACTACTTTCTTAATATAATGATGGTAAGACTTTATGTATGAGGTGTTTTATGGGTTCCTTACAATTCTTTGTTACGTAAAGAGGGGGGAGGGGGGTAGAATCCTATCCATATATGCTGAGTGGGCCTCTGGATTTTGTGTTGGGTCACAGTTCATGTTTTCCTCATTAATACCAAAATGTTCAACAAAGAGGAGTGTTTTGAGTTCAGTCCGGAAAGTAGAAAATCAGATATTTTATTTTTTTTTAATTTTATTTCTTTATTTGTGTGTTTTATATACCACTATTTCAGGTAATAGTGGTTTACATTTCTAACAACGGATACATTAAAACAATATAACTAGTGGTGAACAATCAAAGATTTACATAATTATGTATATTTAACTTATTTACAATTGAAATAAAAGAGGGCGTCATTCAAAGTGAAGGGTAGTTCTAGGGGAAGGTGGGAAAGTTCATGGGGAATGGTAGAGTGCTAACGAGTGGATTAAGAGATTGGGAGCATCGATGGAGAGGAGATTATAGTTTATGTGGGGTCTTCATAGGTTGTGGTTTCATTATGGCCAAAATGTTCAATGAAAAGGTGAGTTTTTAGATGAGAACAGAAAGAAGATAGGTCTGTAATATTTCTGAGGCTAAAAGGTAAAGCATTCCAGAGCTTTGAAGAAATATACTCAAATGCTCTACTGCTTGTGCATTGTTTGGTCTTACGGAATTCGGTTGGTGTAGTTAGGGAGTTGATTGTATTCTCTCTTCTTTGGCGATCATTGGGTGCAGTTTTGACGAATTGGGAGAGAGTTGCAGGGGTTATTTTTCTAATGATCTTGAATGTCATCATCAGTATCTTGTATTTTATGTGGCTCTGCATGGGTAACCAATGTAAGTTAAATAGGATTGGGGTTATGTGATCGATCCGTCGTGAGTTATGTATAATGTGTGCAGCAGTATGTTGAGCCATTATTAGTGGGTGGAGGGACACTTTGGGTAGACCATGCAGTAGACTATTACAATAGACTATATGTGGGATGAACATGGCTTGCATTAGTGTTCGAAAGTCAGAGCTTTGAAGTAGGGGTTTTAGGTGCTGGAGGAGACGGATTTTGTTAAATATTGTTTTCGTTGTATTTTTAATGTGTGTCTGAAAAGAGAGATGTTTATCTAATGTTACTCCTATGTATTTAACCTCATCTTTGATTTCAAGTTCTTAGTCTATCTGGAAAAATATTCCATAAGGATGGGGCTATATATTCAAAAGGTCTTTTACTGGTGTTTTGTTTTGTTTTACGATAATCGGCTGGTATTACTAATGAATTTATCATGAGACTTCTATGTTGGCGATCATTAGGTGTTATCCTGATGAGATGTGCTAGGGCTGAAGGGGCTATGTTTCTGATAAGTTTAAATGTGGTCATAATTATCTTGTATTTTATTCTGCTGTGGATTGGTAACCAGTGAAGCGCACCATCCTAATGTGCAAAGTTGGTAAACACTTAGGACCTGATTCCGATCAGGAAATGTCCGGCCCACCCGGACATCTAAATTGGGTGGGCCATTTCTGCACCCAGGGGAGCTATACATTCCTGCAGGATCAGAATCAGGTGCAAGGGCCTGGAATGGCAGAATGCGCCTTGTTTCTGGCCTATTGCACATCCAGCCTGCTCCCCATCCAACTCCCCCAAGGCTCCCGTATAGAGCCTCAGTGCCATGGCGTCCCATTGCCATGGCACCGGGATGCCATGCAGGAGGCCCACTGCCCCACACATCTGCAATTGTGTATTTCCCTGCCGCCTGACCCCCGGATGGGCCTGTTAAGGAAGAGAACAGGTGGCAGGGAACTTCCTGGCTCGGCTCACCTGAGTGGGGGTGTTCCATTGCACTGCTCACGGACCTTGAGGTGACTTATTCCACTTCCAAGGTGGAATAAGTTCTCCATGCAGCTCTTCCTCCCTGGATGTACATGGTTGCGATCAGAATTGGCCCTGTATGTCCAGAGTTAGGGTCCCACCTCTGCCTTGCCCATGCTCCTCCCCATCGCCGCCTCCTCTTGCCCCTGCCTAAAGCTCCCCACACATACAGAGGATATGTGCAAGGAGGTCTGGACAGGGAATCGGGCACATGTGTTTAGTGGGCATGTACGTCCAAACCAGACATACATCCCCGTTAAACGCTCGAATGATCCCCTTATCCTATACAACAATGTTTCCCAAGCCGGTCCTGGTGTGTACCCCCTATCCAGTCTTAGTTTTAGGATATCTACAATGAATATGCATAACACAGATTTGCATGCAATGGAAGCAAAGTATATCTCATGCACAGGGCTGGTGCAAGAACTGGAGGCGCCCTAAGTGAGCCCTCCATTCTGCCGTTCCCCCCGTTCCCATGCCCACTGACACCACTGGTGCCCCTCTTTGGGGCTGATAGTGGCGGCAGTTACTCTGAAACCATGACCCTCTTTCTCTGTGTCTGGGTCATGGTTTCCTTCATTTCAATTTGCTGCTTCTGCCCCGGACATCTGGTTTTGTAAAATGGAACAGGGAGTGAATGTGGCCATTTTAAACATTAGAGCCATCAGTCAAGTCATGTGAGTACTGACAACTGATCACAGGTGCATCTAACTTTACTGCAGTGGGAATGTGGTCCTTCTTTTCAAACTAATTATAAGGGTGCCAATATTCATGTCCTGACAAGGTCCCAGTTTTTATACTGTTTCGTACTATTTCCTTTTTTAATTGGTCTTGTTTTATTTGATTCTTTTATATGTCAAGTATGTGTGTATATATAGTCCAAAGTCATTTCACTGTCAACTTTTGTTTAGGAGACAAAAGTTGAACATTAAGGGGTTGAACTGCAAGAGTGCCAATAATGTTGACCACAACTGTATAATGGCCTTTCACAGATAACACTGTATAAAAGAGGGCATTTCATGAAGTAATCACACCCTTAAAGAAGGGGAATGTATAATACACATAGTGGCAACCATTTGGACTCTTCTTTACTATTGGTGGTTCCAGTAAGAAAGTGGTAATGCTAAAGGAAGATTCGAAAGCTCTTGAGAAAGAAGGCCTGAGACCTGCAGCCAAAGCCAAGGTAATGGACACAAAAACAAAGACCGGCAGCATTTAAATGGCAGAGAATTGAGGAAAACAGCAAGTAATTAAAGTAGAATTCTGCGAGAAGAAGAGTGGCGAGTGCCAGGAGTGGACAGAGGGAATGAAATCCAGCTACACTAACAGATTTTACTACATCCTATGGTATGGAATTTCAGAGTTAGATTATGCGTTGAGTGAAAATATACTTTCTCCGATTAGTCTTAAATGTGCTACACTGAGAAGCTGTTTAAGTTGGATGGTGAGAGTTGCTAGAGACTATATGGGCTGGAAGGAACCTTTATGCATATCTGGTGGACGTGTCCGATTATACAAAATTATTGGATTCAGGTGTTTGATTTTATTTAAGCACAATGGTTAAGACCTAGATCCTCAGAAAAATGGAGATGTCCTTATTAAATAGCACTATACCCAGGGATGAAGGGTGTGACAGATATGCTGATAGTCCTAGAGGTGACAGCCACAAGATTGGTGCTGGCGGAGAGCTGGAGACAACCTCAAGCTTCTTTACTGCGGTTAGTACAATATAAACATTGACTGAAAAATGCAAAGAGTTGGTGGCTGGTCTCTTGAGGGGATGGGGACTATTGATGGGGTAGGAGAATTAGGTTTTGGGGGTAAAAGTTTTAAACTATAAAAGGATATAACAATCTATGTTTGCAACATTTTTTTATTGTGTTTGTTGTTAGTGGTAATTTTAATAATAAAGGTACAAACATTTTTAAAAAAATATAAGTAGGCGCCTATTTGTCTTTATGAAATAGTATCTAAGTAGCTGTCTTTGTGAGTACTTATCCATGACGCCCTGTTATAAAATTTCTCTCAGAACAGGAAAAAAATTGTAGAGAATTGAGACCTTAATCATTATAACTATTACTAATCTAAGTCAGTAGATCCCACATCTGGTTTACCTCCCTGCATAGGTATGGTCTTCAGGATAAACAAAACATTCAAATTAAGTATTTTTCTTAAATATATGCAAATCTATTTTGTGACTAGCTCTTATGATTTCTTATAATCCTATAAAGATGACGTGCTAATCATATTGAAGGACCAGTAATCTAATAAGAGCAAGTCACTCATGAATATAGCAAAGTATGATCTTGAACATATACCACTGGAATTTAAAGATTGCCTGCAAAACTGATTTGCTGCTTGGGATACAAATAACAGTGTAGCAGAAGAGCTATGGGATGATATCAAAAAATTGTGCACAAAGAATGTGAAAAGTCTGCCAATACCGAAGAAAAGTGGGCCTGAACCTTATGAAGACAAAGATCCTGGCAACTTATTTATTTATCTGTTTAAAAATTTTATAAAGTGTAGTTACTCACCTGTAGCAGGTGATCTCCAGGAACAGCAGGAATCAATCTTCACATATGGGTATCATCGGCACTGACAGAGCCCGCACGGGAATGCTCCCCAGCGTCCAATAGGAAAGCCTTTGGGAGCACTCCACTGCACCTGCGCATCTGCCTTCCCAACTCCTCTCCTCAGTTGAGTTTGTAGCTAAGAAAAGAGGAAAAGAATGCCCAACAACTCCTAGGAAGGAGGGTGGGTTGTGAAGAATAATTCCTGCTGTTCCCGGAGATCATCTGTTACAGGTGAGTAACTAGGTTATCTCCAGAAACAAGCAAGAATGCAGTCTTCACATATGGGACTCACTAGATCTCGGGTACCAGACGGAAAAGATATCTTTGAGGCTAAGGAATGGAGCCAAGAAGGTATGGACACAAAGTGGTCACAGCGGACTAGAATGCAGCAAGCAGGAGCATGGAGCAAGGAGTCAGGTGCCAAAGAAGTGTAATGATAGGAGTTGTGATTAAGTCCCAAAGAGATGCTGAAGAACAGCCTGGCCAAAGACAGTGCCCCAACGGGAGTCCCTGTCAAGGCAGTAGTGAGCAGCGAAGTGAACAGAGGACCAGGTAGCTGCCCAGCAGATCTCCTGTATGGAGACCGAACGGAGGTTGGCGACTGAGGTTGCCATAGCCCTCACATTGTGAGTGGTAACATGACACTCAAGAGAGAGTTCTGTTTGAGCAAAAGCAAAGGAAATGCAGTTGGCAATCCAATTGGATAGCGTGCATTTTTACAAAGGAAGGCCTAAATGGCTTGGGTCGAAGGAAATAAATAGTTGAGAGGATTTCCTAAAATCCTTGGTTCTGTCCAAGGACTGCAAGTTCACTTTTGCTTACTACAAGGTTTGCAACGCTGCCTCAGCTCTGGAGGCATGCGGCCGGGGAGAGAAGATCGGCAGTATGACAGATTGGTTGAGATGAAAAGTTGAGACCACTTTTGGAAAGAAGTGCGGATGCATACAGAGAACCACCTTATCATGGTGGAATTGAGTGTAGGGAAGATCCACCATCAAAGCTTGTAGTTCGCTAATGTTACAAGCTTAGGTTAGGGCAATGAGCAATATGACCTTCCAAGATAAGAGTTTTAGAGAAGTGTTAGCCAGAGGCTCAAACAGGGCTTTTAAAAGCTGTGCTAAGATTACCTTTAGGCCCCAAGCCACCGGCAGTGGTTTGATCAGTGGCTTGGAAAGCAGAAGACCCCACATGAATCATTGCACCAAGGGGTGCGAGGAACTAGGATGCCTATCCAGTGGATTGTGATAGGCAGTGATGGCACTGAGGTGAACTCTAACAGAGTTAGTCTTAAAGCCCTGTGGAAGACAAGTGGAGAAGATATTGTAGAAGATGCTCCACTGGGCATTTAGAAGGATTAATTTGCTGTGGGGTGCACCAGAGGGTGAACCACCGCCATTTGAAGGCATAAGAGCATCTGGTAGATGGCTTGCGGGAAGCAAGCAAGATGTCCCTGACCGGTGGAGGGAGGTTGAGGTCAAAGATCATCAAAGATCTTTTCAATATTTTTCTTGCACCACTAGCACTCCTGATTCAACAGTTTGGGATTTCAGCTTTCTATTATGCTGACGATCTGGTCCTTCTCCACTGTACCTCTCCGTTCCATCCTGATCTTTACCCCCCTCAACTCCTGTCTTTCTGCTGTTACTGACTGGATTACCACTAACTGTCTTCAACTGAACCTGACTAAAATACTTGATATCTGGTTCACGTTTGGTGGTCCCTCTCCTCTGGTTGCACCCTCCTTTGCTGACTCACCTATTCCATTGGTTTCCTGTTTCCATTATTTGGGGGTTCTTTTAGACTCTGATCTCACTTTCCGGGCTCACATTTCACATGTTTCCAAGACCTCATTCTTCTTTCTTCATCAAATTCGCGCCATTCGCCCCTTTCTCACCACTCAGGCTCTCACCACTCTTCTCCTTTCTCTGGTCATATCACGCGTTGACTTCTGTAATTCAGTTCTGGCTGGTCTCCCACACTCGCAAATCTATAGCTTGCAACGCATTCAGCATACAGCCGCATGCCTTATCTTTCACTCCTCTTCCCGGGTTCACATCACCCCCCTTTTGATTCACCTTCACTGGCTTCCCGTCAAACTTCGAATACGTTATAAGATTCTTACATTGGTCCATCACGTGATATACACCCACACACCACAATACATGGCAGACCTTATTTAATCCCATACTCCTAGCCGTTCACTCAGGTCATTGCATGTCAATTGTCTTCACCTTCCTTCCCCCTCTCGTGCCCACCTGCAAACCACCCACTCATCCACTTTCTTCTTTCTCGGTCCTGCACTATGAAACTCCCTCCCCACCTCTCTCAGACTCGAACAGCAATTTACAACATTTAAAAAAGACCTGAAAACTCACCTTTTCTCAATTGCTTTTGACCTCCCCTCTCCTCCTGTGTGAAATTACCTTTTTCCTCCTCTTTCTCACTTCCTTTCCTCTTAGTCACATGTGTTAAATGTCTTGAGTGCTTTCCTGTCGCATTGTAATTTCCTTTCCTTTTCCGGCCTATTGGCCTCCTTTTTGTATTTTAATTTGTAAACCGCTATGTTATAATTTGAATGGCGATATATCAAAACTAATAAACATAAACAAAAACATGCCTACAGTGATCAAGCCTTCCGTGAGACGGAGGGCTTGTAGATTGGGATGCAGGAGTTGCCCCTGATCCTGAGACAGGAGGTCGGGGGCATGACCCAAATTGAGGGGTAGAGACTGTGCTAGACGAAGCAGCAGAGGAAACCATGGCTGAAGGGGCCAATAAGGGGCTATTAGAATCATGAAGCCCTTGTCGGCCTGCTGTTTGAATAGAGTTTTGGGTACGGGGGGTGGCAGGAATGCGTTAAACAGGCCCGTGCCCCAATGAAGGAGAAAGGCATCCACTGTCAGACTGTGTCTGGAGGGAATCCTTGAGCAAAAAAATGGAAGGCGTGCATTCTCGGGGGGGGGGGGGGGGGAGGGAACAGATGTATTCTGGGGTCCACACAATATTGAAGAGCCAAGATGCCACATCCTGATGCAGCGTCCACTCGTGTGGATGTAGGATCTGGCTGAGTCTGTCCGCAAGGACATTAAGTTTGCCTGGGAGATACACCGCTCGAAGGTGGATGCGGTGTGCAATGCCAAAAGACAAGAGCTAAAGGCTTCATGACAGAGGGGATAAGAACCCGTTCCCCCCTGCTTGTTCATGTAGAACATGGCTACTTGGTTGTCTGTCCAAACTAAGACGTGTTTGCCAGAACGTTGGGATTGAAAAACCCGAAGGGCATTGGTGAGAGCATGAAGCTCAAGGAGGTTGATCTGAATTTGAGATTCTTGCACTGTCCACTGAACCTGCGTAGAGAGATTGTCCAGATGTGCTCCCCATCCTAGCTTGGAAGCATCCATCATTAGGGTGCATTGAGGTGGAGGCATCTGAAAAGGTGACCCTCCTAGAAGATTTTGGGGTGAGCACCACTAGTGAAGGGAGTTGACAAGAGGAGGAGTGATGCAAATCTTGTCTGAGAGACGCCCAGTTGTTTGAGTCCACTGGCATGATAGGGTCCATTGGGCTTGTATCATGTGCAGGCAGGCATATGGGATGACATAGACTGTGGAGGCTAAGTTTCCCAGAAGACGCAGCATGTCTCGAGCTATCACAGCACTCTGACCTTGTATTGTGAGGTCCAGCTTGATAAGATGAGCAGAGCAGTCCTGAGAAATGAATGCTCGTCCCTGATGAGTGTCCAAAAATGCTCCAATGAACTCGAGTTACTGGGATGGAACTAAGTGAGACTTTGGAAAATTTAGCTCAAAGCCTAGACTATGGAGCACCATGATGGTGCGAGAAAGCGACTGTTTTAAAAACTCTAGGGATTCTCTCTTTATCAGTCAGTCATCTGAGGAAGACAATGACCTCCAAAGTATGCAGGTATGCTGCGACCACTGCCATGCATTTTGTGAATACTCTGGGTGTGGATGCTAGCTCGAAAGGGAGCACTTCATACTGGTAGTGGATTTTCTGAACTCGAAAGCACAGATACTGTCTGTGGTGAGGGTGGATCAGCAAATGGGTGTAAGCCTCCTTGAGGTCTAGAGAACATAGCCAATCGTACTCTGAAGGTACGGCAGAAGGGTGCTGAGGGAAATCATTTTGAACTTTTCCTGAACCAGGAATTTGTTGAGATCTCTCAGATCTAGTATTGGTATGAAGCCTCCTGTTTTCTTGGGGAGAAGAAAATAAGGAGAGTATATATATATTTATTTATATGAAAGGCTTATATACCACTTTTCCAAAGATCAAGGTGGTTTACATTAAACATAACATAACTTTCTAGAGAACAAGGTTAATATAACACAATGAACGTAATAAAACTGAACAAATTTACATATAACATGTGAACAGTAAATAATATGTAGGGACTTAAGTGGGCTTATAAGTGAAGGAAGGAGGGGGAAGGATTGGAGGTTACATGGTCAGGGCTAGGGAAATTAAAGGCAAGGGGGCAAGTAGTGTATGGCATTTAAATCTTCAGCGTATAGTTCTCAGTCCTTGAAGCCTTTGCCCTCCTGGGCAGGGGGAGCTCTTTCAATTGTCTCTTGGGCTAGTAGAGTGGCCACCTCTGAACACAGGAGATTGGCTTGCAAAGGATTTGGAGGTGGAGGTGGAGGTGGTTGGAGGCAAGCTTTGAAAGTGAAGCAGATAGCCCCCTTGGACAATGCTGAGAGTCCATTTCTCTGATGTAATGAGATGCCACCTATGGGCATAACTGAAAGCCTACCTGCTATGTGCAGGAGCTGTGGTTCTTGCAGAGGCAAAGTAACTATATTGTCTGGGAAGGAGTCAAAAATCAGGTGCTGGCTGGGGCTGGCTCTTGGTTTTCTTAGGTTGACGAGGATCCTGAGGCCTTTGCTACTGCTGAGGTTGATAGGAAGCAGAGGGATGGTATGAAGAGTAATATCTCTTCTTCCTGGTATAGAAAGACTTCTTGGAAGTAGTTTTCCTCCTAGAGGATCTGAAGTCTTTCTTGAGAGATGTTTGAGGGTAAGATCATCTGCCTCAAGCTTTCCTGCTTTTTTTTCTCCAATCCTTACAAAATAAGTTTTCTCCAGAATAAGGAATATTGGCTAATTTATCTTGTACCCACTGCTTGAGGTCCGATGCCTGGAGCCAGGCCATTCTATGTGCTCCTATACAGACTGCAGCAGCTTTGCTAGTCAATTAAAAGGTATTTAAGGCTGACCTGGTCAGGAACTTGGAAGTATTTTGAGCTTGCTTGACTATAGTCATGTAAACATGACGTTTATCATCTGGGAGAATAGGAGCAACGTTTACTAGATCCCTGGAGACATATTTAAGGTGCATGGCCATGTAGAGGGTATAGGATGTAACCCTAGAAGTAAGCATACATGCCTGGAAGCAGCGACGTCAAAAGGCATCAAGAGCTCTGGCATCCTTGCCAGGCAGTATTGATGAATGAGTCTTAGAACTCTTGATGAGTCGCATTGCCGATTCCACTATCATTGAGTGGTGCGGTAGTTGAGACTTTTGAAAGCCCGGGCATGGTGGAAATCAGCACATAGTATCAATGCATTTACTGATAGGCGGAACCGTTATTGGGGCCTCCCACATATGTAGCATTAGATCCTGTAGGATCTGATGCACCGGTAATGCTGCCACCTTTTTGGGGGTCGAGGGGTATTTGAGGATTTCTAACTCCTCAGCCCTCGGTTCCATTTCCGATGTTACAGTGATCTGAAGACCTGCTGCTATGTCCCTAATGAAGTCCTGAAAGGACATGTCTTCTGGCAGGGACAGATACCTCGCATGAGGAGGAGAGGGATCAGAGGGGATATCCCAGGTGGCCCTGGAATCCTCTGATGTCTCCTCAGAGTCAGAAGAAGAAGACCCCGGTTCAGAAAGGAAATTGAAGCATCAATGATCTCGAGCCAATGACGATGCTCAATGTTGATGTTGATGTTCCAGTCGTGCGGGAACTTGTTGGATACCGACCACGGATACCGGTTCCAAGGGAGGAATCAGAGGTAGGGGTCTCATTGCTACCGATTCCAGTGGAGGAATTGGAGGAAGAGGAACCACCGATACCTGTTGCAGGGCTGGTATTGGAGGCAGAGGTTCCTGCACTGAGCTGGAAGCAGGTGCCTGACTGGCTGTGGCTGTCGATGCCTTTGGTACCGCAGCAGCCAGGAGTGCCGCCAAAGTCCTCTTGATAGCTAAGAAACGCTGATCGATAGAGGACACCGATGCCTGGGTGGAATCGAGTGCGGGGCTGTGTGCTACCATCCCGGAGCACGGTACCAGTAGCTCTCTGGAGGTCGATGCCTTGGGAGTGTTCTGGAGCCCCTGTGTGGCTTTGGAGGGTTGGTCCTCCTGCCGGGGCTGTTTGGCTGGCCAGCCAGCCAGCCAGCATCAGATGCCCCTTTTGATGCATCTCGAGAATGCAGGGACTTACCTCGATGCTTGGTATTGAATTTCAATGCAGAGGACTTAGTATTTAATTTATATTTGGACTTTTTGGAGACCTGGGAACCAGCTGAAGATGCTGACATCCTTGACAATGCCAAGGCCACTGAAATCAAGTCCGGGGCAAACAGTAAGTCATACTGTTTGGCCCTGTTCTTTAGGCCTCATTTGGTCATCTGCTTACACAACGAACAATTGTCTGGTATATGGTCTGGGCCCAAACATTTTAGACATCAGTCATGAGAATCAGTGACTGACATAGTGCCGGAAAACTTTAAACATTTTTTGTTGCCATTGATGTGTTTGTCCATGGTAACAAATGGAAAAAATCTAGGCTGAGGCCAAAGGCCTCACAGAAAAGAAAAAAAATTAAACTGAAGAAAAAAAATAAGAAAAGAACTAATATCGGGGCCGGTATCAGGAAGGTACCGGCGTCGAAGGAAAGGCAGAGCACAGATACCAAAAAAAAAAATAAAAGTTTTTCGGCGGTAACAGGAAAGGGCTTCCTTCTGGCTCCGCAGAAAACGAAGAACTAAGGAGATGAGTTGGGAAAGTAAGAAGGCAGATCTGCAGGCAAAGTGGAGTGCTCCCAAAGGCCTTCCTATTGGATGCTGGTGAGCGTTTCCATGCGGGCTCCTTTGGTGTGACGATACCCAAATGTGAAGACTGCATTCTTTCTTGTTCCTGGAGACACCGTCTGTCAACATTTCTAAGGGGTATTACAAAAACATACACAATTAAAACATACATACTGCAAATAATTAAGCAATCATTAGTTTAAAGCATTATTAGAAGCTTTTGTAAAAAGAAGGGGTCTTCAGATTCCTCCAAAACACTTTATAATCTTGTTCCATTATGCAGCAAATTAGGTAATGCATTCAGTTCCACAATAGAAAACACTCTGATATGCACAGACTCCTTCCTTACCATTGCAGCAGTCGTCACGATAAGAGTACAATGAGCACTGGACTGAAAATCACTCCTTGGAATATACAGTTACAATAATGTTGACAACTCATTTTGATTTAGAGAAAATAATATTTTATTTAGCTGTATTTATTTATTTATTTAGCTGTATTTATATCCCGCTTTTCACCGGGTCAAAGCGGTCAATTGGGGGATACATTTAACATGAGGGGATATGAGACACACACACTAATACATACAGGGAACATGGGCATTGGAGGGTTGAGTGGCTTGCCCAAAACCACAAGGAGTGCCTACAGGACTAGAAATCCCAATCCCTCTGGCCTGAGATTGCTGTCCCCAGGTGGGACTTGAACCCCCGACCCTCCGGCCTGAAGTACCTTGTCCTAACCACTAGACCACGCCTCCCTCAACCTAATTACCATATGCAGACACTTAAATCTGAGGTGACAAGCAACAGGATGCCAAAAGAGACCATACAGTAGTGACATGTTCATACTTTTCTATATTTCCAATTACTCTAGCAGCTGCATTCTGTGCCAATTGCAACATTTTCAATAGATATCCTGGCAGCCCTAAATAAAGCATATTACAATAATTAATCACTGTAATGTCAAGGCATGAGCCACTGTCCAAAAATCTTCCAAATTAAACAATTTTCTAAGGCACCTAATCTGTTTCAACTTAAAAAATATACTTTGCACTACCCTTGTTGCCTGGCTATGAAAAGATAGCTTCATGGTCCAAAGATAATCCCAGATAGGTAACTTTATCTCATACTCTGATCTGATGACCTCCAAAAGTAATACAATTTGGAAAGGAAGCTGTACTATCTATACAAACAAACATGGCATCTGTTTTTCTAAAATGAATGATCAAGCCACTGTCAGTTATCCATTACGTTATCTTCTGAAAACTTGATATTAATTGCAATAAAGAAAACCCCACTTCAATATCAAAATGTTCAAAAACCAAAATATCATTAGCATATAAGCAAAATTCCAAACATAAAATCCTAAGCAAAGTGCAAAATAGAGCCAAATCAATATTAAACAGCATAGCAGACAACAAGGAACCCTGTGGAATCCCACACTCAATTCCATGCCATTACCATGCTGAGGTATAGAACAAAATTTTAAACCTGATTTGTACGTCCTGACAAAAAAAGATGCAAACCATTGCAAAACCACTCCACCTATACTTAAGCATGTGAGGTGTTGCAACAATATCGTAGGTATCACTGTATCAAAAGCAGCCCATCAACAGACATCAGCAAATAGGCCTGTTTCACTTTATGTAAATTTCTCAACAGCACATTTATCAGTGACACCATTAGTGTCTCACAGCTATGATCATGACAAAAATCATATTATTCTCCATAAAGTCCTGTAGCTGAAAAGACATATATCCTGCTCTATCATTTTTCCAAGAAAAGGTAAATACGAAACTGGCATATAATTACTAAAGTTGTGTTCATCCCTCTTGAGGTCCTTCCTAACTGGTCGAATAGAAGCACACTTCCAAATATCAAGTAAGTAATCAGACCAAATGATAGTAATCTGGCACAATCAACCTTTTATCTGCTTTATCACAGCAACAAAAATCATATCAAGGGGGCAATTAGAGTTGTTCATCCAATTTAATAATAGAGTCAAATCCTTCTTGGCTACTTTCAAAAAATTATCCCACAACAGTTCTTTCTTGAGGACTTTACAAAATCTGAACCTCATAACCAACACCCTTACACCCAACACAAGAAGAATCCTACTTTGTCTTCTCAGCAAATTCATTGAGAAAAATATTGGGCTCCAAACAAATACTCTATAGTGAAGAAAACGGCATATACTGTAGACTGCCTAAAGAATAAATCAATTGGTGCTTGAAAAAATAAAACCTAAGCTGTCCTTATAAGACAAGACTTTGACTTTCATACTGTGGATACAGCATGAGAAGAGAAAGATCATTATAGAAAAACATCATGCTTGGTAAGGTTGAACGCTGATACAAAATATTATCAATGCGATGGATCAATACAATAACATCAGCTTTGGATGCCACTTTATCAGCAATTAAAGCCACCTGATTGAAGATCGAAAACAGTTTGGGACAAATATCCATAGTGTCACCATGAGTCGATATAGACTCAATAGCAGTTAACAACAACTAGCAAGGGTTTTGACATGCATCAGCAATACAGCATGAATAACTTTAGGGTATACTCAAAGGTAATTTTTAAAAATGTGTCCAATATGAACCAGTACAACTTTTATTCAAAAAGATAAAAGAACAACCGGTGGAGAATTTGACCTTGTTCTGTGTGCTTAACAGTTGTAATTTAGGGGGGAGGAGGGGGAAAGGGGTACCTGTTTTAAAATGTGTTTTGGGAGGCAGAGCTTGAAGTGTAGCAAGATGGACGCCTAGAGCAGAGCTCCAGAGGGGCCCCTTGACGAATCTGGTGATTGCGCAGACAATTACAGTGAGAGCTAGTTTTCTGCAACGCTGCTGCAATAGGAAAGATGTCGGATCCCAAACCAACTCGTTTGGAATTTGCCGGTGGGCAAGGTACGGGCACAAAAAGGTCAAAAACGGAACCCCCATCTCCACAGAAAATGGCGGCCACGCGGGAGTGCCCTGAGACGATTCAGGAGCTGCTGGCCGAGGTGCGGGCAGTTAAGGGAATCGTAACGTCAAACAGTGAATAAATGTGCAGTAGGAGATCGGGAGCTTAAAGTCTTGTGTGGAGGCACTTACTCTTCGTCAGAAGGAGACGGAGGAAAAATTGACTGTGCAGGAGGAGCGTTTGAAAGCACTCGACAAGCAGGCCAAGCTCCTTAAAATGCTACAGAGAGAGCTGGAGGACAACAATAATCGATCCCGTCGGAATAACATACGAATTGTGGGGGTCCCAGAAGGCGCTTAAGGAAAAGATATGTTTGCGTTATTGACTAAGATGATTGCAGCGGTGTTAAAAATTTCCTTTGAGAGGCCCTTTGAGATCGAGAGAGTGCATCGGGTTCCCTCACAGCCTGCGCCGAATAGTAAAGGACCTTGGCCGATCATCTTGAAAGTGTTGCATTTCCAGAAAGTCGCATTGATTATGTAGGCCACTCGAGCGAGATCGCCAGTGGAGTTTGAGGGGCACCGGTTGATGTTTTTTCCGGACTTCGCCAAGAGTACAGTGGATAGGAGGAGGAGTTTTTTGGCACTGCGTCCTTGGCTGCAGCGGCTGCAAGCGAGATTTGGGCTTTTCTACCCGGCCAGAATGAGGGTCACGCTTCATAACATCACAAAAACCTTCGAGGACCCGGAGGCCCTGCACACTTATCTTGAGGGGAAAGAACTAGAATTGATGCAGTGATCATGTTTTCTGTGCGCCGGACATTGAAAGGTTTAAATCGTGTACTGAAGGGGGTGGTGTGAGGGTTGGTTTGGCTAGCGAAAATGCTGTATATACAGTAGAGCAGGGGGGTTAATGTTGTGAATGGGAAGTGGTTTTATTGTATGTTAATTTGATGTGCGCAATCAATGTGTGAAGCCTAGCTGGTCCCTCTGTGTCTGGTTGCTCACTCGGAGTTCACCCATTAGGTACGCAGGGAATTTTCCCCCTCCAAGGTCCATTGGGTTTGGGTTTGGGATCCGGGTTGGTTGGGTGTATATGTTAGAGATGGTAACAAAAGGAGTCAGAGATGTAGGAAGGTGGGCTATAAGGGCTATCTTGCTTGGGGAAACGGTTCAACTGAGAGAAGTAAGCGCGCAAAATGGGATAGGATGGGGTGATGGGCACTATTAAGATTCTTTCATTGAATGTAAAGGGGATTAATAATCCTTTAACAAGGAGGGAAATAGTCCTTTACGGACAGAAGGAAAAAAGTGACATTTTATTCTTGCAAGAAGGAGTCGCTGAAACTGAGTATAAAGCCCTTTAGTTTAGTGGCTTTTTCAGCAGCAGTGAATAAACATAATGGGGTGGTTGTTTTAATCAGGAAGTCACTTAATCTGACTGTAGTTTATACTCGGTCGGATCAAGAGGGAAGGTGGGTCAGGGTTCGAGTTCAGATAGGGGGTTTAGACCTACTCTTAATGAATATTTATGCCCCCAATGGGGATCGGCCAGAGTTCTTTAGGAGCCTAGCGGAGGTTGTACATGCGGAGCTCACAATAACGACTATGTTGGGTGGGGATTTTAACCTGGTAGTGGATCCTGTGGTAGATAGGAAACCCCCCAAGACTGTTAGGCCTCCCAAGGCTCAAATAGTTCTTACGGCCATGTTGCAGGAGGCGGGTTTGATGGACATCTGGAGACTATTGCATCCGGTAGAGCAGGACTTCACCTTTTTTTTGCCCCCACACAAGTCACTGTCTAGAATAGATTTTATGTTGATATCAAAAGCAATGGTCGCTAATATTATATCTGCCGATATACATGCGACTCACATTTCGGATCATGCGGCTGTTTCCATAGAGGTACAATGTGGGAATCCCAGTCCTTCAGCGCCAGGGTGGTTCTTTGATAGAGCCCTCCTTGATAATGCTGACTTTCGGTTAAAGATTCAGTCGGCTATAGCAGAATACTTTCATTTTAACTCCCCGCAAACAACTACAGAGTGTGCTAGATGGGAAGGTTTTAAGGCTTCTTTAAGAGCCGCTATTACCAGTTTCAGTATTCATTTAGCAAGACGACGCAAGGAGCAAATCAAAGAATTGGGGGTGCAGATTAGGGTGGGTGAGCGTATTTTGATAATGCGTTCAGACCTGAGTATTTTGCTGCGCTTGCAACGACTAAGTTTCAAGTATAACCAGATTCTTACATCTGAGGCATCCCGGAACATTAAAGCTCAGGAATGTATATATTACAGGGAGAGCAACAAAGCTGGGTGACTGCTGGCCAATACTCTGAGAGCCTGCAGGGAGGCTGGTAGAATTGCCGCCATACGGGATCTGGGGGGGGATCAGTGTTGCAGGTAAAAGATACTGAAATAGCGGAATCTTTTAGATCCTTCTTTGCCCAGCTCTATGAGTCGGAAAAGGAATGCACATCAGAATCCTTTAGGCAGTTGGTTGACAAGGTTAAGCGGCCAACAGTAGACAAGGTGACAGCAGATGGACTGGATGGCCGGATTGCCTTAGCAGAAATTCACCAGGCAATAGAGTCTTTGGCTACAGGGAAGGCTGCGGGTCCCAATGGGATCCCTGTGGAATTTTTTTAAGTTTTTGCTAAAGAAGTGGGACCGCACCTACAACAATATTATCAGGCCTTGGGGGAGGAATGTCCCCAGGTAGGAGCTTTTGCTTCGGCGAAGGTAATTGTGCTAGAAAAGGTAGGAAGGGATCCGCAGTTGGTAGGCAACTATCGGCCAATTTTGCTACTGAATGCGGATTATAAAATTTATGCAACTGTTTTAGCACGTCGCCTGGCAAAGGTTATTCCCAAGCTAGTCCACCCAGACCAGTGTGGGTTTGTTGAGGGGTGGTCAACGGCTGATAATGCCAGACTGTTATGTCATGTTTTGTCGGGGGTAGAGGGCAGTGTGGGACCGTTAGTAGGTCTTTCCCTTGACACCGAAAAGGCGTTTGATCGCCTGGAATGGACATTTCTGTTTTCCACCCTTGAATGGTTTGGTTTCGGGGAAGGATTCCTTAAACTAGTTAAAATAATGTATACTCACCCGCTGGCGAGCATAACTGTTAACGGCATTCAGTCATGGGAATTGCAGCTGGGCCGAGGTACTCGGCAAGGCTGCCCCCTATCCCCAATATTGTTTAATCTGGTGCTTGAACCGCTTGCCCTTTTACTGAGACAAAATTCGAGGATTCAGGGCATCGCCCTGAGGGGGAAAGTAATCAAATTGTCTGCATATGCTGATGATCTATTGTTGTTTACTACTCCTGATTCGGTGCCCCATATTCTGCAGCAGATAAGTCAATATTCAGAGCTTTCTGGGTATAAGATTAATTGGGCAAAATCGGTAGCTTTTCCTTTGAATTCGCAAGTACACAAGGCCAACATGGTAAAGTTCCCTTTTGTCTGGGAGACAGGTAAAGTTAAGTATCTAGGGACATATTATTGTCATCCGTTAGAGGAGACAATTAGTGCCAATATAAAGATCTTAGTTGATACTGTACAAAGTATGACAGCCAAATGGTCCCCTCTGGCGCTGTCGTGGTGGGGGAAACTAGAAACAATTAAAATGGTGATTGCCCCAAATGTTAATTATATTTTGGAAATACTTCCGCTATTATTGCCAATGCATGTATATCGGCAGATGGAAAGATTATTATCACTGTTCTTGTGGAATAGTAAACCCCCTAGAATTGCCCTCAAAAAGCTCAAGGCCTGTAAGGAAGACGGGGGGGGGGGTGGCTTTCCCATATTTTCACTTGTACCATTGGGCGTTTTTGATGAAGCAAGGGGCTAGATGGATGGAACGGGTGACAGATCAGAGCCTGGTTTGGTTAACCCTGGAGGAGAAGGAGGCAGCTCCTTTCCCGTTGAATTTACTCCCTAATATGTGCTTCAATGATAATAGTAAGAGATCACAAATAATGAGAGATACACAAAAGGCTTTTCAGGGACTAATTCAGACTTTTGCTTTGGCGGACAAAAACTCCATGCAGCTTCCGTTGTGGTATAACCCCCTTTTTAAGATCCAGAAGAAGTCTTTCACTTGGAAGCAATGGTATGACAGGAAGATTTGGAATGTTAGGCAACTAATGGTGGGAGGCAGATGGAAGGAATTTAACAGTTTGCAGTGGGAGTCTAAGCTGCCCGGGGTGTTATACTTTCAGTGGCTACAGCTGCGTCACTGCGTGGAACGATCCCTAGGGAACATTAAGAGCCTGAGGGAAGAAACGGGTTGAATGTTAGGATCAAGCAGGCTTTGGCAGGTTCAGGGGTGGCCTCCTTCTGTTACGAGGAACTGACCCAGACACTCCCAGCGCAGTTGGGTGGTTTGCGGTGTGTCTGGGAGCAGGACACGGGCACGCAGCTCTCTCAACAAAGTTGGCGGAAATTTTGGTCTAAACAAGTAAGAACCACTAAGTCTGCTTCTATCACTCAAAGGCTATTTTTCTTTGCCCATAGGGTTTATTTAACCCTGGTGAGAGTCGTCAAGTGGGATAAGGCAGCGAACAATCGATGTTGGTATTGTAAGAAAGAAGTCGGCACCTTTAGGCATATGGTCTTTGAGTGTGCTGATGTGCGGAGTTACTGGGCGCAAGTGTGGGAACAAATACAGTATATTCTTGGCTTTAGAGCTCATCTTACCTGGGAGATAGTGGCTCTGCGCTCAGCTGCTGATGTTCCATCCATGGGCAGGGATGTCTCCTTTCTGTTAGACTTTATGCTGGGTATTGCTGTATTTCTCATAGTGCGTAATTGGAAACATGCTGGGGATTTGCACTGGCAAGGATGGTGGAATCAAGTATGTCTTTATAGTAAATTTGAACAAACCCCCTGTAAGGGGGTGGTGCTATCCGCTAACAGTGCACTCAAATGGAAAGCCCTGGTAGAATTTGGGGCAGCGGCACACTGTCGCATGGACTGAAAGGGATATAGTGTTTGTTAACGTTAATTGAGATGGCCAGATGTGTAAGTGTTATGTTATACACCTGTGGAATTCTGCAATGTATGGGCTGCAACAGACTCAACTCATGTGGACCAAGGAGGGAGGGGCTGTTGGACCAGTACTTATGTTAGTTGAGGGGAGCGTTGTACTGTTTGTTAAAAATTTTTTAAATAAAAATGTAAAACAAAATGTGTTTTGAACTATGGATGTGGTGTATAGTGTATATAATAAAAATGTACAAATAAAAAAAAAGATAAGAATAAAATATATCATGATTCAATAGGCTAGAAACAACAAAAGAGAGACAGTAGAACTCATAGAGAAGTTGATATTTTGAAGAATTTAACTAGCACTATTTTAAATGATTCCCTTCCTGTGAGTAGAGAAGAACTTTGACTGTGCTATAGACCTCAACCCAGTCCTTGGGACACACCTAGCCACTCATGTTTTCAGCATAACTACAATGAATATGCATGCGACAGAGATGTGCATACAATGGAGACAGTGCATGCAAATCTATCATGTATATTCATTGTGATTATCCTGAAAATCTTAGTGCCTGATACTCAACTGGGCAGAGCTAAGTGCCGTAGCCACTTAGCCCTGCCCACCGGCCCCCAAACCCTGAATATTCACTTCCGTGGCAACAAAAGTGAATATACGGGTCTGGTCACGCTGCCCGGAAGCCGCCAAGGCTATCTGTGTAGCATCGATATTGGATGCTGCACAGTTAGCCTCGGCGCCTATCTTGCAGTTATTTTTGAAGTGCTCTGGACCTCATTCACATGAGGATTATTTCTGAAATATACAAGTAGTCCAGTGGTTGGTCACAGACTTTCACTTACTAAAGCAGGGGTGTCAAACTCAAATACACAGTGGGCCAAAATGTAAAACTTGAACAAAGTCGCGGGCCAGCATTGAACAAATGAACCTTTTAATATGGACCCAAACAAGATTTGCTTTAACATTGAATATGAAGCAACACTTATTACTATACAATTTATAACTTAATAGTTCAGATATGCAAAAACCAATTTCAAATAAAAAAAAACATCAATGACATTCATTTATTAAATAAGATTTAAATAATAATAAATAATAATTTTTAAAATAAAATAACAATAATAAAATTAATCAACCATTCAAGCCCATGTCTTGGAGTAGCAAGAAAAAGTGCATAAAGAAAACGTTAATTATTGCTCAGTTTGCTGCACACTGATCTAATCTGATGTGCCCAAGCCAGATACCTGGCATCTCTTCTTGGATGATAGTTCATCAATGTCTGGGCTCAGGCTTTGAGCTGAGGAAATCCTCAGTATCGAGCGAAGGTGTTCATCAGTCAGACGTCTCCTGTGAGATGTTTTGGTCATCTTCATCGAGGAGAAAAGTTGCTCACATAGATAAGTGCTGCCGAACATGGAGAGCATCTGAGCAGCTTGGGTGCGGAGCTGAGGCATTGTGTCAGGGATGAACTGTGGAAACTGGGCGGCGCCCACAGCATCATACTTTGACTTCAGCGTGTCATTACACTGGAGTTCAATTAGCTCCATTTGGAGGTTGGTTGGTGCGTTTTCCACATTAACTGCAAAGGGATTACTGAGCAGTTCAAACCTACATTTCTGGACATCAAAGTCGGCAAATCGCCGGCTAAACTCAGCGCCGAGTACACTGAGTTTTTCAGCAAACTGTGCGCATGGGAACAAGTTGGTAAAGAACTGCGTTTTCATGGTTTGGCAGTAGGGAAAATGGCCAAGGTTTCCTTGCAGCATCTGATTCTCCCACAGGCACAGTTTAGTTTTAAAAGCCCTCACTGCAGCGTACATGTCTGTGATGATGCGCCCCCGCCCCTGAAGCTGCAGGTTCAGCGCATCGAGATGGCTCGAGATGTCACACAGAAAGGCCAGCTCACACAGAAACATTTTCTCCCGAAGCTCTGCTGTGTCCTTCCCTTTGCTTTCCAGAAACTGACATATTTCCTCATGCAGCTCAAAACATCTATTCAGTACTTTTCCTCGGCTTAACCATCTCACCTCTGTGTGATACGGCACGTCTGCGTATTCCGAACCACACTCCTCCAGAAAAGACTTAAACTGGCGGTGATTCAGACCTTTGGCTCTTATAAAGTTAACTACTTGTGTTACTGTGGTCATAACATGTTCCATCTTTAGGGCTTTGCCACACAATGATTCCTGATGTATGATGCAGTGATAAACAGTTAGTTCACCTGCACAGTTCTCTTCCTGCATCTTCTCCCGGACCCTGCCCACCAGTCCACTTGTTTTACCGCACATCGCTGGCGCACCATCTGTCGTTAATCCCACGAGTTTATCCCACGGCAGCTTTATTTCAGTTACGCATTTGGAAACCTCCTCAAAAATTTCCTTTCCTGTGGTTGTGCCATGCATTGATTTGAATCCCAATAGCTCCTCCGTAACACACATATTTGAGTCCACTCCACGGATGAAGACTGACAGCTGAGCAGTATCAGATGCGTCGCTGCTCTCATCCACAGCAAGGGAGAATGCAACGAAATCTTTTCCCTTTTCCAAAAGCTGGTCATACAGATTGGTGGCAAGATCACATGTGCGATCAGCTACTGTGTTTCTGCTCAGGCTCACGTTTATTTATTTTATTTTATTTAACATTTTTTATATACCGCACTATTCATCATCAGTGCGGTTTACATTGAACAACAACATACCTGTCAATACATGACTGATCTAGGTTTACAGATAACAGGGAGGATAAACTGGGTGTAAACTGGGGCTAACTATCTACATAATTATACATAATTATATATACATTAGATAGGTTACATCAAAATTTGAGTTTGACAAGAATACAGTGTTATTACGTTTTGATTTTTTGTTCTGGGTTGTTGTTATGTGTAGGAGTTATCTGAGTGAGGTGGGGGCCGGTTCTATTGGGTGTATGGTAGCCTGAAGTGCAGAGTGAATAAGTAGTGCTTGATGGACTTTCTAAATTGGGTGATATCCCTGATTGATCTGATATTTGGAGGTAGTTTGTTCCAGCATTTGGGAGCATAGGACACAAAAGCTCTGTTAGTAGTTTGTTGTGTCCATTTTGTGGAGATGCTAGGAATAACTAGTGTGTTTTCTGCTACTAGTCTCCTGGGTCTGTTGTTTGGTGTGAGGGTGATGAGGTTTGAGATCGATGCAGGAGATAATTTATTAATAGCTTTGAATGTGATGAGGAGGGTTTTGTATGTTATTCTGCAGTTTATCGTTTGAAAAGGCTTGCTTTTTCTCTGGGCACACGATGTCACAAACTTTCAACATGCACTTTTTCACAAACTCTCCCTCATTAAAGGGCCGGGCTGATTTTGTGATCTCTGCTGCCACAATATAACTAGCCTTTACAGCAGCCTCACTTTGTGATGTGGCTTTTTTGAACATATTCTGTTGTGAAACCAAACTTCTTTTCATCTCCTCCACTTTCTGGCTCCTTTGAGTCATGTCTAGGTCCTTGTACTTGTCATGGTGTTTTGTTTCATAGTGTCGTCCAATGTTATACTCCTTAGTTATAGCCACGTTGACTCCACAAATCAGACAAACAGGTCTGTCTTTTACATATGTAAACAAATATTCTGTCTCCCACCTGTCCAGAAAGTTCCTGTTGTCTGCCTTTCTTTTTGCCATTTTTGGGAAGGGGTTCCACAGTGACAGTTGTAGCTTGAGATCGCTATGACTTCTGTCACACAGGAGAGGGCGTTTCTGGGACCTGTCCTGATTGACGCGCCAAAACAACAGCAAGGCATTATGGGATTTGTAGTATTAGCGATGAATGAATGCGCTGTATAATACCGGCGGGCTAGCTCTAGTAGTCATTTGGTATAGCCTCGCGGGCCAAATATAATTACACTACGGGCCAAATTTGGCCCGCGGGCCAGAGTTTGACACCTATGCTGTAGGGCATCGATGCCTGAAAAGGAAGACCCCCGAGCAGGTTCTGCAGCTTTAGCCACTAATGAAAGACTGCACTAGAGGCGCGGTGACTGCCACTAGAGGCGTGGTGACTTTCCACTGTGACTGCCACTAGAGGCACGGTGACTTTCCACTGTGTACTTAACCTCCACTGAGGTTGTCTCTTATAGGAACGAGCCAACAGAGTAACATGTACAGTGGAGGCCATGTGGCTGAGCATCTTCAGCATCCTCCATGCAATCGTGTGGTGCTGCCCCAGGATGTCACCCACCACCTCTGTCAGCCACTGCATGTGGTCCATGGGAGAAAGGCCTGAGCTTGAGTGGTATCGAGAAGGGCCCTGATGAACTCCAGCTGTTGAGATGGCTGAAGGTGAGACTTGAGGTGGTTGACCATGAACCCCAGATGCTCGTGCACCTAAGTGATAAAGTGAGCCAATTGCCAGATGCCATCCGGGGTGGTGCTCTTTATGAGCCAGTCGTCCAAGTAGGGATAGATGAAGACCCCATGGTTCGGAGATATGTGGCCACCAACGCAAGGCGTTTTGTGAAAACCCTGGGAGCCGATGCAAGTCCACATGGAAGCAATCAGTACTGGTAGTGCTGACCCTCCAGAACAAACTGGAGGTCTTTCCTGTAAACAGGATGGATTGGAATGTGCATATATGCATCTTTCAGATCCATGGCGCATAGCCAATTGTCCTTGAGAAGATATGAGAGCAGCGTTCCCACACTAATAAGCGGTTGAGGTTCCTGAGGTCCAGAGTGGGTCAGAACCCTCCTGTCTTTTTGAGGACCAGAAAGTACCTGGAGTAAAATCTCCACCCGACCTGAGCTTGAGGCACTGGCTCAATGGCAAGCTCAGTCAGAAGGGAGTCCAACAAGGGGCACAACACCACGTGCAAAAACAGTCCAACAAAGGAACGTGGATAGCAGAGGGAGGACGTATAAAACCTTTATTGATCAACAACAGCCATAGGCCCAACACAGGCCGTGTTTTGGAAATCCCTTCTTCAGGGGCTAAATGGCTAAAACAAATCATGAATTAAAACAAACAAATTAAAAACAATTAAAATAATTAAAACAAAATGGCTCAAACAGACGGACAACATGAATGTATCATATTAAAAAATTGGATTAAATAATTAGTTTAAGTGGAACGAATAAGTACGGCTAACAAAAACATGAGAGCTAAATAACTATAACACATAATTAATAAATTAAAAGAGATGTATTAATAAATAAATAAATAATCTTGCCAAAGACACATCTAAACTAACACATGGTTAATAAATAAATAAAATGTTTAATAAATTGTTTTAATGAATAAATAAGTAATTAGGTAATCTATCCAAAAACATATATATTTAAAAATAGATAAATAAATAAATAATCTATCCAAAGACATGTATATATAAAAATAGACATACCTGAGTCAACGGACTGTATAAATTAATCAAACAGGACTAAAAACAGTTTGTATCTTCAAAAATACGCTAAATCAAAAACAAATATTAAAATAAAAATCATGCCTATCATTTAAACACTTTAAAAACATATACATATATATATTTCTGATAAAAATGAATCATAATACAACCATATGTATAATGAAAAACAATTGTTGAATTTAAATCAATAAAAAATGATAATACATAAATAAAGATCAACCTAATTTAAAAAGGATGAAGACAACTTATGTTTGTTAATATTTAGAAAAAATATGATAATGAGTATAATAAATAATAATGATCTTAATAAATATAATTTGAATTAAGTGAAATTATTAAATACAATTATTTTTAAGAAAAGAATGCAAAATGTTACCTGACCAAGGACAATCTTCCTATAAACTTGTATAATCTAAAAGGTATAAATCAAATGAAATAATGGCATTTGGATATGAACATTATAGTAAAATTAAAAGATAGGTAAGTCATTAAAATAAAAAATATAAAAAATTTAACCATAAAATTGTGAGAACGCAAAGTGAAAAATGTGCTTGTGAGAACTCTATATATAAAAAAGAACGTGAAAAAATTGGAAGTCTAAGAGCTAGTGTCCATATTATTCTGATCAAGAGATAGTAGACAAGGTACTGTCTTGAAAACTGTGAAGTTAATGAAATATATCGAGTGAAATTACTGTCTTAACTGTCTATGACAGAAGGAGTAGCAGTGAAACTTGAAATGATACAAATCAAACTGTGACCTTATATCTATGAAGAGGAAAAATTACTCAAAGGGGCAAATTATCCATGCGTTGTGAATAAAGAACCTAAAATAAACAATTTTTTTATGTGGGAACAATCAGTGAACATTGAGAAAAACAACAGGACTTACTCTACTATGTTAAGCGAGATCGTCCTGCTGTATAGTGCAAGAGAAGTGAAACAATCTTTAAATGTGTACAAAGGGAACCTTAAAGGTGATCTAATAGTCTAAAACATGAATGGAAGTAGATAAATGAAGTGAAAATCAAGCTTAAAAATAAAGAATAAAAAGAAAAAGATGAAAAACGGAGGATAAAAAAGGTAACCAATTGATCGTGTTATAGAGCACTGTCGGGGCACCGGGCGTCAAGAGAGTCTATACCAACTCAAAGCGTGCCCGTGATAACAAGTAAAACCGTTTAAAAACTCAACTTGTTAAATAAATGAAACTTACTAACAAGGATTCATGCTACAGTCCGAAACAAACACACCAAAATCAACAGACTTATTCGCAAAAGTAAAAAGTGAAAGAAGTAACCAGGAGATCGTGTTGTCAGGCACAGTCAGGGCGCCGGGCATGAGGGGAGTTTGAAACAAAGCATGCCCGTAGTAACAAAGTAAAACCTTTTAAAACTCAACTTATTAAATGAATGAAACTTACTATCAAAGATACATGCTACAGCCCGCATCAAGCGCGCCAAACACAGCAGACTTTTTCGCGAAAGTAAACCGCCCGCGGCTGCGTAGTACCTGATTAAATAACAACGAGGCTCATGATGTAATCTTAATTATGCATAATTTAGTGCAAAACAAAATCTATTTATCACTCTGAAGGATAATTTTAATACACTTTTGTTTAAGGAGATGTGTATATGTATAATTCAATTACAATTGAATAACTATGGCACAAAAATGTATTTAAATTTTCTTATACAAAGCCACCCTGAGTGAAGTAGCTCACCATAAATTGGTGTATATGTACAAAGACAGATAAAAAAGAGGATTGACCTGAAAAACATAGCTGTGCAAGAAGAACTAATATATACTAAACAAATCTTTAATATTGTATAAAAAAGGTTAAAAAGTTAAAATAAATATATTAAAAAAAATTTTGTATATTAAAAAAAGGGGGGGGAAATGTGCATAATAAATATCTAAAAAATATCATATAAAAACACATGACATCTACTGAAGCATTAAATGGAACCAAGTATTGAATAACAAACTAAATAATGCTAAAATATACGAAAAGATAATTAAAATGTGAATCGACGGATAATGATCTTATTAAAGAAAAACTGAAAGATCACTTTCCATATTAAGACCATCCGGATGCAAGCTATGTAAATTAAAAATATAGCGCTGTTCTAATTGCAAAAGGGTGTTATCAACATTGCCACCACGCCAGTTAAACTTAAGCTTTTTAATAATAAAAAATCTTAAATCAGATATCTTATGTGCTGCCGTGTGCCAATGTGTAACAAGCGGTTTATCCATAGCAGCTCTTTTAATATTACTTCTATGTTCTATTATCCTGGTCTTAACAGGACGTGTAGTTTTCCCTACGTACAATTTATTGCAGGGGCATATCACTACATAAACTACGTGACTAGTCATACAATTTGAAAAATCATCCAAATAGAATTTTCGATTAGTGGACGGATGTAAAAAATAATTCTTTATAGATAGAACATGAGTACATACGGAACACTGACCACATTGGTAGTGGCCTTTATATTTTGATAAGAATCGTCGTTCAGTGAAGGCGGAAGGGACCAAAAGATTACGAAGATTGATGTTGCGTTTATGCGCAACAGTCAGTGGTAACTCTTCGAAACCAGGAATGGCCTGTATTAAATGCCAGTGTTTCTTCAAACATTTACTAATGGTTGTAGACTGGTGTGAATACAGCAGTGGGCAAACTATACCGACCTTAGATTTTTTCTCCTGTGGAATTAAAAGATCAGATCTTTTTGCATTACATGCTCTGGAGTATGCTTTAGTAATTTGAGACTGTGGGTATCCTCTCATCTTAAATCTTTCTTTCATAATAGTAGCCTGTGTCTCAAAAGTGGAATCCGTTGCACAAACACGTTTAGTGCGTAGAAATTGTCCTATTGGCAAGTTGTTTCTCAATGCAGCATTGTGAAAGCTTGAGTAATGTAATAATTGATTACGATCTGTCGGTTTTCTATATAGGGAGGTGGTTAGACGATCACCAGAGTTAATAATTAATAAATCCAAAAAAGAGATCTGTGTTGGATCATAAGTCAATTGGAACCGAAGATGAGTATCACAATCACAAACCTCTTCCTGTAGTAAGCTGTGATGAAGTGGGTCTAGGGCATACTCCCCGGGGAAGAAAGGAGGCGGCAACTGGGTAAAGTGCAGCATGTATCCGCTGTTGACTATCCGCAAGTCCCAAGCATTTGAGATGATGAGAGGCCACCTGTGGGCAAAGTGGATGAGCCAACCCTCATTTGAGGGGGTTCCCCTTTGGGCATTGGCAAATTGGCTATGCTCCCAAGGAACCTGTCAAAATTCCACCCCTGGCTTTGGCTGAGGGGTTGACTGGACCTTCTCCTGTCGCTGCTAGCAAGGAGCCTGTGCCTTAGGTTGCACATTCAAAGGGCTCTGGTAGTACTTGTGCTTGTGTTGGAAAAAGAGCTTCTTGCCCTGGTACTTCTTGCGTGAGGGGTCAGCGGTCTTTCATGACAGCCTGGAGAGGGTCACTTGCTCTCTTTCTCAATCTCGCCTGCTCTTTTCTCCCACAGGAGAAGGACATGTCCTCCGAGGGTGACTTCCACCATTCATACAGAGGGGGGGTGTCCAATGGCAGGTCTGGGCTTAGACATCACCTATTCCTCCTCGGTCTCTCATCCCTTGGAGTCCAATTCTGAGAGGAAATTGAAATAGCACCAGGCTTCCTCTTGACACCATCTCTGATCAGGTGGGGAAGTTGGGCTTTGGTGGGACTGATGGTGCACCGAGCGGGGCTGCTGATGCACTGGGGCATCGTAGCCTTAGATGCTGGAGAGTGAAATGGTCATTGGAACTGGTGTCTATTCCGATTGCTGACCTGATGCACCTGCCTCGGTAGGGAGAGCATGGGACTCCAGGATGGACTGGATGGAGTGTGATGATGATGCTGATGGCATTGAGGGGCCAGCTTACTGCTTGGCCATCACTGCTGCCATGTGGGCCTCGAGGGCTCAAAGGCATTCCTCCAGCGCAGAGGCAGCTCAAGGCAATCTGCTGTCTGAGGTGAGGTATGAGATGGCGACCCCCAGAGCCGGGGGGAGGGAGGCTTTCTCAGAACTGCAGTTAGGGACTGAACCAAATTAAAAAGTCAATTAGATAATGTGGAGGAAATAAAAAGATGTTCACAAACCACGGAATTAAAAGAGAGCGAGAACCACTGCACAGTTTATAATACCAAATTATAACTCATTTTTATTTTGTTGTTACAAAATGTGTCATGGTTGTTGCTTTTTATTTTTGAACATATATTTGCATTCACAGAACCCCCTCTCTCAACAACAGGTGCAGAGCAGAACTAGGACATACATCCACAAAACTCAGTATCAAATTAAAAAAAAATCTGATTCTGGCCATCTCACTAACATTCTCCTGTACCAGCCATACAGAGAAAAGCCACCAAAATGGTAAAGGGGATGGAAGAATACCCCTATGAAGAGAGGCTAAAAAGGTTAGGGCAATTCAACCTGGAAAAGAGACGGCTGAGGGGAGATATGATAGAGGTCTATAAATTAATGAATGGAGTGGAACAGATAAACGTAGCTCGATGGTTTACGCCATCAAAATATAGAAAGACTAGGGGACATGCAATGAAGTTACAGGGTAACCTATTTAAAACTAAGAAGAGAAAATATTTTTTCGCTAAACATGTAATCAAACTCTGGAATTTGTTACCGGAGGATGTAGTAAAAGCTGTTAGTGTAGCTGGGTTTAAAAAAGGTATGGACGAGTTCCTGGAGGAAAGATCCATAAACCATTATTAAGAAGGGACCCAGGATATCCACTGCTTGACCCAAAACAAGTATTGTGGAACCTGTCTTTTGGGGAAACTGCTAGGTACTTGTGACCTAGATTGGCCCCTCCTAAGTCCCCTATGCGCCCTGATGCTATCTGGTTAGCATGTTGGGGGAGTTCTGGGGTGAAGAATGGTGCTAACCAAGCAGCAACGATATTGGATGCTGCCCAGTTAGTGAAATGCGCCTTAAAGATAGGCGAGGAAAACCCTCACCTATCTTTAAGGCACAGATTGCTGCTGCTTGGTTAGCATCGGCACCTTCTGGCTTTTGCAGCGATCACTGGATATTCAGTGCTGTCGCCATGGCATTGAATATCCAGTTTAGGAGTTGGCAGGGAGGGCGATGTGCTGACAAGGCTCATAGCCCTTCCAAAATCGGCACAGTTGAATATCGGGCCCCAAGAGATCAGGGTTTAATTCCCACTATCACTCCTTGTGCAAGACACTTAACCTTCCTTTGCCTCAGAAGAATCCATCGATCAATGTCCCTGTTTAATGTACATTACCAAGTTGAAGTTACAATGTAAACAGCTTTGACTAAAAATTATAAAAGCAGTATAAAAAAATTGTTAAGTAAAATACAAAACCCTATAAAAGTCACTGAGGATCTATAGAGCAAATCTCCATACCATACCAGTACCAACTTCCAAAATTCACATAAAGAGCCTACCCAAAAAAAGTATCACTGTAAATACTGCAGCGGGCCCTGGAACATCCAACATCTATTTGAAAAGCTGAGCAATTCAAATTACTACAGTACAGATCCCTACGTACAAACTCCAAAGCTGGAAAAGTCTGGAACTCAGCAGCGATGACACTATTAGGTTAATAAACAAATTTAAACTGAGGAGGAAGTGTACTATTGTGAATCAGGAACTTGTTAAAAGATAGAAAGCAGAGGGTAGGGCTAAATGGCCAATTTTCACAATGGAGAAAGGTAAATAGTGGAGTACCCCAGGGATCTGTGCTGGCTCCGCTGCTTTTTAACATATTCATAAATAACCTGGAAATGGGAATAACAAATAAGGTAATCAAATTTGCAGATGACACAAAATTATTCAAAGTTGTTAAAACACAAGAGAATTGTAAAAAATTGCAAGAGGACCTTGATAAACTGGAAGACTGGACATTCAAATGGCAGATGAAATTTAATGTGAACAAGTGCAAAGTTATGCATCTAGGAAAAGCCTCCCCCACCCCCCAAATTATGGTGACATGATGCAAGATTCCACATTAGGAACCACCACCCAGGAAAAGGATTTAGGCGTCATCGTGGATAACACTTTGATACCCTCTGTCTAGTGTGCAGCGGTAGCCAAGAAGGCAAATAGAATGCTAGGAATCATAAGGAAAGGAATGGAGAATAAAACATAAGATTCTAATGCCTCTGTATTGTTCCATGGTGTGACTGCACCTTGAATATTGTGTGCAATTCTGGTCATCGTGTCTTAAAAAGGATATAGCGGAATTAGAAAAGGTACAGAGAAGAGCAACCAAAATGTATGGAAGGATACCCCTATGAGGAGAGGCTTAAAACGTTAGGGCTCTTCAACGTGGAAAAGAGACAGCTGACGGGAGATATGATAGAGGTCTATAAATTAATGAATGGAGTGGAACAGGTAAACATAGATTGATTGTTTACGCCATCAAAAAGTAGAAAGATTAGGGGACATGCAATGAAGCTACAGTATAACCCTTTTAAGACTAATAAAAATAAATATTTTTTCACTCAAACTCTTGAATTTGTTTATGGAGGATGTAGTAAAAGCTGTTAGTGTAGCTGGGTTTAAAAAAGGTTTGAACAACTTCCTGGAGGAAAGGTCCATAAACCATTATTAAAAAGGACATGGGAAATCTACTGCTTGCCCCAATACAAGCATTGTGGAACCTGTGTTCTTTTTGGGAAATTGCCAGGCACTTGTGACCTGGATTAGCCACTGTTGGAAACAAGATACTGGGCTTGATGGACCTTGGTCTGACCCAGTATGGCATTTCTTATGTTCTTATGTAATGGTCACTCAAGTCCTCTGTAACCTTAGATCTGATCCATTCCTGGGGGACAACCTCCATGGACCTCTTTGCCTGCAAGACCAATGTCAAATGCCCATGCTTCTGCTTCTGGCTCCTGTCCCCTTGCAGACTCGTGCTAGATACATTTGCGATACACTGGGGATTTCAGCTCTGCTATAAATAACCTCTCACCCCACTCATAGCCAAGATTCTGTAGAAGATCATGCATAATCGAGTGAGTGTTATCCTTGTCACACCCTACTGGCCAAGACAAGCCTTGTTCACTTTTCTTCAATGCCTCTCCACTTGGCTGCAAACTCGCAGAGCATCCAGACCTCATCACGCAAGATGACAGGACCACGCTCCATCCCAACCTGTGAGTCCTGGCCCTCATGGCATGGATTTTGAAAGAGTAGTCCTGACCTCATTCCACCTCTCTCAAGGGGTCTTGGAGGTCCTCCTGGCAGGCAGGAGTCCCACCACCAGATGGTTGTATGCCTTCAAGTAGAAAAGGTTCTGGATGTGGAGGAGTGGCCTAGTGGTTGAGGCAAGGTACCTCAGGCCGGAAGGTCAGGGGTTCAAATCCCACTAGAGGACAGCAACCTTGGGCTGGAAGGACTGGGGTTTCTAGTCCCATAGGTGCTCCTTGTGGTCTTGGGCAAACCACTTAACCCTCCATTGCCCATGTTTCCTGTAAAATAGTTATCTCCAAGTTATAATGCCCTGTTCAATGTAATTTCAGTTTGTTCAATATAAACCAGCTTGATATCATGAAAGGTGGTATATAAGAAATATAAAATAAATAAATGTGGTGCACTGTCACCCATCTTAACCCATTTGCCTGTCCCGTCCCCTCTCTCTTTCAGTAGCTCCTCAGATTGTTAGATGCCGGACTGAAACCCACTTCCATCAGAGCTCATCTGAGTGCAATCACCACATACCATGAGAGGTTGGACAGAAAATGAGTTACAGTTCATCCCCTGTTCATGAAAGGCTTCATGCACCCTCCACCCACTGGTCGGATACCCAACCCCCAAAGTCATCCTCCAACAACTCATGGTACACTCCTTTGAACTCCGGGGAAGTGCCCACTTGAATTTCCTGAGCTGAAAGACCCTCTTCTTGGTGGACATCAGTGTATCAGCGAGCTGCAGGCCCTCATCGACTATTCACTTTACTTACAACTCCAGAATGATTGGGCCACCCTCAGGACGTATCCCAGATTCCTCCCATAGGTGATTTTAGCCTTCCACATCAACCATGTCATGGTGCTCTCTAGTTTCTATCCCAAACTGCATGCCACACTGGAGGAGCATCTCCTATACATCCTGGACTTCACTCGTGCCCTCCACATCTACATGACAGAACAAAGCCCTCCAGAAAAGCATCCCAACTATTGTTTGCATATGACTCTAACAGACCAGATACCCCAGTAACAGAGAGTACGCTGTCTTGCTGGATTTGGACTGTATAGCCTCCTGCTATGAACAGGCACATTTGTGGCCTGCCTGTAGGGCCCAAGCCCATCAGCTAAGAGCCATGGCTGCTACCCTGGCCAATCTCTACTCCTCCTCTCAGGAGGACATCTGCAAGATGGCCACCTGGTCCTCCATCTTCACCAAACGCTACTGCCTCAACCGCATCTTTCAGGCTCCCCTCCTTCGGACAGGCCGTCCTCCTGGCAGCATATCCCTCCCATGGTAGAAAAGGGAAAGAACTGCCCAACATGACACATACAGATGAACAGACCTGTGGGATAATTCCTAGCTGACTATAACTATCTGTTCTGGTGGTGAAATTCCACTCTCGCCCCTTCCCCTTCTCTCTTGCGACTATGTCCACTTGTTCATGCCCCTGCCAAAAAGAAAAAGCCCAAAAGAGAGAGAAGGGGGACCAATGTTCAGACATAACATTCCTGCCTTGTTTTTTGCTCTTTGGTTGTTTGGAGCATTTTGATTTGAAAAAGAAATAGATTTTTTTTTCAGAATAAATGTATGTGCTTATGTGTCCCTTCCACTCTGTTCCTCGTCTCTTTTGAATGCCTCTTTATTTGGTAGAGTGCAACTTCATTCTACCACAGCAGTTCTGGGGCTGTAAGGAGGTGGTCACGCCCCATACTTCCCTGGCCTTGTATCTCTCCATATCCCATGGCTCAAGAGTCATCTATGCATGGCTGACTTAGCCTGCTTGTCCATGGAGAAAGGGAAGATACTTACTTGCAACAGGGGATTTCCTTGGGCAGCAGGGTGAGTCGACCATGCCAACCCACCCTCCATTCACTTCAGCTGAACCTGCCATGCTATGGAAAGACGGACACAAAAAGCGTATAGTGACCACTCAAAAAAATGAGGAAAAAGCTCTTAGGAAAAAAATACATTAAACTTTCAAATCTTCAATTTTTCTCATTATACATATTCTTCATTATGGCATTTCTTTTATCCCAGCTCTTCTCTCTATGGCTATATTTTCACAACAACATGGGATGCAATAATCCAAAATACTCCTAATACCCGATGCTAATTCTGACGCCCAAGAATTTCACTCCTTCAAGAGTTTCATTAGGGAAAAGCCATAACTTGAGATCGCATACCGCAATTATCCTATAAAACAAAACATATTATAAATCAATCATTTAATCTTTTCCTTCCAGTAACCCAAACTTTAAAATAGAGCGTGAAAAAATAACTTATAGTGAACCCATTGTGAATCTATCTATAATAATCAACCATTTCTGTAAAAACGGAATTTTAAAACTTACATTAAAGTGCAGAGTAAAAAAGACACTATATTCATCGCACTCAAACGAGTTTTCCAGCACGCAGTATATTTCTCTCATGGGACTTCTAAAACCAGCGGAGAACAGTATAATCTCCAGGAACAAGCAGGAATGTAGTCTTCACATATAGGTATCGTCAGTACCGACGGAGCCTGCACGGGAACGCTCACCAGCGTCCAATTAGAAAGCTTTTGGGAGCATCCCACAGCGTCTGCGTGCAGCCTTCCCATCTTTCCCAACTGCCTCTCTCCAGTTCTTCGTTTTCCACGGAGCCAGCAGGTTGTCGTTCCTGTCACCGCAGAAACGTTTTCCCTTCTTCTCCTTTTTTTGTGGTCACGTCTGCCTTTCCTCGACGCTATACCGGTACCGCCGGTTCTTTCTTTCTTTCTTTAAAATAAATAAATAAATACTATATTTTCCAAACTTTTCTTCCTCAGGTGCACGCACCATTTTGGGCCTTAGGCTCAAAATTTCCTTTACTATGGAAAAACCCGCTTCGGGTTTCAAGAAATGCACCAAGTGTGGCGGTACCATCTCCGTCACCGACAACCATGAGTGGTGTCTTAAATGTTTAAGTCCTGACCACTCCATCTCGGAGTGTATGGCCTGTGCCATGATGTCCAAGAGGGGTCGACAAAACTGAGCTGCTAAGCTCAGCACCCTTTTTCCCTCCAATGCAGCCTCTGTGGCATCGACGTCTTCCAGGGCTTCGTCTTCCTCCCATGGATCTCAAGTAACTAAACATAAGTCTGGCCGGTTCTCAAAGGGTAGATCTCCTTTCAAGCATTGAGATGCCTCTGGCGTTGCCCTTGAGGGTTCTGTACCGGCAAAATTGGCCCAGTGGGAGGCTTCGGCTTCCAAAGCATTATCGGGGCTCCAGGATGTTCTCGAGGCCTCGACCTTGGCAGAACTACTGGTACCTTGCTCTGGGGTACCGGCTGCTTTCTCCGGTACCGTTACCCAGGCATCGGCAGCGTCAATAGACCAGAGGTTCCTGGCTATTGAATGCAGTCTGGCGGCTCTCCTTGCGGCATCGACACCCTCGGAACTGCGTCAGACAGTTCAACTGGTACCAGCACCGACTCCGGCACCGGTATCGGTACTGGTACCAACAGCATCGGCATCGACATCGGTGTCTGCATTGCCGGCACCCAGTCATGCTATGCCTTCCGGTACCGATACACCGGTACCGATTCCCCCCGGCACCGACTTCGGTCGGTAGAGGTATCGTGCTCTACAAGAGCATCCGGACAGAAGGTACTTTGAGTCCTTGGAGGAGTCTGAGGATTCTGACAGCTCCGTCGGTACCAGAGTACTTCTTCCGGAGGAGCCTTCCTCTCTTAAACGCAGGATGTCTCCTCCAGAAGACATTTCCTTTCAGGATTTTATCAGGGAGGTGGCTCGAGGTCTTTCCTTTACTGTGGCTCCTGAAACAGAGCCCAGGGCAAAGGAGTTGGAAATTCTGCAATATCCCAAGGCTCCTAAGGAGGCAGCTACTTTGCCTATCCATGAGATCTTACAGGATCTCATGTTGAGAATGTGGGAAACACCTCTTACCACCTCTCCTCACTCTCGTAGACTGGATACCATGTATCGAGTACCTCCGTGTCCCGGTTTCCAGAAAACTCAGCTTCCTCACCACTCTATTGTAGTGGAATCAGCTATGAGAAGGATCAGAAGTGCAAAGAGGCATGCCTCTAATCCTCCAGGATGTTAGTGTCGAACTTTGGATGCCTTTGGACATCGTACTTTCCAGGCTTCCATGCTTTCTGCTAGGATCAGTTCCTATATTTTATATATGGGAATGTTCCTTAAGGAAGTCACAGGAGATTTAGATGTTTTGAGCCCTCTTCTTCCTGATGATAAGAGGCAGGATTTTCTCACACTGGTTAAACATGCCCAGGATGTTTCTAAGTTTGTCAATCGTGCAGTTTTTGACTGTTTTGAGTGCATAAGCAGAACCTCTGCCATTGCCATAGGTGCATGTAGAATTGCCTGGCTCCAGGCATCCGATTTGGAGTTCTGGGTGCAGGACAAACTGGGCAATATCCCTTGTACAGTTGAGAATCTATTCGGCAAGAATTGGCAAGAGAAAGCCAATGAATTGGATGCTGACAACTCCACTTTGGATAGATTGTCCAAAGCCACAGCTGATCCTGCAAGGAAGAAATCTTTCAAGAAACCATTCTTCTCCAAAAAGAAGAGGTTTTATCCCTCTTATTCCCAGCAGGGACATTCTGCAGGTCAGCCTGCCAGAAAGAGTCAGCAACCACCTAAACAAAGGAAAGCAAAGACTGCTAAGCCTCAACCGTCTCAGCAGTCTCAGCCTCCACAAGGCCTTTGACTTCCATCTAGAGAACTTATCCTTCCTGGCTCTCAATGGTCCAGAGCCTTCCACCATTCCAGGAAGGTTATGTCACTTTGCCCCCAGATGGGAGCAGATAACAGCAGAACATTGGACTCTCTCAATTATAAAAGAGGGGTACAAGCTTCACTTTCTGTGCATGCCCCCCCCCCCCCCAATGGTAAGACAGTTCAATTCTCAGATCTCTCTCATTAACCTGTTAGATTAAGAGGTCACTATGCTTCTTGCCCAAGGGGCAATAGAAGAGGTACCCATTCCTCAACAGGGTACAGGGTTTTACTCCCCCTATTTCCTTATCCCAAAGAAAACAGGGGGACACAGACCTATTTTAGACCTCAGAGAATTGAACAAATTCCTGTTCAAAGAGAAATTCAAGATGATTTCTCTGGGAACTCTGCTGCCATACCTTCAGAGTCAGGATTGGCTTTGTTCTCTAGATCTCAATGATGCGTACACTCATGTTCTCATCCATCCAACTCACAGAAAGTTCCTTCGGTTCCTTTTTCAAGGAAAGCACTACCAATGCAGGGTGCTTCCTTTTGGCCTGGCCTCAGCACCAAGGGTGTTTACGAAAGGCATGGCTGTGGTAGCAGCATTTCTTCGTACTCTAGGAATATTCGTCTTTCCCTACTTAGATGACTGGCTCATTCGAGCCCCATCAGAGTCAGAGGCCAGGATTTCTCTATCTTGCACAATGCGTATTCTTCAGTATTTGGGTCTGGTCATAAACATCCCAAAATCCAGCCTAACTCCCACTCAGTCTCTAGAGTTCATAGGAGCTTTGCTGGATACCAGAAAAGCAAGGGCCTATCTTCCCCAGACCCGTTGCCTTTGCATGGTGCAGTTAGCTTCTCAAGCAGTGCAAAAGCCTCATCTCACTGCTCGAGAAATGTTACAACTACTAGGCCACATGGCATCTACCGTGCATGTGATTCCTTATGCTCGCCTCCACATGAGAGCAGCCCAGTGGACTTTATCCACTCAATGGACCCAGGCATCAGGGGGCCTGTCAGACAAAATAGCAAACACAAATCGCCTTATTTTGTCCCTCCAATGGTGACAGTCCACTCAAAACCTGTTGATGGGGTCCCCATTTCAACACCTTTACCCAGGCAACTCTCACAACAGATGCTTCACCAATGGGTTGGGGAGCTCATCTGCAAGACCTCTCCACCCAAGGCACTTGGACTCCACAGGAGACTCATCTACACATCAATCTCTTAGAGATCAGAGCAATCTTCCTTGTTGTTCGAGTGTTCCACACCCTGCTCAAGACAGTCCTCATTCAGAGGGACAATCAAGTAGCCATGTTCTACATGAACAAGCAGGGAGGAACAGGCTCTCTGTCGCTTTGCAACGAAGCTTTGCGACTATGGGCCCTCGCCAGAGAGCATCAGCTTCATCTCCTGGCAGTGTATCTTCCAGGCATCCAAAACTCTTGGGCAGACAGACTCAGTCGAGTTCTGCTTCCACACGAATGGTCTCTACATGCAGATCAGGTGGCCAAGATTTTTCAAATTTGGGGAACCCCAGACATAAGACCTCTTTGCAAGTCCGTTGAATGCCAAACTTCCCCAATTCTTTTCCAGAATTCCGGCTCAGGGCTCTCAGGCCAGGGATGCTTTCCTCCTTCATTGGGGTCAAGACTTCCTTTATGCTTTTCCTCCCATTCCCCTAATTCCCAAAACCCTGTTCAAGCTTCGGAGAGACAGAGGCCGTATGATTCTCATAGCTCCACATTGGCCACCGTTAGTGTGGTACCCTCTGCTTCTACATCTCTCTCAAGCTCCCTCTCTGGAGTTAGGGTCTGCTCCAGATCTCCTGTCTCAGGAGGACGGAAATTTATGGCATCCCAATCCCCAGTCTCTGCATTTCAGGGCTTGGTTGCTGAAGGCCTAGATCTTCATGATCTTAAACTTTCTCAGCAAGTAAAGGATATCCTTTATGCTTCCAGAAAACCTTCCACAAGACGCTCTTATGCTTTCAAGTGGAAAAGGTTTACCATATGGTGCTCGCAGAAGGGTCTTAGCTCTCTTGCGATACCTTTGGAATCATTACTGGAGTATCTCCTTCATTTATCCAATGCAGGACTTAAGACTAACTCAGTAAGAGTCCATTTGAGTGCTATTGCAGCTTCTTTCAAGCCTTTAAATGGACAACCTATTTCCTCCCATCCTCTTATAGCAAGATTTATGAGAGGCCTTCTTCTAACTAAGCCTCCCATTAGGCCACCACCAGCATGGGACTTAAACCTGGTTCTTGGCCAGCTCATGAAGCCACCTTTCGAACCCTTTGCTACTACCTCATTGAAATTCCTTTCCTGGAAGGTTATCTTTCTCATTGCAATCACATCAGCATGTCGCATCAGTGAGCTGCAGGCACTAGTGGCTGATCCACTTTATACAAGGTTCCATCATGACAAGGTAGTCTTTAGGACTCATCCACACTTTGTGCCAAAGGTGGTCTTGCCTTTTCATCTGAACCAAGCGGTCTACCCAGGGCCGGATTTACCTTGAGTGAGGCCCTACGCCAACAAAAATTGTGGGCCTCCAGCAGGGGCGGCCCAAGGGGGGTGCGGACCTCATTTGCATAAGGGGCCTCATTTGCATAAATATTTGCATAATGTTACCATATACTAACTTTTAGTAAACGTGCCTCTTAATGAGTGTATGGATAAAGAAAGACTAAAAGATTTCTACATTACTATAATCCAGTGCCAACTGCCAGACACATTAGGAACTACTACAAACACTGCCCATAGTAAACCCGCCGTATCCTAACAGCACTACCAGGACTCACAAAGCACCATACTCTACCAATCAAAAGGCAACACTGCAAATATTAAACCAATACATTTCAGAGAACAACAATACATGACCTACTGGGGAAAGAGAACAAGTGGCAATGTCAAATAGGAATTATATAAACAGAACACCTCAGCTCAGTTACACATGCAGAACATAGACCATCACCAAACAAGTAATCACAATTTAGAAATAGGAAGACAATAATTAAACTGGGAATCCCAAAAGCCAAACTTGGAATGTACAACACTGTAGAAATAAAACTATACATTAATTTGCTCTTGTACTAAACAAAGCGCAGATGTTAATGATGCACATTTACCAGAGCTGACATATTCCAATTAATAAATTCAAAATAAAGAGATATTTTTCTACCTTTTGTGCATTTTTTTCAGCTGCAATTGCTCCAGCCACTTTCTTCTGGTTTCTTTCTCGTGTCTTCTGCTAACTCTCCATCGTCTGCTGTCCATTTGTCCTTTCTTCTCTCTTCTAGATTTTTTTCCATTCTCTCTCTACATCTGCTTTAACATACTAATCTTTCTCCTTTTGCTCTTTCCTCATTCCTATTTCATCCACTCAAATTTTACCCCTCCATCCTCAATCCCCACTTACTCTCCCAATACCCGGCCAATTGTAGATTTTTTATCCCTCCCACACAAAATATTTTTCCCTTCTCCATTTTACTCTTCCAGCCCCATCCCATTCTAATCCTCCCCCAACATCAGCTCCCTTCTAGTTCCAGCCTCACCCAGCATCCATTCCCTTCTAGTCCCTGCATCAGCCCATTTCCAGTCCTAGCCATCCATCAGCCCATTTCCAGTCCTAGCAACCCCCAACCCAATACCAGTCCTAGCCCCCCCATCACCCCACTTACAGTCCTTAACCCCCCATCACCCCATTTTCAGTCCTTAACCCCCCATCACCCCATTTTCAGTTTAAGCCCCCCCTATAACCCATTACCAGTCCTAACCCCCCATCAGCCCACTTCCAGTCCTAACCCCATCAACCCATTTCCAGTCAGCCCCCCATAGCCCATTGCCAGTCCTACCCCCCCATCAGCCCACAGCCCATTACCAGTCCTAACCCCATCATCCCACCTCCAGTTTTAACCCCTCAGCCCATTTCCAGTCCTAGCCCCCCATAGCCCATTACCAGACAACCCCCATCAGCCCACAGCCCATTACCAGTCTTAACCCCCCCAAAGCCCATTACCAGTTCTAACCCCCCCCAACAGCCCATTACCAGTCCTAACCCCATCAGCCCACCTCCAGTCTTAACCCCCCAGCCCATTTCCAGTCCTAGCCCCCCCCATAGCCCATTACCAGACAGCCCCCATCAGCCCACAGCCCATTACCAGTCTTAACCCCCCCCAAAGCCCATTGCCAGTTCTAAGCCCCCCCAACAGCCCACTGTCCATTACCAGTCCTAAACCCATCAGCCCACCTCTAGCCTTAACCCCCCCCAGCCCAGCCCAGCCCAGCCCCCCAATAGCCCATTACCAGTCCTACCCCCCCCCCATAGCCCATTACCAGTCCTACCCCCCCCCCCCGGCCTAAAGTAAAACTTAATTTAAAAAAAAAACCTGGTGGCTGTCGCCGCGGGGCCCCCTCTGCTGCCGCGGGGGCCCCGTCTACAAGCTGAAGCCGTGGGGTCGGGTCGGGTCGGGTCTCTCCTCTCTCCTCCTCCCTCCCTCCTCGCTGCAGGCTGCAGGAGACGCGAAGGGAGAGCGTCTCCTCGCGTCTGTGTTAAGCCCGCAGGGGCTGATGGGAATCCCATCAGCCCCTGCGGGCTTAACACAGACGCGAGGAGACGCTCTCCCTTCGCGTCTCTCGCAGCCTGCAGCGAGGGAGGGAGGGAGGGAGGGAGAGGAGAGACCCGACCCGACCCGACCCGACGGCTTCAGCTTGTAGACGGGGCCCCCGCGGCAGCAGAGGGGGCCCCGCGGCGGCAGCCACCAGGTTTTTTTTTAAATTGTGTTTAAAAAAAAATAACTGGTTCTTTTTTTGTGGGCCCCTGCCGGCTGTGTGCCCTACGCCATGGCGTACATGGCGTATAGGTAAATCCGGCCCTGGGTCTACCTGTCTGTCTTTTTTCCAAGGCCTCATGCATCAAATGCAGAAAGGAATGTTCATACTTTGGACTGTAAAAGAGCTTTAGCCTTTTATTACAAAGAACACAGCAACATAGAAAGTCCTCTCAACTCTTTGTTGCTTTTGATCCTTCTCATTTGGGACTTCCAGTCTCCAAGAGAACACTGTCCAACTGGATTGCAACGTGTATTTCATTTGCCTATCAGAGTAAGAATCTTCCTCTGGAGGGCCATGTCACAGCTCACAATGTGAGAGCCATGGCAGCTTCAATGGCTCATCTGCACTCTGTGTCTATCGACGACATCTGTCGAGCAGCCACTTGGGCCTCGGTTCATACCTTCACAGGCCATTACTGCTTGGACAAGGACTCCCGCCGGGATGCCTTGTTTGGTCAGGCTGTTCTCCAACACCTGTTCCATACCTAATCAACTCCTACCCACCATCCCTGGTAGGATGCCGGATATCCATGGGGGGAAGTGGAGCCCTTTCACAGGGACACACAACTTCTGGGGTTCTCTCCCTGGCATCTAAAGCTAGGGAGTCCCCATATGTGAAGACTACATTCCTGCTTGTTCCTGGAGATAGCATAGTTACTCACCTGTAACAGGTGATCTCTGGGAACAGCAGGAATTTAGTCTTCACAACCCACCCACCTCCCCTAGGAGTTGTATCTCTTTATCTATCTCTTTCTCTTTCCCTCTCTCTCTCTTTGTCTCAGCTTTAAAACTCAACTGGAGAGAGGCAGTTGGGAAAGGCGGGAAGGCAGCACGCAGGCGCTGTGGGATGCTCCCAAAAGCTTTCTAATTGGACGCTGGGGAGCGTTCCCGCGCAGGCTCCGTCGGTACCGACGATACCCATATGTGAAGACTAAATTCCTGCTGTTCCCAGAGATCACCTGTTACAGGTGAGTAACTATGCTTTCCCCTCAGTAGCAGTGGCTACAGCCCCTCTATTATGGTCATAGCTCTCTTCATATCCCTGCTTCCTCTTGACTCAGCTGCAGCTGTCCCTACCACCCTTTTTGCATGTAGCCACATCCCCCGGTGCTGTTCTCACTCCTGTGGCCTGCTGTGGCTGTCTGCCTACAGTCATTGTTCTTATTGTGGTTCTCCCTGCTTATAGTCCTGCTGAATTGGCCACTGTCCCTGCAGCTCTCTTGGACATGATTCCATAGCTGTTTTTATATGCCTCAATGGCCTTTGCCCTCCCCCCGCCCCGTGGCTTCAGCTTTTGCCATGCCTCCCTGCCTCTCTCTCATTCTCTTCATCCTGCTTCAGCCAAGCCCTCACTTCCTGTTTGGAGTCCAGAGTGCTGTCATGGGAGAGTCCTCTGCTTCAGTTTTTGGTTTCCTCTTTGGAGCAAACAAATATTGGGGCAATCCCTTCCCCCATTTGGAGCAACAATACTGAGGTTACTGCAGGGAAATCACCTTCCTCCCCCTCCCCTTCCCCTGATAAAAAATTAAACTTTTTTCAACTGTTTACCAGAAAATAAATAGACATACTGCTCAACTGACAAATTATACTTTGCAGGTTAGAGCTAGAAGTCGTTAGGTGAAAAGTAAAAGATGAATTTAATAATCTTAATCAAGAAGGAGAAAACTGGATTCAGGCACACTCAATACAATTATTGTTAAAGTGGATGTCATACATCACTGAAAATAAGTTATATTTCTTCATTGAAAGGCATAAACATATGTTTATGAATAGAAACTAATTTTTTATAGGCATATTAGTAATAAGTATGACTCTCGGTGGACAACAGTTACATTACTTGCATTGGCAGCTTTTAACTGGTTTTTGCACCAATAAGCAAATCTATGCAAATAATTTTGTTTTGATATTTGTTTCAGGAAAGGGTATGTGTATAGATTTGTTTCTGCTTTTTCTGGGCAAAACAGGTGTTTTGAAAATCCAAAACTAAGTATGTTGCTGCCTCCCCTGATCAAGCCCCGGTGCTCAGAAAGCCTTTGCAATATACTGTACAGATAAAAGTATGTGCATTGTTCAGCAACATGCATACTTTTACCTGCATACAGCTTGGGTAATTTTCTACCAGTAAAACACTGTTTTACATATGGAAATGGCTTTGAATATTGCCCTACCCATATGTAGGGGAGAAGTTTTAAAGGCACCATGTACAGGGATGCCAAGGGTGAACTATCCTAGAGTGAGATTTCTTGCAGCCAGGATATAAATCTAGAAAAATGTAAGTGTAGTATTGTTTTGCAAATTAAAATAAGCAGCATAAACTAATGTTTGCCTTTCTTCAAAGGCTCTGAAAGGATACAGAGTGGGGCAATATGAGTGAGCTCTCTAGGTATAAATGGTGTAAATTCTGCCCAACCAGCCCAGGGACCCCACACTGCAGCGGTCGGAAGGAGTGCAGCAAACAGCTCACTTCTAATGATGTTTGCCATGCTGTCTCCCCTTGCTGCTTCTTAGTGGTATGTTTACGAATCGGCAGTAGCGGCTTCCGTGCGATATCTGAGCCGCGGCCCCATTGAATTCAATGGCGCCACAGCTCCAATATCGCATGGAAGCCACTACCGCCGATTAGTAAACATATCCCTAAGTAATAAGTTTCTTGTCTGGCAGCTGTCAACTCATGCTGCCGACTGAAGTCTTGTGATAACAGCCACAAAATCACACTGCTGTTACTGCGAGGTTGCGACCTGATAGCGGGTAGTGATGGCTGCCAGGCAAGAAAACTATTACCTAGAAGCAGCAAGGAGAGGCAGTATAGCAAACGACATTAGAAGTAAGCTGTTCGCTGTGCTGTGGGCGAGACAAATGGAGGGAGAGAAGGAAGGAAGACGAGCCAGGGCCTCCACCTCCCTGCCATGGGGGCCGCTCTGCAAACTTTTGCTCGGGGGCCCTCTTTTAGACCTTTCACCACTGCTCTAGACTCAAAATTGCTCTTCACTCAGTGGCTAAAAGTAGTGTGTGTGTTTCAGAGCAAAAGGAAAAGGGGAGTCAGATTTCTTCCTACTGGCTGGGCTATTTGGTTCTTTTTCTCATAGGTACATTTCTCATGAAAATAGTGATCTGGTCTGTGAGCTGTCAGCTGACACTCTAATGAATGAGAGAAGGGGCTCAAAGAGTGTGAGAGTGAAACAGCCTTCAAATGAGTGTGATGAACTCCTAATTAGTGAAACTTGGCATCTCTGCATATTCTCACAGGCATGTAAGCAAATTAAAAAAATGAAACTCACAATGAAGTTTCCCTTTTGAAAATCTGAAGGCTAGTTAGTGCCTCAAGGACTTCCATCCCCATTGACTGTGCACTTAAAAACAAAAGATATGCCATAATGAGTCGGATCAAAAGGTCCATCAGGCCCAGTATCCGATTTCCAACAGTGACCAATCCAGGTCACAAGTACCTGTCAAATCTCTTTTAAATCCAGTTACACTAAAAGCTTTTACTACATCCTCTGTGAATGAATGCAGAGTTTGATTATGTGTCGAGTAAAAAAAATATTTCTTCCGATTAATCCCAATGGTGTGCCCCAGGGATCTGTCCTTGGTCTGATTCTTTTTAACATCTTTGTTAGTGATATAGCGGAAGGGCTGTCGGGTAAGGTTTGCCTTTTTGCGGATGATACCCAAATCTGCAATAGAGTAGACACCCAGGAAGGGGTAGATAACATGAGGAGGGATCTAGCTAAGCTTGAAGAATGGTCTAGAATCTGGCAGCTGGGATTTAATGTTAAAAAATGTAAGGTCATGCATTTGGGCTGCAGCAATGCAAGGGAGCAATATAATATACGGGGTGAAGTACTTTTGTCCACTAAAGAAGAGCGGAACCTGGGCGTGGTTGTGTCTGATGATCTTAAAGTAGCTAAACAGGTAGAAAAGGCGACGGCAACAGCTAGAAGGATGCTTGGGTGCATACGGAGAGGAATGGCTAGCAGAAAAAAGGAGGTGATAGTGCCTCTGTATAAGTCTTTGGTGCGACCTCATTTGGAGTATAGTGTGCAATTCTGGAGACCGCACCTTCAAAAGGATGTGAACAGGATGGAGTCGGTGCAGAGGGTGGCTTCTAAAATGGTTAGTGGTTTTCATTATAAAGCATATGAGGACAGACTGAAGGATCTTAATATGTACACCTTAGAGGAAAGGCGGGATAGAGGTGATATGATTGAGATGTTTAAATACCTCCATGGCATAAATGTTCAGGGGGAGAGCCTCTTTCAATTGAAAGCAAGTTCTGCTACGAGGGGACATGGGATGAGGGTGAAGGGGGATAGATTCAGGAGTGATTTGCGGAAATATTTCTTTATGGAAAGAGTGGTGGATCCGTGGAATAGTCTCCCAATGGCGGTGGTAGAGATGAGGACAGTAACTGAATTTAAAAAAGCATGGGACAAACACAGAGGATCTCTAAAGGAAAAAAGGGGACTGTTGTAGTTGTTGATATGGAAGGACAGACTAGATAGGCCATGTGGTCTTTTCTGTCATCATATTTCTATGTTTCTAATCTTAAATGTGCTACATCATAGCTTCATTGCAAGTCCCCCAATCTTTGTACTTTTTGAAGGATTAAAACAACTAATCTGCGTTTACCTGTTCCACTCCACTCAATACTTTATAAACCTCTATCATATTTCCCCTTAGCTGCGTCTTTTCCAAACTGAAAAGCCCTAACCTTTTAAGCCTTTCCTTGTAGTGGTATCCTTCTAGCTTCTATATCATTTTGGTTGCTCTACTCTGTACCTTTTCTAATTCTGCTATATCCTTTTTTAGATATGATGGTCAGAACTACACATGATATTTAAGGTATAGTCGTACTATGGAAGCATTATTATATCTTTGGTTTTATTCTCCATTCCCTTCCTTATGATTCCTAACATTCTATTTGCTTTCTTGGCCGCTGCACCTGGAGGCCATGCAGTCTACTCGAGCACCCCACCCATGTGGTCCTTCCATGCTGTGTGCCCGCTTCCATCCTATTGCCCATTGCATGGACGCCCCAAAATGGTACTACACTGCAGACATAGGTATGCACATATGTTACTTGGGGCCTGTGCCCAGGCTCCCACAGACACTGTCCATGCTCTCACCTGTGTTGCACTAAACCTACACCCAGGTAGGTGTGTGACAACGCACCCACCCAAATGTGCAGGTCTCATCAGCAAGACTGACATCTCACGAGACTACACCTGCACCCTGGCTTACAGCATACTCCATTCTCATACTTCTCCATCCTGTCCCTCAGCCTTGCTGCTGTGGGGCTGTTGGCCTGGCCACCACATGGCCTTTTTCCTTAACATACCATGTGATCACATTCAGGCCGCAACACTGGACCAGCAGCTGCCACAGGCCCTGACTTGTACAGTGCAAACCAATGTCCACCACCCCAATGTGCCAGACATCCACCTATGTTGCAGGAAGCAATGACGACACCGTGAGTTACACCAAACGGCCTTTATTAGCAGAATACAACAATACCCCCCTTCCCATTCCTATCCCTCCCCCCATTAACCCTGCCAACATCACCCCTCCCTAACTTCCCCACACATACCACCCCCACCTTTCCCCAGATACGCTTGGGCCCTGGAGGACCCTGGCTGCAGCTCTGCAGGGCCTGGGCTATGGCCTGTAACCCTGTGCAGATACCCTCTGCAGAATCCACCACTGTCTCTCTCAGGAGCCACAGCTCGTCCACCAGAGTGGCCATCACCACCACCAGCTCCTGAGAGAGGCAAATGAGGTGTCTGGGGCAGGGTCTGCAGGGGAAATAGGTAGAGCCTGCTGGCACAGGGGGCCTTGGGTGTCAGCAGAGCCTCCAAGACTACCTGACACCACCCATGATGGTATATGATGCGCAGGGGAGGTGTGGAGATCTGCTCACATGCAGGAGGTTCTGCTGACATCCCGGGCTCTTCCTGGCCTTCCTCCTTGATGGCCACAGCAAGCCTGGCTGTGGCCCTTGACCCTAGCAGGACATTTGGGCCTGCTTCTGCAGACTCACCCCCCTCTCCGGCATCCATCGCTGCTCTGGTCAAGTACACCTCAGGCAGCCTCTCCCCTGGTGTACCTCCCAAACTCCTCTTCAGCCTCGGTCTCCTCCTCCTTCTCAGAGTCCTCCTCCTCCTTCTCTGAGTCCTTTTCATTGACATCCTCTTCTGCCTTCTCCTCCTCTTCCCCTGTCTCCACTTCCTTTGCCAACACCTCTGGAGCCTCCAGGTTATTGTCCTCCTCCTCATGCTGGTCCCCTTTCGCCCCTCCTCCTCTTCCTCTGTCTCCTCTTCCTCCACTTCCTCTGTCTCCTCTTCCTCCACTGCCTCCTCCTCCCTCTCGGAAGTGCTGGCTGTGTGTGTGGGGGGGGGGGGTGTTTCGAGTGTGGTGGTGGGGCTGGGGCTGGAGACAGAGCTGGAGCTTGCTGCCTCCAGGTGTGCTCCTGCAGGTGGTGGGTGTGGCTGGGGAGGCTGCCTGGCTACTTCCCCCAGTCCCTCCTCCTTGGCTTCCCTGTCTGTGAAGAGAGGGACAATGGGCCATAAGATGGGTGCAATGTTGACCCTGCAGGCGATGGGCAGAGCTGACAGACCGACACACACAATGGTAACAGTGCATGCATACTCCATGGAGCAGCAATATAGTCACACATGCTCAGCTAGCAACAGTTGAAGCTGTACATGCTGTCATTTGCTGTATTTCCTGGAGGTATGCGTACCATGCCATGTGGCTGCCTTACCTGTGGCTACTGCCACCTCCTCTCTGAGGTGCTAAATGTGCTCTGGCCTCTGCCACCGCATGGTCCTAAATTGGCACTTCAGTGCCTCAAGGGTCCGGTACACACCAAAGTCACTGTAGGAGAGAGGTAAATGATCAGATTCTGCATCCTTTGGTGCTTACATTGACCCTCCACTGCTACCACTTACACAGCTGTTCCCAAGGCCCCTGTCCAACCTTGCGGGAGTGGTATGTGTGCCCAATCACAGTGGGGATTTCAACATATGTGTCACTACATTGACTTTTGTGTACCCCCTACTAGGGTTCCCCAATACCCCTGCATACAACCAGTGTGATGGTACTGCTTCCTGACCAGGTCATCTACAGGTTTTTCACACTGCATCCCAAAGCTGGGACAGGTGTTCAGATATTGGTCCCTTGCAGGGCATACGTACAGTATGTTGCTGCTCTGTATAGGTCTCTGTAGTGTATGCCACTACATGTGTGGCTTCATGGATACTACCTGCTTTCTCTCACTATCATCTCCACATCACCTGTATCCCTTCCCAATCCTCTGGGCATCAGCACAATGTGGCTGCCAGCTTGACCCTGCATATGCTATCTCATATTTCTATCTTTCACCTCTGGACAGCACAGGGCCATCTCCGTTCTGTAGCTACCCTCTTACTGCCCCCTCCAAGTGCCCTCAATGCCCCTACTCCATGCTCTGTGCCTCTACATTCACAACCACATTTCTTCATCTATTTTTCCATACCTGCATCCCACTCTGTCCCATCCCTTCTTATCCATGCCTGTTTACACCCCCCCCTCACTCTGCTATCCAGTCTCTCCTCCCCTGTCTTCCACTCTTCCTAACCCCCTTGTCCTCCCTATTTCATCCCCATCTATTCTGTACTTTCCTCTTTCGACCCCACTCTCACCATCTGTCATTAGCTTTGTGGTACCACTCTTGGAGCATGAGGCCTATGTGTTGTGCTGTTTGTTGGGTTGCATGTGTGTGATTATTGCACAGAGCCACCTTGTCATGCTGTACATCATGTTCTAGCTCAGAAACAAGTGGTGGTATGTGGGGAACATGGATTTAGGTGACAACATACTGGGGAATGGCCAGGTGCAGGTACTTTAGCTCCCAGTTCTGTGTAGGCAGTGGAGGCATATCCTACAGCTGTGCAGGCAATGAATGTTTGCAACATAATTTCCCTGAAGTTTACTCCTGTATTTTGTGCATGTTCATAGCCAGTGGCATTATGCGCTCATTGCATCTGGCCAGTTGCACCAGGTCCCAGGACAGCTGGTATAATAACAGTGGTGACACCCTCCATAACATGCAAAAACTGCACCTGCCCCCACAACAGGCCTGTTCAACACAAGGAATGGGGAAATGGCAATATTTTTTTAGCACATTTGATTCCGCCACTCATGGTTTTGCTTTTATTTATTTATTTAACCTTTCTTATATACCACCTTTCAGTTTTATCAAGGCGGTTTACATTGAATACAACAAGTTTACATAGAACGGCTAAGCACAATAACAGCTTTTGCACAATTCCCCTGGATGAGCTTGAACCTGTGACCCATGCATTCCAAAAGGGGGAGCGCTTGCGTCCTCTTGTGTGATGTCTGCAGCTGCATACTGTTCTAGGATGGCAGGAAAGTGCATTTTGAACTGTGTAACCGGCAAAGGGTCAGTGACCTAATGCATGCCGCTGTCCACAGTGACTGCTATGGGGCATCCCCACTGTTTGCATGTGCACTCCCACAGCCAGGCCTATGCCAGGTGCTCATTTCTGACCTACTATTCTGCCCCCACTCCTTCCTGGAGTTTGACCTCCCATTGGCTATTCATTTCTGCAGGCAGAGGTGGATCCCCCTAGATGATGGTAGCCAGATGCAGGTTGGCTTTGCGGTATCCCCTGGGATACAGCACCCCCTCCCATCTGAGGACAAGTCTGGCCAGGGCCTCGGCCTCGGCCTCTGCGGTGCTAAAATTGCTTGCTCTTCTTGCTGCCATGCTGCTGCTGCTGTGTATCTGCCCAGCCAGAGGGGGCTCCTGCATGTACAGTATGCATTCGTGCATGCAATATCATAACCGGTTATGGGCTCCATGGCAGGGGCTGCTGGTATACCCTGCTACCTGGCTATCTGCTGGCAGCACATTTTTTATAGTATGCGGTTATTGCATCACTATAGATGGGATGATGGGATATTGACCTTGCCTGCCTTTCCATCACTGCACAGTTATAGGCTTCCCTCTGCACCCTGCGCTTCTTATCTGTGCATTTTGCATTTACCTCCACTTTGCATGGGTATATCGAATATTGGCGCTTGCTTCCCAAACGCGTACCCAGACTTGGCCGCCGGTGGTGGATCTCCTGTATCCAGCCATTTTCCATCTGTCCCTGTGTCTCTGCCAGCTAACTTGCGATTTGTTCCCTTTTCTGGGCAGGTTTCTTAGCTGGTTATCAGCTCCTTCTGTGCCTCTTGCAATATCAGGACTTTGTTGTCTACGATCACACCTAAATCTTTGTTTTGGGTGGTGACTCCTAACGTGGAACCTAGCATTATGTACCTATTGTTTGTGTTATTCTTCCCTACATGCATCACTCTTCACTCGTTCATATTAAATTTCATCTGCCATTTGGATGCCCAGTCTTTCAGTCTCATAATATTCTCCTGCAGTTTTCATAATCCAGATGCGATTTAACAATTTGGTATCATCTGCAAATTTAATCATTTCGCTTGTTGTTCCCAATTCCAGATGATTTATAAATATGCTAAAAAGCACCGGTCCCAATACAGTTCCGTGGGGTGGTCCACTATCTTCCACTCAGAATATTGACCATTTATTCCTACTCTTTGTTTTCTCTCTCTTAATCAGTTTCCCATCTACCATATGACATTGTTTCCTATGCCATGATTTTTTTAACTTCCTCAGGAGTCTCAGATATGGGACTTTGTCACAAGTTTCTGAAAGTCTAAATACACTTTACTCTATTAATAGCTCACCTTTTTCCATGTTTATTCATGCCTTCAGAGAAATGGAGCAGATTGGTGGGGCAAGACTTCCTCTGGGTAAATGCACATTGACTTTGCCCCATTAAACCATGTCTTTCCAGATATCCAGTCATTTTGTTTTTAGTAATAGTTTCCATTCTAAATGACCTCTTATAAAATCCTGACTGGCATAAGAGTACATGCTTTCCCCTTAAGGCATGTACTTTGCTGATAGTTTGGAAAGAGCATGAATGGAGCAAGCAGCTACGCACATAGATTATAAACAATATTAAATTAAATTAGCACATAAATTATAGTAACACTTTATTCTACTTCACCCTAAAGTTCCAGGCGGATTACAAACAATAAAATTTCAATCATAGAAACAGCATATTAACAAGCATATTCACTATCCAAATAATATACAAGTCAATTGGTAAGTAAATAAATGTGAAACAGCCAGGTTTTCAGAGCATGGTTGAACTGTACATATAATGATATGCTATGTAGGTCCCTAGGCAGGTAGTTCCACATAGCAGGCTCTTCCCCTTATGGTCTTATTCCTAGATGAATTTGCTTTACAGTGGGCAGAGTCGATCGGAATTCATCTACTAAATGCAACCGATGGTGGGACACTTACAACAAAACAAATGCACTTATACCATCTGCTTCCATTCCATATAAAATCTTAACAACAAACAAAAGCTCAAACTGAATTGAGGCCCATATAGGAAACCAATGCAGCTCAAACAAACATGGACTTGTCTTATCCTATCTGGACCCTCCCAATATCAGTTTAGCTGCAACATTCTGTAGGACTTGCAGCTGCCTTAACTGTCGATCCGGAAGACCCAACAATATGATATTCCAGTAGTAGTCCAGGTGTGTAAAGACTATTGATTGCACAACATTTTGCAATTGTGTTGTGTCAAGGTATGTCTACATTGTTGTAACCTGACCCTCCATAGCGAATGGAGCATCAGTATATACTCCAAGGATTTTCATCTCTTAACTCAGGGGGATACCAACTCCTGCTCGACAGGGATTCATCAGTGGTTTAGCAACAGTTCACTCCCCCCATCCACAGGATCTTGGGGGTAGATATTCAGTGTTGGCAGCCAGATCTTGTAATGCAACTGGCCGTCATTGTTTAAAATTAGACCTGGATATTCAGTGCTGGGGTCATATCCGGCCACCGGCACTGAATATCTGATTTGCCTGGTTAGTGTTTTAGCTAACTGGGCAGTGGTGATATTCAGCCATTGGCCGGTAGCAAACTGACTGAAGTTAGGATAGACTTTTATGTGCCTAACTTTAGCCGGTGTATGTTAACTAGCCAGCAGCTGAATATGATCACTGATCGGACAACTCGAGTGTCATCCCCTTTCCTGGTATTCCCCAATGCTACAAGGTTAGCACCAGAGCATGCAGCGGCGTTAGGAGGGGGATATTCAGTGGCAAAAAATGAGTCTACATAAGAGTAAACCACCACCCCCAGGGACCTAATTATATCGCCTTATGGACTGAACTTAAAAAAAATATAGACATGGACAAATTGGACATTTACACCAGCTCTAGGGCTGCAATGTAGGCACACATTATACCACATACAATAGTATTTTATCAAGACAAGTAGGTGCCTAGTTATCTTTATAAAACAGGCTTTATAAAATAGGTGCCATTAACTAGGTGCCCCCTTATAAAATTACCCTCTTAGAGACCAATACATTTGAACCCATTCCACCAGGGGAAAGAGGGCAAGAATTCTACTTGAAGTATTATACCTCATCACAAAAAATATGGGGGGAGGGGGGAGGATTGCATCCTAAACCTAAGGGCCTTCAACCAGTTTTTAGTATGGGAAAGGTTTCCCTAGGCACGCTCATAATCCTACCTCCAAAAGGGAGACTAGTTATATTCTCTAGATTTGAAGGATGCTTATGCTTACATAGAGATACATACTGTGACTGAGGTGCATTCAGATTTGTAATAGAGACACACCACTGCCAGCAACACATACTGCCCTTTGGCCTCAGATCAGCTCCTTTTTTCACAAAGTGTTTTGCCATTTGTAGCAGCATATTTATGAAGACTGATAGTGCATTCATTTTCCTTTATGGATGTATGGGTAGTCAAGAGTGGTTTGGGTGTCTGCAGATATGCATATGGACGTCAAAATCATGGACACGTCTCCGTAACCATTCCACAAATGCCGTTTGCAGATGTCTCCAGTACAGGGACATTCAAGTAGGCACAGGGGTGTGGCGAAGACGTGTCTGGGGAGGGGCAATGGACTTACATGTCTCCGTTCGATCCCAGAAGCAGCAGAGCTGCCTGCAGGCATGTGCATGTTTATTCCTGCTCCAGGCACAAATAGGTATCAGGAAAGTGTTTGTTTTCACCTTAAAACATCCAGAGAGTGTAAAGAAGATGGAGAATTAAGTGACTAGGTTTAGATTACAAAGTCCTACACTGGGATTTAAACCGTGGCCACCCAGCTCTTAAGTCACTACTCTAACCATTATGCTATTAGACATTTTGGTTCTGAAATATTCTCTTGGGGATGTCTATATAGACATTTGATATATGTGCATATCGAGCACATCCACATTTATGGAATTGTGCCTGGACTTGTACGTGCTTGTCTTTCTTTTCAAACATTCTGGCTTTGATGTCCCAGATTGCACTTGGATGTCCCATTTGGAATGTGCTTCCACAGGAATAGATGTTCCATTTCAAATTCCTCCAATTCAAATTATCCTCATGACAGATGCGTCCTAACTGGGCTGTGGAGACCATGTAGATGGACTTCACACTCAGGGTCTATGGTCTTACTAGAAGAAATTTCATCATATAAATTTCCTAGAATTGAGAGTGGTTTAGAATGCTCTAAAGGCTTTCAGGGATCAGTTTACCAACAAAATAATATTGAGATAACCAAGTGGTGATGCACTGCATCAACAAGCACAGAGGAACGGGGTCATATCTCCTGTGTTAGGAAACTGTCAGAATGTGGAAATGGGCCATCTCTCATGGGATGACCCTCAGAGCCAGTTACTGTATCTGGCAAGCAAGGACAATATCCTGGCAGACAAGCTAAGTCATACTCTTCAACTTCACTAGTGATTTCTAAATGAGAAGGTGGCAAAAATTATTATTCTCAAAAGGGGCACACATATGAGATAGATCTCCTTGCTATTCCTCTGAACAGGAAGGTGTGTCAGTTTTGCTCCAAGATAGGGGCCAAACAACAATTAACCTCAGATGCCTTCCTCCACTATCCCTATTTATTTATATTCTCTTATATACTGCGCTATTCTGCAATGTGGTTTACATTGAACAAACTGAAATTACATTGAACAGGGCATTATAACTTGGAGATAACTATTTTACAGGGAACATGGGCTATGGAGGGTTAAGTGGCTTGCCCAAGACCACAAGCAGCACCTGTGGGACTAGAAACCCCAGTCCTTCCGGCCCAAGGTTGCTGTCCTCTAGTGGGATTTGAACCCCTGACCTTCTGGCCTGAAGTACCTTGCCCCAACCACTAGGCCACTCCTCCACTCCACTGCCTAATAGCAAAGACTCTCCTGAACCTCAGATGGGACCAGGGAACCATGATCCTTGTAGCACCATATTGGCTAAGGCAAGTATGCTTTCCTCTTCTTCTGGAGCTTTCCATAAAAAGGACCATCAAGTTGAGGGATTCTGCAACACTCATCTCGCAGGTAGAAGGCATAATGTTACACCCTATCATCAAGTCACTTGCCCTCACTGCCTGGATGTTGACTGAGTTTGGCTTCCTTTAATCTGCCTGATAGCATAGCTCATGTTATTCTGGCTTCCAGAGAAACTCCACTAGAAGGTCATATGGTTTCAAATGGAAGAGGTTTGCTGTTTGACATGACAGTAAGGCGTGAGACGCTTTTACTTGTCCCAAACAAAAAGTTGTAGAAGTAAACCCATTTCTATACAGCTTTTAGTTGTTCTATTTATGCAGGCTTATGTCTATTGAAGCTTCCATTAAGATACCTGCAATGTCTTGAGACCTCAAAATTGTCTTAACACAGCTGATGAAAGCTTTTTTAGAGTACTAGGCACCTGTTATCTGAAGTATATGCCCTGGCTGGTCTTATTTTTGGTGGCAGTAGCTTCTGTTTGCAGAAAGAATGAGCTCCAGGCCGTATTGATGGATCCATCTTAAACTGATTTATAACTGGATGGTAGTGTGCATGCACTAGAAGTTCCTACTTAAGATATTGTCAGAATTTCACCTTAATCAGTCAATAGTCCTGCTAACATTTTTCCTTCATCCACATGCCGACAAATGGAATGCAAACGAGCCTTAGGCCTGGAACCTTGTAATTGGGTAGCTTCTTTTTGTCTATCCATTGCTTGAGGACAGCCCCTGAGCAATGCAGGGCCTTGCTGAGGCCAACTCATGGACACTTAAATGTACTTGTCAGTGGAAAGAAGGATGGCTTTTGGTGGATGAACACAAGAACAACATCCAATACAACCCCCATTTTAACAGTTGAAAATTTACATGACCTCAAATGAAGACCAAAATAAAACAGCAAACCTCCACTCATGCAAAACAAAAAAGCAACAGTAGTCATTGCAGGACCTGACAGTCAGTACAAGCTCACTGACCTGGCCCTCTGTTAGGATTTCCAGTCTAACAGGAGGAAGTGGGACCTACGAACGCAAGCAAGTTTACAAGCCCCGAGCTGGCTGTACTGGAAGTCTAGAGGGTAGGAGAGTGGTTATACATGTGCAGAAGTGACCTCATTCACTGTTTAGTTTTACCCATTTGGCATTATGACCCACAGGCAGAGGGATGCCTTGTAGATTTTTCATTTCTCAATGCTTTTTATTTAGTGATCAATCTTTTGTTGCTGTGATGCATGCGTTGCTGTCTTATATACAAAGCCTAGTAATATATCTGTCTTCTCTTTGGGAGGTGCACACATGGTAAATTAAGCATGTAAATCATAAATGGCAGATTGGAATACTGTTATGCAGCACATGAGAACAAAGTAGGCAACTTTATAATCACTAAAATAATGACAGAAGAAATGAATGAGGACTAAAAATGCCCAGGCAATCTTTAATTCTGTTGTCCTAGAAAGTCAGAGGATTGGAAATACTAAGGGGACAAGAAATCTAGTCTTTTTAAAACAAAGTCAAGGATGGAGGAAATGTGATGTAGGAGTTCCCTGAGATGCGATTTAGAAGTGCGGGTACACTGAGTTGAAGGCTCCTGTAGCATGATACAAGCCTATGATTTTGATAGCATTTTGCCGATAATCCAGTCAGGGCTTTCCATTTTTCAGGCAGACGTCTACAATAGAACATCCTCATCCTTAGCAAGTGACATCACTCCTCTATCCAGGGAGTTAAGTGTTTTGCAGCTGCCCAAATAGAAAAAAAGAGATTGCAAGAGTGCACCAGGCACAGCTCTGTGCAGGTGTCTAAAAGGCAGTGTGGTAGTCTGATAGATTCAGAAAGGAGTATGCAATGAAAAATTTTTGTTTTGCAAGATGCCCAAGGGTGAGCCATCCTAAAGAGTGAGATTTTTCAAATGTTGCATCCAGTGCACAGATCTAGAAAGGTTGAAGTATATTGTTGCTTTGCAAATGAGAAAGCAGCATAAAATGTTCGCTTTTCTTCAGAGCCTCTCGGAATATACAAATAGAATGGAGGCAATATGGGTACATTTCCGGCGTGAAAATTGCTTTCCGCCCTATGGTTAAAAACATGTGCAAGGGTTTCAAAGCACATGTACTGGGAGGTGCAGGGAAAAGAGATGTGCAAGGGGAGGCAGGAAGTTATGCCCAAATTATTTGCTTACTGCTTGGGCCACTTGATATTTCTTCTCCTAGGCTTGTCTCTCAAGAAACTAGTGATTGGGATCACTACATTGGCACTGAAACTATAATGAGTGAGGGAAAGCCTATGACACACTCCTAATGAGTGAGATTTGCATCTCGTTTTTTTTTTCCATTGCATGCATAAAATCAAGTTTGTGTTTCTAAATACAATGTTACATATGTAAACAGTACAAAGAGGGGGAAAAAGGTCTTTAAAAGTACCCTTCAGGGGTGGAAGTTGGACTTCAGACAGCCAAGCAGGAAAACAGGAAGAGTCTTGAGCCCCTCAGACTCAGGAAATGACATCAGAATAGGAGACTCTTACCCTGTCCTCCCCCCCCCCCCCCCCCGATAGAGGAGGGAGAATAATGTCACAGTCCATATAAAGGAAAGATAAAGAAATGACTGATGGACACTTGTGGCTCACAGACTCTCACAGAAAAGTGTAGGGGGTTTGTACAGCTCATTCTAAATGTTAATCTGCAGAGAAGATGAAAGGAATTTCCATGCCCTGAGCAGAAAGCCTGTGTAAGTGGAAAGTGGGGTTACTTACCTGGAAAGTAGGTTCTCCTTGGACAACAGGATAAGTCAGCCACACTCGGTGACGTCATCTGACAGCGCCGGGGGTGGAATGCTCTCCTATAGCTCAGAAAGGTGAAGCCTTTCTGAGCATGCTCCAGTGCCCTCACCCTTGGGCCCGCCCCTACCTGGCTCAGTTTGTGCCAAAAGTAGCGTCTCCGGCAGGTAGGTGCGGTTCTTAATGTCGATGGACGTACGGGCCATCCGTAGAGGAGGAGGGCGGGAATGTGTGGCTGACTTATCCTGCTGTCCAAGGAGAACCTACATTACAGGTAAGTAACCCCACTTTCTCCCTGGACAAGCAGGATTTCGTCAGCCACACTTGGTGACTCCCTAGCGAGGCTGGAGGCATATCATGCTGTGGGCGGATGGCCCGAGTGTTCTAGCAGGGTACAGCGAGTCCAGAGACCAGTATATGGTCATGTGGAATTTATTAGCAAATTTATTAACAATCACAAGCAATCACATAACACAGGTTGTGTTGGCACTACGATACAACATAGATGGTTGACGTGGCATTGCAACTCAAACATAACACACAAAACGTATCTTTCAACAATTGTCTCGTACAACCTAGAGCAGGGTAACACTGTTGCACTCGAAAGCGCAGGTATTAGGAGGGAGGGCCCGAAGGCTGTCCCGTGTCTGTGCTGGCGCTCAAGACAGTCCTTCCGAAGGAGGCGTCGCTGCAGGTCAACTGGTCCAAGCAGTAGTGTCGCTGGAAAGTGTGCACCGAGGACCACGTGGCGGCCTTGCAGATATGTTGGATAGGCACGGCATGGAGGTTGGCCATTGTGGTGGCCATGGCCCTGAGCTGGTGTGAATTTGCCGCAGGTGGATGCGTCCCCATCTGGGAGTAGCAGAAGGTGATGCACGAGGAGATCCAGTGGGAGAGGGTTCTTTTCGTGACGGGGTGACCTGGTCTGCCAGGGTCAAAAGACACAAAGAGTTGCAGCCCTTTGCGGTGTCCCTCTGTGCGGCTCAGGTAGGTACGCAGAGCCTGCACACAGTCGAGGGTGTGGAGGCAGTGCTCTTCGGCAATGGCATGCGGTTCGGGGTAGAAGTCTGGGAGTTTAATGCTCTGGTTGACGTGGAAGGAGGACACCACTTTGGGTACAAACTTGGGATATATTCATAGTGAGGCGTGGTCCTTGTGCAGGACTGTGTACAGATGGTGAGCTACCAGGGCTTGCAGCTCGCTGACTCTTCTAGCGGATGTAACAGCAATCAGGAAGAGGGTTTTCCAGGAGAGGAATTTCAGCAGCGCTTCTGTGAGAGGTTCAAAGGGGCTCTCGGTGAGCGCGTTGAGGACAGTGGGTAGGTCCCACTGAGGTACCGGTTTTTGTAGTGGTGGGTGTAGGTTGGAGAGGCCCTTCATGAACCTGGTGGTTAATGGATGGGTGGGATCGGGTTATCCTCCACATGTTTGTGGAAGGCAGCGATGGCTGAGAGGTGTACCTTTACTGATGATGCTTTGAGTCCTTTGTGGAATAGGATGGTCAGGTAGCGGAGGACTTGCGGCAGGGGGCAGGAGATAGGGTGTAGGCCCTCTCACACACACCAGGCATCGAAGCGTTTCCACTTCATCTTGTAAGAGTGGCGTGTGAAGTCCCTGCGAGCCGCGAGGATGAACCTCTGGACTTCCGCTGTCAGGTGCATGGAGGACAGCTGGGACCCTTCAAGCTCCAAGCAGTCAGTGTGAGGGTAGTTAGGTTGGGGTGAAGGGTGTTCCCCTCATCCTGGGTGATGAGGTCCGGTCTCGCGGGTAGCCGGATGGGCGTCTTGTCTGAGAGCTCACTCAGGATGGGAACCCACATCTGCCTGGGCCAGTAGGGTGCGATGAGTATGACTGTGGCGCTGTCATGCAAGATCTTCTGCAGTACTTTGGGGATCAGTGGAGTGGGGGGATAGGCATATAGTAGCTGAAACTCTCCCCAGTGTAGATCAAAGACATCTGCTGCTGTCCTCCCTTGAGACGGGTGCCGAGAGTAGAAGTGGAGGCATTTGGTGTTGGATGGGTGAGCAAAGAGGTCCAGTTGTGGATGGCCCCATCTCTGGAATAAGCTCTCTGCTACCTTCTGGTTGAGGGACCACTCATGAGGTAGCAACTGGTGGCTCAGCCTGTCCGCCAGCTGGTTGTCCGTGCCAGGTAGGTATACCGCTTGTAGTTGACAGTCCATATGGAGCGCCAGGGTCCAGGTTTGGAGAACCTCCCTGCAGAGAGGTAGGGAGCCCATGCCCCCTTGTTTGTTGACGTAAAACATCGCAACTTGGTTGTCGGTCTGAACACGCAGGGTGGTTCCGTGTATCCACTTCGAGAAGGCCTGGAGGCCATAGCGGATTGTGCAGAGTTCAAGGAGGTTGATATGCAGGTTGCGCTCGGACCCAGTCCACGGCGCTTGCGTGCGCAGGTGACCGAGGTGTGCCCCATCCCGTGTTGGAGGCATCTGTGGTTAGGACCATGTCATGGTGGGGTGCCTGGAAAGGTTTCACTTGGGCCAGGTTTTCCCGGATGCACAACCAGCAGAGGGCGCTTTGCGTCCTCTAGTTGATGTTGATCCTCGCGGACATGGGCTGTTTTCTTTGGTTCCAGTTCTTTCTGAGGTGCCACTGAATGGCCCTTATGCGGAGTCTGGCATGTGGTAGCACTTGTGTAGTCGAGGACATGTGGCCTAGGAGGCGTAGCATCGTCTTGGCCGACACGCTGTTGGACTTGGCCACTGACATGGAGAGGGAGATGATGGCATCTGCTCTTGGCGCTGGAAGGAATGCCTTTGCCAGGGTTGTATGGAGGGAGGCGCCAATGAACTCCAGGGTCTGTGTGGGTTGTAGCTGGGACTTCTGGAAGTTGATGAGGAAATCCAGGGTGGATAGCAGTGACACAGTGTCCTTCACTGCTCTGTGCGTCTTGCCCTTTGAAGGAGCGGAGATGAGCCAGTCATCGAGGTAGGGAAAAATGCAGATTCCTTTCTTTCGTAGGTGTGCTGACACTACAGCCACGCATTTTGTGAAGACCCTTGGAGCTGGGGAGAGGCTGAAGGGTAGTACCCGGTACTGATAGTGTTTCTGGTTGCAGCTGAAGTGCAGAAATTGTCTGTTTGAGGTGTGGATGGGGATGTGGGCATAGGCGTCTTGGAGGTCCAGTGAAGCCAGCCAGTGGTGCGGTCGCAGAAGCAGCAGGATAGACCCCAGAGAATACATCTGGAAGCGTTCTTTGCAGATGAATTTGTTGAGGGCTCTGAGATCGAGGATGGGGCAGAGGCCGCCGGATTTCTTGGTTATGAGAAAATATCTTGAGTAGAACCCACGTCCCAGCTGGGCTGGGGGTACTTCCTCGATGGCACGCGATGCTAGGAGGTTTTCGATCTCTGTTGCCATGGTGGCTAGGAGTTTGTCCGGTGTGCGGGTGGAAGGTTGTGAGCGCTGGGTTGGGGTTGTGCAGAAGCGCATACTGTATCCTGTGCGTATGATCTGTAGGACCCAGGAGTCAGTTGTGATGCTCTCCCAGGCTTGTATGAATGCCGAGAGGCGCCCTCCCACCTGTGGGGTCCTGCTTGGCGGAGGGTCAAAAGGACGGTGTGCTCTTTCCAGAGGATGAAGACAGCTGCTTTTGCTGTCTGCGGGCCTTCTGTTGTGGCTTCTGATGGTAGGACTGGTACTGGTAATGCTGCTGCTTGGGTCTATTGGGCTGCCACTTCTGGTATGGCTGGTAGCGTTTGGAGGATGTGAATGACCTGCGTTGGTAAGGGCCCTGTTTGTTGCGTGAGTTAGAGTTGCGCTCCATGACTTCAGAGGCTAAGGTCTTGAGGGTGGAGCAGCAGACTTTCATATCGTCTACCGTTTCCTTGACCTTTGCTCCAAAGAGGTTGACCCCTGCACATAGCGCATCCATCATCTTTTCATGGGTGTCCTCTCAAAGGCCAGAAGCTTGCAGCCATGCCCAGCGTCTGGAGGCAATTTCGTTGGCAGCTGTCCTGGACGCCGAATCGAAGGAGTTGAAGGCGGCGCAGATGAGGTGTTTGCCGCATTCTTTCAAGTCGTTGAGTATAGGCTGGAAGGGAGCTTTTGTCTCAGTGTTGAGCCCTTCGACCGCTTCCTTGAGGTTGTCGAGCACTGAGTCAAGGTATAGCACCTGTTGGAAGGTGTGCGATGCAATTTTTGCGCTTAGCATGGCCACTTGTTAAGTCTTTTTTCCCGAGTCATCTAACATTTTATAGTCCTTGCCCGGGGGGGCATTGGAGTGTGTCCGTGTGCTCTTGTTGTGTTTCATTGCTGACTCCACCACGATGGATTGATTGGGGAGCTGGGTCTTGTCGAAGCCGGGAGTAGGGGTGACTTGGTATTTTGCCTCAAGTCTCCGTGAAGTTACCGCGCTGGATGCTGGGGTTTGCCAAAGTTTGTTGAGGTTCTCCAGGAGCAGGTGGTGCACTGGAATGGAGATAATGAACCTGGGTGTGTTTAAGAACTTGAGGAGGCCCAGGACCTCATTCCTGGGGTCTGGTATGTCCGTGGGCCAAAGTACCAGATGCGTCGATATCTTTTGTAGAAATATGGGGTACGTTAGGTCTTCTGGTGGAGAAGGCGGTAGAGGTGGCGGCATCAGAGTTGGTGGTGATGGTGAGCGGGAACGTTCTTTGCTGGAGGAGCGACTGGAGGGCGTCAGCCCCGCTGCGTGTTCCTCATCGCTGTCTGTTAGTGGCTCTGGTGAGAAGCCGGTTAGCACCGGTGATGCAGGTGGGGAAGGCATCCTGGGGTGTGGAGTTGACCTTGAAGAAGTTGGTGGGGAACGCCTTGTTAGGTCCGGGGGGCAAGTCCTCGTGGAGTGCCAGCTGGAGTCCCGTTGAGAGATAAGTTCGGATAGGAGCTCTATGAGCGCTGTCCGTGTTTCTCTTGATTGCACGCTGTCCCCCAGTGATCTTGAATTGTGCAGGGTGTCTTTGTTTCTCCTGCTGGCATCCCTTGCTTTGTGAATGTGTGGAGAACACGTGTCCGAATGGGATCTGCACGGGGGACTTTTCCTGTGGTGTTTTCTGCCCCTGTGAGGGCTCTTGGAGGAGCTGCTGCTGAGGGATCTGCTTCTCTGGTGCGATCTGTGCTCCATTCCGTAGCGGTGCTCTCTGGAGCGGGGGATGCGCGATCTGGAGTCTCTGGGGCAGGTGGAGCCATATCTGCACTCTGTGGTGCGAGAGCAGGGCACCGTGCCTCGTTTCCCTTTGCCAGCGCCTCGTTTGGTGCTGCTGGAGCCATGGGGAGATACCTCGTCGGAGCGGAGGTGATGCAACGTGACATCATCTGTGGGCAGAGTTACATCGCGCGTATGCTTCTCGGTGAGGGGAGGCTGCTTGGAGGATGGCTGGAGCTCGGAGGATCATCCGGTTGAGGCGGCGGTCTTTCCTTTTGCCTGGGCTGGCTCGGAGGAGCGCTGAGGAGGTTGAGCAGCCAGGGAGACATCAGTGGGCCGGGTCGGAGCCTCCGGAGGAGCTGCGGAGGAGGAGGTGGTCTCGGAGGCAGCCAAGATGGTGGTGGCCATGTTGCTCACCTCTTTCCTGCTGGCATCGGGTTTGCTTTTAGTGGAGTTGGTCTTCTTTGGTGCTTTTCTGTTCTCGGGATTTGGAACTTTACTCGTGGCGCTTCCAGAAGAGGAGAGGAATTCTTTGAGTGTGTAATTCCTCGCTTTTCTAGCTCTGGGGGACATGCGGGCACAGTGGGGGCAATCCTCTACGTGGTGAGCTTCCCCCAGGCAACGGATGCAAGAGTCGTGGGCATCCTCAGAGTTCATCTTCCTTGTGCAGTTTGGGCATTTCTTAAAATCAGGTTTGGAGCTTTTCCTCTCTTGTTTTTCCTTGTTGATCTGTTACATGTTGGTGAAAAATTTAGGAGAGCTGTAGATTCTGTAATGCAGGCAGGCGGACGAAGAAAAAAAACGGAGCCAGGTAGGGGCGGGCCCAGGGGTGAGGGCACTGGAGCATGCTCAGAAAGGCTTTGCCTTTCTGAGCTATAGGAGAGTGCTCTCTCCCCGGCGCCGTCGGATGACGTCACCGAGTGTGGCTGACGAAATCCTGCTTGTCCAGGGAGAAAGGGTTGTGCCTGAGCGAGGAAACCAAAGCTCTCCCCTTTCCCTTCAGGCTAATGTATGGCTGGAAAAACTGAAAAGGAGAGAAGAGGAACAGCGAGAAGTTAGACTGAAGAAAAAAAAAGGAGGAACATCTCAGCTGGGAAAAAGCACCCGCAGAGAAAGAAAGCACCAAGGAAGAGGGAACAGACCTTATAGCCAGGAACTAAGCCCTGAGTACTGAGGGTCTATAGGTAACAGAGACAGTTTTAAAAGACTGCATAAGAAAATCTGGGACAGTAGGAGTCTAGGAGACGTGCTAGCAAATCTGTGAGTCAGGGATGCCAAACTCCTAGTGAAAATCTGTCCCAGGAAGTTATCACTCCTATATACTGGAGGGTTCAGAAAGCTAGACAGCAGCACTGTATCCTGTATAATAACTGCAGCTAGAGATGGGCCAAGGCAATAACCTGCCCTCAGAGCTTACATACTGATACAGAGGCTGAATTAGGCCTTAGGCCTGAGTGTCAGCTGTTGCTGGAGAGCCACTGGAGGAGTTTGTGATCTTGGCAGGTTCTTGCACTCGAGAAGGACAGAAGTCAAGAACTTTTCAAATCCTTTTGCCTTTTACGGACTGAAAGTGTTGTAGCTCTAGTCAAACAGAATACTTAAGTTGATCTTTTTTTTTTTTTTTTTAGTTTAGTTTAGTTAGATCACAGTCTAGAGGCAGTGCTTCACAAAAAAAAAGACAGGCCTACTTTGGCACAGGGCCTAGAGAGGCTTTTGGTTAAATTTACAGTTAGATGCTGCATTGGGTCCTAAGGTGCGGCTGCCTGCAACGCAGGAGCACCGCAAAACCATGAGAAACCGTGATCTTCACTGCTGGTGACTGCATCTAATTCTCTGCATGGATCTCAAACACCACACTCAGCGGTGAGATTTAATGTGCACCAACACACATAACACTTACCTAATTGAGCTCAAATTAGTCTAAAAATTAGCAAGCGAAAAGTGAGGGTGAAACACTGCAACCTAGGGTTTACAGCTGAGCAAGACTTGCAGAGGCAGCCTAGTGAACATATTTCCTTCCTCGCAGTGAGGCACTGTGTCAAGGGACATTGGAATTACAGCTGTGAATGTTGATGTTTCACGTATGTGAATGACCTGCGTATTTGCATTTTTTATATTTGTGTTATATCTGTATTGATTGGAAGTGCTGCATTGTATTTACCTCTTTTGATTGTGCATATTAAGTCAACTTGTTTTTTATTTAATAGAAATCCTTATATCTTATTCTTCTAATTTATTTTTACCTTCAAATAACTTTGGTTAAACATTTTCCATTCAGGTTTGGCATCCTTCCGATATCCTTTTGTTTTCTTTACGCTTAAACAGCAATTTTTCCTTTTAGTGCCAGACCCTCGCCCCTACTTCCAAGGCAGCCTATCATGTCTCATGGAGGGATGGTGTTATTGCTGTATCTCGTCCAGCAGAAAGGGGCCAAGGTCCCAAGAAGAAACTCTGCTACTGGTGATGAGAGGAAGAGGAATCAGAGGAGCTCGGGCCACCTGCCCTGCACACCTAGGCAAAAGTTACACATGCATAAAAAAACAATGTATACAGAGAAACAAAATGAAACTGTCTTCTAGATTGTGCAGAACTGTAACACTCCAGAAATCTGATGCCCCATTCCCAGAAAGGAATCTATATCACAGTGCTCACAGAGGTAAAATGAATGTACACTTCTCTTCCTAGAGTGGTCAGGGCTGGCCCTACTAAAAAGTGGCTATGTTTTTCACAAATGGCTCCACTTTTCAGCCCCTACTGACTTACAGTATACAGATGAGGTCTGCATCCCCCACTGACCCTCCTCTGAGAAAAGTAATCCTGAACTTCATTCCCAGAGATGTCAGCAACAACCTATTTCCTCTGAAAGAAGCTACACTCACAGTCTACAGACGTTCCCACTAAAGTGAGTGGTAAAACGCTGGAACTTTGGACAGGCTGAGACTTGACCCCTTAATTAAGAATTAATTCTAAAGGCTTGACGAATAAAGATTCTTAACCATCCACCTTGCTCTTGGTATTGTTTGCAATAAAGTTTATACATCCTTTCTCCTCTGTTCAGAGGATTCAATTTAAAATTCTTACACTCACACACAAGACCTTTCACAACCATTACCCACACTGTCCTTTCTGACCATCCCCTACATACCCCAACGCTGTCTCAGGTCCCTGCATGATAATCGCCTAGTCCTAGCTTCCCCCTTATGTGCTAAGTACGAATCTACATGCCTCTCTGCCTTCTTTTACATTGCACCTGCTCTCTGAACTGCCTCGTCTCCCAGCTTCGGTTAGAGTCCTTATTCCCCAAATTCAAGTCTCCTCAAAACCCACCTCTTCATCTGAACGTAAGGTATAACCCCCTCCCAGTGAACTGCAACTTCAAAAGAAGCCTTGTCATCTGCCTTCTAGTTTGTCTTTATGATCTTATTCTTTCCTTTTCTCCTTTATCCTGTTAATATATGGAATTATTTCCTTTTTTCCTACATGTAAGATGTATTTATTTTTATTGTAAACCTTTCTGTCTGCCTAACAAAGGGCGGTATATCAAATCTAAATAAACCATAACCATAAACCATATCCTCTAGGGGCAAACTGAGTCCTGACCTCACAGTCTTGATATAAGGGTTTCTTAAACGACTATAGAAAGGACTTCCGGTGATGCGGTGAGAGCGAGTGGACGTGTTCGGCTCGCGCTCCGACCACCCCCCAGCCTAAACCGGCGTTTCTGAGCCTTGATTGAGCCTTAAACCGGCTGACTGTGTACGCCCCAGAATCCGGGTCCCTACCTGCAACTTGGAGGTGAGCGGGTAGCGTACAGAGATGGCAGCTGCACTCCGAACAGGGAAGAGAGAGAGAGATCGGGGAGCTGCTCCCCCTAAAATGGCGGATAGTGGGGGAGGGCCTAGCTCTCCGGCATCCCCAGCCCGGGTGGAAGAGATCTCGGCGGCGGTGGCCGCAGCCCTGGAGACACAATTCACTGCACTGCGCGTGCAGCTTGGTGCTGTGCAGGAGTCTGTAGAGTCCTTCGGGAATCGGCTGCAGGAGGCAGAGGAGCGTGTGGGGCGCGTGGAGGACGAAACCGCCGCACTAAAACACGAGGTAGCAGGCCTCAAGACCCGACTACAGCAGCAGGAGGAAAAACTTGACGACTTAGAGAACAGATCTTGCCGCAATAATTTGCGGGTATTGGGCATACCTGAATCTGTGCTAGACAAAGATCTTCCGTCCTATGTGGAGACGCTCTTCACGTCTTTGTTAGAGGAGTCGAAAGTTGGGGGCACTCCTCAGATCGAGCGGGCACATCGAGTGGGCAGCAAAGCAGAGGGAGCCCGAAGACCCCGGGTGGTCCTAGTTAAGCTGCTCCAGTTCCCACAGAAGGAGGCCATTCTTCGCTCGGCCCGTCTAAAGGACGCGGTGGTGGCTGACAACATAAGAATACGGATAGCGCAGGATTATTCGCGTTTATTGAGCCAACGCCGCAAGGCCTACGCACCGGTCTGCCAAAACTTAATAGACCATAAAATCAAATTCTCGGTCCAGTATCCTGCTCGGCTGCATATTTACCATGCTGGCTCCCACAAAATATTTGAGTCTGCAGAGGCAGCCCGGCCGTATGTGGACAGTATCCTTCGGAGCGAAGAGGCGAGCTGAGGATTTTTGGATATCAACCTACATTGCGCATGGGCTGAGTTATTGTCCTGGAGTGCGCGAAGCAGGGGCAGAGACGCTCACTGGTGGGCCCGCCAGTTTTCTTATGTATTGGGGACTCAGAACAGCGCCAGCGGGCTTTACCGGCCTCGGCTGGCGAATTTTCTGTTGGCCTGTATGTTGCTTTGATTGTGGAGTGGGCTCTCTCTGGTGGGGAGGCGGGGGGGGTAGAAATTGAGAGGCCCTTGTTTCTGCGACTGGATTTGGGATAGGGGTGTTGATGTTAGGGGCGGGGGGAGTGGGCTGAGAAGGATATTGCGGGGTACTGTGGGGTGGGGGGTGGTGGGACGCATCGCTAGAGAGGTCTATAGGACTGGGAGTAAGTTGGTTAGTGGAGGGAGATCAGATAGAGGAGGGGGCGGGTGGGGATTGGGGGGGGAGAGGGGGGGAGGGGGGAGAATGGAAGGGGGGATCTGCACTATATTTAAACCTCCTTGGTTACCCTATCGTGAGGGGATGGGTGCGGGGAGAGGGTTCCAGGCTGGGAGAGCCCTGTCCCTACCATTATGGAAAGCCTTGAGATGGAAAATTGACACTGCCCCGCCACTCTGAAAATAGTTTCATGGAATGTGTGCGGTTTGGGGAACCCTATCAAGCGATATAAAATTCTACAGGCCCTCGCCAGACAACAATGTGCTATCGCTTTGTTACAAGAGACCCACCAGACGGCTGTAGAGCATGCTAAGTTGCGTAGGGACTGGGTAGGGCAGGTGTGGGGCTCCCCTGCTTTGGGAAAGAAAGGGGGGGTGGCTATTTTGATTCACAAAAAGGTACGATGTACGGTGGATGCTGAGTTTCGTGACCCACGCGGGCGTTTTCTGTTATTACAGTGTACTCTCGAAGGCCGGCCGATAATCCTGGGGGCGGTGTATGGCCCGAATACCTTAGATTCACAGTTCTATGAGTACTTGGCTGCTAGAGTGGAACGGCTCCCGGAATTTCCCCTGCTTTTAGGAGGCGACTTTAATGGGGTCCTAGATGTTGACTTGGATACGTCCCGGGGAGGGGAGGCGCGAGAGCGTGGGCCAGTAACCCGGGTGTTGAAGCGTTTTAAGGCCCGTCTGGATCTGGGGGACCCGTGGAGGGTGCTGCACCCCTTAGAGAAAGACTTCACGCACCAATCCCGAGCTCACAGCTCTAGCTCCCGTATTGACTTTCTCTTGTTAACTAGTGGAGCGTTTGCTAATGTGGGGGATGCTCAGATTGGGCCGCTGGCAATCTCAGATCATGCACCAGTATGGCTGGACCTGTGCTGGGGAGGGGAGGTGAATAAATCGCGGATTTGGCGCTTTCCACCAGACTTGTACAAAGATGCCCAGTTTCACAAGTTTTTGGAAAAAACGGTGGAACGAGTTTGAGGACGATCATAGATGCCACAAGGAAGACCCAGAATTAGTGTGGGAAACAGCCAAAGTAGTCCTCCGTGGGGATATTATCGGGTTCGCGGCGCGCAAACGTCGAATGTTGGCGGACCGGATCCTGAGGCTGGAGAAACGTGTGTCACTACTGCGGAGACAACTTGCCCGGACCCCGTCAGCTAGGATTCAGAAGGAGTTGTGGGAAGCTCGTGTAGATCTTAACGAGCTGATACATCAGCGGGCTAAGAAGTCTATACTGTACTACCGATTTCGGTTGCATTGTTATGGGGACAAACCGGGGCGATTGCTGGCCCGTTGTTTGAGAGGGTCACGTGGATCGCAGGCTGTGGCAGCCTTGCGGAATAGTCAAGGGGGGCTATCTCGGAATAGTACGGACATTGTCCGCGAGTTTCGGACATTCTTTTCTGGGCTCTACTCTGCCGATGGTGGCGCGTCATTGGAGATACAGGAGTACCTACAGCGGTTGCATTTGCCGCAACTTACGGAGGAACAGAGCCTCCAATTAGGCCAGCCGGTGACTTTGGACGAGGTGCAGAGGGCCATTACCTCAGCTAGCTGTTTTAAATCTCCAGGCCCAGACGGCCTAGGGGCCGAGTTCTATAAACTGCTCAATGGTTATCTTAGCCCGACCCTTGTGGCGGTGTACGCCCAGCGGGTCGCGCAGGGGGGGTTTCGGTGGGGTGACAACCAAGCCCATATCTCCCTGATTCCAAAGCCGGGTAAGGATCCTGTTCTGGCCTCTTCTTATCGCCCAATCTCGCTATTAAACTTTGATATCAAGCTATTTGCCAAGATTGTGGCGGATCGTCTGGCGGAACATCTGGATTATTTGGTACATGACTCTCAGGTCGGTTTCATACGGGGTCGCCATATAGTACGAAACCTTCGGAAAATTTTAACCTCGCTGGAATGGGTACATGACCAGCAGCTGCCGTCTCTGCTTGTAAGTTTCGATGCGGAGAAAGCTTTTGACAGAGTGGATTGGTGCTATCTCCGAACGTTGTTGCCTTGGTATGGTTTAGGTGCATCTTTTTGTGCCATGGTGGATAGCTTATATGCGAACCCCACAGCCCGCATCCTCTGTAATGGTGTTGTGTCGGAGGCCTTCCCGCTGGAGCGCGGTACGCGGCAGGGTTGTCCTCTTTCCCCTCTCTTATTTGTGCTATCTCTAGATCCATTGATTCGTGCAGTGGAGCGATCCCCGGAGATCAGGGGGGTGACGATAGGTTCTCAAACCTTTAAAGTATCGGCCTTTGCGGATGACCTTTTAGTCCACCTTGTGGCTCCCCGGGAATCGTTGTCCCACTTGCTGCTTGAATTTGAGACCTTCGGTCGGTTTGCTGGCTTCCGTATTAATGGGGCTAAATCTGAGGCCTTGGATGTTTCGGGAAAACTGCGAGAGGGATGGGTAGGGGCCTTTCCACTCCGATGGGCTGATGCCCACTTTACCTATTTGGGCATACGTCTGACTTGTCATCCCCGTGACCTTTATAGATGTAATTTAGACTGGATGTTTGACCGACTGCGTACGCAACTACAGGCATGGGGGCCGTTACCACTCTCCCTTCCGGGGCGGGTGGCGGCGATTCAACTGGTGGTCCTACCTCGTTTGCTATATTGGCTGCAGACTTTACCTGTGTGGCTGTTGCACCGCGACCTGCGCCGCTTTGAGGCTCTGCTAAGGACCTTTCTGTGGCGCGGGGCGAGAGCCCGCATACCCATGCTACGGTTAATGGGGAAGTGGAAGGAGGGGGGGATGGGACTCCCGGACGTGGGCGCATATGCCTTGGCCTGTCAGGCCCGGCACCTTGGGGATTGGCTGGGGGGGACCGCGGTTTATACTCCTACGCTTCTGGAGGAGGAGTATGTAGCTCCTTTGTCGTTGCTGGGGGCACTACATATGGAATCTAAAGATCTACCGCAACGCCTTGTCCGTAGTGTTTTGTTTCGTTCGGCCCAGCGGACCTGGCGGCACTTAAATGGTCTGTGGAAGACGTCCTGGATGGTCTCTAGCTGGCTCCCTTTGCAGGGCAATGTGCATTTTATCCCAGGCTCTTGCTCCCGGGACTTCCGAGACTGGAGGAGGAGGGGAATCCGGAATATCGGCCATCTCGTTGACCCCATAGGGAGATGTAAATCCTTTGCCGTGCTTAGTCGAGAATATGAATTGCCTTCTAGGCATCTCTTCGCATTTCTGCAGGCCTCCCACTATGTTTCTTCTCTCCCCAGAGAGGCAGTGCGGTCTGAGCGCTCACTGCAGCTGGTGGGATTTTTTGCGTTAGAGGAGGAAACCCCTCCGACTATTGCGGATTATAAACGCCGATTGGTAAGTGTCCGGCCTCGTGCAGACTATGGGGGGGTGGAGGCGGCGTGGGGAGCTGAATTGGGCTGGGAAGTACATCCCGACACCATTCGTACCGCTTTGCGACGGATTGTTGATATCGCGGAAGGGGCGCGATGGCGGGAGATACAATTCCGTTGTTTAACTAGAGCTCACTTCTCCCCCCGGAGAGCATTACGTAGCCATTTGACTGCGGACGGGAGCTGCCCACGTTGCCGGGAGCCCCTTGCCCACTTATTACATATGTGGTGGTCTTGTCCGTATGTACAAACATACTGGGGCAGGATAAGTGCCTTCGTTGGAGGCTTGGTGCAGCAGAAAGTGAGGTGGACTGGAGCATTTGTGGTTTTGGATCGGATGGCACCCCCCTGCCCTACACAGAAATGGACACGATTGCTCATGCGCAAGGCTTGTCTGGTGGGTAAGGGCCCAATCTTGCGTCTGTGGCGAGAGCAGACTTCCCCTACATTCGGAGAGTGGCGCAATTGCTTTCATCAGTTCATGCTGACTGAAAGGTGGAGTGCGCGGGGCAGTGTCAAGCGCTGGGCATCTTTTCTTTTGATATGGGGCCCCTATATTGATACATTGGGGACTCGCTGTCGTAATGAAAATCTTGCATGTTGGTAGGTGAGAGTAGTGGAGCGGCGAGCTGAATTGGGGTACCCATGGGGGAGGTATAGGGATACTGAAGGGGATGGCAGAGTGCAGAGGACGGGTGGGGGGGGGGGGGGGGGCGGGGGGAGGGGGGGGGGGAGAGGGGAGAGGGGGGGAGAGGGGAAATAACTGTAAAAACTGTAATCACCATTTAAGCCTGTTTATTCCAGGTGGGGATGAGAGTCCACCCCTCTGGAGCTTTGTTGCCTGTTGGTTTCTGTTTTTGATTGGTGATTCTTAAATAAAGTTTATAAAAAAAAAAAAAAACGACTATAGAAATGGTAACTTCTGAAGCAAAGCTAAATACATTCATTCAATCGTGTTTCCTCTAGAGTTGAGGGCTGTCTGCCGAGCACCCGAAGCTAGGCTTATGCACTGTTATTTTGTTTTTCTATGCTTTGTAAATCGGTTCAGCAGGGTTTATCTGGTGTGCCTGGCCTTTCTCTCTCTACACGCTGGATTAAATCAGACTCACAAGTGGGGTGATTATCTGACATTGCTGGAATGGAATTGCTTTCTCAGAAGGGCTTTTCCTGTTCACGGCAGTCCCCTCAGTTTTATTTTTTCCGCTCTGCTGAATGGATGCTCAAAGTTCTCCCATCTTTTTCATTGAAGAGTTTTCTCTTCTTGTTTTCCAAGCTTTTATTTAATCAAGTCTCTTTTGATTTATTTTTTCTTAAATAAAGACCCTGTTCTTTCTTTTTTTAAGTTGTGCGACTATGGCACAGTCATAGCCAAGCTTCAGACCCTGCCCAACCTAAGGAAGCAGATATCCAATCTCTGTCATTTGTCTGGGTTCAGTGCATCACCAGGAGGGAATGTCATGATGGCGGACACATGTCCCTGTGAGCCTGACAGAATCATTTCAAACTGGTTCTGTGACGGTCATGGGGAAGAGAAGAGGCTCTTAAAAATGAAGAAATAAAATCTTTGCACAGAGGTCAGCTGATACTGTGCAATTCAGCAGGCCCCCCTCTGAACTGGCTTCAAAAGTCCCTTTTTGAAAGGGGAGTGCCAGACCTCTTTGGAGACTTCTTGACCAAAAGTGTGGATGTCTTCAGTGCTGCTGCACAGGTCTGAGCAGGTGCTGGAGCTTTCTAAACTATATGGTCTGAAAGGTGGTTGCAAAGTGCCATTGCCTCAATGCAGAAGGCTAATCATGATTGCACCCAAAAGCATAAGAAGTTAGAAAATACCTTAGCACTATCAGCTGTGCATAGGAAACTACCACAAAATTCTGGTAGTGCCCTTCTCTGCTCATGATAGTGCCTCTAGTTTTACCAAAAACCATTCTGCTCAGAGATTCTTTCAGACATTCTCTTCCGCTCGTCTAGATGTGCAAGACTCTATGTTTTCATCTGCTATATGTTTCAAGTACCTCTGTGTCGAAAATTTCAAAAGGTCAATCTTTAGTTTAAAAAAAAGCCACTAAACTCAACCCCACTTCTGCTTACCATGGTAGATGAGTTTTCCTCTCCCATTTTCTTACTTTTACCAGAACAGCCCCATTCATTTTCGCCAAAAACGTTCAGTAACTTTGTCAAGCGCTAACACAAGGATATTTAGGGGGTGGAGTATCAGAATATTCTGCACCATTAATTTCTCAATCCACTAGACATTCATATAAATGTATAAAAAATGAAGCAGCACAGCTAAAAGTTCAGATGAGTAATTTAAATTATAAGATCATATTTTTAAGTAACAGTGAGGAACAGTACGATGTGGTATAATGCACTTTCAGGTGTTATTGGATGGTGGAAGATTGCATTTTACACAAAAATATTCACATAAAAGTAGACTAAAATTAATACTTAAAGATTAGACAAAATCTATCTTGAGTTATATACTTTTGAAAATACTGCAGCCTGAATAATTACTGGAACAGCAAGATATGGTCACATAACCCCCACACTACAACAACTGCATTGGCTCCCAGTAATTATACGTTCCAAATACAAGACCTTAATAATAATCTTCAGGATAATTCACAACCTATCACCTCCCATCCTTCAACTAATGATCATGAAAATACCACAGAACAGAACAAGAAGAACATCCAATAACACATTGGACATCCCTACAAGCAAGATGAAAGCCAAGCAATCAACTTGTAAAAGAGCTTTCTCTATATATGCTCCCCCACTATGGAATGAGCTACCCACCTCAATACGAGCCATCAAGGTCTTATTGGACAACAGGAAAGCAATAAAAATCTCTTTATGGAATACTATGGACCCACCCCATGAGCACATTGCATAAACCTAACTACTGCAGTCTGTAAACACAATCTCAGTTATTCTCTCCAATGGATCTGTACCCTCAACCCTATAACCAATTGCATCCTGTACAAACCACTGCTGCTTTAATGTTAATCATAGACCAAAAGTCAAAACATGAAAAAGAACCCGTGAATTCATTTACCAAAACAATTATATTTCTGTCGGGATCCGTCGACTTGAGACGGGGAGAAGGAAAAACTCCCCTCTCCGTGTCAACAGAAGCCGTTTTTAATAATTTTTTCAAAACAGTCAAAAACAGTAATTTAATAATAGTGAGAATCACTTATCTGACATTCCAGAAAAAGGGCAGCATTTGGCATCAAAGTAACAGTGACATGCATGTTTCGAGCCCAAAAAGAGGGCCCTGTATCAAGCTGAGTCCATCATTTTCCACGCCCTTACAAAAAAACGCCGAATTCACCAGGTGATTTAAAACCCCCAAAAAGCCTCTGAATGGCTGCTGAAACAGAAACGTCACCAAAAAAGAAGACGTCAATAAAAAGAGGAGGAGCTACATAGTTGGCATGTTGAGGAATCCCCAATGACGTTTCTGTTTCAGCAGCCATTCAGAGGCTTTTTGGGGGTTTTAAATCACCTGGTGAATTCAGCGTTTTTTTGTAAGGGCGCGGAAAATGATGGACTCAGCTTGATACAGGGCCCTCTTTTTGGGCTCGAAACATGCATGTCGCTGTTACTTTGATGCCAAAGTAGGAGGCAATGTACTATTGTAGATTAGGAACTGGTTGAAAGATTGTCCATTTAGCCCTGCTCTCTGTTTTCAATTTTCTCCACGGAGAAAGGTGAATAGTGGACTACCCTAGAGATCTGTGCTGGGCTTGCTACTTTTTAACATATTTATAGATGACATGGAAATAATGAGTGAGATAATCAAATTTTCAGATGACTCCAAATTATTCAAAGTTGTTAAAATACAAGAGGATTGTAAAAAATTGTAAGAGGACCTTGATAAATTGAGAGACTGGGCATCTAAATGGCAGATGACATTTAATGTAGACATGTGCAAAGTTATGCACTTAGAGGGTCATTCTAAAAGGTTTAGTCATAGTTTGGATTTCTGCAGACATGCGCATGGTCAAAATCCTGGACATGTCTCCATAACCATTCCACAAATGCCGTTCACAGACATCTCCCATATGGGGATGTTCAAGTAGGCATGGGGGTTGTGGCGGAGGTTTGTCTGGGGAGGGACAATGGACTTACATGACCCCATTCAATCCTAGAAGCAGTGGAGCTGTCTGTAGGCATGTGCATGTTTATTCTCGCTCCAAGAAAAAAAATAGGTATCAGGAAAGTGTTTGTTTTCACCTTAAAACATCCAGAGAGCATAGAGAAGATGTAGATTTATGTGACTAACTTTAGATTACAAAGTCCCACACTGGGATTTGAACCCTAACCACCCAGCTCTTAAGCCAGTACTCTAACCATTATGCTTTTAGACATTTTAGTTCTGAAATACTCTCCTGGGGACGTCTGTAAAGACATTAGATACACGTGCATATCGGGCACGTCCATGTTTCTGGAATTGTGCCTGAACTTGCTCGTGCCTGCCTATTTTTTCAGACGTTCTGGCTTTGACATCCCAGATGGCACTTAGACGTCCCATTTGGAATGTGCCTCTTAGGGAAGAACAGCCCATACTATAGTTACACGATGAAAGGTTCCACATTAGGAACCACTACCCAGGAAAAGGATTTAGATGTCATCGTGGATAATATGTTGAAACCCTCTGCCCAGTGTGCAGCGGTAGCCAGGAAAGTAAATAGAATGCTAGGAATCATAAAGAAAGGAATGGATAATAAAACCAAGGATATTATAATGTCTCTGGATTGTTCCATAGTTTGACCTAATCTTGAATATTGTGTGCAATTCTGGTCACCAGATCTTAAAAAGGATATAGCAGAATTAGAAAAGGTACAGAGAGGAGTGACAAAAATAGCAAAGGGATGGAAGGATATCCCTATGAAGAGAGGCTTAAAAAGTCTGGCTTTTCAATTTGGAAAAGAGACGGCTGAGGGGAGATAAAATAATGAATGGAGTAGAATCAGTAAATGTAAATTGGTTGTTTATTCCTTCAAAAAGTAGGAAAACTAGGGAACATGCAATGAAGTTACAGAGTAACCCATAAAAGACTAATAAGAAAAAATATTTTTTCACTCAACGTGTAATCAAACTCTGGAATTCATTACTGGAGGATGTGGTAAAAGCTGTTAGTGTAGCTGGGTTTAAAAAACGGTTTGGACAAGTTCCTGGAGGAAATATCCATAAACCATTATTAAAGAGGACTCAGGAAATCCACTTTTTATCCCTGGATAAGCATTGTGGAATCTGTGTACCTTTTTGGAAACCTGCCAGGTACTTGTGACCTGGATTGGCCACTGTTGGAAACAGGATACTGGGCTTGATGGACCCTTGGTCTGACCCAGTATGGCATATCTTATGTTCTTACAATTTCAGTATACTTTGCTTTTTATTTTGTTATAGCTTGAAATCCTGAGAATCACCTCACTGAAAGATTAGTAACAGTAGCAGCTGAACAACACAATAGAGAGAACAGGCAATAAGAGAAAATAGTTTCCCCCTCTTGCTTGAGCCCCCTTATACAGAGCAATGCACCTGGTAGCCTTACAATACATTTCAGGCTTTCATTTACTGTGTATCTTAACAACTCTTGAAGCCACTGTCACCTAGAAACATTGGATCATTTAGTAGGATTTTCTGTTATCATATAAACTAGAGTCGAAGGTAAAAAAAATGACCCTTTGGGACCATAAGGGGGAAATGCAGATGCTGGACCAACATGTTGTAACTTTACTGTGTGTTAATTCAACCCTACTGTAGCTTAAGGCTGTGTGTTGATCCATACAGATGGAGATCTTTTGTGAACTGAGCAAGACATCTCAATTTAAGATGCCTTAATTTCCCCAGGCAGCTGTATATGACCCCAGAGAATAAATATAACAGATATATTAAAACTATCAAGGAAGGCTGTTCCTCCTAACACAGTGGTTCTCAACCCTGTCCTGATGTACCCCCTAGCCAGTCAGGTTTTCAGGATATCCACAATGAATATGCATGAGAGAGATCTGCATGTGCTGCCTCCATTGTGTGCAGATCTCTCTCATGCATATTCATTGTGGATATCCTGAAAACCTGACTGGCCAGGGGTACACCAGGATAAGCTTGAGAACCACGGTCCTAACATAAGAGACTATTATTTGCCCAATAAGAAGCATTGTGTGGCACAAGCTGGTTATTCTGCAGATGGGCATCTGTCAATGGACAATTTAAATCTACCGTAAGTGGTATTCTTGATAAATCTCTGGAAATGGTGGTGAATAAGGGCCACTCTTCTGGTTATTTTTGTTATGGGGCCAAATAGAAATTGGATTTTGACACTTTTTTCTTTGAAAGAATTCTCTGTTTAAGTGGCATAGAATTTAGATATTTTCAGATTTATACAAAGTGATACAGAATAAGCTTAGGACGTTTTTATTAATGCATTAGAAGAATGTATCTACTATGAAATGGCAGTAAATTTTATCTTTATTATCCTTGGAAGTGTCTGAGAAAACATGATAAGGGTAAATATATTTTCTAGCAAGCTATGCAGTTAAACAATTTTTTGGATTCTAAAACTTGCTCTTTTGTGGTAGAAGAGTGTTTCGTCCCATGGAGTTAATATAATCAATGGCTGGCAGATTTGAGTCTATATTTATTTATTTATTTATTTTATTTAACAATTCTTTTATACCGCGCTATTATATTATATGAGATTCGCTGTTACTTGAAGTACATATTAAAAAGGCTATTAGTTATCCAAATTTTTTGTTGTTTTCTTCTGTAATTTTTTTTCCTTTTATGGATATTTTTGTCCATCTTGTTTCCATTTGATATCTGAATGGGATCCTTTTTGTTGTTACTTTGTGGGAAGCGACCTTAAATATTTTTTCTTGTTTCTCTCGTTTTCTATTAAATTTCTGTAAGTTCTTCTTTATGACTTGATCATGGTTTTTTGACTTCAAAATATAGTAAGTTTTTACAATAAAATAAATTTAGTTTAAAACCTTATTTTCCACTTTTTCAATCACTGGATTATTCAAAGCAGGGAACAGGCAGTTTCATACATAAAGAGGGTAATTTTATAAAAGAGCTCATTATAGCCAAAAATAAAGCCATAGCAGATGCACTTATTAGCCTTGGGCAAATATGTTATTAACATCTGACTAAGGAGTACCATCATTCCTGTTTTGAATCTGATCCTATTTAAAAATTTCTGCCCTGAGAGAGAGCTGTTTATAGAATATATTACCAGTTTGTTTAATTGCATATTTCATTAAAAAAATTCACTACTTAATTATCACAATAAACTCTACAGAGCATTTCTGGGGTTTTTTATCAACTTTAAACATGAATCCATACAGACAATAAAATATAAAGTACAAATAGTATAAAGAGTGAGGTCAAAGATTGAAGGTGAAAATCTGCATGGCTTGGAGAGGCTATTGAACTGGTTTTGGAAGTGGCATTGCCATAGCAAAGTCCCAGCAAGAACAGGGTGAGTAAGTATCTGAAATTCAGGCTAGAGTCACCAGTGTAGAAGCCTCTGAAGTCAGCGCTGGATAAGAGACAGGGGTTGCTGAAACAGTTGAACTGCAGGCAAAAGCAGCTGGAAAATAAAAGCATGTTTTTGGCATGTAACGTGATGCACCCTATGCTAATACAGCAAAAAATAGCATGGGTACACTTACCTCCATCTGTATAGTTGGCAATAAGCACCCAGGCTAATTGGCCACCATAAGGAGCAATGACTGCTAGGTGCTCAGTCCACCCACTTGCTCCCCTAATGCGCCATCGAGCGTTAGCGCTAAAATCCGGTGGTGCTAACTGTCATGGCCCCATATTAGCTGTCTTCCAAAGACGGGGAAGCTGTAAAACTAGAGGGCATAACATGAAGCTGCAAGGGAGTAAATTGAGAGGCAATGTCAGGAATCCTGCTGTACCTGTACAGTCAAGTGGTTTATGCTCCCTTGCTAGCAGATAGAAGCATACTTGATCAACTTTCAGTGATGTCATTACTTGGTATACCCTCTGGCAGTGCATTTTCCCTAGAAAAAAAAGTACAGTTACTCATATGCAGGGCTCTTTCATTAATACATAAAGACCATAGATCAATTTTAACAAGCAATGAAAAAAGGTGCCAGTACCCCATACCACTGTGTACTGCCTCAAAAAACCCTTCTGTCTGGTACAGCATTGAGAGAAGCCAGAATGACATTTCCCAAGCAGTAAGAAAGACTGAAAACCTCAGAAAAATCTCAGAAAATGTAAACATGAACATCTTGTGAGCAATACTTGGCTCTCTTACAGCTGGAACCTGCAGAAAGAGCCTTCCAGGCAGTGATATCACTAATACGACCAAATGACAGCAGGTTTTCCAGTTTGCAAAAAGAGTCTTCTAGGATGGGTCCTGGACTGGTCTAGCAGAATTCAAGGAAAGGAGATTATCAGGTATGATTAAAATATCTCTTTCTTTATTATCCAGCTAGACCAGTGCAGACGAGTAGTATGTATCTAAGTCGTCAGGACCCAGGGTGGGAGGAAGACGACAGTCAAGATAACTCCTTTGATAGGGTAGTCTATCTGAATAACCTCCATGAGTGCTCTGTAGGGCTACGCAAATGTAATCAATGAAGGCTAGGACGCCTTAGAAATGTCCTCTGGGGACACTAAAGTGGATTGAACCCTAGAGGGTCATGTTCTGTGGAGTGAACTGTGACTCACTCTTGAATGCACATACCAAGTCTCCAGAGGTTAACAGGCAAGAGGGACTTGACCTCTGACAGCATTTCCCTCGAACTTCTGAAGAGGATGGAGTAGATCCAATCAGTGGAATGAGCAATCGCTATGAACTCTAGAAACACCCTCCACCCATCCACCAGATGCAGCAAGGAGTCCATTTGAAGAGCCTTCTCTATGAAGGACAGAAAGATCACAATCTGGTCAGGATGATAAAAGAAGGGAGCAGCTTTCTTGAAATAAGGACAGCATAGGTTTCACAGCAAAAGAAGCCATTCAAAGAACCAAAATTGTCTACATAAAGCCAAAGCCTGCAGCATGGACACCATTCAGTGGACGCTAAAGTCGCCTGAAATGGATCATAAGGAACCAACCCACTAGGGAGGCCTTACACATGGACAAAAAGAAGGGTCCTTTCAGGACCTTCTACCACAGGAACCCAACAGGACATGCAGGTAGACAGAACTGCTTAACTCCTGCTGAAAGGGGTTATACCAAGATACCCCCCCCCTCCAAGGAATCCCTTGGAGGAGACTCCTGTAGTAGAACAAGATATAGCCCCGGTCCAGGTCAAACTGCTAAAAGGCTCTAACATCTGTTAAGGGCCTTGAGGCTTACTACGTTCCAAGCAGGTAGGTTGGTATGATTCCCAGACAGCTCATATCAACCAATATTTATTTATTTATTTATTTACATTCTCTTATATACCGCGCTATTCTGCATCAGTGCGATTTACATTGAACAAACTGAAATTACATTGAACAGGGCATTATAACTTGGAGATAACTTTTTACAGGGAACATGTATGTGCCTGCAAGGGCCAGGTTCCAAGTAAGAAGGCACCAGGAAAGTGCCTTACCCTTATCTTGAAGGGCAAGAAAGAAAGGTCACATTGCTTGGCTCAAGACTCCATGTAACATGATGCACAATGTCACACCAGGGCCAGGGAGAAGATGACTCACCCAGGGTCAGAGAGGAAGCCACACAGCATCTCTCCCCTAGGCCACTCCTAAGGAAGGCCACTAAGCCTTCCATATGCAGAATATCCCTGCCTCTGAACTAGCTCCCTAACCAGAATTTGCTGGAGTGGCCAGTAAATGGAATACTGGAAACCCTAGTTTTCGTACGATGAGATTATGTGTGTGAGGGCTGAGCTCTGACTTTGCCTGGACTCGTGGAGTTCTGACACAGAAAGTTAGAACATATGCTAATGAAGCTTGTGATATGTGCTGCAGCTAGGGCTATCAGATGCTCCTATGCCCAACAGCCCAGCTATATGGCCACAAGAACCACACAGGACCCATGAGCTCTGCTGCAGTAGAAGGCATGCGTGACTGTTAGGGCCTCCACTAAAGGAAGCATGAACCTCCCAAGGATCAATCTGATTGTCCCCTCAGGGGACTTTTGAGGGAACCTCTGGCTGGAGGCTAGAGCAGAGTCCCTAGGCCAACTGGATCGGGTCTCATACCTCCAGCCCTTTTGTCTGGTATCCAAGCTGACAAGCATCTCCTCATGTGCTCTCCACAGCATCATGGCCATGAGATGGAATCGCAGCTGCTACTTCAACTGTTCCTTGATCTCCCAGGGGAGAGGAAGGACCTGGCAAATGACAGGGAACATGTAGACAAGATGATTAGGCAGTGTCACTGAATCAAGTGCATATGCACCCTAGAGTAGGATCTGGCCCCAAGATTAATGCTCCACATCCGAGGGTTGGAGGAGACTCAGGCCAGCAGAGCAGTGAATTTCAAATCTATTTTATGGCTTGTATGTCACTCATCAAGTCAACCCTACATATCCATGTTTCAGCAAAGCCTTAAAATTAAAGCATATAAAAATAGAAATAAAAATGTAACTAAACCTATAAAAATGTGTGTCAATCACAAAAAAGTGTGTGACATTACACATAAAATAATATTTTTTGTAAAACAATAATTATAAAACAACTAAAATTAAATTTAAACAAAATGTTTTGATAATATATACACAGTCTGTTGTATTTTAATTTTAGGGTGGACTTGAAGAGTGACATACAAGCAATAAAATACATTTGGATTTCATTGCCATGAGTTATAATGACTTGAACACCTTGCTCTTTTTTGTTGGTATTTTGAACTTGCGAGTTTGAGTGCTTTTTTCTTGAATGCCTTAATGGAGCTGACAAACGCTGTTCTCACCTAAGGACCCTGAAACATATTTAATGTGGTATGGGTGCATTTAGAAGGAATTGCATTCTATTGTAAACCGCTTTGCTGTACCTACATTAAGAAGTATATCAAATCTTAAATAAATAAAATGAAATGAAATAGACCGAGTTATACCCCAACTGGCTGCACCTCTGGAGGGACTGCCGGCATTCAGTGAAGAGAATTACAGACTTCTAAAGATCCCATGGAGGCAACTCGAGCCCACCAGAAGCTCTGCCCAAACTGCCCCTGCTGCAACAGAGGCCCCAAAGGACTCACCTTCTCTGGATGGCACCTCCAGGCATTACATATGGTATTAGAAAGTCCCCTGCTCTTCTCTGGCTGTCTTCCAAAAGTCTCTATGGTCAAGCTTCTCTGCTTGGAGAGAAAGTGACCCTTAAGGGGAACTGCTCTGCCACAGGCTGGAGCCACCATCAGAAAAATACTAGCACTAGTAACTGGCCCATACTACTGCCACCATGGAGCTGGGAGAGACTCTGCACTAGAGCAGTCACCCTTCTGGGGCAGTCAGTCTCCTAGCATCTGGAAGAAGACTGGGCTATATGACGTTTTGACCTCATCCAAGCTAGGTGTTCCCAGGAACAAATCTGCAACCTTGGGAGCAAGGGGCCATAGTCCTATGGCTGAAGCCACCAGCAGAGGGTGGATCCATCAACAGAAAGCTAGCCTCCAGGCATGCACATAGTACTACCTAGAAGTAAAAAGCGGCTATTGTTAAGGCCTTTTCTAAGACCTCAGCCTCGAAATTAAGATTCCCCATATGCAGCAACCTCTGCCACCAGGACAGTCATGCACTTCGTCATCACTGTGAAGAGGACTCCTACCCCAAGGGGCCAAAGGGCTAATCCAGGTCACCTTGGCTGCGGTGACAGCTGAGACAGGACTTTAGGACCCCAGGAGCCCAGTTTGGGAGTTTTCTCCCTAAAAGCCATTGTGCTAATGCATAGGGCCACAGAGAAATTGTAACATAGCAGAGTAGTGGGCCCGGCTGGTGTAAAGGCGACTCACCTGCTAACCTTGACAAAATGCAGCTTTGCAGCCTGCAGAGCCTCTGTAATGTCCGTGCAGGCCTAAACAGGACCTCACAGAGAAAAAGGCTCCTAACCAGCACCTAGGGCAGGGGTCTCCAACTCCAGTCCTTGAGGGCCGCAAACCATCAGGTTTTCAGGATGTTCCTAATGAATATACATGAGATATATTTGCTTGCACTGCCCCATTGTATTCAAATTTATCTCATGCATATTCATTAGGGATATCCTGAAAATCTGACAGGTTTGTGTCCCTCCAATACTGGAGTCTGAGATCCCTGCCCTAGGGGAACCACCGCTCCACCCCCCTCAGACTTATAATGGCTGGAACTACCTTGAGTTCTTCAGAGAGCCCCTGAAGGTGGAAGGCTAGGTTCACAGAGAAACAGAGGCACATAGGGGCTGTGACCTCTCTAGCTGCCCATGAGAAGAGCACTCAGGGGTCCAGACCCCCCCCAGAAGATGCGCCCCAGAAGGGATCTGCCAAGCAGCTAGCCAACTGAATTCAGCCAGAGGGTTGTTTTGAGAGCTACCGTGCAAGCCAGACAATATGTAGGGTTCCGAAGGACCCCCCTGGGGCCATTGATCATATGGATGGTGTCATCCCACCATGCTCCACCCTTGCAGGGCCCAAGCCACCAACTGAAGTGGCTGTGGAGCTCACCGGTGGAAAGGAAAACAAAAAGGAGCAGTAGGGGCCACAGGCATGGCATTAGATCCCAGGCCTCCTTTGGGGAATCTCAGAATTGTAGCCAAAAAGTGCCCTTGGCATCGCAACCCTAACAGGGGCAAAAAACATCAGCCGCATCAAAAAAATGCTAGGGGCCATAGGTTGCATTGCTGAGAATCATGATAGCACAAAGAAAGAAAAAAGTGAAAAATACTAAAAAAGCCACAAAGCCGCAGCAAAACGGGGTTCTCATAAAGGGAATCCCAAGACTTGTCGGACTGATTGGGGAAATCCTATTAGGAAGGCCCCAGACATCCACATAGACATGGTGTGGCCCAGCTGAAGGTCATTTTTTTATTTTTATAAATTGAAGCTGCTTTATTCAAAGCAGCAGAGAGCCAATTGTTTACCACTGAAATCAATGGGGAAAAAATAGACAACAAAAGCAAATAAGGACAGAAAGAGGGAAGGGATGGGCCTGGGCCTGTGACCAACTTAGTAACCCTCCCCTCCCCCCTCCCTCCCAGGGGCCCTGAAGGACTCTCCTGTTTCTTTTCTGGCCCATCAGAACTTGCAACCTATAGGAAACAGTGTGGACACAGGGCAGCTGTCTGCTCCAGGAGACACAGGTGTACACGTGTTCCGAGCTGTTGGGAACTTCATGACACACTCCAAGGCCTCTGCACTGTAGTGTGGTAGAGGAAAATCAGGCCTATCTTTCACTGTTGTACCAGTCCACACACCTCGCCACTTGCTGGAGGTTAAGGTTGCCAACTGCCTCCAGATGTGCCCGACAGGTTCGATCCAGTCCTGGGTTTATCATTGCATGCAGGGATCTGTAGTTCTGATTTTTCCATTGCACTCCATAAGAAAAGGAAAACTACAAGTAACTGCATGCAATGGGGTAAACCCAGGACTGGAGCAAGCCTGTCAGGCGCATCTGGAGCCAGTAGGCAACCCTACTGGAGGTAGACAATACTGGCTTCTCTCAGTGCTGTACTAGAGGATATACTTATCTGATAGACAGCTGCAAGTCAGAACAGGAGAATCAACGTCTGATCCATTCCCCCTTAAACAAGGTGTCCCGCAGGGTTCCTCATTGTCCGCCTTAATGTTCAATATTTATATGCAGCCAATCTGCGATCTCATACGCACCTTCAACATACAATGTCTTGCCTATGCTGATGACATCCTGATGTTTGCCCCATTCAACATAAAACAACCAGATTTTACACCAATAGTTCACTGCTTTGAAGCTGTATCCAACTGGCTCCTCAATCAGAATTTACGGATAAACCATAACAAAACAGATGTTCTATTCATTACACGGAACCCAACATTCATACCACCTACCTCTCTCCAGGTAAACAACATTGAGTTGAAAGCACAACCCACAATTCGATACTTGGGAATTATATTAGATCAACAGCTTAATATGGCAGCCCACATTAAGAAAACAACGAGTGCAATCTACCACAAGATACGATCATTACGTAATCTCCGACCTTTACTTAACTACTCCGACTTCCGTACCATATTCCAAGCACTGGTATTACCACACTTGGATTTCGCCAATATCATTCTACACGGTCTCCCGCAATCCACCATAAATCCCCTCCGTCTAGCCATGAATGCAGCCGCGAGAATCCTCGTAGGTGCTCCACGATCAGAGCACATAACCCCAATATTGATGAGCTTACATTGGCTACCCCTACAAGCCAGAACTCTATACAAGACCCTGGTCATGACTTTTAAAGCATCAAAGTGCCCATCTCAATCACCTCTCAGCAATATGATTCATATCACCCCAAATAACAGATCCAGGAGATCTGTTACATTAAACTCCATCGACCTACCAAAAGTCATCACAAAATGTTCTAAATCAACAGCCTCTAGAGCTTTCTCTCTGTTTTCACCCAGAGCCTGGAATGCCCTTCCACCCGAAATCAGAGCTATCTCAAGTCTGATTAAGTTCAGAAAGGCACTGAAGCACTATTTGTTCCTAACATACTACCCCGAAGCTACTCCATCCGAAGCTACTCCATCTGAAAACAGCTCTCATGCAGATCTTTCATATTTGACCCCTGTAGAGAATGGATAATTACGATGATTATTACCTGCTCACTATAGGACATATTTATTCTCACTATATTTAGCATATTTACTCTTTAATTTAATTAACCTCTTATCCACGGCATTAATAATTAACCAAAATATCCATGTATATAGTTGCCATGTATATAGTTATTTATATAATTACCATGTTTTACCAAGTTTATTTACCTTGTTCATTGTAAAAAACCAATGCTGTTTGTACCATTGTGTTTATATTTGTTCATGTGTAAACTGCACTGATTTAAGAGCGCGGTATATAAGAAAAATAAATAAATAAATAAATAAATGCTCCAGTGCCCTGCCCTGTTCAGGCTTTCCTACAGGAGCTCTCCAGATCAACCAACAGTAAGGATTTAAGGGTTTGTTTTATTATATTAAATTGTTAGCTCTCTGACTGGGAGCTCTTAAAAGGGTTTTTTGTACATTTTTTAAAGAAAGGTTACTTTCTTTTTGGTGCTTTAGTGGGACTTTCCTTGAGCACAGTAGGTGGTTGAACTCCAGTAACCTCCTCAGCTTTGGGAACTGCTAACACCTAATCAGGTGTTAGTTCCCTGCCTACCCACCCCGACTCCCACCCGCCCCTAGCGAGTAGTCTTGCTTTATAGGGCACCTCCCCATTTGACAAAGCACAGAGAATTGGACCAGCACATTTTGAATATAATTAAGGAGATTTAACAGCTTTTTCTCTGAAAGGACAGCTGGGAAACCGGCTGGTCCTTGGTAGATCTCTCTCTTTTGCTTTAACAGATACCTAAGCTCCACGAACAGAACAATGGCTGGGAAAAATCGTATCGCTAAAGCTGTTGCCCCCGTTACAACTTCTGCCTCGGTCCAGACAGAGGTCCTAATGCCAGTTGAAGGACCGGTTCCATGTGCAGGGTGCCTGCATGCTGAAGCTCTGAGGAAACAAGTGGAGGAACTCAGAGAGGAGGTGGCGAGGCTGAGGAGCATTCAAGACAGTGAGAAATACATTGATGAGATGCTTCTTGCAGCAACCAAGCTCTCCAGCACAGGAGAAGATGGGTGCCAACAGAATGTCGATGGTTGGACACAAGTCACCAGGGCCTGCAAAATCACCAATCCAACATCTCCAGCCCTTGAATTGAAGAACCATTATGCAGCCCTGGAAGTGGAGGAGGTGAAAGCATCCCTGGAAAGGGAAGAACCAGAGCTCAAGTACCCCAAAGTTGCAGAATCAGTGACCACAAGGAAACGAAGGGTAGTGGTGGTTGGAGACTCTCTTCTGAGGGGTACTGAGGCGTCCATCTGCCGACCAGACTTGATGTCCAGAGAGGTATGCTGTCTGCCTGGTGCCAAAATCCAAGATGCTACAGAGAGTTTGCCGAGACTCATCAAGCCCACTGACTATTACCCAATGTTGCTAATCCATGTTGGAACAAATGATACTGCTAGGTATACCTCGGAACGTATCAAAAGTGACTTCATGGCTCTGGGACAGAGGGTGAAGCAGTTAGGTGCACAGGTGGTGTTCTCTTCAATCCTCCCTGTTGAGGGTAAAGGCCAAGGCAGAGAGGCTCGCATCCTGGAGATGAATGCATGGCTGCGTGGATGGTGTCATTAAGAGCGTTTTGGTTTCCTAGACCATGGGATGCTGTTCCAAGGGTTGCAGAGCAGAGATGGCATCCATCTGTCCAAGAAAGGTCAACGCGTCTTCAGTAGTAGACTGGCTAATCTACTGAAGAGGGCTTTAAACTAGATTCGTTGGGGATGGTTGAAGAAAGCCCCCAGGTAAGTGAAAACCCCCATGTAGGTGATGCCCATTTCCATAAAGTTATTTAATGTAACAGGGGTAACATATGGAAAGCAGTGTGTATAAATGCCCATAGCATGGGAAATAAGATCCCTGATGTTGAAGCTTTGGTGGGAGTGGCTGACTTGGATTTAGTGGCAGTTACAGAAACATGGTTCACAGAAAACCATGATTGGGATGTAACTATACCTGGCTATACTTTATTCAGAAAGGACAGGGTAGGAAGTAGGGGAGGAGGAGTGGCACTATATGTAAAAACTACTATTAAAGCTTTGGAATTACAGAGCTTAAAAGGGAGAGGGGAGGCATTGTGGGTTAAACTAGAAAGAGGGAAAGAGAAATCTATTTACATTGGTGCGATATACAGACCTCCCTCACAAGAGGAAGAGGTGGACAGAGAGTTAATTGAAGACATGCACAGCATTGCTAGGAAAGGGGAAGTGCTACTGATAGGAGATTTCAATATGCCAGATGTTGATTGGCACATTCCTGCTGCAGTATCATCTAGAAGTAAGGAGATCCTGGATTCTCTACAGAGAGAATTATTCAGGCAATTGGTAACAGACCCCACACGTGAAGGGGCCATACTGGACTTGGTGCTTACCAATGGTGAAAGTGTTTCTGATGTTGTAGTGGGAGATCATTTTGCATCCAGTGATCACCAGATGGTGTGGTTCAGTATTAGGACTAGGGCTGTTAGAATCCATTCAAAGGCGAGGATCTTAGACTTTAGGAAGACTAACTTTGCGAAGATGGGCCAATACCTCAGGGAGTCGTTAGTTGGATGGGAACAGCTGAGGGATGTAGAAAAACAGTGGGAAAAACTGAAAGGGGATATTTTAAGGGCAACCAACCTTTTTGTTAAAATGGTAAATAAAGGTAAAAGGAAAAGGAGACCGCTATGGTTTTTGAAAGAAGTAGCTGAAAAAGTGAAGAAAAAGAGGGAGGCCTTCATGAAATACAAGAGATCACAGAGAGGGGAAGACAGGTATCTGGAGTGGAGGAGTGGCCTAGTGGTTGGGGCAAGGTACTTCAGGCCAGAAGGTCGGGGGTTCAAATCCCACTAGAGGACAGCAACCTTGGGCCGGAAGAACTGGGGTTTCTAGTCCCACAGGTGCTCCTTGTGGTCTTGGGCAAGCCACTTAACCCTCCACAGCCCATGTTCCCTGTAAAATAGTTATCTCCAAGTTATAATGCCCTGTTCAATGTAATTTCAGTTTGTTCAATGTAAACCGCACTGATGCAGAATAGCGCGGTATATAAGAGAATGTAAATAAATAAATAAATCTGTATTTGGAAAAACTTAGAGAAGCTAACAAAGTAGTCAGGAAGGCAAAAATTCAAAAGGAGGAGGAAATATCCCCCCCATTTTATTGCATTGGCTAAGACATTTTTCAGATATATTAGTGAGAAGAGGAAGGGCAAGAGTGGTATTGTCAGACTCAAGGGTGCAGGGGAGGAATATGTAGAAGCTGATAAAGATAAAGCGGAATTGCTTAACAAATATTTTTGTTCTGTGTTCACAGATGAAGAACTAGGAGCAGGACCTCAGAAAACACCCACAAATAGGAACAGAAGCAAAGGACATCTTGAACAGTTTTCAAAAGACTGTGTTCGTGAGAAACTATCTCAGCTTAAAGTAGATAAAGCGATGGGACCAGATGGGATACACCCGAGAATACTGAGGGAACTTGGGGACGTTCTAGCAGCTCCACTGACTGACCTTTTCAATGCCTCATTGAAGTCAGGAGTGGTGCCAAAGGACTGGAGAGAGGCTCATGGGGTGCCTTTACACAAAAGTGGAAGTAAGGATGTGGTTGAAAACTACAGGCCGGTTAGTTTAACTTCGGTGGTGAGTAAATTATTGGAAACGCTGCTGAATGAGAAAATAGTGAGGTTTCTGGAGTCCAGCGGATTACAAGATCCAAGGCAGCATAGATTCACCAGAGGCAGGTCTTGTCAGACAAATCTGATTGATTTCTTTGACTGGGTGACCAGGGAGTTGGACCGAGGGAGAGCCCTAGATGTGGTGTATTTAGATTTCAGTAAAGTCTTTGACACTGTTCCTCACAGGCGACTTATAAACCAACTGAGCACCCTAGGGATGGACCCTAAAGTTACTGCTTGGGTTAGAAATTGGTTGGGTGGGAGGTGACAAAGGGTACAAGTAAATGGAGCTCACTCTGAGGAGAAGGATGTTATCAGTGGTGTGCCCCAGGGATCTGTCCTTGGTCCGATTCTTTTTAACATCTTTGTTAGTGATATAGCGGAAGGGCTTTCAGGTAATGTTTGCCTCTTTGCGGATGATACCAAAATCTGCAATAGAGTAGAGTAGACACCCAGGAAGGGGTAGATAACATGAGGAGGGATCTAGCTAAGCTTGAAGAATGGTCTAGAATTTGGCAGCTGGGATTTAATGTTAAAAAATGTAAGGTCATGCATTTGGGCTGCAGCAATCCAAGGGAGCAATATAGTATAGGGGGTGAAGTACTTTTGTCCACTAAAGAAGAGCGGGACCTAGGCGTGGTTGTGTCTGATGATCTTAAAGTAGCTAAACAGGTAGAAAAGGCGACGGCAAAAGCTAGAAGGATGCTTGGGTGCATACAGAGAGGAATGGCTAGCAGAAAAAAGGAGGTGATAATGCCAATGTATAAGTCTTTGGTGCGACCTCATTTGGAGTATAGTGTGCAATTCTGGAGACCGCACCTTCAAAAGGATGTGAACAGGATGGAGTCAGTGCAGAGGGTGGCTACTAAAATGATTAGTGGTCTTCATTATAAAGCATATGAGGACAGACTGAAGGATCTTAATATGTACACCTTAGAGGAAAGGCGGGATAGAGGTGATATGATTGAGATGTTTAAATACCTCCGTGGCATAATTGTTCAGGGAGAGAGCCTCTTTCAATTGAAAGCAAGTTCTGCTACGAGGGGACATGGGATGAGGGTGAAGGGAGATAGATTCAGGAGTGATATGCGGAAATATTTCTTTACGGAAAGAGTAGTGGATCCGTGGAATAGTCTCCCAGTGGAGGTGGTAGAGATGAGGACAGTAACTGAATTCAAAAAAGTATGGGACAAACACAGAGTATCTCTAAAGGTTAAAAGGGGACTGTTGTAGTTGTTATGGAAGGACAGACTAGATAGGCCATGTGGTCTTTTTCTGTTGTCATATTTCTATGTTTCTATGTTTCTATGATATCACTGAAAGTTGTTCAAGTCTGCCTCCACCTACTGGTAAAGGAGCATAACCCACTCATTTGGATTAGCATAGCTGGATGATAAGAAATTCGAGTTTGCAGTTCACGAGTCTTTGAAACCAGGGACTGAACCACAGACGTTGGAATCCTGAAAACACAAGATACTGGAGCAGAGGCAGCTGTAGCCTAGACTGGAATACCAGGAGCTGGAGAAGGTGATACAGAAGTTCTTGAAACCCAATTTGGAGCCACAGACTTTGCATCCTTTGAAGGCAAATACAGCTCCCCCAAAGCTGAGGGTCATGGCAGTTATAAAGTTTTTCAGATAATACAAAAAAGTGGGCTGTCCTCGTTCAACAGGAGAATAAACCAGGACAAGATTTATCCATTGAGGTGGCAAAGAAAGCTCATTTGGACCTCATCTGTAGAAATATCCTTAGACAGTGTGCTAGCAATTGCTGCAGACAGTCCATAATGAAGTCCTGGAAGACTTCTCAAGTGCCATCAAATTTTCCAAGGAAAGGCAAGAGAGGTTCCTGAAATGCTACTGGGGATTTCCAGGCACAGGGGCTACGTGCAGCTTTGACTTGCATTGGTATTTTTCAGAATCTCTGAACTGGATCATGGTCTGACCATCTAGCATCTGGAGCAGTGTGATAGAATTTCACACACGAATTCAGAATTATAAGTCCAAAAATCATAAGAACTCCCATACTGGGCAAAGGTCCATCAGGCCCAGTAAACTGTTTCCAACAGTGGCCAGTCCAGGTCATAAGTACTCGGTATATCCCAAAATTGAGTCACATTCCATGCTTCTTATTCTCAGATCTTTCTTAAACAACAAGAAACATTTGCAAGAGTCCTAGATTAGTTTCCCCAGAATTTACAAGACTAGGAACATGGCATAAGAGTAAAAAATCTTTGGAACAATTCATTAGAGCAAGAGTTGCAACAGATTCACAAAGCAAAGATCCAGGAGGGTTTTCCACAGAGCTCAGGAATAGATGGGGAAACTCTGGCATACACTCTGTAGAGCAATCCTATTAGCAGGCAGGCCGGTTCAAACTCTTACACCTGAGCACTGTTGGCTTTGCGAAGGGAGAGGGGAGGGAAAAAAACCTCCTCTAGGTACCCTTAGTATAGACACTCAAACTTGTGAATGAGTCCTTCTATCAGTTTATTATGTTTCTTGGACTGGTTCAACCTAACAGCCTTCTATTGGCTGGGTCATTCTGTGAGGAGATCCTGCCCAGGACATAGGAAGTCATGGGAAGGGGTTCCTTTGGAGGAAAACAGTGCAAAACAGAGCTATTTCAAGGCAAATTTAATATCCACTTAGCCTTAAAAAGACTACAGGTTCAATACAACTGATCTTTGATGTAATGGGTGAGTTCAGCTCACTCACCCTTGCAGGAGTTCATTAATATATCAAGTAGACAAAGTATGAAGCATGACTCCATAGGACAAAAGGCATAATAAAAAGAATCCAGGAATACAATGAACATGGCCAACTAAAATCTGCAAATAAAATAGTAATCTAAGACCAGCTGGAATCTCAAGGAACTCAAAAGTCCAAAAAAAACAGCTGGATACATAGGACAAAGACAAGGAATTCAAGGCCAGATGGAATCTGAGACATGGACAAAGATAGGCACAGTGACTTAGCCAATCTGGAAGCAATGAAGTTATAACTTCAGGTCTCTGGGCTAGCCCCAGCAGGACAGCTCAGAACAGGACATATCTGTAGTCAGGAGCCACAGAAGAAAATACGCCCATACAGCAAAGGCAAGGAAGACGATGTCATAGAACCAAGACAGAAAAAATAGGAACACAGCTCTTCCTAAAGAAGCAGAGGTAAATGTTTAGGCACAGCCAGCTAAGTTCAGACTGGCTGCTTGTCAATGAATATGTAACCCCAGGGCTACCTTTTCTGCTCTGCAGTTGCTTAAAACCTACAGAAGACAAGCCCCGAGACATGTTCAGGAGGTTGGAGATTTTTGGTGCTTAGATAGGCACTTCAGCCTTTGGAAAATTTACAAGGTTCAAAGGACTTGTATCAGATGTAGTGATATTGGTTAACTCTAAATGAAATAGTAGTTAGTGAACCTTGTGGTGTAATATACTGTGTTCAGAATAAAAGCAGACAAAAAATACTTGAACCAAACCTTTTCTTTTACTCACATGAACATGAAACAGCTCACAAAGAAAAATCAATACAGATATTTACAGTAAAGCACAGACAGAAATTGAATCATTAAATTACCTTAATTGCTGATTTACTGTATTTGAAAGATATTCATAACTGGTAAAATATGTAAAAAAGGTTTGCACTGCTGTTGGACAACAGGAACCAAGGTAGTTATTTTAACCCAGCTAAAGTGGAGAAGTAGCCTCATGGTTAGAGCAGTGGCTTGGTGACCAAGAGACTAGGGTTTGATTCCCTCTGCCATTCCTTGTGACCTTGGGTAAATCATTTTACCCTCCATTACCTTGGAAGAAAGACCTGGCAATCTACTTATGGTAACACCTTGCCAAGAAAACCCAAGGGCTGCTGACTTGATGGCATTTTTTTTTTAAAGTAGTCAATTTGATATTGAAACTCGATGATTTTTGAGAATTCTGTACAAGTACTATAAATTTTGTTTGGATACAGAAGCAAGCCCAGTCCCAAACAAATCCCTGGCCCTTGGTGCCTTTTCCTGCTAAGAAAAAAATCCATCTTTCTTTAGTTTATTTATGGTTAGATCTTACCATTTGAATGGCAATTCAATTTGGTCTCTGGCAGCTAACAGGCTCAACCTGTTCCCAAGGGAATCTTGGTTGCAGGATTGTCAGGAAATGCAAAATCTTTTCCTTGTGAACTGAGACTTAGAAAACAGCAAGGATTTATTCTGCCCCAGCTCTGGGTCAGAGTCCAAGGCTTGGACCTCTGAAGATGAGGACAAATCCTTCCTCTTCAGACGGGGTTCAGAGGATGTCTGATCCAGATGGCCTCTATTGATATTTAATCTCAAGGGTGATTGTCGCACTCTTGAGGTGATGCAGCACCAACACTAGTGCAGCTCCTAGGTGCATTGAAAATGATGCTTCTGATGCCACTGTACCAAAATTACTGGCACCAAAAATTCATTTGTGCTGCTTCTCATGACCCTGAAGATCTCTCTTTTACAGCTGTGAACAGAAATTACATTAAGAGGGTTCATGGTCTTCCCCAGACACTGCAAGTACCAAGTCTGAGTATCCATCACGGATATAGTCTTGCTGCATAGGTAGCACTGCATAGGTTGCCTGGGAGGGGTTTTTTTGTACATATTGCTGAAAAATATACCTGCAGTGATATCAAATGACTTGATTTTGGAAAAATACCCAACTGAGGTTCCAACCCAGCGAATGCAAAAAATGAAAGAAAACACTTCAAACCAACCGAAAACCTACCTAAAAAGGTACCATGTACCAGGAATCAGGAACCACATGTCAGCAATAGGACTCAAGGAAAACAACGAAAATATCATGGAAAAATATGGAAAGTTACTCTCAAGTAGTCTTGATGGGGGGGGGGGGGGTTTGCTACTTTGATGCGTCCAATTGCCTTTCTAGAAAGATGATGACTGGAGTGGTCCTGCATGACAGCAGCAAGCAGGAAGTTGTACACATATGTGGTGTTGCTACTGGAAAGTTACCAGAGTCATTTAAGCTGAAATAGCATTCTTGCAATGGGCTCTGTTGGTGATGTCGCCCATGTTGTGAGAACTTGCTGTTCTGTTTGTCCTTGGAGAAAATATTTTTGAAACTAATTTTTCTTATTTTTGCAGTGTTGAAAAATAGAAATTACACTTACCTGGTAATTGTAGTTCCTTGAGTGACGACAGTTTAGTCCTCCACCTCTGGGTAGTGCACCTCCTCCTGAAGCTTGGAGACTGACCAATCAAAATCTTCACCTCACCAGATGTAGCGTGCTGGAATTCCCCATCAGCCCCCAGTGAACTATTAACAAAGCAGACTCAAAAGAGCAACAAATAAGTAACTAACAGCTTTTTCCTTTCTTTTTATTATTATTATTATTAAATAATTTGAACCCTTAACAAAACATGAACCTCCCCTTTAAAAGGAAAGGATGAGATTTCCCTTATTAACACTCTTCCCCCCTGCCGAGCCAGGAAACATAGGTAGAGAAAGAAGAGAAAAGTCCCAAAGGAAACCCTGAACATGAAAATTGGCCATCATGATGAAGAACTCACCTGTAAATTCGCCTCCCACCCCTGAACGCGTGCCGAGCTGACCTTCGAATCTGAGGGTGGGAATGAGGACTAAACTGTCGTCACTCATGGAACTACAATTACCAGATAAGTGTAATTTCTATTTCCTTATCGTTCCTCCAGTTTAGTCCTCCACCTCTGGGATTTAACAGAGCAGTACTACCAGGCGGGACCCTGCCAGCCAGACCGCCGACCTGAAACAGGCATCCTTCGCCGCCAGCACATCCAGTCGGTAGTGTTTACTGAAAGTATGTAGTAAAGACCAGGTTGCCGCCCTACAAATCTCTACCGGTGGAACTAGACTGTGCTCCACCCAGGGAGCTGCCTGCACTCTACTAGAATGAGCTCTCAAACCCACGGGAGCCGGGCACCCCTGCAACATGTAAGCTGAGACAAAGGCCTCCTTAATCCATCTGTAAATGGATGCCTTCGCCGCTGCCTCTCCTATCCTGGGACCGCCAAACAACATGAACAGCCGATCCGACTTGCGAAAGGACTCGGAAACTGTCAAATAACGACGTAACACCCTCTTTACGTCTAAGCGACTCAAGCCTCGATCCGAAGCTTGTCCTACTTCTGACTGCAATACCGGTAGGAACACCATCTGATTCAGATGAAAAGGAGAAGACATCTTTGGTAAAAAAGAAGGCACCGGCCAGAGAACCACCTTCTCTCTGGAAAAACACAGAAAGGGCTCTCTACACGAAAGAGCTTGCAACTCCGAAATGCGCCGAGCTGAACAAATAGCAACCAAAAACACAACTTTAAGAGTCTTTGATTAAGTGCTCAAATGGGGCCTTTTCCAGCGCCCTCAAAACCAAGTTGAGATCCTATAGCGGAACGGAAATCCGACGCGCTGGGTGCAGTCTGGTAACCGCTTTAAGAAAACGTACTACATCGCCGTGAGCTCCAAGTGCCACGCCTTGAATCTTCCCCCTATAGCAGGCTAAGGCCGCTAACTTCACTCTCAAAGAACTGGCGGCCAGCCCCTTCTCGAAGCCATCCTGTAAAAAATTCAACACCACCAGTACTGATGCCGTGGAAGCACGGACCTGATGCCTTGAACACCAGTCCTCAAAGATCTGCCAGACGCGTACATAGGCCAGCGAAGTCGAATGTTTCCGCACCTGAAGCAGAGTCGCCACGACCGATCTGGAATAGCCTTTCTTTTTTAGCCTCGCCCTTTCAATGGCCAAGCCGTAAGCGAGAATCGATCCACCCGCGGCATCAGAAGCAGACCCTGGAACAGGAGCTCCGGCAACAATGGGAGACGCCACAGGATTCTGTCTAGTAATCTTATCAGGTCGGCATACCATGGATGCCTGGGCCAGTCCGGTGCTACTAGGAGCGCCCTCCCCCGATGTGCTTCGATACGCTGAATCACTCGGCCGATGAGTGCCCACAGTGGAAGACATAGAGAAGACCGGCCGCCAGCCACGGCTGCATCAAGGCGTTGATCCCCTCTGACATGTGTTCCCGCCATCTGCTGAAAAACCGACTTGCTTTTGCGGACTGACAGGTGACCATCAAGTCCATCACTGGCGTTCCCCACCAGAGAATCAACTGTGCGAACACGTCGGGATGCAACTCCCATTCCCCTGCATCCACACGGACCCTGCTGAGAAAATCTGCCATCACGTTGTCTTTTCCTGCGATGTGTGCTGCTGATATTGCCATTAAAAGTGGCTCTATCCAGGCGAACAGCCTTTCGGACTCCTCCTCCATGACCGCGCTCCCTGTGCCGCCCTGTCGATTTATGTATGCTATGGTTGCGGCATTGTCCGACAGCACTCGTACCGCTCGCCGCATCACCTGGACTTCGAAATGTTGCAGGGCCAGAAAAACTGCCCTCAGCTCCAGATGGTTGATCGACCAGCCACTCTCCTCCGTCGACCATAGTCCCTGCGCAAAGTTCACTCTGCAATGGGCTCCCCAGCCTGCGAGACTCGCATACGTTATCAGCGGGAGCCACACCGGCTGCTCCAAAGGCATCCCCGCTCGCAAGGACGCTGGCAGCAGCCACCACCGCAGAGCCTGCTGGACCTGCAGAGGACAAGGGAGTCGTTTGCTCAACGAGTCGGACTAGTTGGACCAGCGATGAAGTAAGGCGCACTGCAGTGGCCTCATATGACATCTGGCCCAAGGGACCACCTCCAGTGTCGCCGCCATTGTCCCTAACACCTGAAGGTACTTCCATGCCATTGGAGCTGCCAGTTTCTGGAAGGCCTGCACTAGGCTCCGAAGAGCTTGGGCTCTCCTCTCTGTTAGAAATACCGAGCCTCTCCGAGTATCGAACTGCACCCCCAAATGCTCGAGAACTTGAGTCGGAGTTAGACGACTTTTGAGTGGATTGATCACCCAACCGAGACTCTGAAGGAAAGCTACTACTTTCTCCGTGGCTTTTACGCTCTCAGTGTGGGACTTTGCTCGAATCAGCCAATCGTCGAGGTACGGATGTACTAAGACTCCATCCTTCCATAGCGCTGCCGCTACCACCACCATGATTTTGGTGAAGACTAGTGGAGCCGTCGCTAACCCAAAGGGAAGTGCCTGAAACTGGTAATGTCCCCAAGGCAGCGCGAACCGCAGAAACCGTTGATGTGACACCCTGATAGGGACATGGAGATAGGCCTCTGTGAGGTCGAGAGACATTAGATACTCCCCCTGACGAACTGCTACAATAACGGACCGCAGCATTTCCATGCGAAAATGCGGCACTCGGAGGCAACGATTTACTCCTTTGAGGTCTAGAATAGGACGAAGAGAGCCGCCCTTCTTTGGCACCATGAAATAAATAGAGTAACGAGCCATGCCGTATTCTGCTGGCGGTACCAGAACTACGGCTCCTAGCTGCAAGAGACGGTCCAAAGTCTGACGTAGCTGCAAAGCCTTCTGTGGTCCTCTGCAGGGAGAATTCATGAACGAGTCCAGCATGGGCTTTGCCAGATCCAGTGCATAATCGTCATGGATGATCTCTAAGACCCACTGATCGGACATTATGTGGGTCCAGGCATGAAGAAAACCCCGAAGACGACCTCCAATCGGTTGCCTTTCTGCTGGGACCCGCCGCCATTCATTGTTGCTTCCGAGCGACCCCAGAGGACACCGCTGCAAACCCTCTACTTGCACCCCGGAACCCACGGAACACTTGAGCTTGAGAGGCAAATTGTCCTCTTTGGGACCCTGCGAAATGGGGGGATCGAAACCTCTGAAAATCTCTAAACTGTCCCCGAAAGGATGATGAAGATCTTCCCTGTCTGGGCTTATCCTCCAGAAGCCTACCTCCCTTGGAGTCCCCTAACTCCTTAACTAACTTATCCAGATCCTCACCAAACAACAGCTTTCCCTTGAACGGGAGTTTGCCGAGCCGTGATTTAGAGGACCCGTCAGCCGCCCAATTTTTTAGCCAAAGGGACCTCCGCGCTGCTTCGAGTAAAGCCATACTATTCGATAAAGCTCTAATGAGGTCGTAGTGCACATCTGCCAAATACGCTGAACCCGATTCCAAGCACTGGAACTCTCTCACCTTGTCCTGCCCCAAAGACTCCAACTGCTTTAGGTGCTGAACCCAGCGGAGACAGGCCCTCGCCACCCAAGCTCCACAGATGGAGGCCTGCAAAGAAATCGCATCCGCTTCAAAGGATTGTTTTAACAAACCATCCATTTTCCTATCTTGCGCCTCCTTTAGAGCCGCGTTGCCTTCCACCGGAATTGTGGTCTTCTTAGTGACCGCCGAAACCGCCGCATCAATTTTTGGGGAACGGAATCTCTCTTTGTCCTTATCCGCCAAGGGATATAGCTTGTTCATAATTCTTAGCCCCTTTAGCCCCGCTTCAGGCGAATCCCACGCATTCTGAATCATCTGATCTATCACTTTATGAATAGGAAACACCACCTGCGTTTGGCGTACCGCTTGAATAATGGGATCTGCGGCATCCTCTTTGTCTACCGGCTGCTCTGAAGTTAGCCTAAATGTCTGCAGGGCTTCCGTAATAAGAGCCGTCAACTTATCTCTCCGAAACACTCGGATGATCCTCGCTTGGTCCTCAGGCTCAGGAATCTCTCCCTCCTCTAAATCATCTACGTCTACATCCATGTCAAACTCCGCCTCTTCCCCCTCCAGCCACCCTACTTTGGAGGGAGAGGGCTCTGGCAGACACGGTCTCTTGGCTGCCTTTGAAACTACACTTTCACGCTCCACTAGCCCGGACCGTGTACTAGAGGAAGGGATAGGTAAGGGTCCCGGCAGCTGACCTTGCTGTCTACGACAGAACGCCTGATGCATGAGTAATACAAAGTCCGGACAAAAATCCTCCCTCTGCATAGCGAAGCCAAGATCCAAAGTCGCACTCGGGTTATCTGACGCCTCTTCTATAGCCGAAGTGGCCGGTCTCGCTATCCAAGCTTCATCTTCCGTCCCCACCACCGTTTCTGGAGGAACGGAAGCCGTGGAGCTCTCCATTTGTTGTTCAACACTGACGGACACTGTTGCACAGCACCGACAGATGCCTGTCTGTCTGCGCTCGTGCCCCTTCAGGTACCACAAACTATACACTGTGATCTTGCTGACATGGACCTATTGTCTGACCGATTCTAGGGACCCCAGGCTCTATCCAAAATCAAGGGTCCGAGGACTGCTCAATGCCTGCCCCTACCGTGCTTCCTTTTTTTTTTTTTTTTTATACTCTACCCAGGAACTCTCTCTGCTCTAGAACTCCCATTAATTAAAGGCAATTTCAGTTTGTTCAATGTAAACCGCACTGATGCAGAATAGCGCGGTATATAAGAAAAATAAAATAAATAAAATAAATAAACCTGTACCCACCAGGTCCCCAGAGGCCGAAGCCCAAAAATAACCAAACTTCAAAACTCCTCATAAAATAACAAGAGAGAGTAAACAAACTAGGCAAGAAACCCCCAAAAATGAAGTACCTTGCTTTGAAAATGCTGATCTCAATCCGGGGGAACACTCTGCCCCGGAGGTCAGCGCTGCCGCTGCGATGAGAGAAACCGCCGGGGATACCACGTGTACCAAATGGCCACGGTTTCCTCACAGCGTTTTGGCGCGCTTTGCAGGGATGCCCACCAGCCCACACAAACAGTTAGCCTACCTTTTTTGGGCCATCCCCGCTCCTAATCGGCTCCTACAAATTGACTAAACTCAGTTTTAAAGAGCAACGCTCCGATCACAGAAAAGTCGGGGCTGCCGCGAACACGCTATATGTGTTAAGAACTGCCCTCGAAGCTTCCGCCTGCAGATCCGCAGTGATCGGGCTGTCTGTGGGCCGTGTAAGGAGCTCCACCCCATCCAGTCAAGGGGAAAAGAGATCCCAAAGAAAAATAGCCAGGTATTAACAGCGTGGCTTGGCAGGGAAAGAAGCAGCTAAGACTCCTTTTCTTACGTTCCCCTTTTTTCTCTCTATTTTTTTTTTAAAAAACAGTACCAAATTGAACTCTAAAATTGACCTTCTCCAAACAAATTGTGAAATATTATCCTAAAACCAATTCCAAAAAAAATCCAAGGTAATTTAATCTAACTAGCCTGCTGCTTCTCAGTTTCTCCAGTGAGCCCAGCACCAGGGCTCACTACGTCCTCCTGCTGCATGGAGACTGGACATACTGGGGGCTGATGGGGAATTCCAGCACGCTACATCTGGTGAGGTGAAGATTTTGATTGGTCCAGTCTCCAAGCTGCAGGAGGAGGTGCACTACCCAGAGATGGAGGACTAAACTGGAGGAACGATAAGGAATAGTAATTTAGATGGAAGAGGACTGTGGAGGGGACAGATGGGATATTGATATGCATCAGATAGGAGAGCGATTTCAAGGTGATCATAGTTGATTACCTCAAGGTATCAAAACTGATTTAATGGCAAGTGCTTCACACTGCCATGGAAAGTACTTGAGTTTGATTTCCATGTCACCTGTTTCATTCTCTGGGATGGCAAGGATTAAGAAGTGCTACAGCAGCATCATTCACACCGGATGAGAGGCAGTCATGGTTCAATGGTGACATCTCGTGGTTAGACCTAGGATGGTGGGGTTCCAGCAGTAGCTTTGTACCTAGAAAACCACTTGAGCATTGTCACTGTGATGGCTGGGCTGAGTTGGGAAGTAAATATCTAAGTAGGCAAGAAAGAAGGGCAGCTAGATGCTGGGGGGAAAAAGTTGAGAGAAAGAGGCAGAGGGGGAAGATGCTGGGAAGGAGATGAAAAGAAACAGGGACAGATGCGGTAAAGAAAGAGAAAAATTGAGGATTGGTAGAATCAAAATGTAAGAAATGTGGAGGCAAGGGCAGTGCAAGGATGAGAGGTGCCCCAAGTGAGCCCTCAATCCTGCTGCCCCCCCCCCCTTTGCCACTCCATTTACATCGCTGCCATCCCGTTCCAGGGCCTGTAGCAGTGGCAGTGGGTTTAAAACCATGATGCAGTGCTTACCTAACTTCACTGGTGCTGCATCAGCTGCCAGTTTATTTATTTATTTAACAGGGTTTTTTTATACTGCTTTATCTTTTTAATCAAAGCAGTTTACATAGTAACTTTAAACTTGGTAATGTACATTAACCAGGGACATTGATAACTTGGATTTTTCTGAGACAATGGAGGGTTAAGTGACTTGTCCACCTCTGATGCATACGTCCACCCTTCTCAGTTCCACCTGACGCAGTTCCACCCACCTCTATCACAGACTTCTGTTGACAGTGCCGGCGAGGTTAGGTAAGCACTGCGTCGTGGTTTTAAATTCATTGCCACCGCTGCACCAACCCTGTGTAGAGCGATGGGAAAGAAGGCGTTAAATTGATAAGGCATGGTGTGAAGATGGGGTAATAGAAAAGGCAATGGAGTGTTTCCAAGGAATGGAGTCTAGGAGAAAACAAAATTGAGTGGAAGAGTAGGTGAGAGAGCTAAAAGATGTGAGAAAAAGTAAGGAGGATCAAAAAGAAATAGAACATGAGAAATGAGAAAGGGAGAAAGGAGATAAGGCTCAGGTCTCTGGTGGCTATTCTATGGCAGAAAGAGCACATGGGAGAAGGACTAGAAATGGCATATAATGTGGAGCCCCCTCTCCCGGACACTTAAAAAGTTATGTGCACAACAGTAATATACCCCTCAGAAAAAATCAGAAGAGACGCTGGGAGGGGAGGCGGGCACAATGAGAAGGAATCCCCCTCCTCCAGCCACTCATGGCTGAAATGTTCTTTATTGCTTCCATTTTTAATTGCACTGCCAACTTGCATTGCTCAGTATAATTCACAGTAAAAATACTTTATGGAGCAAGAATCTCAATACAAAAGCAACAACACAGTAAATATAACCATTAAAACCAATAAAACATCAGTTCAAGCCTGAATAAGGTGCCTTATAAATGGAATTCTCTCTATCTATTGTCATGGCTTTAAAGATATCAGGCTCCACTAAAGGCATGCTTGAAGAACCAAGTCTTATCTGCCCTTCTAAAATCCATGTAATTCCCACAATGGCTCACCTCTTGAGGTAATACGAGTAATATCCATAAGTGAGGCACTATTACTGAGAAGGCGTTGTCCCAAACTGCTTGTCAGCCCAACAGAGGGCAAGCTCACACAAAAATTAGCGAACATTGATCTTATCTCCCCACTCTGCCAGTGTCTCTCTATGGCATTTGTCCAGTGGTGGGATTGAGCCGGTTCGGCCCGGTTCATGTGAACTGGTTCTTGCTGCGGCCCGCGTTTACCAAACCTGGCCGAACACGGCATGGAAACATCAGCACTGCAGTGGCGGGAATCCTCCCGCCTGACAATGTTTGACGGCATCAGGGGATAGCGGCATTGGGAGAAGCCCCCCAATGCCGCCAAACCATTGTCAGGTGGGGGATTGGGCCGCAGGGCAATGGCCAGGTTGTTGCACCTCGGTGGAGGGCAGCGGCCCAAGCATACGGCCGCTGCAACGCCTCCACACGAGGTGCAAAAACCCAGCCATCATGCATGTAGGAGGGCTGGGACCGAATTGGTTTTTAGTCGGTTTGGATCCCACCACTGCACTTGCCCATCTTTTTTTTTATTTGTATTTCAAAATAATATACAATGACAAGTAGCAACTTGTGTGAGCAAAGTATGTAAAGCATTATATTAAATCACTCTCTATTGATATAGAGGCTTACGACGTTAGGGATTAGAGCAGTGGTTCTCAACCCAGTCCTCTGGGACCCCTCAGGCTAGTCAGGTTTTCAGGATGTCCACAATGAATATGCATGAGACAGGTCTGCATACAATGGAAGCAGTGCATTCAGATCTCTCCTATGCACTGGGGGTCCCAGAGGACTGGATTGAGAACCACTGGATTAGAGCCTCGTTTCACCTGGTTTCAATCTTATTTATGTGGGCAGCTACAACAGGTTCAAATAGGTAAGTTTTGCAATGATTCTCTTTGGACTCTGATGTACAAGATTCTGCTTTTTCTGTACTATTACTTAATATTTTTCTTCAGCCATTATGTTCTGTTATTAGGAGCCATAATATTGTATTTCATATATATGCTATTGATATGATTTATACACCATTTATGCATAATTTCCTAATTCTTTGGGGGTTGCTTTAGAGAAATTATGGATTGGCTTTCAGGGCATGGGTTTTCTTTAAATGTGAAGACAACTAGGGCATTAATTGTTTGCTGGGATGTTGGTTACATTCCCCCAGCAACTGTTGAATTTCAAGATATTGCATTTCTGAAGATACTGGGATAATATTTGGGAGTAATATTGGAAACGCAGTTAAATATGCAGGCACAGATTAAGAATGTTCTGCTGCTGCTTTTTATAAAATGCGTGTTTGGTATTGAGTATGTCCTGTTCTGAACTCTTGTGATTTTTGGACGTTTTTTTCAAGCATTGGTGTTTCCATGTTATGATCATTGCAGGAAGCCAGAACAGCACACGATGCCGGAGGTTATGGTATTGCCGCCACTGCAGATCCCAGAGAAGGATGGCAGTGCGGCAATGGGGCAGGAAACCCTCACTAGACCCTACCTGTCCTTCTAATTATCGACCCATCTCCCTCCTTCCCTTTATTTCTAAACTACTTGAAGGTGCGGTTCACTGCTTTTGTCTTAACTTTCTCTCCTCTCAAGCCCTTCTGGATCCATTGCAATCTGGCTTTCATCCTCTACATTCTACTGAAACGGTTCTTGCCAAAGTCTTCAGTGACTTGTCCCTGGCCAAATCCAAGGTCCTTTACTTGATCCTCATCCTTCTTGACCTTTCTGCTGTTTTTGACACTGTTGACAACCACCTTTTCCTCAATACCATGTCCTTGATTGGTTTTAAGGGTTCTGTTCTTGATTGGTTTTAAGGGTTCTGTTCTATCATGGTTCTCTTCTTATCTCTCCCACTGCAATTTTAGTGTATGTTCTAGTCGGTGTAACCCAAGGGTCTGTCTTTGGGCCCCCTTCTTTCCTCGCTATATATCTTGTCCCTTCGTGAACTCATCTCCTTCATGGTTTTCAGTACTATCTTTATGCTGATGACTCTCAGATCTACCTCTCTACATCTGAAATCTCTCCAGAATCCAGGCCCGCATCTCTGCCTGCTTATCTGACATTGCTGCCTGGATGTCTCACTGTCATTGGAATATGGCCAAAACCGAGCTTTTTTATATCTTTCCCCCTAAACTTCCCTCTGTCCTCCTTTCTCTATTGCTGTGAATATTGCTCTATTCATCCCTGTGGGTCATCTTTGACTCCTCCTCTCCTTCTCTACACTCATCCAACAGATAGAAACGGCAGGTTTTAGCTTTCTCTATAATATCAGCAAAAATCACCCCTTCCTTTCTGAACATACTACTGAGACCCTTATCCACTCTTTAGTCACCTCTCGTCTGGACTATTGTAACCTCCTCCTTACTGGTCTCACTCTGAATCATCTCTCTCCCCTTCATTCTGTTCAGAATTCAGCTGCACAGCTAATCTTTCACCAGTCTCACTATACTCATGTGACCCCCCTCTTTTCAACTTGCTTCATTGGCTTTCTATCCATTTCTGTATGCAGTTCAAACTTCTTCTACTGACCTATAAGTGCATTCATTCTGCTGCTCCTCACTAACTTTCCTCTCTTATCTCTCCCTATACCCTTTTTGGGAACACCATTCTTCTGACAGATCATTTCTATCTCTCTCTGTCCTTCACTTCCACTGTCAACTCCAGACTTCGATCTTTCTACCTTGTTGCTCCTTATGCCTGGAACAAACCACCTGAGTCAGTACATCAGGCTTCATCTCTAGCCCTTTTCAGATCCAAGCTACAAACTCACCTCTTCGAGGCTGCTTTTGGATCCTGATCCACTTAATTTCCTGCTCTCCAACTATGTGTTTCCTTACCAATTCCCTACACATATCTTGGTCCTCAGTTGTTGTGTTGTCTGTCTTGACAAGATTATAAGCTCTGATAAGCAGAGACTGTCTCTTACATGTCTCTGTACAGCGCCTTGTACATATGATTAGTAGTAATAGCAGTGGGAGAAGGGGGTACTAAAAATAAGGTTCACCTAAGGTGCCTCATACCCTTGCATCAACCCTGTCAGCAGGATTCTTTGGTCTTGCCTCTAGTGGTTGGAGGGGCTTGTCAATTGGTGCAGAGATGTGCTTCTTCTATCAGTGCACCTTGTTTGTGGAATGAGCTTTCAATAGGGTTGTGGTTGCTTGATGACCTACTGAAGTTTAGGCATAAACTGAAAAGTGGTCAGCTGATCTCCGAGCATGGTATTATTAAGAAGCATTGGTTCTTGCTGCAGAAACATTATGCTTTCCAACATTTACCCATTTTTTCATTTAAGAGGGATCAGAATATGAGGGATATTTTGGTTCCCTCACGTGTCTATTTCATGGGATGTCACTAGTCCTTCTTTGGGATTAGCTCCATGCAGTCATGCAATCAATGTCAATTTTGTACCAAGATAGTGCTGGAAAATCCACTGGTTTTGCCCAATGGGAAATCTACACCATTGAGATTCTGTGATGATTGTTCTTAGCATCGGTGGTACAGTTGTGGTCAACATTATTGGCACCCTTGCATTTTAGGTATGTTGTGTACAATATCTTGAGAAATAATTGGACATATTCCAACTATATGTCATCATAATATTTTAATAGTATGTTCAAAGGTATACAACAAAAAAATTATTGTCTCCTGAACTTAGCTGTGGTAATTTCAGAGAAAAAGAAAACAAAATATGATCTGGACAGGATTAATGGCACCCTTCACGAATATTTGACTGTACAAACCTTGGCAGTGATGACAGCCTCCAAAACATTTCTTGTAGTCATCTATATGTTTCGTACATCTATCTGCTAGTAGCTTCTCCCACTCTTCAACTGTATTTTTTTCCAGCTCAAGAATGTTTCCAGGATTCCTTTTACCAATGATAGATTTCAGCTCTTTTCAAAGGTTCTTGATTGGATTGAGATCAGAACTCATTGCTGGCCATTTTAAAATAGTCCATTTTTTTCCTTTTTAATCATTCTTTTGTACTTTTAGATGTATGTTTTGGGTCACTGTCCTGCTGGAGGACCCATGACCTTTGACCAGACCTAGCTTTCTGACACTAGGTAGCACATTTTGCTCCAAAATACCTTGGTAGTCCCCTGACTTCATGATTCTTTTAATACGTTCCAGGCCTCCAGTTCCTAAAGCAATAAAACAGCCCTACAACATTATGGAACCTCCACCATATTTAACTGTAGGAAGGGTGTTTTGTAACTTATGAGCTTCATTTCCTTGCCTGTAGATGTATCGCTGGTCTGCATTGCCAAAGAGCTCAAGTTTGGTTTCATCTGTCCACAGAACATTTTCCCAGAAGGACTGTGGTTTCTCAAGGTGGGTTTGGGCAAAGATCAGACATGCCTTTCTATGTCTGTCTTTGAGCAGTGGGGATCTCCTTGGCCTTCACCCATGAAGTCCTTCTTTGTTTAATGCATGGCAAATGGTGTAGGTTGTACGTGGTGTTTTTCCAATAGTTCACACTAACCTTCAAAGAATTCTTGGATTAATTTTCCTCTTTCTGCCACCTCCAGTTACATGAGCAGAAAACATCTTAACATTGCGAACTGCAGACACAGGAACCCAAAGGTCTTTGGAGATGGCCTTGTGCCCCTTTGAAGTTTGATATTTGATGATAATGGCTTTTCTGACAGTCTCAGGCAGCTCTCTTGTCTTCACCATTGTGAAAATGGAACAGGGAGTAAATGTGCCATTTTAAACATTAGATTCGAAGTTGATTCAAGTCATGTGAGTACTGACAATTGATCACAGGTGCATCTACTTTTACTGCAATAGGAATGTAGTTCTTCTGTTTAAACTGATTTGAATTGTTTATGAGGCTGCCAATAATCATGTCCTGGCAATGTTCTAGTTTTATACTATTTCATTTTTTAAAATTTGTCTTGTTTTATTTGATTCTTTTATGTGTCAGATATATGTGCACATATAGTCCAAAGCCATTTCACTGGCCACTTTTTCTTAGAAGATATTGGACATTAAGGGTTTGAACTGCAAGGGTGCCAATAATGTTGACCACAATTGTATATGTTTTGATCTGTTCCTGTTTTCAACTATATGTGGGGAAGACCTCACGAGAATTATAGAATTGACTGACTGAATATAAGAGCAGGATTCTGCATAGCACTGAAATCCCCCCCCCCCCCCCCCGATTGCACATTACCATTCGGCACAACATTCATTTTCACAATTTACAGTAAATATGTAGTGTTGGAATGTGTGTAGAGATTGGATCGCAGGGACGATATTGATCATTTCCTGCTTCAATGGGAAAAATATTGGATCTATTCTTTATAAACCGCTTTCCCCATGGGTTTGAATGCTAAGGTAGAATGGAATGCCTTTTACTGAAGAAGCTGGGGGTTTTCCCTATGTTACAGTATCAAGTATGTGCCTGATGTCAATGAGGGCATTTCTCATTCAGCTGGGATTTAAAAACTTTGTGCAAGTGGCCATTTCTTTACAGCTTCTGTTTGTTTGGCAGGCATTTATAAGTCATGTTGCTTTGAAGAGTACATCAAGTGATGGCCCCTGATGAAGGCTTGTGTGCTGAAACATCAATATTGGGCCATCTATGAGCCATGTATGTGGACCGGGTTAAGTGATGAAGTTCATCGGGTCCTGCAAGATGCTATGAGGCCACTTCCTCAAAATTCACGTTTGGCCCACGGACGTGTTTAAATCACAAACAGGCACGATTCTATACCAATTCTGCATCCACAGGTATAGATGCACCCATGCAAGAGTCAGCTCTTCAGGCAGAACGATCACCCACGGCCACCCAACAAAGATCTCTGTTTCGCCGTTCCCAGTTTCATCAGGGGTGATTTTCACGAAATGTTTGTTCTCAGCATTCACTCCAGCAGCCGGAGCAATTGTTTGTGGCCATTTGTTGCCCCCTCCAGTTAAGTTTGCTGTTTTCTGTTGCAGGAGAATTGGTACTGTTGAGTGGTGGTGAAGTGATGGTGTTCACTCTGGACAGGACAGGGACATGCAATGAAGCTACAGGGTAAACTATTTAAGACTAATAAAAGAAAATATTTTTTCACTCAACGTGTAATCAAAACTCTGGAATTTGTTACCGGAGGATGTAGTAAAGGCTGTTAGTGTAGCTGGGTTTTAAAAAGGTTTGGACAAGTTCCTGGAGGAAAGGTCCATAAACCATTATTAAGAAGGGACCCAGGATATCAATGCTTGACCCAGTACAAGCACTGCGGAACCTGTGTCTTTTGGGGAAACTACTAGGTACGTATGACCTAGATTGGCCACTGTTGGAAACAGGATACTGGGCTTGATGGACCTTGGTCTGACCCAGTATGGCATATCTTATGTTCTTATGTTTTGTGGAAATGTTTTATCTTGATGCAGTTTACTTATTTTATTGAAATATAATTGATAAAATTTGACCTCCAAATTTAATAATAAAAATTATATCTGAGAGTGAGCTATAATTTATTTGTATGTGACCTGGGTTTTTTGGTTGGTATGTGTAACTTCCCTACATCTTGTTCCATAATGACTGAAGCAAATAATTCATTCAGTCTCTCCATTATGGCCTTGTCTTCCCTTAGAGCCCCTTTTTCCCCTCCATCATCTTATGGTCCAACTAACTCTGTTACATTTGTTTTTGTTTTTTTGTGCTATGAACATACTTCAAAAAGCTTTTATTATGCATTTTTGGCATCCATGGCAAGCTACTTTTCAAATTCTCTCTTTGTCTGCCTTATCAGTGCTTTGCATCTAACCTGCCAGTGCTTGTTTCCTGTTTGTCATTTCGCTCCTTTTTCCATTTTTTGAAATATGTTTTCTTGGCTATAACAGCCTCTCTGACCTCACCCTTAAACTATGCAGACAGTTATTTGGCCTTCATTCCACCTTTCTTAAAGCATGGAATACTTCTGATCTCGGCTTCCAAGATAGTATTTTCAAACAATGACCAGGCCTGATATACAAACTCTTAACCTTTTAGTTTTTTCTTAACCATTTTTCTCATCTTATCATAGTCTTCCATTTGAAAGCTAAATGCTAGTACAGTGCATTTCCTTGCTATACGTCCTCCATTTATTAAATCAAATGTCATCTTGTTATGATCACAATTGCCAAGTGGACCCAACAATGTTACCTCTCACACCAGATCCTGAGTTCCATTAAAGACTAGGTCTAAAATAGCTTCCACTCCCATGTTGGTTCATGAACCATCTGCTCCATGAAGCAGTCATTTATTTCATGTAGAAACTTTGTCACTTCAGGACATGCTACAGAGATGTTGACACAGTCGATACTGGTGCAATTGAGGTGTACCATTATTAATGTATTGTAAACTTTTTTAGCTTCCCTAATTTCTGTTACCATTTCATCATCTGTCTGTTAATTCTTGCCAGGAAGATGGGAGTATAATCCTACTCAATATAGGCTCTTAAACAAAATCCTACACAAACAATTCCAACAAATCACAAAAGTAAATCACAACTATATCATCAGGCAAAGTGACCTCAGGATGGCTCACACCCTACATGTAGTGAAAAAATCACTATAGGGAACAGCTGACGCTCACATCATCGGTCACAAAAGCCTACCATACCACCAGAAACATTCTCTACAAGCATTCAAACAATCACACCAAAACAAATACCACTGGGAAAACACTCCTTCTGCAATGCCCGAAACAAACACTACCACATACATACACAAAGCGTCTTACTATATGTAATTGTACAATAATTAGTTACACCAATTTGCACAAAACTCCAGTTTGCACAAAACTCCACTGGGACTGCATACGGATCCCTATAGAAGAATATAGAATAAATGTCTAAACATTTCACCAACTCATCCAGGTCTACAAATTACTTATCTTCAAGGGCTTTTCAATCCTTCAGCAGCTCCAGCAGAATCCAATAGTTAAATGCGATCCACATAGCTCACTAGCTAAATCTTTAGCGGGGAATAAAACATCTTCAGTAATGTCATCCTTTATACTCCATAACTAATTCAACCCTACAAAAGCTTCTGTTTCGCCAATCTAAGGCTTCGTCAGGGGTTGAGAAATACTAGAAAGCACACCCGCTTAACTGCACAAACCTCCATTATCCCCGCCATCTAACAAGACGGCATGTGACGCACTACTTATTGCAAAAAACAACCAATCAACAACCTCACCAAGAAATGACATCACCACACACACTACGTAACTTTAAACCAGCGATGGCGAACCTATGGCACGCGTGCCAGCTGTGGCACGCGAAGGCCTTGCAGCTGGCACGCGTGAAGGTCCGCAAAAAAAGAAAAAGCGGGCTCTGGCTGCTGCCGCGGACGCGGCAGCATGCAGTGTCCCGCGGGGCCCCCTCCGCCCGCTAAGCCCCTCTGCAAGGGCTTTCAGATTCGCGAGGGAGACTGCGTCTCCCTCGCGTCTCTGTTAAGCCCGTAGGGGTTAATGGGAAATTTCCCATCAGCCCTTTAGACGCGAGGGACTGATGGGAAATTTCCCATTAGCCCCTGCGGGCTTAACAAGAGACGCGAGGGAGACGCTGTCTCCCTCGCGAATCTGAAAGCCCTTGCAGAGGGGCTTAGCGGGCGGAGGGGGCCCCGCGGGACACTGCATGCTGCCGCGTCCGCGGCAGCAGCCAGAGCCCGCTTTTTCTGTTTTTAAATTTGCCGGGGGGGGGGGGGGGGTAGGGATGCTAAGGGGCGGGGGGGGGGGGTGTTAGGACTGCTAATGGGCTAGGGGGGGGTTAGGACTGCTAATGGGCTGGGGGGGTTAGGACTGCTAATGGGCTAGGAGGGGGGGGGGTTAGGACTGCTAATGGGCTAGGAGGGGGGGGGGGGGTTAGGACTGCTAATGGGCTAGGGGGGGGGTTTGGACTGCTAATGGGCTAGGAGGGGGGGGGGTTAGGACTGCTATTGGGCGGGGGGGGGGTAGGACTGCGAATGGGCTGTGGGCTGATGGGGGCTGTCTGGAAATGGGGTGATGGGGGGTTAGGACTGCTAATGGGCAGGGGGGGGGGTTAGGACTGCTAATGGGCTAGAGAGGGGGGGTTAGGACTGCTAATGGGAGGGGGGGTTAGGACTGCTAATGGGCTGGGGGGGGGTTAGGACAGATAATCGGCTAGAGAGGGGTGGTAAGGACTGATAATGGGCTAGGAGGGGGGGTTAGGACTGCTAATGGGCTAGGGGGGGGTTAGGACTGCTAATGGGCTGGGGGGGTTAGGACTGCTAATGGGCTGTGGGCTGATGGGGCTGTCTGGAAATGGGGTGATGGGGGGTTAGGACTGCTAATGGGCAGGGGGGGGGGGTTAGGACTGCTAATGGGCTAGAGAGGGGGGGTTAGGACTGCTAATGGGAGGGGGGGTTAGGACTGCTAATGGGCTGGGGGGGGGGTTAGGACTGCTAATTGGCTAGGAGGGGGGGGTTAGGACTGCTAATGGGCTAGGGGGGGGTTAGGACTGCTAATGGGCTGGGGGGGGTTAGGACTGCTAATGGGCGAGGGGGGGGGGTTAGGACTGCGAATGGGGTGGGGGGGGGGGTTTGGACTGCTAATGGGCTAGGAGGGGGGGGTTAGGACTGCTAATGGGCTAGGGGGGTTAGGACTGCTAATGGGCTGTGGGCTGATGGGGGCTGTCTGGAAATGGGGTGATGGGGGGTTAGGACTGCTAATGGGCGGGGGGGGGGGGGTTAGGACTGCTAATCGGCTAGAGAGGGGGGTTAGGACTGCTAATGGGGAGGGGGGGTTAGGACTGCTAATGGGCTGGGGGGGTTAGGACTGCTAATGGGCTGGGAGGGGGGGGTTAGGACTGCTAATGGGCTAGGAGGGGGGGGTTAGGACTGCTAATGGGCTAGGGGGGTTAGGACTGCTAATGGGCTGGGGGGGTTAGGACTGCTAATGGGCTAGGAGGGGGGGGGTTAGGACTGCTAATGGGCTGGGGGGGTTAGGACTGCTAATGGCTAGGAGGGGGGGTTAGGACTGCTAATGGGCTAGGGGGGGTTAGGACTGCTAATGGGCTAGGAGGGGGGGGTTAGGACTGCTAATGGGCTAGGGGGGTTAGGACTGCTAATGGGCTGTGGGCTGATGGGGGCTGTCTGGAAATGGGGTGATGGGGTTAGGACTTGTAATGGGCTATGGGGGGGGGTTAGGACTGCTAATGGGCTAGAGAGGGGGGTTAGGACTGCTAATGGGCTAGGGGGGGGTTAGGACTGCTAATGGGCTGATGGGGAGGGGTTAGGACTGCTAATGGGCTGATGGGGAGGGGTTAGGACTTGAGGTGGGCTGTTGGGTGTGGTAAGGACTGGAAATGGGCTGATGGGGGGTTAACAATGGAGGTGGTCTGATGGGGTTAGGACTGGTAATGGGCTATGGGGGGTTTAGGACTGATAATGGGCTATGGGGGGGCTGGGACAAGAAATGGGCTGATGGGGAGGGGTTAGGACTTGAGGTGGGCTGATGGGGTTAGGACTGGTAATGGACTGTGGGCTGATGGGGGGGTTAGGACTGGCAATGGGCTATGGGGGGCTGACTGGAAGTGGGGGGTTAGGACTGGTAATGGGTTATAGGGGGGGGGCTTAAACTGAAAATGGGGTGATGGGGGGTAGGACTGGAAGTGGGTTGAGGAGGGGGGGCTAGGCCGGGAAGTGGGTTGGGGGGCTGCTAGGACTGGAAATGGGCTGATGCAGGGACTAGAAGGGAATGGATGCTGGGTGAGGCTGGAACTAGAAGGGAGCTGGTGTTGGGGGAGGATTAGAATGGGATGGGGCTGGGAGAGTAAAATGGAGAGGGGAAAAATATTTTGTGTGGGAGGGATAAAAAATCTACAATTGGCCGGGTATTGGGAGAGTAAGTGGGGATTGAGGATGGAGGGGTAAATTTTGAGTAGATGAAATAGGAATGAGGAAAGAGCCAAAGGAGAAAGATTAGTATGTTAAAGCAGATGTAGAGAGAGAATGGAAAAAAAAACAAGAAGACAGAAGAAAGGACAAATGGACAGCAGATGGAGAGTTAGCAGAAGACACGAAGAAACCAGAAGAAAGTGGCTGGAACAATTGCAACTGAAAAAAAATGCACAAAAGGTAGAAAAATATCTCTTTATTTTGAATTTATTAACTGGAATATGTCAGCTCTGGGAAATGTGCATCATTAATTTTTGCGCTTTGTTTAGTACAAGAGGAAATTAATATATAGTTTTATTTCTACAGTGTTGTTGTATATTCCAAGTTTGGCTTTTGGGGTTCCCAGTTTAATTATTGTCTTCCTGTTTCTAAATTGTGATTCCTTGTTTGGTGATGGTCTGTTCTGCATGTGTAACTGAGCTGAGGTATTCTGTTTATATAATTCCTATTTGACATTGCCACTTGTTCTTTCCCCAGTAGGTCATGTATTGTTGTTCTCTGAGATGTATTGGTTTAATATTTGCAGTGTTGCCTTTTGATAGGTAGAGTATGGTGCTTTGTGAGTCCTGGTAGTGCTGTTAGGATACGGCGGGTTTGCTATGGGTTCTAAATGGGCAGCGTTTGTAGTAGTTCCTAATGTGCCTGGCGGTTGGTACTGGATTATAGTAATGTAGAAACCTTTTAGTCTTTCTTTATCCATATACTCATTAAGAGGCATGTTTACTAAAAGTTAGTGTATGGTAACATTATGCAAATATTTATGCAAATGAAGCACCTTATGCAAATGGGGCTTTAATTGACGTGCTGGCACTTTGAGGAAATTCTTTGGTTTTGTGCGGCAGTTTGGGCACTCGGGCTCAAAAAGGTTAGCCATCACTGCTTTAAACTATCCACTCATACAAAAAATCATACAAAAAAGGCAGGTTGAAACTACATAGCCCCATCACGCAAAACTGCCCTGATAACAATCTCAAAAAAACAAGGTCCATTCGATTTTATCATTTAGACCACTTGGATGCAAAGTCTGTAGTGTGAAAATCCACCATTGTTCCTTCCGCAGTAGCAATTTATTTCGATCTCCTGTTCTAATGTTCTGAGGGACATGTTCCAAAACTGTACAGCATAGGTCCTCAAACCGATGATTAAAATCAATACAATGTTGCACTAAAGGTGTATCAATTCGTGCTGCATGAAGACTATATTTATGTTCAGCTACACGCGTTCTCAATGGCCGTGTAGTTTTACCAATGTAGAGTTTAGGGCAAGCACACCATAGTCCATAAACCACAAATGATGTGTTACACGTCGTAGCGCTATACAGCCGCCAGGCATTCTTTTGATATTCAGCACAAACTGTGCCCCTCATGAGACTGCAAAATGAACAATGATTACATACTGAATGTCCTAAAGTAAGGGAAGCCCAGCTAACATCTTGTCGTGCCACCGCCGGACATAATCTATCTTTCAAATTACGGCCACGACTATACGCCATCCTTAATGTATATCCTGCAAGTTTAGGGTGCGTGGCAAAAAAACTCCAACACTTCCGCATCGCTGATGCTATCCGGTGCAAAAGGCTAGAATGTTGCAGAACACATACAATGGTAGACAGTGGCAATATTTTCTGTTTTGGCTGGTCAGAGCACAACAGCCACTCGCGATGATTATACTTCGCTCTTTTATATGCCTTACGCAAAACCTCAGGGGGGTATCCTCATTCAACAAACTTATGCAGCATTAAGTTGGCTTGAACCTCAAATTCAGACAATGTCGAACAAATGCGCCGACAGCGCAAAAGTTGTGAAAAAGGTAAACTGCGCTTCAAATGTTGTGGATGAAAACTATCAAAATGAAGCAAAGTATTTCTATCCGTTGGTTTTGAATAAATCGTAGTGAAAAACCCAGCTGGTCGTTTCAGAACCTTAACGTCCAAAAAATGCAACTCATAGGCCTGAATATTAATATCAAATTTTATATGAAGATTACAAGCATTCAAATAATGAAAAAAATCATTCAAAAAATCTCTGGAACCTTGCCACAAGAGAAAGATATCGTCAATATAACGATACCATTTAACAATATTTTTCACAAATCTTGAGGAATAAACATATTGATCCTCATAAAACGGCTCATATACAAATTAGCCAAAGACGGAGCAAAAGTAGCCCCCATGGCTGTTCCTGAAATCTGTTGAAAAAACCACTGTTTATAAACAAAATAATCTTTTTTCAATGCAATCTCCGCTAAAGCAACCAAGAGAGAAGTAGGAACTTTATGTGGCTGTTCTCTAGTATCCCACACTGTCGACAGGACTTCCAACGCTTCATCCTGAGGGATAGAAGTGTACAAGGCCGCCACATCTAGACTCGCCATCCAATCTACCTTCTCAACAGACTCAGGGGCTTGTTTACAAAGCCGCGGTAGCGGTTCGCGGTCGTTATCGGAGCCGCGGTCCCATTGAAATCAATGGGGTCGCGGCTCCGATAACGATCGCGAACCGCTACCGCAGTTTTGTAAACAAGCCCCTCAATCTCTGCCAATAGTTGCAAAAAATGCGTGGTGTCTTTAATAAAGGAACTGATTTTAGAAACTTCACATTTCAAAAACACATCCAAAAATATACCAACCCTTTCCAGCAAGGAATCATTACTTGATAAAATAGGTCGGCCCGGAGGAGATGATAAACTCTTATGAATCTTAGGTAAGATATAAAAAGCAGGAACCTTCGGATATGGTGGATTAAGAAAAATTTTTTCTTTTTCAGTCAAATAACTGGACTCAAAAGCTTCAAAAGTAATAGTTTTGACTAACAGCTGTAATTCCTCAGTAGGATCCTTTTGTAAACTCAAATAATGTTTGCTATTATTTAACTGCTGCCAAACTTCCTTCTCATAATCTGCAGTATTCAAAATTACTACTGCACCTCCTTTATCGGCTCGCTTAATTGTAACCTGTGTCATCCGCGACAGTTCATGTAATGCTTCAAATTGCACCGCTGACAGATTCTTAGGTTGATTATTATATCGCAACTCTAATTTATTAATATCATTCAATACTAAATGTCGAAAGGTATAAATGATTGGATCTAACGGTCCTGGAGGTATCCAAGTTGACTTCGTGCGAACCTTTGATTGATCCTGCACCTTCAATGTATCTTTAAAGAACATCTTCAACTGTAATGACCGTACTAGTTGTTCCACAGATACCCGACTCTGAAATCTATCATAGCTAGGGCCATCAACAAATGACAGTCCTTTAGCTAACAGACTTACTTGTGCTGATGTCAAAAGAGTATCTGAAAGATTAATTACAGTAGTCATTCCAGAAAGGTCACTCCTTCTTTCTTGCAGCGAGAGCGTGTTGGAAGCCCTGAAAAGGTTTCCTGTTTATCTCAATGAGTAGATTCTAATACTATATCTTTCTTCTCCTTAGATTTAGAACGTATATCAGAATTCCTGCTCTCAAGACTGGAATCAGAAGAATATACCGAAGTCTCACCACCACTTCCCTTCCAGTATGTACTTTGTTGCCTTGATCTCCTTAAGGACCAATTATAAATAGGTCCTTCTTTGGTCCGTTTTTCATCTTTTAATAACTTTTTAATCTTCACACTCTTTAATTCATTTTTATATTTTTCAGTCGATTTCACTATCTCAGCATATTGACTCTCATAGTCCATAGCCTCTTTAAGTTCTTTCAAGTCATCTTCTAATTCTTTTTTAATTGAAATATTCTTAGTGTGCACCATATCAATCACCAATAACATCAAATCCAATGAGCACTTATTAAGAATTTGATTCCAACGGTTGACAAAATTTTCATTATCCAAAAACATTCCAGGGGCTTTCCAGATATGTAAACCTTGAGGAATAACCTCCTTCCGACAATATTCTGCCAGAGTGACACTATGCTTGTTTGAATGCTTGTAGAGAATGTTTCTGGTGGTATGGTAGGCTTTTGTGACTGATGATGTGAGCGTCAGCTGTTCCCTATAGTGATTTTTTCACTACATGTAGGGTATGAGCCATCCTGAGGTCACTTTGCCTGATGATATAGTTGTGATTTACTTTTGTGATTTGTTGGAATTGTTTGTGTAGGATTTTGTTTAAGAGCCTATATTGGTTGAGATTTAGTTCAGCTCTTGCACAACTATTTTAAGTAGTATACTCCTACTGCCATTCCTTTCCTTCTTTTATATGTAAGGCCTGATTTTTGAAAGGCATTTACACTGTTTTCAGCCCAGTAAACCATGTAACTGCCTTAAATCAGGATATTCAATGGCACTTACATGGTTAGTGCTGTTGAATATCCACTTCTATCTCCCCTAAGCACACCAATGCTATCCGGTTATCATGGGGCATATCAGGGGCACAGAGACGGTGACAAGTGATAACTAGGCAGCAGCGATATTGCATGCTACCCGATTAGCGATCTGCGCCGAGAGGATAGGCGCATAGTTCTTTGAAAATGAGCCTAGTGCGACGCTCCTGCCCCCGCCCTAGGGCTAAAGGACAGGAGTGGATTAAAATGGTTCCCTTGGAATGATGGGAGATGTAGTTTTGTTCTCCTTTCTCTCACTGATAAATGTAGTTGCGCCAGAGACGGTAAGGCTTTGCAAGAATATTTTATTCGTGTTGGGGAGATTCCTCCAGCGCATCAAAATTCAGATACATGAACATAAATGGTGCTTTAAATGGTAACAGAAGAAACTCAGGAATATAAGACAACGTAAAGTGAGATCAGCTTTTCTTCTATGGAGCTTAACTCAGCTCTGCCTCAAGAGGTGACTTACATATATTGCAGCCTCCTGCAATCACTGTTCCCTTCACAGTATGAACTCAAACTCAGGTGCAAACAATTAGGTTTTCAGAGCACGGCAGCAGAAACTACCACGTTGTATTCTTTTCATACAAGGTACAGACAAGCTTTGTTATACTGCTATTTCCTTACAGCATATTGAACAGTCCATGCTATTATCGTCAGAGTTTATCAAAGGTAAGGCATTTTCCACTTGCATAAAATCTTCTGACTGCACAGAACTATTGTCCTCAATCAGCTTTGACTGTCTGCCTGCTTTCAATTCTAAGAACTCTTTAAAGTCCTGAAGGAGCAATTCAGCCTGTTCAGTTCCTGACAAACCGTTGTCAGCCAACACTGAGCTTTTCTCCCAGTCAATAATGTTTCACCCTTCAGCTCTTGGCTTGAATGACTCAGGGTAACAATTGGGATCTTTTAAAACAGCCTTAAATATAGGAGATGGGACTTTACCTTCTCTATCCAGGTTCCTATAGAAACTGCTGTCTTTCTGCCAGGCTCCTCTCCTTTTAAGTAGCTCAAAAGCTTTGCAGCTGTGAGTGCTTCTGGGTCTCTCCGGTCCAAACTGTATCCACGAGGGCTCTGCCTTTTCCCAAGACTCTAAACCAGGGCTTCGTCCACTTCTCGTAGGACTTCCTTTCCAAGCACCTGTTAAGATCCTTGCAGGTCCTCTGCTGCTACCAGGCTCAGACGTGCAGCCAAACTGCTTCCTGGTCAACTGCTTATGGCTTTCCTGTTTCTCACAGCTATTCTGCTTCTGCTTCCCCTTGGTCTGCTTGGTCATCTGCTTGATCTCAATCCGGGTCTTTCCCTTCCAGTTCCCTTTAGCAGCGTCATTCACCACTTCATAAAGGGATTCTTTTTCAGCCACACCCCGTCCAACCCCTGGGTGTGCCCAATCAGCACTGCTCAACTCCTCCCCTGGGCTGGTCTTCATTCTCAGTTCACCAGAAGAGGGCTTTTTTTTCCTTTTAGGATTGTAAATCCTGTGTAAATCCTGCTGCATTTCAGGATTTCCTTCAGTCTCCATTTCCTCAGGAGGGCGCTCTTCACCACACTAGCTCAATAATTGGGCCTGTAATTTCTGTCTATAGAGATTCTACAATATATTTTGTTTACTGCAAAACTTTTATCCTCTTTGACTCAATGCTCTCTTTAACATATAGCACCACCACTCCATCAATTTGATCTACCCTATAGTTTGTAGCATGGTATCACAATGTCCCATTGGTTATCTTCCTTCCACCAGGTCTCCGAAATGCCTATAACCTTTCATTCAGTGCTATATAATTCTAGCTCTCCCGTCTAATTTTTTTAGACTTCTAGTATTGCATACAGACATTCAAAATTTTTCATTCACATTAACAGTCTGGTTATCAGATGATAGGGGTAATTTGAAATCTTTCAACTGCCTATTTTTTTATTTACCCCCCCTCGGGAACTCCGCTCTTCCGGCAAATTGCTTCTATTAGTGCCCTTCTCTTCTATTGCTAACTCCAGACTTTGCTCCTTTCACCTTGCTGCACCTTATGCCTGGAACAAACTATCTGTGTCTGTACGCCAGGCACCTTCTACGACCCTTTTCAAATCCAGGCTGAAAACTCACCTCTTCGCTGCTGCTTTTGTATCTTGATTCACCTGATCTCCTTGTTTCTTTATCATTCCCCCTTGTTTTATCCCTGTCTACACCTTCTGTGTTGTCTGTTTTGATTAGACTGTAAGCTCTGATGAGTAGGGACTGTCTCTTACATGTCTGTGCAGCGCTGCTTATGTCTTGTAGTGCTATACAAATGTTCAGTAGTAGCATTAGTAGTAGTTATATTTAAGGTACCTGGATTACTTTTACTTTTTGGAACCTCTCTATCAGGATGTCCTAACTTCCCTGTTTTGTTTGTATCCTTCAAAAGATACATCAATCCAAATCATGCGCTCTTGGATGACTGTCAACGTTTCCCCATTATCATGTTTAAAAGCTGCTCTCTCTCCTTTTTAGTGGTTAATGCCAGCAGCCTGGTTCCATTCTGGTTAAGGTGGAGTCCATCCTTTTGGAAAACTCTCCTTCCCAAGAATGTTGCCCAGTTCCTAACAAATCTAAAACTCTCTTTCCTGCACTATAGTCTCATCCATGCATTGAGACTCTGGAGTTCTGTCTGCCTCTTGGGTCCTGCATGTGGAACAGGAAGCATCTCTGAGAATGTTACCCTGGAAGCTCTGGATTTCAATTTTCTACCTAAAAGCCTAAATTTGGCTTCCAGAACCTCCCTCCCACACTTTCCTATGTCATTGGTACCAAATGTACCAAGACAGCAGACTCCTTATCTAGATGGTATGTGAGGTCTTTGCACTAACACAGTTTAGTAAACATGCCCCTATAAATCCAAAGTCTCAAAATTAATAGCAATAAAATTTGTATTGAAAGCCAGTAATTGTAGATGACACTATAAAAAACTACCTAGGATAGTTACAAGTCAATGCACGTCAGTTCATTCACACCGAGTGCTAACTAGTTTGTTTCCATACAGCTTGTAGCTGAAGTAAGAGCTTTGGGGGTGGATGAGTGGAAGAGTAGTTTCTTTTCAGCTGAATGTGAAGAAATTGGAAGCACTTTGTGTTGTGAAGCAACATTCGCCAATTTATACCTTTTCTATCTTTTAACCAGTTCCCAATCCATAGTAGTACACTGCTTCCTATCCCTGGGTTGAGAATGTAGAGATTTTGTTAGATCCCCTGTTAATGTCAGTTATCACAAGGTGTCTTTTATCAGTCAAAGATTAAATGTGGCAGCAAAACTGATTGAAGGCAAAAAGATACTGGATCACATTACTTCAATCCTACAGAAGCTGCATTAAGTTCTGATTAAGCAATGCAGCATTTCTAAATTGCTGATGCTGGTATTTAATCTTTACATGTAGTTGGGCCCATCTATTTGTATGATTGGCTGAAACGGTACATTCCTCCTTGTGCTCTCAGGTCTTCCCAAGGGAATTTCCTATGTGAAAAAGATTCATTTGCAATTTGCAAGAGGGAAGGCTTTTTCAGTAATAGCACCAACTTGGTGAAACAAATTAATTCTAGCTCTGTGGCAGGAGGTTAATTATCTGCATTTTAGGAAAGCAGTAAAGGCATTGTTGTAGAAGCAAGTTTTTGACTCAGGGCCCTTTTTACTAAAGCCTGTTAGCTGGTTAACATGCATTTGAATGTGTGGCAAATGGCAGTCAGGAACACTAAAGTGCAAGTGTGTCCGCCACCACATGCTAAAACACACCATAATTGGCAATCATGAATGGGGCAAGGAATGGCAATCATGGGTACAGTGTAGGTGTGGCGAGCGCATTATTTATTTATTTATATTTATTTATTACAATCTTTTATATACCGCGCTATTTGGTATCAGCACGGTTTACATGAAACAAAATAACCAGAACAAACTATTCTGAGTTTACAGAGAACAGGTATACAAACTTGGGTAACATGGGGAACTATTTACAAATATTATTTACATACAGACGTTATGATAATGACAATGGACACTGATCATGATATCACACTGAGAAAGTTGATGAGGTTGACTGATAATTATGGTGTAGCTAATTTGTTGGTGGGATTTGGCTTGGTGTATTGCTGGGTGGATAGTATTTGAGGAACAGGTGATATTTGAGTGCTTTCTTGAACTGGGTTAGGTCAGTAATTGCGCGAATGTCTGATGGGAGTGCGTTCCAGCATCTCGGGGTGCAAAATCTAAATGCCCTGTTTGCCGTTGCCTGGGTGCATTTTGTTAACGCTTTCAGGATTATTAGTGTGTTCATTGCTGTCGGTCTTCTGGATCTGTTAAGTGGAGTGACGTGAATGAGCTCCGTTAGTGAGGAGGATGAGAGACCGTTGATAGCCTTGAAGGTAAGCAGTAAGGTCTTGAAAACGAGCCTTGCATGAATGGGGAGCCAGTGGAGCTGCTTAAGGATGGGGGTCACGTGCTCGTTTTTGGAGGCTCTCTGAAGGACTCTCGCTGCAGCATTCATGGCGAGTTGTAGGGGGTTAATGGTAGACTGTGGGAGGCCTTGTAGGATAGCGTTGGCATAGTCAAAATGCGGTAGAATTAATGCCTGGTATATTGTCCTGAAATCTTCTGGATCTAGTAAGGAGCGCAGATGCCTGAGAGATTGGATCTTGAAATAGACTGCTCTTACTATGTTACCTATGTGCGCCTTCATATCAAGGCGCTGATCCAATGTAACCCCCAGGTATCGAATTGTAGGTTTTGTTTGAAGTTCTGCTTCTTTCACTCTTACATGGGGAGGTGGGGTGAAATTGTGTTTTTTTGTGATGAATAGCACCTCCGTCTTCTTATGTTGAATACGGAGGTTTTGGGATTGAAGCCATTCAGAAACTGCGTCGAAACATTCTGTCAGAGGGGAGAGGTTCAAATGCTCTGTAGAGAAAGGCGTGTAGAGTAGGATATCATCTGCATATATCAGGCAGTCCACATTGAAGGATCTGATGACATTACAGATGGGCTGCATGTATATGTTGAAAAAGAGAGATGATAGGGAGGAACCTTGCGGGACCCCCTGGCTTTGGTGGAAAGGTTCTGATACTGCTGCTCCAGATTTTACTGGTTGCCATCTACCAGCCAGATATGATCTACACCATTCCAGAGCCTTGCCGCAGATGCCCTTCTCTTTTAGTCATTCCAGGAGAAGGTTGTGACTTACTGAATCGAAAGCTGCGGCAATGTCTAGGAAGACAAGAACAAACCCTTGACGGATGTTGTCGATACCTGTGATTATGTTGCTGAAGAGGGTAGTAAGGAGGGTTTCTACGCCATGAGACTTCCTGAATCCATGTTGGCAATGGTCTAGTGGGGCGGTGGAGTCTATGTGATCTTGTATTTGTCTCTGTACCTCTTTCTCTATTATCTTAGCTAGGAGAGGTATACTGGCTATAGGTCTATATGAGTCAGCCTTCTGGGGGTTTAGCTTGGTGTTTTTTAAAAGAGGTCTGATCAAAGTTTGTTTGAGGGCTGTAGGAAACAGACCAGTTGTGAAAGATAGGTTCATAAGTTTTGTTATGAAGGGACTGAACTCGTTGCGTAGCTCCTTTATCCAGAAGGCTGGGCAGGGGTCAGTTTGTGCCGTGGTGGTATTGAGAGACGTGATAGTGTCCTCGACGTGTTTCCTGGATGGCGTGGAGAACATAGACAAGGACATTGGGCAGGTTGACTCTTGTGAAATGACCTCTAAGACTTTATCTGTCTGGAGAAGTTTAGACTGAAGGTAGTCGGCTAAGTCTTGTGGGTGAATCTCATCTTTGTGTTCTGGGGATGATTCCTTAGATAAGGTCTTGACTAAATTGAATTACCATGAACATCAGGGCTATTGTCACATGCTCAACAGCAAAGTGGCTCTTAAACCGATTCTACTTAACAACTCCTCTATGGGAGTCATTAAGTGAATCGTCTTGTAAAGCACATGTTAATACTTGCCCATTACGTGTTAGCTACCAAGACCATACTGGTCACACCCCAACAGCTACCACAAAGGCTTTACAATTAACATGCATTTGTTTGGTGCTTTAATTGCAAACCCTTAGTGGGCTTTAGTAAAAGGTGTCCTAAGTGTAATAGACAAAGAATTCACTTTAGTTATTGTGGGAGCAAGGATGATTTCTTTTAGTTAGGTTTTTCTTTTTGTATTAGGTAGAGATTTTTATGGGGCATTATTGTCTCAAGATCAAAGATATCTTAAAATGGGCCTGCACCTTAACATAAAGAAGACAAAGATCCTGACAACTGGCAAAACCAAGAAGTTCATCGTTGATGGAGAATAAATTGAAATAGCTAACAACTTTAACCTGCTTGGATCAATAATCAGTAAAAAAAATGAGAAGCAGTTAAGAATGGCTATGAAGGACCTAGACAAGATACTCAAGAGCAGAGATATCTCTCTCCATACATAGATTCGACTTGTTCAAGCTATGGTATTTTCAATAACATCATATGGATGCAAAAGTTGGACAGTGAAAAAGATAGGAAGAAAATTGATGCCTTTGAATTATGGTGCTGGCAAAGAATACTGTGTATACCATGGACTGCCTGAAGAACAACCAGTCAGTACTAGAGGAGATCAAACCTAAGCTTTCTTTAGAAGTTCAGATGACAAGATTTTGACTTTCATACTTTGGATACATCATGTGAAGAGAGAGATCATTAGAGAAAGACATCATGCTTTGCAAGATTGAAGGTCAACGCAAAAGAGGAAGGTCAGCAATGAGTTGGATCGATACAATAACAGCAGCTATGGATGCCACTTTATCAACAATGAGCCGCCTGACTGAAAACTGAATGCAGTTTAGGACACTATCTAGAGTGTCGCTATGAGTTGACACAGACTCGATGCACTTAACAATGCCAACAGCTTTGTTTTATGATGTTTTATAATATGTTTTGTAAATTTGTACATCACTGATTTTTTTTTCTAATAAAAGCAATAAACAAGTGTAAATAAATTAAAATATTTAGGGCTCTGGATAGTGGACTGTTGTAATTGTTGATATGGAGGGACAGACTAGATAGGCCATGTGGTCTTTTTCTGTCATCATGTTTCTATCTGATTCATCTCCTAGAGACTCAACGGAGATCTGATAGCATATGTTTATTAAATTTATCGCTCTATTTTTCCAGTATTAGCTAAATCTGAATATCAGAACACGATACTCAGATCATGGGGCCCTTTTATTAAAGCCCATTATGGTTTTGTATTTAATATGCATGTAGTGTAAAAACTAATGTACGTAAAGTGCAAAGTCTCCGTGGTAACTACTAGGGGCATGGGCAGCATCTTGCTGGTACTTACCACATGGACGCACACTCTAATATCTTGTTCAATTAACGCGAGTGGACCTTACGCCACCCATAAAGATATTGCAGGGTGCACCCATGCTAATTTTCACATTGATAACATGGGATATGTACCACTGTACTAAATGCAATGTGCTCTCCATGCCCGCACTCTGCTCCTATCCTGCCCATTCTCCGCCCCTTTGTGTGATGGGTAATTAACATATGTTTTAGTGGCCGGTTGTTGTCATGCCTGTGCGTTAGCTGTCACCGCAGGCCATTATTTATTTATTTATTTAGCTATATTTGTATACTGCTTTTCACTGGGTCAAAGCAGTTTCCAGAGAACAAAACATTATACATTGAATGTATTTTTAAACAAGTGAATTTAACATCTGAACATTTCAAACTTTTGTTGATATAACTTTTAACATTTGATTAACATGCATATACAAAATAACATTTTAAAACTGATATTTACATATTATATACATATATGTATTGTAATGGGTTGGATTGTGTAGTTTAGTGATTATGATGGGGGATCCAAAGTGTTCTGTAAATAGGTATGTTTTTAGGTGTTTGTGGAATGTAGGGAGGTTGGTAATGTTTCTTAGGGTGTAGAGAAGAGAGTTGCAAAGGGATGGGGAATATAGTTGAAATGCCCTGTGACATGTCTGTTGATTATATTTGAGTTTGTTTTGTGGTATGCTGAGATTATCAACTGTTTGTCTACGTGGTCTAGAGATTGATAAAGAACCAAATATTCATAAATGACCTGGAAATGGGAATAACAAATGAGGTGATCAAATTTGCAGATGACACAAAATTATTCAAAGTTATTAAAACACAAGAAGATTGTGAAAAACTGCAAAATTGGGAGGCTGGATGTGCACTTAGGTAAAAACAACCCAAATTACGGTTACACGAATCAAGGTTCCACATTAGGAACCACCACCCAGAAAAATGATTTAGGTATCATGGTGAATAATACGTTGAAACCCTCTGCCCAGTGGAAGCAGAGGCCAAGAAAGCAAATAGAATGCTAGGAATCATTGTAGAAGGAGTTTGAGACATGTTTCTTGTTGGGAGTGCAATGTTTTGTGAATGAGGACTATGCATTGTAGTTGATTCTTCTTATGAGTGGTAACCAATGCAGATTCTTAAGAATTGGGGTGATATGGTCAAATTTATTTGCACCTTGTATGATACGTGCAGTAGTATATAGGGGCAGTTTGTAGGGGGAGAAGTGTTCATTGGGGTAGACCTTTGTAGATGTTGTTGCAGAAATCTGCATGAGGCAGTATAAGGATTTGTAATTCTCATCTGAAGTCCGTTGGTTCCAGGAGGGGTCTATGTTTCTGAAGAGTTTTTGTTTTGAAGTATATTGTTTTTGCTGTTGTTGCTATTTGTGATTTGAATGATAGCTACTGGTCAATTGTGATGTCAAGGTATTTAAGTTCAGTTTTTACAGTTATTGGTATGTTGTTTAGTTTGATGGTGGATGGTGGGGTGAAGTAGGTGTTCCTTTTGATGAACATAGCTTCTGTCTTCTTTAAATTAATCGATAGGTTGTTGGATGAGAGCCATTGTATAACTTCCATAAAACAGTCTTAGATTTGTTTATAATCAGGCTTATGAGGCTTTAGTAAAAGGGCTCCTATGTCTGTGAGTCCTGTGAAGGCAAACAAATGCTGTATTTTTATAAATTAGCAAACACATTATGTATCATATAATAGATTTTATGAGGGAAGGTTTTACTTATCATGGCAGTCTCCAGTATGATACCAATCTGGATTTGGCATATGGCTAGCAGACTGTACCCCATCCATCTACTTACTGTTAAGCTGATATTATAGCTTGTTTGCATGTGGTTGTGGATTTGTCTACTGCAGCTTAAGAAATTAAAGAAATGTTCATTCTTTTTGTATTTTTGCCAACATAGTAGCTTTTCACAGGAACATGAGATCCGATATCTATACATTTGTTTTATTCAAATTTTTAATAATTGCCAATAACAAAAACTGACAAAGAGCTAGGAATCAGTGCATGTCCAAAAATAAAAAGAAAGGACTGAAAATAGCATTGAAGCAATCAAAACATTTCTCCAATTGACTTAAGTCCACAACAATAGAGAGGAGATGGGCAGAAAAGACACAAAAATAGCTGTCATAGCCAGAAAAGCTCTATGACAATCACAATAATGTAAGGGAGACACTAACTAAAAATCAAAAATCAAGGTCCCCTGACACTTCGTCAAACACATTACGCAGAAACATTGGAAGCTTAAGCCTCTTGATTTTTTAGAATGTTTTCTAATTGGGTAGGATAAAAAAAAAGGCACATACCCCTGATACCTTATTAAATATTTTAAAGGAAATTTCAAAAGGAATTTAGCCCCTAAGGCAATAATTCTTTGCCAGAACCCTAGGAAAGCCTTATGCTTCCTCTGGGCTGCTCTGCCTAGGTTCATAAAGAACCAAATATTCATTAATGACCTGGAAATGGGAATAACGAGTGAGGTGATCAAATTTGCAGATGACACAAAATTATTCAAAGTTATTAAAACACAAGAGGATTGTGAAAACCTGCAAGAGGACCTTGATAAATTGGGAGGCTGGACGTCCAAATGGCAGATGAAATTTAATGTGGAGAAATGCAAAGTTATGCACCTAGGGAAAAATAACCCAAACTACGGTTACACGAATCAAGGTTCCACATTAGGAAGCACCACCCAGAAAAAGGATTTAGGCATCATGGTGAATAATACATTGAAACCCTCTTCCCAGTGGGCAGCAGAGGCCAAGAAAGGAAATAGAATGCTAGGAATCATTAGGAAAGGAATGGAGAATAAAATAAAAGATATTATAATGCCTCTATATCGTTCCATGGTGCTACTGCAACTTGAATATTGTTTGTGATTCTGGTCTCTATATCTTAAAAAGGATATAGCAGAATTAGAGAAGGTACAGAGAAGAGCCATCAAAATGGTAAAGGGGATGGAAGGATACCCCTATGAAGAGAGGCTAAAAAGGTTTCAACTTGGAAAGGAGATGGCTGAGGGAAGATGATAGAGGTCTATAAATTAATGAATGGAGTGGAATGGGTAAATGTAGATCGGTTGTTCACTCCTTCAAAAAGTAGAAAGACTAGGGGACACTCATTGAAGCTACAATGAAGTCCATTTAGTACTAACAAGAGAAAGTATTTTTCACTCAACGCGTAATCAAACTCTGGAATTCGTTACTGGAGGATGTAGTAAAAGCTCTTAGTGTAGCTGGGCTTAAAAAAGGGTTGAACAGATTCCTGGAGGAAAATATCCATAAACCATTATTAAAGAGGACTGGGAAATCCACTGCTTACCTTGGGATAAGCATTGTGAAATCTGTATACCTTTTTGGGAACCTGAAAGGTACTTGTGAACTGGATTGGCCACTATTGGAAAAGGGATACTGGGCTTGATGGACCTTGGTCTGAACCAGTATAGCATTTCTTATGTTCAAATGTTTTGACCACAAAAGACAAAATCTCTGTTATAGCAAAATGTTTTCAATACCCAGTCCTTGTCATGCTTCAGGATGAAACTCACCACAAGCATAGCGCTTGCCATCTTCTCCTCATGAACATGTCAAGTAATTCAGTCACATTCAAAGTATCTAAAGAAATCTCTTACACACTCCTATCTTCTTCACTTCTCAAACTGGGTAGGGGTTGGGGGGGGGAGGGCAGAAATACATCTTAGAAGAGAGGGACATAACTGCAGCAGGAAGTTTCAAAACATCCTAAACATATTTTTTTAAACATGTGTACTGGGGAGAGAAGAGTGGATTTAGGAAAATTAACAGATCATAAAGCATAGTTACTCACCTGTAACAGGTGATCTCCAGGAACAGTAGGAATTTAGTCTTCACATATGGGTATCATCGGTACTGACGGAGCCTGCGTGGGAACGCTCCCCAGCGTCCAATTAGAAAGCTTTTTGGAGTATCCCACAACGCCTGCGTGTTGCCTTCCCGCCTTTCCCAACTGCCTCTCTCCAGTTGAGTTTTAAAGCTGAGACAAAGAGAGAGAGAGAGGGAAAGGGAAAGAGATAGATAGAGAGATACAACTCCTAGGGGAGGTGGGGAGGTTGTGAAGACTAAATTCCTGCTGTTCCCGGAGATCACCTGTTACAGGTGAGTAACTATGCTATCTCCAGGAACAAGCAGGAATATAGTCTTCACATATGGGGACTCCCTAGCTTTAGATGCCAGGGAGAGACCCCAGAAGTTGTGTGCCCCTGGACAGGGCTCCACTTCCCCCCATGGATCTCTGGCATCCAACCAGGGATGGCGGGTAGGAGTTGACTAGGTATGGAACAGGTGTTGAAGAACAGCCTGACCAAACAAGGCATCCCGGCGGGAGTCCTTGTCCAAGCAGTAATGGGCTGTGAAGGTATGAACCGAGGCCCAGGTGGCTGCTCGACAGATGTCATCAATAGACACAGAGTGTAGATGAGCCATTGAAGCTGCCACGGCTCTCACATTGTGAGCTGTGACATGGCCCTCCAGAGGAAGATTCTTATTCTGATAGGCATAGGCAATACACTGAGCAATCCAGTTAGATAGTGTTCTCTTGGAGACTGGAAGTCCCAAATGAGAAGGATCAAAAGCAACAAAGAGTTGAGAGGACTTTCTATGTTGCTGTGTTCTTTGTAAGTAAAAGGCTAAAGCTCTTTAACAGTCCAAAGTATGAAGAATCCTTTCTGCATTTGATGCATGAGGCCTTGGAAAGAACACAGGCAGGTAGACCGCTTGGTTTAGATGAAAAGGCAAGACCACCTTTGGCATAAAGTGTGGATGAGTCCTAAGGACTACCTTGTCATGATGAAACCTTGTATAAGGTGAATCAGCCACTAGTGCCTGCAACTCACTGATGCGACGTGCTGATGTGATTGCAATGAGAAAGATAACCTTCCAAGAAAGGAATTTCAAGGAGGTAGTTGCTAAGGGCTCGAATGGTAGCTTCATGAGCTGACCAAGAACCAAGTTTAAGTCCCATGCCACAGGTGGTGGCTTAATGGGAGGCTTAGTTAGCAGAAGGCCTCTCATAAATCTTGCTATAAAAGGATGGGAGGAAATAGGTTGTCCATTTAGGGGCTTAAAGGAAGCTGCAATAGCACTCAAATGGACCCTCACTGAGTTAGTCTTAAGTCCTGCATTGGATAAATGAAGGAGAGACTCCAGTAATGATTCCAGAGGTACAGCAATGGGGTTAAGACCCTTCTGCGAACACCATATGGTAAACCTTTTCCACTTGAAAGCATAAGAGCGTCTTGTGGAAGGCTTCCTGGAAGCAAAAAGGATATCCTTTACCTGCTGAGGGAGGTTAAGATCATGGAGATCTAGGCCTTCAGCAACCAAGCCCTGAGATGCAGAGACTGGGGATTGGGATGCCATAACATTCCGTCCTCCTGAGATAGGAGATCTGGAGCAGACCCTAACTCCAGAGAGGGAGCTTGAGAGAGATGTAGAAGCAGAGGGTACCACACTTGCCGTGGCCAATGTGGAGCTATGAGGATCATACGGCCTCTGTCTCTCTAAAGCTTGAACAGGGTTTTAGGAATTAGGGGAATGGGTGGAAAAGCATACAGGAAGTCTTGACCACAGTGAAGGAGGAAAGCATCCCTGGCCTGAGCCCCCTGAGCCGGAATTCTGGAACAGAACCGGGGAAGTTTGGCATTCCACGGACTTGCAAAGAGGTCTATGTCCGGGGTTCCCCAAACCTGAAAAATCTTGGCCACCTGGTCTACATGCAAAGACCACTCATGTGGAAGCAGAACTCGACTGAGTCTGTCTGCCCAAGAGTTTTGTATGCCTGGAAGATACACTGCCAGGAGATGAATCTGATGCTCTCTGGCGAGGGCCCATAGTCGCAAAGCTTCGCTGCAAAGCGACACAGAGCCTGTTCACGTAGAACATGGCTACTTGCTTGTCCGTATGAATGAGGACTGTCTTGTAGCTGAGCAGGGTGTGGAACACTTGAAGAGCAAGGAAGATTGCTCTGAGCTCCAAGAGATTGATATGTAGATGAGTCTTCTGTGGAGTCCAGGTGCCTTGGGTGGAGAGGTCTTTCAGATGAGCTCCCCAACCCATCAGAGAAGCATCTGTTGTGAGAGTCGCCTGGGGTAAGGGTTGTTGAAAAGGGGACCCTAGCAACAGGTTTTGAGTGGACTGCCACCATTGGAGGGACAAAATAAGGCGATTTGTGCTTGCTATTTTGTCTGACAGGCATCCTGATGCCTGGGTCCATTGAGTGGATAAAGTCCACTGGGCTGCCCTCATATGGAGTCGAGCATAAGGAACCACATGCACGGTAGATGCCATGTGGCCTAGTAGTTGTAGCATTTCTTGGACAATGAGATGAGGCTTCGGCACTGCTTGAGAAGCTAACTGCACAATGCGAAGGCAATGGCCTTGGGGGAGAGAGGCCCTTGCCCTTCTGGTATCCAGCAAAGCTCCTATGAACTCTAAAGACTGAGTGGGAGTTAGACTGGATTTTGGGATGTTTATGACTAGACCCAAATACTGAAGGATACGCATTGTGCAGGATAGAGAAGTCCTGGCCTCTGACTCTGTTGGTGCTCGAATGAGCCAGTCGTCTAAGTAGGGGAAGACGAATATTCCTAGAGTGCGGAGAAATGCTGCTATCACAGCCATGCACTTCGTGAACACTCTTGGTGCTGAGGCCAGGCCAAAAGGAAGCACCCTGTATTGGTAGTGCTTTCCTTGAAAAAGGAACTGAAGGAACTTTCTGTGAATTGGATGGATGAGAACATGGGTGTACGCATCCTTGAGATCTAGAGAACAAAGCCAATCCTGACTCTGAAGGTATGGCAGCAGAGTTCCCAGAGAAATCATCTTGAATTTCTCTTTGAACAGGAATTTGTTCAATTCTCTGAGGTCCAAAATAGGTCTGTGTCCCCCTGTTTTCTTTGGGATAAGGAAATAGGGGGAGTAAAACCCTGTACCCTGTTGATGGATGGGTACTTCTTCTATTGCCCCTTGGGAAAGAAGCACAGTGACCTCCTGACCTAACAAATTGATGAGAGAGGTCTGAGAATTGAACTGCCTTATCATTGTGGGAGGGGGCATGCTCAAAAAATGAAGCTTGTACCCCTCTTTTATGATGGAGAGTGTCCAATGCTCTGCTGTTATCTGCCCCCATCTGGGGGCAAAGTGACACAACCTTCCTGGAATGGTGGAAGGCTGTGGTCCGTCGAGAGCCAGGAAGGCTAAGTTCTCTAGCTGAAAGTCAAAGGCCTTGTAGAGGCTGAGACTGCTGGGACGGTTGAGGCTTAGCAGTCTTTGCTTTTCTTTGTTTGGGTGGTTGCTGACCTTTCCGGACAGGCTGACCTGCAGAATGTCCCTGCTGGGAATAAGCAGGATAAAACCTTTTCTTTTTAGAAAAGAATGGTTTTTTTGAAAGATTTCTTTCTTGCAGGATCAGCTGTGGCCTTGGATAATCTATCCAAGGTGGAGTTGTCAGCATCCAGATCATTGGCCTTTTCTTGCCAATCTTTGCCAAACAGGTTCTCACCAGTACAAGGAATATTACCCAATTTGTCTTGTACCCAGAGCTCCAAATCAGATGCCTGGAGCCAGGCAATTCTACCTGCACCTATGGCAATGGCAGAGGTTCTGCTTATGCACTCAAAACAGTCAAAAGCTGCACGGTTAACAAATTTAGAAACATCCTGGGCATGTTTGACCAATGTGAGAAAATCCTGCCTTCTGTCTTCAGGAAGAAGAGGGCTCAAAACCTCTAAATCTCCTGTGACTTTCTTCAGGAACATTCCCATATATAAAATATAGGAACTGATCCTGACAGAAAGCATGGAAGCTTGGAAGGTATGACGTCCAAAAGCATCCAAAGTTCTGCACTCACGTCCTGGAGGATTAGAGGTATGCCTCTTTGCACTCCTGATCCTTCTCATAGCTGATTCCACTACAATAGAGTGGTGAGGAAGCTGCGTTTTGTGGAAACCAGGACAAGGAGGGACTCGATACATAGTATCCAGTCTACGAGAGTGAGGAGAGGTGGTAAGAGGCGTTTCCCACATTCGTAGCATGAGATCCTGCAAGATCTCATGGATGGGCAAAATAGCTGCCTCTTTAGGAGCTTTGCTCTGTGCTCTGTCTCAGGAGCTACAGTAATAGACAGACCTCGAACCACCTCCCTGATGAAATCCTGAAAGGAAATGTCCTCTGGAGGAGACATCCTGCATTTAGGGGAAGAAGGCTCTTCTGGGAGAAGTATTCCCGCATCAACAGAACTGTCAGAATCCTCAGATTCTAAGTACCTTCTGTCTGGATGCTCTTGAAGAGCTCGATACCCGTACCGACCGAAGTTGGTACCGGTGTATCGGTACCGGAAGGCATCAGATGACTGGGTGCCAGCAATGCGGACACCGATGCTGATGTTGTCGGTACCGGTACCGATACCAGTGCCAGAGTCGGTGCCAGTACCGGTTGAACTATCTGACGCGGTTCCGAGGGTGTATGCCGCAAGGAGAGCCGCCAGACTGCGTTCAATAGCCAGGAACCTCTGGTCTATCAACGCTGCTGATGCCTGGATGTCGGTACCGGAGAAAAGAGCCGGTACCCCAGAGCATGGCACCAGTAGTTCTGCGGAGGTCGAGGCCTCGAGAACGTCCTGGAGCCCCAATAATGCTTTGGAAGCCGAAGCCTCCCACCGGGGCAATTTTGCCAGTGCAGAATCCTCAAGGGCAACACCAGAGGCATCTCGATGCTTAGAAGGAGATCTACCCTTTGAGGACCGGCTAGACTTATGTTTAGTTACCTGAGATCCACGGGAGGAAGACGAAGCCCTGGAAGACGTCGATGCCACCAAGGCTGCATCAGAGGGAAACAGGGTACTTAGCTTGGCAGCTCGGTTCTGTCGACCTCTCTTGGACATCATGGCACAGGCCATACATTCCGTGATGGAGTGATCAGGACCTAAACATTTCAGACACCATTCATGGGTGTCGGTGACGGAGATGGTACAGCCACATTTGGTGCACTTTTTAAAACCCGAAGCGGGTTTTTCCATGATGGAAAAAATTTTGGGCCTAAGGCCCAAAATGGCGCGTGCACCTGGAAAAAAGGGAAAAGAAAAGTACTAAGTTTTGGTTTTTTTTAAAGAAAAGAAAAGAAAGAAGAACCGGCGGTACCGGTAAGCGTCGAGGAAGGCAGACGCGACCACATAAAAGTAAAAGAATAAGGACAAATTTTCTGCGGTGACAGGAACAACGACCTGCTGGCTCCGTGGAAAATGAAGAACTGGAGAGAGGCAGTTGGGAAAGGCGGGAAGGCAGCACGCAGGCGCTGTGGGATGCTCCCAAAAGCTTTACATAGAAACATAGTAACATGATGACAGAAAAAGACCACATGGCCTATCTAGTCTGTCCTTCCATAACAACAACTACAACAGTCCACTTTTTACCTTTAGAGATCCTCTGTGTTGGTCCCATGCTTTTTTGAATTCAGCTACTGTCCTCATCTCTACCACCTCCACTGGGAGACTATTCCATGGATCCACTACTCTTTCTGTAAAGAAATATTTCTGCATATCACTCCTGAATCTATCTCCCTTCACCCTCATCCCATGTCCCCTCGTAGCAGAACTTGCTTTCAATTGAAAGAGGCTCTCTCCCTGAACATTTATGCCACGGAGGTATTTAAACATCTCAATCATCTCACCTCTATTCCGCCTTTCCTCTAAGGTGTACATATTAAGATCCTTAAGTCTGTCCTCATATGCTTTATAATGAAGCCCATTAATCATTTTAGTAGCAACCCTCTGCACCGACTCCATCCTGTTCACATCCTTTGAAGGTGCAGTCTCCAGAATTGCACACCATACTCCAAATGAGGTCGCACCAAAGACTTATACAGAGGCATTATCACCTCCTTTTTTCTGCTAGCCATTCCTCTCCGTATGCACCCAAGCATCCTTCTAGCTTTTGCCGTTGCCTTTTCTACCTGTTTAGCTACTTTAAGATCATCAGACACAACCACGCCTAGGTCCCGCTCTTCTTTAGTGGACAAAAGTACTTCACCTCCTATACTGTATTGCTCCCTTGGATTGCTGCAGCCCAAATGCATGACCTTACATTTTTTTAACATTAAATCCCATCTGCCAAATTCTAGACATTCTTCAAGCTTAGCTAGATCCCTCCTTATGTTATCTACACCTTCCTGGGTGTCTACTCTATTGCAGATTTTGGTATCATCTGCAAAGAGGCAAACCTTACTCGACAGCCCTTCCGCTATATCACTAACAAAGATGTTAAAAAGAATCGGACCAAGGACAGATCCCTGGGGCACACCACTGGTAACATCCTTCTCCTCAGAGTGAGCTCCATTTACTTGTACTCTTTGTCGCCTCCCACCCAACCAATTTCTAACCCAAGCAGTAACTTTAGGGTCCATCCCTAGGGTGCTCAGTTTGTTTATAAGTCGCCTGTGAGGAACAGTGTCAAAGGCTTTACTGAAATCTAAATACACCACATCTAGAGCTCTCCCTCGGTCCAACTCCCTGGTCACCCAGTCAAAGAAATCAATCAGATTTGTCTGACAAGACCTGCCTCTGGTGAATCCATGCTGCCTCGGGTGGGTTGTGAAGACTTATTCCTGCTGTTCCCAGAGATCACCTGTTACAGGTAAGTAACTGTGCTATCTCCAGGAACAAGCAGGAATGAGTCTTCACATATGGGGACTCCCAAGCTGAGATGCCCAGAGGGAGTCCTAGCATGTTGCGAGTCTAGAAAGAGCCATGCTATTCATCAGGACCTCAGGCATCCTGGGGATGGAGGGCAGGAGCTGAATACAGAAAAGGTGCTGTGGACTAGAACATGACTTCTATAGAGGAAGACCCTGTATAGAGGGCATTTAGTAGTAAAATATTGTAATATGGGCCTCCCTTGTTGGCCTTGCAAAAGTCTACTGAGGTTCATATGGATCTGTTAGAAGAGCCAGTGAAAAACCTCAAGGAGTACCTCACTGAGGAGTAGAGGTAATAAAAGTAGAAAAAACAAGTGGAGGTCAGAACCCTTCAGGGTGAGAAATAGCCCCAGGGGAAACTGGGGTAGTATAAAGAGGTAGGGCTTCAGCGGAAGACGCAGAAGGTACTATTAGACAAAGCTTAAGCTGTTTTGGTCCAAGAACAGTACAATCCTAGGACCAAAAGAAAAAAAGAGTCTGACCTATCTGGACTGGCAATGAAATTAGTCCATGTAGGAGAGAAAGGGTATGGAGACCCCTGTATCTGATAAGAAAGTAAGGACAGACTTAGGAAACGCTAAGCTTTAGATTAACTGAAGTTCCGCAATGTCTTTCCTAAATGGGGTCAATTAGGAAAGAAAAAGGTACATGGAGAGCTTCAGAGGTACCTAACCCTGAAAGGTTATGGTAAGGAAAAAGATTGTTAATTACCACAGGAAATGGTTATATGTGTAGAACCCTAAGTATGCTGGCACAGCATTGATAGGGGTAGTGCTCATCTGTCAGGATCATATAGGAATGTATGGATATCTGAACCTAAACAGACAGATAGATAAGTATGTGGATACATATCTACCTAAAAGATATATCTCACTATATACATTCTTAAATATATACACATATAGGGTATATATGGATATATATATAGAGAGAGATATGTATGGGCAGAAGATACACACATAGATATAGATATATATAAATATGTATATGAATATGTAGGCATATAGACACATGTCTCCAGGTATGTGGATGGAGAGATGGCTAAAGAACTAGATCCCCCTAGGAATATGGGGAGAGAGAAAGATTCATCTAATAGCAAGAAGGGTGATACCTGCTTGAATAGATGCATAGAGAATCTTTTGTCCCTGGTTATGACTGACAGAGTCAGAGGAATGGTTTCCCTGACAAGAAGGAATCTAGATTCCTTTCAGAAATCGAGCTCTTGAATAACCAGGATGGCCTACGCGAAAAATGCAGAGGATAATTTCAGTCTGCAGGCAGCAAGTCCAGATCCCTCCAGAACTGCAGTATGGAGATTGGATGGAGGGCGCCAGTGGAATAAGATACCATGGTGACCTGCCTATAAGGGCAAGATGGGTATCAGGCGTCCTTGAGCTGCCACTGAAAGAAAACTATCTCTGGCGAGAGTCCAAAGGAGATATGGACCAAGCCAGGGAATTGGCCATTCTTTAGGTTTTCACCTGATGAAAGGCCTGCGTCTTATGTCTCAAAAAGAGATTTTAGATGAGATGGTAAGGGTAGGGAACACCTACCAGCCATGAGAAACATGACTGGGGGAACCCTTCCTAACCATCTAGGGTCATATGCTAGGCAGAATACTAATGCTCTCTAGCAAGGGCCCATAGTGCAAAGCTACTCTGTAGAGTTGCAGGGAGCATACTGCAGGTTGGTTAGAAGAAAAAACTGACTGTTTAAAGCCAGTGGGCAACTTAACTATTCTGCCAAGGACAAGGGGCAGAGAATAGAAGTTAACCAACCAGTCTGTGAAAATAGGGTTTCGAAACAAGGTTAATAACCTGTTTGGGGTTTAGCACTGAGGCTAGAAGGATTTCTAGTGGAGGGGAAACACTGGTTGTGTGGTGAAGAGAACCAGTGGCTTAACCACTAGGAATTGCTGTATCTGCAGCAACTACCAGGGCAGCGGAAGAAAATTTCTTTTCTCCTCCTTTTTAGATTGGGAAAAGAAACAACAGACATGGTAGGACTTCCTATTGTCTGATGAGCTGCCCTAAGGTAATAAAGGGGGAGATAACTCTGGAAGGGAGAATCCCCCTGTGGAAGAGGTAGAAGACCATAGGGGCTTACCAGTGTAAAAGAGCCACTCTTACAAACCGAATGTTGTAGTAAGAGGAAGGTAAGACAGAGTTAAAGGAGACTGACTATGCAGGAAGTCTCTAACAAGTAAGATGATACATGCCAGTACAGGAAAAAAAAAATTGTCTTATTGATAGTTGTTAGTTCTCTTTTCCCGAAAGAGGAAGAGAGACCTGTTAAGTATGGGCATGATCCCCATAAAGACTCTTAGAGTAAAAGAAAAGATGTCTCGTGAAGAGATATCTAGAAAAGGTTAGGATAAAATTAGTGCAGATACTTCAAGTGAAAAGAAGCAGACTGCCACTCTAACCACCAACCAAGAGAGGTAATGATGATCTATTTGAAACTCTGCGACTGCTGGGTTTGCTGACCCTGTTGAGGTTGTGGTTTCTTCAGACCAGGGCGATGCTTCCCCTGTTTGGGAACGTCTGTATGATGGGCAGAAGATGGATAAAACTTTTTCCCCTTAGGGGAAGAAAGTTTGGTAGGACATTTCCTACCAACTGGGAAAGAGGAAGGCGTAGAACAGCCTCTGGAAACAGGAATGTCAATGGTTAACTGAGCAACTTGGAGTAAAAACTCCTTGTTAAAGAGATTTTCTCCAGTGCAAGGAGTATTTCCCAGTCTTTCTTGTGCCCATTTGTCCAAGTCTGAAGCCTGAAGACAGGCTTTATGTCGTGCCCCTATAGCTATAGCAGAGGTTCTGCTAACAGACTCAAAGGAGTCTAGGGAAGCACGAGTAAGGAACCTAGAGATATTTTGAGCATGACTAACCAGTAAGGAATAGTCTGCTCTCTTGGGCTCTTGAAGAAAAGGAGTCAAAAACAGTAATTTCTTTGTGACCTCTTCAAGAGATAAACCCATATAGAAAATATATGAGAGAATTCTTGCTGAAAGCATGGATGCCTGGAAGGTCTGGCGTCCAAAGGCATCTAAAGTCTTAGACTCACGACCTGGCGGATAAGAAGAATACTTTTTAGTACTCTTCACCCGCCTCATTGCTGATTCTACAACAATCCACTAAAACAGCCCGGATAAATGAAATACCATCAAAACAGAAGGAATTTTTTTTGTCGGAATAGCCAGCCCAGTGCTGAGGAAAAATCTCTCACACCGCTGTGGCCTTTCCTTTTTAATCATTAAATTCACAAAGTGCAGCTTTCACTTAGCTGTATCAATAGAAAACCAGAGGCTGCATCATTCCAATCGGCAATGTTGAAAACGACGTGGCACGTTTTGGGGTGTTCTCCATATTACCCCTGCATCAGGTCAAATCACTGCTCAGATGCAAAGCTGTTTTGGCTGCTGAGCAGTGATTTGACCTGATGCAGGGGTAATATGGAGAACACCCCGAAACGTGCCACGTCGTTTTCAACATTGCCGATTGGAATGATGCAGCCTCTGGTTTTCTATTGATACAGCTACGTGAAAGCTGCACTTTGTGAATTTAATGATTAAAAAGAAAAGGCCACAGCGGTGTGAGAGATTTTTCCTCAGCACTGGGCTGGCTATTCCGACAAAAAAATTTTCTTCTGTTTTGATGGTATTTCATTTATCCGGGCTGTTTTAGTGGGTGATTATTTTGCCTAGGGTGCAGGTATTGGTGGTTAGGTTGATTCTACAACAATGGAATGATGAGGAAGTTGAGTCTTCTGAAAACCTGGAGAGGGGGCACCTGATATAGAAGATCAGTTGCCCTGGAAGTTGGGGGTACCGTTAAAGGAGCTTCCCACATTCGTAGAAGGAGATCCTGCAAGGAATGATGCAAAGGAAGCATGATGTTCTCCTTTGCTCTTCCAGAAATATACAGGGATTCTGTATTCCCTTGTGTAGGATCCTGTCCAGGTATAGAAATGGCAAGTGACTTTGCCATATCCAGGAGAAAAGCTTGAAAAGAAAAATCCCCAGAGGGAAATTCTTTTGGACAGGCTAGATCTGCTGAAGAACTAGCATTGGCACCGAGGGATCTATCCATCTTTATAGGAATATAAGATCCTGAATGGTGGTCCTCAGAAAATGGTTGCCGGTACCACAGGAGGTTGGGACCAGCAACAGTCGGTAGCACATCGTCCATGCTAGGGATCGATTCCAAACTCGGTATCGAGGGAAGCGAGCCTGATGAGAGAAGCATGGAAGGCACCGACAGCAATGGTAATGTGGATAGCGGTACCGACTCCGGCACCGTATCCGATACCTGTGGATGAAGGCCAGCCGGTGACAACTCTAACGGTATCGAAGAAACCGAGAGTGCCGGACATGGATCATCGGAACTGTGCCTTCGGTACCGTCTGGTGTCGGTACCAAGGCGAGTCGGTACCCAGTCCTCCAGACTGGAGATCGATTCCAGACTCTGCATCGAAGGAAGCGAGTCTATCGATGCACATCTGGAGGGTACCGACGTCGGTACTAGTATCGGTACCGGAATCGATACCGATACTGGAGGGTCGGTCTGTGGCATATCCAACGGCCCCAAAGGTACCGAGGACGCCAGACTACGATCCCTGGTGAGGAATGTTTCATCCAACACCATTGCCGGTGCCGGGGTATCGGTACCGCTCGAAGCGGATGCCACCACCGAGCATGGCTCAGGTATGTTCTGTGAGGGGTGAACCTCAGGAACAACCTGAAACCCCACACAGGCTTTGGAGGCCGAAGACTCCCACCGGGGTTTTAAAACCAGTGTATTCTCGAGGGTAAGGCCAGAGGCATCTCTATGCTGTGCATGAGATCTACCACTCGAGGACTGGCTAGTCTTAAAAGACTGTTTTGGGTTACCTGATCCCGTGTAGAAGAAGAAGTGGACGGTGCCCTGAAGTTGGATGGGGACCGCGTATCGAGGGGAACTCGATGCTGAAGACTTCTTCCCACAATACTATTGCAGGAGGGACACTCCGGAGGAAAATGGTCAGGACCCAAACAGGTTAGACACCAATTGTGAGTGTCTAAAATTAATTTTGTACCGCCACAGTTTGTACATTTCTTGGGAATAGTGGCTGGCGGTTCCATAAAGGAAAGTGAGTAGGCCTAGCAGGCCTAAGAAAACCGTGAGGCACTAACAAGGAAAAATATTCCTTAAAAAGGAAAAATTTACAAGAAAAAGAAAAAGAAACACCGGCGGTACCGGTGGCATCGGGGAAGGCAGCCACGACCACAAGAAAACCAAAAAATAAAAGAAGAATTTTCTGTGGTGACAGGAGGACGTCCTGCCGGCTCCGTGGAAAAACGAAAACTAAGGAGAGGCAGTTGGGAAGGCGGGAAGGCAGCACGCAGGTGTGTTGGGATGCTTCCAAAAGCGTTCTGATTGGACGCTGGGAAGCGTTCCCGCGCAGACTCCATCGGTACCGACGTACTCATATGTGAAGACTCATTCCTACTTGTTCCTGGAGATTAAAGGGACCCATTTTAAAACGTCAGGGACTTAAAACTCCATTTGCTCCTAGAAAGCAGGTAATTCCTGGCTACAATGAGGAACAGAGTGCCCCTAGTGGTGGAAAGGAGAGGGAATACAGGCCCAGGGTAAGAAACCCTTACGTCACTGCCTTCCCTAATCACTCAGCTGCCACAAGGGAGTTTGATCTCTCTCACCTGAGAGGGGAGAGGGTGGAGCAGGAGCCTGAGGGGTTTAAGTTTAGCTCAGTTTATCCAAAGATTAGAACCAAGAGGGGAGGGACAAGCAGTAAGGAGAGGACAAGCAGAACACGTGGAGAGGAACTGGAAGGACTTCTGAGACCTGAGAGTGCTGCAACTGCTGACCAGAGAGAAAGAGAGAGCAGAAGTTTTGCCTACTCAAGAAGGAATGGAGCAGTAAGAGCCAGAAGCACTAATTGGAGAACAGGACGTGCTGGATGGTGGCCAGAGCATGTAAGAAGTGAAGCTACTACAGGCTTTGATCAAGGTATGAGTCCCAGAAGCTTAGCTAATAAGGAGCACTAGGTATTTGCCAGAGACAGCTTTAACCATAACAGAAGGCAGTCAAGTAAGCTATTTGAATCTGAGCCAGAGAGTGAACCAATGGAATTGGGGGAGCCAGATTTACCTTGTGAAGAAGAGGTCTCATACATGGACTGCTCTGCATGCCAGTCTGCCAATTAAGAATGGTTGCCAGGGATGTCAACCGTAAAGAGAAGCCTCCAGTGTCCAAAGCCCTGAGAGCTGTGTTTGCTTGTTAATGTTCTAAGCTCAGGAGAAGTGTGACGCAGTGTAAAGCTGAATCTTCCTGATTATCTTTTGAGAAACAGCTGTGAGCAGTGTTGAGCTCCTTTTGATGCCGTTTCAACTGAAGGAAGTAAGAAATGCTTTTGTTTGACTAACTCAGGGGTGTCCAAACCTGTCCTGGAGGGCCGGAATCCTGGCAGGTTTTTGGGATAGCCCTAATGAATATGCATGAGATATATATGCATTAGAGATATCCTGCCAACCTGACTGGTTTGTGGCCCTCCAGGGCTGGATTTGGAGACCCCTGCCTTACACTTCTGTCATTTAAGATCGTGAGTGGACAAGGTGCAGATGTCCAAGACATCAAAAAGGTTAGATAGAATTTGTCACAGTCCTCCTCACTTCTCACCACCACCTAAAAATTGTCTATTAGCCACCTTTTTGGTGGTGGTGAGAATCGAGGAGGAATGTGACACATTCTATATACCCTTTCAATGTCTAGGACATCTGTACCTTGCCCACTCACGATCTTAAATGACAGAGGTGTAAGGCAGGGGTCTCCAAATCCAGCCCTGGAGGGCCACAAACCAGTCAGGTTGGCAGGATATCTCTAATGCATATATATCTCATGCATATTCATTAGGGCTATCCCAAAAACCTGCCAGGATTCCGGCCCTCCAGGACAGGTTTGGACACCCCTGGACTAACTACTGAGAGAACCTTGAAAAGAGTTTTATCTGCTTGTGTGAATTTGACTATCTGTATGAAGAGCTGAGTTTAAGCATACAAGATAGCCAGGTATTTGTTCTGGACTGGAAAGGGAAAGAAAACCTGGTTTAAAGTTTCTTTCTGTATGTTCTGGACTGCAGGGCAAGCTCTGCTGAAAAAGCAGGTGCTGTTAATTAAGCTGAGGAAAGCTGTTTTGTTTCAGTTCAAGTTATCCTGTAATGAGTTACAAGAATTCCTGGTGAAAATATCTAAAAAGGTGGATCTGTGAACCTAGCGTGTCTTTCTGTTCTAAATAAATTATTGTCAGTGCACCTACTCAACCCATCTACAATGAAGGTGTTTTTTTTCATCTGAGCCCAAATGGTATCTAACTGAACTACCTTTCCCATAATGCATTTAAAGGCATCCAGCATAGGTGTCAAACCTGTCCTGGAGGGCCACAATCCTGCCAGGTTTTGGGATAGCCCTAATGAATATGCATGAGATATATATGCATTAGAGATATCCTGCCAACCTGACTGGTTTGTGGCCCTCCAGGACTGGATTTGGAGACCACTACTTTACACCTCTGTCATTTAAGATTGTGAGTGGGCAAGGTGCAGATGTCCAAGACATCAAAAAGGTTAGATAGAATTTGTCACATTCCTTCTCACTTCTCACCACCACCAAAATATTGTCCATTAGACATCTTTTTGGTGGTGGTGAGAATCGAGGATGAATGTGACACATTCTAGCTACCCTTTTGATGTCTAGGACATCTGTACCTTGCCCACTCACCATCTTAAATGACAGAGGTGTAAAGCAGTGGTCTCCAAATCCAGTCCTGGAGGGCCACAAACCAGTCAGGTTGGCAGGATATCTCTAATGCATATATATCTCATGCATATTCATTAGGGCTATCCCAAAACCTGGCAGGATTGTGGCCCTCCAGGACAGGTTTGACACCTATGATTAGAAAAAGGCCAGAAAGTTGAAGCATCAATGGCAAAAACAAAACCACGCCCCTCCATACTGATGTAAGGGGCTAAGGGTGTGACAATAATCATAAATACACATAAATGACTAAAATACCACCAAAGTAGGTGCATACTTTACTGCTTCAACCATGCGCTCCCTTATAAAATTATCCCCTATAGGTTAATAATGTAATATAGATACATGCGAGTTGAGTGGCAAACTGGTTAGTAAAGAGGGACATGACATGCTTTTTCATACATTACTGTAAACCATCATCACTATAGGCAGGAACAGGATGCATGATTTTTTTCCCTTCATATGCAGCAGAGCATAACATACTGTAGTATAGTTTAGTTTAGTTTATTAAAAGTCTTGCATACTACCTTTAGTTAAGCACGCCAATGTGGTTAACAATAGAAATCGCTATATAGTGCTGCTAGGTAATGTTATAACACAGTTCTTGCAAACAATTGACAGTGCCTTCTTCAGGAGGATAGCAAAAAAACAAAGTAAAGCAAATAATATTTCACTATTGATCTCATTTAGCTGTATTTCTCCTACAGAGCTCTAAGGTATAAGACATCTAATTACACTGTAAAGCAAAATGAGATATTGCTCATAGTAGTAATGTAAGATTAAGTTGAAGGAGACAGAACTGAAATGAAGTCTACAATCATTAACAAATTAACCTAAACTACCACACATGGATCTATCTACCAGATGAAACTAGCATTGATGGAATCCGATATAGAGCATTATTCAACTTGGCAAGGTGATATGTGAAGACAATAAAAATGGAAAAACTTTTATATAGTTTGTATAGAGTAAAGATCTGTCTAAGGCAGGTGTGGCCAGCTCCAGTGCTGGTGCACCACAATCTAGCCTGGTTTTCAGGATGTCCCTAATGAATAGTCATGAGATATACTTGCATACAATGGGAGGCAGTGGATGCAAATATACCTCATGAATATTCATTAGGGATATCCTGAAAACCAGGCTGGATCGTGGTGCACCAGGACTGGAGTTGGCCACCTCTGGTCTAAGGATGGTACTGATCAGCACAGGACAGGGGTTCTCAACCCTGTCCTCAGGACCCACCTAGCCAGTCGGGTTTTCAGGATAACCACAATGAATATGTATGAGAGAGATTTGCATACACTGCCTCCATTATATGCAAATCTCTTCCATGCATATTCATTGTGGTTATCCTGAAAACCCGACTGGCTAGGTGGGTCCCGAGGACAGGGTTGCGAACCCCTGGCACAGGAAGTGTGATCCTTTTTTCTCCAGATCTTTTCTATAAGAAAGGGGCATATATTCCTGTGCTGCTAAAAGCAGGCAAAACTCAGCACATCTGTAGTTTTTCAGGACAGTGGGAATCAAGTGCTTCTAGGCCCTTGAAAATCAGTAAAGTTCTTCACACACAAACCTTTTCCAAATTAACAGACATTTACTGATGCAAACAGTAAAATGTAGTTGAAATGACAGAAAAATACTTGTTTCCATATCATCCTGCTAGACCAGTCCAGACAAGTGGGTTGTGTTCCCCTAACAGCAGATTGGTGGAGACAAAGAACCAATGAAAAGCCCAGCTTTCAATGACATCACTCCCATGCCTCTATACACCTCAACCACCAGAGGTCTTTTCAGTATTTCTTTGTCTCCAGCAGATGGTCAATGGATTTTCTCCTCTCTGAAGAAAATTCTGAAGATTTGAGAAGAAAAGATTGGTTAAACACTCATGAATGACCACCTTGAGGGTGACTCTCTCTCACTTGAGCGTGATGTGGGAGGTGCCACTAGACTGCAGTCTTTTCGGTAGCCATAGGAGGAGGGAGAATTGGTTCAGCTCCACATGCTTATCATAAGAGCCTACTGAGCAGCCAGAAACTGGAAGCATTTGGAAGGATCTGGAAGAGTGCAGCAGCTTCACACAATCTCAATTCCCCCTCCCTCCTTCTCTGTTCCCCCCTGCTCTCTCCTGAAGATTGCAGAAGCTCTCAGAGGGATCTGCCTGCCAGCCACCTTAAACGCATTGCTGCACAAACCAGTGAAACAGTATCAGGGGAGTAGAGCTGAGCCTGACATGGGTCTTCTGCCTGGGGCTCTCAGGGGGTGAGTACCAAGGCTTAACCTCGTCATTATACTTGCTGGAGGCTCCCGATTCTGTATGTGGACCGCAATTCGGGGTAGACCGCTGACAATCGTAGGTGTGGTGTGGGGGATTCCTGCCATTTTCTGCATGCATTAGCAGTATTTTCTTCTATTGTGCATCTGGCAGTTGTGTGGTCTGTAGGCGCTTTCTGCCCAAGCGGCTCCAACACACGTTCCTACCCTAGAGTCTGTAACATGCATTGCAGTAAAAACACAGTTTACACACTCCACAGTAAAAGTGCCTTTGGGCCGCCGCGGCCTTAGCGTGCACTGTTGTGATACTTGCCTTAACTCTCTATGTCTTCTTCCAGGAATCGTTGTTTGGCCTGTGGCAAGCACGATGTCTCATTTCTGGCTTCTGGACTCTGCTGTTCTACAGTAGCATGGCAGCTTCTGAGTTGTCCCTGGAAAGATTGCTTCCCCTCTCTATGCCAGGGGATGCAGTTAGTCTGGCCTTACCTGCCTAAGGGCAGGAGGTGGCGGATGGCACTGTGGGTATGGATAACCAGCTGGCCAGAGGTTCCAGCGACCGTGCTGTGGGCTGCTTCTTGTCTTCTAGGGAATTGACAGAGACTGGGTCCCCTGGTATAGGGGGATAATTTCTGTGAGAGTTTCCAGAATCCAGATTGTCCTCCCTGGAATTCTTTTCCTTTAAACAACAGGCCTGATCAATCTGACATGGAAATTTTAGACCCTACAGTCTCTGGGTCACCCAAGCTCAGTCTCGTGAGGGGCAGACTGAGAGTGGAAACCCTGTTTGATTGCCTATGGCTAAGCATCCAAGCAAAGGGCACCCCCTCCCCTGGAGATGAGGATCAGCTGGGATCTGTCCGAGATCTGGACTGTGGCTTGGATTCAGATGTCTGATGTGGATGAAGAAGTACTCTCACCTACAAAGGATTGTGAGGAGGCTGATGTTATCTGCTCTGGAGGGATTGTTTCCCAGGGTCTCATCCACCTTGAGCTTGCACTTGCTCCAGGCACAGAGCAGGAACTGAAGATGCAGCTGCTCCTGCAAGGTGTGCAGAAATCCATTCCTGTCTTCTCATTCCTGGAGTTTCCAGGAGGAGTGCAATTCTTCCAACTCCCCGCTTTATTTATTTATTTATTTATTTATTTAACAATCACTTATATACCGCATCTTCCATAGATCAGTTGCGGTTCACAATAAACAACAATCAACAAAGCAGAGTTTGTTTTACATGTAACATATAACCAAAAGCAATAGTATAAGTAAACAACAAATGTTAAAACTGAACAGCACGGAACAGTGCAAACTATATACATTATATACAGATACACATTATGTAGGGCTTAAGCATTGTGCAAAGTACAGTTTCAGCTATATAGATCTATATGTTTAGGTCATTGGGACATATTAGACAAAAAACTGGTTAGCCTTTATCTAAATCTATTGAGGGATGATCTGTATTGTTGTAATGCTTAGTAAATAGATGGGTTTTCAATTTTTTGCGGAATTCAATAATCTCGGATAACATTCTTAGATTGTCTGGGAGGGAGTTCCAGATTGTTGGAGCTGCATGTGAAAAAGCTCTGTTGTTTGTAAGTTTATTTGCTTTTATGAAGTCTTTGGGAGTTTTTAGTTTATTTACTTGTCCTTTGAGTAGATTTTGAATGTTCTTTACTGATTAAGTTACTTAGGGTGATTGGGGCCATATCATTTAGAGTTTTAAATGCAGTTATTAATGTTTTGTATACTATCCTACTTTGTATTGGCAGCCAGTGAAGGGATGCTAGTATTGGTGTTATATGTTGATGTGAGTGTACTTTCGTTATTATCCGAGCTGCTGCATTCTGCGCAAGTTGAATTCTTTTAAGTTTTGTTTTGTTTGTAGTACCTAATAAAATTAGATTAGCGAAGTCAAAGTGGGGGGTTATGGTGGCTTGAATTATGCTGATAAAATCTTGTATGTATACCAGGGGTCTTAGTTGTTTAAGGATTTTAAGCTTGAAATAGATTTTCTTTGTTGTATTTCTAATATGGGTATCCAATGTAAGATGTTTATCTAGAATAACTCCTAGATATCTTACTTCGTTTTTTATTTTAATTTCTTGGTTTTGAAGCGTTATGTGTGTTGGGGGAGTATAGGATTGGTTTTTAGTAACAATTAGCACTTCAGTTTTAGAGTGGTTTATTTGGAGATTATGGGCATTTAGCCAGGATGTGGTTTCATTGAAGCAATCTGACAGGAGTTGCATCGGTAAGTTGGGGATTGTGAACGGGATGTACATCATGATATCATCTGCATATAGATGATAGTGTACACCAAATTTTTTAAAGATATTGCAAACTGGTTTTATGTATATGTTAAATAGCAGTGCTGATAGCACTGATCCTTGTGGTAAACCCGTTTCAAGTTTGTATGAATCAGAAGATTGATTGCCTATTCTTACATTTTGGGTTCTGTTATTTAGATAAGAGGAGAACCATTTGTGAACTGTGGCATTTATTCCTATTTGTCTCAGGTTGTTGAGCATTATGGTATGGTGAACACTGTCAAAAGCAGCTGAAATATCAATAAATAAGAGGATGAATGCTTGTTTGTGATTGTCAATTCCTCTTAATAGAGCATCCATTAAAACTGTGAGAAGTGTTTCCACTCCATGTTAGGGGCTAAAGGTATATAAGAGAATGCATGCTCCCCCAGAGAAGGAGTGCGCTGTGTGGTTTGATGTTTCCAAGGTGGATATGTAGGTCACGGTGATTACCAGATGGACCACCATTCCTATGGAAAGCGGATTGGCCTTAAAGGATACTCTGGATGGAAATTCCGCTCCCTCCTTAAGACTCATCTGTTTTCCCTAGCCTTTCCCCCCTGAGTCTTAATTATTTTGTTCCTATTACTCAATTTGCTTGACTCTTCTGTCCTTACTCTCTTCCTGCTCTATCATTTATTGTAATCCTTCTTTTCTTCTTCTATAATTGCTATTGATTTTGTTTTTGTAAACCGCCCCGATATTATGGGGGGCAGTATAACAAGTGTGAAATAAACAATAAACAATAAAGGTGGATTCGTGTTGAAGTCCAGTTCGCTGTGGCTGCTGCTATTCTTCAGTTGCCGGTTTGTGCAGGCCTGATGTCTCGAGCCCTGCTCCAGTAGATTCAGTCTTTTCCGCCAAATGATTCTACCCCTCTTTTGGAGTCAACTACGGCCTTCTTTTCTTACGCTGTGTATGGCCTTGTACATCTAACAGCCAGGGATTGTGCCATGTTGATGTTGACATGGTGTTGGCTTGGCTCTGACATGGTGCAGCAGACTCATCTTCCAAAGCCCTGTCACCCATCTAGCCTTAGGAGGGATACTTCTGTTGGGTCTGAATTGGAGGTGAAGGATTTGGGTAAGATAAAATCTTACCGCCTCCCAGTTTCTGGATATCCTACTCAAAGTGTTATCTCCATACCATCATATACTCGAGATTCCGTCCACATCATCCAGATTCTGTAACATTTCCAGGGTTACCATGGAGAGCTGGTTTTAGTAACTTTGGATATTGTATCATTATACACTAACATCCCTCAGACAGAAGTGATTAAAATTCTGGAGAGTACCTTGCTGGATCGTACTGAACACAAAAGAATCCCCATCGATTTTTTAATGCAGTTGGCAGAACTTGCTCTAACTGAAAATTATTTCTGTTTCTGGGGTCTCTTTTATAGACAGGTGTGGCTATGGGATCAGCCATAGCTCCAGACATTGCCAATCTGTATGTAGCTAATTTCAAAGCCACTTTTCTTACTTCACACAACACATAAAATTATGGAAAAGATATACAAGTGACATTCTTTTAATTCGGAAGGTGATCTTGCCACCTTGGATTCTTTTTTTTTAATTTTATTAATACTTTACACATTAACATATTGTTCCAGACCAACTTCAGTCCTAAGGAGATTCCATACCTTGACATTCTGATCAAAAAGGGAATGGAGAGCTTCATTAATGATTTATATAGAAAACTTACAGACCAGAATCTACTATTACACTATGAGAATTTCCATAGTCGTGTACCAAAAGACAATCTGCCAAGCAGCCAGTTCTTATGCATTAGGAGGATATGCACATGGCCAGACAATTTTGAAAAACACACAAGATATGCATGACAGATTTTTAGACGGGATATCCTCAAAGATGTATTAAGAAAGCTTATGACCGAGTCTGGAGATCCGACTAACTGTCTCTTCTTACTAAGAAGAAGTATAACAATGAAAAAGGATCATCTGCCCATTACTCTTTTCTAACCTATCAGGGGCCACTACTAAAATCATAAAAGAGGAATGGCATATTCTAGAGACCATCCGTCTTTTTCCCAATCAAGATGTCACCATAGCATATAAACGAAACAGCAACAGTCAATATTTTGGTCCTTTCTGTTCTTCCCATCAACTTAGTCCCGCCAAGGTGGTCAGACAATATAAATGCAGACAATGCTCAGTATGCGATAATGCCATCACTCACTGATGGCTCAACTAGCTGGAATTTGAGACCTGCATACTTAGAAATCCAAGGGGTCAGTGGTTCAAACTCAGTTCTAGGTCAGCCTTTGCGAAGTATGTTTACTGTGGCTGTGTTTCTCTTATTAGCTTTCCTGTCATTTTACCTCCCTCCCACCCCTCTACCCACCTACTCCATAGCGCTCAGTCTCTTATAGCCATCTTGTGTTCATTACCATAGATTATGCAGAGGTGCACCTAATCCCTTGTGATCTCTCTTCAACCTATCCTTATTTCTTCTGACCTTTGTTCTCCTTTCCATCTCCCTTTTTTATGGCTCCTCATCACTTTCTCTTCCTACTCCTCATACTCCCTAATTGTCTCCCCTCCTACCAACACCTTCAAGCCCCCCTCTCTTATCTCCCCTTTACCATCCTCACTCCCCCCACCATTTTGTCCTCACACTATCATCAGTTCTTGAGCTTCACCACGTTCTCCCTCTCATTCAGCCATCTCCTCTCTCTCTAAAACAACTTCACCCTCATTACCATTGTACTGCCTCCTCACTGCCCTGCATTCTTCTGCTCCTTTTCCTTCTCTCTTCCAGATATCCACTCCAACCCTGCCCCCCTAGACTACTGTCACACTCCCAGAACAGATCTTCACGCAACAGCTGGAATCTTATTCATATCCCTCTCCTTTACCCTTCCTCTCTCCCTTTCTCATGTGCCTTGTGGAATGCACATTCCATCTCAAATAAACTTCTCTAATGCTCTCCATCTTCTTGGTCTAATGGAGACCTGGCTCCACCCAGAAGACTCGGCATCAGTCACTGCTGTCTATCATGGTGGCTATCAGTTCTCCCATATGCCTTGTCCCACTGGCCGTGGTGGTGGTGGTGGGCTTCTACTCTCTCCTTCCTGCGAATTTCAACCCCTCCTGCTGCCTCATTCTCACTCCTTTCCCTCCTTTGAAGTCCACTGCTTCTCCAATTAGCTGTTATTTATCCTTCTTTCTGGATTCATCTTCCCCCTCCCATATTTTCAAGGACTTTAACAGTCATGTTGATAACCCTTCGGATCGTTATGCTTTTAAAGCTCCTTTCCCTTACCTCCTCATTCGACTGCCAGCTTTACTCTACTACCCCCACTCACCAACATGGCCACTGCCTCGACCTTGTATTCTTCTCTAACTGATTACTCTCAAAATTCTGTACGTATACTCAAACTTCTGTACCTCAGTTCTTCCCTTCTCAGACCATCACCTGCTAAGCTTCACTCTTTATCACTCACCACCTCAACCTCGCCTTATCTGCTCCAACCACTTTAGAAATCTTCATGCTATTGACCCTTTGGTGCTCTCCTCCACTATCTCACCTCTTTCCACCACTATGTCATTTGAGTCCTTTGATGAGGCAGTAGCTTCCTATAACGCTGCACTCTCCTCTGCTCTGGATGCTCTTGCTCTGCCCATGCCACGTCCTGTGAGGCATACTATACCCCAGCCCTGGCTGTCTTCCACTACCCGCTATCAACATTCCTGTGCCCATTCAGCTGAGCATGCTTGGCTCAAATCCTGCACCCTTGCAGACTTTCTACACTTCAAATTCATGCTTGTCTCTTTCCAGTCAGCCATAGCATTCACCAAACAAGACTATTATCTCCATCTGACTAACTCTCTTACCTCTGACCCTCACAGTCTCTTTACAACTCTCAATTCTCTCCTCAAGGTGCCTCTACCTCTGACCCTCCTTCCCTTTCTGCCCAAACCTGGCTGACTATTTCCATGACAAAATTCACAAAATCACACTCCAATTTCCCATGATGTCAGCTACTTCCCCTCCTCTCCCTCTTCACTCCCAACTTTCCCTCCTTACCTCTGCTACCCTCTCTTCCTTTTCTATGATATCGGATGAGGAAACCACACACCTTCTTTCCTCCTCCAAACTCGCTACCTGCTCCTCTGATCCTATTCCCACCTGTCTCCTAAGCTCCATCTCCTCCACTATTGTCCCTTCCATCTCCCATATTCACAACCTATCGCTCTCCACTGCAACTGTTCCTGCAACCTTCAAACATGCTGTGGTCACACCTCTCCTTAAGAAACCCTCACTAGACCGTACCTGTCCTTCTAACTACTGACCCATCTGCCTCCTCCACTTCATTTCTAAACTACTTGAAAATGTTGCTCACCATCGTCGCCTCAACCTTATCTCCTCTCAAGTCCTCCTGAATCCTTTACAATCTGGTTTTCACCCTTTACATTCTACTGAAACAGCTCTTGCCAAAGTCTCCAGCGACCTGTTCCTGTCTAAATCCAAGGGTCTTTACTCGATCCTCATCCTTCTTGACCTTTCTACTGCTTTTGACACTGTTGACAACAACCTTTTCCTTGGTACCTTGTCCTCACTTGGTTTTAAGAACTCTGTACTATCCTGGTTCTCTTCTTATCTCTCCCATCACTCTTTCAGTGTTTGTTCTGGTGGATTCTATCCCGCTCTCAGTTGGTGTACCCCAAGGATCTATCTTGGGTCCACTCTTTTCTCTCTCTTTACCCAGTCCCTTGGTGCACTCATCTCTTCCCATGGCTTTCCGTACTATCTTTATGCTGATGACACTCAGATCTACCTCTCTACACCTGAAATCTCTCTGGCAATCCAGACCAGGATGTCTGCCTGCCTTTCTGACATTGCTGCTTGGATGTCTCACTGCTGCATGAAATTGAACACTGCCAAAATGGAACTACTTCTTTCCCCCCCTAAACTCTCCTCTCCTCTTCCTTCTTTCGCAGTCTCTGTGGATAACTCTCCTTCTCCACACACATCCAACTGATAGCTAAAACTGTTAGCAGTTTCTCTATAACATCAACAAACTTCACCCATTTCTTTCTGAACACACTACCAAGACACTTATCCACTTTTTAGCCACCTCCTGCCTAGATTATTGCAACCTACTCCTTGCTGGTCTCCCTCTGAATCATATCTCTCCCCTTCAATCTGTTCAAAACTCTGCTGTGTGGCTAATCTTCCACCAGCCTTGCCATGCTTATATTACCCCTCTTCTCATTGGCTCCCTATCCATTTCCGCATCCAGTTCAAACTTCTCTTGCTGACCTATAAGTGCATTCACTCTGCATCTCCTCACTACCTTTCCTCTTTTATCTTTCCCTCCTTGGGAACTCTTCTGGCAGATTGCTTCTATCTGTGTCCTTCTCTTCTATTGCTAACTCCAGATTTTGCTCCTTTCACCTTGCTGCTCCTTATGCCTGGAGCAAACTACCTGAGTCTGTATGTCAGGTGCCTTCTCTGACCCTCTTCAAATCCAGGCTGAAAACTCACCTCTTCGCTGCTGCTTTCGGATCTTAACTCACTTGATCTCCTTTATGTTTCTTTACCATTTCCCTAGATGTATCCCATGTCTACAGCTACTGTGTTGTCTGTCTTTATTTATTTAACAGCTCTTCTATACCGCACTCTTTATTATCAGTGCGGCTTGACTAGATTGTAAGCTCTGATGAGAAGGGACCATCTTTTATATGTGTCTGTGCAGTGCTGCATACATCTTGTAGCACTATACAAATGTTCAGTAGTAGCAATAGTATTAGTTCTATTCGCCAAATTTTTTTAACCCATCCGACTACACAACAGAAATATTCTAACAAGTTTTTTCAATTGTGAGACAGATCACATACTATATGTTATTATATGCTCCTGGAATTTAATCTACATGGGCAAGACAAGCTGTAGTGTACGGATCAGGATCATACAACAATCACCCACCCCTAGTGAGCGGTCTTGCTTTATAGGGCACCTCCCCAATTAACTCAACACAGGGACTTGGAACAGCACATTCTCAATATAATTAAAGAGATTTAACTGCTTTTTCTCTGAAAGGACAGCTGGGAAACCAGCTGGTACTTTGGTAGATCTCTCTCTTTTGCTTTAACAGATACCTAAGCTCCATGAACAGAACAATGGCTGGGAAAAATCATATCACTAAAGCTGTTGGCCCCGTTACAGCTTCTGCCTCTGTCCAGACAGAGGTCCCAATGCCAGCTGAAGGACCAGTTCCATGTGCAGGGTGCCTGCATGCTGAAGCTCTCAGGAAACAAGTGGAGGAACTCAGAGGAGGTGGCGAGGCTGAGGAGCAATCAAGGCAGTGAGAAGTACATTGATGAGATGATTCTTACAACAACTAAGCTCTCCAGCAGAGGAGAAGATGGATTCCTACAGAATGACGAAGACTGGACACAAGTCACCAGGGCCTGCAGAATCACCAATCCAACTTCTCCAGCCCTTGAACTGAAGAACCATTATGCAGCTCCGGAAGTGGAGGAGGTGAAAGCATCCCTGGAAAGGGAAGAACCAGAGCTCAAGTACCCCAAAGTTGCAGAATCAGTGACCACAAGGAAGCGAAGGGTAGTGGTGGTTGGTGACTCTCTTCTGAAGGGTATTGAGGCGTCCATCTGCCGACCAGACTTGATGTCCAAAGAGGTATACTGTCTGCCAGGTGCCAAAATCCAAGATGTTACAGAGTTTGCCGAGACTCATCAGGCCCACTGACTATTACCCTATGTTGCTAATCCATGTCGGAACAAATGATACTGCCAGGTATCCCACTGAGCATATCAAGAGGGACTTCATGGCTCTGGGACAGAGGGTGAAGCAGATAGGTGCAAGGTTGGTGTTCTCTTCAATTCTCCCTGTTGAGGGTAAAGGCCAAGGCAGAGAGGCTCACATCCTGGAGATGAATTCCTGGCTGCATGGATGGTGTCATCGAGAGCGTTTTGGTTTCCTGGACCACGGGATGCTATTCAAACGGTTGCAGAGCAGAGATGGCGTCCATCTGTCCAAGAAAGGTCAACGCATCTTCAGTAGTAGACTGGCTAATCTACTGAAGAGGGCTTTAAACTAGATTTGTTGAGGATAGGTGAAGACAGCCCCCAGGTAAGTGAAAGCCCCCAGGTAAGTGAAACATTAAATACCTTTATGGAAATGGGTAAAAAGGGTAACATATGGAAAGTGGTGTGTATAAATGCCCATAGCATGGGAAATAAGATCCCTGATGTTGAAGCTTTGGTGGGAGTGGCTGACTTGGATTTAGTGTCAGTTACAGAAACATGGTTCACAGAAAATAATGACTGGGATGTAACTATACCAGGCTATACTTTATTCAGAAAGGAAAGGGTAGGAAGAAGGGGAGGAGGAGTGGCACTATATATAAAACATGAAATTAAAGCCTTAGAATTACAGAGCTTAAAAGGGAGAGAGAAGGCACTGTGGTTAAACTAGAAAGAGGGAAAGAGAAATCTGTTTGCATTGGCGTGATATACAGACCTCCTTCACAAGAGGAAGAGGTGGACAGAGAGTTAATTGAAGACATATGCAGTATTGCTAGGAAAGGTGAAGTGATATTAATAGGGGATTTCAATATGCCAGATGTTGAATGGCACATTCCTGCTGCAGTATCATCTAAAAGTAAAGAGATCCTGGATTCTCTACAGGGAGAACTATTCAGGCAATTGGTAACAGACCCCACACGTGAAGGGGCCATACTGGACTTGGTGCTTACCAATGGTGAAAGTGTTTCTGATGTTATAGTGGGAGATCATTTTGCATCCAGTGATCACCAGATGGTGTGGTTCAGTATTAGGACTAGGGCTGTTAGAATCCATTCAAAAGTGAGGTTCTTAGACTTTAGGAAAACTAACTTTGCCAAGATGGGCCAATACCTCAGGGAGTCGTTAGCGGGATGGGAACAGCTGGGGGATGTAGAAAAACAGTGGGCAAAACTGAAAGTGGATATTTTAAGGGCAACCAACCTTTTTGTTAAAATGGTAAATAAAGGCTAAAGGGAAAGAAGACCGCTGTGGCTTTCGAAAGAAGTAGCTGAAAAGGTGAAGAGGGAGACCTTCATGAAATACAAGAGATCACAGAGAGAGGAAGACAGGCATCTATATTTGGAAAAACTTAGAGAAGCTAACAAAGTAGACAGGAAGGCAAAGATTCAAAAAGAGGAAGAAATAGCCAATGCAATAAAATGGGGGGATAAGATATTTTTCAGATATGTTAGTGAGAAGAGGAAGGGCAAAAGTGGTATTGTCAGACTCAAGGGTGAAGGAGAGGAATATGTAGAAGCTGATGAGGATAAAGCAAATTTCTTAACAAATATTTCTGTTCTGTGTTCACCGTTGAAGAACCAGGAGCAGGACCTCCAAAAACACCCACAAACAGGAATAGGAGTGTGGGGCATCTTGAAGAATTTTCAGAAGACTGTGTTCGTGAGAAACTAGCTCAACTTAAAGTAGACAAAGCGATGGGACCGGATGGGATACACCCTAGAATACTGAGGGAACTTGGGGACGTTCTAGCAGCTCCACTGACTGACCTTTTCAATGCCTCATTGGAGTCGGAAGTGGTGCCAAAGGACTGGAGAGGCTCATATGGTGCCTTTACACAAAAGCGGAAGTAATGATGTGGTTGAAAACTACAGGCCGGATAGTTTAACTTCAGTGGTGAGTAAATTATTGGAAAGGTTGCTGAAAGAGAAAATAGTGAGCTTTCTGAAGTCCAGCGGATTACAGGATTGGAGGCAGCATGGATTCACCAGAGGCAGATCTTGTCAGATAAATCTGATTGCTTTCTTTGACTGGGTGACCGAGGGAGATCCCTTGATGTGGTGTATTTAGATTTCAGTAAAGCGTAGTTACTCACCTGTAACAGGTGATCTCCGGGAACAGCAGGAATTTAGTCTTCACATATGGGTATCGTCGGTACCAACGGAGCCTGCGCGGGAACGCTCCCCAGCGTCCAATAGGAACGCTTTTGGGAACATCCCTCAGCACATGTGTGCTGCCTTCCCAACTGTCCCTCTTCAGTTAAGTTTGTAGCTGAGTGAAAGGATAGAGGGAGAGAGGAAAGAGACAAAAAGATAGAGAGACAACTCCTAGGGGAGGTGGGTGGGTTGTGAAGACTAAATTCCTGCGGTTCCCGGAAATCACCTGTTACAGGTGAGTAACTACGCTATCTCCAGGAACAAGCAAGAATGTAGTCTTCACATATGAGGACTCCCTAGCTGAAGATGCCAGGGAGATAGCCCCAGGAAGGTGCCACCCTAGAAGGTGGGAATCCTTCCTCCCATGGATCTCTGGCATCCCACCAGGGTTGGTGGGTAGGAGTTGATTTAGGTGTGAAAGAGATTTTGAAGAACAGCTTGGCCAAAGAAGGCATCCCGACGGGAGGCTTTATCCAGGCAGTAGTGGGCTGTGAAGGTGTGTACCGAAGCCCAGGTGGCTGCTCGACAAATGTCATCGATAGACACAAAGTGGAGATTAGCCATAGAAGCTGTCATGGCTCTCACATTATGAGCTGTGAGCTGTGACATGGTCCTGAAGAGGAAGACCCTTACTCTCATAAGCAAAGGATATGCATTGGGCAATCCATTTAGATAAAGTTCTTTTGGAGACTGGAAGTCCCAAATGACTAGGGTCAAAAGCTATAAAAAGTTGTGAGGACTTTCTATGTTGCTGTGTTCTTTGTATGTAAAAGGCTAAAGCCCTTTTACAATCCAGAATTTGAAGATTTCTTTCTGCATTAGAGGCGTGAGGCCTCGGAAAAAATACAGGAAGATAAATTGATTGATTTAAATGAAAAGGCGAAACCACCATTGGCATAAAGTGTGGGTGACTTCGAAGAACAACCTTATCATGATGAAACCTAGTATAAGGAGGATCAGCCACTAAAGCTTGCAATTCACTAATGCGACGGGCAGAGGTGATTGCAATTAGGAAGATGACCTTCCAGGTCAAAAACCTAAGGGCTGTAGTGGCCAAAGGTTCAAAAGGCGGCTTCATGAGCTGCCCGAGAACTAGATTTAGATCCCATGCCACCGGTGGTGGCTTGTTGGGAGGTTTAGTTAATAAAAGGCCTCTCATAAATCTTGATAGGAGTGGATGAGAGGAAATTGGTTGTCCATTCAGAGGCTTATAAGAAGCTGCAATTGCACTAAGATGGACTCTTACCGAATTGGTCTTTAGACCAGAATTTGATAAATGAAGGAAATACTCTAGTATCGATTCTACAGGTATGATCAAGGGGTTTAATTCCTTCTTGGAGCACCATATAGTAAAATGTTTCCACTTGATGGCATAAGATCTTCTTGTGGAAAGTTTCCTAGAAGCCTGAAGGATATCTTTTACCTGTTGGGACAGGTTGAAATCTTGGAGGTCTAAGCTTTCAGCAGCCAGGCCATCAGGTGCAGGGACTGGGGATTCGGGTGCCATAGCATCCCGTTCTCCTGGGAAAGGAGATCTGGAGCATGCCCTAACTCCAGAGGTGCCGCTTGAGAGAGATATAGAAGCAGGGAATACCACGTTTGGCATGGCCATCGTGGTGCTATGAGAATCATGTGACCCCTGTCTCTCTGAAGCTTGAAGAGTGTTTTGGGGATGAGGGGAATGGGTGGGAAGGCATAAAGGAAGTTCTGACCCCAGTGAAGGAGGAAGGCATCCCTTGCCTGACAGTTGTGAGACGGAATCCTGGAACAGAACCGGGGAAGATTGGCGGATCGCCAATGTAACACCAATTTTTAAAAAGGGTTCTAGGGGTGATCCGGGAAACTACAGACCGGTGAGCCTCACGTCAGTACCGGGAAAAATGGTAGAAACCATCATAAAGAATAAAATTACTCAGCATGTAGATAGTCATGGCCTAATGGGAGACAGCCAACATGGCTTTAGACAAGGAAGATCTTGTCTTACTAATCTGTTATGTTTTTTTGAAAGTGTGAATAAACAGGTGGACAAAGGTGAGTTGGTTGATATAGTGTATCTGGACTTTCAGAAAGCCTTTGACAAGGTCACTCATCAGAGACTTTTGGCAAAACTAAAGAGTCATAGGATAGGAGGCAGTGTACTACTGTGGATCAGGAACTGGTTAAAAGATAGAAAGCAGAGGGTTGGGCTAAATGGCCAATTTTCCCAATGGAGAAAGGTGAATAGTGGTGTACCCCGGGGATCTGTGCTGGGTCTGCTGCTTTTTGACATATTCATATATGACCTGGAAAGTGGAATAATGAGTGAGGTTATCAAATTTGCAGATGACACAAAACTATTTAAAGTTGTTAAAACCCAAGAGGATTGTGGAAAATTGCAAGAGGATCTTGATAAATTGGAAGACTGGGCATCAAAATGGCAGATGAAATTTAATGTGGACAAGTGCAAGGTTATGCACCTAGGGAAGAACAACCCAAACTATGGTTACACGATGCAAGGTTCCACATTAGGAACCACCACCCAGGAAAAAGATTTAGGCGTCATTGTGGATAACATGTTAAAACCCTGGGCCCAGTGTGCAGCGGCAGCCAAGAGAGCAAATAGAATGCTAGGTATCATAAGGAAAGGAATGGAAACTAAAACAAAAGATATTATAATGCCTCTATACCGTTCCATGGTGAGACCACGCCTTGAATATTGTGTGCAATTCTGGTCGCCGTATCTTAAAAAGGATATAGCGTTATAGGAAAAGGTTCAGAGAAGAGCCACCAAAATGGTAAAGGGGATGGAAGGATACTCCTATGAAGAAAGGCTAAAAAGGTTAGGGCTCTTTAACCTGGAAAAGAGACGGCTGAAGGGAGATATGATAGAAGTCTATAAATTAATGAATGGAGTGGAACGGGTAAACGTAGATCGACTGTTTACGTTATCAGAATATAGAAAGACTAGGGGACATGCAATGAAGCTACAGGGTAAACTATTTAAGACTAATAAAAGAAAATATTTTTTCACTCAACGTGTAATCAAACTCTGGAATTTGTTACCGGAGGATGTAGTAAAGGCTGTTAGTGTAGCTGGGTTTAAAAAAGGTTTGGACAAGTTCCTGGAGGAAAGGTCCATAAACCATTATTAAGAAGGGACCCAGGATATCAATGCTTGACCTAGTACAAGCATTGCAGAACCTGTGTCTTTTTTGGGGAAACTGCTAGGTACATATGACCTAGATTGGCCACTATTGGAAACAGGATACTGGGATTGATGGACCTTGGTCTGACCCAGTATGGCATATCTTATGTTCTTATGTTCTTAAGTTTGCCATTCAGTGGACTTGCAAAGAGGTCTATGTCTGGAGTGCCCCAGAGATGAAATATCTTTGCCACCTGGTCTAGGTGGAGGGACCACTCGTGAGGCAGCAGTACTCGACTGAGTTTTTCTGCCCAAAGGTTTTGAATGCCTGGAAGATATACCACTAGAAGGTGAATTTGGTGCTCTCTGGCGAGGGCCCACAGTCGTAAAGCTTCATTGCATAACAACAGACAGCCTGTTCCGCCCTGCTTGTTCACATAGAACATGGCTACCTGATTGTCCGTCTGGACTAGGACTGTCTTGTAGCTGAGCTGGGCATGGAATACTCGAAGAGCTAAATAGATTGCTCTTAATTCCAGGAGATTTATGTGTAAACCAACCTCCTGTGGAGTCCAGGTGCCCTGGGTAGAGAGATGATTCAGGTGTGCTCCCCAACCCACCTGTGATGCATCTGTTAGGGTGGCCTGAAAGAGGGGTTGATGGAAAGGAGACCCCACTGTCAGATTTTCTAGTGATTGCCACCATTGGAGGGACAAAATTAGTTGTTGAGAGATTATTATTTTGTCCGACAAATGACACGTGGCCTGTGTCCACTGTGTGGAGAGGGTCCACTGAGCTGCTCGCATGTGGAGGCGAGCATATGAACTGTGGATGCCATATGTCCCAGTAACTGCTGTAGCTCTCGAGCAGTGAGGGAGGATTTGCCTGCTGCTTGAGAAGCTAGTTGCAGTATGCAAAGACACCGGGCTTGTGGAAGGAAAGCCCTTGCCTGTCTGGTATCTAGACAGGCTCCTATGAATTTTAGGCATTGGGAAGGAACTAGTTGAGATTTTGGGAAGTTTATTACCAATCCCAAGTATTGGAGGATTCGCATTGTATGGGACAGTGCAGTGCTGGCCTCTGCAACTGTAGGGGCTCGAATGAGCCAGTCGTTTAAGTAAGGGAAGACGAAAATCCCCAGGATTCGTAGAAATGCAGCTACTACTGCCATACATTTCGTGAATACCCTTGGTGTTGAAGTCAGACCAAAGGGAAGAACCCTGTACTGGAAATGTTTTCCTCTGAAAAGGAAACGTAAGAATTTCCTGTGATCTGGATGGATGAGAATGTGAGTGTATGCATCCTTTAAGTCTAGAGAGCAAAGCCAATCCTGGCTTTGAAGGTATGGCAGAAGAGTTCCTAGAGAAATCATTCTGAATTTCTCTCGAAACAGATATTTGTTCAAGTCTCTGAGGTCTAGAATGGGTCTGTGTCCTCCTGTTTTCTTTGGAATAAGAAAATAGGGGGAGTAGAACCCTGCACCCCATTGAAGAATGGGTACTTCTTCTACTGCCCCTTAGGCAAGAAGTGTGGAGACCTCGTGATCTAGCAGATTGTCTGCAGAGGTTTGTGAATTGAATTGCTTTAGAATTATAGGAGGGGGCATGCTGTGAAAATGAAGCTTGTACCCCTCTCCTACAATGGACAAAGTCCAATCTTCTGCTGTTATCTGATGCCATCTATTGACAAAGTGGCATAACCTGCCCAGAATATTGGGGGGTTGTGGACCCCTCAGAGGCAGGGAGGCAAAGCTCTCTGGGAAGGAGTCAAAGCCCTTGAGGGGGCTGAACCTGGAGAGCTGGTCGGGCTCTCAGGCCTTTTGGCTTCTTTTGCTGTCTAGTTTGTCCCTTTAGGGCAACCTGACCTGGAGTTTGACTCTGCTGGGTATAGGAAGGATAAAACTTCCTCTTTTTGCTAAAAGAGGGTTTTTTATAAGGCTTCCTTTTGGCTGGAGTGGCTGTAGATTTTGACAATCTATCTAAGGTAGAATTGTCAGCATCTAACTCGTTAGCCTTTTCCTGCCAGTTCTTGCCGAAGAGATTCTCCCCCGTGCAAGGAATGTTGCCTAACTTGTCCTGTACCCAAGTCTCCAAGTCTGATGCATGTAGCCAGGCAACCTGTCGTGCGCCAATGGCAATAGCAGAGGTTCTGCTGATGCATTCGAAGCAGTCAAAGGTTGCATGATTAACAAACTTGGAGACATCTTGAACATGCTTAACTAGAGAAATGGGCTCATAAGTTCCAAGTCTCCTGTGACTTCCTTGAGGAACTTTCCCATATATAGGATATATGAACTGATCCTAGCTGAAAGCATGGAAGCTTGAAAAGTTCTGCGTCCAAAAGCATCCAGAGTACTGCATTCACGACCTGGAGGATTGGATGCATGCCTCTTTGCACTTTTCATCCTACGCATGGCTGATTCCACTAGCATTGAATGGTGTGGCAGCTGAGTTTTCTGAAATCCAGGACATGGGAGAACTCGATACATAGTATCAAGTCTCCTAGAGTGAGGAGAAGTAGTCAGAGGTGTCTCCCACATTCTGAGCATCAAGCTATGCAGAATTTCATGGATAGGCAGAGTGGCTGCCTCCTTAGGAGCTTTAGGATATTGGAGAATTTCCAGTTCCTTTGTTCTGGGTTCCTCCTGAGGAGCTACTGTGATTGAAAGACCTTTGGCCATATCACGGATGAAATCCTGAAATGACATGTCCTCTGGACGTGACATTCTGCGTTGGGGAGAAAAGGGGATCTTCTAGGAGAAACCCTCGAGTGCCAGCAGAATTGTCAGAGTCTTCGGAATCGGAGGAATCGAAGTACTCCTGACCCCGATGCTTCTGCAAAGCACTATCCCGGTACCGATTGAAGTCGGTACCGAGTTGACTCGGTACCACTTTGTCAATTCCAGCCAGAGATGGAATGGGAAGAGTTCCCACCGGGGACGATACCATCGGTGTCGGTACCAGTGTCTGTACCGGCATCAGTGTCGATGTCAGTACCGGTGCCCATGGGACCACCGGTACCGCAGCTGAAAGAAGAGCTGCAATGCTGCACTCGATAGTGAAGAACCTCTGGTCTATCCTCACTGCCGTTGCTTGGGTGTCGGTATCGGTAAGGACGGCCGGAACCCCTGAGCATGGCACAGGTAGTTCTTGCGAGGTTGAGGCCTCGAACATCCTGAAGCCCCATTGATGCTTTGGAAGCCGAAGCCTCCCACCGGGGCTGTTTTACCGGTATGGTTCCCTCAAGGGCAACGCCAATGGCCTCTAGATGCTTAGCAGGAGAGCTACCCTTTGAGGACCGGCTTTTATGTTTAGTTACCTGAGATCCATGGGAGGAAGAAGAGGCCCTTGACGATGCTGATGCAATGGATCTGGCATCTGAAGAAATGAGGGTACCGAGCTTTGCAGCCCGGTTCTGTCTTCCTCTTTTAGTCATCCCCATACACGAGAAACATTCAGTTGGAGAATGTTCAGGTCCTAAACATTTCAGACACCAATCATGGGTGTCAGTGACGGAAATGGTACCGCCACACTTAGTACATTTTTTAAAAGCACTAGTTGGCTTTCCCGTGTTTTAGGAATATGGGGCATAGTGCCCAAAATGGCACCTAGCACCAAAGAGAAAAGTTTCTGAAAAGAAACAGTCTAAAGCCTAAGTTTTTTTTGTTTTTTGTTTTTTTTTATAAAAAGAAAAGAAAAGATCCGGCGGTACCGGTAGGCGTCGTGCGGTAGGCAAATGCGACCACAAGAAAAGAAATTTAAAGATGGAATTTTCTGCAGTGACAGGGAATAGTTCCTGTCTGCTCCGCGGAAAATGAAGAACTGAAGAGGGACAGTTGGAAAGGTGGGAAGGCAGCGCGCATGTGCTGAGGGATGCTCCCAAAAGCGTTGCTATTGGACGCTGGGGAGCGTTCCCAAGCAGGCTCTGTCTGTACCGACGATACCCATATGTGAAGACTACATTCCTGCTTGTTTCTGGAGATAGCCTTTGACACCGTTCCTCACAAACAACTTATAAACAAACTGAGCACTCTAGGGATGGACCCTAAAGTTACTGCTTGGGTTAGAAATTGGTCGAGTGGGAGGCGACAAAGGGTACAGGTAAATGAAGCTCACTCTGAGGAGATGGAAGTTACCAGTGGCGTGCCCCAGGGATCTGTCCTTGGTCCGATTCTGTTTAACATCTTTGTTAGTGATATAACGGAAGGGCTGTCGGGTAAGGTTTGCCTCTTTGCGGATGATACCAAAATCTGCAATAGAGTAGACACCCAGGAAGGTGTAGATAACATGAGGAGGGATCTAGCTAAGCTTGAAGAATGGTCTAGAATTTGGCAGCTGGGATTTAATGTTAAAAAAAAAATACAAGATCATGCATTAAGGCTACAGCAATCCAAGAGAGCAATATAGTATAGGGAGTGAAGTACTTTTGTCCTTTAAAGAAGAGCGGGACCTAGCCATGGTCATGTCAGATGTTCTTAAAGTAGCTAATCAGTTAGAAAAGGCGACAGCAAAAGCTAGAAGGATGCATACAGAGAGGAATGGCTAGCAGAAAAAAGGAGGTGATAGTGCCTCTGTATAAGTCTTTGGTGCGACCTCATTTGGAGTATTGTGTGCAATTCTGGAGACTGCACCTTCGAAAGGATATAAACAGGATGGAGTCGGTACAGAGGGTGGCTACCGAAATGGTTAGTGGTCTTCATTATAAAGCATATGAGGACAGACTTAAGGATCTTAATATGTACACCTTAGAGGAAAGGTGGGATAGAGGTGATATGATTAAGACGTTTAAATATCTCTGTGGCATAAATGCACAGGGGGAGAGCCTCTTTTGATTGAAAGCAAGTTCTGCTACGAGGGGACATGGGATGAGGGTGAAAGGAGATAGATTCAGGAGTGATATGTGGAAATATTTCTTTACGGAAACAGTGGTGGATCCATGGAATAGTCACCCAATGGAGGTGGTAGAGAAGAGGACGGTATCTGATTTCAAAAAAGCATGGAACAAACACAGAGGATCTCTAAAGGAAAAAAGGGTACTGTTGTAGTTACTGATATGGAAGGACAGACTAGATAGGCCAGTGGTCTTTTTCTGTCATCATTTTTCTATGTTTCTATACAGTAGAGCATTGGAGTTGTTTGAAGAGGAAGTTGGAACAAAAACCTCTTGTACACCATTGGCTGGAAAATGACCACAAGATATCAGATCTCAAATTTGTGATGATAGCTAAACCAAACTGGAGGGGTAGGGATACAGACAATTTTAATAGACATTGTCTCTGTATTTGATAGACATCACCTCTGCATATGATAGCATTAACCATCCAACACTAATCAAGAGGCTAAAACAGATAGGCTTGCAGGGAATGGTCATTCAGTGGTTCGAGTCCTACCTGTCAAACCGCTCTCAACAGGTCCAGAATGGCCAGACATCTTCTACCATTTTCAAACAAAGACAAGGTATCCCCCAAGACTCCTCCTTATCTACCCTACTGTTCAACCTGTATATAAAGCCAATATGTAACATCTTTAGGAAACATAAAATACAATATCATCTCTATACGGATGATATAATGATGTATCATCCTGTAGACACTTCTAACCCAGACTACTCACAGATAATCACGTGCCTGGCTTACTTCACACAACCTGAAAATCAACTATAAAAAAACAGAAGTACTCTTTGTCTATAGAAATCTGAATTTCACACCACCTAGCATAATCCTGTTACAAGATATAGAACTTGAAGTCAAGGAGGAGGTAAAATACCTCGGCATAATCCTAGTGGAGGAGTAGCCTAGTGGTAGAGCAACTATCTAGTACCCAGAAGATAAAGGGTTCGATTCCCACTGGCACTCCTTGTGACCTTGGGCAAGTCACTTTACCCTCCATTGCCTCGGAAGAAAAGGCTGGCAATCTACTTCTGGTAATACATTGCCAAGAAAACCCAGAGGTAGCTGGGTCACTATGAGTCAGCACTGGCTCAGTGGTGCAAAAAATCCTAGACCAATCACTAAACATGATCCCCCACATAAAATCATTCACAAAACTATACTTCAAACTACACATGATCCAAAACCTTAAGCCCTTCTTAGAAGAACATGATTTTATAATAGTCCTATAAGCACTCATAACACCACACATTGATTACTGCAACAGTATCCTACTAGGCCTCCCTAAGAAATCTATTCACCAGTTACAACTAGCCCAGAACCTGGCAGCACCCATCTTATATAAGGCTCACCGCACTGATCACATCTCCCCAATCCTCTACAACCTCCACTGGTTACCAGTTGGAACAAGGATGAAATACAAATACCTGATGATGATATGTAAGCACCATAACAAAATATCCTCAACGCCCCTGTCTTCCCTCCTCATATCCCCTACGGAATCTAGACTTCGAAGAAATTGCCCACAAAACACTTATATCATACCAAACCACATCCGTAATACAAACCACTTTACCAGCTCCAGAGCCTTTTTCTGTGTTGCCCCTACAATATGGAATGCCCTCCCTGACAACCTTAGAGCTGTAAAAGATCTCCAGTTCAGAAAAGAACTAAAGGCATACTTGTTCACTGAGAATTATAGAAGCTGCCATATTACTGCCCAACCCTCAGATACACAGACACACCTAAATTCTTTTGGTCATTAAGAATACTAACCCTTCCTGCAAGATTGTACTCAAACAATGTATATAGTTTCTGTAAGATAGTTCCATATGTTAACTGTACATAAGTTATCCTGTTCAATATAAAGTGTTTTAATTGTTCTATGTAAACCGCCCCTGATCTCTGGAAGGGGCAATATATAAAAACTTGTTAAATAAATAAATAAACACCTGCTCTGTCTGGAACAGAGATACATATTTCTTTTCTTTTTAATTAAATTTAATAATTTTTGTACAAACAATAAACCAGGGGAAAAAAACCACATCATAAACAAGAACAATCGCCCAACAAATGGGAAGACTCCATCCAAAAGAAACAAAACTCTTATTTAGCCCACGGCATGGAGCAGTAATGTACCAGGCTTAGGAGTGATATTTCAAATAATTATAGCAGCAAGATCCCACTCCATAACATTATAAAGCTAAAAATATACAATATAGGCAACCACTACCTGCTAACTACATAGCCTACCTGTTATCCAAAAACACAGTTAGCTGTACAGGATCTGTATAGACACACTTAATATTGTTCAGAGACCAAACACTTGCAAGGAAAACACAGAAAGAAGGTGCTCCCAGCAGCAAGAACGCAAGGTTTTAGCTGGAGGAAGGATCTTCTCTGTGCTTTTGTAACCCAAGAAACATCGGGAAACACAATTACTTTTTGACCACAAAATAAGGAGCCTTTCTTCTGGAAGTACAGATGCAGAATAGTGAGCAAAGGGAACAAGTGCAAATCACATCCACCAACATTTCTAAAAAGACAGTCAAACATCCTGTATGGATGGACGAACCAGGATATACTGCAATTTGGATATTACAATTTTTTTCAGGTTCAGGAATTAATAGCACCTCTTTACAATATTTGTGAAACAATGATGACAAATGGTGACAACAAACGTAACTGGGGAAAATTAAGGCACTACAGCTTGTCTTGCCCATGGAGATTTTGAGCTTTCATTGCATTTTCCAACAATTCAACATGTTTGTATAAAATAAGAGAGTTCTGGAGCCCCGAGGACCCAGCAGACTGGAGGGTCCCAACCTGGCCCTCGAGTCTGTAGAGTCGTCGGTTAATGGCAGTCAGAGACTCGTCAATTAAATGTGATTTCTCAACCACCTTTTCAGAGAAGGCAATGGTTTGATCTATGAATCCTTGCTAAAGCAAATTTGTTTTAGACACCTACTGCTAACTGGATTCCTTACATCCCAAGGGACTCAATTTAGACCGGGATCTTTCTATTTTTATAGTTTTATTATATTAGGGTTTCCTTTAGATCAAGTTCTTTAGCTTCCCCTCCCCCCTTTTCATCATGTTTTTTAATTCTTTTTTAACCTTTTTTACATGTCTTCCCTCCTTCTGTTTTAATGGTTCTTAGTTTTCATTTTTATGACCTTTTTAAGATACTTTTCACAATAGTTTTTGTTTTGCCCTGTTTTCCTCTTTTTCCCTTCCCCTTTCCCTCTCCTCTTCCTCCTTCCTTCCTTCTCCCCTGTTCCCCCTCCTTCCTCCGCCCCCCCCCCACTTCACATGTTTTTAAGGTTTTTATATATTTTTTAATATGTTGTATTCTTTTATTCTTTCACTTTTGGAGTTTCCCCATATTAATTTTTTAACTTTTAACTTTTAATTTTTTACTTTTTCATTTTTTTGATCCTATTTAGATCACCTTCCTGTTTAAGGCTATGTACATATGAGATACAGAATTTATATATACATAAAGCATACACTTTATTTTTTTGCTTATACAGTTTCTCAAGCGTTTGCTTAGGTGCCCCCCTACATATACATACATACTTTGTTGATCTCACATACTGCTTTCAAACCTTTGATCAGTTTATAGCATAATTGCTATTCTATGATTTTTGGTTATTATTTTACACACATACCAGTTTTATTCATTTTTATTCTGGTTTTATGGTTACATTACCTTAACGATTTTTACAGTTTACGATTCTTTTTATTTTGTTCATCTCTTTAATCCATGTTAAAGTGCAATGTGTATGGACTGTGTTACTCTATTTGTTCCTGGTTTTGCAAGTGGGCTCGTACCCATAATACCTGATGTTTGTTTCAATAGTACCGATTACTTTATCGGCCGCCTTTTTTACAAGTGGGCCGGTGTTTAGAATTTCCAATACCTTTCCCTGCTTTTACTATTCATTTCAAAAATGCACAGTCCTGCATGTCTCATTTGTCAAAACAAGAGGTTTTCTATAATTTTGTCTGCCAGCAACCCATGGTTGCCTTGACAACTGTCATCAAACTTTTGGCACCAAACCTAGAGTTTAAAAAATGGCTTGTTTTATTGCCATTTAAGATGGACCTTTCTGTTCAAGTATGTATTACTTGTGTTATTATAAAATTCCTTAAAGATAAAATTAAAAAAAAATTGCCTCGAGGCTTCAGCAGGTTTTCAAAGTTCCCAAAAAAGAATGTCTTTTAGGTGCTGTGTTTGGGTCCGCACCGCTATAGGTGAAGTATTACCTTTTCCTTATCCTTACTTTCAGTTTCATAGATCGCTATCACATCCTATTTTTTGGATACCATTTAGTACTGCATGCCCAGTTTCAAGTGCCTTTAATACGACAATGTAGTAATGGATTAGAATGTACTATTAAGAGTCAGTTCATTATATCAGTCCTGCATGTCCCAGTTTGCTAAGAGCACTATTACATCTTTTTATAGGTACCTTTTGATACTGTATCTCCATATAAATGTCCAGTTAAAAGTACCTTTAATACAATCATGTAATTATAGATTTAAATATACCATTAGGAGTTGATTCATTATCAGCTTTCACCTTTTCCCATTAGCCTACGTTACCTGCAGGACTCCAGTTTTAGTATATTAAAAGCATGTAAACCACTCAGTTGGGAGGTTTGATTATCTGGTCTCCTGCTGTCCTGGTGGTTTCCCTCCCCTTGCTCACCCCTCCCTTATCCTCTTTCTCTCCTCCCCCCCCCCTCTTCCTCTCCCCTTCTCCCTCCATCCCCCCTCCATTTCCACTTGATCTTTGCAACATGTTTTTCCTGAGAAATAGATCTAATTTTTTGGATCTGCCAGGTACTTGTGACCCAGATTGATCACTATCAGAGATAGAATGCTGGGTTTGATGGACCTTGTTCTGATTCAGCATGGCTTTTCTTATGTTTTTATTTCTCTTATCCCTCCCTCAAGAACCCAAGATCCTTTCCTGTAACTCATCCTTTCTCCATCTCCAATACATTTCTTATGTCTTAACCCCAGTCTAGGCTCCCAAACCCGCTCCTAAGACTTGTTCCCTTCCTTTGTCTTTCACCTTCTTCATAGCTCTCTGCCAATTTCTCCCTCTTCCCCAGGATCAATTGCCCTGGTCTCTCCTCTATCCCAAGAATCCACTCCCCCTACCTCCTTCTCCTCATCTGCCCACTTACCTCCTTCTCCAATATTTATTTCCCTTGCATTTCCTTATCCTTATTCCAGCATTCATCCTTCTGCCCCTCTTTATCTTTATTTGCACAATTTGATAGACCGCCCAGGCCGAAGCATCAGGGCGGTGTACAATACAAAGGTAGGCTACTGGAAACAAAGTCGGAAAGGAACGCCAAAAACCGACAGGACAGGGAGAGACAGATTAAAAGACAGAGAGCAGAAAAGGCCCAAGAGGGGCAAGAGGACGGGAGGAGGGGAGAAAGAAAGGAAAAATGGGGAAGCGGGTCAACGGGGAGTAATTATGAGGGGTGAGGAGCACGACTGGGGGATGAGGCATCATCAGCAGAGGAGGGGAGATCGAAAGCCTGACAGAAAAGATGAGTCTTAAGGAGAGATTTAAAGCGGGGATAGGACGATTCCGTACAAAGAGATAAGGGGAGCGAATTCCAGAGAGCGGGACCTAAAAAGAAAAAGGCGGAGTGACGGGTAAGTTCTAGATGGGCCTGGGCAGGGGGAGGGAGAAAGAGACGGTTACCATGGGCTGGTCGGAGAAGACGTGGGGAGGGCTGGAGGTGAATAATCTCCAACTTCCCTTGCTTATCTCCCATCTCCCCCAGCATCAGTGCTTTCTCCCATACCACCCCCCCCCCCAATACTTGCCAGCATCAACCCCCATCTCCCATCCATAGCGCTGCATCAGCCCCCAACTCCTCTCCCAGCCCCAGCATCAGACCCTTTTCACAGTTTATGTGGAAAGAGATGAGTATGCCAGGTTCCAAGTAAGGCAAAGATTGCCCAAACTGAATTTAACACTTTAAGTAAAGAGGATGATAACTAAGATGAAAAAGGCTATAGACTGTATAAATGGGCCATCTATATTAAATTAATTTCTGTGATGTCAATAATATTGTGCAGCAAAAATTATTACTGAATACATTTTACCAACAAAAACACAGGGCAGAAGAAAAAAAGAATGATAACTACTCCCCCTTGGAAAACAGCGCATTGATAGGGAAATAAAATCATTGTGTGTAGAGGTATCCTTGATGACAGGTATCTAAAAGGATTACAATCATCAAAGATAATGAGAAAGTTCCAGAACATCTAACTGAAACATGATGCATTAACAAAAGTCCTTAAATTCATATATTCCAAAAATAAAACAAAATTACTCACCTGAAGCAAGTATTCTCCATGGACAGAAGGATAAGCCCTCACACATGAATAACGTTACTGATGAAGCCCCATGTAGGAACTTTTCTCAGCTCCTTCTAGGAGCTTTTGAAGTAGTCCCTCTGTGCATGCATACATATTCTTGCCTGCCACTATCAGACCTCATCTTCTCACTCTGGTAACCAGCTTAGCAGAATACAACTCCAAGGGGAGGTAGGAGAGTTGTGAGGATTTATCCTCCTGTCCACAGAGAGCACTTGCTACAAGTGAGTACTGTTTTCTCCATGGACAAGCAGGATAAATGCTCACAAATGGGATTATCTAGCTACTGGCTGCCTCAAAAAGAAAAAAGGGAAACCAAACTATTATAATTGACAAACACTAATGAACAGAACAGCTTTTTTTTTCTGCAACAGACCCTTAGGAGACAAGGCAAGTATGAGGCAGCATGGAACAAAATTAAAAATGGGCCTATGGAGGCAGAGTTGCATTGGGAGTCTCTTTCTAAACAATAGTGTGATGTGAATGTGTGGATTAGGGTCCAAGTTCCAGCATTACAAATCTTTTCCATGGAGGCTGAGTGCAAGTGGGCCGCTGATGCACCCATGGCTTGGACATTGTGAGCCATGACATGACCCTTGAGCTTCAGGCTTACTTGGGCATAAGTGAAAGAGATGCAATCAGCTAGCCAAATTGAAAGAGTATATTTATTGATGGCAGCCCCCAACCTACTGGGGTCAAAAGAAACAAAAAGCTGGGCCGACTCTATGGACCTTAGGACACTCCAAATAGAAGGTCAAGGCTCTCCTGCAGTCCAGCATTTTTCCCAGGACCCCTTTGTGATCATGGGGTCCTAGGAAAAATGTTGGAAGGACTATTGATTGATTAAGGTGAAAATTGAACCACTTTCGAAAGGAATTTGGGAAGAGTATGCAAAACTGCCCTATTGCTGAAAAAGGTTTGGAAAGGTGGGATCCACTGCTAGAGCCTGGAGCTCACAAACTCTGCATGCTGAAGTGACTGACATCAAAAACAAGATCTTCCAGGTCAAGTACTTCAGTCCACATATGTCTAGGGGGATTGAAAGGAGCCTTCATTAGCTGAGTCAAAACCATGTTAAGATCCCAAGACACTTAAGGTTTTAGAAGAGGCTTTGTAAGATACAAGCCCCACATGAAACAAAGAATTACATGATGGCAATAAGCATTAGTTGCTCTGAGGTGAATCCTGATAGAGTTCTTGGACAAATGAGAAAGTATTCAAGCAGCTTTTCTGTGGGGCATGAGTCTAGGGCTCATCCTCCCACACAAGATTGCAAACCTTCTCCATTTGAAGCAATATGATCTCTATGTGGAATCTCTTCTGATGGCCAAGAAAATGAAGACAACATCAACTGGCAGATTCGGATTAGACAAAGCTACACCCTTAACATCCAAGTTGTAAAGGCTTGGAACTTGTTGGGGTGCAACAGACTTCCTTAATCTGAATAATCAGAGTTGATGAATCATCCAGGCGATCCATGTCTGATGGAAAGCTCTCACAGAATCACGGCTACCTGGGCCAATAAGGCACTAAGAGAATTAGCATGCCCCCATTGTCTCTGAATTTCAGGAGAGTTTTTGCTATTGGATGAATAGAAGGAAATGCATACAGAAGACCCTCCTCCTCATTGTAGGAGGAAGGCATCAGAGAATAGTGGCTGCGCAACCTTATTCTGGAACAGAATTGAGTCACCTGTCTGTTACAAAGAGTGGCAAACAAATTTATCAAGGGAGAGTGCCATTCTTGAAAGAGAGACAGAGCCATTTCCCTTTTCAGGACCCATTTGTAAAGTTGAAGGATGAGGCTCAGCTTGTTTGCTAAGGTGTTCTCCTTATCTGGCAGGTTTGTGGCTCTGAGTATCATCCCATGTGAGATAGTGAAGTGCCATATCCTGACTGTTTCTCAACAAAAGAAGTAGGATTCAGTTCCTTTCTGCTTGTTTATGTAGTACAACACAACTTAATTGTCCATCTAGATCATAATGTGATTGGCTAACTGATCTCTGAAAGCCTTTAGAGCATTCAATATTGCTCTCAGTCCCAGGAAACTGATTTGGTGAAGGCTTTCCTGGGTGGACCATAGGCCATGGGTGTGGAACCCATCTACATGAGCTCCCCAGGAACTTTTGACAGCACGGAATTTGAAAGGAGAGACCTTTTGCTAAATTTGGTTAATCCATTTACCGGAACAGAGTGTCCCGGACAGGAGAAGTGACAGATGATATTCTTGAGTTTGTGAGTGGACTGTGTCCACTCTGTGCTCAGGGTCTACTGAGCTTGTCTTATGTTGAGATGTGCCAAGGGAGTTACATGAACCGCTGAAGCATGTGGTCCTGACAATTTTTGGATGTCTGAGCTGTTGATTCACGAGTACAATGAGGGTATAAAGCTTTAGCACTTACAATGTTTTCCTGAAGAATTGATTTGTACCCAACTCAGTAAGCACGACAGAAATTGATAAAATCTGAGTAGATTTATGACTGAAGGAGCAGCATCTGTATGAAATATTAATCAATTTCACTAGACTTTTGTTGGGGTTTTGTTAGAGTGGCTCAACATCCTCAACATGTTTCTCGCTGATGTCTGCTGAGCCTCTGGAGGAAGAAAGGCTTTTGCCCAAGTCATGCCTAGCAGAGCTCTAATGAATTCCAATGAAAGGGATGGACTGAGGTTCGAGTTGGGATAATTAATCCTGAACTCTAGTAGCTCTAGCACCCATGGTAAGGCATATGGATTCGTGAAAGCTCCGAGTGGTGCTCTTGATCAGCCAATTGTCCAGCTAGGGAAACATGTGCACACTCAGTCTGTATATAAATGCTACAACAACGTGAGGCATTTCATGAATATGAGAGGACCAAAGGTGAGGTGAAAGGGCAGTATGTGGTACTGGATGTGGTGTATTCCTACAAACCACCAATCCTAGATACTTGCCTTACCTGGAATGTTTCTTATGTGGATGTAGACATCTTTTAGATCCAGAAAGCATAGCCAATCCCATTTTTGGAGGGAGGAATGAACCCAGGGAAACAATTCTGAACTTTTCCTGAAGAGAAACTTGTTCAGATACCTTAGGTCTAGGATGGGATGGTATCCCGCTGTTTTCTTTGGCATCAGGTAACACCTTGAATAAAATCCCAACCCTTTGGGGGGAGGGGGTAACATGATGATGCTAAGCTGAGTGGATACTTTGTGGCACAGCTCCAACCTTCATCCCTTTAAAAATCATTAGAATTTTGATCTCAAATAGATTTTTTTAAATTTAATATTTATGCATTTTACAATGAAAATCAAATGAAAACAAATCGCTTGCAGGAAAACAAGGAGTGCTGGGTGAATAAACACAATAAGGCAAATTTAAATAAACAGAAGAAAGCAATAAAAGCATTATCCAGCCTCCCTCCCTAGCCCACTATATAGAGGGGAATTCCAAAAGAAATGAAGAGTAACCAAACAAACAGTAAAAATAGTGTTATACAGCCAACATATAAACTATGACGGCGTAGGTTCCACACCTGGGGAACTAGGAACTGAGTGAGTATTCAGAAAATATATTTAATATATTTAATCAAACACTTGCAGGAGTATTTTAGAACAAATAATCTCCAGGAACAAGCAGGAATGTAGTCTTCACATATGGGTATTGTCGGTACCGATGGAGCCTGCACGAGAACGCTCCCCAGCGTCCAATTAGAAAGCTGTTGGGAGCATCCCACAGCGCCTGCGTGCTGCCTTCCCGCCTTTCCCAACTGCCTCTCTCCAATTCTTCATTTTCCACGGAGTCAGCAGGTTATCGTTCATGTCACCGCAGAAAATCTTTCCTATTCTCCTTCTTTTTCTGGTCGCGTCTGCCGCCCCTCGACGCTATACCGGTACCGTCGGTTCTTTCCTTCTTTTTAAAAAAAATAAATTAATTAATTTTTTTTCCAAACCTTTCTTCTTCAGGTGCACACGCCATTTTGGGCCTTAGGCCCAAAATTTCCTTTATTATGGAAAAACCCGCTTCGGGTTTCAAGAAGTGCACCAAGTGTGGCGGTACAATCTCCGTCACCAACACCCATGAGTGGTGCCTTAAATGTGTAGGTCCTGGCCACTCCATTTCGGAGTGTATGGCGTGTGCCAAGATGTCCAAGAGGGGTCGACAAAACCGAGCTGCTAAGCTCAGCACCCTTTTTCCCTCCGATGCAGCCTCTGTGGCATCAACGTCTTCCAGGGCTTCATCTTCCTCCCATGGATCTCAGGTAACTAAACATAAGTCTGGCCGGTCCTCAAAGGGTAGATCTCCTTCCAAGCATCGAGATCCCTCTGGCGTTGCCCTTGAGGGTTCTGTACTGGCAAAATTGCCCCGGCGGGAGGGTTCGGCTTCCAAAGCATTATCGCAGCTCCAGGATGTTCTCGAGACCTCAACCTCGGCAGAACTACTGGTGCCATGCTCTGGGGTACCGGCTGCTTTCTCCGGTACCGATACCCAGGCATCAGCAGCGTCGATACACCAGAGGTTCCTGGCTATTGAATGCAGTCTGGCGGTTCTCCTTGCGGCATCGACACCCTCGGAACTGCGTCAGACAGTTCAACCGGTACCGGCACCGACTCCGGCACCGGTATCAGTACCGGTACCGACAGCATCGGCATCGACATCGGTGTCTGTATTGCCAGCACCCAGTCATGCTATGCCTTCATGGTACCGATACACCGGTACCGATTCCCCCCAGCACTGACTTCGGTCGGTACGGGTATCGTGCTCTACAAGAGCATCCGGACAGAAGGTACTTTGAATCCTCGGAGGAGTCTGAGGATTCTGACAGCTCCGTCGGTACCAGAGTACTTCTCCCAGAGGAGCCTTCCTCTCCTAAACGTAGGATGTCTCCTCAAGAAGATATCTCTTTTCAGGATTTTATCAGGGAAGTGGCTCGAGGTCTTTCCATTACTGTGGCTCCTGAAACAGAGCCCAGGGCAAAGGAGTTGGAGATTCTATAATATCCCAAAGCTCCTAAGGAGGCAGCTACTTTGCCTATCCATGAGATCTTACAGGATCTAATGTTAAGAATGTGGGAAACACCTCTTACCACCTCTCCTCACTCTCATAGACTGGATACCATGTATCGAGTACCTCCGTGTCCTGGCTTCCAGAAGACTCAGCTTCCTCACCACTCTATTGTAGTGGAATCAGCTATGAGAAGGATCAGAAGTGCAAAGAGGCATGCCTCTAATTCTCCAGGACGTGAGTGTCGAACTTTGGATGCCTTTGGACGTCATACTTTCCAGGCTTCCATGCTTTCTGCCAGGATCGGTTCCTATATTTTATATATGGGAATGTTCCTTAAGGAAGTCACAGGAGATTTAGAGATTATGAGCCCTCTTCTTCCTGATAAGAGGCAGGATTTTCTCACACTGGTTAAACATGCCCAGGATGTTTCTAAGTTTGTCAATCGTGCAGCTTTTGACTGTTTTGAGTGCATAAGCAGAACCTCTGCCATTGCCATAGGTGCACGTACAATTGCCTGGCTCCAGGCATCCGACTTAAAGCTCTGGGTGCAGGACAAACTGGGCAATATCCCTTGTACAGGTGAGAATCTATTTGGCAAAAATTGGCAAGAGAAAGCCAATGAGTTGGATGCTGACAACTCCACTTTGGATAGAACAAAGCCACAGCTGATCCTGCAAGGAAGAAATCTTTCAAGAAACCATTCTTCTCCAAAAAGAAAAGGTTTTATCCCTCTTATTCCCAGCAGGGACGTTCTGCACGTCAACCTGCCCGGAAGAGTCAGCAACCACCTAAACAAAGGAAAGCAAAGACTGCCAAGCCTCAACTGTCCCAGCAGTCTCAGCCTCCACAAGGCTTTTGACTTCCATCTAGAGAACTTAGCCTTCCTGGCTCTCAATGGAGCAGAGCCTTCCACCATTCCAGGAAGGTTGTGTCACTTTGCCCCCAGATGGGGGCAGATAACAGCAGAACATTGGACTCTCTCCATTATAAAAGAGGGGTACAAGCTTCACTTTCTCTGCATGCCCCCTCCCACAGTGGTAAGACAGTTCAATTCTCAGACCTCTCTCATCAACCTGTTAGATCAAGAGGTCACTATGCTTCTTGCCCAAGGGGCAATAGAAGAAGTACGCATTCCTCAACAGGGTGCAGGGTTTTACTCCCCCTATTTCCTTATCCCAAAGAAAACAGGGGGACACAGACCTATTTTAGACCTCAGAGAATTGAACAAATTCCTGTTCAAAGAGAAATTCAAGATGATTTCTCTGGGAACTCTGCTGCCATACCTTCAGAGTCAGGATTGGCTTCGTTCTCTAGATCTCAAGGATGCATGCACTCATGTTCTCATCCATCCAATTCACAAAAAGTTCCTGCGGTTCATTTTTCAAGGAAAGCACTACCAATACAGGGTGCTTCCTTTTGGCCTGGCCTCAGCACCAAGGGTGTTTACGAAATGCATGGCTGTGGTAGCAGCATTTCTTCGCACTCTAGGAATATTCGTCTTCCCCTACTTAGACGACTGGCTCATTCGAGCCCCATCAGAGTCAGAGGCCAGGTTTTCTCTATCTTGCACAATGTGTATCCTTCAGTATTTGGGTCTGGTCATAAACATCCCAAAATCCAGCCTAACTCCCACTCAGTCTCTAGAGTTCATAGGAGCTTTGCTGGATACCAGAAAAGCAAGGGCCTATCTTCCCCAGACCGTTGCCTTCGCATGGTGCAGTTAGCTTCTCAAGCTGTGCTAAAGCCTCTTCTCACTGCTCGAGAAATGTTACAACTACTAGGCCACATGGCATCTACCGTGCATGTGGTTCCTTATGCTCGCCTCCATATGAGAGCAGCCCAGTGGACTTTATCCACTCAATGGACCCAGGCATCAGGGTGCCTGTCAGACAAATTAGCAAACAAAAATCAACTTATTTTGTCCCTCCAATGGTGGCAGTCCACTCAAAACCTGTTGGTGGGGTCCCCATTTTAGCATACCTAACCCAAATGCCCCACTCCCCCCCCCCAATCCCGCACTCCCCCCCACCTCCGCCCCTCCCCCTACCCGCCATCCGCTTACTGCGAATCGCCGCCTTCACCCAGACCGCCAGCTGGCGAGATCCCCTGTCCGCATAGGCCTCAACTATAGCCGGGTCAGGAGCCACCCGTTCTGGCCCAGGTGACCTTATATGCAAAACAGGATCACCACCTCCAGGATCCTTCCAAGAGTATATATGAATATGGTGGGGCATAGTATAAACCCTCTAACCCTACCCCCTCCAGTGAACCGAGCCTTCTCACCCCCCCCCCATCCGCCCTCTAATCCCCCCCTCCCCTCTCTGCCCTCCAGTGTTCATAACGTTCCCACACCTTATTATATCGTGGAACCGTATGCTTTCGACGAGCTTCTATTGCGCAGTACCCCCAAAGCTGCTCCATTCGCCCCACTACCTCCGCTAAAGGGGGAACATCCTGTTTCTTCCACCAGCGAAAGAGACACATCCGCCCTGCAATGACACAGTACCCCTGTAGCCTCCCCCTGTCCCTCCCGCCTTCACCCGTCCCCCCTTCATTCAATATCACCATACTAGGGGTAAAGCTGACCGGGACCCCTGTGATGTTTTCCGTAAGTCTTTCCACCCCCCTCCAGTATTCCTGAACTACCGGACATCCCCACACCATATGCAGCAAATCCCCTCGAGCCCCACACCCCTTCCAACACTGATCCGAACTCGCAGGGTATAATGCGTGGAGCCACACCGGGGTCCAATACATTCTGAGCCTTAGCTTATAGCTGTTTTCTAGCATTGCTGTCCCCGGTGCCAATTTATGAGTTCTGATATAAATTCTGTCCCACCTCTCACCGTCCCACTGCCCCCCCCAGGTCTTCCTCCCACTGCGTCTGGCCCCGTATGCTCCCTTGCTCAGATTCCCCCAGGATTTTATATAACTTCGATATGATCCTAGTGGGCATCCCCATTTCCCCCATCATCTCCTCAAAGGGCGCAGGTTTCACCATCAGGTCTTGCTTCACTTCCTGCCTCTGAAGCCAGTACCATAAGCTAACATAAGCATATCTATCTTGCCTCTCCAACCAATACTCCTGCTGCAACTCCTCAAAGCTCCTAATCCGCCCCCCAACTCCCACCAATTGCCCCAACTTCCGCAACCCTTTCTCCCCCCACCTCCTAAACACCCCGGCCTCCTCCCCCATCCTACCCTTCATTGCTATCTGTATTGGGGTTTCTCGAGAATATTGCCTCCCCCCTAACAAGTGCCCCTTCCATTTCCGCCAAACCTGTCTAGTTAGTTCTCTGTAGGGATTCTCTTCTCCTATCCGCTTCCCTCCCCCCGCGGGGTCCCAGATCCAACCTCCCATCTCTGTCCCCCCCTCCCCCTCCATCTCCACCCACCCAGGCCTCTCCACCCCCTCCTTCCAAGCAAATAGGGCCCGAAGCTGCGCCGCTTCATAATACCGGAGCAATGATGGGAATCCCAACCCCCAATCCATTTTAGGCCTATACATGGTCGCCCTGGCGACTTTAGGTCGTTTGCCATCCCAAATAAATTGCAGTAGCAGTTTTTGCATCCTAGCTATTTCTTTGCCAACCAATCTATACGGAAGGGACATATAAACAAACAGCAACCTTGGAAGGACATTCATTTTGACTACTGCAATACGCCCCATCCAGGACAAATACAGCCCCCTCCACCGTGATAGATCCTGCCTTATAGTCTCGACCAACCCCTGATAATTCCATTGCTTAATCTTAAGTAGAGGGGTCCCCAACTGGATCCCCAGATACCGAAAACTCCCCTCCACCCACCTAAATTTAAAGTGGTGCCGTAGGCTCTCTTCCACCCTGGGTGCCAAATTGAAACCCAGCAGTTCCGTTTTCCCTGGATTAATTTTATAGCCCGCCAAGCGGCTATACCGTTGTATAGCCGTCAGTAGCACTGGTAGCGTTGTAAGCGGTTGCGTCAGTGTAAAGACGACGTCATCTGCAAAAAGGCCAATCTTTTCCTCCCGCCCCCCTATCTGTACCCCCTTAATGTCCTTCATACGCCTAATGTAGGCCGCCAACGGCTCTATAGCCAAGGCAAACAACAAGGGTGACAGCGGGCATCCCTGTCTGGTACCTCTATGTAGCTCAAAACTCTCCGAGTACCCCCCATTAACCCGAACTCTAGCGCTCGGACCCTGATATAGAGCTCTGAGCCAGCTGACATACTCCCCTCCAAACCCCATTTTATCCAAAACCTGAAACATAAAAGCCCACTCCACCCGGTCGAAAGCCTTTTCCGCATCTACGGTGATTAACACTGCCTCTTGCTTAGTACACTGGAGCTGCCACATAATATTCAAAATCTTCCGCACATTGTCGCTACCCTGACGCCCCTTCACAAAGCCCGTCTGGTCCGGGTGGATCAGATGCGGCACCACATCCTGGATACGATTGGCTAAGATTTTTGCCATTATCTTTGCATCCAAATTTATTAAAGAGATGGGCCGATACGAACCACATACCCCCTTATCCTTGCCTGGTTTTGGCAAGACCGTTATACCGGCCTCCGCCATTGTGCGCGGGAGGCCCTCCCCCTGGAGCACCCTATTAACTACCTTGGTAAATACGGGCGTAATCTGTTCCGACAGGACCTTATAAAAGTTTGCCGTGTACCCATCCAACCCTGGCGCCTTTCCCAATTTCAACGTGCAGATGGCCCTCTGCACCTCCTCCTCCTGGATCTCCCACCCCAGCTGCTCCCGTTCCTCCTCCGTCACCTGTGGCAGACCACAGTCCTCCAGAAACTCCGCAGTGTCCTCCTCGCCCCCCTCCAGTTCACTTTCATACAGAGTCCGATAATACTCCCGAAACACCCCCCTAATTCCCTTGGAGTTTTGAACCCACTCACCTTTAGTGCCCCTAATGCCCACCACATGTCCCGCTTGCCGCCGCCCCTTCAAGCGACTGGCTAACACCCTCCCTGCCCGATTCCCACCTTCAAAGTGGGCCTGCTTCAAGACCGCCAATTGAAAAGCTATCTCTTGGGCCCGCAATTTACTCAACTCCCCTCTCACCCTTTGTATCTCCGTAAGGGTACCAGGATCTGCCACCCTCTGATGTACCCCCTCCAAGCTCCGCAACTGATGCAGTAGGTCACTTTCCCTGGCCCCTTTTTCATGCTTTACCCGCGCCCCCAACCCAACCAGCTGACCCCTAATCACCGCCTTTAAACCATCCCATAGCACTCCCATAGACACCTCCCCCGTGTCATTTAGCCGGAGATAGTCCGCTATTTGAGCCTTAAGCTGCCCCACGTGCTTCTCCTCCTCCAACAGGGAATCATTAAGTCTCCAGAATTTTAAACTGTCCTCTCTCCCTCCTATATCAAAGCGTACATTCACTGGGGCATGATCTGACCAAGTGATCTGACCGTGTTCCACCTCCTTTACTCTATCTAACCAGATCCCCCCCCCCAAATCATGTCCAACCTACTATAAGAGCAATGCACTGGGGAATAATAAGTATACTGCCGTTCCCCCGGATGCCAACTTCTCCACAAATCCACCAAACCCAGACGTTCTCTCAGGGCATTCAAACTTCGTCTATCCCCCCTTCCTCCTCCCCCCTGCCCCCCACTGGTATCAATTCTGGGATTACACGTCAAATTAAAATCCCCCCCCCATGATTATGGGAGTGCCCCCAAGTCCTTCCAACTCCTGCAAGAGTTGCGCGTACATCTCCCCCTGCCTCTCATTAGGACCATACAAACTGATCACCCAGACCTCCTCCTCTTCAATTTGTACTAAGACCCCCACCCATCTCCCTCCTTTCCCCCGTCTAACTTCTTTCACCTTAGAATGATACTCCCCCCCCACCAAAATGCCCACCCCCCCTTTCCTAGAATTCATTCTCTGACCCGCCAGAACCACCTTGGGGTAGTGCCTAGATTCCAACAAATACTCCTGCCCCACCTGCAGATGCATTTCTTGTATACACAAAATGTCGGCCCCCATTCTTTTACCCTCTCTCCCCACCAACTGACGTTTCTGGCGTGTTCGCAGGCCCTTCACATTTAAGGTCATGACACTTATCATTCTACGCTTCCCATACCCCCCTCCCGCCTTCCCGCCCCCTGGTCCCCCCCTCCCTCCCCCCTCTTACCTCGCACCTCTTTCAACCTCCTCTGGCCCTCACACCCCCTCCCCCCTCCCTCCCCATCCCATCCCCATCCTCCGTCGCCTCCAGAGGATAACTCAGGAGTAGTGCGTCCCTAGCCTTCCCCAGCCTTACGCCTTCACACCCCCCTACCTCCCACCCACCACCATCCCGCTCACCCCCCTCCTTTCGCCCATACCTTCTCCCCCCTTCCCTCTTCTCACGCCCTCCTACGTCCTTGCTTCCCTCCCCCTCCCACCCTCTCTGATACCCCCACCCAGTGCTCATCCACCATACCACCCACTGCCCCCCTCCCCACCACCTACGTCCGCCCCCTCTCCCCCGCCTCCCCTCCTCCCCCTCCCTCTTCTCCCCCAATGACTTTACACAACCATCCCTAAATATTACATATAAAACATTCTTAAAGACAACATTTCTCCACCACTCTTCAGCACTTATACCAGCATATGAGCAGTCCACAAGTTGCTTCAAGTGTCTTCCATCCGCTGGCCCTCTTGCAGCTCCCGCCCAGGTCACGGCGATCGGACTCTTTCGCTCTCTGGGCTGCTTCCCCTCTGCCCCTGAGGCCCTCCAAGGGAAGAGGCCGCCCCCAGGTCTGCCCCCTGGGTGCTCAGGCCCGCGCCCCGGAGAGCCTTCAGTGCCTCCTCCGGGGTCTGCGTCCGCCATGTCCGCCCTTTATAGGTGAACGATAGTCCAAAAGGATGGAGCCACCGGTATTTAATGTCCTCTCTCCGCAATATTTGTGTAACGGGCTGCATGGCCCTCTGCCTCTGCAACGTGCCTGCAGAAAGGTCTTCATAAATATGCACCGGGTAGCCCTGCCACATGAGGGCTCCTCCTCGCCTGGTTTTGCTAACAATTTTCTCCTTGGTTTTATAACGGGCCAGACAGATGATTATATCGCGGGGTTTATTGCCCACTGGCTTCCCCAGGGCTCGGTGGGCCCTCTCAAGTTGTATGTCCGTCGCAGCCACCTCCTCGCCGCCCAAACGTAAGGCCTCCAAGCAGACTGATCGGGCAACCTTCTCGCTGTCCTGAAACTCTGTCTCCTCAGGTATTCCCCGGAGTCTCAGATTATTGCGTCGGGAACGATTTTCCAGATCTTCCAGCTTGTATAACAAAGTCTCATACTGCGACCCCAACTTCCCCGATCTTTGTGTCTCTTCTTCCTGATGTAGCTCAATCTCTTGCAGCCGGTTCTCGTGGTCCCCCATTCTACACACCAACTCTCCAACTTCTTCTTTCAGGGGGCCCAGCACTGCGTTCAACTCACTCTTCACGGATTGCACTTCATTTTTGATTTCGAGAAACCAGTCTCTAAGCTCCGCTCTCGTGACAAGCTGCGTAGGGTCCATTCCTGGGGTTTTTACATTCTCCAGGGCTCCTACTCCACCTCGCTCTCCTAGCGCCTCAGGGAGCTTTTTATTCTCCAGCTGCCCAACTTCGCCTTTCCCACCTTGCGCCCCCGGGCACGCATAGTCTCGGATATCTGCCGCTTTGCGTCTGGTGGTCATCTCTGTGCCAGCAACCCCTGCCAAGGTCAGCACAGCTTTCCCAGTAGGGGGGCTCACCCACCCCTTTTTTGCAGATTTTCAAAACTCTCTTGTAGCCTCCTCAGCACCGTGCTGTCCTAGCTCAGGCAGCCAACTTCCTCCGGCTCTTCTCCGTGCCCTCACACCAGGCCCAGCGCTCTCTCTGGCGTCCCCCTGCTTACCCGCAGTCTCCTCAGCCTGCACACATCGGCTGGGCTACGCTCCACAGCCCCTCCAGCTTCTTTGTATGCAGCAGTCCTGCTCCCCTCCTGCTGCTAATCTCCGCACTCCAGCCCTCTGGATCTTTTTGTGTTCTCACGCTGGGGAGGTGCAGCGCCGTCGGATGTGCAGGCCCTTATCGTCCGCCTGCTGCTTTCGCCACCCCCACGCTGCCTCCGGGCGCCATTTTCGGCCCACCACGCTGCCGCGGCACTCTCCCGGTGTTGCCTCACACCGCCGCCGAAGTAATGCGGTGGCTGCCGGCGTTTCAGCGGTCCCGGCACTTCCTGCCTGCTTTCAGCGCCCGTTTGCTCCACTGGCCGCCTCCGAGGTAATTATTTTAGGGCGTTTTGGCTGGGTCAGCGCCGGAGCAGCTCTTTCAAGCCGCCATCGGCTTCGGTGACGTCACTTCCTCCCCACTGGCCGCCTCCGAGGTAATTATTTTAGGGCGTTTTGGCTGGGTCAGCGCCGGAGCAGCTCTTTCAAGCCGCCATCGGCTTCGGTGACGTCACTTCCTCCGCTCCCAAAAGCTTTCTAATTGGACGCTGGGGAGCATTCCCGCGCAGGCTCCGTCGGTACCGACGATACCCATATGTGAAGACTAAGTTCCTGCTGTTCCCGGAGATCACCTGTTACAGGTGAGTAACTATGCTGTGCCCCCAGTTGGGAAACCCTGGGTCATCAAAGGAGGAATTCCTTCCCATGACGCTGGGTTTTTCCGAGCCAGGTCTGGAAAAGCCTGGACCAAGAGCCCCCAAAATCTCACAATTCTCTTTCTGAAGAGCATTTAAAAAAACCCCACCCTCTATCCGAAGACAAAGCAAATTGAACTAAACACGTAGCTGGAGCAACATTATCAGAAGTGGAGCTCTTTAATATAGCGGAAACATTAAGTTCATCTAGCTGTTGCATTTCTATCCCTTCTACCCAGGAAGGTGCTTTTTTCACTTGGGGCAAATAGTGGACTTTGGTAACTGGTGGATGTGTCTCAGGCGGCATGCCTAATACCTCTACCAAATAACACTTAAACATTTCCTTGGGAGATGTATATTGAGTTTTAGGAAAGTCAATCAGTTGTAGATTTGCAAGTCTAGACATATTTTCCAGGTGTTCCAATCTTGTCTTTAAATAAGTAGAATCTTCTATTACATCTTTCACACAGTTCTCCACCTGCTCAACCCGTACTATAACTTCATTGAGAGATACTTGCAGTTTGGAGATTTCACTAGTATTCTTAGCACACTCTGCCTGGGTAGCTTGGAGATGATTATTCAAGGATTGAATTTGAGGCAATAATGCTTCCCCAAGCTGCCTAATGGCATTCCAAATGGATGTGAGGTTAATCTGGTCTGGTCTTGGAAGGAAAGAATCAATAAATACCCCAGCTGAAATACTCTGCTGCTCTGCTATTCCAGCCTGCTGCAACACCAGATTTCTGGTCCTGTGAAACACTGCCGGTTCTGAGGAGGCACTGCCAACAAGTTGTTCGAATGGGATCTCTATGCTCCTCGTGTCACTTCCTAGCACCTTCCCCCGAGACTCAACCGACACGCCAGTGAAGCTGTCAGCAGAACTCAGGCTCAACAGGACCGTGGCAGTGTTTGAAGTCCTCAGAGGATGCTGCACTTCTGGAGGGGTGAGATCTACCCAAGAAGAGGACACCAAGCAGCAGGCTGTTGGTAGCAGGGCTCAGGTCCAAACACTCCGAGTCTAATGTGGAACCACTTAGATGCAGTCACAGTTCACCAGCTGACATCTGCTCAAGTGCAGGTATCTCCCCATCGGCGTCCCATGCAGCCAAGTAATCCATCATGGCTTTCTCCGTCACCAGAGACTTCAGGAGGAGTGCCTCCATCTTTTGCTGCCCCGTCATAGAGGAAGCAGTCACAGCCGACTTGGCCTGGCCTTTTCTCTTGCATTTAGGAGCCATAGGTAAGGAAAAAAGGTAATCTGTGGAGCAGCTCAAGCAAGAGCCTCCTGTGGTGTCACTATCTTAACTCCACCTCCAAGGGAAAGGTTATATTACAACCTACCATATTTCTTAACTATGCTGAGAAAGAAGATTATGCTGCTTTATAGGAACAAACAAGAACTGGACTACAAATGGGACAAAATATTCATATTTCACAATTACTCTGCAAAGGTGACCGAAAGTCAAAGAGCCCTGGATCCTTAATGCACAAAACATCTTTGGCATGGCTGTCACTTCACAATGGAGTTTCCTGCCAGGGTGAGGATTACCTATGATAAAAGGGTCCTTTACTACTAACATGCCAATGGAGCTCAAAGCCTTTGTGGAGAAACTGCGTGAAATGTGAATATAGTATCTCCTGCTTGGGACTAGAAGTAGCGGAGATAGTGAGTTTTTTTACAGGCCCCTAATAGGACTGCAACTGTATCCTGTACTTATTAAAAACATGCTTGAGTAACCTGTAGTGTACACTTTGTGGTGCTGGATAATAGGGCCTTGTGGGCAAATGAGACCTTGGATGTGACTTATGTGTGCTGGGCAGTTGTGCAATGGTGCAGTCATCATGTGCTATTATAAGTTGGAGAAATTTCTAATGATAGGAGTGCTCTGAAGCTTTTTTAGAGACTTTTTTTTTATATTGTAAATCTATCCTGTTTCAGCATGGCAAGACTGTCATGCTAGGAGATTCACTGGGTTCAGCATGTTTGTGGCAGACTACAGAGGCATTGCTGTTTTTGAGCATAAGAACTAGATGGGGTGTGTTACCAGTGGCAATAGCTGCTACTTTGAAGTGCTCTTGTTGCAGTAATGATCTGCCTTGAAGATAATCAAAGAGACAATAAGAATTTATGGTGCACTGGCCAATGTTTGCGAGATGGCATAAAAGTCCATTTGATTTTAGAGGGTGTGTGTTTGGGTGAGCGATACATATGAGTCATTTAATGAGTGTGATGGGAATTGCATAACGTGTGTGCCTTCTTGTTAACATACGATACAAGATGTGTATCAAACACCAACATATACACCATCTTTGCTTCATTTGCTTCCATGTTGATTATTGTTGTTTATTGTGATATTTGCTGTGCAAGTTAAAAAAAATTAGTGAGTATGAGGGAGGAAGGGGGGATGCATTTGTAAAACTGGGAGGAAGGGTTGAAAGGGACTATTAGTGATGAGACTCTGGGTAGTAGAGATTGGAAAGGAAAGAAGCAAATGGGGGGGGGGGGGAGGACTATGGATGGAGAATAGATGTGGAGTAACTGTTGTGATAGTGTGAATGAGAGACTGAATGTGAAATTCCAAATTACCCATGCCTACCAATAGCCAGATTAATATGAATAAAATACAGTCTCTAAAATGCTTGATGCAAATGCTAGAAGTCTAAAAAATAAGATAGGAGAGTTAGAATATATAGCACTAAATGAGAGGTTAGATATGATTGGAATCTCAGAGACATGGTGGAAGGAGGACAACCAGTGGGATACTGCAATACCTGGGTACAAACTATATCGTAATGATAGAGCTGATCAAATTGGTGGAGGGGTTGCATTCTATGTTAGAGAGGGCATTGAGTCAGAAAGGATTAAAGTTTTGCAGGAAACAAAATTTGCTGTAGAATCTCTATGGATTGAACTTCCATGTAAAAAGGGGAAGGCGATGGCAGTGGGGGTGTACTATCGACCGCCTGGCCAGAATGAACAAATGGATGATGAAATGCTCAAAGAAATCAAGGAAGCTAACAAATGTTACAGCACAGTAATGATAATGGGTGATTTCAATTACCCCGGTATCGACTGGGTCAGTGGCACGGCAGGACATGCTAGGGAGATAAAGTTCCTAGATGAAATAAATGACTGCTTCTTGGAGCAGCTGGTTCATGAACCGACCAGAGGGGAAGCCATATTGGACCTAGTCCTAAGTGGGACACCAGATCTGGTGCAAGAGATAAGGGTGTTGGGGCCACTTGGCAATAGTGATCATAGCATGATCAAGTTTGATTTAATTAGTGGAGGAGGGATGGTAAGGAAATCCACAGTACTACCTTTTAACTTTCGAAAGGGAGACTATGATAAAATGAGGAAAATAGTTAAGAAAAAACTAAAAGGAGCAGTTGCAAAGGTTAAAGACTTACATCAAGCTTGGGTGTTGTTGAAAAATACTATCTTGGAAGCTCAGACCAGCTGTATTCCACGCTTTAAGAAAAGTGGAAGGAAGTCCAAAAAACTGCCAGCATGGTTTAAAAGTGAGGTCAGAGAGGCTGTTGTTGCCAAAAAAGCATCTTTTAGGAAATGTAAAAAAGATCCAAATGACGAAAACTGGAAACAGCACAAGCACTGGCAAGTTAAATGCAAGGCATTGATAAGACAGACAAAGGGAGAATTTGAGAAGAAGCTTGATGTGGAAGCAAAAACGTGTAATAAAGACTTTTTAAGTACATTCATAGCAAAAAACCTGTGAGAGAGTCAGTTGGTCCATTGGATGATAGAGGGGTTAAAGGGGCACTAAGAGGCAACAAGACGATAGCGGAGAGACTGAATTAATTCTTTGCTTCGGTCTTTACTGAGGAAGATATAGGGATGTTACCCATGACTGAAGTGGTATTTAAAGATGCGGAAGAATTGAAGGAAATATCGATACATCGGGAAGATGTATTACAACTATTTGATAAACTGAAGAGTAGCAAATCACCTGGACTGGATGATATACATCCAAGGGTATTGAAAGAATTGAAATATGAGATTGCAGACCTGCTATTAGTAATCTGTGAACTATCATTAAAATCATCTGTAATACCTGAAGACTGGAGGATGGCCAACGTAACGCCAATTCTTAAAAAGGGTTCCAGAGGTGATCCGGGAAACTACAGACCGGTGAGCCTGACATCAGTACCCAGAAAAATGGTAGAAACCATCATACAGAACAAAATTGCTGAACATATAGATAGTCTTGGCTTAATGGGAGACAGCCAACATGGCTTTAGACAAGGAAGATCTTGTCTTACTAATCTGTTATGTATTTTTGAAGGTGTGAATAAACAGTTAGACAAAGGTGAGTCGGTTGATATAGTGTATTAGGACTTTCAGAAAGCCTTTGACAAGGTCCCTCATCGGAGACTTTTGGCAAAACTAAAGAGTCATGGGATAGGAGGCAGTGTACTATTGTGGATCAGGAACTGGTTAAAAGATAGAAAGCAGAGGGTAGGGCTAAATGGCCAATTTTCCCAATGGAGAATGGTAAATAGTGGTGTACCCCAGGGATCTGTGCTGGGTCCGCTGCTTTTTGACATATTCATAAATGACCTGGAAAAGGGAATAATGAGTGAGGTTATCAAATTTGCAGATGACACAAAACTATTTAAAGTTGTTAAAACCCATGAGTATTGTTGAAAATTGCAATAAATAATAAATAAATTGGAAGACTGGGAATCAAAACGGCAGATGAAATTTAATGTGGGCAAGTGCAAAGTTGTGCACCTAGGGAAGTACAACCCAAACTATGGTTACACGATGCAAGGTTCCACATTAGGAACCACCACCCAGGAAAAAGATTTAGGCGTCATCGTGGACAACATGTTAAAACCCTCCGCCCAGTGTGCAGCGGCAGCCAAGAGAGCAAATAGAATGCTAGGTATCATAAGGAAAGGAATGGAAAATAAAACAAAGGATATTATAATCCCTCTGTATCGTTCCATGGTGCGATCGCACCTTGAATATTGTGTGCAATTCTGGTCGCCGTATCTTAAAAGGATATAGCGTTATTAGAAAAGGTTCAGAGAAGAGCCACCAAAATGGTAAAGGGGATGGAAAGATACTCCTATGAAGAGAGGCTAAAAAGGTTAGGGCTCTTTAACCTGGAAAAGAGACGGCTGAGGGGAGATATGATAGAAGTCTATAAATTAATGAACGAAGTGGAACGGGTAAACGTAGATCGATTGTTTATGTTATCAGAATATAGAAAGACTAGGGGACATGCAATGAAGCTACAGGGTAAACTATTTAAGACAAATAAGAGAAAATATTTTTTCACTCAACGTGTAATCAAACTCTGGAATTTGTTACCAGAGGATGTAGTAAAGGCTGTTAGTGTAGCTGGGTTTAAAAAAGGTTTGGACAAGTTCCTGGAGGAAAGATCCATAAACCATTATTAAGAAGGGACCCAGGATATCAATGTTTGACCCAATACAAGCATTGTGGAACCTGTGTCTTTTGGGGAAACTGCTACTGTAGGTACGTATGTCCTAGATTGGCCACTGTTGGAAACAGGATACTGGGCTTGATGGACCTTGGTCTGACCCAGTATGGCATATCTTATGTTCTTATATGAGGATGGAAGGATGGGAGGGGGAAGGAGAATTAAGGAAATTAGGAGGATTCCCAAGTGAAATACTATTGGGAAATCTTAATGCTGAGCTCAGGAAACTTAAAGCCTTTTGGCAACTCTGCCATGGAGTCATTGGAGTGCAAAATGGTACAGTGATTGTGTTGCAATAGTTAAAGGACCCTGTCTGATCTTAATATTTATATTAAATGTAGATAGCCTGCATTCTTCTGTTAAATGTCCAAAGCTTCTAAATGATCTTAAATGAGAAAATATAAATGTGCCCACCCTTTTCTATTTAGTTCCTATGCTTTGAACTGTGTAGGCAGTTATGCCCATTCCTGGTCATCCTATTGTATCCTCAACTGGCTAATGATCCCGTCCCGTATGTGTGCTTGGGGCAGATTTTTTTTTACTCTCCTCAGTGAAACTGATGCCCACATCCTCCGTACATAAGAACATAACTTAATAACATAAGAAATGCAATACTGGGTCAGACGAAGGTCCATCAAGCCCAGTATCCTGTTTCCAACGGTGGACAATCCAGGTCACAAGTACCTGGCAGGTTCCCAAAAGGCACACACATTCCTGGGGCAAGCAGTGGATTTTCTGGGTCCTCTTTAATAATGGTTTATGGACCTTTCCTCCAGGAATTTGTCCAAACCTTTTTTAAACCCAGCTACACTAACAGCTTTTATTACATTCTCTGGTAACCTCATCCCCTCCAAGATATCAGCCATTTGGTTTACCTTTGGTTGCCCCTACCTATTATTGGCTCCCCTGCTGTCACATTCTTTGATTCTTGTTGTGCACTCCTTCCGATATCTTGGCGTTACCCTGGACTCCTCCCTGTCATTTCATGAGCACCTCTCCTTATTCATCTCTCACTCTTTCTATTCTCTGCATCAAGTTCGTGTGGTCCGCCTTTTTTTGTCCCCCCAGTCTCTGGTTACACTCTTCTCTCTCTCTTAATTATGTTTAGATTATTGTAATATTGCTTTTGCCAGCCTCCCTCATTATCAGTTACAGCGTCTTCACCTCCTTCAGAACACTGCAGCACAGATTCTCACACATGCCTCTCGTTCGGATCACATCACCCCTCTGCTTATTCAACTCCACTGGTTTCCCATCAAATTCAAGTTCCAATTTAAAATACTCATACTACTTCACAAAGCCATTTACACTTCCACTCTGTAGTATCTCTCTAATCTGGTTCATCTTTATGCTCTCCACCGCCTGCTACAATCCATCTACTCAAACCATCTACATCTTCCCTCCATTTCACAGTCACACCTGGACTCCACTCGTCACTCTGCCTTCTTCTTCCTTGGTCTTGCACTGTTGAATTCCCTTCCCTCTGCACTCTGACTAGAAGCTTCCTTCCAGAAGTTTAGAGTTATGCTTAAAACCTGTCTTTTCCAAACGGCCTTTGACCTCCCCCCCCTCCCAGACCTAGACGGATGTCTCCTCCCCCAACTATTCCCTTCGCTTTCCCTCTTCAGTGTGATTGGTTTTCTTTCCTGTCCTATCCAACTCTGGCGTTCCTCTCCTTGTTTCTGTTTTTGCAGCAATTGTTGTTATTATTGTAACATGCCTTGGTACTATTTGTTTAGGTGCAATATCAAATGCCCAAATAAAGATAAAAGATAACGAATTCCAGAGTTTGATTACGCATTCAGTGAAAAATATTTTCTCTTACTAGTCTTAAATGGGTTACATTGTAGCTTCATTGTGCGTCCCTTAGTCTTTCTAATTTTTGATGGCGTAAACAGCCGATCTATGTTTACCCATTCCATTCCATTCATTAATTTATAGACCTCTATCATATCTCCCTTCAGCAGTCTCTTTTCCAAGCTGAAAAGCCTAATCTTTTAAGCCTTTCCTCATAGGGTATCCTTCCATCCCCTTTACCATTTTGGAGGCTCTTTTCACTACCTTTTTTAATTTTGCTATATCCTTTTTAAGCTATGGTGACCAGAAATGCGCACAATACTCAAGGTGAGGTTGCACCATGGAACGATGCAGAGGCATTATAATATCTTTGGTTTTATTCTCCATTCCTTTCCTTATGATTCCTAGCATTCTATTTGCTCTCTTGGCCACAGCTACACACTCCCCATGGCAGTGTTCTCCCTTTGCGTCTCTTTTACCACTCTATCATCCAGTGCTCCAACTGACTCTGTCAGAGCTTTGTTGCTACGAATGCACTTGAAAAAATTTTTATTATGCGTTTTTGCTTCCATGCACAGGAAGAGAGCCTCTTTCGAATGAAAGCAAGCTCTGCTACGAGGGAACATAGGATGACAGTGAAAGGGGATAGACTCAGGAGTAATATGCGGAAATATTTCTTTACGGAAAGAGTGGTAGATGCATGGAATAGTTTCCCAGTAGAGGTGGTAGAGATGAGGACACTATCTGAATTCAGGAATACATTAATGTTGATTGCATTGTGTAACCATAGTTTGGGTTTTTCTTTCCTAGATGCATAACTTTGCACTTGTCCACGTTAAATTTCATCTGCCATTTGGATGCCCAGTCTTCCAATTTATCAAGATCCTCTTGCAATTTTCCACAATCCTCATGGGTTTTAACAACTTTGAATAGTTTTGTGTCGTCTGCAAATTTGATAACCTCACTCGTTATTTCCATTTCTAGGTCATTTATGAATATGTTAAAGCAGCGGACCCAGCACAAATCCCTGGGGTACTCCACTATTCACCTTTCTCAATTGTGAAAATTAGCCATTTAGCCCTACCCTCTGCTTTCTATCTTATAACCAGTTCCTGATCCACAATAGTACACTGCCTCATATCCCATGACTTTTTAATTTTGCTAAAAGTCTCTCATGAGGCTTTCTGAAAGGCTTTCTGGAAGTCCAAATACACTATATCAACCGACTCACCTTTGTCTACCCAATACTTTGGGTGAGGAAGAGGGAGAAGGAGTACTCACAGTTGATAAATCAGCGTCCTCCTTCAAAAGAGCTGATGCTTTCTCCATAGCCATAAAATGCATATCCAGTGGTCCAATAATTTTGGCTGCCTTCTGTATGGATGGGTGTGTACCCTTCTTCCTTTTACCCAATAGGTACTCACAACCTCTTCCTACACCTCCGTGCACTGAAGGAGCACCAAAGGGGCTAAACATGCCCCTTTGGACATGCCCCTTCGGTGCACATGCTGCTACTGTGTACTGCAGCGGGGCAAAAGATTTTATAGCCCTTCAGAAGCACGTCAGCGCTAACGGCAGCTCCGTGGGTGCAGGAGCCAATCCAAATGATGAAACGGGAACAGGAAAGCACTGAGCAACGCTCACCTCCCTGAAAAATCTTGAAATTCTTGTTTTTGAGTTACATTGCAGCAGCAAATTTTCTGGTGTACCGCAGTCACACTACACCCTTGCTGCAAAGGGATGACCTATTAAAGGAACTTAGAAGTGCGTCACTGTGGCATAACTGGTAGTTGAGCAAGTAGAGAGAGTGGACAAGGAAAGAGGACTCAAAGATCCCATTAGAGTTATTGACACGGCAAGATACTGAAGAATGGTACATGAACAGCCATAGTCCTTTATTCAAAGCATCCAAAGCAGACCTTGGGCGGTACTCTGTCTGAGGTGTCTGAATACCTTATGAACTGCAATGAGGCCTTCAGACAATCCTTTAACAGCAAAACGCTCTCTTAAAACCCGACTGGAGCAGTACTGCAGAGAAATATTATTTTCCAGGGCAAAAGAAACTACCAAATGTTCATGGAAAAATGTATTGGATTGACAGGCTCAGAGTCCAAACTTCAGAGGAAGCTATTGCAAGCAAGTAATAGTAATCACCTTGTGTATAGCAACAATCACCAGCAGTAGGGATGTCAGGCAGATCTGAGTTTATGATTGTGACCTGCTAGGACAGGAAGGAGGTAAAAAACAAAACAAAAGCTCAGAAGAATTACTGTAGAAATGTGTGTGTAAATCCTGGAAAGAAAAAGATAGTACTCAAACTGCAGTTTCAAAGGAGGGAATGCAACACTACGGACTATTGGATTGTACATGCCTTCTGCACAATAGTTATTCAGAACCAATATAGAACTTTAAATTATTGTGTGTACTGTGACGCTCGCGCCCCTACCAGGCGGCCGCCTAGTAGGGACGGGTGATCACCTCTTCTATTTCCTAGGGTTGTAGTTGTGTAAGGAATGATGAGGCCGAGTGGTTTATAAAGCGCACAGGAATTTATTCAGCTTCCTTGCAGGTAAGTGGATACAATTTCTTCCAAACACATGTACTCTCCAGACAAAAGAAAATAGTGGATACTTCTCCAATAACAAATGTCCAAAACAAAACAACAGTGAATTCCAATATCAAGTGTTTCTGGCTCACACTAATTTACCTTAGTACAGGCATCGCATTCCATCTCTGAGACATTTGAATTTACCTCAGCCTCCTTGACTTCAATGTCCATACTCTCTGCTGAGCTGTAGCAGGGTTCTGCTAGGTACCGCTCAGGAACTTTCTGCTTTAGACTTTTTAACAGGTTAAACAACCTCTCCCACTTTCTTGCCTTCCCTGCTCTAGGCAGGTCTCCTATGGGTTGCTCTTGCTTAACCTTCCTGGTACAACATTTCTTTTTGTGCTGTTTTATCTGAGGCATAACAGTTTCATCAGAGTCAGAAGAATAAACATACTTAGAAGGCCTTGCTGCCTCCCTTCTCCTACCTTGGGCTTCTTGTGCAATATTCTCCTGGTTAGAGCTTTGTCCAGTCAGGACTCCCTCTGCCTCAGCGTAGGGCAGAGACCTGTGGTAACACTTCCCCACTCTCTTGCTAGGGTAGGTGGTTCTCCCCCTGGAACCTTCCCTATATCCTTGGTGGCTACTGCGCTGAGTATGGTGGCTTCCTTTGTACCTTCTCTGGCTGTCTTTATAGCAGTTCCTTTTCCTGCTGCTCCTTTTGGCTACAGGGCTGTTCGCTCTGTACCTTCTGGAACCAGGACTGGAACCTGAGCTGCAACTCCCACTTAGGCCTGGACTGCAACTCCGACAACAACTGCCACTGCAACTGGAACTGTATCTCCAATCATGCTTCTCACCATGCTTCCAACCAGCACTTGAACCAACTCCTGAATCAGCTCTTGAACCAGGCCTCCAACCCACTCTCCAACTGACTCTATCTCTAGTGTTTGTTTGCTCCCTTTCAAACACTGAGCAGGGCAACTCCCTTCCTGGCTCCGCCCTTCTGTACCTCCCACTCCTGTCTCTGGCTGACCTGGAGTGTGGGCGTGACTTCCAGCTAGGTCTGCCCTCTAGGTTTCTCTCCAGGTTCCTGCTGTGGACTATGTGATCCTGTGTGCCCATCCCCCGCAAAGAGGAAGAATTCTTCCTTTTTTCACTTTTCCCTGGCTGGGCTGCACTCTCCTTATCACAGTACTGTCCCAGCCTTAAACTTTTTGCGACAAAATATTTCATTAAACAAGGCATTTACAATAGAACTTAAACCCTTGTTAAAACTGGAGCTAGCTGCCTTAACTAGCCAGGAATAACCTGGATCAAAAAGATATAACCTCACCCTAACCTGGTCTAAACTTTGGTCTAATTTAGTAAGCAAGATTTTGTGACACCTATCTGATTCTCTGCATTTGACTCTGCAGCAAACGGAGCTAATATCTGATTATCGCCACTAGTTAACTTATCTAACTTTTCTCTGATAATGTAACCATTGCTCTAATCCCATGCCTGGTTATGGGATTCTTTATGAAGGTGTCAAGCGGCTAGCATAGTGGACTAGGCCCAAGGTGATTTTCTTACTATATAACAAATGACTTTGGATACCCCGTGTTGCAGATTATGTATGTTGCTTTGTGCCCCCTTAGAAATTTGGGATGAGCAGTAAATATTCAAATAAATAAAGCTTATTCATGCATTCGTCTCCTCAAGCCCTAATCCTGGGAAGGGAACCAGCCAAACGCAGGTACTAGCAATTCAAATCTTGCCAAATTATTCAACACAAAAATCAAAATAGGATCTGGAAGGTGTGTCACAACCTTAAAGCACAGGCTGTACTTTAAGCACAAGAGTCAACAAGCAGGCAGCACACTGTATTACAACAACCAGGGAAAGAAAGACAGTAAGTCTCCTCTCCATCAAAATTCATTCTCTGGCAGTCCAGCAAAGTTTATTTATTTCAAACTAATTTATAGACCGCAAAACTGATTTTAAACCATTCTGTGTATCTTACATCAATTTCACTCAAACTAAAATTAAAATAACAAAATACATGACAGCTGATGTGGTAGGTGAAGGCCTATGATCCATGGTGTCTGAAATAAGCAGACAGGCCTGAGTAGCTTGACCTGTAAATGAAGCCTGTGGAGAGGCCCAAAGGAATTACACATTCCCCTGAATGCTGCTACCATAGAATCAAAACTTAACTGAGCACAATTAAGTATAGCTAAGCAGAATCGAAACTTAGAAAATATAGAAAAACAACTTTAATTGGTATTGATAAGAGAGTGAAGCTTCTATGGAATTAATTAACACTGCTGAAAGAAAAGTTACAGTGCCCTGCTTTCCCACATGTTCTAGTTAGCTAAGTGACCTTGGAGGAGGAAAGTATCAAAGTTGGAAGAACTGACCATTGTAATTGGGACTGTAAGGGGGGTAAACAGGTGCTGAGCCCAGACCAAAGTCCTAATTGGATGACTACGTAATGTTACCGGGACCAATAGATGGGGTAGAAGGGGTTACCGGGACCAATGAAAAGTTTGCCTATACCTAGAATGGACAAGAAAAGTATAAAAGTTGTTGTTTTACTAACAGCCATTGCTCAGCCATTTTGAATTTGATTCTGCTTGAGACTTGTGCACAAATAAATGATTTGGACCTTCTGAACAGACTCCTGGTATTATTGGTTTGTCTGCGCTCTGCTGCTACACTGATAGTAAAGCTGGGTTTATAAAAGGTTTGGACAATGGCCCACGAACCATTATTAAGGTGGACTGGGGGAAATCCATGGTTTATTCCTGGGATAAGCAGCATGGAATCTGTCTACCTTTAGGGAACTTGTCAGGTGCTTGTGACCTGGAATGGCCACTGTTGGGGTTGATGAACCATTAGCCTGGCCCAGTACAGCAAACCGTTCAATCTTATGATCTTAAATTATCAGATTGATACAGAAAAAATGGACATCCTTGCTTCCTTAAACAAGTGGGCTTTGAGTAACTTTTGGAAGCATTTGATATCATGCTCTAACTGGAAGGGCTGGCGTTAGGGGTGGCAAACAGAGCAATTGCCCAGGCCTCCATGCTACAGGGAGCCCCAAGTTTGCCTCAAATCGAAGGAGGCATAGGCTGCAGCCATGTTTTAGTGCCCCCTTACCAGTTTTTTCCCTGGAACCATGAATGTCTAGCAGTGGCCTTGCCAACCAGATTGTGGAAGGTAAACTGTTCCAAAGTGTGGGTGCAGAAATCGAAAAAGCATAGGGACATATCATTGCAGCAGACTCTTTAGATAAAATGGGAGGGAGCAGCATCACTTTGCGTCATGCAAAAAATTAACCAGAGAATTTTGAATTTAACTCATTATTGTATGGGCAGACAATGAGAGAACACAATATAGGGTTTATAGCAAGTAGAGATGCTGGTAAGCTCCACATACCAAATCCATCATCACTTGCTGAAGGTCCTAACCCTGCAGCCACGTGTGTGATCGCCGAGGAAGCAGCTTGTCCAAAGACCCAAAGACCTCCTGCAGCCTCAGGCCCCCGCTGCCTCCAGTTTCCACTACCCGGGGAGACAACAAGCAAAGCAAAGCAGCTGCAGCAAATAAGTAGAGACGCCGGTAAGCTCTGCCTACCAAATGCATCATCACTAGCCGACGGTCCCTATTTCACCTTCCCTCCTTTCAGGCAAGCCAAAGGGCCCTTTGGCATGGCCCTTCGGAGGGGACCAAAAAAGTAACCACACAAGGAATCTACAAATAAGACCAGGCACCCATAGTTTTTAAGCCAACACCATTGCCTACGCCCCTGTGATCTCACCAGCAGCACTACAATACTATGCCGAGGAGGACCTCAGAACTGTCCCAGCTCCCCACAACATCAAATCCACCTACTGTAAGCCCTGTCCCACACACCCAGTGTCACATCATACCTGGACCGCCAGCACCAAAAGACCAATCAAGACCACCCAGCTCACTAATGGCTCCCCTAGCCATCCTCCTCACCCTCTGTTTCACCTCACTACTTGCAACCACCACACCACTAACCCCCTCTCCTGTACACATACCAATCATTCGCTCATACCCACTCATCATAACACCTCCCATTTTTCACAAAAACAGGCCCAGACCAACCCATCACCTCATCCAAATCAAAACACACCCACCCACAGCCATGTCGCCTGTATGCAAACTCAAAAAGAAGTACTTCATCCTAAAGCAGCAAGAGATGAAGCACACTCTCAGAGCCATAGAGAGGAAGTAGAGAAACACCAGATCGCCATATAACACAAAAAAGGAATATTATGCAAAACTGATCCAAAGCTCACTAAATTGCCCTCGAGAGCTTTTCAAAGGACACAACCCAACGAACAGAAGAAACAAGCCTAACCTCACAAATGATGGCTAACTACTTCCAGACCCTGACCTCACCCTACAGCAACAACGCAAATGCCCCTACGGATTCAACAAACCAACAATGGACAACACCTAAAACCATCTGGAATTCCTTCACAATAATTACAGCTGAACATCTAGAAAGAGTAATTGCAAGCATCAACATAACCACCTCCCCACTTGACCTATGCCCAGTCAGCTGGATCAAAACCGCCAGACAAGAACTAACACCAACAATACTCAAAATCAACCAGCTATCACTGCATCAAGGATATGTACCCCCAGAACTCAAAATGGCTTCCATTTGCCCAATAAGAAAAGGAAAAGCTAACAATATAAACCAGTTGACCTCCTACAAATCCATAGCCAGCCTCCCATGTATAGCCAAGGTACTAGAACAAATTATACAACAGCAACTCCAGGTTCACGTCGATGCATGCTCTCCACCCAATCCTCAGCAATATGGATTTAGACCCCACTATGGAGATGAATCCCTCATGGCCACATTAATAGACAACTTAGCAAAGGGCAATGATAAACCCAACACAGGATTTATACTTATGTTCCTTGATATCAAGGCGGCATTTGATTCAATACCACACAACCTAATCACTCAGTGACTTCAAGTAATTGGATTAGCAGACACTCCTCTGAACTGGTTCAAATTCTACCTATCAAACCGATAGCTCCAAGTAAAAGGAGGCACCACAAAATCAGCACCATACACACAACGTCAAGGAGCCCCTCAAGGCTCCACCCTCTCCTCCTTAATATTCAACATCTTCCTGCAGCTGATCTGCACAGTCATACAGGCACACAACATCTTATACCACATATACACAGATGACATTATGATATACTCTTCAGCCCGCTCCAGCCCCGATCGGCATCATCGAGGGAGAGTGGGAAGGTAAGCTCCACCCCGCTCCCCTCTGACAAGGCCAATCGGGCCCGACGGACCTCCTGCAGCTCCGGGCATTAAAAGCCGACCAGTTCCAGCTTCTCGGCCTCTTCAGCCCGCTCCAGCCCTGATCGGCATCATCGAGGGAGAGCGGGAAGGTAAGCTCCACCCCGCTCCCCTCCGACAAGGCCAATCGGGCCCGACGGACCTCCTGCAGCTCCGGGCATTAAAAGCCGGCCAGTTCCAGCTCATCGGCCTCGTCAGCCCGCTCCAGCCCCGATCGGCATCATCGAGGGAGAGCGGGGAGGTAAGCTCCACCCCGCTCCCCTCCGACAAGGCCAATCGGGCCCTCCTCCTGACTATTTCCTTTCCGTACAAGAGGCGTGCCCGCGCCTAGCCTGCCCGTGCCTGAGGGCCTCGCCAGAGGGCCCTTTGGCGTGGCCCTTAGGAGGGGAGCCACAGAACCCAAAAAACTGAACTCTCTAACGCAAGACTCTCAAGCTTTCAACTCCGCGATAAAGTAAGAATGTATTAACTTTCTTCAATACTGCAGTACTAACTCGGTATAACCTGTGCTATAACTTGCTATAACCTCAATATTTGTATTCCTTTTGTCAATACACCACTGAAACTCTGCGAGAACTGTATACCTTCCTGTTTAGAACCACACCACAAATTGCTAATTGCTAATCTGCTATAAATTATGTTACCTCCCTTAGTTTGCATTGCTTTGACATAATACCTCCAGTCTGTGCCAAAATTTGTGCCTTCTACTTAGAACTACTTTTCAAAATTTGTACCAGTACTTATGCCATTTACTTAGAACTGTATTGCAAAATCGATATATGCTATAGGATAGGGAATATCCTCTAAAAATCCCACTCACAAATCTCCCCCCTACCCCCTTCACAAACTCATAATGGCCCGCATAAAACATCAAGCCCTTCTTCTCCCACTCTTCCTGATAACCCTCCTAATACACATTTACACACACAAATCAGACCCACCCCATTACAGCACCATCCCCATTATCCACAACACATACCGAAACACACTTCACACCCCAATACATATCTACACACAGTACCAAAATTCACACCACAACACCCACAGGCCCTATCCCAGACTAATCCAAATAAACCATCATCAACCCATTAATGTGAATGACTCACCCAGTGCTCCCACTAGAAGGAAACTCATCCTCATAAACATCTGCGCCATAAGAAACAAACTGCCAATCATCAATGACATGCTCAGAGATGAAAAACCTGACATACTCTTCATCACGGAAACATGACTCTCACCCACAGATACAGTCCTACTAAATCAACTATACATGCAACAATACGACCTATTCAACTGCCACCAGGATGCCAAAAGAGGAGGAGGAGCACTCATCCTCACCAAAAAAGACTTGCAGTACACCCTAACAAGCATAAATAGTATAGATGGCATAGACATCATCAACATAGAAAATAAAACTCTTGCACTATACCTCATCTATAGACCCCCATCCACCAACCATAAAAACCTCACTCCCATCCTTGAACTCGCATGCACAGCCTCACAGAGAAAACCACTTATCATACTGGGAGACCTGAACCTCCCATCACTTAACCCACCCCACACAACAAATTTCATGGACACCATGACTGATTTGGGATATGAACAGATCATACAAGCCCCCACACACATAAAAGGAAACACCCTCGACCTCGTCTTCCTCCCCACCCCTTTCAACAACCACCAACTCCACACCCCCCCCAACCATAACTGAAGTACCCTGGTCTGACCATCACTTAATAACTTTCTACCTCCTCTCACAAACACCTTCCAACAATACAACAATTACCACGCCACATACTTCACGTTTTATCCACTTCGACAGAGATGTCTTTTTAGATAATGTCATACCCAAACTCACAAGTTCATCTAATATCAATACACTCATAAATCAATGGAACATAACAATCCAAAAAGAAGCCACCCCCACTCAAATTACTCAAAAACAAATAATAAAGAGGTCAGAAAAATGGTTTACCAAAGACCTTGCCATACTAAAAAAACAACTAAGAAAACAAGAAAAAAGATGGAGAACAAAATCAGATGAAAATAAATCCCAATACACAAGACTACTCAGTGCTTATAAAGACGCAATCAACAAATCTAAAAGTAACTACCACTCTAAAGTTATAAGCATGGCCATCAATCGTCCTAGAGAACTATTTGCAATCGTAAAAACACTAACAAAAAATCAAAAGCCTGAACCAGACCACCCCATTATTAGCGTACAAACTCTAGCTTCACATTTTGCTGAAAAACTGAAAACTAAACCCACTATAACAAACACAACAATACATACAGATCCAAAAAGCATAAACAATTGGACAACCTTTCACAAGGTCGAACAAAAACACCTCCTCAAAATCATAACAATGATCAATACTACAACTTCCCCTCTTGACCCATGTCCAGTATCATGGATAAAATCCACCAAAACTGAACTCGCCACAAACATCCAAAACATAGTGAATCAATCACTATCACAAGGCATCATGCCTGATGCCCTTAAACTCACCTTCATACGCCCGATCCTAAAAAATAATAAACTAGATCCAAAAACCCAAGCTCCTACAGGCCTATAGCCAGTATACCATTCATCGCCAAAGTAATAGAAAAAATCATTTAACTTCAACTACAAGATTACATTGATATACATGCTCCCCTTGATTCACACCAATTCGGTTTCTGCCCCTTCCATGGCATTGAAACACTACTAATAACACTTATGGACTACCTCATCAAAGGAACAGATGACAACAAACAAGGATTCATTCTATTATTCATAGATATAACTGCTGCATTTGACAACATTAACCATAGCACACTAATCACTAGACTAGAAAACCTGGGAATAGGAGGGACAGTCCTCAAATGGTTCATCTCATACATTACCCATCGATTGATACGTGTCCAATTAGGACAAACCACCTCAGAAACTTTCTCTCAAGGACAGGGAATCCCACAAGGCTCAGCCCTCTCCACCCTCCTTTTTAACCTATACCTACAGCCCATCACAAACATATTTAAAAAATACAAAATTTGTCACTTCATTTATGCCGATGACATCATGCTCACTATGCCCATAAACATCAACAACCCCTCCTACCAAAAATTATCCGAATGTATCAGTGAGGCTAACACCTGGCTAGAAACAAACTATTTAAGCATTAACCTTATAAAAACAGAAGCAATGTTTGTAACACGAAAACCTGATGCTACCTACACATCTACCATCACAATCAACAACACTACTATCCCTGTAAAACAAGAAGTAAAATACCTAGGGATAATATTAGACCACACACTCAGTATGCTCCCCTACATAAAACAGACAGCAAAAACAATATTCTACAAACTAAAAATCACACAACACTCATTACCCCCCACTTTGACTATTGTAATAGTCTAATAATTGGTCTACCGCTTAAAAATACAAATTTACTACAAAGAGCCCAGAACATCTGTGCAAAAGTCATAACAAAGGCACGTCTTACCGACCGCATAACCCCTATATTACTAGAACTGCACTGGCTCCCTATAAATAGCCGGATAAAATATAAAATACTCCTTACAACATTTAAACTCCTCAATGACATCTCCCCCTCCCAACTAACTACCCTCCTACACCTCCCATCTGAATCCAGAACACGTAGGCAAAATGCAACCCACTCACTCATCATACCCAAAACCATCTGCAAGACAAAAAAAACTACAAGCTCTAGAGCCTTCACATTTGCTGCCCCCATCCTTTGGAATGAGCTTCCACTGACCCTCCGCATGACAAAAGACCTTCACCTATTCAGAAAAGAACTTAAAACTCATCTTTTCACTGAGCACTATATAAACCCAACCAAAATCCCCTACCTCCCATGAGCTACCCCCCAGCAATCCCAAAACCAACCCTCTAACCTCTAGAACCCGCACCCTATTACCCCCCCTCCAGAACCCAGAAGAAGATAACTCACAAGAGGATAACTCATGATAAGACAGACACATATAACTACCAAGACCCACTTAAGATTATTTGTGTAATATGTTTATAGTTCACTGTTCTCTGTAAATATGTTTTGTTCATTGAAAATAGTCAATTGGCACAGTTTCATGTAAAGTTATCTGCAAATAGTTATAATTTCTGTTCTATGTAAAATTGTTGAATTGTTCCCTGTAAACCGCCCTTGATCTCTGGAAGGGGCAGTATAGAAGAAAAGCATAAATAAATAAATAAATATACACTCCCATTAACACAACTGACCCATCAATCACTCACATAAAAAAGTGCTTCACCTTCATCGATACATGGCTTAGAGAGCACAACATGACTATAAACCTAAAAAAAAATACTATATGTGCTATACATTAGCAGGGACAGCACCTTCATTCTGCCTGACATCATAACCATCGATGGAACCCAATTACAAGTAAAGCAGGAAGTGCGTTACTTAGGAAACACCCTGGATCAGTGTCTATCCTTCTCAACTCACATCAGGAACATCACCAAATGCATCTACTAGAAGCTCAAAACAGTCCAGCACCTCAAACCTCTCCTAACCCACCACGACTTTCACACAATTTTCCAAGTACTCGTCTTCCCACATCTCGACTATTGCAATCTTATCTTCCAAGGCTTACCAAAGTCAGCAATCCACCTGCTCCAACTTGCTCTCAACACCATATCCCACACTCTCTGCAAACCCACAGAGCTGAACACATAACCCTCCTGCTCATACAGCTACACTGGCTTCCCATCACTGAATACAAAATAAAATAAAATACAAATCCATCTTCACAATCTTTAAAGTCATTAATGGCCTATCAGCCATCCATCTTCAATCACTAATACAAAAGACACCTGATAAACCAAAAAAGATGAACTGGATCCCTCAACACACTGTGTGAACCAGCATTACACACCAGAAGCAGCTCCACCACATCGAAGAGAGCCTTCTCCCTATTTGCACCATCCCTCTGGAACTCAATCCCTGACAACCTACGTGCTACAAAGGACTTAACAGCATTCAGAAAGAGCCTCGACACACCTGTTTATAGACCACTTCTCCGAAGACATAACATAACCACCTAACATGCAATATCCAAGGCCACCCTCTTACCCCCACCCTCCACCCCTATACTCATCCCCTAGGTTACAAATCATCCAAGTTGATTTCCCTTTTATGACATATCCCCATGATAACATCTCCCCCACTAACATGATACTTCAACCCTCTTATGTTACGAATACTCCAAGTTGATTACCCTGTTATAATGTATACTGTTTTGTTACAATGTAAACTGCTTTGACCACAGGATAAAGTGGTACAAAAAACTGTTAAATAAATAAATATAAGATCACACCTGCAGGCAAGCAGCTGCATTTTGAACCCACTACAATGAATGCAAATAAAGAATATAGGGGCATGTTTACTTAAGGTTAGCATATGTTAGTGAAATTAGTGCACATTAAATACCATTAGGCCCATAGAAATAAAAGAACTGTGAGCAGTTAATGTATATTAACTTCATTAACGCATGTTAAAACCTTTAGTAAACATGCCCCATAGAGTCCATTTCAATAAGCAAGACTACTTAATACCAATTCCTGAAGGACAGTTTGCGAGTCATCCAAAAGGAAGAATGTTGCGTTTCAGTAATCTATGCTTAAAAAAAGATGTTCCAAACAGACTTAAGTTGATTTTTATAGTAGTATACTCATCAATCATTTCCCCCAAATCCCATACAACTGGAGTCATCCAAACTTCCATATCCCATATCTTAATAACGATTACTGGTGCAATCACTGAAGTAGCCTAACACACAACAGTTTTCTCTTAGCATATTAAGGGCTAGGTTATGATCAGCCAATAATGTGCCGATCACTGCTATAACACTATTCACTAAGGTTGAAACATCAGAAATTGGTATCACAGGCAACAGTATCTGTATATCATCTGCATAAAGCATGTATTAAAGGTTTAGCGACTGCAAGAAATCAGCTAAAGGCAATAAAATGTTAAACAACAGTGACAATAATGATGATCCTTGGGGTACCTCATGCTTAAAGGTCTCTCCATGTTGATTCACAATTCCCGTTTACAACCTTAAGTAATCTGTCACAAAAAGAAGACTGTAAGGGATCTTCTTCAAGACCCTTACCAATCCTACATGCTTTGTGTGCAGGACCATTCAATTGCTGTCCTTAGCAGTAAAGTGCATGCCATCTTGCTTTAAAATTTCTCTCTTGGGATGGCTGTTTTAGTTCTGCCTGCTCCTCAGTGCACAGGATGTAAGTTGTAGTGCTTGTTTTCATTTTGGTGTGTAAAGAGTTGCCAAGTTACCCAGTTCCAGGAGTAAGATTTTTGGCCAGTTCTCGTTTGAAATTTGCATTGCAATGCAGTATGGTATTTGTAGTCCCTGATTTAACCCATTGGAATCAGTGCTGCAGGTCCCATAATGCATCAGAATGAGATTGTCAGAAATCCAGGGCTGGCTTAAAATCTCACTCCTGGACTGGGTAACTTGGCAACTCTGTGTGCATCACAAACACAGGATCTGGGGCAATAGGATAACAACATGTGAAATTAACAGCGACATGCAGACCCCCAAAGCACCTGTAGAAGCATAAAGCAGCACCAACATTGGCACGGAGAAGCCAAGGCACCAGGGTGAGTGGTCGAGCAGCACTAAAATTGGCAGAAAGACCTAATTAGGATGAAAGGCTTGAGCATTACTGTTTAGTAATGACCATTGGGCTTCAATGAATTGGTCAGCATTCTGAGTGGCATCCATTCTCAAAGGTACCTGCATGAAATTTGTTGGTTTAGGAAATGTTATCCTGGAGGGAACTTGTTAATTGGGGGGCTAGGGGATGCAGCAATCATTTATGCTATATAGTATGGAGGGTGGAAGATCCTCAAGGCACCAAAGAAAGCATGAAGTAGTACCAGCAACAGTGAAATGATTTGATCATTAGGCATGTAGATAGCTGGGTGGTTGGTGGACATTATTTATTTATTTAATTTATTTATTTAAACGGACTTGGTATACCGCCTTATCATGAAATCAAAGCGGTTGGCACAGCAAACAATCAATGAAGGGTGAGTTGTAATTAGCATGCAGTGGGAGAATTGTCACAGTGTGCTGCGTGAGTGTGATCGATTTTGATGTGAGCTATATACATTGTGCGCTTAGGATACATATTTACAGATACATATTTACAGGGATGGCTTCGTTATCTTAATGTTTGATTAGGAGTCATTCTGTGATGTCCTTGAAGTGGTCTGTGAATAGTTCAGTTTTAAGCAGCTTTCTGAATTCTTTGATGTTGTTTGTTGCTCTGAGGTGGTCAGGGAGAGAGTTCCATATGGCGGGGGCTGCTAGGCTGAAAGCTCGTTTTGATGTGGTTTGGTTTGTTCTGGTGAAGTCCTTTGGGGTTCTGATGTTGTTCGATGTTCCCTTTCTTCTTGGTCTTTTGCTGTTGTCAGTTGTTATGAGTTGTTGTAGGCTGTCTGCAGATAGGTTGTTTATTATTTTGAAAGTGGTTAGGAGAACTTTGTAGCGGACTCGTGAGCTGATTGGGAGCCAGTGAAGGTGGTATAGTATGGGGGTGATGTGTTCGTGGGTTGTACTGTCTGTTATGAGTCTTGCGGCTGTGTTTTGTGCTAGTTGAAGTGGTTGGGTTGATTTTTTTGGTAGTCCTAGGTAGATGTGGTTGCAATAGTCTAGTGTGGGTGTGATGATGGCTTGGCATACTGTTCGAAAATGCTCGGAAGCAAGGATGGGTTTGAGTCGTCTGATTGTCCTCATCTTGACGTAGGCGCTCCTGGTGGTCTTTGCAATGTGGGATTGTAGGTTGAGCTCCCTGTCAAGTGTTATTCCCAGGTATTTTATCTCTTGTCTTATTGGTATGGTGGCATTGTTCAGGTTGATGGAGGGCGTGGGTGTGAAAGTTTGGTCTCTTGTTATGATCAGTGCTTCGGTTTTGTTATAGTTTATTGCTAAGTTGTTTTCTTGCAGCCAGGTTGACATTTCTTTGAAGCAGTTGGCTATGTTGGTGTAGTCCGGTTTGGTTAGGTTGATTGGTGTGAATATCATTATATCGTCTGCATATATGGTGTATTGAATATTGAAGCTCCTGATGATTGTGCTGATGGGTTGTATGTAAAGGTTGAAAAGCAGGGCGGAGAGTGATGAACCTTGTGGGACTCCCTGTGTGACGCTGATGGGTTGAGAGGTCTTTGATCCACATCTGACCTGGAGCTGTCTGTTCTCTAGGTAGGATGTAAACAATCTCAGGGTGGTGTCGTGTAGGCCCACCTCTTCAAGTCTTGTTAGTAGCGTTGAGTGGCATACGGTGTCGAATGCTGCGGAGATGTCCAGGAATATCATGAGTACGCCCATTCTGGTGTTGTCAATCGTTCTTAACAGACTGTCGAATAGTTGTGTCAGTAGAGTTTCAACCCCGTGATTGGGTCTGAATCCGTGTTGGTTTAAGTCGAGGGGGTGGTGTATGTCGAGATGTTGTTGTAGTTGGTGCTGGACTACTTTCTCTATAATTTTAGCCAGGAAAGGGATGCTTGAGATGGGTCTGTAGGCTGCAGGGTCTGTTTTCGGTAGGGTGGTTTTCTTTGGGATCGGACGTACCGTTGCTAGTTTTAATGCATTTGGCATTATTCCTTCTGTGAGGGAGTTTTGTAAGATCTTCCGTATTGTTTGGGTCAGTTCTACTTTTGATGCTTTGATCCATGATACTGGGCAGGGGTCGGTGGGGGCGGTGCTGGTGTTGAGGTCAGTGATGATCTTCGATAGCTGTTCCTTTGAAGGGATGTTGAAGGAGCCCCAGCTCTGTTCTATTGAGGAGGCCCCGTTTATAATGGTCTTGTTGCTGCTTTTGGGTGGTGCGGTGAATTTGTTGGTAAGGTGGTCTGCGTAGGTCTGTGGATCTATTTGTTGGTCATTTCTGTTAAGGGGTTCCTTGGTGAGTTTCTTTACTACCTCGTAGAGTTCACGGGGTTTGTCGGTGGATTGTAGGATGAGGTTTGTGTGGTATTGTTTTTTCTGGTTGTTGATGAGGTTGTTGTAGTCGTTTTGTTTTGCCTGGAATTGCTTTTGTAGGTGGGTTGATTTGTTGCATCTCCATCGTCGTTCCAGTCGTCTCAGTTCTCTTTTTGCTGTGCGTATTTAGTTGGAGTACCATGGTGTGTGGCTGGGTTTTGTGGCTCCTGCCTGATGTGTTTTGTGTTGGGGAGGTTTGGCAGCTGAAGATATGACGTCATTCCATTCGAAGATTTGCTCTTCTATGTCTGTCGTCTTGGAGATGAGGAGGGGTAGTGTGTCTTTTGTGAATTGGTCCTTGTTGAAGGATTTGAATCTTCTGGTTGGTGGTGGGTTCTCGTTGGGTTCCCTTGTGGTTTTTACTTGTAGTTGGATCCGTATTAGGTAGTGGTCTGACCAGGGTACTGGTGTAATGTGGGGTCCTGTGATGATGTTTTTGTCCTTTAGGTTGTTTGGGGTGAAGATGAGGTCGGGGGAATGCCCGAGTCTGTGTGTTGGTGCGTTGATCATTTGGGTGAACTGGAGGGAGTCCATGGCATTCAGGAAGGCTTCTGCTTCACCTCTGCTGGTAGATCTTAGGTTGAAGTCTCCGAGTACTATGAGTTGTTTGTGAAGGTTGTTGACTGAGCATATTGCCTCTAGGATTGCTGAAGTTTCTTCTGAAGGGGAGTTTGGTGCCTTGTAGGAGAGGCATATGGCTAGGTCTGCATTTTCAATGATGATTGTGTTGCAATGGGTTGTGTTCTTTGTGAGTTTGGTTTTCATCTTTAGGCTGGTCTTTGCGATGATCAGGGCTCCACCTCCTCTTCTAAGTGTGCGAGGGCAGTTGAAGGCTGTGTGTGTGTCGGGGACTAGTTGGTTGAGTAGCACGTTGTCGGTTGGTGACAGCCAGGTCTCCGTAATACATATTATGTCCGGTTGCTGGTCTTTCAGGTGGTCTGCGATGGTGTTTATCTTATTTCGTATTGACCTTGCATTGATGAGGTCTATGGTGATGCATGTGGTTTGGTTTGAGTGGGTGAGAGCGTGAGTGGTGGTGTTGTTTTTGCTCTTGGCCTTTTTGTTGTGTTTTGTAGTTTTGTGTGTGTTGAGGTCCTGTTTGAGCTCCTGGTGGGATATATATGTAATGGTGGGTTGGGGTAGGATCCAAAATGTGTTGGTGGACATTTCCTGGTTTCCTGCCTGCCTGGTAAAGATAGTGGACCTCACGTGCCACCCAGAAAAGGTTTAGATAGTGCTGCTGTCTTGGTACATATTGGTACCAATGACATAGGAAACTGTGGATGGGATGTTCTGCAAGTCAAATTTAGACTTTTAGGTAGAAAGTTGAAATACAGAACTTCCAGGGTAGCATTCTCAGAAATGCTTCCCTGTTCCATGTGCAGGACCCAAGAGGCAGCCAGAAATTTGGAGTCTCAATGCGTGGATAAGGCGACTGTGCAAGGAATTGGGTTTTGGATTTGTTAGGAACTGGGCAAAATTCTCGGGAAGGGGAGCTTTTCTGAAGGGATGGGCTCCACTTTAACTAGGGTGGAAGCAGGCTGCTGGCATTAACCTTTAAAAGGAGACAGAGGAGCTTTTAAAACTAAATAATGGGGGAAAGCAGACAGGCTACCAAGAGCACATGGTTCAGAATGATGTATCTTTGATGGATACTAGCAAAACAAGGAAGTCAAGGAATTCCAATAGAGAGAGTCCAATAAAGGTAAAAGTAACCCAGGTGCCTTTAAGTAAAAATCAGACAGAGCTGCAAGATTCCAGGTTAACCCTGTCATCAAATAGCCAGATTGTTAATATGAGCAAAAAACAAAAATTGGAAATGCCTATATGCAAATTTTAGAAGTCTAAAAAATAAGATGGGAGAGTTAGAATATATAACGGTGAATGAAAGGTTAGATATAATTCGCATCTCAGAGACCTGGTGGAAAGAGGATAACCAATGTGACATTGTGATACCAGGTTACAAACTATGTCACAATGATAAGGTAGATCACATTGGTGGAGGGGTGGCTCTATATATTATAGAGTGCATCAAGTCAAACAGGATAAATGTTTTGCAGGAAGCAAACTACACTATAGAATTTCTATGGATAGAAATTCCATGTAAAAAAGGGAAAGGGAATGGCAATTGGTGTGTACTACCATCCACCTGGACAGAATGAACAGACAGATGATAAAATGCTAATAGAAATTAGAGAAGCTAGCAATAATGGGGGATTTCAATTATCCAGGTATTGACTGGGTCAATGCCACATCAGGACATGCTAGGGAGATAAAGTTTCTCAATGAAATAAAGGATTGTTCCATGGAGCAGCTCATTCAGGAACTGACACTAGGGGAAGCTATTTTAGACCTAGTCCTCAGTGGAAGGCATGATCTAGTATGAGAGGTATCTATTTTGAGGCCACTTGGCAACAGTGATCATAACATGATCACATTTGATTTAATAAATGGAGGGAGGATAGCAAGGAAATCCATTGCACTAGCATTTAACTTTCAAAAAGGAAACTATGACAAAATGAGGAAACTGGTTAAGAAAAAACTAAAAGGAGCATCTACTAAGGTTAAGAGTTTGTATCAGGCCTGGGCGTTATTTAAAAATACTATCTTGGAAACCCATACCAGATGTATTCCACACTTTAAAAAAGATGGAAGGAAGGTCAAACGATAGCCAATGTGGCTTAAAGGTGAGGTCAGAGAGGCTGTTATAGCTAAGAGAGAATCTTTCACAAAATGGAAAAAGAGCCAAATGATGAAAACAGAAAACAGTATAAGTCCTGGCAAGTTAAATGTAAGGCATTGATAAAGCAGGCAAAGAGAAAATTTGAAAAAAACTTGCCTTGGAAGCAAAAGCACATAATAAAACCTTTTTCAACTACATTTGTAGCAAAACACCTGTGAGAGAGTCAGCTGGACCATTAAATGATAGAGGGGTAAAAGGTACACTGAGAGAGGACATGGCCATAGCGAAGAGACTGAATGAATCTTTTGCTTCAGTCTTTACTGAAGATGTAGGAAACTTACCCATGCTAGAAAAGATATTTAAAGGTGATGTACGAGGTATCAGAGAAATTTAAATGAATCTTGATAAATCCAGAAGATGTAATATAGCTAATTGATAAAACTAAAGAGCAGCAAATCACCTGGACCGGATGGCATACATTTATTTAATTAATTAATTTATTTATTTACAGTCTCTTTTATGCCGCGCTATTCAACATCAGTGCAGTTTACATGACAACAGAAAGCTTATACGGTGCCGGAATCCGCTCCGCATTTACAAAGAACAGGTGCTTAAACTTGGGTAAAACCGGGGAAACTATTTACATATAGGCATCACATCCCAGGGTGCTAAAAGAACTGAAATATGAGATTGCAGAACTACTATTATAATCTGTGAACAATCATCAAAATCATCTGTAGTACCTGAGATTTGGAAAATGGCCAATATAATGCCAATTTTTAAAAAGGGGTCCAGGCGTGACCTGGGAAACTACAGACCAGTGATCCTGATGTCAGTATGGTTTATTACAACTTTCTTATCTCCACGCCATTGTCTGTTTCTGCCTTAGGGCCTTTGGACAGTTGCTTTTGCCCACTCCAGCAACCAGTGAGTGTGAAGGGGGAGGTTTGCCCAGCTGCGGTTATGCCGAAGTTGGAGGACTCGGGATCTGCTTTGGGCATACCACCTCCCTCCCCTGATCTCCAAGGCTGCGTGCATTCACTGGAGCCCTGATGGTAGTTTGGAGAGGAGACTAACACTGACTGGCAGTGGGGACCTGTCTCGAGGGCCAAACATCAGGGCGGAAGTAGTCAAGGAGGGGTCCCTCTGCTGTTGTCCAGCTTGCAGAGTCCTTGTTGGCATCAGGAGATCAGGCGACTCCAGGTTCTGTTGCTGCTGGTGGAGGAAGGATGGCGTTTGCAGTATCCGAAGGAGGAGGAATCATTGCTTTATGCAGCTGGACTGGCTTTGCTCTAGTACGTCCTGAAATTTTTACATTGGAAGCTATGGGGTCTATTCTGACATACAAATGCCCTTTGTCCAAACCCGCTATTCACCCCCCCCCCCTTGCCATCCCCGATGAAAGCCTCCTTGTACAAACAAGGAGTTTTCTATGGGGAGGCTTAGATGGGGGCAGGGCGGGATGTCACAGGGCAGGGTGAGGGCAGGCAGTGGGCGGTCCATGGCCCTGGATGTACAGGGCCGATTCTGAAGTCGGGCCTGTACGTTCAGGGCCGGCAGACTGGACGGGGAATGGCAAGCCCAGGCGGCGGAAGTGGGATGAGGGGGGTGCAGGGAGTTCCTCGCAGGCTGACCCTGGCCATTGGAGGCCAGATCTGTGGTCGGACTGTGGGGAAAGGTACAAGTGGCTGACGGCCAGGGATCACGGCTCCAGAACCCCATGGCACCATGGCTCCGTTCAATAGCCTGACTGAATTAGTCCCCACGCAATCAGATTTGGGTCTGCCTCTGTGCGTTTTGCTTCCGATCCGGCGCAAACGGGCCTGGGTGGCCAATTTGGAATGTGCTTCCACATCAGCAATTACTGCTTTAACTACACAAGTTTTGGGTAATTCTAAGGGGATTGAAAGTACTCAGAATGAAGTTGCAACTATGCAGGCTTCCTTGTTGGAGACTCAAACTAAAGTTACTGTTCTGGAGGGTCAAGCTGAAGTCGCTCTTAAGAATGTGACTGTACAAGCAAGACTGGAGAATTTTGAAAATTCTGCTCATGCTGCCAACCTTAGGGTTATAAATTTTCCTTGGGTCTTGACTATCTCATGAAGAAATATATTCAAGGCATACCTCACTGAGGTTCTTTCGGTACCCACTGAATCTTTTCCTCCAATTGTTCAAGCGTATTATTTACCATCCAGGAGAAAGGTACCTTTTTCTACAGCTATTGGGACACAGCGAATAGATGTTTTGAATATCTCGAAGTTTCTGGAGTCATCTAGCGAAGAACCTGCAATACCATCTACTTTGCTAGTAACTTTTGCGTTGGTTTCGGATAAAGAATGTTTGCTAAAATTGTTTTTCAGCACATGGAATTTACTTTTTCTTGGATTTAAAATTTGAATATATCCGGACTTAGCCAAAGAAACACAGAAACGTCGCAGGGAACGTTTGCTCCCTCAGCCAGGTGTTCAGCCATTGGGAGGGCTCTTTTTTCTCAAACATCCATGTATTTGATTAAATATGGTGAAAGTAGACTTACCTGCTAATTGTTGTTCCTTGAGGAACTCCAGTCCAGTCCCAAATCTCTGGGGGTTGAGCATGTCCTCCAGCAGCTTGGAGACTGAGCATGTCATCTTTTGATGACTCTGGCATAAATACCCGAGGGACCGCCCATTAGCTCCAGTTACCTATTGACAAAGCAGACTCACAAGAGCAACAAATAAGTAGTTAACCTGAATCAAAAACCATAACTAAGCTATGTTCCAGTGGAGAAGAAACCGCTCCTCCACCTCTTATGTGCATTGGATTGCGAATCTCCGCCGCCAACAAACAAGGAACCAATGCCCCATTTGTTCCCCCTTCACCCCCCCTCCATCAAAACCTGAGACCCTTCCTCCAGCTTGGAAGATTTTGAATCCTGCTTCAGGCCCCAGAAAAATCAGACAGACAGGGAGGGATCCAGGATTGGACTGGAGTTCCTCAAGGAACAACAATTAGCAGGTAAGTTTAATTTCACCTTCCTTATCGTCCCTCCATTCCAGTCCCGAACCTCTGGGGATGTAACAGAGCAGTATGAAATCTAACTGGAGGGAACTGCCAAGCCGACCTGAAGCACAGCCGATCCAAAACAGGCATTCCCCGCCGCCTGGACATCCAGCCGATAATGCTTGACAAAGGAATTCAACGATGACCAGGTAGCCGTCTTACAGATCTTCACTGGCAGCAACAAGCTATATTCTGCCCACGATGCTGCCTGAACCCTCGTGGAATGAGCTCACAAACCCACCGGAACCTGTTTACCTTTCACAATGTACGCCTAAGCAATAGCCTCCCTGATCCACCTGGAGATAGAAGCCTTTGCTGCCGCTTCACCCTTCTGTGGTCCCCCCAAACAACATGAACAATCTGTCTGACTTGCAGAACAGCACTGTTCTCTTCAGATATTTCTTCAGGATGCGCTTTAAGTCCAGGAGTTGCAACTGCCTCCCCACCGTATCCTTTTTGCTGCCTCCAAAAACTGGCAGCGCAACCATCTGATTCATATGAAAGACCGAGACCACCTTGGGAAAAAAGAGGGAAGCGGTCTCAAGATGAACCTCTCCTCAGAAAGCAAGAGAAACGGCTCCCGACAGGACAATGCCTGCAGCTCCAAAATCCGCCACGTGGAATATATGGCCACGAGGAAAACCGTCTTAAGGATAAGGTCCTTAAGCGAAGCCCTGCCCAATAGCTCAAAATGCTCCCGTGTCAACACCTCCAGAACCAAAATTAAGGTCCCACGATGGCACCCGTGCCACTCTCGGTGGCTGCAGGAGAGTCACGGCCCTCAGGAACCTTCCCACATCTGGGTTCATACCCAATACCATCCCTTGGACCTTTCCTCGGTAACAGGAAATCGCGACTAGTGAACTAACTGCCAGGCCCTTATCAAAACCGCCCTGCAGGAACACTAAGACCTCTGACACTGATGCCTTGGATGGCCTCACCCGTCTATCTATACACCACGCCTCAAATATGAGCTAGATCTGGACATAAGCCAGCGAGGTAGAGTTCTGCCTGGCCTTCAACAGAGTAAAGACAACCGTTGCCAAATAATCCTTTCTTGTCAGTCACGCCCTCTCAAGAGCCAAGCTGTAAGTGAAAATCGATCCACCTGAAGCATGCGCAGTGGGCATTGCAAGAGCAGATCCTCCCATTGTGGCAGATGCCACGGAGGCCCCTCCAGAAGCCGAATTAGATCTGCATACCACGGCCTCCTTGGCCAATCCGGTGTGACTAAAATCAGTAAACCCTGGTGAGCTTCTATACGCTGTACAAACCGCCCTATTAGAGCCCACGGCGGGAAGACGTACAGTAGTCTTCTTCGGGCCACCGCTGCATTAGGGCGTCCAGATCCTCTGACATTCTCTCCCGTCACATGCTGAAGAAGTGGCTGGCCTTAGCGGACTCGAAGGTCGCCATCAGATCTATGACTGGTATGCCCCAGTGACACACTATCTGGTTGAACACTTCCGGATTGAGTGACCACTCTCCGGGGTCCACCCTCACCTGGCTGAGGTAGTCTGCCACCACGATGTCTACTCTGGCCATGTGCACTTCCAACAGCGCCTGGAGGTTTTCCTCAGCCCAACCCAACAGCTTGTCAGCCTCCTCTTCCAAGGGCACGCTGCCTGTGCCCCCTTGGCGATTGATGTAAGCTGCCATGGTGGCATTGTCTGATAAAACTTGCACTGCCTTCCCTTGCAGCCAATGCTAGAACCTCTGGAGCGCCAAGACCACCACTCTCATCTCAAGCCTGTTGATCGACCAACTCTTCTCCTGCTCGCTCCACCATCCCTGGGTGAAGTGCCCCTCGCAGTGGGATCCCCAGCCAGACAAGCTGGCATCCGTCATTACCGCCACCCACAACGGCGCCTCCAGCGCCATTCTGTTCTCCAGGCTGCCCGGGTGAAGCCACCACTGGAGGGCCCTCCTGGTCTCTGGCAGACACGAGAGTCTCTGAGAAAGGGACCAGCACCGTAGTAGTGCTCTCTGCAATGGCCGCATGTGCGCCCTTGCCCATGGCCACTGATCTAGTGTAGCTGCCATGGTTCCTAAAAGCTGCAGGAAGTGCCAGGCTCTAGGAACTGAACTGGCCAGGAACCGGTGAACTAGTCTGCGCAGCCCCTGCAACTGCAGCCCTGGCAGAAAGACTTTCCCTCGCGTGTGTCGAACTGCGCTCTGAGGTGCTCGAAGTTCTACGAAGGAGTCAAGCAGCTCTTGGCCATATTGACCACCCATCCTAGGCTTTGCAAAAATTAAACCACCCGGGTCATGGCCTGCACGATTTCACTCCTGAACTTCGCCCGTATCAGCCAGTCATCGAGGTAGGGATGCACCAGTATCCCCTCCTTGCGAAGTACCACTGCCACCACCATTATCACCCTTGTGAAGGTTTGCGGCACTGTCCCCAGCCCAAACGGCAGGACCCGTAACTGAAAATGGCCCGTAGGAATGGCAAACAAGAGGAACCACTGGTACTCCTGCCAAATTGGAATGTGCAGGTAAGCCTCCGACAGGTCCAGAGATGTAAGGAAATTTGCCCTTTCTGACCGCCACTATGACAAAGCACAACGTTTCCATGTGAAAATGTGATATTCACAGACAGCTGTTTACCCGCTTGAGATCCAGGATTGGGCGAAAAGTTCCTTCCTTCTTGGGCACCACAAAATAGATGGAGTACCGACTGCAACCACATTCGTCTGGAGGAACCGGCGCCATGGCTTTGAGCTGTAACAGTCTCTCCAAGGTCTCTTGCACTGCTTCTCGCTTGGATTGTGCCTTGCAAGGGGACTGAATGAAGGAATCGACCAACGGGCGCTCGAATTCTAGGGTATAACCCTCCTGAATGACTTCCAACACCCATTAGTCTGACGTCATTTGGACCCAGGTGTGGTAAAAATCCCACAAGCGACCTCCCATGGGCTGCACCGCCACCTGGGTCCCACTCATTTCATTGTGGTTTCTTAGGCCCCGAGGATGAGGATGCTGAAAAACCTCTGCCGGCCCCTCTAAATACCCGAAAACCCTGGCCTCTGTAAGGAAACTTTCCCTTTTGGAACTGGTTAAATCTCGTCGGACGAAAACATTGAAAATCCCTCTGCTGTTGCCCTTTAGACCCTGGTGAGGGGCGACTTTGCTTCTGCTTATCCTCCGAAAGGCCGCCCCCCTTTGGACTCACCCATGTCCTTCACCAACTTGTCTAGCTCCTCCCTGAAGAGAAGCTTTCCTCGAAAGGGGAGTTTGCTTAACCAGGTCTTCGAGGCACTGTCTGCCACCCAGTTCCTCAAACACATAGCAAAGAGCTGCCACCACCGAAGCCATACTCTTTGATAAGCCTCTAATAAGGTTGTAGTGGACATTCGCCAAATACGCCGCCCCCGACTCAAGTCTGGTTGCTTCTCCCACCTGCTCCTCCACCAGCCCCACCTGCTGCAACCACTGGAGGCAGGCTCTAGTGGCCCACGCACCACAAATGGAGGCCTGCAGCGACAAAGCATTCATATCAAAAACCTGCTTCAATAAGGTGTCCAGCCTCCTATCCTGGACATCTTTAAGCGCCACACTACCTTCCACCGGGATTGTTGTCTTTTTGATGACCGCCAAGACCTCTGCGTCCTCCCTAGGTGGCCTAAAGAGCTCTTGGTCCCGATCTGACAAGGGATAGAGCCTCTCCATAGCCATAGAGCCCCTGAGACCCGCTTCTGGCATAGCCCAATCCTCCTGGATCATTTGCCAGACTATTCTATGGACTGTAAATACCTTCTGCGTCTTGTGCACTGCTTGTATCAGAGGATCCTCTAAAGCGTTGTCCTCCACAGGAAACTCCTCCCGATGGACCACCCGGACCACCCTCACCTGCTCCTCACGCTCCAGATCTTCTTCCACCTCCAACTCATACTCTTCCCCCTCCAAACCTTCAGACCCTGGGGAACTCACTGGAGAACTATCCATCACCTCCACCGTGGGCCTCTGCTTCTTCACGGGGGCTACCTCTGGAAGCGGCCCAATAGCAGCTGTTGTGCATTTCTCCCCGCTTTCCATCCCGGAGGGTCCAGTGCCCTGTCCCTGCTGGCACAGACAAAAGGCCTGGTGGAGCAGAGTCACAAACTCTGGAGAAAACACTGATGGCACCCCTGCCTGACCCAGGGTCTACTGCAGGGGGGGACCAGGAGGGAGCGAGGAACCAGACACCATCTCCTGGGAAGACAAGAGTGAAGACAAAGGATTCTGCTGTTCCCCAACTGGAGAAGACATCCCCTACCTCTCCCAACTGTCCCCTAGGGCCTGCTCCATGGAGGTTGCCTCCTGCGTACAGCCCCTGCAGAGACCTGCCTTTGATACCGTCCCTCACCGAGCACCACACACCAGGCACTGGGGTCTGGAAGGCATGCCGCTCTCACCAGGACTATCCTAATGCAAACCTAAAGGATCCTAGAAACAGGCCCAACATCCAGGCAAGGCTCTGCTTCTTTGCTTAATTTGAATGACCTAGCTTTTTTTTTTTTTTTTTTTACACGTTAAGGCCCCTGTCCATTTTATCCCCCTGAACCGGCAGCCAGGTCCTACCGCAGCAAAAAAACCTCAACCGCAACGGGAAGAGCCTTTCTGCCCTTCCCGCGCTGCTACCACATGGCTGGGCCTGTTGCACAGAGATAAAAAGGCAAGGAAGGCCTAGCGCCCATCTCCCATGGCTCCTGCTGTGCCTTCCCGCTCAGCCAACCGCACATTCCATTCTCCACTGCTACTCCCAGCTCTTACCACCACAAAAAAAACACCGGCGGCTCTGCTGCCTCATCCCGGCCTCTTTCCTGCCTGAGGTGCTGCTGCCTGCTGCTCCCACCCGCGCTCAGCCGGAATCGCGGCTTCAGAGTCGGGGGGGGGGGGGGGAAAGAGAGCTCTGGAGACTCTGCTACCAAACAAGCTCTTCACTACTGCTTCAACTTTCTTCTCACCCAGTTGTGGGTTTGAGAGCTGGCTCTTGCGCCTCGGACCGCAAACCTCTATCTGTTCAACGCAGGATGGGGGTGGAGGGGGATTCCTTCTTCTTTTTCCGCCTTTTTTCTTTTCTCTGGGTTTTTTTTTTCGCAATCTAGGAATGAGACCTAAACTAGCCTACACTAAACTAACCACTGTCTTATTTGTCCCTCGAGCCCAGAACCCTGGTTCACCACCTCCTCCAGCTGCTTGGAGACTGAGTAACTGGAGCTGATGGGCGGTCCCTAGGGTATTTCTGCCAGAGTCACCAAAAGATGACATGTTCATTCTCCAAGCTGCTGGAGGAGGTGCTCAACCCCCAGAGGTTCGGGACTGGACTGGAGGGACGATAAGGAACAATCTGTTTCTTATATTTTTATGAGCCCTCCCAGATGCTGATATTCTTGAATGCTTGTCACATTGAAGCCTCCATAAACTCTCCTGAGGGTTCGTGAGATTTATGTGTTATGCTGGTTGTTAACTCAGTTTATTTCTTGTGCTTTGGGGAAACTTTTTCTGGTTTCTCTACCCCCTCTTTTTGTGGGCTAGGGTGAACAACTGCTTGTTTGTTTTTTCTTCTTTGTAGTAGGTGATTTTCCTTATATTGCTTATAGTCTGCTTTTTTTTCTATACAAGGATGTGTTCTTGGAATTATTGTATAATTACATAAATATGGTTTATCACAATTTGATATACTGCCCTTCGTAGCAACAGAGCGGTGTACATAAAAACTTTCAAAGGAGGAAAAGAACGTCAATACAATATAGGAAAAAGGAAGGCGTATTAGAAAACTGGGTTGCAGGGAAGGGTAAGGGGGGATAGTTTAAAAGGTGGAAGTCAGGGGCAGGAGGGATGGGAAGCAGAGTCCTGTGTAGTCAAGGGCGTCAGGTCAAAAACTAGCTAAAATAGATGAGTCTTAAGATGCGATATGAATTTTGTGTAGGACATTTAAAACGAAGGTCCAGTGGGTAGTACATTCCATAGGCTGGGTCTGAGAAAATAAAAAGCTGAGTAACGGGTTGATTCATAACAGGCACAGGAGGGGGAGGGAAGATAGAGGCGATTGGCATGAATGGAGCGTAGATGACATGATGGTGTGTGAAGGATAATATGTGATGACAGATAAGAGGGTACGCCCAATGTGTAGGATTTTATGAACTATGGAAAGGAGTTTGTATTGGATCTGATACTGATGAGGTAGCCAGTAGGAGTCAATGAGCAAAGGGGTAACACAGTTGAATTTGGAAGCATGATACAATATTCTTATAGCTGTGTTTTGATTGATTTGAAGATGTTTGAGCTGATAATTAGGAAGGCTGGCATATACGACACTGAAGTAATCTAGGTGAGATATTGTCAGAGACAAAAGTAAGGTAGTTGTGGTGGAATTGGAAAGACATGAACGAATAGAACAGATATGGCGGAGGGCAAAGAAGAAGCGTTTCATCACGACGCTAATCAGTTCACGGAAAGTGAGAGCGTACTTGAAAAAATGGTCGAAACCATTATGAAAAACAAAATTACTGAACATGTAGATAGACATGGTTTAATGCCAAAAAAGCCAACATAGATTTACCCAAGGAAAGTTCTGTCTCACTAATCTCTTATTTTTTTTGAAGGTGTGAATAAACAGGTAGATAAATGTGAGCCGGTGTATCTGGATTTTCAGAAAGCCGTTCACAAAGTTCCTCATGAGAGACTCTTGTGGAAATTAAAAAGTCATGGGATAGGTAGCAATGTACTATTGTAGATCAGGAACTGGTTAAAAGATAGAAAGCAGAGGGTAGGGCTAAATGGCCAATTTTCTCAATGGATAAAGGTAAATAGTGGAGTACCCCAGAGATCTGTGCTGGGCCCTCTACTTTTTAATATATTTAGAAATGACCTGGAAATTGGAATTATGAGCTAGGTGATCAAATTTGCAGATGACACCAAATTATTCAAAGTTGTTAAAACACAAGAGAATTGTGAAAAACTGCAAGAGGATCTTGATAAATTGGAAGACTGGGTGTCCAAATGGCAGATTAAATTTAAGTGGGGGGTATAGAAAACTGTTAAAAAAAATAAATAAATAAATAAATAAAATAAAGTGTGGACAAGTGCAAAGTTATGCACTTAGGGAAGAACAACCCAAACTACTGTTACACGATGCAAGGTTCACTTTAGGAATCATCACCCAGGAGAAAGATCTGGGCATCCTTGTGGATAATATGTTGAAGCCCTCTGCCCAAGAAAGCAAATAGGATGCTAGGAATCATAAAGAAAGGAATGGAGAATAAAACTAAGGATATTAAAATGCCGCTGTATTGCTCCATGGTGCAACCACATCTTGAATATTGTCTGCAATTCTGGTCGCCATATCTTAAAAAGGATATAGCAGAATTAGAAAAGATACAGGAAAGAACGACAAAAATGGTAAAGGAGATGGAAGGACATTCCTATAAGGAAAGGCGTATTTATTTATTTAACAGGTTCTGCTATACCGTTTTTCTACCAGTCAGAACAGTTTACATGAAACTAGATGAATACAATGAACTTATGAAAACAAACTTGTGAGTAACAGAAGGTAACAATAAGCTTATAGGAAGGTATCAGAGCTATTTACATAGTTGGAAGAACTATTTATATAGTTTGAAAGGGCTAGAGAAAGGTGGGCTAGGGTATCTGGGGGGGAGGTTCAGAGAGGATGGGTGGGGAAAATTCTGTTGCTTGTGAAAATTCATGTAACCTTAAAAAGTTAGGGCTGTTCAACTTAGAAAAGAAAGAGATGGCTGAGCGAATATATGAAAGAGGTCTATAAAATAATGAATGGAGTAGAACGGGTAAATATAGATTGGTTGTTTACTCCTTTGAAAAGTAGAAAGACTAGGGTACACACAATGAAGCTAGAATGTTGCACATTTAAGACTAATCAGAGAAAATATTTTTTCACTCAATGCGTAATCAAACTCTGGCATTCGTTACCAGAGGATGTAGCAAAAACTGTTAGTGTAGCTGCATTTAAAAAAGGAGGTTTGGACGAGTTTCTGGAGGAAAAGTCCATAAACTATTATTAAAGAGGACCGGGTAAATCTACTGTTTACCTATGGGACAAGCAGCATGCAATCTGTATTTATTTATTTAGCGTACATTTGTATACCGCTACTTCCATCGATCAGTAGCGGATTAGATTACATGTCGGAGCTGTCTGATCATGACAGAAAATTTGTATTATATAGAAAGTGATTGACAGGATAAGCACGACACACAGCAGTTAGGTAATTGACTTCCCTTCCATAAGATGGGAGGAATTAATTACATATATACAATTTTTTTTTTTACACATATATACATGTATATTGTTTGGGAATCTGACAGGCAGGACCGTAGCAAGCTGGAAATGTGCCCTGTGCAACTAATGAATCTGGTGTCCACGTCCACCCAGCCACATTCAGTAACTCACTCTTTTTGAGCTTCCTGAAGCCCGGTGATGATATCAGCGCCCCCTTCTGTGCTTGTGCCCTGTGTGGCCGCACCGCTTGCACAGCCCTTGGTACAGCCATGCTGACAGGTACTTGTGACCTGCATTGGCCACTGTTGGAAACAGGATACTGGGCTTGATAGGCTCTAGGTCTGACCAAGTATGGCATATCTTATGTTCTTATGACTAGGAACATGGATAGTTATATGGATAGTGGCTGATTATTACTGTTAATTAGTGTAATTTAGGCCTGCAAAAATGTAGCTCCAATTTAAGCAGCTTAGTTATACATGTTAGATAGCATTTTAGAAAGGGCATCCAAGTGAATCTGAGACAACCAGGGCCAAATGTGCAGAGAAACATCAGGGACATATGTTTTGGCCTTATTATAGAAGCATAGATGTCTCCAACATGGACACTCGTGCCAGTGTCCCCATAGATGTCCCTGCTACGAAAACTTCGGGCAGGGCTGTCTGTCTATCAGATGCTGGTTTGCATACAGGGACACACATCAGCATGGCAAAATGAAAACAAGAGCCCTCATTCTCCTCTGTGTTCACTGTCAACATAGAAAATATAGGGGATATGAATGTACCTCCTTCTCCACAGTCTCTGGATGTTTGGCTGGCAAAATGAGCCCTTTTCTAATGCCTATTCGTGCCTGGAGCAGGTATAAACCTTGACACAGCACAGGGCATTTCTGAAATCGGGTAAGGATATCCAAGATTTTGGGAAGGCCCTAGACATGCCTTCACCACGCTCCAATTCTGACTTGGATATCCTCACGTCAGGGATATCTTCAAAATCACTTTCTAAAACGGCTCTGGGGACGTCTCCATGCTTTGGATGTCTGTATGCCCATTTTTGGGCATCCTGAGAACAAATAGAGCTTCTAAAATAACCCCCAACGTGGCTGAATTTCACCACTATGCAGATAGCTGGCTGCTGTGACATTATGGGCTGATGTTATAAGTGAGACTCATAAAGAGATATGCATCATTTATGTGAGTAAGTTGCTATTTTTAAGGACTTATGCACACCCACGCTGAAAGTACGTGTGTAAGGACGGAGTATGGACAGCCTGAATACCAGTTATCTGGATAGTGGAGGTGCTCACTGCTCTTTGTGCATATTCAGTGCTGCTCACTATGGGGTCTATTCTGTAACACAAATAGCGGAGACGTCCCATCCTGTCCCCGCCAAGCCTTCCCGTACCAACAAGGAGTTTGTATGGGGAGACTAGATGAGGGTAGGAAAAGGGTGGTACAGAGACAGAGTTAGGGTAGGCAGTGGGTGGTCCACAGCCCCGGATGTACATGGTCGATTCTGATGTCGGCCCTGTACATCTGGAGCCGGCAGACTATATGGAGAACACTTATTCCACCTCTGAGGTGGAATATGTTCCCCTAGACAGAGGGGAATAGCAGGCCCAGGCGGTGACAAAGGCTGGAGGGGGTGCAGGAGATTCCCCTCAGCCCAACCCTGGCCATAGGAGGCTAGATCGGGGGTCGGGCTGCGGGGAATGAATGAGGTCGGTGGCAGCCAGGGATCGCAGCTGCTGAATGGAGTTGTGGTGCCATGGCAACCGGACACCATGGCGCCATGGCTTCATTCAGGTGCCGGACTAAGATAGCCGGGCAGGAGCCTGTACGTGCAGGCCGACAGGAATCAGGTCCAGGCCTGCACGTACAAGCTTAGATGTGATTCTGATCTCGTGGGGGCTAGACATGCCTCACGGGATCAGAATTGCATCTACCATTGTGTGTCTGGTTCTGACTGGATGCACAGTGGGCCAGGATGTACACTTTAGAATAGGCCTCCACCTGGATAGCATTGCTGAATATACATATTTTATTTAAATGCTGCAGTCGGCATTTAAAAAAAAACAAAAAAATGCTGACCACGGTGATTGAATATTGACATGTTTATTTTTAAGGTGATTATGGATGTCACTGGAGTAAAGTCAGGACTCAATTTAGTTAAGACACTTTCACCAACCTCTTCCTCTGTGCATATGTGAAGAGTTGTACTCCTAAGGACTTTGCTCAAGTAGTATTCTGCACTCCACTCTGTAACTTTTATATACTTAAAATGTAGGCTGTAGCAAAGTAGCACTTTGATCACATAGGCTTGACAGCAGATTTCAGCAAAACATAGAGACACATTCCAAATGGGACGTCAAGTGCAATCTGGGACATCAAAGCCAAAACGTCTGAAAAGAAAGGCAGGCACTTGCAAGTTCAGGCACAATTCCAAAACTGTGGACATGCCTGATATGCACATGTATCAAATGTCTATATAGACGTCTCCAGAGTAGTTACTCACCTGTAACAAGTGTTCTCCAGGAGCAGCAGGAATCAGTCCTCACATATGGGTGACGTCGGCGCTGACGGAGCCCTCGTGCGGAGCATTTCCCCAGCTTTCAAAGAAAGCCTTTGGGAATTACAGCGCGCATGCGCGGTCCTCTTCCCACCCAAGGGTGCCATCTTGCTCAGTCTGATGACATAGCTAAAAGACAGCAAAAAATTAGCAAAATAAATCATATGACTGCAACTCCAAGGGGAGGAGGGAGGGTTGTGAGGACTAATTCCTGCTGCTCCTAGAGAACACCTGTTACAGGTGAGTAACTACTCTTTCTCCAGGACCAAGCAGGAAGTCAGTCCTCACATATGGGACTCCCCAGCTTAAGGCTACCGGAGACCCCAAGCGGAAAAATGAGCTCCCTCTAGCTCGTCAGCACAGAAGGAAGGAATCTTCTCTGAGAACGCCCCGACCGGTAGCCCAACACCAGGGCCGGAGGGTAGGAGTTGCCTAAACCCCAAAGAGATTATGGAGTACTGCCTGACCGAAAGCACTGTCCCTGCGGGACTCCCTCTCAAGGCAGTAATGGGCCGCAAAAGTCTGGCTTGAAGACCAAGTAGCGACCCGGCAGATGTCTGCCAACGGAACAGAGCGGAGATGAGCCACTGACGCAGCCTTCGCCCTGACACGATGAGCCGTGACTCGACCCTCCAACGAGAGGCCGGCTGCCCCATAAGCCCAGGCGATACAGTCAGCGACCCATATGGACAATGTACGCTTGGAGACAGGGAGCCCCAACTTATTGGGGTCAAAAGAAACGAAAAGCTGAACAGCCTTCCGATGCTCCCATGTACGGTCAAGGTAGAAGGATAACGCCCTCCTACAGTCCAGGGTCTGCAAGACCATCTCAGCCCGGTTGGCATGCGGCCTGGGAAAGAAGGTCGGAAGAACCACCTCCTGATTGAGGTGAAAAGGTGAGACAACTTTAGGAAGAAACTTAGGGTGAGTCCGTAGGACTACCCTATTCCTGTAGAACCTAGTGTAAGGAGGATCAGACACTAGTGCCTACAGTTTACTCACTCGCCTAGCAGAGGTGAGAGCTACCAGAAATAAAGTTTTCCAGGAGAGAAAACGGAGAGGGCAGGTAGCCATAGGTTCAAAAGGCGGACAAGTAAGCCGCTGTAAGACCACATTCAGATCCCACTCAGGGGCCGGTGGACGCAAAGGAGGCTTAAGCAGAAGAAGGCCTCTGAGGAAACGAGCCACCAAAGGGTGGTTGGAAAGAGGCCTGCCGTCCACCGGCGAGTGGTGTGCTGAGAGAGCACTAAGGTGAACTCAGACAGAGTTAGACTTAAGGCCCAGATTGGAGAGGTAGAGCAAATATTGTAATACTACCGCTACCAAGCACGAGAAGGGATTTTCGCTGTGCTGAGCACACCATGCGGAGAATCTACGCCACTTAAGAACGTAGGATTTCCTGGTGGATTGACGCCGAGAGGCCAAGACTACATCTTACACCTCTCGAGGTAGTAGTAGGGGAGCTAGGACTACCCTTTCAGCAGCCAGGCCATCAGATGAAGGGACTGGAGGTTGGGGTGCAAGAGAGTCCCCTGATCCTGAGAAAGGAGATCGTGTTGAAACCCCAGAGGAATAGGTGTGTCCGCCGCCAGCTGTAGTAGAAGCGGGAACCACGGTTGCCTCGGCCACCTGGGGGCTATGAGAATCAATGAAGCCCCGTCCCTGAGGACTTTGAACAGCGTTCTGGACACTAGTGGTGTGGGAGGAAACGCATACAGTAGGCCTGTGGACCACGAGATCAGAAACGCATCCGCTGCTACTTGGAGAGGATGCGGTTGTCTGGAGCAAAATCTCGGGAGTTGCCGGTTCAGAGGACTGGCGAAAAGATCCATGGTGGGGAGCCCCCACTTGAGAAAGACCTGCTGAACCACCAATGGGTTCAATCTTCATTCGTGTGGTTGCAGGATCCGGCTTAGTCTGTCTGCCAGGAAATTTTCCTGACCTGGGAGGTAGACAGCCTTGAGAAGGATTCCGTGATTGACAGCCCAAGAGCACAGTCGTTGTGCCTCCTGACAAAGAAGGAAGGAGCCTGTGCCTCCTTGTTTGTTCACATAGAACATGGCAACTTGATTATCCATCTGGACCAGTACAGACTGGTGAGAGGCGAGGTGGGAGAAGGCTCTCAGAGCTAGGCGTATCGCCCGTAGCTCCAGGAAGTTTATCTGTTGAGTAGCCTCCCAAGGGGTCCAGAGACCCTGAGTACATGTCCCTTGGCAATGTGCTCCCCAATCGAGAAGAGAGGCATCTGTTGTCAGCACCTGAGTATGCGGAGGGGATTGAAAAACCACTCCGAGCACCAGATTCGGAAGATGAAGCCACCATTGCAGAGAGGAGACCAGGAGGTCGGATATATTTACTGAGTCCGCTAGGCCCCCTGTGGCTTGATGCCACTGAGTGCGAAGGCTCCATTGAGCAGGTCGCATGTGCAGACGGGCATTGGGGGTGACATGAACCGTGGAAGCCATATAGCCGAGTAGTCTCAGGAATTGCCTGGCAGAGACCAGGGAATTGCTGCGAAACAGGCTGGCCAGATCCATTAGCCTGTGAGCCCTGTCCAGAGGCAGAAAAGCCTTTGCTTGAAGAGTGTCTAGTCTGGCCCCTATGAACTCTAAGTTCTGGGACGGGAGCAAAGTGGACTTTGTGAAGTTTATGACAAACCCCAAGTGCTGAAGCAGAGCCACAGTGCGAAGGGTGGCCTGGTTGGCCTCTTGGGAAGATTGGCTCCTTATGAGCCAGTCGTCCAGGTACGGAAACACAAAAAGACCCTAAAGCCTCAGGTAGGCTGCCACCACTGCCAGGCACTTGGTGAACACCCTGGGAGCGGAGGACAGGCCAAAGGGTAGTACTCTGTACTGATAGTGGTTTCCTCCCACAACAAACCTGAGATATTGTCTGTGGTCTGGATGGATAAGGATGTGAGTATACGCATCCTTTAGATCTAAGGAGCATAGCCAGTCTCCCTGCTGGAGGTAGGGCAGCAGAATTCCAAGGGTAAGCATCTTGAACTTTTCCCTCTCCAGGAACTTGTTGAGATTTCGCAAGTCTAGGATGGATCTGAGGCCTCCTGTTCTTTTTGGTACCAGAAAGTACCTGGAATAAAAGCCGTGACCTCTCAGGTGGTGGGGCACTGGTTCCACAGCCTGATCCTTTAGCAGACCTGCTAACTCCTGAAGGAGTAGGTCCCTGTGCAGAGGGGGTCTGGGAGGCTCTCCTGGAAAATAGGAGGGAGGTACCTGGTGAAAATGGAGAAGATAGCCCTTTTGGACTATATGAAGAACCCAGGTATCGGATGTGACGGCTGACCATCTGTGGGCAAAGTGGGCCAGCCGGCCTCCTGTGCTGAGAGAAGCCAGCTGAGGAGAAGAGGCTATGCTATTTGAGTCAAAACCCCCCACCCTGCTGAGCAGGGGCCGGTGTAGGTGGCTTGGGGGCCTTCTGCCTACGGGGCCCTAGACCCTGCCCCTTGGCCTGCTGACCCTGTTGGGGAGCTGCATAGGCCTGATAATGAGGGTATTGTTTATATGCAGACGACTTCCTCGGGTAAAAGGACTTTTTTCCCGAGCCCTTCTTCTTCTGAGAAGGGGCAGAGGTTTTCCTGCAAAGCCTAGTCCTGGTCAGAGTCTCGGTCTCGAGTTCTGCAGCCTTTTCAGCCATGGGCTTGCCAAAGAGGTTTTCACCTCGGCAGGGGACATCGACCAACTTGTCCTGGACCCATGGCTTGAGGTCGGATGACTGTAGCCAAGCCTCTCGGCCGGCTACTCGGGCCGAAGCCTCGAAGCCATCATAGGCTGCTCGAGAGATAAACTTCGAGCACTCTCGAATACCGGTGGACAAGGCCTGGAACCTCTGCAAAGGTTCCTCGGAGAGACCAGCAGAGAACCCGGCAATCTCCTTTGCCAGGTCTCGGAGGTACATGCCCATGTAGAGCTGGTAAGTCTGGACACGGCAAGCAAGCATAGAGTCCTGGAAGCACTTCTTACCGAGGGCATCCAGGTTCTGGGCCTCCCGGCCGGGAGGCACCGAGGAGTGCATCTTCTGACTCTTCAGTCGATGCATGGCCGATTCCACAACCATGGAGTGGTGCGGTAATTGTGCCTTTTGGAACCCGGGGCTCTTGCGGACTTGATAGATGGAATCGACCCGCTTGCTTAACACCGGCGTCAAGGCCGGGGTCTCCCACATGCGGAAGAGCAGCCGCTCCAGCATCGGAGGAACCGGGACAGTAAAGGCCTCCTTTGGGGGAGAGTCATACTGGAGGGCCTCGAGCTCCTCGGCCAAGGCTCCTCCTCGGGATCCGCGGGGAAGGCCAAGGCCTTGGCCATATCCTGCACGAAGTCCGAGAACCGGGTATCCTCCGGTGGGGATCGTCTCCGAGGTTCGGACTTGGGCGAGTCCGATGGGACACACCGAGTCCGATGAATGTCGGGTGACTCTTCGTCCTCCGTCTCCCAGCCCGACTCCTCGGAGGAGGAATCGAGCGGCTCCGGTCGGGCGGGCACCGATGCCCTCCGCCGAGGGTATTGGCATCGACGACCTCGGCCCCGAACGGGAGGTCGAGGGAGACCGTGGCCGAGGATTGACTCGAGCCCGCATGGACTCGAGGATCGGCTCGGCCTCCGGGGTCGACTTGGACATCGAGGTCCCGGTGGTCGGGGCAGATGCACCAGTGAGACCGGCGATCAATGCCCGCTGCTGTTCCATGAAGGCAGCAAAGCTGCTCTCCAAGGCCGTCAACCTGAGTCCGAGCTCAGGAGACCCAGCAGCCCCCAACCCGGGCCCCGACGGCGTCGGGCCCGACGTCAGCTCCCTCGGAGGAGAGTCCACAAGGACAACAGCACTTACGTGTCCAGGAGACTCCATCTCGACACGAGGATGCTTGGCAGGCCTCTCCGACTCCGAAGACCCGGGACGGCTATCGGGGATATGCGACCTGGCCCTCAAGGAACAAGGAGCGTCCACTGACGCCACCCTCGTGGGTTTCTTCTTCCTGCGATGTTCCCGCGAAGGAGACCCCCGCTCAGAGGAACCCCGACGCTGCTCGGGGCCGGAGTCCCAAGACGTCGAGGCCTCTGACGAGGTCCGGGCCTGGCCGGACGCGGAGTCAGAAAAAATTCTATCCTTCTGGTGCTGCCGACTCCTCAACGCCTTCGAGGACATTTTGCCACACGGACCACAGATCATTGGGTCATGATCGGGTCCGAGGCAACGGAGGCAGCAGTCGTGTGTGTCGGTAAGAGACATAAGTTTCTTACAGTGATCACACTTCTTAAACCCGCTGGTAGCCATCGGGGGAAAAAGCGCCCCTGCTAGGTCAAAAGACCGGGCTGCCAGGGAAAAAAGAAAAAAGGCGCGAACGCCATTCACAAAGGACAAAAACCGAAAAAGAGAGAAAAGGACTCGATACCGGCGTATCGGTCCAAGTGGGAAAAAGATCCGGCGTCGAACCGGAGAAAAAAGAGAAAAATAGGGAAAATCAACTTTTTCCTCGGGGAAAAACGAACTACGTCCGTCGGGCTCCGCGGAAAAAAGAAGACTGAGCAAGATGGCACCCTTGGGCGGGAAGAGGACCGCCCATGCACGCTGCAATTCCCAAAGGCTTTCTTTGAAAGCTGGGGAAATGCTCCGCACGAGGGCTCCGTCGGCGCCGACGTCACCCATATGTGAGTTCTGACTTCCTGCTTGGTCCTGGAGAAAGGAGAGTATTTCAGAACCAAAACGTCTAATAGCATAATGGTTAGAGTAGTGGTTAGGGTTCAAATCCTAGTGTGGGACTTTGTAATCTAAAGCTAATCACTTAATTCTCCATCTTCTCTACAGTCTCTGGATGTTTTAAGGTGAAAAACCAACACTTTCCTGACACCTATTCGTGCCTGGAGCAAGAAGAAATATGTACATGCCTGCAAATGGCTCCGGTGCTTCAAGGATCGAACAGGGATATGTAAGTCCATTGCCCCTCCCCAGACACGCCTCCATCACACCCCCATGCCTACTTGAATATCCATGAACTAGAGACGTCCGCGAACAGCATTTGTGGAATTGTTACGGAGACGTGTCCATGATTTCGACATCCACGTGCATGTCTGCATAAGACCAAACCATGACTAAATCTTTTAGAATGACCCTCAAAGGCTCCAAAGAGAAGTGGTTCTGTAATTCCTAGTGAGGTGCAGCTAGTTTCCTCCCAAACCATTTTATCTCCTGCTGCCCAGATTAGCTGGGATATTCACTGTGGGATCCCTGAAGGGGGGCAGCATCCTTAACCGGACAAGTCACAGACAACATTTTGACTTCTCCTGCTCTCATTATCACATAACCAACTCAAAATCATAGGCAGATCTGAATGTTTTTTTACAGCTTTCAGGTTGGCCAGATCCTCCTCTGCACTTCAATTGGCTCTTTGAGTCATGTGATGAGGTGCATATTGCAGTCCCATGAGGAAAACACAGGTTGTGGTAGCAATGCTAAGAAAGACTGCAGGTGGTCCAGAAGCCACAATTCAACAATGTCCTGGCAACACCTTTAGAAAATGTCATGAAAGTATGAGGTGACTAGACAAAGAGCAAGGTAAGAGGGTACTGTATATGAAAAGTGCTCACTGCAGGAAATACTGTATAACTGCTGCATTTATCCACAAACGTAAAGCTCAGACAGTAGCAGCACAAGCCTCTTCATACAGTATAACCTTAGCAATGCTACTCACCACTAAGCTATACTATAACTTCCGCACATTCTTGAAAAATCTAGGCGTGGGCACTTACACCTGTCATACAGTAGATGTAAGTGCTTGTACCTAGTTTGACATACGCTTTTGACTACTAATGCCTCTATTTTATAAAGTATGCTTGTATTTCACTTTAAAACATAGGCCTAAAATACACATCAACTCTGTGGGAGTTTATAAAATCTCTCTATTAAGCTAATTCTGTAAAAGATTTCCGTGTGAATTTATGTATGTTTAGAAAGCAAGATTGTCTAGTGATTTATGCACATACATGATCATTTTATGTGTGGAGTTTAGTCAGTAGCTATTCTGAAAATACATGGCATGGACCAATGGTGTGTACTTTCTGTGTGGGTATGCACAGGGGTAGAGTTTGGGCAGGGCATAGGTGGAGTGCATATTTACATACATACTTTACAGAATAGACTCTAATGCAAGTAAGCTACATATGGTCATTTCCACTTACTCTAGAACTGGTGTAAGTGACCACGATGATATTTGCATGCATCTGCAGCCACTTGCGCTATTAACACATGTTCAGACTCGCATAAACCTAGGAGCTACTTAAAGAAATACCTCCTATATGTATATTCAGGACCACCACCTATCCTTATGGTGGCACTGAATATATATATTTTTGAAATGCCATGGCCATTTTTTAAAAAATGCAATCACCACCAGCTTTAAAAAATGACCCAAGTCTGTATCTGACCATTCTAATGTAGCAATAAAAATAATCCATTAGAAGACAGTTTTGAGGCAAGATAGCGGTGGAGTGTTCAGCCGGTGCAGGTGTCTCCACTGAGTGCCGTGTGTTGCTTTGTTCCCGACTACCGCTCCGATGAGGTATAGGAAGCGGAAACAGCTACACCTACTCTCGAGTAAAGCTGGGGAGTCGGCGTTGGAGGACCTTGGCAGCATGTGGATTTCTCCTTCCTGGCTGTGATGCAATGTCTTCGGCGGGTTCACATGAGGTTTCCTCGATGGACCTGGGTGCTTCGGGGGGTTTTCTTTCCCCTGATCAATGGGCCCCCTGCCGTGATCTGAAACAGCTGAGTGGTCTGGTGTAGTGCTGGGAAAATTGAGTATCTGGAGAACCAGATTCGCAAACATTATCTGTAGTTGCTTAATATTTCCCTAGATCTCCTGTGGTGTCACCTCAGGAGATGATGTGCCGGTAGTTCAGGCAAGTCTTATTGATTCTCCTGGAGCACATGCCCCCCCCCCCCCCCTTACTAGGGTGCAGTATCCGTCGGTTGGGACTGGAGGCCAAGGTGGGGCTCCTGTTGGCTCTTTCGGAATGTCAGACTTGACAGGGTTCCTTGAGAGCTCCCAGGAGGTGGTTACAGCTTGCTCCATACTCCTGATTACTTTAGCCTTAGAATCAGACAAAACACTAATTCTTAGAGCTTATTTCAGGAATTTCAGTGGTGTTTTTTGGCTCTCATGTTTGTATTTTCCTCGAATTAGCAAGGGTTACCCAACTATGGAGGAGAGCGTTCTTGGAGTTAAAGCCCAGGGTTCTCACCCTAGGGGGGTCATTTATGTTAAAATTTCCAGCGAGGTGTCATGGTTCATTTAAAGATAAGTTATTTCTGTTTTTTGAGCCTAAACAATTATTGGAATTTTTGTTGGCTAGGGAACCTATGGCTGTTACGATTGCATCTCATTTTGGCTGACACATAAGTCATACTCCATCATGACTGAATATATGCTATGGGCTCTATTCACCCCCTTCCGTCCCCAGCAGAAGCCTCCCCATACGAACAAGGAGTTTGCATGGGGAGGCTTAGTCGGGGGCATTCCAGAGGTGGAGTGAGGGCGGGGCATGGACGGTCCATGACACCGGACGTACAGGGCCGATTCTGAAGTCAGCCCTGTACGTCCGGGGTCGGCAGACTGGATGGGAGACTTATTCCACCTTGGAGGTGGAGTAAGTCCCTCTGGACATCGGGAGACAGCAGGCCTGGGCAGCACCAGTGAGATAAGGGGGTGAAGGGGGTTCCCTGCAGCCCGATCCTGGCCGTGGAAGGCCAGATCGGGGGTCGGGCTGCAGGGAAAGGAAAGTGTGGTCAGTGGCAACGGGACGCCATGGCACCACAGTTCTATTCAGGAGCCTGACTGAGTTAGCTGGGCATGGGTCTGTACATGCACGCTGATCAGAATCGGGTTCCGGCCTGCACATACAGACCCTAGACTCAATTCTGATCCCGTGGGGCATGTCTAGCCCCCATGGGATCAGAACTGGGTCTACCTCTGTGCGTCCCGATTCTGATCGGGCGCACATATTAAAATGTGCCTCGACGCGTATTATTTCTTTGTGCAATTTTCTGACGCCTCTCTTAATTCCTGGATTGTGGTTTAAGAGGAGGGGGAGGGAAGACTCTTAACATATATAAAAGGATAGTAAATAATCAAAAGATAAATAAGTAATATAAAGAGTGTGAATTAACAAGCAGTTGAAAACAGAGAAAATCTGACAGGTCCTGGTCAATATTGAGCCCATGTGGAGTGAGGAAACCCAATTTGAAAATGAACTTCTGTTCTAATTGCAATGAAATTTTGTCCAAGCCACTCCCTCTCTAATGAGGTCTGACCACCTTAACCACAAAATATTTAAGATCAGAAACAGTGTGTTGTGCAGAGGCCCAATGTGCGACCAAAGGTTTGTCTGGAATCTGCCTCCGGCTTTTGTGTTCAATCATTCAGACATGTATGCTACGTTTTGTTTTTCCTACATACAATAATTTACACGGATAGACCACAACATAAATGACAAGGTCTGTTTCACTGTTCAAGAAGTCAGTTAAAAAAACGTTTCTGGTTAGTAGTGGAATGCACCAAAAATTGTTTTGTGGTTAATGTGTGGTCACAAATGGAGCAATGTCCACATTTAAAATGACCAGTAGCCTTTGGTTTGGCCCTGGGTATAGAGAGTGCAGAATGAACTAAAATATTGCAAAGATGAGTATTGCGTTTATGTGCCATCATGATGCGAGTTGTGCTGAAGGCAGGGAGGACAGCGAGGATATGCCACTCATCCTTTAAAATGTTTGTAATTTCATAAGATAAATTAGAAAATGTCAGTGGACAAACTAACTGATCCTGTTTAGTCAGGGGTGGCTCAAGGCAATCTGCTGCCTGAGGCGAAGGAAAACTCCAGTCAGGGACTGAACCAAACCAAAAAGATTAGATGGAAGAAATGCAAGATGTTTGCACAACAAGGAACTAAAAGAGAGCAAGAACCACAGCACAGTTTATAAATAGAAATTGCACTTACCTGGTAATTGTAGTTCCTTTAGAGACTCCAGTTTAGTCCTCCACCTCTGGGTTGTGAACCTCCTCCTGCAGCTTGGAGACTGGGCATGTCAAACTCGTGACATCACTGGATGTTCCATGCTGGAATCTCCCATCAGCTCCAGTGAACTAATGACAAAGCAGACTCAAGAGAGCAAAAAACAAGTAGCTAACATATTAATGATAATCTTATACTTAAACTTAAAGGCATAACCAAGAACTAATCGGCTAACCAACTCCCCTTTCAAACATAGAGGACTGGTGTCCACACATGCTCCCCACCCCTCTGCCGCACCAGAAACGCGGAAAAGGAAGCATAGAAAGGTTGACAAAAAAGGAAGAATCAAGACGATTGTAAATGCATTAAACGAACACTCATCTGCAATCTTTGTGCTTTGCCCCCCCAGAACTCGCTCTGCGAATGAATTCATCCCTGGGCGGGAATAAGGACTAAACTGGAGTCTCTAAAGCAGGGGTCACCAACCTGCGGCCCGCGAGGTCCCTCAGTGCGGCCCGCGAGACTCTACCCCGGTGCGGCCCGCCAAGGCAAACTCACCAACTCCTTCTTCTGCAGCCGCGGCTCCCTGCCTCTTAGGGAACCGCGGCTGTGCTTGTAAAATCATCGCGGAGCCCTTCCTGTCTTGACGGGCTCCGTGCAGCATTGTCCCGCCTCCAAAGGAAGTGGTAAACAACTTCCTTTAGAGGCGGGACAATGCTGCACGGAGCCCGTCAAGACAGGAAGGGCTCCGCGATGATTTTACAAGCACAGCCGCGGTTCCCTAAGAGGCAGGGAGCCGCGGCTGCAGAAGAAGGGAGGGAGCTGACATGGGAAAATAAAAGTACAGGTATGAGCAGGGTTTTTTTTCGCGCGCGCGGGGGGGGGAGGGGGGGTGCGGCCCGCGAGTCTGCCGGTAGTCGGCTGTGCGGCCCGCGGCCCCCTGGAGGTTGGTGACCCCTGCTCTAAAGGAACTACAATTACCAGGTAAGTGTAATTTCTATTTCCTTATCGTTCCTCCAGTTTAGTCCTCCACCTCTGGGATGTAACAGAGCAGTACTAATGGAAGGGACCTTTCCAGCCAGAACACAAAACCGACGACCCGAAACCGGCATCATTTGCCGCCAGAATATCAAGGCGGTAGTGTTTACTGAAAGTATGAAGGGAAGACCATGTAGCCGCTCTACAAATGTCCACCGGCGGAACCAAGCTGTGCTCCGCCCAGGAAGTTGCTTGCGCTCTAGTGGAGTGTGCTCTTAAGCCCACCGGCGCTGGGCGACCCTTCAAGATATATGCTGACACAATTGCCTCCTTAATCCATCTGGAAATGGAAGCTTTCGTCGCCGCCTCTCCTTTTCGTGGTCCCCCGAACAACACGAAGAGACGATCGGACTTGCGGAAAGGCTCGGAAAACTTCAAATAATGCCGCAGCACCCTCTTGATGTCCAGATGGCATAAACCATGGTCTGAAATGTTTTCTACCGCCGCCCCTAGGACCGGCAAAGAAACCACTTGATTTAAATGAAACGGAGAGGACACCTTTGGCAAAAAGGCAGAACCGTGCGAAGAACAAGCTTCTCTCTGGAAAAACACAAAAAAGAAAATTAAGGACTTTATAATCTAGATTCCTAACTAATTTGCTCCTTATTCGTTTCTCTAGTGAGCCCAGCACCTAGGCTCACTACGTCCGCCTGCTGCATGGAGACTGGACACACTGGGGCTGATGGGAGATTCCAGCATGCTGCATCCAGTGATGTCACGAGTTTGACATGCCCAGTCTCCAAGCTGCAGGAGGAGGTACACAACCCAGAGGTGGAGGACTAAACTGGAGGAACGATAAGGAAAACTAAATTATAACTAATTTTTATTTTGTTGCTATAAAACGCATTATGGTTCTTGCCTTTTCTTTTTGAACATATATTTTGCATCCACAGAACCCCCTTCAAACAGTGGGTTCAGAGCAGAACCAGGACATTCACCCACAGAACTCAATATCTTAAAAAAAAGAAAATCTGATTCTGATCATCTCACTAACAACAACAACCATTCTCCAGTACCAGGCATACTGTGAACTAAAATAAAACCCTACAACAAAGTCAATGAGTATCTATAGAGCAAATATACCATACCATACCATATCAGCACCAACTTCCAAAACTCACATAAGGAGCCCATCCAAAAAACTTATCACTGTAAATACTGCAGTGGGCCCTGGAACATCCAAACACCTATTTGAAAAGCTGAATAATTCAGATTACTACAGTACAGATCCCTACATACAAACTCCATGTTTACAGAACACCTGGTCCTGGTCACACACTCTTAACACAGACCCTCACCAAGTACAGAATAAATGAGCATAACCTAAAAGTAAACACATGTAGATAAAAATTAAACTGCAACCCCAAGACGCCAGATTCTGCATACAGTGCAATACCAGAGAAATAGAAAGAGATGCATTTCCATGTACTGTATAGAATAAAAAGAAAGCACCAAGTCAGATAATTACATAGAAAATAAAATTCTCTCTGAACTTTGTTGTCTGACCATTTTATTCCCTGATCATGTAGGTCCCAATCTAAGGTTTCTGCTTTCCTCTATCTCCCAGTGATGCAGAGCCATGTGTGGAGGCTCAATGCGGCATCATTTGCATAAATTTAGTATACTTTATTTTTAAATGTATATGCCACCCATCTAAAATCCTAGGTGGCTTCTAAACACACACATGCAATTTAGTATAAGAGATGTTACAATAAAACAAACATAATAATAAAACATTAAATTTGATTAATGAAAAGTCACTTACATATAAACTTCCAAAACTCATACAAGGGACCTACACAGAAAAAAGCAGCACTATAAATACTGCAGCAGGCCCTAGAACATCTATTTGAAAAACTCAACAAATCAAATTACTACAGTACAGTATAGATCCCTATGTACAAACGTCATGTTAACAAAACACCTGGCCTCAGTCACACACTCAGAACTCAGCCTTCACCAAGGTCAGAATAAGTGACTACAACCTAAAATAAAAATATGTATTTATTTTTATTTATTTATTACAGGCTCTTATATACCGCTCTATTCAGCATCAGCGCGGTTCACAATATAACAACAGACCAGAACAACAAACTGTTTGGTTTTACAGAGAACAGGTCAGAGAACTTGGATAAAACATGGGACGTCATTACTGCAACTATTTACATGAGTATTTACATGTATATACATAACAGGATTTGTTCTTAGTTTGGGTAGTGATCGAGATTGGTTAGCTGGTCTAGTAATATTGGGGGAAAAGGTGGGATTTGAGTGCCTTTCTGAAAAGGGATAGATCAGTGATAGCCCGAATCTCTGGAGGTAGGGCGTTCCAGCACTTAGGGGCATAGAATCTGAAGGCCCTGTTAGATGTCGCTGATAGGCATTTTGTCGCTGCTTTAGGGATAATTAGAACATTCGTTGATATCGTTCTCCTGGATCTGTTGGGTGGAACGGCCTGAATGAGGTCTATTAGAGAGGAGGAGGTGATGCTTTTAGTGGCCTTGAAGGTTAGTAATAAAGCACAGTTACTTACCTGTAACAGGTGATCTCTGGGAACAGCAGGAATTAGTCCTCACATATGGGTACGTCGGTACCGACGGAGCCCGTGCGGGAAAGCTCCCCAGCTTCTTAGAATAGAAGCTTTTGGGACCTCCCACTGCACATGCGCACTGCCTTCCCGCCTTCCTGAACAGCTCTCCTCAGTTTCGAGTTTATAGCTGAGTCAACAGAGAGAGGACAGGAAGATAGATAGATAAAAGATACAACTCCTAGGGGAGGTGGGTGGGTTGTGAGGACTAATTCCTGCTGTTCCCAGAGATCACCTGTTACAGGTAAGTAACTGTGCTATCTCCAGGAACAAGCAGGAATAAGTCCTCACATATGGGGACTCCCTAGCTTAGATGCATGGGATCCCCTGTAAAGGTTCGCCATCTTCGTATGGATCTCAGGCATCCATTCTGGGAAGGTGGGCAGGAGTTGTTTAGGAATGGAACAGGTGCTTGAGGACAGCCTGGCCAAACAAGGCATCCCGGCGGGAGTCCTTGTCCAAACAGTAATGGGCTGTGAAGGTATGAACCGAGGCCCAGGTAGCGGCTCGACAGATCTGATCTATGGAAACAGAGTGCAGATGAGCCATAGAAGTTGCCATGGCCCTCACATTGTGAGCAGTGACATGGCCTTCCAGAGAAATGTTTTTGCTCTGGTAAGCAAAAGAAATACACTGAGCAATCCAATTGGAAAGTGTACGCTTGGAGACTGGAAGTCCCAAATGGGAAGGATCAAAGGCCACAAAAAGTTGAGAAGACTTTCGATGTGGCTGAGTCCTATTAAGGTAAAAAGCGAGAGCTCTTTTACAATCCAGAGTATGAAGGTTCCTCTCTGCATTGGATGCATGAGGAGCTGGAAAAAAGACAGGTAGATATACCTCTTGATTAAGATGAAAAGGCGCGACCACTTTAGGCATAAAGTGGGGATTCGTCCTAAGGACCACCTTATCATGATGAAATCTTGTGTAAGGTGGATTAGCCACTAAAGCCTGCAGCTCACTGATGCGGCGAGCCGAAGTGACTGCAATGAGGAAGATGACCTTCCAGGAAAGAAATTTCAAGGAGGTGGAAAACATTGGCTCAAAAGGTGGCTTCATAAGTTGACCGAGCACTAGATTCAAATCCCATGCGACCGGGGGTGGTCTGATGGGAGGTTTAGTGAGAGTCAGGCCTCTCATGAATCTTGCAACAAGAGGATGAGAGGAGATAGGTTGTCCATTTATATGTTTCAAGGATGCTGCAATAGCACTTAAATGGACTCTTACCGAATTCGTCTTGAGGCCTGCATTGGAGAGATGCAGGAGATAATCAAGAAGAGAATTCAAAGGAAGTGCCAGAGGGTCAAGACCCTGCTGAGCACACCAAATGGAAAAACGTTTCCATTTGAAAGCATAGGAACGCCTGGTAGAGGGTTTCCTAGAGGCAGAAAGGATATCTTTCACTGGTTGGGAAAGATGAAAGTCTTGAAGGTTTAAGCCTTCAGTAACCAAGCACTGAGGTGAAGGGATTTGGGGTTTGGGTGCCACAAAGTCCCCTCCTCCTGAGACAGGAGGTCTGGCGCAGCTCCCAGATCCAAGTAGGATCCCTGGGAGAGCTGTAGAAGTAGAGGGAACCACACTTGGCGTGGCCAGCGTGGAGCTATGAGGATCATAGTTCCATGATCCCTCTGGAGTTTGAACAGAGTCTTGGGAATCAAAGGAATGGGTGGAAAGGCATATAGGAATGCCTGATTCCAATTCAGGAGAAAGGCGTCCGTAGCCTGAGCTCCCTGACACGGAGTTCTGGAACAGAACCGGGGAAGTTTGGCATTCCACGGACTTGCAAAGAGGTCTATGTCCGGGGTCCCCCATTCCTGAAAGATTCGGTTTATTTGGTCCAAATGTAGGGACCATTCGTGTGGCAGCAGAACTCGACTGAGCCTGTCTGCCCGAGAGTTTTGAACTCCTGGGAGATACACTGCTAGCAGGTGAATCTGATGCTCTCTGGCGAAGGCCCATAGTCTTAGAGCTTCGTTGCAAAGCGACAGAGAGCCCGTCCCTCCTTGTTTGTTTATGTAAAACATGGCCACCTGATTGTCCGTCTGAACTAGGACAGTGAGGTTGGCTAGGAGGGAGTGGAAGACCTTGAGGGCAAGGTAAATTGCTCGCAGTTCCAGAAGATTGATATGAAGGGTGGTCTCCTGTAGAGACCAAGTGCCCTGAGTGGAGAGAGTTTGCAGATGGGCTCCCCACCCTGTTTGGGAGGCATCTGTTGTGAGGGTTGCTTGGGGTAGCAATGGTTGAAATGGAGCCCCCAACAACAGATTCTTGGTGGAAGTCCACCAGTGGAGGGACCAAAACAGACGATCGGAGGTTTGTATTTGGTCTGAGAGCGCTCCTGACGCCTGAGTCCACTGAGTGGCCAGGGTCCATTGAGCTGCTCTCATATGAAGACGAGCATAGGGCACCACATGCACTGTGGAGGCCATATGACCCAGTAGGCGTAGCATTTCCCTGGCTGTCAAGTGAGTGCTGGACTGAGCTTGGGAGGCCAAACTCAGGAGGCGCTGGCCTCGAACATGTGGAAGGTAGGCCCTTGCAGTGATGGTGTCCAACTGGGCCCCTATGAATTCTAGAGATTGAGTAGGGATGAGTTGGGACTTGGGAAGGTTTACTACCAGTCCCAGATACTGCAAAAGGCTCCTTGTGTGGTCCAGGGAAATCTGGGCCTGTGACTGAGTTGGAGCTCGGATGAGCCAGTCGTCCAGATATGGGAAGACAAAGATTCCCATGCCTCTTAGAAATGCGGCTACGACTGCCATGCATTTTGTGAATACTCTTGGAGCAGAGGCTAGACCGAAGGGGAGTACTCTGTATTGGAAATGTTTTCCCTGAAACAGAAAGCGAAGATACTTTCTGTGGGATGGATGGATGAGTATATGTGTATACGCATCCTGTAGGTCTAGAGAACAAAGCCAGTCCTGACCCTGGAGGTAAGGAAGGAGAATGCCGAGAGACAGCATTTTGAATTTCTCCTTGAAGAGAAATTTGTTCAATTCTCTCAGATCTAGGATTGGTCTGAATCCCCCTGTCTTCTTTGGAATGAGAAAATAAGGGGAGTAGAAACCGGACCCTTGTTGAGGAAGAGGAACCTCTTCTATGGCCCCTTGGGCAAGAAGAGAGGAAACCTCTTGACCCAACAGGGTTAGGAGAGATGGGGGAGAATTGAATGGTCTCACCATATGATGGGGAGGAAGGCTGGAGAAATGAAGTTTGTAACCCTCTCGAATGATAGAGAGGGTCCATTGTTCTGTTGTGATTTGTTCCCATCTGGGAGCAAAGTGAACCAACCTTCCGGGTATGGTGAGAGGTTCTGGTTGTGTTAGAACCAGAAGTGGCAAGTTCCCTAGGAGCAAGTCAAAACCCCTGAGGGGTTGGAGCCTGCTGAGCTACAGTAGCTGCTGCAGGCTTAGCTCGTGCTTGTTTGGATTGCTGACGCTTAGCAGTATAGCGAGGTTGAGAAGACTGCTGGCCAGTATTTGAAGCAACTCTGGCCTTCTTATAGTAAGGCCTTTTAAAAGACTTTTTCTTAGTAGGAATTGAAGTGGACTTTGAAAGTCTTTCCAAGGTGGCATTTTCAGCATCCATCTGGGTGGCTTTGATTTGCCACTCTTCCCCAAATAAGTTCTCACCTGTACAGGGCAGATTCCGTAAGCCATCTAGAACCCAAGGTTCCAGATCAGAGGCCTGGAGCCAAGCAAGACGTCGGGCTGCAATAGCAATGCCCGAAGCCCTACTGGCTCCCTCAAAGGAATCATATGCTGCCCTATTAGAGAACTTAGAAACCTCTAAGAGTTGTTTCACTAGGGAAAGGAATCCCTGCTTTTTATCCTCAGGGATAAAGGGGGCAAAATGCCGCACCTTTTTGGCAAGTTCCTCCAGGAACATGCCCATATAGAGACTGTAGGAATTAATCCTGGCTATAAGCATACTAGCCTGGAAAATTTTCCTACCAAAAGAGTCCAAAGTCTTACATTCCCGTCCTGGAGGGGTGGAAGAGTGCCTTTTGGTACTCCTAATCTTCTTCATTGCAGACTTCACCACAATAGAGTGGTGGGGCAATTGAGTCTTTTGGAAACCAGGAGAAGGAGGGACCCTATACATGGTGTCCAACCTACGGGAATAAGGAGACAAAGTCAAAGGATTTTCCCAGAAATCCATCAGTTGTTCTTGAAGGATTTCATGGATAGGCAGGGTAACTGCCTCCTTAGGGGCCTTTGAGTATCCCAAAATATCCAGTTTTTTGGATCTGGGTTCCTTTTCAGAGGATGTGGTTATAGAAAGGGCTGTAGCCATATCTAAAACAAAGTCCTGGAAGGACAAATCCTCTGGAGGGGACATTCTCCTTTTAGGAGAAGAGGGCTCCTCAGGTAAGTTGAGTGAAAACTCAGCAGAATCATCAGAGGAGTGAAAATCCTCAGAGGAATCGGTGCTTTCCTCTAACGCACGATACGCGTACCGATCGGTATCGATATCGGGCGTATCGGGTATGGAACCGGTATGGAGCGAAAGCCCATACGGTACCGACTTGCGTTTAGAGGTGGACGGCCTCAATACCGGCATGGCGGACGATACCGGTATCGGGCCCGGAACTGCTGAAAGCGGAACCGATGGCGTTGCAGCTTTAATGAAAGCCATGACGGCCTGCTGCATGGACTGTACAGTATCGCCCATGGACGCCATAGCTGCCTGGATGTCGGTACCGGAGTGACCCGGTACCCCAGAGCAGGCTAACAGGTGATCTGTCGAGGCCGTAGCATCGATATCAACCTGAGACCCCTGAATTGGCGTTTTTGGAAGTTGGACTTCCCGCCGGGGTTGTTTGGCTGGGGCAGGGTCCTCAAGTTCTAAGCTAAGAGCCTCTCGATGCTTTGAAGGAGATTTGCTCTTTGAGGACTTGCCCACAGAAGGTTTGGTTACCTGAGATCCATCCGGAGAAGAAGACCTGGATGACTGTGATGCTGTATTCTCTGAAGCAAACAGCACATGGAATTTGTTGGCCCGGTTCTGCAGCCCACGTTTAGACATGTGGGAGCAAGATGGGCAGTCCGGTATGGAATGGTCAGGCCCCAAACATTTCAGACACCAGTCATGGGTGTCTGTGACTGAAATAACAGCATTACATTTGGTACACTTCTTAAATCCAGGGGCTGGCTTCTCCATGAGGAGAAATTGAGTAGGCCGAGAGGCCTCTCTGAAGTGACCAAAAAGCTAAAAAATAAGAAAAAAGAATTATAATTTTTTAAAGAAAGAAAGAAAAGACCGGCGATACCGGTATCGGTATGGGGAAGGCAGGTACGCGGTCTAAAGAAACAAATAAAATAACAATTTCTTCAGCGGTGACAGGAACACGACCTGCTGGCTCCGCGGAAAAGAGAAACTGAGGAGAGCTGTTCAGGAAGGCGGGAAGGCAGTGCGCATGTGCAGTGGGAGGTCCCAAAAGCTTCTATTCTAAGAAGCTGGGGAGCTTTCCCGCACGGGCTCCGTCGGTACCGACGTACCCATATGTGAGGACTTATTCCTGCTTGTTCCTGGAGATTGTTTTGAACAATATTCTGCCATGTATGGGGAGCCAGTGGAGTTGCTCTAGGATGGGTGTTACATGGTCCCTTCTTGATGCTCCGTAGAGGACTCTAGCAGCGGTATTCATGGCGAGTTGCAAAGGGTTTAATGTGGAGTGTGGGAGGCCTTGGAGAATGGCATTAGCATAGTCAAGGTGTGGTAGAGTTAAGGCTTGAAATATAGTTCGGAAGTCATCAGGATCAAGCAGGGGGCGAAGATGGCGGAGTGTCCGGATCTTGAGGTAGATTGCTCTGACTACGTTGGTTATATGTAGTTTCAAATCCATGCGTTGGTCCAAAGTGACCCCAAGGTAACGAATGGAAGGTTTTGATTGGAGCTCGGCTTCTTTCACCTTTATATGGGATGGGGGGGGTGAAAAGTGGGTCCCTAGTGATGAAGAGAACCTCAGTTTTTTTGTGTTGAATTCGTAGGTTCTGGGATTGAAGCCAATCAGATACTGCATCAAAACATTTGGCTAGCGGGGAAAGGTCCATATGGACTGTGGAGAAAGGCATGTATAGAAGGATGTCGTCCGCGTATATCAAGCATTCAACCTTGAAGGACCTGATGATATTGCAGACTGGCTGTATGTATATATTGAAAAAGAGTGAAGATAGGGATGATCCTTGTGGTACGCCTTGCTTTTGGTGGTAAGGTGTGGATGTTGCGGTCCCTGAGGTCACGTACTGCCATCTCTGATCAAGGTATGATTTGCACCACTCCAGGGCAGTGTTGTTGATGCCTTTTTCTTTTAGTCGCCCTATTAAAAGATCATGATGTACAGAGTCAAAAGCCGCAGCAATGTCCAAGAAGATAAGAGCAAAGCCTTGGCGGATGTTATCAATGCCTGTGATGATGTTGTTGCAGAGAGTGGTAAGGAGGGTTTCGACACCGTGGAACTCTCTGAAGCCATGTTGGCAGTGGTCCAGAGGGGAGGCGGTGTCGATGTGGTCCTGTATTTGTCTTTGAGCTTCCTTTTCAATTATTTTAGCTAGCAGGGGTATACTAGCTATGGGTCTATAAGATTCATCCTTTTGTGGGTCGAGTTTGTGGTTTTTCAAGAGGGGTCTGATGGATGTTCTCTTGAGGGCTGATAGGAAGGAACCGGTTGTAAAGGATAAATTCATCATTCTAGTGATGATGGGGCTGAGATCTTGGCGTAGTTCCTTTATCCAGTGGGCTGGGCAAGGGTCAGTTTGTGCAGTGGTAGTGTTAAGGGCAGCGATGGTGTCCTCAACATGTTTTCTGGATGGTGTGGAGAACATAGATAGGTTTGATATGCATACGGTGTCTTGAGAAGGGATTGTTGCAATGTTGTTGGTTTGAAGCAGCTTGGATTGCAGGTAATCGGCGAAAGCTTGGGGTTGAATGGGTTCAGGATGTTCTGGTGATGGTTCCTTAGATAAGATCTTGACTAAATTGAAAAGATCACGTGGTTTATTTAGTGATCTTTTCAGCGTATCGGTATGGAATTGTTTCATCTTGGCCATGACTGACTCTCTGTGCGCAGATAGATGTACTTTGTAGGCTGCTTGGTCTTCTGAAGAGTGTGAGCGACGCCATCGTTTCTCCAATCTTCTTAGGTGTATGAGGGAGGCTCGTAGGTCAGGGGAGAACCAAGGAGAGGATTTTCTTTTTTTTGGGTTGTTACCCTGGACTGGTTGCAGTGCAATGGTACTGATAGTGCTGTTCCAGGATGTGATCAGATTTTCGAGATTGAGAGAGGAGTCATGTAGGAGAGGGAGGGTTTCCGTAAGTATATGTTCTTTGTTGAAGGTTTTGAATGTAGACAAAAATTAAACTGAAACCCCAAAAAGCCAGACCCCACATGCAGTGCAACATCAGATAAATAAGAGTTGCAGTTCCCTATTCTATGTAAAATATAAAGATAGCACAAACTCCAATCACTAAAATGAAAATAAAATTATTTTTTCTACCTTTGTTGTCTGACCATTTTATTCTCTGATCATGCTGGTCCCGATCTGAGACTTCTGCTTTCCTGTCTTCTCTTAGCTCTCTTTCTATGGTCTACGGTCCATCTACCACTTTTTAATTCTTCTTTTGTTTTCTTCACTTCCTTCCATCAGCCTATTTCCTGTCCCAGTAACCCTCCCCAGTATCAGCCCCCTTTCTAGTCCTCCCCTCCCAGCACTTTCCAATGTCAACTGCCTAGCATTCCCAGGACTGCCTCTGGTATCCATTCCCTTCCAGTCCCTCTTCCCCCACTGTCCAGCCCCTTCTAGTCCAAATACCATCGCAGGTATCAGCTCACTTCCACTCAGTGCCACCTTCCTTCCCCGTCAGCTCCATTCCAATCACCCTACCCTCTGTCCATCCCCCTTCCAGTGCCATCCCCACGTCAGCACCCTTCCAGCCCCAGTACCCCCTCCCTTCCAGCCTCCTCCCCATTACCCAGCCATCTACCAGTCCCATTCCCAAGTGTCAGCTCCTTTCCAATCCCTCTTCAATACCATCCCCAGGTGTCAGCTCTCTTCCAGCCTCCCCCTCCCCGAGTCAGCTCCCTTCCTGCCCCAACTTCCCCCATGTCAGCTCCCTTCCTGTCCCCACCTCTCCCCCCCCCCCCGTGTCAACTCCTTTTCTGCCCCCTCCTTCCCCTGGCAGACCCTCTCAGCATCCACTTCCTTCCAGTCCTTTTCTCCCATCCCCCTGCATCAGCCCATTTGTAGTCCTACCCCCTAGTTTTCTTCCAGGGCCAGCAGCACTATCCTCCCCTCTACCCATCATCCCATTTGCAGTTCTAGCCCCCAGTCTTCTTCCAGTGCCAGCAGCTCTCTCCTCCCTCCCCCCATCAGCCCATTTCCAGTCCTATCCCCTTTATCAGCTCACTCCTGTCCCAGCCCCTCATCAGTCTATTTCCAGTGCTAGCCCCCCAATCAGTCCATTACCAGTCCTAGCTCATTTCCAGTGCTAGCCCCCTGATCAGCCCATTTCCAGTGCTAGCTCTCCATCAACCCATTATCAGTCCTAACCGCCCCTGATAAGTCCATTTCCAGTCCTAGCCCCCCTAATCACCCATTTCCAGTACTACCCCGCATCAGTCCATTTCCAGTCCTAACTCCCCTGATCAGCTCATTACCAGTCCTAGCCCCCCTAATCAGCCCATTTCCAGTTCTAACTCCCCCGATCAGCCCATTTCCAGTCCTAGCCTCCCTTAAGCACTCATTTCCAGTCCTACCCCCCATCAGCCCATTTACAGTCCTAACTCCCCTGATCAGCCTATTACCAGTCCTAGCTCCCCTAATCAGCCCATTTACAGTCCTAGCCTCCCTTAAGTGCCCATTTCCAGTTCTAGCCCCCTATCAGTCCATTTCCAGTGCTAGCCCTTGCATCAGCCCACTACCAGTCCTAACCCCCCTCATCAGCCCATTGCCAGTCCTAGCCCCCCCCCGATCAGCCTATTTCCAGTCGTAGCCCATTTCTTGTCTTAACCCCCCTGATCAGCCCATATCCAGTCCTAGTCGCCCCCATCCATTTCTTGTCTTAACCCCCCTGATCAGCCCATATCCAGTCCTAGTCGCCCCCATCAGTCCATTTCCAGTCCTAGCTGCCCCCCATCAGCCCATATCCAGTCCTAGTCACCCCCATCAGGCTATTTCCAGTGCTAACCCCCCCCCAGCCCAGCTCATTACTAGACCTCTCAGCCAATTTCCAGTCCAAGTCCCCCCAGGGAAGAGCCCTGCCATTGCCTGACCGGCTCACCTTTGCAGAGCCAGGAGAAGGAATAGTCTTTCTCTTCTTTCCCATGGCTCGTTAAAGTTGAGCCTGCCGACACTGAGGATAAATGAGGCATTTCCTGTCTCAAGCGAGACAGAAAATGCCTTGTTTATCCTCAGCATTGGTGGGCTCAACTATAACAGAGCCGTGGGAAAGAAGAGAAACACTGTTCCTTCTCGCGGCTCTGCAATGTTGAGTCGGGGCATCGGCAAGGCTCTTCTGGGGCAGCAGGGTGGTTGATTCTGCCTCTGCTGAAAAGCAGCAGCAGCAGCTTTTACAGCCCTTTTCATTTTATTTCAGTTTTGAAGGCCGAGTGAGGTGGCCTTTTTGGGGGCATTTTTTGCCGGCCCCAAAACTTTGCTGCCTGAGGCCACTGCCTCACTTGGCCTCATTATAGAGCAGCCCCTGTGTTTTGTGTGTGTTGAGCCTTGTACGTCGGAGCTGGAACTGGTCTGAAAACTTGGCTCTCTGGTAGGCCCGTTCAATACATGCACTAGGGTAACCCTGTTCCTGAAAACGTTTTCTCATATCAGTAGCATGTATTTCAAAGTCCTGGTCATGACAGCAAACTCTCTTGACTCTAAGAAATTGACTGACCTGCAAATTACATTTTAATGACTTATGGAAACTGCTAAAATGAAGCAACTGATTCCTATCAGTGGGTTTACGATATAGGTCAGTTACAAAGCTCCTTTCTCCTTTTTTAACTAGAATTTCCAGGTAAGAGACTTGAGTCTTACTAATATTAGATTCAAATTGGAGATTCTGATCAAGTGAGTTGATCCAAACTAAAAAATCTTATGGACAATCATCTTCACCCTCCCATACCATCAGCACATCATCTATATAATGTTTTCAAAGTTTGATGTTCAAGCGAAATGGATGCACATTTAAAAATTGCTTCTTAAAATAAGTAACATAAAGGTTTTATGGCAACTCCCTTAATTTGCCTGTAGAACAGACCTCTAAAACAAAAGTAATTTTCAGTGAGGGCCAATCATGCCAACAACATCAGAAAACAAGTAGGAATCCTTCTGGGGACATCTTTCTCCAGAAGGACGTCTTCCAACACGGCCAAGGCTGCCTCCTGTGGGACATTAGTATACAGCAATGATATATCCAATGTGACGAGTTAAGTCAGAATGATATCCCGAACATTTATCAAGAATTTGTATAATGTGGGATGAATCCTTAACATAGGAGGCAGCCCAGGATACAAGTGGTCTCAGGAAGACATCCAGAAATTTGGATACTGGTTTGAAAATAGAGCCAGTCGCTGAGATAATGGGTCTCCCTGGAGGATTTACAAAAGTCTTGTGGATTTTTGGCAAAACATATATAGTAGGAGTGATTGGATGGTCTACTTTTAAAAAAATCATATTATTTCTTGATCAAAATACCCATATCCAATGTTGTCTGAAGAAGAGAATCCAAACTTGTTTTAAGTGATTGGGCCAGGTCACCATCGAGTCTCTCATAAAATTGTTTATCCCACAGTTGTCTATTGTCCTCATTGACATAACCCAACCCGTGCTCTAAGGTCTCAATCAGATTGTTTGTAGTGGTTCCCTCTTGCAAACATTTTCATCTTTGCCATTACTATGAAACTGAATACCAAAAATTTACCATTCTATGGACAATCTGTTATGTTTTTGGAAGACAATAAAAACATACCTTTTTCCTGAGATATAGTGGACATTATAAGATCTTGTAGATTAAGTAATAACCTACACTATCATTTTTATGAAGAGTAGATACCAAAACTCCCCCTTTATCAGCTGGTTTTATCACCACATTGGGATTCTCTCTCAACCCCATCAGTGCTTGTTTCTCACTTTGTCATATTGCAGTACATACGAGTAGTTTTGGAATACAATGCCTCAACTCTCTGTGTATCTACAAGTTCAAAAGTATCAACCATGGGATTAGTGTTGTTAGGAGGTATCCAGATTGAAGGTTTTTTATTACTGATACATCTGTAGAGGTGTCTCCATGGTTTGCAAAAAAATCAGCAATTTTAATCTTTCTAAAAAATGTATAGAGGTCAACTCATATAGAGAATGGGTTGTGTATGACTGAAGGCACAAAAGAAAGGCCCTTATTCAGGACCTGTATTTCCAGATCATTCAATACATAATTTGAGAGATTAATGATAGCACTCTCTAATCTTGATAGGAAGGTCTCCTGATGAAGAACCCCCTTTACTTCCCTCTCATTGGGTAAAAGGAACAGTTATACTGGTAATTCCTTTGGTATCCTGACTTCTGCTTCTGTCCCCCGCCCTTCCATAGTTGGTCCAAGTGAAAACCTCGACTAGGGCCTGCCTGATTTGAAGAGAATAGGGGAGCAGAGCTGTCGATCTGGTCTTCAGCCTGAGATTGACTTCTCTTTCTAGTTGGTTCAGTGCCTGCATCATTGACTTCATTAGGCATTGTAACTTGAGGCATATGGCGTTTCTCAGAAGGAAAACCTTTCCAATGAGTGGATGTATCCCTGTAGTTAGATGGTTTATTGTTCCATGAATAAATAATACCCTTCTTGTAATCCTCCTTGTCTGTACGGTATTTCTCCAATTTCTTATCTTTAATTACTTTTTGTTATTCTAGGAGAATCTGATCGTAATTTTTTTGAGAGTTTCAAATCGAGAATCATTGTCTTTTAAAATCCCCAATTTATTGTCAATGTCCTGGATTACTTCTACTTTCTTCTTGGATGTATTAATAAGCAGAATCATCAAGTCCAAGGAACATTTATTCAAAATGGCTGTCCAATTTTGAACAAACTCCTCAATGTCAGTGAATAACCCAGGGGTGTTTAGTTCCTTGGTGTGCAAGCATCTTGCATTTCCTTTGTTTTTTCCACATATATATTTACATTAACACTATGCTGATCCAGTGCGCAGTTTCTGAGGAATTATGTTGGGTTTGCCTAGTCCTTCTTGTTGGCACATTTAGTGGCATGTTTACTAAGCTCTGCGCTGGTAACATGTGTTTGCTGCATTACCAGTGCAGGACTATAGGCTAACTGCAAGAGGGGGCAGGTACATCTCCCTGCAATTATCGTGCTTGAGGTGGCATTAGTTGCACCCATGCTACTTGCACTGTGCCATTATATTAGTTTCTGCTGATAATGCAGATGCCTGTGTGTAAGAGTTCTTTCTTTCACTTCACTGTGGAGGAAAGTATAATTTTGAGAAAGAAATCCTGAAAACCTAGGAATAATGGAAAAAGCATGGATCTTACTTCCTGGTTCGGCTGGAAACACTGGTCAACAAATTTTTACAAAAGTTATGTTACTGAAATAAAAATAGTCATTTCTTATCAATTTTTATATGCTGAACATGAATATGACAGTGAAATTGCAAAGTTGGCTCTAGTATTTTTGTAATCTACAAGAATTAATGTTTACATCACAAAATGCAAGTCAATAGTAAATATAATAGGCCTTCGGTTAATACCTGTAAAAAACCAAGTCATAGTCTACTTCTTAGATTTTTTCACCTGTCTCTTGTACAGCTGTTCGGGAGCTTCTCTGGGGAGTGTCCAGCAGTACTCAGCCAGCATTGTAGTGGACCATTTTCCCTGGTATCTTTGCTCCATCGTTGCGATATCCTGGTGAAAACATTCACCCTGTTCATCACTAACCATACCACAGTTGTCAGGAAAGAAATCGAGATGGGAATCAAGGAAATGGATCTTTAAAGACATATTGCAGCCAAGTTTCTGATACTGCATCAGCATGTCTTCTACTAGTTCGTTGTAGTTTTCTGCCCTAACATTCACGAGAAAGTTTGTTGACACTAGGCGAAAAGCATTCCATGCTTGTTTCGCATCACCCTGCAGCAAGTTGTTGAACCGGTCATCTTTGAAGAGCTCTCGAATCTGAGGACCCACAAAAACTCCCTCTTTAATCATTGCTTCGCTGAGTCGAGGGAATTTTTCATGCAGATTATCGGAAAGCTGGCGAAGTGCGGTCCATGGCTTTCACAAAGTTTTTCATCAAACCTAGTTTGATGTGAAGGGGTAGTAGCAGGATTTTGTGAGCCTCAACCACAGCTGGGTGCTGGATATTCTTCTCTCCAACTGTTACATTTTGTCTGCGATTCCATTCCTTCCGCAAGTAGTGCCAATCTCTTGCTCGGCTATCCCACTCACATAAGAAACACATGTATTTTATATATCCCTGCTGCAGTCCCATTGAAAGGGCAACTACCTTCAAGCCACCACAGAGGTGCCAGCTGTACTTGTTATAGTTAATGGAAGTCAGTAGATGCTTTAAGTTATCGTATGTCTCTTTCATGTGGACGGCATGCACTACTAGAATAGATGGAAGACGGTTCCATTGTTCAAAAGCACAGCCTTCAGACTCAGTTTCGAAGAGTCTATAAATAGTCTCCAGTCTTGTGGGTCATGAGTGATTTTTAAGGCATTCATGAGGCTTTCAATATCAGAACAGAATACCAGATTACTTTCCTTTCTGAAGAAAGGCTCCAACTGCTGGTTGCGCTTTCGATATGAAGTAATGTTGACATCTTCTAGAAGATTCCATTGTTGGAGTCTTGATCCTAGCAATTCTGCCTTGTTCTTGGATAAGTCCAAATCATGAACCAGGTCATTTAGTTCTTCCTGTGTTATTCTGTGTGGAGTTGATTGATATGCATCCCAGTGAAAATCTGGGTCACTGCATGCTGACGGACCAGGAGAAGAACAGGTCGGCTCACCCTTGTCCTCATCAGATGAATCAAGAGAATATTCTGATGGAGGTTCTGGAATAGAAAGTCCCTCACCATGTGGAACTGGTCTCAATGCAGATGGAATGTTTGGATAGACTATGCTTGACTTCTTTTGCTTCGTTATTCCGCTGGAAAGAGGAGGAACCAAGCAGAAGTAACAGTCATTTATGTGATTGCTTGGCTCTCTCCACACCATGGGGACTGCAAACGGCATTGATGGTCTTTTGCAATTTAACCACTGTGAAAGCTGTGTTGTACATGTAGCGCAGCATATATGTGGGGTCCAAGACTTGTCTTGGTCACCAATCTTGCATCCGAAGTAAAGATGATATGCCTTCTTCAGTTGAGAAGTGATACTTTTCTTCTGGTTGGCAAATGTCACTTCCCCACAAATGTAGCAGAAATTGTCAACGGTATTAACGCACTTTCACGGCATTACTGTTCTATATTGTACCTAAATGGCTAAAATTATATGATTAATAAAAGTTACATGTAACTGTAGCTTAAACTGTCTCGCACACAGTCTGAAATATTTTAAATGCTCAACCTTTCCGACTGCGTATAGTACACTGCTGACGTCAGATGGCTTCAGCAGCCGTCTGGCAGTAGTATTGCATTGCATCAGAAAATGATGCAGTCAACTCTGGATGATGTGTGCATGCTGGTATTATGCAATGTGATTCAATATTACATCATTTAAGGCTTATTTGGGATGTTGTTGATGTCCTACTGGATAAATTTGTTGTTGATGTCCTACTGGATAAATTTACACGGTGAAACGTCAAAAATGAACTACATGCAATATCTTCAAAATGAGAGCCAATAATTTTTTTTTAATGTTATATTCGTGTTCAGCTCACCAAGATACTACAGATTAGGGCCTTTTAAAGTCAGTAACGATTTCAATGTTGACCAGTGGAAGTGGCCATGTTATTTGTACTCTTCTTTTGCTCCAGCTTCAGATCCTACTGCCAGTACATTGATTGTATGCAGGGCCGGCCCGTCCATTGGGCAAAAATGTTGTTTGCACAGGGCCCCGCATTTCAGGGGGCCCTGCATCAACAACATCCTGCACTGAACACCGGCAGGCAGGGCGGCTTTAGAGGGAGCCAAAGAGTCCCCGGCTCACCTCTAACAGCTGCCGAAGTGAAGTGTGTCTTTTTCCTTCACTTTGGCAACTGTACTGAAGTTTAGAACACTGCCGCACTGAGAAACAGGAAGTCCCCTTTGACCTCAGCGCGGCAGCATTCTAAACTTCAATACAGCTGCCGAAGTGAAGGAAAAAGATGCGCTTCACTTCGGCAGCTGTTAGAGGTGAGCCGGGGCCTCTCCGGCTCCCTCTAAAGCAATTTAAATAGCTGCAGGGCTCTTCGGGAGGGGAAGGGGGTCTTGGACTGGAAATGGGCTGTGTGGTGGGAGATGAGCTAGGACTGGAAATGGGCTGAGTGAGGGGGGCTTGGACTGGAAATAGCTGATGGGAAGGGGGTCTTGGACTGAAAATGGGCTGAGTGGAGGTGGGGCTTGGACTGGAAATAGCTGATGGGGAGGAGGTCTTGGACTGGAAATGGGCTGAGTGGGGGAGCTTGGACTGGAAATGGGCTGAGTGGGGGGGGGCTTGGACTGGAAATAGCTGATGGGGAGGGGGCTTGGACTAGATATGGGCTGATGGAGGGGCTAGGATAGGACTGGAACTGGGCTGATAGGGGGCTAGGATTGGAAATGGGCTCTTTGGGAGGCTTGGATTGGAAATGGACTGATGGAGGGGCTAGGACTGGAAATGGGCTCATAGTGGGGCTTGGATTGGAAATGGGCTAAGTGGGGGGGAGCTAGGACTGGAAATAGCTTATGGGGAGGGGGGCCTTGACTGGAAATGGCTGAGTGGGGGGGGGGTTGGACTGGAAATGGACTGAGTGGGGGGAACTAGGACGATATGGGCTGATGGAGGGGCTAGGATAGGACTGGAAATAAATGGACTGATGGGAGGCTAGGATTGAAATGGGCTGATGGGGGGGCTTGTATTGGAAATGGACTGATGGAGGGGCTAGGGTAGGACTGGAAATGGGCTGATGGGGGGCTAGAATTGGAAATGGACTGATGCGGGGACTAGAAGGGAGCAGATGCTGGGTGGGGCTGGAACTAGAAGGGAGCTGATGTTGGGGAGGACTAGAATGCGATGGGGCTGGGAGAGTGAAATGGAGAGGGGAAAAGATATTTTGTGTGGGAGGGAAGACAAATCTACGATTGGCCGGGTATTGGGAGAGTAAGTGGGGATTGAGGATGGAGGGGTAAAATTTGAGTGGATGAAAAAGAAATAAAGAAAGAGATGGAGGAAAGAGCAAAAGGGGAAAGATCAGTATGTCAAAGCAGATGCAGAGAGAGAATGGAAAAAAACTAGAAGGACAAATGGACCGCAGACAATGGAGAGTTAGCCGAAGACAAGAAGAAACCAGAAGAAAGTGACGGGAGCAATTGCAACTGAAAAATAAAATGCACGAACAACAAAAGGTAGAAAAAGACTTTTTTATTTTGAATTTATTAACTGGAATATGTCAGCTCTGGGAAATGTGTGTCTTTAACGTCTGCCTTTTGTTTAGTACAAGAGGAAATTAATTTATAGTTTTATTTCTGCAGTGTTGTTGTACATTCCAAGTTTGGCTTTTGCGGTTCCCAGTTTAATTATTGTCTTCCTATTTCTAAATTGTGATCCCTTGTTCTTTGTTTGGTGATGGTCTATGTTCTGATGGTGTAACCGAGCTGAGGTTTTCTATTTATGTAGTTTCTATTTGACAGTGCCACTTGTTCTCTTTCCCTAGTAGGAAATGTATTGGTATTCTCTGAGAATTATTGGTTTAATATTTACAGCGTTTCCTTTTGAGGAAGGGTTTGCTGCTTTATGAGTCCTGATAGTACTGTTATGATATGGTGGGTTTGTTATGGGTTCTAAATGGGCAGTGTTTGTAGCACTTCCTAATGTGCCTGGCAGTTGGCACTGGAATATAGTAATGTAGAAATCTGGTAGTCTTTCTTTATCCATACGCTCATTAAGAGGCATATTTACTAAAAGTTAGTGCATGTTAACATTTTGCAAATATTTATGTAAATGAGGCCCTGCACCGAGTCTCTGCACATGGCCCCGCACCCCCCTTGGGCCACCCCTGATTGTATGACTGCCAATAAGAACTGAAGCTAGAATAAGAGAAAGCCAGAATAACACAGGCTTAGTCAAGAAATGAGCACACATCCTGTGATTCAGCAAGGAGAAGGCATGAATTTATTGGTGAGTTAAGGGCAACCAATTCTGTGACCTCATTGGAGCTCTGGGAGCTGTTTTAGCAATGCAGGATCAGGATGGCTCTAAATGATATTCTTTTGCAATACCGGTTGGCTGTTTAGGGATGAGACTTTCATGCTTGGGAGTCTGCAAAAGGCTGCTTGTCTTATCAAAGCATGGCACAGAAAAACATTTTAAGGAAAAATAGCAATCAGATTGCTTTAACATATTTTATGGACATTAATGTTTGGGATTCATGGTCCAGTTTATTAAAAGTGAATTGCCTGGATACAGTAATGCAAGCCGTTGAGTCAGTGTGGACTCCTGGCGAACCAAAAGCCCCTGGGGCTTCTTGGCAAGGTGTGACCGGAAGTAGATTGCTAATCCTTTCTTCCAAGGCAATGGAGGGTGAAGTGACTTGCCCAAGGCCACAAGGAGTACAGTGGGAATCAAACACTGATCTTGTCATCTCCACTAGGCTACTCTTCCACTCCAAATATATAGAGAGTATATTATTTATTTTACAGCAGTCTAATGACATGCTTGTATACTGTTGTCCTATTTTACTAATTATTCTTTACTGTGCTACAGCTTGTAACCTTCTGGTTTGATACTGAAACCTGTTTAAAACATGTATGGGGTGACCTGCACGGAGCGGCAAGTGCACCTACTGTTGCCGCCTTTCTGGGCAGACTAGATGGACCATACTGCTCTTTATCTGCTGTCATATACTATGTTACTATGTGGTTTAAATCAGCAGTATGTTAATGTTAGCGCTGTTTTCCTACAGTGACAGACTTATGTTGTGACTATTCATTGCATCAACATTATACCAGTTTTGCTTATAGTTTCTAGATGTACATTGACTATCATATTGCAGATACCTACATTCTGCATTTTTTTCTCCTGTATATTTTTTTTGAATGAATAAAATATTTCTGAGCTGTCCGTACAGCTGAATATTTTTCTTTTGATCCATATCTAAAATTTAGCATGCTCTTGGACTTTCACAGCATGTTCATATGATGCTAAGTATTTACTGCTTAGTAGTAATTTTTATTCTGGCTATGCATTTGTCCCTTTGCTGCAGTTTTCTTACAACACTGGATTTGAAGGAGAAATACTAGCATCATGTGAAAAGAGTTCAGAAAGGAGTTGAGAGAAAAATGGGGAGGGATGTAGCCAGCATTAATAGTAATGAAGAAGGGAGCGCTGATCTATAGGTTGCAAGGGAGCACTAGAAACCCAAACATTGGCAATGCACATAGGCTTGAATTTTGAAATGTAAGCATATAAATGCAAACCTGGATTTAGATGTTGGTGCCTATGCAAATACAATGTGTGCCTTGGAGGCAATGCTGACTCCTGGTGATCCAGAAGCTCCTGGGTTTTCTTGGCAGTGTGGACTGAAGTAGATTGTCAGGCAATGGAGGGTTAAGTGACTTGCCCAAGGCCACAAGGAGTGCTAGTGGGAATCAAACCTGGTTGCTTGGTTACCAAGCCAGTGCTCTAACCACTAGACTACTCCTCCAAACCACATAGCATACTCAGGGGGGAGGGGGCACAAGAAAAGAAATACCAAAGATTAGAGAGCCAAAAAAGGAGCAGAGGAAGGATATTTTGCCACACTGGCATCCTTCTGAAGCAGTGCATGCACATGGCTCTAAAGTAAGTGAGAGCAGGTTGCTCTCTGGCTTTGGTATTAATGGTGCCTTCAAAATGCAGTGCCCTAGGCAGCTTCCTATGTTCTCTATTCCTAAATCCAGGCCGGGAGGAATGTTTCCATTCAGTTTGCGTGCCTGAAGATAACGCAAGCCCTGCTTTGTGCTTTTTATATAAGAGAAGGGGATCTTTCCCTGAGGCTGGCATTCTCTTTGACATATAAAAGATAACTAATAATCTGTTATGTTATGCTTTCTGTTTTAACTTATTTTCAGCTTATTGGATCCTATGATGTATTTTGTCTGTTCCCTCTATAATACGGAAAGCAGTATAAATAACTGTGAAGGCTAGCCTAATACTTACATCAAGGGGTATGTTTACTAAAGATTACTGCACATTAAGTGTCACTGTACCCACAGAAATAAGAGGGCTCTGGGCACTTTACTAAAGGATTTAATGCTCATTAATGAAGTTAACAAGAGGCACTGATTATGTGAGTGTAGATTATATATTTAAAAAACAATAGTTTGTACCTCAAAAGCTTTTCAATATTGTCGTCTGCTTTTCTGATACATTGGTGTATTTTTCCTCTTCTAATTCATAGATGTCTGTAACAAAAGCTTTCAAGACCATCTGTGCTATTTATATGTGAATTTCTCGTACATTTTTATTCTATATCCCTGATGCAGGCGACATGCCAAAATGTGGCTATGTCTTGAAGGACTACAAAAGGGGTCTGTTACTTCTGGAGAGAGATCTGCAATTGTAAGTATTTACTTCTGGTAATTTTTCTAAATATTGGAGAAAAAGGAATTCTTTAGATAAAAGCTGATTAATCTGTGAATCCAGTGTATTTGTTAAATCAGTCAGGCCCTAGTAGCAGCAAAGGGAGCTTTCTGGTTAAATTTAGAACCCAAGACTCCTTCTGTCCAAGCAAGGGCCTTGGGAATGCCCTTGGAAATTGGTCACAGATTACCTTAGAAGCACAGGACAGAGTACTGTGTAGCAGCCAGGAAACTACAGACCAGTGAGCTTGATGTCAGTACTGCGAAAAATGGTAGAAACCATCATAAAGAACAAAAGTACTGAACATATAGATAGTCATGGCTTAATAGGAGACAGCCAACATGGCTTTAGACAAGGAAGATCTTGTCTTACTAATCTGTTATTGTTTTGTTGAAGATGTGAATAAACAGGTAGACAAACGTGAGTCGGTTGATATAGTGTATCTGGACTTTCAGAAAGCCTTTGACAAGGTCCCTCATCAGAGACTTTTGGCAAAACTAAAAAGTCATGGGATAGGAAGTAGTGTACTATTGTGGATCAGGAACTGGTTAAAAGACAGAAAGCAGAGGGTAGGGCTAAATGACTAATTTTCCCAATGGGGAAAGGAGAATAGTGGAGTATCCCAGGGATCTTTGTTGGGTCCGCTGCTTTTTAACATATTCATAAATGACCTAGAAATGGGAATAACGAGTGAGGTTATCAAATTTGCAGATGACACAAAACTATTTAAAGTTGTTAAAACCCATGAGGATTGTGGAAAATTGCAAGAGGATCTTGATAAATTGGAAGACTTGCATCATGGCAGATGAAATTTAATGTGGACAAGTGCAAAGTTATGCACCTAGGAAACAACAACCCAAACTATGGTTACATGATACAAGGTTCCACATTAGGAACCACCATCCAGGAAAAAGATTTAGGCGTCATCGTGGATAACATGTTAAAACCCTCCACCTAGTGTGCAGCGGTGGCCAAGAGAGCAAATAGAATGCTAGGTATCATAAGGAAAGGAATAGAAAATAAAACAAAGGATATTATAATGTCTCTGCATTGTTCTATGGTGCGACTGCACCTTGAATATTGTGTATAATTCTCATCGCCGTATCTTAAAAAGGATATAGCATTATTAGAAAAGGTACTGAGAAGAGCCACCAAAATGGTACAGGGGATGGAAGAATACCTCTATGAAGAAAAGCTAAAAAGGTTAGGGCTCTTCAACCTGGAAAAGAGATGGCTGAGGGGAGATATGATAAAGATCTATCAATTAATGAATGGAGTGGAACGGGTAAACGTAGATCAATTGTTTACGTCATCAGAATATTGAAAGACTAGAGGACATGCAATGAAGCTACAAGGTAACCTATTTGGTTATGGCTATGGTTAAGTCATTTGATATACCCTTTACTTACATCAGAGCGGTTTACATGTATATACTAACAAGTACTTTTTATTTCCTTGTCCCCGAAGGGCTCACAATCTAAGTGTACCTGAGGCAATGGAGGGTTAAGTGGAGACTAATAAGAAAAAATATTTTTTCACTCAACGTGTAATCAAACTCTGGAATTTGTTACCAGAGGATGTAGTAAAAGCTATTAGTGTAGCTGGGTTTAAAAAAGGTTTGGACAAGTTCCTGGAAGAAAGGTCCATAAACCATTATCAAAAGGGATCCAGGATATCACTGCTTGACTTAATACAAGCATTGTGGAACCTGTGTCTTTTGGGAAACTGCTAGGTACTTATGACGTAGATTGGCCACTGCTGGAAACAGGATACTGGGATTGATGGACCTTGGTCTGACCTAGTATGGCATATCTTATGTTCTTATGTTGGGTTTTTAATGAGTAATTGCCTGCTACAATTTTCAATATGTTTATACTGCTCATATTTAAGTTATATTAAATATTGCTATAATTTGTATTATTCTTTGTCATTTATTTATCACTTTTATCTGTAGTCATAATCTATTGCTACACGTGAAGGCACATTTTAGAAAGGCTGTTTATGTAGTAGGAGGTATGTGAAAGTGAAAATGTTTGCAAATCTACTGCAAGTTTAGAAGAGAGGGTGTGCACATGCGAGACTGATGTAAAATAAACATGTTTCCAGCTCTCAAAAAGGACGTGAATGTTAAAAATCAGGTCACAGAGAGAAGGAGGTGCAGGAATGCGCGGGGGGAGAGGGAGTAGTTACCCATATGCAACGAGAGGAGCCATTTCACAAATATACGTGAGAAAAATTGACGGAGGGAACCTGGCCACTTATATGTGTATCTCAGCCATTTTGCCAACCTAGACGTGCAGCTGCTCTTAATCACCTATGGAGGCCTCTAATTTTACCTCATTTCAAGTTTGGAGGGGGAAATAAATATTGGGGGATTTAGAGGGATATCCCCCTCAATCCCCCATGTAAAGGGCTGGCCAAATCTAGCACTTTTTAAATGCCTATTCATGACAGGGAGTAGGTGTCATTCTAGACATGGACAATTTTGGGCTTGCACATATATTCCCTATATGACACGGGGAATGCATGTGTGGATTTTGATTCTGCCCAGGCCACACCCCCAATATGCCCCATCTCTTTTCAGTGTGGTATGGGCATTCATCTGTGAAACAAGCCTTTTCTAAAATGGATGCAATTCACACATGTAAGTGGTCATTCTGACACACGTAAATAGCAATTAAGTCTTCTAAAATAACCTCCATAATCCACTGTTTCTAAAATTACCTTGTTTATTACATAAGTGGTAACTGCTTTGCTGTTTTCTATTGGCTTTGTCAATTTTCAGGGCCCATCTCTCTCTCGCTTTTGGTTTGCTCAGTTTTCCTTTTCTCACACATTTCCACTCTAATCATTTTTTCTTTGAGAGTCACTTGTCTAAATAGATGTTTCTTTTTCTTTTTATAAGCCTGTTTTCTTCAGGGTACATGATAGATCTGAGTAGTAACAATTGTGTGATCCTTCTTCTTCCACTGTGGCTCCTATACACTTCTTAAATAACTTTTAAGAAGTTATTTGACCACAATCACACACGCAGCAGGCACATCGCTCTCCCTATAGTTTTGCAATAACAGACATATCTAATTAAAATCTCCCTCATACTCAAATACATAATATTCAAATACAGGCTCTTCTCTCACTCTTTCCCATCTTCCTCCTCCTTTCAAACCTCCCCTGCACAGGTAGAACAAGTTTGGATTATGGTTGGTTTCAGGGAGATAGGAGTAGGGATAGCAGGGGAGAAAAACAAAAGTTATATAGTGCACGCACATCACCCTATCCAAAACAACAGAACATAAAGCAGAAAAGGGTGGTATACTGCTAGTGTCAGGTGTCAGGCATTAGAGCTAAAATTTAAAAAACCCAAAATCAAAACATTCAAGGAGTGCAATTTTCAAACTTGCTGCAGGATTTGTATAAACGACTCCTGTTTTCTGTGCCTGCACTGAAGCAGCTGTAAAAGTATGCCTCACCTCCTCTCTCCATGTTTCCAATCCCAATATTGGAAAGAAGATGGAGACAGGGCCGGATTAAGGCATAGGCAAATTAGATATCTGGTTAGGTTGTAAACATTTAAAAGGGTCCTGTCATAGGCACTATTTAATCATTCATTCTGTGAATCCTCAGCCATCTTTTTCTTTGTGAACAGAAGCATCCAATCATCCTGCACATGTCAAAAAGATGCTGTGAATTGGCTAGTGCAGGCCCAACAATGATGAGAACTGGGATATCATCTGCAAATATGAGGCAGAAACAACCAAGCAGGCACATAGGTCCAATTGTAGAATGCAGAAGAGGAGCGGTTCTGCCTGCCGTTGAAGCCACGTCTTGCCTCAGAACCCTTCCACCAACATCTGGTGAAGATACCTCAGATTCTGCTCCTTATTCCTTACTCTCCAGCAGAACCATCTGATGCCTGGGTGCTCCGGTGGCACTAAAACCACCTCCTACCTAGAAGTGCCAAGCCTCATCCTCAGTGTCTGAAGCCAAAACCACCTCTGAAACCCTGCAACCACTGGAGACACTAAGACAGGCTGTGCAGGTAAAAGGAGAAAAGGGGGGGGGGGGGGAAGAGTTCAAAAATGTGCATTACCTAGGGATCCTAATATGCGTGTTTGCCTATGGCCCACAGAAGGATTAAGCTTGCCTTGAAGTTAGGTCCCTGTTTGCTCAAACCAAGAGATTTAACATAGGAGATGAACCACCAGATGCAGTGAGACTATTGTACAAGCCCGATTGTTTATACCCATATTTAGTGGGGATTAAGAGCAGAGTTCGGCTGGAAGTGAGGGTCATAGCTCTGTATTATTCAGAAGTTCAGTTTCATTAAATGTGCTTCTTCTGTTACTCACACCTCACCGACAGCCTGTCTCACTGCTATCAATGGCCAGTCTTTTCTTTTTACCTTTACACTCCACCCCTTTCACATGCCACAGGGCATGGCACCGACTCCGTTCCCATCTTTCTCTCACCAGCCCTCGCCGCCTATCTGTCATGTCTCATGCACATATGAGATCCCGAAGCTACTTAAGTTTTCTTACGGCCGTCTCTTCCCTGATTCCGGCAATAGCTACGCCCCCACCATACAACCGGACATCGTAGTGTCCAACTATGCCTTAAACCGTACACTGTAGTCAACCATAGAAGCAGTGCTCCGTCCTAAACCAGACACACCACCCTATTCCTGGCTCCGCCCAGCTGCTCCAGCGCGAGCCTAATATCCCCACGAGCCCAACTGTGCCCCTTTAACGGTTTCCCTCCGAGCTAGTTTTAGTGCGACACCTGGCTCTTGGTTGCAGTTGCCCGGTACTTCCCCCCCCCCCCCCCCTTCCTCCGCCGTTCAGCGCTCGTTTGTCGCTCCTCTAACCATAGGCTATGGCAGCGGCAATTGCGAGAACTCTCCCCTCCCCCACTGAACGGTTGTCTGACAGCTGAAAAATAAAAGCCCTAAGGGCTGCTGTTGTATACAGCCTCCCAGAGCCCTCTTAAAGAGACAGAGCACTGCCACCGATGTGAGTACTTCCAGTACATTGCCCACGTTTACCTTGAGCCTCACATTTCTTTGGTATCTTTACAACTGGTATACATGTGTATCCATGCACATAGGTTGATATACGCAATATAGAATTTAAATACACGATCATGTCCACTTTTATTCAACAAATAGAATACTGAGCCTCTTGCCTGCGTCTTTTTTGTACAGTAAGAACTTATTGTCTATTCCCTCTGTTATTCGTTGTATTTTTTTGGATGGACACCCTTTAGCAAATGGCTCTATGGAGAGTGCTAACCGGAGTGGGGGCTGGCTTTTCTAAATAGGCTTCAACTTTCCGACACACACCCCATTTACCTGGAGATGTGCTTTTGGTTTACTGTATATTCCTGAAATTAAGGGATTGAAGCAGGGTGAGCAGATAATTTCATTCTTAATCTCTCAAATGTCTTTTCTAGGCTTAGAAGCACAATAATTGTTTTTTTGTGTTTAGTTATACTTGTAAAATGTTTGATCTCCTGATTTTGGCTGTAGCTATGTAAATATTTTATATTACTTACACAAACCACAAAATCTGTGATTAATGAATATCTTGTATTGGAATTTTCTATTACTTTTTATGGTCTGAATTAAGAAAAATGCGTCAGTGGTAGCATCTTTGTTCTTAAAATGCAATGAATTATTTGCAGAGTTAGTTATAGGAGATGCCTTTCTAAAATGTACTCAAAATATAATCTTACAGCCAGCCACTGCTGTTCCAGGGATCTCCGGTGTATATAAGAACATTTTGTCCTGTGCTTCAGGCATAATTAATATATCACAATCACCGCATCATGTTGAATGCGGTGGTATTACATTTAAGCAAACACATTCCATAGTGAATTCTTGTTATTAAAGAGCCTCCAAGAGCTTGTGTAATAACCTAAATACTAATTAACCCCTCTTAAAAGTAGTTTTTCTGTCTATGAACTTTTAACTTATTAAACAGGCTCCGAGACATTTTGGAACTGGAGTGACCTTAAAAGTTACCCCCCCCCCCCAAAAAAAAAAATAAGATGACTAGAAATGAGTAAATAAATACATAAAAACGTAGAACTCAATATCAAAAGGAATAAAAACAACGGGTTTTTTGTTATGGTTCACCAGCATCATCTTAAATTACAGTTTTGTTTAAAAAATTATCAATAGCATTACCTTAAAAATGGCCAGTTATTTCATCATTAAGGGTGTACCCTTATTTCATCATTAAAGGAGGATACACAGTGCATGCATTTATTTGGCTTCTATGATTCATTTAACACCAGAGTTGTTTGCTGAGGAAAAAAGCTCTCATTTCTCTCTTCCCAAACTTTTTAAAAACACAAAGACAAAAACATGCTTTCCTTGTTTAAAGTCGAAGGCCTCTGAAGCAGTCAACTGCTGAGAAGGTAAAAGCTTTGTGTTCATTTTTAATTTGCTAAACAATTCAAGCATGTTTGGTACCCAGAGGGTATTCTCAAATAAAACTTGTATCTCTGGCTGCCAGCATAGCTGATTGAAAACAGAAGGGGGATATTTCTTAAAGCAATAGTATAATACATTGGTTCGTTCCCAACAGACAGATGTGTCAAATGTTTCCTTGAAATTAACTTGTCCTTGTGACCAGCTAACCAAGACTGGAACACTGAAATACCATCAGTTTACTTATTTCTACTAATTGATTTAGTTAACGTTTTGAGCTCTAGAGATGCACATAACCCACAGCTATACAGATATGGAGTATTTTGTCTGTGGTAGTAATTTAAACTCAAACCGCCATCTCACTTTGACTCAAAAATGTGCTTGACTGCTTATGTGTAGAAAGCATAGGCAGCAATCGTGAAAAGTAAAAGCAGTATGATACAGTTTAAAAGTGGGGTGGGAGAGGGTATGTGTCTGTCTCTATACAGTAGGTTGAAATGATTAACAATGCAGAGCTAAACATAAGTACGTACGAAATCATTCTTAATATGAATTACATACAATCATATCTAAGCAATACAGAAGTTCTGTTTGGTAATGACTTGATACAGAACAGGGATTTTAATAATAATTCCTATTCTCTAATGATTTAAACCTCTTAGCAGAGATGCCCCCTCCCTCACCAATGGGATTCCCAGTACGCCGACTGCAGGCTGAGAACAAGGGCAGAGCACTTTCCCTTTAAGGGGCTCCGACCAGACCTGAAGGCATGCAGTCAGGACAGGGCAAATCCATTACCCTGATCCATCTCCTGCTAACAACGTCCTAGTCACCGCCTCCAGACGTCTGTTTTCGGTAGCATGCTGTGCCTGTACAAACAGAAACCCTTTGCCTCTTTTTCTTTACTTGAACCAAAAAGGTACAAAAGAGATGAGTCACTGGTTCAGTACTGATGTGTATATTAAAGGAGAAAAAAAGGTACCTACTCGTAAAAAAGAAATCCCCCTCAGGCAAAATCTACAACACCACAATGGCGTCTTTCATGAAAAAGATCCAAAGAGTATTTGCATGAGAAGATGAAAAGCATGTGAAGAAGAGAAAGCAAAACACAAATTTAACTCGACCTCCCCCCCCCCCCTCAACACCGACCAAAATAAGGAGAACTAGGGTGCAGTATTTTATTGTTGCTGCTGTTGGCTTAATGATTAAGGGAGAAGGTTTAGGAAAGCAACTGTAAACGGCATAGATCAGTGCAGAGGGGAGCTGCACTGTGCCTGGAGCCGGCAGCAGAAGTGGGCGCTCACACGCACACTCAAGGCACTATCCGTCCGAGTTTGCCCTTCACTCCTCCAGAGCAACCTCTCCCTTGCCCTTCCTCCACCACGATCGCACGCTTTCTGCTATTACTGCCTTTTCTTTCCCCTTTCTTCCCTTCTCCAGGACGTGATGATGGAAACAGAGAGAGAGAATGAGAGAGATTTGCCAGGAACTGTAGCGTGCTCCTATTGCTGGCACATGCGTAAAAGCAAGTTGCACCCGAAAGTCCCCAGCCGTACCATCCTTAGCAAAGAATAACAAACCGAAACCGTCAGACCTTACCTGAAACATTGAAGAACAAAGTCTCTATTTTTTCCAACTTCCCCCTCTTTTTACCTTTTTCTCTCCCTTGCCCTCTGATTTTCTCGTCGCGATCTGCTCCCTTGCTACACCAGAGAGAAATGCAATAGCTTGGCTAAGGTAGACAGAACAAAATACTGAGAATAGTTGCTCCAGGGCTTTGAAACCCCTCAAGGCATGGATCAGGATACAATTAGCTCATGCTTCTACTGCTAGACTAAATCAATCTCCAAAATAAAAGTTAAATTAAATTAAGTGCTCATACTGCTATAGCCTTGATTTTCAAAACGTTTTGAATATCAATATGTAGATATATAATGTATTGTTTCAGATTTCTCTGTATGTGTGGAGAACAGGCTCTTTCCAACCTCCAACTTGCTTATTACTCTTCTCTTGCACAGAAAAGCTGATTTTAATCGTTGTGATTAGTTTTGATGTAAGGTTTCCGTGGGCGATTTCTGCAAATGGATGGAGTGTTTCTTTGCCAGAAGAGGGAAAAGCAGCAGATGATGGTAATTATAAGGATTGTTGGCTGTTTCTCTTTATTTGTATTTAGATCCATCTGCTCACCCTCTCTAGTTGACCTGACATTGTCATTGCGCTAAGGTCATACAACTTGTTGATAAATATAACATCCTGTTTGATCAAAGGATGTGTGATAATCTGGCAGTGGTACAGTGCATTTTTCTGTTCCCTTGGCCATATAACTTCCCAAATGATGTTATAAAAACAAGCACAAGGAGATTGCTTTGCCCCAATCAAGTCTGAATCAGTGCCTGGGGGTGATGCGCAAATTCATTTCAAATGTTCAGCCATGAAGAATTGCAGGAAGATTGAAGGCATTTCATCACATTTTTTTCTTCTTTTGTGAAAATGAAAATTACAAGAAAAGAAAATTTACATGCAAGTCCGAGAAACCTACCAATTACACAGGTACACTAAAAAAATTTTTTTTTAAACTGCCTCTAATGTTTCGATTGATTTTTACGTTTTTTGGTGCGCTGAATCCAAATCTGGTAACCAATTTGCTCCATCACGTACAGATTTTTTGCTACATTGGGTTAGCAGTTTGAGGTGAACGTTTCAGATTGAGTGCGATCAAGATGAAAGTTTCTTGGATGAATTCTTTATACTAATTGTTTAGTAGTTATTCAAATAAGAATAAAGAAAATTGTAACAAGGCAGCACATAAGAATAGAGTAATGTCAACAAAACACACTGTGATGGTAGCAAAATTGTCTGCACTTAAAACAGCCACATACATGTGCACAAACATTGAGCATATAAAAGCGAGGTTAGACACAAAGCAAAGCAAAGAAATGTGCAAAAAATGTTGTACAGGTATGTATGTAAGAATAGAAAACGCAAACCGCACCATTGCAATACATGAAGACAAACACCCGATGGTGTGAAAATAAAATTCTAATAAATGAGATCCGACACTGTGGTAATAACTAGCAAATTTTTATTTCAAAGTTTAGTAAAAACACGATATTTGTCAACACAGTTTAGATTTTAAAGTCATTCTTGGGTCAATCAATCTCCTGGTGGGCCCGTTTCTTCTTCCCCCGAATGCTTCTCTTGGTGCGCTGCTTAGCGTATTTTTCATCTGGGGTTTCCCGCAGCAGCAACCAGCAGAAATCAGCCATCATAGTGGTGTTCCATCTTCCTTGGTACCTTCTCTCTGCGTCCTTGATGTCCTGGTGAAACCTTTCACCTTGTTCTTCACTGTACGCCCCCAAGTTTTCGGGAAAGTAGTTCACATGGGAGTGCAAGAAATAGACTTTCAGGCTCATGTTACAGCCTTGTTCTTTGAAGGCATTGAGCATCCTGGCAACAATATCCTTATAATTCTCATCCCGCCTGTTCCCCAAGAATTTGAGAACAACATCCTTGAAGGAATCCCAGGCTTCTTTTTCCTTCTCAGACATCGTTTCAGCGAATGCTCCATCTGAAATGAGTTTCCTTATATCAGGGCCAACAAACACTCCTTCCTTTAGCTTTGCTTCAGAAAGTCGGGGGAACTTTGAGCAAAGGTACCGAAAGCACTCACCATCTTTTGGAAGGGACTTGATGAATTGCTTAATGAGACCCAACTTAATGTGGAGAGGTGGTAATAGAATTTTATCACGTGGTACCAAGCTCTCATGAAGAACATTTTTCTCACCGGGTCTCAAATACTCCCGAATTGGCCAGTCTTTTTTCCCCCAGTGTAGGTCGCGGGCCTGGCTATCCCACAAGCAAAGGAAGCAGGGATATTTGGTGAAACCGGATTGCTGCCCTAATAGCATGGATAGAATTTTAAAGTCTCCACAAATCATCCACTTATGCTCATCATAACGAATCTTTTGAAGAATCAGGGCCAAATTCTCGTATTTTTCTTGGAGAATAACAGAGTGAGCAATAGGAACTGAAGCAAATGTGTTGCCATTATGAAGAAGAACACCTTTTATGCTGTCTTTTGACGAATCAATGAACAGCCGCCATTCAGCAGGATCATACTTGAGTTTAAACTTTTCCATCACTCCGTATATATGGTTGCAAAATACCAAATCTTCCTCTTTGCTGAAATACTTCAAAAATTGTGTCTCGCGGTTGCGGTACCAATAAAAAGTTGTTCCTGGTGACAATAGATTTTTCTGTTTAAGCCGAGAACCTAGCAGTTGGGCAGCATCTTTTGGGAGTCCTAAATCCCGGACTAAATCATTCAATTCAGCTTGAGAGAAAAGTTCAGGTTTCGGATCTGGTTCAGTTTCAAACTCGGAAGTACTGGACTCATCGGGAAAAGCCATCTGATGAGTCTCATCATGATCAGAACCGTCCACACAAATATGATCCAAAGATTTTGGTGGTTCAGGCACAGGTACTTCGTTGCTATGAGGCATAGCCCTAATTGCTGAGGGAAGGTTGGGGTAACTTATTACGTTCTTATTTTTTAAGTTGTATCCCTTCACAATGCAAGAGCAAAAATAGCAGTCACTGCTGTGGTCTCTTTGTTCACGCCACATCATAGGTATTCCGAAACGAAATGCTTGTTTTTTACCTTTCATCCATAAGCGTAGATCTTCCTCACATGTCTTGCACACTTTGTGAGGAGCCCACGGTTTGTCTTGATCGCCTAACTTCAAACCGAAATAGGCGAAATATACTTTTTTAATAAATGCAGAAATGTTCCTCTGCCGCTTTTTCACAGTATATTCCCCACAAATAAAACAAAAACTGTCCGGAGTGTTGACGCAACCTCTGGCTCTGTGAGCCATCACAAATACACAGCACTGCAAACTACAACTGTAGTGAACCACTTCGGAATAAAGCTGGATTACGACTGAGCAAACAAAAGGTAATAATGAACTTGCAAGAAACTGAAATTTGACAGGAACGTTCATGTCGCAACCACCGTGTTTGAGCGAGCGAACGAGGCGAGGCGAACAGGAAAGAACATGCGCCAGCGCGAGTACTGGATTTAGCCCCCTGCCTCCCAATTGTCCTGTTAATGTATAAAATGAATACAAAACACTCTAAAATATCATGAGGGAGTGTTTCTAGTTAGTTAACCATTACAACCTCTATTTTGGGCCAAGAAAATAAACTGCAGTCGGCTAAAAAGAAATTATGTGAACATTCCTTATAAGGGTAAGAAATCTAATTTTGCAAGAAAACGTGACGTGATGGAACATTTTGGCTATTTTTCCTGGATTCAGCACCCCAAAATCTATAGGAATCAGTTGCAAAACTGGAGGCAGTGTTTTGGTAGTGTACCTGTGTTATATTTGTTTTAGCTGATATCATATGTAACTTATTCTTTCATGTAATCATCCATTATTTTCATTAACCCATGTACAATTTTCACTTTCCCTGTCATAACTCCATTTCTCTGCTCTCCCCTCTAATGAAAAAAAATGTTTTTTGTATGTAACAGCTGCTGTAAAACATCTATATAGTTTTCCAGTAGCATAATACATGATGACAGATAAAACTGAAGTGGCCCATCTAGTTTCCCTAGTAAAGTGGTAGGAGTATAATTGCCCTCATGAAAGTTACCCCCTCATCTCTTCTTAGAAGTGCAAAAAGTTATTTCAGTGCTTTTCTCAGCTGGGATGCCCAATCTTGGTTTCCATCTTTTTGTTATTAAGGAACCTCTATGCTTACCCCCACACCTTTTTGAATACCATCAGGGTTTTGCCTTCTTCGCATCTTCTGCTAGGTAGGGCATTCCAGTCATCCACCATGAATAACAATTTCTTGATGTTGCTTCCGAATCTTCATCATAGCAGCCCTAGGCAAGCAAGGAGGTGGTGGTGTGACAGCACATATTGATGCCAAAGCTTTATTTTGCCAGTTATTGCAACACATAATTTGCATGCTCCTCCCCCTAGCTGTACTCTGCCATCTCCAACCCTGTCTGTGTGTCCAGTTCTGACTGTTTTGCCAAGCAGAGGCCCTATCTCCAAACTCCTCTGCAGCTCATCACACCAGCAGTCCTGTCATATCTATCCAGTACTTATAGAGACATGAGCAACATACGAGGTGTGATCAAAAAGTATCAAGACTTGTATAATAACACAAGAAGTATAACGCTGATGGTTATTGCACTCAGTCTCCTTCAAAGTAGTCCCCTTCTGATAAAACACACTTCTTCCAGCATTCCTGCCACTGCTGGAAACAATTTTGAAATGCCTCTTTTGTTATGCTTTGAAGCTGCTGTGTCAAATTTTACTTAATGGTCTCCAAGTCATCACATATCCTTCCTTTCAATGGTAATTTCAGTTTTGGTAACAAGAAAAAGTCACAGGGTGCAAGGTCAGGTGAGTATGGAGGCTGATGGACTTGCTTGATTTGGTGTTTGGCCAAAACTGCTGGACAAGATGTAATGCATGAGCTGGGGCGATTTGATGAAGCAACCTTTCATCATTCCTGTGCAACTCTGGCCTCTTATGACAAACTCAAATGAGTCAGAACTTGGATGCAGTACTCCTTATTGATGGTTTGGTCTTTTGGAGCATACTCATGATGAACAATACTCTGGTAATCAAAGAAAACTGTGAGCAGGACCTTGACATTGTTCCTCACCTGACGGGCTTTCTTGGGTCTGGGAGAGTCTGGGTCATAACCATAAACCCATGATTCCTGATCGTCCCTCCAGTCTAGTCCCGGAATCTCTGGGTTGTGATCCTCCTCCTCTAGCAGCTTGGAGACTGAGAAGTGTCATTCTCGTGACATCACTGGTATATAAGCCCCGGAACCGCCTCTTCTCACCAGTTATCTCAGTCTCCAAGCAGCTGGAGGTTAGGTGAGTCCAGGGGTTCGGGGCTCACTAGAGAGACGATTAAGGAGAGATTAGGTTTAGAAGAAGTAGATTTATTGGATTTTAAAAAAAGGAAATATAAAGGAAGGGGTTTTTGGAGCTAAGCCGTTCTGCTGCTCAGATGCTCTTTCCTTCCTTTTGCTTTTGAGTCCTCTGCCCTCCCCCCCTCCGTCTGCCTTTACCTGCCTGGGGGTAGTTTAGAGGTCTGTGGAGCAGAGAAACTGCACAGCCACCGGCGACCGATCCCGCGGCAGCTCAGAGGAGACGTTCCTTGCTTCAACCCGTGCCTGCAGCTCCCGTGAGACGGTAGAGCGCAGGGAAGAAGGCAGCACACACAACTCCTACAACTGCCAAGGTAGGAGGCCTCAGTTTCAAAGGGCACTGAAGCGCGGTTCTTGGTGGTGCAGGCCAGACCTTGTGGCACGCGGGAATCGCGGAGTGCAGTTGAAGCTTTTTAGAAGCTTGATATCTTGGACGCAGAGCCTCGTTTTGAGGAGCTTTCCTCACATTTAGTCTGGGGAGGCGTTTCTGCATGGAATTCAGTTTAAAAAAAAAAATTATTTTGGTTCATCAGCCTAGCGGTTAAGCGGTTCTGTGAGCTGCTTAGGGGCCTGAATTATTCGGGGAGGGGATTGGATTTGCAGGATGCCTTCTAGGCCGCTTTGTTTGCTGTGCGGGGCTAGAAGGGGATCCGTGTCCCTGGAGGGGGTTTGCAGAGGTTGTACTCAGGAGTCGGCTATGGAGCAGGACGCAGCCAATGCGGGGGTTCAAGAAGGGACGTCTGCGGGCCCTTTGGAGCCTCTCTTTGACATGGGGGCCGCGCGGGAACCGGTGCCTAGTACGTCTGCGGCTCCAGACCCTCCGACAGCGCAGCCTCCATTACCGGGAGGCCTAGCGGCGATTTTCGCGGCAGATTTTGTGGCCCTGCTTCAGCAGGCCTTGACCTGCTCGCTCAATAAGCCTACAGCCAGCCCGGTCGAGGCGGGGCTGGGGGATAAGAGACCGAGTACGCCTTTGTCGGCGGCGGTGACATGCATAAGTGTGAAAAGACCAAGAGGAGACAGGGACCGAGCGGACGAGTCGTTTATGTCAGAGGGGCTAGGGTCGGAGGATCCGGATCACGACGCGGGCCTAGACGAAGATCTAGAGGAAGGCAAAATCGCAGAGCAGGAGGACCAAGCGCGGGTGGTCCACGTGTTTAGTAGAGAAGAGTTGCTGGCTCTCATTGCAGAGTCGCTTAGGACCCTTAATATGCCACCAGAAGGTCCGGCCGAGGATTCTACGCTAGAGGACCCCTTATTGCAAGCGTTTCGAAAGACGCAAAGAGCGTTCCCCATGCATAGAGTGTTTAGGGAGATGATGCAGGAAGAGTGGGACACGCCGGAGGCCGCGCTTAAGGGTTCTAGAGTTATGGCGCGGCTTTACCCTCTGGTAGATCAGGAGAAGGACTTGTTTAAGTCTCCGAGGGTAGATGCAGCGGTGTCGGCGGTTACTAAGAAGACCACAATCCCAGTAGAGGGGAGTGTGGCGCTCAAGGATGCTCAGGACCACAAGTTGGAGACCTTGTTGAAGCAAGTCTTTGAGGTGAATGCGCTCTCTTTACATGCTTCTATTTGTGGGGCCTGGGTGGCAAGGGCTTGCCTACGCTGGGCGCAGCGGATTCAAGGGGCCCATTCAGAGGGGGCAGACAAGGAGGCGGCCAGACTTGAATCCAGGACAGCTTATTTAGCTGACATTCATTATGACCTTATCAGGGGGTTAGCAAAAAGTATGGCTTCGGCGATAGCGGGATGGCGTTGTCTTTGGCTGCACAATTGGGTGGCAGATGGCTCTTCCAAGGCGCAGTTAAGTAAGCTTCCCTTCAGGGGAAAACTGCTATTTGGTGAGGATTTGGATAAACTGGTGAAGGATTTGGGCGAGTCCAAAGGCAGGAGATTGCCAGAGGACAAGCAGAAGCATGGGCGGCCCACTCCCATGCCGCAGGGCCAACAACAGGACTTCAGTGTTTCCGTTCTCCGAGGTTTGTCCAGAATCAGCGGGGCTGTTTTGCCGGTAGGAGCCAGGGGTTTCGTGGATTTAGGGGAGCAGGCAGAGGGTTTGCGGCCTCTTCTGCTTCCTCAAATTTCAAGAAATCACTATGAAGTCAGGGGGGCCCCGCTGGGGTTGGTTCCCGTGGGAGTTTTACCCTGCCTGGGTCCAAATCACCTCAGATCAGTGGGTGTTAGAGGTAATTCGAGAGGGGTACGCGTTGGAATTTCAGTAGCCGGTAACAGACTCTTTCATTCAGTCTCCGTGCAGATCACACGTAAAGCGCAAGGCTGTGCGGGAGACGGTGCAGAGACTGCTCTTCCTCAAGGCGATCGTGCCGGTCCCACCCGCCCAGTTAGGGTGCGGTCGGTACTCCATTTATTTCATAGTTCCAAAAAAGGAAGGGACCTTTCGGCCGATTTTGGATCTCAAGAGAGTAAATCGTTGTCTAAAGGTGTCTCATTTTCGCATGGAGACTCTCAGGTCCGTTATCGTGGCAGTAAGAAAGGGCGAATTTCTAACGTCCCTAGATCTATCGGAGGCGTATCTTCACATTCTGATTCGCCAGGAGCATCAGAAATTTCTCAGATTTGCCGTCCCTATGGGACATTTCCAATTCCAGGCGCTTCCGTTTGGCCTGGCTACGGCGCCACGTACCTTTACAAAGGTGATGGTGGTAGTGGCGGTGGCCTTGCGAAAAGACGGAGTGTTGGTACACCCTTATCTGGACGATTGGTTAATCAGGGCGAAGTCCCGAGAGGAGAGTGTAACAGCTACGGCCAAGGTGGTGGTCTTCTTGCAGAGTCTCGGTTGGGTAGTCAACATGGCAAAGAGCAAATTGGAACCATCCCAGAGTCTGGAGTACCTAGGGACGTGTTTCGATACGAGAGTGGGACGAATCTTTCTGCCACAGCAGCGGGTACTGGGGCTCAGGAGGTTGGTCAGGCAATTTCTCGGCAAGCAGAGCCCCAAGGCCTGGGAGTACCTACAGTTGCTAGGGACCATGGCGGCGACGCTCAAGTTAGTTCCGTGGGAAAGGGCTCATATGAGACCACTGCAGAGGGCGCTGTTGAGGAGGTGGTCGCATCAGCGGGATCAACTGCCTCAGCGGCTGCCTTGTCCGCCGCTGACGAGTGCAGCGCTTCAGTGGTGGTTACGTCCCGGGTGTCTGGAGAAAGGGATGCCCTTGGAGTCACCGGCGTGGATGTCTCTAACAACGGACACCAGTCTTATGGGCTGGGGTGCTCACTTTCAGGGACAGTTTGCGCAGGGGCAGTGGTCCGAACTGGAGAAGAGTTGGTTGATCAACAGGCTGGAGTTGAGAGCAGTGGCACTGGCGCTGCAAGAGTTTCGGCAGGCGCTCCAGGGAAAGGCCATTCGGGTGTTTTCAGACAATGCGACCGCAGTGGCTTACATCAACCGGCAGGGAGGCACCAGCAGCGTAGCACTGGAGGCCGAGGCCGAGAGTTTGTTAGAGTGGGCCGAGGACAATCTGGTGGCTTTGTCGGTGGCGCATGTAGCAGGAGTAGACAATGTGGAGGCCGACTTCTTGAGTCACGTAAGGGTTGACCCGGGGGAGTGGGTTCTACATCCAGACATATTCACGATGCTGGTGCGTCGCTGGGGGACGCTGGTTATGGATCTCATGGCGACGTTTCAGTCGGCAAAGGTAGAGCGTTTCTTCAGCAGAAGAAGGGAGAGAATGGCAGAAGGCCTGGATGCTCTTATACAGGCCTGGCCGGAAGAGCAGCTCCTCTACGTGTTTCCACCTTGGGTGTTGATTGGTCGGGTGCTGCAGCGCATAGAGCTTCACAGAGGTCAGGCGATTTTGATAATGCCGGATTGGCCCAGAAGACTGTGGTACGCGGATTTGGTGAGGCTGTTGGTAGGAAAGTCCTGGCGGCTTCCAGCTCGAAAGGATCTTCTGACACAGGGGCCGTTGTGCATGCCTCAGGTAGATCGATTCTCGCTTTTGGCTTGGCTTTTGAGAGGGCTAGGATGAGAGCCAAGGGTTATTCGGCGGCGGTGATTTCCACTTTGCTGAAAGCTCGGCGACGGTCTACTTCATTGGCTTATGTCAGAGTCTGGCGTGTGTTTGAAGCATGGTGTGTGGATAAGGATTGCGTCCCTTCAAGGCGTCAGTTCCGCAAGTACTGTCCTTCTTGCAAGATGGTTTTCAGAAGGGCTTGGCAGCCGCTTCATTGAAGGTTCAGTTGGCAGCACTGTCCTATTACAGAGGTAAGGTGCAGGGCAAGGTGCTCGGGGGACATGCGGATGTTAAGCGTTTTTTGTGGGCGGTAACCCTGTTGAGGCCGCCGCGTAAGCAGGTTGTTCCGACTTGGGATCTCCCATTGGTGTTGGGGGCGTTAGGGAGAGTGCCCTTTGAACCATTAGTGAAGGCAACTCTGAATGATCTCACTCTGAAGGTGGTGTTCTTGGTGGCGATTGCTTCGGCGAGACGAATATCAGAATTGCAAGCGCCGTCCTGTAGGAAACCTTTTCTGGCTTTCTTTGATACTAAGGTGGTTTTGAAGCCGATACCATCCTTTTTACCGAAGGTGGTTTCCGTTTTTCATGTGAATCAGTTGGTGTCTTTGCCAGTGTTCGCAGCACAGAGCGAGAATCAGGCGGCGGGACAGTTGCATTTGTTAGATATTCGGCGAGCTTTGAAACGGTATATCCGCAGGACAGCCAGTTTCTGTAAATCAGATAGGCTGTTTGTGTTGTTTGAGGGAGCAAGAAAGGGCGAGGCAGCGTCTAAAGCTTTTATTGCCCGATGGTTAAAGGAGGCAATCGCGTCAGCGTATCTGTTGAAAGGCCAGGTGGTTCCAGAGGGGCTGAGAGTTCATTCCACTAGGGCACAGGCAGCCTTTTGGGCAGAATGCAGTCTGGTGCCAGCGGTGGAAATCTCTAAAGCGGCGACCTGTTCTTCTTTGCACTCCTTTGTGAAGCATTACCGTCTGGACATTCAGGCGGAGAGGGACACCTGTTTTGGATCGGCGGTGCTTCAGGCTGGTCTAGCAGGGCCCTCCCGTTGAATCTATTCACTGCTCTGTTACATCCCCAGAGATTCCGGGACTAGACTGGAGGGACAATCAGGAAGATTAAATTAGACTTACCTGCTAATTGTAGTTCCTGGAGGAACTCCAGTCTAGTCCCGTATCCCGCCCTGATAGATGAGTGGACTACGGCCTGAAGTGGGACTAAGATAACAGGTAAGAGTCACAGTTGGCTGTCCTGCAGCGTAAGGTTCCTAGCTCAGGGTGTAGTTTGGGGGTGTTTTGGGGGGGTCAACAGAAAGTGGACCTCAGCACGCAGGGTACATTTCAGAGGATTATGTACATAGTTTGGCTTGGCGTCCTTCAGTGGGCAGTTAACGTTTTAGGTTTAGGTTATGGTATAGTTACTACTTAATGGTTGCTCCGGTGAGTCTGCTTTGTCAATAGGTAACTGGTGAGAAGAAGCGGTTCCGGGGCTTATATACAAGTGATGTCACGAGAATGACACTTCTCAGTCTCCAAGCTGCTGGAGGAGGATCACAACCCAGAGATTCCAGGACTAGACTGGAGTTCCTCCAGGAACTACGATTAGCAGGTAAGTCTAATTTAGTCTTCATCACCAGTAAAGCGTAGTTACTCACCTGTAACAGGTGATCTCCGGGAACAGCAGGAATTTAGTCTTCACGTATGGCATCATCGGTACCGACCGGAGCCTGCGCGGGAACACTCCCCAGCATCCAGTAGGAATGCTTTTGGGAGCATCCCTCAACACATGCGCGCTGCCTTCCCGCCTTTCCAACTGTCCCTCTTCAGTTAAGTTTGTAGCTGAGTGAAAGGATAGAGGGAGAGAGGAAAGAGACAGAGATATAGAGACAACTCCAAGGGGAGGTGGGTGGGTTGTGAAGACTAAATTCCTGCTGTTCCCGGAGATCACCTGTTACAGGTGAGTAACTACGCTATCTCCAGGAACAAGCAGGAATGTAGTCTTCACATATGGGGACTCCCTAGCTGAAGATGCCGGGGAGATGGCCCCCGGAAGCTGCCACCTATAGTGAGGTGGGCCATGCTTCCTCCCATGGATCTCTGGCATCCTACCAGGGTTGGTGGGTAGGAGTTGAATTAAGTCTGAAAGAGATGTTGAAGAACAGCCTGGCCAAAGAAGGCATCCCTACGGGAGGCTTTATCTAGGCAGTAGTGGTCTGTGAAGGTGTGTACCGAAGCCCAGGTGGCTGCTCGACAGATGTCATCAATAGACACAGAGTGAAGGTTAGCCATAGAGGCTGCCATGGCTCTCACATTATGTGCTGTGACATGGCCTTGAAGAGGAAGACTCTTACTCTCATAAGTAAAGGATATGCATTGTGCAATCCATTTAGATAGAGTTCTTTTGGAGACTGGAAGTCCCAAATGACTAGAATCAAAAGCAACAAAAAGTTGAGAAGGCTTTCTATGATGCTGTGTTCTTTGTAGGTAAAAAGTCAAAACTCTTTTACAGTCCAAAGTATGAAGGTTCCTTTCTGCATTAGAGGCATGAGGCCTCGGAAAGAATACAGGAAGGTAAATCGATTGATTTAAATGAAAAGGCGAAACCACCTTTGGCATAAAATATGGATGAGTTCTGAGAACAACCTTATCATGGTGAAACCTTGTATAAGGGGGATCAGCCACTAAAGCTTGCAATTCACTAATGCGACGTGCAGAGGTGATTGCAATTAGGAAGATGACCTTCCAGGATAAAAACTTTAGGGTTGTAGTGGCTAAAGGTTCAAAGGGTGGTTTCATGAGCTGTCCGAGAACTAGATTTAAATCCCATGCCACCGGTGGTGGCCTGATGGGAGGCTTTGCTAATAGAAGACCTCTCATAAATCTTGCTATGAGAGGAAATTGGCTGTCCATTTAGAGGCTTATAGGAAGCTGCAATTGCACTAAGATGGACTCTTACTGAATTTGTCTTTAGACCAGAATTTGATAAATGAAGTAGGTAGTCTATTACCGATTCCAAAGGTATCACAAGGGGGTTTCAGCCCTTTTGAGAACACCATATAGTAAAACGTTTCCACTTGAAAGCGTAAGAACGTCTTGTGGAAGGTTTTCTGGAAGCCTGAAGGACATCCTTTACCTGATGGGAAAGGTTAAGATCCTGCAGGTCTAGGCTTTCAGCAACCAGGCCCTGAGATGCAGGGACTGGGGATTCGGGTGCCATAGCACCCTGTTCTCTTGGGAGAAAAGGTCTGGAGCACACCCTAACTCCAGAGGTGCAACTTGAGAGAGATGTAGAAGCAGGGGATACCACGTTTGTCGTGGCCACTGTGGCGCTATGAGGATCATACGACCTCTGTCTCTCTGAAGCTTGAAGAGTGTTTTGGGGATGAGGGGAATGGGTGGGAAGGCATAGAGGAAGTCCTGACCCCAGTGAAGGAGGAAGGCGTCCCTTGCTTGGCAATTGTGAGCCGGAATTCTGGAACAGAACTGGGGAAGTTTGGCATTCAGTGGACTTGCAAAGAGGTCTATGTCTGGGGTTCCCCAGATGTGAAATATCTTTATCACCTGAGCTAGGTGGAGAGACCATTCGTGAGGCAGTAGTAGTCGGCTGAGTTTGTCTGCCCAAAGGTTTTGAATGCCTGGAAGATATACCACGAGAAGGTGAATTTGATGCTCTCTGGCGAGGGCCCATAGTCATAAAACTGTGTTGCATAACGACAGAGAGCCTGTTCCACCCTGTTTGTTCAGGTAGAACATGGCTACTTGATTGTCCGTTTCGACTAGGACTGTCCTGAAGCTGAGCTGGGCATGGAATACTCGAAGAGTTAGATAGATTGCTCTGAGTTCTAGGAGTCTGTGAAGACAAGCCTCCTGTGGAGTCCAGGTACCCTGGGTGGAGAGATGGTGCAGGTGTGCTCCCCATCCCACCTGTGATGCATCTGTTGTTAGGGTGGCCTGGAATGGGGGTTGTTGGAAAGGAGACCCCACTAAAAGATTCTCCAGTGATTGCCACCATTGTAGGGACAAGATCAGTCGTTGTGAGTTTGATATCTTGTCCGACAGACGTCCTGTGGCCTGTGTCCACTGTGTGGATAGTGTCCGCTGGGCTGCTCGCATGTGGAGGCGAGCATAGGGAACTACATGAACTGTGGATGCCATATGTCCCAGTAATTGCAGCAGTTCTCGAGCAGTTAGGGAGGACTTTCCCGCTGCTTGAGAAGCTAGTTGCATTATGCGAAGACAGCGGGGCTGTGGGAGGAAAGCCCTTGACTGTCTGGTATCTAAACAAGCTCCTATGAACTCCAGGGTCTGAGAAGGAATAAGTTGGGATTTTGGGAAGTTTATGACCAATCCCAAGTATTGGAGAATTTGCATTGTGCGAGACAGTGCAGAGCTGGCTTCTGGAATTGTGGGGGCTCGAATGAGCCAGTCGTCCAAGTAAGGGAAGACGAATATCCCTAGGGTTCGCAGGAATGCAGCTACTACTGCCATGTATTTCGTGAATACTCTTGGTGCCGAAGCCAGACCAAAAGGAAGAACCTTGTATTGGAGGTGTTTTCCCTTGAAAAGGAATCGTAAGAATTTCCTGTGATCTGGATGGATCAGAATATGAGTATATGCATCCTTTAGATCTAGAGAGCAAAGCCAATCCTGACTTTGAAGGTATGGCAGAAGAGTTCCCAGAGAAATCATTTTGAACTTTTTTCGGAACAGATATTTGTTCAATTCTCTGAGGTCTAGAATGGGTCTGTGTCCTCCTGTTTTCTTTGGAATAAGAAAATAGGGGGAATAGAACCCTGTACCCTGTTGGGGAATGGGCACTTCCTCTATTGCTTCCTGAGCAAGGAGTGTTGAGACCTCTTGATCCAGTAGATTGTCTGGAGAGGTTTGGGAATTGAACTGTTTTACAATTGTAGGAGGGGCATGCTGTGAAATTGAAGCTTGTACACCTCCCCTTCAATGGACAGAGTCCAATTTTCTGCTGTTATTTGGTGCCATCTGTTGACAAAATGACACAACCTGCCTGTAATGTTTAGGGGTTGTGGACACTTCGGAGGCAGGAAAGCTAAGCTCTCTAGGAAGGAGTCAAAGCCCTTGAGGGGGCTGAACCTGTGGAGCTGGTTGAGCTCTCGGGCCTTTTGGCTTCTTTTGTTGTCTGGATTGTTGCTGTTGTTCCTTTTGGGCAACTTGACCCTGAGCTTGCCCTTGCTGGGTATAGGATGGATAAAACTTCCTCTTTTTGCTGAAAATGGGTTTTTATAGGGTTTCTTTTTGGCTGGAGTGGCTGTCGATTTTGACAATCTGTCTAAAGTGAGATTGTCAGTATCTATCTCATTAACCTTTTCCTGCCAATTCTTGCCAAAGAGGTTTTCTCCTGTGCAAGGGATGTTTCCTAATTTGTCCTGTATCCAAGTCTCCAAGTCTGATGCCTGAAGCCAGGCAATCCAACGTGCACCAATGGCAATAGCAGAAGTTCTGCTGATGCATTCAAAGCAGTCAAAGGCTGCACGATTTACAAACTTGGAAATGTCTTGAGCATGCTTGACAAGAGTAAGGAGGTCTTGTCGTTTGTAATCAGGGAGAAGGGGGCTCATAAGCTCCAAGTCTCCTATGACTTCTTTGAAGAACATTCCCATATATAAAATATATGAGCTGATCCTAGCTGAAAGCATGGAAGCCTGAAATGTTCGACGCCCAAAGGCGTCAAGAGACCTGTATTCACGACCTGGAGGATTGGATGCATGTCTTTTTTGCACTTTTCATCCTACGCATGGCTGATTCCACTACCATTGAATGGTGTGGCAGCTGAGTCTTTTGAAAACCAGGACATGGTGGAACTCGATACATGGTATCGAGTCTCCTAGAATGAGGAAATGTGGTCAGAGGTGTTTCCCACATCCTGAGCATCAAATCATGAAGAATTTCATTAATGGGCAGGGTAGCTGCATATTTTGGAGACTTAGGGTATTGGAGTATTTCCAATTCCTTTGCTCTAGGTTCTTTTTCAGGAGCTACCGTGATTGATAGGCCTCAGGCCACATCACAAATAAAATCCTGAAAAGACATGTCCTACGGAGGAGACATTCTGCATTGAGGAGAAGAGGAGTCTTCTGGAAGAAGTACTCTGTTACTGACCGAGTTATCCGAGTCATCGGAATCGGAAGATTCGAAGCATCTCTGATCCCGATGTTCATGCAAAGCACAGTATCGGTATCGATCGAAGTCAGCACCGAGTTGGTCCAGTACCGATCTGTCGATGCCCGAAAAAGTCAGCATGGGCAGAATTCCCACCGGGGCCGGTACCGTCGGTGCTGGTACTGGCACCAGTATCGGTGTCGGTACCGGTGCCCGTTGGTAGCGGTGTCAACGGTACCACAGCTGTAAGGAGAGCTGCAAGACTGCATTTGATAGCGAGGAATCTCTGGTCTATCGATGCTGCTGATGCCTGGGTGTCAGTACCGGTAGAAGCGGCCGGAACCCCTGAGCATGGCACGAGTAGTTCTGCCGAGGTCGAGGCCTCGAGAACATCCTGGAGCCCCGTTAGTGCTTTGGAGGCCGAAGCCTCCCGCCGGGGTTGTTTTGCCGGTATAGTTTCCTCAAGGGCAATGCCAATGGCTTCTCGATGCTTGGAAGGAGATCTACCCTTTGAGGACCGGCTCTTATGTTTAGTTACCTGAGATCCATGGGAGGAAGACGAGGCTCTGGAAGACGTCGATGCAATGGACATCGCATCTGAAGGAAAGAGGGTACCGAGCTTCGCAGCCCGGTTCTGTCTTCCTCTTTTAGTTATCCCCATACAAGAGGAACACTCCGATGGAGAATAGTCAGGGCCTAAACATTTAAGACACCAGTCATGGGTGTTGGTGACGGAAATGGTAACGCCACACTTAGTACATTTTTTAAAACCACTAGCTGGTTTTTCCATTTTTCAGGAAAATGGGGCCTAATTCCCAAAATGGCTCCTAGCACCAAAAAAACGTTTCTGAAGAGAAACACTTCAGAAGTATATATATATTTACTTTTTTTGAAAAGAAGAAGAAAAGAGAACCGGCGGTACCGGTAGGTGTCGAGTGGAGGCAGGCACGACCACAAGAAAAACAAGTTTAAAGAAGAAATTTTCTGCGGTGACAGGGTATGTGACCTGTCGGCTCTGCGGAAAACGAAGAACTGAAGAGGGACAGTTGTAAAGCGGGAAGGCAGCGTGCATGTGCTGAGGGATGCTCCCAAAAGCGTTCCTATTGGATGCTGGGGAGCGTTCCCACGCAGGCCCCGTCGGTTCCGACGAAACCATATGTGAAGACTACATTCCTGCTTGTTCCTGGAGATTAATCTTTTTGATGAAATCAGAGTCATTTTCAATACATTCCAACAACTTCCCCGCTGCAGGTAGTTGATCTTCTTTTTGGTTAGGGGACAGGAGTTTCAGCACGAATTTTGCAGACACATGTCTCATTCCCAAATTGACAGTAAGAATGGATTGTACCGACCCAAAACTGATGTCCATATCTTCAGCAAACCCCCTAATAGTCAATGATTTGGGCATATTGCGGCACGCACTGCTTCAACTTTGTCTTCAATCCTGCTTGTGGACAGTCTTCCAGAACGTTCATCACTGTCAACACTTTGGCAGCCCTCTTGAAAACATTTGTACCAGTCATAAACTTGAGCACGACTCATGCATTCAACATCATACACTTGCTGTAACTTATCATAAGTCTCTTTGCACAAATCTCCAAGTTTCTGGAAGAATTTAATGCAAATTTGCTGTTCAGTTTTTTCATTCATCGTAAATCTGATGAACTGCTTTTACACGATACGAAACATCACGTGATTTAAAAAAGTACAGGTGTGCTGCAGCCACGCTACACTCTGCACATGCAGAGCACATAACTAGGTCACTGCATGCTTAACAGCATTGTGATGTGACGTACTGTTATATAGCTATGCAACGAGTCTCAATACTTTTGATCACACCTCATACTGTCCAGATAGACATTGCTGTGAATGTAGATGTGTGCCCACTCTCCTGAGTCCCAGCAGGTACATTCATGGGTTTTATCTGAGCACTGTGAACCCCATGGGGTGGAGGGGATGGGTAGCAAGGTGCCCCAGACATATGTATCCCACATCTGTGTGGTAACTATGTTGAGCCTGCAGATCTGCAGGCTATAGTGCCTCCCTTTCTCTTACACAGGAGCAGCACTCCTCATTAGTAAGAGTACTGTGCCAGATGTACAGTATAAGAGGAATGACTGGGAGAGGTCCTAGTCCCCCTCCCAGAGGCCAGGTAGCCTGTCCATTGCAGCCTAGGTAATCTGGCACTCTGGGTGCTTCAAGGTGAGAGGGATTCATACACCCATTTTACATGGTGGGCACTACTGACACCCTGCCTCCACTCATATGGAGCCCCTTGCCTCATTCATATGCTGCATATCACCCTATGTCCCTCAGAAAGGGCTGCAGCACCGTCTCTATGGATGTCCTTGCTTTCCTGATTTGCATGTCTCACCCCCTTGTACTTTGGCATATTGCTCTGAGCTGTGAAGCAGGATGTGCCTAGTCCAGGTCAGCCCTCTCTGTCTTTCACTGCCCACTTACTACATGCCTTGTTAGTGGGATGGGGGACCATGGATTGCTGTCTGATCTCTTTGCAGGGTTTTGGTAACTTGCAAATGCAGGGTGCACATAGTGAGCACCTTTATAGTGTGCATGTGCTCTGACCATGCGTTTGCTACTATTGAGCTAGTTGCGCATCTAGCATGGTAGTACTTCCTTGCCGCAGACCCGCCCCTTGCATCTACCATAGCTACTGTGTCCCTTCCACGGTAAAAATGTGTGCTAACCACGCATTTCTCCTGCGCTACCTGCAGCATTTTAGTTAATATGACCCTCAGTGTTGCTTGATCAACTAGCAGGAATTGGGTTAAGTATGTTGGTGTTAAAATGGTTTCAGTTGTATTTCTCTGACAGACCTTTTGTTCTCTGTGTAGGTAACCAAATATCTGGTTTTGCCTAGAATGTGGTCTTCCCTCTCTTAATATTTATATGTGCCCTTTATATGATTTATTACATTTAAGGATTGCATCTTGCTTGTATGCAAATAACAATGATTTTCTTCCTTTTTCTAAAAGTGTTGATGCTGCTCGAGTAACCTTTAAATAATTTTCCATATCATCCCTCCAATCCAGTCCTGACGCATGGGTTTATGCCCTATCATTAGCAGACGGAGACTGAGAACCCCTGGTCTTGATGTCACGCTATAAGGAGACCTGTGTACATCTGAGCAAGACAGTATTTCTCAGTCTCCAGCAGATGGTGATATTTCCTGTGCAGTCTGGTCTACTCTGAGACGGATAAAAAAAAATTTAATGAGAGCTGAATTTCAGGAGATGTTAAAAGAGGCTTTTCTCTCAGAGGAATTGAATGTAGAACTCCGCCTGGGACTGATGCTGTTTATTCAGTACGGTATGGTGTGTGGAGTGTAAATTCAGTTTCCGAGTCCCTCCTCTTAATTCTATTACTCTCTATACAGCGGTCTCTTTGGAGGTCTACTGAGGTTCTCCATTCTCTCTCCCCTACTTTTGGTAGGGAGCCTGGGAATTTTACTGGCCGCAGACTGGCCCTTTAAGTTTTAGTTTAAAAAAAAAAAAAAAAGCTACAGTGGCCAGGAGAAACAGTGAGAGCCAGCGGTGCCGTTAAGTAGTGCCTTTTTTTGCATTGTTCCACTATTGGTTTCTTTTTCTTTTCATTTACTCTTTTATTTGCTTTGCTCTCTGTTTTTTTTGAGCGGGAACATTCTGGTTGCGACTGTGTGAATGCCAGTGGGTAAAGCAGCTTGTGTGGTCTGCGGGGGCTGCCGTAGCCTCATTTCTCCAGCGGGTTTCTGCTGGGTTTGTGAAGGGGGCAGTCACTCCAAGAAATCTTTAAAGTTCTCTGGGTCTTCTGAGGCGATGGCTTTACTGCTGTTGGATGCTGAGGCCTCTCACATTCGGCTCTCCCCTTAGTTGCAGGTTCCTTCAATTTTGGCGGGAACCACAGCATTGGCTGACAAAGTGAGTTATCACTCGGGGGAGTCTATGCCTTCCCTAGGATGCTTTCTGCTCTGCCGGGATGTCTGCATTTTGGCCCAGGAGTCTCAGCGAAGGTCTCTGATTCTCCTGGTGTGGATTTTCTCCAGTCTTGAGGGCAGACTAGATAGGCTATATGGTCTTTTTCTGCCATCATGTTTCTATCTTTCTACTTCTTCACTAGGCATATTGTTTAAAGTTGGGTCTGCTGCTAGAAATGTGTAGGGGTTCTGCCTGTGAGGGCTTCTATGGCGGTGCCTTTTTACGTTTAAGGAGCCCACTGAGCTGGCAACTAAGTGCCGTAAGGTCTCAGGGGAAGTCTAGGATGACCAAGCTGGCGTGCTGGGTGGGGCTCCGAGGATCCCTTAGAGCTGGGGTCACCAACCTCCAGAGGGCCGCGGGCCGCACAGCCGACTACCGGGAGCCTCGCGGGCCGCACCCCCCTTCTCCCCGCCCCCGCGAAAAAAAACAACAAACGCAAAATTATGAAAACAATGGCTGATCACCTTTATTGAATTTAATGAGATGGCTGATGATTCATGCTAGCAGACAAACGCTTAAAGTCCGACTTCACAGATGACACTGACAGGAGAAGGGACGCTTGCAGGTGGTCGTCGGTGAGCTGCGAGCGCGTGGATACAATGGCGGGAATCCTTGGCGGGCCGCACGTAATGTTAACCGGGGTAGAGCCTCGCGGGCCGCACGAAGGGACCTTGCGGGCCGCAGGTTCGTGACCCCTGCCTTAGAGGATCCTTCCAGACTTTAGGAGGAACCTTTGCCTGAAGATTTGGAGGAAGGTGAGATTCTTCCTGGGGAAGATCCTAACGTTATCAGAGTGTTAACACGTGAAGAGCTCCAGGCGTTGATTGCTCAGGCACTGTCTGCCCTTAATATAGTGCATGGTTCCCCGGTGAAGGAAGGTTCTTTGGAAAATTTGCTTTTACAGGGCACTTGGAAACCTCAAAATTCTTCCCTCTTTATAGTGCCATGAAGGAGATGATAGAAGTGGAATGAGAAAGGCCAGAAGCGGGCCTGCAAGTGAGTAGGTCCATGGCTTGCCTGTGTCTTCCTCAGGAGGAGAAGGATTTTTTGAGGTGGATGTGTTGGTTTTGGTGGTGTCCAAGAAGACAGTATTTCCATTAAAAGGAAAAGCAGTGCTAAAAGACACCGAGGAGCGTAAACTGTAAACCTTCCTGAAGCAGTCTTTTGAGATTACCGCTCTGGCTTTACAGGCGTCTGTGTATGGAACCTATGTAACTCGAGCATGTATGAGATGGGCTCAGGGTCTGCCAGAGGCGGATTCTGATGCTCAAGGTACCATGTTGGATGCAGCTAAATTGGAATCCGGTTCGGCCTATTTTGTTGATGCGTTCTATGACTTGGTTAGAGCTTCAACTAAGAATATGGTCTCTGTCATCTCAGTGCAGTATCTTTTGTGGCTCCATAATTGGTCAGCGGATGTAGCCTCCGAGACACGCCTTAGTAAGCTACCTTTTAAAGGAATGCCTCTTTTTGGTGAAGCGCTTGATAAGTTAGTGAAAGAATTGGGTGAAACTAAAGTTCCTAGGCTTTCAGAGGATAAACCTAAGTTGGGGAAAACTCCAGCCCCTGGTTAGGGTCGTTTCAGAGACTATCGCAGCGTTCGGTGAGCTTGTTTTGTGCCCTTTCAGCATTCATGCTATCTGCTTTGAGGTAAGCCTTTTTAAGGTGGCCAAGGAGCAGGTAGAGGATTCTGTGGGGGATCCACGGGTGCTCTCAAAAAGTCCCAATGAAGCCATGGGGACCCAAGTGTAGTTGATTTCAGTAGGCAATTTATTGCAAATCTTTTATTCTGCTTGGGTCTAGATCACCTCTGACAAGTGGGTTCTAGAAGTAATTTGGGAAGGCTGTTCCCTGGAGTTAGCACGACCCCTCTCCAATGCCTTTATTTTATCTTGCAAGGCTCCGGTCAAGCTCAGAGCCATTATCAATTATGAAAAAATCCACTCTAGTACTTTTTTTTCCTTTTTTTCTTTTTCAACCTAAATGCTTCTAACTCTTCTCCACCGGTCTCAGATAAACGATACTTGTCTTTTACACCTTACTCATGGGTATGGTGATTCACCCAATGTGGTGTTCGTTTACATCAATGACCGGGATTATTTTCTTAAACAAAATTTCTTTTTGCTTTCTAAATGTTTCTAAATGTTCTTATCAACTGAAAATTCATTTAAAACCAGAACACAACGCCATTCTACTTATCTGAGGCAGAACGGTGCTTGTTCAAATGCCCCTTTGACATACGATGAAAATAGAACACCCCTATTCTATTCTATTTTCATCGTATGTCAAAGGGGCATTTGAACAAGCACCGTTCTGCCTCAGATAAGTAGAATGGCGTTGTGTTCTGGTTTTAAATGAATTTTCAGTTGATAAGAACATTTAGAAACATTTAGAAAGCAAAAAGAAATTTTGTTTAAGAAAATAATCCCGGTCATTGATGTAAACGAACACCACATTGGGTGAATCACCATACCCATGAGTAAGGTGTAAAAGACAAGTATCGTTTATCTGAGACCGGTGGAGAAGAGTTAGAAGCATTTAGGTTGAAAAAGAAAAAAAAGTACTAGAGTGGATTTTTTCATAATTGATATTGGATAAGTAGTTCACTCTTTCATTGGATCTGACCTCAGTATTTGTTTAGTACAAGCTCAGATCCATGGCAGACACGTTTCTGAAGCTAATCCAGTTAAAAGCGGTAGTCAGGGTGCCTTTAGTAGAACTAGTTATACTAGAAATTTTTTTGTTGGAACGCATGCCTTGAAGGAAGGAAAGAAACCTCCTCTTCTCGCAGCGTGTTATTCTGTTTTTATCTTATTTTAAGATATAGGGATTCAACCCTATCAAAGGATCGAGGGACCATAACCCTTAATACCAACCAGCAATTAATGGATTATAGAAACAGTACTTAGCTTGAGGTTATATGTTTTCTGATAAACTTCCAAAGGTCTTCACCACTGTGTTTGAATATTATTAGCGCTCAGTCTCTGCAGAATCAGAACGCCCTGGACCCAATCGTTAGAGCGATCTGCTTCTCTTGTCTTGAATCAAGATAAAACACTCAGACCAATGTCCAGTGTAATCTGCTTCACACAGGTCTAATCAGCCTTTGCTCGAAAACAAAACCCTCAAAACAACGTCCAATATGATCAACTTCACATGGGCATAAATGGTAACCCAACGTTGTAAAGTTTCCTGTGGTACTTGGGATAAGATTTTAAATAAATGTGGCCTGGACTTGATTGCTTTGTTGGTGGAAAGGTTAAGCACGGAAGAAACTATCCTTAAAGAACAGGTTAAATCCATGGAGACTCAATTATCAGTGGAGAAATTTCTAACTGATTTTAAGGAGTTGGAGCTTCAACTAAAACAATTTCAGGAGCAGATGAAACAAAAAAAGATTTCTAAATATAAGCGTGATGTGGGAGATTATGAGAGAAATCAAGTATATACATGGAGACAACTATTACAAAAAGGTAAAAAGAAAAGACAAGTTACATTTGAGGATTCTACTGAGGATAGTGAAGGTTCTTCCGATAATTCCTCTAAGGGTCCATCTTCGTCTAGAGGGGGCCATTCACAATGCCCTTTTTCCAGAGGCCGCCCTCAAATGTACCGGCCTCCTTATATCGAAGAAAGCCGGAGGGGGCCAATCACAAGATCTCACACGAGATCCCAATAATAAATTTGTCAAATAAGGTTTTCACACCTGATCAAATCCAGGTATTACAACTAGGGCTATCATTTGTCCCGTCCCCAAGATATGACCCGTTTAAGATCCGGGTGGCACTTTAGATTCTTTAGGAAGTTACAAGTAGCTCATTTTTTTTTCAATCCCAGGTAAATACTAATGAAAGAAAAGATATGTCTCTACTTCAGAACCCGTCTAAATGGATCCCGCCGGGGTTGATAGATCCAGTGATAGATACTTTTCAGAAATTAGTTTTACGCGATGTAACCCAATGGGAGAAGGGGGAGGGGAAAATGGTTTTTCCAATTTTGATAAAAAATGCACCATAGCATTACGATCGCTACGAGACTGTACTGACATCATTATCCATAAGACAGATAAGGGAGGAGCAATAGTCGTTCAAGATATTCAGCAGTATCGGAGAGTAGTGCAGGAACATCTTTCGGATGTGAAGTATTATCTCTTATTGCAAGAAAATCCAACGACTTCGATTCAGATTGAAATTCATGCGATAACAGCAACAGCTTTGACACATGGTTGGATAACTTCTAAAGAACATCAGTTTTTTAATTTATCAAATCCAGTTACTCCGATTATGTACATGGTACCTAAGATTCACAAGGATCTACACAACCCCCCGGGTCGCCCGATGGTCTCATGTCGGGGGTCACTTTTAGAACCACTGTCACAGTTTTGTGACTCATTTTTTCGACCCCTGTTACCAACTATAGCATCGTATATACGGGATTCTTTTCATTTTTTTATCAGTTCTAAGAGAATTACCGGAGGGTAAAACAAATTGGTATATGGTCACGATGGACATAAAGGCACTCTATACAAATATAGAGCAGGAAGCGGCCCTACGAGTGGCCGAATGTGTTCCTTTCAAGTTACCTACCCGTTTACCAAAATCTTTTGTGCTAAACTTACTAAGGTTGGTTTTGACAAAAAATTTCTTCACCTTTGAGGATCAATATTTTCAACAGATCCATGGTATAGCAATGGGAGCGACAGTAGCCCCATCTATTGCTACCTTTTTCATGGCAGATTTTGAAACCAGATTTGTGTATTCCTCTCCTTGGTTTCAACAGATACGTATGTGGACACGATTCCTAGATGACATCTTCTTCTTTTGGGTAGACACGATTGATTCATTAAATGAATTTTTTCTATGGATAAATTCCTTATCAGAAGATCTTCAATTTACACCGGTTGTCAACAAGACTGTGATAGAATTTTTGGATATTCGCCTAATCAAAGAAGGGTCGGAAATAAGGTCTACATTGTATCGAAAAGAAGTTCAGTGTAACACATTGCTACATTACCACAGCTACCATCCAGCTCCATTGAGACGGGGTTTACCAGTTGGTCAATTCATAAGGCTACGCCGTTTATGTTCCACTTTGGAAGATTTTAAAATTCAAGCAACACACTTAAAAACTCGGTTGTTGGAGCGTGGCTATCCCCGGTCAATAATAAATCGGGCTTATCAACGAGCTTGGTTTAATTATAGTGAATGGTGGGACACTTCAGTAGCAGCGTCAGCTGAATCTTTACAAACAAATGATTCCCCTTTTGTAGGTGTGTTACTTTATATGCCTGGCACGTCTGATGTTATGCGAATTATCAAATCTCATTGGTCTGTCTTATCAATACATCCCACATTTATGAAGCCGTTGAGGTTTGGACTTCAAAGGGGTAGGAATATTGCAGATTGGGTAGTACATCATGGTAGACAATCTCAAGTAATAGTGGAGAATACTCCAATTGGACATTTTAAATGTATGGGATGTGATTTTTGTGCCACAACACTTGAAGGGATATCTTGGGAGCACCCTGGTACTCATAGAAAGTATACAAACAAATTTGCCACGACATGTTTAACATCTTTTGTAATCTATGTATTAATTTGTCCATGTTCTTTGATTTACGTGGGAAAAACATCTCGGGGTATGAAGAAGCGACTTCAGGAACATCGGTCTCGGATAAACAGGGGGGTGATTACAGCCCCACTAGTACCTCATTGCCAAGAACGTAATCATAGTTTTCATGAACTTAGATGGCGAGTAATTGACCATATACCGCCCCATAGTAGGGGGGGGGGGGTGATCGACAATCCCGACTAAGCCTCCGAGAACAATTCTGGATTTACTCATTAAACTCCGTCAGTCCTCACGGTTTAAATTCTAATGTGGAATGGTGGACAATCATTTAGGTTTAGAATATCTGAATTTGTCTGTGCTCATTGGTTACCAACTGGTCACGTGATTACCATCGGGGCTTTAAAATTTGTATGTCCGGAGACAACAAAGAGCGACAGGGTTTGAGGAAGAGCCAGGAATAACGGAAGCTCGAAACTTTACAACGTTGGGTTACCATTTATGCCCATGTGAAGTTGATCATATTGGACGTTGTTTTGAGGGTTTTGTTTTCGAGCAAAGGCAGATTAGACCTGTGTGAAGCAGATTACACTGGACATTGGTCTGAGCGTTTCATCTTGATTCAAGACAAGAGAAGCGGATCGCTCTAACGGTTGGGTCCAGGGCGTTCTGATTCTGCAGAGACTGAGCGCTAATAATATTCAAACACAGTGGCGAAGACCTTTGGAAGTTTATCAGAAAACATATAACCTCAAGCTAAGTACTGTTTCTATAATCCATTAATTGCTGGTTGGTATTGAGGGTTATGGTCCCTCGATCCTTTGATAGGGTTGAATCCCTATATCTTAAAATAAGATAAAAACGGAATAACACGCTGCGAGAAGAGGAGGTTTCTTTCCTTCCTTCAAGGCGTGCGTTCCAACAAAAAAATTTCTAATATAATTGGTTTCTCTTTTTTGGATGTGATTGTTTATGTGAGAACCAAGTAGGCTTTTGGGTTAGTTATTTAGTAGAACTAGGGCTCGGTTGATGTTTATGTTTATGTTTATTAATCATTTGATATACCGCTTAGGCCAAAAGGCATTAAAGCGGTTTACAATACTTTATCATTTGAGATGCTCAGTTTTATTTATTTGGTTCCCAAAAAGAAGGGATCCTTTTGTCCAGTACTAGATCTCAAGCATGTCATTCGAGCTTTGAGGGTTACTCATCTTCGTATGGAGACTACGATCTGTCATAGGGCGAGTTGTTGACTTTGCTGGACTTATCCAAAGTGTATCTGCACATTCCTATCCATCTGGATCATCAGAGATATCTGCACTTTGTGGTGCCCATGGTTCATTTTCAGTTTTGGGCTTTGCCCTTTGGCCTTGCCACGGCTTTACAAAGGTAATGGTAGTGGTAGCACTATCTTCATCAAAAGGGTGTTTTGGTGCATCTATATCTGGACAGTTGTTTGATAAGGGCAAAATCAACTCAGGGAAGTCGAGAAACAACCAGTCAGGTCATAACTTATTTCCAGCTTTTGGGATGGGTTATCAACTTCAGCAAGAGCAACTTGGAGCCAACACAGGAGCTAACGTATCTGGGGACTCGTTTTTGCACAGGTAGAGGGTTGGTGACCCTTTCTTGAGATTGAGCATCAAAGATTCAAGATCAAGTTTTTAGGTTTTCCTGGAGGAGAGCTCCTATCGCGTGGAGTTATCTGTAGCTCCTGGGGTTCATGGTGTTGACTTTGGATCTTCTGCCTTGGGCCAGGGCTCATATATGAGGTTCCTGCAGAGGGCATTGCTATCTCGTTGGTCTCCACAAACACATTCTGTGTGAAAGAAGCTATCCCGTCCATGGGAAGCATAGTTGAGCCTCTTGGTGGATGGATTCCAGCAAACTGTTTGCAGGAGTTCTGCTTGAGTTGCTAAAGTGGGTGATTTTGACCACAGATGCCATTCTTTGCAGTTGGAGAGCACATTGTCAGTCCAGCATGATGCAGAGTCGGTGGTCCCCAGAGGAGACCACTTGGTCCATAAACCATTTAGAGATGAGTGTTTTTTCTGGCTTTCCAGTACTTTCAACCACTGTTACAGCACAAAGCAATATGGGTCATTTTGGACAATGCAACTATGGTATCTTATCTCAGTCGTCAGGGCGGAATGGGCAGTTCTCTGTGGACGAGGTGGCACCTCTGCTCCAATGGGCGGAGGTACACCTCCTTGTTCTCTTGGCGGCTGACATGGTAGGAAAGGAAAATGTGCAGGCCAATTTTCTCTGTTGACATCGGTTGGATCCGGGAGAGTGGTCTCTGGAGAAGTCAGTTTTCCAGTCCATTGTTCGTCATTGGGGTGCACCAGTCATGGATCGGATGGCATCTGTTCCCAATGCCAAGGTGGAACGATTCTTCAGCCGCAGGTGAGAAAGGGTCAGAGGGGATGGATGCTCTGACTTAGCCATGGCCAAATGATGTGCTTTTGTATGTCTTTCCCCCTGTCTTATAGGCAGAGTCCTACAGAAGATAAAGGCTCATTGGGAGCGGGTAATCTTGATAGTGCCTGACTGGCCTTGGCGGCTTTGGTATGTAGTTCTGGTTCAGATGTTGGTGGAACCTGCTTGGCATCTTCCTCTGCTGTACAACCTGTTGTTGCAGGGTCCCATTCTCATGCCGGAGGTGGCTTTGTTCTTGCTTACGGCCTGGCTCTTGAAAAGGCTAGGTTGAGGAAAAAAGGTTACTCAGCACAAGTGATTGCCACTTTACTTAAAGCGCGGAAAAGATCTACTTCTCTGGCATATATTAGAGTGTGGCATATCTTTGAAACTGGTGTAGAAGAGGCTTGCGAGCTCTCTCTTCCTCGCTGCCAAATATTCTTGCTTTTCTCCATGATCGTTTGGACAAAGGTCTGGCTCTGAACTCTTTGAGGGTACAAGTGGCAGCCTTGACATTATAGAAGTTGGCTACAGGATGCCTCTAAAGCTTTGCATCCAGATGTAGTTTGTTTTCTTAAGGGAGTTAAGCAGGTTCGCCCAATGTTGCATCCAATTGTTCCTCCGTGGGATTTGAATCGTGTGTTATTAGCACTTATTGGGGAGCCTTTTGAGCCTCTTGATTGAGCTTCTCTGAAGGATCTTACCTTGAAAGTGGTCTTTCTAGTGGTGATCTGTTCAACGTGTAGGATTTCGGAGTTGCAAGCACTGTCTTGTTGGGAACCTTTTCTTTTGTTCTCCATAGAGAAGGTGGTTCTTCATCCAATTTCATCCTTTTTGCCGAAGATGGTCTTGGTTTTTCATGTCAACCAGTCAGTGTCTCTTCCTGCGTTCTCTGCTTCAGAACAGGGCTCAATGTCAAGTCAGTTGCATTGGTTGGATGTTTGTAGAGTTCTTCATCGCTACCTTAAGTGCATGGAACATTTTAGGAAGTCTGATCATCTCTTTGTTTTACTTGGAGGACCGCACAAAGGTGAGGAGGCCTCGGAAGCGTCTGTTGTGCATTGGCTGAAGGAAACTATTGCTTTGATGTATTTGCTCAAGTCCCAGAGGGCTTGAGGGCTCATTTGACCAGCGCCCAAGTAACGTCCTGGGATGAGTATGGTCTAGTGCCTCTAGTAGATATTTGTAAGGCATCGACCTGGTCATCTCTTCATTCCTTTATGCAAAATTATCATTTGGATGTGCAGGCAAGGTATGATGTGCGTTTTGGGGCACGGGTTCTGCAAGCCAGGCTCGCACATCCCTCTCAAGTTTGATTATTGCTCTGGTACATCCCATGCGTCTGAACTGGACTGGAGGGATGATATGGAAAGTGAAATTAAGCCTTACCTACTAATTCTCTTTCCTTGAGTCTGTCCAATCCAGTCCAGAACCCACCTATTCAGTCTGTAGCGAGCCCACATGTGCAAGTAGTGGACAGTGTGTTAGCGTTGCGTCCGGATAGTTTGTAAATTTCTGTAGCTTCCTCGTTATGCAAGGAGATTGGAGCTGGCTTTCAGTGTTTGGTCTCCTGGGCAATTCTAATATTCAATTCCTATCTGTTTTAATGTTCATAGTTTGAAAAAAATGTTAGTTTGGTTGCAATATTTGCTCAACTTTCTCTTTTGCTTTGTCAATAGGATAATGGCTTGCTCAGATGTGCACAGGTCCACTTATAGTGTGACATCATCAAAACCAGTGGTTTTCAGTTTCCATCTGCTGGTGATAGAGCATAAAGCATTGCGTCTGGACTGGCTTGGAGGGACTCAAGGAAAGACAATTAGCAAGAAAGGCCTAATTTCACCATATCCAACAGGTGGCAGTTTGATTACAGGCATATGGCCTTGGCGTTGAATTTTTCAAAGACCGAAATATTAATTCTCCATCATAATTCTGTCTTATGGTTGCCAGACACTGTTCCTATCGGAACATATGTGATTTCTATAGTACAACAAACCTGCTATTTGAGTATTTTGGTTGACTTCCATTTGTCATTTCGTCCCTGTGTCAGAGAGCTTGTCAGACTCTTTTTACAAACTGCATGTAGTGAGGAGAATGAAGTACTATTTGGAGACTAGAGGCTTTAGAACAGTGATGCAGTATGTAGTTCTCTCGCTGTTGGATTGCTATAGCACAGTTTTTATTCTGCCTTCCAGCAGTGTCTTTAAAACCATTACAAAGAATTCAAAATGAAATAGTTGGGTTGTTGACAGGAACAAAGTTGTATGACTGTATCTCCCCTCTTTGGAGTCTCTTCATTTTTTGCCATTTGAATTTCGTATTCCTTTTTAGCTGATATTTAGGGTGTTGAGATTAGGGATAGATCTACCTTTGACAGTTCCTTGGGAAGGTTATTCCCTGTCACAGAGGTTGCGGTCATAGGGAAGTGGGCAGCTTTGATGTCCAGTCTTTCTGTCATCATATGGAGTACAGATTTTAAATCTGCTTTTTTCCTGTGGTTGGCCCACTTGCTTGGAACCAACTCCCTCCAGATCTGAGGCTCCTGCAAGTTAGATTTTTGAAAAAGGGTGAAAGCTTTTTATTTCAGGAGGGCTTTTACTATGAGAGGGTTTGCAAGTGATTAAGATTCTGTTTTGTGTTGAGGGCTTTTCTGTGTGGTTTTATGAGCAGATTTGATTGTATGGTTTTATGCTAAGATTGATTTATGTTATTATTTTAAGGTAGTAAATATTATGTTTGATGTGTTATGATCTTTTGGTTATTTTGTTTGTATGTTGTCCGTCTGTGTTTCACATTCATAAATAACATATGCTATAATAATTTACAAACTGCAGAGGGTGCATAAAATCCTCATTATATGAGCATTGAAATAAATAAAAAGAAATAGGTGATACCATTTAATTGGACTAACTAGTCAAAAAGGTATCACTTTATTTTGTTTTTATTTAACCCACAACCACACTACTTTTTATCAGTATGGGTTTTGACATGGTTTCCATAGGCAACTTATAAATAACCTGAGGGCTCTTGATATGGGCCCTAAAGTAACTGGCCGACTGAGTAGGACCTATTTGAGTGGATGGCGACAAAGGGTAGTGGTAAATTGAGTTAACTGCAAGGAAAGGGATCTTATTAGTGGTGTACCACAGGGATTGGTCCATGGTCTAGTACTTTCCAATGTTTTCGTAAGCAATATTGCCAAAGGGCTGTTGGAAAAGGTTTGTCTATTTGCAAATACAGTAATAACACAATTTGCAACAGGGTAGATATCCTGGAAGGTCCAGAAAACCATAAGGATGCATGTAGTGTAGCAACAAATAGGTTTGGGTGATTATTTTTTATTTATTGGACCAGATCAGTACTAACGTTTAAGTGCTAGTTTCCATCCTAGTTTTTTCTCTTTGTTTTTAGTCATAAGAACAGACGATATATACTAACAACTTGTACTACATCCTCCAGTAACGAATTCCAGAGTTTGATTATGCATTGAGTGAAAAAATATTTTCTCCTATTAGTCTTAAGTGGGTTTTAAATGTATTATCCATGATGATGCCAAATTCTTTTTCCTATGTGGTGGCTCCTAATATGGAACCTTGTGTCATGTAACCGCAGTTTGAGTTGTTCTTCCCCAAGTAGCAGTAAATGGGCTATATTGTAGCTTTATTGCTTGTTCCCTAGTCTTACTACATTTTGAAGCAGTAAATAACTGATATATGTTTACCCGTTCCACTCTATTCATTATTTTATTGGCCTCTATCATATCTCCCCTCATCCATCTTTTTATTGTTGAAGAGTCCTAACCTTTTAAGCCTTTCCTCATAGGGGTATCCTTCCATCCCCTTTACCATTTTGGCGGCCCTTCTCTGTACATTTCTAGGTTTGCTATATGGCAACCAGAATTGCACACAGTATTCAAGGTGTGATTGCCAGTTTGTATTAAAGTAAATAAAATCATTAGAGGAGAGATTCCTCAGATAATTACTGCAGAAGGGATTTCCAGTGAAACAACTTGCCTAATGGGACTCAGGGTTGAGAAACTATCATTTTGGAAGGTCTAGGAGAAATGACCAGCATGAAAGATACTTTTATGTGGAGCTTTCAAAGCAAAATAGATCCTGATGGACCAACCAGCAATAATGAGATCCTAGATGAAGCTACCGTTACTGAGAGAACACTGGGGGTGTAAGATGAGTAGAGACAGAGCCTGGTTGAGGTTGTTACTATCAACCTATTGAAAAGGTCAAGAGAAGGCCATCTATCATTGAAGAATTTCTAGGCCTAAATACTGCAGATGAAGTATCCTGATGTGAGACCTCACCTTTTGGTGAGACTTCAGAGCCAATATGGCTTGTCCCAACACCTCAGAGCACTGATATGAGTTCCCACAAGTATGGAATTTCTCAAAAAGGGTGGAGCCCATGAAACAGCTGGAAAAAGTAAACCCAGAATTTGGCTGCTAGGAATTATGTCGCAAATAGCCAGACATCAGACTTTGGAGTGGCTATGAAAAGCATGACGGTGCAGGAGTGCTGCTGTGTGTAGGAGATATGTAGTAATGATAATCTAACTGGGTTTTTGGTTTATTAAAAACTTGTTATATCGCCCTTCAATTCAGCAGAGCGGTGTACATAATAAAATCTTGAAAGTAAGAAAGGAACTCCAATAACATTTGGGAAAAGGAATAGTCACATTAATACCATAACAAGACATAAGGGAGGTTAAAAATGGCTGTGCATGGTGTTGCATCTGACCGAAGTAAACATGACAGAAACAGATGGCCATATGGTGATAGATATGAGGAAGGATGTATGTAGCGACATGACAGGGGTAGTTGTCTGTTAAGTGCCAATATACATCATCTCCCAAACAACTCTTCCAATATTGTGGTAACGGTTGTTTTCCCTGTCATGATGCAATATGAATATGGATGTGAGTGTAAGCATCATATTCAAATCATATGCCTTGTAAATGTCAATAAAGGATCTTTTATCATCATTCTGATGTCATCACTCTCACATCAAGCCCTGATCTTTGGTCCCTAATCACAGTGCCATAAGGAAAGGCTGAGTGTCATGTGAAGGTAATGCTGTGCTGATGTGCTACCAAAGGGTGTACTTTGATGGATGGGTCACAGATGCAGGTGGCTGTGATAGAACCTTCCTTGTAATCCAGCCCCACTATGTATGTTTGTCCATGGTGCAAGGAGCAGATTTGAAACAATGTGGCTTTTACAAACTGTTCAACACAAAATTCCTACAATATATTTGGGTGAGCTGGAGCATCTGCAGTACTGACATCTGTACTAACTTCAGGGTTTTACAGGCATAATGTGTATCCTAGCAAGGAGAATATGAATGTCACAAAGTGTGTCTGTTACCTGACAGAAGTCAACACAGCCTCTGTCCCTGATATAGCTGTGCTGTGACATAGCACTGCTGCCCCTGCAGATGGGATAACAGCAGCTGCTAAGTTTGCACACCTCCAGCAAATGTGGGAGATTGGCCTGAAGTGCTGTGTTCTCCAGGACCAAGTAGGAAGTCAGTCCTCACATATGGGTGACGTCGGCGCCGACGGAGCCCTCGCGGAGCAATTTCCCTAGCTTTCAAAGAAAGCCTTTGGGAATTGCAGCTCGCATGCGCGGTCCCCTTCCCGCCCAAGGGTGCCATCTTGCTCAGTCTTCTTTTTTCCGTGGATCCCTACAGCCGCTGTTTGTGATCGCCGCTGAAAAAGTTGATTTTATTTAATATTCTTTTCTCGGTTCGACGCCGGATCCTTTTCCCGCCTGGACCCGATACGCCGGTATCGAGTCCGTTCTTTATTTTTTCGGTTTTTGTCCTTCGTGACTGGCGTTCCCGCCATTTTTCTTTTTTCACTGGCAGCCCTGTCTTTTGACCTCGCAGGGGCCCTTTTTCCCCCGATGGCTGCCAGCGGGTTTAAAAAGTGTGATCGGTGTAAGAAACTTATGTCTCTTACCGACACACACGACTGCTGCCTCCGCTGCCTCGGACCCGAATATGACCCGATGATCTGTGGTCCGTGTGGCAAAATGTCCTCAAAAGCGTTGAGGAGTCGGCAGCATCAAAGAGAACGAATCTTCTCTGACTCCGCGTCCGTCCGGGCCCGGACCTCGTCAGAGGCTTCGACGTCCCGGGACTCCGGTCCTGAGCATCGTTGGAGTTCCTCTGAGCGGGGGTCTCCTGCCCGGGAACATCATAGGAAGAAGAAACCCGCGAGGGCGTCGTCGGTGGACGCTCCTGGTTCCTCGAGGGCCAGGTCGCATAGCCCCGATAGCCGTCCCGGGTCCTCGGAGTCGGAGAGGCCTTCGAAGCATCCTCGTCTCGAGATGGAGTCTCCTGGACACGTGAGTACTGTAGTCCTCGTGGACTCGCCTCCAAAGGAGCCGACGTCGGGCCCGACGCTGTCGGGGCCCGAGTCGGGGGCTGCTGGGTCTCCTGAGCTCGGACTCAGGTTGACGACCTTGGAGAGCAGTTTCGCTGCCTTCATGGACCAGCAGCAGGAATTGATCGCTGGCCTCGCCGGTGCATCTGCCCCGACCACCGGGACGTCGACGTCCAAGTCGACCCCGGAGGCCGAGCCAATCCTCGAGTCCATGCGAGCTCGAGTTGATCTTCGGTCACGGTCTCCCTCGGCCTCCCGTTCGGGACCGAGGTCGTCGATGCCGGCGTCGGGGCGGAGGGCATCGGTGCCCACCCGACCGAAGCTGCTCGATTCCTCCTCAGAGGAGTCGGGCTGGGAGACGGAGGACGAAGAGTCCCCGGGTACTTTTCGGACTCGGTGCGTCCCATCGGACTCGTCCGAGTCCGAACCTCGGAGACGGTCCCCCCCGGAGGACACCCGGTTCTCGGACTTCGTGCGGGATATGGCCAAGGCCTTGGCATTCCCCACGGATCCCGAGGAGGAGCCTCGAGCCGAAGAGCTCGATGCCCTCCAGTATGACTCTCCCCTGAAGGAGGCCTTTACTGTACCGGTTCCTCCAATGCTGGAACGACTTCTCTTCCGCATGTGGGAGAGCCCGGCGTCGGCGCCGGTGTTAAGCAAGTGGGTCGATTCCATTTATCGAGTCCGCAAGAGCCCCGGGTTCCAAAAGGCACAACTGCCGCACCATTCCATGGTAGTGGAATCGGCCATGCATCGACTCAAGAGTCAGAAGATGCACTCCTCGGTGCCTCCCGGCCGGGAGGCCCCGAACCTGGATGCCCTCGATAGGAAGTGCTTCCAGGGCTCTATGCTTGCTTGTCGAGTCCAGACCTACCAGCTCTACATGGGCATGTATCTCCGGGACCTGGCAAAGGAAATTGCCGGGTTCTCTGCTGGTCTCTCCGAGGAACCTTTACAGAGGTTCCAAGCCTTGTCCACTGGTATTCGGGAGTGCTCGAAGTTTATCTCTCGAGCAGCCTACGATGGCTTAGAACAGTGATGGCTAACCTTTTTGAGCCCGAGTGCCCAAACTGCCGCACAAAACCAAAGAATTTCCTCAAAGTGCCAGCATGTCATTTGCATAAGTGGTCTTATTTGCATAAATATTTGCATAATGTTACCATACACTAACTTTTAGTAAACATGTCTCTTAATGAGTGTATGGATAAAGAAAGACTAAAAGATTTCTACATTACTATAATCCAGTGCCAACCGCCAGGCACATTAGGAACTACTACAAACGCTGCCCATTTAGAACCCATAGCAAACCCGCCGTATCCTGACAGCATTACCAGGACTCACAAAGCACCATACCCTACCTATCAAAAGGCAACACTGCAAATATTAAACCAATACATTTCAGAGAATACTGGGGAAAGAGAACAAGTGGCAACGTCAAATAGGAATTTCCTCTTGTACCAAACAAAGCGCAGATGTTAATGATGCACATTTCCCAGAGCTGACATATTCCAGTTAATAAATTCAAAATAAAGAGATATCTTTCTACCTTTTGTGCATTTTTTTTCAGTTGCAATTGGTCCAGCCACCTTCTTCTGGTTTCTTCATGTTTTCTGCTAACTCTCCATTGTCTGCTGTCCATTTGTCCTTTCTTCTCTTCTAGTTTTTTTTCCATTCTCTCTCTCTCTACATCTGCTTTAACATACTAATCTTTCTCCTTTTGCTCTTTCCTCATTCCTATTTCATCCACACAAATTTTACCCCTCCATCCTCAATCCCCAATTACTCTCCCAATACCTGGCCAATTGTAGATTTTTCATCCCTCCTACACAAAATATTTTTCCCCTCTCCATTTTACTCTCCCAGCCCCATCCCATTCTAATCCTCCCCCAACATCAGCTCCCTTCTAGTTCCAGTCTCACCCAGCATCCATTCCCTTCTAGTCCCTGCATCAGCCCATTTCCAGTCCAAGTCCCTTCATCAGCTCATTTTCAATCCTAGCCCCACCATCAGCCCATGTCAAATCATAGCTCCCCTCCACTCAGCCCAATTCCAGTCCAAGCCCCCCCATGAGCCTACTTCCAGTTCTAGCCCCTCCATGAGTCCATTTCAATTCAAGCCCCCACCACAGCCCATTTCCAATCTTAGCTCCCCCCAACAGCCCATTTCCAGTCCTATCCTAGCTGTTCCATCAGCCCATTTTCAGTCCTAGCTCCCTTCCCTCACAGCCCATTTCCATTCCAAGCCCCCTCCCCATCAGCTATTTGCAGTTCAAGCCTCCCCTTCCACTCAGCCCATTTCCAGTCCTAGCAACACCCCAACCCATTACCAGTCCTAGCCCCCCGTCAATCAACTTCCAGTCCTAACCCCCATCACCCCATTTTCAGTTTAAGCCCCCCCCTATAACCCTTTACCAGTCCTAACCCCCCATCAGCCCATTTCCAGTCAGCCCCCCATAGCCCATTGCCAGTCCTAAACCCCCCCCATCAGCCCACAGCCCATTACCAGTCCTAACCACATCAGCCCACCTCAAGTCCTAACCCCTCCCCATCAGCCCATTTCCTGTCCTAGCCCCCCCCATAACCCATTATCAGTCCTACACCCCCATCAGCCCACTACCAGTATTAACCCCCCCATAGCCCATTACCAGTCCTAACCCCCCCCATCAGCCCACTACCAGTCTTAACCCCCCCCATAGCCCATTACCAGTCCTAACCCCCCCATCACCCCATTTCCAGACAGCCCTCATCAGCTCATAGCCCATTGCCAGCCCTCATCAGCCCACAGCCCATTGCTAGTCTTAACTCCCCCCCATAGCCCACTGCGTCTTAACCCCCCTCCCCAGCCCACTGCCAGTCTTAACCCCCCCTCCCTAGCCCATTGCCAGTCTCAACCCCCCTCCCTCCCTCCCTAGCCCATTGCCAGTCTCAACCCCCCTCCCTCCCTAGCCCATTGCCAGTCTCAACCCCCCTCCCCCCTCCCTAGCCCATTGCCAGTCTTAACCTCCCTCCCTCCCTAGCCCATTGCCAGTCTTAACCTCCCTCCCTCCCTCCCTAGCCCATTGCCAGTCTCAACCCCCTCCCTCCCTAGCCCATTGCCAGTCTCAACCCCCCTCCCTCCCTAGCCCATTGCCAGTCTTAACCTCCCTCCCTCCCTAGCCCATTGCCAGTCTTAACCCCCCTCCCTCCCTCCCTAGCCCATTGCCAGTCTTAACCTCCCTCCCTCCCTCCCTAGCCCATTGCCAGTCTCAACCCCCTCCCTCCCTCCCTCCCTCCCTAGCCCATTGCCAGTCTCAACCCCCCTCCCTCCCTCCCTAGCCCATTGCCAGTAATAACCTCCCTCCCTCCCTAGCCCATTGCCAGTCTTAACCTCCCTCCCTCCCTCGGCTCATGGCAATAAAAAAAAAAAAAAAGCTGCCCGCTGCCGCCGCCGCGGCATGGAGTGTCCCGCGGGGCTCCCTCTGCCCGGCGGGACTCTCCCGGCGCTGCTCAGCCCCTCTCTGCCGGCTTGCAGAGACGCGAAGGGAGAGAGAGTCTCCCTCGCGTCTCTCTTAAGCCCGCAGGGGCAGATGGGAAATTTCCCATCAGCCCCTGCGGGCTTAACAGAGACTCGAGGGAGACTCTCCCTTCGCGTCTCTGCAAGCCGGCAGAGAGGGGCTGAGCAGCGCCGGGAGAGTCCCGCCGGGCAGAGGGAGCCGCGCGGGACACTCCATGCCGCCGCGGCGGCAGCGGGCAGCTTTTTTTTTTTTTTTAATGTGCGACCTTCCCGCGTGCCAGCTGCAAGGCCTTCGCGTGCCATAGGTTCGCCATCGCTGGCTTAGAAGCATCGGCTCGGGTAGCCGGAGCCGGCATCGGTGCCCGCCGACAGGCTTGGCTTCAGTCATCCGACCTCGAGCCATGGGTACAGGACAAGTTGGTCGATGTCCCCTGCAGAGGTGAAAACCTCTTTGGCAAGCCCATGGCTGAAAAGGCTGCACAGATCGAGACCGAGACTCTGACCAGGACTCGGCTGTCCAGAAAGACCTCTGCCCCTTCTCAGAAGAAGAAGGGCTCGGGGAAAAAGCCCTTTTACCCGAGGAAGGTGGCTGCCTATAAACACGACCCTCATTATCAGGCCTCAGCAGCTCCCCAACAGGGTCAGCAGGCCAAGGGACGGGGTAATGGGTCCCGTAGGCAGCAGGCCCCCAAGCCCACAACACCGGCCCCTGCTCAGCAGGGTGGGGTTTTTTGACTCCATCAGCATAGCCTCTTCCCCTCCGCTGGTTTCTCTCAGCACAGGAGGCAGGCTGGTCCACTTTGCCCACAGGTGGTCAGCCATCACATCAGATACCTGGGTGCTTCATATAGTTCAAAAAGGCTATCTTCTACACTTTCACCAGGTACCTCCCTCCTACTTTCCAGGGGAGCCTCCGAGACTCCCTCTGCACAGGGACTTACTCCTCCAGGAGTTAGCAAGTCTTCTTCAGGAACAGGCTGTGGAACCAGTGCCCCACCACCTGAGGGGTCACGGCTTTTATTCCAGGTACTTTCTGATACCAAAAAGAACAGGAGGCCTCAGACCCATCCTGGACTTGCGAAACCTCAACAAGTTCCTGGCAAGGGAAAAGTTCAAGATGCTTACCCTTGGAATCTTGCTGCCCTACCTCCAGCAGGGAGACTGGCTGTGCTCCTTGGATCTAAAGGATGCGTATACTCACATCCTTATTCATCCAGACCACAGACAATATCTCAGGTTTGTTGTGGGAGGAAATCATTACCAGTACAGAGTACTGCCCTTTGGCCTGTCCTCCGCCCCCAGGGTGTTCATCAAATGCCTAGCAGTGGTGGCGGCCTATCTGAGACTTCAAGGCCTTTTTGTGTTTCCATACCTGGACGACTGGCTCATCAGAGCCCAGTCTTCCCAAGAGGCCACTCAGGCCACTCATCGCACTGTGACTCTACTCCAGCACTTGGGATTTGTCATAAACTTCGCAAAGTCCACTTTGCTCCCCTCTCAAAATCTCGAATTCATAGGCGCCCGGTTGGACACTCTTCAGGCGCGGGCCTTCCTGCCTCTGGACAGGGCCCACAGGCTCATGGATCTCGCCAGCCACTTTCACAGCAATTCCCTGGTCTCGGCCAGGCAATTTCTGAGACTGCTCGGCCAAATGGCTTCCACAGTCCATGTGACCCCCAATGCCCGCCTGAACATGCAACCTGCTCAGTGGTGCCTTCGCACTCAATGGCATCAGGCCACGGGGAGCCTAGCGGATATCCGACCTGCTGGTCTCTTCTCTGCGTTGGTGGCTTCATCTGCCAAACCTAGTGCTAGGAGTGGATTTTCAATCTCCGCCTTCTCAGGTGCTGACATCCGATGCTTCTCTCCTGGGTTGGGGAGCACATTGCCAAGGGACATGTACTCAAGGCCTCTGGACTCCTTGGGAGTCTGTTCAGCAGATAAACTTCCTGGAGCTCAGAGCCATCCGCCTAGCTCTGGAGCCTTCTCCCACCTCACTTCTCACCAGTCTGTACTGGTCCAGACGGACAATCAAGTTGCAATGTTCTACGTGAACAAGCAAGGAGGCACAGGCTCCTTCCTTCTCTGTCAGGAGGCACAAAAACTGTGCTCTTGGGCCGTCAGCCACGGCATCCTCCTCAAAGCGGTCTATCTCCCAGGTCAGGAAAATTACCTGGCAGACAAGCTGAGCAGGATTCTCCAACTACACGAGTGGAGATTGGATCCGTTGGTGGTTCAACGGATCTTTCTCAAGTGGGGCCTCCCCACCATGGATCTCTTTGCCAGTCCTCTGAACCGGCAACTTCCCAGATTCTGCTCTCGACAACCGCATCCTCTCAGAATAGCGGCGGATGCTTTTCTGATTCCATGGTCCACGGGCCTCTTGTATGCCTTTCCTCCCATGCCACTGGTGTCTCGGACGCTCTTCAAGGTTCTCAGGGACAGAGCCTCGATGATCCTAGTGGCTCCCCGGTGGCCGAGACAGCCCTGGTTCTCGCTTCTGATGCAGCTGGTGGTGGACACTCCTCTTCCTCTGGGGTTTCAACCCGATCTCCTGTCACAGGATCAGGGGACTCTCCTACACCCCAACCTCCGGTCCCTTCATCTGATGGCCTGGCTGCTGAAAGGGTAGTCCTTGCTCCCCTCCTGCTGCCTCGGGAGGTGGAAGAGGTCGTCTTGGCCTCCAGGCGGCCCTCCACCCGGAAGTCCTACGCTCTTAAGTGGCGTCGGTTCTCCATGTGGTGTGCTCAGCAGTCTGAGAATCCCTTCTCCTGCTTGGTGGCAGTGGTCTTGCAATATTTGCTTTACCTCTCCAATCTGGGCCTTAAGTCCAACTCTGTCAGGGTCCACCTCAGTGCTCTCTCTGCGCATCACGCACCAGTGGATGGCAGGCCTCTTTCCAACCACCCTTTGGTGACTCGTTTTCTCAGAGGCCTCCTTCTCCTTAAGCCTCCTTTGCGCCCACCAGCCCCTGAATGGGATCTGAATGTGGTCTTGCAGCGGATTACCTGTCCGCCCTTTGAGCCTATGGCTACCTGCCCTCTTCATTTTCTTTCCTGGAAAACCTTGTTTTTGGTAGCCCTTACCTCTGCTAGGCGCGTTAGTGAACTGCAGGCCCTAGTGTCTGATCCTCCTTACACTAGGTTCTACAGGAATAGGGTAGTCTTACGGACTCACCCTAAGTTTCTTCCAAAAGTGGTTTCTCCTTTTCATCTCAACCAGGAAGTGGTTCTTCCGACCTTCTTTCCCAGGCCGCACACCAGCCGGGCTGAAATGGTCCTGCATACCCTGGACTGTAGGAGGGTCTTGTCCTTCTACCTTGACCGTACGCGAGAGCATAGGAGGGCTGTTCAGCTCTTCGTTTCTTTTGACCCCAATAAGTTGGGGCTACCTGTCTCCAAGCGTACTCTGTCCATATGGGTTGCTGACTGTATCGCTTGGGCTTATGGGGCAGCCGGCCTCTCGTTGGAGGGTCGAGTCACGGCTCATCTTGTCAGGGCGAAGGCTGCGTCAGTGGCTCATCTCCGCTCTGTTCCGTTGGCAGACATCTGCCGGGCCGCTACTTGGTCTTCAAGCCGGACTTTTGTGGCCCATTACTGCCTGGAGAGGGAGTCCCGCAGGGACAGTGCTTTCGGTCAGGCAGTCCTCCATAATCTCTTTGAGGTTTAGGCAACTCCTTCCCTCCGGCCCTGGTGTTGGGCTACCGGTCGGGGGCGTTTTCAGAGAAGATTCCTTCCTTCTGTGCTACTGAGCTAGAGGGAGCTCATTTTTCCGCTTGAGGTCTCCGGTAGCCTTAAGCTAGGGAGTCCCATATGTGAGGACTGACTTCCTGCTTGGTCCTGGAGAAAGAGTAGTTACTCACCTGTAACAGGTGTTCTCTAGGAGCAGCAGGAATCAGTCCTCACAACCGTCCCTCCTCCCCTTGGAGTTGCAGTCATATGATTTATTTTGCTAATTTTTTGCTGTCTTTTAGCTATGTCATCAGACTGAGCAAGATGGCACCCTTGGGCGGGAAGGGGACCGCGCATGCGCTCTGCAATTCCCAAATGCTTTCTTTGAAAGCTGGGGAAATTGCTCTGCGAGGGCTCCGTCGGCGCCGACGTCACCCATATGTGAGGACTGATTCCTGCTGCTCCTGGAGAACACCTGTTACAGGTGAGTAACTACTCTTTATGGCATGTCTGGGGTGGGGGTTGGGGGTAGAGAAGCTGTGCTACATGCCAGAACCTCTGTTGTATGGGAATATGGGATGAACCAACTCAAATGCTTGAATGGGATGTCTGAGAGGATCACCCCATGCATAGGAAACCATGAATATAGGCAATGAAATGCATATCCCCTGTCGAGTGCTGTAAGTAGCTACTCACTGGTCAATGCACAGAACACACTTCCATTCAGGATGCATGTGTTCCGTTCAAATGTCCAATCTTCAAATTGACACAACTGTCTTCTGTAACCTCTGATGAGCCAAGACAGACTGTTCTCATGGAATGAAAACTGTTGCCCTAGTTCAACAGGGTGATTGCATATCCATGTTAAGTGTTATGCTGTAAGACCCATGTACCAGCGTCCTTTGCTACTACAGCTGCAATGCAAATGGCTCATATACCCACGGTTGAGAGTTCAAGACCCAACAGTGGCAATCAGGACTGGCCTTCTTATTATTCAGACCGTGTCTGCCTAGGATAGTAGTGATTCATGACTGCAAAAATAGTTGTCAAGTGCCAGCATTTCCCACATTGTGACAGGCATGGTGGCCTCATGGCCTGTCGCTGCTATCCTGCCTAAAAAATACCTCTCAGAAGGGGCAGGAAGTTCTTTTTGAAGGACAGGGCCTGAGGGGAAGTGCATGTAGCATATGAAAGTTGGTGGCAAGAATGAAGGCGATGGTGATTGACAATAATTTGGCATGGGGGGGGGGGTTGGGTGCATCACTCCATATATGTATATGTGGTCATTGGCATGAGGCTGAGCATCTAAGCTAGGGTATGTCTCTATCAGACTCGCAGACTACTGGATTTGTGTCATACCAGTCTTGCCACATATCTTTGACTAATGTGGAAATGGAACAGGTTGATCTCTGTCGCCACACTGGCTGCAATTGGGGCTCTGTTTGCCTTTCTAGGGTTAGCCCCTTCATTTCTCATGATGCACTTCACAATCTGAGCAGCTACATGCCACTCTTTTCAATATGGCAAATGCAGCGATCCATCACATCAGCTCTGTATTATGCACAGACATTGTTTGCTTTATGCACGTAGCAGCCAGCACTTGTGCAAATAATCTTTGGGACCAGTCACCTTAAAAAGTGAGGAAGGGCACAGATCACCTGATCTACAGGGCAAGCACTGCAACAGATGGTCTGTCCAGGTTCTGGAGCTGATCAATTTCCTTGCCAGAGTGCTGCAGGTGTGGCGTGCAGTGTGTGAGGCTACTCATTTGTTATCCTGTAGAACAGCAGCATGTTGGAGTTGTATGTCTTATCTGGACCTTGTGTCTTACACTTGTAACATGTTATGCCATGCCCAAAGATTGCAGCCACTCTTTCAAAGGAACCTGACTGCAGTCAGTATTGTTGAAGGAGGGGTTGCTGAGAACAATCAGCAAGACTTTGCAAAATCAGGTTGTTGGCAAGCCCAGAAAAGCTGCTAGCCTCTCTTTCTGAGAGATCATGTCAGCTAGATCCATCACATTCAACATGCAGATGTTGGGCCACACTGGCCTATTTCTGCCACTCGCATACCATCAGTGCCCAGTCTGCTAGTCATCACCCACTGCATGTACACATAACCACCATGATGTCATCGACCTTGTACAAACAGCATGGACATCTAGCAGCCTGGTTAGTGACTGGACTGCAATAAGGAGAGGGCACCCATATCACTGAAACAATCGTATATGGCACTATGTGGATACCCAACCAAGACATCATCACAGCTCAGTCAGAATGAAAGTGGCCTCTCAGCATGGGCAGTTGTGTGCACCCAGGCCATGCTTGTGGCAAACCCATGGCTCAGCCATTTACCTAACCGTTGACTCATATATATCCTGTTCAAACTGCTCTGTTGTAGACAATTACCCAGAATCCTCAGCTCTTAATTTGTGTAACTTTCCAGTGCACCTCACATTGCAGAAGCTGTGCCCCAGAAACAGACTGTGAGTGCATGTGGGCACATAGTGGCCTACATCTGTCACATACCCAAATTCTGTTTGCACCTGCACAGCTTTAGACAATGAACATTGAACATAGTGCCATGCTCAGACTGCCATACAATATCATATTCTTAGCCATGGACACTGCAAAAATGGCCAGTGCAGCATGACACTCCCCCATGCTTCAGACCCAGTTGCCCCCTCTCCCAAGGTCCATGTGGAAGCATGGCTGGTTGGACATGTGGTTAGATTTTGGAGCAGTTGCTTGCTACACATGCACCACCATTCCCTGCCTCTTGCTACTGTAAGGACATCTTTATAGCTGTCACACTCGGTGCCCACAGAGAGCAGGTGAGGCTGTCATGCAGGGCCGCTGATGTGAAACATGCAGACACTGAGTGGGCCCTCATAGGTTCTATGCTTTGGGCAGCAATGCTATCTTCAAAGGGCTCATGAAAAAAAGGTGTGCCACTATTCTCCCCACTTCCACCTCCACCCCTACCCCAACATTCACCTCCAGGCACTGCCTTCCCATATTGTGGTAAGCAATAAACAGACACACATGACATTCAGTGACACATTTTGCCTGTTGGTTTTGGGCACAAATCATTCAGAGGTCAGTGTCCCAGTGTCACAATCAGGCAAACACGTGTATTTTGTCAATGAAAACATAAGGCACATTGTGTTTCTGGAATAATAAGTGATGTATAGTGGACTGCTGTGTTTAATGATCAATGAGCACGGTGGACAGAGTATGTCTTGTGTAGAAATTTACCTGATATGGTCCTGTCTGTATGTACATACTGTACATGGAACAAAGAGTCCCTCGGATTACACTCTGTGACTGCAGCATAGGACAAGAACAATGTGCATACAGGTATATCGCAGAATCTTTGCAGTGTCACCAACTAGGTGACTGAATTGGGCATTCACGGAGGCCAGCCCTCCACTTGAATCTAGCTCCCTATAGGCTGCAGCTGCACCTAGTGATCTGAGAGTTTTGCCGTGGATACAGCTATTGTGGCAGTTGGTAGTAATCAGACCTCTCACCTATGCAAATAGGTCTGCCTTACATAAGATATGCCATACTGGGTCAGACCCCATGGTCCATCAAGCCCAGTATCCTGTTTCCAACAGTGGCCAATCTAGGTCATACGTACCTAGCAGTTTCCCCAAAAGACACAGGTTCCGCAATGCTTGTACTGGGTCAAGCATTGATATCCTGGGTCCCTTCTTAATAATGGTTTATGGACCTTTCCTTCAGGAACTTGTCCAAACCTTTTTTAAACCCAGATACACTGACAGCCTTTACTACATCCTCCGGTAACAAATTCCAGAGTTTGATTACACGTTGAGTGAAAAAATATTTTCTTTTATTAGTCTTAAATAGTTTACCCTGTAGCTTCATTGCATGTCCCCTAGTCTTTCTATATTCTGATAACGTAAACAATCGATCTACGTTTACCCATTCCACTCCGTTCATTAATTTATAGACTTCTATCATATCTCCCCTCAGCTGTCTCTTTTCCAGGTTAAAGAGCCCTAACCTTTTTAGCCTTTCTTCATAGGCCTGGAGGCTCAGTCAAAGCTGATGGTTGCTGCACACACACATCTGGTCTCTCCATCTCACTGTAGTCAAACCAGCAAGCGATATAGGAGCTGTACAGCAGTGTCATGTTGGGAGGTAAGTGTAGATGAATGTTGAGGGATGGGGCTTGACGATGATGTAACTGGGAATGCATTACAGCGTCGCAGCTGTGGGGACATGCAGAACTGGTCATCCAGTGACCCAGAGGTTGCAACTACTTACAGAAACTCACCTTCTGCTCGTAAATGATGTCTCATACAGTACGTGGATTTTTTGTATAGTTGACAAGCAGCATATTGTATACACAGCCATGAAGCCAGGTCATCACATGCTTGAAAAGTGCATTGCTGCAGCTCACAGTCCTCTGGACTCACACACACAACCCCCACTCTTCAAAAGAGGTCTAAGTTGACATTGATACTTTCAAGGCCTCTTTGAATGCTCAGCCTTTGTCAACGCCCTCTCAGTGTGCAGGCGCTCTTAGCGTGTTCAATGTACAGGCGCTATTAGTGCGCTGTGCCATCCAGCAGTTTTTGGTGCAGCTTCTCAGTGTGCAGACTGGTGCTGAATGAGATGAGGTGGGTTGTACATGCTGATACAGCTCTGGAAATGTAAGATAAAGTTAACCCACCTGGACATATTATTTGTAATCCACAGGCTGGTCCCTTCTCTGTCATACATAGTGACCCATATTTTCAGAGCCACCGAGCAACCATGTGGTAGTGTGGGTCAATCAGTTCATGTGTATATATGTGGCCTTGTCAGGATTATTGATAGCACGAGTTGGATTGGGCCTATGTCTGTATAGCTCTAGGTAGGCTTTGGCCCATTCTTGACAATGTATGTTAGCCAGCATAGGCCCACAGTGGGGTCGTGTGTGTGTGTGCAGCACTGTATTGATGTGCTACTGGTTCAACTGACATTCATGTCTTACATATGGGACCTGTCCTGCCAGACGGGAAGGCCATGATATATGAACACCCATATTCCAGATCATGAATGACCAACGTACCCATTTCCTAGTATATGCTGGTGGACCAGTTTATAAATAATCTCATATTTGGCTGAGCACAGGAAGGAGAATAGCATCACAAGTGGCTCAGTTGGATGTAGTTTCCTGAGGACTTAGTCATGGAAGGGTCACTGTTTCAATCACACATTATGATGGTCATTTTGCAACTGACAGAGCAGTGTGATTATTTGTCCTCTGACATGTGCTGTTATCATATTGCATAGTATGCCTGCCTCAATGACATATTTTTCCACCCACATGGACATATCCACTCAATATGTGCATATTGGGGGCATCCTGATGTAACCCTTCCCTCTAAAGGTACTGTCATACGCTAATTACTGCAAGATGTGAGGGTCATGGGTGGACACAGGCAATTTGCCCACCACTTAGGGACTGATGATGTTGTCAGGACCCAACACATGCATATTCAGAGTATGAGGGCAAGCGGGTGGCAGACAGCACGTCCCTGTCTCTGTGTGTTATAGGGGCCATATGTGTGCTGTGTTTGGGCACCGTTTCTTGGGCTTGGCCCTGGCCCCACATTCTGTCACAATGCACGTTAAGAGTCACACAGTGTTGTCTCTCCTTAGGAAATGCATGGTCGGTCCTAATTCAGCTGTTCATGGCACAGTACCCAGAGATGGGCCATCCAGTTTGCAACTTAGGCAGGAGCCTAGGTCCACCAATCTGGGTGGATGTCATGCCAGCCAATCCCTCACTTCCTACAATTGTGGCACAGGCAACAATTTAGTGCTGCATGTGGCCTTGAGGCAATGGCACACATGTGGCCAGTCACAGCATGCTGCTCCTGCCCCCCTCCAGCAGAGGCTGTGAGCACACATGCTGCTACCTTAAACTTCGCCACTGCAAGGATGGGAGGATTCACCATGGCCTCCACTTTACCTGCCAGTGACATGCTTGACAAGCCCATGACAGTAGACACAGCAGCATCGCACCTGACATGCAGGGCCAGGACTAGGCTTTCTTCAGCACCAGGCAGAAGCCACTGCGACCACCACCCCCATACACACACAATGCTAACATGGCTGTGGCAGTGTCCTGACTCATTTCAGACAGCAGCAGCATGTCTGTGGGCCACAGTTGTTACAGCAGAGTCCCAACAGACATCACAGGTGTACACCCTAGGCAGGCACCTGGTCAGCCTAGGGGACCAGCCTGACCCACTGCATCATTCCCGTGACACCTCCTTTGGCAACCTGGCACCAACATAGTCCACTTCCTTTCTAGGAAAACATTCTGTTACTGTCAATGGCATGCTACTATCACTAATTCTAGGGATACAATGGGAGAGCATACTGCATACAACTAATTAGGCTCCCTGTGTGCTGCTTGTGCGACGTAACTGGCTCTTGCTTCAGATATAGCCCTTAACATGAGCTCTGAGTAACTGCTGGCTGCGCCCCTAACACTTGGTAGTGGAGCATACCCTATCACTGCCCAATCTTTGCTCCATTAATGCCCACTCTCCACCCCTTTTTACCTTAATGCTAGGGGACCAGCTACCGCACATTATTCCAGTGTTATCGGCACATTACATAAGAACATTAGATATGCCATACAGGGTCAGACCAAGGTCCATCAAGCCCGGTATCCTGTTTCCAACAGTGGCCTATCTAGGTCATAAGTACCTAGCAGTTTCCCCAAAAGACACAGGTTCCTCAATGCATGTATTGGGTCAAGCAGTGATTTCCCGGGTCCCTTTTAATAATTGTTAATGGACCTTTCCTCCAGGAACTTGTCCAAACTTTTTTTAAACCCAGCTACACTAACAGCTTTTACTACATCCTCCGGTAACAAATTCCAGAGTTTGATTACACGTTGAGTGAAAACAGATTTTCTCTTATTAGTCTTAAATAGTTTACCCTGTAGTTTAATTTCAGGTCCCCTAACCTTTCTATATTCTCATAACGTAAACAATCGATCTACGTTTACCCATTCCACTCCATTCATTAATTTATAGATCTCTATCATATCTCCCCTTAGCCGTCTGTTTTCCAGGTTGAAGAGCCCTAATCTTTTTTAGCCTCTCTTCATAGGGGTATCCTTCCATCCCCTTTACCATTTTGGTGGCTCTTCTCTGTACCTTTTCTAATAATGCTATATCCTTTTTAAGATACGGCGACCAGAATTGTACACAATATTCAAGGTGCGGTCGCACCATGGAACGATACAGAGGCATTATAATATCCTTTGTTTTATTTTCCTTTCCTTTCCATATGATATCTAGCATTCTATTTGCTCTCTAATATCTAGCATTCTATTTGCTCTCTTGGAGTGGAGGAGTAGCCTAGTGGTTAGAGCAACTGCCTCATACCCAGAAGATCAAGGGTTCAAGTCCCACTGGCACTCCTTGTGACTTTGGGCAAGTCACTTTACCCTCCATTGCCTCGGAAGAAAAGGCTGGCAATCTACTTCCAGTAATACATTGCCAAGAAAACCCAGAGGTAGCTGGGTCGCTATGAGTCAACACTGACTTGATGGCACTAAAAAAAAAAAATTTGCTCTCTTGGCCGCCGCTGCACACTGGGTGGAGGGTTTTAACATTTTATCCACGATGACACCTAAATCTTTTTTCTGGGTGGTGGTTCCTAATGTGGAACCTTGCATCGTGTAACCATAGTTTGGGTTTTTCTCCAGGACCAAGCAGGAAGTCAGTCCTCACATATGGGTGTCATCGACGCCGATAAAGCCCCAGCGGAGCATTTCTCCAGCTTTCCATGAAAGCCTTTGGGAATGCAGGCACGCATGCGTGGTTCCCTTCCCGCCTAAAGGTGCCATCTTACCTTAGTCTCTCTTTTTCCGAGAAGCCCACCGGACGTGTGTCCTGTCATCCCGGATAAAAGTTTGATTTTTTTCGGCGATTCTTGCTATTTTTTCTCTACCGGTTCGACGCCGGTTCCCCTCCCGCTGGGTTCGGTACACCGGTATTGAGCCCGTTTCTTCTTTTTCAGTTTTTGCCCTTCGTCGCTGGCATTCGCGCCCTTTTTTTTTCGTTTTTCCCTGGAAGGCCGGTCCTTTGACCTCGCGGGGACTCTTTTTTCCCCAATGGCTTCCAGCGGTTTTAAAAAGTGTGATCGGTGTAAGAAGTTGATGTCTCTCACCGACACACACGACTGCTGCCTTCGGTGCCTCGGTCCTGATCACGACCCTAAGATGTGTGGACCATGTGGAAAGATGTCTTCCAAGGCACTGCAAAGTCGCCAGCAGCAGAAAGAAAGGCTTTTCTCTGACTCAGCCTCCGGCCGGGCCCGGACCTCATCTGAGGCCTCGACATCTCAGGATTCGGATCCCGAGCACCGTCGTGGCTCCTCGGACAGGGGGTCCCCCGACCGGGAACGCAAGAGGAAGAAGAGGCTCGTGAGGGCATCATCGGAAGAGGTCCCTGGCTCCTCGAGGGCCAGGTCTAAGACCCCCGACCGTCGCCCCGGGCCCGTGGAGCAAGAGAAGCCTGCTAAAGTTCCTCGTGTGGAGCCGGAGTCTGCTGAACACGTAAGCCTTGTAGTCCTCGAGGACTCTCCTCCCAGAGAGCCGACGTCGGGCCCGGCGCCACCGGGGCCCGAGTCGGTGGCTGCTGCGTCTGCCGAGCTGAGTCTCAGGATGACAGCCTTGGAGTGCAGACTGTCTGCCTTCATGGAGCAGCAGAGGGCACTGATGGCCAGCCTGTCTGGCGCATCTGCCCCGACCACTGGGACATCGACATCGAAGTCGACCCCGGAGACCGAGCCGATACTCGAGTTCATGATGGCTCGAGGTCGACCTCGGTCGCAGTCTCCCTCGACCTCCCGTTCGGGACCGAGGGCGTCGACGCTGGTGCCTCCGGCGTCGGGGTGGGTGCTCCAGGGCCCCGCGGGGTCGGATCCTGACTCCTCGTCGGACGAGTCCGCCTGGGAGACGGAGGATGAGGAGTCCCCCGACACTTTCAAGACTCGGTGCGTCCCGTCGGACTCACCGCAGTCTGAACCCCGGAGTAGATCCCCTTCGGAGGATACCCGGTTCTCGGAGTTTGTCCAGGATATGGCCACCGCGTTGGCTATCCCGGCAGACCCCGAGGAAGAGCCTCGAGCCGAGGAGCTCGAGGCTCTGCAGTACGACTCTCCTCTGAAGGAGGCCTTTACTGTCTCGGTTCCTCCGATGCTGGAACGGCTCCTCTTCCGGATGTGGGAGGGACTGGCCTCGACGCTGGTTTTAAGCAAGCGGGTCGATTCGATCTATCGACTCCGGAAGAGCCCTGGCTTTCAGAAGGCACAGCTACCACACCATTCCATGGTTGTGGAATCGGCCATGCATCGCCTGAAGAGTCAGAAGATGCACTCTGCGGTGCCCCCTGTTAGGGAGGCCCGGAACCTCGATGGTTTTGGTAAGAAGTGCTTCCACGGCTCGATGCTTGCTTGCCGTGTCCAGTCTTACCAGCTGTACATGGGCATGTACTTGCGAGACCTGGCCAAGGAGTTGGCCGGGTTCTCTGCGAACCCTTGCAGAGATTCAAGTCCTTGTCCTTGGGGATGCGGGACTGCTCCAAGTTTATGTCCCGTGCCGCCTACGATGGCTTCGAGGCTTCAGCCCGAGTTGCGGCAGCCAGCATCGCGACTCGACGCCAGGCATGGCTACAGTCATCGGACCTCGAACCATGGGTTCAGGACAAGTTGGTCGATATCCCTTGCCGAGGTGAGAACCTTTTTGGCAAACCCATGGCCGAGAAGGCCGCACAGCTCGAGACCGAGCACCTTACAAGGACAAGGCTGTCCAGAAAGACCTCTGCCCCTTCTCACAAAAAGAAGGGCTCGGGTAAAAAGCCCTTTTACCCGAGGAAGGGCACTGCCTACAAACAGTACCCGCAGTATCCGGCTGCCCAAGCTGCCCCTCAGGGTCAGCAAGCCAAGGGGCAGGGTAATGGGCCCCGTAGGCAGAGGACCCCCAAGCCTCCGGCCCCTGCTCCCACTCAGCAGGGTGGGGGTTTTTGACTCCTTCAGCATAGCCTCTTTGTCCCTGCTCTCCCAACCCTGCACAGGAGGTCACCTCGCTCTGTTTGCCCACCAGTGGCCACTCATTACTGGAGACAGTTGGGTATTAAGCATAGTCCAGAAGGGTTATGCACTACACTTCCAACAACTACCTCCTCCATATTTTCCAGGGGAGCCTCCAAGGCCTCCTGTGCACACAGACCTTCTCCTTCAGGAGCTTCAGGGGCTGTTACAAGACAGAGCGGTGGAGCCTGTGCCTCCCCACTTGCAAGGTCAAGGGTTCTACTCCAGGTATTTCCTGGTACCCAAAAGAACCGGGGGTCTTCGACCTATTCTGGATCTCAGAAACCTCAACAAGTTCCTGGAGAAGGAAAAGTTCAAGATGCTTACTCTTGGAACACTTCTGCCCTACCTCCAGCAGGGAGATTGGCTATGCTCCTTAGATCTAAAGAATGCGTATACTCACATCCTCATTCATCCAGACCACAGAAAGTACCTCAGGTTCCTTGTGGGAGGAAACCATTATCAGTACCGAGTACTACCTTTTGGCCTCACCTCCGCCCCAAGAGTCTTTACCAAATGCCTGGCAGTGGTGGCGGCCTACTTGAGAAATCAGGGAATCTTTGTCTTCCCCTATCTGGACGACTGGCTCATCAGGGGTCAGACATGCCAGGAGGCCAGACAAGCCACTCTCAGAACTATTGCTCTTCTTCAAAGTCTGGGGTTTGTAATAAACTTCGCAAAGTCCACTTTGCTCCCCTCCCAGAACTTGGAGTTCATAGGAGCAAGGTTGGACTCACTGCTGGCAAAGGCCTTCTTGCCAAAAGACCGAGCCCAGAGACTGATAGACTTAGCAAACCAGTTTCTCATCAGATCGCTGGTCTCCGCCAGACTCTGCCTGAGGCTTCTTGGCCACATGGCTTTGACAGTACATGTGACCCCCAATGCCAGGCTCCATATGAGGCCTGCACAGTGGTGCCTGCGGACTCAGTGGTCACAGGCCTCAGGCCACCTCACAGACAGGATAAGGGTGTCCAGACACTTGCTGCACTCCCTCAGATGGTGGCTACACCCACCCAATCTGTTGAAAGGAGTACCTTTTCAGAGTCCTGCATTCACAGTGGTCTTGACCACGGATGCCTCCCTCCAAGGCTGGGGAGCTCATTGTCTAGACAAGTGCACCCAGGGCTTGTGGTCTCCATGGGAATCTGCTCAGCAAATCAATCTCCTGGAACTCAGAGCTATTCGCTTAGCCCTAAAGGCTTTTTCTCAAACCCTGGCTCATCAGTCTGTCCTAGTTCAAACAGACAACCAGGTAGCCATGTTCTGTGTGAACAAGCAGGGCGGAACTGGGTCCAGACTCCTCTATCAGGAAGCACAGGACCTTTGCTTGTTTGCTCTCAGACACAACATGCTCCTCAAAGCAGTATATCTGCCCGGCCAGGAGAACTACCTGGCGGACAGGTTGAGCAGGATTCTGTAGCCCCACGAGTGGCAGCTTCATCCTTTGGTAGTTCAGAATATTTTCCTGAAATGGGGACTTCCATCCATAGACCTCTTTGCCAGTCCTCTGAACAAACAGCTGCCAAACCTCTGCTCCAGGCAACTGCATCCTCTGCGGGTAGCAGCGGATGCTTTTCTGATTCCCTGGTCTCAGGGCCTCCTGTATGCGTTTCCTCCCACGCCCTTGGTGGCCCGAACTCTGTTCAAGATTGTTCAGGACAAGGCCTCAGTCCTGCTGGTGGCTCCCAGGTGGCCCAGACAGCCCTGGTTTCCACTTCTACTTCAATTGGCAGTGGATCCCCCTCTGCCTCTGGGATTTCAACCCGACCTTCTCTCTCAGGATCAGGGTACCCTTCTGCACCCCAACCTCAAGGCTCTAAATTTGATGGCCTGGAGGCTGCAAGGGTAGTTTTGGCTCCCTGGGGCCTACCTCAGGAGGTTGAAGAGGTTCTCCTAGCCTCTAGGAAACACTCCACTAGGAAGTTCTCCTAGCCTCTAGGAAACACTCCACTCCACTATGCTCTTAAATGGAAAAGGTTTTCAGTGTGGTGTCAGTTACGTACAGAGAATCCTTTCTCCTGTACAGTACCATTAGTGCTTCAATACTTGCTGCACTTATCCAATCAAGTGCACTTAAGTCCAATTCTGTTTGGGTCCACCTCTCAGCTTTAGCAGCTCACCACTCTGGTGGAAGGACACTCTCTATCGGTTCACCCATTGGTGTCCTGGTTTCTCAGGGGCTTGCTCTTGCTCAAGCCTCCAATCCGTCCTCCTGCCCCTGAGTGGGAGTTGAATGTGGTCTTGCAACAACTGACTCGCCCACCTTTTGAGCCGATGGCTACTTGTCCACTACGTTTCCTGTCCTGGAAGACACTCTTCCTGATAGCCCTTACCTCGGCTAGGCGAGTGAGTGAGCTTCAGGCTCTGGTCTGTGATAGGCCTTACACCAGAATTTATAGGAACAGGGTAGTCCTCAGGACTCATCCAAAGTTCCTCCCAAAGGTTGTCTCCTCCTTCCACCTCAACCAGGAGGTGGTTCTTCCAACATTCTTCCCTAGGCCTCATGCAAGCCAGGCTGAAGCAGTTCTGCATACCCTGGACTGTAGGAGGGCCTTATCCTTCTACCTTGACCGTACGCAGGGGCACAGAAGGGCTACTCAGCTCTTCATATCTTTTGACCCTAATAACTTAGGGTTAGCTGTGTCCAAGTGTACCTTGTCCATCTGGGTGGCTGACTGTATCACCTGGGCTTACAAGGCGGCTGACCTTCCTTTGCAGGGTCGGGTCACAGCCCACCATGTCAGGGCAATGGCTGCCTCAGTGGCTCATCTCCGCTCTGTACCTTTGGTAGACATCTGCAGGGCTGCAACTTGGTCTTCAAGCCAGACTTTTGCGGCCCATTACTGTCTGGAGAGGGAGTCCCGTAGGGACAGTGCTTTTGGCCAGGCAGTACTCCGGAATCTCTTTGAGGTTTAGGCAACTCCTGCCCTCTGTTGGGCTTCCAGTGGTGGTTGTGTCAGTGAAAAGCCTTTCTTTGCTGCTGAGACTAGAGGGAGTTCTCTTGTTCAGCCTGGGTTCCTCGGTAGCCCAGAGCTTGGGAGTCACCCATATGTGAGGACTGACTTCCTGCTTGGTCCTGGAGAAAGAGTAGTTACCTGTAACAGGGGTTCTCCAGGAGCAGCAGGAATCAGTCCTCACAACCCTCCCTCCTCCCCTGGGAGTTGCAGTTGTACATAGTTTATTTTTTCATTTTTTGTGTGCTGTTCTTAGCTATGTCATTTGACTGAGGTAAGATGGCACCTTTAGGCGGGAAGGGAACCGCGCATGCGTGCCTGCATTCCCAAAGGCTTTCATGGAAAGCTGGGGAAATGCTCCGCTGGGGCTTCATCAGCGTCGATGACACCCATATGTGAGGACTGATTCCTGCTGCTCCTGGAGAACACCTGTTACAGGTGAGTAACTACTCTTTCTCTCCTAGGTGCATAACTTTGCACTTGTCCACATTAAATTTCATCTGACATTTGTATGCCCTGTCTTCCAATTTTCACAATCCTCATGGGTTTTAACAACTTTAAATAGTTTCGTGTCATCTGCAAATTTGATAATCTCATTCGTTATTCCCTTTTCCAGGTCATTTATGAATATGTCAAAAAGCAGTGGACCCAGCACAGATCCCTGGGGTACTCCACTATTCACTTTTCTCCTTTGGGAAAATTAGCCATTTAGCCCTACCCTCTGCTTTCTATCTTTTAACCAGTTCCTGATCCACAGTAGTACACTGCCTCCAATCCCATGACTTTTTAGTTTTGCCAAAAGTCTCTGATGAGGGACCTTGTCAAAGGCTTTCTGAAAGTCCAGATACACTATATCAACCGACTTACATTTGTCTACCTGTTTATTCACACCTTCAAAAAATATAACAGATTAGTAAGACGAGATCTTCCTTGTCTAAAGCCATGTTGGCTGTCTCCAATTAAGCTATGACTATCTACATGTTTTGTAATGTTGTTCTTTATTATGGTTTCTACCATTTTTCCAGGTACTGACGTCAGGCTCACCAGTCTGTAGTTTCCCGGATCACCCCTGGAACCCTTTTTAAAAATTGGCCGTTCTTTGATCTTCAAGTATTACAGACGATTGTAATGATAGTTCACAGATTACTAATAGCAGGCTTGCAATCTCAAATTTCAGTTCTTTCAACATCCTTGGATGTATGCCATCCGGTCCAGGTGATTTTCTACTCTTCAGTTTATCAAATAGTTGTAATACATCTTCTCGGAGTATCGATATTTCTTTAAATTCTTCCACAGTATCACCTTTAAATACCACTTCAGTCATGGGTAACAACCCTACATCTTCCTCAGTAAAGACCGAAGCAAAGAATTCATTCAGTCTCTCCGTTATGGCCTTGTCCCCTCTTAGTGTCCCTTTTACCCCTCTATCATCTAATTGCCTAACTGACTCTCACAGGTTTTTTGCTACAAGTTGTCATGCAGCAGCAGCTGATGGAAGCAAAGATGCAAGAAAAGAAGCTGTTTTTCACAATATAAAAGATGTGCACGGGATGCAATTCCCGCACAGAGCAGCTAGAGGGAGCAGGCGTGCACTCACAGAGGCTGACTGGACACACCTAGCTAATCGACACCATCTGACAAGCAGCCCAGAAAGCTCAAACACAGGAGAGCTTTATAAGCAAGAGGCGGGAGACTGGAAAGGGGGTGAAGGCAGAGGTGGACTGGAGAGAAGCACCAGGAGCAAAGCCGTGCGAGAGAAATGCACCACGAGCAAGGGCCAAGAAGAAGGAAGCACCAAGAGCATTGAGCTAAGCCCTAGGAGTGAATGGGAAAGCAATGCTTAGCAAAGGAACAGTCACTTTGGGAAGCAGATCCTAATAAAGCAGAGCAGTGCTGAAGGAAGAAGCCAGAAGTTAGGCTTGGAAAGAGGCCTGCGCTTACCGGAGGAACCAGTGACCAGACTGAAAGGTAACAAGAGCTTTCAGGGAAAAGACTGGCACGAGGATTGTATCCCAGGAGAACTACTGGAAGGAGAAAGTTCCTGTTCTACATGCTGTTGGAAGCCAAGGTATGCTGACTCTGTTTTTAAGAGAAAAAGCTCACCTTATAAGTGCCCTTTTAAGAGCAATGCTCGTTTTACAAGAAAGGAAAGTAAACCTACCTTGTATAACCCAGATTGTAAAAGCACAAAGGTAGGCCACACTGACTGGCGAACCTTAGAAGAACTCTACAAACACCCAGAGAATAAGAATAGCGACTGGCCAGTTCCAATAGCCAGAGAAACCCCAGATACAGAAAGGGATAACTCTGACTCAGAGCCGATGCAAGTGGAATTTGTGGAGCCTAGTCTTTTGTCTCAAGAGGAGATGGACTGTTCTCTATGCGTTACAAGCAGTACAGAATCACTGCTAGACTTGTAAATAATATATGCTGTCTCCAGAGTGTTACTTGTATGCTAAAAGGAAGAAGAGTATTGAAACGGTTGAGTTACTCTAGGAAGCCTTAATTAATCCTTGTTACAACTGTGAAGCATAACAGTTTTTCTTTACCATGAGTTTGTTTCATTCCTGAAGTAAAGGACATTTTCCTCTATGTTGTGACCCACCTGAATCTTTTGCGTAAAGGGAAATAAAAGCCTATGTTATCCCTCTTCTCTGCATTCACAATTTACTTCTTAATAGGAGCTGAACTACTAAGACCAGGCTGTACCTTGCTCTTAAAGGAAACTCCTCTCATATAAAAATATCTTTGTGTCCAACCTACCCCTATGACCACTGGCCACCAGAGGCGGTACGCGACAAAGTGCACTTGAAAAAGTCTTTATTACGCGTTTTTGCTTGCACAGCAAGCTTCTCAAATTCTCTTTGTCTGCCTTATCAATGCATTTTATTTTCTAGTGATTGTGCTGTTTCCAGTTTTAGTCATTTGGCTCTATTTTCCATTTCCTGAAAGATGCTTTTTTGGCAACAACAGCATCTCTGACCTCACCTTTAAACCATGCTGGCACTTTTTTGGACTGACTTCCACTTTTCTTAAAGCGTGGAATACAGCTGGTCTGCGCTTCCAAGATAGTATTTTTAAACAACACCCAAGCCTGATGAAAGTCTTTAACCTTTGCAACTACTCCTTTTAGTTTTTTTCTGAACTATTTTCCTCATTTTATCATAGTCTCCCTTTTGAAAGTTAAAAGGTAGTACTGTGGATTTCCTTACCATCCCTCCTGCATTAATTAATTCAAACGTGATCATGCTATGATCACTATTGCCAAGTGGCCCCAACACCCTTATCTCTTGCACCAGATCTTGTGTTCCACTAAGGACTAGGTCCAAGATGGCTTCCCCTCTTTTCAGTTCATGAACCAGCTGCTCCAAGAAGCAGTCATTTATTTCATCTAGAAACTTTATCTCCCTAGCGTGTCCTGCTGTGACACTGACCCAGTCAATACCGGGGTAATTGAAATCACCCATTATTATTACTGCGCTGTAACTTTTGTTAGCTTCCCTGATTTCTTTGAGCATTTCATCATCCATTTGTTCATTCTGGCCAGGCGGTCGATAGTGAATCCCCACTGCCATCGCCTTCCCTTTTTACATGGAATTTTAATCCATAGAGATTCTACACCAAATTTTGTTTCCTACAAAACTTTAATCCTTTGTGACTCAATGCCCTCTCTAACATAGAGCGCAACTCCTCCACCAATTTGATCAGTTCTGTTATTGCGATATAATTTGTACCCAGGTATCGCAGTATTCCACTGGTTGTCTTCCTTGCACCATGTCTCTGAGATTTCAATCATATCTAACCTCTCATTTAGTGCTATATATTCTAACTCTTCCATCTTAGTTTTTAGACTTCTAGCATTTGCATACAAATATTTTAGAGGCTGTATTTTATTCATATTGATCTGGCTATCGGTAGACAGGGGTAATTTGGAATCTTTAGGCTCTGTCTGCTCAGTTTTCAAGGACATTTGTGCTACTTTTGTCTTTATTGGAACCTGTCTGCTGATATGCCCTATCTTCATTCTTTCAGCAGTATCCTTCAAGGATACATTGTCTGAACCATGCGCTCTTGTGCGACTGTCGGCTCTCCCCTATTATCTAGTTTAAAAGCTGCTCTATCTCTTTTTTAAATGTTAATGCCAGCAGCCTGGTTCCATCCCAGTTAAGGTGAAGCCCATCCCTTCGGAATATCCCCTCCTTTCCCTAGAATGTTCCCCATTTCCTAACAAATCCAAATCCATCATCCTTGCACCATCGTCTCATCCACAGATTGAGACTCCAGAGCTCTGCCTGTCTTTTGGCTCCTGCGCGTGTGACGGGAAGTGTTTCGGAGAATGCTACCCAGGAAGTTCTCTATTTCAGCTTTCTACCTAAAAGCCTAAAGTTAGCCTCCAGAACCTCCCTACCACATTTTCCTATGTCATTGGTTCCGACATGTACCAAGACAGCAGACTCCTCCCCAGCGCTATCTAAGAGCTTGTCTAGGTGGGGCATGAGGTATGCTACCTTCGCACCAGGCAGGCATGTTACCAGACGATCCTCACGTCCACCAGTCACCCACCTATCTACATGCCTAATGATCGAATCACCAACTATAGCGGCTGTCCTAACCCTTTCCTAATGGGCACATGTCCCTGGCAAAACCTCCTCGGTGCCAGAGTGTTTTGCATCACCTGGAGGATAGGTTCTAGCTACAGGATCACTTCCTGCCACACCAGGGTGATGCTCTCCTGTCACGTGATCTCTCTCCTCCATGGCAACAGGGATGTTGCCAGAGTGGAGGTGGAACTCCAGTACTACGAGAGGTATCCAATATTAAAGGTATAGGCCAAAATTACAGTGGTGTGCAAAAGTCTGGAATCACTTGTGAGTTTTGCGTTTATCATACTTTCTAATTCAAGCCTGAGTGTCTCATCCTCACTGTGAAGCATCCTTTGAAGGTCATGGTCTGGGGCTTCATGGCTGTCAGTGGCGTTGGGCTTCTTCACATCGTCAATGGAATAGTCAACGGGGCCAAGTACATCACCATACTGCAAAGGGGCATGGTGCCATCAGCACACCAGCTGTTTCCTGGCCAGTTCCTGTTCCAAGATGACAATGCACTCTGCCATCGTTCCAGACAGGTGATCAGCTGGAAGCAGCGGAACATCAAGTCAATGGACTGGCCTGCCCAGTCTCCAGACCTGAATCCAATTGAGAACCTGTGGCACAAGGTGGCCTTGGAAATATCCAAGAGACATCCGACATCAAAGCGTGAGCTGATTGAGTCACTCATTGCAGCTTGGAACCGCGTTGTCACCAACGATCACCTTGTCAGACTGGTTCATTCAATGCCGACTGCACCTTGGCACCCTTAACGCTCTTTAGTAAATATGCCCCTTTATTGTTCGGCCCATCTAAAATTTTTGAGTAGTCAAGACCAGCTTGTGGATCAGGAATAATATGTCCAGGTGGGTTAACTTTATCCTACATTTCCATAGCTGTATCAGCATGTACAACTCTTCTCATCTTGTTCAGCATGAGTCTGCACACTGAGAAGCTGCACCAAGAACTGCTGGATGGCAGAGCACTCGAAGAGCACCTGCATACTGAGAGGGTGTTGACAAAGGCTCAGTATGAAAGAAGGCTTGCGATAGTGTTGAGATCCAAGATGGCGAATGGCAATCACCTCTGAACGGCCATCTTTCCTATGGGTCAGAAGAGGAAGGATCGGGGGGCGGGGTGCCCTTCTCTGGCCCCCATGTCCTCCTCTCTTTTACTTTCTGTTTTTGGTCCATTGGATCCTTTTTTATTGTGACTGTCCAGGCAGCCGGTAGTAGCGGGGGAGTTAAGCCTGATTGAGTCTGCGCTGGGGTCAGGTGACTCAGTGCTCTCCAGGGGCAGTGACTCTGTCTCCCCTGCAGTACAGTGACCGGTGAAAGACCTTTGAGTTCAGGAGTCTCTGGACGCACTGCCGAGTGCCAATGCTGATTGCCCTGGTACTCGCGTGAGCAGTGAAGGAGCTGTTCCAGGTCCTCCGTCTGAGGGGGTGGTTTCTCTTCCGGGTCAGCACAGTGGTGGCATCCTTCCATGGCTTTCAGCTGGAGTGCGAGCAGTCGAGGGGGCTGCAGTTCAGTCCTGGACACCTATGCTATTTGAGGTGGAATGCCGACGCAGAGCTATGGAGTTGCCCTTCTCTGTTTTCTCTCTGCAGTGTCTGGAGTCATTCACTTTGGAATCTATTTGGAAGGAAATTGAGCAATTGGGATCCTCTCTGATGCCACAAGTGACTTTGTTAGCCCAGACAGTACAGCAGCATTCTCATGCAATTGAGGACTCTTCAGCAAAGGTACTTTTAAGAACATAAGATATGCCATACTGGGTCAGACCAAGGTCCTTCAAGCCCAGTATCCTGTTTCCAACAGTGGCCAATCTAGGTCATACATACCTAGCAGTTTCCCCAAAAGACACAGGTTCCACAATGCTTGTACTGGGTCAAGCATTGATATCCTGGATCCCTTCTTAATAATGGTTTATGGACCTTTCTTCCAGGAACTTGTCCAAACCTTTTTTAAACCCAGCTACACTAACAGCTTTTACTACATCCTCCGGTAACAAATTCCAGAGTTTGATTACACGTTGAGTGAAAAAATATTTTCTTTTATTAGTCTTAAATAGTTTACCCTGTAGCTTCATTGCATGTCCCCTAGTCTTTCTATATTCTGATAACGTAAACAATCGATCTACGTTTACCCGTTCCACTCCGTTCATTAATTTATAGACTTCTATTATATCTCCCCTCAGCCGTCTCTTTTCCAGGTTAAAGAGCCCTAACCTTTTTAGCCTTTCTTCATAGGAGTATCCTTCCATCCCCTTTACCATTTTGGTGGCTCTTCTCTGAACCTTTTCTAATATCGCTATATCCTTTTTAAGATACGGCGACCAGAATTGCACACAATATTCAAGGTGCGGTCTTACCATGGAACGATATTAGAGGCATTATAATATCTTTTGTTTTATTTTCCATTCCTTTCCTTATGATACCTAGCATTCTATTTGCTCTCTTGGCCGCCGCTGCACACTGGGCCGAGGGTTTTAACATGGTATCCACAATGACACCTAAATCTTTTTCCTGGGTGGTGGTTCCTAATGTGGAACCTTGCATCGTGTAACCATAGTTTGGGTTGTTCTTCCCTAGGTGCATAACTTTGCACTTGTCCACATTAAATTTCATCTGCCATTTTGATGCCCAGTCTTCCAATTTATCAAGATCCTCTTGCAATTTTCCACAATCCTCTTGGGTTTTAACAACTTTAAATAGTTTTGTGTCATCTGCAAATTTGATAACCTCACTCGTTATTCCACTTTCCAGGTCATTTATGAATATGTCATAAAGCAGCGGACCCAGCACAGATCCCTGGGGTACACCACTATTCACCTTTCTCCATTGGGAAAATTGGCCATTTAGCCCAACCCTCTGCTTTCTGTCTTTTAACCAGTTCTTGATCCACAGTAGTACACTGCCTCCTATCCCATGATTCTTTAGTTTTGCCAAAAGTCTCTGATGAGGGACCTTGTCAAAGGCTTTCTGAAAGTCCAGATACACAATATCAACTGACTCACCTTTGTCCACCTGTTTATTCACACCTTTAAAAAAATGTATCAGATTAGTAAGACAAGATCTTCCTTGTCTAAGGCCATGTTGGCTGACTCCCATTAGGCCATGACTATCTACATGCTGAGTAATTTTATTCTTTATGATGGTTTCTACCATTTTTCCCGGTACTGACGTGAGGCTTACCGGTCTGTAGTTTCCCGGATCACCCCTGGAACCCTTTTTAAAAATTGGTGTTACATTGGCGATCCTCCAATCTTCAGGTATTAGAGATGATTTTAATGATAGTTCACAGATTACTAATAGAAGGTCTGCAATCTCATATTTCAGTTCCTTCAACACCCTTGGATGTATACCATCCGACCCAGGTGATTTGCTACTCTTCAGTTTATCTAATAGTTGTAATACATCTTCCCGATGTATCAATATTTCCTTCAATTCTTCCACACCTTTAAATATCACTTCAGTCATGGGTAACATCCCTACATCTTCCTCAGTAAAGAGCGAAGCAAAGAATTCATTCAGTCTCTCCGCTATCGCCTTGTCGCCTCTTAGTGCCCCTTTAACCCCTCTATCATCTAATGGACTAACTGACTCACAGGTTTTTTGCTACGAATGTACTTGAAAAAGTCTTTATTTCGCGTTTTTGCTTCCGCAGCAAACATCTTCTCAAAATCTCCCTTTGCCTGCCTTATCAATGCCTTGCATTTGACTTGCCAGTGCTTGTGCTGTTTCCAGGTTTTGTTGTTTGGCTCTTTTTTCCATTTCCTGAAAGATGCTTTTTTGGCAACAACAGCCTCTCTGACCTCACCTTTAAACCATGCTGGCAGTTTTTTGGACTTCCTTTCACTTTTCTTAAAGCGTGGAATACAGCTGGCCTGGGCTTCCAAGATAGTATTTTTCAACAACACCCAAGCTTGATGTAAGTCTTTAACCTTTGCAACTGCTCCTTTTAGCTTTTTCTTAACTATTTTCCTCATTTTATCATAGTCTCCCTTTCGAAAGTTAAAAGGTAGTACTGTGGATTTCGTTACTATCCCTCCTCCACTAATTAAATCAAAGGTGATCATGCTATGATCACTATTGCCAAGTGCCCCCAACACCCTTATCTCTTGCACTAGATCTGGTGTTCCACTAAGGACTAGGTCTAATATGGCTTCCCCTCTGGTCAGTTCATGAACCAGCTGCTCCAAGAAGCAGTCATTTATTTCATCTAGGAACTTTATCTCCCTAGCATGTCCTAACTCCTTAACAACTGTGCAATCGCAAGTAAAATTGTTTGAGGAGCGTTCTGATGCCCATATCAAAGATGCTGGTGTTGTAAGATCTAAGTTGGAGGCTTTTGAGAACTCTGTGAGAGCAGTCAATTTGAGGCTGGTAAATTTCCCTTGTACAGCGTCGATTTCTGCTAGAGAGATGTTTCGTAATTACTTGTCTGAAATATTGGGGATTCCTCCTGAGTCTCCTCTACTTGTTAAAAATTTATTATTTGCCAGCTTCAAAAAAGGAGAGCGCCTTACAGACTCATTCAGGAGTAGTTCAAGTAGATACTCTTAATTTAACTGCGATACTGGAAAACTCTCAGGAGGCACAAGTATTGTCTGCTACTTTGTTGATTACTCTTGCATTGCTGTCTGATAAAGATTGGTTAATGAAGATGTACTTTAAAAAGCGTAATGTTCCTTTTAAAAGTTTGCTAGTGCAAATGTACCCCGATTTGGCTCAGGAGACTCAGAAAAGGAGGCGAGAGTTTCTCCTCCTTTGCCCTGAGGTTCAGCAATTGGGAGGCCTTTTCTTTCTAAAATTTCCATGTAAATGCTTGATTAAATATCAGGCTGTTTCCTCTATTTTTTTGAGCCTGCCCAATTGCTGTCCTTCCTTCATTCTCATGGTATCGGGTGTTCTTTGGGGCCTCCCGCTGTACCGCCGTGAATTTGGAATGTACCGGCTATTGCGGTTGTTCTTTTTTTCCTCTTGATTTTTGAATTGTTTTTCTTTTCTACTTGGATCTTCTCATTGGTGGGCTGGAGTGGGTTTTGATTTTCTATTTTGCCTTAAGTTATTTTCCTTTTTGTTATTGTTTTGTATCAAATTCCCAATTTCTGTACAAGATTTTGTATGTCTTCTTATATTGTAAAATTGCATAAATAAAAACAAAAGGAGGCTTGCAAGTAACAATGCCAGCTTATCACAGTTTTGGACAGTGGGTTTGTGTGTGTGTGTGTCCAGAGGACTGTGAGCTGCAGCAATACACCTTGCATGCATGTGATGGCCAAGCCTCATAGTTATGCATATAACATGCTGCTGGTCAGCTATATAGCAAATCCACACATTGTTTGAAACACCATTTACGAACAGAAGGTGAGTTCTCAATAAATAGTTGCAACCTGTGGGAGTCACTGGATGACCAGCTCTGCATGTACACATGTTGTCACCACAGCTGTGACATTGTAATGCATTCCTAGTCACATCATCATCAAGGCCTATCCCCTCAGCATTCACCTACACTTACTTCACAACCTGACACTGCTGTGAGCTCACATATCGCCTGCTGGTTTGACTACAGTAAGCTGGGGAGACAGAAGTAAGAGTGTGTGTGTGTGTGTGTGTGGCAACCGTCATCTTCGATCGAGCCTCTAGGCCTCACGACACACCTATTTGCCCAAGTGAGAAGCCTGATTACTGCCAACTGCCACAATAACTGTATCCATGGCAAAACTGTCAGGACTGTTGGTGCAGCTGCAACATATAGGGATTTAGGTTCTAGTTGAGGGCTGGCCTCTGTTAATGTCCACTTCAGTCACCTAGTTGGTAACACTGCAAAAAGTCTGTGATGTACCTGCATGCACATTGCTCTTGTCCTACGCTGCAGTCATAGAGTGCAATCTGGGGGATTCTTTGCTCCATGTACAGTATGCACATACAGGCAGGACTGTATGGGGAAAATTTTCACACAGCATACATTCTGTCCACGGTGTCTACTGACCATTAAATACAGCAGTCCGTTGTACATCACCTATTATTCCAGAACCCCAACATGCCTTATGTTTCCATCGACAAAATGCATGTGTCTGCTTGATTGTGACACTGGGACACTGATTTCTGAATGGTTTGTGTCCAATACCAGCAGGCAATTTGTGCCACAGAATGTCATGTGTGTCTGTTCATTGCCCGCCACAATATGGGAAGGCAGTGCCTGGAGATGAATGTTGGGGTAGGGATGGAGGTGGGGGGAACAGTGCCATACCTCTTTTTTTCATGTGCCCTTTGAAGGTAGCATTGCTGCCCAAAGCACAGAACCTAAGAGGGCCCACTCAGTGTCTGCATGTTTCACAGCAGCGGCCATGCATGATACACTCAGTACCCATAGAGAGCAGGTGAGGCTAACAGCCACAAAGATGTCTTTACAGTACCAAGAGGCAGATAATGGTGGCATATGTGTAGCTAGCAACTCCACCAACATCTAACTCCATGTCCAACTGGTCATGCTTCAATGTGGACTTCGGAAGAGTGGCCAACTGGGTCTGAAGCATGGGAGAGTGCCTGTGCTTCACTGACCATTTTTGCAGTGTCCATAGCTAAGGACATGATGTTATATGGAAGTCTAAGCATGGCACTATGTTCAATGCTCAATCTCCAAAGCTGTGTAGGGGGAAACAGTATTTGGGGATGTGACAGATGTAGACTACTATGGGCCCACATGCATTTGCAGATGTCTCTGGAGCACTTAACATTGCGCTTTGCATTTCAGAAGCTGTCTTCACTTTCAACATGAAAGGTATACAAAGGAAGCGCAGAGGATTCTGGGTATTGTCTACAACAGAGCGGTTTGCACAGGATATATATGAGTCGGGAGTTAGGTAAATGGCTGAGCCATCCTAACGTGGGTCTACCATGAGGTTGACCAGGGTGCACACATCAGTTCATGCTGAGAGGCCACTCTCACTCTGACCAAGCTGTGACCATGTCATGGCTATGTATTTGCATAGTGCTATATAGAGGCAAGCTGTAGTGATATCGGTGTCTTGATTGCAGTCCAGTCACTATTTAGGCTGCTGGATGTCCATGCTGTTTGTACAAAGCCCATGTCTTCATGGTGGCTATGTGTACATGCTGTGGGGGTTGACTAGCAGACTGTGCACAGATGGTTGTGAGTGGCTGACACAGCCCAGTTTTGCCCAACATATGTAAGCTGCCTGTGATTGATCTAGCTGATTAGAATTCTCAGCTCTGATTAGAATTCTCAGCTCTTCTTGGGCTGTTGGAAACCCACTGCTGACTCTGGTCTTGGCAGATCCTACTGGTTGGTGTTGGCACCCCCTAATCTGCCAAGACAACACTCGCTCCATTCAGGTTCCTTGGAGATAGCTGCTGCAACCTTACAAAATTACATGAAATGTTATAGGAGAGTCCCTGGCCAAAAGTTGCTGGACACAAGGACTAGATAAGACATGCAGTTGTACAGAATACCAAATGACTACCATCACACACTGAAGGCACTACCTATGGCATGCAAGCAGTGCAATAAACCTGCTCCAGGGCCTGGAGTGTCCATTTGTTGTAGTGCCTGGCCTATGAATCAGGTGATGTGGGCCCTTCCTCACATTTAGGGTGACTGCTCCCAAAGATCATTTGCACAAGTGCTGGCTGCTATGTGTATGAAGGACTTGCAGTACACATTAGCTTTTAGATTTGCAGAGACCTAGTTTCCTACTAAAGTTTGCAGTAAAGGTATACATTTTAAAGTTCCAAGGTCCTCTGCATAGTAGACTGGTACATAGAAGTAGGATTTCATTTGAACGTTTAAAGCTCCATTGCTCTATTAGAAGCCCACCTCACAGGGTGTGGTTAATTCAATCAGCTTCTGCTGCCTGACAGTTAATTCAATCAGTCTCTGCTGCCTAAGCAGGAGTTTTGATCTAGCAACTGCTATCACAACCCCAAGAGAAACTACAAAGCTAAGCTTCTAAATTTACTATTTTGGCTGGTTTTGAAATACATTTACCCTGCCTATTTATTACCTGTTTATATTCTATTAGATCTGAGTATGCCCTCAGTTCATAGAAGGTCTACTGGCCAGGGACACTTAGATTCCCACCCACCCTACCCCTCACCCCACCCACCCCAGGGTTGCATTGCCTATATAGTCATCATATAAATGGACAACTATCCTCCAATTAGGTGTAACACCCACCTTTTCTCCTTGTCTCATAACTGCTTTATAGCCATCTTAATCAGCATACTGTGTATTCAATGCAATAGCTGTGGTGCCTTCATTCTAAGAAAAATCATCTGGAGCCTAAGACCATGCCCTATATGTCTCAAGTTATCTGCCGTGCATAAAGAATTGAGTCTATTAAGGGAAGAATTAGCTGCAATTAAACACACCCCCTCTAGGGTACAAATTGAAAAAAATCCACCAATACTCCCAGAAATAATCAAACAGCTTAGGAACAAAAGGATCATAGTAGGCTGGTAGGTTATGACCTGTAACACAGAGACACCCTCTCCATCAAGAGATATACCTGCATAAAGCCTTCTCTGCCTTGGGAAATTTGAGTGCCCAATTACAATGGTGGAAACTGAAGTGCCCTTAAACGAGAAGGTTAATGCTTAAACTACTGATAATGCACTAAATATGAAGAAGTTATCAGAAAAGAGGAAACTACTACTACTTGGAGATTCCATCATCAGAGGCACCAACTTGGGAACACAGTTCAAAGGAGAGAAGATGGTCAAATGCCTCCCAGGCTCTTCAACCAGCAAGCATACATAGCAAATTGCTGCCATAGTTAGTGCAGAAAGTGTGCACTCCAAAACTGATGTTATCATCCACTTGGGTACAAATGACCTGGCTAAAAACAGTGCCTCTATGGTTCAGAGGAACTTCCAGATTCTAGAAGAGAAACTTAAACCCATTGCTAGCACTATAGCATTCTCATACTTTCTATCTGTTCTTGGTAGGAGCAGAAAGGCTGTATTGTATAATCAACTATAATAGATGGCTCCAAACTTGGTGCAAACAAGAATGATTTAGATATATAGGCGACTGGGGAAAAAGATGGAACAACAAGAGGCTATACTGTGTTGATGGACTATATCTCTCTGTTGCAGGGAAAAGGATCCTATGAGAAAAATTCAGGCATTATGTGGACTGGTATTTAAACTAGGGAAAGGAAGTGATGGATGGAAAAGAACAAGTTCAGAACGTCATTCCCAATAATAATGTTGAAAACAGCTGCATTATTAACCCACACATCAGTGCCAAGTGGGAAGAGGCGTGTAGAACAAAATACAGGCAAGCCAGTCAACAAAATGCTAGAAAGCAATGAACACAAATGCTCGAAGCTTAGAAACATAGAAACATGATGACAGAAAAAGACCACAAGGCCCATCTAGTCTGTCCTTCCATAACAACTACAACAGTCCACTTTCTACCTTTAGAGATCCTCTGTGTTGGTCCCATGCTTTTTTGAATTCAACGAAGTTCCTGACCTGGAAGCCCTAATGTTGGAAATGGACTTGGACATTGTGGCCATTAAAATAACATGGTTTAACGAGTCAAATGAATGGGATGTAGCCATAACTGGCTATAATCTATTTAGAAAAGATAGAGAGGGTAGAAAAGGAGGAGGAGGAGCCCTATATGTCAAAAGCAATATTAAAGCTGCTGAAATGCAGGGGGAATGGGGAAAAGAAGAAGCGCTATGGATTGTGTTGTAAAGAGGAGATAGTACTATCATCCATACTGGTGTAGTCTGCAGGCCTCCAACTCAAACCGAAGAAATGGATAGAGACTTGATTATTGATATTACAAAGGTAGCCATGAAGGGGGAAGTGATCATATTGGGTGACTTTAATCTACCTGATGTGGACAGGAGTATTCCTTCTGCAAATCCAGAAAGAAGTAAAAAAATTGTGGATGCCTTCCAAGATGCATTACTTAGACAAATAGTGATGGAACCGACCAGGGAAAGCTTGATGCTGGATTTAGTACTGACCAACGGAGATAGCGTGTCGAATATCCGGGAGGGTGCCCATGTGAGCAGCAGCAATCATCACATAGTGTGGTTTGAGATGAAAGCCAAGGTGAAGTCCAATCACAGTAAGCTCAAAGACCTAGACTTCAAAAATGCTGACTTCAGTAAAATGGCAAAGTGCCTGAAGGAGGAATTGGCAGGGGGGAGGGGATAAGGGAAGTGGAATTGCAGTGGGCTAAACTAAAGGAGGCAATAAAAGGGGCAACAGATACATATGTAAGGAAAGTAAATAAAACTAAGAGGAAAATGAAACCTATTTGATTCACCAAAGAAGTGATTGCACAAATAAAGGCAAAAAAACACAGCTTTCACAAAATTCAGAAGTTCGCAAACAGAGGAACACAGAAAAGAATATAGGATAAAGCTAAAAGAGAAATAAGGATAGCAAAATCAAAGGCAGAAAAAATGATAGCTAAAGATGTGAAGTGTAGTGAGAGAATTTTTTTCAGGTATGTTTGGGAGAGGAGGAAGATCAGAGGTGGAATTGCAGGACTCAAAAGTGCTGGGAACAGATTTGTGGAAAGTGACATTGAAAAAGTGAAAATGCTAAATAAATACTTCTGTTTTTACTAAAGAAAATCCTGGAGAAGGACCACCTGTGATTGACAAATATACAAATGTGAATGGAGTAGATACCACACCATTCACAGAAGATGATGTGTTTGAACAGCTTGCAAAACTGAAAGTGGACAAGGCCATGGGAATGGAAGGGATACATCTCAGGATACTGAAAGAGCTAAGAGAGGTTCTTGCAGGGCTATTAAATGATGTTTTTAATAGATCCTTGGAGACAGGAGAATTTCCACAGGACTGCTGATATGGTACCTCTTAACAAAAGTGGTAATAGGGAAGAAGTGACAAACTATAGGCCAGTAAGCCTTACTTCGGTAGCAGGAAAAGTCATGGAGGCGCTCCTGAAAGAGCAAATAGTGGATTTTCTCGAAACCAACAGATTGCATGATCCGAGGCAACATGATTTTACCAAAGGACGATCTTGCCAAACAAATTTGATTGAGTTCTTTGAATGGAATGACCAGAGAACTAGATCAAGGGCATGTGATGGATATGATCTACCTAGATATCAGCAAAGCCTTTGATACTGTTTCTCATAGGAGGCTTATCAATAAACTAAACAGCTTGGGGATGGGTCCCAAAATAGTGAAATGGATCAGAAATTGATTGATTGACTGACAGATGACAAAAGGTGATGGTAAACGGAGCTCACTCGAATGAAAGGAAGGTGATTAGTGGTGTGCATTCCTGGAGCTAGGGATAACCTTGCAGTAGAGAAGTAACAAAATCAAGAACTGCACCATTGTTAGAGCAATCCTAAGGGAGGGGGCTGGTTGCTAGGCCCCGGAGGGATTTCTAATTGGACAGGTGCAGGGAGCGTAGAACCAATGAGAAGTTTGTATGTATCGAGTTAGAACCAATAGAAAGTTCTCATGTATCAAACTGAAAAAGAGGTATAAATGGTTATGTCTCTGTAAAAACGTTTGCTCAGTTCCTTTTGAAGCTTTGACTGACTGGGCCTGTGCACAATAAACTGGCTTGGACCCTGTCAATTGACTCCTGGATTTATTCATTGACTGTACTTTGCTACAACATATTCTTGGTGCGTTGGGCCGGGAAGTGCGAGTAGTAAATGATATTCAAGTGAATAATCTACGAGATTCGCCTCGAGGTTTGGTCCGGTTGGAACCATGTCTGTCCGACTGCAGGGGAACTTCTCAGGCGCCGCCGATCCCTTTGTATCGGAGAGGGTTCCGCCTGCCTCGGCGGGCCATCGGGTCCAGCTGGCCAACACCTCCGACCCGGGGGAGTCCAGGGTCCAACCCACGAACTGGTTTGGTATCAGGAACTGGATCCGGTGAGTAGATATTTTCTTGTTTAAAAGTCAGTGCAGCCTGGGGAAAAAGTTTTGCATGAGTATGCGCAAGACTGATTTGGTATATTTGGTATAGACTAACTGGGAAAAATCTCGCATGAGTGTGTGCGAGACAAGGGAGTCTGATCACCTCCCATAAGGGCGGTCCTAGTAAGCTCCGCGTAAATGAAAGCCAAAGCCAAAGCCATCGACTCTTCTTGTTTGAAATAGTCAGTTAGTGAGAAAAACCTGGGCACTTGAAAAATGATTTCTTGTTAAAATATGATTGCTTGTGTGAGTGAGAGGTCTTGAAATACAGGCCGAGCGAGAGCGGACTTCTGAGTAGCGCAGTTCCTGGCCAGGCGACTGCGCCCAGGTCGCGAAAAGGAGGAAGCGTTTGGTGTTCGTCTGTTCTTACTGTTTGTTGTTTGTCTCTGATTTTTGTTATCTGTTGAAACCGCGAGTTTCCCTTCTGGTATGATGTAAGATTATTCTGTTGGGTAATTTGTGGCAGTTTACCGATTAAGAAATAGTAGTAAGAAAAGAAGAAAGAAGACGCAAACACCTATGCCAGAGTCACTGTAAAATCAAGAAGCTGTTTCACTCATTTCAGTTTTCCTTCAGTACAGCTGAGGCTGGCAAGCGAGAGAGACGGGGCGTGTCTGAAGAAAGGAATGTATAGTAGCCGTTAACCCTGTGAGGGCTTGTTTTCAACATTCTGCAGCTGGGCTAATTTGTGCTTATTTCAGTTAAATTGTACCTGTTTTATTCAATATGTTTTAATAGTGATGTTCCTTCTGCTATGGTCATGTATTATATATCATTTGATAAGAATGTTTAGTCAGGATTGTGGATCCTGATAGTTTTGGGCTTAGCCTGGAAAGGGTTAAGTTCTTATTAACCCCTTTCGAGTTCCTGTACTTGTACGGACCAAGTGAGAAGAATTTTTGTAGGGCTATAGGTTTAATGCATTTGTGGGCTTAGCTTTGTTTGGTGTTATTTATGTTCATACCTTCAGTAAGTACTGTAATGGTTTAAATAGGAAATAATAGAAAAATTCAGGAAACTGCTTTTGTTTTCCCTTTGTCCTACGAAGTAGAGGTTAAGAACCATTCCGAGCCAGTAGTACCAGATCGCGACTTGAAAGTGATTTAAATCCTGAGTGAATAAGGAGTTCATCGTGTTTGAATTCTAGTTCCTGATATACTGCGGCAAGCACCTCATAGAAGACATACTTATTGTTAATAAAAATAAGATAGGAAGAAAAAAGTGTATATGTATTCTAGGTATCCACCCACTTTATGGAAAAAGTATTCGGAATGTCTTTTGAATATCTGCTTCCTAAAACTGTAAGATTTAAAGTAATTTCTTTTGCAGAGACATGCTGATTACGGCTGGCAGTTAGTTTTCATGCCAAGTAATTTTATTCCAGTCATACGTAACAGATATGTGGCCGTCATGTTAAGAGCTATAGTTCTTTCTGTTGGGATTGTTGTTATAACATGTTGCAAAATAATAGTTTTATGCTTAGTCCACAGGAAAATGCAGCCTGACTGGTGTGGGGGGGGGGTCAGAGTCCATGCAGATTTTGTTGAAATGTATGACTAGGAATGTTAGCAAGGACTTTGCTGAAGACTACAGACTTAAAATGTCTCCGTCCCTATTAGAAATGCTCTGTGGAAGGGGGTGGCCAGTGTTAGTTACTTCATGGCCCCGTAGTTTCCCGTATTTATTCGATTGTACAGAGAATGTTCCCTGATCAGTTCCCCTACATAGGATTCCTGGTTAAATGTTTGGAAAAAAAAAAAAACCCTGCCCGTTTATTATCTTTATAGGCCAGTTCCCTCAGCTCTGCCACCACCCCGGGCAGAGCCTGGGGCAGGCGGTGGGGGGGGGGGGGGGGATACCTCCCTGCAAATGTCACCAGCCACCTCCGCAGCAGAAGGACGTACACCCCCTCTTGACCGAAAGCCCCGGCACAGTTTAAAGTACTCAGAGTAGGCCACAGTCCACCGATGACACTACAAGCAGGGAATCATTTGCCAGTTCAGGGTCACTCACAGCCAGCGCCCAAGAACATGAAGTGGAACCCAGACAGTCCCGATTGCCGTATGCCTTCAGAAGTACAACTACCAGTAAAAGGGGAGGGTCACGTTATCCCATTGCACTAGGTCCAGGGCCAGCTTTGCACTAGCCAGCTGACCAGCTTTGTTTCTGCCACTGATTTACGGAACTGAAAGCTGCATTATGCCTCCTACACTGAGAAACCATAGGATTTGATTGAACTAATGAACAGTATTATGCAGACCCATCAGCCTTGATGGCCCCAAGTGGGATCCAAATAGCGCAGGCAGCCCTCACTATATACCCCATGCGATCCAGCAGCCCAGGAGAATTTGAGTTTTTGTCAGTCAGTCCCAGAGAGATATAAAACAGAAATTGCAGAAACTGGATGGATTTGCAGGCATGAATACAGCACAGTTAATGGAAGTTGTTCAGAAAGTTTGTGAATTGTGGAAATAAATGTGACAGAGAAAGTGAATGTAAGATAAGGAAGAAAACAGATCTTCTTGCTGATACTTTAGTTGAATGATGTGGAGGAGGTTTTCCTAATCGAAGGAGCAGAGGAAGTGAAAGGGGTCGTGAAAATGATCGGCCCCCACTGGGTGCTAATCAGTGCACCCATTGCAGAGAAGAAGGACATTAGAGAAGTGAATGCCCGTATCTTGACTCCACCCCCAGGAGGGGAGGAGGGAGTACTTGATTTTAGAAAGAATAAACCAAGCACAGTGTTCCAGCAAGAGAGGGAAGCAGCTATAGAGTGAGTGGCAGCCGAAGAGGGCTACAGCATGGATGAAGACTAGGCCAGACCGGACTCCAAGTTTCCCTGGGTCCCCAGGAGCCTATGGTTAGTCTGAAAATAGGGGACCAATATATGGACTTTATGGGGGATACAGGAGCAGAATACTAAAGCCAGTAGCCCCTTTGTTTTCTCGATGCATCACCATTGTCAGAGCTACTGGGGCTAAGGCCACAAAGCCTCTCCTGCAGAACCGCAGGTGTGAACTAGGGGGACAGAAAATAACACACCAGTTCTTGTATATGCCTGAATGCCCTATTCCACTTCTGGGACGAGACATGATTGTTAAGCTCCAGACACAAATATCCTTTGCTGAAAGGGGAGAAATGCAAATGACTGTGAACCCAAAGCCTGCTGGATTGATGGTGCTGACTGTTCCCCGAGAAGAAGAGTAGCGGTTCTATAGTGCATCTCCAATCAAGCCAGCTAGTTCCTGTATACCCACCAACCTTATAGCCCCACCTGAAGTATGGTCAGAAGATAATCCACCTGGCCTAGCGAAGAACATAGCCCCTGTCATTGTCACCCTCAAGCCAGGAGTGGAACCAGTGCATATGAAGCAGTATCCTCTCCCTCGACCAACCATTGAAGGAATCCACTGCCATTTGATGAAACTGCTAAAGTATGGACTTCTCAAGGAATGCCAGTCACCCTGGAACACCCCCCTTCTCCCAGTTAAGAAACCTGGGACAGGGGATTACCGCCCAGTACAAGATCTGAGGCGAGTGAATGATGCAGCTGAAACTATACACCCAGTGGTACCAAATCCTTATATTCTCTTGGGACTGATCCCCGCTGAGGCTACTCATTTCACTGTCCTGGACCTGAAAGATGCCTTTTTCTGTGTGCGCCTAGCCCCCACCAGTCAACTTTTGTTTGTTTTTGAATGGCAAGACCCCACAACAGGAAGGCGGGGCCAACTCACGTGGACTAGATTACTTCAAGGATTCAAGAATTCACCTACTCTCTTCAGTGCTATTTTAAATCAAGATTTTTCAAGCTACTATGTGAACCCAGGAGAAAAGGGTTCTTCTCCAGTATGTGGACAACTTGCTTATAGCCACCAACTCAGAAAGTGAATGTCTATAAGCCACTAGTGAACTCTTGCACCTTTTTAATGAGGCTGGATACAAAGTCTCAAGAGCCAAGGCATAATTATGTCAAACAAGTTAAATACCTAGGATTCCAGTTGTCCAGCAGAATTAGACGCCTGGGACCAGAACGCAAAGAAGCTGTATGCAGTATTCCTACTCCATCCACCAGGAGGCAGGTGAGAGCCTTCTTGGGTGCCGCAGAGTACTGTCGTATATGGATCCCCAATTTTGCGCTGCTAGCAAAACCATTGTATCAAGCTACCAAAGGAATGGAAAAGTCTCCATTGGAATAGGGACTTGAACAGGATGCAGCCTTTTGATCTTTGAAAACCGCTCTGATGTTATCACCAGCTCTGGGTCTACCAGATGTCCAGAAAACCTTTCAATCTCTATGTTCATGAGTCACAAGGAAATGTTCTAGGAGTGTTGACTCAATCTCATTGGATCTTGGCAACAACCAGTAGCCTATTTGTCAAAACAATCGGATGTAATTGCAAAAGGCTGGCCCCTTGTTTGAGAGCTGTTGCAGCTACAGCCCTCCTAGTGAGCAATCTTCAAGTTACTGTACCACACTCTGTTCTAACCATTATGAAACACAAAGGAAACTTCTAGCTAATTCACGAATGTTGAAGTATCAGAGTATGCTGTGTGAAAACCCCCAGATACAATTGAAGGTCAGTCAAGCTCTGAATCCTGCTACGTTGTTACCAGTTGGTCTTGACCCCCCTGATCATGACTGTTTAGAAACTATGGACACTATATTCTCAAGTCACCCTGATTCGACTGATGTTCCTTTGGAGAACCCTGGACGGACTTTCTTTGTAGATGGAAGCAGTCTTGTCATCATTAATGGACATTGTTGTGCCAGATATACAGTAGTGACCCTTGATCTGGTAGTTGAGTCCTCAGCCCTGGCCCCAGGAACTTCAGCACAGAAAGCTGAACTGATAGCTCTTACTAGAGCACTGACAATAGGAAAAGGGGCTCTGTCTAAATGTGTACCCAGATTTCAAGCATGCCCTTACAACCTTGCATGCCCATGGGGCCCTGTACAAAGAATGAGGGTGGATAGCCTCAGGAAGCAAGTCCATTAAGTATGGCCCCGAGATATTGATATTATCAGATGCATACTGCCTACAGATTTCAGAATTTAGGAAAAGTAGAATGTATGAATAGAACCCTGAAATCTCAGTTGTCCAAACTTTGCCAAGATGTTCACCTGAAGTGGCCCCAGGTTCTTCCTATAGCCCTTCTTAGGATATACTTAGCCCCTGCTAAGTCTTTAGGAGTTTCCCCTTTTGAGATTCTGTATGGGCGACCCCCGCCTATTGTATAGGAAATAAAGGGAGATATGGAACAGATTAGATCTGAAATTACTAGACAAGAACTATTGGTTTTAAGTTCTGTTTTGCAGAGTCTTCATACGTGGGTACAAGACCAGCTGCTCATCCATCTAACAGAACCCCTGCATCCTCTCAAGCCTGGAGTCTCGGTGTGGATCAAAGAGTGGAGAAAGACACCGTTGACACCGCATTGGAAGGGACCTTATGTTGTCATCTTGTTAACCCCAACAGCAGTTAAAGTTGCAAAACTCGAACCCTGGATTCATCACAGATGAATAAAGTCAGCAGCCATTGATAGCAATGTAGAAAGGAAGGCAGCTACAAAGATATTAGCTATGTGGCAATATTACCCTATACCACACGATGATGCTATTACACCTGTATAATGTGTTAATTGACTAATGAGTGATTTAATTCTCACCCTTTCTCACTTGCGGGTGAGAATAATCAAAAGGGGGGATGTGGTAGGCTATGGCCTAGCATGGCCTGCTATTATGAAAGGCCTGTAAGTTAGGCCTGGATCCTAACTCCCATTATAGCTAGAAAAGAACCAAAAATCTGTGAGAAATGAGAAAACTGTTTTAAAGTGCTTAACAAGAAGTTTTTATGAATTCATAAGTCTTTCATTATTCTCTTGTGTGTGAAAGAAAAGAAATGTTTCAATACATGCATTCCTGGAGCTAGGGATAACCTTGCAGTAGAGAAGTAACAAAATCAAGAACTGCACCATTGTTAGAGCAATCCTAAGGGAGGGGGCTGGTTGCTAGGCCCCGGAGGGATTTCTAATTGGACAGGTGCAGGGAGCGTAGAACCAATGAGAAGTTTGTATGTATCGAGTTAGAACCAATAGAAAGTTCTCATGTATCAAATTGAAAAAGAGATATAAATGGTTATGTCTCTGTAAAAACATTTGCTCTGTTCCTTTTGAAACTTTGACTGACTGGGCCTGTGCACAATAAACTGGCTTGGACCCTGTCAATTGACTCCTGGATTTATTCATTGACTGCACTTTGCTACAACAGGAAAGCCTATCTTTTTGCAAATGACACGAAAATTTGCAACAGAGTGGACTCCCCTGAGCAATGTTCCCTCTAATTTTCTGTAGGCTGTGTGCGCATAAAATAGCAGCTGTGTGCAGCTTTTGAAGGAAGGTTAAATTTTTGTGCGCCACATAACGACACTCGGAGTTATATACTTTAAAATTTGACTACACGTCAGAATACAGTATGTACACCACATTGATTTTAATCAAATTAAATGAAAATAGACGATTACTAAATGAAGCGGGAAATTTCTAGTAATTACAATCATAACTTTTAAATTTTAAGACGTCTGTGTTGTTTTCTGTCAGAATCAGAGCCATAATTTTTGTGCACTCTGTTGTAAAGTGTGTGTGCGCGCACACACACACAGCTTAGAGGGAACAGTGCCCCTGAGGGAGTGGATAACATGAGGAAAGATCTACAAAAGCTGGAAGAATGGTCTAATGCTTGGCAGTTAAGATTTAATGTGAAGAAGTACAGTGTCATGCACTTGGGAAGCAGAAATCCAAGGGAATTGTATGCAATAGGGGGCGAGAGGTTGGTGTGCACGGACTAGAAGGACCTTGGAGTGATTGTTTCTGAGGATCTCAAGGTGGCAAAACAGTGTGACAAGGCGGTGGCAAAAGCCAGAAGGATGCTGGGTTCCATACAGAGAGGAATTACCAGCAGAAAGGAGGCGGTACTAATACCACTGTACAAGTTACTGGTGAGGCCTCACTTGGAACATTGTGTTCAGTTTTGGAGACCATATCTCACAAAGGATATAAAAAGAATGGAAACTGTTCAGAGGAAGGCGACCAAAATGATTTGGAGCCTGCACCAGATGACGTATGAGAAGAGACTTGAAGACCTAACTATGTACACTCTAGAGGAGAGGAGGGACAGGGGAGATATGATTCAGACCTTTAAATACTTATAGTATTAATGAACAAACTTCTTCCAAAGATGGGGAAGCTGTAAAACTAGAATGTATAAAATGAAGCTACAAGGGAGTAAATTGAAAGGCAATGTCAGGAAATACTTTTTCACTGAAAAGGTAGTGGATGCGTGGAATACCTCTTGATGGAAGTGGTGGGGGCAAATACAGTGACAGAATTCAAAATAGCATAGGACAGACACAGTGGATCCCTTTATAGCAACAGGATAAAATCAAAGTAAACATAATTCTCTCTTATATCTCAACAAATAGGGGTGACCTGCATGGATCGGTGGGTACAGCCCTAAACAAAGGCATGGGGAGGGGTGATCTGCATGGAGCAGCAGGTACACCAACTCTTGCTGCCTTGCTGGGCAGACTAGATTGACCATACTGTTCTTTATCTGCCGTCATATACTATACTATGAATGGGCGAATTTTGGTGATGTAGAGAAAGAAACGGCAGGTTTTTGCTATTAGTTGGATGTGGGTGGAGAAGGAGAGAGAGGAGTTGAAGATAGAAACATGATGGCAGAAAAAGACCTCAGTTCCTATCTATTCTGCCCTTCTGTATCAACCACTAGAACAGTCCCTTTTTTTCCTTTAGAGATCCTCTGTGTTTGTCCCATGCTTTTTTGAATTCAGATACTGTCCTCATCTCTACCACCTCCACAGGGAGACTATTTCAAGCATCTACAACTCTTTCTGTAAAGAAATATTTCCACATATTACTCCTGAGTCTATCCCCTTTCATCCTCATCCTATGTCCCCTAGTAGAAGAGCTTGCTTTCAATCGAAAGAAGCTCTCCTCCTGTGCATTTTCTCTCGAGTGAGGGGATATCCTTTCTGTAAAAGTTTTTTTCCCTTTTGCGGGCTTCGCACCCTTTTTTCCAACCGCTAGCCAGAAAGGTCATCTTCCTAGCGGGGGCCATTTTTGCCCCAATGGCCACAGGTTTAAAAAAAAATGCGACCGATGCTCCAAAAATATGTCGCTCACAGACACCCATGACTGTTGTCTTCGATGTCTTGGGGCTGACCATGACCCAGAGCTCTGCTGTCTTTGCAAGAAAATGTCCTCTAAGGCCCTGCTCAGTCGTAAGCAGAAGTCCAATGACCTTTTTCAGAAGGTGGCCCCAGAATCCCCAGCGGCACCCTTGTTCGTCCCTCCGCTGGTGGGCTCCACACTCTCGGCAGCACTCTGATCAGGGGCCCCCTGAAGTGGAGCGGCATAAGAAGAAGAAGGCCTCAAAGCCACTGTCGGGGGCTCTGGACAAGCGAGAGTCGGACAAGGAGCGACCTCGAAACGTACCTCGTACGGACACGGAGCCTCCTGCGATGGCGCCCGGTCTCCTGAGGGTCGTCCTGGTGAGGACCCCATTTCCTCCTCCACGCCAGACCCAGTAACCCCAGTGTCAGCGTCGCAGGGTCCCACGCCCGTGTGCGTGTCCCGAATGCTGGCACTAGAGCACAGCGTTTCTGCCTTCTTAGCTGCCCAGCAGGCGCTCATGCCCAGCATGGCTGGCCCGTGCCTCGAGACCGAGGTTCCCTGGAGTGGGATACCAAAACCCGCCCTGGAAACCCCCAAGAGCCATTGGCCTCGTGAGGGTCCTTGGCGCCAGTCTCGTTCGCCTTCCCGATCTTCGGGAGCGAGATCTTCCAAGGCCTCTGGCTCCAAGTGGTCCTCGGTCTCTGGATGGGGCAACCTGCACGAGTCGGACTCCTCCTCGGACCTCTCGGGCTGGGAGTCAGACGGAGATACCTACCCGGAGACCCATGCCCACAGGGACCTCCCCTCAGACCCGTCCCTGCCCACCTATCAGAGGCGTTCTCCGTCCGAGGACACATTGTTCTTGGCATTCATGGGGACATGGCACGGGCCTTCAGCCTGGCTATGCAAACTGAGGAGGAGCCGCTAGCTGAAGAGCTTGATATTCTACAGTATGAGTCCCCACCTCGGGAGTCTCTCACTATCCTGGTTCCTCCCATATAGTCAAGGCTGCTCCTCCGCATGTGGGAGACACCTGCTTCAGTCCCCATTGTGAGAAAGCACCTCGAGCCATGTACAGGGTCCAACGTGGCCCAGGGTTCCAGAAAACCCAGCTTCCGCACCCCTCCATGGTTGTGGAATTGGCAATGCGGAAGCAAAAAAGCCCAAAGTCTCATTCTTCAGTCCCCCCAGGCAGGGAGTCGAGAGCCTTCGACACCCTGGGGCACAAGGTCTATCAGGGTTCCATGCTCGCTTGCCGTATCCAGGCATACCAACTGTATATGGGCATGTTCCTGCGTGACCTCGCCAAGGAGCTCGGCAGGTTTGCGGCGTGCCTCGAGGGTGAACCCCTTCTAAGATTCCAAACCCTCCTGAAATCTGTCGCAGAGTGTTCGAAGTACCTTTCCCGCACTGCGTATGATGGGTTTGAGTCCTCCACCCGGGTGGCAGCAGCCGGCTTTGGGGTCCGACGCAGGCATGGCTTCAGTCCTCGGACCTGGAGCACTGGGTCAAACAGAAGCTCCTGGACATCCCTTGCCTCGGCGAGCAGCTGTTTGGTAAACCTATAGAGGATAAGGCCGCTGAGATAGAAACGGAGTTCGTGACTCAAACTCATTTCTCGCGCAATACCTCCTCCCTCCCTAGGAAGAAGCAGCAAACCAAGAAGCCGTTCTTCCAATGGAAGGGGCTACCCTACCAGGGTTACCTGCCTTTCCTGCCCGCCTCTGCATCGGCTCCCAGCATGCAGGGGAAGGGAGGTGCACATAGTCACCATAAACCTAAAGGGCCTAAGACCCAACCACCAGCGCCGCCCCAGCCTACACAGGGGTTTTGACACCAATGGCATAGCCTCTTGCCCCCGGCAGCCCTTCTGCCGGTGGGGGGACGCCTGTCCCTGTTTGCCCCACAGTGAGTGTCGGTCAAGTCGGACACCTGGGTCCTCCGGGTGATCCGAGACAGATACCGTCTCCGCCTGGACATGCGCCCTCCTCCTTTCTCCCCAGCGGAGCCTGCTTGGCTCCTCTCGCACCAGACCTTCTTGCAGCGGGAACTGTCCAACCTCCTTGCCCAATGGGCGGTTGAGAAGGTATCCTGGCACCTTTGAAGCCAGGGGTTCTACTCCCGCTACTTTCTCATTCCGAAAAGGATGGGGGGGCCTGTGCCCCATCCTCGACCTAAGAAACCTCAACAAGTTCCTGGTGCAAGATAAGTTCAAAATGTTATTGCTTGGCATCCTGCTGTCCTTCCTTCAGCAGGGCGATTGGCTATGCTCCTTGGATCTCAAGAACGCTTACGCCCACATCTTAGTCCACCCCCAGCACAGGCAATACCTTCACTTCAGGATGCAGGGGGAACACTACCAATGCAGAGTGCTCCCCTTCGGGCTCGTGTCCGCACCGTGGGTTTCCACAAAGTGCCTCTCTGGGCCTCCCTCAGGCGGCAGGGCATAACCTTCTTCCCCCTACCTCGACGACTAGCTTGTCATGGGGTCCTCGATTGGTGAAGCCCACCTGGCAGCATCACGCATGACCCTTCTCCTTGAACGCCTCGGCTTCTTGGTCAACTACTCAAAGTCCCAACTCGAGCCAGTGCAGACCCTGGAGTTCATCGGCGCATGCCTCGACACTGTGCAGGCGACCGCCTTCCTTCTCATGGACCAGGCAGACCACCTGTGGACCATGGCGTCCCAAGTCCAAAACAGGACTTGGGTTATGGCACGGGCTATGCTGCGCCTCCTTGGGCACATGGCCTCCACCGTTCATGTGGTCCCCCACGCCCACATGCACATGCGGACGGCACAGTGGTGCCAGGTCTCCGGCCACCTCAGAGACTCCATCCGGGTCTCCTACAATCTCTACAGCTCCCTGGGTTGGTGGCGGGACCCACAAAATCTCCTTTGGGGCATGCCCTTCCAGACACCACAGCACGAGCTTGTCCTGACAACGGATGTTTCCCTATTGGGGGGGGGGGCCCACTGCAGCACACTGTGCATGCAGGGGCAGTGGTCGTCCAAGGAGTCCCAGCAGCAGATCAACGTTCTTGAGCTTTGGGCGGTCCGATAGGCCCTGAGAGCCATCGAGGGCTATCTGCAGGGAAAGTCGGTGCTCATGCACACAGACAACAGGGTAGCCATGTTTTACATAAACAAGGAGGGGGGAACGGGTTCCTGTACCCTCTGTCGAGAGGCGATCCTCCTTTGCGTTTTGCCGGGGATGACCCTTCAAGCGGTCTAACTCCCAGGCCAGAAGAATGTCCTCACGGACAAACTCAGCAGGATCCTCTGCCCACACAAGTGGTGCCTGGATCCGGAGGTTGCCGACCTCTTGTTCCATTGGTGGGGGACCCCATCCATGGACCTGTTTGCCAGCCCAGTGAACACGCAGCTTCCCCGCTTCTGCAGCCCGGTTCCACACCCGAGCAGGGTGGCCCTGGATGCGTTCCTCTTGACCTGGACCTCCGGACTTCTTTACTTGTTCCCTCCCACTCCTCTCATTGTGAGGACCCGCCACAAGATTTGGCGGGACTGGACTTCGGTGATTCTAGTGGCCTCCACTTCCTTGGTTCTCGCTTCTGTGCCGGCTCACATCCAAGCCCCCAGTACCCCTGGGCTGTGCCCCGGGACTGTTGACACAGGAGGAGGGTCGGGTGTTCCACCTGAACCTGGCCTCACTGTCCCTTGCACCTTAGCTCCACTGCGTCTCCTGGAGGATGTCGAAGAGGTCCTCCTCCCATCGAGGAAGGACTCAACGAGACGGGCGTAAGCCTTCAAGTGGCGAAGTTTCTTGACCTGGTTCTCAGAGATTCAGATCAACCCGTTCTCCTGCTCTACCCAGTGGATCCTCCAGTACCTTATCAACCTCTCGAAGGTGGGGATAAAATCCAATTTGGTCAGGGTACACCTGAGCGCAATTTTGGTGAACCACCTCCCGTCGAGGGAAAATGTCTCTCGCAGCAGCCCTTGGTCTCTCACTTTATGCAAGGTCTACTGCTTTCCAAACCTCCCATCTGGCCTCCGCCAGCGTAGTAGGACCTTAATGTGGTGCTGATGCAGCTCACGTGAGCGCCCTTTGAGCCGATGGCGATGTGCTCACTTCGGCATCTCTCCTGGAAGGTGGCCTTCCTGGTGGCTTTGACCTCGGCTCTCCGAGTCAGCGAACTTCAAGCCCTCATGGCTGAGGCTCCATACACCAGGTTCTATGGGAACAGGGTGGTCCTCCGCACCCATCCCAAGTTCCTACTGAAGGTGGTCTCGGACTTTCATCTCAACCAGGAGATAGTCCTACCCACCTTCTTCCCGAGACCGCATGCTGACCAGGCATCGGTGGTGTTGCATACACTCGACTGCAAAAGGGCTCTTGCTTTCTACCTGCAGCATACCCAGGTTCATCGCAAGCCCTATTGGCTCTTTGTCGCCTATGACCCCCAATGGCCTGTGGCAAGCAGTCACCAAGTGCACCATCTCCGTCTGGGTGGCGGACTGCATTGCCTTCGCCCACACAAAGGCAGGCGCTCCACTAGAGCAGCGGGTCACCGCACATGGCGTCTGAGCCAAGACGGCTTCGGTGGCTTCGCTGCGCTCAGTGCCTCTAATGGACATCTGCCGGGCTGCGACCTGGTCTTCAGCAAACACTTTCGCTGTCCACTACTGCCTGGAGAGGGAGTCCCACTGGGACAGCGCCTTTGGCCAGCCTGTACTCCATAATCTGTTTGGGGTATAAGCAACTCCTGCCCTCCGACCCCTCTTCAACTGCTACCGAGAGCTTCGCCCCTGGGACCCGAAGACTCGGGGCATCGATTTCTGCTCAAGGCCTTGTGGAGGCGTTTTTGGGTTACAGGCTCAGTAGCCTGTAGCTGGGGAGTCCCATAAGTGAGGACTGACTTCCTGCTTTTTCCTGGAAAAAGCGTAATTACTCACCTGTAACAGGTGTTCTCCAGGGACAGCAGGAATCAGTCCTCACTACCCTCCCAACTCCCTTGAAGAGTTGCTATTTTTGTCCTTCCCTTGCCATCTGCTTAATAGGGCTCTAGCTAGGGGACTTGACTGAGCAAGATGGCACCTTTGGGTGGGAAGAGGACCACGCATGCGTGGCAGCAATCCCAAAGGCTTTCTTTGAAAGCTGGGGAATTGCTCCGCGTAGGTTCAGTCGGTGCCGACGTCACCCATAAATGAGGACTGATTCCTGCTGTGCCTGTTCTCTCTCATGACCTGTACACATTTCCCATGTTAAACAGAATGCCATGTGAACAGCATGCCTATCAATTCATTGGTACATAGAGATGTTACAATTTGTTCCATTTCTACATCAGCCAAGGATACGTAGCAAGACTGGTGTAACACAGATCCAGCAGTCTATGAGTCTGATAGATGCATACCCCAGTTTGGATCCTCAGTCATCCTGCTAATGACTACATATACATATATGGAGTGATGCACCCACATTCCCACAGCTCTGTGGCACATAACACATGGCCACTTTGTCAGAGAGAGAAAAGTCACTGGTTCAAGACCAGCCAGTGGCAAAGAATGATATGTTTAGGTGTGTTAGGTTTCACACACCTTTCAGACTCATCATGCGAAGGATCAAATCTCCTGTAGCACAGGTCCAAACAGTACAGCTACACAGACAAGCACCTTCCACCCTGTCTCTTTTATAGCACACTAATTGCGTGTGCTGACGCAGTGGGCATTACCAAGAAGTGCTACTGAGCATGCGATAATGGCTTCGATGTGAGAGCGCAGCCTCTGAGGTAGTGTATTGGACGAGGACAGTCACGTATATGATGTATGCCCCATCCCCCATAGTTCTCCACCTATATTTGTTTCACCTCTGCCACATCTCTTTGCTGTACCATGGCTCATCAGGTTGTCATGTTGGCGTTAAGTGCTTTCCTACTTGCTGAGGAATATATTGTTCCAAGGGCCACCAAGAAGAGCACCACACCACGTTGCTCAAGAGACACCCAGTCAATAACGCGTGGTGGTTGTTTGAAAGGATACTTTTATTCAATAATTTGAAAACCTAAGAGCCCGACACAGGCCGTGTTTCGTTTTCTACTTCCTCAGGGGATTCAGGTATGCTGCAAATAATAACCATAAATACTGTAATACATTCAAACACATTAAAAATATAAATATATAAAAATATAAAATCATGTTTCATGCATATATAAATATAAAAACCAATAAGAACCTGAACTTAAAAGGTCAATGAATAGAAATATAGGTAAAATATATAAAGCGAAATGATGTGAAAACATATATATACACAAAATTTTAAGAATCTGAAAAAACCTTTATCATCATTATTACAAAAGCATTGAAGGGGTATGTAAAGCCCCGTGGAGCCGACAGGACCTATTCCCTGTCACCGCAGGAAATTCCGTCTTTAAATTTATTTCTTGTGGTCGCGTTTGCCTACCGCATGAGGCCTACCGGTACCGCCGGTTCTCCAGGACCAAGCAGGAAGTCAGTCCTCACTTATGGGTGACGTCGGCGCCGACGGAGCCCTCGCGGAGCAATTTTCCCCAGCTTTCAAAGAAAGCCTTTGGGAATTGCAGCGCGCATGCGCGGTCGTCTTCCCGCGGGAGGGTGCCATCTTAGCCAGTCTTCTTTTTTCCGCGGAGCCCTACAGACGTCCCCGTCTTGTCCCCGCGAAAAAGTCGATTTTCTTCATTATTTTATTCTTTTTCCTTTCGGTTCGACGCCCGGACTCGCGACGCCGGTCTCGAGTCCGCTTACTTTTTTCGGTTTTTCTGACTTAGTCAGCTTTCGTTTTCGGTTTCCCTGGCAGCCCGGTCCTTTGACCTCGCAGGGGCCCTTTTTCCCCCGATGGCTGCCAGTGGGTTTAAGCGGTGTGGTCGGTGTGACCGAAATATGTCACTAACCGACACACACGACTTTTGCCTCCGCTGCCTGGGCCCGGATCATGAGGAACTGATCTGTGGGCCCTGCAGCAAACTGTCCTCAAAGGCGTTGAGGAGTCGGCGGCATCAGCGTGAGAGAATCTTCGCTGACCCCAGCCGTACCCGGACCTCGTCGGAGGCCTCCGCGTCGAAAGGCTCCAGCTCGGACCGTCGACGGAGCTCCTCCGACCGGGGTTCTCCCTCCGGGGACCATCGTCGGAAGGAAAAACCCGCGAGGGCGGCGTCGGTGGACGCTCCTGGCTCCGCGAGGGCCAGGTCGCATAGCCCCGACAGCCGCCCCGGGTCCTTGGAGAAGGAACACATCCCGAAGCGACCTCGCCTGGAGTCGGAGATGCCTGCCCGGGTAAGTCCTGTGGTCCTTCTGGACTCGCCTCCGCGACAGCCGACGTCGGGCCCGACGCCGTCGGGGCCCGAGTCGGGGGCTGCTGGGTCACCTGAGCTCGGACTCAGGTTGACGGCCTTGGAGAGCAGACTGTCTGCCTTCATGGACCAGCAGCGGGCACTGCTCGCTGGCCTCGCTGGCGCCGCTGCCCCGACCGCCGGGACGTCGACGTCCAAGTCGACCCCGGAGACCGAGCCGATCCTCGAGTCAATGAGAACTCGAGTCGATCCTCGGTCGAGGTCACCCTCGGCCTCCCGTTCGGGACCGAGGTCGCCGACGCCGACTCCCTCGACGTCGGGACGGCTGGCGCCGCACCCTGCCCGGGCCGACCCCACCGAGTCCTCGTCGGAGTCGGTCTGGGAGTCTGAGGAGGAAGAGTCACCTGATTCTTTCCGGACTCGGTGTGTCCCATCGGACTCACCGGGGTCCGAGCCTCGGAAGCAGTCCCCCCCGGAGGATGCCCGGTTCTCGGACTTCGTTAGGGATATGGCCAAGGCCTTGGCCTTCCCTGCGGATCCCGAGGAGGAGCCTCGAGCCGAAGAGCTCGACGCCCTCCAGTATGACTCTCCCGCGAGGGAGCACTTTACTGTGCCGGTTCCTCCTATGCTGGAACGACTACTCTTCCGCATGTGGGAGAGTCCGGCCTCCTCGCCGGTCCTGAGCAAGCGGGTCGATTCTATCTATCGGGTCCGCAAGAGCCCTGGCTTTCAGAAGGCACAGCTGCCACACCATTCCATGGTAGTGGAATCGGCCATGCATCGTCTTAAGAGCCAGAAGATGCACTCCTCGGTGCCTCCTGGAAGGGAGGCCCGTAACCTGGATGGCCTTGGCAAGAAGTGCTTCCAGGGCTCTATGCTCGCATGTCGTGTCCAGACTTACCAGCTCTACATGGGCATGTATCTCCGGGATCTGGCTAAAGAGCTAGCCGGATTCTCCGCTGGTCTCTCCGAGGAGCCCTTGCGGAGGTTCCTAGCCTTGTCCACGGGCATTCGGGAATGCTCAAAGTTCATGTCCCGAGCAGCCTATGATGGCTTTGAGGCCTCGGCTAGAGTGGCCGCAGCCGGCATCGGTGCCCGCCGACAGGCTTGGCTTCAGTCGTCGGACCTTGAGCCCTGGGTACAGGACAAGTTGGTCGATGTCCCCTGCCGAGGCGAAAACCTCTTTGGCAAGCCCATGGCGGAAAAGGCTGCACAAATTGAGACTGAGACTCTCACCAGGACCAGGCTTTCTAGGAAGACCTCCGCCCCTTCCCAGAAAAAGAAGGGCTCGGGAAAAAAGTCCTTTTACCCGAGGAAGGCGGCTGCCTACAAACAGTACCCCCATTATCAGGCCCCTGCAGCTCCCCAACAGGGCCAGCAGGCCAAGGGACGGGGTAACGGGTCCCGTAGGCAGCAAGCCCCCAAGCCTGCACCACCAGCCCCTGCTCAGCAGGGTGGGGGTTTTTGACTCGCTCAGCATAGCCTCTCCCCCCCCGCTGGTTCCTCCCAGCACCGGAGGCCGGCTGGTTCACTTCGGCCACAGGTGGTCCAGCATCACCGCAGATGCCTGGGTACTTCAGGTCGTGCGAGAAGGCTACCTTCTCCACTTCCATCAGGTCCCTCCCTCCTATTTTCCGGGAGAACCTTCGCGCCCCCCTCTGCACAGGGAGTTGCTCCTTCAGGAGTTAGCAGGTCTTCTGCAGGAACAGGCGGTGGAACCGGTGCCCCACCACCTGAGAGGTCAAGGCTTTTATTCAAGGTATTTTCTGATACCAAAGAGAACAGGGGGCCTCAGACCCATCCTGGACTTGCGCAACCTCAACAAGTTCCTTGTGCGGGAGAAGTTCAAAATGCTTACCCTTGGAATCCTTCTGCCCTACCTCCAGCAGGGAGATTGGCTATGCTCCTTGGATCTAAAGGATGCCTACACGCACATCCTCATCCACCCAAGCCACCGCCAATACCTAAGGTTTGTGGTGGCAGGAACTCATTACCAGTACAGAGTACTGCCCTTTGGCCTATCCTCCGCACCGCGAGTCTTCACAAAATGTCTCGCGGTCGTGGCGGCCCGTCTCCGGCTTCACGGCCTCTATGTCTTTCCGTACCTCGACGACTGGCTCATCAGAGCAGCGTCCGCTCAGGAGGTCGCCAACGCCACGCGCCGCACGGTGACTCTGCTGCAGCACTTGGGCTTTGTCATAAACTTCGCAAAGTCCACTTTGCTCCCCTCACAGGATCTCGAGTTCATCGGCGCAAGGCTGCACACTCCTCGGGCACGAGCGTACCTACCGCTCGACAGGGCTCAACGGCTCATGGACCTAGCCGACCGCTTTCGCAGCCAGCCCCTGGTCTCCGCCAGGCGCTTCCTGAGACTGCTCGGCCATATGGCTTCCACCGTCCATGTGACCCCCAATGCCCGCCTGAACATGCGGTCTGCTCAATGGTGTCTCCGCCAGCAGTGGCGACAAGCCACAGGCGGCCTGGCAGACCTAGTGCGCGTCTCCGAGCCGCTGCTCTCGTCTCTCCGGTGGTGGCTCCGGCAGCCGAACCTGATATTCGGAATGCCTTTCCAGTCACCTCAGCCGACCCGGGTGCTGACCACCGATGCATCCCTCCTGGGCTGGGGAGCACATTGCCAAGAGGCACGTACTCAGGGCCTCTGGACCACGTGGGAGTCTGCTCAGCAGATCAACTTCCTGGAGCTCAGGGCGATCCGCCTAGCTCTCAAGGCCTTCTCCCACCTGACTTCCCAACAGTCCGTCCTTGTCCAGACGGACAATCAAGTTGCCATGTTCTACGTGAACAAGCAGGGGGGCACGGGCTCCTTCCTCCTCTGCCGGGAGGCACAGAAGCTCTGCTCTTGGGCCGTCAGTCACGGCATTCTCCTCAAGGCAGTTTATCTCCCGGGCCAAGAAAATTGCCTTGCAGACAAACTCAGCAGGGTCCTCCAGCCGCACGAGTGGCGTCTGGATCCCTTGGTAGTTCAGAAGCTCTTCCTCAAGTGGGGTCTCCCCACGGTGGATCTCTTTGCCAGTCCTCACAACCGGCAGCTTCCTCGCTTCTGCTCTCGTCAGCCACACCCCCTTCGGGTTGCGGCGGACGCCTTTCTGATCTCGTGGTCGGGGAGCCTTCTGTACGCTTTCCCTCCCATCCCGCTGGTCTCTCGGACTCTTTTCAAGGTTCTCCGAGACAAAGCCTTCATGATCCTGGTGGCCCCTCGCTGGCCCAGGCAGCCGTGGTTTCCGCTCCTGCTGCAACTGGCGGTGGAGGATCCAATCCCTCTGGGGGTACAACCGGATCTCCTCACTCAGGATCAGGGGTCCCTTCTGCACCCCAACCTCAGGTCTCTCAACCTCATGGCCTGGCTGCTGAGAGGGTAGTCCTTGCTCCCCTTCTCCTGCCGGCGGAGGTGGAGGAGGTCGTCTTAGCTTCGCGACGGCCTTCTACCCGCAAATGCTACGCCCTTAAATGGCGTCGCTTTGCAGTCTGGTGTACCCAACAGTCTCAGGATCCCTTCTCCTGCCCGGTGTCGGTGATCTTGCAGTACTTGCTGCACCTCTCTAATCTGGGACTTAAGTCCAACTCCGTCAAAGTTCACCTCAGTGCTCTTTCAGCACATCATGTGCCAGTGGACGGCAGACCTCTCTCCAATGACCCTCTCGTAGCGAGGTTTCTCCGAGGTCTCCTTCTACTTAAACCACCTCTGCGCCCGCCAGCGCCTGACTGGGACCTGAATGTGGTTTTGCAGCGGATCACCTGTCCGCCTTTTGAACCTATGGCTACCTGTTCTCTCCGTTTTCTGTCTTGGAAAACAATGTTCTTGATAGCCCTCACTTCCGCTAGGCGCGTAAGTGAATTGCAGGCCCTCGTGTCTGATCCCCCTTACACTAGGTTCTACAAGAATAGGGTAGTCCTACGGACTCACCCAAAATTTCTGCCTAAAGTGGTCTCCCCTTTTCACATCAATCAGGAGGTGGTACTTCCAACCTTCTTTCCCAGACCACACTCCAGCCGAGCTGAAACGGTCCTCCATACCCTGGACTGTAGAAGGGCATTGAACTTCTACCTTGACCGTACGCGGGAGCACCGTAAAGCTGCTCAGCTTATTGTGTCTTTTGACCCCAATAAATTGGGGCTCCCGGTCTCCAAGCGTACTCTGTCCATCTGGGTTGCGGACTGTATCTCTTGGGCTTATGGGGCAGCCGGACTCTCCTTAGAAAGTCGAGTCACGGCTCATTGCGTTCGGGCAAAGGCCACTTCAGTGGCTTTCCTCCGCTCTGTTCCGCTGGCAGACATCTGCCGGGCCGCTACTTGGTCTTCGAGCCAGACTTTTGCGGTCCATTACTGTCTCGAGAGGGAGTCCCGTAGGGACAGTGCTTTCGGACAGGCAGTCCTCCGTAATCTCTTTGAGGTCTGAGCAACTCCTACCCTCCATCCCGGATGTGGGCTACCGGTGGGTGATAATTCAGCGAAGATTCTATCCTTCTGTGCTGCTGAGCTAGAGGGAGCTCATTTTTGTGCTTAGGGTCTCCGGTAGCCTTGAGCTTGGGAGTCCCATAAGTGAGGACTGACTTCCTGCTTGGTCCTGGAGAAAGCGTAGTTACTCACCTGTAACAGGTGTTCTCCAGGAGCAGCAGGAATCAGTCCTCACTACCCTCCCTCCTCCCCTTGGAGTTGCAATCGTCTGCTTATGTTCTTTTTTGCAAATTTTTATGCTGTCTTTTTTAGCTATGTCATCTGACTGGCTAAGATGGCACCCTCGGGCGGGAAGACGACCGCGCATGCGCGCTGCAATTCCCAAAGGCTTTCTTTGAAAGCTGGGGAAAATTGCTCCGCGAGGGCTCCGTCGGCGCCGACGTCACCCATAAGTGAGGACTGATTCCTGCTGCTCCTGGAGAACACCTGTTACAGGTGAGTAACTACGCTTTCTTTTCTTTTCATTAAAAAAAAACAAAAAACCTTAAACTTAGACTGTTTCTTTTCAGAAACTTTCCTCTTTGGTGCTAGGCGCCATTTTGGGCATTAGGCCCCATTTTTCTTAAATCATGGAAAAGCCAACAAGTGTGGCGGTACCATTTCCGTCACTGACACCCATGATTGGTGTCTAAAATGTTTAGGACTTGATCATTCTCCAACTGAATGTCTTTCCTGCATGGGTATGACCAAAAGAGGAAGACAGAACTGGGCCGCAAAGCTCGGTACCCTCTTTTCTTCAGATGCCAGATCCATTGCATCGACATCGTCAAGGGCCTCTTCTTCCTCCCATGTATCTCAGGTAACTAAACATAAAAGCCGGTCCTCAAAGGGTAGCTCTCCTGCTAAGCATTGAGAGGCCTTTGGCATTACCCTTGAGGGAACCACACCGGCAAAACAGCCCCAGCGGGAGGCTTTGGCTTCCAAAGCATCGATGGGGCTTCAGGATGTTCTCGAGGCCTCAACCTCGCAAGAACTACATGTGCCATTCTCGGGGGTTCCGGCCGTTCTTACCGGTACCGACACCCAGGCATCGGCAGCGTCGAAAGACCAGAGGTTTCTTGCTATCGAGCGCAGTATCACAGCTCTTCTTTCAGCTGCTGTACCGGTGGTCCCAAGGGCACCGGTGCCGACATCGACACCGACGCCGGTACTGACATCGGTACCGACACCGACGATGCCGGTACCGATGGTACCGGCTCTGGTGGGAACTCTTCCCATGCCATCTCTGGCTGGAGTGGACAAAGCGGTACCGGGTCACCTCGGTACCGACTTTGATCGGTACCGGGATCGTGCCTTGCAAGAGCATCGGGGTCAGGAATACTTTGATTCCTCCGATTCCAAAGACTCTGACTATTCTGCTGGCACTAGAGGGTTTCTCTTAGAAGATCTCTCTTCTCCCTAATGCAGAATGTCACCTCCAGAGGACATGTCATTTCAGGATTTCATCCGTGATATGGCCAAAGGTCTTTCAATCACAGTAGCTCCTGAGGAGGAACCCAGAGCAAAGGAATTGGAAATCCTCCAATATCCTAAAGCTCCTAAGGAGGCAGCTACTCTGCCTGTCCATGAAATTCTGCATAGCTTGATGCTCGGAATGTGGGAGACACCTCTGACTACTTCTCCTCACTCTAGGAGACTTGATACTATGTATCGAGTTCCACCATGTCCTGGATTTCAGAAAACTCAGCTGCCACACCATTCAATGGTAGTGGAATCAGCCATGCGTAGGATGAAAAGTGCAAAGAGGCATGCATCCAATCCTCCAGGTCGTGAATGCAGGACTCTGGATGCTTTTGGACACAGAACTTTTCAAGCTTCCATGCTTTCAGCTAGGATCAGTTCCTATATCCTGTATATGGGAATGTTCCTCAAAGAAGTCACAGGAGACTTGGAACTTATCAGCCCATTTCTCCCAGATGATAAGAGACAAGATTTTCTTGCTCTAGTTAAGCATGCTCAGGACGTCTCCAAGTTTGTCAATCGTGCAGCCTTTGACTGCTTCAAATGCATCAGCAGAACTTCTGCTATTGCCATTGGTGGACGACGGATTACCTGGCTACAGGCAATCAGACTTGGAGACTTGGGTACAGGACAAGTTAGGCAACATTCCTTGCACGGGGGAGAATCTCTTCGGCAAGAACTGGCAGGAAAAGGCTAACGAGTTAGATGCTGACAATTCTACCTTAGATAGATGGTCAAAGTCTACAGCCACTCCAGCCGAAAGGAAGCCTTATAAAAACCCCTCTTTTAGCAAAAAGAGGAAGTTTTATCCTTCCTATAGCCAGCAGAGTCAGACTCCAGGTCAGGTTGCCCAAAAGGGACAAACTAGACAGCAAAAGAAACCAGAAGGCCCGAGAGCCCAACCAGCTATCCAGGTTCAGCCCCCTCAAGGGCTTTGACTCCTTCCTAGAGAGCTTTGCCTTACTGCCTCTGAGGGGTCCCCAACCCCCCAATATTCCGGGCAGGTTATGCCACTTTGTCAACAGATGGCATCAGATAACAGCAGAAGATTGGACTTTGTCCATTGTAGGAGAGGGGTACAAACTTCACTTTCACAGCATACCCCCTCCTACAATTCTAAAGCAATTCAATCCACAAACCTCTGCAGACAATCTGCTAGATCACGAGGTCTCCACACTTCTTGCCCAAGGGGCAATAGAGGAAGTACCCATTCTTCAACAGGGTGCAGGGTTCTACTCCCCCTATTTTCTTATTCCAAAGAAAACAGGAGGACACAGACCCATTCTAGACCTCAGAGAATTGAACAAATATCTGTTTCGAGAGACATTCAAAATGATTTCTCTAGGAACTCTTCTGCCATACCTTCAAAGCCAGGACTGGCTTTGCTCTCTAGACTTACAGGATGCATACACTCACATTCTCATCCATCCAGATCACAGGAAATTTTTACGTTTCCTTTTCAGGGGAAGACATTTCCAGTACAGGGTTCTTCCTTTTGGTCTGGCTTCAGCACCAAGGGTATTCACGAAATGCATGGCAGTAGTAGCTGCATTTCTACGAACCCTGGGGATTTTCGTCTTCCCTTACTTAGACGACTGGCTCATTCGAGCCTCCACAGTTGCAGAGGCAAGCACTGCACTGTCCCGTACAATGCGAATCCTCCAATACTTGGGATTGGTAATAAACTTCCCGAAATCTCAACCAGTTCCTTCTCAATGCCTAGAATTCATAGGAGCCTGTCTGGATACCAGACAGGCAAGGGCTTTCCTTCCACAAGCCCGGTGTCTTCGCATAATGCAGCTAGCCTCCCAAGCAACAAGCAAATCCTCCCTCACTGCTCGGGAGCTACTGCAGTTACTGGGAAACATGGCATCCACAGTTCATGTAGTCCCATATGCTCGCCTCCACATGCGAGCAGCTCAGTGGACCCTCTCCACACAGTGGTCACAGGCCACGGGTCATTTGTCGGACAAAATAACAATCTCTCAACGATTAATTTTGTCCCTCCAATGGTGGCAATCACTAGAAAATCTGACAGTGGGGTCTCCTTTCCATCAACCCCTCTTTCAGGCCACCCTAACAGATGCATCACAGGTGGGTTGGGGAGCACACCTGAATCATCTCTCTACCCAGGGCACCTGGACTCCACAGGAGGTTGGTTTACACATAAACCTCCTGGAATTGAGAGCAATTTATTTAGCTCTTCGACTGTTCCACGCCCAGCTCAGCTACAAGACAGTCCTAGTCCAGACGGACAATCAGGTAGCCATGTTCTGTGTGAACAAGCAGGGCGGAACGGGCTCTCTGTCGTTATGCAACGAAGCTTTACGACTATGGGCCCTCACCAGAGAGCATCAAATTCACCTTCTAGTGGTATATCTTCCAGGCATTCAAAACCTTTGGGCAGACAAACTCAGTCGAGTACTGCTACCTCACGAGTGGTCACTCCACCTGGACCAGGTGGCAAAGATATTTCATCTCTGGGGCACTCCAGACATAGACCTCTTTGCAAGTCCACTGAATGCCAAACTTCCCCGGTTCTGTTCCAGGATTCCGGTGCACAACTGTCAGGCAAGGGATGCTTTCCTCATTCACTGGGGTCAGGACTTCCTTTATGCCTTCCCACCCATTCCCCTCATCCCCAAAACACTCTTCAAGCTTCAGAGAGACAGGGGTCGCATGATTCTCGTAGCACCACGATGGCCACGCCAAACATGGTATTCCCTGCTTCTGCATCTCTCTCAAGCGGAACCTCTGGAGTTAGGGCATGCTCCAGATCTCCTTTCCCAGGAGAACAGGACGCTATGGCACCCGAATCCCCAGTCCCTGCACCTTCCGGCCTGGTTGCTGAAGGATTTCAATCTGTCCCAGCAGGTAAAGGATATCCTTCAGGCTTCTAGGAAACTTCCACACGAAGATCTTATGCCTTCAAGTGGTAACGTTTTACTATATGGTGCTCCAAGAGGGGATTAAACCCCCTGGTCATACCCTTAGAATCAATACTAGAGTATCTCCTTCACTTATCGAATTCAGGGTTAAAGACCAATTCGGTAAGAGTCCATCTTAGTGCAATTGCAGCTTCTTATAAGCCTCTAAATGGACAACCAATTTCCTCTCATCCACTCCTATTAAGATTTATGAGAGGCCTTTTATTAACTAAACCTTCCATCAAGCCACCACCGGTGGCATGGGATCTAAATCTAGTTCTCGAGCAGCTCATGAAGCCGCCTTTTGAGCCTTTAGCCACTGCAGCCCTTACGTTTTTGACCTGGAAGGTCATCTTCCTAATTGCAATCATCTCTGCCCGTCGCATTAGTGAATTGCAAGCTTTAGTGGCTGATCCTCCTTATACTAGGTTTCATCATGATAAGGTTGTTCTTCGAACTCACCCACATTTTATGCCAAAGGGGGTTTCGCCTCTTCATTTAAATCAATCAATTTACCTTCCTGTATTTTTTCCGAGGCCTCACGCCTCTAATGCAGAAAGAAACCTTCATACTTTGGATTGTAAAAGGGCCTTGGCCTTTTACATACAAAGAACACAGCAACATAGAAAGTCCTCACAACTTTTTATAGCTTTTGACCCTAGTCATTTCGGACTTCCAGTCTCCAAAAGAACTTTATCTAAATTGATTGCCCAGTGCATATCCTTTGCTTATGAGAGTAAGGGTCTTCCTCTTCAGGACCATGACACAGCTCATAATGTGAGAGCCATGGCAGCTTCTATGGCTAATCTCCATTCTGTGTCTATCGATGACATTTGTCGAGCAGCCACCTAGGCTTCGGTACACACCTTCGTAGCCCACTACTGCCTAGATAAAGCCTCCCATCGGGATGCCTTCTTTGGCCAAGCTGTCCTTCCAAATCTCTTTCAAACCTAAACCAACTCCTGCCCACCAACCCTGGTGGGATGCCAGAGATCCATGGGAGGTAGGACTCTCACCTTCAACGGTGGCACCTTCCTGGGGCTATTTCCCTGGCATCTTCAGCTAGGGAGTCCCCATATGTGAGGACTACATTCCTGCTTGTTCCTGGAGATTGCATAGTTACTCACCTGTAACAGGTGATCTCCGGGAACAGCAGGAATTTAGTCCTTACAACCCACCCACCTCCCCTAGGAGTTCTCTCTCTCTGTCTCTTTCCTCTCTCCCTCTGTCCTTTCACTCAGCTACAAACTTAACTGAAGAGGGACAGTTGGAAAGGCGGGACGGCAGCGTGCATGTGCTGAGGGATGCTCCCAAAAGCGTTCGTAGTGGACGCTGGAGAGCGTTCCCGTGCAGGCTCCGTCGGTACCGACGATACCCATATGTGAGGATTAAATTCCTGCTGTTCCCGGAGATCACCTGTTACAGGTGAGTAACTACGATGTATATGGTATTTGGAATTAGCTAAGCCACACCTAGCCCTACCTTGGAAATCTTTTTTTTCTATTTCCATGTACACTGCTCTGAATCCCCAGAAACATGGGCCATCTCTGAGTCAGGAGAGCTGGGAGTGTGTTAAAAGCTCAACTTATCTACAGAATGAATGACTCTGGCTGTGCTAATGTCTGCAAGGATGTGTATTCAATATGGATAGTGGTAGTGCAGAAATGCACAGCTAGGATACATTAGAAAATTATAAGGTGGAATGAGAGAGACTGGCACACATTCAACTGACTTTGCTACGTTGAATGTGTTGAAACCCCAGTCATTGCAGACATCTCTGCAGCAGGGCTTCTGAAAGTACATCAGTACCTCATCGACGATGCACATTTACTGACTGATCAACAGCTACCCATCCTGAAACGATCATGCTGAACACAGCCATGTAAAACTTGGACAGTTATAATTGTTTCCAGGAACTGAAGTGTGGGTCAGCCACTGAAGCCTTGCTGATTGTGGAAGCAGGATGCATCACAGAACCTGCAGTCAGAATCATAATGTGTAGGATAGCCTGACAGAAAAAAACCATAGGAGTTGCCATCTTTCAAAACCCCACCTCTTCTGTAATGCACTGATCCTAGTAGATATACTGAAATCTGTAGTTCACATGGGCCACAGTGATCATTCCTGCCAGAGCTCGCTTTCAAACATTCCCCAGCAGATGCAATTAGCAATGGAGAGCAGGTGTCACACCAGAGACAATAATTAGCATGTGTAAACAAACAGGCCACATTTTAAACGACAGGGCCTATGAAGGCCAAATGCTGAAATTGCACATAGAGTAATGTGATGGAGCTGAAGCCATTGAAGCGATGGATGTAGAAAAAAACTCTTATGAAGCAACTGAGTTACAGAGGGTGCAATTACCTAGAAGTGCAGCTAGAGGGAACAGGCACGAGGATGCAGAAGTTAAGCTGACACACCCAGGTTGTAGCAATGCAGTAGCTAATCAAAGGCACCTGAGCAGAAAGCCAGGAAACTCAGTTGGGGAACGCCTTTTTAAGCAGTGCTCACAAGGAAACAGACAGAGAGGATCTAAAAAGGAACTTGAGGGAGGACCTTTTGGAGAGAGAGAGAGAGAGAGAAAGAAAGGATCTTTGAAGGAAGGACCTGAGGAAGGAACCTCATACGCTGCAAGGCAGAGAAGTCTTGGATACATGGAAAAGCAGAGCTAAGTTCCAGGGAGGACAAGCCCAGCTTAGAAAGCTCCAGAAGCCAGTCTTCAAGGAAGACAGTGACAAAGGGAGAGTCTCTGGTGGAGAGAACACCAGCAGCAAACGCTACAGAGATCCAAGGTACAGTGATACTTCATTTATTAAATGGATGCCAGGTCCTAGGAAGGTTGATAACCGAAAAAGCCATTCTGAGAAAAAACAAAGCTGGAGGAAGTTTTGTAACCCTGTACAGAGAGGTATAGGGAAAAGCCCTAACAGTTATTTGCTAAACCCAGGCCAGCAAGGCTGGAAAGTGGGGGAAAGAAATACTGAACTGCAACCTGTGTTAACCAGGGAAAGCTCAGGATTAGAAAACACCACGTGTGAGCTAGAACCCATGCAAATTGAGTTTGCAGAACCAGAACTGTTGATGCTTGAACCAATGGACTGTTCTCTGTGTATTACCGAGAGCCTGGAATCTCTTACCGAGATAAAATAGCAGCACATGTTTTAAAGTACCTTTTGCTTCTGTTAAAACTGAAGGAAGAAGTTTTGTCTTGTTTTTCTTGCTGTTTGAGAAACTTGCTTGGATACAGAGAACTGTGAAGCATTTGTAACAGTTGTTGACCTTTTGTAAATATTCTTGGCACTAAATCTGAAGTAAGGTAATTCTACTTTGTTTCCTGAAGAACCTTTTGCATAACAAGGGAATAAAAACCTTTTTGTTTCACCCTGCTCAAGGCTCACACATCTATTTTCTTGGTGAAGAGGGACTACAAGGACCAGAATGCACTTGGTCTAAAAGTTTTTCTTTCTTCAACAAAATTAAAATGTCCGCCCTGACCCTTTTGCACACTGCCACTAGGAGGAGCTGTGACACTGCCACTAGGAGGAGCTGTGAATCTTTGACACCCTGACCTCTACACAGCTGTCTATGTCCTCCCAAAATATCAACTCCATGTAGAGGAATACCAGTCACTGTAGTTGACAGAGATTTGTATTCTAAGACCTAAGTTCTGTGTGCTGACCTAAAGTCCAGATCTGCAGGTACATGGTGTTTATTGTGGTGGAGAGCCTCCCCACCACCTTGAACCTCATTGCCATTGTACTCTCTGCCATCAGTCTGCATGTGAATTTGTGAAGATTCCTAACAAAAAAAATGAGGGAATAATTCAGAGGCAGACAGGATACCTATGCACAGAATAGGCCAATAATGAAGTAGCAATGTAGTGAGCCTCCACCTGAATACCTCACACCTGCAATAGTGGATGCAGTCACAGAAGAGGTGAAGAAAACATTAGTAGGAGTGATCCCATGACCTCTGTCAGGTGAAATGATTGTGATCAACTGTGCCATAGGCTACCTCTAGTAGTATATGCCCTGTTTGTAAATGAATGAGGGAAGCCTCATGATGCATGCTTAGATGAGAGATTACAACTTAGGCAGAGTCTGGGAAAAACTATCTCATATATGGGTACAGTATGAAAATAGATTTGTGTTTGGAGCTGCTATGTCTGTTCCTCCCACCAAAGTACACAACATTGTGCTGTGATGTGTGAATCATTGTGGACCTTATGATGTAGTTATCTGTTTACATAATGCCTTTGAATCCCTGGTCAATACTGTGGTACAGTGAGATATGCTGACTTCTCAATGGACCCTGGGTGAGGCTATGGATGGGTTTCCAGTACATGCTTACCATGGCAATGAGGTTACAAGGGATGGGGCTGGTCTGTGGAATTATTATGACTCTTAACATGACAATTTTCTTCTGGAATCAGCATGCCTGACTTAGAGATCCCTATCAACAGCACTCTACAGCTCTGTCATTGAGAAAGTGACTGCAGCTATGTATGTATACATTGACCAAATGGAAGGTGTGACCCCATTGTACCTGTCAGTTCAAAAGATGTCCTTCCCAATGTGCTGGTCACTGAGGGATTTTCTGTGTCCATCATCATTGGGATACATAGAAGCTCTGCTGAAAGACCAGCAAGTATGTGCAAGCAATTGCAGAGTACATCTGAATGCAAATGGGGCTAAGACAGCACTGGCTGGAATGATCACTCTGGGAACTTTGAAGAGAAAGAACCACAGCTACATTGTTTGGGTCTCAGCAGAGCTTTGTGAAAGAATGGTGGACAACTCTGCCCTTCAGAGGCAGAACTGTAAGCAGGCACCCAGTAGTTCTATTGGGTGTTATGTGGAGACATGTAGCCTGAAAGAACCTCCCTTGCCACCATGCCCTGTGGAAATCATTACAGAAAATTCATTCTAGTCTAGGTCTACCTTGGTTGTAAGACTGCAAGTCACATGCATTGGACCAATGACCAGTAGCTTCATATTTTCTTTTCCCCCTCATCTGTCATCTGATTCTCACTGAGGTAATGAAGGGACATGTATGGATCATGGACGCTACCACACCATGGCCATTGTGATAAGGAAGCTTATCATAGCTCAGGAAGGAGCTATAGAAAAGGTGAAGTGACTCTGAACAAGCAACCTGTCAGTTCTGGTAGAAATAAGAAAACAGAATTTTCCCATAAAAGACTACCAGTCCCAGAATGCACCAGGTTTCCAACAGCCATTAGAGGAGCTGAAGTGGGGAAATGTGTGTTCAATCAGGAGGGCTATGAGGTAATCCCTAAGCACTCATCTCAAAGGGCAGGGCCTGATTCAGCACAGCTGCGCTGTTAGGGAGGAGCACTCATCAAGGCAGAATAAGAGTAGAGTTTATTCTACAGATGACCATCTTCATGATCACCTTGGATATCCAGAGAATTGTCCTCAGTATCCTGAGAATCAGCTTGAGTTTGATCATCAGTTTCATCTGAAGGATCATCAGAAGCAGAAGCCAAACCGGACGGACAGAGAGGGAAAGAGACCCTTTGGAAGAAGGAAGAGAAAAGCCTTTGAGAGGTCTAGAAGAGTCCAAAGCAGTACGTATACTGGGAGGTATTCCAAGGGCCAGCATACACCATTGGACTGGGGAAAGCCAGAGGAATGGTGCTGCAGAGCTAGGAATCACCAGAGGCTACCTGTGAGGGAGACGGCTGCACGTGGAAGGGACCCTAAGACCTGTGCCAGAAGGTATGTGAAGAGAGATCCAGTGTCCAGGGATCTGGATTGGAAGGCTGGACATAAGAACTGGACTACATACTGGCCAGGCTATATAGAGAGGAACTCTAGCAGCAATGGAAGCTCAGGTATAAACACTGATCTATGCCCTAGCTATAACCTTGAAAGACAGCAGGGAAACAAGTATTCTCCTGAAAATGCTCCATTGAGAGATTCATCTGTGCCAATCCATGATATTGAACCCATGCTTGTTGAACAAGGGGGAATAATAGCAGATGAGGATCCTGTTTATATGGACTGCTCTCTATCTAAACTCCGTTGGTAACTTTCTGTTATAAAGAACAGCAACCATCACAAAGAAATACAAATGTTTTCTTTAATCTACTCAGAAAAGCTCCTGAAGCAGGATTTGACCCACACAGTGGAAGGCAAGCCAGCTAAGGGGTTTCAGCTGGTGACTGCTAGCAATTAAGCCTTACCTAATTGCTTGTGAGCTAGGAGAGAATCATTTCTGAATTTATGTGGGAAGTAATCAGAAGTTAACCTGAAAAGAACAGTTTGTTTCTTGCTTTGTAGCTTTTCATTAGTTGTTTTCCTGATTTTGACTTTGTTTTTCCAAGTTAACACTGAAAGCAAGTTACCTAATTTATGTGCTACCAAGCATATCTGTGTTGGGAGAAATAACCCCATAAATAAATATCTTATTGGCTTTACCCAAGAGCACAACTAAATTATTGTCAGCAGCTGTGTCTGGTGTGAATGAACTACATTGCCCACAATACCTTGCAAATCATATAGAAATATGCACTTGCCAAGAGTGTGAAGATTCTCACCCAGGCGGCCGTCTGACACCATGTATCAGATCTCATCTGGTTAATGCATTGACATGTCACTCCAGTCATTGATATCTGAGCATCTGTTCCTGAAAAATGACTGCACCGATGGCATTGAGGAGAGCAATTCCAAATCAAGGGCTGCAAACAGCATAGCACAATGTTCTGGGTAGATCACCACAGAGCTGTGCAAAACTCTGATTTCTGCTAGTGTGTTACTTGGTAACTGTGTAAGCTGCACAGTATCCAGAACCAGATGAAGGGCATCCATAGCTGACCTGCTCTTCATACTCCCCTAACTCATTTAGGTGTCATACACATCCTTATAGTTCACATTTTACACATCTTGGAAGGGGACAGCTTTCCAAATGCATATGTCAGCACTTCAATATGACACCCCCCCCCCCTTCCCGGGCACTTCTCAAAAGGGGTATAACCCCATTTGTCAGTCCCTGCTGCAATGTGAACATAGTCATAGGAAACTCTCTGTTGCTCATTTACCCCAGTGTGACAGTTACAGCAACCAAATCATATATGCATGATAATTATTTAACAGGTCTTTTATATCACTTTATCATTTCAGTCAAAGCAGTTTACATTGTAACCTAAACTTGGTAATGTACATTAAACAGGGGCATTGATAACTTGGATTTTTCTGAGGCAATGGAGGGTTAAGTGACTTGCCCAAGGCCACAAGGAGTGCTATTGGGAATTGAATCCTGGTTGTTTGGTTCCCAAGCCAGTGCCCTAACCACTAGGCTACTCTTCTACTCCAAATGCATAAGTGAGGGGGAAGCATGGAAACACAGACAGCCCATGTGTACTTTCATTTACAACACTATATGACAGATATCTCCTGTCTTGCACAGCAGTAATAGCTGCATCTATAACACCAGGACAATGGAGACTCAGCTAAGTCACATACAAGTATGAGGATAGGCATTCACTGTTGTGTGATGTTACATGGGCACTCTTGTTGGAGCTTCTTTTTTGGAACAAATAAGTGTCGCCTGTGCGCATCAGCTACACATACACCTCTCGGGTAGGCAGCATCTGTGCTCAGGCTACCACCCTTCACCTGCTGCCACTGGCTGTACTGCAGTGGCAGTTTTCAAGATGAAACCACAGTACATTGGCCATGTGCTCAGAGTTCTCTCCTGACTGACCACCTGATTCTCAGAGGCTGCCTAGGTACAGGTTACATGTGCAAAGCTGCATGCACAGAGGATGTTACAGGACATTACTACAAGGAGGTGGTGCAGCTAAGGACAGGTCAGGTGTGTACAACTAGTCTGCTGTGGACAGATCTCAGAGCCGCTAGGGATGATCTCCTCTGCAAACATTGCAGGGATATGAGAACTCAGGATGCATAATGGATGCATGCAGAGTGTGTATAGTGTGGGTTCATGGCTGGATCTGGGTGAAGGATGGGGGGATACATTGAGGGGTAGTGGAAGGAGAATAAGGGCCACAATTGTGAATTGGAGAAGTTGGACTGGCATAGATGCAAGTGGTGAGGATATCATTGAGGAGAGGGTAGCCAGTCACAGAGTAATAGACAGGTGAGGATGTGGGTGAGAGAGCTCAGGGTTTGCAATGTGGTATATGTGCCCATATCTATGGCAGGCTGGGGGAGGGTGTGGTGTCCTCTTTATGCCAAGATCTATCTCATACATATCAGGAGGAGTGGTTCTGCTTACCCCATTTATTTAGCCGTATTTATATACCGCATTTCACCGGGTCAAGGCAGTTTACATAAAACATGATAAATAGCAAATACAGAGAACACTGTGGAAACAATAGTAAACGTTTTAACAATGTAACTTTTAACATTTTGACATTTTAGTATTTTAAACTATGTACAGCATGCAATAGGTAGTTGGGGTAGGATAGTATATACATATGTACAGATCTGTCACGGGTTGGACATGTATTTTTTGTCTAGTTTACAGCGAGATATTAATTTGAGGGGGAGGGGTGAGATTATTTGTTGAGGGTGAAATGTTCAGAGAAGAGGTGCATTTTGAGGTGTTTAATGAACAGGTCTCATGACACCCTGAACCCTACATGATGAGGTGTGCATGATATCTACCTTTGAGCTAGTGTTCATTGGCTGAGACACCGCAGGCTATCCTGCATCCCTTATGCACAGCCTGCTGCAGATGTCATGACTTTCCAATAGAAACCTGAGACTCCAATAACATGATGATATCCCAGATTTCCACAAGAAGTACTGAGTAGGCGGTATTCAGAATTACCATCATAACTGATAGCCACAACATCTGTCCCCACTGCAACTGTGCACAGCTATGTTCCCCTCCTGCATAGTTTCACGGCTGCATCCTGACACATGAAGACAATAGCTCTACACAGGGGAAATCTTTTCACCATGGGGGAGGTGTCAGAATAAAGGATAATGCAGGGACAGTGGTATCCTATAGGGCCATTACAGGGATGGTAGGGGAATGTGGTTTGGGTGTATGAATGGCTGTAACAGTGGGAATAGGAACCACATTTCCAAGGACACATACCATGAGAAATGGCTGGGGGGGGGGGGGGGGGGAGGGGGGGAGGGGAGGAGGCATGATCCAAGTTAACCTTTGAACCAAGAGGTAGAATGTTTCCATTGCGTATAACTCTGGCTTTGAGACTCTGGATGGCAGATCACATTTGAATGATCTGCCATCTAGAGATCATATTTGAGTGATGGACAGTGGGTTGCAATTGCAGTGTTGCACTGTTAGCCATGTTGATGTATGAGATGGACAGCCTGCATGGGCCTCTGTGTAGCTCATTGGAATTCAGTGTGGGATGTGGAGTGCTGATTCCAATAGGGAACACATTCCATGCCCCACTGCAAGGCAAAGTCTTACATAGTAGTGGTATCAGTTAAGCCTCCTGGGACTGGATAATCTTGCAATTCAGGCCACAGACAGAAATGGGGTGCTTTTACAAATTACAACACATTTCAAAATGTACATGGAAACAGTACAGATGTCAATGCACAGACTATTACACATCTATTTGTTGTTATCTACATACCTGATTCCTGATGGCTTCTGTCCAGCTCAGGTGGCATTCCTACAATGTAGATGATGCCCAGCTACTGGACCAGGTGCTACTCCATGGGGGCTGAGTTGGCTCTGAAGGGTACCTTCACCACCAGTGCCCTGGGTATGTGCATGCTCAGCACTGAGCCATGACTGCAGTGACCTTTTAATATCATTGAACCTCTTGTACATACTCTCCATGTCCCCCCACAGCTGCCTCCTTCACACTCTCCCAAATGGCATTCTGTGCTGTGACTGATGTTTGGGAGCTGAAGCGCCCAAACAAATGCTCATAGTTGTTTAAGACCTTCTCCAGGAGCACTTCATTTTCTTCAGGATCAAACCTTGGTGCCGTCTTACGGGACTCTCTTCTTCTTTCTCTTCTTCCACAGTTGTCTCCCAGCCACGTGTCCTGTGGATAGGCTCTGCTGTGCTGGCTGGCTGCCAATGAGAATGTCCCTGGCTGCTCATTGTCCTAGCCCTCACCCCTGCTTCGTTCTGTGCTGACACGTCTTCGGGAGGGTCTTCAACTGGATGTCCTTCCCCATGGGCTGTTGCTGGGTCCTGTCCTGCAACAGCTTTCTCACCAGCAATTCCTTTTTCACCTGTAGAGTCCATCACTCTTCTCACTCTGCAGCCCCTGGGACAGGGTGAGGCTGCAGGATCACCCATTATATTAACGGGTACTAAGTGTGCATGCCCCCACAATGGCCATTGGCACCCTGATATCTCATTGGCAGTTCATGGAAATGGACTCCACGCTCAGGGTGGTTGGGCTAGATACCCATCTGTGGAGGAATATACATTGGCCTACAGTGCAGCAGACGTCAGTGGACAATGTTTGTTATGATGATGTGGTCATATCTGTGTGTCCATTGTGATGAGAATTGCAGCTACCGAGGAGGTGTGTATGAAGATCAGCTCCATGGCTCCAGATATTCATACCAGATGGGGTCCAGTACAGGCTTTACCCCTTTGCATACAGGGAGATGTTTGTCTCAGATCCACATTGCACTTCATGGAATATGCAGACTACAGGTCCATACATACTACGGAGTTAACCCAGTACTGAATCTAGCCTGTTGGTCACATGTTGGACCTGTTGACAAGCCTGTGTCAGCAGTGCCCATTGGGCTATGGTCATTTAACTGTGTCTGTTGGATGCAGTATTTGGCAAAGCAGTACTGTGTGGCACAGTTCTGATCACAGGTATTTTCAACCTCAGTGTCAAGGGAACCTTCATGTGCCGGAGCCGGATCTGGAGGGATAGTGGACTGGTTTCTCAGATACTGCTCACTGTTGTACCCTGTGTGTTCTGTACCACCAAATTGTAGCCCACATCCTGGACAAGGGGTTCCACACAATCTTCACACATATCACATCTCCTTACTGAACATAACATAACAGCACTTCTGTTTAACATATATATGCAGCCACTATGCAAAATTTTCTCACGGCACGAAATTAATTACCACATCTATGCTGATGATATCATGCTATACACACAACTAGACACTAAAAACCCAGACTACAACCCACTGGAGACATGTATCGGAGAGATGCAAGACTGGTTACAACAAAGTAGTATGTCAATTAATCACAAAAAACCGAAGTAATGTATATCTCCAAAGAACCGAATTTTGACCCTCCCACATCAATAACACTATGTAACAACACTTACCAAACAAAAAAAGAAATAAAATATCCTGCTGCAATGAATCCATCATGTTTGTTGTTTTGTGGGGGCCAAACCAAGAGCACAGGCAGGCAGGGATTAGAACAGGTGTACAGTTAGGTTTATTGAACTCTGGATGAACCTCCTGCCTCTAAGGCTGCAGCAGTTGACACAGGCGATTTTCATGATGAGACCAACACTTGCTATAACTATATTAGCACATTAGCATTCACACTGTGCCCTTCCCCCTACATAGTTTGCACTTGTCCTATGTGGGGCCTATATTGTTTGTAGACACTGTGTCCTGGCAATGTTCCATGTAGTCACAGATTTGCTGACATTAGTGACTGAGGAACCTTGTTTGTGAACTGAACATTCAGTAGGACAACTTTTGTATACCTTACCATTCCTCAGACCACTGATGATACAGCCTTTGACATGGGGGCACTGATGTCTCCTTCTCCTTCCAGCAGTGATGGTGCTGTGAAGCTCCTGTCTCAGTTATAGACAACAGGTTAGGTACAATATATGAGCACAGGATCCCTTGTGTTGATATTGTCACCCTCACGGTGGCCAGCTCAACGCCTAGGGCGCTGAGACTTGGTCTGCCTGTGGTGTTCCTGCCTCAGAGAGCTTGGGCTTGCTTTAACCCTGCAAGGCCTTCTGGGAAAGTAAGTCCCTTTACTCCTTGAGCACAGATGAGTTGCAGTCGAGTGGTTTCAGGCAATGACAAGAATTTATTTTCCCCTTCCCGGCGGATTAAATGCAAGTGAATAACTCAGGACAAAACATGCCATACAATTGGCTTGAGGAAATTATACATGAACTCAGGTAAGTTAGCCTTGTCAGCTTCAGGCTTTAAACGTGCAGTGCTTGATACAAAACAAATCACAACAGCTTCAATTAGCAAAGAAAATGTTCCCTTTTCTTCTGCTGCTTTTACCGTCTCTCACAGACCTTGTTCAGCATAGGGAATTCACATGGTCAGCCAAAGATAATGTACAGTCCATCCGATCATCCACTATTTCATTATGGTCATAGTCTATCTGCATTTCCTCAGTATCAGGAATAGCAGGGTGTGACTGTAAGCTGCTATCCTGATCTTTGCAACAAACGGCTTCTCTGACCTCACGTGGTTTTTCTCTGTAACACTCTCCTGAGCAGGGTTGTAAACTACCATATATGCTGTAATTTTTGTCCAGGGAGTTTGCTACTTTCTGGTAACTATAAGGAACTGATTTATAGCTAGGTTCAAACTTGTATGAATTATTAAGCCTACCTTTTGGCTTTGAAAGGGAAGGAACCCTCCACTCTGCAGGGTTAGACTGGTTCTCAAACACAGCCTGTGTTTGCTCGCCTCTCAGCCTATTAGCTTTCCCCTCAGACGTACCGGTATTCTCCAACCAGCCTGTCTCTCTCTTAGGAGCGTGTGAGCTTTGCCAAGCCTGCCTCTCAGGAAGATTCTTCTCTCTCCTGCCTTTACCAGACAACCCCTGTCCTGGATTGCTTCCTTCTGGCCTCAGGAATATGGCTCCCTTGGCTCTCACTCCTCTTTGACTTCTTCTAGTCAGCGTGCTCCTTTGCTGGCTTCCTTTCTCGTCCTCCCTTTGGTTCTGCTTCTGCTTCTCGTTCTCCCTCTGGCTCTGCTTCGGGCTCTGCCTGGTCCAAGCTAATGACCAGTTTTTATCATTGTAACTCTCAGGGTTTAGCTGTGCCCTGCCCTGAAACAGGTGAAGCTCATTACCTCCTGAGCTAGGGCATACGTCACAGCAGGGGTGTGTCTTTCTAGCTCGTGACTCTTTGTTTACTTCTTCTTTGCAAACACTGAGCCATGTGCTCAGACTGCCTGTCAGTTTCTGAAAGCAAATCCTCATCTTGCCCTACCTTTATAGGCTCAGAAGGGACTTCTTCATGACAATATGTAGTGTGTGTTCAGAGACAGCAGTACTCAGCAGAGTTTGACTTTGAAAGGTAAACCTCAGACAGTAGGGGCCAAAGGTCTATGACTGCTCCCTGCCTCACACGCTATATGCTAACTGCTGTCTAACACCACTTTTTCAGAGGCCACACACTAGGTCCTGAGTGGGGAGTGCATGCCCATTGGTCTGAAACCACATCCTCCAATGTTGTGACCGCATATGGGGTCCTGACGCAGGATTTGGCTAATACATTAGCAGTGGATCTTATTGTGATAATTAGGAAGTCGTACATGACTCTGTCCCTCGAGTTGAGCCAGGGAGGCCCTACAGCATCTCCATATGACACAGGTCTGGGCCTTTCCTTGTGGGTTGTTGTTGTTAAGTGCCGTCGAGTCGGAGTCGACTCATGGCGACCCTCTGGATAGCTATCCTAAATTGTGTTCGATCTTCAGTCAGGCGGCTCATTGACGACAGACTGGTACCCGTAGCTGCTGTTATTGTAGCGATCCATCTCATTGCTGGCCTTCCTCTTTTGCGTTGACCTTCTATCTTGCCAAGCATGATGTCTTTCTCTAATGATCTCTCTCTTCGCATGATGTGTCCGAAGTATGAAAGTCGAAGTCTTGTCATCTGAGCTTCTAAAGAAAGCTTAGGTTTGATCTTCTCTAGTACCGACTGGTTTGTTCTTCGGGCAGTCCATGGTATACACAGTATTCGCCGCCAGCACCATAATTCAAAGGCATCAATTTTCTTCCTGTCTGTCTTTTTCACCGTCCAGCTTTCACATCCATATGATGTTATTGAAAATACCATGGCTTGAACAAGTCGAATCTTTGTATGGAGAGAGACATCTCTGCTCTTGAGAATCTTATCTAGGTCTTTCATAGCCATTCTGCCAAGAGCAATGCGTCGTCTGATTTCTTGACTGCTTGTTGCTTCTTTATTGATAGTTGATCCAAGTAGGTTAAAGTTGTTCACGATTTCAATTTCTTCTCCTTCAACGATGAACCTGTTGATTATGCCAGTTGTCATGATCTTTGTCTTCTTTACATTAAGGTGCAGGCCCATTTTGAGACTATGTTCTTTGATTGTGAGAAGCAAATGTTTCAGATCATCTTCGCTTTCAGCCAGTAATGTGGTATCATCAGCATAGCGAAGGTTGTTGATGAGTCTTCCACCAATCTTCACACCTCTGTTGTCTTCATACAGTCCTGCTTCTCTGATGATTTGTTCTGCATATAAATTAAACAGGTAGGGCGAAAGTATGCAGCCTTGTCTTACACCTTTGCTTATTTTAAACCATTCTGTTTCTCCTTGTTCCGTTCGAACTGTTGCTTCTTGATCAATGTACAGATTACGCAAGAGAACGATCAGGTGTTCTGGTATACCCATGCTTCTTAATGTGGCCCAGAGTTTCTCATGGTTTACACAGTCAAAAGCCTTGCTATAGTCGATAAAGCACAAATAGATATCCTTTTGGTATTCTTTAGTCTTTTCAAGGATCCATCTCACATCCGCAATGATGTCTCTCGTTCCTCGCCCTTTCCTGAACCCTGCTTGCACTTCAGGTAGTTCTTGTTCTAGGTATGGCTGTAGTCTCTTTTGAATAATCTTCAGTAGAATCTTGCTGGCATGTGGGATCAGAGCGATTGTGCGATAATTTCCACAGTCAGTTGGATCACCTTTCTTTAGTATTGGTATAAACACAGATCTTTTCCAGTCAGTTGGCCATGATGTTGTCTTCCATATTTCTTGGCAGAGCCTTGTAAGTACGGTAACAGCTGCATCAGATACCTTGTGGGTATCTCAACATTATAGTCACATTCCAAGCCAATTCATATTCTGTGTCTGGGGGGGCACCATCTGGACCCTCTCCTTAACATTCTAAAGCTATTTCAGTTACAGGCATGCACTTCATGCTCACATGTACAGCTTGACAAATGCTTTCTGTCTTGGGAGGTGCAGAATGGCAGCAGGGAACATCAGACATGACAGGTGATGTGTGAGCCACCAGAACGTTCCCTGACAGGTCCTCTGTTGCATGTAGATGTAGCTGATATTCCCTGTTGACATTGCTAGTGACAATATGGATCCTATATACACACTAGACACTAGGATTCTGCTGTGTTGTCCCTTGCCAGGTTTTCCAAATGGCCAGGATGAGCACTATGTGGTGGCAGTTACAGATGCTAGAACAGTTAGTTGTGATCATGCTGTTCAGCTGGGAAGTTTGCAACCAGCTCGGAGCTAGAGGGGGGAGCTGCTCTCATCCATGCAGCACGTGATCCTACTAATGATGTTCTGCAGGTGTGCATAGGCTCCCCTCCCAGCCAAGCTGCTAATGGTAAATGTTGGTGGCAATATAAGATCAGTCCAGCAATGATGATGATTAAGATCTGGTGAGCTATCTGCCTTGTAGTGCTGAGGATTATGGGCCGAGAGGTGCATTTGAGTATGTTTACAGAGGACTAGAGGGAGATAGACAATAGGTTTCTGTGAACCCCTGAACCTTCTTTATGGGGTGTACCCTGGCTTGATTCAGGGCAACAGAGGGTGTGAGATGCAAGATCCACACTTCCTATTTAAAACATAGGAACATGACGTCTGGAAAGGACCAGATGGCCTATCTAATCTAACTTGCTATATCCGATACAAAGGTCCCCTTTTTTCATTTAGAGATCCACTGTGTTTGTCCCATGCATTTTGAAATTCAGATACTGTCCTCATTTCTGCCACCTCTTCTGGGAGATTATTCTGCACGATGTCAATGCATAGTGTATTCTGGCAGCACTCCACTGGCATGAGTTGTGTGGTTCTTACAGACTGTGTCAGCATGCAAGTATGCTCAGTTTGGAGGCATTGATGGCATTGTGGAGGTTACCTATGAACCAGACCCCCATCAGTGATTGACAGTTGCCATGTAATGCCTTTACAGGCACCATTCCACTTGCCTCCTGAGGCAGTTGCTCTATAGCCCATGTTGCCATATGCATGCTATGTGGCCTGACATTGTATTTCACTAAAGGCTGAGCATATGACTCCTGTTCACCGAGCACTTCAGTGAAGGTAGTCAGTGCATCTAACCATCTCCCCAAAAGTTTGCTGCACCTAGGAACCATGGCTACTCTGCATGTCTTAAGGACTGCCCTCTTGGCTTACATAACATCTGCCTCAGTAATGTACTGGACAGCAACTGTAGGGACAGACAGGGAGAAGGAGTTGGCTAGCTCTGGGAATGATCATTGACACCATGATTTATGAAACTAGGGGACTGGGGGCATAGGTCAGGCAACTGAACAACATATTTGCTCTCTCATGTCTTACTGGCACACATCTCCTCAAGAAATGATCACACACTAACCACGATCTGGATGTGGGCATGACATGGTAGGTAGCCACAGATTCCTAGTCAGTGTGATTTCCATGCTGTTTCTGTATGAGATGGAGGATTGCATGGAGAAGTGTGACATGTCCCTGCATGAGATTTGAACACTATGATATCTGACCCACTGAAGGGTTAGGCCTTTTTCCCTGACTAGTCAAATAGGGACACATACCTGACATTGTGCACTCCATCTTTTGCTCCTAGAACACTGGTTACTGCTGCTCACATGCTGTACTTGATATCACTGGTGTCTTCCACTGTACAGACTCTCCTGAGGGGAGATGTTATTAATCTCTTAGGGACCAGTAATCCAAATGCATGTATAAGTTCTGCAGACCAGAACCGTGTCAGCGCCTCTAATCGGGATATGCCATGGCACTGATATGGTTACTGACACAAAGTAGCCGTGCTTGTCTCCCTTCCACACCCAGATGGTGACTGTTTAGCATTGGGCCATCTGGGGACCATTCCAGGAAGCAGCAGAGGCAGCAACAGTCCCTAACCAGGCAGCACCAATGTTGCATGCTGGCCTGTTAGGGACTGGCAGTTAAAAGATAGGGGAGGTTTCTACATGCCTATCTTTGAGGTACAGGAACTAATTGGGCAGCATGCACTCTTGCTGCTTTCTGGTTAGCTCCTGTGGCTGGCCGACATTTGCAGCAAACACGGATATTCAGTGCTAGGCCAGTATATGACCCAGACATAGTATATCCAGGGTTAGGGGTCAGTGGCAACAGCTATGCACCGTAGCAATGCATGTCCTTCCCAAATGCATGTGGGGGTCCTTAGTGTTCACATATTGGCAGATGTACTACAGTGACTCCAGGTGGCATGACCCTTCAGCTACATAATGGGTCACTTTCAGAACAATTTATCACTCTTTCTGTAGTTTTCATCATGGATTGGAATGTTCTTTTTCCAGACTTGCTCAGGTATTGAAGGCACTTTACAATATGACATTAACTAAGGAATGTACATTACACAGGGAAATGCTGGCCGTGGATGAGACCTGGCTGTCCTTCTGAGGCACTGGAGGGTCCAGTGACTTAGCCATGGCTGTTATCTGTCACTCACTTCATCTACTCAGATGGCCATAAATACTTGTTTGTTTTGTCAGAGTGAGTGCAACATTTCTGAGCCATCAGATTCCCCTCCTGCATTTGATGGATGATGTGGCATTTCAATGGTGGTCAGTTTGATAGGCCATGCCAGTAACATTTATTATGAGGATGGGTCATATTCTACAGGTACCACAGCCCTAGAGGCCTGCAAATGGGCTTCATTGAGAATACACTAACATGTGTACATGTGGCATTGGGAATCTCAGCTCCATAGCCCGATGAGTACATCAGACACGTGTAGTATGGATCAGACATGACATAACATGCTGGGCATCCAGTATCACTGGCAGTCAACAGGTGATGATAGGGGAATACGGATGCTCCCCCCCCCCCCCCCACACTGTTTCCAAAGCCCTGTATCTTCCTGTGCTCATTTGGATTTCATAAGAACATAAGATATGCCATACTGGGTCAGACCAAGGTCCATCGAGTTCAGTATCCTGTTTCCAACAGTGGCCAATCTAGGTCATATGTACCTAGCAGGTTCCACAATGCTTGTATTGGGTCAAACAGTGATATCCTGGTCTCTTTTTAATAATGGTTTATGGACCTTTCCTCCAGGAACTTGTCCAAACCTTTTTTAAACCCAGCTACACTAACAGCTTTTACTATATCCTCCGGTAACAAATTCCAGAGTTTGATTACACGTTGAGTGAAAAAATATTTTCTCTTATTAGTCTTAAATAGTTTACCCTGTAGCTTCATTGCATGTCCCCTAGTCTTCCTATATTCTGATAACGTAAACAATCGATCTACGTTTACCTGTTCCACTATGTTCAATAATTTATAGACTTCTATCATATCTCCCCTCAGCCGTCTCTTTTCCAGGTTAAAGAGCCCTAACCTTTTTAGCCTTTCTTCATAGGGGTATCCTTCCATCCCCTTTACCATTTTAGTGGCTCTTCTCTAAACCTTTTATGGTAGATAAGGTGTACATAGGTCCTCCTGTAGCTGTTCTGTTCTGGAAGCTGTGCCCGTCATGGCCTGTGTGTTCATACTTGCAAAAGGCTGTATGCTGAGAGCTGCCTGTCTACCCAGGGCTACATATGACAATTGACATCTGGTCTGTGTACTTTCTTTCTTTGCACAATGCACCCAGAGTCATGTCCGGGGAGTGTGATGTGGCTGACACACATCATGTGGGGGATGTGGCCCATTCTATGTGTTGACATTTCCACAAAGGTGGATTGGTTGACATGGCACTGTAATCATTTTCATGTGTGTCAAAATATATTTGTTCAAGATGCTAGTAGGCCTTCATGACTATCATGCAGTTTCTGATCCCAGATCTCATAAGTGTGCATCAGTTGAATCAGCTAGTGGCTGCAGCAGCCGCAGCCTGCTATAAGGCAATCCTGCATTGCAGACATCATAGGCCAAGATCTGTGCTTCTCTTTTGGCCATACAGTGAAATATTACATGCCTGAGGACATGTTGCTGCTTGCAATGGGGGTTAACTCCACACCAGTTCAGGCCTCTGGCCGGCATAAGGAGACAGTTGTCAACCATACATATCAGTGACACATCTGTGCTGGGTCATGAGGGACGCTATTCATGGAATATGAGGCCTTGCATGCAATCATGGATGTTAAACTGGGTGAAATAGCATATGTAAGTAGACAGTTGGCCTCCCATGCTACATAGCCATTCCTGGTCACACACTTCGTACAGGATGTTCACTCTCAGCAAAGGAATCATTATAGCCATGGTGTACTCGTGAATTCAGTATTACATCACATCAACGCGCTTTGTGGCTGCCTAATGCTCGTTGGTCTGACATAATGCTCTTTTGCAACGTGCTGTGTGGCTAGATAACGCGTATTGGTTTGGTGTAATGCTGTTTTGCTCCGAATGCGCGTTACCGATGTGCATAACGTCTGACATCAGCAAGTAAGCTGAATATTCAACAAGGAGAGCATAGCAGTCTATTCGAGGAAACCGTTGTTCAGCAACGCTGACATACATCTCCTGGCAGGCCTCATTTGTCGCAAGCCCAGATACCTCTTCCCATCCTCTGGGGCCAGGCATGACCTGGAGAAGCTGCAGAGGGCATGCTTCAATCACAGCAATCAGTATCCATGTATAGTAGGTGCATGTGCACAGGCACCCTTTGCAGATATGTCAACAATTTGGACATAATAATTATGATGTGAAACATTTTAAACCCTCATGTGTTTAAAGGTGTTCTTGGAGGAACATATGCATCTCCATACAGGACCAGACCAAGTGTTCCTGCCATTCTAGTCAGAGGCCATGGCCGTGCTGCCCCCCAACATGTTTCCCCCCACCCCCCACTGGCACAGATTCATGCAGCGGGGTTGAAGAGGACCCAACTCAGCTCGGTACCAGGCCCTGTGCTTTGGTACACAGGGTCTGCCTCTTCTGACCCCTATAAGTAATGTCAGAGGGGTGTCCAAAGTAGCAGGCCATGTGTGCCAGGGAACAGAGCATTCCACAGTGCCGAGCCATCCCCCCCCACTACCACCAGATCCAGTGGCAGCAGGAGGCAGCAGAGCTACACGGGTCAACCCGGGGGGGGGGGGGCGGGGGACAGCAGCACAGCTCAGCAGGGAATAGGGCAGCCATAGCACATGGTATGCTTCCCACATAGACCAGTGGCCCTAGGTGGCCGTGAACCACACCTACTAGATGGGCAACCCTGCCTCCGTGTCTCTTGTCTGAGATTGAATAAAGGCAGCCTACATGTACATGCATTGTGCGGATTTAACCCAGGAGGCCATTAGGGTTGATACATGTATTGCCATTATCACACCCGTTAGCAGAGACAGCATACAAACTGTCAAGTTTATAGTCCTCATCCCACTATCCAGACATGTATGCACATACAGTCGCAAGAACTGATGACGCGGTATCCCAGGGATAGATATCTTTCCATTAGTGATGCATATATGCTTTGTTGGGAACTGCAGATGTAGCCATGTTCTAATATGCACTCCATTGTCTCACCCATGCAACACTGTACCAACAACTTGTGTGCTCTCCCTTGCACTCCCCCAAGCCAATTACACATCAGTGCATGCACACAATGTACGTTTCCTATGATCAGATGTAAACCAGGGATCACCCACCAAGGCAGATGGGAACACAGGAACCATGTGACATATCACATAGACATTATACTGCATACAGACCCTGCAGGGCAGCACCATACAATTGAGGACATTAGTATAGGTGCACATCCTAATAGCCTCACCAGGATGTTGATACTGGCCAGCTATTGCTGTGAGATGTGTAGCACAGTTATCTCACAGGGTTGACACATTGGACACAGTCATGATACATAATTTCTTTGGCCATTTGGTATGGCATGTTCACATATGTACACATCATGTCATATGCCTCAGTTGAGACTTAAGGTCACAAGACCCATGGAGATAGAAATGTGGGAAGAGAGGGAGCAACACATTCCAGCTGTTCTGATGTCCCAGTAATGGATAATCCAGGTGACACCCTTGGCCCTCAAACAACAACCCAGACTGCTGGCCCTCCAAAGGACTTTCCGAGTGAAAGACACACACACACACATACACATATACCTCATTCTCAACCTCAACCAAGGTCTGCTGTTGTCACACAATGCCCTTAAGACATGTGTGATGAGTAACACTACTGAGGAGTGTTCTCTGCTACATACAGTTAGGGAACAAAGCTAGAACAGAACAGTTAGGCAGCACAGAATGTGTATGACCATAAAACACCAGCTTTTACATCCTGAGCTGTCACACATATATGTAAGGTGCATTCCCTAGATGGAAGGACATGTCACACAGTATTGACATCGGTGATGCTTGACACCCCCATCGGCCAAGTACATAGACAAATTTGCTTAGGATTGAGTTGGATCAATCACATGAAGTCCAAAGGCCAATATGTGTATTTTCTGTAAGATTATATAGCAAATATGAATTGTAATGGCAGTGAATTCATGCTTCACATGTGACATGATCCCTTGAGTGGCTTGCTATGACAGTGCAGGTTTTCTGTGCTTCTGCCACATATGCTGACTGGTGCATCTTGCCTACAATTGGAATGTGTCACAGTCATAGGGAGATAAGTGATCTGCTTGTTTTGCACAGAACCGGAACCGTTCATGGTCAATACATGCTGGGGCACTGCATCTATTCTGATGCTGCGGCCTCACATTGAGTGTTACATTCAATACATCATACACTAGGTATTGTTAGGTAATTCATGAGCTAGGTACATACCAGATCCTCATCCATTTTCACCCGTTTAGTTATGACTGTTCTTGTTTCTGAAACCTCAGTTGTGGGCCATTCTCTGCATTGTGGGGCTGTGCCAGGGGACATGACAGACATGCTAGAATGAATAACCCAAAAGGTATTTGGGACCTACACTATATCCCACACTTAGGCATTACACAAAGCAGATAAACGCATAAATGTGAGTGGTATTACATATGCATAGTGGGCACCAAGGGGCCAAGGGTTGTATTGTTAGGTGCTGTTAGTCCCAGAGCAAAGTTACAAGTATATAATATACAGAATGCAGGAAAGTGTGGTAGGGAGGTTCTAGAGGCCAAATTTAGGCTTTTAGGTAGGAAGTTGAAATCCAGAACTTCCAGGGTAGCATTCTCCAAAATGCTTCCCATTCCATGCACAGGGCCAAAAGGCAGGCAGAGCTCCAGAGTCTCAATGCATGGATGAGATGATCATACAAGGAAGAGAGTTTGGGATTTATTAGGAACTTACATAGTAACATAGTAGTTGACGGCAGATAAAGACCAGCATGGTCCATCCAGTCTGCCCAGCAAGATGGCAAGAGCAGGTGCACCTGTTGCTCCGCGCAGGCCACCCCTCCCCATATCCTTGTTCAGGGGTAAACCTACCACTCCATGTAGGAACTGGGCAACATTCTGGGGAAAGGAGGGGCTTTTCCGAAGGGATGGTCTCCACCTTAACTGGGATGGAACCAGGCTGCTGGCATTAACCTTTAAAAAGGAGAGAGAGCAGTTTTTAAACTAGATAATAGTGGAAAACCGACAGTTGCCCAAGAGCGCATGGTTCGGAACAATGTATCCTTGAAGGATACTAGCAAAAGATTGAAGTTAGGGCATATCAACAGAGAGGTTCCAATAAAGACAAAAGTAACCCAAATGCCCTTAAGTACAGAGCAGACAGAGCTTAAAGATTCCAAATTATGTATTTATTTACATTCTCTTATATACCGCGCTATTCTGCATCAGTGCGGTTTACATTGAACAAACTGAAATTACATTGAACAGGGCATTATAACTTGGAGATAACTATTTTACAGGGAATATGGGCTATGGAGGGTTAAGTGGCTTGCCCAAGACCACAAGGAGCACCTGTGGGACTAGAAACCCCAGTCCTTCCAGCCCAAGGTTGCTGTCCTCTAGTGGGATTTGAACCCCTGACCTTCCAGCCTGAAGTACCTTGCCCCAACCACTAGGCCACTCCTCCACTCCAAATTTCTGCTGCCTACCAATAACTAGATTAATATGAATAAAATACAATCTCTAAAATGCTTGTATGCAAATGCTAGAAGTCTAAAAAATAAGACTGGAGAGTTAGACTATATAGCACTAAATGAGAGGTTAGATATGACTGGTATATCAGAGACATGGTGGAAGGAGGACAACCACTGGGAAACTGTGATACCTGGGTAGAAACTATATCGTAATGATAGAGCAGATCAAATTGGTGGAGGGGTTGCATTCTATGTTAGAGAGGGCATTGAGTCACAAAGGATTAAAGTTTTGTAGGAAACAAAATACACTGTAGAATCTCTATGGATGGATATTCCATGTAAAAAGGAGAAGGGGAAAGCGATGGCAGTGGGGGTGTACTATCGAATGCCTGGCCAGACTGAACAAATAGATGAAATGCTCAAAGAAATCAGGGAAGCTAACAAAGATTATAGCACAGAAATAATAATGGATGATTTCAATTACCCTGGTATCGACTGAGTCAGTGTCATGGCAGGACATGCTAGGGAGATAAAGTTTCTAGATGAAATAAATGACTGCTTCTTGGAGCAGTTGGTTCATGAACCGACAAGAGGGGAAGCCATTCTGGACCTAGTCCTTAGTGAAACAGAAGATCCAGTGCAAGAGATAAGGGTGTTGGGGTCACTTGGCAATAGTGATCATAGCATGATCATGTTTGATTTAATTAATGGAAGAAGAACGGCAAGGAAATCCACAGTGCGACCTTTTAAGTTTCAAAAGGGAGACTATGATAAAATGAGGAAAATCACCTGGACCGGATGGTATACATCCAAGGGTGTTGAAAGAACTGAAATATGAGATTGCAAAGAACAAAATTATTGAACATGTAGATGGTCATGGCTTAATGGGAGGCAGCCACCATCAAAATATAGAAAGACTAGGAGACGTGCAATGAAGCTACTGTGTAACCTATTTAAGACTAATAAGAGAAAATATTTTTTTCACTCAACGTGTAATCAAACTCTAGAATTTGTTACCGGAGGATGTAGTAAAAGATGTTAGTGTAACTGAGTTTAAAAAAGGTTTGGACAAGTTCCTGGAGGAAAGGTCCATAAACCATCATTAAAGGGGACCCGGGAAATCCACTGTTTGCCCGAGTACAAGCATTGCGGAACCTGATTGGCCACTGTTGGAAATAGGATACTAGGCTTGATGGACCTTGGTCTGACCCAGTATAGCATATCCTATTTTCTTATGTTCTGATGAAAGCTCCTTTTGAGCCATCCAGCCTCCCCATCAGCCCATTTCCAATCCTAGCCCCCCCCCCCCAGCAGCCATTTCCTGTCCTATCCTGGCCTCCCCATCAACCCATTTCCAGTCCTAGTCCCCATCAGCCATTTCTTGTCCCATCCTAGCCCCCCCATCAGTCCATTTCAAGTCCTAGCCCCCCCATCAGCTCATTTTTAGTCCAAGCCCCCCCCCCCATCAGCCCATTTCCAGTCCTAGCCTCTCCATCAGCCCATTTCCAGTCCTATCCTAGCCCTCCCATCAGTCATTTCCATTCCTAGCCCACCCCTGGAGAGCCCTGTGCCTGTCTGACTGGCTTCAGAGGGAGCCAGGGAGGCCCAAGGCCCCGGCTGACCTCTGTACAGCTGCTGCCGGAGTGAAGAGCGGTATTTTCCTTTACTCTGGCAGCTGTGTTCTCATGTAGCTGGCGCTGTGAGTACCAAGAAACAGGAAATGCCCTTTAACCTCCAGAGCGCCAGCAGGCTACACGAGAACACAGCTGCTGGAGTGAAGGAAAACGCCGCTCTTCACTCTGGCAGCTGTACAGAGGTGAGCCAAGGCCTCGGGCCTCCCCGGCTCCCTCTGAAGCCGGCCCTGTCGGGAGCCGAACAGCATATGCGGGATGAGGTTGGTGCGAGGCCCCCTGAAGCGCAGGGTCCTGTGCGAACAACATTCCTGCAAAATGGATGGGCCGGCCCTGACCAAATGTTGAGCCCATTAACATTCAGTAAAATAACAAAACATAGTCAGTTTTATCATTGGCACGATAAAAACATGGCCCATGTCTATGTGGTAGGATTTGGCATCCATATATGGCCTTCTGCTCTCATTCTGTACTCCCTCCCTTCACCCCAATCCTACAAACAAATGCAAAATACAGCTGCAACAAGCAGCTGTCAGTCAACATGTATTCCAACTACCATGGGTCTTGGATCCCAATGCAATTTCACATGCTCTATCCTCCCCTCCCCCCACCTCCAAAACCATCTATTCCTTTTCTTTCCTTAATTTTTTTTTTATTTATAAAAGTTTTAACACAATCACATCTTGTACAGAAAATAGCATAATTAAAGGGAAAAGTGATATGCCAATCCAGGCCACAAAGAATAGGGAGAAAAGCCTTACAAGGCATGCAAAGCTATAAAGCCCACATTAGGGAGATTAGCTTACACAATTCCAAGAAAATCTATTTAAGGTAATATAACTGATGAACCTGCAAGTATCCAAATAACTATGGCTGCATTAACCTTCCTCCTGGGATTCAGGCAAAAGAGAAGAAGTTACAACTTGAAAGTTTTCATGACTAACTATCACTGCTGTAAGTTGTTGTGGTTCATAAAATACATATTTAACTCCCCTAAGTTTAACAACACATTTACATGAGAAGTTCATCCATAATGGGGCCCCCGTTGCGAAGAGCCTTGGGACGCATCAAGAGGAATTGCTTCCTCCTTTTTCTGAGTGGCTGAGCCACATCGGGAAACACATTAATCTTATTACCCATAAATTTCTTCTACCTCTTGCAGAAAAACAGTTTTTAATACCCAATCCTACCAGGTTCTAAAATAAAGTATATTATTAAAGTTTTCTGAATCTATGCTTCTCTCGAAGATTCCAAAACTTCCAGGGGATTCAAATAGTTGAACTAAATTTGCATAGCTCCACCTGCACCTTCTGATACTTCTTTATATAACAGTAAATAATATTCCATGGTGATTGGCAGATAAGTGGCTTCATAGTATTTAAAAATTCCAACAAAATCTGTTAAAGTCTAATGGAGGTGTCAGTGGTGTGTTAGGAAAATGTAAAAATCTCAACGTTTGCTTCCTCTGAACATTTTCCAGAAGTTCTACCTTTAATTGCATATACGTACTGGAGGTTATTTCAGAAGTCCTATTCACGTTTTAAACATCGATGCAGTGGTTGAAAAATATGAAAGCTGTGTCCACATGGAAAATGCAATTTCAGGAAGGCCGCAAGATCAACATTTTTATGCTGGGCACATCAGCCTCTGCATGTTTTTTCCGGGAGGCATTCTGGTGGCATTTTAGGGTGTTGCTTGGGTGGCTCCAGGGACTGCACATCCTTGATGTATATCACTTAGGCCAGCGACATGCAGGGTGGATTATTTGAATGTGCCAATTTACCCCTGCTATAAAACATGAATAAGCACCAGACTTTGTTGTCTTTTGGGGACTGCATGATGTTTGGTGGCTGGAGGAGCTGTGCTTTTGATTCCTTAGGCGTTGGACCATGATGTTTGTCCTGAAGTTAGCATTGAAGATGTGGTCTGGATTGTCATACGCATATATTATGGTAACCTGCTGTTCCCTTTCTTCTCTTTGCCTTATCTTTTTGACTGTTTCTGTCCTCTATTCTGTCCTATCTTACAAATGGTGTTCCTTTCATATTTCCTCAAATGATTTATTATTGTAAACCGCTCTGATGCTTCGGCCTGAGCGGTATATCAAATTTAATAAACATAAACATAAACATCAGAGACTTTTGGAAAAACTAAAGAGTCATGGGATAGGAGGCAGTGTACTACTGTGGATCAAGAACTGGTTAAAAGATAAAAAGCAGAGGGTTGGGCTAAATGGCCAATTTTCCCAATGGAGAAAGGTGAATAGTGGTGTACCCCAGGGATCTGTGCTGGGTCCGCTGCTTTTTGACATATTCATAAATGACCTGGAAAGTGGAATAACGAGTGAGGTTATCAAATTTGCAGATGACACAAAACTATTTAAAGTTGTTAAAACCCAAGAGGATTGTGGAAAATTGCAAGAGGATCTTGATAAATTGGAAGACTGGGCATCAAAATGGCAGATGAAATTTAATGTGGACAAGTGCAAAGTTGTGCACCTAGGGAAGAACAACCCAAACTATGGTTACACAATGCAAGGCTCCACATTAGGAACCACCACCCAGGAAAAAGATTTAGGCGTCATTGTGGATAACATGTTAAAACCCTTGGCCCAGTGTGCAGCGGCAGCCAAGAGAGCAGATAGAATGCTAGGTATCATAAGGAAAGGAATGGAAAATAAAACAAAAGATATTGTAATGCCTCTATATCGTTCCATAGTGAGACTGCACCTTGAATATTGTGTGCAATTCTGGTCGCCATATCTTAAAAAGGATATAGCGTTATTAGAAAAGGTTCAAAGAAGAGCCACCAAAATGGTAAAGGGGATGGAAGGATACTCCTATGAAGAAAGGTTAAAAAGGTTAGGGCTCTTTAACCTGGAAAAGAGACGGCTGAGGGGAGATATGATAGAAGTCTATAAATTAATGAACGGAGTGGAACGGGTAAACGTAGATCGATTGTTTACGTTATCAGAATATAGAAAGACTAGGGGACATGCAATGAAGCTACAGGGTAAACTATTTAAGACTAATAAAAGAAAATATTTTTTCACTCAACGTGTAATCAAACTCTGGAATTTGTTACCGGAGGATGTAGTAAAGGCTGTTAGTGTAGCTGGGTTTAAAAAAGGTTTGGACAAGTTCCTGGAGGAAAGGTCCATAAACCATTATTAAGAAGGGACCCAGGATATCAATGCTTGACCCAGTACAAGCATTGCGGAACCTGTGTCTTTTGGGGATACTGCTATGTACGTATGACCTAGATTGGCCACTGTTGGAAACAGGATACTGAGCTTGATGGACCTTGGTCTGACCCAGTATGGCATATCTTATGTTCTTATATATGGATGTGAAAGCTGGACAGTGAAAAAGATAGACAGGAAGAAAATTGATGCCTTTGAATTATGGGGCTGGCGGTGAATACTGTGTATACCATGGACTGCCCGAAGAACAAACCACTCGGTACTGGAGGAGATCAAACCTAAGCTTTCTTTAGAAGCTCAGATGACTTCGACTTTCATACTTTGGACACATCATGCGAAGAGAGAGATCATTAGAGAAGGACATCATGCTTGGCAAGATAGAAGGTCAACGCAAAAGAGGAAGGCCAGCAATGAGATGGATCGATACAATAACAGCAGCTACGGGTACCAGTCTGTCAACAATGAGCCACCTGACTGAAGACCGAACACAATTTAGGATAGCTATCCAGAGGGTCGCCATGAGTCGACTCCGACTCGACGGCACTTAACAACAATAACAACAACAACAACGCGCTTTAAGTAAAGTTAATATGTGTTACATGCTGCAGTGACTCATATAAATGAATGGGCAGTGGCAGCACTTAACGCGCGCTAACTGAACGCATGTTAACCTTTAGTAAACATGCCCCCTAGTGTCTCTCTTACTGGCCCTTGGTATGTCAGTCTTACTGTTGCCCAACTGTTTGGTACCTACTATCTGTGTGTGCCTCAGTGGTTCTCTACAGTCTCCGTATCTCTCTATGTGTCTCAGTGGTTCTCTACAATCTCTGTATCTCTCTGTATGCCTCAATGTTCCCAGCTGTATCTTTGTCTCTGTGTGGTTCTTCACTGTGTGTGTGTGTGTGTTCCCAATATGTGTGTGTGCAGGTTCATATGTGGTGCTCTGGTTGTTGTTGGAGGAAGGCAGGAGCCATGGATGACCTGAAAATGTGGTTTGCTCTAGCCTTGCTGCATGAGGGAGCACAGGAGAACCACTAGGAAGCGTCCATATTAGAGTGTTTACAGGTTCAGGACCCAGTTCTCAGACCTTGCAGATGAGTGAGTACCTCATCAGATTCCGTCTTGATGATGTTGCCATCTACCATTTCTGCCAGAATCTAGAGCCCATGCCCATCCACCTCAAGGTCACCATAGCCCACCTAGTCACTGGAGGTTGACAACTGATGACTCTGTAGACTGCTGCTAGGTACTTTTGGGTCCACAGTTGCTGTGTGCCCTCCACAGACTATTAACCATCATTGAGGGAAGATGACAGGGAAAGCTGAATGTTACCCCCTTATATCACATTCACCCTCCACCTGGACAGTGACATGGTCCTCAGCCTCCACATACCAATTCTCTCCTGTCTGGATACCTGGTCCTCTTCCCTCTTCCCTGGCTGCCCTGGACTGTGCTGGGAGATCCTCTTTAGGGGGGTCTGTTTCCTAATGTCGGTGCTGCTACCCTCCTGTGAATCTTTAGTTGTGGCCTATCATGTAGGTAGAACATTAAATGCACTGAATCACTGTGCATGCCTTATATATACCCATTGTGAAATCATAGAGACATGGCCATTGCCACAAAGATATCCTTTCTGCTGCAGACATACACAGTGTATGACTGAGAACAGCATTCTTAATGGTGGCCAGGGCTCCTATAATACTAGCATAGCCCATGCATATTGGTGCCATATAAGTGATAAGGCAAGGCTTATATAAAGATCTACCATGAGAAGGAGCCGTAAGTTGTGCCCTCCAATGCCACATACTCTGCATGTCCATAGCAATGCAAATGCTCTTCAGTGCACAGTGGGAATGGATGCCATAGAAACATGGGGCATATAGGACTGACATATGTGAATATTGATTTCCAACCCCCACTATGCTCAGCAATGGCTTTATCTTTTCTACTGAGTCCATTTCAAATCCCATTACTGCACCATTATCTGTTATAGTCTGCTGGTTAGAGAATAACCTGAACACTGGAGCACTTCAGTAAATGGTAAGCAGTTTATATTGAATGTGGTGAGACAGAGGAAGCCAATGGGATTTAATGAGAAGTGGAGTAACATGATCATGTCTGGTGGCATGGTGGAGTAAATGGATGGCAGTATTTTGTACAGACTGTAAATGTTTGATCTGGTATTTGGAAGTCTGGAGTAGAGGGTATTGCAGTAATCGAGTTTTGAAATGACCAGGGATAAGAGTAGAGTGGTAACAGAAGGACGGGAAAGAAAGGACCAAATGGAACAAATTTGACGAAGTGTGTGGAAAGATTGCCTCACGATAGTACTAATGTGTGTATGGAAAGAAAGAGCAGAATCAAGAGTAATCCCAAGGTACTTGAGCTCGGAACAGTAGGTATGGAAAGACCATTAAAAGAAGGAGATACAGAGGGTGATGTGGAATATCTTGAGAGCCAAGTTGCATATGTCTTAGAGGCATTGAGTTTTAAGCAGGTGGATTGAAGCCAGGATGCCACTAAGCCCAAACAGGAATTAATAGAGTTAAGATCTGGAGAAATAGGATGGGTATGGAATAGCAGCAGGATGCCATCTGCATAAAAATACAGAGAGACACCCTGCTGCTGGATAAAGGTGGCAAGAAGGGCAAGAAAGATATTAAAATGGAGAGGTGCCAAGACAGATCTTTGGGTGACCCCACAGGAGAGAGGGAAGTGAGAGAAGGCCTGGAAGAAAACATGGTAAGTTTGAGACTTAAAGAAAGAGAGTGAAACCAATGCAACACAGTAGAACTCAATCCACCAGAAGAAAGCAGAGACAGGAGAAGAGAGCGATGAACAAGATCAAAGGCACAGGAAAGATCAAGAGAGACTGCTAGAGGGATATCACCCTTGTCCCAAGAAGCCCATGTTTCATTCAGTACTGATAGCAGAATTGTTTCCATGCTGTGACCTGATCTGAAACCTGACTGACGTGGATGAAGAAAGTTTGTATGCTCAAGGTGTTGCAAAAGTTGAGAGAAAACCAGTTTTTCCAGGATTTTGGAGAGGAAGGAGAGAGGTAGCGGGGAGAGACAGATCAAGAACAGGGTTCTTCAAGACGGGGCAGACAATGACGGATTTCCAAGGAGCAGGGAAGGTGCCTGAAGAAAAGAAAGACTGTTGTGAAAGAGGGAGAGAACAAGAGGAAGAAGTGCCAAGGATGTTTCAGAAACCCAAGTAGAAGGAATGGGATCAGAGTCACAGGTAGTTTTGGAAGAGGCTGTAATAACTTTAGTGAGTGGAGGCATAGTGATGGGATTAAAACGTGACCATGTGTGGGGGAGCACGAGATCAGGGGTCTTTTCAGGAGGATCAGGAGATGAGGGAGCATCAAAGGAAGGAGGATCTATCACAGGGGAAAGTGATGAAAGGTCTGGTGGAGCAAAGTCCAGTTGAAGCTGATGGATTTTATCAAAAAAATGCTGGCCCAGCTGCCCCCTAGCAGTGGGGGCAGCTGCTAGGGGCAGAGGAGGGTGGACGAAGAAGGTGAGAGACTATAGAAAAAGGTCGCTTAGGCTGATTACTGGCTGTAGAAGTGAGACAGCTATAGTGATCCTTTTTAGCTGACAGGATGGCCTGGTGGTAGGTAGAGTGCGCGATTCAAAATGAGGCAAGGTTTATGGTGTCAGTGCCAGATGCGTTCTGCCCTATGCAGCTATTGTCTCAGAATGTGCAGGCCTGGGTAGAACCAGGGATGATGTCTGGGATGACGGTGGCGAGGATTAGTAGATAACAGCACCAGGTCATCGAGTGCTGTTCTAAGGATGAGGTTCTATGTAGAAGCTTGGTCATCTGCCGAGAGAGAATCAAAATTAGATGGGAAGAGAGAGTCAGAAGGCAGAAAAGCTAGTAGTGTGGATCTGGAAATATAATGTCGAGGATGTGATGAGGACTTCACTGGAACCAGAGTAGCAGAGGATGTGGGATGAGAAAGCCGAAAGAAGACACTATAATGGTTGGTCCAAGGAAGCATTAAACTCTGGAGACTAGAAAGTTATATGAAAATTGATTCAAGTCAAGTTATCTTGTAAAATATTTGCTCCTGTTCTATGTAACATGTTTTGGTTCTCTGTAAATCGCCCCTGATCTCTGGAAGGGGTGGTATAGAAAAATATAATAAATAAATAAATAAGTGGGTAGCAACAGAGATGAGAAGATCCCCAAAGTGTGACCAGCGATATGTGTAGAGAAAGAGACATGTTGCAAAAGAGAGAGATCTGTCAGTTGCGAGAGGAATACCTTGTCTTGAGGGAGGGTAGGCAGATGTACGTGGACATAGAAGTTGCTTAAAATAAGGAGATCAAGGTATGCGGTGACGGGTTCTACCAAGGTAGTGAGGAGGGAATCCCAAAGATGGGGGAGAGAGCTGATTTCACTAATGCCCAAAAACCCTTGGAACATGACTGCAATCCCTCCTCTGGATCTGGAGGAGTGAGAGGTTGATAGGGCTTGAAACCAGGTAGGAGGCAACGGTATAATATAGCCTCCTCCCCTTCTTTCAGCTGTGTTTCCGAGAGGAACAGGAGGTTTAATGTATGTTGCAGTATGAGATCATTGACTAGGACAGCCTTGGACCGCACAGAATGGCAGTTCAAAAGTGCACAGGAGGCAGAACAAGCAGGAAGGGTAGGATGAATAAGCAGATTAGAGGAAGGTACTACTGGACATGAGATAAGAATCTGTGGAAAAGGAATGAATAGAGTCATAAGTAAAACTGAAAGTAAAAGCAATACCTGGAGTGCTAGAAGTGTGTAGTTAGTAAAGATGTTCTTCTACTTCACCTCCCTTTACTTCCTTTTCAGGTTCTCTGCATCTCTATTTCTCCTGTAGTGACATGCACCCAGACAGATTTTTGCTTCTGGTATGTGCTCATACAGACATTGCCATGGACCAGACTAATGCAGAGAAAATATTTATCTCCAGGAACAAGCAAGAATGTAGTCTTCACATATGGGGTGATGTCGGTACCGATGGAGCCCGCGCGGGAACGCTTCCCAGCGCCCAATAGGAAAGGTTTTGGGAACATCCCACTGCACCTGCGTAGCTGCCTTCCCACCTTTCCAGCTCTCCCTCCTCAGTTCTTTGTTTTCCGTGGAGCTGACAAGAAGCAATTCCAGTCACCGCAGAAAATGTGATTTTTTTTTCTTATTTTTTTGTGGTCGCGTTTGCCTTTCCGTCGACGCTGGTACCGACCCTGTCGATGCTCGCTTTCTTTCTTTCTGTTAAAAAAAAAAAAAAAAGAAAATACTTTTTTCTGAGGGGAGAATCTCTTCCCTCAGGGCACATCAACGCCATCTTAGGCTTAGGCCTTGTTTTCCAAATGGACAAACCAGCTAGTGGTTTTAAAAAGTGTTCCAAATGTGGCAGTACAATTTCAGCCACAGACACCCATGACTAAAATGTTTCGGACCGGATCATCACAAAGAGAGGCCTGCTGAACAGAGCTGCGAAACGCGGCACCCTCTTTGCCACTGATGCAATTGACGTCATCGAGAGCTTCATCTTCCTCCTAGGGATCTCAGGTATCGAAACCCAGGTCTTCATCGAAGACTAGCCAGCCCTCCAAGGGTAGATCTCCTTCTAAGCATCGAGATGCCCTAGGCATTGCCCTGGAGGGAGACACACCGGCCAAGCAACCCCGACGGAAGGTCCTTGTCTCCAAAGCATTAGTGGGGTCCCAAGATGCTCCCGAGGCCTCTACCTCTGGGGAGCTCTTGATGCCATGCTCAGGGATCGTGGCCTGCAACTCAGGTACGGATGCCCAGGCATCGGCAAGCTCCATGGATCAACATATCCTGGCTATTGAGCGGAGCCTAGTGGCCTTGCTAGTGGCTTCTATACTGGTAAAGCCTCTACAGTCGATTCTTCAGCCATCGGTGCCGATGACGGTACCAAAGGTACCTGCATTGACATTTTTGCAGCTTACCACACTACCACCTATGCCAGCCCTCGAGTCCGTCTCCGGTACTGAGGTTCCAATACCAAAACTTTCCGATGCTGGTTTTGAGTGGAATTGAGTACGGGCAGAGCGCAAGCACCCTGCCCGTTGATACTTCGAGTCTTCGGACTCCGATTCGTTGGATGACAAATTAGCCGGTACACTGGAAATGAGAATTCTGTCGGAGGATCCATCTCCGTCCCACAACGTTGCATGTTCCCTCCGGAGGACATGTCTTTTTAAGATTTTATCCGCGATGTTGCTCGGGGCCTCTCCATCACGGTGACTTTGAACAAGGAATGTAGTCAAATACTGGGCCTGCCCCAATTGATCCAACAGCTCCTCAATTCTAGGCATCGGGTAGGCATCAAAGACCGATATGGCATTCACTTGCCTGAAATCTATGCAGAACCTCAAGGTGGCGTCTGGTTTTGGCACCAGGACTATAGGGCTACACCATGGGCTCTTTGATTCCTCTATGATGCCCATTTCCAACATTTCACGGTCCTTTGCTACCACTTCTTTTTTTTGCTTCGGGTAATCGATGAGGTCTTTTCCTGATTATCTTCCCAGGTGGAGTCACGATTTCGTGGGCCACCAGCTGGGTTTCTCCGGGAACCGGGGTTAGCACATCCTGAAATTTCTCGAGTAGTCGGGTTAATTCAACTTTCTGTACCGACGACAGGTCTTCCCCTATTTGTGGCTCTGGGCTTTCCTTGCAATCCCCCACGTGTGGACCTAGGTCTTCCTCTTCCAGCACTTCCATTCTTTCCTCACAGGTGGCTGTGAGACTTTTCCTCTTCAGCCCTTCGGTCGAACCAAATCCTCCGGCTCCCCGTTCCGTGGAGGATAATGTTGAGACTTCTTCCAACGGGGGAAAACCCACCCTTTCACAGATTAGCTGGGCGACCCGATCCCTGACTTTTACCAGGAAATCTTCGTGTCCAAACACTTTTATATTCCCCCTATAGTCTGGATCAATTACCCTTGCTTCAACATCCAAAAAATGCTTCAGAGCCAACCCTGAGCAGGGAGCAAATCGCCCATAACATCCGACTGGTATTTCAATTTGCAGGCCAGTATCCACGAGGGCTTTGCCTCGGCTAGGTATCATTCCATCTTCCGCACTGCATAAGTCAAATCCCGTGGCCTGCGGGGACGCCCTCCTGGGCGCCTGGGCCTTCTCTGATACCTTACAGAATTTTAGAGTAAAAATCTGTTTACCGGGAGGCTTGTTTCTCAGGGGGTTTTCCGTTGCGTCCTCCACTGGTTCACGTGGTTTTTCAAAAAGAGGCCTCGGGACCACCATCATCATTCCATCTCTCCCTCTGGCTAAGGCCTTTTTCTAATCCCTGCCTAAACTGAGGCCAGTCCCTTCCCAATATTAAGTCATAAGGAAGTTTGGGAACTACTGCCACTTGAATCTCTTTTTGCACTCCTAATCCTTTGATCATTAGTTTGTACGTGGGGTAAAAAGAAGCAGCACCATGAATGCATCTAATTCGTACCCTACTTCCTGGCTTCTTCTGCTCGTGCTTATTCTGGGCCTCTATTGCTTGCCAAAGCCTTTGTGATAACATGCTTTGGTCTGCACCAGAGTCCAAGAGAACATTAGTAGTGATCCCTTGTACGCTAACCGTCAAGAGAAAACCTTCTCCAAGTTGTTTCATACTTGTACCCATTAGGTTAGTGCGGGCTTTACAATCCCTCAGCAAGTGACCCAATTTCCCACAACGGAAACATTTTTTTCCAGCCCACTTCCCACCTTGAGTAGGCAGACAAACTTTTCCACACTCAGCATTATTTCCAATCCTCATTTCTGATGCAGCAAAACCCACCTCAGCACCTATCTTTGGAGTGCTTCCCTTTTGCTGACGAGCTAACTCAGCCTCCATAAAACGTTCAGACAAAAGGGTTGCCTCTCCCGTGCTTTGGAAATTCTGCTGGATTAGAAAGGACTGTATGTCTTTTGGCACTGCTGCCATAAATTGTTCTAACATTATCATATCAATGATCATTTCTAAAGTTTTCCCCTCTGGAGCCAACCATTTCAGTGCTAAACCACGTATCCTCTGGCTTAAAGCTTTTGGCATCTCGCCAGCTCTCAAGACTTTTGCTCTAAACATGCGGCGATATACTGTGGCTGTTAACCCTAAGCGATCCTTAATGGCAGACTTTACGGTCTTATAATCCATAGCTTGGGCTGCCGGCATGGCTCTATAAGTGGCCAGTGTCTCTCCTGTTAAGGATGTAGCTAGATGCACGGCCCACTGGGTTTCTGGCCATCCTATAGCCTGAGCTACTCTTTCAAAGGACTCAAGAAAGTCGTCTACATTGTCCTCTGGGGTAAGCTTCCCAAAACTAAATGCTCCAGTATTTTGAAAGTCTACCAGACTGTCCACGAGAGGGGTAGCTGGTCCTACTGGTGCTGATACTCCTCCGCCTTCTTGGGTCCGGAGCGTGATCAAAGCTTCCACCAAGTCCAGTACTGGCTTTTGCTGTTCCCTCATTGCAGCAATTGCACTGTCCTGCGCCAGCTGCGCTAACTCCTGCTGACGTGTGAACTGGGTTGCCATCCAATTCACCAGCTCCTTAGGATCCATATCTTTTGGTTATCTGCAAGAAAAAAAAGAGAGAGAAAAACCACCAAGGGCGGCACCCCACAACCTTTTTTTTTTTTTCTTATATGTGCCCCCTTTAATGCACAAGCATTCACTTATCCCTCAGTCCAGCACAGGCCACGCCTAGGTATCTTTTACCTTATACAGGCGTTGAGTCTCGCTCATACAGGGTGTCTTTTCCTGGTGCTGCAACTGGATCACTCCCTCTGTTCATCCAGACCGTCAGGGGAAATCCTGCTGCCACGTTCTTCAGGTTGAAAAAATCCTTGCAGCTGTATATCCTGAAGTGACCTCCTTAGGTGTAAAGATCCTAAAAACTACGCCACTGTAACGCCCTTGCCCCTTACATCCAGTATGGAGGGGCGTGGTTATCATAGAAAGTTTCACCTTCTAGCCTCTAACTGACTGGTTCTTTTGCAATGCCTCTTGGGAAAGGTAGTTCAGTCACAATTCACTTGGCTTCAGGTAAAAAAAAAACACTTGTAGTTGGCCCAAATGATAAGGCAATGACAGAAATGTATTAACTCAACGCTAGGTTCACAAATATCACCTTTGGATTCTTTCTCCAGGATTCTTCCCAATACACATCAGGACATAAATAAACTCAAAGCAAAATTTCAGCTTATAATGTTCTTCAGCTCAAAGATAAAGTCCTTAAACAGCCAATGCTACCAGCCTTGGCTAGCATTGCTGGTTAAAGCAAACAAAAACAGCTTTCCTTAAAACAGATTTCTTTTCTTACATTCCCAACACTTCCAGGTTGTTTGTCTCCTTATAAACAAAGTAAAACTTTCACCAAGGATAAAACTTCTCATAAGCAAACCATGCCCTATGCAAGGCTTTTGGAATATTCAAAAGCAAATTAGAGCTTTACTTCCTCTCTCTGTTAGCTCGGCTTCTTGCTGGTGCACTGCTCTGGATAGCAGGTGTTTAACCAGCACAATTAGAGAGCTTCAGCTTGCTCTTACTTTCTCAGCAAACATATTTCTTCTTTAACACAGGACATGCACAAATTATCTACAGGCTTGCAAGGGTACCTGGGTCTGAAGGTTTTCTCTTAATGGTTGGCTTTCTTTCTACTCCTCCGTAGTTAAGGACTGGCATAAAGAGCAATCCATGAAGGTCTCTCCTTCATTCAAAGCTATATCTTGTTCACCTATTTGCATAGGTTCAATCTCTCCTTCCAGCATACAGGGCTCAGCTGACTGCCTCTCGTTAGAGCTGAGAGTATCTTTTGCAACTCTGCACTGCTCCGTGTTAGAGAAACTTCTAAGGCTTCTACCTGGCTCTGGACTTGTCAGCTTCTCCTTTCTCATGCTCTGGCCACCATTCTCCTGTACTTCCTCGTCCTGTCCTCCAGCTTGTGTTCCTTCAGCCTGTGTTCCAGCTTGGGTCTCTGCCTGGATCTCTCCATGGATCTCTCAGTGGCAGTCTCTCTGGCACTCTCTGCGTGTCTCCTGGAACTCTCTGCGTGTCTCCTGGAACTCTCTGCATGTCCTCTGGATAATCTATCCTGGACTTAAATTCCCAAGGCTTCAGTCCCACCTCTTCTCCCCTCAGGTGACGTAAATCAGCTTGCCTCCGTGCAGCTGAGTAATTAGGAAACTCAGTGACATAAGGGTCTCTTACCTTGGGTCTGCATTCCCTCACCTTTACTCCACTAGGGGAACTCTGAAACCTATCCCCGCTGTGAATTTCCTGCTTTCTAGGTGTGATTGGGGTTCTGTTTCTCTGACCTTGTAAAATAGGTCTTTTTATAAGGGTGAATTCCTTTTCTTTTCCCTTTTTTCCTAAGTCATGATAAGCTTCCTTATCACAACCCTTAATCATTTTTCCACATACTCAAAGACTCGATACTATATACCGGGTACCGGAGTGCCCCGGCTTCCAGAAGACACAATTACCACACCATTCCATGGTGGTGGAATCGTCAATGCGTGAATTAAAAGTGCCAAAACGCATTCTTCGAACCCTCCGGGCAGGGAATTGAGAACCCTCGATGCTTTTGATCATCGATGTTTTCAGGCCTCCATGTTATTGGCCAGAATCAGCTCCTACATACTCTACATGGGTATATTTCTTAGAGAGGTGGCTAGGGATTTGGAGTTGATGGCTCCTCTTCCTGATGACAAGACAGCTGATTATCTCACCCTGGTGAAGCATGCCCAAAATGTTTCCACATTTGTTAACAGGGCAATGTTCGACTGTTTTGAATGCATCAGCAGAATTTCAGCTATATGCATTGGTGCACGCAGGATCGCTTGGTTCCAAGCTTCTGATCTTGAAAAATGGGTTCAAGATAAGCTGGGTAATATACTTTGCACAGGTGAAAACCTTTTTGGCAAAGACTGGCAGGATAAGGCGTCTCAATTAGAGTCTGAGAACACCACTCTAAATAGACTTTCTAGATCAACTGCCAACCCAGCAAAGCAAAAGCTTCCCACATACCCTTGGATGGTCAGCCCATCTCCTCTCAACTGCTTGTAGCACGCTTCATGAGAGGTTTTAACTAAGCCTCCCATTAAACCACCCCCAGTGGCATGGGACCTTAATGTGGTTTTAGGACAGCTTATGAAGCCACCCTTTGAACCCTAGCCACTACTTCTCTGAAGTTTCTTACCTGGAAGGTGTGATAAGGAAGCTTATCATAGTTCAGGAAGGAGCTGTAATAGAGGTGAATTGGCTCTGAACAAGCAACCTGTCTTTTCTGGTAGAAGTAATAAAACAGAATGTTCTCATAAAAGACTACCAGTCCCAGAATGCACCAGGTTTCAAACACCCTATAGAAGAGCTGAAGTGGGGAAACATGTGTTCAATCAAGAGAACTATGAGGTAATCCCCAATCACTCATCTCCAAGGGCAGGGCTTGATTCAGCACAGCTGAGCTGTGCTAGGGTGGAGTATCCCTCTAAGCAGGTTAAAAGTAAAGCCTATTCTACACAGAATCAGCCAGAGAAGGAGCAGAGGCAGCAGCAGTTGCAGACCAGAGAGCTGGAGTTGGAGTTGATGAGGAACCCAGAGCTCAAGGACAGAGAGAGCAAGAAGCAGCGTGGAAGAAAGAAGAGAAAAGCATCTTGGAGGTCTAAAGGAGTAGTAGTACGTGTGTGGGGAGTCATTCCAGAGGCAAGCATACTCCATTGGACTGGGGAAAGCCAGAGGAGTGGGGTTACAGAGCCAGGAATCCCCGGACGGCACCTGTGAGGGAGACGGCTGCATTTGGAAGGGGCCCTAAGACCAGTGCAAGAAGGTATGTGAAGAGAGACCCAGTGTCCAGGGATCTTGATTGGAAGGCTGGACATAAAAACTGGACTACATACTGGCCAGGAGTTCTGGAGAGGAACTCTAACAACAATGGAAGCTCAGGTATGAACACTGATCTATGCCGTAGCTCTTCACTTGGAAGACAGCAGGGAAACCAGTATTGTCCTGACAGTGCTCCGTTAAGAAATTCCCCTGAGCCAGTCCATGATATTGATTCTATGATAGTTGAAGAGGAAGGAGATATTATAAATGAACAGTGTGACTACATGGATTGCTCTCTGTCTAGGCTGCTGTGGTAATATACTTTCACAAATGCAACAACCATCAAAAAGAAATATATCTTGTTCTTTTATCTACCCAAAAAAGTGTACAAGAAAGCTTTTGGGTAGGATTTGAGCCACGTATAGAAAGTAAACCAGCCAAGAGGTTTGCAGCTGGTTAATTGTTAGCAATTAAGCCTTGCATAATTGCACGTGGGCTCTAAAAGGACACTTCTAGGTGTGTGTGAAAATACAAGAAGTTATCCTTGAAAAAGAACAGTTTTTGATTCCTTTTTTTGGGGTTTTGTTTCGTTTTTGGAGCACTGCTAAAAGGTATTAGCAGGAGCCCATTGAAAGACCTTTCTGTTCCCATCAAGGTCTTTATTGTTTGATTTGATTGCTTAAGATGTTCAGTTGTTGTTCCTGATTTGTTTTCCTAAGTATAATACTGAAAGCAAGTATCCTTTTTGTGCTACCAAGTAAATCTGTGTGGGAGAAATAACCCCATAAATAAAATATATTTTCTTTGCTTAACACTCGAGCAAGCACAACTCATTTATTTGTGAATGGCTGATTCTGGTATGAATGGACTACATTTCCCACAATCCTTTGCAAGTCATACTAATATTTGCCTTTGCCAAGACTGTGGACATTCTCACCCAGCGCCCCCGTTTACAAAGGTCACCTTCCTTATTGGCCTCACTTCAGCAAGGCACATCAGTGAGCTTCAAACTTTGGTGGCTGATCCTCCTTATACACATTTCCACCATGATAAGGTAGTCCTTAGGACTCATCCTCACTTTATGCCAAAGGTGGCCTTGCCTTTTCACTTAAACCAGTCGGTGTATCTCCCAGTTTTCTTCCCTAGACCTCATTCTTCTAGGGTGGAAGTAGCCCTTCATACTTTGGATTGCAAATGTGCTTTGGCCTTTTATCTCCAAAGAACTTGGGAGCACAGAAAAGCTTCCCAGCTTTTCATTGCTTTTGACTCCAGTCATCTAGGACTACCAGTATCCAAACTCTCTCTCTCCAGATGGATAGCAGATTGTATCTCCTTTGCTTACGACAATGCAGGACTCTCTCTTGAGGGTCACGTCACTGCACATAATGTTCAAGCAATGGCTACTGTGGCACTGCAGACCAGCTGCAGGCAGAAGGAAAGGTTTTAAACACAGAAAAAAGAGGTAAAGACGAGCTGCAGCATCATGAGGAGCCACATAGAGGGAGCCAGAGAGACCTCTGGAGGTCTGAAGAACCACGCCCTAGAGCCAATGATGTAATTTCAGCCAACACCCAATGCAGAAAGGGAAGAACTCCTCTTAAATGCTCAGATGACTGGAGGAAGTCAAAGAGGCAAGGAGAGTGGCAAAAAGACTCGGATTCAGACTCCGGTTGGAGAGAAAGAGAGAGACAAGGAGAGTGGCAAAGAGACCGGTACAGAGAAGGAGGTTGGCGAGAAAGAGAAAGACAAGGAGATTGGCAGACAGCTCCAGATGGGCAAGGAGACTGTCAAGGAGTCTTGCAGGAAGTTCCAGTTCCAGATTTTTACAGATATCTGGAGGATCCAGGGAGAGGAGTCCTGACCAAGGGATCCGGCCTAGCAGACCCAGCCAAGCCAGGTACAGAAACCTACTTTAAACATTGCAAAAGAGGAAAAGATATACTTTCCAGGAGGGAAAGGTTTTATAAAGAAGCTAACCCTGAAAGAAGGTGGACTATAACAGAGAGTCCCAGGCCTAACTTTAATAGGAGCCAGCAACTGTTGGAAGGAGCAACAGTGAACGGCAGTGAAAGGGGTGAAAGAAGAATTGAGAAGGGTCACTTCCAAAGCCGTGGGAGAAAGGAACCATGGCACCAGTATGCCCTGACTCCAGCAGAAGGCAGAACTAGGAACCAGAGGCCTACCTGGGCACCAGAGAATCCAAGACCCAGCAGGCCCAAGCCTCAGCCTTCACCTTCCGGAGACCGCCTTAGAAGAAAAGGTAAATGCCAATTTTATAATGATGATTTTATGAATGCTGTGACACAGAAGGAGTCAGGCACTAGAGCATGCTGTCCTTCCAGAGGCCTGCATGAAACAAAGTACAGACCTGCAGTTAACAGGAAGCCTACTAGAGACGGAACTGTATGCAGGAGAGACTGTCCTCAGTATAAAAATATACAAAGCCAGGACCTACCTTGTAACGCTGACTATTGGCGCATCATCCAAGCGCTAGGCAGAAAGCCTGAAGGAGAGCCTCCAAACATTCTGGACTGTGAGCCCATGCAGGTAGAATACCAGGAGGACCCCTTGGACATTCCCATGGACGTTAACTATTGCATATCAGAAAGGATTGAGCCCTAGCAGAGGCATAGCTGTGGTTTGGGATAAAAGTTGGATGCTGTATTTCATTTACCTGTGCTGTGAAGTTAACAGTGTTTTCAGTACGTGTTTTCCTTTAACCTGAAGCAAGGATATTTCTTTTCATGTGTTGTTGTATTCTGGGCTAAAGAACCTGTTTGCAAAGAGGGAAATAAAAGCCTTACAATTTCCCTATACTCGGACTATAAATTCTTGGGAGTGTTAGTTATACAGAAGGCTACCAGGCCTGTAGAAGCCTGGGCCCTGCAAGAGAACCAACCTCCTCCACAAACAAACTTTTCTCCTCCCTGTCCACGCCCTTCTGTCGTGCCACGCCATCACCACTAGGAGGGCAGTGTGACACTACCTCCATGGCAAATCTGCACTCTGTAGCGATTGATGAAATATGCAAGACAGCAACCTGGTCCTCTGTCCATACTTTTGCTGCTCATTATTGCCTAGACAAGGACTCCCGCCGGGATGCCTCGTTTGGTCAAGCTGTTCTCCAGCATCTTCTTCAGACTTAGATCAACTCCTTTCTCCCATCCCGGGTTTCGATACTAGACATCATTGGAGGATATATGACCTATTACTTTGGCCTGTGTTCCACAGTTCGCTCTGAGGTCATCTCTCTGGCATCTCCAAGCTAGGGAGTCCCATATGTGAAGACTACATTCCTGCTTGTTCCTGGAGATAGCGTAGTTACCTGTAACAGGTGATCTCTGGGAACAACAGGAATTGAGTCTTCACAACCCACCCTCCTCCCCTAGGAGTTGTACTTTTCCTCTGCTTCTCCTTCTCTCCTTTTATCTCAGCTACAAACTCAACTGAAGAGGGAGAGCTGGAAAGGCGGGAAGGCAGCTACGCAGGCGCAGTGGGATGCTCCCAAAAGCTTTCCTATTGGACGCTGGAGAGCGTTCCCGCGTGGGCTCCGTCGGTACCGACGGCACCCCATATGTGAAGACTCAATTCCTGCTGTTCCCGAAGATCACCTGTTACAGGTGAGTAACTACACTTTTCACTCCGTGTGTCATCAAACTCTGGAATTTGTTGCCGGAGGATGTAGTACAAGCTGTTATTATAGCTGCCTTTAAAGAGGTTTGGACAAGTTCCTGGAGGAAAAGTCCATAGACCATTATTAATGTAGACTTTGAGGCTGAACTAATCAAAGGAGCCAGCGCTAGCAGCAGGGCAGGGTTAGACAACTCTGTAAGAAATGCTAATATGTCTTTAAGGAACAAGGTGGGTTCACAGGAATCCAGGTATATAAAAACAGAAGGTGACAAGGTGTTAAAGTGTTTTAAGTGTGGGAAAAGTGGACACTTTAAAAGGGAATGCAGGTCTCGCACAGCACTTGTTACTGGCCAGGTTCACCTCACAGCTGCAGGTTTCCGAGTGGATGTGGAGGTACAGGGAGTCCCAGCTAAGGCCTTGCTTGACTCGGGGGCCGACCAAAGTATGGTCTCTCGCCGTTTTTGGAAGGCCATACAGGCCCAGAGGGGTTTTCCCCCGAGTCAGCAAGAGGGAACAGCGAAGATTCAGTGTGTGCACGGGGCAACAACTTCATATCCTTTGTTCAGGATAAAAGTTAAGGGCTTAGGCACACGAAGGGAAGTATTAGTAGCCATCATTCCCAGGCTACCCTACGACATCGTGCTAGGAAGAGATTGGCCACCCTTCTATAAAGGCATGGAGAGCAATACATGCATAAAGGGAGGGTTAGTTTCCACCAGATCTCAGGCGAAGGAACTGAGGACCCCTAGTGACACTTTAGTGGAGGAAAATCCTAATCCTATAATGGAAGAAGGTGAGGTAGAACCAGAAGAGGGGGAAGAGGTGAGTGCAGATGAGGGCCTACACGAGCTTCCCAGGCACGATGATTTAATTGCTAACCCCAGCGAAGGGAAAAAGAAGAGTAAGGGTGAAAAGCGCCGAGAGAGGCAGCACCGAGCCCAGTTGAGAGCCGGAGTAGCCGATGGGCAAGGCTTGCCATGGGTACCGGCGGACCTAGTAAAAAAGTTTCCGTCCTTTGCTAAAGAACAGAGGGCAGACCCTGTATTAAAATATGCCTTCGAGTTTGCAAAGGCGGAGAGGGACGTACTCCCTAGGTTCCTATTAGAGGAGGAGATATTATACAGGGAGAGTAGTAACCCCCAAAATAACGCCATTAGGAAACAGTTGGTAGTTCCTACCACATTTAAGGCTGTTGTCATGAGGCTCGCTCACGACCATCCTATTGGAGGGCATAAAGGGGTACAGGCCACACTCGACCAAATTCTCGAGCGGTTTTATTGGCCTGGAGTATTTCGCGAGACAAAGAAATTTTGTGAGGCTTGTCCGGCTTGTCAGCGAGTAAGCGCTGCAAAGCCTGCAGGAGTTCCCCTGATCCAGATGCCTACCATAATGGAACCAGTTAGGAGAATGGCAATGGACATTGTAGGGCCCCTAATAAGAACCCCTAGGGGATTTCAGTATATCCTAGTTATCATGGATGTAGCCACTAGGTTCCCATGGGCGATTCCTTTACAGAACATTTCTGCTAGGTTTATAGCCACAGAATTAATAAAGTTATTCTGTGAGGTAGGTTTCCCGAGGGAAATGCTCACAGACAGGGGAAGCAATTTTGTCTCAAAATATTTAGCACAGGTATGGGATGCTTTTGGCATCACCCATATAAAAACAGCGGCGTATCATCCACAGACAAACGGTCTAGTGGAACGCTTCAATCAAACCCTTAAGCAGTTGCTGAGGAGAGGGTTAGAAGGGCAAATGGCGGACTGGGATGTTATGCTCCCATTTGTCCTATATGCTAGTAGGGAACGGACACAAACTTCCCTAGGAACATCTCCCTACGAACTTATGTTCGGACGGGCACCACGAGGGGTCTTGGACATATTAAGAGACCAGTGGGTGGAACCAGGTGAGGAAGAAATAGGAGTTCCTCAATTTCTTTGCGGGCTACGGAGTCGCCTCCAGAGGGCATCTCAAGCCGCGGATAGGAATCTACAGGATAGTAGAAAAACACAGAAAAAGTACTATGACAGGGGTAAAAAACCTAGACAGTTGGCCACAGGTGATAAGGTCGTGGTAATGGTCACTGATCCAGGGCCAAAATTTGAGGCCCGGTGGAAGGGTCCCTATACGGTAGTGGATCGCAAGGGTCCGGTGTCATATCTAGTCAAGAGTGACAGAGGGCGCCTTCAGACGTACCACATAAATGTTTTAAAACCATGGCATGAAAGGATGGCCACTGTTAGCAGTTTTAATATAGTACCCAAGTACAGGGCAGCACACACAGGTCCCCGGAAGCCCTACGAGGAGGGTAACCCATTGTACAGCAGGTATGAGGGTACACTCATGAGGCTAGGACAGATTCCGCGCTGTGTGCACAATAGTTTACCAGCACGGAATATCTTAAGAGGGGGGATATGTGATGCAGCAAGGGGCACACAGCCCAGGGAAAATAAGATAAAAGAGAGACTTACCTCAGAGTCAGCTGTAGAAAGCAGCACTAGGCACCATGATTCACTGCAGCAAGGGAAATTCTTGCTACGTAGCAAACAAAAGTCCCATCAGGAACACCTGAGTGAGAGTCCCCAGGTCACGTGTAGAGCTAGGGATTATTTAGGGCAGGGTTCCAGTCAGTTAGAGAGGAGAATCAGAAGCAGGATCACCACGGGAAGCAGTAGGAGAGAGAGGAGCAGGAGGTGTGTCCCAGGTCAGCTGAGCAGAAGCCCCAGGGGATTGCTGGGAGGAAATTCTTCTCACGAAGAGTCAGGAAGTGAGTCTGTCTCCAGCTCTCGAGAAGGAAGGTTCAAGGCAAGCAGCACTAAGGGAAGACCTGCTACCGGGAATAGCTTTGGAGAGAAGCCAGGATTACCTCACTACCCCAGAGGCCAGTATTTGCCAGCTCAAGGCAGAGGTCACGGTGAGAGGGAAGTGTTGGGGGATGGGCACTCCTTGCATGACTACAGCTTAAGAAATAGAGGTAAAGTTAGGAACAAATATACTCCTGTTCAACCAGCCCGGGAGGCTAGAAGCAAAGGCTATAGAGAGCCAAACATAAAGACAAGCCCTGCAGAGAGAAGGAAACTTCCCTATAGTAACAAAGAGAAGTTTAAAGCTTATAACTGCAAAGGGCAGGGTTCTGACTACAGACATAAGAAGCAAGATGTTTCAGAGCTAATGTTCTGGGAGGCAAGCCCAGGCAGAACCAGCTACAGAGAGAGATATAGACCCAAAGGGGGAAAAGCCCCCAGTGACTGTTATAGTGAAGTGTCACAAGACGCTATAACTGAATACCATTCTCAAGAAGGGTCTGATACCAGCAGTGTGAGTAGTGCTGGGGAAATGATATGGGAAGACGCTGCTAGTCTGCAAGAGGATATTCCTATGGATTGCAGTGTCTGTGTTAAATGCAACCGTATGATGTAAATACTGGATGAAGAGAACTCTGTGAATATAACAAGAGAATATACGTGTGTCACCACTTTTGTTGCTAAGCTTATCTGATTTAAAGTTTCTGTTTCCTTTGACAATGTCCGAGCGGGACGGGGAATAAAACCCACTTTTCATTTCAAGTTGCTCTGAAAGACTTTTTATTTACAAGGCCAGAGCAATTACTTGTGCATACGCCCTAGGCAACCGCCTATATTGGGCTAAATAGGCCTCTAACCACAGGCCCCATCACAAATGTTAAAACATTCTTGTTTTAAGAGGCTCTTCTATCTTGATTTTAGAACTGGATCTTCTTCGGCATGAGTTCTACCTACCCTTGGCAGAAATGCTTTCCTTATCATCCTGCTATAGATCAGTCCACTTGAGTGATTTATGCTCCCTAGTCAGAGGTGGAGGCCCATCAAAGCAACTTTCAGTGATGTTATAACTAGTATAGCCAGTGGTGCAGCATTGAGCAAAGCCAGTATTGTCTGCCTCCAGCAAGTGACAAGGTGTTTGTGGACTGGTAGAGCAATGAAGATGGGTCTGTCTCCAGCCAGCCAAACAGCTGTTGGCATTCCCATACCAATCAGGGGTTACCTTTTCACTGTTGATTTTGGTGCCTGCCTCATCTTTCCTTGATTTTTCCTGCTGATGGGCTCAGCAGCCATCTTAGATGAAGTAGCTGAAAAGGTGAAGAAAAAGAGGGAGGCCTTCATAAAATACAAGAGATGCCAGAGAGAGGAAGACAGGTATCTATATTTGGAAAAGCTTAGAGAAGCTAGCAATGTAGTCAGGAAAGCAAAGATACAAAAAGAAGAAGAAATAGCCAATGCAATAAAATGGGAGGATAAGACTTTTTTTCAGATATGTTAGTGAGAGGAGGAAGGGCAAAGGTGGTATTGTCAGATTCCAGGGTGAAAGGGAGGAACATGTAGAAGCTGATGACGATAAAGCATCCTTGTCTATTTTTATCACCTCAATGTACAAAAAAACTCTGCACTGCACCTTGAAAGTATACAACGTAACTACTTGATACAATTTCGTTAATCAAGTGACATTTTCATTATCCGTTACAAACCACTTGCTTAGTTAGTAGCAGAAGGTCTCAGCATATGTGGGCTGCCATTAGACTATCACTTTGTCTTTTAATGGACTCACTGCCCTTTTAACATCAGCGACCTTATTTAGGTTTGAAAACTGCTACCATAAGCATATGTAAAAAATTGATTCAGAAAAGTGGTTCAAAAACTGTTGTTAATTTGTAAGAATAAGTGCTTAACTTTCGAAGAGGACTTCAACTTGAAATTTCCCAACGCTGACAGACGCGCCACTTAGTGCGTTTCACCCTCACAGGTTTCGTCAGGGGAATCTTGTAAAGCACTAAAATAATACACAAGACAAGTTCATGAGTTACCAACTTTCAATGACGATAAGCAAACACTGAAGATATACTATGTTACATCACCTCAAAACCCGGAAAATCTACTTTCTCTCACACTTTCTCTCACAGACGATTTCTCAATGATGGTTGTAGGACGCCGCGCATGCGGAGTAGTTATATAGAGAGCATTTTAAAACTGACAGCCATTATCCCTGGGCAGCCTCCTTCTCAAAGACACACCTCCCACTCAACCTGGGCATTCAGCCCATCTGGGGCCACGGACTGCAACTTATGAATCCAACGTTGTTCATTATATAGCAGAGTCTGCTCCATAGTTTTACCACTGCGCACTGCAGTAATGTGCATGATACAGAAACAGCGCAGGTCAGAAAAAACATGATGATATTGAAGACAGTGATCCACCATTGGTGCTTCTTTTCGCTGACATTTAAGTTTACTCTTATGCTCAAGCATACGTATTTTAAACATGCGGCTGGTTTTCCCAACATATAACAGGGCACAAGGACATCGGACAGCATATATCACATGTGTAGAGGTACAGGAGGTTGTACTTCGTAATTGATATGATTTACCATGATAGCTAAATTCTGACAACTCCTCTGTAACCGCACAAACTGTACATGATCCACATTTCGTATGGCCTGTTACCAAAGTTCCTCCCTTTGGTTGTAGTGGTCTCAATATCGCTGGACTTAAAAGCTCCTTAAAGTTCTTCTGCCTCATCCAGACGCAACGAACATGATAATGTTCAAGGCCCGGGATACTATTAAGGACATTTTTATGCCGCCTAATACTACGCTTTAGATGGTAACTGTATGGGGAAAAAGATGTAATTAAATTAACTTGCTGCTCCTCTTCCCCCGACCCACAATTAAGGGCTGGACGAAGCAACAAGTCTCGATTAACATACAACGCTCTTTTATATGCCCTATTGACAATCTTTTCAGGGTAGCCCCTCCGTTGGAACTGACTTCTTAATTCCTTAGAATGCTTCTTAAACTCATGTATATCTGAACAGTTACGACGATAGCGGATAAATTGTGACAATGGTAAACTATTCCGCAATGAAGTCGGATGTGCACTAGTATAGTGCAAAAAGGTGTTCTTATCTGTCTGTTTTCGATATATAGAGGTGCGCCATCCTATAGTAGTTTTCTGAACCAGAACATCCAAAAAGGTAACTTGCTTCGCACTATATGTAAGTGTAAACTTAACATTGCTTTCTCTATCATTAAGCCAAGCAAAAAAAGCTTGTAGCGCCGTTACGGTACCACACCACAAAATAAAAACGTCATCAATATATCTTTTCCACAGCTTCAAAAAAGCTTTATATGGAGAGACTTCTATTCACTTACTCTCAAACCATTGCATATATAAATTTGCAATCGACGGGGCACACGTAGCACCCATTGCCACCCCTGATATCTGGTGGTACAGGACATCCTCAAATACAAAAAAATTATTACGCAGAGTAAGATTGGTCAACTCTGATAGAAAATGTAGCTGGGCACCCGATAAATCAGCCCTATTTCTTAAGGCTTCCATCACCACTGTGTGGGCTTGCAGTTGGGGAATGACCGTATAAAGTGATGTAACATCTAATGTTACAAGAATGACATCCGATTGGCTAGCAAATTGTCGATATTCTTCCAAAATGCACAAAAAGTGAGTAGTGTCTTTTATAAATGCTGGGATAGACGTCATCAATGGTCGTAAAAAAGAATCTAAATATACTGACAATGGTTCTAACACAGAATTACGCATGGAAACAATAGGTCTCCCTGGAGGATTAGTAGCATCCTTGTGTACTTTCGGAACTAAGTAGAACTTGGCCACAACTGGATCAGGTGAGTTCAGATATGCATATTCTTTTTTAGATAGGAGGCGCGATTCAAGAGCTCCAACAGTGAGAAATTTAATTTGTTCCTGCAGCGAAGCTGTGGGGTCAACTGTCAAAACAAGATACACCTCATTGTCCATAAGTTGGCGGAGCGCCTCTACACAATATTGATCGCGGCTCCATATTAGAATTCCACCACCCTTGTCAGCCCGCCATATAACTATGTCAGACCTGGACCGCAGCGCCATTAACACTGCTCGCTCCTTAGGACTGATAACATATTTTGATCCGAAATGAACAGATTCTACTTGTTGTATATCACTCAAAATCAAATCTCGATAGAGCACCAAGGAAGGATGTAAAGGGCCCGGAGGTGTTCAATTTGACTTCAGAGGCAAAGGAGCCCGATTGTTTGCAGGCGTATTAACTACAGAAGATCCATATTTCCCAAAAAACATTTTGAGGTTAAGTTTTCTAATTAGTTGTTCCAGATCTACCCGGAACTGGAACGCATCAAAGCGGATAGAAGGAACAAATGATAGACCCTTTTCCAAAAGCATTAATTGTTCTGCCGGTATATCTAATCCGGAAATATTAAGCACTAGAGAATCTATTGTTTGCATCGGGAGCCTTCCCCCCGTTGTGTCAACACACGGTTCCCTTCTTTCTTTTTCTTCTTCTCTTCTTTCTCTGCATCGGCCAAAAAATCCTTCTTACGAGGGCCTTCTCCTGAATCCACTGAATCTGTTTCATCAGAGGTGTTATCAAAAGTAACATGCTTTTTCCTAGGTTTATCTTTTCGTTTCATATTCATCCAGGGATAGACATAGCCTTTAGTGTAATCATCATAATCCCGACGAAGCTTCTTTTCTTTAGTCTTTTTAACCTCTTCCTGTAGAGTTTTAACCTGTGTAGTAATATGTTCCATTTTTTGTACAATAAGCTCAGATTTCTCCTTCTCTTTCAGTTGTTCCATCAAATCTTCAATCTCTCCAGTCACAGCGGCCACATGTGTATTTCTAGTTTCTATAATATGAACCTAATTAGAAAACTTAACCTCAAAATGTTTTTTGGGAAATATGGATCTCCTGTACCTCTACACATGTGATATATGCTGTCCGATGTCCTTGTGCCCTGTTATATGTTGGGAAAACCAGCCGCATGTTTAAAATACGTATGCTTGAGCATAAGAGTAAACTTAAATGTCAGCGAAAAGAAGCACCAATGGTGGATCACTGTCTTCAATATCATCATGTTTTTTCCGACCTGCGCTGTTTCTGTATCATGCACATTACTGCAGTGCGCAGTGGTAAAACTATGGAGCAGACTTTGCTATATAATGAACAACGTTGGATTCATAAGTTGCAGTCCGTGGCCCCAGATGGGCTGAATGCCCGGGTTGAGTGGGAGGTGTGTCTTTGAGAAGGAGGCTGCCCAGGGATAATGGCTGTCAGTTTTAAAATGCTCTCTATATAACTACTCCGCATGCGCGGCGTCCTACAACCATCATTGAGAAATCGTCTGTGAGAGAAAGTGTGAGAGAAAGTAGATTTTCCTGGTTTTGAGGTGATGTAACATAGTATATCTTCAGTGTTTGCTTATCGTCATTGAAAGTTGGTAACTCATGAACTTGTCTTGTGTATTGTTTTAGTGCTTTACAAGATTCCCCTGACGAAACCTGTGAGGGTGAAACGCACTAAGTGGCGCGTCTGTCAGCATTGGGAAATTTCAAGTTGAAGTCCTCTTCGAAAGTTAAGCACTTATTCTTGCAAATTAACAACAGTTTTTGAACCACTTTTCTGAATCAATTTTTTACATATTGTGGTAAGGAGAGTGCAGTCCAGCATGAAGAAATAAAGGGAAAAGGAACTTTTTCTTCTTTGCGGGGGATGGGTGCACCAGAACACATACACCCTAGTAAAAGCAGTGAGAGAAACCACGAGGGTAGAGCTAGGCTAAAGCCACACCCAGACTCCATGGCAACCCTAAGTAAGAGTAGGAGGTACATGGGGGTGGAGTCAGAAGGGGAGGTGCCCTGCTCCACGTTTAAGTTTGAGCAAACAAACAGAAAGATAGATGGAAGGAGAAACAGGAACAGGAACAAGGACAAGTGCAAGGAGAGCAAGAGCAGCCAGGACTGCAGCCAAGAGAGCTACAGAGAACGTTCCAGGGAGAGGACCAAGTATACCGGCAAGAGAGAGAGAAGGCTGGCATTGGAAAAGCTAAGGCAAGAGAGCCTAGACTCCTCGGGTGAAGGGTGTGCCTTCAGACAGAAGAAGCCCCAGGAAGTGGAGAGGAAATCTTACCCTGATTCCCTAACTGGCTCTGAGGCAGAGATAGCTACAGCCAACAGAAGCCCCAGATATGGAAGTCCTGCAGTAAAACTCCAAGGTAGGAGAAAGAAAGCAGTGAAGCCTAAGGCTTATATCGCTTGCTCTGATTCTGAAGAGGGATTTGTACCTGGGAAAAGCCAGATTAGAAAGAAGGGGTTTTCAAGAAAAGTTGAACAGGAGAAGCCTGTTGAAGTTCTGCCAAGAGAAGGAGGGGCAGTGCAGTGGAATAGGCTATTTGAGCTTTTAAATGACTTAAAGGAAAAAGTACCTGAACGTTTCCAAGCTTTACCAATATGCAGCTCAGAAGAAAGTATGGAGGTGGATGGTAGAGGAACTGACATAGGTTCTTCTTGTTCTGAGATGGACTGTGCTGTTTGTATTGATGCTAATTAATGGAAGCCAAATAGCAGAAAGAAATTAAGAAAGCTGTTACAACTTTGTTATAGCTGAAAGCCTGAAGTAAAGGAGAGAATGAGTCTTATATTGAAGCCACTTCTTTCCTAAAGAAGTGGCTAGTGCAACCAAGGCGGGGCTAGACAGCTGAGAACTGTTTTACTCAAAACAGCAAAGAAGGAGCTAGCAGCCCTACTGGCTTTGATTGTAAATTGTAAATACATGTGCCTTTATTATTGCTGAAGTAAGAAGCATCTTAAAGGGAAAGAAAAGGAAAGCCATTGTAAATAATTCCACGAAAGCACTGTTTTGACATTTGCTTTAATTGGAGAAGATTATCCTTTGTTTCTTTGTCCTGAGTGTAAAGTTGCTTTGAAGATTGTTACCATCTTACCTAAAGGAAGCTAATAAAAATTCCTGTGCGCTTTGAAACATCCACTTGGTTCATTTCTGACTACACAACTACAACCCTTTGGAAAAGGAATACAAGATGGTCTCCCGTCCCTACTAGGCAACCGCCTGGTAGGGGTGTGGTCGCCACAATATGCTTATGGTAGCAGTTTTCAAGCCTAAATAAGGTTGCTGATGTTAAAAGGGCAGTGAGTCCATTAAAAGACAAAGTGATAGTCTAATGGCAGCCCACATATGCTGAGACCTTCTGCTACTAACTAAGCAAGTGGTTTGTAACGGATAATGAAAATGTCACTTGATTAACGAAATTGTATCAAGTCTTAGGAAAGTTATGTTGTATACTTTCAAGGTGCAGTGCAGAGGTTTTTTGTACATTAATTATATTCCTCTAGCAGAAGAGACCTTTTATTGTGTTGTATTTTTATCACCTATCTGTTCCTCCAAGAGCCTGGCCTTTTCCCCTCTGGAAGATTCCTAGGGAGAAGAGGCAATTTTGATGCCCTCAGTGGGTGAGTACACAGTTGAAAGGAGAGAGCTTCCCTAGTGGTGGAAGAGGATCTATTAGAGTTGGTCTCTCTCTTGGAGAGGACCTCTCTGCCCTCGTTCAGAATACCTGGGTGCCTTTGCTTTTTTCATAGCTTCATCAGACTACGGTTCCTCAGTGGACCCTAACCTAGAGTGTTGGTGATATCCCTATACTCCCCCCCTTTGTGTCTTTGTGTAAATGTGTGTCCTCTTAAGGGAGACACTGGAGCTTTTGTCCTGGCTTGTCTGTAACCTCTACCCCAGGTGAGTTGGAACAACTCTGGATTCTCTTTGGTGGTTTCCCTGATCACTCCAGTGGTATGGAGTTATAGGTATCCCATGAGACGAGAGTGGAAGCCCTCCTCAAGAACCTTCCCGGCTTTGGCTTGGGGTGCTTTGGTAGCACCTAGTTTGGACCTGGTGGCCCAAGTGCTCTTCTGTTGTAGTAGTTGCTGGATAGCCTGGAGGAAATATACTAGTTCTTCCTGCAAGACACCTGCTTTTCAGCCCAAGTCAGCCGACAATAGTTCCTGACAAGTAGGAGTTAAGCCTTAGGGCTTTCGCTCTCATAAGAACATAAGATATGTCATACTGGGTCAGACCAAGGTCCATCAAGCCTAGTATCCTGTTTCCAACAGTGGCCAATCTAGGTCATACGTACCTAGCAGTTTACCCAAAAGACACAGGCTCCACAATGCTTGTATTGGGTCAAGCATTGGTATCCTGGGTCCCTTCTTAATAATGGTTTATGAACCTTACCTCCAGGAACTTGTCCAAACCTTTTTTAAACCCAGCTACACTAACAGCCTATACTACATCCTCTGGTAACAAATTCCAGATTACACTTTGAGTGAAAAAATATTTTCTTTTATTAGTCTTAAATAGTTTACCCTGTATTTTCATTACATGTCCCCTAATCTTTCTATATTCTGATAATGTAAACAATCGATCTATGTTTACCCATTCTACTCCATTGATTAATTTATAGACTTCTATCATATCTCCCCTCAGCCATCTCTTTTCCAGGTTAAAGAGCCCTAACCTTTTTAGCCTTTTTTCATAGGGTTATCCTTCCATCCCCTTTACCATTTTGGTGGCTCTTCTCTGAACCTTTTCTAATAACGCTATATCCTTTTTAAGATACGGCGACCAGAACTGCACACAATATTCAAGGTGCGGTCTCACCATGGAACAATATAGAGGCATTATAATATCCTTTGTTTTATTTTCCATTCCTTTCCTTATGATACCTAACATTCTATTTGCTCTCTTGACCGCCGCTGCACACTGGGCCGAGGGTTTTAACATGTTATCCACAATGACGCCTAAATCTTTTTGCTGGGTGGTGGTTCCTAATGTGGAACCTTGCATTGTGTAACCATAGTTTGGGTTGTTCTTCCCTAGGTACATAACTTTGCACTTGTCCACATTAAATTTCATCTGCCATTTTGATGCCCAGTCTTCCAATTTATCAAGATCCTCTTGCAATTTTCCACAATCCTCTTGGGTTTTAACAACTTTAAATAGTTTTGTGTCATCTGCAAATATGATAACCTCACTCGTTATTCCCTTTTCCAGGTCATTTATGAATATGTCAAAAAGCAGCAGACCCAGCACAGATCCCTGGGGTACACCACTATTCACCTTTCTCCATTGGGAAAATTGGCCATTTAGCCCTACCCTCTGTTTTCTATCTTTTAACCAGTTCTCATCATTGGAAGTGGGACTTGCTGGTGTTCAACCTGATTTTCATGCAGGGGAATACCAACATAAAGAGCTTGTTTAGTTGTGAGAAGGTCTCTTGGGCAGCAGGTTCAAATGCCCTTCTGGCTTGTCACTTAGTAGGGCTTTAGAAAGTCTCTTTTCTGTGGTTCTCAGTGAGCCGCCTCCAGTGCAGGTTTCGGTCTCTCTTGAGCTTGGTTGCTTTAATAGCGCTAGACTGGCCATGCAGTCTGTGGTATGTGGGTCTCCTGAATATGTTATCAGAGTTTCCCCTATTGTTGCCTTAGTAGTGAGGACTTCTGGAATGCCTAGACCAGGGTCCGAAGGGTCTTTGATGGGTGGTGTTCCTTTAGGGCCCTAGATGTCAGGAAGACAAACCTAGAGGAGAGACACAACAAGCGAGAGGCGATAGGAGGTCACAGATGCTTTTATTAATGAAAAACCCCTACACGTTTTGGCACAAGCCTTCTTCGGGGGGTACGCATAGGAAATACCCTGTGAGGGAATAGTCTTGAAAAAGACAACAGTCACGTTGAGACTCAAAGGCTTATAGTGGAGTAATCAGAGGTTATACGGAAAACTTCTGTTTCTTAAAGTGGCTGTAGCATACTGAAAAAAGACAAACCTAGTCACCTTTTGGCACTTCTAGTAGTCTGAGCTGGATGAAGGTCTAGTTCTGCGCTCTCTTTGTTGATGGCCTTGGCATGCTACCATAGGTGAGTTCCAGGCATGTTCTAGGTGATGCACCTTGATGTATTGCCTCCTTGGTGGGGTGGGGGTGGGGGGGGGGGTAAAGCAGTTCCATACATTTGGTTGGTGCAAGCAGTTCCATGCAGTTGGTTGGTGCTTTAGCGTGGTGTCTCTCTCTTTCTCTCTCTCTCTCTATATCTCTGGTGTTGCAGGCGATGTAAGATTTCCCCTTGGCTCCTTTGGAAAGCCTCTCAAGGCTCGGTCCCTTTACATGGCATTCCTGGTGGTTTTCATGTCTGCTAGCTGGATGTCAGTGCTACAGGCCTTGTCCCATTGGAGATCTTCAGGTCATCTCTCTCAGGATGGTGCCTTTCTCCCACAAGTGCTGTGCTCCTTTTACCCTTTCAGGATGTGTCCCTGCCCTCCTTCATGGAGGAGAACATTTGGTGAGCTCCTTGCTGCATTGGTTGGACATGAGGAGGGCATTGGGAAGTATCTGAGATTACTAATTCCTCCTGTTGTTAAGGTTTCAATTCTCTTCCATGACCTGAGAACAGGACAGGCAGTGGCCATGTTTCTGCTTGCTGGCCAGTTTCAGGAGACTGGTGACTGAGGTGGGGGGGGGGGGGGGAGGAGGGGGCGTAGCTCACCCCACTAGGGCATGAGCTTCTTCCTGGGCTATTTCTGCCTTAGTGTTTCTGGAAGACATCTGGTCGGTGGCTGCCTGGTTTTCCCTGAGCACCTTTGGGATGTGCTACAGATTGTGTGTGGGAGCTGATATGATTGGCACCTTTGGCAGAACAGTGCTGTCTGGAACACCATCTTCATCCCACCCTGGGTCCCCACTGCTTAGCTACTTTCCACTTGTGTGGGCTGGTCTAGTAGGATCAACTCTGTAAACTTAACTTGAAAGTATAGCGGTATCATCAGAACTGATGTGTTCATGTAAACTGCAGACATATAGTTTATAGCAAAGTTAAATTGGAAGACCCGCACACAGAAGCAACAGGTAGGTCTCAGACTCCCCGGGCAAAACAAAATCCAGTCAGAATTATCTGACGTGGCATAGCCCTTATAGCATCAACGACCTTTGATGAATAGTTGCTCTGGAGCAGGCATCCACCAACTCTTTCACTCCAAAATGATTAACAGTTGCAGCCAAAAACCTCAGCCAAAATACATTGAAAGAGTGGTTAACAGAACTTAACTTTGCAGGCAATACTTGAATAACAGTGCTGGGCCAGCGCCTTAATCCCCAACGCTCTCATTCGCGCTTATATTGCGTTTCACCTAAAGAGGTTTCTTCAGGGGGTGGCTGAAAGCACTCAGAATTCAATGAATGGAAGCACTAGCAAAGTTTGCCAGCCGATGTGTGTGAAAGTTTGCCAGCAGTAGTGTGCTGTGATCTACATTGGGTAAGGCAATTATCATGTATTTGTAGCAGTTTCTTGAAGAGTACTGGTCCACTGAAAGTCACACACATATGAGGGGTGTACTCTGGTTGTCATGGGATGGTCATTTGCTTGAAAGGCTCTCACCTGCATGTATCTATAGAGAGCTGAAACCTTTCCATGATCTGGTTATTGCAGGAAGGAGAGATGTTTGTGAGATGGCTCTGTGTTCCACTGTTTGAAGGTATAATCTCTCTCTGATTTGTTTCTTCCTGCATATGCAGTGGAATAACTGGGGAGTGATACATGCAAGGGAGGGGTGGGTTAGGTAAGGGATTTTATGTGCTTGTAGTGTTGTGCATCCATATATACTCTTCAGGGCCCCCACAGCCCATTTTAACCTGTATGTAGAGGCAGGGGATCAGAATCTTGGCATTGTGGCCTGATCTGTACCATATATGCTATGCATGCATTTCATTCGTAGTGATGTACTGATTGATGTGTGTTAGTTGTGGTTCCATCCTTAATAAACATTCATCCTACACCAATCTCTGGAAGCCATTTCCACTTATGGGCTGTTAGTGATGTTTCTTTTGGGGGCAGTTTCTCCAAATGTGTTAGTTGTGCGCATACCATCACAATCATGAACCTTGCTTTTAAGCCAGGGTATGTGGAGTATGATCTCAGTCTCTGAAATTTACTGCTAATGCTCAGCATAGTATTTGCATTGTGCCAAAGAGAGTCTCTCTCTGGAGTTTGTAAGATGTTACATATATGGGTAATTTATTAAGGTGTGCTTGAAATTTCCTCTTAATGAAGCCTGTGGCATCCACCACGATGGAAAATAACTTGGTATCATTCTGCCACACTTTCTTGGTCTCCAACCGCATTGCTTGATACTTGAAAATTTTCTCCCTCTTAACACGATTCACAGAGAAGTCACTTGGAACTGACATCCCCCGTTCTGGTGTTCTCCTTTGCCACTATATCCGGCTTCCTTACATCTAGCTTTTTATCGATTAGAATGGGAGTATCTCAGTTGATCATAAATTCTTTATTCTCTGTAATTCTTTTAGCGTCATGTTAGCAGTGCTTTTCAGGCACAGTGATATAGTATTTACAAAGTTTCCAATGAATGAGGTATGCTACTTTATTGTACCTTCCTGTACAGACATTTTCTGCCATCAGAACATCTCAGCAAGATATGAGGTGAGTCACTGTTTCCAGCTCTTTCTTAGAGAATCAACATATATCTGCTTTGCCAGTTTTTTCAATTCTCGCTGTAAACCATCTTCTCTGTAATCCAATGTCCTGTGTTACAACTATCAATCTTTCATCTTTCGGTTTCAGTTTACCCCTCCTTAACCATTCATGTGTCCATTCTTGATCGACAAAGGGTTCCTGGAGTAACACTCTGTATGTGCATTTACATTAAGGCACAGTGAATGTTGGGCCCCCCTGGGCACCTTGGGAGCCATATAGTCACCAATATCAGATGTTGAGTGTCTTCAGAGGGGGTTTTCACCATCCCAATAGCGGGCATCTAGGCGGGAGTGGCTAGTGCATATGGCCCCATTTCTGAGACATAGTAGGATAGTGGTGGTGTGTGTGCCTCTGTCACATATCATGTGCACAATCCATGATGGCATATGCAGTCACGTGCATGGTCTTTCAAGGGGTAGATTGCCATTCAGATGCCCCTGGCCAGGACACCAAGGAACATGTGGTTGCCAAAAGATGGTGGATATTTAGATTGCTAAAGTGATAGAGGTATAGAAATCATCAGACACCAGAGGTCAGATGTAACAAATTAGAAACATATTTATTTTTTGGGGCCACCTATAGGTTAATGACATTATTACAATTTTTCCCTTTGTATAATACCTCTCAGATTTCATAACCTCATTGGCACAGGTTTATGCCCCCTCCCTCTCCCACTCTGGATCAGCCAGAGCAGAGATACTGCCAACAGTTGGTGCATGACCTGTAGCATGGCATGTATATCTGTTCGTAGGCCCTCCAGATGGGTCACATGAGATCCTGGGAACTAATGACCACAGCAAAGCCCTGCTGCACTTCCTGTAGCAAGGATGTCAGATGCAGCAGGACTCTGGGGTTCTTAAACTTCCTAGGGACCTTATAAGGGCCCATTTGATCCAGCAAGGAGGCAGACTGGACAGGCTGAATTGCCAGGAGCTGCAGTGGATCCCCAGCCTGTTGACCTGCCTCCTCCCCACTGTTCCCACCCTTCACCACCTGAACCTCCCCCTCCCCCTTATGTATGGGTGCCCTTTGTGCCAGGCCACACCTGTTTCGATTCATTATCCATTTTTTTTTACCCACTGGGATGTGGTTGCCCAGCAACAGTGTGAGGAGTCAGAGGCTCCACTTGCTCTATCTCCTTGTCATTTTAGACATGATCCACTTTGGGGTATGTCTTCCTCCTCTCACATGTCATCTACCAAACTGGGTGATTTTCTGACAGTGAGGCACTGCTGCTGCTGTTGTTACTTCCTCCATGGTAGTGCTGGTAGTGGTTATGGTGTCGGCCTCAGCGGCCTCAGGCCTGGGAGCAGCTGCAAGTGGGGGGTGGGTGTGATTGACAGGTCTGCTGCTGTTGCTATAAAACAAATGGGCCATGTTTAGTGCTTAGATGCACGTCAGTGGCATCTCCAGGAACAAGCAGGAATGTAGTCTTCACATATGGGTAACGTCGATACCGACGGAGCCTACGCGGGAACGCACCCCAGCGTCCAATAGGAAAGCTTTTGGGAGCATCCCACAGCACCTGCGTGCTGCCTTCCCGCCTCTCCAACTGTCCCTCTCCAGTTCTTCATTTTCCGCGGAGCCAAGCCGATAGGTCCCATACCTTGTCACCGCAGAAAATTTTGTCTTTAATCTTTGTTTTTGTGGTCACGTCTGTCTTCCCTCAACGCTATACCAGTACCGCCGGTTCTTTCTTTCTTTCTTCTAAAAATACAAAACAAAACTATAGTTTCTAAAGTGGTTTACTTTTTTTTTTGGTGCTAGGCGCCATTTTGGGCACTAGGCCCAATTTTTCCTCAAAAATGGAAAAACCTGCTTCAGGTTTTAAGAAATGTTCTAAATGTGGCGGTACCTTTTCCATCACTGACACCCATGATTGGTGTCTCAAATGTTTAGGTCCTGACCACTCTATTTCAGAGTGCCTTTCCTGTGGAATGATGTCAAAAAGGGGCCGGCAGAACTGAGCTGCTAAACTTAGCACCCTTTTTCCCTCAGACGTGGCGTCTGTTGTATCAACGTCCTCCAGGGCTTCATCTTCCTCCCATGGATCTCGGGTAACTAAACATAAATCTAGCCGGTCCTCAAAGGGTAGATCTCCTTCTAAGTATCGAGATGCCCCTGGCATTGCCCTTGAGGAATTTTCACCGGCAAAATTGCCCTGGCGGAAGGCTTCAGCTTCCAAAACATTAATGGGGCTCCAGGATGTTCTCGAGGCTTCAACCTCAGCAGAACTACTGGCGCCATGCTCTGGGGTTCTGGCTGCTTCTACCGGTACCGACACCCAAGCATTGGCAGCGTCGATAGACCAGAGATTCTTTGCTATCGAACGCAGGCTAGCGGCTCTTTTCACGGCTTCGGTACCGTTGAAACCGCTTCAGACACCTCAACCGATACCGGTACCAACACCGGTACCAGTACAGACTGCATCGACATCGGCGGGTATGCCACCCATATCGAGTCATGCATCTCTCTCCGGCATCGACAGATCAGTACCTGAACAACCCGATACTGACTTCGATCGATACCGGTACCGTGCTTTGCACAATCACCGGGATTGGAGATATTTTGAATCTTCGGATGAGTCTGAAGACTCTGTCGATACCAGAGTACTTCTCCCCAAGGATTCCTCTTCTCCTCAGCATAGAATGTCTCCGCCAGAGGATATGTCCTTTCAGGACTTTATCCGTGATGTGGCCCGAGGCCTTTCCATCACAGTAGCTCCTGAAAAAGAGCCTAGGGCAAAGGAGTTGGAAATCCTCCAATACCCTAAGGCTCCCAAAGAGGCAGCTACTCTGCCTATTCATGAGATCTTACATGATCTTATGCTAAGGATGTGGGAAACACCTTTAACCATATCTCCTCATTCTCGAAGACTCGATACCATGTATCGAGTTCCACCTTGTCCTGGCTTTCAAAAAACTCAATTACCACACCATTCAATGGTGGTGGAATCAGCCATGAGAAGGATGAAAACTGCAAAGAGACATGCATCCAATCCTCCAGGTCGTGAATGCAGGACTCTCAATGCCTTTGGGTGTCGATGCTTCCATGCTCTCAGCTAGGATCAGTTCCTATATCTTGTATATGGGAATGTTCCTTAAAGAGGTCACAGGAGACTTGGAGCTTATGAACTCCCTTCTTCCTGATGACAAAAGACAAGACTATCTCATTCTTATCAAACATGCTCAGGATGTTTCCAAGTTTGTTAATCGTGCAGTCTTTGACTGTTTTGAGTGCTGCTATTGCCATTGGTGCACGTCGGATTGCCTGGCTTCAGGCCTCTGACTTGGAAATTTGGGTACAGGATAAATTAGGAAACATTCCTTGCACAGGAGAAAATCTCTTTGGCAAGAATTGGCAGGAGAAGGCTAACGAAATAGATGCTAACAATATCACACTGGATAGATTGTCCAAATCTACAGCCGATCCTGCAAAGAAAAGATCCTCTAAGAAACCATTTTTCAATAGGAAAAAGAAGTTTTATCCTTCCTATACCCAACAGGGACACCATCCAGGTGAAACTGCCCAAAACGGACAGCAGCAACAGCCTAGACAACAAAAGAAGCCAAAAGCTGCAAAACCTCAGCTAGCTCAGCAGGCTCAGCCTCCTCAGGGGCTTTGACTCCTTTCTAGAGAACTTCACCTTCCTGCCCCTGAAGGGTCCAGAACCCTTAACCATCCCAGGCAGGTTATGTCATTTTGCCCACAGATGGTACCAAATAACAGCAGAAAATTGGACTCTGTCCATTATACGAGAGGGGTACAAGCTTCATTTTCACAGCCAGCCTCCTCCTCCAATTATAAGACCTCAGACCTCTCTCGACAATCTCTTAGGTCAAGAAGTCACAATGCTGCTTGCTCAAGGAGCAATAGAGGAAGTACCCATTCCCCATCAGGGTACAGGGTTCTACTCCCCCTATTTCCTTATTCAAAAGAAAACAGGAGAACACAGACCCATTTTAGACCTCAGAGAATTGAACAAATATCTTTTCCAAGAGAGATTCAAAATGCTCTCTCTAGGAACTCTGCTGCCATACCTTCAAAGTCAGGATTGGCTTTGTTCTCTAGATCTCAAGGATGCGTGTACCCATATTCTCATCCATCCAAATCACGGGAGATTCCTCTGATTCCTTTTTCAAGGAAAGCACTACCAATACAAGGTTCTTCCCTTTGGCCTGGCATCTGCGTCAAGAGTGTTCACAAAATGCATGGCTGTGGTAGCAGCATTTCTCCGCACTCTGGGAATATTCGTCTTCCCTTACTTAGACGACTGGCTCATTCGAGCCCCTACAGTGCCAGAAGCCAGCTCTGTTTTATCTCGCACAATGCGAATCCTTCAATATTTGGGACTGGTCAAAAACCTCCCAAAATCCAATCTTGCTCCCACTCAGTTCCTAGAGTTCATAGGAGCTCATCTGGATACCAGACAGACAAGGGTTTTCTCTCCGCAGCCCTGCTGTCTTCGCATAGTACAACTAGCTTCCCAAGCAGTGCTCAAACCTTGTCTCACTGCTCAGGAAATGCTACAATTGCTAGGTCACATGCTCGCCTCCATATGCGAGCAGCCCAGTGGACTTTATCTACTCAGTGGACACAGGCCTCAGGTTGCCTGTCGGACAAAAACTCAGACCGTCTTATTTTGTCCCTCCAATGGTGGCAATCACCCAGAAACTTTCTGGTGGGGTCTCCTTTCCAGCAATCCCTATCCCAAGCCACCCTAACAACAGATGCTTCACAAGTAGGATGGGGAGCACACCTGCACAATCTCTCTACCCAGGGTACCTGGACTCCACAGGAGGCCTGTCTTCACATCAACCTCCTGGAGCTCAGAGCAATCTTCCCTGCTCTTCGAGTATTTCACGCCCAGCTCAGCTACAAGACAGTCCTAGTTCAAACGGACAATCAGGTAGCCATGTTCTATGTGAACAAGCAGGGCGGAACAGGCTCTCTGTCGCTATGCAACGAAGCTTTGCGACTTTTTGCCAGAGAGCATCAGATTCATCTCCTTGCAGTGTATCTTCAAGGCATTCAAAATTCTTGGGCAGACAAACTCAGTCGAGTTCTGCTTAAACACGAATGGTCTCTCCATGCAGACCAGGTTGCCCAAATAGTTCAGATTTGGGGAACCCTGGACAAAGACCTCTTTGCAAGTCCGCTGAATGCCAAACTTCCCCGGTTCTGTTCCAGAATTCTGGCTCGATGTTGTCAGGCAAGGGACAGAAAGGGGGCCTGTTACTTCTGGAGAGAAATCTGCAACTGTGAGTATATACTTCTGGTAATTTTCTAAAAAGAATTCTTTGTATTAAAGCTACTTAATCTGTGAACCCACTGTGTTTTGTTGGATCAGTTAGGGCCTAGTAACAGCAATTAAAGTTTGCATTTAAAACACAGAGGAGAGCTTTCTGGTTACATTTCATACCCAGCAGAGAGCTTGTAGTTTAAATTTAATAGTCACTCAGGGCCAAGTAACAGCAAAGTACTTTTAGTTTAAATTTAACACACAGAAGAGAGCTTTCTGGTTAAATTTAGTACCCAGCAGAGAGCTTGTAGTTTAAATTTCATAAGAAGTTAGAGCCTAGCAGCAGCTAAGAGCTATAATTTAAATCAAATCAGAATTTAGCTTACCTCAGCAGCACAAGACAGGATACTGTGTAGCAGCCCTCTTTTAATAAGCGTTATTTCCCTCCCTCCCTCCCTCCCCACACCCACCCTCCCTGGGATAATCATAGCTTTATAGGTACTTACACATCTTAAAAGACAGGAGGTGCTTTCAGGTGAAGCTCATTACCCAAATCAGTCATACACTAAGGACCTGAGATTAATTAAGCTTCAGGTGAACAAGGTATATTAAACATATTAGGTACAGTTTTATTGGTATAAATACCCATAGCAATCCCTAGTAAGTAAGAACTTAAAGATCTAGACACAAACTTAAAACTAAGATGCAGACAGCAGTCCAGCAGCAGGATGGGGGCTTTCCAGTCTTTTGCATTGAGTGTCACATGTATGATTTTCTCTCAGTTGGTGAGAGGTCTTACGTGTGCACTAGGTGCAAGGAGCTCTTTGCTCTCAGGGAACAAGTCCGTTCTCTAGAGGCTAAAGTAGCAGACTTGGAAAACATAAGACAGACAGAAAGGTACATAGACGAGACCTACAGGGATATAGTCCTGAAGTCCCACCTCCAGTCTGGCAGCACCCCTGTTGCCATGGAGGAGAGAGGTCACGTGACAGGAGAGCATCACCCTGGTGTGGCAGGAAGTGATCCTGTAACTAGGACCTGTCCTCCAGGTGATGTAAAACCCTCTCGCACCGAGGATGTTTCTCCAGGGCCATGTGCCCATGAGGGAAGGGCTAGGACAGCCGTTATAGTTGGTGATTCGATCATTAGGCATGTAGATAGCTGGGTGGCTGGTGGACGTGAGGATCGCTTGGTAACATGCCTGCCTGGTGCGAAGGTAGCGGACCTCACGCGCCACCTAGATAAGGTCTTAGATAGTGCTGGGGAGGAGTCTGCTGTCTTGGTACATGTCGGTACCAATGACATAGGAAAATGTGGTAGGGAGGTTCTGGAGGCAAAATTTAGGCTTTTAGGTAGGAAGTTGAAATCCAGAACTTCCAGGGTAGCATTCTCCGAAATGCTTCCTGTTCCACGCGCAGGGCCCAAAAGGCAGGCAGAGCTCCGGAGTCTCAATGCGTGGATGAGACAATGGTGCAGAGATGAGGGTTTTGGATTTGTTAGGAACTGGGGAACATTCTGGGGAAAGGAGGGGCTCTTCTGAAGGGATGGGCTTCACCTTAACCAGGATGGAACCAGGCTGCTGGCATTAACCTTTAAAAAGGAGATAGAGCAGCTTTTAAACTAGATATTAGGGGAAAGCCGACAGTCGCCCAAGAGCGGATGGTTCGGAAGAATGTATCCTTGAAGGATACTACCAAAAGCAGAGAGGTTCCACAAAAGAGTAAAGTAGCCCAAATGCCCTCAAGTATGGAGCAGACAGAGCTTAAAGATCCCAATTTACCCATGTCTAACAATAGCCAAATTAACATGAATAAAATACATTCTCTAAAATGCTTGTATGCAAATGCTAGAAGTCTAAAGAATAAGATGGGATTGTTAGAATATATAGCACTAAATGAAAGGTTAGATATGATTGGAATATCAGAGACATGGTGGAAGGAGGACAACCAGTGGGACACTGTGATACCTGGGTACAAACTATATCGTAATGATAGAGCTGATCAAATTGGTGGAGGGGTTGCACTCTATGTTAGAGAGGGCATTGACTCAGAAAGGATTAAAGTTTTGCAGGAAACAAAATCTGCTGTAGAATCTATATGGATTGAAATTCCATATAAAAGGGGGAAGGCAATGGCAGTGGGGGTGTACTATCGAGCACCTGGCCAGAATGACCAAATGGATGATGAAATGCTTAAAGAAATCAAGGAAGCTAACAAAAGTTACAGCACAATAATAATAATGGGTGATTTCAATTACCCCGGTATCGACTGGGTCAGTGTCACGTCAGGACATGCTAGGGAGATAAAGTTCCTAGATGAAATAAATGACTGCTTCTTGGAGCAGCTGGTTCATGAACCAACCAGAGGGGAAGCCATATTAGACCTAGTCCTTAGTGGAACACCAGATCTAGTGCAAGAGATAAGGGTGTTGGCGCCACTTGGCAATAGTGATCATAGCATGATCGCCTTTGATTTAATTAGTGGAGGAGGGATAGTAAGGAAATCCACAGTACTACCTTTTAACTTTCGAAAGGGAGACTATGATAAAATGAGGAAAACAGTTAAGAAAAAACTAAAAGGAGCAGTTGCGAAGGTTAAAGAAGTACATCAAGCTTGGGTGTTGTTGAAAAATACTATCTTGGAAGCCCAGACCAGCTGTATCCCACGCTTTAAAAGAAGTGGAAGGAAGTCCAAAAAACTGCCAGCATGGTTTAAAGGTGAGGTCAGAGAGGCTGTTGTTGCCAAAAAAGCATCTTTCAGGAAATGGAAAAAAGAGCCAAACGACGAAACCTGGAAACAGCACAAACACTGGCAAGTCAAATGCAAGGCATTGATAAGGCAGGCAAAGAGAGAATTTGAGAAGAAGCTTGCTGCGGAAGCAAAAACGCGAAATAAAGACCTTTTCAAGTACATTTGTAGCAAAAAACCTGTGAGAGAGTCAGTTGGTCCATTAGATGATAAAGGGGTTAAAGGAGCACTAAGAGGCGACAAGGCGATAGCGGAGAGACTGAATGAATTCTTTGCTTCGGTCTTTACTGAGGAAGATGTAGGGATGTTACCCATGACTGAAGTGGTATTTAAAGGTGGAGAAGAATTGAAGGAAATATCGATACATCGCGAAGATGTCTTACAACTATTAGATAAACTGAAGAGTAGCAAATCACCTGGGCCGGATGGTATACATCCAAGGGTGTTGAAAGAACTGAAATATGAGATTGCAGAACTGCTATCAGTAATCTGTGAACTATCATTAAAATCATCTCTAATACCTGAAGATTGGAGGATCGCCAATGTAACACCAATTTTTAAAAAGGGTTCCAGGGGTGATCCGGGAAACTACAGACCGGTGAGCCTGACGTCAGTACCAGGAAAAATGGTAGAAACCATCACAAAGAATAAAATTACTCAGCATGTAGATAGTCACAACCTAATGAGAGACAGCCAACATGGCTTTAGACAAGGAAGATCTTGTCTTACTAATCTGTTATGTTTTTTTGAAGGAGTGAATAAACAGGTGGACAAAGGTGAGTCGGTTGATATTGTGTATCTGGACTTTCAGAAAGCCTTTGACAAGGTCCCTCATCAGAGACTTTTGGCAAAACTAAAGAGTCATGGGAAAGGAGGCAGTGTACTATTGTGGATCAGGAACTGGTTAAAAGATAGAAAGCAGAGGGTAGGGCTAAATGGCCAATTTTCCCAATGGAGAAAGGTGAATAGTGGTGTACCCCAGGGATCTGTGCTGGGTCCGCTGCTTTTTGACATATTCATAAATGACCTGGAAAGTGGAATAACAAGTGAGGTTATCAAATTTGCAGATGACACAAAACTATTTAAAGTTGTTAAAACCCAAGAGGATTGTGAAAAATTGCAAGAGGATCTTGATAAATTGGAAGACTGGGCATCAAAATGGCAGATGAAATTTAATGTGGACAAATGCAAGGTTATGCACCTAGGGAAGAACAACCCAAACTATGGTTACACGATGCAAGGTTCCACATTAGGAACCACCACCCAGGAAAAAGATTTAGGCGTCATTGTGGATACCATGTTAAAACCCCCGGCCCAGTGTGCAGCGGCGGCCAAGAGAGCAAATAGAATGCTAGGTATGATAAGGAAAGAAATGGAAAATAAAACAAAAGATATTATAATGCCTCTATATCGTTCCATGGTGGGACCGCACCTTGAATATTGTGTGCAATTCTGGTCGCCGTATCTTAAAAAGGATATTGCGATTTTAGAAAAGGTACAGAGAAGAGCCACCAAAATGGTAAAGGGGATGGAAGGATACTCCTATGAAGAAAGGCTCAAAAGGTTAGGGCTCTTTAACCTGGAAAAGAGACGGCTGAGGGGAGATATGATAGAAGTCTATAAATTAATGAATGGAGTGGAACGGATAAACGTAGATCGATTGTTTACCTTATCAGAATATAGAAAGACTAGGGGACATGCAATGAAGCTACAGGGTAAACTATTTAAGACTAATAAAAGAAAATATTTTTTCACTCAACGTGTAATCAAACTCTGGAATTTGTTACCGGAGGATGTAGTAAAGGCTGTTAGTGTAGCTGGGTTTAAAAAAGGTTTGGACAAGTTCCTGGAGGAAAGGTCCATAAACCATTATTAAGAAATGACCGAAGATATCAATGCTTGACCCAGTACAAGCATTGTGGAACTTGTGTCTCTTGGGGAAACTGCTAGGTACATATGACCTAGATTGGCCACTGTTGGAAACAGAATACTGGACTTGATGGACCTTGGTCTGACCCAGTATGGCATATCTTATGTTCTTATGACGCCTTCCTCCTTCACTGGGATCAGGACTTCCTATACGCCTTCCCTCCCATTCCCCTCATCCCCAAAACCCTATTCAAGCTTCAGAGAGACAGAGGTCATATGATCCTCATAGCTCCACGTTGGCCACGGCAAAGTGGTACCCTCTGCTCCTACATCTCTCTCAAGCTCCGCCTCTGTAGTTGGGATCTGCTCCAGATCTTCTCTCCCAAGAGGATGGGATGCTGTGGCATCCCAATCCCCAGTCTCTGCATCTCAGGGCCTGGTTGCTGAAAGCCTAGAACTTCAGGATCTTAACCTTTCCCAACAGGTAAAGGATATCCTTCATGCTTCTAGGAAACCCTCCACAAGATGCTTGTATGCCTTTAAGTGGAAAAGGTTTACCACATGGTGCTCGCAGAAGGGTCTTAACCCTCTTGCAATACCTCTGGAATCGATACTGGAGTATCTCCTTCATTTGTCAAATGCGGGTCTGAAGACAAATTCAGTAAGAGTCCATCTTAGTGCTATTCTGCTTCTTGCAAACCTCTAGGTGGACAATCTATTTCCTCTCATCTTCTCATAGCGAGATTTATGAGAGGCCTTCTTTTAACAAAGCCTCCCATTAAGCCACCTCTGGTGGCATGGGACTTAAATCTGGTGCTCGGGCAGCTCATGAAACCGCCCTTTGAACCATTAGCCACTACACCTTTGAAATTCCTTTCCTGGAAAGTCATCTTCCTCATTGCAATCACATCAGCACGTCACATCAGTGAATTGCAAGCGTTAGTGGCTGATCCTCCTTATACAAGGTTCCACCATGATAAGGTAGTTCTTAGGACTCATCCACACTTTATGCCAAAGGTGGTTTCGCCTTTCCATTTAAACCAAGCGGTTTACCTTCCTGTATTCTTTCCGAGGCCTCATGCCTCCAGTGCAGAAAGGAACCTTCATACCTTGGACTGTAAAAGAGCTTTGACCTTTTACTTGCAAAGGACACAGCAACATAGAAAATCTTCTCAACTCTTTGTTGCTTTTGATCCTAGTCATTTGGGACTTCCAGTTTCCAAAAGAACACTGTCCAACTGGATCGCACAGTGCATATCCTTTGCCTATGAGAGTAAGAACCTTCCTCTTGAAGGCCATGTCACCGCTCACAATGTGAGAGCCATGGCAGCCTCAATGGCTTATCTTCACTCTGTGTCTGTCAACAACATAAGAACATAAGATATGCCATACTGGGTCAGACCAAAGTCCATCAAGCCCAGTATCCTGTTTCCAACAGTGGCCAATCTAGGTCATACGTACCTAGCAGTTTCCCCAAAAGACACAGGTTCCACAATGCTTGTGCTCGGTCAAGCATTGATATCCTGGGTCCCTTCTTAATAATGGTTTATGGACCTTTCCTCCAGGAACTTGTCCAAACCTTTTTTAAACCCATCTACACTAACAGCCTTTACTACATCCTCTGGTAACAAATTCCAGAGTTTGATTACACGTTGAGTGAAAAATATTTTCTTTTATTAGTCTTAAATAGATTACCCTGTAGCTTCATTGTATCTGTCATCTGTCGAGCAGCTACTTGGGCTTTGGTACATACCTTCACAGCCCACTACTGCTTAGACAAGGACACCCGCTGGGATGCCTTGTTTGGCCAAGCTGTTCTTCAACACCTTTTTCAGACTTAATCAACTCATACCCACCATCCCTGGTAGGATGCCAGAGATTCATGGGGGAAGTGGGGCCCTTTCACAAGGGCTGACAACTTCCTGGGACCATCTCACTGGCATCTGCAGCTAGGGAGTCCCCATATTTGAAGACTACATTCCTGCTTGTTCCTGGAGATAGCGTAGTTACTCACCTGTAACAGGTGATCTCCGGGAACAGCAGGAATTTAGTCTTCACAACCCACCCACCTCCCCTAGGAGTTGTGTCTCTCTCTCTCTCTCTCTCTTTCTCTCTCTCCCTCTCTCTTTTGTCTCAGCTATAAACTCAACTGAAGAGGGACAGTTGGAAGGCAGCACGCAGGCGCTGTGGGATGCTCCCAAAAGCTTTCCTATTGGACGCTGGGGAGCGTTCCCGCGCAGGCTCCGTCGGTACCGACGATACCTATATGTGAAGACTAAATTCCTGCTGTTCCCGGAGTTTACCTGTTACAGTTGAGTAACTACACTTTACAGCCAGTTACACATGACAAATGATCTCTCATTGGGCCTCCTATTTACCTATGGATTACAACCAGCAGGAAGAAGGAAGTGATAGTGCCTCTGTATAAGTCTTTGGTGAGACCTCATTTGGAGTATTGTGTGCAATTCTGGAGACTACACCATCAAAAGGATATAAACAGGATAGAGTCGGTGTAGAGGGTTGCTTCACCCAGGCAATCTCCTGTAAGGCGTACTATACCCAGCCTTGGCTGTCTTCTACTACCCGCTATCTACATTCCTGTGTCCATTCAGCTGAGGGTGCTTGGCTGAAATCATGCTCCCTTGTGGACTTTTTACACTTTAAATTCATGCTTGTCTCTTTCCACTCAGCCATAGCACTCGCCAAACAAGGCTATTATGTTCGTCTGACTAACTCTCTTGCCTCTGACCCTTGCCATCTCTTTATTACTCTCAACTTTCTCCTCAATGTGCCTCTACCTCTGACCCCTCCCCTCCTTTCTGCCCAAACCCTGGCTGACTATTTTCATGACAAAATCCACAAGATCACCCTCCAACTCCTCACAAAGTCAGCTACTTCCCCTTCTCCCACTCTTCATTCCCAACTTTCCTCCTCTATCTTTGCTACCCTTTTTTCCTTTTCTGTGATCTCTGAGGAGGAAACCACACACCTTCTTTCCTCCTCCAAACGCACTACCTGCTCCTATGATCCTATTCCCACCCATCTTCTAAGCTCCATCTCCTCCACAGTTGTCCCTTCAATCTCTCATATTCTCAACCTATCACTCTCCACTGCAACTGTCCCTGCAGCCTTCAAGCATGCTGTAGTTACTTCTCCTCAAGAAACTCTCACTAGATCCTACCTGTCCCTCTAACTATTGACCCATCTCCCTCCTCCCATTCGTTTTTAAACTACTTGAACGTGCGTTTTGCTGCTGTTGCCTTGGCTTTCTCTCCTCTCAAACCCTCCTAGATCCTTTACAATCTGGCTTTTGTCCTTTACATTCTACTGAAATGGCTCTTGCCAAAGTCTCCAGTGACCTGTTCCTGGCAAAGTCCAAGGGCCTTTATTCAATCCTCATCCTTCTTGACCTTTCTGCTGCTTTTGACACTTGACCACATCCTTTTCCTTGATACCTTGTCTCGCTTGGTTTTAAAGACTCTGTACTATCCTGGTTCTCGTCTTATCTTTCCCATGCTCTTTCAGTGTTTGTTCTGGTGGATCCTCCTCTGCTGCTATCCCATTCTCAGTTGGTGTACCCCAAGGATCTGTCTTGGATCCACTCCTTTTCTCTCTCTATACACAGTCCCTTGGTGCACTCATCTCTTCCCATGGCTTTCAGTACCATCATTATGCTGATGACTCACAGATCTACCTCTCTACACCTAAAATCTCTCCGTCAGTCCAGGCACGGATCTCTGCCTGCCTTTCTGACATTGTTGCTTGGATGTCTCACTGCCACTTGAAATTGAACATAGCCAAAACTGAGCTTCTCATTTTTCCCCCTAAAACCTCCTCTCCCCTTCCTCCTTTCTCAGTGTCTGTGGATAACTCTCTACTCCTCCCTGTTTCCTTGGCTTGCAACCTTGGAGTTGTCTTTGACTCCTCTCTCTCCTTCTCCACGCACATCCATCTGATAGCTAAGATTTGCTGTTTCTTTCTCTATAACATCAACAAAATCCTCCCATTCCTTTCTGAACACACTACTAAGACACTCATCCACTTTTTAGTCACCTCCAGTCTTGACTATTGTAACCTACTCCTTGCTGGTCTCCCTCTGAATTATCTCTCTCTCCTTCAATCTGTTCAACACTCTTCTGCATGGCTAATCTTCTGCCAGCCTCATCATTCTCCTATTACCTCTTTTCTCAAGTCACTTCTTTGGCTCCCTATCCATTTCCGCACCCAGTTCAAACTTCTGCTGACCTATAAGTGCATTCACTTTGCAGCTCCTCACTTTCTTTCCTCTCTAATTTCTCCCTTCACCCCTCCTCGGGAACTCTGCTCTTCTGGTAAATCAGGTTCTATCTGTGCCCTTCTCTTCTATTGCTAACTCCAGACTTCGCTCCTTTCACCTTGCTGCTCCTTATGCCTGGAACAAACTACCCGAGTCTGTACGTCAGGTGCCTTCTCTGGCCTTTTTCAAATCCAGGCTGAAAACTCACCTCTTCTCTGCTGCTTTCGGAGCCTGATTCACCTGATCTCCTTTGTGTTTCTTTACCATTCACCCTAGACATATCCCATGTCTACAGCTACTCTGTTGTCTATCTTGACTAGATTATAAGCTCAGATGAGCAGGGACGTCTTTTACATGTCTGTGCAGCGCCGTGTATGTCTTGTAGTTCTTTTCAAATGCTCAGTAGTAGTAGTACCAAAATGGTCAGTGGGCTTCATCATAAGGCATATGGGGCAGACTTAAAGATTTCAATATGTATACTTTGGAGGAAAGGCGGGAGAGATGAGATATGATAGAGATGTTTAAATAACTTTGTGACATAAATGCACAGGAGAAGAGCCTCTTTCAATTGAAAGAAAGCTCTGCAATGAGGGGGCATAGAATGAGGGGGCATAGAATGAAAGGGGATAGACTCAGGAGTAATATGCAGAAATATTTCTTTACGGAAAGAGTTGTAGATACATGGAATAGTCTCCCAATGGAACTGACAAGACAGTATCTGAATTCAAGAAAGCATGGGACAAACACAGAGGATCTCTAAAGGGAATATAGTAATTGGTATGGAAGGGCAGACTGGATAGGCTGTATGGTCTTTTTCTGCCATCATATTTTTATGTTTCTGGGGAATCTGGGGCCTGATAACTACTGCCCTGGGACCTGGGACATTGGTTTCTTAATGTTCCACACATTCAGTAGATGGGAAGATGTAGTGCTCTGTCCATATTACAGATGCATGTCTGGGGCCTTAAAGGGATTCAGTTTTCAAAGAGTCGTGTCATACACTCCTATATCAATTGCTGTGTGGTACCATGCTTTTCAATGTAGCATGACATATACTTTCTGCCACTATTTAGACTCTGTGCTGCACTGCTGTGCACTATCATGGCCCAATGCAAAGTGTGGTCCAACTAGAAGAGGCCAAATAAGGACCTCTAAAATCCAAAGCTGCAATGAGAACAGCTTTGGATATTTAATTTAAACACCTTAGAACCTGTAGGTTTAAATGGCAAAAAAAAATAGGGTTTTGTTTTTGGTAGCTCTCTGATTCTGTGATGAGCTTTTGTGTGGTTCTATAATGTACTCCCCCCCTATTAGAAGTTTGCTGTCTTTGAGTAGTTCCTTCCATTCAATTTGGTTGGTCCTCCTCTCTGGTTAGTGGGGATTCCCATTAAAAACGGTGTCGTCAGACACCTAATCTGTGCATGGGATTTTTCCTGGCTCCACTTTTTTTGCTCCTGAGGAAGCCCGTATGGGTGAAACGAAGATCTTTGTTGGGCAGAAGAAGCAACTGTTAGCTGTGCCAGTCATCAGTGGTTAAAAAGATAAGTAAACTGGTTTGGACCTTGCAGGAGCAGTTTTCAAGATTTCCTGACCGTTTTGCTTTGTTCGCAGGAGTCTGCCTATGCAATGGTGTTTCTAATGGCTTCTTTATACATCTTCTGAGGTCCAGCGATTGCCATATTTATGCTCTGACTTATCTCTATACTGCTGTATGGTAAAGGGTTAGTGTATTAAAAAAAGAAAATAATTATAAAATCATTGAAAGTGTTTTAGTTAAAATTGGGTATTATAAAAGTACTTTTTTAATATATGAATTAAAAGTAGTAATTTATAAAAAAAAATGAGGAGATTTTTAGGCTGATGGTGTTAAGTTCTTTATCTCCCCTACAGCTGTGCTCTGCCGCATAGAGGGATGTGATATTATCCTGAGGCTTTTTCTCTTCGGTTTGATAAAACGCTGTTGTTTGTATGGCTGGCTAGCTTTCTTTAAGAGAGAGGTTTTGGAGAATTGGAGCTTCTGGGCTATTGTAGGTGTATGGAGTAATTGGTGGAGATAGTTACTGGAGGGTGATTGCGTCTGGAAGTGTATTAGTGGTATTTGGTAATATTTCACTCTTAGGGGCTTGTTTTCTAAGTGTTGGTAGTGGTTTCCGACCGATATTAGAGTCGTGACCCCATTGAATTCATTGAATATGCATAATATAAAACAAAAAACTACACTAACTGGCCCTACTCAATATTTCCCCACAAAATGTAACTCTGCTTCTGCCAATGTGCATGCCTCCTGGTGAAGGGTATGCTACATTGGAGAGAAAAAGAAGACAAATAGCACAAATACAGATCATAGAGGGGCATGGCACTCATTGAGTCTCTGCATCCCAACCAAATAAAAGAATTTAGTTTGGGATTGCTCCAAAACAATTTTTACCACTTTACCAGCAAACAGAAGACAAGTTTGTGTACTGAATTTATATTTATTTTCCTTAAAATCGAATTTAAGTGAAATTTTAAACTTGGACATTAGCCAACATTTAATCTGAAGTTCAATTTCAATTGGACAATAGCATTTAACAAATTTTAACAATTCTGTTGTGTCTAGTTAGCATGAATAATGTTTCATTTTTCCCATTTCATCTAGGCTAACCTCCGTTTCTACAAGTGAAGAAGTGTCCTTGCCATTGGATAAGTGATACTCAATTATTTTGTATCAAACTATTAATTATTTGTATCAAACTATTACTTATTTGTATCAAACTTAATACAACTCCTACCCAACATCCACAGTTTGGATGCCTAAGGTCCATGGGAGGAAACATGACCCATCTCACCTGGGTTCTCAGCTAGCTGGGGTCACCCCTTGGCATCTTTCAGCTGGGGAGTCCCCATATGTGAAGACTACATTCCTGCTTGTTCCTGGAGATAGCGTAGTTGCTCACCTGTAACAGTGGAGGGACCACTCGTGTGGCAGCAGTATTCAACTGAGTTTGTCTGCCCACAAGTTTTGAATGCTCGGAAGATATACCGCAAGCAGGTGAATTTGTAAGTCTCTGGCGAGGGCCCATAGTCGCAAAGCTTTGTTGCATAGCAACAGAGAGCCTGTTCCGCCTTGCTTGTTCGCATAGAACATAGCTACCTGATTGTCGGTTTGGACCAGAACTGTTTTGTTGCTGAGATGGCCCTGCAGAATACTGCTGCCACACGAGTGGTCCCTCCACTCATACCAGCTTGCTCGAGTGTGTCAAATCTGGGGAACACCAGATATAGACCTCTTTGCAAGTCCACAGAATGCCAAACTTCCCTGATTCTGTTTCAGAATTCCGGTTCAAAACTGTCAGTCAAGTAAACTTCCACAAGATGTTCCTTCGCTTTCAAGTGGAAAAGGTTCTCTATCTGGTGTTCACAAAAGGGACTTAACCCCCTTTTACTACCTGTAGAGTTGCTACTAGAGTATCTCCTACAATTATCAACTTCTGGTCTGAAGACCAATTCAATTAGAGTTCATGGGTGTCGGTGACGGAGATGGTACTGCCACATTTTAAGCATTTTTTGAAACCACTGGCTGGTTTCTCCATGCTTGAAGAAAAATGGGCCTAGTGCCCAAAATGGCGCCTAGCACCAGAAACAGGGAAAGATCCCTGAAGAAAAATATACGTGTTTTTTTTTTTTTAAAGAAAGAAGAAGAGAACCGGCGGTACCGGTAGGCGTCGAATGAAGGCAGACGCGACCACAAAAAATAAGAAATAAAGGTAGATTTTCTGCGGTGACAGTGTGCGCTGCTACAACAGGGTACCATGTGCTGTCGGCTCCACGGAAAACAAAGAACTGAAGTGAGAGAGGTACAGAGGCGGGAAGGCAGCACGCATGCACTGTGGGATGCTCCCAAAAGCTTTCCTATTGGACGTTGGGGAGCGTTCCCGCGCGGGCTCCGTCAGTACCGACGATACCCATATGTGAAGACTAAATTCCTGCTGTTCCTGGAGATCACCTGTTACAGGTGAGTAACTACGCTTTATAGTGCTTTGGCTAAGATTTGTTTGTTCTTTGCTTTAAAATTGTTTACCTCTCTCTACAGGTTTCAGCACTACCCAGATTTCAGCTGAGGTAACTCTTTTTATTTCCAATATGTAACATTTTATTTAAATAAAAATAAGTCTCCAAAGTTCTGCAGTTGCAAAATGCTGTAATATCTTTTTCTCTTTCTGAACAAAACAAACCACTGGCCATGGTATGTGAAGAATTTGTGTACACGCTTAACTCTCTTCCTGAAGTTTTCATACTCCTGGTACTTTCAGGCTGTTTTCATGCACCCAGTGATCCGCTCTTTCTTTTCTCCAATTTCCTTTACAGTAGATGTAATTACAGGAATTTGGTAGCTATTTTTAGCTCAAAATTTAGTCATCTTAATTCCACTGAAAATAAGTGAGAATCCTAAATTGAGGCACACAGCCATGCCTGAATATTGGACTATATATGAAGTGACTGCAAAATAAATAGGAAATTAGCTTTATTTTGCATATTGAAAAGAGAAAAATGGAACACAAATGCTGGCATTTTGTAGTATTTTTATAATTATTTTTTTAAATAAATTTTCTTTTAATACAAACTCAAAGTAATTTCTGTTACACAGGAAATTGTCAACCATTTAAACAAAATCACTATTTTATATTAGTTTTTAAATTGTTGAACCCATTATTATTAACCAGATTAATAGCTAATCTTTAGATGTTCAAGGTCTCTGGACCAGTCAAGTCATCTGTTTGATTGCAGATAATGAATCTCCTTCCTTTTGAGGGATATAACCATTAAAAGTCCCAACATGGGACTGGGAGATTCTTTTATCCCTTTGCAAATGGGACCCCTTTTCTTTACTTGAACCAAAAAGTTTACTGTGAACTAGTAGGCACAACAGAGGGGATTCACTGGCTTAATACTGTAAAGAGAGAAAGTTGAAAGTTGAAATACCCCTTGGGCAAAATATACAGCACCAAAATGACATCTCATGAAAAATATCTGAAGTGTATTAGTATGACAAGAGGATAAAAAGTGTGAGGGAGGGAAAACAAGTTTAATAAAAAAACAAAAGATGGGACCAGGGTGTAGTAGCTCTTAAAAATTTTTTTCTTTAGTTTAATATTTGATAGGTTAAGGGAGAGGATTTCAGAAAGCAGCTGTGGAAGGTATTGATAGAGGGCACTGAAGAGCGGGTGAAAGAGGCAGAAGAGGTTGCATGACTCCATTCACCAGCAACAGAAACAAACACACCCTTATCCCTGACCCTCCCCTTGCCTTCCCCAAGCATGCACACCATTCTACCTTTTCAATAATCATCTGCTTTCCACTGCTGTCATTCATGCCTCCTGCTCTTCTTCATCAGGATGTGCGCTTTGAATCGTCATTCAAGAAGTTTAAGTCTGTCATAAAAACCTCATTTGTTTTCGTCTCTCCGGGCCAGTCCAGGAACAGTAGGATAGTCAACCTCCTTCAGCAGCTGAGGACTGAAATCTTCAAAGACTTGCTGACAGCCTACCTAGCTCCCCCTGGTGTCCGAGAGCCCATCTTTTCAGTCCTCAGCAGCTGTAAGGATGTGTTGCTGACAGGCTCCGAGAGAAGGAAAAAGAATTATAATTGCAGGAGGTTCTCCTAACTGGCCCTAGCAGGGTTAGTTTTAGGAGGGCTGGTTTCAAATTAAAGTTAGTAAAAATAAATAAAAAAAGGAGACGGTGGTCAGCTGCCCGGTTATCAGACTACGGGGGCAGCAGAGGCAGAGCCTGCCTTGGGGACCAGAGCCGTCAAGGGGTACAGAGGGAGGTACTGGGAGCCCCAGTGTCCAGCCTTCTGCCTCCGGAGACCCAACTTACTCGGCCGCGAGCAGCGGTGACTGGAAGTTCGGGTATGAGAATCTGCTCTGTCAGGTGCATTTAACTTTTTTTGCTCTGGTAGGCCGCGATCGTTGGGGAGCCGGGGGGAGCGGTGCTGAGACTGGGCGCACGCTGCCGGACTCGGCGGTAGACGCGCAGTGTGGGAGCCGCCACAATTTGTCTGGTACGGGGGGTTTTTTTGCGATTCTGTGGGGCAACACTTTAGAGAGCTTAGTCGGCTGCGATATGGAGGAGAGATCAGCGGCACAGAATGCTTCAGCAAAGCTTCAGGTCGCGGCGGAAAAGGCGGGAATGGCTGCCATTTTAGAGAACACAGCTGTTTCTCCCGTGCTGCAGCAGAAAATGCTGAAAAGGAAGACAAAGTCTAGGAAGTCGACCCCAGCAGTAGTTGTGGACCCCGCACCAGTTTTGGAGGTTCCAGGTAGTTTCCAATCCTTATTCTCTCCAGATTTTATTCTTTCCCTCCATAAGGCTTACTGTTTAAAGCTGGAGCAGGTGCAGAACAAGAATGGTTTACCTAACCTGGCTGATTTGGCTCCGATACAGGACACGGCAGGGGACCCGGGAGAAGGGTCTTCAAAAGGGGGTCTGACGACCAGGGCGACGGCGAAGGATCCAGGGCAACAGAGCCTTCACTCTCAGGGGCTAGAGGAGGGAGAAATCCCTTCAGAGTCTGGTATGGATCTGTGGCCAGGAGACCTGGAAGAAGGTGAGCTGGGGGCAGGAGAGGATCCTAATATTTTCAGAGTGTTTCGTAAGGAAGAATTAAGAGTGCTGATTACCCATTCGCTAGCGGCTCTGAATATTTCTTTGCCAGCATTGCAGGTAGAGCCCTTGGAGGACCCTTTGCTGCAAGAGTTTAGAGTGGAACAAAAGTGTTTCCCAGTCCATAGGGTGATTAAACAGATGGTGGAGTCGGAATGGGAATGTCCGGAGGCCACCTTGAGGAGTGGACGGGCATTAGGCCGCCTGTATCCAGTTCCTCAGGAAGAGAGAGAATTGATGCGTATGCCCAAAGTGGATGCGTTAGTATCAGCAGTGACAAAGAAGACTACTATCCCAATGGAGGGCGGAACAGCCCTTAAGGATCTGCAGGATAGGAAACTGGAGTCCATACTCAAGCAGGCTTTTGACACCAGTGCGCTAGCATTGCAGGCTTCCATCTGTGGAGCATATGTTTACAGAGCTTCGATTAGGTGGCTTCAGGCTGAGTCTTCTCCAGAGTTGGAGGGGTCTTCGGCTACGGAAGGGGCAAAATTAGAGTCGTCGGTGGCGTATCTTGCCGACGCCTTCTATGATTTGGTAAGAATTTCAGCCACGTCAATGGCATTGGTGGTAGCCGCTCGGAGATTCCTCTGGCTGAGGAATTGGGCTGCAGACACATCTTCCAAGGCATGTCTTAGTAAGCTCCCTTATAAGGGCAGGCTATTATTTGGGGAGGCTTTGGAAAAGATTGTGAAGGATTTGGGAGACTCCAAAGGTGGAAGACTACCAGAGGACCGTCCGAAGGGTCCAAAACCTGGTTCTTCGGAGAAAGGTCAAGGCAGAGAATTTCAAAGATTCAGAGGGACTCGGTTTGCTTCCTATCAGAGAAGCCAGTTTGTACCCAGAGGACAGTCCTTTCGGGGAGCTCGGGGTTTTGGAAGGGGGTATGGCAGGCCTCCACCAAGCACCTCTAAGAAACCTCAATGAAATGAGGAAGGTCCAGACGGAGATCCCAGTAGGAGGTCGGTTGCAGCTTTTCCACTCCGTCTGGACCACAATGACTATGGACCACTGGGTATTGGAGATCATGCGTGAAGGTTATGCCTTGGAGTTCGAGCAACCACTGTCGGGAGCGTTCGTGGTGTCGCCGTGCGGTTCCCCAGCAAAAACAAAGGCGGTGAGCGAGATGCTTCAACGATTGCTACAGCTTCAAGCGGTCGTTCTGGTGCCTCCAGACCAGTATGGCTTAGGTCGATACTCGATTTATTTTGTGGTCCCCAAAAATGAGGGCTCTTTTCGACCAATTCTCGATCTCAAACATGTGAGCCGCTGTTTGCGGGTGCCACATTTTCGGATGGAGACTCTGCAATCCGTGGTCCGGTCCATAAGGCCAGGCAAAGTTCTTTCATCTATAGATTTAAAAGAAGCGTATCTGCACATACCCATCAGACCAGAGCATCAAAAGTTCTTACGCTTTGCAGTGCCCATGGGGCATTTTCAGTTCTGGGCGTTACCGTTCGGACTGGCTATGGCGCCGCGCATGTTCACAAAGGTGATGGTGCTGGTGGGGATTCTGGTACATCCCTATCTGGATGATTGGCTCATTCGAGCTCGGTCGGTACAGGAGTTGAGGGACGCCACCTCAAGGGTGGTAGAATTTCTGGAAAGCCTTGGTTGGGTGGTCAATCGAACCAAGAGTCAATTGAAGCCAGTGCAGAGCCTAGTATATTTAGGGGCCCTGTTCGACACGAGAGTCAGGGCAGTATTTCTCCCAGAAGACAGGGTACAAAAGATCTTGAGACAGGTGACAGCATTTTTGCGCATCAAGGCCCCGACAGCGTGGAGATACTTACAGCTCCTGGGCTCCATGGCAGCGACCTTGGATTTGGTGCCGTGGGCCAGGGCGCATATGCGACCTCTCCAACAATCATTGCTATCTCGTTGGTCTCCGCAGAAGCATCCGCTGAGTCAGCGGTTGGTTTGTCCCTCAAAGGTCTCCGACAGTCTACGGTGGTGGCTAGATCCCACACATCTTCGGGCAGGAGTGCTGCTGGAGACGCCAGATTGGGTATTGGTCACCACGGATGCCAGTCTCTCCTGTTGGGGAGCGCATTGTATGGTCCAGGTAGCTCAGGGACGCTGGTCAGTAGATATGACCAACTGCTCCATCAGTCAGTTGGAAATGAGAGCAATACGGCTGGTGTTCCAGAAGTTTGAGTCTCTTCTGAATGGAAGAGCAGTGCGAATTTTCTCGGACAATTCGGTGACGGTGTCCTATATCAATTGGCAGGGAGGCACAGGCAGTACGGTCTTGTTAGAGGAGAGTCAGGCACTGTTGCAGTGGGCAGAGGGACACTTGTTAGCCCTATCGGCAGCTCATGTTGCAGGAAAGGACAACGTGCAGGCCGATTTTCTCAGTCGCCATGTATTGGATCCAGGCGAATGGCAGCTGAACGACACAGTCTTTCATGACATTACGAGGCATTGGGGTCAGCCAGTTTTAGATCTGATGGCCATGTTCGACAATGCCAAGACGTCGCGCTTTTTCAGCAGGGGCAGGGAATGCATATCGGAGGGCCTCGATGGCTTGGTTCAGCCTTGGCCATCGGTAGAGCTTCTGTATGTGTTTCCTCCATGGCCGATGATCGGTCGAGTCATTCGCAGAATAACACGTCACCAGGGGAAGGTGATTCTCATTGCACCAGACTGGTCGAGGAGAGCGTAGTATGCGAACTTCGTGCGGCTGCTGGTAGACCGTCCTTGGAGACTGCCAAGTCGGGTAAATCTGTTGTACCAGGGGCCTATTCTCATGCCACAAGTGGATCGCTTCTTGCTTACGGCTTGGCTCTTGAAAGGGAGCGCTTGAGGCGTAGAGGCTATTCCGTGGCGGTAGTGACTACCATGTTGCAAGCAAAAAGGAGGTCGACGTCGTTGGCTTATATTTGTATTTGGCATATTTTTGAAGGCTGGTGTAAGAGGTGCAGGGTTCAGCCGGGGACGGCGACAGTGTCAGATATTTTGTCGTTCCTACAAGACAGGCTGGATAAGGGCCTACGTTCAGCACTCTAAAGGTACACCTAGCTGGTCTATCTTGCTATCCAGGCAAGGTACAGGGCCGTAGTTTGTCTCTACATCCAGATGTTCTCAGATTTCTCCGAGCGGTCAAGAACATGAGTCCGCCTATGAGGCCGATAGTGCCGCCTTGGGATTTAAATTTGGTCCTGCAAGCGTTGACGCGAGCTCTATTTGAACCCGGGAAAACGGTAGCACCGAGGGAGCTCTCTTGGAAGACCGCCATTTTAGTAGCATTGTGCTTGGCTAGAAGGATTTCGGATTTACAAGCGCTTTCCTGTAGGGAACCGTATATTCAATTTTCGAAAGAGAAAGTAGTATTGCACCCGGTTCCCTCGTTTCTACCGAAGGTAGTGTCAGTGTTTCATGTAAATCAACCAATTTCACTGCCTACCTTTAGGTCCGGGGAGGAGATTAGTAGTGACCTTTCGCTTCGTAGTTTGGACCTCGGAAGAGTACTCCACAGATACCTCAGGAGGACAAAGTCCTTTCGGAAGTCCGATAGGTTGTTTGTTCTATTTGGAGGAGTGCGAAAAGGGGGTGCAGCTTCTAAGGCCTCCATTGCACGCTGGGTGAAGCAGGCGATAGCAGCCTCCTATCAGGCAAGCGGGAAGGTGCCACCAGAGGGGCTGCAGGCTCATTCAACTCAGGGACAGGCGACGTCCTGGGCCAAGAGGGCTTTGATTCTGCCGGTGGATATTTGTCGGGCAGCTACCTGGTCGTCTTTGCATACGTTTGCGAAACATTATCACTTTGATGTTCAGGCAGCGGGAGATGCGAAGGTCGGAGCTTCTGTTATTCTAGCGGGGCTGTTAGGACCCTCCCGAGAGTAGGTACTGCTTTGGTACTACCCTACTGTTCCTGGACTGGCCCGGAGAGACGAAAAGGAAGAATAAATTAGACCTTGCCTGCTAATTGTCTTTCCTTGAGTATTCTCCGGGCTAGTCCAGGACCCACCCAGAACATATCAGTTGAGGAGCTGGTTTTCAGTACTTTTGCTATTTAAGGCTCAGGGGAGCTTGTCAAGGGAGAGCCATAAGGGGTGCTGGTGGCGGTAGCGAAAAGGAAATTTTGGGGCCTCAAATGGGCTCGGGCTCTTCCGGAGTGGAACTGGTTAGGGGGCTCCTGTAATGACCAGTACCCCCATTCGGGGGCAAGAAAAAAAAAGGAAAAGAAAACCACAGGTTCTAACAGAGTGTAGCAGTGGAGTTACTGGTTGTTAGTTTAGTTGGGGGTTTAATGACAGTTGGGTTATGTTAAGGTTTATAGTCATAGCGTGTAGTGGTTTGGATGCTGCTTGGACATTGGTAGACTGGCTCTCGGACACCAGGGGGAGCTAGGTAGGCTGTCAGCAAGTCTTTGAAGATTTCAGTCCTCAGCTGCTGAAGGAGGTTGACTACCCTACTGTTCCTGGACTGGCCCTGAGAATACTCAAGGAAAGACAATTAGCAGGTAAGGTCTAATTTATTCTTGTTTCTCGAAGCCTGCGACAACTTTACCAGGTAATTCTGCTTGGTATCCCACCACTAGCCTATGAGTTGTGTAGTCTGTATCCCCTCATGTTCCCTCTGTAGCTCCTCCCTCCCCATCCCTTCCCCTTCCCTCTTCCTCTCCCTTTCCTTTCCCTCAGATCTCTGATTGACCTTGCCACATGGTTGTTGCTTTTCTGTCTGGTCGTTGGAGTTCTTTTCAACCCTATGACCTTTTGACATATTTTATTGTAAACCACCTTGATGTTTGAAGGACGGTTTATCAAATGACTAATAAACAATAAACAATGATGTAAACACAGAAGTGAACAGGTAAAAAGAGAGAAAGATTAACATTTATTGGTGGACCAAGCGTGAATTTCAAGTCCCCAGCCATACCATCCTTAGCAAAGAATAAGAAATCTAAACTGTCAGACTTTACCTGAAACATTGAAGAACAAAAGTCTCTATTTTCCATCTTCCCTTCATTTTCTCCTTATGGATCCCTCTTTTCCTTTTGATTTTCTCATCTGCCCTTTTCACTTATCAGAGAGAAATACACTAGCTTGGCTGAGGTAGACAGAACAAAAAATTGAGAATAGTGGCTCCAGGGCTTTGAAATGCCTCAAGGCATGAAACAGGATACAATTAGCTCATGCCTCGATGTCTAGTCTACACCAGTCTCTAAAATAAAAGTTAAAATTAACTGGCTATGCTGCTATAGAGCCTGTCTCCTTCAAAATGTTTTGAATATTGATATGTAGAGAGCTTTCTCACACTCTGCTCCAATTCTTTGGAACAATCTACCTGACAACATTCGCCTGCTATCTGATATAAAGGAATTTAGAAAAAAATTAAAAACTCACTTATTCATATTACACTACAATACACCCTCAGAACAGAATACTCAAATAGATACAGGCTAACATTTATACATTATTATTACATACTCTATTTTCAAAATAAATATCACTAATACACTATTAACCATACCACACTCTCATTCACATGATGATTATAGATTTAAACTAACAATGTATATATGTTCTAATATGTTATACCTTTAATGTTACAACATTCCTTGTAAATTATAATTATCTGTTCTATGTAAACTGACTTGGTATATTACATACCAATTAACCTACTGTTCCATGTAAACCGCACTTGATACTAGGGAAAGAGCGGTATATAAATAACTGTTAAATAAATAAATAAATAAATAAATAAATCATGTTTTTGTTTTTGATTTTTCTGTGTTTGTGGAAAATGTTTGTTCTATCCTCCAACTTGCTTATTACTCTTGCACAGAAAAGCTGAGTTTTGATGTAAGGTTTCCATGGGTGATTTCTGCAAATGGATGGAGTGTTTCTTTGCCAGAAGAGGGAAAAGCAGCAGATGATGGTAATTATAAGGATTGTTGGCAGTTTCTCTTTATTTGTATTTAGATCCATCTGCTCACCCTCTCTAGTTGACCTGACATTGTCATTGCGCTAAGGTCATACAACTTGTTGATAAATATAACCTCCTGTTTGATCAAAGGATGTGTGATTATCTGGCAATAGTACAGCACATATAAATTCCCAAATGACGTTATAAAAATAAGCACAAGGAGACTGCTTTGCCCCAATCAAGTCTGAATCAGTGCCTGGGGGTGATGCACAAACTCATTTCAAATGTTCAACCATGCAGAATTGCAGAAAGATTGAAGGCGTTCACCATTTTTTTTCTGAAACCAAAATTAAAAGAAAAGAAAATTCTCATATCCAAGTCCAAGAGGCCTATCAATTATGTTTGCTGTAAGCAGATATCGAATGCAATTGTTCTTCCATGTAATCATCTATTATTTTGATATAGCCTTTGCAATTTTGTGTTCCATCCCTCTCCATCTGCCTCCCCACCCCACCCCACCAACAAACGAAAAAAATGTGCAATTCTCATGCACATAACAACTGCTGCTAAATATTTCTGGATTGTTTTCTGTTTTACACTAATTTATTAAAAGTTGCTTGAGCTTTTTCCCACTAATTAAAAAGTGGTATTGGTCAGCTCTTCAAAGGTCAGCTTCTATTAGTGCCATTTCATGTAATATTCTTTCTGAAATGGTATCCATTTGAGAACTTCACAGTCCATTACTTCAGAGGAGTCTGTGCTGACATTTCTTGTAAGAAAAGGCTAGGCTTTAAGGGCAAATACGCTCAATAAAACTCTTAATAGAAGCAGACATTTTTGGCAGACAATTTTTTTCTTATTTTAGTTTTCTTTATTAAATGGAAGTATAGAAGATAGGAAATCTCCCTGTCACCTGTTAGCAAGCATACACTTTTCAGTAAGCCCCATAGACTAATCTTATTACTTAAGACTATAGTCAATCGGATCATTTTCTGTAGTGACCACAAGCATTAATATCTCATAGCTGTGATTCCTTAGGTGAGGCAGTCATACTGTTCACTGAGATGCAATGTGTAAGTTAATATTTATATGTAGAGGGTAAGTTTCTTTTTATTTATTTCAATAACATGAGTCCCAGATTTAGGCCGCCTATGTGTGAAGACTAAGTAGGCACCCATTTTAAGAGTATTTTATAGACACATAGTTGCCTATGTGTCTTTATAGAATACTAGTGGCAAAGTGGTAGAAATTGCATCTACATTGAGGCAATTGCACCAACTGTACATTTACACCTGCTCACTGCATAAATGCTTGGATGTAAAATACATATGTATGCACATATTTTATAAAATAAATGCATAAATTGCTACTCTGCCTGTGCGCCTCTCAAATTCAGCCCCAGAACATGTCTACATGTGGATTATATAATAGTATGCATGCTCGTCACCACATGTACTTTTGTATGGATAACCCTTGGGGTAATTTTATAGCAAAAAATCCTTTATAAAGTTACCCCAAAAAGATTAAGCCCAGCTATAACATTTCCTACATAAAAATTAAGCCCAGCCAGCCCGAAAGTGACACTCTCAATAGTATGTGAAATGGCATCTGTTTAGTAATCAATTATCCCATTCCTGTCTTGTGATGATTATAGTAAGCATGTGCATTCATTTTTATATGAATGCAAAAATTGACAAAAATCATGATTTTTGATTTGTTTTGGGGCCAACTAACCAACTGAGCTTGCTTGGGAAATTTTACCAAATTGCATATGTGAACTTCGTTATCTCCAGGAACAAGCAGTTCTCCAGGACCAAGCAGGAAGTCAGTCCTCACATATGGGTGTCATCGGCGCCGATGAAGCCCCAGCGGAGCATTTCCCCAGCTTCCTAAGAAAGCCTTTGGGAATGCAGGCACGCATGCGCGGTTCCCTTCCCGCCTAAAGGTGCCATCTTACCTCAGTCTCTTTTTTTTCATGAAGCCCACAGGACGTGTGTCCCGTTTTTCCCGGTTAAAATTAGATTTTTCAGCAATTATTTGCTCTTTTTCTACCGGTTCGACACCGGTTCCCCTCCCGCCGGGTTCAGTACACCGGTATCGAGCCCGATTTTTCTTTTTCGGTTTTTGCCCTTCGTGGCTGGCGTTCGCACCCTTTTTTCTCTTTTTCCCTGGAAGGCCGGTCTTTTGACTTCGCGGGGACATTTTTTTCCCTGATGGCTTCCAGTGGTTTTAAAAAGTGTGATCGGTGTAAGAAACTAATGTCTCTCACCGACACACACGATTGCTGCCTTCGGTGCTTCGGCCCTGACCACGATCCTGTGGGAAAATGTCTTCCAAGGCACTTCGAAGTCGCCAGCAGCAAAAGGAAAGGCTTTTCTCGGACTCAGCCTCCGGCCGGGCCCGAACCTTGTCTGAGGCCTCGACATCTCGGGATTCCGATCCTGAGCGCCGTCGAAGCTCCTTGGACAGGGGGTCCCCTGACCGGGAACACAAGAGGAAGAAACAGCTCGCGAGGGCGTCATCGGAAGAGGTCCCTGGCTCCTCGAGGGCCAGGTCTAAGACCCGCAACCGTCACCCCGGGCCGGTTGGAACCGGAGAAGCCTGCCAAAGTTCCTCATGTGGAGCCGGAGTCTGCTGGACACGTAAGCCCCGTAGTCCTCATGGACTCTCCTCCCAGGGAGCCGACGTCGGGCCTGGCGCCCGAGTCGGTGGCTGCTGCGTCTCCCGAGCTGAGTCTCAGGATAGCCTTAGAGAGCAGAATGTCTGCCTTCATGGAGCAGCAGCGGGCACTGATGGCCAGCCTGTCTGGCGCATCTGCCCCGACCACCGGGACATCGATGTCCAAGTCGACCCCGGAGACCGAGCCGATACTCGAGTCCATCGTGGCTCGGAGTCGACCTCGGTCGCGGTCTCCCTCGACCTCCCGTTTGGGACCGAGGGCGTCGACGCTGGTGCTTCCGGCGTCAGGGTGGGTGCTCCAGGGCCCCGCGGGGTCGGACCCCGACTCTTCCTCGGACGAGTCGGCTTGGGAGACGGAGGACGAGGAGTCTCCTGATACCTTCGGACTCATCGCAGTCTGAGCCCCGGAGAAGATCCCCTCCGGAGGATACCCGGTTCTCGGAGTTCATCCGGGATATGGCCACTGCCTTGGCTATTCCGGCGGATCCCGAGGAAGAGCCTCGAGCTGAGGAGCTCGAGGCGCTGCAGTATGACTCTCCTCCGAAAGAGGCCTTTACTGTCCCGGTTCCTCCAATGCTGGAACGGCTCCTCTTCCGTATGTGGGAGGCACCGGCCTCGGCGCCGGTTCTTAGCAAGCGAGTCGGTTCCATCTATCGACTCCGGAAAAGCCCTGGTTTTCAAAAAGCACAGCTACCACACCATTCCATGGTTGTGGAAACGGCCATGCATCATCTGAAGAGTCAGAAGATGCACTCCGAGGTGCCTCCTGGCAGGGAGGCCCGAAACCTCGATGGCGTCGGTAGAAAGTGTTTTCAGGGCTCGATGCTTGCTTGCCGTGTCCAGTCTTACCAGCTGTACATGGGCATGTACTTGTGGGATCTGGCAAAGGAGTTGGCCGGGTTCTCTGCTGGTCTTTCCGGGGAACCCTTGCAGAGATTTAAGTCCTTGTCCTCAGGGATTCGAGACTGCTCGAAGTTCATGTCCCGTGCCACCTACGATGGCTTCAAGGCTTCGGCCCGAGTTGCGGCAGCCAGCACTGCGGCTCGACGCCAGGCATGGCTGTAGTCATCGGACCTCGAGCCATGGGTTCAGGACAAGTTGGTCGATGTCCCTTGCCGAGGTGAAATCCTTTTTGGCAAGCCCATGACCGAGAAGGCCGCTCAGCTCGAGACCGAGCACCTCACCCAGACAAGGCTGTCGAGGAAGACCTCTGCCCCTTCTCATAAAAAGAAGGGCTCGGGTAAAAAGCCCTTTTACCCAAGGAAGGGCACTGCCTACAAACAGTACCCTCAATATCAGACTGCCCAAGCTGCCCCCCAGGGTCAGCAAGCCAAGGGCCAGGGTAATGGGCCCCGTAGGCAAAGGACCCCCAAGCCTCAGCCCCCTGCTACCACTCAGCAGGGTGGGGGCTTTTGACTCCTTCAGCATAGCCTCTCCTCCACTGCTCCCCCCACCCGGCACAGGAGGTCGTCTTGCCCTCTTTGCCCACCAGTGGCCCCTTATCACCGGGGACATTTGGGTGCTGGAGATAGTCCACAAGGGCTATGCTCTCCACTTTCACCAACTGACGCCACCCTACTTTCCAGGGGAACCTCCAAGGCCTCCCCTGCACACAGACCTTCTCTGTCAGGAGCTTCAGAGTCTGTTGGTGGACGGGGCGGTGGAGCCTGTGCCTCCCCACTTGCAAGGTCATGGGTTCTACTCCAGGTATTTCCTTGTACCAAAAAGGATCGGTGGCCTTCGTCCCATTCTGGACCTCAGGAACCTCAACAAGTTCCTAGTAAAGGAAAAGTTCAAGATGCTTACTCTTGGAACACTTCTGCCCTACCTCCAGCAGGGAGATTGGCTATGCTCCTTAGATCTCAAGGATGCGTACACTCACATCCTCATTCATTCAGACCACAGAAAGTACCTGAGGTTCATCGTGGGAGGAAAACATTATCAGTACAGAGTACTGCCTTTCGGCCTCACCTCCGCCCCCAGAGTTTTCACAAAGTGCCTAGCAGTGGTGGTGGCCTACCTGCGAAATCAGGGCATCTTCGTCTTCCCCTATCTGGACGACTGGCTCATCAGGGGTCGGACAAGCCACCCTCAGGACCATTGCTCTTCTACAATGCCTGGGGTTTGTCATAAACTTCGCAAAGTCCACTTTGCTCCCTTCCCAAAACTTGCAGTTCATAGGGGCAAGGTTGGACTCTCTCCTGGCAAAAGCATTCTTGCCAGAAAACAGAGCCCAAACGTTGATGGCTTTGGCAAGTCAATTTCTCAGCAGGTCCCTGGTCTCTGCCAGACTCTGCCTGAGACTTCTGGGCCACATGGCTTCGACAGTTCATGTGACCCCCAATGCCAGGCTCCATATGAGGCCTGCACAGTGGTGCCTTCGGACTCAGTGGTCCCAAGCCACAGGCGGTCTCAGAGACAAGATAAGGGTGTCCGGACCATTTCTGCGATCCCTCAACTGGTGGCTGCACCCACCCAATCTACTCAGAGGAGTGCCTTTTCAGATCTCAGCTCATACAGTAGTGCTGACAACAGATGCTTCCCTGCTAGGCTGGGGAGCTCATTGTCTGGACAAGTGCACCCAGGACCTCTGGTCTCCCTGGGAAGCTGCACAGCAGATCAATCTCCTCGAGCTCAGAGCTATTCGGTTAGCACTCAAGGCTTTCACGCCTGCCCTAGCTCACCAGTCTGTCCTGATTCAAACAGACAACCAGGTTGCCATGTTTTATGTGAACAAACAGGACGGAACTGGGTCCAGGATCCTCTGTCGAGAGGCTCAGGACCTTTGTTCTTTTGCCCTCAAGCACAACATGCTCCTCAAGGCTGTGTACCTTCCAGGCCAGGACAACTGCCTGGCAGACAGGTTAAGCAGAATACTGCAGTCCCACGAGTGGCAGCTGCATCCCTCAGTGGTTCAGAAGATATTCCTGAAATGGGGTCTCCCTTGGCTGGATCTCTTTGCTAGCCCAATGAACAAGCAACTGCCCAAGTTCTGCTCCAGGCAGCCGCATCCTCTGAGAATGGCAGCAGATGCTTTTCTGATTCCATGGTCTCAGGGCCTCCTGTATGCGTTTCCTCCCACGCCCTTGGTGGCCCGAACTCTCTTCAAAATTCTTCAGGACAAGGCCTCGGTCCTACTGGTGGCTCCCAGGTGGCTGAGGCAGCCTTGGTTTCCACTTCTACTTCAACTGGCGGTGGATCCCCCACTGCCTCTGGGGTTGCAACCCAACCTTCTCTCACAGGAGCACGGTTCCCTTCTGCACCCCAATCTCAAATCTCTCAATTTGATGGCCTGGAGGCTGCAAGGGTAGTCTTGGCTCCCTGGGGCCTACCTCAGGAAGTGGAGGAGGTTGTCATGTTGTTGTTAAGTGCCGTCGAGTCGGAGTCGACTCATGGCGACCCTCTGGATAGCTATCCTAAATTGTGTTCGATCTTCAGTCAGGCGGCTCATTGTTGACAGACTGGTACCCGTAGCTGCTGTTATTGTATTGATCCATCTCATTGCTGGCCTTCCTCTTTTGCGTTGACCTGTCTATCTTTTTGACTGTCCAGCTTTCACATCCATATGTTGTTATTGAAAATACCATGGCTTGAACAAGTCGAATCTTTGTATGGAGAGAGACATCTCTGCTCTTGAGAATCTTATCTAGGTCTTTCATAGCCATTCTGCCAAGAGCAATGCGTCGTCTGATTTCTTGACTGCTTGTTGCTTCTTTATTGATAGTTGATCCAAGTAGGTTAAAGTTATTCACGATTTCAATTTCTTCTCCTTCGACGATGAACCTGTTGATTATGCCAGTTGTCATGATCTTTGTCTCCTTTACATTAAGGTGCAGGCCCATTTTGAGACTATGTTCTTTGATTGTGAGAAGCAAATGTTTCAGATCATCTTCACTTTCCGCCAGTAATGTGGTATCATCAGCATAGCGAAGGTTGTTGATGAGTCTTCCACCAATCTTCACACCTCTGTTGTCTTCATACAATCCTGCTTCTCTGATGAGGCTGTCCTAGCCTCTAGGAAACAGTCCACTAGAAAAACCTATGCCCTCAAATGGAAAAGGTTTTCTGTGTGGTGTCAGCTACATACAGTGGATCCTTTCTCCTGTACTGTGCCAGTAGTCCTTCAGTACTTACTGCACTTGTCAAATCAGAGTCTTAAATCCACCTCTCAGCTCTAGCAGCTCACCACTCTCTGGTGGAGGGACATTCTCTGTCTGGTCACCCCTTGGTGTCCTGCTTTCTCAGGGGCTTGCTTTTGCTCAAGCCTCCCATCCGTCCTCCTGCCCCTGAGTGGGAGCTGAATGTGGTCTTGCAGCAGCTGACTCGCCCACCTTTTGAGCCGATGGCTACTTGTCCACTACGCTTCCTCTCCTGGAAGACACTCTTCCTAATAGCCCTTACCTCGGCTAGGTGAGTAAGTGAACTTCAAGCCCTGGTCTGTGACAGGCCCTACACCAGGATTTACAGGAACAGGGTAGTGCTCAGGACTCATCCAAAGTTCCTACCTAAGGTTGTCTCCTCTTTCCACCTCAACCAGGAGGTGGTTCTTCCAACCTTCTTCCCTAGGTCTCATGCTAGCCAGGTTGAAGCAGTCCTGCATACCCTGGACTGTAGGAGGGCCTTATCCTTCTACCTTGATCTATGCAGGGCCATAGAAGGGCTACTCAGCTCTTCGTATCTTTTGACCCCAATAAGTTGGGGTTGGCTGTGTCCAAGCGTACCTTGTCCATCTGGGTGGCGGACTGTATCACCTGGGCTTACAAGGCGGCTGACCTTCCTTTGCAGGGTAGGGTCACGGCCCATCGTGTCAGGGCAATGGCTGCCTCAGTGGCTCATCTCCGCTCTGTGCCCTTGGTAGACATCTGCAGGGCTGCTACTTGGTCTTCAAGCCAGACTTTTGCAGCCCATTACTGCCTGTAGAGGGAGTCCCGTAGGGACAGTGTTTTTGGCCAGGCCGTACTCCGGAATCTCTTTGAGGTTTAGGCAACTCCTGCCCTCCTGTCCTCTGTTGGGCTACCGGTGGGGGTTGTGTCCTTGAAAAGCCTTTCTTTGCAGCTGGGACTAGAGGGACTCCTCTTGTTCAGCCTGGGTTCCTCGGTAGCCCAGAGCTAGGGAGTCACCCATATGTGAGGACTGACTTCCTGCTTGGTCCTGGAGAAAGAGTAGTTACTCACCTGTAACAGGTGTTCTCCAGGAGCAGCAGGAATCAGTCCTCACAACCCTCCCTCCTCCCCTTGGAGTTGCAGTTGTACATAGTTTATTTTTCATTTTTGTGTGCTGTTCTTAGCTATGTCATTTGACTGAGGTAAGATGGCACCTTTAGGCGGGAAGGGAACCGCGCATGCGTGCCTGCATTCCCAAAGGCTTTCTTAGAAAGCTGGGGAAATGCTCCGCTGGGGCTTCATCGGCGCCGATGACACCCATATGTAAGGACTGATTCCTGCTGCTCCTGGAGAACACCTGTTAAAGGTGAGTAACTACTCCGAATGAGTCTTCACATATGGGTATGTCAGTACCGACGGAGCCTGCGCGGGAATGCTCCCCAGCATCCAAAAAGAAAGCTTTTGGGAGCATCCCACACGCATGCTCACTGCCTTCCCGCCTAAACACTTCCCTCTCATCAGTTTTCCGTTTTCCGCGGAGCCGGCAGGACGTATTCCTGTTACCGCAGAAAATTCTTCTTTTTCTTCTTAGTTTTTTGTGGTCGCGTCTGCCTTCCCTCGACGCCACTGGTACCGCCGGTGCTTTTCTTTCTTTTTACTAAAGAATTTCTTCTTTTCTTAGAAATTTTTTCCTGTTTAGTGCCTGACGGTTTCTAGGCCACTAGGCCTCTATCCTTCCATTATGGAAAAGTCAGTCACTATCCTTAAGAAATGCTCAAAATGTGGCGGTACAGATATATTTTCAAACACTCATACTTGGTGTCTAAAATGTTTAGGTCCTGACCATTGCCCTCTGGAGTGTCTCTCCTGCTGGAGCTCAAACAGAAGAAGTCTTCAGGATCGAGCACAACTGATACCCGGTTCACATCGCGCTCGATGTCACCAGCTAGAATATCTTCTTTTTCACAGGATCAGGTAACCAAACAAAAGTCTGTCAAGACTAGCCAGTCCTCGAGTGGTAGATCTCCTTCTCAGCATCGAGATGCCTCTGGCGTTGCCCTCGAGGACATCTTGGCAATAAAGCCCCGGCGGGAGTCTTCGGGCTCCAAAGCATTATCGGGGCTCCAGGTTGTTCCCGGGGTTCTTACCTCGATGGACACACCTGGGCCATGCTCGGTGGTTGTGGCCGCTTTGAGCGGTACCGACACCCCGGCATCGGATATGGTGATGGATGAAACACTCCTCACTGATGAACGTAGTCTAGCACTCTCGGTTACTTCGGTACCGCTAGAGTTGCTACAGACCGTTCCTCGAGTATCGGTATCATGTTCGGTACCGGTACCGGTATTGACACCGGCATCGGTGTCGGTACCGTCCATGCTTGCTTCGACAGACTCGCTTCCTTCGATGCCTTGCCTGGAATCGATCTCTAGCATGGAGGATTCGGTACCGACTCGTCTCGGTACCGACCTCGGACGGTACCGAAGACATCGCTTTAAGGAAAATCCAATGCTTCATCCTTTCAAGTCTTCTGATCTCGATGACTGGGATGACTCCATCGGTACCAAGGCTGAATTTTCAGCCTTTATCCCTCATTTTAGAGGGTCCTCCTCCGGGGAGATTTCTTTTCAACTTTTCTGATCGATATGGCAAAGTTACTTGCCATTTCTATACCTGGTAAAGAATCCCTACCGGGGGATTCAGAGACACTGCAATTCTCCTTGATTCCAAAGGAGGTCATCATGCTTCCTTTGCATCAGATCTTACAAGATATACTATTAAGAATGTGGGAAACTCCTTTAACGGTATCCCCACATTCTTAAGACACTTGACACTATGTACAAGGTGCCACCTTCTCTAGGTTTTCAAAAGACTCAACTTCCTCATCATTCTGTTGTTGTAGAATCAGCAATGAGGCGTATTAAGAGTGCAAAGAAGCACTCTTCTTATCCGCCAGGTCGTGAGTCTAGGACTTTAGATGCCTTTGGACGTCGATGGTTCCAGGCATCCATGCTTTCAGCAAGAATTATCTCATATATTTTCTATATGGGATTATCTCTTGAAGAGGTCACAAAGAACTTAAAGTTTTTGAACCCTTTTCTTCCAGAGCATAAAAGAGCAGACTATTTCTTATTAGTCAATCATGCTCAAAATATCTCTAGCTTCCTTAATCGTGCTTCCCTGGACTGTTTTGAGTCTATTAGCAGAACTTCTGCTATAGCCATAGGAGCACGACGCATAGCCTGGCTCCAAGCTTCAGACTTGGACAGATGGGTATAGGAAAGGCTGGGAAATACTCCTTGTACTGGTGAAAATCTCTTCAACAAGGAGGCTTTATTTCAAGCTAATCAGTTAAGCACTGATGCTGTTGCTTTCAGAGGATTGTCAAAACTTTCCTCTATCCGAGCTAATAAAAAATCTCCTAAAAAGCTTTATCCCCCTAGGGGAAAAAAGTTTTATCCATCTTCTACCCATGATGCAGATGTTTCCAAAAACAGGGAACATCAAACCAGGCTAAGCAAATCAAAACCTCAACAGGCTCAGCAAACCCAGCAGTCGCAGGGTTTCTGATATTTTATTCACTTTTCCTGTGTGAGGTTTTTAGAACCTCTGAACCTACTTCTTTTCAACAGAAGCATCTAAGGTTCCTCTCATCCATGTTGAGATATCAGTCATACATTGATTCAATCCTCGACTCTGGGCATGAATCTCTTGCTACAAGAGAAATCCCTCCTTTTAGCTCCAAGAGCTATTGAGGACCATCATACCCTAAAGATAACAGGTTTTCTCCTTTAAAAAATAAAGAAAAAAAGAAAAAGGAGAACTAACAACTAACAGCAAGGTGAGCTATGCCCTTCACCTTGACAGTTTCCTGTACGAGGATATCTCATACTTTTAACTGCAAGGGGACCCTACCTCTTCAAAGACTTACCAAATTGTAAGTCTTTTCAACTCTGTATTACTTCTATCCCTCTTAGTCCAGGCATTCAGTCTCTAAGAGTACTACTAATCAACTGGAGGGCTTATTCGCTAAGCCCATAGGATTTTCTTCAATACCTACTCCAGTAAGCAGTTTCCTTACAGAGTTTTCTTCCCCTTTGCGGTTCATCTTTTTCTCTGTGTATCTTTGAGCTAACCTTCTCAGATACTTCTTTAAGGCAGCTTATCAGACAGAAATTGAGTATCACCATTCCAAATTATGTCTGACGGTCCTCTCTAACCTATAGGACCTAACTTTTTTTCTGCTGCCTTAATAACAGATAACTCCAAGAGAGGTTCCAGAACCCATTTGGACAATTTATTGTTGCAGACATCAAGCCTGTCTACTATTCTTAGCCATCTTCAATTCTTTTTGGCTCCAACAGAATAGATTAGGTTGCACACTGGCAATTAAACAGCCAGATCTAAGCAACCTACAACATGCTCTCTGCAGTTATACAAGAAAGCTCTGCAACTATGGGCCTTTGCCAGAGAGCCTTAGAGCTACTCCTAGTAGCTAGCTTCCAGATGGTTAAAAAGGGCTTCAGCTAGTAGACTCTGCCCAATCATGCTCCTACATGACTGTTTTTTTCCTAATCTTACCATCTTCCTTAAAAATTTCATTTTAAGGAAAAGTAACCAGGGCTTAGACCACGTGAAAGTGTACAGAATTGCACAATTCCCTGGATTGTTCCACATCTCACTGGAATTTCTACAACAGGGATGCATTCTTTTCACTGCAGTTGGTCCTTATTCACTATTTTTCCTTCTACTTCCCTATACTTCATTGTAGCTTATGATGAACTAAAGACCGCATGATACTCATATTGCCCTCATAGAGAGGCAAACATGGTATCCCCTTATATTGCGTCTTTTTCTCAAGCTACTACTGAAAGTTATAGAAGGATCCATACTTGCTGTCTTAAGACTAAGGATCTCCTCTGCACTCCTTCACGTACGTCTCAAGACCTGGTTATTCAGTGGATAGATCTTTTTTAAAGCAATCTAGTCCACTCCTTGTAAGTGGAAAACATAGTACCAGTTTTCCATGAAACTTTCTCTATAGTTCTTCCATTTTTAACCAGACAGAGATTCTCCATCAATATTCTCAAGCATTATAAAGATTTGTTTACTGTCCATATTAATGCTGTCCCAGCATATCATAAAACTTAATGGACAACCAATTTCTATGGTACCTTAGGAAATACCTTCTTTACCTTTTCGGTTACCTCACATCTGAAGCTCTCCATGTAGTCATTGTCATAAGTGACATCACTTACGAAAGACTTTACTGATCTTCAAGAAATTGGGGGCCCAACGCCTATTACAAATGTCTTGGTCTTTCATTTGGATAAAGGGGGTCTAAAAGACCCATCCTTTTTTCTGGAAAGGGTATTTCTACCTTTTCATCCAAACCAGTCAGATTTATCTCCTAAAGCCTTATTCTGCTCCAAGGACAAGGAGTTCAAACTTTGGACTTTACAGAAGCTTTAGCTATTTTCTCCAAAGTCCAACCTCATTAAACTCCCCCATTTTTTCTTCTGGGGTTAGTTCTAGCCATTAAGGCTTCTTATCTCTTCCTGTATTGCAAAATTTATTTTCCTGTACTTCACAGTGAGGAAAGTTCTTTGAGGATAATGTACTGGCTCTCAACTATAGACCCATATTAGCCTCACCAAATATTTTTCACAATACTTTTGAGTAAGATCCACATTAGAAAATTGGAATTCAATATTTTCTAACAATTATAATCTACACAAGGACCCCCCTCTGGATACCTTGTTTAGTCAAGCTGTTCCACAGCCCCCTTTTTTCTTTTCTAGTTCAACTCCTACCCTCCATCCCTTCGATGCCTGAGGTTCTGAGGAACAAGCATGGCCCATCCATTGGATATTGCAACATGCTGGGGCCTCCTCCAGGCATCTTAGTTTGGGAGTCCCCATATGTGAAGACCAATGTTCCCTCTAATTTTCTGTAGGCTGTGTGCGCATAAAATATCAGCTGTGTGCAGCTTTTGAAGGAAGGTTAAATTTTTGTGTGCCACATAACGACACTCGGAGTTGTATTCTTTAAAATTTGACTACACGTCAGAATACAGTATGTACACCACATTGATTTTAATCAAAATAAATGAAAATAGACGATTACTAAATGAAGCGGGAAATTTCTAGTAATTACAATCATAACTTTTAAATTTTAAGATGTCTGTGTTGTTTTCTATCAGAATCAGAGCCGTAATTTTTGTGCGCTCTGTTGTAAAGTATGTGTGCTCGCTCGGCGAGGTGTGTGTGCACGCACGCGCGCACAGCTTAGAGGGAACAGTGGTGAAGACTCATTCCTGCTTGTTCCTGGAGATAGCACAGTTACTTACCTGTAACAGGTGATCTCTGGGAACAGCAGGAATAAGTCTTCACAGCCCACTCACCTCCCCTAGGAGTTGCTCTCTCTCTCTCTCTTTCTAATTTGTCTACTTCCCTCCTTCGGTCTCAGCTACAAACCCAACTGATGAGAGGGAAGTGTTTAGGCGGGAAGGCAGCGCGCATGCGTGTGGGATGCTCCCAAAAGCTTTCTTTTTGGACGCTGGGGAGCGTTCCCACGCAGGCTCCGTCGGTACCGACGTACCCATATGTGAAGACTTATTCCTGCTGTTCCCAGAGATCACCTGTTAGAGGTAAGTAACTGTGCTTTCATTGTGCACATGTGCACCCCCAGACACACTCAAGCCAATTGGAATAGGTGAAGGTGAAGGAGGGGTCACCAGCAGCCAGAACAGAGCATTTTAATCAATCATGCTACAAATTCTTGACAAATAGCCAGAGAAAAATATCCCTGCCTGAGTTCTGCAAATCTCATGAGCCAGGATATCACAGTGGGGCTGAAACACACAGCTAGCACAAACCCCAGAGAACCATTTTGTTTTCTGACTTTGAGAGTTAGCATTTTAAGGCAATAAAACAAAAGATTGATAAAAATCAACAGCTGGAAGTCTTGACTTGAAACCAGTGAAGAAGGGGTGCTGGGGCTTTCTAGTTGAAAGCACAAAAAATGACTGAGATAAAAACAACTTGAAGGGAGAAGAGTGTTCTTTCCTCCCTTTTTTAAACTTAGGAATGCTGTTGCTGTTTGGTTTTACAAGTAAGAGTTTGAAAGTTTTGGTGGACTTCCTCTTATCTGCTTCTGCAGGGAGTGTCTCTCTGGGATATGGGAGGGACTCAGGAAAGTCAGAGAGGGGCTAGAAAATATATGCCTTTATAGTTTGCCAATTAGCAATTGCTTACTGTCTTGAGCATTGGTGGAAGGTGTGCACACTGCACACAGGTTATTTGTAGAACACTTTCAAAGCATGCAGTGCCACTGAGGAAGGATAGTTTACTGTATCTAATCTAGTCCACGGTACAGCTAGAAGATACAGTGAAATATATTTTTTATAACAATCTGTTCACCTATTGTCTGTAACAGCATCTATAGGGTGGGGAGGAAGGCAGAAATGCCAAATCTCACTCTATGTAGTGTGTTACATTCATTTTAAGGCTCTCTCACTCTCACATTCTTTGAGCCTCTTCTCTCACTCTTTAGAGCTTCAGACCTAGTGCAGTGAGCCTATTTCCTATGTTCACAAGAACCATGCCTAACAAGAGAAAAGTTAGATGGCTCTACTAGTAGGAAGAAATCTGAACACATCTTCCTGCCTACTGCCTTCCCCTTCCCCATTTCTTTCTCCTGCACTCATGCTTTTAGCCTTTGAAAATTTTTTCTCATTTTACCATCAAAGAAAAAGCAAATATCATTTTATGCTGCTTTTTTCTTTTGCAAAGCCATGGAGGCATATTCTAATTTGCCTGTCCAGTCTCCTGTGCGGCCGCTCAGAATCAGGATGCCCAGAGTTAGACCCATTTCTGATCCTGTGGGGCTAGATGTGCCCACAGGATCATAATCAGGTCTACGGCCGGAATATGCAGGCTAGGCCCCAATTCTGATCGGCCTGCATGTCCAGCCACAAGCCCGGCTACCTCAGTCAGGCTCCTGAATGGAGCTGCAGTGCTATGGCATCCTGTCATCATGGCACCACGGCTCCATTCAGGAACCGCAAATGCCGGCCGCTGTCAATTTCCTTCTTTACCCACAGCCGGACCCATGATCCGGCCTCCCATGGCCAGGGTCCGGCTGCGGGGAACTTACTTGACCCCCTTACCTTTTTGATTGTGCCCGGCATATGATCCTCCAATGTCCAGGGGGACATATTCCACCTCTATGGTGAAATAAGTCCCCTGTATATGCTCACAGTCCCGGACGTACAGAGCTGACTTCAGAATCGGCCCTGTACGTCCGGGGTCACGACCCGTCCATGCCCTGCCCTTGCTCTGCCTCAGAAATGCTCCCTCCTGCCTCCATCTAGGCCTCCCCATACAAACATGCTGTTTGTACAGGGAGGCATTAGCCAGGGCTGGCAAGGGAGCGAATAGCAGGGATGGATGTCCATCCATCTCTGCTATTTGCTGTACAGAATGACACCCATATTGTACACTTAAATCTTTCTAGATCTATTCTCCAGACACACTGTCTTAAAAATCTCACTCTTCAGCTTTTAATCTTGCTCTTTGGTACAGGCCTGGTTGGTGGCACAGGGCACTAAGATAGGCAGTCCCTGCCCCCAAGCGCTAGGAATCCAGTCTGAGCATATCATAATGCTTGTCTGAACATAATGCAGTTTGAGCATATCATAATGCTTGGAAAGGGTACATTTGGAAAATGGTCATAAAAGGAAAGAAGAGAGGGCAGGTGAGAGCAGCACTGGCACTGGGGTATACTTATGGGCTTCTCTAGTTAGCTGACAAAGCCAAAGGGAGATGTCTTTACAAGGAGAATAGAAAGCTGCAACTTCTAATGCGGTAGTGAAACAGCAAGTGTCTGGGGTCATCTTCACAGAGGCACAATGAGGTTTACATGGTTCAGGGTGGGGAGACAGGAGAAAAGCAGCAAGTGAAGTCAACTGAGCCTAGCAGCAATAACACCATATACCATGCTGAAAAGTGTGTAGAGATGGTCTTCACAGATTCAATATCTGATGATTCACATGTAAATTCTGTCCATGTGGATTTCTCAGATTCTGTAAGTGTACTGGCTGAAGAGGATGGGGTTAGTGGGCTAACTGGAAGAGTTAGAAGAAAGTGATACTGGCAGTGCCAGGACAAAGAACACTGCACTGGTAATGGGGACAATAGAGATTGGGAAGGATACCGCTAACCTTTCATTCTACCCTCCAAACCCAGTTGTGGGCACAGCAGCAAACCTCTCTCTTTCCTCCCCAGTGGAAGTAGAGGAGAAGGTTCATAAAACCTCATAGGTGTAGAGGTATTTTAAAGTGCTTAAGGACCCATGAATTGCAAATTATTGTAGGAAGAACATTAGTAGAGGGAAGCTGATGGGCCATCTTGCGAACAGTGGCATGTAGTATACTTTGATAAACAATTCTATGTTTCTATTTTGGGCTGCAGCAATCCAAGGGAGCAATATAGTATAGGGGGTGAAGTACTTTTGTCCACTAAAGAAGAGTGGGACCTAGGCGTAATTGTGTCTGATGATCTTAAAGTAGCTAAACAGGTAGAAAAGGCGACGGCAAAAGCTAGAAGGATGCTTGGGTGCATACGGAGAGGAATGGCTAGCAGAAAAAAGGAGGTGATAATGCCTCTGTATAAGTCTTTGGTGCGACCTCATTTGGAGTATAGTGTGCAATTCTGGAGACCGCACCTTCAAAAGGATGTGAACAGGATGGAGTCAGTGCAGAGGGTGGCTACTAAAACGATTAGTGGTCTTCATTATAAAGCATATGAGGACAGATTGAAGGATCTTAATATGTACACCTTAGAGGAAAGGCGAGATAGAGGTGATATGATTGAGATGTGATTGAGATATGATGGAGATACCTCCATGGCATAAATGTTCAGGGATAGAGCCTCTTTCAATTGAAAGCAAGTTCTGCTATGAGGGGACATGGGATGAGGGTGAAGGGAGATAGATTCAGGAGTGATATGCGGAAATATTTCTTTACGGAAAGAGTAGAAGATCCGTGGAATAGTCTCCCAGTGGAAGTGGTAGAGATGAGGACAGTAACTGAATTCAAAAAAGCATGGGACAGAGGATCTCTAAAGGTAAAAGGGGACTGTTGTAGTTGTTATGGAAGGACAGACTAGATAGGCCATGTGGTCTTTTTCTGTCGTCATATTTCTATGTTTCTAATACCCTTTCCAGCTCACTACTAAGGAGGGTCCTGATAGTAGGCTGGAGACTACATCCAGGAGTGGAAATAGCATCGGTGGGCAATATACAGGAAAAGCAAAATCCAAACAATGAAACCTGGAAACAGCACAAGCACTGGCAGGTCAAATGCAAGGCATTGATAAAGAAGGCAAAGAGAGAATTTGAAAAGAAGCTTGCTGCGGAAGCAAAAACGCGAAATAAAGATATTTTCAAGTACATTCATAGCAAAAAACCTGTGAGAGAGTCAGTTGGACCAGTAGATGATAGAGTTAAAGGGGCACTAAGAGGCGACAAGGCGATAGCGGAGAGACTGAATGAATTCTTTGCTTCGATCTTTACTGAGGAAGATGTAGGGATGTTACCCATGACTGAAGTGGTATTTAAAGGTGCGGAAGAATTGAAGGAAATATCGATACATCGGGAAGATGTATTACAACTATTAGATAAACTGAAGAGTAGCAAATCACCTGGGCCGGATGGTATACATCCAAGGGTGTTGAAAGAACTGAAATATGAAATTGCAGACCTGCTATTAGTAATCTGTGAACTATCATTAAAATCATCTCTAATACCTGAAGACTGGCGGATCGCCAATGTAACACCAATTTTTAAAAAGGGTTCTAGGGGTGATCCGGGAAACTACAGACCGGTGAGCCTCACGTCAGTACCGGGAAAAATGGTAGAAACCATCATAAAGATCATACAGACCGTTCCTCGAGTATCGGTATCGTGTTCGGTACCAGTACCGGTATTGACACCGGCATCGGTGTCGGTACCGTCCATGCTTGCTTCGACAGACTCGCTTCCTTCGATGCCTTGCCTGGAATCGATCTCTAGCATGGAGGATTCGGTACCGACTCGTCTCGGTACCGACCTCGGACGGTACCGAAGACATCGCTTTAAGGAAAATCCAATGCTTCATCCTTTCAAGTCTTCTGATCTCGATGACTGGGATGACTCCATCGGTACCAAGGCTGAATTTTCAGCCTTTATCCCTCATTTTAGAGGGTCCTCCTCCGGGGAGATTTCTTTTCAACTTTTCTGATCGATATGGCAAAGTTACTTGCCATTTCTATACCTGGTAAAGAATCCCTACCGGGGGATTCAGAGACACTGCAATTCTCCTGGATTCCAAAGGAGGTCATCATGCTTCCTTTGCATCAGATCTTACAAGATCTACTATTAAGAATGTGGGAAACTCCTTTAACGGTATCCCCACATTCTTAAGACACTTGACACTATGTACAAGGTGCCACCTTCTCCAGGTTTTCAAAAGACTCAACTTCCTCATCATTCTGTTGTTGTAGAATCAGTAATGAGGCATATTAAGAGTGCAAAGAAGCACTCTTCTTATCTGCCAGGTCGTGAGTCTAGGACTTTAGATGCCTTTGGACGTCGATGGTTCCAGGCATCCATGCTTTCAGCAAGAATTATCTCATATATTTTCTATATGGGATTATCTCTTGAAGAGGTCACAAAGAACTTAAAGTTTTTGAACCCTTTTCTTCCAGAGCATAAAAGAGCAGACTATTTCTTATTAGTCAATCATGTTCAAAATATCTCTAGCTTCCTTAATCGTGCTTCCCTGGACTGTTTTGAGTCTATTAGCAGAACTTCTGCTATAGCCATAGGAGCACGACGCATAGCCTGGCTCCAAGCTTCAGACTTGGACAGATGGGTATAGGAAAGGCTGGGAAATACTCCTTGTAACTATGGTTACACGATGCAAGGTTCCACATTAGGAACCACCACCCAGGAAAAAGATTTATGCGTCATTGTGGATAACATGTTAAAACCCTCGGCCTAGTGTGCAGCGGCAGCCAAGAGAGCAAATAGAATGCTAGGTATCATAAGGAAAGGAATGGAAAATAAAACAAAAGATATTATAATGCCTCTATACCGTTCCATGGTGAGACCGCACCTTGAATATTGTGTGCAATTCTGGTCGCCGTATCTTAAAAAGGATATAGCGTTATTAGAAAAGGTTCAGAGAAGAGCCACCAAAATGGTAAAGGGGATGTAAAGATACTCCTATGAAGAAAGGCTAAAAAGGTTAGGGCTCTTTAACCTGGAAAAGAGACAGCTGAGGGGAGATATGATAGAAGTCTATAAATTAATGAACGGAGTGGAACGGGTAAATGTAGATCGACTGTTTACGTTATCAGAATATAGAAAGACTAGGGGACATGCAATGAAGCTACAGGGTAAACTATTTAAGACTAATAAAAGAAAATATTTTTTCACTCAATGTGTAATCAAACTCTGGAATTTGTTACCGGAGGATGTAGTAAAGGCTTTTAGTGTAGCTGGGTTTAAAAAAGGTTTGGACAAGTTCCTGGAGGAAAGGTCCATAAACCATTATTAAGAAGGGACCCAGGATATCAATGCTTGACCTAGTACCAGCATTGCAGAACCTATGTCTTTTGGGGAAACTGCTAGGTACGTATGACCTAGATTGGCCACTGTTGGAAACAGGATACTGGGCTTGATGGACCTTGGTCTGATCCAGTATGGCATATCTTATGTTCTTTCCGAATCGGGGCTTCTAGCCTCTTCTGTCAGATGTATATCAAAGCAGGCCACCATGTAAGAAATGGGGTAATTTTCAGCAGCACTGTTATGAGGCAGATGGCAAGCATCATCAAGGGTAGTGACAAGGTGCATCAGGGAAAATGATAACCCTGGATGACCATCCCTAGAAGATGGTTGAGAAGGTGTTGTTTAAGAGGCTGCTGCATCTCATAAGAAGATAAGAAATGCCTTACTTTGTCAGACCAAGGCCCATCAAACCTAGTATCCTGTTTCCAACAGTGGCCAATCCAGGTCACAAGTACCTGGCAGGTTCCCAAAGAGGCGCACAGGTTCCACAATGCTTGTCCCGGGGCAAGCAGTGGATTTCACGGGTCCACTTTAATAATGGTTTATGGACCTTTTCTCCAGGAACTTGTCCAAACCTTTTTTAAACCCAGCTACACTAACAGCTTTAACTACATCCTCTGGTAACAAATTCCAGAGTTCGATTACGTGTTGAGTAAAAAAATATTTTCTCTTACTAGTCTTAAATGGTTAGCATTGTAGCTCCATTGTGTGTCCTCTGGTTTTTCTACTTTTTGATGGTGTAAACAACCGATCTACGTTTACCAGTTCCACTCCATTCATTAATTTATAGACCTCTATCATATCCCCCCTCAGCTATTTCTTTTTCAAGTTGAAGAGCCTCAACCTTTTCAGCCTCTCCTCATAGGGGTATCCTTCTATTCTCTTTGCCATTTTTGTCACTCTTCTTTGTACCTTTTCTAATTCAGTTATATCCTTTTTTTTTTTTTTTTTTTTTTTATAATAGTTTATTTATAATCCACCAAAAAACAGTACAACACAGCACACAAAGGCAAGCAATGGAGGCCCGGGAGGGCGGGGTGTACTCTGATCCTCTCCCCCCCGGGCAATACAGAAAGAATATAAGGTGGCATTTAACACAGTTGTTTCCCCTCCCCCTCCTTACCCCCCCCAAGGCCCTCCCCCCCCCAAATTACCTACCCCTCCCGACCATCCCCCCCCCCCCCATACGACTAGTGGTACTGCACTTCTCAATCGATCTTCCTTGCTTTCCATTGCGGTGTCTCAGCTTCCGCATTGCAAAATCTCATTCCGACTTCAGGGCCCCAGTTGGAGAATGTAGGGCTCCCAAACTGCCATAAAGGCCGGCCACCATTTGACACTGCCTCGCGCCCAGCGATGCTCCATTTGCATCAGTTGGTGGAAATTGTTCCTCCACTCCCCAAAGGTGGGGGGCTGGGGGTCCCTCCATAATCGAAGTATCGGCGCCTTCCCCACCAGACAAGCCTTACGGACCAAGAGCCGTTCCCCCTTCTTTCCCGGGCATGGGGGGGGTATGCAGTCCAGCACCACAAGGGAGCCCGACCAGCGGATGCGCTGTCGAAGAAGCCCCTCCAAAAAGGAAGAGATTTTAACCCAATAGGGCTGCAAGGATGGACACTCCCACCACATATGGAGGAGGGTCGCCAAAGGCTCCAAGCAGCGAGGGCAGCTGCCATCTGTAGTAAGGCGGCTCCGCAGCGCCCGTCTTGGGGAAAAATGAACTCTAGTGAGGCACTTAAACTGCACCTCCCTCCAGCGCATCCCCCCAGCCAGGTCAACTATGCGAGAAAGCGCCGCTCTTAACGTACCAGGCGGTACCTCGCAAGCCAGTTCCCCCTCCCAAGCCAACTCTACCTCCCGATAATCGGGAGGAGGGTTCAGGTCAGCCACTCGGGCTTTAAAAACAGATACCGATACCGGGGTGTCACCCCCGAGTCCAAGAAAATCCAGAATCCGTTGAGCCCGCTCCGCACACAACGCTGTTTGCGGCAATGAAGATATATAGTGGGTTACCTGAATATAAGCATAGGCGTGCCGGGGGGAAAGATCCCACTCCCGGCTCAACGTCCTGAAGGATTTGCAGGCTCCTGAGGGTTCTATCACATGGCCAAGAAGCTGGATTCTACGGCCATGCCAATCTTGAAAAAGTTTTGACTCCGAGCCCGAGGAAAAGGACAGATTCCCTCGCAATGGCAACCAACTAGAGGTCTGCCATGAGTCCCCCCATCGGACGTTAAGATATTGCCAGGTCCGTTTTGCCGGGGTTATCAACACACTCTGCCGTATATAACGGGGAAGCGCTGAATTGGCGGCATGCAGGACCCCTAATAAAGTAAGCGGGGCGACAAAACATTCCTCTAACTGCCGGGGTGTGTAGTAAGCAGTGTCGCCAAACCAGTCTGCCAAATGTCGCGCTTGGCAGGCCAGGGCATAAGCTTGCAGATCCGGGAAACCCATCCCCCCCGCACACCACCCGCCCAGCAGCCGGGACCACGGAATACGTGCTCTCCGCCCCTTCCAAAAAAAGGAGTGAAAGCAGATCTCGATACGGCGCAGATCTTTGCGGAGCAGCCAGACTGGCAGGGTCTGAAGCCAGTAGAGGAGGCGGGGAAGGACCACCATCTTTACCGCCGCTATCTTCCCGGAGAGGGACAGTGGGAGAGCCCCCCATGCCCGCAGCTGCGTTTGCAATCTCCGCAGGATCCGGTCGAGATTACGGCTATACAGCCTGGCGGGGTGGGTGGGCAAGACAATCCCCAGATATAGGAACTCGCCTGATGCCCATTTGAGCGGGAACTCTCCGGCCCATGCGCCCCGGAGGGTGCCCAACACATCAAGGGCCTCCGATTTCTCCTTATTAATGCGCAATCCCGCCACTTTGCCAAATCTTTCAAGTTCCAGCATCAAACAGCGCAAGGACCGCTCCGGAGATAGGAGATGAACAAGGAGATCGTCGGCGAAGGCAGAGAGCTTGAACTCCCATGGCCCAATGCGTGCGCCGAGAATCTCTCTGGAGGCCTCGATAGTCCTAATCAAGGGGTCGAGAGAGAGGACGAAAAGAAGGGGGGAAAGAGGGCACCCCTGTCGAGTTCCGCGTCCTAAGTCAAAAGCTTCCGAAGCAACGCCATTACATACCACCCCCGCCGTCGGCTGGGCATAGAGACTTCGCACCATCCGGCAGAAGTGGGGACCAAGCTAAATTTAGGCTTTTAGGTAGGAAGTTGAAATCCAGAACTTCCAGGGTAGCGTTCTCCGAAATGCTTCCCGTTCCACGCGCAGGACCCAATAGGCAGGCAGAGCTCCGGAGTCTCAATGCGTGGATGAGACAATGGTGCAGAGATGAGGGGTTCGGATTTGTTAGGAACTGGGGAACATTCTGGGGAAAGGAGGGGCTCTTCCGAAGGGATGGGCTTCACCTTAACCGGGATGGAACCAGGCTGCTGGCATTAACCTTTAAAAAGGAGATAGAGCAGCTTTTAAACTAGATAATAGGGGAAAGCCGACAGTCGCCCAAGAGCGCATGGTTCGGAAGAATGTATCCTTGAAGGATACTACAAAAAGCAGAGAGGTTCCAAAAAAGAGTAAAGTAGCCCAAATGCCCTCGAGTATGGAGCAGACAGAACTTAAAGATCCCAAATTACCCATGTCTACCAATAGCCAAATTAATATGAATAAAATACAGTCTCTAAAATGCTTGTATGCAAATGCTAGAAGTCTACAAAACAAGATGGGAGAGTTAGAATATATAGCACTAAACGAGAGGTTAGATATGATTGGAATATCAGAGACATGGTGGAAGGAGGACAACCAGTGGGACACTGTGATACCTGGGTACAAACTATATCGAAATGATAGAGCTGATCAAATTGGTGGAGGGGTTGCGCTCTATGTTAGAGAGGGCATTGAATCAGAAAGGATTAAAGTTTTGCAAGAAACAAAATTTGCTGTAGAATCTCTATGGATTGAAATTCCATGTAAAAAGGGGAAGGCGATGGCAGTGGGGGTGTACTATCGTCCGCCTGGCCAGAATGAACAAATGGATGATGAAATGCTCAAAGAAATCAAGGAAGCTAGCAAAAGTTACAGTGCAGTAATAATAATGGGTGATTTCAATTACCCCGGCATCGACTGGGTCAGTGTCACAACAGGACATGCTAGGGAGATAAAGTTCCTAGATGAAATAAATGACTGCTTCTTGGAGCAGCTGGTTCATGAACCGACCAGAGGGGAAGCAATATTAGACCTAGTCCTTAGTGGAACACCAGATGTAGTGCAAGAGATAAGGGTGTTGGGGCCACTTGGCAATAGTGATCATAGCATGATCGCCTTTGATTTAATTAGTGGAGGAGGGATAGTAAGGAAATCCACAGTACTACCCTTTAACTTTCGAAAGGGAGACTATGATAGAATGAGGAAAACAGTTAATAAAAAACAAAAAAGGAGCAGTTGCAAAGGTTAAAGATGTACATCAAGCTTGGGTGTTGTTGAAAAATACTATCTTGGAAGCCCAGACCAGCTGTATTCCACGCTTTAAGAAAAGTGGAAGGAAGTCTAAAAAATTGCCAGCATGGTTTAAAGCTGAGGTCAGAGAGGCTGTTGTTGCCAAAAAAGCATCTTTCAAGAAATGGAAAAAAGAGCCAAATGATGAAACCTGGAAACAGCACAAGCACTGGCAAGTCAAATGCAAGGCATTGATAAGGCAGGCAAAGAGAGAATTTGAGAAGAAGCTTGCTGCGGAAGCAAAAACGCGAAATAAAGACCTTTTCAAGTACATTCGTAGCAAAAAACCCGTGAGAGAGTCAGTTGGTCCATTAGATGATAAAGGGGTTAAAGGAGCACTAAGAGGCGACAAGGCGATAGCGGAGAGACTGAATGAATTCTTTGCTTCGGTCTTTACTGAGGAAGATGTAGGGATGTTACCCACGACTGAAGTGGTATTTAAAGGTGTGGAAGAATTGAAGGAAATATCGATACATCGGGAAGATGTCTTACAACTATTAGATAAACTGAAGAGTAGCAAATCACCTGGGCCGGATGGTATACATCCAAGGGTGTTGAAAGAACTGAAATTTGAGATTGCAGACCTGCTATCAGTAATCTGTGAACTATCATTAAAATCATCTCTAATACCTGAGGATTGGAGGATCGCCAATGTAACACCAATTTTTAAAAAGGGTTCGAGGGGTGATCCGGGAAACTACAGACCGGTGAGCCTGACATCAGTACCGGGAAAAATGGTAGAAACCATCATAAAGAATAAAATTACTCAGCATATAGATAGTCATGACCTAATGGGAGACAGCCAACATGGCTTTAGACAAGGAAGATCTTGTCTTACTAATCTGTTATGTTTTTTTGAAGGAGTGAATAAACAGGTGGACAAAGGTGAGTCGGTTGATATTGTGTATCTGGACTTTCAGAAAGCCTTTGACAAGGTCCCTCATGAGAGACTTTTGGCAAAACTAAAGAGTCATGGGATAGGAGGCAGTGTACTACTGTGGATCAGGAACTGGTTAAAAGATAGAAAGCAGAGGGTAGGGCTAAATGGCCAATTTTCCCAATGGAGAAAGGTGAATAGTGGTGTACCCCAGGGATCTGTGCTGGGTCCGCTGCTTTTTGACATATTCATAAATGACCTGGAAAGTGGAATAACGAGTGAGGTTATCAAATTTGCTGATGACACAAAACTATTTAAAGTTGTTAAAACCCAGGAGGATTGTGGAAAATTGCAAGAGGATCTTGATAAATTGGAAGACTGGGCATCAAAATGGCAGATGAAATTTAATGTGGAGAAGTGCAAGGTTATGCACCTAGGGAAGAACAACCCAAACTATGGTTACACGATGCAAGGTTCCACATTAGGAACCACCACCCAAGAAAAAGATTTAGGCGTCCTTGTGGATACCATGTTAAAACCCTCGGCCCAGTGTGCAGCGGCGGCCAAGAGAGCAAATAGAATGCTAGGTATGATAAGGAAAGGAATGGAAAATAAAACAAAAGATATTATAATGCCTCTATATCGTTCCATGGTGAGACCGCACCTTGAATATTGTGTGCAATTCTGGTCGCCGTATCTTAAAAAGGATATAGCGATTTTAGAAAAGGTTCAGAGAAGAGCCACCAAAATGGTAAAGGGGATGGAAGGCTACTCCTATGAAGAAAGGCTAACAAGGTTGGGGCTCTTTAACCTGGAAAAGAGACGGCTGAGGGGAGATATGATAGAAGTCTATAAATTAATGAACGGAGTGGAACGGGTAAACGTAGATCGATTGTTTACCTTATCAGAATATAGAAAGACTAGGGGACATGCAATGAAGCTACAGGGTAAACTATTTAAGACTAATAAAAGAAAATATTTTTTCACTCAACGTGTAATCAAACTCTGGAATTTGTTACCGGAGGATGTAGTAAAGGCTGTTAGTGTAGCTGGGTTTAAAAAAGGTTTGGACAAGTTCCTGGAGGAAAGGTCCATAAACCATTATTAAGAAGGGACCCAGGATATCAATGCTTGAACCAATACAAGCATTGTGGAACCTGTGTCCCTTGGGGAAACTGCTAGGTACGTATGACCTAGATTGGCCACTGTTGGAAACAGAATACTGGGCTTGATGGACCTTGGTCTGACCCAGTATGGCATATCTTATGTTCTTATGTTAAGTCCATATTGAGGCAGGAGTGCCCAGAGATATTCCCAGTTCACCCGATCGAAGGCCTTTTCGGCGTCGAAACTAATCAGCAAAGAAGATAATTGGTGATGATGTACCCATTCCAAAGAGGCCAGAATTTTCCGCAGATTCCGCACTGCGTAGCGGCTCTTAACAAAGCCCACCTGAGAGACGTGCACAAGGTGACTCAATACCTCCGCCAGCCGAGTGGCCAAAATCTTAGCTAAAACTTTCAAGTCAAAATTAAGCAACGAAATGGGCCTATAGGAGCCAGCCTCTAAGGGGTCTTTGCCTGGCTTGGGAATTAGTACAATATGAGCATGGTTGGTCCCCCAGCGGAAAGCCCCCTGCTCAATACGACGGTCATAGACCGCCAGCAATGTTGGGGTCACAGTGTCTCCTAGGATCTTGTAGAACTCAGCTCCCAGGCCGTCCGGACCAGGCGACTTGCAACAACAGGCTGAGGTGATTACCGCCTGGACCTCCTGAGCCGTCAACGGCTGTTCCAGGGACTCACGCTGGTGTAGTTTCAGCTGGGGGAGGTCGAGGCCCCTCAAATAGTCACGGAGGTCAGCCGGAGGCATACTCTCGGCTTCGTACAGAGACTGAAAGAAGGTCCGAAAAAGTTGTGCAATTTCCTCGTTTCCTCTGCGGAGTCTCCCCGTTTCATCGCGCAGGGCTGCCACCAGGCGGGAGCCACGCTGTCCCCGCAGACAACGGGCAAGCAGCCGCCCCGTTTTGTCTCCGTGACGATACAGTTGGTAACGATAATAAAGGTGGGATTTCTTGGCCCGCTGGTGTATTAGCTCATTTAACGCCACCTGAGCTTCCCACAAACGTTTTTTATTCGTTGCAAGTGGGGCCCGAGCACAGCGCCGGCGCAGACTCACCACCTGTCTTTCCAAGCGTACGATACGGTTAGCGATCGTCCGGCACTTGCGAGCCGCGAAGCCGATAATATCCCCACGTAGCACCACTTTCGCTGTCTCCCAAACCAGTTCCGGGTCCCCCTCATGGCACCGATGGTTGTCCAAAAATTCGTGCCATCGCTGGCGAAGGAAGCCGTGGAACTGAGCATCATGGTAAAGATCGAGCGGGAAGCGCCAGAGCCGACACCCAGAGGATGAGGCTTTTCCCCAATGTAGTTCCAACCAGACCCAGGCATGATCGGAGATCTCCACCGGGCCAATCTGAGTCTCTCCCACCCTGGCAATGGCTCCCCCCGAAAGCAGTATGTAGTCAATATGGGCACTTGAACCATGTGCCCGGGATTGATGGGTATAATCCCTCTCCAGGGGATGGAGTAAGCGCCAGGGGTCTACCAAATCCAGCCGTTTCCGAAATCTCTGCAACATGCGGGTCGTGGGGATCCTGTCTCGATTCTCCCCTGTCGTCGATGTATCCAACTCGACATCCAGAACGCCATTGTAATCCCCCCCTATGAGCAGGGGACAATCGGGAAGCTGTTCAATCCGGGAAGCCAAATCACAAAAAAAAGTGGGGTCAAACGTGTTAGGCCCATACAAGTTACCGATAGTAATTAATTTTCCATCAAGGTGACCATGCAAAAGCAAATATCTGCCAATGTCGTCCGCTGCAAGGGTGGCCAGCGAAAAACGAACTCTCTTGTGGAACAAAACCGCCACACCTCCCTTCCGCCCCTGTGCCGGAGAACCCCAAACTTGGCCCACCCATGAACGGCATAGTTTAGCATGTTCCTCGGTTGTCTGGTGGGTTTCCTGCAGGAGGGCGATGTCGCATCTTTGGCGAGCAAGGGCCTGCAGCACCTTATATCGCTTGATCGGACTCCCCAGACCGCACACATTCCAGGTAATAATCTTTAAAGGCATGAGACAGTGTCAAAGATCCGCCAAAAAGCTAAACGCACATATATTAGGGAGGTCCTCCCAGCCTGGGACCCCCCTCTCTCCAGCATGTTGAGGGTGCAGCACCACAAATCCCCGGTGAAGAACCTTCCCCTCCCCCCCTGCAGCCCCCCCCCCTGCATCCCCCTCCTCCCCTCCTGCCCTTCACCCCCATCTCCGCCTACCACACTCCCGCCTGGACCTCCCATGGGACCAGACTAACTTCCTATGGCATTCGGCCCCACCCCGCCACCCACTCCCCCCAGATCCCATTGTACCTAATGTCTGCCATTCCCTCCCCGTAGCTTCAACCCCTTAAGGCACCCTTGAGCCACCAAAACACTCCCCCCCCCCTTGGCCCCAAGCCTCGTTCCACCCACCTCGCTCCAGCAGAGCAGAGGGTGGGAACCCAAAATACAGGCCCCCAATAACAGTGACTCCGCTAACAACCTCCCCCTCTTAACTCGGGGTAGAGGAACATCAAGTACCCCCCCCTTCCCCCCCCAGGCAGAACTCCGTTAGCCTGCCAGTGAGCCCCATACAATAGGAAAGGGAATGCAAAGTCAATACAGGCTACAGAGTTATATTTAAAGCATTGTAACAAATGGAACTATGTGAAAAAAAAAGGCAACAAAGAAACAAAAAGAATCAGGCATCTGAATGTATCGAAATGTGTCCATGGTCCACAGTCCCAGGCCAGCTAACATTCTGTCAGCTTGCGCATTGCCCATACTGCTACAGGCTCCCATCAGTGGTTACCCACCGGGTGCAGCCAGGATACTCTCACCTTCAGTCCTGTTCCGGGGCCCTCTCTTAGCCCCCCGCAAGCCAAAGGTTCATCCGGCAGTGTGGGCACTACCACCACCATCCGGGTCTCTCCTTTTCAGCGAGCTGTGCCTGCCGCCTCAGCCAGTGTGTCCAAGAAAGATTGGGCCTCCTCCGCAGACCGCAGGAACCGGATCTGTCCCTGGTGCTCGACGCGCAGTCTCGCCGGGTAGAGCAAGGAGAAACGGACTCCCTGGTTTAGAAGCTGTGCACAGATGGGAGTGAAAACGCGCCTCTGTTGGCTCACCAGGGCGGAATAGTCCTGAAAGACCAGGATGGGCGTCGAGTCCCCAGCCGCAGCTCTGCGACCACGAGCGGCCCGTAGCACTGCCTCCTTTTGCTGGAAGTCCAGGAAGCGTGCGATAACCGCACGAGGTCGTCGGGCCTGGTCTCGTTTAGGGCCCAGGCGGTGAATGCGTTCCAGTCGAATGGGGCCTCCCCCCTTGCCGTCGAGCAGCTTCTCTATTCAGGCCGACAGGTAAGCAGACAGGGCATTGTCACTCACACTCTCCTCAATGCCAATAAAGCGGAGGTTATTGCGACGGCTTCGATTTTCGAGGTCGTCAATTTTTTCTCCTTGCTGCTTCACCAGGCGTTCCAGGGACTCAACCTTTGCCGACCAGGATTGCTGTGTATCTTCCACATCGGAGATGCGGGTCTCCGCCTGCTCGAGACGCCCCGTAAATTCGGTGAGCCGTTGGCTGATTGTGGAGATCTGCGCTGTCAAATTTTGGAATTTAACATCCAGCGCCTCCACCACCGCGGCGCTGACCTCCGCCACCAGATTCTGTTCGCCAGGTGATTTAGGGCTCTTAGGTGCCCCCTCCGCCATCTTAGCCTCTGGGGCACGCGGCTTCTCCCGGCGCTGCGGTTTTGCTGTCATTCGCCTGCTTCTCGCCGATAGATCCTGCCTTGTTGCTAGCCGGATAGTTCCTCGGCCCGTAGCCAGTGAAGATTTTCTGAATTGGTCACTTAGGTAATGAAACGTTGCCGATATTCGGGGTGGGATGGCCGGAGCTGATCTTCCCCCTGTCTGATCAGCTCATTGCCAACCGGAAGTCCTCAGTTATATCCTTTTTAAGATATGGCAACCACGAAACAGTACAGAGGCATTATACTATCCTTTGTCTTTTTTTCCATTCCTTTCCTTATGATTCCTAGCATTCAATTTACTTTTTTGGCCGCCGCTGCACACTGGGCTTATGGTTTCAATGTATTATCCATGATGCCTAAATCTTTTTACTGGCAGGTGGTTTCTGAGGTGGTACCTTCCATCATGTAACGATAGTTTGAGTTGTTCTTTCTTAAGTGCATAACTTTGCACCTGTCCACATTAAATTTCATCTGCTATTTGGACATCCAGTCTTCCAATTTATGAAGATCCTCTTGCAATTTTTCACAATCCTCTTGCATTTTAACAACTTTGAATAATTTTGTGTCATCTGCAAATTTGATCACATCACTTGTTATTCTTATTTCCAGGTCATTTGTGAATATGTTAAAAAGCAGTGGGCCCACTACTCACCTTTCTCCATTGAGAAAATTGGCCATTTAACCCTACTCTGTGCTTTCTATTTTTTAACCAGTTCCTGATCCATAAAAGTATACTGCCTCCAATCCCATGACTTTTGAATTTCACCAAGAGTCTCTCATGAGGGACCTTGTCAATGGTTTTCTGAAAATCTATATACACTATATTACTTACTTTTGTTTGTTTATTCACACCTTCCAAAAAATATAACAGATTAGTAAGACAAAAACTTTCTTTGGCTAAATACATGTTGGCTTTTTCCCATTAAATTTGTTCTTTATAATGGTTTCTACCATTGTGCCCGGTACTGGCGTCAGGCTCACCAGTCTGTAGTTTCCCAGATCACCCCCGGAACCCTTTTTAAAAATTGGAGTTACATTGCCAAGCTAGTTTTTCTGAAGACAAACCTCTCCTTGTTTTGTTTCCTTTCATTTTGATGTGATTGGGAAGAGGAATGTGTAGAGCTGTACTGCCTACACAATCTGTCTTCAGAGGCTAGCTTTGTTTTTGATAGTTTGCACTATAGTCTCTCTGGGATGGTGCCCATTTCCAGTGGCTACCTTTCAGCTCACCATGCCAAATCTTAAAAGAAAAATGCAAAAAATGAAAAATTAAAACAAAATGGAAATAAAAAGAACTGAAAATGTTTCCCTCTGCTGCTAGTGCCAGTTTTGCTGTCCTGCCATTTTTATCATGGCCTGCCCCTTTGTTGCTAGTCCTGCTGTTGAGATCCGTACCACAGCTGTATTGCAGAGTCTCAAATCCTGCTTCTGCCTATACAGTCACTCTGAGGCTTGCTATCATATTTCCAGTAGGTCCTATAGGCTCACATCAGAAACAAATAAAAAAAATCCTTTTCCCTTGCCTCTTTGCCACTGCTGCCTGAGTCACTCTGTTGCTACTTCTCTCATGGGTTGCCTCTCTGCTCTAATTTGCCTCTCCCCCTGCTGATTTGGTAGTTCAGGTCACCCTTCTTGCCACTGTGGCTCTGTAACCAGTGTACTTTGACTTTTTCTGGGCTACTTCTCATCCTCCTCCTGCTTTGCACTTTTGTGAGTACACTGCTTGGGCTTGCCATTGTACAAATTTCATCCTCCTCAAATGCCATGCCAGTATGTTACCACCCTTCTAGCTGTGTGGCTCTGCAACCAGTGCACTTTGGTCTTTTCTGGGCCCCTCCTCATCCTCTTCCTGCTTTGTACTTGGTGCCTCTTTAGGTGTTCTGCTGCCCGCTGTGGCATTTTGTCCTAACAACCCAAATATGGAAGAAACTGAACCTGGAATAGTGGGGGAACAATACCAACCTACCACTGTCAAGGAGCCTTGAACTCTTTCTTCAAAGCTGTTTTCAAATTTCTGTGATTGTACTTGTTTAGAGGTTCATGCAGCAGAGCTCAGCTACAGCTATCCCCTTGAGTGAATAACAGTATTTCCTTTATTAGGAAGGATGAACATGGAGTACTGATAGAGAAAAGGGGGCAGCCAGCCTGATAGCTGAATCAGCTCTATCATGGGGTGACAGATTGCCCTCACATCTACTGTCCTTCATTACTGTACTTGCAACTAAGAAACAGTACATACCGACTCATCAGTTAACAAACCCTTAGCGTTTTTGAATGACTGGTATGCAAAAATGTGCAATGCATTCTTCTTTCTATCAGGAGGGATTAGTATGGTGTGGTAAGGGAATGCCTGCCTAGCCAGCCTGATAGCCGAATCAACCCTAGCTATCATGGGGTAACAGATTGCCATTACATCCACTATCACTATACTTTTCAACTATCAATCTTCTGCTATGAGTATTAGCCTTTCTTGCTACTGCATTGGTCTTCCTCAGCTCTTTTGGGCTATTGCAGCCAGTGCTGCGACTCCACTCCCACTGCTTTTGGAGGCCTTCACGACAGTACATCCTTTGATTCTTATTTAAATCCTTCAGTTTGTCATCTAAGCAGTCTGTGAATGTTGCTCCCCACCTCCCCCCAATGGGGGAAGGGAGGAATTTTCCTCTGTACTTAATGTTCATATAGTGGGACCAAAGTCCTGGATGCCAGGTCTCTAACTTGGCTTAGTTGAAGGTGCCCTCCTCTTGTGGTCTGGGCTCCTGCCGCCTCTTCTTCTGTTGTGTTGGCTCTCTGGTGTTTTAGAGCCTTGCAACTGATCTGGGTGCTTTGCTGGTCCTCTTGGCATAGCTTAGGGGCTTGCAGCCAGGATGGATGCTGTGCTGTGCTGGTTCCCTTGATATGTTTTAGGGCCTTATAGACAATCAAGGTGCTGTACTAGTCCACTTGGCATAGTTTAGGTCTTGCAGCCAATCTATGCTGTCTCTTTTCCATGTTATTCCTCTCAAGGTGCCTTGGTGTGATTCTGTTAATGATGGCGCAGCTTTCCCCTTCTCTTGAGGTGTTCATTGCACTCTTTCTATCACTTTGCTCTTCTGATGCTGGTTTCTGATACTTATCCTGCCACTGTTTATATTTCTTAGCTCCTCTTCTGGTGTCCCCAGGAGGTTTGTGATACTCCCAGTGGCTTGTAGTGCTGTTACAGATGCCTGCAATTGACTTTATTTATTTAACTGGTCTTTTTATACCACTTCATCATTTCAATCAAAGCAGTTTACATTATAACTTAAACTTGGTAATGTACATTAAGCATGGACATTTATAACTTGGAATTTTCTGAGGCAATGGAGGGTTAAATGACATGCCCAATGCTACAAGGAGTGCTAGTGGGAATCAAACCCTGGTTTCTTGGTTCCCAAGCCAGTGTTCTATCCATTAGGCTACTCCTCTACTTTCAATCAGGCTTGATTGAAAGAGGAGGAGTATAGTGTATCAGGTTTGATTGGAAGTAGATGGCAAGCCTCACTGTTCCATTGTCAAGTAGCTTCTCTCATAGACTTTAATAGAGATGAATGGGATAAATGCACAAATGTTTTAGTTCCTGAGGACTAATCGAACAGTTATATTCTAATAAACAAAGGGATGAAAATCTTTTGCATGCACAAGCCTAGTTGATAATCTGCCTATTGTAGCTTACTTTACTTCACATCCAGATGGCAGCAATGTTGTTGAATCTTTTGACAACTCATTTCTCCTCATTAGTTTATTGTAGATTTCATTTTATGGCTTTCAATGTTTAAATGTATTTTGGTGAGTCAGTAAAAGCAAGGGTCAACAGTTTGTAGGTGATACCTTTTTATTGGATTAATTCAGTACATCTGTGATTAAATTTCAAGATCTATAAGAATGAATTGTCATGGTTTTATCAAGCACACATGCCTAATAAGTCTAATGACTTGTGGTACCTAAAGAAGGGGCCACTGAGCTATTGATGTGGCAAGGTCACTTATTTTATTTATTTAACAGGTTTCATACTGCTTTCTCATTAAGTCAAAGTGGTTTACATTACAACTCAATTCAATGGTTACATTACAACAAGGGTAACAGACTTGGAGTACTTATAACAAGTCTTGAATTTCTTGCAGAAATCTTTTGTGTCAGTAGTTTTCTTGAGATCTTCTGGTAAAGAGTTCCATATTGTTGGTGCTGTTATGGAAAATGCCCTGATGCAGGTTGTTTGTTTACTTCTTAACTTGCTGTTAGGGACTGTTAGGTGGTATTTATGGTTGGCTCCTCGTGGTCTGACTTCCGGGTTTCTTAGTATGAGAGATGTATTGTGTATGATTTTGAATGTCATGAGTATGATCTTGTATTTGATCCGAGCATGTACTGGGAGCCAGTGCAGTTATTTTAGGATGGAGGTGATGTGTTCCTGTCTTGAGGTTCCTGTTATGATATGGGCAGCTGTGTTCTGGGCCATCTGGAGGGAATATAAGGTGTGTTTAAAGAGTTCTTGGTAAGTTAGGTTGCAATAGTCAAGGACTGGTGTGATTGTCGCTTGACAGACAGTCCTGAAGTCATCCTGGTTGAGAAGGTGTTTGAGTTGTTGCATGAGTTGCATCTTAAAGTATGCTGTTTTTGTAGTTTTTGTTATGTGCGGCTGGAAGTTGAGGCATTGGTCTAGTGTAACTCCAAGGTATTTTATTTTTTGCTTTATTGTTATGCTGCTGTGAGATATCTTTATGGTTGATGGAGGGGTGAATGTTTTGACCCTGATAATGTGAAGAGCCTAATTTTTGTTGTAGTTGATGTTCAGGTTGTGGTGATTGACCCATTTTGTCATAGCTTCCAAGTATCTGATTATTTTTGTGTAGTCTGGTTTACCTGTATTGAATGGGGCATAAATCATTATGTTGTCTGCGCAGATTTGATATAGCATGTCATAGTTGTTTCTTATTGTACATAGAGGCTGTATATATATATTGAATAACAATGCAGATAGTGATGAGCCTTGGGATATCCCTTGATGCTTTCTAAATGGTTTTGACATGTGTGGGGCAATTCTGACCTGTTGTTGTCTGTGGTTTAAGTATGATTGGAACCACATAAGTGTGACACTATGAAGGCCTATTTCACTTAGTCTTTGAATTAGTTGGTGATGGCTGACTGTGTCAAAAGCTGCTTTTATATCGATGAAGATCAAGATGAATCCTTGTTTGATGTTATCAATACCTGTTATGATATTGTCCAGTAGGGATGTGAGTAATGTCTTGAGACTGTGGTTGGGTTTGAAGCCATGTTGGTAGAGGTCCAGTGGAGCAGCATGGTCGATGTGGTCTTGCAATTGTAATTGCACGGCTTTTTCAATCATTTTGGTTAGAAATGGTAGGCTGGAGATCGGCCAGTATGATGTAGGGTCTAGTTTGTCAAGCAGGGGTTTTTTTTAGGATCAGTCTGATGCATGCTTGTTTAAGGCTAGTTGGTAGATTCCCCCCTGAGAATGAGAGGTAAGTGATTTTAAGCAGCATCTTGCCCAGATCATCCTTTGTGAGTTTTATACATGATACCGTGCATGGGTCAAGTAGAGATGTGGTTGTGTTTATGTCAGTTATGATGTTATTTAGTTGTTCCAGGGTAAGGAGGTGGATGGTGCCCCAGGGTCTCTTGGGATGAATATTTGAAGGTATCTTGGTGGTTTGTGGTGTGTTGTTAGGTGTTGCGTTTATAAATCTTGTTTCCAGGAAGAGAGCCATTTGTTGTGGATCTATGTTGTCTTCTTTTCTTTGTGTAGAGTCTTATGTGAGTGTTCTCACAATCTCAAAGAGTTCTTTGGGTTTATTAAGGGATTTCATTATCAGATTAGCATAGAATTTCTTCTTGCACTTGCTCATCAGTATGTTATATTCTTGTTGTTTGATGTATTGGTGTTAGTCTTCCTTATTTTTAGTGCGTCATTATTTTCTTTCAATCTTTCTAAGAGCTCTTTTTAATGTTCTAATGTCCTTAGTGTATCATGGAGCGGTGTGTCTCCTGTACTTGGCTTTGTGTTATTTGGTGCTGATGCAGCATTGGAGATGACCTTATTCCAGTTATTTATTAGGCCATCTAGGTCATTCATATCCTGGGTTAGCTGTGGTTTGACTTTTAAACCTTCTCTGTTCTTGTATTGGATCTTCCTGATTGTCTATGGATGAACCAAACATATTGAAACTGAGCATATGATGGTCTGACCACAGCACTGGTGTGATTAAGAGCTGGGTTATGGTTTTGTTGACTATCATGTTAGTGGGAGCAAAGATGAGAATTAAGGTACTTCCTTGATTGTGTGTAGGTGCAGCTACTATTTGGGTGAATTGCAGTGCGCTCATGGCTTGAAGAAATAAGTATGCTACTTGGGAGGGGGGGGGGGGGTGCAAGGGAGATTAAAGTCTCCTAGGAGCAGGAGAGATTTGTGAGGTTTTGAGTATGTGCATACTGTTTCCAGGATGGATGAAAATACTTCCATTGTTGTATTAGATGCTCTGTATGTGAGGCATTCTGTAAGGTGCTTGTTTGTGTTTATTATGATATTGTCGTCATCTGTTTCAGTTGTATTCAGAGTATTCAGTTTGAGATCATTGTGGGCAATGATGAGGACTCCGCCGCCTCTTCTATTAGTTCTAGTGCAGCTGTATATGGTGTGGGCTGTTGGAGTAAGTTGGTTTAGTATGACATTGTCCACATCTGTTAACCATGACTCTGTGAGAAATAATAAATCTATCTTTTGATCTTGAACATAGTCAGATATTGTGTGGATTTTATGTCTTATTGAATGAGCATTAATTAGTGCACATTGTAATTGCTTGGTACTGGGATCATTCCGGTAGATGTCTTGATATATAGGCTTGGTTTGGATCTGGATGTTTCTGTTAGGGTGCTTGCTGTATATCTTGAAGCTGTGTGTCCATATTAGTAGTGATTGTATTCCCTGTAGCGTAGGGGGTAGGTAGTTGTTGGATTGTAAGGAGGTTGCTCTTATTCAGGATGATAGCGTGTGTGATTATAATGGTAATCAGTAGTGGCAAGACTATTAGGGTTTTTTGTGGCAAAGACCACCTTTGTGATATAGTACTCTGTTTTAGTTAAAGCACTAGTGAACATGTATTTTAAATCAGTTGTTCCCAAAAAAGAGAGAGGCTAATGGGATTAGCTTTGGGACAGAGAGAGATTGGTAGGGACCGGTTAGAGAGAGAGTCACTGTTGGGAACTGGTTGTGGGAGGGAGAGAGAATGAGACAGACTGGTGGAGACAAGTTGGTGAAGAGGGAAAGAGACTGATGAAGATAGGTAGGCAAAGGGAAATAAAGAAGGCTAATAGGGACAGACATCAAGCTGAAGATTAGGGTCTAGGAAGAGTGGTGGGGATTAACTGGGGGTCCCTGAATCTTTAGGAGGTTAGTAAGGGATCAAAATATCCCAAAGATTGTGAACCTCTGTTTTAGATAATATCACAAGTATATGGCCAGTGTCTGTGGAAAAGCCTCTGTTAGGTTTTATATATCAATACTGATATTAAAGTTTGAAAAATAGAAGATGTTTAAAGAGAGGTATGGCTTTTGAAAAGCTTCAAATCGTACAGTTCATCTGGCTGAGAGGCATAGTTTTGGCCTTAACCATAATCCTGTCTAGGAATATGTGCAAAGGCTGATATTAAAAAAGCTTTCATGTCAGCTTGACCCACTGTTCAAAGTTTGCCCTGCAGTTAGGTAACTTTTGTACCTTTTTGTAATGCCAGTTTTGAAAAGAAACCTATAAAAAAGGTACAGTCCATGAAAATGTTTTCAGAGGGAGTACTGACAGCAGAATGAAACCTCTGTGGGTAAATAAGTATTGCTTTCCTGTAAAGTTTAGTGACTTAAAGCTTGGAATATAAGAGAGATTGCGGGTGTATTCATAAATTCTATGTTTCAATTTAATTGAAAAGCAAAAATTAATTAGTAGTTTGGTTTAAAAAAAAGAAGCTTGGTTTCAAGGTTCATAATTAATTTATCCTGGATTTAGGGGCACGTTTACTAAAGGTTATCACATGCTAATGACATGAAATGTCTCTGTGCCAATAGGAATAAAATGGACCATGAAGACACTTAGCTCATACTAACAATTTTAGCGCACACTTGGCTTAAGATTTAATTAGGCTCTTACAGATCTGAAGAGAAAGACATCATGCTTGGCAAAGTTAAAGGTCAATGTGAAAGAGGAAGGACAGCAATGAAATGGATTGATACAATAACAGCAGCTATGGATGTCACTCTGTCATAAGAACATAAGAACATAAGATATGCCATACTGGGTCAGACCAAGGTCCATCAAGCCCAGTATTCTGTTTCCAACAGTGGCCAATCTAGGTCATACGTACCTAGCAGTTTCCCCAAGGGACACAGGTTCCACAATGCTTGTATTGGTTCAAGCATTGATATCCTGGGTCCCTTCTTAATAATGGTTTATGGACCTTTCCTCCAGGAACTTGTCCAAACCTTTTTTAAACCCAGCTACACTAACAGCCTTTACTACATCCTCCGGTAACAAATTCCAGAGTTTGATTACACGTTGAGTGAAAAAATATTTTCTTTTATTAGTCTTAAATAGTTTACCCTGTAGCTTCATTGCATGTCCCCTAGTCTTTCTATATTCTGATAAGGTAAACAATCGATCTACGTTTACCCGTTCCACTCCGTTCATTAATTTATAGACTTCTATCATATCTCCCCTCAGCCGTCTCTTTTCCAGGTTAAAGAGCCCCAATCTTTTTAGCCTTTCTTCATAGGAATAGCCTTCCATCCCCTTTACCATTTTGGTGGCTCTTCTCTGAACCTTTTCTAAAATCGCTATATCCTTTTTAAGATACGGCGACCAGAATTGCACACAATATTCAAGGTGCGGTCTCACCATGGAACGATATAGAGGCATTATAATATCTTTTGTTTTATTTTCCATTCCTTTCCTTATCATACCTAGCATTCTATTTGCTCTCTTGGCCGCCGCTGCACACTGGGCCGAGGGTTTTAACATGGTATCCACAAGGACGCCTAAATCTTTTTCTTGGGTGGTGGTTCCTAATGTGGAACCTTGCATCGTGTAACCATAGTTTGGGTTGTTCTTCCCTAGGTGCATAACCTTGCACTTCTCCACATTAAATTTCATCTGCCATTTTGATGCCCAGTCTTCCAATTTATCAAGATCCTCTTGCAATTTTCCACAATCCTCCTGGGTTTTAACAACTTTAAATAGTTTTGTGTCATCAGCAAATTTGATAACCTCACTCGTTATTCCACTTTCCAGGTCATTTATGAATATGTCAAAAAGCAGCGGACCCAGCACAGATCCCTGGGGTACACCACTATTCACCTTTCTCCATTGGGAAAATTGGCCATTTAGCCCTACCCTCTGCTTTCTATCTTTTAACCAGTTCCTGATCCACAGTAGTACACTGCCTCCTATCCCATGACTCTTTAGTTTTGCCAAAAGTCTCTCATGAGGGACCTTGTCAAAGGCTTTCTGAAAGTCCAGATACACAATATCAACCGACTCACCTTTGTCCACCTGTTTATTCACTCCTTCAAAAAAACATAACAGATTAGTAAGACAAGATCTTCCTTGTCTAAAGCCATGTTGGCTGTCTCCCATTAGGTCATGACTATCTATATGCTGAGTAATTTTATTCTTTATGATGGTTTCTACCATTTTTCCCGGTACTGATGTCAGGCTCACCAGTCTGTAGTTTCCTGGATCACCCCTCGAACCCTTTTTAAAAATTGGTGTTACATTGGCGATCCTCCAATCCTCAGGTATTAGAGATGATTTTAATGATAGTTCACAGATTACTGATAGCAGGTCTGCAATCTCAAATTTCAGTTCTTTCAACACCCTTGGATGTATACCATCCGGCCCAGGTGATTTGCTACTCTTCAGTTTATCTAATAGTTGTAAGACATCTTCCCGATGTATCGATATTTCCTTCAATTCTTCCACACCTTTAAATACCATTTCAGTCGTGGGTAACATCCCTACATCTTCCTCAGTAAAGACCGAAGCAAAGAATTCATTCAGTCTCTCCGCTATCGCCTTGTCGCCTCTTAGTGCTCCTTTAACCCCTTTATCATCTAATGGACCAACTGACTCTCTCACGGGTTTTTTGCTACGAATGTACTTGAAAAGGTCTTTATTTCGCGTTTTTGCTTCCGCAGCAAGCTTCTTCTCAAATTCTCTCTTGGCCTGCCTTATCAATGCCTTGCATTTGACTTGCCAGTGCTTGTGCTGTTTCCAGGTTTCATCATTTGGCTCTTTTTTCCATTTCTTGAAAGATGCTTTTTTGGCAACAACAGCCTCTCTGACCTCAGCTTTAAACCATGCTGGCAATTTTTTAGACTTCCTTCCACTTTTCTTAAAGCGTGGAATACAGCTGGTCTGGGCTTCCAAGATAGTATTTTTCAACAACACCCAAGCTTGATGTACGTCTTTAACCTTTGCAACTGCTCCTTTTAGTTTTTTCTTAACTGTTTTCCTCATTCTATCATAGTCTCCCTTTCAAAAGTTAAAGGGTAGTACTGTGGATTTCCTTACTATCCCTCCTCCACTAATTAAATCAAAGGCGATCATGCTATGATCACTATTGCCAAGTGGCCCCAACACCCTTATCTCTTGCACTACATCTGGTGTTCCACTAAGGACTAGGTCTAATATTGCTTCCCCTCTGGTCGGTTCATGAACCAGCTGCTCCAAGAAGCAGTCATTTATTTCATCTAGGAACTTTATCTCCCTAGCATGTCCTGTTGTGACACTGACCCAGTCGATGCCGGGGTAATTGAAATCACCCATTATTATTACTGCACTGTAACGTTTGCTAGCTTCCTTGATTTCTTTGAGCATTTCATCATCCATTTGTTCATTCTGGCCAGGCGGACGATAGTACACCCCCACTGCCATCGCCTTCCCCTTTTTACATGGAATTTCAATCCATAGAGATTCTACAGCAAATTTTGTTTCTTGCAAAACTTTAATCCTTTCTGATTCAATGCCCTCTCTAACATAGAGCGCAACAACTATGAGCTGCTTGACTGAGGACCGAACACAGTTTAGAACAACAATCCAGAGGGTTGCCATGAGTCAACACCCATTCGACAGCACTTAACAACAACAACAAACAAGCCTAAAACAAAAAGACAGGTAGTTGGTATGTTTTCCCAACTTGCCTACCCCAACTCCCACTCATCCATGCCAGGCACATCCCTTAATTTATAGTCATTTATCCTAGTTAAGAGTAAAAGAAGGGCAATAGTCACTGCAAGGTATTTTTCAACAGCAAGTGATTGACTCTTAACAGGCTACTCCTCTACTCCATTCTTTGAGTATATAGACAGAAATTGTTTTCAAGAGACCTTTTACAAAGAGGCCTTCCAGTTTGGAGGCAAGGGTATTGTGACATTATTTTAAAGAGATGTTAAAGCCAAGTGACAGATCAAAGGGGCAACTCAAAAGACTCCCTCTATCAAACTAAGGGCAGTGTGAATCACCCAGGAAATTAAGAGATTGCCTTAGAAGCATGGACATAAATAGGCTATAGCTCCTACCCACTGCAGGCGTAATCCTTGATTTATAGCTTCCTAAACCAGTTAAGGCGAAGGGGGTGATCTTACTCACTTTCAGATTAACTGATTATCTTCATCAGCAAATTTGTGGGGTTACTTACCTGTAATGGGGGTTCTTCGTGGACAGCAGAATAAGTCAACCACACTTAGTGACATCATCCAAGTTGCCATGGATGAAAGTAGCTCTCCCGGAGCTCAGAAAGGCAAAAGCCCTTCTGAGTGTGTGCCAGGTAGCCCTACCTTCCGGGCCCACCCCTACCTAGCCCAATATGTCCCGGAGCAGTAATCTTGAAGGCTTGGCAGGCAGGGCCATGGAGTTGCAGGTTCATCCTCATCTTATAGGAGGTGGTGGGAATGTGTGACTGACTTATCTTGCTGTCCACGGAGAACCTCCGTTACAGGTAAGTAACCCCGCTTTCTCCATGGACAAGCAGGATGAGTTAGCCACACCTGACCGTAGCTGCGGCCTGTGACCACATTAGTGCTGTGGTGGATGAACCAGGTTGATGACCCAAATGAAGTCAAGAGGATTTATTGCAAAATGCAGGATCGGTCAACTTATAAACAACAACAGCTCCTTGTGCAACAGGAGATGAAGACCAAGAGCACACAGCATAGCAGAAGGCAGAGGCCGGTAACATAGTAATGTAGTATATGATGGCAGATAAAGACCATCATGATCCACCTAGTCCGCCCAGCAAGTTGGCAAGAGTAGGTGCACCTGCCACTCTCTTCATGTCTCCTCTCCCCATGCCTTTGTTTAGTGGTGTACTCACCACTCCGTACAGGTCACCCCTATTTGCTGAAATAGCAGAGGAGTGACATCCTGACCTTGTTCTTCTCCATGCATCACCCCCTCTCCTTAGTATAAATGCCTGTCCACATAATGCCTGAATTTTTCACTTAGGATCCTTTTCCCTGTGCCAGAGAGATGTCGTCAGAGAGATGGAACCAGGCTGCTGGCATTAACCATTAAAAAGGAGATAGAGCATCTTTTAAATGTGATAATAGGGGAAAGCCAACAGTTGCCAAAGAGCGCATGTTTGGAAGGATGTATCCTTGAAGGATTCTAGCAAAAGATTGAAGTTAGGGCATATTAAGAGAGAGGTTCCAATAAAGACAAAAGCAACCCAAATGCCCTCAAGTAAAGAGCAGACAGAACTTAAAGATTCCAAATTACCCCTGCCTACCAATAAACAGATTAATATAAATAAAATACAGCCTCTAAAATGCTTGTATGCAAATGCTAGAACTCTAAAAAATAAAATGGGACAGTTAGAATATATAGCACTAAATGAGAAGTTAGATAAGATTCTATACATAGTTCTTACACCACCTCTACCTAATATATCCTGTTCTTTGTTCAACAGTAGCCTTTGATTAACTGTTCTATGTATAATGTTCCAAGTTTAACTGTTCTATGTATAATATTTTAAGTTATAATGTAAACCGCTCTGAGTGAAGGACAAAGCGTTATAAAAAAACCTGTTTAAATAAATAAATAAGTATCTCAGAAACATGGTGGAAGGAAGACAACCAGTGGGACACTGTTATACCTAGGTACAAATTATATTGCAATGATAGACTAGATCAAATTGGTGGAGGGTTTGTGCTTTATGTTAGGGAGGGCATTGAGTCACACAGGATTAAAGTTTTGCAGGAAACAAAAATACACCGTAGAATCTCTATGGATTGAAATTCCATGTAAAAAAGGGAAGGTGATGCAGTGGGGGTGCACTATTAACTGCCTGGCTAGAATGAACAAATTGATGATGAAATGTTCAAAGAAATCAGGAAAGCTAGCAATATTTACAGCACAGTAATAATAATTGGTGATTTCAATTACTCCGGTATTGATTGGGTCGGTGTCATAGCAGGACATACTAGGGAGATAAAGTTTCTAGATGAAATAAATGACTGCTTCTTGGAGCAGCTGGTTCATGAACTGAAAAGAGGGGAAGCCATCTTGGACCTAGTCCTTAGTGGAACACAAGATCTGGTGCAAGAGATAAGGGTGTTGTGACCACTTGGCAATAGTGATCATAGCATGATTGTGTTTTGATTTAATAAATAGAGGAAGGATGGCAAGGATATCCAAAGTACTATCTTTTAATTTTCAAAAGGGAGACTATGATAAAATGAGGAAAACAATTAAGAAAAAACTAATAGGAGCAGCTGAAAAGGTTAAAGATTTACATCAAGCATGGGTATTGTTTAAAAAATACTATCTTGGAAGCTCAGGCCAGTTGTATTCATGTTTTAAGAAAAGTTGAAGGAAGTCCAAAAAACTGCCAGCATGGTTTAAAGGTGAGGTCAGAGAGACTGTTGTAGCCAAAAAAAACATCTTTCAGGAAATGGAAACAGGAGCCAAACAGCGAAAACTGGAAACAACATAGGCATTGGCAAGTTAGATGCAAGGTATTGAAAAGGCTGGCAAAGAGAGAATTTGAAGAAAAGCTTGCAGTGGAAGCAAAAACACATAATAAATTTTTTTTCAAGTACATTCGTAGCAAAAAACCCATGAGAGAGTCAGTTGGATCATTGGATGATAGAGGGGTTAAAGATGCACGAAGAGGGGCCAAGGCCATAGTGGAGAGATTGAATGAATTCTTTGCTTTGGTATTTACTGAAGAAAAGGTAGAGAAGTTACCCATGCCTGAAGTGGTATTTAAAGTTGATGCAGCGGAAGAATTGAAAGAAATATTCATAAACCAGGAAGATGTATTACAACTCTTTGATAAACTAAAGAGTAGCAAATTACCTGGACCGGATGGTATATATCTGAGGGTGTTGAAAGAACTGAAATATGAGATTGCAGACCTACTGTTACTAATCTGTGAACTATCTTTAAAATCATCAGTAATACCTGAGGATTAGAGGATGGCCAATGTAATGCCAGTTTTTAAAAAGAGTTCCAGGGGTGATCTGGGAAAGTACAGACCGGTGAGCCTGATGTCAGTACTTCGAAAATGGTAGAAACCATTATTAAGTACACAATTTCTGAACATGGTTAAATGGGAGATAGACGATGGCTTTAGACAGGGAAGGTCTTGTCAAACTAATCTGTTATATTTCTTTGAAGGCATTCCTAACAGGGGCTCTGCATTTCAAGCAAAGGTAAGAGTGTGTGGCTTTTAATTACTAGCTCTCTGCCTGAGAACTCTTAAAAGGGTTTAAGTACATTTTTAAAACAAAGTTACATATTTATTGGTGCTCTAAATCAGAAGGGGAAATACTTTCTTTAGTGGTGTAGGTTTAAAACTCTGCTTTTAGTATCTTTCTCAGCTCTTTGAAGCTGCTGACACCTCATCAGGTGTTAATTCCCTTTCTCTCTACCCACCCACCCCCAATTCCCACCCACCCCATGTGAATGGTCTTGCTTTATAGGGCACCTCCCCAATTAGCTACACACAGGGACTTGGAACAGCACATTCAGAACACACTTAAAAGATGTTAACTGCTTTTTCTCTGAAAGGACAGCTGGGAACTGGCTGGTACTTTGGTAGGTCTCTCTCTCTTTTGCTTCAAAGGTACCTAAATTCCACCAACTGAACAATGTTTGGGAAAAATCGTTTTGATAAAGTTCTTACCCCCGTTACAGCTTCTGCCTCTGTCCAGACAGAGATCCCAATGCCAGTTGAAGGACCGGTTCCATGTGCAGGATGCCTACATGCTGAAGCTCTCAGGAAACAAGTGGAGGAGCTCAGAGAAGAGGTGGTGAGGCTGAGGAGCAGTCAAGACATTGAGAATGAGATGAGATGCTTCTTGAAACATCCAAGTTCTCCAGCAGAGAAGAAGATGAGAGCCTACAGAATGGCGAAGGTTGGACACAAGTCATCAGGGCCTCCAGAATCACCAAGCCAACTCTTCTAGCCCTTGAACTGAAGAAACATTATACAGCCCTGGAAGTGGAGGAGGTGAAAGCTTCCCTGGAAAGGGAAGAACCAGAACTCAAGCACTCCAAAGTTGCAGAAACAGTGACCACAAGGAAGCGAAGGGTAGTGGTAATTGGTGACTCTCTTCTGAGGGATACTGAGGCGTCCATCTGCCAATCAGACTTGATGTCCAGAGAGGTATGCTGTCTGCCAGGTGCCAAAATCTGAGATGTTACGGAGAGTTTGCCGAGACTCATCAAGCCCACTGACTATTACCCAATGTTGCTCATCCATGTTGGCACAAATGATACTGCCAGGTATCCCTCTGAGCGTATCAAAAGTGACTTCATGGCTCTGGGACAGAGAGTGAAGCAGATAGTTGCGCAGGTGGTGTTCTCTTCAATCCTCCCCGTTGAGAGTAAAGGCAAAGGCATAGAAGTTCACATCCAGGAGATAAAGGCATTGACTGCATGGATGGTGTCATTGAGAGTGTTTTGGTTTTCTGGACCATGGGATGCTGTTCTAAGTGTTGCAGAGCAGAGATGGCATCCATCTGTCCAAGAAGGATCGGCGTGTCTTCAGTAGCAGACTGGCTAACCTACTGAAGAAGCCATTAAACTCCTGTTTTGCCCCCCTGGAAATGGTGAGGAAATACGTCTGTGAGGTGCTTAAGATCTTGCAGGAGCATTTGCCTCCCCTGACCAGAGTTCAGTATTTGTCCTTGGGTGTTGGGGCTCTAGGTAAGGGAACAGGCCAGTCTAATGTGTCCTTTGGGGCAGGGGAACTAACCAGGTTTCTGGAAAGCTCCCTGGAAGTAATTACTGAGAGAACTACCATGCTTGTAAACTTGGTGTTGGAATCTGATAAGGCTTTAATTCTTCGTTTGTATTTTAGGAATATGAAGGGGCAGTTCTTGGGCTCTCAGGTTCGTATTTTTCCTGACCTCTCTAGGGTTACTCAGGCTAGGAGAAAGGAGTTCCTGTCCTTGGGGGCCACTTTTTTGTTAAAATTTCCTTCTCGATGTTATGTTTCTTATCAAGGGAATAATTTTCTTTTTTTTAGCCCAAGCAGTTCTTGGAGTTCCTTACAGCTAGGGAGGATATTGAAGTTTCTGTGATTTCCCATTCAGCTGACGTGTAAGTCTCTCTCTACTTATTGTATAGAATTTCTTTTAGTTTTTTTTTTCTTGGAGCCTCTTTCTCAATGATTGTGGTCTAAATAGTTGATGCATATATTTAATCCTTTTTGAGATGTTTCTGATGTTGTGTTAAGTGTACATCTTTTTCTGCATTCATGGATTGTTTGAATGTTGATTTGAAATGCAAATAAATAAATAATTTAAGCAAGATTTGTTGGGGATTGGTGAAGAAGGCTCCCAGCTAAGTGAAACATTAAATACCTTTATGAAAATGGATAATAGGGGCAACATATGGAAAGCAGTGTGTATAAATGCCTTTAGCATGGGAAATAAGATCCCAGATGTTGAGGCTTTAATGGGAGAGGCTGACCTGGATTTTACTTGCAGTAACAGAGACATAGTTCATGGACAGCCATGAGTGGGATGTAACTATAGTAGTCAAGATGGGAGGTGATTAAGGAGTGGATAAGCGTCTTAGTAGTGTGTTCAGAAAGGAAAGGACGGATTTTGCTGATGTTATAGAGAAAGAAATGGCAGGTCTTAGCTATCAGACAAATGTGTGTGGAGAAGGAGAGAGAAGAGTCAAGGACAACACCAAGATTGCGAGCCGAGGAAACAGGAAGGACTACAGAGTTATCCACAGAGACTGAGAAAGGAGGAAGAGGAGGGGAGGTTTTAGGGGGAAAGATAAGAAGTTCAGTCTTGGCCAGGTTCAATTTCAAGTGGCGGTGAGACATCCAGGCCGCAATGTCAGAAAGGCAGGCAGAGATCCAGATCTGGATAGCCGGAGAGATTTCAGGCATAGAGAGGTAGATCTGGGAGTCATCAGCATAAAGATGATACTGAAAACCATGGGAAGAGATAAGCGCACCAAGGGACTGGGTATAGAGAGAGAAAAGGAGCGGACCCAAGACAGATCCTTGGGGTACACCAACTGGGAGTGAGATAGCAGAGGAGAAAGAGCCACCAGAACACACACTGAAAGAGCGATGGGTGAGATAGGAGGAGAATCAGGATAGTACAGAGCCATTAAAACCAAGCGAGGACAGGGTATTGAGGAGAAGGTTGTGGTCAACAGTGTCAAAAGCAGCAGAGAGGTCAAGAAGGATGAGGACAGAGTAAAGGCCCTTGGATTTTGCCAGGAACAAGTAACTGGAGACTTTGGCAAGAGCCGTTTCAGTAGAGTATAAATGACGAAAGCCAGACTGTAAAGGATCCAGGAGGACATGAGAGGAGAGGATGTCGAGGCAGCGGTGGTGAACAGCACGTTCAAGTAGTTTAGAAATGAAAGGAAGGAGGGAGATGGGTCGATAATTAGAAGGACAGGTGGGATCAAGTGATGGTTTCTTGAGGAGAGGTGTGACCAATGCATGCTTGAAGGCTGCAGGGACAGTTGCAGTAGAGAGTGAAAGATTGAGAATATGAGAGATGGAAGGGACAACAGTGGAGGAGATGGGGCATAGGAAGCAGGTGGGGATAGGATCAGAGGAGCAGGTGGTGAGTTTGGAGGAAGAAAGAAGGTGGGCAGTTTCCTCTTCAGAGATCACAGGAAAGGAGGAGAGGGTAGCAGAGGTAGGGGAGGAAAGTTGGGAGTGAAGAGGGGGAAGGAGGGGAAGTAGCTGACTTTGTGGAAATTGGAGGGTGATCTTGTGGATTTTGTCATGGAAATAGTCAGCCAGGGTTTGGGCAGAAAGGGAGGGAGGGATCAGAGGCGGAGGCACTTTGAGGAGAGAGCTGAGAGTAGTAAAGAGATGGCAAGGGTCATAAGTAAGAGAGTGGGTCAGATGGACATAATAGTCTTGTTTGGCAAGACCTATGGCTGACTGGAAAGAGACAAGCATGAATTTGAAGTGTATAAAGTCAGCAAAGGAGCAGGATTTGAGCCAAGCATGCTCAGCAGAGCGAGTACAGGAACGTAGATAGCGGGTAGTGAATAAAAGCCAGGGCTGGGGTGCAGAACGCCTCACAGGATGTGGCATGGGCAGAGCAGGAGCATCCAGAACAGAAAAGAATGCAGTGTTATAGGAAGCTACTGCTTCGTCAACAGACTTAGATGACATAGTGGAAGTAAGAGATGAAGAAACAGTGGAAGGGAGAAACAAAGGATCAATAACATGAAGATTTCTAAATAGGTTGGAGGAGATAGGACGAGGTTGAGGCAGGGGTTGATGAAGATTGAAGCTTAAAAGGTGATGGTCAGATAAGGGAAGAACTGAGCTACAGAGGTTTGAGGGTAAGCAACTAGAGAAAAATATTAGGTCAAGGCAATGGCCATGCTGGCAAATGGAAACAGAACCCATACTGAACTTGGTGCTTACCAATAGGGGGTGAAGTACTTCTGTCCACAAAAGAAGAGTGGAACCTAGGCGTGATTGTGTCTGATCTTAAAGTAGCTAAACAGGTAGAAAAGGCAAAGGAAAAAGCTAGAAGGATGCTTGGGTGCACAGGGAGAGGAATGGCCAGCAGAAGAAAGGAGTTGATAGTGCCTCTGTATAAGTCCTTGGTGCGACCTCATTTGGAGTATTGTGTGCAGTTCTGGAGACTGTACCTTCAAAAGGATATAAACAGGTTGGAGTTGGTACAGAGGGTGGCTACTAAAATAGTTAGTGATCTTCGTTATTAAGAAAATGAGGACAGACTTAAGGATCTTAATATGTATACATTAGAGGAAAGGTGGGATAGAGGTGATATGACTGAGACGTTTAAATACCTCCGTGGCATAAATGCACAGGAGGAGAGCCTCTTTCGTTTGAAAGGAAGCTCTGCTACGAGGGGACATAGGATAAGGGTGAAAGGGGAAAGACTCGGGAGTAATATGTGGAAATATTTCTTTACGGAGAGTGGTAGATGCATGGAATAGTCTCCCCATGGAGGTGGTAGAGATAAGGACAATATCTGAATTCAAAAAAGCATAGGACAACCACAGAGGATCTCTAAAGGCAAAAACGGGACTGTTGTAGTAGTTGATATGGAAGGGCAGACTAGATCGGCTATGTGGTCTTTTTCTGCCGTCACGTTTCAATGTTTCTATGTGTCTCTCTGTGTAAATAAACAGGTAGGCAAAGGTGGGTCGGTTGATGTAGTATATCTAGATTTTCAGAAAGCCTTTGACAAGGTCCCTCATGAGAGACTCTTGGCGAAATTAAAAAGTCATGGGATAGAAGGCAGTGTACTATTATGGATCAGGAACTGGTTAAAAGATAGAAAGCAGAGGGTAGGGATAAATGGCCAATTTTCCCAATGGAGAAAGGTGAATAGTGGAGTATCTCAGGGGTCTGTGCTGGATCCACTGCTTTTTAACATATCCGTAAATGACCTAGAAATGGGAATAATGAGTAAGGTAATCAAATTTGCAGATGACACAAAATTATTCAAAGTTGTTAAAACCCAATAGGATTATGAAAAATTTCAAGAGGACCTTAATAAATTGGAAGACTGGACGTTCAAATGGCAGATGAAATTTAATGTGGGTAAAGTTATTCACCCAGAAAAGAACAACCCAAACTATGGTTACACGATGCAAGGATCCACATTAGGAACCACTACCCAGGAAAAAGATTTAGGCATCATTGTGGATAACACATTGAAACCCTCTGCCCAGTATGCAGTGGTGGCCAAGAAGGCAAATAGAAAGTTAGGAATCATAAGAAAAGGAATGGAGAATAAAACAAAAGAATATTATAATGTCTCTGTATCATTCCGTGGTGCGACCACACCTTGAATATTGTGTGCAGTTCTGGTTGCCGTATCTTAAAAAGGATATAGCAGAATTAGAAAAGATACATAGAAGAGCCACCAAAATGGTAAAGGGGATGGAAGGATACCCCTATGAGGATTAGGGCTCTTCAACCTGGAAAAGAGATGGCTGAGGGGAGATATGATAGAGGTCTATAAATTAATGAATGGAATGAAACAGGTAAATGTAGATCGATTGTTTACACCATCAAAATATGTAAGACTAGTAAGTGAAAATATTTTTTCACACAATGCGTAATCAAACTCTGGAATTCGTTACTGGAGGATGTAGTAAAAGCTGTTAGTGTAGCTGCATTTAAAAAAGGTTTGGACAAGTTCCTGGAGGAAAGGTCCAAAAAACCATTATTAAAAGGGACCTGGGAAATCCACTGCTTGTCCCAATACAAGCATTGTGGAACCTATATCTTCTGGGGAAACTGCTAGGTACATCTGACCTATATTGGCCACTGCTGGAAACAGGATACTGGGCTTGATGGACCTTGGTCTAACCCAATATGGCATATCTTATGTTCTTAACACAGTATCGCCTCTTCTTGTTCAATCTTTTTCCCCAGTAGCCTATTTATGTAAATCCTCTTGTTTACATCAGGTTTGGAACCATGTATTAAAGATGATTATGCGATGCAGCCTTTCTACCCCCTCACCAAGAACAGGTAGAACTTCTGAGAATGCTATAGTGTTAACAACGGATTTGAGTTTTTCTCCCAGATTCTGGAAGTCCCTCTGAACTGTAGAGGCACTGTTTCTAGCCAGGTCATTTGTACCCAAGTAGATGATAACATCAATTTTGGAGTGCTCACTTTCTGACTTAACTATGCCAACAATTTGTTTCGTATTCCTGCTGGCTGAAGAGCCTGGGAGGCATTTGAACATCTTCTCTCCTTTGAACTGTGTTCCCAAGTTGGTGCCTCTGATGATGGAATCCATAAGTAGCAGTAATTTTTTGCTTTCTGATTTTTTTTCATATTTGGTGCATTATCAGAGGATTGCCTTCTCATATAAGGGTGCTTCAGTTTCTACTAATTGGGCACTCTCATTTTCCAGGGCAGAGAAGGCATTATGCAGGAATGTCTCTTGATGGAGAGGGTGTCTCCGTGTTACAATTCGCAACCTACCAGACACGACAGTGATGCTTTTGTTCTTGGGCTGTTTCATACTTTGTGGGATCGGTGGTAGATTTTTTTCAATTTGTATCCTAGAGGTGGTGTATTTAATTGCAGCTAATTCTACCCTTAATAAAATCAATTCTTTGTGCATAGCAGATAACTTGAGACATATAGGGCAAACTCTTCGTCTCCAAATGATACTCCTTAGAATGAAGGCACTACAGCTATTGCATTGAATACACGACATGCTGATTTATTTATTTATTTTTTAGTGTTGATTCCTGGCGATCCAGCTGCCTCTGGGTTTTCTAGGCCTTTTATTCTGCTGATTAAGACTGTGATAAAACAGAGCTAGGACAAGGCAAAAAGGGGAAAGTTGGCTATTACACCTAATTGGAGGACAGATGTCAATCTATATGACGACTATATAGGCAATGTAACCCTGGGGTGGGTGGGGTGGGTGCTCCTGGCAGTAGACCTTAGATCACTGAGGGCACACTCAGATGTCTGATTTAAAAAGGCTATGCAAGGAATGTAGGCAAGCTAAATATTCCTAAACTTATAATCAAAAGTTTGATTGTTTGCCACTAGACTGTAGATCAAGAAGACTGTGAACAGATAGAAATGGGAAACAGACTGAAGGATAGGAAGAGCAAGGTTTCTTTTGTTTGTTTTGTTTTGTTTTTTCTGTGTTTGTCCCCCTTCCTTGGTGCAGTTCCCCTAACACACCACAGTGCCTAAGTAGTCTTATAAGAGAATAAAACAGGTAATAGATAGGCAAGGAAAAGTGATGAAAATTTATATAAAAAAACAGCAAACTAGTAAAGTTAAAAAACTTAGCTTTATAGAGTCTCTTGGAATAAGCTTGCTCAGGCAGCAGAGACTGATTGAATTAACCATACCCTGTAAGGCAGGCTTGTAACAATGGGAAATTTAGAAGGTCAAAATTAAATCTTACTTCTATTTATCAGCCCACTATGTAAGGGACTCTGGAACTTTCATATTTATAGCTTTACTGCAAAATTAAGTAGCAAACCAGGTCTCTGCAAATCTAAAAGCAAATGTATACTTCAATTCCAAGCAACCGTATCAAACAATCAATGACAATGCATGGAAAACAGAGACAGCAGTTTACCAATTAATGCCATGGAAGCAACGCATGGGAAAAAAAACAGCACATGAAAACTACAGGGAACAATGCAACAGCATGACTGTGTGACACAAGTTATAACAATGAATCTCAACGGGTCGATTCATGGGAGCGACACCATGGTCGGTACTGCTCGGCCAAAGGAACTGTCTGCTAGAGTGCCCTGGTCAAGGCAGTAGTGCTTCTGGAAGGTGTGCATGGATGACCAGGTGGCCGCTCTGAAGATGTCCTGCATCGGGATGGAGCGTACACGGACTAGGCCTCCACCTAGACATAGCAGAATGCTATGCAGTCCGAAATCCAAAGCGACGGGGTCCTTTTGGTGACAGGGCAACTGGGCTTGTTGGGGGTTGAAAGAGACAAAGAACTGGACTTCTTGTTGCTGGGGTTCTGTCCTGTGGATATAGGTCCACAGGGTGCGCACACAGTTTAGAGTGTGGAGTTGCTGTTCCTCGGGCGAGTGAGGCTCAGGGTAAAAGGTCAACAGGTCAATCATTTGGTTGATGTGGATCACGGAGGTCATTTTCAGAACAAACCTGGTGTGGGTCACAGGGAGGCACAGCTCTGGTAGAGCAGGGTATAAGGAGGGTATGACACTAGTGCCTGGAGCTCACTGATATGCCTGGTGGAGGTGATGGCAATCAGGAAGAAGGTTTTCCAGGTGATGTACTTGAGGGTCGTGGATAGCATGGGCTCAGAGGGAGCCTGTGTGAGGTGTTGCAGGACAATGTTGAGGTCCCAGGGTGGTGCCCACTGTCTTACAGTGGGCCTGAGGTCGGCTAGGCCCTGCATGATCTGCGAGATCAGCAGTTGAGTAGAGATGGATGTATCGTTTGGGCGGTCATGGTAGGCTATGATAGTGAACAGGTGGCAATGTTTCGATGTTGTCTTGAGCCCTGCATTGATGAGAGTAGTTAGGTACTGGAGAACTCACAGAATTGGGCAGGAGCAGAGATTGAGGCCCTCGGAGGAACAACATGCAGTGAAACAATTCCACTTGAGACTTTTTGACTTCCTCGTGGAGGGGCGCCTTGCAGCCAGGATGACCTGTTACACCTTCATGGTGAGGTGGAGGGACGATAGGGTCAGGCTTTCAACAGCCAGGCCGCCAGTGTGAGCATCTACAGATTGGGATGCAGGGTTGTGCTCTCATCCTGCATGATGAGGTCCAGTGTCAGCAGCAGTCTTGGTGGTTCCTGTGTTATACATTTCAGGAAGGGGAACCACATTTGCCTGGGCCAGAAGGGGGCAATGAGACTGACCCGTGTCCCATCCTGGATGATTTTCTGGATGGTCTTGGAGATCAGCGGAGTGGAGGGAAATGCATACAGGAGTGGTAGGTTCCCCCAGGATATGGTGAACGCATCCGAGGCTAGGCTGCAGGAGGATGGACATTTGGAGCAGAAGCTGGCACACTTCATGTTCTTTTTGCCGGTGAAGAGGTCGATGTGTGGGTGTCCCCATTTGTGGAAGAGATGGGCTGCAATGTGCGGGTTGAGGGACCATTTGTGTGGGTTGAGCTGGTGGCTGAGGCAGTCTGCTAGCTGGTTGTCTTCATCCGGCAGGTATGAGGCCTACAGGAGGCATTCTTTGGAAAAAGTGAAGGACCAGAGCTTGAATGCTTCCCTGCAGAGGGAGAGGGATCCCACGTCCCCCTGTTTGTTGACGTAGAACATCGCCACCTGGTTGTCAGTTTGGATCAAGATGTTCTTTGCCTAAATCAGGTGGTAGAAGGCCCTCAACGCATACCTGATCGCTTACAGCTCCAGAAAGCTGATGTAGCAGCTATGCTCCCATTCGTTCCAGGTGCCCTCGGTGTGGAAGTGTAGCATGTGGGCACCCCAGCCTGCCTTGGAGGTATTGGTTGTGACTATGAGATGGTGGCATGACTGCTGGAGATGTTGCCTATCAAGAGGCTGCATGGCCGCCTATTAAGAGGTTTTCCTACTGCGCCTACCAGGTGAGAGCCTCCTGGATTCCTGTGTTCAGAAAGATGCGGCTGGATAGGGGCTGAGAGTGTTGTCACCAGTGTTTGCGAAGGTGCCAGTGCAAGTGGCGCATGCAGACTCTTGTGAGGGGCAGAACTTGGGTGGTCGCTACCATGTGGCCTAGAAGGCATGGCAGAGTTCTGGCGGTGACTTGGCTGGCCATGGAGACCTCTTGGGTCAGGGAGATGACAGCCTCCACCCGCTGCGATGGGAGGAATATCTTGGATTGGGTGGTTCTGTTGTCTGCCCTGATAAACTCCAAATTCTGTGTGGGTTGAAGGTGTGACTTCTGGAAGTTCACCAGGAATCCAAGTGATGATAGTAACGTGGTTGTCTGCTCGATGGAAGCCCTGACCTCCTGACATGAGGGGGCTGTGCGGAGCCAATCGTTCAGATAGGGGAAGACGCATACTCTCTTCTTGTGAAGATGAGCGGCTGTCACCACGACACACTTCAAGAAGACCTTTGGGGTGAGGGAGAGCCCGAAGGGGAACACCTTGTACTGATCGTGCTTTCCGAGCATGCAGAATCGTAGCTATTTTGTGTGGACAGGGTGGATTGGGACATGGGTGTATGCATCCTGAAAGTCTAGTGATGCCATCCAGTCATTGGATTGTATGAGCAGGAAGATAGAACCCAGCGAGTACATCTTAAATTTCTCTCTGAGGATGAACTTGTTAAAGTTGTGGAGGATGAGGATGGCACCGCCAGACTTCATGAGGATTAGGAAGTATCTGGAATAAAATCCATGGTTGACCTCTTCTGGTGGGACAGGTTCTATAGCCCTCGATGCCAGGAGCGAAAGAATCTCTGCAGTCATGACCGGCACCAGGTCCTGCGGTGTTTTGCTGCAAGGGCAGATGCGCTATTGAGATGGTGTGGAGAAGTAGATCCAGTATCCATTGCCAAGAATTTCCAAGATCCATTTGTCTGTTGTAATCTGCTTCCAGATTAGCACAGCATACCTGGTCAAAAGGAAGGCATGCTCTTGTTGGATGACCTTTTATTGTTTGCAGTCCCTCTGGGTGAGGTTTTTGCTGGTAGGAAGTGTGGTAGGTTGGTTGCTTCTTGAAGTGCTGAGGCTGCCGTCAGTAGTACAAGTTATAGTGCCGAGAGAAGGGGTAGAATTTTTCTGGATGCGTTGTAGGTTTCCGTATTTGGAGCTGCGATCCAGGCCATCTGCTGCACGAGTTTGGAGGGTGGTATAGTGGTCCTTAAAGTCATTGACCATGTACTTGATCTTATTGCTGAAAAGGCTGTTGCCCCCAAATGGGGCATTGGCTATGCGATCATGGGTGTCTTCCCTCAGTCTGGATGCTTGAGCCATGCCATGCATTGGGCCACGATGGCTGTCCCTGCTACGTATCTGGGCTGCAGTGTCGAAGGCATCAAAAGCTGAGTAAATAAAGTGTTTCTCTCTCTCAACAAGGTTGGCAATTGTTGAGGCAGCTGCCGTGGACTCCCGGGGAAGTGTGTTGGCAACCTCTTTCAACTTGTCCTGGATAGGATCTGTTGGAACTGGTGGGCTGTGATCTTTTAATTCAGTATCGTGCACTGGAATGCTTTTTTCCCCACCTTGTCCAGGAGCCTGTGGTCTGTTCCATTGGTGTGTTGGAGTGTGTGCACAACTTAGCGTGCTTCATTGCCGATTCCACCACAATAGACTGGTGTGGCAGTTACATTTTCTCAAACCCGGGTGTGGCCTGAACCTGATACTTTGTCTCAAGTCTCCTTGAGGTGGCGGGGGCAGATGATGGGGTTTACTAGACCTTGAGGAGGTTATCCTGGAGAAGCTTGTGGACTGTTAGAGCAAACAAGATTCTGGGGGTGTCCAGGTACTTAACAATTCTGAGGACTTCATTCTTGGGATCCAGGGTGTCCAGCAGAGTGAGGACACCAGTTGTTGAAGGAACCTGGGGTACATCATGTCCTCTGGTGTTGAAGGTGCCTGGGGCAGTGGTGGTGAAGGCTCCGATCTGACATCCGGTGAGCTAAAAGATCTATGGTCCCCTGCCGTGAAGCCCTGGGTGGTGGCCTCCTCCCCTCCACTGTCCATTGTCAGGGGTTCCAGAGAGAAGTGTGAGGGTGAGAGTGATGATGGGGGTGGCAGTATCCACTTCTTCCCTCCGCAGCAAGGATATGGGCATTTATGCCTTGACTATGGCTCGCGGGTCTCATTTTCTGTGGTCACAGGGGGGCATGTTGTTCCAGGAAGCAGGCGAGCAAGTTCACTATGGTGGATGGCAATCACCGCACATCCCTCATGTCACATCTCTGGTGCCTCTTGGACCTGTGAGCCACTTGAGGTGGGGTGTCCGAGCTGCTGGAATCCAGGAGGGATCTGTATCTTTTTCATACTTTAGGGCTGCGGTGTCATCTCTGGCGAGGATCACTGGAGGTGCTATTGCTGCTGCTGCTGCTACTGCTGCACAGGTGTCTCCTGTTGTTCCTGTGCTACTTTCTGCTTCCCCTACAAGCTGCGCTGGTGCTGCACATGGCCAGTGGAGGCTCTTGATGTGATGCAGGGAAGGTGCTGCTGGTGCGATGATGGGCTGATGCTGGGTCTGCATTGAGTTGGACTCTGCATTTCTCAGCACAGAGGGGGGGGGGGGCGCTCTGGGAAGCTTCTGCCCTGTGGGAGAAGTTGTTCTTCATTGGTGTGTTGATGCATGGCCCTTGGGCTTTTGCTTTCTGTTTGTTGGCCAATGGCTGTCAAGCAGGCACCATCTTGGGAGGCGGTGCTACTGCTATTGATTGAGGATGGCATGGCTGCAGGGGAGCCGTCTGAGTCCAGGGGAGCCGGGGCAGCAGGAGAAGACTGGATCAGGCCTGGGACCACTCTGCCGGCTGGTGAAGGCTAGATCAGGCCTGGGATTGCTCTGCTTGCCACGCTGGGGATGTTTCTTAGTCATGTGGGAGACTTCGGTGTGTGGGAGCTGCTGATCAGAGGAAGTGAGGACTTCAGTATAGTCCTGGAGAACGTGACTGCAAGATCTTCTTTCCCACAGCGACGTGGGCACAGTGTGGGAAGTTAAAAACATAAGAAATGCCATACTGGGTCAGACCAAGGTCCATCAAGCCCAGTATCCTGTTTTCAACAGTGGCCAATCCAGGTCACAACTACCTGGCAGGTGCCCAAAGAGGCATACAGATTCCACAGTTCTTGTCCCAGGGCAAGCAGTGGATTTCCCAGGTCTTATTTAATAGTGGTTTATGGACCTTTCCTCCAGGAACTTGTCCAAACCTTTTTTAAATCCAGCTACACTGACAGCTTTTACTACATCTTCCTGTAATGAATTCCAGAGTTTGATTATGCGTTGAGTGAACAAAATATTTTTTCTTATTAGTCTTAAATGGGTTACATTTAGCTTCATTGCATATCCCCTAGTCTTCGCTGCCGCTTTCGGATCTTGACACACCTGATCTCCTTTGTGTTTCCTTACCATTCCTCCTAGCTGTATCTCATGTCTACAGCTGCTGTGTTGTCTGTCTTGACTAGATTGTGAGCTCTGATGGGCAGGGACCATCTTTTACATGTCTCTGTGCAGTGCTGTGTATATCTTGTAGCGCTATATAAATGTTCAGCAGTAGTAGAAGTAATAGTAGAAGTCTTCCTACTTTTTGATGGCATAAACAATGAATTTACATTTACCTATTCCACTCCATTCATTAATTGATGGACCTCTATTGTATCTCCCCTCAGCCATCACTTTTCCAACTTGAAGAGCCCTAATGTTTTAAGCCTTTTCTCATACGGGCATCCTTCCATCCTCTTTACAATTTTGGTGGCTCTTCTCTGTACTTTTTCTAATTCCGCTATATACTTTTTAAGATATGGTGACCAGAATTGCACACAATATTCAAGGTGCAGTCGCACCATGGAACAATACAGAGGCATTATAATATCCTTGGTTTTATTCTCCATTCCTTTTCTTATGACTCTAAGCACTCTATTTGCTTGCTTGGCTACTGCTGTACACAGGTGGAGGGGTTTCAACGTGTTATCTGCGATGATGCCTAAATCTTTTTCCTAGGTGGTGGTTACTAATGTTGAACCTTGCATCATATAACCATAGTTTGGGTTGTTCTTTCCTAGGTGCATAACTTTGCACTTGTCCAGATTAAATTTCATCTGCCATTTGAACATTCAGTCTTCCAATTTATCAGGATCCTCTTGTAATTTCTTACAATCTTCTTGTGTTTTAGAAACTGAATAATTTTGTGTCATCTACAAATTTGATCATCACACTCATTATTCTTCTTTCCAGGTCATTTATGAATATGTTAAAAAGCAGCAGACCCAGCACAGATCCCCAGGGTATTCCACTTATCACCTTTCTCCATTGAGAAAATTGACCATTTAGCTCTACCCTCTGCTTTCTATTTTTTAACCAGTTCCTGATCCACAGTAGTACACTGCCTCCTATTTCATGACTTTTTAATTTCACCAAAAGCCTCTCATGGGGGACCTTGTCAAAGGCTTTCTGAAAATCCAGATATACCATATCTACCGGCTAACCTTTGTCTAGCTCTTTATTCACAAAAAATATAACAGATTAGTAAGACAAGACTTTCCTTTACTAAGCCAATGCTGGCTTTCTCCCATTAAACTATGACTATCTATATGTTCAGCAAATTTTGTTCATTATAATGATTTCTATCATTTTGCCCGGTACCAATGTCAGGCTCACCGGTCTGTAGTTTCCCGCATCATCCCTGGAACTCTTTTTAAAAATTGGCATTACAGTGGCCATTCTCTAGTCTTGAGGTACTACAGATAATTTTAATGATAGTTCACAGATTATCAATACTAGGTCTGCAATCTCATCTGTCTGCTCTTTTGACACCCTCAGATATATACCATCCGGTCTAGGTGATTTGCTACTCTTCAGTTTATCAAATACTTGTAATACATCTTCCCAGTTTATTAATATTAATTTCATTTCTTCCAATATATCAACTTTAAATACCATTTCAGGCATGGGCAACTTCCTTATATCTTCTTCAGTAAAGACTAAAGCAAAGAATGCATTCAATTTCTCCACTATGGCCTTGTCCTCCCTTAGAGACCCTTTTACCCCTCTATCATCCAATGGTACAACTGACTTTTTCATAGGTTTTATGCTATGAATGTACTTGAAAAAGCTTTTATTATGTGTTTTTGCTTCTATAGCAAGCTTTTGTTCAAATTTTCTCTTTGCCTGCCTTATCAAAACCTTGCATCTAACTTGCTAATGTGTATCTTGTTTTCCGTTATTGTCATTTGGCTCCTTTTTCCATTTCCTGAAGGATGCTTTTTTGACTACAACAGCCTCTCTAACCTTGCCTTTAAACCATAGTGTCAGTTTTTTGGTCTTCCTTCCACTTTTCTTAAAATGTGGAATACATCTGGTCTTGGCTTTCAAGATAGTGTTTTTAAACAATGCCCATGCTTGATGTAAGTTTTTAACCTTTGCAGCTGCTCCTCTTAGTTTTTTCTTAACTATTTTCCTCATTTTATCATAGTCTCCCTTTTGAAAGTTAAAAGGTAGTACCGTGCATTTCCTTGCAGTCCTTCTTTCATTTATTAATTCAAACACGATCATGCTATGATTACTATGGCCAAGTGGCCCTAACCCCCTTATCTCTTGTATCAGAACCTATGTTCCACTAAGGACTAGGTTCAGAATAGCTTCCCCTCTGGTCGGTTCATGAACCAGCTGCTTCAAGAAGCAGTTATTTATTTCATCTAGAAACTTTATCTTTCTAGCATGTCCTGCAATGACATTGACCCAGTCAATACTGGGGTAATTGAAATCACCCATTATTACTATGATGTAACTTTTGTTAGCTTCCTCGATTTCTCTTAGCATTGCATCATCTATCTGTGCATTCTGGCCAGGCGGTCAGTAGTACACCCTCACATGAAATTTCTATCCATAAAGATTCTACAGTGTATTTTGTTTCATGTGAAACTTTAATCCTTTGTGACTCAATTTCCTCTCTAATATAGAATGCAACCCCTCCACAAATTTGATCTACCCTATCATTGCGATATAGTTTGTACCCAGATATCACAGTGTCCCAATGGTTGTGTTCCTTCCATCAGGTCTCTGAGATGCCAATCATATGTAACCTTTCATTTAGTGCTATATATTGATGTTGGCACTGATGGAACCCACACGGATTCACTCCCCGGCATTCAAAGAAAGCGTTTGGCAGTTTGACCATACATGTGCGGTTACCTTCCTGCCCAAGGGTGCCATCTTCCTCCAGTTTTCTTTTTTCTGCGGAGCCCTGGCTGCCTTCTTTTAGGCGCAGTGGGGCCCAACACCCGGAGCCTCTTTGTCATTGGTGCTGACCATGGGACCCTCCACTACGAGGACCTCCCTGGAGGATGTCCAGTCTGTGCTGGAATGCCTCACCCTTTGGAGCCGCGTCAGTTGGCCTCCTGCTTGAGGCGTGACTTGTCCCCATGCACCTCAGAGCCCATGCGTCGAGCACTGTGCTCTCCTCCAGTGCCGATGACTCATTGACTCAATGACTGCTGGGACTCGAGGTCTCCTCTGGCTCCAAGTCGGGTTGGGAGACCGACGACAAGTCGCCCAATACCATGCTGCATAGGGATATGCCCTCCAAGCCATCTCCCCAACAAGAGCACCGGAGGTCCCTGCCCAAGGACCTCGTGTTCCTTGACTTTGTCTGCAGGATGTCGAAGGCCCTGGCCTTCATAGTGGAGCCGGAGGATGAGCCTGCACTGAGGACTTAGAGATCTTCCAGTACGATTCCCCTCCGAAGAAGGTACTAACGGTGCCAATTCCCCCCCTCCTGCAGTGCTTGCTATTCAGGATGTGGGAGAGCCAAATGATGGTGCCAATAATAAGCTGGCGAAATGATTCCCAGTATGAAGTTGGCAAGAGCCCCGGCTTTGAGAAAATACAGCTGCCTCACAACTCCATGGTTGTGGAGTTGGCCATGCTTTGGATAAAGAGTCAGAAGATGCAATTCTTGGTGCCCCCTGGTTCGGAGGCTCGTACCATGGATGGGTTTGGCAGAAAGTGCTACCAGGGCTCCATGCTCACGGCCCACATCCAGCTTATCAGCTGTGCATGGGCATGTACCTGAGGGACCTGGCAGAGGAACTCCTCAGGTTCTCAGCTGGGATGGCAGGTGAATCTCTTGAGCGCTTCTGGACCCTCATTATCTCAGTCAAGGAATGCTCCTGTTTCCAGACTCGAGTGGCCTTTGATGGGTTCGAGTCCGTGGCTCGGATGGCTGCAGTGGGCATTAGTGCCTGCTGCCTGGCTTGGCTACAGTTCTTGGACTTGGAGCAGTGGGTACAGGACAAACTGGCAGATGTCCCCCGCCGAGGGGAGAACCTCTTCAGCAAACCCATGACCGACAAGGAGGCCAAGTTGGAGTCAGAGTTCATGACTAAGACTAGGCTGTCCCGGAAGATGGCTGACCCTTCCCATTGGAAAGCTTCGGGTAAAAAGCCCTTCCACCTGAAGGGGAAGAAAGCTTACAGAAAATACCTCCAATTTCTGGCCTATCAGACTCCCCAACAGGGTCATCAGGCCAAAGGCCTGGGGCACTGTCCCCATAAGCTGAAATCCCCCAACCCCAAACAGCACCCCAGCTGCAGCCCAGGGGGACTTTTGCCTCCCTGGGCATGGCCTGTCTTCCCCCAGAAGGCCAAGGCCCAAGGCACACGGGAGGACATTTGGTCCACTTTACCCACCTCTGGCTGGGCATCACCACTGATGCCTGGGTATTGCAGGTAGTGCAGGAAAGTTACCTTCTGCACTTCGACCAGATGCCTCCTCCCTTCTTTCCAGGGCAACTTCCCATGGCCTCCATGCACAGAGAATTCCTGCAGAAGGAGCTCAAGTCCCTACTCAAGGACTGGGTGGTGGAACCAGTACCTCAGCCCCTCTGGGGCATGGGGTTCTACTCCTGGTACTTCCTCATCCCAAAAAGGTCAGGCGGCTTTTGGCCCATCCTGGATCTACAGGACCTCAATGGCTTTCAGGTCAAAGAGAAGTTCAAGATGTTATCCCTTGGAACATTGCTGCCTTTCCTCCTCCTTGGAAACTGGCTATGCTCCTTGGATCTCAAAGATGCCTATACCCACATCCTGATCCATCCATGGCACCATCAATACCTCTGCTTTGTCATCGGAGGTTGCCACTACCAGTACAGGGTGCTCCCCTTTGGCCTCTCCACGGCCCCCAAGGTGTTCACCAACTGCATGATGTTCATTGCCGCTCACCTCCACTTACTGGGAGTCTTTGTCTTCCCTTATCTGGATGACTGGCTTATAAAGGCAAGCTTGCCTGAGGAGGTATGCTGTGCAGCATGCCACACCATAAGAGTGCTGCAACATCTGGGGTTCATGATCAACTTCCCAAAGTTGCATCTGCTCCTGACTCAGTGCCTGGTGTTCATAGAAGCCCTTCTGGACTTGACCTAGGCCAGATCCTTCCTCTCCCTGGACTGGACACAGCACCTAGTACACAGTCAGAAAACGTGGTACAAAACCAAGGACCAGGATATATATATATATATATATATATATATATATATAAACCTTTATTAACAATGCCAATAACTATTGCCAACCCGACACAGGCCGTGTTTCGTTAATACTTTGTCAGGGGTGAAGGCAACTAGAAACAGAAAAATTCAAATAAATAAATAAATACAATAATATCATAAATAAGATATATTCGTATTCAAATAATCAACCTAAAACAAATACACAAGTTAAACAGATATAAAAACAAAATAAATAACAAATAAAACAAAAATTGTAAAACAAAAATTGTTGGAACGCTACATAAGAACATTGTTTAAAACCACACGAACAAAATAATATGCATAAAAATATTAAGACAAAGCATAAAAACATCATAAATAATTTAAAAATTAATATGTAAAAAAGAGAAGTACAGAGCAATAATAACAAAAAATGAATTGAATTATAAACATAAAAACACCTAACCAGTAAACAAAGGGCACCTCTTTCTAAAATCTATAAATAAAGGAAGAGGGGAGAAAAAGAGAAGGAGTGAGTCTGGAATGGACCAATATTAACTCTTACAGTGAGACCCATTTTTAGGGTTTATAGTGAACTTTATGCGCCAAAGGGTGTTACATGGACATGTTCTCCACATGAGGGAAGAGGAGGAGAAGATAGTTACCCAAACAACCATGTATTTAATGTACGTGTTATATCTTCCACATGGGGAAAGAAGAAAGAACAACATTTTTCAACAGTGAATTAATCAACAGCAGAATAAAAGAACACTCAGCCCCGTGTAGGGCTATCAACCATATCATTATGTTATCAAACAATATCATTCACGATCACCACCGTGTGACTCTGCTAAAATCTGTCTATAAGATTCATCAAGGAAGATAAAGAAAAGCCGAATTGTAAAAAGCATTTACTTACTACCCGCGAGGTTTGTTATCGGCATACAATGTGCTGAAAAGAATAAAACCGGGGAAACTTGAATCCTCCCATCAAAATCAATAGAAACAATAATGAACAGCACCTAAACAAATTAACCAACCTCACTTTGGTGAAGACACCAAATATCGCCACTGAAATTACCTTTCAAATAGACAGAAAAAAGCAGAACGCTGGCGAGCTCAGCAAGTCTTTCAAATAGCCACAAGGGATCAGCTGCTTTAAACCCGCCGGCAGAACAAAGTTACTGCCAGCGATACTCACGTTGGCATGCAGTATGCTAGAAAAAATAAAAACAGAGAGAGTCACGTGATGTGGTGAGCCCAAGAGGACGTGAGTTGCTTGAGCTCCGGGCCCTCCTCCCCTGAAAGTTGATATAGTACCGTGTTTTGCAGTGAATTTGGGCTTGCCAGGGACCCAGCATATCGGTAAGGGGCAGGAGATACCGTGTGGGTACAGAAACATAGGATGGCGACTGCGGTGAAGGCGGGGAGACGAGAAAAAGAATGTACCGCAAGTGCCTTGAAAATGGCGGACTCCCCTCCGAAGCAAAGTGCTGCGGCTTCACCAACTATGACGGAAGAGATCTCAGCCGCTGTTACAAGCGCACTATCATCGCAATTCGAGGCTTTACATGCAAAGATGGATACGCTTCAGAGCTCCCTGGGCACATTGGGTACACACGTGCAAGAAGCCGAAACCCGTATTACTCACATGGAGGAAGAAGTGGAGCATCTAAGGCGGGAGCTTCTTGCAGTGCAGGAGTCAAAAGCCCATGAAACAAAACTTGATAACCTAGAAAATAGGTCCCGGCACAATAATTTGCTCTTTTTGGGTATTGCTGAATCTATCTTGGATAAGGACCTGAGGAATTATGTGGAGAACCTGTCTGCTTTCTTAAGAGATGGGGCTGAATCGAGTGGGCCTATTGTGGTGGAAAGACCCCACAGACTAGGGCCTAAACAGCAATCTGGAGACCGCAGGCCTAGGGTGGTCTTAGCCAAATTTCTGTGTTACACGCCAAAGGACGTAGTGTTAAGAGCAGCAAAGCAAAAGGGAGTTGTCAAGTGGGAGACTGCGAAGATCCGAATAACACAAGACTACTCCGCTGCATTGAGTCAACGTCGTAAAGCCTACGCCCCGCTATGCCGAAAGCTGATTGAGGCCAAGGTTCGTTTCAGCGTCCAGTACCCCACCTGGCTGCATGTGCTTCACCAAGGAACGCATCGGGCATTCGAATCAGCGGCGGAGGCGAGTCCCTACGTGGAGCAACTGCTGGCACAGGCGACATTGAGCCCGGGGGAGCAGTGAGTCCTTTTCTGAGTGCCTCTCGGTTGCGAGTTGTTTTGTACTCTGCCTGCTTACCTGCTGGCGGGAGAAGGATGGTATTGGCCCTGGCATCCCACCTTGCCGTTGAGGACCAGGTCCCGCCGGCTGCTGTTTGTGCTACGGGGCCTATAGAGGATTCCCGCTGGGTCCGCAGTGGGGGCCCACAGTATTTTAGCGTTGACTGGACTGTCTTGTACTTGGGCCAAGGGACTTCCACGTGTATGTGCTGCTGACTGCGATCGAAGCTTCAGGGCGGACCTGGTTGGGAATCGCGTGCTGAGGAAGCGCCCTTGTTGGTGCCCTAATGGTTGCTCGTGGACCCTGTGCATCGGCTTCGGCTGGTGCGGCGAGCTGGTGGTGCCGGCTGGCTTCGAGGTGTTCTGGTGCTCGGGCTGAACAGAAGCGTGAGTAAGTCGGCTGTTCGCTATGGAGTCCCGGCCTGACTGTAGCCCAGCCCGTTTGGCCTACCTACGCAGAACATGGAGGGATGGTTTGACCTGCTCTCTGTGTAAAGTTCGGACTTATGTTTAGGGAAGATTTCTGTATAACTGCGTTGTGTTTCTGTGATGTTAAATTTGAGTTTAAGTACTTCTTTTGGAACTGTAAAGTTGCGGGTGTGGGAAGGGTCGAGAAGGGGGTAAGAGGGAGGGGTACAGCTGGGGTAGTATTACTGGAGCCGGACTGCTTTAAAGTGGTTCTGGACTTGCTTACAGAGAGTGAATGGATCTGTTAAGGGGCAGGGGTGGTATGTAGGGATGGTGGTAGAGGGGCACTTGGGGCCTGGGAATCTATATTAACGGGGATGCTTGGGGGGTTGAGTGGGCGGCGAGTGCACATAAACTCATGGGTCTATGGGATGCGCCATCCATGGTTCGACCTGGTCTAGGTCTATTGGGCCTAGTGTCATTTTTTTAACGGCGACTAATCCGGGTCGTGCGGGGCTGGGCCAGGTAGGGCTATTCTGGGTCCATACTTCATTGCGGTGTATGAAGCTTGGAGAGGGGAGGGGGGATCCACTCACATCCTAGGTGACTCTTGATGGGAGAGGGGTGGAGGTTAGCGGTTGAGAGTAGGGTAGGGACAGGGGGGGGTTGGGGTAAGGGGAAGGGGCAGGGGTATAGGGGTAAGGGAGGAGGGAGGAGGGATAGAAAGTAGAGGGGAAGGGGGTTGGGGGCTGCAGGGAGCACAGCGGAATTATATGTTGACTATGTGCGTGAAGTATGGGGGCGCCACAATGTCCAGGGAGAGACCTCAGGCTGGGGAGGTCCATCCCCACTGTTTTTGCAGGATCGATAAAGAAATTTTGTTCAATTACTATCCAACTTGAAGGTTATCTCTTGGAATGAATGCGGGGTAGGTAATCCTATCAAAAGATATAAAGTGTTGCAGGCCTTAGCCAGGTTGAAATGCGACATAGCTATGTTGCAGGAAACCCACCAGACGGCCGAAGAGCATGCTAAATTGCAGAAAACGTGGGTGGGGCAGAGTTGGGGTGCCCCGGCTAAGGGGAAAAAGGGTGGAGTGGTCATACTGATCAGTAAGCAGATTCATTTTGAATTGGAGAAGGAGTACTCCGACCCTGAAGGCAGGTATATTTTGCTTTATGGTAGCCTTGAGGGTAGGCCTATTGTGTTAGGTAACCTGTATAGCCCCAATGTATTGGACCGGGCGTTCTATGCCCGTTTGGCCTCTAGAGTGGAACAATTGCCGGATGTTCCTTTGATACTGGCTGGAGATTTGAATGGGGTGTTGGATATAGAGATGGATACGTCGGGAAGCGGGGGGGAGCGAATGCGAGCTCCGACCACTAAAGCGTTGCAGGGATTGTGTAATCGCCTGGGAATAGTTGATCCCTGGCGTTTATTTCACCCGTCAGAGAAAGATTTCACCCATCAATCGAGAGCCCATGGGACTAGTGCTAGACTTGACTATGTTTTGGTTTCGGAAAGGCTTTTTGCACAGGTAGGAGATGCACAGATCGGCCCTATTGCGGTGTCTGATCATGCCCCGATCTGGGTGGAGCTAGGATGGGGGGGCTTAGCGGCACCGACAAGGCTCTGGCGGTTTCCCATGGGGCTATATAATGATGCTGACTTTCGAACGCGTATCGGACAGTACTGGCAAGAATTTATGGCCCATCACGAGCAGCATAAAGATGACCCGGAGTTGCTCTGGGAAGCGGCCAAAGTAGTGTTGAGAGGAGATATTATTGCATATGTGGCGAGAAAGCGGAAACTTTTGGCAAGGCAGATTGTTCAGTTGGAGAAGCAGGTAGTGAGAGCTTGGCGACGGTGTGCGGGAGACTCCAGTGTGGTTAATAAGCGGAGGCTTTGGGAGTTGCAAACGTCTCTTAATGAACTACTTCATCAGAGGGCGAAGAAATCTCATATGTATTACAGGTACCAACTATACCGTTTTGGGGATAAGCCTGGGAAACTTCTGGTGCGCTGCTTACAGGGCACTCGGGGTTCTTGGTTGATTGCGGCGTGATGATCAGGGATGCTTGCATAAGGATAGTGCAGCCATAGCCAGATTGCTTCGCTCCTTTTTTCAGAAGCTATATGCACGGAGGGAGGGGGCTCCGACTGAAATGTAGAACTATTTACGGGAAATACAGTTGCCGAAGGTGTTGGCGGACCAGCGGGCATACCTTGATGCCCCGGTGACAGTGGAGGAAGTCTATAGAGTTATTCAGAGAGCTAGGTGCTGCAGAGCGCCTGGCCCCGATAGGTTTGGGGCCGAGTTTTATAAACTGTTAGGGGATCTAGTGCCCCCAACCTTAGTGGAAATGTATCATCGAAGGGTAGCTCAGGGGAAGTTTGGCTGGGGCACTAATCATGCGTATATTACTTTAATACCTAAACCAGGAAAAGACCCTACCCAAGCGGCTTCCTATAGACCTATCTCCTTATTGAATTTCGATTTGAAAATACTGGCAAAGGTTTTGGCTGATTGACTTGCTTCTGTTTTAGGAGACTTGGTGCATGAATCACAGGTTGGGTTTGTTAAGGGGCGATATGCTGTGTGGAACTTGCGAAGAATTTTGGCGTCTCTTGAGTGGGTCCGTGAGCGGGATCTCCAATCACTGGTAATTAGCTTTGATGCCGAAAAGGCGTTTGACCAGGTACAGTGGGAGTACTTGAAATGTCTTTTGTCTTACTATGGGTTGGGAGCCCCTTTTTGTAAGATGGTGGAGTTGCTTTACACGGACCCTACGGCTGGAGTTCTTTGTAATGGGGTGCTCTCAGATAAATTTAGTTTGGAACGGGGTACGCGTCAGGGCTGTCCGCTTTCCCCTTTACTTTTTGTATTGACCCTGGATCCGCTGATACGGAGGATAGAGGAGTCCCCGGGCATATGTGGTGTACGAATTGGCTCACATGGGTTTAAGGTGGCTGCTTTTGCAGATGATATACTCGTTCACCTTACGCTTCCCCAACAGTCCCTGACGCATTTACTTGAGGAGTTCTCTCTATATGGTCAGTTTGCGGGGCTGCGTAACAATATGGATAAATCGGAGGCCTTAGACGTGGGGGGCATATTAAGGGGGAGCTCGTCTGGGAGATTCCCACTCCGCTGGGCTGATGAGTCCTTTGTTTATTTGGGTATTTTGTTAACTAGGACGCCGGCATTGTTATATAAAATAAATTTTGAACACATTTTTTCTAAACTTCGAGCGCAGTTGCGGGCCTGGGCGCCCCTCCCCTTGTCCCTATTGGGTAGAGTGGCCGCTCTAGGGATGGTGATTTTTCCACGAGTGCTCTACTGGATGCAAACTCTCCCAGTGTGGTTCTTGAGGTGTGATTTGTTACGTATGGAGAGGGAGATTCGGGGTTTTCTCTGGAAAGGGGCCAGAGCACGTATACCGTTGACTAGGATGCGAGGGAGGTGGAGGTTGGGCAGGGTTGGGGTTCCGGATCTTTGGAAGTATGTGCTAGCATGTCAGGCACGGCATCTGGGTGATTGGCTGGGGGATACAGAGGTTTATACCCCCCGAGGGCTGGAAGAAGCCTTTGTAGCGCCGCACTCTTTAGAAGCGGTTCTGCATTTGCAGCGGGCAACCTTGCCGACTCGTATGACGAGTAGTGTTCTGATACAGGCGACACGGCGTACGTGGCAACAGTTAAATAAGTATTGGGGTAGTGATTCTGCAGTTTCGTGCTGGCTGCCTATACAGGGTAATGTTTGTTTTACACCGGGCTCTGACTCGGCTTCCTTTCGACAGTGGTGGCGGTTGGGTATACGGCGCCTGGGACATGTAATCGATCTGGACGGTAGCTGTAAGATTTTGGGGGCGTTTTGTGGGGAATATGGTTTGAATCCGGGGGTGTCTGCCTTTGCATATGCACAAATCTCTCATTACATCGGCTCCTTGTCTAAGCGTGAGCTTACTGCGGAACATTCAGCGCGGATTCTCGATTTTTTCGCTCTGGGGGCGGAGTTCCCCCCGACTATAGCCGACTTAAAGAAGCGGTTGGACCGGCTTTACGTGCCCCTTGATTATTCTGCGCTGGAAAGCCTATGGGCAAGGGAACTGGGTCGGGAGATAGCCCCGGGCTCTGTTCGGGCTGCACTGGGTCGTATCGCGCAACTGGTGGAGGGGGCCCGGTGGCACGAGATACAGTTTAAATGTATTCATCGAGCCCACTTTTCCCCGAATGTTCTTGTTCTTTAGCGGACCTGGGTCATATGTGGTGGGGCTGTCCTTCTATTCGTCGGTATTGGCTGCACATTGGGGCGTATCTTAGTGGTCTACTGGGGCAGCAAATTTGCTGGACAGGGCTGCTGGTAGTACTAGATCAGCTGGGACCGCTCCACCTGAAAGGGAGGTGGGAGAGAATTTTGGTGCGCAAAGCCTGTCTGGTGGGTAAGGGCCCTATTCTTAGTCGATGGAGGGAGCCCGTGGCCCCTACCTTTTGTGAGTGGCGTAATAGCCTGCATCAGCTTATGCTTATGGAACGGAGGAGTGCGTTAGGGCACCCCCGGAGATGGGCCACCTTTTTGCTGGTTTGGATGCCCTACATTCAGAGATTGGGACCTAAAGCCCGCAGTGAGGTGTTAAAGATTGGATAGTGGTTGATTAGGATGAGTGCTGCTCCTTGAACAATATTGCATTGCTGTGCTTCCTGTGCTGGGGGGAGGGGGGTTGGGAAGGGGGGAGGGGGGGACATTCGGTTATACTGTTACGTATAGTATTGTACTTTCTTTTCTGCTTGTTGCTATGCTCCCAGGGTGGTGGACAAGACACAGCCCCGCCCAGGATATGCTATTATGTAAAAATGAAAATTTGATTGGATGTTTGTTGATTGTACTGTGTGATATCAAAAAATAGAACTTTGAAAAAAAAAACAAAAAACAGAGAAAACATAAATCTTCGCATCAAAGCCGACGAGTCGAAGAAAGCAGCACCTGAATGAAATAGCGATTGGACCAAATTAACTGTGGTGAAACCTCCAAAAATATCGCCACTAAAAACAAACTTTCAAGCAAAAAAAGAGAACGCTGCCAAGCTCTGCAAGTCCGTCAACATGTCACAAAAGATCAGCTGCTCTAAAAGGAAAAAACAAATCCTAAACTACCAAATATATAACCTGCTACATATAAAACAGTACAATAAAATAGTGTATTTTTTATTAAAGGAACGCAAAAAAATTTTTCATATACAGTAAGCAATATCTCAAAAAAACGTATATTGACTAAAGAAAAAACGAAAGGTCTTGGTCCTGATTAAGCCCTGTAGGGGTCATGGAATCCAACATAAAAATGTACTTCTGTTCCAACTGCTTTATGGTTCTGTCGATATCGCCGCCCCTCCAATTAATTTTAACCCTTTTGATGACGAAAAATTTTATATCTGAAATCTTGTGTGCCTGATTGATCCAATGTTCCACGAGGGGTTTTTCAGTAATACCTCTCTTAATGGCACTCCTGTGTTCTATAATTCTAACTCGAGCACAACGTATGATCTTTCCTACATAAAGTTTCTTACATGGACATTGAATGACGTATATAACATGAGATGTCTCACAGTTAGAAAAGTCATTAAGAACAAACTTCCTGTTTGTAACAGGATGGAGAAAAAAGTCCCGCACTGGTAAAACATGTACACACACTGAGCAACGGCCACACTGAAAGTGCCCCTTGATTTTAGGTAAAAATGGGCGTTCTGTCAGGGCAGAGGGAACCAACAAATTCTTTAGGTTAACACTCCGCTTATGTGCTATAGTGAGGGGAGTGTCCTGGAACCTGTCGAGAGATTGGATAAGATGCCATTCCTTCTTTAATATCTTGACGATATCACGAGAAATAGTGGTATACAAGAGGGGGCAAACTAACCCAACATTGGAATCCTTCTGTCTGGGTACAAGGAGAGACTCTCGATCCAATGTATGAGCCCTTGTGTATGCTTTGGAAATATGCTTAGAAGGATAGCCTCTCGCACAAAACCTAGCCTTCATCCCTTCTGCCTGAAGATCAAAATTCTGATCCCTTGTGCAGGTCCTCCTAGCCCTAAGAAACTGGCCTACAGGGAGATTCCTTTTCAAAGCCGGATTGTGGAAACTACTAAAGTGTAATAAAGTGTTACGGTCCGTAGGTTTCCTATATAAAGATGTTATCAACCGGTTATCTCCTTTTTTTATGAGTAAATCTAAATATGTAACACAATAATGATCATATGTAAGTTGACATTTTAAATTGCCATCTAATCCATTGATCCATAAATTAAACCGGGAGAGAACATCCTCCGTGCCTTTCCATAAAATAAAGACATCGTCTATATATCTTATCCAAAATATCACATTCTCCTTATATGGATGATCCTTCAAAAATTTTTCTTCAAAATCATATACATATAGATTAGCAATATCAGGGGCCATCGATGAGCCCATGGCTACCCCCTTCACCTGTTGATAAAAAAAATCCCTAAAGCAAAAGAAATTCTCACATAAGGCTATCTTGGCCAGTGCAAGCAAAAAATATGTAGGAATACGTTTGTGTGCCAATCTTTTCAATAGGTATTGTTCTAAAATAATCAAAGACTCAGTTTGAGGAACATTATTAGTGTATAAGGATTCAACATCCAAAGTCACTAAGATAACACTGGAATCTATATCATGAAATTGTGTCAAAATCTCAATAACATGAGATGAGTCTCTCACATACGACCACATAGAAAGCACAAAGGGATGCAAAAGGACATCTAAAAATTGAGAAATAGGTTCCAATAGGGAACCAATTGCAGAGACAATCGGCCTACCCAGAAGGGATGTTAGGGACTTGTGAATTTTTGGAAGAATATAAATTGTTGGTGTAACTGGTGATGGGACAATGAGAAAATCTCTCTCCTTTTTGGTAATATATCCTATGTCAAATGCTGTTTGTACTAAATTGTCACTCTTACTTTTCAGTCGTTCAGTGGGATCGCCTGAAAGTCGTTGGTAAAAGGTACGATCTTTAAGTTGTCTCTCTATTTCATCTATATATAGTTTTTTATCCATAACAACTACGGCCCCACCCTTATCAGCAGGTTTAATAATCACTGTATTATTCTTCTGTAGGGAGGTAATGGCATCATTCTCCAGGACCAAGCAGGAAGTCAGTCCTCACATATGGGTGTCATCGGCGCCGATGAAGCCCCAGCGGAGCATTTCCCCAGCTTTCTATGAAAGCCTTTGGGAATGCAGGCACGCATGCGCGGTTCCCTTCCTGCCTAAAGGTGCCATCTTACCTCTGTCTCTTTTTTTCCGTGAAGCCCATCGGACGTGAGTCCAGTTTTCCCGGTTAAAATTAGATTTTTCAGCGATTTTTTGCTCTTTTTCTACCGGTTCGATGCCAGTTCCCCTCCCACTGGGTTCGGTACACCGGTATCAAGCCCGATTTTTCTTTTTCGGTTTTTGCCCTTCGTGGCTGGCATTCGCGCCCTTTTTTCTCTTTTTCCCTGGAAGGCCGGTCCTTTGACCTCGCGGGGACTCTTTTTTCCCCGATGGCTTCCAGTGGTTTTAAGAAGTGTGATCGGTGTAAGAAACTAATGTCTCTCACCGACACACACGACTGCTGCCTTCGGTGCCTCGGCCCCGACCACGATCCTAAGTTGTGCGGGGCCTGTGGAAAGATGTCTTCCAAGGCACTACGAAGTCGCCAGCAGCAAAAGGAAAGGCTTTTCTCGGACTCAGCCTCCGGCCGGGCCCGGACCTCGTCTGAGGCCTCGACATCTCGGGATTCCAATCCCGAGCGCCGTCGAAGCTCCTCGGACAGGGGGTCCCCCGACCGGGAATGCAAGAGGAAGAAACGGCTCGCGAGGGCGTCGTCAGAAGAGGTCCCTGGCTCCTCGAGGGCCAGGTCTAAGACCCCCGACCGTCGCCCCGGGCCGGTGGAACCGGAGAAGCCTGCCAAAGTTCCTCGTGTGGAGCCGGAGTCTGCTGGACACATAAGCCCAGTAGTCCTCGTGGACTCTCCTCCCAGGGAGCTGACGTCGGGCCCGGTGCCGCCGGGGCCCGAGTCGGTGGCTGCTGCATCTCCCGAGCTGAGTCTCAGGTTGACAGCCTTGGAGAGCAGAATGTCTGCCTTCATGGAGCAGCAGGGGGCACTGATGGCCAGCCTGTCTGGCGCATCTGCTCCGACCATCGGGACATCGACGTCCAAGTCGACCCTGGAGACCGAGCTGATACTCGAGTCCATCGTGGCTCGGAGTCGACCTCGGTCGTGGTCTCCCTCAACCTCCCGTTCAGGACCGAGGGCATCGATGCCGGTGCTTCCGGCGTCGGGGCGGGTGCACCAGGGCCCCGCGGGGTCGGACCCCGACTCTTCCTCGGACGAGTTGGCTTGGGAGACGGAGGACGAGGAGTCTCCTGATACCTTTAAGACTCGGTGCGTCCCTTCGGACTCACCGCAGTCTGAGCCCCGGAGTAGGTCCCCTCCGGAGGACACCCAGTTCTCGGAGTTCGTCCGGGATATGGCCACTGCCTTGGCTATTCCGGCGGATCCCGAGGAAGAGCCTCGAGCTGAAGAGCTCGAGGCGCTGCAGTATGACTCTCCTCCGAAGGAGGCCTTTACTGTCCCGGTTCCTCCGATGCTGGAACGGCTCCTCTTCCGTATGTGGGAGGCACCGGCCTCGGCGCCGGTTCTTAGCAAGCGAGTCGATTCCATCTATTGACTCCGGAAGAGCCCTGGTTTTCAGAAAGCACAGCTACCACACCATTCCATGGTTGTGGAATCGGCCATGCATCGTCTGAAGAGTCAGAAGATGCACTCTGCGGTGCCTCCTGGCAGGGAGGCCCGAAACCTCGATGGTGTCGGTAGAAAGTGTTTTTAGGGCTCAATGCTTGCTTGCCGTGTCCAGTCTTACCAGCTGTACATGGGCATGTACTTGCGAGATCTGGCCAAGGAGTTGGCCGGATTCTCTGCTGGTCTCTCCGGGGAACCCTTGCAGAGATTTAAGTCCTTGTCCTCGGGGATTCGGGACTGCTTGAAGTTCATGTCCCGCACCGCCTACGATGGCTTCGGCCCATGTTGCGGCAGCCGGCATCGTGGCTCGATGCCAGGCATGGCTGCAGTCATCGGACCTCGAGCCATGGGTTCAGGACAAGTTGGTCGATGTCCCTTGCCGTGGTGAAAACCTTTTTGGCAAGCCCATGACCGAGAAGGCCGCTCAGCTCGAGACCGAGCACCTCACCCAGACAAGGCTGTCGAGGAAGACCTCTGCCCCTTCTCATAAAAAGAAGGGCTCGGGTAAAAAGCGCTTTTACCCGAGGAAGGGCACTGCCTACAAACAGTACCCTCAATATCAGGCTGCCCAAGCTGCCCCCCAGGGTCAGCAAGCCAAGGGCCAGGGTAATGGACCCCGTAGGCAGAGGACCCCCAAGCCTCAGGCCCCTGCTACCACTCAGCAGGGTGGGGGTTTTTGACTCCTTGAGCATAGCCTCTCCTCCACTGCTCCCCCAACCCTGCACAGGAGGTCGTCTCGCCCTCTTTGCCCACCAGTGGCCCCTTATCACCGGGGACAGTTGGGTGCTAAAGATAGTCCACAAGGGCTATGCACTCCATTTTCACCAACTGCCACCCCCCTACTTTCCAGGGGAGCCTCCGAGGCCTCCCCTGCACACAGACCTTCTCTGTCAGGAGCTTCAGAGTCTGTTGGTGGACAGGGCTGTGGAGCCTGTGTCTCCCCACTTGCAAGGTCACGGGTTCTACTCCAGGTATTTCCTGGTACCCAAAAGGACCGGTGGCCTTCGTCCCATTCTGGACCTCAGGAACCTCAACCAGTACCTAGTGAAAGAAAAGTTCAAGATGCTTACTCTTGGAACCCTTCTGCCCTTCCTACAGCAGGGAGATTGGCTATGCTCCTTAGATCTAAAGGATGCGTACACTCACATCCTCATTCATCCAGACCACAGAAAGTACCTGAGGTTCATCGTGGGAGGAAACCATTATCAGTACAGAGTACTGCCTTTTGGCCTCACCTCCACCCCCAGAGTTTTCACAAAGTACCTAGCAGTGGTGGCGGCCTACCTGAGAAATCAGGGCATCTTTGTCTTCCCCTATCTGGACGACTGGCTCATCAGGGGTCAGACAAGCCAGGAGGCCAATCAAGTCACCCTCAGGACCATTGCTCTTCTACAACGCCTGGGGTTTGTCATAAACTTCGCAAAGTCCACTTTGCTCCCTTCCCAGAACTTGGAGTTCATAGGGGCAAGGTTGGACTCTCTCCTGGCAAAGGCATTCTTGCCAGAAAACAGAGCCCAAAGGTTGATGGCCTTGGTAAGTCAGTTTCTCAGCAGGTCCCTGGTCTCCGCCAGGCTCTGCCTGAGACTTCTGGGCCACATGGCTTCGACAGTACATGTGACCCCCAATGCCAGGCTCCATATGAGGCCTGCACAGTGGTGCATTCGGACTCAGTGGTCCCAGGCCACAGGCGGCCTCAGAGACAAGATAAGGGTGTACAGACCATTTCTGCACTCCCTCAACTGGTGGCTGCACCCACCCAATCTACTGAATGGGGTGCCTTTTCAGATCTCAGCTTATACAGTAGTGCTGACAACAGATGCCTCCCTGCTAGGCTGGGAAGCTCATTGTCTGGGCAAGTGCACCCAGGGTCTCTGGTCTCCCTGGGAAGCTGCACAGCAGATCAATCTCCTCGAACTCAGAGCTATTTGGTTAGCACTCAAAGCTTTCACACCTGCCCTGGCTCACCAGTCTGTCCTGATTCAGACAGACAACCAGGTTGCCATGTTTTATGTGAACAAACAGAGCGGAACTGGGTCCAGGATCCTGTGTCGAGAGGCTCAGGACCTTTGTTCTTTTGCCCTCAAGCACGACATGCTCCTCAAGGCTGTATACCATCCAGGCCAGGACAACTATCTGGCAGACAGATTAAGCAGAATACTGCAACCCCACGAGTGGCAGCTGTATCCCTCAGTGGTTCAGAAGATATTCATGAAATGGGGTCTCCCTTGGCTGGGTCTCTTTGCCAGCCCAATGAACAAGCAACTGCCAAACTTCTGCTCCAGGAAACTGCATCCTCTGAGAATAGCAGCAGATGCTTTTCTGATTCCCTGGTCTCAGGGCCTCCTGTATGCGTTTCCTCCCACGCCCTTGGTGGCCCGAACTCTCTTCAAAATTCTTCAGGACAAGGCCTCGGTCCTGCTGGTGGCTCCCAGATGGCTAAGACAGCCTTGGTCTCCACTTCTACTTCAACTGGCGGTGGATCCCCCACTGCCTCTGGGGTTGCAACCCGACCTTTTCTCACAGGAGCAGGGTTCCCTTCTGCACCCCAATCTTAAGTCTCTCAATTTGATGGCCTGGAGGCTGCAAGGGTAGTCTTGGCTCCCTGGGGCCTACCTCAGGAAGTTGAGGAGGTTGTCCTAGCCTCTAGGAAACAGTCCACTAGGAAAACCTATGCTCTCAAATGGAAAAGGTTTTCTGTGTGGTGTCAGCTACGTACAGAGGATCCTTTCTCCTGTACTGTGCCAGTAGTCCTTCAGTACTTACTGCACTTGTCTAATCAGGGTCTTAAATCCAATTCTGTTCGGGTCCACCTCTCAGCTCTAGCAGCTCACCACTCATTGGTAGAGGGGCAGTCTCTCTCTGGTCACCCCTTGGTGTCCCGCTTTCTCGGGGGCTTGCTTTTGCTCAAGCCTCCCATCTGTCCTCCTGCCCCTGAGTAGGAGCTGAATGTAGTCTTGCAGCAGCTGACTCGCCCACCTTTTGAGCCGATGGCTACTTGTCCACTACGCGTCTTCTCCTGGAAGACACTCTTCCTAATAGCCCTTACCTTGGCTAGGCGAGTAAGTGAGCTTCAAGCCCTGGTCTGTGACAGGCCTTACACCAGGATTTACAGGAACAGGGTAGTCCTCAGGACTCATCCAAAGTTCCTCCCTAAGGTTGTCTCCTCTTTCCACCTCAATCAGGAGGTGGTTCTTCCAACATTCTTCCCTAGGCCTCATGCTAGCCAGGCTGAAGCAGTCCTGCATACCCTGGACTGTAGGAGGGCCTTATCCTTCTACCTTTACCGTATGCAAGGGCATAGAAGGGCTACTCAGCTCTTCGTATCTTTTGACCCCAATAAGTTGGGGTTAGCTGTGTCCAAGCGTACCTTGTCCATCTGGGTGGCTGACTGTATCACCTGGGCTTACAAGGCGGCTGACCTTCCTTTGCAGGGTAGGGTCACGGCCAATCGTGTCAGGGCAATGGCTGCCTCAGTGGCTCATCTCCGCTCTGTGCCCTTGGTAGACATCTGCAGGGCTGCAACTTGGTCTTCAAGCCAAACATTTGCAGCCCATTACTGCCTGGAGAGGGAGTCCCGTAGGGACAGTGCTTTTGGCCAGGCCGTACTCCGGAATCTCTTTGAGGTTTAGGCAACTCCTGCCCTCCTGTCCTCTGTTGGGCTACCGGTGGGGGTTGTGTCCTTGAAAAGCCTTTCTTTGCAGCTGGGACTAGAGGGAGTCCTCTTGTTCAACTGGGTTCCTCGGTAGCCCAGAGCTAGTGAGTCACCCATATGTGAGGACTGACTTCCTGCTTGGTCCTGGAGAAAAAGTAGTTACTCACCTGTAACAGGTGTTCTCCAGGAGCAGCAGGAATCAGTCCTCACAACCCTCCCTCCTCCCCTTGGAGTTGCAGTTGTACATAGTTTATTTTTCATTTTTGTGTGCTGTTCTTAGCTATGTCATTTGACTGAGGTAAGATGGCACCTTTAGGCGGGAAGGGAACTGCGCATGCGTGCCTGCATTCCCAAAGGCTTTCTTAGAAAGCTGGGGAAATGCTCCACTGGGGCTTCATCGGCGCCGATGACACCCATATGTGAGGACTGATTCCTGCTGCTCCTGGATAACACCTGTTACAGGTGAGTAACTACTCTCTCTCTCCTCTAGAAAGATTACTGTATGAAGGGGCAGAATCAATACAAATTTGACTCACCTCCCGTAGGACCGTTTTCTCAAAAGTTACTATGAGTGGATCAATTTGTGAGGACTGCATCCAAGTGGACTTCTTACTAATCACAGAGATGTCGGAAGGAACAACCTGTTGTGTACTAAAATAGTGTTTGATGCGAATTTTCCGAAAAAATTTATAAAGATCTAAATTGATTTCAAAAAGATCAGGTCTTTTCGTTGGAACAAAGGATAAACCTTTGTTAAGTAAGGCTTCTTCATCTTGTGTAAGCTGGTAATTAGAAATATTGATCACATTATTATATAAAATAGGGGTCATGTCCTTCTCTCGTTGGACCAATCTCTGTTCCAGGATCCCCTACCTCGTCCCCGTCCATGACCCCTCAGAGGCGGGTAAGGGTGCTGATAATATGTGCGGTCCTGATTGTATTGCCAATTCTGATTGAGATACGGGGGAGGACCTCGCGTTTTCTCTTGATCCCAAGGGGGGGAAAGGGATCGTAAGTCTTGTCTCGATGATGAGTGTAATGTTGGTCCCGATTTAAATGTGTTTGGCGATTGCGTGAGTGATCTCGAGACTGTTCTCGACCACCCCCCCTTCCAGAACTTGTCCATATCGAAAAAAGGGGGTTTAGTAGGGCAATTGGCTTGTTCAATACCCACATGGGCCTTCAATACCCACATGCTCCCCTTTGGCCTCTCCTCGGCCCCCATGGTGTTCACCAACTGCTTGATGTTCGTCACCGCTCACCTCCACTTACTGGGAGTCTTTGTCTTCTCTTATCTGGATGACTGGCTTATAAAGGCAAGCTTACCTGAGGAGGTATGCTATGCAGCATGCCACACCATAAGAGTGCTGCAACATCTGGGGTTCGTGATCAACTTCCCAAAGTTGCATCTGCTCCTGACTCAGTGCCTGGTGTTCATAGAAGCCCTTCTGGACTTGACCTAGGCCAGATCCTTCCTCTCCCTGGACTGGACACCGCACCTGGCAGCCCTAACAGGGGAGGTACAGGGCCGCACATTGGGGTCCTACTACTACTACTACAATTACTATTGAGCATTTGTATAGCGCTACAAGACGTATGCAGTGCTGCACAGACATGTAAGAAACAGTCCCTGCTCATTAGAGCCTACAATTTAGTCAAGACAGTAGGTGTAGACAGGGATACATCTAGGGAAAATGGTAAGGAAACACAAGGAGATCAGGTGAGTCACAATCCGAAAGCGGCAGCGAACATATGAGTTTTCAGCTTGGATTTGAAAAGGGTCAGAGAAGTCGCCTGATGTACAGACTCGGGCAGTTTGTTCCAGGAATAAGGTGCAGCAAGGTGAAAGGAGCAAAGTCTGGAGTTAGCAATAGACGAGAAGGGCACAGATAGAAGTAATTTGCTAGAAGAGCGGAGTTCCTGAGGAGGGGTGTAGGGAAAGATAAGAGAGGAAAGATAGTGAGGAGCTGCAGGAGAACTTTGAACTGGATGCGGAAACAGATAGGGAGCCAATGAAGTGACTTGATTAGAGGGGTAATATGAGCATGACGAGGCAGGCAGAAGATTAGCCATGCAGTAGAGTGTTGAACAGATTGAAGGGGAGAGAAATGAATCAGCGGGAGACCAGCAAGTAGTAGCTTACAACAGTCAAGAAGGGAGATGATTAAGGAGTGGATAAGTGTCTTAGTAGTGTGTTCAGAAAGGAATGGATCTTATCTATCAGATGGATGTGTGTCCACCCGTCTCCCGCTGCACCTATTGGAGCACATGGCCTTGACCAGAGGCACATCTCCGGATGCATCAGGCCTAGTGGACCCTCAGCTCTCAATGGACTCAGGCCACAGGCTGAATGGACAATCGAGTCCAGATCACCCGACCCCTGGTGGCCTCTCTCGCCTGATGGCAGAGCCGACATAATCTCATGGCCAGCCTATGCTTCCAGGCCTCACCAGCACAATGTATCCTAACCACGGATGCCTCCAAGCTCAGCTGGGGAGCTCACTGCAACAGCCTACAGTCGCAGGGCGCATGGACTCGGGAAGAAAGTGCCTTCCAGATCAATCTCTTGGAACTCCGAGCAGTGACAAATGCCCTTCCTATGTCCAGGCCCACCTGAAAGGTCAGGTTGTATGCATCCAGACGGACAACCAAGTAGTGATATTTTACATCAAGAAACAGGGGGGGGGGAATGGGCTCATACCTCCTCTGCTGGAAGGTGGTTCGCCTGTGGAACTTCGCCACAGAAAATGGTATGATCCTCCGTGTGATCTTCTTACTGGGCCAGGACAATCTGCTTGTAGATCAGCTCAGAATAGTTCTTAAGCCCGATGAGTGGTGCCTCAATCCAGCGGTGGCCAACTCCATCTTCCGACATTGGGGGACCCCGACATTGGATCTCTTTGTCAGCCCTGAGAATGCGCAGCTGCTGCGCTTCTGCTCATAGAGGCCGGCCCCAAATCGAGTGGCAGTGGATGCCTTTCTCCTGCCTTGGTACGAGAGCCTGCAGTATGCGTACCCGCCTGCTCCGCTAGTTCCCAAGACATTGTTCAAGATTCAGTTGGACCGGGCCTCCGTAATCCTCATTGAAGGACTATAAAAGGAGACTGCTACTTCTGGAGAGAGATCTGCAATTGTAAGTATTTACTTCTGGGAATTTTTCTAAATCTTGGGGAAAAATGAATTCTTTACATTAAAGCTGATTAATCTGTGAACCCAGTGTATTTGTTAAATTAGTCAGGGCCTAGTAACAGCAAAGAGCTTTCAGTTTAAATTTAACACACAGAAGAGAAATTTCTGGTTAAATTTAGAACACAGCAGAGAGCTTCTAGTTTAAATTTAATACTCAGTCAGGGCCTAGTAGCAGCAAAGAGCTTTAATTTAAATCAAATCAGAATATAACAGCATAAAGGGCAAAACAGGGTCAATATTCTTTGAATAAGAAATTATTTCTAGAGATCTTTACAAAGAGGCATTCTACATAGGGGGCAAGAGAACTGTGACTTTTTTTAAATACGTGTTAAAGCCAGGTGGTAGATCAAAGGGCCATTTTGAAAGACTCCTTCTATCCAAGCAAGCAGTGTGTTAATCATGCAGGAAATTGGTCACAGCTTACCTCAGAAGCACAGGCATAAATAGTTCAACCAGAATTCTGTGATTCTCAGTTTTGAAGGGCTACAAAAGGGGAGTGCTACTTCTGAAGAGAGATCTGCAATTGTAAGTATTTACTTATGGGAATTTTTCTAAATCTTGGGGGAAAAAGGAATCCTTTATATTAAAGCTGATTAATCTGTGAACCCAGTGTATTTGTTAAATCAGTCAGGGCCTAGTAGCAGCAAAGAGCTTTCAGTTTAAATTTAACACACATAAGAGAACTTTCTGGTGAATTTTAGAACCCAAGACTCCCTCTAGCCAAGTAAAGGCTGTGGGACTCCCCCTGGAAATTGGTCACAGATTACCCTAGAAGCACAGGACAGGGTAATGTGTAGCAGCCAGCTTTAAATAGGTCTTCTTTCCTTCCCTTCCTCCCCAACACCCACCCACATCTAGGATAATTGTAGCTTTATATGTGCTTAAACCTCTTAAAGGAAAGGAAGTGCCATATTCACTCTCAAGTACAGCTGTTTATCCTCATCAGGCATACATTAAGGACCTGAGATTAATTAAGCTTCAGGTGAACAAAGTACATTAAACATATTAGGTCTAGTCTTATTAGTATAAGTATCCCCAGCAACCCTTAGTAAGTAAGGAACTTAGAAAGCTAAACACAACCTAAATTAAAATGCAGACATCAGTCCAGCAGCGAGATTGGGGCTTTCAAGTATTTTGCATTGAGTGTCACATCTATGATTTTCTCCCAGTTGGTGAGGGGTCTTACGTGGGTCAGTGTCACGGCAGGACATGCTAGGGAGATAAAGTTCCTAGATGAAATAAATGACTGCTTTTTGGAGCAGCTGGTTCATGAACCGACCAGAGGGGAAGCCATATTAGACCTAGTCCTTAGTGGAACACCAGATCTAGTGCAAGAGATAAGGGTGTTGGGACCACTTGGCAATAGTGATCATAGCATGATCGCCTTTGATTTAATTAGTGGAGGAGGGATAGTAAGGAAATCCACAGTACTACCTTTTAACTTTCGAAAGGGAAACTATGAAAAAATGAGGAAAATAGTTAAGAAAAAACTAAAAGGAGCAGTTGCAAAGGTTAAAGACTTACATCAAGCTTGGGTGTTGTTGAAAAATACTATCTTAGAAGCCCAGACCAGCTGTATTCCATGCTTTAAGAAAAGTAGAAGGAAGTCCAAAAAACTGCCAGCATGGTTTAAAGGTGAGGTCAGAGAGGCTGTTGTTGCCAAAAAAGCATCTTTCAGGAAATGGAAAAAAGAACCAAACGACGAAACCTGGAAACAGCACAAGCACTGGCAGGTCAAATGCATGGCATTGATAAAGCAGGCAAAGGGAGAATTTGAGAAAAAGCTTGCTGCGGAAGCAACAACACGAAATAAAGATTTTTTCAAGTACATTCGTAGCAAAAAACCTGTGAGAGAGTCAGTTGGTCCATTAGATGATAGAGGAGTTAAAGGGGCACTAAGAGGTGACAAGGCGATAGTGGAGAGACTGAATGAATTCTTTGCTTCGGTCTTTACTGAGGAAGATGTAGGGATGTTACCCATGACTGAAGTGGTATTTAAAGGTGCGGAAGAATTGAAGGAAATATTGATACATCGGGAAGATGTCTTACAACTATTAGATAAACTGAAGAGTAGCAAATCACCTGGGCCGGATGGTATACATCCAAGGGTGTTGAAAGAACTGAAATATGAGATTGCAGACCTGCTATTAGTAATCTGTGAACTATCATTAAAATCATCTCTAATACCTGAAGATTGGAGGGAGGATCGCCAATGTAACACCAATTTTTAAAAAGGGTTCCAGGGGTGATCCTGGAAGCTACAGACCGGTGAGCCTCACGTCAGTACCGGGAAAAATGGTAGAAACCATCATAAAGAATAAAATTACTCAGCATGTAGATAGTCATGGCCTAATGGGAGACAGCCAACATGGCTTTAGACAAGGAAGATCTTGTCTTACTAATCTGTTATGTTTTTTTGAAAGTGTGAATAAACAGGTGGACGAAGGTGAATCGGTTGATATAGTGTATTGTGATAAGGAAGCTTATCATAGTTCAGGAGGGAGCTATAAAAGAGGTGAATTGGCTCTGAACAAGCCACCTGTCTTTCCTGGTAGAAATACTAAAACAGAATGTTTTCATAAAAGACTACCAGTCCCAGAATGCACCAGGTTTCAAAAAGCCTCTAGGAGGGCTGAAGTGGGGAAACGTGTGTTCAATGAGGAGAGCTATGAGGTAATCCCCAATCACTCATCTCCAGGGGCAGGGCTTGATTCAGCACACCTGGGCTGTGCTAGGGTGGAGTGTCCCTCTAAGCACTTTAAAAGTAAAATATATTTTACACAGAACCAGAATGAGGAGATCAGGAACAGAGAGAAAGAAGAGAGAGGACTACAACAGCAGAAGCAACGTGGAAGGAAGAACAGAAAGACATCTTGGAGGTCTAAAGAAAGAGCCCACAGCAGTACGTGTGTTAGGAGTGATTCCAGAGGCAAGCATACTCCATTGGACTGGAGGAAGCCAGAGGAGTGGGGTTATAGAGCCAGGAATTCCCAGACGGCACCTTTGAAGGAGACGGCTGCATTTGGAAGGGGCCCTAAGACCGATGCAAGAAGGTATGTGAAGAGAGACTCAGTGTCCAGGGATCTTGATTGGAAGGCTGGGCATAAAAGCTGGATTACTTACTGGCCAGGATACCTGGAGAGGAAACCTAACAGCAAGGGGATCACAGGTATGAACTTTGATCTATGCCCTAGCTCTTCACCAGGAAGGCAGCAGGGAAACATATTATCCTGAGAGTGATCAATTAAGGAATTCCTCTGAGCCAGACCAAGATATTGATTCCATGATATTTGAGGAAGAAGGAGATATAGCAAATGACCCATTGGAATACATGGATTGCTCTCTGTCTAGGCTGCTGTTTTAAAGTAGTTTCTCACTAATACAACAACCACCAAAAGGAACTGTAACTTGTTCTTTTATCTACCCAGAAAAGTCTCTGCAAGAAAGCTTTAGGGTAGGATTGAGCCACGTAGAGAGAGTGAACCAGCAAAGGGGTTTGCAGCTGGCTAATTATTGGTAATTGAGCCAGGCACAAGTGCACGTGAGCTCTAGAAGGAAACTTCTTTTTTGTGTGTGTGAATAGAAGAAAGTTATCCTTGATAAAGAACAGGTTTTTTTTGTTACTTTTGGGTTTGTTTTTGCTTTTGGAGCACTGCTAAGAAGGTCATTAGCAGGAGCCATCAAAAAGACCTTTTCTGTTTCTCATCAAGGTCTTTATTGATTTATTGCTTAAGAAGTTCAGTTACCTTATAACATGTTTTGTTTTTCCTGAGTACAATACTTGAAGCAAGTGTCCTTTTGTGTTACCAAGTAAATCTGTGTGGGAGAATTAACCCCATGAATAAAATCTGTTTTTCTTTGCTTACACTCGAGCATCACAACTCATTATTTTGTGAACGGCTGATTCTGGTATGAATGAACTGAAACCCCCACAATCCTTTGCAAGTCATAATAATATTTTTGCCTTTGCCAAGCCTGTGGACTTTCACGACCAGCGCCCCCGTTTACAGTGGCGTAGTAGTTCGGATTGCTTTTACACAAAGGATTTACAGGATTTATAAGGATTACAACTGAAACTTGACAGAAAAAAGTTCAAGACAAAAGCTGGAAGTGGATTTTTCCCTTAACAACACTTTGGAGGAAAAAAGGTGGCTGATCCAGGAGCTGTTCCAAGGAGGAAAAACCCTGTGTAAGCTGGATTCATCACTGGCATAAGGTAATAAGTACCTAGGCATGTCTAGTGGTGGATGGGAGTAAGACACAGGGGTAATTGAAAAAAAAAATAGGAGAAAAACACCTGTTTGGAGGGTGCTGCTCTGTGTTTTTTTTCTTTTGTTTTCTTGTAGGGATACAAGATGGATCCAAGGGAACTGGCCAGCTGGATGGCAGCCCAATTCAGCAGGCAACAGGAGCTAGTGCAGCAGGCTCAGGACACTGCAATTAAAGCACTAAGGGACCAGCAGAAGCCAGTGCTTGATCTGGTGGAAGCCTTAATTGCTCTTCATAACCAAAGTGGATCGGATGCAAGACCAGCAGTAACAACTGGTATACCACATGTGGACAATGTGGGACTCAATCAGAGAATTGGGGCATTTAGTTTTGGGAAGCTGACTCCAGATGATAATGTTGATGATTTCCTTGAATCTTTTGAGAGAGTGGCACAAGCATTAGCATGGCCAGAGACCCAGTGGGCAGTAAGGCTGGCAGCCTCATTAACTGGGGAGGCGCTTGCAGCTTATAGGGCAATGCCAGCAGCTCAAGCTTTGAATTATAGAGATGTAAAGGCTGCTATAAGAGATCGCCTAGGGTTGTCTATTTCAGAGTATAGGCGAAGGTTTAGAGCTACTGCATTAAGAGTGGGTGAAACACCCAGGGCTCTGAGTCAGAGAATCAGAGGATTGGCTATAAAATGGTTGGAGCCTGAGGGAAAGTCTGTGGAAATGTTATTAGACATTATTATGCTTGAACAATTTATGTCTGCTGTGCCTAAAGATCTGCACATTTTCCTTATACAGCAAAATTGCCAGAACCTTTGAGAGGCAACCATGCCAGCAGAGAGATTCTTGGAAGCCACGCAGGCTTGCCATAGAATGGGTGGCCCTCTGAAGGTTGGTGCTGAGGCAAGCTGTGCTGTATCAGAAAAGAAAATGGTTAAAAATGTTTCTGAGAATAATTGTACTGTGCCAACCCAGATTACAAAGTGGAGTAAAAAGAAATGTGGAAAATGGGGACATTTGGAAAGGGGATGCCAGATACACACTAGCTTGATGGGTGTTAATTTAAAACAGCCCAAAGAAGGATTCCTTTTGATGGTTGATGTGCAGGGAATTACCACAAATGCTCTGTTAGACTCTGGGGCAGACCAGAGTATGCTGTCAAAGAGGCTTTGGAAGAGGATAGAGGCCCAAGAAGGATTTGTGCCTAGAACCCCTGAAAGCCAGGTTCACATCAGATGCATTCATGGTGCTGCAACATCATATCACACCTATAGGCTAATGGTTAAGTGCCTGGGGGAACAAAAGGAAATTCTTTTAGCAGTGGTGCCTAGGCTGCCGTTTGATTTGGTTCTAGGAAGGGACTGGCCAAGATTTAAGCAGGGACTAGTGAAAGGACTAGGAAAGAAGGAGGGAGAAGGAATGATGGTAATAGCTCCCGGGCCTTTGTTTGGAAGTCCTCAGACCCCAGCTAAAAAGATGGTTAAGCTTCCAGAAGACCAAACTACCAAGAAGCAGATATTTATCTTGAAGTACCGTAGGGTCACAGAGAAGGCCCAAGCTCCTAAGCAGGCAACCCCTCAAGCTGCTGGGTTTGACCTGTGCAGTGTAGAAAATGTGACGATTCCTAGCCAAGGGAGAGCCCTGGTTGACACTGGACTCCAAGATGAAATACCCATTGGGTGCTATGGGCGAGTAGCCCCAAGATCAGGATTAGCCCTGAAGTATTTCCTTGATGTGGGAGCGGGAGTGATTGATCCCGATTACAGGGGCAATCTTAAAGTTCTGTTATTTAATTTTGGACAGAACGATTACCATGTAAAGTCAGGAGACAGAATCGCTCAATTGATATGTGAGAGACTGGGTTTCCCACCTGTGGAGGAAGTCACATCCTTGTCAGATTCTGAGTGTGGAACCAAAGGCTTTGGTTCTACGGAAGACAAAGGGGTTAAGAGCCTAGCTGCCACCTGTGCCTGTGAAAGGCAGGTGCATGAAGAGGAGGATTTGGGACCCCAAGTATCTGACTGTAAAGAAAAGTCAGAACCCCAAATAGGTGAGGACCTGACAGTGGTACAACAGGAAGAAATAAGGAAATTGCTTAAAGAATTCCCAGATGTTTTGACTCCCATACCTGGGGAGACACATTTGGTTGCCCATGAGATAATAACTCCACCTGGGAAATTAATTCATCAAAGGCCATACCGCTTGCCTGAAGCAAAGAGACAGGAAGTAGTGGCACAAGTTCAGGAAATGTTAGACATGGGAGTAATAGAGGAGTCGAAGAGTCCCTGGAATAGCCCCATAGTCTTGGTGCCAAAGCCTGATGCCAAAGCCTTGGTGCCAAAGCCTGGCTCTTTAAGATTCTGTATTGACTTCCGGCAGGTAAACGCAATATCAGTTTTTGATGCATATCCAATGCCAAGAATTGAAGAGCTGTTGGACCAGCTTGGACAAGCTCAATATTTAACCACCCTTGATATGACAAAAGGCTATTGGCAAATCCCTCTAACCAGGGAGTCGAAGCCGAAGACTGTCTTCAGCACCCCCGTTGGCCTTTTCCAGTTCAAAAGGATGCCTTTCGGACTGCATGGAGCGGTAGCTACCTGCCAAAGGTTAGTGGACCAGGTACTTCGACCCCATCAAAATTATGCCTTTGCCTATATGGATGATGTCATAATCCATAGTAACACTTGGGCGGAACATCTAAAGAGAATCAGGGCAGTTTTATGCTCCATGAAGCAAGCGGGAATCACTTTGAACCCAAAGAAGTGTGTCTTTGCTAATAGAGAGGTAAAATACCTAGGCCACCTGTTGGGAAGAGGGAAAATTAAACCTCTAATGAGCAAGGTTGATAGCATCAGGAATTTTCCTCCTCCAACAAAGAAACAGCTGAGAAGTTTCTTAGGACTTATTGGATACTACCGCAGATTTATACCACAGTTTGCAGAGAAAAGTGCAATTTTTACTGATATGCTGCGGAAGAATTGCCCAAACCAGCTGAAATGGACTCCTGAAGCTGAAAAAGGACCAGTACTGAAAGGGTGGATTTCAGGAAACCCTTCTTGGTTCAAACAGATGCCTCGGATGTAGGGCTAGGAGCTGTTTTATCCCAATGTCATGAAGGGGAGGAGCATCCTGTGACGTACCTGAGCAGGAAATTGTCACCGGCTGAACAGAAATATTCCACAATAGAAAAGGAATGTTTAGCTATAAAGTGGTCAGTGGAGGCATTAAGGTTTTACCTTGCAGGGAGGAAGTTCAAACTGGTTACAGACCATGCCCCACTTAAGTGGTTGCAACAAATGAAGAACCACAATGCCAGGTTGACACGCTGGTACATGGCCTTACAGGCATTTGATTTTCAAGTGGAACATCGTGCTGGGAAGTTACACAAAAATGCGGATGCCCTTTCCCGTATTACGGACTGTAAAGAAGAAGTTTCACCAGTTGCACCAGTCCGTAATAACATAAGCAGGGGGATATGTGATAAGGGGGCTTATCATAGTTCAGGAGGGAGCTATAAAAGAGGTGAATTGGCTCTGAACAAGAAACCTGTCTTTGCTGGTAGAAATACTAAAACAGAATGTTTTCATAAAAGACTACCAGTCCCAGAATGCACCAGGTTTCAAACAGCCTCTAGGAGGGCTGAAGTGGGGAAACGTGTGTTCAATGAGGAGAGCTATGAGGTAATCCCCAATCACTCATCTCCAGGGGCAGGGCTTGATTCAGCACACCTGGGCTGTGCTAGGGTGGAGTGTCCCTCTAAGCACTTTAAAAGTAAAATATAATTTACACAGAACCAGAATGAGGAGATCAGGAACAGAGAGAAAGAAGAGAGAGGACTACAACAGCAGAAGCAACGTGGAAGGAAGAACAGAAAGACATCTTGGAGGTCTAAAGAAAGAGCCCACAGCAGTACGTGTGTTAGGAGTGATTCCAGAGGCAAGCATACTCCATTGGACTGGAGGAAGGCAGAGGAGTGGGGTTATAGAGCCAGGAATTCCCAGACGGCACCTTTGAAGGAGACGGCTGCATTTGGAAGGGGCCCTAAGACCGGTGCAAGAAGGTATGTGAAGAGAGACCCAGTGTCCAGGGATCTTGATTGGAAGGCTGGACATAAAAGCTGGATTACTTACTGGCCAGGATACCTGGAGAGGAAACCTAACAGGAAGGGGATCACAGGTATGAACTTTGATCTATGCCCTAGCTCTTCACCAGGAAGGCAGCAGGGAAACAAATATTATCCTGAGAGTGATCAATTAAGGAATTCCTCTGAGCCAGACCATGATATTGATTCCATGATATTTGAGGAAGAAGGAGATATAGCAAATGACCGATTGGAATACATGGATTGCTCTCTGTCTAGGTTGCTGTTTTAAAGTAGTTTCTCACTAATACAACAACCACCAAAAGGAACTGTAACTTGTTCTTTTATCTACCCAGAAAAGTCTCTGCAAGAAAGCTTTAGGGTAGGATTGAGCCACATAGAGAGAGTGAACCAGCAAAGGGGTTTGCAGCTGGCTAATTATTGGTAATTGAGCCAGGCACAAGTGCACGTGAGCTCTAGAAGGAAGCTTCTTTTTTGTGTGTGTGAATAGAAGAAAGTTATCCTTGATAAAGAACAGGTTTTTTTGTTACTTTTGGGTTTGTTTTTGCTTTTGGAGCACTGCTAAGAAGGTCATTAGCAGGAGCCATCAAAAAGACCTTTTCTGTTTCTCATCAAGGTCTTTATTGATTTATTGCTTAAGAAGTTCAGTTACCTTATAACATGTTTTGTTTTTCCTGAGTACAATACTTGAAGCAAGTGTCCTTTTGTGTTACCAAGTAAATCTGTGTGGGAGAATTAACCCCATGAATAAAATCTGTTTTTCTTTGCTTACACTCGAGCATCACAACTCATTATTTTGTGAACGGCTGATTCTGGTATGAATGAACTGAAACCCCCCAATCCTTTGCAAGTCATAATAATATTTTTGCCTTTGCCAAGACTGTGGACTTTCATGACCAGCGCCCCCATTTACAGTATCTAGACTTTTAGAAAGCCTTTGACAAGGTCCCTCATCAGAGTCTTTTGGCAAAACTAAAGAGTTATGGGATAGGAGGCAGTGTTCTACTGTGGATCAGGAACTGGTTAAAAGATAGAAAGCAGAGGGTTGGGCTAAATGGCCAATTTTCCCAATGGGGAAAGGTGAATAGTGGTGTACCCCAGGGATCTGTGCTGGGTCCGCTGCTTTTTGACATATTCATAAATGACCTAGAAAGAGGAATAACGAGTGAGGTTATCAAATTTGCAGATGACACAAAACTATTTAAAGTTGTTAAAACCCAAGAGGATTGTGGAAAATTGCAAGAGGATCTTGATAAACTGGAAGACTGGGCATCAAAATGGCAGATGAAATTTAATGTGGACAAGTGCAAAGTTATGCACCTAGGGAAGAACCACCCAAACTATGGTTACACAATGCAAAGTTCCACATTAGGAATCACCACCCAGGAAAAAGATTTAGGCGTCATTGTGGATAACATGTTAAAACCCTCGGCCCAGTGTGCAGTGGCAGCCAAGAGAGCAATTAGAATGCTAGGTATCATAAGGAAAGGAATGGAAAATAAAACAAAAGATATTATAATGCCTCTATACCGTTCCATGGTGAGACCGCACCTTGAATATTGTGTGCAATTCTGGTCGCCGTATCTTAAAAAGGATATAGCGTTATTAGAAAAGGTTCAGAGAAGAGCCACCAAAATGGTAAAGGGGATGGAAGGATACTCCTATGAAGAAAGGCTAAAAAGGTTAGGGCTCTTTGACCTGGAAAAGAGACGGCTGAGGGGAGATATGATAGAAGTCTATAAATTAATGAACCTGTGTCTTTTGGGGAAACTGATAAGTATTTGTGACCTGGATTGGCCACTGTTGGAAACAGGATACTGGGCTTGATGGACCTTGGTCTGACCCAGTATGGCATATCTTATGTGTGCACTAGGTGCAAGGAGCTCTTTGCTCTCAGGGAACGAGTCCGATCTCTGGAGGCCAGAGTAGCAGACTTGGGGGACATAAGGAAGACAGAGAGGTATATAGACGAGACCTACAGGGATATAGTCCTGAAGTCCCACCTCCAGTCTGGCAGCATCCCTGTTGCCATGGAGGAGATAGATCACATGACAGGAGAGCATCACCCTGGTGTGGCAGGAAGTGATCCTGTAACTAGGACCTGTCCTCCAGGTAATGTAAAACGCTCTCACACTGAGGAAATTTCTCCAGGGCCATGTGCCCAGGGGGGATGGGTTAGGACAGCCGTTGTAGTTGGTGATTTGATCATTAGGCATGTAGATAGCTGGGTGGCTGGTGGACGTGAGGATCGCCTGGTAACATGTCTGCCTGGTGCGAAGGTAGCGGACCCCACGCACCACCTAGACAAGGTCTTAGATAGTGCTGGGGAGGAGTTTGCTGTCTTGGTACATGTCGGTACCAGTGACATAGGAAAATGTGGTAGGGAGGTTCTGGAGGCTAAATTTAGGCTTTTAGGTAGGAAGTTGAAATCCAGAACTTCCAGGGTAGCGTTCTCCGAAATGCTTCCCATTCCACGCATAGGACCCAAAAGGCAAGCAGAGCTCCGGAGTCTCAATGCGTGGATGAGATGATGGTGCAAGGATGAGGGTTTTGGATTTGTTAGGAACTGGGGAACATTCTGGGGAAAGGAGGGGCTCTTCCGAAGGGATGGGCTTCACCTTAACCGGGATGGAACCAGGCTGCTGGCATTAACCTTTAAAAAGGAGATAGAGTAGCTTTTAAACTAGATAATAGGGGAGAGCCGACAGTCGCCCAAGAGCACATGGTTCGGAACAATGTATCCTTCAAGGATACTACCAAAAGTATGAAGTTAAGGCACATCAGCAGAGAGGTTCCAATAAAAACAAAGGTTGCCCAAATGCCCTTGAGTACGGAGCAGAGAGAGCTTAAAGATTCCAAATTACCACTGTCTACTGATGTTGTTGTTGTTAAGTGCCGTCGAGTCGGAGTCGACTCATGGCGACCCTCTGGATAGCTATCCTAAATTGTGTTCGGTCTTCAGTCAGGCGGCTCATTGTTGACAGACTGGTACCCGTAGCTGCTGTTATTGTAGCAATCCATCTCATTGCTGGCCTTCCTCTTTTGCGTTGACCTTCTATCTTGCCAAGCATGATGTCTTTCTCTAATGATCTCTCTCTTCGCATGATGTGTCCAAAGTATGAAAGTCGAAGTCTTGTCATCTGAGCTTCTAAAGAAAGCTTAGGTTTGATCTCTTCTAGTACCGACTGGTTTGTTCTTCGGGCAGTCCATGGTATACACAGTATTCGCCGCCAGCACCATAATTCAAAGGCATCAATTTTCTTCCTGTCTGTCTTTTTCACTGTCCAGCTTTCACATCCATATGATGTTATTGAAAATACCATGGCTTGAACAAGTCGAATCTTTGTATGGAGAGAGACATCTCTGCTCTTGAGAATCTTATCTAGGTCTTTCATAGCCATTCTGCCAAGAGCAATGCGTCGTCTGATTTCTTGACTGCTTGTTGCTTCTTTATTGATAGTTGATCCAAGTAGGTTAAAGTTGTTCACGATTTCAATTTCTTCTCCTTCAACGATGAACCTGTTGATTATGCCAGTTGTCATGATCTTTGTCTTCTTTACATTAAGGTGCAGGCCCATTTTGAGACTATGTTCTTTGATTGTGAGAAGCAAATGTTTCAGATCATCTTCACTTTCAGCCAGTAATGTGGTATCATCAGCATAGCGAAGGTTGTTGATGAGTCTTCCACCAATCTTCACACCTCTGTTGTCTTCATACAGTCCTGCTTCTCTGATGATTTGTTCTGCATATAAATTAAACAGGTAGGGGGAAAGTATGCAGCCTTGTCTTACACCTTTGCTTATTTTAAACCATTCTGTTTCTCCTTGTTCCGTTCGAACTGTTGCTTCTTGATCAATGTACAGATTACGCAAGAGAACGATCAGGTGTTCTGGTATACCCATGCTTCTTAATGTGGCCCAGAGTTTCTCATGGTTTACACAGTCAAAAGCCTTGCTATAGTCGATAAAGCACAAATAGATATCCTTTTGGTATTCTTTAGTCTTTTCAAGGATCCATCTCACATCCGCAATGATGTCTCTCGTTCCTCGCCCTTTCCTGAACCCTGCTTGCACTTCAGGTAGTTCTTGTTCTAGGTATGGCTGTAGTCTCTTTTGAATAATCTTCAGTAGAATCTTGCTGGCATGTGGGATCAGAGCGATTGTGCGATAATTTCCACAGTCAGTTGGATCACCTTTCTTTAGTATTGGTATAAACACAGATCTTTTCCAGTCAGTTGGCCATGATGTTGTCTTCCATATTTCTTGGCAGAGCCTTGTAGGTACGGTAACAGCTGCATCAGATTGCTGCAATACTTCTATGGGAATGCTATCAATGCCTGGTGCTTTGTTCTTTGATAAGGCTTTCAATGCTGCTTCAACTTCTTCTTTCATCACCAATGGTTCCTGATCATAAGGTATAGGTTGAAACGGCTGTTGGTCCACTTGATCTTTATCATATAAAAACTCTGTATATTCCTTCCACCTTTTCTTGATCTTCTCAGCATCATTCAACATAGAACCTTGAGCATCTTGTAACATTCCAATTCAAGGCTGGAACTTTTTCTTTAACTCTCGCAGCTTTAGGAAAGCCGATCTTGTTCTTCCTCTAATAGTTTCTGCTTCTATTTCCTTGCAAGTGTCATTGTAATACTTTTCCTTGTCCTGTCTTGCTGCACGTTGGAAATCTCTGTTGAGTTCTGCGATTGTCTTTCTTTCTCCTTTGGCTTTAGCTTCTCTGCGTTTCTGGGCAATTTTCAGAGTTTCTTCCGTCATCCATTTTGGCCGTTTTTGCTTTTTCACCTTTTGTAGAGACTTCTCGCTTTCTTCCAGCACAACCTTCTTGATGTCATTCCATAACTCTTCCGGAGCTCTGTCATTTGTATCTAAGGCAGCAAATCGATTTTGCAGGCAGTCTTTAAATTCCAGTGGTATATTCTCAAGGTCATATTTTGGTGCATTCATGAGTGGTTTGCTCTTTTTCAACTTTAGCTTGAGTTTGCATACTAGTAGTTGATGATCTGTACCACAGTCAGCTCCAGGTTTTGTCTTTGTTGATGTTACAGAGCTTTTCCATCGTTGACTTCCACAGATGTAGTCAATTTGATTTTTATACAATCCATTGGGTGAAGTCCATGTGTACAGTCGTCGCTTGTGTTGCTGAAAGAAGGTGTTTGAGATGAATAGATCATTGGTCTTGCAGAATTCTATCAATCTTTCTCCAGCTTCATTTCTGTTGCCAAGTCCATATTTTCCAACTACTTTGCCTTCTTCTTTGTTGCCAACTTTTGCGTTCCAGTCACCCAAGACTATCAGGATATCCTGTTTGCATGTTCTGTCAATTTCAGCTTGTACTTGTTCATAGAACTCTTCAATTTCATTCTCTTCTGCAGCTGTTGTTGGGGCATATACTTGAATTATAGTTGTGTTGATAGGCAATCCTCGTAGACGAATAGAGATTAAGCGTTCGCTGACTGCATTGTATTTCATTACAGTTCTTGCAAGTTTCTTCTTTATTATAAATGCAACACCATTTCTTCTTTGTCTTTCATTTCCAGCATAGTAGACCATGTGATCATCTGATGCAAAGTGCCCGATGCCAGTCCATTTCAGTTCGCTGACACCCAACAGATCAAGTTGTACACGTTCCATTTCATTCTTGACCACTTCCAACTTCCCTTGGTTCATGCTTCTTACGTTCCATGTTCCAATGTGTAAGACATCTTTACAGCTTCTGACTCTACTGATAGCCAGATTAATATGAATAAAATACATTCTCTAAAATGCTTGTATGCAAATGCTTGAAGTCTAAAAAATAAGATGGGAGGGTTAGAATATATAGCAGTAAATGAGAGGTTAGATATGATTGATATCTCAGAGACATAGTGAAAGGAGGACAATCAGTTGAACACTGTGATACGTGGGTACAAACTATATCGCAGTGATAGAACTGATCAAATTGGTAGAGGGGTTACACTCTATGTTAGAGAGGGCATTGAGTCACAAAGGATTAAAGTTTTGCATGAAACAAAATTTGCTGTAGAATCTCTATGGATTGAAATTCTATGTAAAAAGGGGAAGACGATGGCAGTGGGGGTGTACTATTTATTTAGCTGCATTTATATCCCGCTTTTCACCGGGTCAAAGCGGTTGGGGGATACATTTAACACGAGGGGATATGAGACACATACACTAATACAGGGAACATGGGCAATGGAGGGTTAAGTGGCTTGCCCAAGACCACAAGGAGCACCTGTTGGACTAGAAACCCCAGTCCTTCCGGCCCAAGGTTGCTGTCCTCTAGTGGGATTTGAACCACCGACCTTCCGGCCTGTAGTACCTTGCCCCACTAGGCCACTGCTCCCTCTTGGCCAGAATGAACAAATGGATGATGAAATGTTCAAAGAAATCAGGGAAGCTAATAAACGTTACAGCACAGTAATAATAATGGGTCATTTCAATTACCCCGGTATTGACTGGGTCAGTGTCATGGCAGGACAGGCTAGGGAGATAAAGTTTCTAGATGAAATAAATGACTGCTTCTTGGAGCAGCTGGTTCATGAATCAACCAGAGGGGAAGCCATTTTGGATCTAGTCCTTAGTGGAACACCAGATCTGGTGCAAGAGATAAGGGTGTTGGGGCCACTTGGCAATAGTGATCATAGCATAGCGTTTGACTTAGTTTATTTATTTATTTTATTTAACAATCACTTATATACCGCATCTTCAATACATCAGTTGCGGTTCACAATAAACAACAATCAACAAAGCAGAGTTTGTTTTACATATAACATCATATAACCAGAAGACAATAAAACTTGAAAACAATTGTTAAAGTTAACTAGCACAGAACAGTGCATAACTATATACATAGTTAATGGAGAAGGGATGATAAGGAAATCCACAGTACTACCTATTAACTTTCGAAAGGGAGACTGTGATAAAATGAGGAAAATAGTTTAAAAAAAAAAACCTAAAAGGAGTAGTTGCAAAGGTTAAAGACTTACATCAAGCTTGGTTGTTGTTGAAAAATACTATCTTGGAAGCCCAGACTAGCTGTATTCCACGCTTTAAGAAAAGTGGGAGGAAGTCCAAAAAACTGTCAGCATGGTTTAGAGGTGGGGTCAGAGAGGCTGTTGTTGCCAAAAAAGCATCTTTCAGGAAATGGAAAAAAGAGCCAAATGACGAAAACTGGAAACTGCACCACCAGCACTGCACCACCACTGGCAAGTTAAATGCAAGGCATTGATAAGGCAGGCAAAGAGAGAATTTGAGAAGAAGCTTGCTGTGGAAGCAAAAACATGCAATAAAGACTTTTTCAAGTACATTCGTAGCAAAAAACCTGTGAGAGTCAGTTGGACCATTAGATGATAGAGGGATAAAAGGGGCACTAAGAGGGGACAAGGCCATAGCGGAGAGACTGAATGAATTCTTTGCTTCGGTCTTTACTGAGGAAGATGTAGGGATATTACCCATGACTGAAGTGGTATTTAAAGGTGATACTGCGGAAGAATTGAAAGAAATATCAATACACCGAGAAGATGTATTACAACTATTTGATAAACTGAAGAGTAGCAAATCACCTGGACCGGATGGTATACATCCAAGAGTGTTGAAAGAACTGAAATATGAGATTGCAGACCTGCTATTAGTAATCTGTGAACTATCATTAAAATCATCTATAATACCTGAAGACTAGAGGATCGCCAATGTAATGCCAGTTTTTAAAAAGGGTTCCAGGGGTGATCCGGGAACTACAGACCGGTGAGCCTGACATCATTACTGGGAAAAATGGTAGAAACCATCATAAAGAACAAAATTACTGAACATGTAAATAGTCATAGCTTAATGGGAGACAGCCAACATGGCTTTAGACAAGGAAGATCTTGTCTTACTTATCTATGTTTTATTGAAGGTGTGAATAAACAGGTAGACAAAGGTGAGTCAGTTGATATAGTATATCTGGACTTTCAGAAAGCCTTTGATAAGGTCCCTCTTCAGAGACTTTTGGCAAAACTAAAAAGTCATGGGATAGGAGGTAGTGTACTATTGTGGATCAGGAACTGGTTAAAAGATAGAAAGCAGAGGGTAGGGCTAAATAGCCAATTTTCCCAGTGGAGAAAGGTGAATAGTGGAGTACCCCAGGGATCTGTACTGGGTCCGCTGCTTTTTGACGTATACATAAATGACCTGGAAAAGGGAATAACGAGTGAGGTTATCAAATTTGCAGATGATACAAAACTATTTAAAGTTGTTAAAACCGATGAGGATTGTGGAAAATTGCAAGAGGATCTTGATAAATTGGAAGACTGGGCATCCAAATGGCATATGAAATTTAATGTGGACAAGTGCAAAGTTATGCACCTAGGAAAGAACAACCCAAACTATGGTTACATGATGCAAGGTTCCACATTAGGAGCCACCACCCTGGAAAAAGATTTAGGCGTCATCGTGATAACATGTTAAAGCCCTCTACCCAGTGTGCAGCGATGCTAGGTATCATAAGGAAAGGAATGGAGAATAAAACAAAGGATATTATAATGCCTCTGCATCCTTCTATGGTGTGGCTGCACCTTGAATATTGTGTGCAATTCTGGTCGCCATATCTTAAAATGGATATAGAGTTATTAGAAAAGGTACAGAGAAGAGCCACCAAAATGGTAAAGGGGATGAAAGGATACCCCTATGAAGAGAGGCTGAAAAGGTTAAGGCTCTTCAACCTGGAAAAGAGATGACTGAGGGGAGATATGATAGAGGTCTATAAATTAATGAATGGAGTGGAATGGGTAAATGTACAGTAGATCGATTGTTTATGTCATCAGAATATTGAATAACTAGGGGACATGCAATGAAGCTACAGGGTAAACTAATTAAGACTAATAAGAGAAAATATTTTTTCACTTAACGTGTAATCAAACTCTGGAATTTGTTACCGGAGGATGTAGTAAAAGCTGTTAGTGTAGCTGGGTTTAAAAAAGGTTTGGACAAGTTCCTGGGGGAAAGGTCCATAAACCATTATTAAAAGACACTCAGGATATCACTGCTTGACCCAATACAAGCATTGTGGAACCTGTGTCTTTTGGGGAAACTGTTAGATGCTTACGACCTAGATTGGCCACTGTTGGAAACAGGATACTAGGCTTGATGGACCTTGGTCTGACTCAGTATGGCATATCTTATGTTCTTATTGCCCCTTCGTGGCCCAGGCAGCCATGGTTTCCTTTGCTCCTACAGCTGTCCTGAGCGGCCTCCATACTATTGGGCCAGGACCCAGACTTGCTCTCACAGGAGGATGGGAACCTTCTTCATCCCAATTCCCAGTTCCTCACCCATTCAGCATGGATGCTGAATGGCTCGCTATAGGGCACCGCCGCCTCTCCCGAGAGGTGGAGGACATCCTTCTGGCATTGCGCAGGGACTCAAGATGGCACGTGTATGCCTTTAAATGGCATGGATTCTCTGTCTGTCGCGCAGACAGACATCTCAACCCTTTCGCTTCGTGCAGGATATCCTGCATTATTTATTTATTTTATTTATTTATTTACAATTCTTAAATACCGCACTATTTGCGATCAGCACGGTTTACATAGAACAACAACATCCGACAATATACATATGTCTGGTCATTACATTGAACAGGGAATGGAACTTGGAGAACAAAGGTAAACTATATACATATGAAGTTAAAGGGAAAGGATCCTGTTTGGTGTTTTACATTTTTATCTCCTACACCTTTCCCGGACTGGTCAGAACCAGTTCGGTCAGGGTTCACCTCAGTGCCTTAGCGGCACATCATCACTTCATTGACGGACAGCCTGTCTTCATGCACCCCCTGATGGGCCGCTTCTTGTGGGGGCTCCTCCTACTCTCGCATCCCCCCATCTGCCCACCCCTGGTGGTGGTGTGGAACCTGAACATTGTCCTCAGGAAGCTGATGACTCCCCCTTTCAAGCCCCTGGCTTTGTGCCATCTCAAGTTCTTGTCATGAAAAGTAATGTTCCTGGTTGTGTTCACTTCAGCCAGAAGAGTCAGTGAGCTACAGGCATTGGTGGCCCACACCCTTCTACACCAGGTTCCACAAGAACAGGGTTGTCTTCAGGACCCACCCAAAATTCTTTTCTAAAATGGTGTCTGCCTTTCACATGAACCAGGAGATGGTCCTTCCTACCTTCTTCCCCAGGCCTCACACATCCCGAGCAGAGGCCCCGCTTCACACCTTGGATTGCAAGAGGGCACTGTCCTTCTAGCTTCAGAGGACACAGCCCCGTTGCCACTTTTTTTTTTTTTTAAATCTTTTATTTATAGAATTTTATCAAATACAGCAAGAAAATAAAATTCCTTACAATGAATACAGTGAATGAAGGAAATTCAAACAACAACATAATTAAAGAAAAAGAAAAAATATCTATATCATGCACTGTATATAGTCCACAAGTTAGAGAGGGGGAGAGTGGAAACAATCTAACCAAAACAGAGACTTGGAAGATACTTATAAGAGATATCAAAAACATGAAACCAAAATGACAGGGAGGCCTCCGGAATACATATATGGAGGATAAAGATGAACTATAACCACCCATTACTCTGTTGGTGACAACACTGCAAGCCGGGCATTAATAAATTTATTCAAATCCATAGGATCCGAAAAAATATACTTAACACCATCAATAAGGACCAAACATCTACAGGGGAACCGGAGAAAGAAAATACCCCCAATACTTAACACCCCAGGTTTATACTGGAGGAACTGTTTCCTTCGCCTTTGAGTATCTTTAACCAAATCAGGAAACATAGATATTCTGAAACCAAGAAATGTATCCAATCTTTTCTTGAAGAACATTTTCAACAACCAGTCCTTATCTGTAACCAAGGCACATTGAACCAAAAGCGTTGAGGCAGTAGGAGTAGTTGCGTCACACCCGGTATTCTCCAGTAGGCCAGTCACATCCAGAACTTCGAAATTAACAGTAGAGACAGGTATAGATACCTCAGCTTTTTTCCGAGTAGGTAGATAATATACCTTACTAAAAGGTGGAATCAAGTCAGGAGGAACTTTCAAAATCTCCATGATATATCGTTTAAACATGTCTACGGCCGATACTTCTGGGAGACTAGGAAAATTCAAAACCCTAAGGTTAACAGCTCTGGTAGCATTTTCCAACACCTCCAGCTTATATTTTAAAATGGCATTCTCCTTTACCAAGGCCGAAGACACGTCTGTAACAGTATCTAGCTGAGAACGGAAAGCAATATGCTCAGTTTTAATCTGCTCACAGGTGGATACAACAGACTGGATATTTTCCACATTTTTCTGGATGTTAACAGCATTCTCCCGGATCCGAGTAGACAAAGCTGCTGTCTGAGAGTTTATAGAAGAAGAGAGGTTAGCAATAGCGTCCCAAATCACCTCCAGCGTAAATACCTTGGGGCGAATGAGAGGAGGTAGTTCCGGTAGAAGAGATGACTCCAAATGCAAAGATGAGCTATCCAACGGAGTATTCAGCTCCAAACTGCCGCCCGAAAACTCGCCGAGGTTATCGGGAGTCAAAGAGGCTGCACTCACAGCGTGTGCCCTCACCTCAGCTGGCACCCCCACCTCGGGAGACACCGGCGTCACACAAGCTGAGGCGGACTCTGAGGCAGCGGGGCGTGGTGGATGCGTCCTCACCACAGGAGAGAGCGATGTATCAGCATCCGACGGAAGCGTCTGATCCTCTGCAATCGGCGCTTCCAAGCCGGCTCGAATCTCCTGCACCTTCTCCGGAGGAATTTTAATGAAACGGTCCATAGGACCAGAACTGGGCTGTTGAGGTGTGGAGGGAGCAGCCCTCAACTTTCCCTTTCTCTTAGGCATAGAGCTCAAAGAAACGCTACCGCAGCCATCTTGGAATTAGCTCCTCCACCCAGCCCCGTTGCCACTTATCGCAGCTATTCATCTCCTATGACATCAAAAGGCTTGAGGTTGCAGTCTCTAAGTGCACCCTGTCTACCTGGGTGGCAGACTACATCTCGTTCACCTATGAGCATGCTGGACTCTCCTTGGAGTGTCATGTTATGGCGCATAAGTGGAGGAGTAGTCTAATGGTTAAGGACCCTGGCTTGGGAACCCAGAGACCAGGGTTTGATTCCCACTAGCACTCCTTGTGGCCTTGGACAAGTCACTTAACCCTCCATTGCCTCAGAAAAATCCAAGTTATCAATGTCCCTGTCCAAGTTATCAATGTCCCTGTTTAATGTACATTACCAAGTTTAAGTTTCAATGTAAACTGCTTTGATTGAAATGATAAAGCAGTATATAAAACCTGTTAAATAAATAATGTGCTCACCATGGCAACTTTGTTAGTTCACCTGTGCTTGGTCCCTCTGCTGGACATCTGTCAGGCTGCCACCTGGTCTTCGTTCCATACCTTCACAGCTCATTACTGCTTGGAGGAGAGCTTGCAGCATGATAGTGTCTTTGGCCAGGCAGTACTCCGTCACCTCTTTGGGGAATAGTTCAACTCCTTCCCTCCAGTCCTTTATGTCCAGTCTACCAGAGAGGTGATTCCATCGTCAAGGTTGGGGCTACATCAGTGGACTTCAAGCTATTTGAGCGCTCCTTGCTGTTTGTCATGGTTCGCCTTTTGAGTTGCCCGTGGCTTTTTACAGTTTTTTTCAGTAGCGTGTAACTGGAGAGTCCCATATGTGTGAACTGACTTCTTGCCTGTTCTCAGAGAAAGCGTAGTTACTCACCTGTAACAGGCATTCTCTGGGGATAGCGGGAATCAGTCCTCACAACCCTCCCTCCTTCCTGTAGAGTTGTTTTCTTTTTTTATGCTTGATAGAGCTATGTCATCATACTGAGGTAAGATGGGACCATTGGGCAGGAAGTTGACCGTGCATGCATGGTCTAACTCCCAAAGGCTTTCTTTGAAAGCTGGGAAGTAAATCCGCATGGGCCCTCTCGGTGCCGGTCACCCATATGTGAGGACTGATTCCTGCTGTCCCCAGAGAACACCTGTTACAGGTGAGTAACTACACTCTCTCCCATCTTATTTTTTAGATTTCTAGCATTTGCATGCAGGCATTTTAGAGGTTGTATTTTATTCAGATTAATATGGCTATCAGTTGATAGGGGTAATTTGGAATCTTTCAGCTCTGGGCATCTGAGTTACTTTTATCTTTATTGGAATCTCTCTGTCGGACTGCCCTAACTTCATTCTTTTGCTAGTATCCTTCAAGGATAGATCCTTCTGAACTATATGCTCTTAGGCGACTGTCGGCTTTCTCCTATCATCTAGTTTAAAAGCTGCTCTATCTCCTTTTTAAAGATTAATGCCAGCAGCCTGGTACCATCCCAGTTAAGGTGGAGCCCATCCCTTCAGAAAAGCTCCTTCCTTACCCACAATGTTGCCCATTTCCTAACGATTCCAAAACCTTCTTCTTTGCACCATCGTCTCAGCCATGCATTGAGACTCTGGAGCTCTGCCTACCTTTTGGTTCCTGTGCGTGGAATGGGAAACATTTCAGAGAATGCCACCCTGGAAATTCTGGATTTGAACTTCCTACCTAAAAGTTTAAATTCGGCCCCCAGAACCTACCTCCCACGCTTTCCTATGCCATTGGTACCAACATGTACCAAGACAGCAGACTCCTCCCCATTATTATCTAAAACCTTGTCTAGCTGGCATGTGAGGCCTACTACCTTCACACCAGGCAGGCATGTTACTAGGTGATCCTGCAAGGGTTAAGAGTTTACATCAGGCCTGGGTGTTATTTAAAAATACTATCTAGGAAGCCCAGACCAGATGTATTCCATACTTTAAAAAAGGTGGAAAGAAGGCCAAACGATAGCCATTATAGCGTAAAGGTGAGGTCAGAAAGGCTGTTAAGGCTAAGAAAGAATCTTTTAGAAAATGGAAAAAAAGAACCAAATGAGAAAAAAGGGGATAGCATAAGAATTGACAAATTAAATGCAAGGCATTGATAAGGCAGGCAAAGAGAAAATTTGAAAAGAAGCTTGCCATCGAAGGAAAAGCTCATAATAAAAATGTTTTCAAGTACATTCTTAGAAAACACCTGTTAGATGATGGAGGGGTATAAGGTGCACTGAGAGAGGACAAGGACATAGCAGAAATACTGAATGAAATTTTGCTTCAGTCTTCACTGAAGAAGATGTAGGAAACTTACCCATGCCAGAAATGATTTTTAAAGGTGATATATCAGAGGAATTGAAACAAATCTCAATAAATCAGGAAGATGTAATACAACTAATTGGTAAATTAAAAAGTAGCAAATCACCTGGACCAGATAGCATACTGTGATGAAGAAGATGCTAGTGAGCCTATGGAGATAGGAAAAACTAGTGAATGTACCTTTAAAGAACATGACAGGTCTGCAATACACACACTGCAGAGTGCAGCTAGAAGGAGTAAGCACAGAGAGTCTGAAGTTAGGTTGCCACACCCAAGCTATCCTGAGGTAGTTACAAACTTAGAGGGTGATCACACACACCTGTGGGGAGTGAGAGAGACCCTGACAGAGAAGCAGCTTTATAAGCCTTGCTTAGAAGGAGAGAAAGGGAAGAAGAAGAGGGAGAAGGCGACGAAACAACACCAAGAAAGGCAGCCGGAGGGGCTGTTGTTGCAGGATAAGAGAACGTTTCAAAGAGGCCAGCAGTTCCAAGGTGGAGAGCTCCAGGGAGAAGCCATCAGAAGAGGTACCAGGAAGGCACAGCTCAGGGAGAGAGAGCATAAAAGTCTTCCCACGTCTATGCCGGACTGGAAGTCTCAAGGTGTTCAGAGGTGGGTGCCCAGGGCTCAAGCCATCGATTAACACCAGAGATGAACTTAAGCAAGGAGGCCAGGACCTGTTTAACCGCAGCTGGAGAGAGGTTTGTGAACCTAGCCAGAAAGATAGCTCAAACCCCAGATACCTGTCTTCCATACCAGGTAGACCACGGCTGGAGGGAATTCCAGAGATCGCCCGAGAAAGTATATCCTGGGAGATACGGGGAAAGCTCAGAGCAAGTTGATGTTTCTTCAGAGCAGGAAGAAATGCAGATAGATCCTAGCGAACAGGATTCCTTACTGCCTGAGTTTCCCATGGATTGCACATTATGTTTGGCTGGAAGCATGGAGTCCTTAACTGAAGAATAGCTTTCAGGATGTGCGCTTTTGGGTAACAGAGTAAAGAAGTCTGACCTTGTTGAAGGTAAGAGCTTGTTTAACCAAAGGAATATTGCCTAGCACCTGTGCTTGGTGTTACTAAAGAAGGAAAGGATAAAAGAGAACATTTTTACTAAGCTGAATGAAGAAGCTTGTGTTTTGTTTTATCTGCTATGTTTTGGATTAAAACCCCTGAACAGAAGTGGTGACTGTGAAACACCTTCAACCTGAGTTTTGTAAATATCTTTGGAAATACTAACTGGAGAGAATATCCTGATGCTTTATTTTGAACCTTGTGACATTGGGGAAATAAATTCTTTATCATTTACCTTCATACTGGTTTGTCACGGCTATACTTTTAAAAGGTAAACTACAACTCCCAACATGCTTCAGTGCTGAAGATAGTTTTCAACCCGTTTATGAAGGACTTAATGTCCACCCTAGCTCTTTAGGCACATGGCCGGGGGCTGGGGTGTGACAATACATCCCAGACGATGGTGGGATTCGGCTGATTCAGACTGGTTCACGCGAACTGCTTCCTGCCACGGGTCATCTTTGCCGAACCGGGCCAAAAATGGTGTCCCAATACCAGAGCTGCACTGGCAGGAATCCCCCACCTGCCAGTGGTTTGATGGCATCGGGGGACCGTGGAATTGGGAGAAGCCCCTGATGCCATCAAACCATTGGTGGGTGGGGGGATCAGGCCACCAGAAAGTTGCTGCCCTGTGGTGGCTGCCAGCAGCCCAGGTGTATGGCACCGACAATGCACATGCATGCCATTTTGCCACCTGCTCGGTTCTGTCAGTGGCGGGATCGATCTGAACTGGTTCCTGTTCGTATTGAGTCCCGCCATTGATCCCAGAATGCTGAAAAAGCTAAAATATGAGATTGCAGTACTGCTATTAGTAATCTGTGACCTATCATTAAAATCATCTATAATACCCAAAAATTGGAGAGTGGCCAATGGAATACCAGTTTTTAAAAGTGGTTCCAGGATGATCTGGAAATCTACAGACTGATGAGCCTGACATCAGTACTACACAAAATGGTAGACACCATTAAAAAAAGCAAACGTACTGAACATGTAGATAGTCATAGTTTAATGGCAGAAAGCCAACATAGATTTAGCCAAAGAAAGTCTTGTCTTACTAATCTCTTATATTTTTTTGAAGGAGTGAATAAATATGTAGATAGAAGTGAGCCGGTTGATATAGTGTATCTAGGAAAGAATCCAAACTATGGTTACATGATGCAAGGTTCCATATTAGGAATCCCCACCCAGGAAAAGGATCTGGGCATCATCATGGATAATATGTTGAAACCCTCTGCCCAGTGTGCAGTGGCAGCCAAGAAAGCAAATAGAATGCTGGGAATCATAAAGAAAGGAATATCAAATAAAATGAAGTATACTAGAATGCCGCTGTATCGCTTCATGGTGCAACCACACCTTGAATATTATGTGCAATTCTGGTCGCCATATCTTAAAAAGGATATAGCAGAATTAGAAAAGGTACAGAGAAGAGCAACAGAAATGGTAAAGGGGATGGAAGGATATCTCTATGAGGAAAGGCTTGAAAGGTTAGGGCTCTTCAACTTGGAAAAGAGACAGCTGTGGGGAGATATGATAGAAGTTTATAAAATAGTGAATGGCGTGGAATGGGTAACTGTAGATCAGTTGTTTACCCCTTCAAAAGTAGGAAGACTAGGGGACACGAAATGAAGCTACAATGTAGCACATTTAAGACTAGTCGGAGGAGGGAATCACGTGATGCGGTAAACCAAGGCGGCAAGGATCTCCTTGGCACCGGGCTACCCGCTGCAATTAAAAGTAAAGCCCAAAACCCTACCCGATTGAACAAGCAGCTGACTAACTTCTAATGCATGCAGGTGCTGAGTTCTGTGGAAAACCTATAGTAGCGACTTCGATGACTACTAAGGCACTGCGACGAAAAAGCTCCGACCTGGTTACGCTAAAATGGCAGATCCCAACCCACCTAGTCCGCCCACTCCGCAACATGAACCATTGGCTGGGATAGTTCAGGAGGTCACAAAGGTGGTAATAAAGGCCTTGGACAAATGATTCCTCACCACTACCACACAGCTCTCCCAGGTGGTGTAGGGAGTGGCTGACTTCGGCGCCCAACTAGATGGCCCAGAGCACCAGATTACAGAGACGGAAGACTTGCTCAACATGATGGCAGCAAAGGTGGAGCATATGCAGGGCCTCATCCAGCAACACAGCGAGAAGCTGGACGATTTGGAAAACCGAGGCAGAAGGAAGAACCTGCAAATTGTGGGGATCACGGAGACAGTAGCAGACAATGAACTAAGGGGCTTCCTGGAGTCATGGTTTTCACTCCATCTCCCTTTGAATAAACAAACAGGGAAGATCACCCTGGAAAGAGCGCACAGACTGGGACAACGATGGGAGGGAGAGAATCAGGCCCGCGTGTTAATAGCACGCTTCTTAAGCTATGCCCAGAAGGAAGTAGTCCTCCGAGCAGCCAGAACATGCCAGAATGGAGAACCGGGGGCTTGGGACTATCTCATTTTCCAAGATTATTCTGTGGCGGTAAGCAGGAATCGGCGGGATAATGCTGCAGTGTGTAAGGGCCTGATTGCCAGGGGGCTTCGTTTCTCCCTTCTATACCCCGCAAATCTCTGCATTGAATACTACAGGACTCAAAAGCTTTTCTCTACCCCAGTGGAGGCGGCTGGATTCTTGGAAGCTCTGCCAGATTGATGCAAGCAGATAAAAGACTGCTTTCCCTGGAACCTGGACATTAGCTACATACCTGATAACCTTATAAATAAGGGGGAAAGAAAATAAGCACAAGAGAGACAAGAGTGGACTATGGCCTGTAGTTGGGACAGTGCCAAGTTTAAAGTATGCTACAGCTAAGCTGGACCCGCGGAATGACCTTTTTTTGAGCATTTGGGGATACATCTGCTCAGACAGAGCTCTTGAGACGTGACCTGATGTCAACAATGGGAATTACTGAGTGACTAATTTTCTGGGACACGAACAGTCCAGTCGAAAATGAGTATGAGGTCTGGCGGACAATCAATTTAATATTGTCTCTACCTACTATTATTATTTGGTATTTCTTAGACTTGGACATTTGACAAGCTACTCCTGGGTGAGGAAGCCAGGTTATACTTCTTCCCTTTTTCTCTTCTTCCTTTTTTCCCTTTTCCTTTTTTCTTTTCCCATGTTTTCCCTCTTGACTTTCCAATATGCCACCCTGGGGTGAGAGGGTGGATAGCGGGTTTTAGGGTGGAGCGGGCTTGGTAATATTGGAGAGGAGAGGGAGCTGTGAATCATAGAAATATGACGACAGAAAAAGACCACATGGCCTATCTATTCTGTCCTTCCATATCAACAACTACAACAGTCCCCTTTTTTCCTTTAGAGATCTTCTGTGTTTGTCCCATGCTTTTTGGAATTCAGATACTGTCCTCATCTCTACCACCTCCACTGGGAGACTATGCCATGGATCCACCACTCTTTCCGTAAAGAAATATTTCCGCATATCACTCCTGAATCTATCCCCCTTCACCCTCATCCCATGTCCCCTCGTAGCAGAACTTGCTTTCAATTGAAAGAGGCTCTCCCCCTGAACATTTATGCAGGGTTTGGCAGACAACACAAATAACTTGAAAATTTTCACTTCAACGACATGCTCTGCCCTACTGTCTTTCTTCCTAAATGCTGCGCAGGGGGAGAGACCGAGGGGGAGAAACATCTTGCTAAGAACAGTCTGGCTCATCAGAGGGAAAGCAAAGAGGGGAGAGAGGGACACATAGTAATGGGGAAGAGTAGTCAGTGGATGGGTAGAGGGGGAGAATAATGTGTAAGTTGGAGAGGGTGGGGGAAGGAGGTGGGGGGGCACTGCTGTTGGGGGGGGGGGGGACGGGGTGACCAAAGGGCTGCAGTGGGCCCTGGGCCCGAGGGCGCATTGTTTCTTGTCCCCCCCAACCAGAGGGTTGATGGATGGACTATTCTTTGACTGGATACATATGGGATGTGACTGTGGGCTGTGAGGGACCCCAGTGGAATAAGGGGGGAGTGGTAGGCAGGTCATAGATAGAGGTGGGACCCCCAACACATCAAGGACTCCGAAAGCGGGCTCCAATATGGAGCGATGGATTGTAAAGCAGGAAGAACAGGAGAGAGGAGGAGGGGGGAGGGAAGGGTAGGAAACGAAGAAATAGGAGAAATAGGATGGGACTAATTTGGACAGGGGAAGGGGAGGGAAGGAGAAGGGACCTGTGTGGAATAACTGAACTGGAAGGCTGGATGTGGAAGAATGGATGGTGCAGAGGGAAAAGTAGAAGGTTGCCCTGGGGATGTGGAGAACAAATGGGAATTGTGTGGTTTGGTTCTAGACTGGAAGGGCTCACCCTGCAAAAACAAGCAAAGAGGTCTCTTTTGGAAAACGTCAGATAGGACATGGAACAATGGGTAAAGAACTACATATGGCTTCATGAAATGTATGTGGAGTGGGTATGCCCATAAAAAGATATAAGCTGCTACAGCAGTTGCGTGCTGTCATATTGACATTGCCTTTCTCTAGGAAACTCACCAAATAGAGATAGAACGCACCAAATGGAGGCGGGGATGGGTGGAACAAGTATATGGGGCTGCGGCAGTAGGCAAGAAAGCAGGGGTTGTTATCTTACTAGCCAAAGGTGTAGACTTTGAAATGCATAAGGTGTACTCAGACCCGACTGGTAGATATGTCCTAGTGGAGGGAAAATGAATGGGCGCCTGGGTGATCCTTGGATCTGTTCATGCCCCAAACACATATGACGCTTCCTTTTATCAAGCCTTTGAGAACTGCCTAAGTACAACGGGGGATAAGCTATTGTTATAGGCAGGAGACTTTAATTATGTGCTGGAGGGTTTAATGGACAGATCATAGGCCACTGGGCACAAGATCAACGTCAAGTACGTAGACCCCAGGGAATATGTGACGGATATGATCTGTTAGATATCTGGCATGTACTCCACCCGAGTGAATGGAACGTCACACATCTTTTGCGGGCACAAGGTACACGGTCCCGCATCGATTACTTCCTAATCTCGGCTGACCTATTTGAGTGGGTTATACGAGCGGATATAGGTCCGATAATCATATCTGATCATGCTATAATAATGCTGGTGGTGACTTGGGGAAAGCAGTAGAGAGCATGCCCGTGGCGCCTCCCCATGGAAGTGACAGGAAACTCCCATTTTGTGCCCTTTCTTCAGGAAAAGTGGGAAGACTATGCTCTGAATAATGCCCAACAGGTAATAGAGCTGGCCTTGTTTTGGGAGGCCGGTAAGGCTGTAATGCATGGCAAAATAATTGGGTATATGGTGGCCAGATGGAAACGACTGAATAACCGGATTATACAGCTGGAGTTCGCACTAAGGGAGGCAAGACGAAGGCTGACAGCACATTGTCGAAGAGAGTACTGAAACACGATACACGAGGTGCAGGTGGAGTTAAACTCGCATCTCCAGGAACAAGCAGGAATGTAGTCCTCACATATGGGCATCGTTGGTACCGACGGAGCCTGGGCGGGAACGCTCCCCAGCGTCCAATTAGGAAGCTTTTGGGAGCATCCCACAGTGCCTGCGTGCTGCCTTCCCGCCTTTCCCAACTGTCTCTCTCCAGTCTCCAGTTCTTCGTTTTCCGCAGAGCCAGCAGGTCGTGTTCCTGTCACCGCAGAAAATTTTTTTCCTTATTCTTCTTTTTGTGGTCATGTCTGCCTTCCTCGACGCTACACCGGTACTGCCGGTTCTTCTTCCTTTGTTTAAAAAAAAAAAATAAAATATATATATATATATTCTTTTTTTCCAAACTTTTCTTTCCAGGTGCACGCGCCATTTTAGGCCTTAGGCCCAAAATTTCCTCCATCATGGAGAAACCCGCCTCGGGTTTTAAAAAGTGCACCAAGTGTGGCGGTACCATCTCCGTCACAGACACCCACGAGTGGTGTCTTAAATGTTTAGGTCCTGACCACTCCATCTCCGAGTGCATGGCTTGTGCCATGATGTCCAAGAGGGGTCGACAAAACCGAGCTGCCAAGCTCAGCACCCTCTTTCCCTCCGATGCAGCCTCGGTGGCATCGACGTCTTCCAGGGCTTTGTCTTCCTCCCATGGATCTCAGGTAACTAAACATAAGTCCAGCCGGTCCTCAAAGGGTAGATCTCCTTCTAAGCATCGAGATGCCTCTGGCGTTGCCCTTGAGGGTTCTGTACTGGCAAAATTGCCCCGGCGGGAGGCTTCGGCTTCCAAAGTATTATCGGGGCTCCAGGACGTTCTCAAGGTCTCGACCTCGGCAGAACTACTGGTGCCATGCTCTGGGGTACCGGCTGCCTCCGGTACCGACATCCAGGCATCGGCAGCATCGATAGACCAGAGGTTCCTGGCTATTGAACGCAGTCTGGCAGCTCTCCTTGCAGCATCGCTGCCCTCGGAACCGCGTCAGACAGTTCAACTGGTACCAGCATCGATAGTATTGACATCGGTGTTGGTTTTGCTGGTACCCAGTCATGCGATGCCTTCCGGTACCGATACCCCGGTACCGATTCCCCCCGGTACCGACTTTGGTCGATACGGGTATCGGGCTCTTCAAGAGCATCCCGACAGAAGGTACTTCGAATCCTCAGAGGACTCTGAGGATTCTGACAGTTCTGTCGGGAATACTTCTCCCGGAGGAGCCTTCCTCTCCTAAACGTAGGATGTCTCCTCCAGAGGACATCCCCTTTCAGGACTTTATCAGGGAGGTGGCTCGTGGTTTGTCCATTACTGTGACTCCTGAAACAGAGCCCAGAGCTAAGGAGTTGGAGATTTTACAATATCCCAAAGCTCCTAAGGAGGCAGCTACCTTGCCTATCCATGAGATTTTACATGATCTCATGTTGAGAATGTGGGAGACACCTCTCACCACCTCTCCTCACTCTCGCAGACTGGATACCATGTATCAAGTCCCTCCTTGTCCTGGATTCCAGAAAACTCAGTTTCCTCACCACTCTATTGTAGTGGAATCAGCTATGAGAAGGATCAGGAGTGCAAAGAGGCATGCCTCTAATCCTCCAGGATGTGAGTGTAAAACGTTGGATGCCTTTGGATGTCGTACTTTCCAGGCTTCCATGCTTTCTGCCAGGATCTGTTCCTATATTTTATATATGGGAATGTTCTTTAAGGAAGATTTAGAGGTTTTGAGCCCTCGTCTTCCTGAGGATAGAAGGCAGGATTTTTTCACACTGGTCAGACATGCCCAGGGTGTGTCTAAGTTTGTCAACCGTGCAGCTTTTGACTGTTTTGAGTGCATAAGCAGAACCTCTGCCATTGCCATAGGTGCACATAGAATTGCCTGGCTCCAGGCATCCGATTTGGAGCTCTGGGTGCAGGACAAACTGGGCAATTTCCCTTGTACAGGTGAGAATCTGTTTGGCAAAAATTGGCAAGAAAAAGCCAATGAATTAGATGCTGACAACTCCACTTTGGATAGGCTATCCAAAGCCACAGCTGATCCCGTGAGAAAGGCTTTTTGAAAGATTTCTTTCTTCTCAAAAAAGAAGAGGTTTTATCCCTCTTATTCCCAGCAGGGACGGTCTGCAGGTCAGCTTGCCCGGAAAGGTCAGCAACCACCTAAACAAAGGAAAGCAAAGACTGCTAAGGTTCAGAGAAGAGCCACCAAAATGGTAAAGGGGATGGAAGGATACTCCTATGAAGAAAGGCTAAAAAGGTTAGGGCTCTTTAACCTGGAAAAGAGACAGCTGAGGGGAGATATGATAGAAGTCTATAAATTAATGAATGGAGTGGAACGGGTAAACGTAGATCGATTGTTTACCTTATCAGAATATAGAAAGACTAGGGGACATGCAATAAAGCTACAGGGTAAACTATTTAAGACTAATAAAAGAAAATATTTTTTCACTCAATGTGTAATCAAACTCTGGAATTTGTTACCGTTGGATTTAGTAAAGACTGTTAGTGTAGCTGGGTTTAAAAAAGGTTTGGACAAGTTCCTGGAGGAAAGGTCCATAAACCATTATTAAGAAGGGACCCAGGATATCAATGCTTGAACCAATACAAGCATTGTGGAACCTGTGTCCCTTGGGGAAACTGCTAGGTACGTATGACCTAGATTGGCCACTGTTGGAAACAGAATACTTGGCTTGATGGACCTTGGTCTGACCCAGTATGGCATATCTTATGTTCTTATGTTCAACCGTCTCAGCAGTCTCAGCCTCCACAAGGTCTTTGACTTTCATCTAGAGAACTTAGCCTTCCTGGCCCTCAATGGACCAGAGCCTTCCACCATTCCAGGAAGGTTATGTCACTTTGCCCCCAGGTGGGAGCAGATAAGAGCAGAGCATTGGACACTCTCCATTATAAGAGAGGGGTACAAGCTGCACTTTCTGTGCATGCCCCCTCCCACAATGGTAAGACAGTTCAATTCTCAGACCTCTCTCATCTGTTAGATCAAGAGGTCACTATACTTCTTGCCCAAGGGGCAATAGAAGAAGTACCCATTCATCAACAGGGTACAGGGTTTTACTCCCCCTATTTCCTTATCCCAAAGAAAACAGGGGGATACAGACCTATTTTGGACCTCAGAGAATTGAACAAATTCCTGTTCAAAGAGAAATTCAAGATGATCTCTCTGGGAACTCTGCTGCCATACATTTCAGAGTCAGGATTGGCTTTGTTCTCTAGATCTCAAAGATGCGTACACCCATGTTCTCATCCATCCAACTCACAGAAAGTTCCTTCGATTCCTTTTTCAAGGAAAGCACTACCAATACAGGGTGCTTCCTTTTGGCCTGGCCTCTGCACCAAGGGTGTTCACGAAATGCATGGCTGTGGTAGCAGCATTTCTCCGCACTCTAGGGATATTCGTCTTCCCCTACTTAGACGACTGGCTCATTCGAGCCCCATCAGAGTCAGAGGCCAGGACTTCTCTATCTTGCACAATGCGTATCCTTCAGTATTTGGGTCTGGTCATAAACATCCCAAAGTCCACTCTAACTCCCACTCAGTCTCTAGAGTTCATAGGGGCTTTGCTGGATACCAGAAAGGCAAGGGCCTACCTCCCTCAGGCCCATTGCCTTCGCATGGTGCAGTTAGCTTCTCAAGCAGTGCTAAGGCCTCATCTCACTGCTCGAGAGATGTTACAACTACTAGGCCACATGGCATCTACCGTGCATGTTTATTTATTTATTTATTTAACAATTATTTCTATACCGCTCTTTCACAAGTATCAAGTGCGGTTTACAATGAACATTATGTTATATGGTATGAGTAGTATCATACCAAGTCATTTTACATAGAACATAGAACAGGTGAACTAGGTACAGGTAACAGTATAATATTTAAACAGTAAATTATTAGAACTTTAAACTATTAGAACATATGTACATAGTAGATATTTACAATTATCTTATATCGCTTGTAGGTGTAAACATTAATTTAATCTTGAAGGCACGTAGTTATATAATGGTTGTATTTGCTAGTTAACCTGTGTCTCTTTGTGTAGTCTGGCTAGTTTCTGCTCCTTTGTTGTAGTGTAATGAGAATAAATGGGTTTTCAGTTTTTTTCTAAATTCCTTTATGTCCGATAGTAGGCGAATGTTGTCAGGAAGGTTATTCCAGAGGATAGGTGCTGAATGAGAGAAGGCTCTCATGTTGGTTTGTTTTCTAGCTTTTGTGTAATCTTTTGGTACTGCGATAGTGTTTGTGTTTCTACTCCTTTGTGATCTTTTATCTATTTCTACATTGATGAGTGTATTGAGTACTGATGGCGCTAAGTTATTTATTAGTTTAAATGTAGTTAGTAGAATCTTGTATTTTATTCTGCTGTGAATAGGTAGCCAATGGAGTTCAGCCAGGGTCGGTGTGATATGTTGGATTGAGCTTATATTCATTATTATCCTTGCTGCTATGTTCTGAGTTAGTTGTATCTTTTTAATGTTTTGCTTTGTGATGCCATTAAGGATTAAATTTGCAAAATCAAAATGTGGGGTTATGATAGCATGAATTATGGTTATGAAGTCTTGTAATTGAATTAAAGGTCTTAGTTGTCTCAAGGTCTTAAGTTTGTAGTGTATGTTTTTTGTTAGATATTTTATGTGTGAATCCATGTTAAGCTTATTGTCAAGTATCACACCTAGGTATTTTATTTCTTTTTTTATGTTGATCTCATGGTTATCAAGTGTGATGGTGCTTGGAGGTGTGTATGTTTGGTTTTTAGTAATATATAGTACATCAGTTTTTGAGAAGTTAATGTGTAGGTTCTGATCGCTGAGCCATATTGTTAGTTCTTTAAAGCATTCTGTTATTTGCTGTAGTGGAGGGTGTGGGATTTTAAATGGGAGGTAAAACATGTGGTTCCTTATACTCGCCTCCATATGAGAGCAGCCCAGTGGACTTTATCCATTCAATGGACCCAGCATCAGGGTGCCTGTCAGACAAAATAGCAAACACAAATCACCTTATTTTGTCCCTCCAATGGTGGCAGCCCACTCAGAACCTGTTGCTGGGGTCCCCATTTCAACAACCCTTACCCCAGGCAACTCTCACAACAGATGCTTCACCAATGGGTTGGGGAGCTCATCTGCAAGACCTCTCCACCCAAGGCACCTGGACTCCACAGGAGACTCATCTACATATCAATCTCTTGGAGCTCAGAGCAATCTTCCTTGCTCTTCGAGTGTTCCACACCCTGCTTAGCTACAAGACAGTCCTCATTCATACGGACAATCAAGTAGCCATGTTCTACGTGAACAAGCAGGGGGGAACAGGCTCTCTGTCGCTTTGCAACGAAACTTTGCGACTATGGGCCCTCGCCAGAGAGCATCAGATTCATCTGGCAGTGTATCTTCCAGGCATACAAAACTCTTGGGCAGTCAGACTCAGTCGAGTTCTGCTTCCACACGAGTGGTCTCTGCATGCAGACCAGGTGGCCAAGATTTTTCAAATTTGGGGAACCCCGGACATAGACCTCTTTACAAGTCCGTTGAATGCCAAACTTCCCCGGTTCTGTTCCAGAATTCCAGCTCAGGGCTCTCAGACCAGGGATGTTTTCCTCCTTCACTGGGGTCAAGGCTTCCTATATGCCTTTCCACCCATTCCCCTAATTCCCAAAACCCTGTTCAAGCTTCAGAGAGACAGAGGCCGTATGATTCTCATAGCTCCACATTGGCCATGGCAAGTGTGGTACCCTCTGCTTCTGCATCTCTCTCAAGCTCCCTCCCTGGAGTTAGGGTCTGCTCCAGATCTCCTGTCTCAGGAGGATGGAATGTTATGGCATCCCAATCCCCACTCTCTGCATCTCAGACCTTGGTTGCTGAAGGCCTAGATCTTCATGATCTTAACATCCCTCAGCAAATAAAGGATATCCTTTATGCTTCCAGGAAGCCTTCCACAAGACGCTCTTATGCTTTCAAGTGGAAAAGGTTTACCATATGGTGCTCGCAGAAAGGTCTTAACCCCCTTGCGATACCTTTGGAATCATTACTGGAGTATCTCCTTCATTTATCCAATGCAGGACTTAAGACTAACTCAGTATGAGTCCATTTGAGTGCTCTTGCAGCTTCTTTCAAGCCTCTAAATGGACAACCTATTTCCTAGCAAGATTTATGAGAGGCCTTCTTCTAACTAAGCCTCCCATTAAGCCACCACCTGTGGCATGGGACTTAAACCTGGTTCTTGGTCAGCTTATGAAGCCATCTTTCGAACCCTTAGCTACTACCTCATTGAAATTTCTTTCTTGGAAAGTTATCTTTCTCATTGCAATCACATCAGCACGTCGCATCAGTGAGTTGCAGGCACTAGTAGCTGATCCACCTTATACAAGGTTCCATCATGACAAGGTAGTCCTTAGGACTCATCCACACTTTATGCCAAAGGTGGTCTCGCCTTTTCATCTAAACCAGGCGGTCTACCTGCCTGTGTTTTTTACAAGGCCTCATGCATCTAATGCAGAAAGAAATCTTCATACTTTGGACTGTAAAAGAGCTTTAGCTTTTTACTTACAAAGAACTCAGCAACATAGAAAGTCCTCTCAACTCTTTGTTGCTTTTGATCCTTCTCATTTGGGACTTCCAGTCTCCAAGATAATACTGTCTAACTGGATTGCTCAGTGTATTTCATTTGCCTATCAGAGTAAGAATCTTCCTCTGGAGGGCCATGTCACAGCTCACAATGTGAGAGCCACGGCAGCTTTAATGGCTCATCTACACTCTATGTCTATCGATGACATCTGTCGAGCAGCTACCTGGGCCTCGGTTCATACCTTCACAGCCCATTACTGCTTGGACAAGGACTCCCGCCGGGATGCCTTGTTTGGTCAGGCTGTTCTTTAACACCTGTTCCATACCTAATCAACTCCTACCCATCATCCCTGGTTGGATGCCAGAGATCCATGGGGGGAAGTGGAGCCCTTTCACAGGGGCACACAACTTCTGGGGTCTCTCTCTGGCATCTAAAGCTAGGGAGTCCCCATATGTGAGGACTACATTCCTGCTTGTTCCTGGAGATAGCATAGTTACTTACCTGTAACAGGTGATCTCCGGGAACAGCAGGAATTTAGTCCTCACAACCCACCCACCTCCCCTGGGAGTTGTATCTCTCTATCTATCTCTTTCTCTTTCCCTCTCTCTCTCTTTTTGTCTCAGCTTTAAACTCGACTGAGAGAGGCAGTTGAGAAAGGCGGGAAGGCAGCATGCAGGTGCTGTGGGATGCTCCCAAAAGCTTCCTAATTGGACGCTGGGGAGCATTCCCGCGCAGGCTCCGTCGGTACCGACGATACCCATATGTGAGGACTAAATTCCTGCTGTTCCCGGAGATCACCTGTTACAGGTGAGTAACTATGCTTTATCCACCAGAGAGTGAAGAAATCTCTCTTCTACTACCACTATCGGCTATACAGATTTGGTAATACAGCAGGCAAACTCTTCTTGTCATTGATTGGAGTAAAGGATGGGCCACAATTCGTGGGAGCTATGCAAGATGCCAGAAGGAACCTACAACAGTCAATGGCTGGGGTGAAAAAGGTTTTCAGCGATTTCTACTGCTTTTTATATCAGAAGAAGGCTGATCTGAGACTTGAGGGGAAGTGATTCTTGGAGGTGTGTGGACTTCCTATGTTGACAGAGGATCAAATAGCTGACCTGAATGGCCCTATTACACCACTGGAAGTACAGCGGACCATAAAAGGCTTGAAAATGGGACGTGTTCCAGGCCCACATGGATTCCGTAGCGAATTTTACAAGATAATGACAGATAAAATAGCGCTGCTGCTAACGGAGTATTACTCCGATTTGATTGCCTGTGGTAGTTTCCCTTTTGAATCTAAGAAGGCATTGATCACAGTCTTGCCTAAGCCTGGCCGGGATACCGTAGTACCGGGATCATATAGACCGATCTCATTGTTAAACGTGGATATAAAGATAATGGCAAAGATACTGGCAAATAGGTTGGTGGTATATTTGCCCGAGTTAATTCATGATAATCAAGTGGGCTTTGTGCAGGGCAGAAGTGTCATGGTGGGAGTTAGAGTGCTCAGCTCCATATATGTTAGCCTCCAGGAATCCTGGTCATCTTTGATGGTGAGTTTTGATATTGATATTGATTGGGTGAACTGGGAGTTCATGTATCAGAAAAAATTGGCATTAGAGGCCTCTTTGCGGTGGCGGTTTGGCTGCTATATTCGAATACCCGAGGTATGGTGCTGATCAATGGCCAGCTGACAGCAGACTTTCCTTTTAGATAGGGCACGTGGCAGGGGTGCCCCCTCTCGCCCCTATTATTTGTTTTGATTTTAGAATCCTTACTATGCCGCATTTGCACAGCTCTGGATCTGAAGGGGATCTGAAAAGGACTAGAGGAGTTCTGGGTGGCGGCCTTCACAGATGACCTGTTGGTACATCTTGAAAATTCCGAACAGAGCCTACCGGCACTGTTAACTGTTACACATACATATGACAGGCTATTGGGGTTTAAATTAAATCTTGATAAGTCTGAGGCACTCCCAATGGATCCCTCCCTTGCCCAGGGATAGAGTAGAGCATTCCTGCTTAAAAAAAAGATTTACAGCATTTGGAATGGCAGATCAATATTTTACTGTGGCAGGGGCGCCAACAATGGGTGAAGCTGGCTTTTTTGCAGAGATATTGGGCACAAGGGGGAATGGGGTTTCCAGATATTCAAAGATATAACATGGCGTGTGTGCTATGGCACATGAGGGACTGGCTCCTGGGATCTGGCAGACTTTACCTCTATGGAATGGGACTGGGCCATAGCGGCCCTGTATCGCTTTCGATACATTTTGCACACAGACAACTGAACTAGGCTACTCCAAATACAAAGGAATGTGATCTTTCAGTTGGCCTGCGCTGCATGGAAATGCATCTGTAGATTAATACAGTGCAAAACATCTAGTTCTCCGTATCTGCTCCTGTGTGGAAATGGTGCATTCACTCCGGGAATTGGGAGCTCAGTCTTTGAGTGATGGGAACGACTGGGGCTCACCAATGTTGAGCATGTGGTGGAAGAGTCCAGGGCTCAATTTCCCTTTTCTGAGCTTAGAGATCGCTTTGGGTTACCTGACACCCACAGCTTCTCTTATCTGCAGATCTGGAGTTATATCCATACCCTATCGAGAACAGCTCTGTGGTCAAGTGTATGTTCTCATCTGGAAGATGGATTCAAGGGCGGGGACCGTAGAGTCCGCATCATGCACTTGAACTAGGCCCTGGCAGGCTTAACACTGGAACCTGAGGAAAAGGGACTGGCTGCAGCCTGGACGAATGACATAGAAGAACAGGTCTCGAGTGAGGACCTCTTAAACTCATTAGGGGATATCCCAAAGCTGATCACTCAGTGACCCTTTGTGACATGCAATTTAAGCTATTATGACAATTATACTATGCCCCACATTGCGAATGGAGGGCAGGGTTGATATTGACTAATGCATGTCCTAGATGTGATGTACTCTCGGCGACCCTGGGACATATGCTGCGGCATTGTGAGCGATTAAGAAATTGTGGACAGGTGTGCTTAGTGGCGTTCGGGGAGTTTCAACTACACAAAGCATAGTTGGACCTATCTCAGCCCTACTAGATATCTGGCCGCCAGAAGAGGATTTGGCTGAAGTGAGCCATAAGTGGAGATGGTTGTCATGTCTGATAGCCTCCAAATTGATAATGCAAATGTGGTTGACAAAGGAGGAACCGTCCTACCAGCATTGGAAGATTAGTATATATGACCTCTTGCTTATGGAGAGGGAGAAGGTACGCGGGCATGTAAAACAGTGGGTGAAATTTATGAATGTATGGGAACCACATATCCAATCTCTGCAGCCCCAGGCATGGATTAGAGCATTAAACCATTGTGAATGAATGAATGGGATGTATGTGAAGGTCAGGATCCACACTGGCACCCAAAGAGAGGGAGGGGGTGCGGGGAGAGGGGAGGGAAGGGGAGGGATATCAAGGAACAAAAACCTGAACAGAATAGCCCGGGAGGAGCGAAGAACCACGCCCCCCAGATGGGTGAAACATAATACTGAAGCGGGCCTGGTCTGTGGAATCTCAGGTAGTAGGGCTTCCCTCGCTATGCAATTGCAGGGTTATGATAGTTAGGAGTATTCCTGTATGAATGTGTGGAAGGGGAGGGAGAAGGGGACCCCTGGGGAAACCTCTCTCTCACTGTATCCTCAAACCTCTAACTAAGGAAAGCTCATAATGAGATGGGATGTAAAATAGAGAGAGACTGGGCAGACTAGATGGACCATACTGGTCTTTATCTGCCGTCATTTACTATGTTACTATGTGAGAGGATAAGGAGGGGAGGATAGAAAATAAGAAAAATAGAAGCCAATGTTATATCTCTTGAAGTTGGAAAACAAGAAATTGAATATGGATGTTACACTTGTTGAATTAGTTTATAAGTAGTTATATAGCCAATGTACATTATAAAATATCAACTTGCATTTCAACTGCAAGATTAATTGAAAGAGACCCTCCTGTGCATTTATGCCACAGAGGTATTTAAATGTCTCTATCATATTGCCCCTATCCCGCCTTTTCTCTAAAGTATACATATTAAGATCTTTAAGTCTGCCCTCATATACTTCATAATGAAGACCATTAACCATTTTAATAGCCTAAGCATCCTTCTGGCTTTTGCAGTCGCCTTTTCTACCTGTTTAGCTACTTTAAAATCGTCAGACACAATTACGCTCATGTCCTGTTCCTCTTTTCTGGACAGAAGTACCTCACCCCCTACACTGTAATGCTCCTTGGATTTTTGCAGCCCAAATGCATTCTTTAGCATTAAATTTCAGTTGCCAAATTCTAGACCATTCTTCAAGCTTAGCTAGATCCCTCCTCATGTTATCTACTCCTTCCTGGGTGTCTACTCTCTTGCAGATTTCGGTATCATCTGGGAACAAGGAGGAAGTCAGTCCTCACATATGGGTGATGTTGGCGCCAACAGAGCCCGTGCGGTAGCTTCTCCCTAGTTTTCAAAGAAAGCCTTTGGGAGATGTACCACACATGCGTGGTCCCCTTCCCGCCCAAGGGTTCCATCTTGCCTCATTCTCCTTTTTTCCACGGAGCCCACCAGACATGTGTCTGTTTTCTCTGGAAAAAGTGTTAATTTTTTCTCTTGAATTTTTCTTTTCTCCAGTTGCGTACCAGTTCCCTTTCATGCCCCTGAGCTCACTTGCCTCGGCATCACATCTCGGGTCTGTGTTTGTCCCTTTTTCAAGTTTTTCTCAACTGACTTCTTACCCTTTATCCCTGGCTAGGCCTGAGGTTTTTGACCTGGTGGGGGCTGTCTTTTCCACCATGTGACCAATGCGCCCATACCATGTTGCGCACCAGTCCACACAGCTGCTGACTCTGCTGCCTTGGGCCAGACCATGACCCCTTGGAATGTGGTCTCTGGAAGAAGATGACCACCATGGCCATCAAGAACCATCAGCAGCAGTGGAAGTCCTTCTTTCACAAGACGGACTCTGCACCAGAGTCTCCGGTGACAACACGCTCCAGTGCCCCCTCCAGAACCCCAGAACCTTGGGGAGACCGTACAGCCTCTGAGCCCCAAGGCTGCAAGTCCTTTGGTTGGAACACCCCGGAGGAAGAGCCTAAAAAGAACTGGAAACCCTCGAAGACTACATTGGCTGACGAGTCTGGGAATGTGGGTAAGTCCCACGGGGCTCGGACCCGCAGCCCTTGTTCCGAGTCTGAAAGGAAGGAGCGGCTGACCAAAATACCACAATGGGAATCATCAGCATCCAATGAACAGCCTCAAACCCCTGAGGCCATCCTGGTCAAGGACCTCCCCTCGATAGAGTTGGCATTGGGCCTGAGTCCCTCAGTGCTTGTGCCGAAGGCTGCAGAGCCATCTGGCTTCAAGACAGAATGGTAGCTTTGGAGCACAGTTTATCTGCCTTCATGGCCCAGCAGCGAGCTCTTATACCTCCCTCTACTGGGTCATCACTCCCAACTACTGGGCCCTCGACCTCGAGGAATTCCCCGGATGTCGAGTTGATCCTCGAGCGCCACCAGCTTCAAGATGTTCCTCAACACCAATCCCGATCCTGGGACTGAGATCAACCCCATTGAGTGCCCACGACTCCAACTGCAGGGTCTCCAGGGGGCAGGGGCCATAAGGCTCGGGGCATGACCCTAGAGCCCGGACAGTCCTTGACACCTCCACTGACTGCGAGTCAGACTGGGAGACCAAGGAATCCACGGATACCTGTCATCACCGGAATGTGCCATTTGACCCATCTCCCCCTCAAGACATGGCATTGGTTCCCGCCTGAGGATATGGCTTTCCTCGACTTCATGCGGGACATGGCCAAGGCACTAGCCTTCAACACCAAGTTGGAGGAGGATACCTGGACCGAGACAAACTCCTCTAGTATGAGGCCCCCTTCCAAAGGAGGCACTCACAGCGCCCGTTCCCCCAATCCTGGAATGGCTGCTCCTCCACATGAGGGAGACCCCCTGGTTATGACAGCAATGGCCTTAGCCAGGCAGGGGCCCTCAGGGATACAATGAGGATAGATTCCAAAGAGAATGCAACAACATAGGACACAGAGGGCCATGAGCCATACACAGGGGCACCAAAAGCTGCCATGTTGCTTGAAACAGCTATGCACAGGAGACCATCATGCGAACACGAGCAGAACAGATTATGTGTGCCCAACACAGACTCTCCCCAATGTGTACTGCAGACAGCTTATCCACTTTCCAACAAAGCCACAGTGTCGCTTTGCCTAAACCATAAACCACCAGGTCGTAGCCCTCCTCGCAAGGGCCCCTTTAGGAGCCATCAATCTTCCGCCACAGCCACACATGATAGGTGTTGGTGCAGGCACTGGGAGGTGTACAGATATATGTGAATGAACACCACTGCAACTATCACAACTAGCAGTACTATTGTCCCCTTGTCAAGTGATACAAGGCCTATTAAGGGCAGGACAGACACATGTAAGAGACAGTCCCAGTTCAGCTGAGATTACCAGCTGGGCAAATGGGACAACAAAACCTCTGGAGAGTAGGATATGTATAGAGGAATGGTACAGGCACACATAGCTGGAGAGCAGGGGACTAGATGGGTAAGGCTCCAAATGCAGCCTGTCGCCAGGCGCCCCTACTGGCGTAGGAAATAAGGGCGTCCGGTGACATTTAATTTATTTTAAGGAGTGGCTGAGCTGAAGGACCAGGAGAATTCTGGTCCTTGTAGTGCAGAACTCCTTACAAAGAACAATCTACGCCAAAGTGTAGGGTAATAAGGCTTTATTTCCCCGGTCAACGCTTAGGTTCAATAAGACACAAAAGAAAATGAAGGCAATTCTTTCCTCTAACAAAAAGGTTCCACCGTTATATAAACACCCATTAACTGTTTATCTGGGTTAAGGCTTCTTTCAAATCAATAGAAATTAACATCAGGAAAACAAATGGTTATCAACTTCACCATATGCAGAGTTCTCTTTTCTCTATACCTCTAGCAAGGCAATCAAGCTAGTTCTTTAACAGAAGTTACATTCCATTGGTTCACTCTGAGGAATGGGAACACTGGTTTCACAAAGTCCATTGATTCTGGGTCACTCCCTTCTTCAATGCTATGACTGTCTTCAGTATCTGCTAACTCCTCACAGGGGTTCTTCTGTTTCTCATACAACTTCCTTATCACACTGTTGGGAAGTACTTTTAAAAGGTTAGCTTTACTTCTTCTAACTTTCTGAGGCTTATATATTTCCATAAGGTTTTCATCACTTAAACTTTCCCTTATAATGAAAGGCTTTTCATACCTTGGCTTCTGTAGGCTGCCACACCCAGGACTCAGCTTGCAAATTAGCTTCTCAGGCTGACAAGCTGTTCTGTGCACTGCTCTACAATCAGAGTTACCAGGAAAACCTGACGTGGATTTCCACTCTCTGTGTTTCTTGGCAAAAGTATCACTGTAGAAGGAATCTCCTTTCCTTGTGCCTTTCTGGTTTAGCATAGGAGACTTACTTGGGCTAGGTGAGTTGCTTTCATCAGGCAAGCTGCTTCTTTGGTTTGCTTGGCTTTGGACTCCGTTCCAATACCTTTGGCCTCTCTGGACTTTATCCCTTTGAGAATACCTGTTTTGGATTCTGTCTCCTTGAGTTGGCTGCACATGGAAGCCTTCCTCTTCCAGGCTTCTCTCACTGGTCCTGCTGCCGGTCCTTCTGACCTCGCTCTTGCCACTTTCCCAGCACTTGCTCTTGCCTCCTCCTGTTTCTCTCCCTGTTCCTCCTCTCCTACTGATCATCTGGTTTCCTTTATAAAGGGATTTCTGGTTTGCCCGTTCTGAGTTTGAGGACAGGTGAAACTGCTTGTTATTAATGTGATCAATGCTAGAGCACGTTGCTTCCGGTACTGTGTAATTGTTCATGCGCCCTCGGCTAAGCTGCGCTGGAACTGCGCTCTCTGCCTTTTCTGAGTTCCATGAAAATCAGGAGTGTTTTTCAACACTGTTTCATCTCTAGCTCCAGCCTCATGACAAGCCCCACGGAGGTATGTTTGTAATCCTCTTTGGAAAACGACAGAGATGACATCAGTCATGCCAACAAACGTAGTCTGTCCCAGGCTTCAGCAGCGAGGTGTAAAGATGAATGAGTAGAGTTGGTAGTGGTGGAAGGGGGCACAGATAGATGTGATCTTCCAGGTTAGTGGTATTCCCTAGGGGCGGTGAAAGAAAAGATAGGAGAGGAAGGGGCATGTGCAGGAACAAATGCCAGGCATGTATTGCTAAGTCAGATAACCTTGCAGTAGATACTGACATGCACAGAGAACCAAAGAAGTTATCTGAGAGGACAGGTAATATGAGCAGTGCATGCCTGGCATACAATGAGCCGTGCAGCTGAATCTTTAATAGAATGAAGGAGAGAGGGATGATACATAGGGAGAGCATAGGACAGCCGTTATAGTTATTTATTATTATTTATTTATTACAATTTCTTATATACCGCACTATTTATCAGCGCGGTTTACATACAACAAAATGACCATAACATACTGTTTGGCTTCACATAGAACAGGAGTAACAACTAGGATAACATGTTTGGCTTTACAGAGAACAGGGGTAACAACTTGGATAACAAGGGGGATACATACTAAACTAATTACATATGTACAATGAGATTGAGTGCTAAGAATTTAGGGTGTTACATGTGGTTGGTGTAGTTGGTGATTCGATCATTAGGCATGTAGATAGCTGGGTGGCTGGTGGACGTGAGGATTGCCTGGTAATATGCCTGCCTGGTGCGAAGGTAGCGGACCTCACGCGCCACCTAGATAAGGTCTTAGATAGTGCTAGGGAGGAGTCTGCTGTCTTGGTACATGTCGGTACCAATGACATAGGAAAATGTGGTAGGGAGGTTCTGGAGGCAAAATTTAGGCTTTTAGGTAGGAAGTTGAAATCCAGAACTTCCAGGGTAGCATTCTCCGAAATGCTTCCTGTTCCACGCGCAGGACCCAAAAGGCAGACAGAGCTCCGGAGTCTCAATGCGTGGATGAGACAATGGTACAGAGATGAGGGTTTTGGATTTTCTAGGAACTGGAGAACATTCTGGGGAAAGGAGGGGCTCTTCCGAAGGGATGGGCTTCACCTTAACCGGGATGGAACCAGGCTGCTGGCATTAACCTTTAAAAAGGAGATAGAGCAGCTTTTAAACTAGATATTAGGGGAAAGCCGACAGTCGCCCAAGAGCGGATGGTTCGGAAGAATGTATCCTTGAAGGATACTACCAAAAGCAGAGAGGTTTCACAAAAGAGTAAAGTAGCCCAAATGCCCTCAAGCATGGAGCAGACAGAGCATAAAGATCCCAATTTACCCATGTCTAACAATAGCCAAATTAACATGAATAAAATACATTCTCTAAAATGCTTGTATGCAAATGCTAGAAGTCTAAAGAATAAGATGGGAGAGTTAGAATATATAGCACTAAATGAAAGGTTAGATATGATTGGAATATCAGAGACATGGTGGAAGGAGGACAACCAGTGGGACACTGTGATACCTGGGTACAAACTATATCGTAATGATAGAGCTGAAAAAATTGGTGGAGGGGTTGCGCTCTATGTTAGAGAGGGCATTGACTCAGAAAGGATTAAAGTTTTGCAGGAAACAAAATCTGCTGTAGAATCTATATGGATTGAAATTCCATATAAAAGGGGGAAGGCAATGGCAGTGGGGGTGTACTATCGAGCACCTGGCCAGAATGACCAAATGGATGATGAAATGCTCAAAGAAATCAAGGAAGCTAACAAAAGTTACAGCGCAGTAATAATAATGGGTGATTTCAATTACCCTGGTATCGACTGGGTCAGTGTCATGTCAGGACATGCTAGGGAGATAAAGTTCCTAGATGAAATAAATGACTGCTTCTTGGAGCAGCTGGTTCATGAACCGACCAGAGGGGAAGCCATATTAGACCTAGTCCTTAGTGGAACACCAGATCTAGTGCAAGAGATAAGGGTGTTGGGGCCACTTGGCAATAGAGATCATAGCATGATCGCCTTTGATTTAATTAGTGGAGGAGGGATAGTAAGGAAATCCACAGTACTACCTTTTAACTTTCGAAAGGGAGACTATGATAAAATGAGGAAAACAGTTAAGAAAAAACTAAAAGGAGCAGTTGTGAAGGTTAAAGATGTACATCAAGCTTGGGTGTTGTTGAAAAATACTATCTTGGAAGCCCAGACCAGCTGTATTCCACGCTTTAAGAAAAGTGGAAGGAAGTCCAAAAAACTGCCAGCATGGTTTAAAGGTGAGGTCAGAGAGGCTGTTGTTGCCAAAAAAGCATCTTTCAGCAAATGGAAAAAAGAGCCAAACGATGAAACCTGGAAACAGCACAAGCACTGGCAAGTCAAATGCAAGGCATTGATAAGGCAGGCAAAGAGAGAATTTGAAAAGAAGCTTGCTGCGGAAGCAAAAACGCGAAATAAAGACCTTTTCAAGTACATTCGTAGCAAAAAACCTGTGAGAGAGTCAGTTGGTCCATTAGATGATAAAGGGGTTAAAGGAGCACTAAGAGGTGACAAGGCGATAGCGGAGAGACTGAATGAATTCTTTGCTTCGGTCTTTACTGAGGAAGATGTAGGGATGTTACCCATGACTGAAGTGGTATTTAAAGGTGCGGAAGAATTGAAGGAAATATCGATACATCGGGAAGATGTCTTACAACTATTAGATAAACTGAAGAGTAGCAAATCACCTGGGCCGGATGGTATACATCCAAGGTTGTTGAAAGAACTGAAATATGAGATTGCAGACCTGCTATCAGTAATCTGTGAACTATCATTAAAATCATCTCTAATACCTGAAGATTGGAGGATCGTCAATGTAACACCAATTTTTAAAAAAGGTTCCAGGGGTGATCCGGGAAACTACAGACCGGTGAGCCTGACGTCAGTACCGGGAAAAATGGTAGAAACCATCATAAAGAATAAAATTACTCAGCATGTAGATAGTCACAACCTAATGGGAGACAGCCACCATGGCTTTAGACAAGGAAGATCTTGTCTTACTAATCTGTTATGTTTTTTTGAAGGAGTGAATAAACAGGTGGACAAAGGTGAGTCGGTTGATATTGTGTATCTGGACTTTCAGAAAGCCTTTGACAAGGTCCCTCATCAGAGACTTTTGGCAAAACTAAAGAGTCATCGGATAGGAGGCAGTGTACTATTGTGGATCAGGAACTGGTTAAAAGATAGAAAGCAGAGGGTAGGGCTAAATGGCCAATTTTCCCAATGGAGAAAGGTGAATAGTGGTGTACCCCAGGGATCTGTGCTGGGTCCGCTGCTTTTTGACATATTCATAAATGACCTGGAAAGTGGAATAACGAGTGAGGTTATCAAATTTGCAGATGACACAAAACTATTTAAAGTTGTTAAAACCCAAGAGGATTGTGAAAAATTGCAAGAGGATCTTGATAAATTGGAAGACTGGGCATCAAAATGGCAGATGAAATTTAATGTGGACAAGTGCAAGGTTATGCACCTAGGGAAGAACAACCCAAACTATGGTTACACGATGCAAGGTTCCACATTAGGAACCACCACCCAGGAAAAAGATTTAGGCGTCATTGTGGATACCATGTTAAAACCCTCGGCCCAGTGTGCAGCGGCGGCCAAGAGAGCAAATAGAATGCTAGGTATGATAAGGAAAGGAATGGAAAATAAAACAAAAGATATTATAATTTCTCTATATCGTTCCATGGTGAGACCGCACCTTGAATATTGTGCGCAATTCTGGTCGCCGTATCTTAAAAAGGATATAGCGATTTTAGAAAAGGTACAGAGAAGAGCCACCAAAATGGTAAAGGGAATGGAAGGAAACTCCTATGAAGAAAGGCTAAAAAGGTTAGGGATCTTTATCCTGGAAAAGAGACGGCTGAGGGGAGATATGATAGAAGTCTATAAATTAATGAACGGAGTGGAACGGGTAAACGTAGATCGATTGTTTACCTTATCAGAATATAGAAAGACTAGGGGACATGCAATGAAGCTACAGGGTAAACTATTTAAGACTAATAAAAGAAAATATTTTTTCACTCAACGTGTAATCAAACTCTGGAATTTGTTACTGGAGGATGTAGTAAAGGCTGTAAGTGTAGCTGGGTTTAAAAAAGGTTTGGACAAGTTCCTGGAGGAAAGGTCCATAAACCATTATTAAGAAGTGACCGAAGATATCAATGCTTGACCCAGTACAAGCATTGTGGAACTTGTGTCTCTTGGGGAAACTGCTAGGTACATATGACCTAGATTGGCCACTGTTGGAAACAGAATACTGGGCTTGATGGACCTTGGTCTGACCCAGTATGGCATATCTTATGTTCTTAGAGCAGCAAGGTAGAGATTTCACTGGTCCCAACCAAAGTGGATGGAAGAGTGGAAACATGTTTTTGTAGTGTATTCATAAGGGAAAGGCCACATTGTGCCAAGGTGCAAGGGAGGGAAGTGACAGGTTTTAGCTATCAGTTGCATGTGAGTGCAGGAGATTGAGCAGTCCATGATGACCCAAAGTGTGGGAGCCTGGGAGAAGGGGAGGATACAGCATCATCCACAGAACTGGAGATCAATGACAGGTGGGACGGGGGGACAAATGACAGGCTCAGTTCACCAGCACACTGCACAGAGAGGTCCATCCAGCTATGTCAGATAGATCAACAGCAATATAAGCCTGGATTCTGGACCATATATGGATTCTGAGAGGTTAGTCAGAGCCAGCAGCCTCATGATGGTACAGAAAACTATGGAAGGAGATATGTGAACCAATGGGCTGGGTATGGAGAGGGGAGAGGAGGGGTCCTACAGCATTGAACAATGTGTCGGCGTCTTGCATTGTATCTGTGTAATTTGTAGTCATGACTTGGCATGTAAATCCATATGTGTAGAACATGTACTGAAGAACTCTTTCTCTATATGCAGTGCAAAGGCAGCAGGATGCCCTAGAGGAACTGACAGGAAGGCCGCATATTGCAGCCCCTAACACATCAGTAACAGCTGGAGGCAGGACACAACAGGAGGCCAGTTCTAGCTCCAGCCCTCCTCCATCATATCCTCATTGTCTGTGCGCTCGGTGGATGGGCAGAGAGAGGGCTCCGAGGACAGTAAAGCGGAGGATGGGGAAGAGGAGGAGGAAAGAGGAGGAAGAGGATGATGGGCAAGAGGAGGAACAGGAAGAAGAGGAAGAGGAGGAGGAGGAGGAGGACCGAGGAGAGGAGATGGAGGAAAATGATGGTGGAAAGGAGAGTGGAAACATGGAGGAGGAGGAGGAGGATGGAGAAGAGGAAGCCAATGGAAGTGATGAGGAAGAGGAAGAGGGAGATGTGGAGGAGGAGGATCATGCAGACAAAGGAGACATAGGGGAGCTGCATGGCAGCACTGGCAAGGGGCTTGCAGGCACTGCAGTGGAGGTGAGGGAGGGCCAACCTGCAGGCACGGAGGGTTCCCAACCTGTTGGGCCTGTGGCTGTGGTGCTAACTGCAGGCGCTGTCAAGGTAGAGGCAGGGGAGGATGCTGTTACAGGAGAGCTGCCATTGTGCCATCCCCCTCCGAGGCCTGCCACTCCCCTCCCCATGCTAGTGCCCATGGTCATGCAGAGGGCAGCCCATGTGGGGTTGCCAAGTGTGCTGGGCAGACTAGATGGACCATGCTGGTTATCTACCGTCATATACTATGTTATTATGCAATGTGCTCTGCCCACCGTAGTTCTCAAATTAGTGATAGTAATGCTCCATTGACAGCAACAGCATGGTCCCTATTAATAAAGGGCACTATGTTCTTGGTAACAAATTGGCAAAGGAGGTATCATGTGGGTGATGCAGTGGGGCTGGCTAGTCCACTTTGCTGACAAGGCTGCTGCCTAGTGTGTACATCTATGATGTCTGATATGACTCTACTGTGACAGTGGCAGCACACATTCAAGCTGCTGCAGTTAAAAAGGAGTCGCGCCACCCCCACTGCCACCGTGTTGCCATGTCAGCATAGTGTGAGGGTGGAGGTGGCAGTCGCAGCGGCTGCAATCTGCTGCAGATGAAATCTGTGTCCCGGTCTTGTGTGTCAGGTGCGACGTTGCAGATGTCACTGTCAGTAGGATAGCAAGCATGTCAGCAGCAGGTACAGCAGACACATAGTGATCCCTCCCTTTTTGAGGTCTAAGGTAGCAGCATGCATGCCCACATCCTCGGGTGAAGGGGGGCAGGAATGGCATGGTGTGACACGCTGCATGTGTGCAACTTCAATAAGGCCGCCTGCAGCTGTGGCTGTGCCTTGATGGCAGAGAAGAAGGAATTGGCTGACATGCTGTCCACCATGATCAATGGACCCTGGCACCCAGCTAGTTTGCCGAGTGGATGGTCTGCCCCTGGTATCAGGATACCCCCCACTTGCACAAATTGAGTGGATATGTGCATGTGGGGGGATAAGTATGCCACTGAGGCAGAAATACTATGCAGTATGATAACAGCCCATGTCAGAGGAAAAATGACCACTCTACCTCTTCACCTTCCAAATGATGACCATAATCTGTGTGTGAACTGGTGATCCCTGTGTGTGAACTGGTGATGGTTAGTTACAACCATCCAAGCCACATGTGAATCTAAATTAGCTATTGTGGTATGCAATATATGAGATTATTCCATGACTGCCCCACAAACACACACCAGGAAATGGGTACATTGGTCATTCTGCTAGGACACCCATGGTCTGGAATGTGTGTGTTCATGTATCATGGCCTGCTCCTTTGACTGGACAGATTCCATATGTAAGACATGAATGTCAGTTGAACCAACAGCATAGCAAAGCACTGCAACATACAGACCTAATAAGAGGTCTCTCTCCCACACCTGCCAAACATACCTTGTCAGACAAGTGTGGTAAGAGCCTGCAGAGATCTAAGCAGACATAGGCCCAACTCATGCCCTCATGCATCCTGACAATGACCACATATATACCCATGGAGTGATGAACCTAGAAGGCTGCTCTGAGAGAAGGGTCATGGGTTCAAGACTAGCCTATTAATCAGGAATGGTATGTCCAGGTATGTTACCTTTATCCTACGTTCCAGAACTATATCATCATGTGCAACCTTCGACATTTCATCCAGCATGAGTCCACACACTCAGCTGCTACACTGAGATGCTGTACCACCCAAGGGTGGATGGCAGAGCACACTAATAGCACCAGCACACTGAGTGGTTGTTGACAGCGCTCAAGCATTGCAGATCGTGCTAATAGTGCCTGCTCACTGAACAGGCATTGGCAATGGTGCAGCATCAAAAGAGGCCTAAGGGACAGGTAAGAATGTCAACCTGCACCACTTTTGGACAGCGGGGTCATGTGTGTGTGTGTGTGTGTGTGTGTGTGTCTCCAGAGGAGTGTGAGCTGCAGCAATGCACTATGCATTGTCGTGAGGCGTGTGTCAATAAAGATGAGTGTTTGAAAAGAAATCCAGTTTCTTTTGAGGAACTAGGTGTGCAATTACCTCCAGGCACAGCTAGAGGGAGCAGGAACAAACATTCGGGAGTTAATGAGCCTAGGAACGCTGATGACTTGCACCTGGGAAGAAACCCGGAAGTCAGCTCAAGCACTTTGCTTTATAAGTCAGAGCAGAATGCTTCTAGAACAGAAACAGAAGTAGAGAAGGCTGAGAGCCACCGAGAGAAGGAAGAGGAGAAGAAGGAGAGCCACCGAGAGAAGGCTGAGAGCTACAGAGGGAAGGCTGAGAGCCATCAAGAGAGGACTGAGAAGAACCTGAGTGGGAACAGACTTCACAAGATTGGGAGCCAGAAGGCCCAAACTGACCCTGCTGCACAAGGGAAGTTTGCTAGAGCCAGCTCTAAGGTGAGAGTGTCTGCCACGCCCTGTTCTTACAGTCTGCCTGAATCCAGAACAGAGAGAAAGAAGCCAAGAACCAGGGAGAAGGGTTCTGAGAAGAGCTTACAATCTCTGAAGGATTATTACCAAGTTTTACCCGGTCAGAGAGGAAAGCCCTTTTATGGTCAGCTGGAGTTTTTACCCAGAGAGAGAGGAGAATCCAGGACAAGTTTTACTCAACTGCCTAGAAGCGTAGCTGTATCCAACGCTGGCAGGCAGAGGCTCAGCTACCAAAGGAAAGTAGCTGGAAGAGAAAACACTGGTGATTTCAACTCATCTAAATTCAGGTATGAAACATTAACCAATGACTGTGAATATTGTGCTCCTAAAGGCTTTGCTAGAACCCACGCTCCTTATGTAAGGGAAAAGAAACCAGATTGGTTCAGTAAAATTCCTGCAACATTGAGAACCCCTGGCTATAGGAAGCCAGACTCCAGAGTTTTAACTTACAAGGCTGAGTTAGACAGGGACAGTGAATACTCCTCAACTGAGTACAGTGAAGGAGAGTCCATGGAGATTGATTATCCAAACACTGTTCCCTCACCTATGCCAGAACTCATGGAATGTGATTGGTGCACTGCCTCAGCTCCAGAGTCTGTATGCTCCATGTAATGAAGAAAAGTGAATGAAATGTAATTGCTGTTTCGTGTATTGAATTCTACTTCTGAAAACCTGCCTTAACTGTGAAGCAACAGTTAAGTAACCCACTGTAAATACTGGTACCTTTTGACACAAAGGACTTTCTGTTTCATGGATTATATCTTATGTTGAACCTTTGCATTAACCAGGGAATAAAAGCCTTTATTTCCCTCCACCTGGTCTCATTAATGAGTGCTCCTAGGTAGTGGAATCTGTAAAGCCACTTCTCTCAACTACGCGGAGTGGATTTACATTCCCTGGACTACCTAGCAAAATCTTTGCCTGGGCTCACCCCAACATGAGTAACGCGTAGACGGGGCTGCCCGGCGACAGCATGCATGTGGTGCCCAGGCTTTATGGCTGGGCATACAACATGCTGCAGGTCAGATATACAATAACCCCACATACTGTGTGAGACACCATTTACAAGAAGAAGGTTAGTTTTCAGTAAGTAGTTGCAACCTGTGGCTGTGACGCTGTAATGTATTCCCAGTTACACCATCGTCAAGGTCCATCCCCACAGCATTCCCCTACACTTACCTCCCTACATGACACTGCTGTGCAGCTCCCAAATCACCTGCTGGTTTGACTGGAGTGAGCAGGGGAGACACGTGTGTGTTGCAACCCTCACCTCTGACTGAGCCTCCAGGCCTCAGGACATACCAATTTGCAAATGTAAGAGGCCTGATTAATGCCAACTGCCATAACAGCTGTATCCATGGCAACACTGTCAGCCCACTTGGTGCTGCTGCAGCCTGTAGGGAATTAAGCTCAAGTGGAGGGCTGGCCTCTGTGAATGTCCAATTCATTCACTTAGTTGGCCACAGCAACTGGCTACAGGAGCTCCCCGGTCGGGGTAGAGCGGAGGACGTGAGCTTTTCCCGCTCCAGCAACTCCGGCCCAATCCGGGCCGTGGGAGGACCCAGCTGCCTACGTTAAAAGCAGCCGCGGGCAAGAGTCTGCCCTTTTGGCCACAGCAACTGGCTACAGGAGCTCCCCGGTCGGGGTAGAGCGGAGGACGTGAGCTTTTCCCGCTCCAGCAACTCCGGCCCAATCCGGGCCGTTGGAGGACCCAGCTGCCTACGTTAAAAGCAGCCACGGGCAAGCGCGCCCGCGCCTTGCGGGCCCGCGCCTGAGGGCCTCGCAAGAGGGCCCTTTGGCGTGGCCCTTAGGCGGTGGCACGACAGGCACAAACCAAACAAAAAACCAACTCCACTCCAACAGCGGGATCGAGAGGGTCGGAGCACCAGGCCACCGCCACCACGCCGTTCTGCCCAATCCAAGCAACAAGATCTTCATTTAAAAAGGAGCGACAGCTGACGCGTGGCCTCTTCGGCAGCCCAGCACTCCGATCCTCCAGCAGGTGCCGGCGCGCGGTCCTTTTCAGCTTCCGACACCTTCCCCAACTCTCCCCAGTCGGGGGATCGAGCCTCCAGCAGCGGGAACACCAACGGAGCCTTCTCTGCCCATCGGGGCACGTGACCTGCATCTGTAAAGTTTACACCGGGAGGCGTACACGCACCTGCCAGGCCACGCGCCTGAGGACCCTTTGGCGTGGCCCAATAAAGGACTAGAGACGCTCGCCAACAACTAAAGAAGATCAGCATAGGCATAAAGCTAGAGCTCCCGCAAGGTTGAACTCGCTCCTATCCAGCCTCCTCCGGACACCCAGCTGATACAGCAAGTATATCACAACTATTTGTTCATCCTTGTTTTTGGCGTACCAACATACCTAGTCATATTGTTGAATGTACCCAACATTTATAATAACAAGTACCCTATTTTGGCTGCCTGTTATTAATCATTACCCCCACCCACCCTTAACTACAGACTCCAACAGCGAAAAATATACATATACTATTGCTAGTAGCTTTAACTTTTCCACCATTATTCCTTTAGGTACTATTGCTAATAGCCTACCTAATTTAGCTATATATGTTAGATTCTAGTTCTATCCACTTAGCCGACTAGCCTAAAACTATCCTTACCTCACTAAAGTGAGCTACCTGCAGCTAGCAAACTAACACAGCTGACGCTGTTACCAATACTCAATGACCTTTAGTCACTGTTGTCTGTAATAATTGCCATACAATTACTGTTGCCTGTAATAATTGCCATACAATTACTGTTGCCAGTATTCAGCTAACTTGAAAACTGTAATTACATAACAATTACTGTTGCCAATAAAAAAGGATATACTGTTGCCAGTAGAAAAGGATATACTGTTGCCAGTAGAAAAAGATATACTGTTGATATACCATTGCCAAAATGTCTTGCTCAAATACCTTCTGGCTAAAACTAATAAGCAGCTGTTTAATAATCCTGACACTTATCACACTGACAAACAGTCAAAACAACAATAATTACAAACTAATCCCAATAATTCAGAGAAGCATCCGCCCAGATCCCCCTTCGTCTCAAATGCATATTGGCATCAATATAAAAATAAATCATCACAGACTAATACATATAAAACCTACTACATTCGCCCATCTACACACTCAACCAACAACCACTCAAACCTTGTCCTGTATATTAATAAATGCAAGATCTATGAAAAATAAACTACCCATCTTCACTGACTTACTAAATGATCAAAAGCCAGACATCCTATGTGTTACTGAAACTTGGCTAACCGACTCTGATGTTGTTTACCTAAACCAACTCAACACCAACATCTATGACATGTCTCACACACACAGAAACTCTAAAAAAGGAGGTGGTGTCCTTATAATGACAAAAAAAGAACTAAAGGCTAAACCACATCCATCTAATCTCCCAAATAACATTGACACCATCATTTTAAAAATAGATCATTTCAAAATTTGCTTATTATACAGGCCACCGGATCAAAAATCTGAAAACTTAGATGCCCTAATAGAACTCCTCAGCTCATCCACAGTCTCCAACCCTATAATATCACTAGGAGATTTTAACCTCCCATCCCTGCCACCTTCACACTCAGCTCTTTTCTTGGAATCAATTGCAGATATGGGTTTCCTCCAAATAATCAATACAAAGACTCATAAGAAAGGTGGAACCCTTGATCTAGTCTTTTTACCAGAAGCTTTCCAAAAACATTTCAACCAGTCATCGCTTGAGTGTATACCAGTGCCTTGGTCAGACCACCACCTGATCAAATTCACCTTAGCCTACACTGGAAGAAACAATAAAAATAACCTACAAATTACCCCTCCACCTAGATTCACAAAATTTAACGCTGATGAATTTATCAATCTAACTATACCCTATCTCACCCTTGTACCAACTGACCTAGATGAAGCTGTCGCAACTTGGCACAAAACAATTAACAATGCAGCTGCTTATAAACAATCCATCAAAAAGAAAAGCTACTCTAGAATAGGAGATGCCCCCTGGTTCAACAGCACCTTAAGACGTATGAAGAGAGAATTGAGAAATATTGAATCTAAATGGCGCAAAACCAAATCCATCCCTTATTACAATGCGTATCACAACCACCTTAAAATGTACAAAGAAGCTTCAGACGGCGCAAAGAAAAATTACCACTCAACCATACTAAACAAATCCATTAATAGACCAAGAGAACTTTTTAGTATCGTCCAAAACTTAACTAATAACTCATATGGGACCAGCAACGATAATATCGATATCTCTGCCCAGACTCTAGCAAACCACTATATGAATAAAGCAAAATCAATTGCATTCACACCAAATCCTCTATCCCTTTCCCACCAACACCAATTAGAAAAATGGTCCAACTTTCACCCTATAACCAAAGACACTATCAAGACTACTATTTCAAACCTGAACACTACGACCTCTCAACTTGATCCATGTCCGGTAAACTGGATCAAGCATACCCTCACTACACTATCCCCCTTTATCCTTCCCATAGTCAACCTGTCGCTGCGCCAAGGATACTTACCACCTTCCCTCAAACATGCACAAATCCGTCCAATAATTAAAAATAACACCCTTGACAAAACATCACCCAACTCCTACAGACCTATCTCTAGTATTCCATTTATGGCTAAACTGATTGAAAAGGTCGTCCAAACTCAAACACAAGATCATATAGAAACCTCAGCCCCACTTGATGACCAACAATATGGCTTTCGCCCCTACCATGGTGTAGACACCCTATTAACAGTACTCCTCGATACATTAATACGAGGTATTGATAACCCTAAACAAGCTTTCATTCTCCTCTTTCTAGACATCTCTGCAGCATTTGACAGTGTACACCATGCTCTAATGCTTAACAGACTAGAACAAATAGGAACCCACTCAACTGTACAAAATTGGTTCACCTCATATCTAACTGATCGAACACAAACCGTCCGAACTAACACAGAAACTTCTAAAACATACAAACAGGAAATTGGTCTCCCACAAGGCTCCGCCCTCTCTGCCCTCCTATTTAATATATATATCCAACCGGTCTGTGACATTTTCAAGAAATTTAAAGTCCACTACCACATATACGCAGACGACATGATGATGTACATACCATTCACAATCCCAACACTCCCACTACAACTGTTAACAGAATGCTTCTCTGAATTAACAACCTGGCTAAAGGAACACAATCTCCATATCAATCATTCTAAAACGGATATATTAATAGTAACTAAAAATCAATCCTACATACCTCCAACACACATCACTCTCCAAAATCACAACATTACTATAAAAAATGAAGTGAAATACCTGGGTGTCACCCTTGACTCACACCTTAGTATGGACACACATATTAGAAACATCACTAAGAAGATCTACTTTAAACTCAAAATTTTAAAACAATTACGTCCTCTTGTACTTCTACATGATTTTCTGAGCATTGTACAGGCCATCATCACACCACACTTTGATTTCGCAAATCTCACCCTACTAGGAACAACAAAACAAAACATTAAAAGACTCCAACTTGCACAAAATGCAGCAGCAAGAATTGTAATGAAGGTTCCACCATTTGAACACTTTACCCCTATACTAGCAAACCTTCACTGGCTCCCAATTCAATCCAGAATAAATCACAAATTGATTATCACCACATTTAAGACTCTAAATACAATGGCCCCAGTCCCCTTAACAAAACTTATCACTAAAGACACATCCCAAACTACGCTACGGAGAGGCCACACGAATAGAATTAGGATCCCGAAAGAATTCACAACTGCTAAAAAGACTACTAATAGAAAAGCGTTCTCACATGCAGCTCCCACCCTATGGAACTCCCTCCCTGAAGAAATAAGGGCATTAAATGATGCAAAGGAACTCCGCAAGAAATTAAAAACATATCTATTCATCTCCCATTTTGGCACACTTGAAAATACCTTACCTCTAACAGGTAATGGTTAATAGCGACCTAGGGCACACCAACTCTAATTCTCCTAGCTAACTACAATTACAATTAAAGTCGACTAAATAACTACTTGTAAATCTTGTAAATAGATATATGTAATAGTTCAAAATATGTAAATAGTTCGTTTGTTATTTAACAAATTTTACCATATTTAGTCATTCATGTTTAATGTATTTAGCAAAATTGTACCTAGTTAACAAATGTTCCATGTAAAACAGCAAAATTGTACCTAGTTAACAAATGTTCCATGTAAAACAGACTTATAAATCTGTTCATTCCTTGTTCAATGTAAACCGCACCTGATCTGTGGAAGGTAGCGGTATATAAGCAACTGTTAAATAAATAAATAAATAAAAAAATAATACTGAAAAGATTCTGTGATTTGAAACAAACAGCGTAGGGCACAAACCATGGCCATACACTGTGATTAAAAGGGGAAATGTTTATTACGGATCCAACTTTACAAGTTTCGGCCTTAGGCCTTCATCAGGGATCTAAAAAATGGACACAGAAACAGAAAGTCAAAATATATATAATAATAAAAATAATAATATAAGCAATAATAATTATTATTATAATAAAAAAAGAAATGAAAGAGCTAAAACATCATAAAAGGGACCTAAAAACTAAAATACATTACCAGAAAGATACAACAAACTATGCGTACTGCCCGTCCCGAGGGGCGGTACAATATCACTCTTCTCAATCTAAAGTGGTGGACAGATAAAATAAGATAAAAAATGAATGTATATATTGAGATATGAACTATGCAAAGGGGTGGGGGAAGGGGGGAGGGGGGAAGGGAGGGGAAGGAGGGGGGAGGGAAAAATAACATACCATCAGAAGTTGTATATACAAGTCTAATGAAGCAAATATGGGGGTATACCAGGTAATGCTTAGTGGGGGATTTCAAACAGAAGACATGTCTTACTTAAACAATGTCATAAGGACAATTATAAAACCATCATAGTGAGACATCATGGTAACGAGTAAGTTGTAATAAAAATACAGCGGGTAACGCTACTTACAATTCTAAAACAAATAAAATAGGACAAACAATTGAAAATAATAGCAATGTTTGAGACGTGAGGTTAACACAAACAAAATACAATGCAAAGTTGAATGTAAAAAACATCATGGACTGAGGTATCTTTAAAAGCAATGCATATAAATAATAATAAAAGTACTTTGTGAATACCAGTAGAAGGTCAAATATAAATGAATGAACAGTGATGGTGTGTAAAAAGTGCAATAAATGCAAAGCATACAGGGGTTGAAAGAACTTGACAACAGAGAAAAAAAATTGTGAAGTTAGTTGACTAAAAACGTTGAAAGCTGACTGACCGCAACAGAGAGTATATGAAAATCGCAATAAAAGTAATGAAGGTGCCTGTTTGAATACGAATCAAAAGCAAATGTTAATTTATATGGAGATGGCAACTAAGAGGTGCAGAAAATGTATGCCCATCCGTGAAAAAATACATATAATGGTCACTAAAACCGACGAGCAGCTTCTTTGGTTTTGTGAACGGACAGCTTGAGTACAGCAATATGCCAACCTGATGTCAAATCATAAAAAAACTTTGAAGCCAGAAAGCTAACAAACATGGTAAGGTGCTACACAGTACCTACAGTGAATATGATAGCAATCAAAATGTGTGGAAAAGATAAATGGAGGGGCTGTACCTGGTGAAGTGTTCACCCGCGGGAAAAAATGCCGCGCAGAAGCAGAGAGGACTTTTAAACATGAACTGTATCTCCTATTCTGTCCTATCTTATAAATGGGGTTCTTTTCATACTTTCCGTAACACAAATGTAGTATTGTAAACCGCTCTGATACTTCGGCCTGAGCGGTATATCAAATGTATCGTTAGAGATTAAAGATTAAAAGACTCCTCCCACTGAGGGTGTCATGTTGCTCTCTGCATCGCCTGCTACCATATGGAAGGCAGTGCCTGGAGGTGAATGTTGAGGTAAGGAGAACAGTACCATGCATGTTTAGAATGTGTCCTTCGTAGGTGGCATTGTTATGAAGGGCGGTCTATCAAATTGAATAAACATAAACATAAACATTGCTGCTCTGACAGATTTTGTGGCTGCAGCACAATGTGATAACATATAGAAGCTGTCAAATATTATTGCCCTGCACTTATGCTTTATACTTTAACTGCTAGTTACCAGATATATCCAAAGTTACACATGGCAATTGCACCGGCAGACTCTGGAGGGTAGGGGGGGGTGATTGAGTTTTTCAGGTGTTGTATGTACAATTGTACATCAGAGTTATGTTTCTTTTTTGTGTGTAAATGTTGAAAAGTTAAATAAAGATATAAGAAAAAACAGCATAAACATTGCTGGCCAGAGCCTATGTTCACATGGCCAGAAGCTATGTGGGCCTACTCAGTGTCTTCATGTGTTACATCAGAAGACCTGCATAACTAGGGTTACCAACTGGCTCCAGATGCGCCCGACAGGTTTACCCCATTGCATGCAGGGACATGTAGTCCTGATTTCTCCATTGCACTCCATAAGAAAAACAAGACTACATGTCCCTGCATGCAATGGGGTAGACCCAGGACTGGATCAAGCTTGTCGGGCGCATCTGGAGCCAGTTGGCAACCCTATGCATAGCAGCCTCACTGGTTCCCATGGGCACTGAATCTGACAGTCACAAAGATGTTGTTAGAGTACAAAGAGACAGGGAATGGTGGCGTATGTGTCACTAGCAACTGTTCCAACATCCAATCCCATGTCCAACCTTCCATGATTCCAGGTGATCTTGGGGGGAAGCACTGCGTCAGCAGTATGGGAGAGTGCATGTGCTGCACTGGCCAGTTTTGCAGTGTCCATGGTTGAGGACTTAACATTATATGGGTGTACAAGCATGGCACTATGTTCAATGCTCACTGCCAAAAGCTATGTAGGAGGATACCATATTTGGGTATGTGACAGACATAGAAACATAGAAACATGATGACAGAAAAAGACCACATGGCCTATCTAGTCTGTCCTTCCATAACAACAACTACAACAGTCCACTTTTTACCTTTAGAGATCCTCTGTGTTGGTCCCATGCTTTTTTGAATTCAGTTACTGTCCTCATCTCTACCACCTCCACTGGGAGACTATTCCACGGATCCACTACTCTTTCCGTAAAGAAATATTTCCGCATATCACTCCTGAATCTATCTCCCTTCACCCTCATCCCATGTCCCCTCGTAGCAGAACTTGCTTTCAATTGAAAGAGGCTCTCTCCCTGAACATTTATGCCACGGAGGTATTTAAACATCTCAATCATATCACCTCTATCCCGCCTTTCCTCTAAGGTGTACATATTAAGATCCTTAAGTCTGTCCTCATATGCTTTATAATGAAGCCCATTAATCATTTTAGTAGCAACCCTCTGCACTGACTCCATCCTGTTCACATCCTTTTGAAGGTGCGGTCTCCAGAATTGCACACCATACTCCAAATGAGGTCTGTGATAAGGAAGCTTATCATAGCTCAGGAAGGGGCTATAAGAAAGGTGAAGTATCTCTGAACAAGCAACCTGTCAGTGCTGGTAGAAATGAGAAAGCAGAATTTTGCCATAAAAGACTACCAGTCCCAGAATGCACCAGGTTTCCAACAGCCATGAGAGGAGCTGAAGTGAGAAAACGTGTGTTCAATCAAAAGGGCTATGAGGTAATCCCCAAGCACTCATTGCAAAGGGCAGGGCTTGATTCAGCACAGCTGCGCTGTGCTAGGATGGAACACTCATCTCAAAGGGCAAGGCCTGATTCAGCCCAGCTGCGCTGTATTAGGGAGGAGCACTCATCCAAGCAGAAGAGTAGAGTTTATTCTACAGATGACCATCTTCATGATCACCTTGGATATCCCGAGAATTGTCCTCAGTATCCTGAGAATCAGCTTGAGGAGGATCATCAGTTTCATCTGAAGGATCATCAGAAGCAGAAGCCAAACCGGATGGACAGAGGGAAAGAGACCCTCTGGAAGAAAGAGGAGAAAAGCCTTTGAGAGGTCTAGAAGAGTCCAAAGCAGTACGTATACTGGGAGGTATTCCAAGGGCCAGCATACACCATTGGACTGGGGAAAGCCAGAGGAATGGTGCTGCAGAGCTAGGAATCACCAGAGGCTACCTGTGAGGGAGACGGCTGCACGTGGAAGGGACCCTAAGACCCGTGCCAGAAGGTATGTGAAGAGAGATCCAGTGTCCAGGGATCTGGATTGGAAGGCTGAACATAAGAACTGGACTACATACTGGCCAGGCTATATAGAGAGGAACTCTAACAGCAATGGAAGCTCAGGTATGAACACTGATCTATGCCCTAGCTATAACGTTGAAAGACAGCAGGGAAACAAGTATTCTCCTGAAAGTGCTCCATTGAGAGATTCATCTGTGCCAATCCATGATATTGAACCCATGCTTGTTGAACAAGGGGGAATAATAGCAGATGAAGATCCTGTTTATATGGATTGCTCTCTATCAAAACTCCGTTGGTAACTTTCTGTTATAAAGTACAGCAACCATCACAAAGAAATACAAATTTGTTCTTTAATCTACTCAGAAAAGCTCCTGAAGCAGGATTTGACCCACACAGTAGAAAGCAAGCCAGCTAAGGGGTTTCAGCTGGTGACTGCTAGCAATTAAGCCTTACCTAATTGCTTGTGAGCTAGGAGAGAATCACTTCTGAATCTATGTGGGAAGTAATCAGAAGTTAACCTGAAAAGAACAGTTTGTTTCTTGCTTTGTGGCTTTTCATTTGTTGTTTTCCTGATTTTGACTTTGTTTTTCCAAGTTGATACTGAAAGCAAGTAACCTGATTTATGTGCTACCAAGCATATCTGTGTTGGGAGAAATAACCCCATAAATAAATATCTTATTGGCTTTACCCAAGAGCACAACTAAATTATTGTCAGCAGCTGTGTCTGGTGTGAATGAACTACATTGCCCACAATACCTTGCAAATCATATAGATATATGCACTTGCCAAGACTGTGAAAAATTCTCACCCAGGCAGCCGTCTGACAGGTCGCACCAAAGACTTATACAGAGGCATTATCACCTCCTTTTTTCTGCTAGCCATTCCTCTCCGTATGCACCCAAGCATCCTTCTAGCTTTTGCCGTCGCCTTTTCTACCTGTTTAGCTACTTTAAGATCATCAGACACAACCACGCCTAGGTCCCGCTCTTCTTTAGTGGACAAAGTACTTCACCTCCTATACTGTATTGCTCCCTTGGATTGCTGCAGCCCAAATGCATGACCTTACATTTTTTAACATTAAATCCCAGCTGCCAAATTCTAGACCATTCTTCAAGCTTAGCTAGATCCCTCCTCATGTTATCTACACCTTCCTGGGTGTCTACTCTATTGCAGATTTTGGTATCATCCGCAAAGAGGCAAACCTTACCCGACAGCCCTTCCGCTATATCACTAACAAAGATGTTAAAAAGAATCGGACCAAGGACAGATCCCTGGGGCACACCACTGATAACATCCTTCTCCTCAGAGTGAGCTCCATTTACTTGTACTCTTTGTCGCCTCCCACCCAACCAATTTCTAACCCAAGCAGTAACTTTAGGGTCCATCCCTAGGGTGCTCAGTTTGTTTACAAGTCGCCTGTGAGGAACAGTGTCAAAGGCTTTACTGAAATCTAAATACACCACATCTAGAGCTCTCCCTCGGTCCAACTCCCTGGTCACCCAGTCAAAGAAATCAATCAGATTTGTCTGACAAGACCTGCCTCTGGTGAATCCATGCTGCCTCGGATCGTGTAATCCGCTGGACTCCAGAAACCTCACTATTTTCTCTTTCAGCAGCGTTTCCAATAATTTACTCACCACCGAAGTTAAACTAACCGGCCTGTAGTTTTCAACCACATCCTTAGTTCCGCTTTTGTGTATAGGCACCACATGAACCTCTCTCCAGTCCTTTGGCACCACTCCCGACTCCAACGAGGCATTGAAAAGGTCAGTCAGTGGAGTTGCTAGAACATCCCCAAGTTCCCTCAGTATTCTAGGGTGTATCCCATCCGGTCCCATCGCTTTGTCTACTTTAAGTTGAGCTAGTTTCTCACGAACACAGTCTTCTGAAAATTGTTCAAGATGTCCCTCGCTTCTGTTCTTATTTGTGGGTGTTTTCTGAGGTCCTGCCCCTGGTTCTTCATCTGTGAACACAGAACAAAAATATTTGTTAAGCAATTCCGCTTTATCCTTATCAGCTTCTACATATTCCCCCCCTGCACCCTTGAGTCTGACAATACCACTTTTGCCCTTCCTCTTCTCACTAATATATCTGAAAAATGTCTTATCCCCCCATTTTATTGCATTGGCTATTACCTCCTCCTTTTGAATCTTTGCCTTCTTGACTACTTTGCTAGCTTCTCTTAAGTTTTTCCAAATACAGATGCCTGTCTTCCTCTCTCTGTGATCTCTTGTATTTCATGAAGGCCTCCCTCTTTTTCTTCACTTTTTCAGCTACTTCCTTCGAAAACCATAGCGGTCTCCTGTTCCTTTTGCCTTTATTTAGCATTTTAACAAAAAGGTTGGTTGCCTTTAAAATACCCCCTTTCAGTTTTGCCCACTGTTTTTCTACATCCCCCAGCTGTTCCCATCCCACTAACGACTCCCTGAGGTATTGGCCCATCTTCGCAAAGTTAGTCTTCCTAAAGTCTAAGATCCTCACCTTGGAATGGATTCTAACAGCCCTAGTCCTAATACTGAACCACACCATCTGGTGATCACTGGATGCAAAATAATCTCCCACTACAATATCAGAAACACTTTCACCATTGGTAAGCACCAAGTCCAGTATGGCCTCTTCACGTGTGGGGTCTGTTACCAATTGCCTGAATAGTTCTCCCTGTAGAGAATCCAGGATCTCCTTACTTCTAGATGATACTGCAGCAGGAATGTGCCAATCAACATCTGGCATATTGAAATCTCCTATCAGTAGCACTTCCCCTTTCCTAGCAATGCTGCGTATGTCTTCAATTAACTCTCTGTCCACCTCTTCCTCTTGTGAGGGAGGTCTGTATATCACACCAATGCAAATAGATTTCTCTTTCCCTCTTTCTAGTTTAACCCACAATGCCTCCTCTCTCCCTTTTAAGCTCTGTAATTCCAAAGCTTTAATAGTAGTTTTTACATATAGTGCCACTCCTCCTCCTCTTCTTCCTACCCTGTCCAGGTATAGTTACATCCCAGTCATGGTTTTCTGTGAACCATGTTTCTGTAACTGCCACTAAATCCAAGTCAGCCACTCCCACCAAAGCTTCAACTTCAGGGATCTTATTTCCCATGCTACGGGCATTAATACACACTGCTTTCCATATGTTACCCCTGTTACCCATTTCCATAAAGGTATTTAATGTATCACCTACCTGGGGGCTTTCACTTACCTGGGGGCTTTCTTCACCCATCCCCAACATAGGCCACTGTGGGCCAGCATGCACTCACAGCCTGTTTCTGGCCCATTTTCCATTGTGTCTTGCATTGCATAAGCTGTCCCCAAGTTCAAAATAAAAGGGTACATAATGAGGAGCAGAGGATTCTGTGTATTTCCTAAAACTGAGCGGTTTGCACAGGATGTATGAGTCGGAAGTAAGGTAAATGGCTGAGCCATCTTAGCATGGGTCTTCCACAGGTATATCCTGAGTGTACACATCTGTTCATACAGAGAGGGCATTCTGACTCTGACCAAGCTGTGACCATATCGCGGCTATGTATCTACATGGTGCTCTATAGAGTCAAGCTGCAGTGATATGGGTGCTTTTTCTTTTTTGATAGTCAAGTCATTAGATAGGCTGCTAGATGTCCATGCTGTTTGTACAAAGCCTGTGTTCATGCAGTGTGTGATGACTAGCAGACTGAGCACAGATGGTATGTGAGTGGTTGACACAGCCCAGTGTTGCCCAACATTTGCAGGCTGCCTGTGATTAATCTAGTTGATTGGAATTCCCAGAAGGTGAGGCTAGCAGCTGTTTTTGGGCTGTTGGTAACCTGCTGATAACTATGGTCTTGGCAGGCCCTTCTGCTGGGTGTCATCACCCACCGCCCTCGCCACCGCCAACACTCACTGCATTCAGGTTTCCTTAGAAACAACTGCTGCATCCTTAGGGACTGACATGAGATGCTATAGGAGAGCCCCTGGCCAACAAGAGTAGGACACAAGGCCCAGATAAGACAAACCACTTTGGCATGCTGCAATTGTACAGAATATCGCGTGACTAGCATCACACATTGCAGATAATATCTGTAGCACACTGGCAGTGATATATATCTGCTCCAGAACCTGGAGAGTCCATCTATTGCAGTGCTTGCTCTGGGGACCAGGTGATGTGTGCCCTTCCTCACATTCAGGGTGATTGCTGAAACAGGCCATTTGCACATATGGCAGCTGTTATGTGCAGGAAGAACATAATGTTCCTGCATATTACAGAGCTAATGTGATGGATCACTGCATTCTCCATATGGGCATCAGTTGCATATATCTACTCAGATTGTGTGGTGCATCATGGATAATGGAGGGGCTAACTGATACCAGCACCCACAGCCCAATTGCTGCCATAGTGGTGACTGTGATCACTGGAGCATTGCCCAGTACCTGCTTGTTTTCTATGATGGTGGGAGCTGTGTGCATTGCTCCCGAGGAGGGCAGGATGGTCTGTGATGGACCGCATGGGTCATGAATATGGTTTGAGTTAGGTGTATATGCAGGTGTACCTATCTTGCGGTATACAGCAGGTCACAAAGGGTTGCACGCCTTGCACATGTGCTGCCTCAGGGGTTAGTGCTACACTGTGGCACAATGGACCTCTGCATGCGACTGTTCTTTGGTATTGGAGGTACAGTGGAGGGATGAGTATCTTGACCTCACATGTGGCTTGGCCTTTGGACAAGAGATGTAGTCTGCAGCTATGTGTCTGTTATGCAGTACTGAGTATCCAGTGCAGTAGGTACTGCATGTGTGCTGCTGTAGGCAGGCCCTAGGTGTGGTTTACCACTGTCTCAGAATGTGCTAGCCACATTGTTTCATGTCTTGGGTTTTGGCCATTGCAGGCATGAGGTATGATAAAAAAGAAACGAGACTGTCTCATAAATGTTTTATTACAAAATCTACAGAGAAATTATGCATTGTCCCCTTAAAGTAATCCCCCCCAGAGTTAATGCACTTCTGCATTCGCATCTGCCACATACGGAAGCACTCGGTAAAGTCCTCCTCCTTGAGGTCCCTCAACTCTTTCGTCACAGTGGCCTTGATCTCTTCTATAGAGGTGAAATGAGTTCCTTTGAGCACAGTCTTCAGCCTGGGGAAGAGCCAGAAGTTGCATGGTGTGAGATCTGGGAAATAAGGAGGATGGTTGAGAGCTGCGATCTGTTTCTTGGCCAAGAACGGCCTCACACTGAGCGCAGTATGTGCGGGCGCATTGTCGTGATGGAGCAGCCATGACTTGTCTCTCCACAGATCCTGCCTGCTGCACTGAACCTGGTCATAGAGGCGATTGAGGAACTGCTGGTAGAAGTGCTGGTTGACTGCCTTACCCTCAGGCACAAACTCATGATGTACCACTATCTTCTGGTCGAAGAATGCGATCAGCATGACCTTGATCCTTGATTTGGACATGCGTGCCTTCTTGAGTCTGGGTGACAGTCGTCTTCCACTGCAGGTTCTGTCTCTTGCTTTCAGGGTCATACTGGAAGACCTAAGTCTCGTCTCCTGTGATGACTCGGCCAACGAACTCTGGATTTTCTCCGATCTTCTCTAGCAAGTCTCGACAAACATTGATCCGGTGCTCCTTCTGGCCGTCCGATAAAAGTTTGGGCACCATCTTGGTGCACACCTTCCACATCCCCAGCTCCTGCACCAAGATGGTCCACACTGACTCCCTGTTCAGGCTGAGCTCCTCAGCTATCATCCACACCATCAATCTGTGATCACTCCACACCAGCTGGTTCACTCTGTCAATGTTCTCAGCCATCTTTGTCGTGGAAGGCCATCCTGACTCGGGGTCATCCTCCACCTCCTCGCAGCCAGTCTTGAAGCATTTGTGTCACTCGAAGATTCGCGGCCTTGACATTGCATCTTCTCCATAAGCCTTTTGGAGAAGTTGGAGACACTCAGTCGGGCCCTTCTCCAACTTAACCAGAAATTTCAAGTTGATTCTTTGCTCCATATTTCTGACACCTCCAGTTGCGTGACAAAGCGATGGAGCAGTGTGCTACAAAAAAACCTGAAAAAGAAAAACAGAGTGAGAGAGATGAAAAATATTATAGCAGAATAGTGGTGAGATGTTGCACAACACAGTGACATAAGCGGTTAGCCAATTGGCATTGAGTCATGGGCATGGCTGCCACAGTCTCGTTTCTTTTTTGTCACACCTTGTATATGCAGTACATGCAGGCACATCCCATTCCTGGGATGGCCACCTGCAGCGATCATCACACATCCTTTCTTGCTCCATATGGCCAATATGAGAGACACTTGTCCAGTTGTTTTATGCACGTGTCAGGAAGATTGTATGGTGTTTAGAAAAGCTGACACAACTGTCATACCCAAATAGCTGGTATTGGAACTTCCCCGTGGCACAGCTACTATTTTTTCACACACACTACAACTGCATTTGTGCGGTCACATCAGGTACATCGGGGCAGCAAGGCCATACCACACTCTCATCTACCGCCTTCCATCCTTCTGCCCATCCATCAGCATATGCCCATTATCTACAGTCATGTATTCTCTTGTCAGCTGCTACACCATGGCCCACACAGGAACATTTTAATCATTAGGATGTATCACTCACACCTCTCCTGTGACTGATCTGCATATCACCACTCCTGCTCAGTCATCCTTTTGATGCCCACATCGTGGCAATGCTGGCTCCATCAGGGAACACTTCTTCCGAACCCTATGCTACACACTGACATTACAGCAAATTATGTGGGCACCCCTCATTGATACAGTACAGATGCCTCCCACATGCTCATCCCACTTACTGGCTAACACGTTGGATACATATGGATCTGACATGTCTTCCTTCCATCCATCACCTAAAATGTGACTTTCACAAAGGCTCCCTTATCCTGCGTTAAGGTGACTGCCATTTTCGGGTGTTAAGGTGTATGTTTGGCACCTTAACTTCCGGTGTCGTCTTAGTACCCGATAAGTGGAGCCAAGTGCCCTTACCACCAGAATGCTTACTCCCCACCCCAGCCTTTAATGCATGATAACACCCTTACCGCTATCATTAATGCTTGCTAACCGGTGCACCCTTAACGCTCTTTAGTAAGCATACCCCATAGTATCTTCAGAGTCCATCTTCAGAGACTTCAACATTGAATCCTGAGGGAGTGCTGATAGTAGATGTTGCCTGTACAGGTGGGTGAGCAAAATTTGTGTACTGGTTTGATGGAAACTTGTTTATTAAAATATAAAAGAGAAAAAAGCTTGTGGGTATAGTTTTGCTGTGAGAAAGTGTGCAAGAGATGTTTGCTAAGGTGAATGATTTTTCTCATTCAGACTAGCCACACTGTTTGATATGCAAATGCAATGTGTGCCTTTGAGTCAGTGCTGACTTCTGGAGACCCAGAGGCTCCTGGGCTTTCTTGGCAGTGTGACCAGAAGTAGATTGCCAGGCCTTGCTTTGGAGGCAATGGAGGGTTAAGCAACTTGCCCAAGGCCACAAGGAGTGCTAGTGGGAATTGAACACTGGTTGTATGGTTACCAAGCCAGTGTTCTAACCACTAGGCTACTCCTCCACTCTGCTGTTTGATATATAGACCCTTAATTCAATTAAGAGGTTAGAAGGGGAAATTTTCACAAGATTCAGTTAGGGATTTTCAACAATAAATGAGTAACCCTGCCATTAGAAATAGGCTAACTATAGTCATTTTGCAGGACACAGACAAACTAAAATAAAATACACCAAATAAATGTAGGGGCCTTAAAATTAGGGAGTAAAGAAACTTAATTCAAATGACTTTTAATAGTTCACAAATCTGCAACATCAAGCTGTAGCCAGCAGCCCAGAAGTAGGATGGGGCTCTCAGGTCATTTGAATCCGTGATAGTTAATAACTTGATGATTAGTGAACATATCTGCATTGATTATGCCAACCATTATATCTGTGCCCTTGAATACTACTGCTATTTACACTTAGATAGAAAGAGACCCCAGTCTATAAAGGGAAAATAACTCTGAAGGTATATTAAGTTATAAGAGGAAAATCTTTGACAATGGTGCAATTGGAAGAAAAGGAAGTTTAATGAAAGAAGTACTTTAGCAGCATTAAAAGAAGATTGCGATATGCATCTAGGTCTCTTTGTCTATGGTTTCTTACTATCCCTTTCCTGTTTCATTATGGCATTCCTTTCCTTTGATTATTTAAACTTGTTAACCGCCTTGACACTTGTCGAAAGGCAGTATACTAAATACGCAATAAAGATAAAGACACACTTTTTTAGTCTTGAATATCATGGGAGTCGGCTGTCTGTTACAGATAAAAAGGGTCAAAACTGCTGCAAGACATCAAACTTGTCTTAATAAATGCAATACTGAAAGGTTTTGGGACTGGTCAAGACCTAGAACCTATGGTCTGTTGATGACCTGCAATTCTGAGCAGTGTTGGAAGAGATGGGAAATACACTTATTTATTTATTTTAATTCTCTTATATACCGTGCTATTCTGCATCAGTGTGGTTTACATTGAACAAACTGAAATTACATTGAACAGAGCATTATAACTTGGAGATAACTATTTTACAGGGAACATGGGCTATGGAGGGTTAAGTGGCTTGCCCAAGACCACAAGGAGCACCTGTGGGACTAGAAACCCCAGTCCTTCCGGCCCAAGGTTGCTGTCCTCTAGTGGGATTTGACCCTACAACCTTCTGGCCTGAAGTACCTTGCCCCAGCCACTAGGCCACTCCTCCACTCCATCATAATAATAATGCCTCCTAATGCATTATTCATAGAGATGAAGAAGGTATAAAAGAGGATAACAAGCAAGGTACTGTGTAAGGTTCTAGTGAATCCATATGAGTGACAAAAAAACCTCCCCACTGAACCCTGGGACAACTCTGACCAAGTTGACCATCTTTCAGGTAAACCATGACTACCAAGCTATGGGTGCACAGAATAATGGCTTGGAATAAAACAACAGGCTGTATTTATACCATAACAGTTGTAATTCAGTGAATTCCTCTAAACAAGTATGCTAAGTTGCTAGCAGAATCTTGCTTTTCTGTCTGCATTTCCCCCCTAGAGCTTAGTAAATGATATATCTAAATTTCTGTATAACTATATACTATAATGGCATTATAATTGCTGTAATAAATATTGTCTGTCTGGGTGACTTTCTGGGCTTCAAGAAGTATTTAGTTTTATTTGTGATTTTTATTTACTGTTTCCATAGCACACCAATTGCTAGAGGTATGATTGTTTACCAGTTGGTAAGAGGTTGGTTGATAGCACTTGGTGTTCCTGGCTCTCAGATAACAAGTCCCATCTCTGGAAGCTAGAATGACACGTCTGCAGCAGCAGAGGCAAAAATCTATGTATCTAGAGAGAGATGTTTTGCATTTACTTTGTGAGGTGTAAATCACTTAGATTTTTAGATAATGCAGGCTAAAATTTTTTTAAATAATTTAATTTTATTATATCTATCTATAAACTTTAAATATTTAAGCATTGCACTTCACATACAAACTAAAATGTGAGAAAACATAGTTGAGATACACATAAAAACAAAGATATAAAACAATAATAAAAAATCACACAAGAATCCCTTAATGCCATATTCAAATGAATTAGCAAATATTTTAAAATAGGCCTAGAAGCTACAAATTGCTATAAAAATCCTGACCTGTACTGTTTTCACCCATATATGTGTTGTCACAAATACGTAAACCTTCAAGCTTCTGGTTTTAAACTGCCTCAAGAAACACTAAGAAGAGGGAGATGCTAACTTAAACAGATGTGCCTTTGGTGCTTCCTCAAATGTGATGATGTGATTGTGACCTCAGTTCTGCTGGCAACACATTCTAGTATGATGGACCAGCTACTGAAAGAGCATGGGAAAAAGCTGACAGTCACTTGAGTGCCTGGTTTGGAGTGAAATGTAAAAGGACACTTAGGGGTATGTTTACGAAGCAGTGGTAAGAGCGCAGCGGTTTGCAAGCGGTAATGGCAGTGTTAAGGGTGTTTGCGTGCGATAAAGGCTGGGGCAGGCAGTAGGCATTCTGGCAGTAAGGGCGTTTGGCTCCACTTATTGGGCCCTAACAGGACATCGGGCGTTAAGGTGTCAAGCGTGCACCGTAATGCTCGAAAAGGGCAGTCACCTTAATGCAGGATAAAGGAGCCCCTGTAAAAGTCACATGTTAGGTGATGGATGGAAGGAAAGCAGAGAACTGATGGACCTGTCAGATCCATATCTATCTCACGTATCAGTCAGTAAGTGGGATGAGGATGTGGGAGGCAGCTGTACTGTATCTGTGAGGGGTGCCCATGTAACATGCTGTAATTTCAATGTGTAGCGTAGGATTGGGAAGAGCTGATCCCTGGCAAAGCCAGCATCGCCACAATGTGCACATCAAAAGGATGACGGAGCAGGAGTGTTGTAAATATTGGACAAGTTCCTGGAGGAAAGGTCCATGAACTTATTATTAAAGAGCACCCGGGAAATCCACTGCTTGCCCCAATTCAAGCACTGTGGAACCTGTGTGTCTTTTTGGGAAACTACTAGGTATTTGTAATCTGGATTGGCCACTGTTGGAAATAGGATACTGGGCTTGATGGACCTTGGTCTGACCCAGTATGGCATATCTTATGTTCTTATGACCTTTCTTCCAGGAACTTGTCCAGACCTTTTTTAAACCCAGCTACACTAACAGCTCCCACTACATCCTCTGATAACAAATTCCAGATTTTGGCCATATGTTGAATGAAAAAATATTTTCTCTTATCAGTCTTAAATGGGCTTCACTGTAGTTTCATTGCCTATCTCCTAGCCTTTCTACTTTTTGATGGCGTAAACAGCTGATCTACGTTTACCTGTTCCACTCCATTCATTAATTTATAGACCTCTATCATCTCTCCTCAGCAGTCTCTTTTCCAGGTTGAAGAGCCCTAACCTTTGAAGCCTCTCCTCATAGAGGTATCCTTCCATCCCCTTTACCATTTTGGTGGCCCTTCTCTGTATCTTTTCTAATTCCGCTATATCCTTTTATAATGGTTCATAAACCATTATTAACGAGGACGCGGGAAATCCACTCTTTACCCCAGAACAAGCATTGTGGAGTCTGTGTACCTTTTTGGGAACCTACCAGGTACTTGTGGCCTGGATTGGCCACTGTTGGAAACAAGATACTGGGCTTGATGGGCTTTGATCTGACCCAGTATGACATTTCTTATGTTCTTATGCAGGTACCAGTCCTAGGGTTTGCTACTAGTTTGGGGATAGAGTTGCCAATATGTTACTGTGGTACACATACTATTAAAATATTATGATGACATACAGTTGGAATATTTTCAATTATTTCTCAAGATATTGTATACAATATACCTAAAAGTCAAGGGTGCCAAGTGTTTACCACAACTGTAAAAGTGCTCTAGGAGCAAAATGTCCAGGAGTCTTCGTAACTGGGGTGCTGGGGGGGGGGGGAGGAGAGGGTTTGTGCTGGGTTGTGCTAGGACATGAGCAGCAGTGCACACAGATGAGAGAGAGAGAGAAGCCTGTGAAGTAGCAACAGGGTTAAGACCTGGCGGGCATGCATGTGTTGGGACATGTTATGAAGGATCTAGTGCTAGGCTGGTGGCAGAAAAGACTCACACCACTAAGAAAAAAGTACTGAGTAGCACAGAGCTGTTATGGCAGTTGGTAGTGAGCACTGAAAAGAGAGAAAAAGAGTGTGGGCAATAGTTGTTCAGTTTGAGACTCTTTGGGGTAAAATTTGGGTGAATGTTATTTGGGTTGAATTAACTTCATATCTCTTTCTTTGCAATGTGAAACTGGATGGTAATTTTCTATGTTAAAGCTGAAAAAAAAAAGAAAAGGATTTTTTATGTATGTGTATGATGTTAGATATGTGCCTAAAGCAGTAAAGGAGAATTCTGGTGAGTGTGATTATTAAAAAGAAAACAATAAAAAAACAACAACTGATAATTCTCTGAAAGAAAATAAGGAAATAATTTAAAAAAAAAACCCTTCTCATTTGGTAATACTGCACAGATTAATTCTGCTCCAATGTTCGGTGAGATACTAAATGTTTTCCAATACAAGCTAGTTAAGCAGCATTGATAAATTCTACTTTCCTTACAGAAAGAGAATTAAGAATGTTTAAACATAAATGTAGTGTGAAAGATTCATTGAAGGTTTTTTTTTTTGCTTGTGTGTGTGAACAAAGAAAAAATGAGTGATTACCACCAAAGTATACTGAAGTTTTACAGCTGGACAAAAACGCAACTTCTATATTGCCCTGGTAGACCAGTCCACACAAATGGGTTGTGTTCCCCTACCAGCAGATTGGTGGAGACAAAGAACCAATAAAAAGTCCAGGTTTCAATGACTCATTCCTATGCTTCTATTTGCCTCAGACACCAGAAGTCTCTTCAGTATTTCTTTGTCTCCAGCAGATGGTGGATGGATTTTCTCCTTCTGAAGAAAATCTGAAGATTAAGAGGAAAAGATTAATTAAATGCTCATGAACAACCAGCTTGAGGATGGCTCTCCCACTTGAGCATGACATGGGAGGGCTTCACTAGACTGTGGTCTTTTTGATAGCCATAGGAGGAGGGAAAATTGGTTCAGTTCCATGCACTTATTATGATAAGCCTAATAAGCAGCCAGAATTTGGAAGGTTCTGGAAGAGTGCAGCACTCAAATAACCACAACGCCCCCTCCCTCCTCCTCTGCTCCCCTCCCGCTCTCTCCTGAAGATTGCAGAAGGCTCTCAGAGGGGTCTGCCTGTCATCCACCTTAAACGCAGTGCTGCAAAGCCAGTAAAAATGTTTCAAGGGAGTTGAGCTGAGTCCGGTACAGATTCTCTGCCTGGAGCTCTCAGGGAGTGACTAGCAAGGCTTGACCTCGTCATTGTCCTTGTTGGGGGCTCCTGATTCCATTTTCCTGGGATGCAATTTGAGGTGGACCACTGACGATCATTGGCATGGTGTGGGGTTTCCTGCTATTTTCTGCATGCATTAGTAGTGTTTTTACTTACTGTGTGCCTGGAGGTCACACGGTCTTAGTGCATATTTCGCCAAAGCGGCTCCAACATGCATTCCTTCCCTAATGCCTGTAACGTGCATTATAATATAAAAGTGCAGTTAATGTGCATTGCTGTAAAAGCACAGTTAAGGCTGCTGTGGCCTTAGCATGCACTATTGTGATACTTGCCTTAACTCTCTATGTCTTCTTCCAGGAAACATTGTTTGACCTGTGGCAAGTGAAGTGCCTCATCTCTGGGTTCTGGACTCTGCATTTCTTGCATAGCAGCTCCTGAGTCATCCCTAGAGGGCCTGCTCCCCCTCTCTCAGCCTTGCCTGCCTGCCACAGGGTAGGAATTGATAGATGGCACTATGGGTAAAGATATCCAGCCAGGCAGAGGTTCCGGCGACCATCTGTGAGCTGCTTCTCTTCCTCTAGGGGGTCTGTGGCGGCTATGCCCTCCCGGTGTATGGGGTCATTTACGAGAGGAGAGCTTCCGGACTCCAGATTGTCCTTCCCGTAATTCTTTTTTGCAGCAGCATGGTTCTTCTGATGTGAAAATTCGGACTCTGCAACCTCTGGGTGCTCCCAGGCTCAGTCTCATGTGGGGCAAGCTAAGAGTGGCAGTCCTGTTCGATTGCCTTTGGCTAAGTGTCCTCAGCAAGGGACACCCTCTGGAGATGGGGAACAGCTGGGAGCTGGTCAAGATTTTGACTATGACTTGGATTCAGATGGCTCAGACGTGGATGAAGAAGGACTCTCACCTTCAGAAGATTGTGAAGAGGCCAGAGTGATCCACCTATTCTGGAAGGAGGTGCTGATGGCGTTGATTGCCATATTCTCATCCACCTTAAACTTGATGGATTTCTCCGGCAAGGAGCAGGAGCTAAAGGTGCACCCCCTCCTTTAAGGGGTATGGAAATACACTACTGTCTTCCCATTCCTTAAGGTGAGCAAGGATATGATCCACTCAGAGTGGGAGTCTCCCGACTCCCCGCCTAAGGGGTTAAGGGTGTATAAGAAGATCTATGCTTTCTTGGAGAAAGAATGTGTTGAGTGGTTTGGTATTCCCAAGGTGGATGCGCAGGTCTGGTGGACCACCATTCCTGTGGACGGCGAATTGGCCTTAAAGGATTTTCTGGACCATAAGATGGATTCATTGTTGAAGAGCCAATTCACTGTGGCGGCCGCTGTTCTGCAGCTGGTGGTATGTGCCAGCCTGCTCCAGTGGATCCAGTCTCTTTCGCTGGATGATACTACTCCTCTTTTGGAGTTGCCTACGGCCTTCCTTTCTGATGCTATATATGACCTGGTACATTTGGTGGACAGGGATGATGCCCTGATGACGGTGTCGCGGTGGTGGATTTGGTTCCAGAATTGGGCAGTGGACTGATTTTCCAAAGCCCGGTTGGCCCAACTGGCTTTTAAGGGGAAGCTTCTTTTTGGATCCAATTTGGAGAAGCTGGTGAAGGACCTGGGCGAGACAAAATCTTAGGCCCCGAGACAGAGACAATCAAAGAGGAGGCACCTGCAGGAGCCGCATCAGGTCTCCAAACTATACTCTCTTCAGCCAATCCAGCACCACCAGGACAATCCTGCCCGTGTAGTATTCTATACGCCGAATCACATACCCCACCAGGAGCCACGGAGGAAACATGTACAGCAGGTGCTGACTTGGCCAAGTCTGGGTCAGGGCGACAATGTCCTAGACCACGTCTCTGTGTGATGACTGAAGAAGCGGCAAACTTTGGCATTGGAGCAGGTCACCATCAGATCCATTTTGGGGCAACCCCAGTGGTGCAGAATCAATTGAAACGCCTCCTGACTCAACTCCCACTCTCCAGAATCCAGAGAGTGCCGGCTGAGGAAGTCTGCTTCCACATTGTACACCCAGGCAATGTGCTGAGCCGACAAGGCTCTTCAACAATGAATCCATCTTATGGTCCAGAAAATCCTTTAAGGCCAATTCGCCGTCCACAGAAAGACCGTACACACGCTTTTATAGAAATAGGGTGGTCCTTCGCACCCACCCCAAATTCCTTCCGAAAGTGGTCTCTCCGTTGCACCTAAACCAGGAGGTGGTTTTCCAACATTCTTTCCCAGACCACATGCTAGCCGCGCAGAGGCAGTTCTGCATACCCTTGATTGTAAAAGGGCATTAGCCTTCTACCTGTAGCGTACACGGGGGCATCGAAGGGCTACTCAGCTTTTCATCTCTTATGACCCCAGTAAGCTGGGGCTACCTGTCTCCAAGCACACGTTGTCCACATGGGTGGCAGACTGCATTGCCTGGGTGTATGGGGCGGCTGACCTCCTGTTGCAGGGTCGAGTCACGGTCCACCACGTCAGGGCTAAGGCCGCATCAGTGGCTCACTTCTGCTCTGTTCTGCTGGCAGACATCTGCCGGGCCGCCACCTGGTCTTCAAGCCAGACTTTTGCAGCTCTTTACTGCTTGGATAGAGAGTCCCGATGGGACAGTGCTTTCGGCCAGGCGGTACTCCGTAACTTATTTGAGGTTTAGGCAACTCTTACCCTCTGGCCCTCTGGTGTCAAGCTACCGGGGGTGTTGTGTCTCCGCTGAATTCTTATCACAGCTGCTGCGGCTCTCCTAGAGGGAGCCATTTTTCAGCTAGGGGTTCTCGGTAGCCTATAGCTAGGGAGTCCCATATGTGAGGACCGACTTCCTGCTTGTTCCTAGAGAAAGCGTAGTTACTCACCTTTAACAGGTATTCTCCAGGGACAGCAGGAATCAGTCCTCACGACCCTCCCTCCTCCCTTGGAGTTTCAGTCCTATTATTGATTTTTATTCATTTTTGCCGTCTTTTGATATTTCAATACAAAAGTAATATTCGTTCAGAACAACCCTTAACGTATTCAAGACTTACTAAAACACAATACAAGCACTTTAGTAAATCTCTACTAAGAAGGTCTCATAGTTTTCGGCATTCTTTGTCAGACTGACGTCTGTACTGAATATATGCCTTTATTACATCAACGACCTTCATTTAGACCCTTTTATTTATTATAATCGAGGAACTTATTGGAAAAAATCAATACTCCCCATTTCCAAATATACTTAGCTTTTGTTTGTACTATTTTTACTGTTCAGTCGTAACACTCCAAAGAAAGCTCCTCTTTTATTATCCACGATCCCAACGCTCTCCCCAGGTACCGCTATGGCGTTTCACCGCCCCAGTTTCATCAGGGGATCGATTCCAAACCCTTGTATGTTCTACATGAATAAAATAAAAAATTAGTGCCTACTATTTCCCTCTAAAAACACCTTAATTAAAGAACTATAAATAAACACATAAAAACTCACCCACTGGGTCTCAGAAAAATATTCCTAATGCTGCCTACGTCCGTATTCTCAGTAGGTTTAAACCATGCTTTTACCGAAGTTTTTCTCAAACCATACGGAATCTTAGCTTTCACTCATTGAAAAGACGCTGCGCATGCGGGGGTAATATACTAAACTCTACTTATATAGACTCCTCCTCCTAGACCCAACTGGGCATACTTATAAACTCTATTCATCGGATGTCACAATTCATCTACAGAGTCTCCCACAGCAGTCTTTTTAGATATGTCATTTGACTGAGCAAGATGGCACCCTTAGGCGGGAAGGGGACCGCACATGGGTGATGCAATCCCAAAGGCTTTCTTTGAAAGCTGTGGAATTGCTCCGCATGAGGGCTCTGTCGGCGCCGACGTCTCCCATATGTGAGGACTGATTCCTACTGTCCCTGGAGAACACCTTTTACAGGTGAGTAACTACGCTTTATCGACTATGGGTATACCAGAACACCTGATCGTTCTCTTGCACAATCTGTACATTGATCACGAAGCAACAGTTTAAACGGAACAGGGATAAAGAATGGTTTAAAATAAACAAAGGTATAAGACAAGGCTGCATACTTTCCCCCTACCTGTTTAATTTATATGCAGAACAAATCATCAGAGAAGCAGGATTGTATGAAAACGACAGAGGTGTGAAGATTGGTGGAAGACTCATCAACAACCTTTACTTTGCTGATGATAACACATTACTGGCTGAAAGTGAAAATGATCTGAAACATTTGCTTCTCACAATCAAAGAACATAGTCTCAAAATAGGCCTGCACCTTAATGTAAAGAAGACAAAGATCACGACAATTGGCAAAATCAACAAGTTCATCATTGAAGGAGAAGAAATTGAAATCATGGCCAACTTTAATCTACTTGGATCAACTATCAATAAAGAAGCAACAAGTAGTCAAGAAATCCGGTGACGCATTGCTCTTGGCAGAATGGGTATGAAAGACCTAGACAAAATTCTCAAGAGCAGAGATGTCTCTCTCCATACAAAGATTCGACTCATTCAAGTCATGGTATTTTCAATAACATCATATGGATGTGAAAGCTGGACAGTGAAAAAAATAGACAGGAAGAAAGTTGATGCCTTTGAATTATGGTGCTGGCAGTGAATACTGCGTATACCATGGACTGCCTGAAGAACAAACTAGTCAGTACTAGAGGAGATCAAATCTAAGCTTTCTTTAGAAGCTCCAATGACAAGACTTCGACTTTCATACTTTGGACACATCATGAGAAGAGAGAGATCAATAGAGAAAGACATCATGCTTGGCAAGATAGAAGGTCAACACAAAAGAGGAAGGCCAGCAATGAGATGGATCGATACAATAACAGCAGCTATGGGTACTAGTCTGTCAACAATGAGCCGCCTGACTGAAGACTGAACACAATTTAGGACAACTATCCAGAGGGTCGCCATGAGTCGACACTGACTTGATGGCACTTAACAACTTTTATTAACTATTTTACACTTATTTATCTTTATTTAAAACCAAGATTTTTAAAATAAAACTTGTTAGGGGCCCTTTTATGCTCAAAACCATGGTGGCTTAGGTGCAACACCACTGTATTAACTCTCAGGAGTGCGGAAAGCAGTCTCCAGCATTTAATGTGGTGTACTCTTCCCTAACATGGAGGTGGCAGTAAGTGCCCCTGCCCTAATGGCACCCCTTGCAGTTAGTGCAGGGCACGCTGACTGAAAAACACTCATTCTGCCCACTCTCTGCCCCCAATCTGCTCACTTACCACCCCAATGCATGCAACGTAGTTACCACAGAAATCAGGACATGCAACTGTGCTGACCCTGTGCCAACAGTTACCATGGGTCACAGCACGGGGTTAGCACGTGTTGTAACCTGCACAACTGCTTAGCATCCTTTAGTAAAAAGGCCCCTTAATTGTAGTAATATTCAGCTTTGTTGCCTCTTGGAAGATTTTTCCTCTATCTCTTACTTTCCCACTAAAATGAACAAAATTAGCAAAAAAATTAACAAACAATAAAGTGAAAAATTGATGAAGAAATAAAACGATTGGCCTAATATTCAAAGGCATTTACACGGTTTACGTACCTGTAAACCATGTAAATGCTGCTTAGAGGGATATTCTGAATATCCCCGATTAATGCCATTATTTATCGTACAGTTCAACCCTATTATAAAAATTTTAATTCATGTATATAGCCTATCTCATGTATATAGTGCATGTATATAGTTCAACCCTGTTATCCAAGTTTGTACCCCTGTTCGATGTAAAACCAAACAGACTGTGTGTTTTGGTCACTTTGTTATACTGTAAACCGCGCTGATGCCGAATAGTGCGGTATATATTAGCAACTGTAATAAATAAAAAATAAATAAAACTACACGCCCTGATGTTAACCATATAGCATCAGGATGAGTCAGGGGCATTCCTGGGTGGAGCAAAGGAGGTACCCATTGCTAATGGACCAGTGGCAATATTGTATCGCTGCCTGGTTAGCGCCCCACGGGTAAAGATAGTTTTAATGGGAATGATGCAGCTTGGGTTCAGTAAAGGCAAGTATTGCCTTACCAATTTATTTGATTTTTTTTGAAGGTACAAAATAAATAAGTGGATAAAGGTAAGCCAGTTGATTATGGCATATTTGGATTTTCAGCAGGTGTTTGACAAAAACCTCATGGGAGATTCTTATGCTCTTTTGTGAATTGCAGACTTGCTAAGAGACAGGAAACAGAAAGTAGGACTAAATGGTCAGTTATCCACATGGAAAAGGGTCAGTAGTGGTGTGCCTCAAGGGTTTGTACTGGGACCTGTGCTGTCTAGCAAATTCTTAAATGATCTGTAGACAGGAGTGATGAGTGAAGTGATCAGATGAGCAGATGACATAAAATTATTCACTGTTGTTAAAATGGTTGAGGATTGTGAGGATTTGCAGACAGATGTTGTAAGGTTAGGGGAAAGTGCATCTAAATGGCAGGTGAAATTTAATATGGACAACTACACAGTGATGAACATAGGGCAAAATAATCTGAACTATAGGTACAAAATGCTGGGTTCTGAGTTAGGAGTCACCACACAAGAAAGAGATCCTGGAGTCATGGTGGACAATACATGAAATTTTCAGCCCAGTGTGCAATGGCAGCTAAATAGGCAAATTGAATTTTGGGACTTATATGGAAAGGGATGGAGAACAAAACTGAGATTGTCATTATGCCCCTGTATAGGTCCCTAGTGAGAATCACTAAGGCTGGTACAAAGATATTGGGCACCCTAGGCAAACCTTCGGCCTTATACCCCTTCCCCAAGATTTTGATAATTAAACTCAACAATCATGGTCATCCAAATACCATCCTTCTCACAACAATCCTGTTAAAATGCATAATTGGACATCATGCTTGTAAATATTAAAATTTCCTTTGTCTATATGTGTGCTCACTCTCCCTGCAGGTAAAAGAATGTGCTGATGGCTTTTTTGACTTTGGGTGGCTGTTCGGATCTAATGTGCTTTCATTGATGCTGCCCTCCAAAGCTAATGCCCTAGGCAACTGCATAGTTTTTCCTAATGTTTGAGCCGGCAATGTGGAACACACCTCAAGTACTATATGCAGTCCTGGTCACCGCATCTCAAAATGGATATAGTAGAACTAAAAAAGGTTCAGAGAAGGGTGACAAAATTAATAAAGGAGTCGATACACCTCTCTTATGAAGGAAGACTAAAGAAAGGCTTTGTGTCAGAGAAAAGTTGACAGAGGGGGAATGTCGAATCTTATAAAATAATGAGTGGAGTGGAATGGTTAAATGTGGAATGGTTGGTTAACCTTCCAAACTACCCAAAAACAAGACATAGTAAGATGAAATTTAATGTGAATAAGTATTACGTACAAAACATAGTTCTGAGTATAAGTATACAATACACACAGGGACTTGGAACAACACATTTTGAACATACTTAAAGAGATTTAACTGCTTTTTCTGTGAAAGGACAGCTGGGAAGCCAGCTGGTACTTTGGTAGATCTCTCTCTTTTGTTTTAACAGATACCTAAGTTCCACGAACTGAATAATGGCTGGGAAAAATCGTATCGCTAAAGCTGTTGCCCCTGTTACAGCTTCTGCCTCTGTCCAGACAGAGGTCCCAATGCCAGTTAAAGGACCGGTTTAATGTGCAGGATGCCTACATGCTGAAGCTCTCAGGAAACAAGTGGAGGAGCTCAGAGAAGAGGTGTTAAGGCTGAGGAGCAATCAAGACAGTGAGAAGTACATTGATGAGATGCTTCTTGAAACATCCAAGCTCTCCAGCAGAGAAGAAGATGAGAGCCTACAGAATGGCAAAGGTTGGACACGAGTTATCAGGGCCTGCAGAATCACCAATCCAACTCCTCCAGCCCTTGAAATGAAGAACCATTATGTAGCACTGGAAGTGGAGGAGGTGAAAGCATCCCTGGAAAGGGAAGAACCAGAGCTCAAGCACTCCAAAGTTGCAGAAACAGTGACCACAAGGAAGCAAAGGGTAGTGGTAATTGGTGACTCTCTTCTGAGGGATACTGAGGTGTCCATCTGCCAACCAGATTTGATGTCCAGAGAGGTATGCTGTCTGCCAGGTGCCAAAATCCGAGATGTTACGGAGAGTTTGCAGAGACTCATCAAGCTCACTGACTATTACCTGATGTTGCTCATCCATGTCGGCACAAATGATACTGCCAGGTATCCCTCTGAGCATATCAAAAGTGACTTCATGGCTCTGGGACAGAGGGTGAAGCAGATAGGTGCACAGGTGGTGTTCTCTTCAATCCTCCCTATTGAGGGTAAAGGCCAAGGCAGAGAAGCTCACATCCTGGAGATGAATTCATGGTTGTATGGATGGTGTCATCGAGAGCATTTTGGTTTCCTGGACCATGGGATGCAGTTCCAAGGGTTGCAGAACAGAGATGGTGTCCATCTGTCCAAGAAAGGTTGACGTGTCTTCAGTAGTAGACTGGCTAATCTACTGAAGAGGGCTTTAAACTAGATTCATTGGGGATGGGTGAAGAAAGCCCACAGGTAAGTGAAAGCCCCCAGGTAAGTGAAACATTAAATACCTTTATGGAAATGGGTAAAAGGGGCAACATATGGAAAGCAGTATGTATAAATGCCTGTAGCATGAGAAATAAGATCCCAGATAGTGAAGCTTTAATGGGAGTGGCTGACTTGGATTTAGTGGCAGTTACAGAAACATGGTTCACAGAAAACCATGACAGGGATATAACTATACCAGGCTATACTTTATTCAGAAAGGACAGGGGAGGAAGAAGGGGAGGAGGAGTGGCACTGTATGTAAAAAATAATATTAAAGCTTTGGAATTACAGAGCTTAAAAGGGAGAGAGGAGGCACTGTGGGTTAAACTAAAAAGAGGGAAAGAAAAATCTATTTGCATTGGCGTGATATACAGACCTCCCTCACAAGAGGAAGAGGTGGATGGAGAGTTAATTGAAGAAATACGATGCATTGCTAGGAATGGGGAAGTGCTACTGATAGGGGATTTCAATATGCCAGATGTTGATTTTCACATTCCTGCTGCAGTATCATCTAGAAGTAAGGAGATCCTGGATTCTCTACAGGGAGAACTATTCAGACAATTGGTAACAGACCCCACACGTGAAGGGGCCATACTGGACTTGGTGCTTACCAATGGTGAAAGTGCTTCTGATGTTATAGTGGCAGATCATTTTGCATCCAGTGATCACCAGATGGTGTGGTTCAGTATTAGGACTAGGGCTGATAGAATCCATTCAAAAGTGAGGATCTTAGACTTTAGGAAAACTAACTTTGCCAAGATGGGCCAATACCTCAGGGAGTTGTTAGCGGGATGGGAACAGCTGGGGGATGTAGAAAAACAGTGGGCAAAACTGAAAGGGGATATTTTAAGGGCAACCAACATTTCTGTTAAAATGGTAAATAAAGGTAAAAGGAAAAGTAGACCGCTATGTTTTTTGAAAGAAGTAGCTGAAAAGGTGAAGAAAAAGAGGGAGGCCTTCATGAAATACAAGAGATCACAGAGAGGAAGACAGGCATCTATATTTGGAAAAACTTAGAGAAGCTAGCAAAGTAGTCAGGCAAGCAAAGATTCAAAAAGAGGAGGAAATAGCCAATGCAATAAAATGGGGGGATAAGACATTGTTCAAATGGAGGAGTAGCCTAGTGGTAGAACAACTGTCTAGTACCCAGACGATCAAGAGTTCAATTCCCACTGGCACTCCTTGTGATCTTGGGCAAGTCACTTTACCTCCATTGCCTCAGAAGAAAAGGCTGGCAATCTACTTCCAGTGATACATTGCCAAGAAAACCCAGAGGTAGCTGGGTCACTATGAGTCAACACTGACTTGATGGCACTGAAAAAAAAAGACATTTTTCAGATATATTAGTGAGAAGAGAAAGGGCAAAAGTGGTATTGTCAGGCTCAAGGGTGAAGGGGAGGAATATGTTGAAACTGATGAGGATAAAGCGGAATTGCTTAACAAATATTTCTGTTATGTGTTTACAGATGAAGAACCAGGAGCAGGACCTTAGAAAACACCCACAAACAGGAACAGAAGTGAGAGGCATCTTGAAGAATTTTCAGAAGACTGTGTTTGTGAGAAACTAGCTAAACTTAAAGTAGACAAAGCGATGGGACTGGATGGGATACACCCTAGAATACTGAGGGAACTTGGGGACATTCTAGAAGCTCCACTGACTGACCTTTTCAATGCCTTGTTGGAGTCGGGAGTAGTGCCAAAGGACTGGAGAGAGGCTCATGTGGTTTCTTTACACAAAAGCAGAAGTAAGGATGTGGTTGAAATCCACAGGCCGGTTAGTTTAACTTCGGTGGTGAGTAAATTATTGGAAACGCGCCTGAAAGAGAAAATAATGAGGTTTCTGGAGTCCAGCGGATTACAGGATCTGAGGCAGCATGGATTCACCAGAGGCAGGTCTTGTTAGACAAATCTGATTTCTTTGACTCGGTGACCAGGGAGTTGAACCAAGGGAGAGCCCTAGATGACGTGTGTTTAGATTTCAGTAAAGCCTTTGACACTGTTCCTCACAGGCGACTTATAAACAAACTGAACACCCTAGGGATGGACACTAAAGTTACTGCTTGGGTTAGAAATTGGTTGAGTGGGAGTGGACAAAGGGTACAGGTAAATGGAGCTCACTTTGAGGAGAAGGAAGTTAGCAGTGGTGTGCCCCAGGGATCTGTCCTAGATCCGGTTCTTTTTGACATCTTTGTTAGTGATATAGCGGAAGGGCTGTCGGGTAAGGTTTGCCTCTTTGCAGATGATACCAAAATCTGCAATAGAGTAGATAACATGAGGAGGGATCTAGCTAAGCTTGAAGAATAGTCTAGAATTTGGCAGCTGAGATTTAATGGTAAAAAATGCAAGGTCATGCATTTGGGCTGCAGCAATCCAAGGGAGCAATATAGTATAGGGGATGAAGTACTTTTGTCTACTAAAGAAGAGCGGGACCTTGGTGTGGTTGTGTCTGATGATCTTAAAGTAGCTAAACAGGTAGAAAAGGTGACAGAAAAAGCTAGAAGGATGCTTGGGTGCTTAGGGAGAGGAATGGCTAGCAGAAAAAAGGAGGTGATAGTGCCTTTGTATAAGTCTTTGATGCGACCTCATTTGGAGTATTGTGTGCAGTTCTGGAGACTGCACCTTCAAAAGGATATAAACAGGACTGAGTCAGTACAGAGGGTGGCTACCAAAATGATTAGTGGTCTTCATTATAAAGCATATGAGGACAGACTTAAGGATCTTAATATGTACACCTTAGAAGAAAGGCGGAATAGAGGTGATATGAGTGAGACGTTTAAATTCCTCCATGGCATAAATGCACAGGGGGAGAGCCTCTTTCGATTGAAAGCAAGTTCTTATATTAGGGGACATGGGATGAGGGTGAAAGGGGATAGATTCAGGAGTGATATGCTGAAATATTTCTTTACGGAAAGAGTGGTGGATCCGTGGAATAGTCTCCCAGTGAAGGTGGTATTGATGAGGACGGTATCTGAATTCAAAAAAGCATGGGACAAGCACAGAGGATTTCTAAAGGAAAAAAGGGGACTGTTGTAGTTGCTGATATGGAAGGACAGACTAGATAGGCCATGTGGTCTTTTTCTGTAGTCATTTTTCTGTGTTTCTATATTAGAAATTACCTCCAGGAAAAGGATCTTGGAGTCACTGTGGACAATATATTGAAATCCTCAGCTCAGTGTGGAATTGCAGTCAATAAAGCAAATGGAATGTTAGTAGTTATTCATAAAAGGTTTTCTTTTGCATACTTCCCACAATGGTTTTTCTGAAGGCGTTCTAGAAAATGTTTCCTTCTGATTATCTGCATGGGAAAAGTTCATTGTTACTGTACATTGCGGACAACTTTTCCAGTGTAGGCTAAACTATTCAGCAGATAATTTGCAGTGATCTGTGGATTCTGTTTTGCAAGTCTGATCAGGTTTGGGCAGTTTTTGGAGTTTTCCTAGTCTTCTAGATCTTGTCTTTGTTTTGGACAGTTGAAATTGCTAGCTGGAAGGATTTAAAGATGTTTTTTAAAGCCTTCCCCTGCTTTGTAACAGTGAATTTTCTTCATTTTCAAATATTTAGATAGCTTCTTAGAGGGCCCAAAGTTGTTGAAAGTAGAACAGTAGTCACAAACGGAGAGGTTAGAAGGGTCAGAGTATATGTTGATTGAACAAAGGTCTCATGAGTTATTATTATTACCAACTTTAAAAAAAAAGTAGTAATGAATAAACTCAAAAGATCCAAACTTTTGCACCTGCCATATTCTCACATTTACTATTTTCATCTGTTAAAATCAGCAACCATATAGGAAATGCCGTCAGGAACATCTTCAGCCCCTAATCGGCATCAGGCAAGGGAGCAGGAAGCTGATCCCCTCCCCGTTCGCCCAGCCCAAGACCAATCAGAGGCCGCAAAGGACTTTAAAATTTGAAAGCACCATCGGGCGTGGAGAGGAAACGTCGCCGGGAGCATCTTCAGCCCCTGATCGGCATCGGGCAAGGGAGTGGGAAGCTGAACCCCTCCCCGCTCGCGCACCCGAAGACCAAACAGATGCCGCAAAGGACTTTAAAATTTGAAAGTGCCATCGGGCGTGGCTGCCCTGGCGGGCCCGTGCCTCAGGGCCTCACCAGAGGCACTTTGGTGTGGCCCTTAGGTGTGGACCAGAGGCATTGCAAGCCACTCTCTACCATCGGCCTACTTCATGTAAGTTCCTATACACATCTTTGATCTCGCTGGTTCACTCATTGTATCTCACTGCACCTCATGTTCTGCTGTTTCTGCAGGAACAAGCAGGAAGTCAGTCTTCACATATGGGTGATGTCGGCACCGATGGAGCCCTCGCGGAAGCATCCCCCCCAGCTTTCAAAGAAAGCCTTTGGGAGATGCCATCACGCATGCGAGGTCCCCTTCCCGCCCAAGGGTGCCATCTTGCTCAGTCTCCTTTTTCCGCAGAGCCCTTCAGACGTTGTCTGCTTTGTTCCCAGAAAAAGTAGATTTTTTTCTCTCCGAGTTTCATACTCGCCTCCGGAATCATACCGGCACTCACAGGACCCAAAAGGCAGGCAGAGCTCCGGAGTCTCAATGCGTGGATGAGACAATGGTGTAGAGATGAGGGTTTTGGATTTGTTAGGAACTGGGGAACATTCTGGGGAAAGGAGGGGCTCTTCCAAAGGGATGGGCTTCACCTTAACTGGGATGTAACCAGGCTGCTGGCATTAACCTTTAAAAAGGAGATAGAGCAGCTTTTAAACTAGATAATAGGGGAAAGCCGACAGTCACCCAAGAGCGGATGGTTCGGAAGAATGTATCCTTGAAGGATACTACCAAAAGCAGAGAGGTTCCAAAAAAGAGTAAAGTAGCCCAAATGCCCTCAAGTATGGGGCAGACAGAGCTTAAAGATCCCAAATTACCCATGTCTACCACTAGCCAAATTAATATGAATAAAATACAGTCTCTAAAATGCTTGTATGCAAATGCTAGAAGTCTAAAAAATAAGATGGGAGAGTTAGAATATATAGCACTAAATGAGAGGTTAGATATGATTTGAATCTCAGAGACATGGTGGAAGGAGGACAACCAGTGGGACACTGTGATACCTGGGTACAAACTATATCGTAATGATAGAGCTGATCAAATTGGTGGAGGGTTTGCGCTCTATGTTAGAGAGGGCATTGAGTCAGAAAGGATTAAAGCTTTTCAGGAAACAAAATTTGCTGCAGAATCTCTATGGATTGAAATTCCATGTAAAAAGAGGAAGGCGATGGCAGTGGGGGTGTACTATCGACCGCCTGGCCAGAATGAACTAATGGATGATGAAATGCTCAAAAAAATCAAGGAAGCTAACAAAGGTTACAGCGCAGTAATAATAATGGGAGATTTCAATTACCCCAGTATCGACTGGGTCAGTGTCACGGCAGGACATGCTATGGAGATAAAGTTCCTAGATGAAATAAATGACTGCTTCTTGGAGCAGCTGGTTCATGAATCGACCAGAGGGGAAGCCATATTAAACCTAGTCCTTAGTGGAACACCAGGACTAGTGCAAGAGATAAGGGTGTTGGGGCCACTTGGCAATAGTGATCACAGCATGATTGCCTTTGATTTAATTAGTGGAGGAGGGATAGTAAGGAAATCCACAGTACTACCTAAGGTTGCTCAACCCCCCTTTCCCCACCTCCCACCTCAAATACCCTACTTTCTCTGCCTCCCCCATCCCCCTCCCCCCACCCCTCACCACAGCTACACTAATAAGGGTTCCATGTTATACCATCCAGGTATCCTTCCTCCCCCCCATGTTAAATGCTGTTTACAATTTTTAGTTTTATATGTTTAAAGTTGCCTACAAATGTTCTCAGTTGTTCCATGTAAACTGTTTTGCCCTGTAGAAAAACAGTATACAAAACCAGTTAAATGAAATAAATAAATAATTATGCATTCAAATCTGCAGAAGGATGTTGTGCTCAATTATTAAAAAGCATTTATTTGGTTTGCACATCCTGCAAACTACATAAACTCTATAAGCCTGATATTCAGCGGCACTGACTGGCCAGTGCTGCTGAATATCCCCACAGACCTCCTAAGCACAATTCAGATAGCGCTGGGCTAGTCTGTAAGTGGGGCTGAGGCAGTCCCGGCACCTATCAGGTTAAGGGTGATGTTCAACCCCTTAATCAGATAGGTAACTGCATAAAGTTAGGACAGGTCAATGGCTGTCCTAATTTTATGCTGCCGCACCATCCAGTTAGCAGCTGAATATCACTGCTAAGCAGAGTCATTGAGGTCAGTGCCAAAATCGGATATTCTGTGCCAGAGGATATCCAGTGTCCAGCACTGAATATTTGATTTTCATTTCTGCCTGTGGTGGCAGGTACTTTACAAGCGCTGACTGCCACTTTGGCACTCGTGATCAACATGATACATTAGTAACTTCCCCCTCCCAATCCCACCCCTAATCTATAATATTCCACTCTACAACCGAATTGTAAATAGTTAACCTGAGATTGTTTATGTTCATGTTGCTGTCATTGTTAAGCACGCAACGTATTGAAATCAGCTCATGTGCATAGTTCTCCTCTGTTCCATGTACTTGTAGAATGCAACTGTTCATGCACTCTTTAAAATGTTAATTGTAAACTGCAATTGATCCTTGGAAATTGTGGTAGAGAAATCGTTTCAGAATAAAAAATAAATAAATTTTAGGTCCGTTGAACCAATATTCCAAGGCATTTATACAGTTTGCAGACCTGCAAATTGTGTAAATGCCGCTCATTGGATATTCTGTGGCATTAACACACTTAGTGCTCTGAACATCCGTGGATGCTGCTGCTACACTTCCTGATGTTCATTGGTTAACATCAAAGCATGTTGGGTTTGTTCCAGGGTGGCACCCGTCACAAACGTGGCACTGGTGAGGTAGAACTGCTGCAGAATTAGTGACCGGCTAAAGTAAAGTGCAACAAATACTGACTAAATGGGCAGCAGCTGAATATCACTAGTGTCAAGTTAACTTCTGGGTTTTGTGGCCAACCTGGATATTCAATGCTAGTGGATGGATATGGCCCCAGCACTGAATATCTGGGTCTAGGATTCAGCATTGGTGGTTAGCCGCTGTAGGAGTGCTATCCACCAGTGCTGAATATTGGACTTGTGTTTAACTAAAAGTGAAGACGATCTGAATTATTTGCTTCTCAAGATCAAGGAACATAGTCTTAAAATGTACCTGCACCTTAATGTAAAGAAGACAGAGATCCTGACAACTGGCAAAATCAATAAGTTCATTGTTGATGGAGAAGAGATTGAAATAGTGGACAACTTTAACCTATTTGGATCAGCTATCAATAAAGAAACAAGCAGCAGTCAAGAAATCAGACGATGCATTGCTCTTGGCAGAATGGCTATGAAGGACAAGATTCTCAAGAGTAGAGATGTCTCTTTCCATACAAAGATTCAACTTGTTCAAACCATGGTATTTTCAATAACATCATTTGGATGCAAATGTTGGACAGTGGAAAAGATAGGAAGAAAATTGATGCCTTTAGATTATGGTGGTGGTGACAAATATTGTGTATACCATAGACTGCCCGAAGAACAAACTAGTCAGTAGTAGAGGAGATCAAACTTAAACTTTCTTTAGAAGCTCATATGACAAGACTTTGACTTTCGCATTTGGACACATCATGCAAAGAGAAAGATCATTAGAGAAAGACATCATACTTGGCAAGGTAGAAGGTCAATGCAAAAGAAGGCCAGCAATGAGATGGATCGATACAATAACAGAAGCTATGGGTGCCACTCTGTCAACAATGAGCTGCCTGACTGAAGACCGAACACAGTTTAGGACAGCTATCCAGAGGATTGCCATGAGTTGACAATGACTCGACGGCACTTAACAACAAGGAATCACCAACCTGCAGTAACTCAATACTGCAGGTTAGTAACTTCTGCACCAAATCAACCCACCAAAGGCACCAATGTGACCCCTGGATTACATTCTCCACCTCTCCCCTAAAGGCATCCACAGACCCTCCCCATAGACTAAGAGAGGTCTGGTACCAGTTGATTCCCAGCGGTAGTCTTTCCTTTATATGGCAGCTTGATCCCTAGTGATAGTACCATGGGGCTACCACTAGGGGTCAACCAGTGCCATTTTGAAGCTGGTACTTGACAGGGCAGGAGCAACTGGAAATACCTCTTGCCCCAGCACTTAGACAACCGGGAACACCCTGGCAAGTACTGGGTTGGGATCCAGGGGGGTGTGTCAGGTTTTGAGGGTGGTGCAGGATATCTTCTTGGGTAGGCAAAGGCCTTTGGGATGAGTGAAGGATGTCTTCCAGGGGGGCTAAATGATACCTTTGGTGGGTTTGGGGGGGCATCATATTGCTTTGGGGAAGGGGCTGCGCACCATTTTAGAATCAACCCTTTAAAACCCTCTCTGTCCTTGTTCCGATTCTTTTTAACATCTTTGTTAGTGATATAGCGGAAGGGCTTTCAGGTAAGGTTTGCCTCTTTGCGGATGATACCAAAATCTGCAATAGAGTAGACACCCAGGAAGGGGTAGATAACATGAGGAGGGATCTAGCTAAGCTTGAAGAATGGTCTAGAATTTGGCAGCTGGGATTTAATGTTAAAAAATGTAAGGTCATGCGTTTGGGCTGCAGCAATCCAAGGGAGCAATATAGTATAGGGGGTGAAGTACTTTTGTCCACTAAAGAAGAGCAGGACCTAGGCGTGGTTGTGTCTGATGATCTTAAAGTAGCTAAACAGGTAGAAAAGGCGACGGCAAAAGCTAGAAGGATGCTTGGGTGCATACGGAGAGGAATGGCTAGCAGAAAAAAGGAGGTGATAATGCCTCTGTATAAGTCTTTGGTGCGACCTCATTTGGAGTATAGTGTACAATTCTGGAGACCGCACCTTCAAAAGGATGTGAACAGGATGGAGTCGGTGCAGAGGGTGGCTACTAAAACGATTAGTGGTCTTCATTATAAAGCATATGAGGACAGACTGAAGGATCTTAATATGTACACCTTAGAGGAAAGGCGGGATAGAGGTGATATGATTGAGATGTTTAAATACCTCCGTGGCATAAATGTTCAGGGAGAGAGCCTCTTTCAATTGAAAGCAAGTTCTGCTATGAGGGGACATGGGATGAGGGTGAAGGGAGATAGATTCAGGAGTGATATGCGGAAATATTTCTTTACGGAAAGAGTAGTGGATCCGTGGAATAGTCTCCCAGTGGAGGTGGTAGAGATGAGGACAGTAACTGAATTCAAAAAAGCATGGGACAAACACAGAGGATCTCTAAAGGTAAAAAGGGGACTGTTGTAGTTGTTATGGAAGGACAGACTAGATAGGCCATTTGGTCTTTTTCTGTCGTCATATTTCTATGTTTCTATGTTAAAAAATGTTACTTGAGAACATCAGACTGCATGTTAGTGGCCTGATGCTCCCGGGGAGGGAAAAAGGTCATCTTTGAGCTGCTATTTGTTTCAGGAATAAAGGAACTTCCTTATCATCCTGCTAGACAAGTACAGACTTGTGGTTTATGCTCCTTTGCTAGCAGGTGGAGGCAGACGAGCAACTTTCAGTGAAACCAGTAGGTGACAGTGTTTGGACTGGTGCAGCAGTGCAGATAGGCCTGATTCTCCTAGCTCACGGTGCTGTGGCCAATGTGATTGAATCTGGTAAGGCCCAACATTGCTCAGATGGGGTGCATCCTTATCTCCTCATTTCCCTTGAGGTGACAGCTGTCCTATGTTCAATGCTGTTACCTCTAGGTTCCTAGTGCTTAGTGGGCCTGAGGAGGAGTAGGAGGACCACATGGTGCCTTTGAGGGGGGTTAGTAAGTTAGGCTCATACTCCCCCTTTTCTCTTGATGTCCTTATCTGCATGCTTTCAATTTTTTTTCTGATTTCTTTTTTCTCCTATTAGTTTCAATGGGCAGAATGTGGCTCTCTGCTGCTTTCTTTCTCTTTTAAATTTCATTTCTATGTGAAAATGCAGCTTCATTACGTACATACAGCATTAAAACATAGCACACAAACATGTGTAGCCGTATAACAAGGAGAAGACTGAATCCTAGTGGCTGCAACAATGGCCGCCACACTGATCTTACATATATTGTATTCAAAGAGCATACCATAACAGAATTTAAAAATAACACATCTATAGATGTCAGATTATACCAAAACATCTATGTGCATAGGAGGAATTGCCACTGATTTTCAACTACGCTCTTGAACGTACATTTCCATTTTATATTGTTTTTGTATCCCCAACTCCCATCTGCCTCCCAACCATCTTCCATACATACACAAGCATTTGACTCACCAGCCACCACCTCACACATTCCTCACAACATTCACAATAACCAACAGTTCAAATTTAAAAAAGAAAAAAAGACACAGAGGGGCGTGACAAGATGGCGACGGGACGCTCTGTGAGTTGAAGCAGCTCTCTCTTGGTTTCTGACCCTGAGTAGCTTACCGCCTGATGTTATGGGACGGAGGAAGCGTAAGCAGGCTGTGGATCCTCCCGGGACAGGCATGCCGCATTCTTCGGTTCAACGAACCTTGGGGGAGTGTGGATTCCGGAGCGGTGGAGAAGCTGTGTCTTCGGCAGTGCCGGCTGTGGAGACCTCGGCGCTGAGCATATCGGGGGTTTGGTTGACACCGGAGATGCGTTCTCCCCCCCCTTACCGCGACCCGGAAGTGTTGGAGTATCAGACGCTGGATCCTTTGCGATGTTGCTGATGAGCACACCGATGAGGGGTTCTTTGGGAGGAATGTCTGGTCTTGGTTCTCCACCTGTGGTATTGGAGCAGCGGCAGAGAGTAATGGAAGAGCGGGAGCTGGTGGAGATTCCCGATGTGGATGCCGCGCAGGGAGGAGACCTTCCGGGGAAGTTTCTGTTGGTGAAACCTGCGGTTATAACTTTAGAGGCGCTATGGGAAGGTCTGGCTTCACTTTCATCCTCTCTTCAGATGTCGTTTGGTGTTGTGAATAATGACTTAGTGGGGGTTAAGACTGTGTGTGGTACTCTGACTAATGACCAGTCTAGTCAGATGGAGAGATTGTCTAAACTTGAACATGAAGTGGGACACTTGCAGGAAGCTGTGAGCGCCCAGGTATAGATAGGAATGTGACTGCTCGGAAAATAGAATATCTGGAAAACCAGGTTAGACGTTGTAATCTGCGTTTCCTTAATTTTCCACGCTCTCCCCTACTTTCTCCCCTGGAAATGGTGAGGAAGTATTTTGGGGAGGTGCTCAAGCTCTCCCAGGACCAGTTTCCACCCTTGGTCCGGGCGCAATATCTTCCTGCTGGGATAGGGAAGGGTGCTTCCAGTACCCCCCTTGTTCATGCTGAGAGAGGTGACCTGACGGGTTTTTTGGAATCCTCTCTTGAGGTTATCACTGACAAGTCGACTCTACTTGCTACTCTGGCCTTAGAATCAGATAAATTTTTTATTCTTTGTTTGTATTTTAAGAATATCAATGAGGAATTCCTAGGTTCTAAAGTTCAAATTTTTCCTGATTTATCAAGAGTTACACAGATGAGAAGGAAAAGTCTTTTGGCTTTTCGTCCCAGAGTCTTGGCTCTAGGGGCAACTTTTCTTTTGAAATTTCCTGCCAAGTGTTATGTGGTTTATAAACAAAAGATGTATGTTTTCTTTGAACCTAGGCAGCTCAATGAGTTCTTAATGGCTAGGGAGGAAGTTGTGGTGGAGGTTTCTCAGATAGCCCATACGGCTGACACTTAAGTCTTCTCTCCTGTTTAGCCCGTCTAAGTAATTGCTATGATGTTTATTGCATCGAGGTTTTTGTTTCCTAATACGCTCCCTTTTTTTCCTTTTTGTTTAGAGGTCTAAATATTTGGATGACATGGAAGATTGTTTTTTCTTTCTATATATAAGATTGTTTTAGTTTTATTACTTTCATGTTTGATCCATTGTTTCTTTTTCATTCATGTATTTGCTTGGATGTAAATTTATATAACACGCATAAATAAAAAATTAGAAAAAAAAAAAGAAAAAAAGCTTTTTGATTGGCAGCTGGGCTTCCCAGGCCTACAGTACATGGGTGCATGAGGCTTCCCTGTTGGGCTTTCCCCAGGCAGCCTGACAGGTGCTAGGACTCTTTTTCAGATTGCTGTTATGCAGTGGCCCTGCTTCTTTCTTCAGTGAAGGTTTATTGCTGTCTTTTTTTTCTTTTGCCCCTGCAGTGTTCAGTATAGCCTGCGATCCTTTGCTCCTGTTGTGGTAGCAAAGCTCAGGGCACCTTTGTTTAGCATTTTGGGACCCCCCATGGGGGACCTGGGGATGCGGTGCTGTTTCTGCGGCACCTGCCACTCCTTTCTTATTTTCTTTCCCATCAGTCGGCAGCAGCCATTAGAAATGACTGCTTGGTCCTAGCAGAGATGGATCCTGGCAGCTGACCCTAGCCGCAAGCCTATAGGCCACTGGGAGCCTTTTTTCAATAGGCTTACATGAGCTGTGTTTGGTCTTACTGGCTGCACGATGGCCTCCTTCAGGGTGGTCCGAGGCCTAGGGCTCTTGTACAGGAGACCAAGAGTCCACAAGGGTCTCTGTTTTGGGCAGTTGGAGGGGTCATGACCCCTGCTTCACCCTTGTGCTCATCTGTTCTTCTGGGAAGCCAACCTTATCCCCTGTGGGGTTGGTTGAAGGACTCAAGAGAAACTCCTTTCCACCAGAAGGTAAGTCTTTGGAGGACAGGATAGTTCCCTGGGGAATGGCTAGGATATCTATGGTCCACCTTTTTCACAGACTTGGACTTATTTGGGGCCTTTTCGGAATGCCATGACAGCTCTGCAAGTTGTAGAGTCTGCTTTCAGGCAAGGTTAGAAGGCAGGTCTCTCTTGTTCCTGGAGGGTATCCAGTGTTCTGCTTCATTCATGTCTCTACATAGTCCTATGCAGCAGCATGTAAGCTTTTAGGGAGGAAACCAAGGGCAGAGTCCCAGGGGCTTAAGGTCCACTCTCGACTGTACACTCAACCCTAGGGTAAGCAGGATCAGCCTTTCAGACCCTAGTCAGGGTGGTGACTGAGCGCACAACCATCCTTGTGGAGGGAGGCACTGCACTCAATGAATCTAAGGTTAAGAGGGTTGAGGCCGTCCTTAAGAATAGGAGGAGTGGTCTAGTGGTTAGGACAAGGTACTTCAGGCCGGAGGGCCGGGGGTTCAAGTCCCACCTGGGGACAGCAATCTCAGGCCGGAGGGACTGGGATTTCTAGTCCTATAGGCACTCCTTGTGGTCTTGGGCAAGCCACTTAACCCTCCATTGCCCATGTTCCCTGTAAGTATTAGTGTATGTGTCTCATATCCCCTCGTGTTAAATGTATCACCCAATTGACCGCTTTGACCCGGTGAAAAGCGGGATATAAATACAGCTAAATAAATAAATAAATATCTTTACAACCACCACCTTAGGCTCTCAGAAGCATTGTGTGCATGTCTGGATGATTTAGCCATCCTCTGCTAGACAGCCTAGAGTTGGCAGTGGACTGCCTAGATGGCTGGTGCTTTCTAAGATGGGTTCAGAGTCTTCCAAGTGCATGGCAGTGGTGGTAGTGGCCAGATGGTAGTGCTGGCTCTGTACTTAATCAACAGATGCTGACTCCAAACTGCAGCAGAGCAGATTCCCTCTTAAGGGGTCCGTTGCTTTTTGAGGGGGCCTGGTGAAATGGTAAACTCCTTGGAAAAGCTTACCCACAGAGATTCCTGGAATATAGACCTAGAGGTGTCAAGGGTTCCTCTTGTAGGGTCATACATAGAGTCTGGAGATGCCCTGGATTTACTTATGGGTATATTACTAAAGGGCGTTAAGGTAGTAGGTGTTAATGGCAGTGATACGGGGTTTTACATGTGTAAAGGGTGCTCAGCGGGTAGGAGGTGTTCCGGCATTAAGGGCACAATAGGCCATTTAACATGTGTTAACAGGACATTGGGTGTTAAGGCGTCAAGCATGCACCTTAACATCCAAAAATGCCTGTCATACTAATGCTGGATAAGGGAGCATCAAGGAAAGTCAATGTAAAGGTGATAGATGGAAGGACAGGAGGGAGTTGATGGACCTGCCAGATCTGTGGCAGCCAGTAATTTGGATAAGCATATGGAGGCAGCTGTACCGATGCACTGGGGGGTGCCAATGTAAAATGGCACAATGTCAGTGTGTGGCATAGGATGGGGAAGACGTGTCCCCCAGCAGAGTCAGAAGTGGCAGGATGTGTGCAGCAAAAGGAGGACGAAGCAGGAGTGGTGATGTGCATATCAGGCACAGGAGAGGCATGCATGAAGAGCCGAAATGCAAGAAAGAATACCTGTGTAGGTCATGGTGTAGCAGCTTGTATGAGAAGACATGACTTCACACAGCCAACAGAAGTGGATGGATGGGTTGAAATATAGTGGCAGAGGAGAGGGTCGTATAGGCTGGTAGCACCGATATGCCATAGGTGCTATCCCCAAAGTATTTGTACTGTGTGGGAAAATATGTGTCAGTGCCACGTGGAAGGCCTGATACCAGACATGTGGGTCCCACACCTGTTTCTGCCACAAAACCAACATACAGCACCTAGACAAATGTGCAGATAGCAATTGGACAGGTGTCATCAAAACTGGGCAATGGGGCACGTATGGACATTAGGTGACACCTGTAGGTGGCTATCTGAGGGGTAGGATGTGTCCACATGTACTGCAGAGATGTGATAGAGCCAAAGCTGTACAGTCACAGTCATGATGTCATATATGACATATGCCTCAGATGTAGGCTACAGCTATATGCATGTAACTGCCTGTTAGTATACCGCTATATCAGTGCAGTCACTTCAGGGTACATTTTACCAATGAATTGGTAATGTCAGATGATAAACAGGGACCATATGGACCTGCAGTCAGCTGAGCCACTGGTGGGTTAAGTGACCTGTTCTAGGTCACAAAGAGGTGTTGTCAGTCCATGAAGGTTGTGGCAGACATAAAATGCGACAGTTACACATTCCAAAATGTCACATAAGGAGTGCTAGTGGGCCTCAAACCCTGGCATCTTGGTCCCCCAGCCATTGCCATGACCATTCCACCATGCCTCCAAGCAGGTGCCTGACATCTTCAGGGTGAACATGTCTGACCCCCTGCAATGGGCTGCAGCAGAACCAATAAAACCATGCTCTCAGAAGGGTATGAGGAGGACTAGCATGTTTGCTGACCAAAAATGTGGCCAGAATGCATAACAATGCAGAAGGATGTGTGTCTGCAAGTCACAGCAGAGCCTGGACTGTTACTGGCAGGGAAATGACCTGAGTAGCACACAAGCCCAAAATGAACAAGTGGGAATTGAACCCTTGTCACCTGACATTGGACTAGCCAGTAGGCTACATCTCCACATCTCTCTGCAAGCAATTTCTGGATTCAAAGAGACTGCAGGTCACTGCTAAAAATTGTTGTGTGTACCGGTAGAGGTTAGCCCCTCCAGTACCCATGAGGTACTGCACACATGGGACAGTAGTCTGCAGCTGATCACCAAATGGAGAATGCACTAATCCATCATATCAACTTAGTAAGATGCACTGACAGTGTGTGCTACAAGTACAGAACAGCTACAAACCATGCTACTGAGCAGTTTCAGCAGTCACCCTGAGGGTGAGGATGGGTGCCCAGCATCTGGTCCCCAGAGCTTGCACTGTTAAAGATAGTGCAAGCTCTGGGGACCAGAGGAGGGTATAGTGGCCTAGTGGTTAGGAGTTGGGGGTTTGATTCCTATCTGGGGACAGCATTCTCAAGCTGGAAGGAGTAGGGTTTCTAGCCTTATAGGCACTCCTTGTGGCTTTGGGCAAGCCACTTAGCTCTCCATTTGCCTCAGGTACACATAGATTGTGCACCCCTTTGTGGATGAGGGATTATTTTCAGTACTTGCTTATAGTGACTGTAAACTGCCTGGGTGCATAAGCATAGTCTCTGCCAGCTGTGCTACAGATCCACATCACTGTGGTAGGTATTGTCTGCAGTGTGTTATGCTAATCACCATGCTTCCTGCACAGGGACCCTCCTAGAATAGTACATGTCAGTACCCATTGTGGATGCCAAATGCAGTGAGGGCTACTGTCATGTTGGTCCTGCCATGACCAAAGTGAGCAGGCTAGAAACAATTGCTGTCTCATTCATCTGGAAATATTAATCACCACAGCAAACAGTCAGACTGCACCTGCTGCCCACCACAGGGATGTTTGAGCCATGCACATACCACTTGTAGCTGTCAGCACACAATGCATGTTCACAGAGCAACCATGTACACCCTGGCTTAGAACATAGTCACACAACATTTGGGCTCCCAGGACAGGAAGAGCACCAACATCACTGGAGCTGGATACATAGCTGTGCCATGGTCACAACTTAGTCAGAGTGAGAGTGCCCTTGTAGTGTGAACTGCTGTGGCCACCCAAGTCATGCATGTGGCAGACAGGCACTACGGTGTCTCAGCTGTTGACCTGATCTCCAATGCAGATACATCCTGGGCAAACCACTCTGTTTCAGGCCATATCCACAATCCTAATGCTGAGAACTGCCTAGGCAATGTGGGGCACAGTGCAGTGCAGAAGGCCACAGAATTTTGGAGAGAAATACACACACCCCTATTCACTTCATCATACTGTGCAAAAGTGGGAATGGTCGGCATATGGCACTTTGGTCTCCATATCAGCTCAGGCATTTTTAATGTGTGCTCATTGTTGAGGCCCTAGTAGCACGCTTTGACATTCATGCCCATTGTTATTTTTATTTTTATTTATGCAATTTATCCATAATACATTAAAGCAATAACATTTGTAAGGGGAAATAGGCATGAGCAGGAAAATCAAACAATCATACAGAAGAGAAAAAAAAAATAACAAGAAAACCAATACATCTGCCCATTAGCACTCTAGCCCTACACACTTAAAGAGGATCCAAGGAAGAAAAGAATAATTCTCACATGAGGGGAAAATAGACCACGTGAGCATCAAACCATTTTTATCTGCAAACAATATTATACAATAAGAACATAAGAAATGCCATAGTGGGTCAGACCAAGGTCCTTCAAGCCCAGTATCCTGTTTCGAACAGTGGCCAATCTACGCCACAAGAACCTAGCAGGTTCCCCAGAAGACAAAGGTTCTACAGTGCTTGCATTAGAGCAAGCAGTGGATTTCTCAGGTCCCCTTTATAAATGGTTTATGGACCTTTCTTCCAGGAACTTGTCCAAATCTTTTTTACACCCAGCTACACTAACAGCTTTTACTACATCCTCCGGTAACGAATTCCAGAGTTTGATTACGCGTTGAGTGAAAAAATATTTTCTCTTATTAGTCTTAAATAGGTTACACTGTAGCTTCATTGCATGCCCCCTAGTCTTTCTAGATTTTGATGGTGTAAACAATTGATCTACGTTTAGAAACATAGAAACATGATGACAGAAAAAGACCACATGGCCTATCTAGTCTGTCCTTCCATAACAACAACTACAACAGTTCACTTTTTACCTTAAGAGATCCTCTGTGTTGGTCCCATCCTTTTTTGAGTTACTGTCCTCATCTCTACCACCTCCACTGGGAGACTATTCCATGGATCCACTACTCTTTCTGTAAAGAAATATTTCCGCATATCACTCCTGAATCTATCTCCCTTCACCCTCATCCCACTTCATTCATTCATTTATAGACCTCTATCATATCTCCCCTCAGCCATCTCTTTTCAAGGTTGAAGAGCCCTAATCTTTTTAGCCTCTCTTCATAGGGGTATCCTTCCATTCCCTTTACCATTTTGGTGGCTCTTCTCTATACTTTTCTAATAACGCTATGTTGTTTTTAAGATATGGCAACCAGAATTGCACACAATATTCAAGGTGCGGTCGCACCATGGAACGATACAGAGGCATTATAATATCCTTTGTTTTATTCTCCATTCCTTACCTTATTATTCCTAGCATTTTATTTGTTTTCTTGGCTGCCAATACACACTGGGCAGAGGGTTCTTTCTTAGGTGCATAACTTTGTACCTGTCCACATTAAATTTCATTGGCCATTTCGATGCCCAGTTTTCCAATTTATCAAGATCCTCATGGGTTTTAACAACTTTAAATAATTTTGTGTCATCTGCAAATTTGATTATCTCACTCATTATTTACGTTTCCAGGTCATTTACGAATATGTTAAAAATCAGTGGATCCAACAAGGATCCCTGGGTACTCCACTATTCACCTTTCTCCATTGGGAAAAATGGCCATTTAGCCCTACCCTCTGCTTTCTATCCTTTAATCAGTTCCTGATCCACAAGAGTATACTGCCTCCTATCTTTTAATTTTTAATTTTGCCAAGAGTCTCTCAGGAGGGACCTTGTCAAAGGCTTTCTGAAAATCCAGATACACCATATCAATTGACCCTTCTTTTTCTACCTGTTTATCCACACCTTCAAAAATACATAACAGATTAATAAGATAAGACCTTCATTGGCTAAAGCCACATTGGTTGTCTCCCATTAAGCCATTACTGAGGTCAGATCCAATGAAAGAGTGAACTACAGTACTATCCAATACCAATTGTGAAAAAATCCACTCTAATACTTTTTTTTCTTTTTTTCTTTTCAACCTAAATGTTTCTAACTCTTCACCACCGGTCTCAGATAAACGATACTTGTCTTTTACACCTTACTATTGGGTATGGTAATTCACCCAATGTGGTGTTCGTTTACATCAATGACCGGGACTATTTTCTTAAACAAAGTTTCTTTATGCTTTTCTAAGTGTTTCTAAATGTCCTTATCAACTGAAAATTCATTTAAAACCAGAACACAATGCCATTCTACTTATCTGAGGCAGAACGGTGCTTGTTCAAATGCCCCTTTGACATACGATGAGATAGAACACCCCAACGCCTCTGCAAGCGCTCTGGCGTTTCTCCTGTTGGGTTCTTCAAGGGGATATTAGCAATATTGTTCTCCAGGGCTATTATTCCATTCGTTGTTCTTCTATTTACTCAAATTTTTTAATTCTATCAATACAAACAAAAGCAGAAAAAATCATACGGTTGATTAAATTTTTCCAACTTTTTATCTCTTAACTTATATCATCACTAATGAAGTATTTTACCACAAAAACTGTTGAGGGCAAACCCATTTTTTTCATATTCTTCTGTTATGTTCCTTTTTCGGTCAGTTCTCACTGCTGTTAACCGTTGTATTCTGAGGTAACGAAAGACGCCAACGCATGCGCCTGAAACTTCCAATTTAAATACCCCCCCATTATCTCTGAATGAGGGAACTACCGAATGCAAGCTAGCCAATCCACACTAACATTCAATCCTCTTGGTTGAACTGTTTCTAAATGATGTATCCACCATTGTTCGCGGTACAAGAGAGTTTGTTCTCGGGATCTCCCGGTTGATCCTGTTAATATCTGTTCTACACACCAACATTGCAACTCATTGAAGGTATGGCCTAAATCCAAACAGTGCTGTACTATTGGTGCTTCCACCCGTCGGCACCGTATTCTGCTTTCGTGTTCCTTTATTCAAATTTTTAAAGCCCTAATAGTTTTACCAATGTAAATAAGAGAACACGGGCATTGTATTGCATACACTACAAATTGCGATTCACAAGTAGTGACGTGTCTCAAACTATAGGTTCTTCCTCGGTAGGCAAACTCTGTAATTTCTAACATCACTGTACATACACTGCATTGACCACATTGCTTGTGTTGTCCCTGGAATTGACGTCTCATAGCCCAATCAAGTGGTCTTAAAACTGTAGGGGATAGATACTCTTTAAAGCTCTTACTCTTCGTCCATACACATCGCACTTTTTTAGCTTGTAAACCTGGTACTGTCTCAAGAATTACTTGATGTTTAGCTAAAATCTTTTGAATACATCCACTGAGCGGTGAAAACGTGGTGACAAAATTTATCTTATGGTCTTGTTCATTAACCTGTCGATTCCTAGGAGTCAATAAAAGCTCCCTATTGTTATAGAGAGCTCTTTTATAAGCTCGATGGACTATCTTTTTGGATACCCCTGTTCCAAAAAATTCTTCTTCAAAACCTGTGACGCTTGTTTATATTCTTGTACTGTGGAACAATTTCTTCGGTATCTTAAAAATTGAGATATAGGGAGACTATCTTTAAGCCCTGTAGGATGAGCGCTTGAGTATCGCAAAAATGTGTTTTTGTGAGTGGGTTTACGATTAAGCCATGACTATCTACATGTTCAGTAATTTTATTCTTTATAATGGTTTCTACCATTTTTTCTGGTATGGACGTCAGTTTCCCTGATCACCCGTGGAATCCTTTTTAAAAATTGGCGTTACATTACCCATCCTCCAATCTTCACAGATTACTAATAGTAGGTCTGCAATCTCATATTTCAGTCCTTTCAACATGCTTGGATGTATACCATCCGGTCCAGGTGATTTACTACTCTTCATTTTATCAAATAGTTGTTATACATCTTCCAGGTGTATTGATATTTCTTTCAGTTCTTCTGTGGCATCACCTTTAAATACTATTTCAGTCATGGCTAACATCCCTTCATCTTCCTCAGTAAAGACCGAAGCAAAGAATTCATTCAGTCTCTCCACTATGGCCTTGTCCCCTCTTAGTGCCCCTTTTACCCCTCTATCATTTAATGGTCCAACTGGCTCTTTCAAGGGTTTTTTGCTACGAATGTACTTGAAAAAGTCTTTATTATGTGTTTTTGCATCCACATCAAGCTTCTTCTCAAATTCTCTCTTTGCCTGCCTTATCAATGCCTTGCATCAAACTTGCTAGTGCTTATGTTGTTTCCAGTTTTCGTCTTTTGGCTCCTTTTTCCATTTCCTGAAAGATACTTTTTTTTGGCATCAACAGCCTCTCTGACCTCACCTTTAAACCATGCTGGTAGTTTTTGGACTTCCTTCCACTTTTCTTAAAATGTGGAATACAGCTGGTCTGGGCTTCCAAGATAGTATTATAAAACAACACCCATGTTTGATTAAATCTTTAACTTTTGCAATTGTTCCTTTTAGTTTTTCTTAATTATTTTTGAAAATTAAAAGGTAGTACTGTGGATTCCCTTGCCATCCTTCCTCCATTTATTAAATCAAATGTGATCATGCAATGACCACTATTGCCTAGTGGCTCCAACACCCTTATCTCTTGCACCAGATCTTGTGCTCCACTAAGGACTAGGTCCAAAATGGCTTCCTCTCTGGTAGGTTCATGAACCAGCTGCTCTAAGAAGCAGTCATTTATTTCATCTAGAAAATTTATCTCCCTAGACTGTCTTGCCATGACAATGACCCAGTCTATACCGGGGTAATTGAAATCAGCCATTATTATTACTGTACTGTAATTTGTATTAGCTACCCTGATTTCTTTGAGCATTTCATCATCCATTTATCCATTCTGGCTAGGCAATCGATAGTACACCCCCGCTGCCATTGCCTTCCCCTCCCCTTTTTACATGGAATTTCAATCCATAGAGATTCTACAGCAAATTTTGTTTCTTGCAAAACTTTAATCCTTTGTGACTTGATGCCCTCTCTAACATAGAGTGCAACCCCTTCACCAATTTGATCTGCTCTATCATTACATTATAGTTTCTACCCAGATATCACAGAGTCCCACTGGTTGTCCTCCTTCCACCATGTCTCTAAGATACCAATCATATCTAACCTTTCATTTATTGCTATATATTCTAACTCTCCCATCTTATTTTTTAGACTTCTATCATTTGAATACAAGCATTTTAGAGGCTGTATTTATTCATATTAATCTGGTTATTGGTAGACAGGGGTAATTTGGAATCTTTAAGCTCTGTCTACTCTGTACTCAAGGGCATTTCCATTATTTTTGTCTTTATTGAAACCTCTCTGTCAGTGTGCCCTAACTTCAGTCTTTTGCTGGTATCCTTCAAGGATACATTGTTCTGAACCATGCGTTCTTGGGCGATTGTTGGCTTTCCCCTATTATCTATTATAAAAGTTGCTCTATCTCCTTTTTAAAGGTTAATGCCAGCAGCCTGGTTCCATCCCGGTTAAGGTGGAGCCTATTCCTTCGGAAAAGTCCCTCCTTTCCCCAGAATGTTCCCCAGTTCCTAACAAATCCAAAACCCTCTTCCTTGCACCATTGTTTCATCCGTGCATTGAGAATCTGGAGCTCTGTCTGTCTTTTGAGTCCTGCGCATGAAACAGGAAGCATTTCAGAGAATGCTACCCTGGAAATTCTGGATTTCAACTTTCTACCTAAAAACCTAAATTTGGCCTCCAGAACCTCCCTACCACACTCACCTGTGTCATTGGTACCAACATGTACCAAGACAGAAGACTCCTCCCCAGCACTATCTAAGATCTTGGACTATATGGTGCATGAGGTCCTCTACCTTTGCACTAGGCAGGCATGTTACCAGGCGATCCTCACGCCCACCAGCCACCCAGCTATCTACATGCCTAATGATCAAATCACCATCTCTAATGGCTGTCCTAACCCTTCCCTCATGGGCACATGGCCCTAGAGAAACCATGGTGTGAGAGAGTTTTACATTATCTGGAGGACAGGTCCTAGTTCCAGGATCACTTCCTGCCACACCAGGATGGTGCTCTTTACCTACCTAGTGGACAGCGGACAGATGAGATCTCATAAAGATGGCCAGATTAGAAGGGTCATAAAAAATATAAGATACAGGTGGCAATTTCACCATGCATTTACATGGAAAACTGAGGAAAACAAACCTTCCAACTGGATCACTCCAGTCCTCAAGATCAAAAATTTCCTCTTTCTTCTCTGAGTGTCTCATGCTAAATCAAGAAAGATACAAACAGACATGCCTCTAAACAAGACAGCTCACTTTTTAAAATATAATCTAAGTAACCATTCCCGATCAGAAATCAATGCCAAAGATATTAACAATGTAGCAGGAACAACTCTGTCAGAAATGAAGTTTCAAACAACTCAAATACATTTAAAATATCCATGGTAACAGCCATTCCTTCAATGGTTTTCACCCCCTCTCCAGCTGATTTCTTCCCTGTTGGAACATAGTGGATCTTGGAAAGAGGAGGATGAGACTCAGGCGGAACTCCCATGACTTCAGATAGATAAGTCTTAAACATATCCCATGCAGTAATCATAGAAGACCTGGAAAAATTCAATAAGCACAGATTAGTAATCCTTAGCTAGTTCTCTAGCAATCCGGGTTTAAATTTTTGACCAGTAATGTTTTTGATCACAGTAGTAAGCCACTCCTCCATCTGCTGGACTTTATTATCAATACAAACTACCTTAGCCTTTATAGCTTGCAACATCCTCTTGGCACTTTCGTACAGACTAATGGTTGTTTCGGACAAGCTGAGAAATTGTATTTGTTTGGGAAACCTAAAACTCACTCATTCTCATTAAGGCCATCCAAATAGAATCCAAAGTAATGTTATCCGGATGCTCAAGGGAGAAAGAGGCCATAGCCTATAGCTCAGCCTGTGTCTCAGCGGACCCTACTGGAACTCCGGACTCCCCCGACACTGAAGAAACAACTCAGGAGTCGCCTGACCTTACGCTTTGATCTCTTCCTCTGGGCACAACAGTTGACCCTGGCAGAGTATCCTTCGCTTGGCTCAGCTCGGGTACACTTCCTCCCTTTGGAGACACCATGAAACCCATCATGGATCCAGGATCACTGGGTGAACCCAAGTTGAGAAAATCCATGAGCAGAACAGGAGGGAGCTGCAGATCCAGGGTTAGCTCACATCCTAAGAGAACGCTCGACTATCCAGCACTGGCATCGACATGCCCAGGTGACCACTGGTTTCTCCTTTGTGCCCTTCGTGGAGCAGCAAGAAGGAATCCATTGGACCAATAACAGGGGAAATACTGGAAGGGGTCTGCTGTGGTTGGGGGGGATTCCCCTGCAGTTTCCCCTTCCTCTTAGGCATTATAGTGAATGCTTCACTGAACTGGCAGGAGCCACGTCTCATGCCCATTGTTAATACCCACTCAATGTGCCAGTGCTATCAGTCTGCCTTTCAGTCCAGCTGTGGATAGGGGAGACTGTCTGTGTGGCATAGGCACACATGGGCAGCCATGCTGCACCCTCAAACAACTGCCGTCAGCATAACCCCAATTCCACCAGCTGCAGATATATCTCGGGGGGAGGCAGACAGCCACAGCAATGGTATTTCCCTGGCAGCTGCTATTTACAGCCCCCTGTAGAACTACAGCTGCTGGCACTACTGGCCTCTTCCTCCAGAGCAGACGTTAGCAGTAGCAGGAGGGGGGGGGGGCAGCTAGGGTCTCTGCCTAGGGTGCCAGTGACCCTTGGACTGCCCCATGTTGCACATCACTTTTTCATAGCAGCAGCAGCATGTTTGTGTGCCGCCACTATCACTGTAACAAACTAACTTCCACTCTACACTATATACCCCAAACCAAAAATAGAGTGAAATTAACTTTATATGAGCTAGCGTGTGTGCATTTTTGTCGGAAGAGCAGCCATGAGTTAAAATCCACCTCTCAAAGCTATACTTCCATTTTGCTCAAATTTTAATGAGCCCACATTGGAGCTATCTAAATACAGGTAAAACACCAAAAATAAGTGCCACCTATATAAAACCAAAACACTTTTATGGTCTTGTAAAAAGCTGTGCAGAAGTCCAAATAGGAGAATCAGAACTGCTTCTTATCTTAGTCGTTCTCTCACTGTTGTCTCAATGGCACGTACACCGATCTTCTCAGGCTTCGCACAATATAAACTGCAGTTACATGAAAGTACACAGCACTGCGTTTCGGGCAAATACAAAATTCGTGCCCTGTTTCAACGCTTAAGTCAACTGCAACATTAGAACAGTCTCCCGGCTAATCCACTGCTTGAAAACGCCAGCGCATGCTCTTTAGCCGGGAGTCTGTTCTAATGTTGCAGTTGACTTAAGCATTGAAACAGGGCACGAATTTGGTATTTGCCCGAAATGCAGTGCTGTGTACTTTCATGTAACTGCAGTTTATATTGTAAGTGCCATTGAGACAACAGTGAGAGAACGACTAAGATAAGTAGCAGTTCTGGATTTTACCTCATGGCTGCTCTTCCGACAAAAATGCACACACGCTAGCTCATATAAAGTTAATTTCACTCTATTTTTGGTTTGGGGCCACTATCACTGTGGCATCATGGTGGACATCACAGATATGCAACATGAACAGCTGCATGGTCTGCCATGCGCACCAGCAACCCTCACTGCATGAACCATGTGCCACCCCCTTTGCCCAATTTGCACCATCAACATAGTACCCTTTCATACTTGGGCAATATGCTATTGCTGCTACTACTATCACTATCTTGGGCTCACTTGTTTGTGGACCACATTGTGGATGTTTAAATAGGCTCTCTCCCCTCAGAATACCCCCTTTCCACAAGGTTTTACTTGGCATTAGGGTTCCAGCATTAAAGGGCACTAATGCAACAGGTGTTAAGGGAGCACCCACTGTTAATGTCCACTCTCTGCCCCGTTAATGCCCACTCTCCGCCTACTGTTCCCTTAATGCTGCAGGAGCCTTTAACGCTCATTAATGCAGCTTTTTCGCAGTGTTTACAAGGGTGCCGACAACAGGCATTAAAGGGCACACTTGCTCCCTTAGCGTCCTTAGAGTCTCAGTTCCAGAATGGGGCAGTCTTTTTGGAGCTTTGATGTGCTTGAATCTCCAACATGGCCCCATTGGGAGCCAGTAATCTCCCTCAATGAATTCTGGTGGCCCCTCCCCAGTTGGGAAGTAGCTCAGGCTGTTTGTCTCTGGGTGAACCCATACCACATTAGACCAGTGAGTCATTGGGGTCCTTAGTCAAGGTTGAAGATGTATTAGCTCTTTCTGCAAGATACCTGCCTTCTGTCCCTAAAGTTTCTGGTTCAGGCCAGCCTTGGAATTATGATGTGCAATATTTGAATTACGGCAGTGCCTATAAGGGACTCCTTGGTAGAGTCTCATTGTGCTCTCTGCTCATGTGGGTGGCATTCAAGGAAACTCTTCAATGCCTCTTGTAATTACAATCTATTTTTCCTGTGTCCTCCACAGTAAGACCATGGACATTATACCATCTACATAGCAGTGCCCAGGAAGGGAGGTTCCTTCTGGCATGACCTGGATCTGGATTTAAAGGTGTTTTTTTTGGACTCTGAGACTCTCATTTTTTTATGAGAACCATTTGGGTCTGTCATTCCATTGATCAGGCAGGGGGTGTTCCTTTAGACCTCAGCTAGGCATATTGTCACTTTCCCATGTGGAAGTGGCATCAGTATTTTCTCAGCATCTGTATTCTGAGCTGCCTTCCGGGTCTGAATTCTGCCCTTTGGCCTAGACGTAGCTCCCTGTACTTTTCCAAGATAGTGGTAGTGATAGCAGCATTTCTTTGAAAGTAGGGAACCGGGGGGGTCACACACACCTGGACATCTGGCTGGTTGGATTAGTCTCTCTGGAGAAAACCAGAAATGACCCTGGCCTGGTGATTTACTGGTGGAAAAAGCTGGGGTCAGTGATCAACTGTCCTTAGAACAGCCTATTTCTTTTCCAGTACTTGGAGTTCCTAGAGATTTGGGTCCATACTGTCCTGGACAGGTCCTCACAAAAGAGAGGCCCCTCAAACTTAAGAACCAAGTTATGGCATTTGGTGGTCAGTCATCTCCATTGCCAAGGGGTGACCTGCAGGTCCTTGGAGCCATGGCATCCCCCTTGGAGCTAGTTCCTTGAACCAGGATACATAAACACCTGCTACAGAGATACCTGATAGCCTTCTGGTTTCCTTGTTCCCGGTCGTTTGACCAGGCCCTTCCTCTCCCCCAGGAGATCCAAGAGCAGTTGAGGTGGTGCTTATGGTTCATCATCTGATGGCTGGGGTGCTGTTGGAAGAACGAGATTGAATGACCATCACCTTGGATGCCAACCTGAGGTGTGCAATGCCTGGACAATTGGCCAGGGACTCTGGTCCCCTCAGGAGGCCTCCTGGGTGATCATCCACCTGGAGGCACTGTTCCCTCTAAGCTGTGCGTGTGTGCGCGCGCACACACCTCTCCGAGCGAGCGCACATACTTTACAACAGAGCGCACAAAAATTATGGTTCTTATTCTGATAGAAAACAACACATTCATCTTAAAATTTAAAAGTTGTTGTGTATTTACGGTTTTCACAAGTTCTACAATATTTTCTAGTGCAATCAATATGGTGTATATACTGTATTCTGACGTGTAGTCAAATTTTAATGTATATAACTCAGAGTGTCATTATGTGGCGCACAAAAATGTAACCTTCCTTCAAAAGCTGCACAGCTGATATTTTATGTGCACACAGCCTACAGAAAATTAGAGGGAACATTGCCTGGAGGCAAGAGTGATCCACCTGGCCCTGGAGAAGTTCAGGCTTCTTCCAGTGCGCAAAGTAGTCTGGGTGTTCTCAGACAATATCATGGCAATGGTGTATGTCTAGAAACAAGGCAGAGCTCACATTGCCAGAGTGGAACTTGAGGTCACAGAGCTGCTTTGGATCCTGATGCTCCTTGCTCTCTTGTCCACTACTTACAGTATGTGTATCTTACCATACTCTAGTCCCCAATTTTGCTATGTTTTTTGTCTTGTTAGATTGTAAGCTCTGATGAGCAGGGACTGTGTCTTACATTTATATGTACAGTGCTGTGTACGCCTTGTAGCACTATATGAATGGTTAGTGGTAGTAGTAGTGTTGTTAGGTGGAGGAGCATCTGATTGCCCACTCTTCAGTGCCAATCGCAAGTGTTAACAATGTGCAGGCTGATTTCCTAATTTGGAACTCTGTGGATCCACACAAATGAAAGTTCAGCCCTCACATGTGTGACCTCATTAGTGCATAGATGGGGCTTTCAGTGTTCTACTTGATAGCCACACAGCAGAATGCCAATGTGAGGGGCTATTTCAGTCACACGAAGGATCTGTGGATGGCTGGATAGGATGCCCTACTTCAGGATTGGCTACAGGAAGGGAATGCTGTATGTCTTTCTTCCTGGCCCCTGGTGCGCTATCCTTTTTACAGGTTTTAGGGGATCTGGGCCTAGTGATCCTAGTTGCCCCAGACTAGCCTTGCAGGCTGCGGTAGGTAGCTTTCTTGATCCAGTGGATATGGTCCTCTTTACTACCTGAAGAGAAGGGCCTACTGCAGTGTGGGCTTCTGGTAATGCAGGCTCCTGGTCCCTTCTCACTTATGGCATGACCCTTGAGGGGCACAGACTCTCCAAGAAGGACTATTCTGGAGCAGTAGTAGACACCCTACTTAAGAGCTGAGGGGTCTCAATGTCTGTAGTTTATGTGAGAGCCCATTTTTGCAGTCTAGTTTGGACCAGGGCTTGGTCCTGAACTCTCAAGATTCAGGTGGTGATCCTGATGTGCTACAGGAGTTGCATTCAAAGGATTTCACGGGGAGTGCACCCTGATGTCTCCCACTTCCTCAGGGAAGTGAAGCGGTTCCAGTTGCCAGTGTGCCCTATTTTTTATTAGTGGAGTCTCTCTCTAATGATGAAGGCACTGAAAGGGCTTCTCTTTAGTTTGTAAGGCCTTTCTTGAGGGTTTGACCCTTAAAGTGGTTTTCCAGGTAGGTGTTCAGGCTACAGACTTTTATCTTGACCAGACTGTGGTTTTGCTGTCTCTTTCAGAAAAGAATCTGCAGAATAAACCTCACTATGTCTGTTGAACATGCTGAGGGTGTTGATCAGTTACATGGCAGTTGCTAATTCCTTCTGCTGGTCAGATCATACTTTGTCCTCCTTGGCAGTCCAAGAACAGGACTGGCAGTGGCTAAACCCTCTATTATTTGCTGGCTTCAGGAGGCCATTATGGCAGTGCACACCTCTATTGCCTGCTGGCTTAAGGAAGCCATTGGATCAGTGTACATTCTGGCTGGTAAGCATGTGCTGGAGTGAGCCAGTTCACTTCACTGGGCACAGGCCTCTTCCTGGGCGGAGTCCATTTTGGTGTCTCTGGAAGGCATCTGCAAGGCAGCTAACTGGGCTTTATTGAGCACTTCTTATAAAGCACTACAGGTTACTCGTGGTGGTTGGTACAGATGGCGCCTTTGACAGGGGCAATTCTGTCCTGAGTGTGTCATCTTCCTTCTACCCTGGGTCTTGACTGCTTGGTATGTCCTACACATCTGGATTCGTCTAACAGGATGATAAGGAAGGAGACGTTTTTCATACTTGATAATTTTCTTTCCTTGAATCTTGCTAGACCAATGTAGGACATACCCTGGAAGAGACCTTTCTGCAGATTTGCAAATCTGGCTGCTGTTCTGATGCAATTTTCATTGCGGTAAGAGAGCCAAATACTAGTTCAAGATGTTTGTTTTAAAATTGTTTTGTTGGTGAATAATGATATGTTTGAGGTTTTTCTGCGTTTTTCAGTCTTGCTTACTACTTTAGAAGTTTCATACTGGCTTCTCTCAGTGCTGAGCCAGAGGATATACCAAGTGTTGATATCACTGACAGTTGCTCAAGTTTGCCTCCACCTGCTGGCAAGTAAGCACCATCCACACATTTGGACTGGTCTAGCAGGATTCAAAGAGAGAAAATGATCAGGTATATAAAAATTTTCCTTGCAAAATAAAACGCAAGCTGTCTTATTAGACTTACATAATAATGAAGTACTTTGCATGCATTACATGCTTGGCAGCTCATCATTTGTTAATGCATGTTGTGGTAAACTAACATGTTGCAGTAAATTAACACATGATTTTGGCATTTAACATGCGAAGTGGCAAAAATTGTGCACTATTTACTTAATGTACATTAGTTATTACACCCCTCCCCCATACCCCCCTGGTGTCAGCTTCTATTCATTTAGGGATTCTTTGAAGCAAGGAATTTGATCGGGGTCCTACACTTTTGCACACATCTGTATATTACAGTTAAAATATGATGTAAATGTTAAACTACTGAGAGTATTTTTGCTAAATAAGAATGTTGGTTTAGGCATTAAAGAAGACCACTGAAGTGCAAGGAGACTCTGAGCCAGGTTATTATTGTCTAATATATAAATGCCATCAGAGACACTTCAAGTAAAGCGTGATCCTGAAAGCATAATAATCTAGGTGGTTGATGGAGAGCCAAAGGAAATTGTAATTGGCAAGGATAACCATAGTTCACAAAACATTACAAATGTAAGGACTGAATTACTGAATTGAAAGCAGAAGAATATTCAAAAAGGAACAGCTCCATATCTTTCTAGTTGCCATAGCTGGGAGTCCAGGTTAGAAATTAATAAGGATTCCATGGAGCACCCTTTCCTAAATCTAAACTGGAAGTAAACAACTTGCATTCATCCACAAAACTCAAGGAAGTGGTACAGTAGAGAGGGTGAAGTGCTTCTGTGCATGAAAGAGGAACGGGACCTGAGGATGATTGCATCTGATGATCTTAGGGTGGCCAAATGGCAGGGAGAAAAGGTGACAGCAAAAGCCAAAAGGATGCTTGGGTGCAGAGGGAAAGGAATGCCAGCAGGAAAAAGATGACAATAGTGTCTCTGGATAAGTCTCTGGTGAGACCTCATTTGTAGTACTGTTCAGTGCTGGAGACTGCATGTTCAAAAAGATATAAGCTGAATGGAGTCAGTCCAGAGGCAGCTACTAAAATGGTCAGTGGTCTTCATCATAAAGCAGATGGGGACAGACTTAAACATCGCAATATTTTTAAGTAATTAATTAATTCATTCATTCATTAAACTGTGCTTAAATATATCTTCAAGCCAATAGAGCTTCTCAAGGTGGTATGTAATAAAAATGAGCCCAAGCCGTCTCAAATAGGCTTCCATGCATCTCATAACAAAAAATGAAAGAAAACACGATTAAGATACATAAAAAAAAAGAATATTACTAAATCTAAAGTGCGACTTTTATACTATGTTGGGGATGAGATCATCTGAGAAAACCCAGGAGATTTCATAGCCTTCACAAACATCTCAGTCTCTACTGGGATAGGTTGAAATCTTCTAAGACCAAATATTTTGAAAAGTCATATTCTCTATCCCATGGGGTCTTCACCAACAACATAGGATCTTAAATGACAGCATCAACACCTCAGACCTTTGCACTGCAGTGTCTGTAATATGTGAAGATATCAAACAAGTTTTCGACACAATTAAAACATCTTCCCCTTTTCCTCTCAGTATAGATTAGTGTTTAAGAAACATAATTAGGTGGGCACCACTGTTGCAATATCAAATGATAAATTGTGGATAACCAAGATTCCTTAATACAAAAAATGTCAGCATTAATGTCAGAGATGAAATTGCAAAGGACCTCTACTTTTGACTTCACAGCATGTGCATTCATCTAAGAAACAGATAAGAGATGTGCTGACTACTTAAATCCCTATAACATGTAATCGGTGGATACGCCAGAAAAGACTGTCCATTTTGAAGACCAGGCCAATGAGTGATAATAGCCTTTGTTGATGACAGTGATATGGGGATGGCACTGCATATGCCTGAAGTACAAAAATTTAAAAATAAGTACACCACCTACCCATATCTGCCAAATCACCTTCACATTCCCCACTAAGTCTCCACTAAGGGTCACATCTGATATTCAGTGAACTGAAAGTGAAAGAATTCATTAAACAACAATCTAGCTTTATGCTTCTTGGCGATCTGGGAAGTGGAGTGATGGGGGGGGGGGGGATATGATACACATAAAAGCTTGAGTAAAAAGAGAGGAGGGATAAATTGAAGGAATGGAGAACATCACATTTATACAAATGTACAGTGGCTTTGCCTGTAAATAATTTGCAAATCAAGCAGTTTAGAAAGGCCCTCAAACATCACCTGTTTCTCATACATTTTACACAGCTAGATGTCCCCCCCTTGCCCCCCTCACCCCCCACCCCCTCAATCTCAAACCCGTGCTATTTGAAAACATAGAGCCTACAGCGAATTAGCACCAGCAAGTAAATTGTCCGAAATGTAAATAGCTTCCCCCAGTTTACCTCCATGTTAAAGCCCTGTTATCTGTAAACGTAGGCCAGACTTGTCTGACCAAGTGTTATATTGTTTTAATGTAAACCGCACTGATAACAAAGAGCGCGGTATATAAGAACTGTTAAATAAATAAAATTTGTTAATAAGTAGTTGTGCTTTTTTCTTTAGTATTTTTGTTCTTGTTTGTTCTTTCATTTTCTTCTCTTTCCTTAGGTGCATTGTACTATGGCAATGTTTCTCAAGCTTGTCCTGGTGTACCTCCTATAGCCACTCTGGTTTTCAGGATACCCAAATAAATATACACGAGACTGGCTAGGGGGTACATGTTGACCAGTTTAGAAGCATGGTGGTGGTGGTGGTGGTCGGAGGGGGGGGGGTGGATATTTAAAGGCATTTACATGGTTTGCAGACCTACAAACCATGTAAATGCCACTCAGTGGAATATTCAGCAGCACTAACATGGTTAATGATGCCACTACATGCCCTGGTGATAACCAGTTAGCATTGGGTCATGTTGGGGGCATAAGAACATAAGAACATAAGATATGCTATACTGGGTCAGACCAAGGTCCATCAAGCCCAGTATCCTGTTTCCAACAGTAGCCAATCTAGGTCATACGTACCTAGCAGTTTCCCAAAAAGACACAGGTTCCGCAATGCTTGTATTGGGTCAAGCATTGATATCCTGGGTCCCTTCTTAATAATGGTTTATGGACCTTTCCTCCAGGAACTTGTCCAAACCTTTTTTAAACCCAGCTACACTAACAGCCTTTACTACATCCTCCGGTAACAAATTCCAGAGTTTGATTACACGTTGAGTGAAAAAATATTTTCTTTTATTAGTCTTAAATAGTTTACCCTGTAGCTTCATTGCATGTCCCCTAGTCTTTCTATATTCTGATAACGTAAACAGTCGATCTACGTTTACCCGTTCCACTCCGTTCATTAATTTATAGACTTCTATCATATCTCCCCTCAGCCGTCTCTTTTCCAGGTTAAAGAGCCCTAACCTTTTTAGCCTTTCTTCATAGGAGTATCCTTCCATCCCCTTTACCATTTTGGTGGCTCTTCTCTGAACCTTTTCTAATAACGCTATATCCTTTTTAAGATATGGCGACCAGAATTGTACACAATATTCAAGGTGCGGTCTCACCATGGAACGGTATAGAGGCATTATACTATCTTTTGTTTTATTTTCCATTCCTTTCCTTATGATACTTAGCATTCTATTTGCTCTCTTGGCTGCCGCTGCACACTGGGCCGAGGGTTTTAACATGTTATCCACAATGACGCCTAAATCTTTTTCCTGGGTGGTGGTTCCTAATGTGGAACCTTGCATCGTGTAACCATAGTTTGGGTTGTTCTTCCCTAGGTGCATAACTTTGCATTTGTCCACATTAAATTTCATCTGCCATTTTGATGCCCAGTCTTCCAATTTATCAAGATCCTCTTGCAATTTTCCACAATCCTCTTGGGTTTTAACAACTTTAAATAGTTTTGTGTCATCAGCAAATTTGATAACCTCACTCGTTATTCCACTTTCCAGGTCATTTATGAATATGTCAAAAAGCAGCGGACCCAGCACAGATCCTTGGGGGTACACCACTATTCACCTTTCTCCATTGGGAAAATTGGCCATTTAGCCCAACCCTCTGCTTTCTATCTTTTAACCAGTTCCTGATCCACAGTAGTACACTGCCTCCTATCCCATGACTCTTTAGTTTTGCCAAAAGTCTCTGATGAGGGACCTTGTCAAAGGCTTTCTGAAAGTCCAGATACACTATATCAACCGACTCACCTTTGTCCACCTGTTTATTCACACTTTCAAAAAAACATAACAGATTAGTAAGACAAGATCTTCCTTGTCTAAAGCCATGTTGGCTGTCTCCCATTAGGCCATAACTATCGACATGCTGAGTAATTTTATTCTTTATGATGGTTTCTACCATTTTTCCCGGTACTGACGTGAGGCTCACTGGTCTGTAGTTTCCCGGATCACCCCTAGAACCCTTTTTAAAAATTGGTGTTACATTGGCGATCCGCCAATCTTCAGGTATTAGAGATGATTTTAATGATAGTTCACAGATTACGAATAGCAGGTCTGCAATCTCATATTTCAGTTCTTTCAACACCCTTGGATGTATACCATCTGGCCCAGGTGATTTACTACTCTTCAGTTTATCTAATAGTTGTAATACATCTTCCCGATGTATCGATATTTCCTTCAATTCTTCCGCACCTTTAAATACCACTTCAGTCATGGGTAGCATCCCTACATCTTCCTCAGTAAAGACCGAAGCAAAGAATTCATTCAGTCTCTCCGCTATCGCCTTGTTGCCTCTTAGTGCCCCTTTAACTCCTCTATCATCTAATGGTCCAACTGACTCTCTCACAGGTTTTTTGCTACGAATGTACTTGAAAAAATCTTTATTTTGCGTTTTTGCTTCCGCAGCAAGCTTCTTCTCAAATTCTCTCTTTGCCTTCTTTATCAATGCCTTGCATTTGACCTGCCAGTGCTTGTGCTGATTCCAGGTTTCATCGTTTGGCTCTTTTTTCCATTTCCTGAAAGATGCTTTCTTGGCAACAACAGCCTCTCTGACCTCACCTTTAAACCATGCTGGCAGTTTTTTGGACTTCCTTCTACTTTTCTTAAAGCGTGGAATACAGCTGGTCTGGGCTTCCAAGATAGTATTTTTCAACAATACCCAAGCTTGATGTAAGTCTTTAACCTTTGCAACTGCTCCTTTTAGTTTTTTCTTAACTATTTTCCTCATTTTATCATAGTCTCCCTTTAAGCATTTCATCATCCATTTGTTCATTCTGGCCAGGCGGTCGATAGTACACCCCCACCGCCATCCCCTTCCCCTTCCCCTTTTTACATGGAATTTCAATCCATAGAGATTCTACAGCAAATTTTGTTTCCTGCAAAACTTTAATCCTTTCTGACTCAATGCCCTCTCTAACATAGAGCGCAACCCCTCCACCAATTTGATCAGCTCTATCATTACTATATAGTTTGTTGTTGTCCCACTGGTTGTCCTCCTTCCACCATGTCTCTGATATTCCATTCACATCTAACCTCTCATTTAGTGCTATATATTCTAACTCTACCATCTTGTTTTTTAGACTTCTAGCATTTGCATACAAGCATTTTAGAGACTGTATTTTATTCATATTAATTTGGCTATTGGTAGACATGGGTAATTTGGGATCTTTAAGCTCTTTCTGCTCCATACTCCAGGGCATTTGGGCTACTTTACTCTTTTTTGGAACCTCTCTGCTTTTGGTAGTATCCTTCAAGGATACATTCTTCTGAACCATCTGCTCTTGGGTGACTGTCGGCTTTCCCCTATTATCTAGTTTAAAAGCTGCTCTATCTCCTTTTTAAAGGTTAATGCCAGCAGCCTGGTTCCATCCCGGTTAAGGTGAAGCACATCCCTTCGGAAGAGCCCCTCCTTTCCCCAGAATGTTCCCCAGTTCCTAACAAATCCAAACCCCTCATCTCTGCACCATTGTCTCATCCATGCATTGAGACTCCGGAGCTCTGCCTGCCTTTTGGGTCCTGCACGTGGAACGGGAAGCATTTCGGAGAATGCTACCCTGGAAGTTCTGGATGTCAACTTCCTACCTAAAAGCCTAAACTTAGCCTCCAGAACCTCCCTACCACATTTTCCTATGTCATTGGTACCGACATATACCAAGACAGCAGACTCCTCCCCAGCACTATCTAAGACCTTATCTAGGTGGCGCGTGAGGTCCGCTACCTTCGCACCAGGCAGGCATGTTACCAGGCGATCCTCACGTCCACCAGCCACTCAGCTATCTACATGCCTAATGATCGAATCACCAACTATAACGGCTGTCCTAACCCTTCCCTCATGGGCACATGGCCCTGGAGAAACTTCCTCGGTGCAAGAGGGTTTTACATCACCTGGAGGACAGGTCCTGGTTACAGGATCACTTCCTGCCACACCAGGGTAATGCTCTCTTGTCACGTGACCTCTCTCCTCCATGGCAACAGGGATGCTGCCAGACTGGAGGTGGGACTTCAGGAATATATCCCTGTAGGTCTCGTCTATGTACCTCTCTGTCTTTTTTATGTTTTCCAAGTCTGCTACTCTAGCCTCTAGAGAACCGACTCGTTCCCTGAAAGCAAAGAGCTCCTTGTACCTAGTGCACACGTAAGACCTCTCACCAAATGGGAGAATATCATACATGTGACACTCAATGCAAAAGACTGGAAAGCCCCCATCCCGCTGCTGGACTGCTGTCTGCATCTTAGTTTTAAGTTTTTGATGAGATCTTTAAGTTCTTTACTTACTAAGGGTTGCTATGGATATTTATACCAATAAAACTGTACCTAATACGTTTAATATACCTTGTTCACCTGAAGCTTAATTAATCTCAGGTCCTTAGTGTATGTCTGATTTGGGTAACAAGCTTCACCTGAGAGCACCTCCTGTCTTTTAAGATGTGTAAGTACCTATAAAGCTACAATTATCCCAGGGGTGGGTGGGTGTGGGGAGGGAGGGAGGGAAATAACACTTATTAAAAGAGGGCTGCTACACAGTACCCTGTCCTGTGCTGCTGAGGTAAGCTATATTCTTATTTGATTTAAATTATAGCTCTTTGCTGCTGCTAGGCTCTAACTTATTATGAAATTTAAACTACAAGCTCTCTGCTGGGTTCTAAATTTAACCAGAAAGCTCTCTTCTGTGTTTTAAATTTAAACTAAAAGTAATTTGCTGATGCTAGGCCCTGAGTGACTATTAAATTTAAACTACAGCTCTCTGCTGGGTTCCAAATTTAACCAGAAAGCTCTCTTCTGTCTTCTGTGTTTTAAATTTAAACTAAAAATACTTTGCTGATACTAAGCCCTGAGTGACTATTAAATTAAAACTATAAGCTCTCTGCTGGGTATGAAATGTAACCAGAAAGTTATCTTCTGTGTTTTAAATTTAAACTTAAACTGCTGCTACTAGGCCCTGACTGATTTAACAAAAAATAGTGGGTTCACAGATTAAATTTATTTTATTTAGACAGTTTTGTATACCGCCTTATCCTTCAATCAAAGCGGTCACAGCACAATTGGGGGATACATTTAACACGCGGGGATATAAGACACATACACTAATACTTACAGGGAACATGGGCAATGGAGGGTTAAGTGGCTTGGCCAAGACCACAAGGAGCATCTGTGGGACTAGAAACCCCAGTCCTTCCTGCCCAAGGTTGCTGTCCTCTAGTGGGATTTGAACCTCCGACCTTCCGGCCTGAAGTACCTTGCCCCAACCACTAAGCTACTCCTCCCTCTAAATAGCTTTAATAGAAAGAATTCCTTTCAGAAAATTCCCAGAAGTATATACTCACAATTGCAGATCTCTCTCTAGAAGTAACAGTCCCTTTTTCTAGTCCTTCAAGGCATCCCGGTGTGGCACCCGTTGCTAACTGGGCAGCGGCAATATTGAGCTGCTGCTTGGTTAGAGACATGTGCGAACATCAGGCAGAGGAAACACTAGCCTGACTTTCGCTGCAGAAGCTAATCAGGCAGCGACTCAATATCACTGCTGCCCAGTGGGCTTGCGGCAATCCAGACAACCTTGATATTCCATACTGGAGCCCGGATATGGACCCAGCATTGAATATCTGGGTTTAAAGTTCAGCGCTGGTGGCTAGCCACTATAGGAGCACTAGCTGCCAGTGCTGAATATCGGGCCCATCTTATTATGGCATTAAAAAAGATGAACTGCATTGAGACTCCACATTCTGAATTAGGTGTCATCAGTACACACTGATAATACTGGCAGTGGAATGTGTGACCATATGGTTATGTTTTACCAAGATCAATGTCTTAACACTTTGAAATTGCTAAATGTAGAAATACCTAAAACTTGTCAAGTTGTTTGAACAGTGAAGCTGTATACAGAAGCATGAGATTTCAGTTGGTGCCAGAAGAATGAATCTTAATCAAGAACATCCTGAAACTAACTTAAGTAGTATACGAAACACATTAGGAAATTAGAGTTGTGGCAGATTTTATACATTGGTTTTCTTCAATTATATTGCAATGGGAAACATGCTTTCTATAACTATGCGTCATTTTTCTGGATTTAGTAACTCTCTAAGGTTGTCCTTTGGAATATGTGTACTCTAGGTGATTGCCAGTTTACTGGCAGAAGTTGTATCACAATTTTAGCCCAGACACAAAGAATACAGTATGTACTGCATGGTGCTTCATTCATAACAGCTGCTTTTTAAAAAACATCTCTGCAGGCAGCAGGCTTGCTCGGTATATTTCCAGTAGTAGCATGAGTTTCATATAACTGAATATAATGCTTGGAAAAAAGGCATGCGCTAAAACCAAAATAAATGAATAAATAAGGTCAACATGGATCCCATCTTTGGTAGATTTACAGTGGAGGCCTATTATGGTATGGAAAGGGTTACTATCAAAAGTTGCCATGCTGGGATTTAATTTAATCCTCTAAAGCAGAGCGCTTCAGGCTTTTTCATTGTAGTACCTTCTTGTTTTCCCTGGGGTGGGAGGGTAGGCTCATCAATGAAACTGAAAATGAATCTCTTGATTTTTTTTCCCCTGCTTCTCATGCTTTGTTTTGTATTGTCTTGTACAAAAGCATTAGTGTGAACTGCCTTCAAACTCTTGGAACAAGCAAGAACACATTTTTATAAAGACAGGGTAAATGCTGCATTGTTTTTAGTATGTATGACATTCTTTTCTTTGAAAATCATGATGATATTATTCTCAGGTGTACATATGGAGTATAGACATCACCCAGCATTTGGTTTTAATGTAAATAGTAGCATATAGAGATCATGTTTATAGGCTTCTGTAGTTTTTTTCTACCTGCATTCTCTTCCATCACAGAGCTGTTTAACTTTATACTTGCCTCTTGATTGGCTTTGTTCAAACAGGGCAGTTTCATTGTTGATATTCACAATTTCTGCTGAGCCTGAAAACATAAATCTTTGTTCATTCAACTTTTGGTTAATGGAATATTATACTGGTATCAAAAGTGCCAAATAATATAACAAGGGTTGGAACTTTCGGGTCAATGTCTAAACTGCACGAGGATTAATCCATATTAACCACCAGGGCTGGTGCAAGGATATGAGGCGCCCTAGGCAAACCTCATCCTTTACAGCCCCTGTTCCCTTTACCGTCCCCCCCAGTTCCCCATTCCACTCCATGCAACCGGAAGTCAGCATTGGGCATTGAACGGGAAAGAAGTGCAAACAGCCTCGTAATGCTAGAGTTTGAGGTAAGCACTTCGGGGATGACTTCACCTTTAAACCATGCTGGCAGTTGTTTGTCCCCCCTTCCACCTTTCTTAAAGTGTGGAATACATCTGTTCTGAGCTTCCAAGATTTTTATTTATTTATATAGATTTCCAATACTGAAACAAAGAAATGAATACATTCTCAGAAACATAGAAAAATCAAAGAATATATATTAACTTAGCCCACATTAAGGAGGCAGAAGAGGAACCACATCACTGGATGAGACCCAAATTACAATTCTTACTTTGGAAAAAAACACACCCAAGAAAACTTAGAAGAAAAAGAATCATCAATTATCTGATTCCAAGGAGTAAAGCTATGACTTAGGTTTTACCTGAAAAGAAACTCTCCAGTTATAAGGGGTCCAAGAAAGCATATTTAGAACCCTGATAAGATAGAAGACATTTACATGGAAAATGAAGAAAAAATGTAGCCCCCAATTCCAATTGAAGAAAATAAATGAGTCTTAGGAAAATTAATAAATCTCAAATTCTTCCTACAGATATTGTTCTCCAATGACTCCAATTGCCCATGTATTAAAAGACTGTCTTTAATGGTAGAAACATTTGTAGCTTGAACACTCTGAACTTGAGTATCCGTTTTCCCAGGCCTTTGCTCCAATTCCTGTAACCTTTTCTGTTGCTTCTGCAATTTGGCCACAGTCTTCTTAGAGAAATTATGAATTTGTTCAACCTTCCCTCTTAGCAAGTTATTAGTTTGAAGTACCTCTTGCCAAATATCTTTTAAGGTAGTACCAACATCAAGTTTAATTGATATGTTAGATGTTAATAACTTGTCTACCATAGATGTACTTTAGGCAAAGGACTCGATCCTTGAATCCCAACAACTGGCACTGAGGTGAGTGAAGTGGATGCCCCCTCTGACAACAACTCCGAGGGGAAGACAACATTCACGGCTTCAGACATTTGTCTACCCCCTGGACATGGTGGGGAGTTCTTTTTATGGGGCTCAAAGAAGCATCCAAAGGAGAGGAAGAAATCAAGGACAGAGCTGCAAATCCAGAAGACCCAGCAGTAAACACAAGGTTATTTATGTGCTTATCTATTGGACCTGCAGAACCCTTAGAAGAAACATCACCAGACATCTTTTTACCTTTAACCTTTCTTTTACAACCTTTGGGCATACTCCCTCACACCCAGGGCCAAAGCCCCATGGCCCCGAGTGGCACCAAAGATAGTATTTTTAAACAATGCCCAGGCCTGATGTAAAATCTTTTGCAGTTGCTCCTTTTAGTTGTTTCTTAATCATTTTCCTCATTTTATCATAATCTTCCTTTTGAAAGTTAAATACTAGCACAATGGATTTCTTGATATCCTCCCTCCATTTATTAAATCAAATGTAATCATGCTATGATTTCTATTGCCCAGTTGTCCCAACACTGTTACCTCTCATACCAGATCCTGCTTTCCACTAAGGACTAGATCTAAAATAGCTTCCCTTCATGTTGGTTCCTATACTACAGTAACTGCATCACTGAGACCTGGCTCTCCTCCTCTGACAATGTCTTACTGAACCTTCTGCAAGTAAAGGGATTTGATCTCTTCAACTGTCCTAGGGACTCCAAGAGGGAAGGCGGAGTACTCATGTTAAGCAAAGTAGAACTCAGAGCCACCACCTCCTTCTCCAGCAGCCTTGATGGAATGGATATGCTCAAAATTGAAAACTTGTTGCTATGCCTTATTTTTATAGACCCTCCTCACCCAACCATAGCAATTTAACTCCAATTCTTGAATCAGACTGCCCAGTCTCCCAGAAAACCCCATATCATTTTAGGAGACCTTAACCTACCTTCTCTCAACACCATCCATACCACTTCCTTCCTTGACTCAATGGCCAACACGGGCTATCAACAAATTATAAATTTACCCACTCATTCAAAAAGAAACTTCCTCAACCTAGTTTTCCTTCCCATCTTAACTGCAAAACACCCCATGTACACCCTTCCTTCAACCTCTCAGGTCCCTTGGTCTGACCACTACCTAGTATCTTTCCATATCCTATTACATTCCCCCCCCCTCGTTCCTGCACCCATCACATCACCCCAAACCAGGCGATTCATTCATTTCAACAGGGACGCCTTCCTGGAGAGTATATTACCCCAGCTTGTATTGGACTCACCAGACCCCAATATCTTACTAAGTATCTGGAACATCTCCGTACAAAAAGCAGCAGCACCCCCTAGCAATCACTCAAGGCCCACACATAAATGATCAGAAACTAGCAAACTTAAAGAAAGAATTAAGAAAACTGGAACAAACATGGAGAGCAACTAAAACACAAGAAGCTAAACAACACTATTTCACCTTAATACCTACAAGGACCAATAAACAAAGCAAAGAGAGACTACCACACTAGGATCCTAAATTGAGCTCTTAACCGACCGAGAGAGCTCTTTGATATCGTTAGATCTCTAACCAAAACCAACCAACATAAATCTGACAAGAGCAACATAAAACCCCAAACCGCATTTGATTCCATCAACCACGACCAGCTCCTTACACGACTTCAGGAGAAGGGAATCATGGGACTCGCCTGGGAATGGTGTAAATCCTATCTAGCTGACCGATGGCAACATGTGCGGATGGGATCCACAACATCTGAACCATTCCAGCAACATCAGGGAGTACCCCAAGGCTCATCTCTGTCTGCACTACTCTTTAATGTATACATGCAGCCTATTTGCGAGATTATCCGCTCATTCAACATCTCCAGCCAGATATATGCAGACGATGTCCTGCTGTTTGCTCCAATCAAAGTACTGCATCCTGACTTTACCGCCCTTGTAGATTGTTTCAATGCACTCACCGACTGGCTTCAAGCTCAGAACCTCCGTATTAACTTCAAGAAAACGGAGGTCCTGTTCATTACAAAGAACAGAAACTTCTCTCCCCCCACTACCTTGAAGGTAAGAGACGCAGAGCTCCCAAGCAAACCTGTGATATGCTGTTTGGGTGTGATGCTTGACCAACACCTTGACTTCAAAGAACACATAAAGAACACCACCAGGATTATATACAACAAAATCAGGACTCTAAGGCACATAAGACCCATGTTAGCTCCTGACGACTTCAGAACAATTTTCCAGGCACTGGTAACACCACATTTTGACTATGCAAATGTAATTCTGCATGGCCTCCCCAAGAGCACCCTCAACCCATTACAGCTTGCGATGAACGCGGCTGCATGCATGCTCTATGGTCTATCCAGAAGAACCCACATCACACCCATTCTAAGGGACCTTCGCTGGCTACCATTAAACTGCAGACTCACATACAAGGCACTACTCATCACATTCAAAGCCCTTAACATGATATCCCCCTCATCCCTCACAGCCCTCCTCACCCCAACCCCCAACAACAGGTCGAGAAGGACAGTAGCCGCCAATACGCTGATTATCACTATTGAGTCCACTAAGTGCACACAAGCAACCAGGAATAGGGCATTCGCTTTCTATGCCCCAAAGTGTTGGAATAACCTCCCACCAAGCATCAGATCAATAAGAGATCTCACACAATTCAGGAAAGCCCTCAAGCACCACCTATTCCTTCTATACTTTTCACAACCAAATGCAACCCAGCCACATCCCACACCCCAACTCACTCATTCAGCGCCCAACACTTCACAAGCCGAATAAGACTTACCGAGCAACAGAACCATCCCATCAGGTACTTCGACATGTGTAGATACTGATTATAATGATTAATATAATAACCAAGAATGACAATAATGATGAATGTAATAACTGAAGACCAGCCCTAACCATTTAGTTTGGCCTAATATCGAACTTGTAAATAGTTTCTCTGTTACAGTTGTGTTAGCTGAATGTGCAAATACTTCACCCAGTTACAGATCCAAGTTCCTGATCCTGTTCAATGTAGCACTAGGCATTTCTCATTGTCTCTTGCATGAAACCGCACTGATACTGAAAAGCGCGGTATAAAAAAAGCTTTTAAATAAATAAATAAAACTCTAGCTGATTTCTATGCAGACAAGCTAAAAATAAGAATAGTACACACACCACTCCCTGAACCTCCAGCAAACCCCAATTCCTGGCACAGCTTCCACCTAATAGATCAGAAGCTCTTACTAAACACTATAACCAACATTAATACGACAACCTCCCCTCTGGACTCATGTCCCGTTTCCTGGATCAAGTCAACAAAAAAAACCTGGCCCCTTACCTTCTCCATACAAACCAATCTCTTCATCAAGAAGTCATGCCTACGGACTTTAAACTATCCTCCATTCATCCCATTTAAAAAAAACCAAGACCCTCAATAGAGATGAAACAAGCTCATATAGGCCAATAGCAAGCATTCCTTTTGTGGCCAAAGTCATTGAAAAAGTTATCCAATTGCAACTTCAAGATTACATTGATCTCAATGCCCCCCTGGATGTCCAACAATATGGATTCCACCCATTCCATGGAGTTGAAATCCTGTTGATACTCGACTCCCTCATCCGAGGCATAGAAGACCCTAAACGAGCATTCATACTGGTCTTTATCAATATCGCCTCCGCATTTCACAACATTAATCATAATACCCTTAATCACAAGACTTGCACAAATTGGATTAGGCGGAACAGTCCTCCGATGGTTTAGGTCATCTATATCAAACTGTAGACTATGTGTTCAAGGAGGTCATGAACCCTCTGCTACCTTTCCCCAAGAGCAAGGAATACCCCAAAGCTCTGCCCTCTCAGCCCTTTTATTCAACTTATACCTCCAGTCAATCACCAACATCTTCAAAAAATTTAACATTGGATACTACATGTATGCTGACGACATTATGTTGTCTCTCCCTATTAATATAATGAACCCCACTTATCACAAGCTATGTGACTGCATCAGTGAAACTGAATCCTGGTTGAACTCCAACAATCTCAGCATTAACATAAAAAAACTAAGTCATATACATATCAAGGAATCAAAACACCTCCCCCCAATCTATCTCCATTAATAACATTGTACTCCCAGTGAAACAGGAGGTAAAATATCTGGGTATAATTCTCAATCAATCCCTCAGTATGTTACCCCACATAAAGCAAACAAGCAGGACTATCTTTTTCAAACTAAAGATGATTCAGCACCTAAGATCACTTCTTGACACTCACGACTTCAGATCGGTAGTACAAGTTCTTATTACCCCCTGCTTTGACTACTGTAACATCTTGTTACAGGGAATACTGATTGGGAACCTAAATATACTCCTAAGAGCACAAAACATTACAGCCAGAATCATCTATGCCCAATTAACCGATCACATCATACCTATCTTATATGGCCTCCACTGGCTTCCAATATCAAACCAAATAAAATACAAGATACTGATGGCGACTTTCAAACTGATCAACAATATTGCGCCGTCCTACCTCTCAACTCTCCTCCACACCCTTCCTGACACCAGAACCTGAAGGGAAAGCACACTCCATTCTCTTGCAATCCCCCCTCCATTTGTAAGACCAAACAGACCACGAGCTCTAGAGCATTCACATTCGCAGCCCCCAGACTCTGGAACAGAGGTAGGGGCAATGGTAAAGGTTAACTTCAAACCAGGCCCAATCCTCCTCACATCAACGGCTCTGAAATACTCCTGCCAATCACCTATTCAATATAAATCCATTTTATTAAAATAGTGATTCCAAGTCAACATTATCAATAGTGGCTGCCCCCTGCAAACTCTCAAAGCATGACACATGCTAGAAAAACCACAAAAAGGGACACCTATCTTCCCAAGCCACCGCCGTCTACAGGCTCCCAGTCACCAGGGCCGGTCCATCCATTGTGCGAGAATGTTGTTTGAACAGGGCCCTGTGCTTCAGGGGGCTCCGTGCCAACAACATTCTTCATTGAATGGCAGGCAGGGTGGCGTTAGAAGGAGCCGGAGAGGCCCCGGCTAACCTCTAATAGCTGCCGAAGTGAAGCGTGCCTTTTTCCTTCACTTCAGCAGCTGTACTGAAGTTTAGAATGCTGCTGTGCTGAGCACCGGTAAACAGGAAGTCCCCTTTGACCTAAACTTCAGTACAGCTGCTGAAGTGAAGGAAAATGATGCACTTCACTTTGGCAGCTGTTAGAGGTGAACTGGGGCCTCTCCGGCTCCCTCTAAAGCATTTTAGAAAGCTGCAGGGCTCTTTGGGAGGGGGGGGGGGGTTTGGACTGGAAATGGGCTGTGGGCGGAGGGGGGGAGCTAGGACTGGAAATGGGCTGAGTGGAGGGGGGGGGCTTGAACTGTAAATAGCTGATGGGGAGGGGGGCTTCGGCTGGAAATGGGCTGATGGTGGGGCTAGGAAAGGACTGGAAATGGGCTAATGGGGGGCTGGGATTGGAAATGAGTTAACAGAGCGGCTAGGATAGGACTAGAAATGGGCTGTTGGAGGGTGGGCTAGGATTGGAAATGGGCTGTGGGGGGCTTGGATTGAAATGGACTCATGGAGGGGCTAGGATGGGAAATAGGGTCATAGGGGGGCTTGGATTGGAAATGGGCTGAGTGGGGGGGGGAGCTAGGACTGGAAATGGGCTGAGTGGGGGGCTTGAACTAGAAATTGGCTGAGTGGAGGGGAACTAGTACTGGAAATGGGCTGATGGTGGGGTTAGGAAAAGACTGGAAATGGGCTGATGGGGGGCTGGGATTGGAAATGAGCTGATGGAGAGGCTAGGATAGGACTGGAAATGGATGGGGGGGGGGCTGGGACTGGAAATGGGCTGATGATGGGGCTAAGGTAGGCCTGGAAATGGGCTGATGGCGGGCTAAGGTTGGAAATGGGCTGATGGGGGGCTTGGATAGGACTGGAAATGGATTGGGGAGCTAGGACTGGAAAAGGGCTGATGGGGGCTAGGGTTGGAAGTTGGCGGAGGGGGGTGTCTTGGATAGGAATGGAAATGGATGAGGGAGATGGGACTGGAAATGGGCTGATGGTGGGGCTAAGATAGGACTGGAAAAGGGCTGATGGGGGGTTAGGGTTGGAAATGGGCTGATAGGGGGCTTGGATAGGACTGGAAATGGGCTGATGGGGGGCTAGGATTGGAAATGGGCTGATGCGGTGACTAGAAGGGAGCAGATGCTGGGTGGGGCTGGATCTAGAAGGGAGCTGATGTTGGGGGAGGACTAGAATGGGATGGGGTTGGGAGATTGAAATGGAGAGGGGAAAAATATTTTGTATGGGAGGGAAGAAAAATCTACAACTGGCCGGGTAAGTGGGGATTGAGGATGGAGGGGTAAAATTTGAGTGGATGACAAAGGAATAAAGAAAGAGATGGAGGAAAGAGCAAAAGGAGAAAGATCAGTATGTTAGAGCAGATGTAGAGAGAGAATGGAAAAAAACTAGAAGAGAGAAGAAAGGATAAATGGACAGAAGACAATGGAGAGATAGCAGAAGACAAGAAGAAACCAGAAGAAAGTGACTGGAGCAATTGCAACTGAAAAATAAAATGCACCAACAATAAAACTTAGTAACATAGTAAATGACGGCAGATAAAGATGAGTATGGTCCATCTAGTCTGCCCATCAATATGACTGGAGTAGGTGCACCCCTTCCCATGTCTTTTAGGGAGTAGGTGCACCCCTACCCATGTCTTTGCTTAGTGGTGCACCCACCAGGAGCAGGTGCACCACTCCCCATGTCTTCACCCCTCCCCATATCTTTGTTTCTTTGTTTGTTTAAGGGTGAACACACCGCTCCTCCCCTCATCGCTCCATGTAGGACACCACTATTTGTTGAGAAGTTAGATGGTTCAATTTATTTTGATTTAATCTTGTTGCTGTAAAGTGATCCACAGTGTCTGTCCCAGGCCATTTTGAATTCCGTCACTGTGTTTGTCCCCACCACTTCCATTGGGAGGGCATTCCAAGCATCCACCACCCTTTCAGTAAAAAAGTATTTCCTGATATTGCCTTTCAATTTACCACCTTGCAGCTTCATGTTATGCCCTCTAGTTTTACAGCTTCCCCATCTCTGGAAGAGGTTTGTTTGTTCATTATTTCTCTTTAAGTATTTAAAGGTCTGAATCATATCTCCCCTATCCCTCCTCTCCTCCAAAGTGTACATATTTAGGTCTTCAAGTCTCTCCTCATAAGGCTTCTGACGCAGGCTCCAAATCATTTTGGTCGCCTTCCTCTGAACAGCTTCCATTCTTTTTACATCCTTTGGAAGATACGGTCGCCAAAACTGAACACAGTATTCCAAGTGAGGCCTCACCAGAGACTTATACAGTGGTACTAGTACCCCTTCCTTTCTGCTGGTAATTCCTCTTCAAATGCAGCCCAACATCCTCCTGGCTTTTGCCACCGCCTTGTCGCACTGTTTTGCCACCTTGAGATCTACAGAAATAATCACACCAAGGTCTTTCTCCTTCATGCACACCAACCTCTCGCCCCCTATCATGTACATTTCCCTTGGATTTCTGCTACCCAAGTGCATGACACTGCACTTCTTCACATTAAATCTTAATTGCCAAGCATCAGACCATTCCTCCAGCTTTTCCAGATCCCTCCTCATGTTAAGCACTCCCTTGGGGGAGTCCACTCTGTTGCAAATTTTCGTGTCATCTGCAAAAAGACAGACTTTTCCATTCAGTCCTTCAGCAATATCACTCACAAATACATTGAACAATACCGGGCCTAGGACCAAACCCTGAGGCACCCCGCTAATCACCTTCCTTTCATCTGAGTGAGCTCCATTTATCATCACCTTCTGTCGTCTGTCAGTCAACCAATTTCTGATCCAGTTTACCACCTTGGGACCCATCCCCAAACTACTGAGTTTATTGATAAGCCTCCTATGAGGGACAGTATCAAAGGCTTTGCTGAAATCCAGGTAGATGACATCCATCGCGTGTCCTTGATCCAGTTCTCTGGTCACCCAGTCAAAGAACTCAATGAGATTTGTCTGGCAAGATCGTCCCTCGGTAAAACCATGTTGCCTCGGATCCTGTAACCCGGTGGTTTTGAGAAAGTTCACTATTCGCTCTTTCAGGAGCGTCTCCATTACTTTTCCCGCCACCGAGGTAAGGCTCACGGGCCTGTAGTTTGACACTTCTTCCCTGCCACCACTTTTGTGTAGAGGTACGATGTCAGCCATTCTCCAGTCCTGAGGAACCTCTCCTGTTTCCAAGGATCTGTAGAAAACATCCTTTAACGGCCCTGCAAGAACCTCTCTGAGCTCTTTCAGTATCCTGGGATATATCCCATCCGGTCCCATGGCCTTGTCCACTTTCAGTTTTGCAAGTTGTTCTAAAACCTCATCCTCTCTGAATGGTGTAGTGTCTACCTCATTCCCATTTTTATATTTGGGAGTCACAAGTGGTCCTTCTCCAGGATTTTCTTTAGTAAAAACAGAGCAGAAGTATTTGTTTAGTAATTTCGCTTTATCAATGTCATTTTCCACAAGTCCGTTTCCAGCACTTCTGAGTCCTGCAGTTCCACCTCTGATCTTCTTCCTTTCCCAAATATACCTGAAGAAAGTTTTGTCGCCGCACTTAACATCTTTAGCCATCTTTTCCTCTGCCTTTGATTTTGCTATCCTTATTTCTCTTTTTGTCTCCTTGAGTTTGATCCTGTATTCATTTCTGTGTTCTTCTGTTTGCAAGCTTTTGAATTTTGCGAAAGCTGTGTTTTTTGCCTTTATTTGAGCAGCCACTTCTTTAGAAAACCAAATAGGTTTCCTTCTCCTCTTGTTTTTGTTTACTTTTCTTACATATTTATCTGTTGCCCCTTTTATTGCCCCTTTTAGTTTAGCCCATTGCAATTCCACTTCCCTTATCCCCTTCCACCCTATCAGCTCCTCCTTTAGGTACTCGGCCATTTTATTGAAGTCAGTGTTTTTGAAGTTTAGGACTTTGAGCTTGCTATGATTGGATTGCACCTTGGCTTTTATCTCAAACCACACCGTGTGATGATCACTGTTGCTCACAGGGGCACTCACCCAGACATTAGAAACACTATCACTGTTGGTGAGCACCAAATCCAGCGTTGAGCTTTCCCTGGTTGGTTCCATCACCATTTGTCTAAGAGTAATGCATCTCGGATAGCGTCCACAATTTTTTTGCTTCTTTCCAGACTTGCAGGAGTAATCCAATCCACATCGGGTAGATTAAAGTCACCCAATATGATTGTTTCCCCCTTTGTTGCTATCATGGCAATATCTATAATCAATTCGTTATCTATCTCTTCAATTTGAGTCGGAGGTCTGTAGATTACAGCAGTATGGATGACAGTGCCATCTCCTCTTTCCAACATGATCCAGAGCGCTTCTTCTTTTCCCCATGCACCCTGCATTTCAGTAGTTTTGATATTGCTGTTGACATACAAGGCTACTCCTCCCCCTTTTCCATTTTCTTTGTCTCTTCTGAATAGATTATAGCCAGGTATGGCTATATCCCAATCATGCGATTCATTAAACCATGTTTCTGTAATGGCCACAATGTCCAAGTCCTTTTCCACCATTAGGGCTTCCAGGTCCGGAAGTTTGTTGGCTAAGCTTCGAGCATTTGTGCTCATTGCTTTCCAGCATTTAACTGGCTTGGGTGTATTTTGCCTTGATTTTATTCTACCCACTTTTTTCCAGTTGCTTTTGATGTGTTGTTTAAAAGTGTGGTTGTTTCTGTTATTCTGCTTTTGGAGGGGGTGACATCCAGAACTTGACCTTCCCTGTCTATCACCCCCTTCTTCTAGTTTAAATGCAAATCGACATACTGCCTGAATTTTTCATGTAGGATTCTTTTCCTTGCGACAGAGAGGTGTAGTCCATCAGTATAGTATAGTTTCTTGTTGGTCCATGTGTTTTCCCAGTTGCCAATAAATCTGAATCCTTCTCGTTTACACCAGGTCTGGAGCCATGTATTAAAGCTATTAATGTGATTTAGCCTTTTTGCCCCCTTACCTAGAACAGGTAGAACTTCTGAGAATGCTACAGTGTTAACAATGGGCTTGAGTTTTTCTCCCAGAGACTGGAAGTCCTTTTGGACTGTAGAGGCACTGTTTCTAGCCAGGTCATTTGTACCCAAGTGGATGACAACATCAAGTAGAAGGTAGAAAAATACTTTTTTATTTTGAATTTATTAACTGGAATATGTCAACTCTGGGAAATGTGCTTCTTTAACGTCTGTATTTTGTTTAGTACAAGTGGAAATTAATTTATAGTTTTACTTCTGCACTGTTGTTGTACATTCCAAGTTTGGCTTTTAGGGTTCCCAGTTTAATTATTGTCTTCTTATTTCTAACTTGTGATCCCTTGTTCTTTGTTTAGTGATGGTCTATGTTCTGCATGTGTAACTGAGCTGAGGTATTCTGTTTATGTAGTTTATATTTGATAGTGCCACTTGTTCTCTTTCCTCAGTAGGAGATGTATTGGTATTTTCTGAAATGTATTGGTTTATTATTTTCAGTGTTGCCTTTTGATAGGTAGGGTATGGAGCTTTATGAGTCCTGGTAGTACTGTTAAGATATGGTGGGTTTGCTATGGGTTCTAAATGGGCAGTGTTTGTAGTGCTTCCTAATGTGCCTGGCGGTTGGCACTGGAGTATAGTAATGTAGAAATCTCTTAGTCTTTCTTTATCCATACACTCATTAAGAGACATGTTTACTAAAAGTGCATGCATGCTAACATTATGCAAATATTTATGCAAATGAGGTTCATTATGCAAATGAGGCCCCACACTGAGTCTACGCCCCTGGCCCAGCACCCACCTTGGGCTGCCCCTGCCAATCACTGCTGAAACTCCTGCTGCTGGAGTATCAGTGGCAGGATTTTCAGCAACACATATTCTCAGTGGTGACTGGGACCCTGTAGACAGCGGTGGCTTGAGAAGATAGGTGTCCCTTTTCGTGTTTTTTTCTAGCATGTGTCATGCTCTGAGAGTTGGCAGGGGGCAGCCTCTACTGATAATGTTGATTTGGAATCACTGTTTTAATAAAATGGAATTATATTGAACGGGTGATTGGTAGGAGTATTTCAGAACCGTTGATGTGAAGAGGATCGGGCCTGGTTTGAAGTTAACCTTTATCATTGTGTGATACCTCTGTGGATTCTGAGGCTCTTTTCCCCTTCTATATCCAATGTTTATCTGATGTGATGTTACAGGCTTAAAAATGAACTGAGTAGCACCGTCACAGAAAGAACAAGTAAGAATCAAACCCCTATATGTGGAGCAGGGGTGACCCAAGGGGGGTGCGGGGCCATGTGCGGAGACTCGTTGTGGGGCCCCATTTGCATAAGGGGCCTCATTTGCATAAATATTTGCATAATGTTACCATACACTAACTTTTAGTAAACATGCCTCTTAATGAGTGTATGGATAAAGAAAGACTAAAAGATTTCTACATTACTATAATCCAGTGCCAACCGCCTGGCACATTAGGAACTACTACAAACACTGCCCATTTAGAACCCATAGCAAACCTGCCGTATCGCAACAGCACTACCAGGACTCACAAAGCACCAGACCCTACCTATGAAAAGGCAACACTGCAAATATTAAACCAATACATTTCAGAGAATAATAATACATGACCTAATGGGGAAAGAGAACAAGTGGCAATGTCAAATAGGAATTACATAAACAGAATGCCTCAGCTCAGTTACACATGCAGAACATAGACCATCACCAAACAAGGAATCACAATTTAGAAACAGGAAGTCAATAATTAAACTGGGAACCCCAAAAGCCAAACTTGGAATGTACAACAACACTGTAGAAATACAACTATAAATTAATTTCCTCTTGTACTAAACAAAGTGCAGACGTTAATGATGCACATTTCCCAGAGCTGACATATTCCAGTTAATAAATTCAAAATAAAGAGATATCTTTCTACCTTTTGTGCATTTTTTTTCAGTTGCAATTGCTCCAGCCACTTTCTTCTGGTTTCTTCGTGTCTTCTGCTAACTCTCCGTCGTCTGCTGTCCATTTGTCCTTTCTTCTCTCTTCTAGTTTTTTTCCATTCTCTCTCTACATCTGCTTTAACATACTAATCTTTCTCCTTTTGCTCTTTCCTCACTCCTATTTCATCCACTCAAATTTTACCCCTCCATCCTCAATCCCCACTTACTCTCCCAATACCCGGCCAACTGTAGATTTTTCTTCCCTCCCACACAAAATATTTTCCCCTCTCCATTTCACTCTCCCAGCCCCATCCCATTCTAATCCTCCGCCCCATCAGCTCCCTTCTAGTCCCCGCATCAGCCCATTTCTAGTCCTAGCTCCCCCATCCATTTCCAGTCCTATCCAAGTCCCTCCATCAGCTCATTTCCAATCCCAGCCCCCCATCAGCCCATTTCTAGTCCTTTCCTAGCCCCAACATCAGCCCATGTCAAATCCTAGCTCCCCTCCACTCAGCCCATTTCCAATCCAAGCCCCTCTCCCCATCAGCTATTTGCAGTTCAAGCCTCCCCTTCCACTCAGCCCATTTCCAGTCCTAGCAACCCCCCAACCCATTACCAGTCCTAGCCTCCCCCATAGTCCATTACCAGTCCTAAGCCCCCCATCAGCCCACTTCCAGTCCTAACCCCCATCACCCCATTTTCAGTCTTAGCCCCCCCCCATAGCCCATTACCAGTCCTAACTCCACATCAGCCCACTTCCAGTCTTAACCCCATCAGCCCATTTCCAGTCTTAGCCCCCCCCATAACCCCCATCAGCCCACTTCCAGTCCTAACCCCATCAGCCCATTTCCAGTCTTAGCCCCCCCATAGCCCATTACCAGTCCTAACCTCCCCATCAGCCAACAGCCCATTACCAGTCCTAACCCCATCAGCATTTCCTGTTTCCCATCAGCCCCGGCGGGCTTAACAGAGCCGCGAAAGGGAAACTCTCCCTTCGAAGCTCTGAAAGCCGGCGCAGAGAGGGACTGATGCAGGGAGGGAGGGCTCTGCCGGGCCGGGGGGGGGGGCACGGGAAACTCGATTCTGCCGCTGCCATGGCGGCAGCGGCAGCAGCCAGCTTTTTTTTTTTTAAATTTACTTTTAATGCAGAATGTTGTTTGCGCGGGGCCCCCTGAAACGCGGGGCCCTGTGCAAAAAACATTCTTGCTCAATGGACGGGCCGGCCCTGACCCTACCTATCAAAAGGCAACACTGCAGATATTAAAACCAGTACATCTCAGAGAATACCAATACATCTCACTGGGGAAAGAGAACAAGTGGGACTGTCAAATGAACAGAATACCTCAAATTGGTTACACATGCAGAACATAGACTGTCACCACACAAAGAACAAGGTATCGCAATTTAGAAATAGGAAGATGATAATTAACCTGGGAACCCAAAAAGCCAAACATGAAATGTGCAACGCTGGAGAAATAAAACTATAAATTAATTTCCGCTTGCACTAAGCAAAAACACGAAGATGTTAGCAAAACACACTTCCCAGACCTGACATATTCCAGTTAATAAATTCAAAATAAAAAGTAGTTTTCTACCTTCTTTTTGGGATTTTATTTTATTTTTCAGCTGCAATTGCTCCAGTCACTTTCTTCTGGTTTTTTGGTGTCTTCTGCGAGCTATCCATTTGTTTTTTCTTCTCTTTAGATTTTTTCCATTCTCTCTCTATATCTGCTTTGACAAACTGATCTTTCCCCTTTTGCTCTTTCCCCCTTTTCTTTCCTTATTCCTTTATCATCCACTCAAATTTCACCCTTCCATTCTCAATCCCCACTTACTCTCCCAATACCCAGCCCATCGAAGACTTTTCTTCCCTCCCACACAAAATATATTTTCCCCTCTCCATTCTCATTCCCCATCCCCAAACCTTTCTAGTCCTCCCCCCAAATCAGCTCCCTTATAGTTCTAGAACCACCCAACATCCGCTTCCTTCTAGTCCCAATTTCCCAAGCCCCCACATCAGCCCATTTCCAGTCCTAGCCCCCCATATGCTTTTTTCCCAGTTCCATTCCAGCCCCCATCAGCTCATTTCCACTCCAAGCTCCCCCATCAGCCAATTTCCAATCCTAGCCCCCTTATCAGCCCATTTCCAGCCCTATTCTAACTCCCTTCAGCCCGCTTCCAGTCCTATTCAGCCCCCATCAGCCCATTTCCAGTCCTATTCCCCCATTAGCCATTTCCAGTCCTAGCCCCCTCGTCAGCCCATTTCCAGTCCTATTCCAGCCCCCATCAGCCCATTTACAGTCCTAGCCCCCCATATGCTCTTATCCAGTTCCATTCCAGCCCCCCCATCAGCCCATTTCCATTCCAAACTCCCCCATCAGTTCATTTCCAATCCTATCCCCCTCATCAGCCCATTTCCAGCCTTATTCCAGTCCCCATCAGCCCATTTCCAGTCCTATTCCAGCCCCCAGCAGTCTATTTCCAGTCCTAGCCCCCAATATGTTATTTTCCAGTTCCATTCCAGCCCCCCATCAGCCCATTTCCACTCCAAGCTCCCCCATCGGTCAATTTACAGCCCCCTCATCAACCCAATTCCAGCCCTATTCCAGCCCCCATCAGCCCATTTCCAGTCCTATTCCAGCCCCCAGCAGTCTATTTCCAGTCCTAGCCCCCCATATGTTATTTTCCAGTTCCATTCCAGCCCCCCATCAGCCCATCTGCACTCCAAGCTCCCCCATCGGTCAATTTCCAGCCCCCTCATCAACCCATTTCCAGCCCTATTCCAGTCCCCATCAGCCCATTTCCAGTCCTATTCCAGCCCCCAGCAGTCTATTTCCAGTCCTAGCCCCCAATATGTTATTTTCCAGTTCCATTCCAGCCCCCCATCAGCCCATTTCCACTCCCAGCTCCCCCTTCGGTCAATTTACAGCCCCCTCATCAACCCAATTCCAGCCCTATTCCAGCCCCCATCAGCCCATTTCCAGTCCTATTCCAGCCCCCATCAGCCCATTTCCAGTCCTATTCCAGCCCCCAGCAGTCTATTTCCAGTCCTAGCCCCCCATATGTTATTTTCCAGTTCCATTTCAGCCCCCCATCAGCCCATCTGCACTCCAAGCTCCCCCATCGGTCAATTTACCGCCCCCTCATCAACCCATTTCCAGCCCCCATCAGCCCATTTCCAGTCCTATTCCAGCCCCCTCATCAGCCCATTTCCAGTCCTAGCCCCCCATCACAGCCCATTTCCAGTACACGTTTTCCCCATCACAGCCCATTTGCAGTTCTAGCCCCCTATCACAGCCCATTTGCAGTCCTAGCCCCTCCATCACAGCCCATGCAGTCCTAGCCCCCCATCACAGCCCATTTGCACTCCTAGCCCCCCATCACAATCCATTTCCAATCAAGTCCCCCCCATCACAGCCCATCCAGTCCTAGCCCCCCGCATCACGACCCATTTGCAGTTCTAGCCCCCCCATTAGAGCCCACTTCCAGCCCCAGTTCCCCCTCCCTCCATCATAGCTCATCCAGTGCTAGCCCCCCCTGAACAGCCTCGCGGCCGTCTAACGGGCTGGAGAGGGAGCCGGGGAAGCCCAATCGAGGCCCCGGCTCCCTCTGCACAGCCGCTAGTGTGAGGAGTCTTTTCCCTCACACTAGCGGCTGTATCTGTGAAGCCGCGAATGCTGGGAAAGGTTAAAGGGCATTGCCTGTAACCTCTCCCGGCATTCGCGGCTTCACAGATACAGCCGCAAGCATGAGGGAAAAGACTCCTCACGCTAGCTGCTGTGCAGAGGGAGCCGGGGCCTCGCACAGGCTTCCCCGGCTCCCTCTACAGCCATCCACATTGTGCATTAATGGTGTTCGCGCGGCGCCCCCTGAAGCGCAGGGCCCTGTGCGAACAACATTATCGCACAATGGACGGGCCGGCCCTGGTCTCTAAAGCCTACTACTGTTTGTCACTGATAAAGAGCCACTCACTGTATACAGTGCCATGTGTTGCCTCATCAGCAGGGGGAACCTCTAGGCAACTAACTCTGCTTCTGAAGTCCACGGAGAAAGGAATACACAAGGTTTTTTGCTAGGAGAATGGAAGATGCATAGTGGTTAAGAGAGCCTAAATGATTATTTAAGTCAAATAAGGACCATCTGTCATGAAGGTCCTGAAGAAATACTAAATGAAAGAAAACCCCCGGTATGCATTTTGTTTTACACTTTCTTTAGGGATGTAAAGAAATGTTGTAAGTGCACACACTTTTGTATATTATCCATAATTTAAAAAGTCTGGTCATTAATTGACTCTCTGAAACCATCAGGAAATACTGGGCCCGATCTTTAGAAGCACTTATATAGATGGTATAAGAACATAAGAATATAAGATATGCCATAGTGGGTCAGACCAAGGTCTTTCAAACCCAGTATCCTGTTTCCAATAGTGGCCAATCTAGGTAACAAGTACCTAGCAGTTTCCCCAAAAGACACAGATTCCACAATGCTTGTATTGGGGCAAGCAGTGGATATTCTGGGTCCAACTTAATAATGGTTTATGGACCTTTCCTCCAGGAACTTGTCCAAACCTTTTTTAAACCCAGTTACACTAACAGCTTTTACTACATCCTCCGGCAGAAAATTCCAGAGTTTGATTACACATTGAGTGAAAAAATATTTTCTTTTATTAGTCTTAAATAGGTTAACCTATAGCTTCATTGCATGCCCCCTAGTCTTTCTAGATTTTGATGGCATAAACAATCGATCTACGTTTACCTGTTCCACTTCATTCATTAATTTATAGACCTCTATCATATCGCCCCTCAGCCATTCTTTTCAAAGTTGAAGAGCCCTAACCTTTTTAGCCTCTCTTCATAGGGGTATTCTTCCATCTCCTTTACCATTTTGGTGACTCTTCTCTGTATCTTTTCTAATAACGCTATATCCTTTTTAAGATATGGTGACCAGAATTGCACACAATATTCAAGGTGCAGTCGCACCATGGAACAATACAGATGCATTATAATGTCCTTTGTTTTATTTTCCATTCCTTTCCTTATGATACCTAGCATTCTATTTGCTTTCTTGGCCACCGCTGCACACTAGGCGGAGGGCTTTAACATGTTATTACAATGACGCCTAAATCTTTTTTCTGGGTGGTGGTTCCTAATGTGGAACCTTGCATCATGTAACCATAGTTTGGGTTTTTCTTTCCTAGGTCCATAACTTTGCACTTGTCCACATTAAATTTCATCTGCCATTTGGATGCCCAGTCTTCCAGTTTATCAAGATCCTCATGGGTTTTAACAACTTTGAATAGTTTTGTGTCATCTGCAAATTTGATAACCTCACTTGTTATTCCCATTTCCAGGTCATTTATGAATATGTTAAAAAACAGTTGACCCAGCACAGATCCTAAGCTCACTCAGATAAGTACCGCCTGGTTTGAGAAACCGTGTCAAGTTGGAAAATACTTTAGTGGTGACATTATCTGGTTAGAGCTTTGCACTATTAAGTTTACCATCAGCAACAAGTGTTGGGTCATTGATGCAAATGTGAGCTTTCGGTTTAAAGTTTTTCTAAACCCAATAAATTAGCTCCATACTAGTCTGAGACCCAGTTGCTAACAAAAAAATACACCTCTTGTGGTAAAAATGTGGAGCGTATAGCTTTATGATTACTATATAGTATTTCACAGCTCCGAAAGGTGATCACACTAACTTTTTGTTGGTCCCATTAAGACATGGCTATCTACATGTTCAGTAATTTTGTTCTTTATGATGGTTTCCATCATTTTTCCCGGTACTGAGGTCAGGCTCACCAGTCTGTAGTTTCCCGGATCACTCCTGGAACCTTTTATAAAACTGGTGTTACATTGGCCATCCTTCAACTTTAGGTATTACAGATGATTTTAATGATAGTTCACGGATTACTAATAGTAGGTCTGCAATCTCATATTTCAACACCCTTGGATGTATACCATCCGGTCCAGGTGATTTGCTACTCTTCAGTTTATCAAATAGTTGTAATGCATCTTCCCAGTGTATCGATATTTCTTTCAATTCTTCCACAGCATCTCCTTTAAATACCATTTCAGTCATGGGTAACATTCCTACATCTTCCTCAGTAAAGATCGAAGCAAAAAATTCATTCAGTCTCTCCGCTATGGCCTTATTTTATTTATTTAGAATGCATTTGTATACCGCTACTTCCAGTGATCAGCAGCGGTTTGATTACAGATTGAAAATTGCCAAATCAAGACAGAAATTTCGGAGTATCAACACATTGATTTGAAAGGAGAGCACGGCACACAGTAATAAGGTCATAGGAGAGGAGTCAGAAATTTACATATGTACATTTTACATAACAGAATTCATGTTTCAAATTGTGATATCTTGTAGCCCCCTTGTCATCTCTTAGTGCATCTTTTACCCCTCTATCATCTAATGGTCCAACTGACTCTCTCACAGGTTTTTTGCTACGAATGCACTTGAAAAAGTCTTTATTATGCGTTTTTGCTTCCACAGCAAGCTTCTTCTCAAATTCTCTCTTTGTCTGCCTTATCAATGTCTTGCATCTAACTTGCCAGGGATTGTGTTGTTTCCAGTTTTCGTCATTTGGTTCCTTTTTCCATTTCCTGAAAGATGCTTTTTTGGCAACAACAGCTTCTCTGACCTCACCTTTAAACCATGCTGACAGTTTTTTGGACTTCCTTCCACTTTTCTTAAAGCATGGAATACAGCTGGTCAGGGCTTCCAAGATAGTATTTTTAAACAACACTCAAGCTTGATGTAAATCTTTAACCTTTGCAACGGCTCCTTTTAGTTTTTTCTTAACTATTTTCCTCATTTTATCATAGTCTCCCTTTTGAAAGTTAAAAGATAGTACTGTGGATTTCCGTACTGTCCTTTCTTCATTTAGTGTAAACTGCATAAATGCTTTTAAAAGAAATTTGGGCCACATATACAGATAACTTTGGATGTTTAAATGGATGAATGGCCAAAGTTGTCTATTTCAAAATGGGGAGGGGCCAGCGGCATTCTAGGGCTGACTAAAAGGTTATCTGGTTAAGCAGCAGTATTCAGCTGCTAAACACATAAACAGATAAGTTAAGTTGAACTGAGGTAGGCTATGGCCTAGCATGGCCTGCTACTATGAAAGGCCTGTAAGTTAGGCCTGGATCCTAATTCCCATTATAGCTAGAAAAGAACCAAAAATCTGTGAAAAATAAGAAAGCTGTATTAAAATGCTTAATAAGAAGTTTTCATGAATTCATAAGTCTTCTATTATTCTCTTGTGTGTGAAAGAACAGAAATGTAACAGTATATGCATTCCAGAAGCCGAAGTTAACCTTGCAGTAGAAAAGTAACGAGATTCAGAACTGTACCATTGTTCAAGCAATCCTAAAGGAGGGGGCCGGTTGCTAGGCTCCGGAGGGATTTCTAATTGGACAAATGAAGGGAATGTATAACCAATGAAATGTTTGCATGTATCAAGTTAGAACCAATAGAAAATGCTCATGTATCAAACTGAAAAAGAGGTATAAAAAGTTATGTCTCTGTATAAACTTTTGCTCAGTTCCTTTTGAAGCTTTGACTGACTGTGCTGTAGCAAAGTGCAGTCAATGAATAAGTCCAGGAGTCGATTGACAGGGTCCAAGTCAGTTTATTGTGCACAAGGCCCAGTCAGTCAAAGCAGCAAAAGGTACTGAGTGGAGGTTTATACAGAGACATAACTTTTTATACCACTTTTTTAGTTTGATACATGAAAACGTTCTATTGGTTCTAGCTCGATACATACAAACTTCTCATTGGTTATACATTCCCTTCATTTGTCCAATTAGAAATCCCTCCGGAACCTAGCAACCGGCCCCCTCCCTTAGGATTGCTTGAACATTGGTATAGTCTTAACTTGGTAACTTTTCTACTGCAAGGTTAACTTCGGCTCCAGGAATGCATATACTGTTACTTTTCTGTTCTTTCACATACAAGAGAATAATAGAAGACTTATGCATTCATAAAAACTTCTTATTAAGCATTTTAAAACATCTTTTTCAATTTTCACAGATTTATGGTTCTTTTCTAGCTATAATGGAAATTAGGATCCAGGCCTAACTTACAGGCCTTTCATAGTAGCAGGCTATGCTAGGCCATAGCCTACCTCATTCCCCCCTTTGATTATTCTCACCCGCAAGTGAGGAAGGGTGAGAATTAAATCACTCATTAGTCAATTAACACATTATACAGGTGTAACAGCATCAGCATTATGGGTTATAGGGTGATAGCGCCACATAGCTAATACTTTCGCAGCTGCCTTCCGCTCTATAGTGTTATCAAGTGATGATGTTATCATGCGTAAGCAAAGGGGTAGGAGACAAGGGAGCAATAGGCACATGGCTAAAATGAATAAGACAATCAACATAAGGGATTTCAGACCACCAATCCAAGAAAACAATGACCCAAACCACCCATCCATCTTTAAACTGTGCCATGTCTGGACAGGCACAAATGTCTGCTCTCTCATTTGGATGGCTAAGTCTTCAACTACATGCCCATTATTATCAATCTGTAAACAATTACTTAGATTCAACTTCCCACATACTCCACCTTCAGCTGCTAACAAATAGTCTAAAGCTAAATGATTTTGATAAATGGCTTTACGCATTTGTGTACTCTGTTTTGCTAGAAGGGTTAGTGCTTTACTGGTTTCATTGGTTATTATTTCAACAACAGCTTGCAACCGTATTATTCGATTAATCATATAAACAGGGGTACGATATCCCCAAGTCCCATCCTGCTCCCAAGTAGCAGGTCCATAGTATGCGATGATTCTTTCCGGTGGCCATTCATCACCTTCCCATTTATCCCATTGGCCTATTTTCAAGACCTCCTTCAGCTGTCGACTTCTGTACACAGGATATCCCAGCTGTTCTCCCTGGGATGTAGGCAGAAGGAAAAAGGAAGGTCGTATGGTTCCCAATACACATGCACCTCCCCAGTGATGAGGAAGTCTAGCATATGCTCAGGTTCCGCAAATCCAGTACAGTCCAGGTGGTGCTTGCCAAGAATTGTATGCTGCTAAGTTAGTCCAGATACTGGCAAGTTTGGGGAACTGAACAAGAGGATTGGGAGGTTCAGTAGTGTTGATGCCGGACCACCAAGATGTCTTCTTAGTGGTACTGTTGTAGAACTTCTGATTGAGACAGACCAGCTGCCCCACTTCCATATTAAACATGGGTCCATAACGAGAAAAACATAAGTTACCCACAATGGAGTGAGCCAATACCCATTCACTTGTGGTATTGTGTATATTGGTCTGATTATATGGAACGGAATAGTTCAGTTCTTGTGCCTCCCAAGGCCATTGGTCTCCCATTGTCGTACCTCCACAAAACAAACAATCTGAAACATGGAGACTAGATGCAACTGCTCCCGCTAATTCAAGAAATAAGTTCTGGGAGGCAGGAGGAATTTCAAACTCTGATTTCATGGCTTCATAGAAAGAATGATGTATACGATAGGGTGAGGATACATGGGTGTTGGTGTTTAGTCGTAGATATAAAATAGTCCCAGGATCTACTCCTCCTCCTGCAATACGCAACCCAAACTTGTATCCTTGCTTCCAGTGGCTGGGATTGGCTATGAAGAGTTGTAAAGGATTACAAGCTCCTTTCTGACATTTTGTAGGCTCTGTCAGTCTAATCTTTGTTAGGCTGCCTTTTCGATGATCTCCATCTCATCCCATTGGTGCGTTCTTCCAGGTAGCAAAATACACACACTCCCGTTTTGGGCAAAAGTAATCATGTCGAGATGCAGTGGTGTAGATGGTGGCTGTTGTACTTTTTCCAGTGCATTTTCCCCATCCATAGGCTCCCTCTGGACACATGTACTTATCACCATGGTAGTATGCTCGCTCCCATGACCAAGACGCACATCTGTGGTAAGCATTTTTATTTATGGCACCACAAGCATCAAAGTTCAAGATGATAGGTTTTGTGGGGTTGGTGAGAGGTTTATTTATATTCAAGATGGCTCCATCTTCATCATTCCAGCGTATCTCAAATGTATAGTAGGATGTATTCTGTCGGGGGTTATAACAAGTTTTACTTTTCCCCTTTGTGCAAATGTTCAATTCAGTACCATTATAAACACACCGGCTGACTGTACCAGCGCAAGTATAGTAGGAATGATAGAGCAAAGTCTGAGTAATCTTCTGTCCAGTTCGGGTGGTGGTTATGCAAGCTGCACAAGGAGGTAGAGCAAAAGTCTTTTCCAAGATTCCCAGGATCACCACTCCCATAAGGCAAAAGTGGAAGAACATGATGATTACAGTCTCTGGAAGTTAACTGGAAAGTTGAGAATGATGATCTGTGTTGAGCTTGCTTCTGTTTCTGCTGTGATGGTCACTTTCACGTGACGTAGGTGGATTCTGAAGTTTCTTCTATAATACTGGCTGTCTCCTCAAGGTGAGTCGCAATGGAGTCTCGGGATCATTTGCTGATGTCCATTGGCCAGGATCAGGAGCAGCTGCTGGCTTCACTCGACTGTGGTGGATCCAGGGTTCGAATTCTGCAACTTTCACAGCAGTAGGTGTTGACAGGATGGCGACATATGGTCCCTTCCAATGCGGCGCCAGCAGGGTCTTTTTCCACTCTTTCACCAACATGGACGTTCCTGGCTTGAAGGGATGCAGAGGTTCAGTCAGGTTGATGGGTAGTCGGTCTTGTACCCACGTTTGGAGTTTCTGCAAAACAGAACCTAAAGCTAATAGTTCTTGTCTAGTTATTTCAGATCCTATCTGTCTCATGTCTCCCTTTATTACCTGCACTATGGGTGGAGGTCGCCCATACAAAATCTCAAAAGGGGAGACTCCTAAGGATCTGGTGGGAGCTGAACGTATCCTGAGAAGGGCTATGGGTAAAACCTGGAGCCACTTCAAATGTGTTTCTTGGCAAAGTTTGGATAACTGAGCTTTCAGGGTTCTATTCATGCGTTCTACTTTCCCTGAACTCTGGGGTCTGTAAGCAGTGTGTAATTTCCATTTTATTTGCAAAGCTTGAGCTAACTGTTGGGTCACTTGAGATACAAATGATGGACCATTATCTGACCCTATAGTTGACGGTATTCCAAATCAGGGAATGATCTCATGGAGCAATGCCCTAGTGACTTCTCGGGCTTTCTCAGTTCGGGTGGGGTAGGCTTCTACCCACCCTGAAAATGTGCAGACTGACACTAACATATAGTGGTATCCATTTGCATGAGGCATTTCAGCAAAGTCTATCTGTATATCACTCATAGGGCTCACCCCTACTGACTGAATTCTTGGGGGTGGAACAGGACCTTGCTTAGCGTTATTTTTGGCACATGTCAGACATTGCTGCGCCACTGAGGCAGCCAGGGATCCTAGCAATGAAATACAGAAATGGGGTCTTAGAGCTTTCTCCATGGCTGTTTTCCCATAATATGTGGCTTGGTGGAAAGCTTGGACAAAGGTTGGTCCTAGTGCTTCAGGGATGACTGTAGGACCTGGGGGTGAACTATCTTCTGGAGGTGGTAGCACTATCCAACCTTGTTCTGTTAAGACTCCTCCCTCTTTCTCACAATAATAGTCTAACTCTTGTGTAGTATATCGGGGTGCCCATGAACTAAGGGGCACGGGGAATAGGGCTGCTTGCATTACAGTATCTTGGGTCCTTACTTGTCCTGTGGTGGCTGCCTTTCGAGCTGTAGCATCTGCAAATCTATTCCCTCGAGCAATTTCTCCTGCTCCTGCCTGATGACTTCTACAGTGCATGACTGCCACTTGTTTGGGGGCCCATACAGCATCTAATAACATCAGTATCTCGGGCCCATATCTAATGTCTTTACCCCCTGAGGTGATTAACCCTCGTTCTTTGTACAAGGCTCCATGTGCGTGCAAAGTAGTGAAAGCATATTTGGAATCTGTGTACACATTTATGCGGAGTCTTTCTCCTAATGTCAAGGCTCTGGTGAGGGCTATCAATTCAGCTTTCTGTGCAGAAGTTCCAGAGGTCAGGGCTGAGGACTCAACTACCAGAGATCAAGGGTCACCACTGCATATCCAGCACAACGATGTCCATTGATGACCAGACTGCTTCCATCTACAAAGAAAGTCCGTTCTGGGTCTTCTAGAGGGACATCAGTCAAATCAGGGTGACTTGAGAATACAGTGTCCATGGTTTCTAAGCAATTATGATCAGGTGGCCCAGGACCAATTGGAAACAGTGTAGCAGGATTCAGAGCTTGGCTAACTTTCAACTGTATCCGAGGGTTTTCACACAACATGCTTTGATATTTCAACATTCGTGCATTGGTTAGCCAGAAGTTTCCTTTATGTTCCATGAGAGTCAGGACAGAGTGTGGCACGGTGACTTGAAGAGTTTGTCCTAGGATAAGTTTGTCTGCTTCACCCACTAGGAGGGCTGTTGCTGCAACCGCTCTTAGACAAGGGGGCCATCCTTTTGCAACTACATCCAATTGTTTTGACAGATAAGCTACTGGTCGTTGCCAGGATCCAAGAGATTGGGTCAATACTCCCAATGCGTTTCCTTGTGACTCATGGACAAAAAGATGGAAAGGCTTCTGAACATCTGGAAGACCTAAAGCTGGAGATGACATCAAGGCCTTTTTCAAAGTTTGGAATGCTACATCTTCTTCAGGTCCCCCAATCTAGTGGGGACTTTTCCATTCCTCTGGTAGCTTGGTATAGTGGTTTTGCAATCAGGGCAAAGTTGGGGATCCATATGCGACAATATCCTACTGCTCCCAGGAAGGCTCTTACTTGCCTCCTAGTGGTTGGAGTGGGGATATTACATACAGCTTCTTTGCGTTCTGGTCCTAAACGTTGGATCCCACTGGACAACTGGAATCCTAGATACTTGACTTCAGTTTGTCATAGTTGTGCTTTGGCTTTTGAGACTTTGTATCCGGCATCTTTGAGAAGGTACAAAAGTTCACTAGTAGCTTGCAGGCATTCACTTTCTGAGTTGGTGGCTATGAGCAAGTCATCTACATACTGAAGAAGAACCCTTTTTCCTGGGTCCACTGGGTAACTTGAGAGATCCTGATTCAGAGCAGCACTAAAGAGAGTAGGTGAATTCTTGAATCCTTGGGGTAATCTAGTCCAGGTGAGTTGACCCCGTCTTCCTGTTGTGGGGTCTTGCCATTCAAAAGCAAATAAAAGTTGACTGGTAGGTCTAGGCGCACACAGAAAAAGGCATCTTTCAGGTCCAGGACAGTGAAGTGAGTAGCCTCAGCGGGGATCAGTGTAAGGATTTGGTACTACTGGGTGTATAGTTTCAACTGCATCATTTACTCGCCTTAGATCTTGTACTGGGCGGTAGTCCCCTGTCCCAGGCTTCTTCACTGGGAGAAGGGGAGTATTCCAAGGTGACTGACATTCTTTGAGAAGTCCATATTTCAGCAGTTTTATCAGATGATGGTGAATTCCTTCAATGGCTGGTCGAGGGAGAGGATACTGCTTCACATGTACTGGTTCCACTCCTGGCTTGAGGGTGACAATGACAGGGGCTATGTTCTTTGCTAGGCCAGGTGGATTATCTTCTGCCCAAACTTCAGGTGGGGCTATAAGGTTGGTAGGTATACAGGGACTGGTTGACTTTATTGCAGGTGCACTATAGAACCGCCACTCCTCCTCTCGGGGAACAGTCAGCACCAATAATCCAGCAGGCTTTGGGTTCACAGTCATTTTCATTTCTCCCCCTTCAGCAAAGGATATTTGGGCCTGGAGTTTGGCAAGCATGTCTCTGCCCAATAGTGGAATAGGGCACTCAGGCATATACAAGAACTGGTGCGTTATCTTCTGTCCCCCTAGCTCACACATGCGGTTCTGCAAAAATGGTTTTGTGGCTTTATTTCCAGTGGCTCCTATTATGGTGACAGATCGTGAGGACAGTGGAGCTACTGGCTTGGCTACTACTGAATGTTCTGCTCCTGTATCTACCATGAATTCCATGTATTGGTCCCCTATCTTTAAATTGACCATAGGCTCCTGGGGACCCAGGGTGAACTTGGAGCCCGGTCTGGCCTAGTCTTCATCTATGTCATCCAGGTCAAAGCCCGTTGCTACTGCCACTCCCTCAATGGCTTCTTCCCTCTCTTGTTGGAACTGCGTTCGATTCATTCCTCCTCTCCTTCAAAATCTTCCTCCTGGCCTCCAGGGACTCCCTCCTCCCCTCGCAGGGGCGGAGTCCAAATGCGGGCACTCATTTCTCCAATGTCCTTCTTCCTTGCAGTAGGTGCATTGATTTGCACCTAAGGGAGGCCTATCGCTTCCGCGGCCTCTTCCACGTCCTCTGGTCCTTTGATTAGGGAAACCTCCTCCACGTTGTTCGGTTATAGCAGCAGCAAGAAGATCTGCCTTCTTCTTCATCTTTCGTTCACTTTCTTTGTCTCGTTCATTCTCATGATTCACACTTTCTGAGCGACTTCCATTAACTGAGTTGTATTCATGCTCGCAAATCCATCTAATTTCTGCAGTTTTTGTTTTATGTCTCTCTGGGACTGACTAACAAATGCCGCATTTACCATGCGTAAATTTTCCTGAGCAGCGGGATCATATGGGGTATATAGTCTATAAGCTTCAGACAACCGTTCATAAAAGGCCGCTGGGCTCTCATCTGGACCTTGGAGAACTTCCGATACTTTTCCAATATTCATGGCCCTCTGGCCTCCCCTCTTCAGGCCCTGCACTAAGGCCTGGCGAAATCTGGTTAGGGCCGCCGCCCGCCTTCCGTCATTCGGGTCCCACCCGGGATCTTCGTTGGGATATTCTACAGCTGCGGCCTGCGGGGGATTTACTGCCCCCCTTTCTACAGGGTTCTCTTCTAACCACCGGAGGGCTGCTTTCCCGATCTGGCCTCGCTCTTCAGTAGTAAAAATGGTGGACAGGAGCTGGCGACAATCGGCCCAGGTAGGCTGATGGGTTTGCATAATACTAGACATTAATTCTGTTAATTCCTGAGGTTTGGCTGTATAGGAAGCATAATGCGTTTTCCAGTTTAATAAATCTGTGGTAGAAAAGGGTACATAAACTAAGCTGGTTGGTCCTGGCGCCATCTGGCCCTGATCATTCAAAACAGGAATTCCAGGCACTTGGCGTAATGGCATTAGATGCCCTGCTTTCTCCTTTTTCTTGGGAGTTACGCTCCTTAACTCATAAGGCTCTTGAGCACCAGTTTCCTTGGTGGGTGACCCTGAACTGGTAAGAGAACTTCCACTTTCTATCTCATCAGATGATTCAAGTACCCCTGCTGTACTTGGGCCTGACCCGGAACTTTCACTCAGGGTGGGGCGCTTCTTAGGCTGTTGCTTCGGTATTTTCTGGGGCTCCTCATCGGGCTCTACTTCAAGTTGTGGGGCCGTGGGGACTAATTTCTGTGGGTGCCGGGGTAAATTATCCAGAATATCTAAGGACTCTGGGTCAGAATACACTAGTGGCTTCTCTTCCTTAGCTTTTGTGGCTCCCCTAGTAGTAGCTACAAATATTTTACAGTGCTCCTCATAACAGCGCTTCATCCATGAAGGCTGCTGTTCGCATGCACTCAACCAGGAATCTATATAGGGGAACTGGTCGGGATACACTCTCAGTATAAGCTGATGAATACGTAAAACTGTCTCAAAATCAAAGGTGCCCTCTCGGGGCCATGAAGCAGCTAATGCGGGCCACTCCCTTTCACATAACATTTTTAATCTGGATGAAGTCATTTTTATACCATAATCGCCCGAAAATCCTTTACGGAAATTCTTGATCATACATGCCAACGGAGTTTGCGTGGACTCCGTCCCTCCCAAAATGTAAATGTACCTGCCTACGCTACTGCCTACGTACTCAACGTACTCAATGACGTACAAGACAACGTACAATAAGGATAGGTAGTATGGCTGTAGGTAAGGGGTCCGTACAGCCCACAGAACACTGGGGGGGACAAACACCACTCACTTCCTCCTGTTCGCGACCTGGGCGCGGTCGCCCGGCCAGGAACTGCGCTACTTAGGAGTCAATTTTCGCTTGGTCTGTATTTCAAGACCTCTCATTCATACGCACGCAAGCAACAAGATATCATATTTCAATATTTCAATTGCCCAGGTTTTCTGACTAACTGACTATTCCAAACAAACAAGAAGGGTCGATAGTTTCAGCTTCCACTTTCCTTACGCAGAGCTTACTAGGACCGCCCTTATAGGAGGTGATCAGGCTCCTTTGCTCACGCACACTCATGCAAGATTTCCCAGATTTCCCAGTTAGTCTATACCAAATTTACCAAATTGGTCTTGCACACGCAAGACGCTATCCCAGGCTGTTTCTTTCTGACTATTTAATTACAAAAATGTCTACTCACCGGATCCGGTCCCCGATACCACACCAGCTTCTGAGTTGGAACCTGGACTCCCCCGGTTCAGAGGTGTTGGCCAGCTGGACCCGATGGCCCGCCGAGGCAGGCGGAACCCTCTCCGGCTCAAAGGGGCTGGTGGCGCCTGAGGTCCCCCCCGCGGTCGGACAGACACGGTTCCAACCGGGCCAAACCTCAAGGCAAATTACGTGGATTATTCACTTGAATACTATTTACCACTCGCACTTCCCGGCCAACGCACCAAGAATATGCTGTAGCAAAGTGCAGTCAATGAATAAGTCCAGGAGTCGATTGACAGGGTCCAAGTCAGTTTATTGTGCACAAGGCCCAGTCAGTCAAAGCAGCAAAAGGTACTGAGCGGAGGTTTATACAGAGACATAACTTTTTATACCACTTTTTTAGTTTGATACATGAAAACGTTCTATTGGTTCTAGCTCGATACATACAAACTTCTCATTGGTTATACATTCCCTTCATTTGTCCAATTAGAAATCCCTCCAGAACCTAGCAACCGGCCCCCTCCCTTAGGATTGCTTGAACAATGGTATAGTCTTAACTTGGTAACTTTTCTACTGCAAGGTTAACTTCGGCTCCAGGAATGCATATACTGTTACTTTTCTGTTCTTTCACATACAAGAGAATAATAGAAGACTTATGCATTCATAAAAACTTCTTATTAAGCATTTTAAAACATCTTTCTCAATTTTCACAGGTTTATGGTTCTTTTCTAGCTATAATGGAAATTAGCATCCAGGCCTAACTTACAGGCCTTTCATAGTAGCAGGCTATGCTAGGCCATAGCCTACCTCAACTGGGCCTGTGCACAATAAACTGGCTTGGACCCTGTCAATTGACTCCTGGATTTATTCATTGACTGCACTTTGCTACAACAGAACGACATAAATTTCAGGTATAAAGTTAAATGAATATCTGTAAGAACAGAAGAAAAAGCCGTGCTGGGTCAGTCCAAGGTCAATCAAGCCCAGCTTCCTATCTCTGACAATAGCCATTCCAGGTCACAAGTATTCAGCACATTCCTAAAAGTAGATCTTTTCCCCATAGCTCATTGCATGGCTAAGCAATGGCTTTCCCAAGTTCAGTTGGTTAATACATTTTATGGACTTTTCCTTCACAAACTTGACCAAACCTCTTTTCAAGCCTGCTATAATATAGTTAGTTCCTTGAGCATGTCCTCTGGCAACACATTCCACAGTTTATGCACTATATGAAAAATACTTTCCATGATTTGTTTTCTATTTTCTTGTAATTAGTTTCATGGTGTGTCCCCGAATGAAAAAGGGCTCCATTGACCAGGACAAACTAGAAAAGTATGGGTAAGTATCCCTTTTCTGCGAAAAAACTCATAAACAATCTACAGAGAGAGAAAAAAACAGAGATAACTGTGGGCTGTGAACAGCAGCAGTATGCCTTTCTTTCCCATGTACAGCATGATTGTGATCATCGATGCCATTGATGTCATCATAATGGGGCCATGAGGATTACTTAAAGAAGACCTGGCTGTGGCATGTGGCAGCAGAGGTGTGGCCTTAAGGGACATGACCTAGGGAGAATGCCCCTTTTGGAGCCTGAGAGGCCCTGAAGCTTCTTCTGGATATTTCTTTTTATTTTTTATTTGTAGTTCCTAGGTCAGTTTTTTAAAAATTTTATTTTTATTAATTTCAATTACATTATCATTCCAGCAAAAAAACAAAGAAAAAATAGAAATAGAAGCCATAACAAGAAAGATAAGGAAATCGGCATAAAATAAATTTGTCCACGTCAAGAGGGGGCAAATTGGGAAACAAGGTGAGTTTTTATGATTCATTCCTTGATTGTTTGACATTTATTTATGGTTCTAAGAAAAGAGAAAGGGCAGAGGAGCTAATGCTTCTGGGACTCCTTAAGGGCCTATGGACAAGCATGCTCTTTCCCAATGGAGGGTAGGTTCTTCTCTCCAAGATTCTTCTGGATCCAGAGCTTCTTTACGCTCTGGAGACTCAGTCACTGCATCACCTCCAGAGGGACATAATCCATCTTGGGATTCAGCTCTGAATGAGTTCCCCTGGCTCACCAGGAACTACGCCTTAGACACAGAAAGAGGCAGGGCATGGCTCAGGGAGTTTGGGCCTAGAAAAACTCCAACACTACCCTAGTAAGGGAGAGATCTATCCTGACCAAGAGGAGGGGGCCATGGAAACCCAGCCCTGTGAAGACATGGAGAGTCCTGAACCCATGGAGGTACAAGGGATTGAACACTAAAAAATCTAGCCCTGGGGTAGGTTCCACTAAGGATTAAGTGAAGGGAGGAAGGGTGGGGTAGCTGCACAGCTTCTAATTGTGCAGCTGAGCTTTCTAGTGCATTCTATGAAAGACTTTTGTGTTAAACAGAACTGATTTGAAAAGCAGTAACTGAACTGATTTGAGGAGAGTATTAATTGTTTTCTTATAACTGTGTTGTGAACTGGAGAGACTAGAGCTAGTGGCCAGCCTCTAGCCCTGCTATTGAACTCTAGTACCCTGGTGATAGAGCTATCTCTCAAGGGGCTCTGTTTGCCCATTCTTCTGCCATGAATGAGGAAGAGGAAGGGCCGCTCTAGGCCTGGCGACTCATGAAGCCTGGTGGACTGAACTTGAAGCCAGATTGTGTGCTGCACTGTGCATGGGTCTTATCAGACAGTCCTAAGAAGGCCCGGATTGTATCAGCTTGCTGCCGCTACCAAGGGGGTTTGTCTTTGGTGCTACAGTATGTTGAATTTTCCTATTATCCACCTGCTCTCCCCCTTAGAAAATATTTGAGAAACGTTTTGTTGATGCCCAATGTAGATGGTTTACGGATTCTGAATTGTTATTATTTTACTAGGGATATGATAAAGGAAGAGCAGTTAGAGGGTAGTAGCTATTGGCTTGAGACACTTACTGCTGATCTAACTACCTTTTAGAGTCTTTCAAGATAATATTACTACATGTGCTACATTATTGGTTTCATTGATTTCTGATATAGATAAATCCTCAATCTTTAGACATCATTTTAAGAAACAAGATTTATAGTTTTGTGTAGCCCCTGTGCAGATTTTTCCAGATATCTCCAGAACTACTTGGGATAGGAGAAAGAGTTTTCTTCAATTGAAAACAGCAGTGAAATGGGCAAATGGGGCAATGTCTGAAAAGCAATGTGCATAAATGCCTGTAGTATGGGAAATAAGATCCCAGATGATGAGGCTTTAGTGGAAGAGGCCGACTTGGATTTAGTGGTGATTACAGAAACGTGCTTCACGGACAACCATAACTGGAATGTAATTATACTGGGATATACTTTATTCAGGAAAAGACAGGGTAGGAAGAAGGGGAGGAGGAGGAGTGGCACTATATGTAAAAAATCATATTAGAGCTACAGAATTACAGGGCTTGCAAGGGAAGAAGGAGGCACTGTGTGTTAAACTAGAAAGAAGGAATGGGGAATCCATTTGCATTGGTGTGATATACAGATCTCCTACACAGGCAGAAGAAGTGGACAGAGATTTAATTGAAGACATTCGTAGTATTGCTATGAAAGGAGAAGTACTATTAATAGCTGATTTCAATATGTCAGATGTTGATTGGCTCATTCCTGCTATGGTGTCATCTAGAAGTAAGGAGATCCTGGATTCACTATAGGGAGAATTATTCTAGCAACTGGTAAAAGAACCCACACGTGAAGGGGCCATACTGGATCTGGTGCTTACCAATGGAGAAAGTGTTTTTTATGTTATAGTGATCACCGGATGGTGTGGTTCAGTATTAGGACTAGGGATGATGAAGTCCATTCCAAAGTGAAGGTCCTAGACTTTAGGAAAACTAACTTTGCCAAGATGGGACAATTCCTCAAGGAGTTGTTAGCGGGGTGAGAACAGCTGGGGGATGTAGAAAAGCAATGGGAAAATCTGAAAAGGGATATTTTAAGGGCAACAAACCTTTTTATTAGTAAAGTATATAAATGTAAAAGAAAAAAGAGGTCACTATGGTTCTCAAAAGAAGTAGCTGAAAAGGTGAAGAAAAGAGAGGGTGGCCTTCATAAAATAGAAGAGATCACAGAAAAAGGAAGACAAGCATCAATATTTGGAAAAACTTACAGAAGCTAGGAAAGTAGTCAGGAAAGCAAAACTAGAAGAAAAAATAGCTAATGCAGTAAAATGGGAGGACAAGACATTTTTCAGATATGTTAGTGAGAGGAGGAAGTGCAAAAGTTGTATTGCCAGACTCAAGGGCGAAGAAGAGGAATATGTAGAAGCTGATGAGGCAAAGCAGAATTGGTTAACAAATATTTTTGTTCTGTGTTTACAGATGAAAGGCCAGGAGCAGGATCTCAGAAAACATCCACAAATAGGAACAGTAGTGAAGGGGATCTTAAATAATTTTCAGAAGACAGGTCATGAAGAACTAGCTAAACTATATAAGAACATTAAGATCTGCCATACTGGGTCAGACCAAGGTTCCATCAAGCCAGTATACTGTTTCCAGCAGTGATCATTCCAGGTCTCAAGTACCTCTTGGGTTCCCAAAAGTATACAGCATTCCTACTGCTTGTTCCAGGAGTAAGCAGTAGATTTCCCCAGTCCTCTTTATGGTTTATGGACTTTTCCTCCAGGAACTTGTCCAAATCTGTTTTGAACCCAGCTACATTAACAGATTTTACTACATCCTCTAGTAATGAATTCCAGATTTTGATTACACGCTGAATAAAAAAATATTTCCTATGATTAGTCTTAAATGTGCCTCATTGGAGAGTCTTTCAACTTTTTGAAGGAATAAACAACCGATTTACATTTAGCCGTTCCACTTCATTCATTATTTCATAGATCTCTATTATATCTCCTCTCAACCGTCTCTTTCTAAGTTGAAGAGCTTGAACCTTTTAGCCATTCCTCAGAGGAGTATCCTTCCATCCCTTTTACCATTTTGGTTGCTCTTCTCTGTACCTTTTCCAATTCTTCTATATCCTTTTTAAGATAGGATCAGAATTGCACACAATATTCAAGGTGTGGTGGCACCATGGAGCGATACAGAGGCATTATACAGTACTATCCTTGGCTTTATTTTCTATTCCTTTCCTTATGTTTCCTAGCATTCTATTTGCTTTCTTGGCTGCGGCTGCACACTGGGCTGAGGGTTTCAATGTACTATCTATGATGATGCCCAGATTCTTTTCCTGGGTGGTGATTCCTAATATTGAACCTTGAATTGTATAACTGTAGTTTGGGTTTTTCTTCCTTAAGTGCATAACTTTGCACTTGTCCACATTAAATTTTATCTGCCATTTGGATGCTCTGTCTCCCAATTTCTAAAGGTCCTCTTGCAATTTTTCACAATCCTCTTGTGTTTTAACAAATTTGAATAATTGTGTGTCATCTACAAATTTGATCACCTCACTCATTATTCCCATTACCAGGTCATTTATAAATATGTTAAAAAGCAGTGGGCCCAGCACAAATCCCTGTGGTACTCCATTATTCACCTTAGTTCATTAAGAAAATTGGCCATTTAGCCTGACTTTCTGCTTTCTATCTTTTAACTAGTTCCTAATCCACAATAGACCACTGCCTTCTATCCCATGACTTTTTAATTTCCACAAGTCTCCCATGAGGGACCTTGTCAAAGGCTTTTGGAAAATCAAGATACATTATATCAACTGGCTCACCTTTATCTAATTGTTTATTCACACCTGTGAAAAAATATAACAGATTAATGAGACAAGACTTTCCTTGGCTAAATCCATGTTGACTTCCTGTTCTTTATAATGGTTTTTACAATTTTGTTTAGTACAGACATCAAGTTCTCCGGTCTGTAATTTCCTGGATCACCCCAGATCCTTTTTTAAAAATTGTCATTACATTGGTCATTCTCCAATCCTCAGGTACTATAGATGATTTTAAGGATAGTTCACAGATTACTAAAAGTCTGAAATCTCATATTTCAGTTCTTTTAGCCCCCTGGGATATATGCCATCTGATCAGGCACAAAGAGAGCAGGAAGCTCTTGCTGATCCAACAGGAAACAAAGAGGCAAGAGAAGGGATGACTACGAGTGCCTTTATTGTTGGTCCCCTACGCGTTACGGCCGAAGCCTTCCTCAGGGGGGTACACTTAAAAGTTAAAGTATAGAGAAAAATAAAAATAAAAGTAAATATAAAATTAACAGATAAACAAATTGAAACATACCAGGCATGTGACATATATTAACATCAATATAAATACCATAATAAAAACATATTAAAAACATGAAATATGGGTAAAATACTCTTACGAGATATAAATATAAATAAACAAAAAACAATAAATAATAACAAATAGATACATAATATAAAAATACAAAAGTGTGTAATTATAACAATATAAATAAAGATAAAAACTACATAAATCAAAAAACATGTGGATCAAGAAGCATGAACTAAAAACACAGGGCAGATGGTGGACACTGAACTTAAAAAAATATGTAAAAAATTATCAATGAAAACAAAAAATTAGTATATGGAAAGTACTTACAAGGCACTGCAGATAAGAGGATTCATAAACTGGTACCTATTGTAATACTGACATTAATAAACAATAACGTAAAAAAGGAAATATATAATGATAATATATAGTACAGAACAATATTGTACAGTAAAACCTAATACTAAAACTGAATTAAGTGAAAAAAACAAAAATCGAGACAAAGGAAATCTGAAAAAAGTACTTACAATAAAATTTGTTAAAATTAATAAAATGATGTTGAAGACACCAAAAATGTAAACAATATATAATTTGAAAATTAATACCTGCACTTGGTCAATTGTGATGAACAACGCTGTGTATCAAAAGCAAAACACTGTTAATAATGTCATGACAGACTGTAAAATGGATAATATTAAAACTATTTAAAAATAGCACACTGATCTTATTGTGGATAGTAAAACATACTTGTGTGAATTGTATTCTAAAGCTGGTCCTCCCAACAGGATATCATGCACCTAAAACGTACTTATGTGAACGCTGCGTTTAAAACATGTGTGGACAGATTGGTAGTAAAGATGTATGCATTCTTGCATGGAATAAGATAAAAAGGAGGAAAATGGAATGTGTATACATCTGAACAAAAAGCTTGTAATACTACAAGTATATAAAGGTAAAATAAAGACATATAAAAGAAACGTTATAGATGCGCGCCAAAATAATATGCATATTATTCAGAATGACTGTTAAAAACAATCCAAGCAAGCTAATAAAATGACAATGAAAAGGAAAGAGCTCACTGTAGTGTGTAAGTAATAACTAAATTCCACAATAATAGAAGTATAAACTGTCGTGCACATACCAAAAGTGCAGGAGTAAAACGGCTGTAGTGAAGCCCGTGTCAAACCGCCGTGCCGAGCCATTTGCATGAGCGAAAACTTTGGCATAAGTGAAAACTGAGTCTGACAAACACAGTATAAAGACGGTAGTGGAGGTGAAGTAAAGTAATAAATGACTATTCCAGTAAATAACCTAATGTCTAGCTGCAAACCTTACCTATACATGGAAAAACCGCAATCCCAGGACGAAAGTGTAGTCAAGGCTTTTAGGGAAATAACGAGCTGGCTTAGGATTTTAAATACTAAAGGGGGCGTGGTTATTCTTATGACGTATTTACACAAGGTTAGGGTGTCAAGCAAACTTGAAGTGCAACCAAATCATTATATTGCAAACAGCGTGCAGTTGTTATAGAGCAGTTACTGCATAGTGTAATGAAAAATGTGAATGTACAACGATGTATGTAGTATTATAAAAAGCTTAAAAGGGAGATAAAACCAAAATATATTAGAAGAACTAAAAGGATACACAAGCTGGTCCTCCCAACAGGATATCATACACCTAAAACATACTTATGTGAACGCTACGTTTAAAACATGTATGGACAGGTTGGTAGTAAAAACGTATGCATTCTTGCATAGAATAAGATAAAAAGGAGGAAAAAAGGAATGTGTATACATCTGAACAAGAAGCTTGTAGTACTACGAGTGCATAAAGGTAAAATGAAGACACATAAAAAACGTTATAGATGCGCGCCAAAATAAAATTTTTAGTTATCAAAACAGTGGTTCCCAGTTGGAGGGGAGGAGATTTTGACAAAGTACTTTTAAAATTGGAACAAAGATTCATTTATGAATTTAACAGTTTGACACCTAATGGTCTAAATCAGGAAGTAGATTTGTCAGTGTTTTTATAATAACTATTTACAATTGTCTTACTAGGATATACAGTATATTATCTCTTATCAATTGGGCTTATCACACCCACTGACACGATAACAATGACCCCCTTTTATTATTTATTATTTTGTATTTATTTATTTTTTAACTACTTCTATTCTATATGACTATATGTTTACTAGTTTTTTTGGCTACCTCGGTTTTTACAGTAATTATATACAATGTTTCCTCATCATTATGCAATTCTACATATGCTCGTGATCATCATTTTGATTTTCATTTTTATTTTTGGTTTTATATTTATTTTAAATGTATAGTGCTTCTTAAGCCCCACACTGCAATATGGAGTAGTGGTGATTTTCTATATCATCATTTTTAAATAGTGAAGTTTTTTAGATTTTTTAGTACTACCCGTTTTATGTAGTACCCTCCTAGATAATTCATTGAGGCGATTATTTTTAGTCCGTATTTTTTAGTCCGTAGTTTTTCTCATACATATTTTTTTCATACATATTTTTTAATCATATTCTATAATCACATTTCCATAATAATTTTAACATGTTTTGTTTCCACATTTCTTGTGTATCTTTTTAGTTCTTTTAATATGGTTTGATTTTATCTCCTTTTTAAGCTTTACATAGTACTACATACATCGTTGCACATTTACAATTTTGATTACACTATGCAGTAACTGCTTCATAACAACTGCACGTTGTTTGCAATATAACGATTTGGTTGTACTTCAAGTTTGCTTGACACCCTAACCTTGTGTAAATACGTCATAAGAATAACCACGCCCCCTTTAGTATTTAAAACCTAAGCCAGCTCGTTATTTCCCTAAAAGCCTTGACTACACTTTCGTCCTGGGATTGCGATTTTTCCATGTATAGGTAAGGTTTGCAGCTAGACATTAGGTTATTTACTGTAATAGTCATTTATCACTTTACCCCCACTATCGTGTTTATACTGTGTTTGTCAGACTCAGTTTTTACTTATACCAAAGTTTTTATTCATGCAAATGGCTCAGCACGGCGTTTTGACACGGGCTTCACTACAACCGTTTTACTCCTGCACTTTTGGTATGTGCACGATAGTTTATACTTCTATTATTGTGGAGTTTAGTTATCACTTATACACTACAGTGAGCTTTTTCTTTTTCATTGTCATTTTATTAGCTTGTTTGGATTGTTTTTACAGTCATTATGCATAATATGCATATTATTTTGGCGCGCATCTATAACGTTTTTTATGTGTCTTCATTTTACCTTTATGCACTCGTAGTACTACAAGCTTCTTGTTCAGATGTATACACATTCCTTTTTTCCTCCTTTTTATCTTATTCTAGGCAAGAATGCATACGTTTTTACTACCAACCTGTCCATACATGTTTTAAACGTAGCGTTCACATAAGTATGTTTTAGGTGCATGATATCCTGTTGGGAGGACCAGCTTGTGTATCCTTTTAGTTCTTCTAATATATTTTGGTTTTATCTCCCTTTTAAGCTTTTTATAATACTACATACATCGTTGTACATTCACATTTTTCATTACACTATGCAGTAACTGCTCTATAACAACTGCACGCTGTTTGCAATATAATGATTTGGTTGCACTTCAAGTTTGCTTGACACCCTAACCTTGTGTAAATACGTCATAAGAATAACCACGCCCCCTTTAGTATTTAAAATCCTAAGCCAGCTCGTTATTTCCCTAAAAGCCTTGACTACACTTTCGTCCTGGGATTGCGGTTTTTTCCATGTATAGGTAAGGTTTGCAGCTAGACATTAGGTTATTTACTGGAATAGTCATTTATTACTTTACTTCACCTCCACTACCGTCTTTATACTGTGTTTGTCAGACTCAGTTTTCACTTATGCCAAAGTTTTCGCTCATGCAAATGGCTCGGCACGGCGGTTTGACACGGGCTTCACTACAGCCGTTTTACTCCTGCACTTTTGGTATGTGCACGACAGTTTATACTTCTATTATTGTGGAATTTAGTTATTACTTACACACTACAGTGAGCTCTTTCCTTTTCATTGTCATTTTATTAGCTTGCTTGGATTGTTTTTAACAGTCATTCTGAATAATATGCATATTATTTTGGCGCGCATCTATAACGTTTCTTTTATATGTCTTTATTTTACCTTTATATACTTGTAGTATTACAAGCTTTTTGTTCAGATGTATACACATTCCATTTTCCTCCTTTTTATCTTATTCCATGCAAGAATGCATACATCTTTACTACCAATCTGTCCACACATGTTTTAAACGCAGCGTTCACATAAGTACGTTTTAGGTGCATGATATCCTGTTGGGAGGACCAGCTTTAGAATACAATTCACACAAGTATGTTTTACTATCCACAATAAGATCAGTGTGCTATTTTTAAATAGTTTTAATATTATCCATTTTACAGTCTGTCATGACATTATTAACAGTGTTTTGCTTTTGATACACAGCGTTGTTCATCACAATTGACCAAGTGCAGGTATTAATTTTCAAATTATATATTGTTTACATTTTTGGTGTCTTCAACATCATTTTATTAATTTTAACAAATTTTATTGTAAGTACTTTTTTTCAGATTTCCTTTGTCTCGATTTTTGTTTTTTTCACTTAATTCAGTTTTAGTATTAGGTTTTACTGTACAATATTGTTCTGTACTATATATTATCATTATATATTTCCTTTTTTACGTTATTGTTTATTAATGTCAGTATTACAATAGGTACCAGTTTATGAATCCTCTTATCTGCAGTGCCTTGTAAGTACTTTCCATATACTAATTTTTTGTTTTCATTGATAATTTTTTACATATTTTTTTAAGTTCAGTGTCCACCATCTGCCCTGTGTTTTTAGTTCATGCTTCTTGATCCACATGTTTTTTGATTTATGTAGTTTTTATCTTTATTTATATTGTTATAATTACACACTTTTGTATTTTTATATTATGTATCTATTTGTTATTATTTATTGTTTTTTGTTTATTTATATTTATATCTCGTAAGAGTATTTTACCCATATTTCATGTTTTTAATATGTTTTTATTATGGTATTTATATTGATGTTAATATATGTCACATGCCTGGTATGTTTCAATTTGTTTATCTGTTAATTTTATATTTACTTTTATTTTTATTTTTCTCTATACTTTAACTTTTAAGTGTACCCCCCTGAGGAAGGCTTCGGCCGTAACACGTAGGGGACCAACAATAAAGGCACTCGTAGTCATCCCTTCTCTTGCCTCTTTGTTTCATATATGCCATCTGATCCAGGTGATTTGCTGCTCTTTAGTTTATCAAATAGTTGTATTAAAGCTTCACGATTTATCAAAATTTGTTTTATTTCCTCTAATACATCACCTATGAATATCATTTCTGGCATGGGTAAGTTTCCTACACCTTCTTCAGTAAAGACTGAAGTAAATAATCCATTCAATCCTCTCTTAGTGCCCCTTTTACTCTTCTATCTTCTAATGGTCCAAATGGCTCTCACACAGGTGTTTTGCAATGAATGTACTTGAAAAAGCTTTTACTATGTGAAAGAATCTCTTTGCATGACCTACTGCTTACCAGCTAGCAAAATTAAACCTCAGCTCTTTAGCTCCATTTCTCTAAATGCAATTACAAATAGAGTAAGGAATCAAAACAAAACACACAGAATTATATCAGTAACAGTATTACTTAAGCTTAAGCAGAGGAATTCGGGCCTGCAAACTTGTACAGTTCTCCCATAATTCCTACTCCAGCTGACCATAGTAATTCTTTTATTAGGAAAAAAAACCTGCTACATGGTACAAATTTGTCTTATCACTGCATGTCATGCTTTGCACTAATTTTTGTTTATCTACATGTTACAAGTCAAGCTAAACACTATGGGCCCTATTCTATCCCGCATGTTCGGGCCCTCTGTGCATCCGTCCGGAACCAGATGCATAGAGTGAGTCATGATTCTGAGCCCGCAAGGCACATCTAGCCCCGTGGGATCAGAATCACGAACAGGCCTGTATGTGCAGGCCGGGACTCCGATTCCATCTGGCCTGCATGTAGAGGCCTTCCCTGGCTAACTCAGTCAGGGTTCTTCAATGGAGTCATGGCGCCATGGCATCTAGTTGTCATGGCACTGTGGCTCCATCAAAGAACTGTGATCCCCGGCCGCTGGCTCCTGAAGCTGATTCCCCGCAGCTCGACCCCCGATCTGGCTTGCTAAGGCCAGGGTTGGGCTGCGGGGAATGTCCTCGGCCCCTCTCTGCCCCATCCACACCCCAGGCCTGCCGCTCCCTGGCGACTAGGGGAACTTATTCCATTCCAGAGGTGGAATAAGTTCCCCGTGCAAGTTGCCAATGACCGCCCACTGTCCGCCCTGATGCCATCCCCGATCTGCCCTTTTCCTGCCCCATCTACCTTCCCCGTGCAAGACACGGTGAAGATAAATGGGACCAGGTAGAGGCACGAATAGCGGGGATGGACATCCCGATGGGATGTCCATCCCCGCTATTCATGCCTCAGAATGACCCTGTATGGGGTAGATTCAGGCCCCGAATAGCAGAGTTGTATATACAATCCATGCTCATCTGCTGCTCCTGATTCTGACCTCTTCTCTCCCCACATGTACAAGCCTATTGTATGGGGAGCACTGGACAGGGGTGGGAGTGGATGGCTTGGAGGCGTAGAGTGGGCAGAGCAGGGGCGGGCCAAAGTACCCAGACATACAGGGCCTATTTAGGACAGGACCCTGCACATCCCCTGGAGCTTTGTTGGATGTCTGCCTTATTTTACTCCGAAGGTGAAATAAGTGCAAGGTGTGGGAGCAATTGGGGTATGCAGACCTCCAGAAATCATTGCGCTGCCATGGGAGTTGTCCCGCTGCCCTACCTTGACCTTGGCCTTGGCAGCCCCTGCTAAGGGCTGGGTGGCAGGAAAATGGTATTTATGTGCGATTAGGCATTGGGTGCTCCTGTTGGACGTGCTGGTGCCATGGCGATGGGATGCCACAGCACCAGCATACCAACAGGAATGCTGAGAGGACTGCCCAGACAGAGCATGGGACATCCACATCAGCAGAATAGGGGGCACATCAGGCTGTCCAAGTACCCTGATTCTGCAATCACAGGAACGTATAGCTCCCGCGGTTGCAGAATTGGGTACATATTGGCCTTGTTCATTTTCTGGACGTCTGGACAGCCCAGACATGCCCTGTGCAGAATCGGCCTCCACAAGTTTTAGGTCAAGCTGCTTCTGTAAAATACATCCTTGGCTTCTATACACATATCCTACAGTTTCGGAAGGCAATAAAGCACCATCCCTTTCTGCTACATTTTGCTCAATCAGCTACCCCGCCCCAGAGAAATCTCCCTCCATCCCCCCCAAACACCTCACTCACAACATAACACTCATGCTTTAAGCAATCACACTCATGCCCGTAAACACTTCACGTCTATTCACAACATGTAATATTTATTACTCCATGTCAACCTGTATATACTTACCATGTATTCTATATCTATCCTGACCAAACTCAGCATGTATATAGTTACGCTGTATTTGTATCATTTAAAGATATCGCAACATGTAAATAGTTACCCTATATCATCCAAGTTCTAACCCCTGTTATAATGTAAACTCAAACAGTCTTGACTGCACTGAGCTCTCGTTGTTGAATGTAAACCACACTGATAACAAATAGCGCGGTATATAAGAATTGTTAAATAAATAAATAAATAAAATATCTATTCCCTTCTCCCGGCTGCTAGCGAATTCCAAGCTGTCAGGTTTCAGGTTGTTCTTATTTTCCATATTAATTCTTTCAGAGGTACCCCACTTCAAGCCCCTGTCAACATTATGCACTTTTGCTTCCATGGCAAGTTTCTTTGCAAATTCTCTCTTGGCCTGCCTTGTCAATGTCTTGCATTTAACTTGCCAGTACTTATGTTGTTTCCTATTCTCATCATTTGCCTCTTTTTTCCATTTTCTGAAGGATTTTCTCTTAGCTATAACAGCCTTTTGATCTCAACTTTATGCCATGCTCTCTGTTGAGACTTTCTTCTGCCTGTCTTAAAGCATGGAATACATCTGGTCTGGGCTTCTAAGACAGTAAAGTGTTGGGGCCGGATTGGATACATCCCAAAGTATTGAAGGAACTCTAACTACCGGCCCATCTCAAATCTTAATTTTCTGGCAACGATTGTGGAAAAGGTGGTTTTCCAGAAACTGTCACAGTTTTTGGAATACAACATTGTTTTGTTTCTGACACAATCAGGGTTTGGCTGTGGTTATAGCATGGAGACAATGTTGATGTCTATGTCCCAAGAAATTGGGGTGGTAGATGCAGCACTCAAATGGTTTATGGATTATTTTATCTCCAGGACTTTTATTGTCTCTGTAAATGATGTTTCTTTGGAGACATATCCACTTAAGCTGGGGTCCCTCAAGGTTCTATTTTGGCCCCATTGCATTTTATTGTTTTCTTGCACTACTGGGAATGGTTATTCAGGAATTTTGATTTCAGACATTCTTTGCGGATGACATATAGATTTTGGTAGCACATCCCAGATGGCAAGATCTTTAAGGCAGCTGTGATGTGGTTGTCCTACCATGGGTTGCTTTTAAATGCAGTTAAATAAGAGGCAATGTGGTTATCTAGGAATAAGGCCCTTGTGGCCTTTTTGCCAGTTGCGGAATGTATCTCCTTACCAATTGGGGAGTGTATAAGTTCTCTCAGAGTGTTCCTGGATTCACATTTATCTTTCCAGGATCATTTCACTATGATTATTCAAAGAGGTGTTGCTTCTTCGAGATTAGTTTGTTCTCTTTGTCATTGTCTGGATCAGGCTGATATTATCTTTGATTCAGGCTTTCATTTTCACTAAGCTGGATTATTGTAATTAGCTTTTGATTGGGTTTCGAGTTTATGGTATTAAGATAATACAGTTAATTCAAAATATTACAGTTCAGATTCTATACATAGTGAGTCGGTCAACTTACATTTCCCCTCTGTTGAGAGAGCTTGAGTGGCTCCCAGTAGCTTCTAGGGTTAGGTATAAGATTCTGTCACTGGTGTATAAGGTTCTTCATGTGTATACTCTCTCGTATTTAACTCCTTATTGCCCACAACATTTGTTGCGTTCATCTCAGGCTTACTTGTCGATTATTCTGCTGCCTTTATATTTTAAACTTGACAGAACTCATCGGGCTGCCATTAGTGCGATGGTGCCCATGCTGTGGAATGGTTGTCTCTGGAGTTATGAGCTGAAATTTCATTAAAAATATTTAAGTTGGGACTGAAGCAATGGCTGTTGCTTCATGCATTTGACAATTAGCACTATTTTCAGGGAGCTAGAGCAGAGCTGGACGTCTTTTTCCTTTTGTATACAGACATTTTTTTCAATTGTCTTTGGTTATAGATTGTTGTGCTATTCATCCTCTTCTCTCTATATGCATTCTTGGTTCTGATTTGTAAACCGCCTTGATGGTCTATGGTCTGAATGGCAGTATATTACGTTTCAGAAATAAATAAATAAACTTTGGGGAAGTTCTAGTGGCTTCACTCTCTGACCTTTTCAGTGCTTCTTTAGAGTAGGTAGTGGTCCCAGAAGACTAGAGAAAGGTGTATGTGGTCCCTTTACACAAAAGCAGAGGTAAAGATGAGGTTGAGAACTACAGGCTAGTTAGTCTGACTTCTGTGGTGAATAAATTAATGGAAACACTGCTAAAACAGAGGATAGTGAGGTTTCTGGAGTCCAGTGGATTTCAGGATCTAAGGAAGCATGGTTTTACTAGGGGCAGGTCTTGTCAGACAAATCTAATTAATTTCTTTGACTGGGCAACCAGAGAGTTGGACCAAGGGAGAGCCCTAGATGTGGTGCACTTAGATTTCATTAAAGCCTTTGATAGCATTCCACATAGATGACTTATAAATAAATTGAGTATCCTAGAAATAGACTTTAAAGTGACTGACTGGGTTAGAAATTGGTTGAGTAGGAGGTGACAAAGGGTACAAATAAATGGAGTTTACTCTGATGAGAAGTATGTGGTGTGCTGCAGGGAACTGTCCTTGGTCCGATTCTTTAACATTTTTGTTAGTGATATTGCAGAAGGGCTGTTGGATAAGGTTGTCTCTTTGTGGATGATACCAAAATATGCACTAGAGTAGACACCCAGGAAGGAGTAAATAACATGAGGAGGGATCTAGCTAAGCTTGGAGAATTGTCGAGAATGTGGCAGTTGAGATTTAATGCTAAAAAATGCAGGGTCATGAATTTGGGCTTCAAAAATCCAAGGGAGCGGTACATTATAGGGGGTGAAGTACTTCTGTCCACAAAAGAAGAGCGGGACCTGGGCCTGATTGTTTCAGATGATCTTAAGGTGGCTAAACAGGAAGACAAGGTGATAGCAAATGCCAGAATGATGCTTGGGTGCATAGGGAGAGGAATGGCCAACAGGGAGAAAGAGGTGATAGTGCCTCTGTATAAGGCTTTGGTGAGACCTCATTTGGAGTATTGTGTGCAATTATGGAGACCACATCTTCAAAAGGATATAAACAGGATGGAAACTGTACAGAGGGTGGCTACCAAAATGGTCAATGGACGTCATCATAGGGCATATGGGGACAGACTTAAAGAGCTCAGTATATATACTTTGAAGGAAAGGTGGGAGAGAGGAAATATGATAGACACGTTTATATACTGTACCTCCATGACATAAACGCACGGGGAGAGAGCCTCTTTTGATTGAAAGAAAGCTCTGCAAGAAGGGGGCATAGGATGAAGGTGAAAGAGTATAGACTCAGAAGTATTATGTGGAAATATTTCTTTATGGAAAGAATGTTAGATGCGTGGAACAATCTCCCAGTGGAGGTAGTAGATACCCGGACAGTATCTGAATTCAAGAAAGCATGGGACCAACACAGAAGATCTCTAAAGGAAAAAAGGAACTATACTACTTAATATAGTAGGGCAGACTGGATAGGCCATATGGTCTTTTTCTGCCATCATGCTTCTATGTTTCTATATCTTTAGGTGCTACTTTTTTTCTTAAATACCCATGTAAATGTTTAATTTCTTTTCAAGGCCATCACTATATTTTTTACGATACTTTACAACCGCAAGAATTTATTCTTGAAAGAAAGAATTAGATATGCCTTTCAGGCTAAGATTAAGTGTTTATTTCTGTTTTTGGATGATGTAATGTATTGTTAACTTTGGTACTGATGTGGCAGTTTTAACAAGTTTCTTGTGATGTTGCCTAATTATTTCTTCCCCTCTTTCCATTCATGTGGGCTAATGTATATGGATTATTGCTTTTTATTTTCTCTTTTTGATATCATTTTGATAGTTTCCTTTTCATCTTTCGGCATGTATTTATTAGTTAAAAAAAATAAAAGAACACATTCAGCTGGCTAAAAGAAAGAAACTTGCTAGACTCATGCCAGTCTGGCTTCAAACCTGGATATAGAATGGAGACAATGTTTGTAACACTGCTTGATCTTCACAAAAGCTTTGACAGAGGATCAGCCTCAAAAGTAGTGCTGATGGGTTTCTCAGCAGCCTTTGATACTGTGGACCACCCTATCATGTTGTACAACTGGTGGAAGCAGGTATCGGTGGCACAGTATTTTTGAAGTTCAAATCTATTCTTTCAAGCGGACAACAATCAGTTTTGTTCAATAGCACCTCATCCTGACCTTGGGGAGAGGTACCACAGGGATCCATGCAGTCACCTATGCAATTCACTATCTACCTCAAGCCTCTAGCTGAGTATTTTGATTGAAGGACACAAAATTCTATATCTGCGTCAATGATATACAGCTGCTCATACCCATTGAACCAGCTATACTCACAGTTTTGACTAATTTGCCAGTGTCTAACAGCAACTTAAGAATGGACAAAAAACAACAAACTGCCTGAATCCCGGTAAAACTGAGACTCTGTGGGTTTCTAACACCAATGAGCAGATATCTGACATCAAAATCTGTTATGGGAACTACAAACTCTTCCTAAAATCACAGGTCAGAAATCTTAGGTACTCACTCACTTTGATCCCGCAAATTCAAGCAACCTTTAAAAACTGATTCTATCTGTCACTTGCGGAAACTACGAAATTTCTCGACATACATCAAGTATGACAGAGTAATACTAATCCCAACAATTTAACAGACAATACACTATTATAAAAACACTATGATCCAATTCCAAAGTACCCCCAACATGTATTTGTATATAGTTTTTTGTACATAGTTTACAAGCCAGTTTGCTGTTTTGCACTAGTTCATACTGTTAACCATTACTTTTATTGTTACAAAATGTTCGATGTAAAACTAAGCTTATGCTTTGTAGATTGTTGTTTTATTGTGAACCGCAACTGAACTCTGGAAGTTGCGGGTTATAAATATATGTTAAATAAATAAATAAATAAATAAATAAGTTGACAAGTCTGATCAGAATGGTATATACCGTGATAATGTCATTGTTAGACAACTATAATGTTCCGTATATTGGTCAGACCACAAAGAATTTTCACCAGTTCCAATTAATTTAGAATTCTGTAGCACAGCCGATGAAGGATTGCTGGCAGCTTGACCATTTCACACCTTACCTGCAAAAATTGCACTGGCTGCCAGTACCTTACAAGGACAAATTTTAAACTATATCTCTGATTTTCAAGGCCTTCAGACAAAATGAGCTAGAGTACCTGAAAAATAAGTTTATTTATTTATTTATTTGTGAGCTTTTCTATACCGCCCCTTCCAGAGATCAGGGGCGGTTTACAAGAAACTTAAAAACAATATAACAAACAGTGCAATATTGTATTACATAGAACATTGAGTGCATATAGAAAATATGTTACATAGAAACAATGTGTAAACTATTTACATGGTTGAGTAAAAACTATTTATAATAGTTAATTGTAATCATGTATGCAGTGTTGGGAGGGGGACCATTTAGGATAGCTATTAAAGGATTGATTAGGATTCAGTGAGTAAAGGATCAAAGAAGGTTGTAAGCAAATGCTAACAGAAGTGAGTCTTGAATTAGGTGGGATAGACTTGTGTTTGGTTAGTTGTGTATTCTTGTGTAGTATATTTGATTGTGGGTTGTAGGTTACCATAGTGTTGGCTAAACAGGTAAGTTTTGTGTTCCTTCCTGAAAGAGGTAAGGTCCTTAATCTCTCTTAGGTTTAGTGGGAGTTTGTTCCATTGGCTGGGAGCATAATATGAAAATGCAGTGTTGGTGGTTATATGCTTCGATTTTCTCACGGTATTGGGAATTAGTAGCATGTTGAGGTTTATTCTTCTTCTAAGTCTATTTTCTGGCGGAGTCTGAAGTAATGTTGCTAGCTGTGAAGGGGCTAAGTTGTTAATGAGTTTAAAAGTGGTGACGAGGGTTTTATATTGAATTCTACTAGTGATTGGAAGCCAGTGGAGAGCGTATAGAATGGGGGAGATATGGTCGAATATTTTGGCTTTAGAAATGATTCGAGCAGTGACATTATGGGCTCTTTGAAGGATATGTAGATTCTTTTTAGAGGTCCCTTGGAGTATGCCATTACAGAAGTCTAAATGTGGCATAATGAGAGCCTGGACAACTGTTCTGAAATCGCTGATGTCTATGAGGGGTCTGAGTTGCTGGATGGTTCTAAGCTTAAAAAAATATAGATTTGGCAGTCTGTTTTATGTGGTGTGTCATGCTTAGTGTTTTGTCCAGTGTAACTCCAAGATATTTAATTTCAGATTTGACTGGGAGAGTAATGTTCATCAGGTTGATGACAGCTGGATGGGTGAAGTTGGTGTTTCTGGTTACGAAGAGTGCTTCATTTTTTTTGAAGTTGATATCCATATGGATTGAGTGGAGCCACTGTTCAGCTTCAGAGAGGCACGTGGCGAATTTGCTGAAATTAAGGTTAGCTATGTCACAAGGGGCAAACAACATGATGTCGTCTGCATAGATAAAATAGCTTAGATTATGGCATTGAAAGATTGTGCAAATAGGTTGGATATAAAGGTTAAAAAGTAAGGCGGAGAGTGAGGATCCTTGTGGTATACCCCGTTCTTGAGGGAAGGGTAGTGAGGGGGAATGATCTATATGAACATATTGGAAACGATTAGAAATGTAGGACTTAAACCAGTTAAGAGTGGTCTCTTTTAATCCTAGTTGTGCTAGTCTGGATAGGAGGGTATTGTGATTCACACTGTCGAAGGCTGAGGAAATGTCAAGGAATATGAGCAGGAAGGCCTGCTTCGTGTTATCCATACCTCAGATTAGTGAGTCAAAAAGGGATATTAGTAAGGTTTCTACTCCGTGATATGGGCGGAAACCGTACTGGTGCTCATCTAAAGGGAAGTTGGTATCAATGTGATCTTGCAGTTGTATCTGAGCTACCTTTTCAATGATTTTGGCTAAAAAAGGTATGCTGGCAATGGGGCGGTATGAGGAGGGGTCATTACTGTTAAGGGTTTTATTTTTTAGTAGAGGGCGAATTGCCGAATATTTAAGGTCATCCGGCATGAAGCCTTGCAGTAGGGATTGGTTCACAACTTTCAATATGTATGATGCGAGTTCGGATTTTGCTGCTTTAACCCAAGACACTGGGCAGGGATCAAGTAATGAAGTGGTAGTGTTGAGGTTAGAAATAATCTCCAGGAGTTGTTTGTTGGAGATTGTGTGGAACGAGCTCCACTCGGTGATGGTATTTGATGTGGTAGGGGCCAGGATTATACTTGGACGGGTACTTAGTTTAAGCTTATTGGCAAAGTGATTTGCCAGGCATTGAGGGTCTATTGGTGTTTTGTTTGGGGTATGATCAGAGACCTTAGTTAAAGATTTAATAATCTCGAAGAGTTCCCTGGGTCGGTTGATGGCTTTTGCTAATGTTTTAGTGTGGTATAGTCTTTTTGTGTTGTTAATGGCTTCCTTATAGGTTTTAAGGCTTGTGAAGTATTGTACCCTGAATTCAGGGGTTTTCTTCTTCCGCCATTTAGTCTCTAATTTCCGGAGTTTTTTTTTAGTGCAGCAAGCTCAGAGGTGTACCATTCCTCAGATGAGCTTCTTCTAGGTTTTCTATTATTGGAAGGTAGATATTTAGCTTCCGCCTCAATAATAGAGTTCCAGATAGATACAAGTTCATTGAGATTGTTCGAGGTATTGTCTAATTTTGAAGAGATAGATTCCTGGAAGTTTTCCTTGTTAAACTGGTGGAATCTTTGTTCTATGTGTTTGTCGATGCTGTGAGTAGAGTTAGGGAGTTGGGAAGGGAGAGAGAAATGTATCATGAAATGATCAGACCATGGTACCTGAGTTGTGGTGGGTGGAGTAGAATGAGGTGAGAGTGAGAGGTGTGATGGTAGGAATATTAAATCTAGGGTGTTACCTTTGCAGTGAGTGGGGTGGGTAATTATTTGTTTAAATCCCATTTCCTCCATTGTTTCAAGGAAGGATAGTGTTTGGCTATTTGGTAACGAGGCAAGGTTAAGGTCTCCTAAGATAACAGAGGGTTTTCTCAGTGAAGAGTTACATGCAACTTCAAGGATTATGTCTAAACTTTGTATGTCAGGTGTGGGGGGTCTATAGATAAGGCAGATTGCCATGGAGTGACTTTCTATTCTGAGGATATCTATACCCTCATACTTATCTAGTAAGGTAGGTGAAAGATTAAGGTAAGTTTTTGCTATTACGAGTACTCCACTGCCTCTTTTTCTGTCTCTATTACTGCTAAGTATGGTATAACCATGAACTCTCAGTTGGTTAAGGAGAACTGAATCAGACTCATTTAGCCAGGTTTCAGTTATATAGAGCAGATGAGGTTTTTCGTCTATAATGAGGTCAATTATAATTGGGATTTTATTCCTAATTGACCTGGCATTGATAAGGATGCAATTTAGTTGTGTTGAATGGGTAGTGTTTTGCTTGGGGTTATTCATTGGTGTTGGGTTCAACTTGATTAACCTTTTAACATGGATATGTTGTTGAGTGCGTGGCCTGTCTATGGAGGGATTTCTATAAGTATATTTCTGCGTGTTATGTCTGGGCCTGTATGGGATGATGTGAAGGTGGGCTGGCTTGAAAATGTTTGTAGTTGGAGTTAGAGAGTGAGTGGGAGGAGTGTGCGAAAGGAGAAATCCTAGCGTGAGCATTAGGATGTTTAAGGTGAGTGTTAGTAATCTTCCTAGATCCATTGTTAGTTAAACAGGCGTAGATAAAGGCTAGAGAGATATAGTACTGTGGGGTAACAATTGCAAGATTATACTAAGGTATATAGTATACCGCAGTAATACATGAACTATGAAATATCTGAATTATCAGGCAATGTCAGCAAAAATGTTGCTTAGAGTTATCAATATCAATTGACAACGAGACTATTATACTATCAGCAGGTAAGCAAAAACGTTGGTCAAGATACCAAATTGACAACAATAATATTATACTATCAGTAGGTGAGCAATAATATCTGTATTTAACAGCAAATGTAGGAAATCGAACGGCATAAGATGTAGCTATGAGTTCAGGTTACCTCTTATTGGTCAATTAGATCTTGTTGCTGCTTGTCGATAGGCTGCAGTGCCAAAAGGAGCGAGTTCACGACAACCAGGGCTCAAATTAGGTGAAGATGGTGAATCTTCGGGTGTCTGGATAGCTATTGTAAGGGCCGCTGCCTAAGGGCCCTCTGGCTAGGCCCTCAGGCGCGGGCACGCAAGGCGTGGGTGCGCCGGATGGAGTTCTTTTAAAGGGCCTGCCTCTGCCCCAATTGGGCAGCCGAACGGCGGGAAAAAGCTGTTGGTCCTGGTTTGAAGCAGCCCCAGCTGCTCGATCTCCGGCCAAGAGAGCTGCTGCGGGCTGAGCTGGTCAACGGAGAGAGCCCTGTGCAGGGCTGGAGCTCTTTTAAAGGGCCTGCCTCTGCCCCGATTGGGCAGCTGAACAGCGGGATAAAGCTGTTGGTCCCGGTTTGAAGCAGCCCCAGATGCTCGATCTCCGGCTGAGAGAGCTGTTGCGAGCTGAGCTGGTCAGTGGAGAGAGCCCTGTGCAGGGCTGGAGCTCTTTTAAAGGGCCTGCCTCTGCCCCGATTGGGCAGCTGAACAGCGGGATAAAGCTGTTGGTCCCGGTTTGAAGCAGCCCCAGATGCTCGATCTCCGGCTGAGAGAGCTGCTGCGAGCTGAGCTGGTCAGTGGAGAGAGCCCTGTGCAGGGCTGGAGCTCTTTTAAAGGGCCTTTAAAAGCGTCTGTCTTGCTATCTCCTGTTCATTTGCTAGCGACTCTTCCTCTTCTCCCCCCACCTCCCCCCTTCCGTCCCCGCCAAAGCGGCTTTCACGTGCCCTCACTCCTCTTACACTCCAGCAGTTCCCCGTGGCTGATGATCTTTTGCCTTCAAACTTTCCCCTCCTTTCCCCTGATTCTCAGGCAACTCTTTGGTCCTCCTCGTTGTCCACTACCCTTGATCTTATAGCCCCTCTACGTCCCCGCCCACTCCAGCGTCGCCCCACGCACCCCTGATATCATAGCAGTTTCCGGCTACTGCGAACTCACCTCCGCAGAGCAGAGCGATTGTGGCGTAAGGCTCCCTCTCCGGCGACCTTAGCAGTTTTTCAATCCCACTATTCCTATTACCGCTCCAAGATTCACTCTGCCAAACGCTCTTTCTTCTCCACGGCCATTTCCAATGCCCCTAACCAGACTTGACACCTCTATTCCGTTTTCCAATCTCTCATCTCTTTACGCACCCCTACATCAGACCCCTCAGCTCATCCCCTTCCTCCTCCCTCGCAACTAGCTTCCTTCTTCTGCGACAAGGTTACTTCTCTAAGAGCATCCTTACCCTCCTGTCCCGCTCCAATCACTTCTCCTCCCCCTGTCCCTTCTCCCCCACCTGTCTCCCAGCTTTCTCACTCCTGGGCTTCATTCGATCTGATCACGGCCCCTGAACTTCACCGTCTCATCTCTTCTTCTAAGAAAACTTCCTGTTCACTCGATCCCATCCCTTCCTCCTGGCTCCTCACCCCTTCACTGGGGCTTCTTCCTTACATTCTCTCTATGTTTAATTCCAGCCTTTCCACAGGGATTTTCCCCCGACCCTGGAAACACGCTCTGATACGCCCCATTCTAAAGAACCCCTCACTCGATTCATTAATTCCTGCCCACTATCGTCCTGTCTCTAACCTCCCTTTTCTATCTAAACTTCTTGAGAAATTCGTCTTTGCACAACTTTCGCACCATCTCGACTCTATTAATTTCCTTCACCCCCGTCAATCTGGGTTTCGTCAGGGTCACAGTGTTGAGACTATCCTTTCGGCTTTCACTAATGCACTACATGTAGCTCACGATCATGGTGACATTTCTGTGGCAATTGCACTGGATCTCTCGGCTGCTTTTGATTTGGTTGATCACTCTCTTCTCCTTCAACGCTTGCGGGAAGCGGGTCTTTGTAGCACAGTTCACCACTGGTTCCATTCCTTTCTCTCCACCCGGTCCTGCACAGTTCTTTCTTCCTCACCCTCTACCCCCCCTTCAGATTCTCACCATCTTCCGTGTGGGGTTCCCCAGGGCTCTGTCCTTGCCCCTCTTCTTTTCAATCTCTTCTTGGCCCCCCTGGCGTCTCTAATCCAACAATTTGGTATATCTGCTTTCTTCTATGCTGATGATATTCTCTTACTCCACCACACTTCCCCCTCTTGTCCTGATCTTTCCGCTCTAGACTCCTGCCTCACAGCTGTCACAAACTGGTTAACACTTAACTGTCTTCACTTAAATCTCACTAAGACTATCGCCATCTGGTTCTCTCACGGCAGTTCACCCCCTTCTATAGCTCCCTCTTTTTCCGGCACTCCCATTCCCTTGGTTTCAACTTTCCGTTACCTTGGTGTGCACTTTGACTCCGATTTATCTTTCGACACCCACATATCCCATGTCACCAAAACATCCTTTTTTTTCTCCGTCAAATCCGTTCCATCCGTCCTTTCCTTTCTCCTTCGGCCCTTAGCACCCTGGTACTCTCCCTAGTTATGTCCAGAGTAGATTTCTCCAATTCACTTTTCATTGGTCTCCCTAAATATCTGTTATCCCGTCTCCAACGGATCCAAAATACTGCAGCACGCCTCATTACACACTCCTCCCCTAGAGATCATATCACCCCTGTATTATTTCATCTCCACTGGTTGCCTGTTCCCTTCCGTGCCACTTTTAAATTGTTGACCCTTGTACACAAAGCATTTCATACCAGCACTTCGCAATACTTAACGGATCTCATTTTTTTTCATTCCCCCAGACACACACCACGTTCTTTTCACCTCAACCGCCTCACCCTCCCCTCTCCCTCACGCTCTCACCTTCAGTCCACCCGTACCTCTACCTTCTTTTTTGCCGGTCCCGCCCTCTGGAACGCTCTTCCCCCCTCCCTCTGTCTGGACCCCCAATATACCACTTTCAAGCAAAACTTAAAGACCCATCTGTTTTCCCTGGCATTCGATGTTCCTTCCCCTTTCGTGTGATCCCTCTCTCCCCCTCCTCTTAATCCCTATCATGCTTTCCTTCTCTTGTCTTGTCTTGTCCTGTCCCCCTTCTTTTCTTTCCTATGCTATCATGATATTGTACTTTCCTTTCCTTTTTATTGGCTTCCAGCCTCTTTTATTGAATTTTATTGTACACCGCCTTGGTTATTTTGGAAAGGCGGTTTTTATCAAATACAATAAACATAAACATAAACATACCTCTGCCCCGATTGGGTAGCCGAACGGCGGGAAAAAGCTGTTGGTCCCGGTTTGAAGCAGCTCCAGCTGCTCGATCTCCGGCCGAGAGAGCTGCTGCGGGCTGAGCTGGTCAGCGGAGAGAGCCCTGTGCAGGGCTGGAGCTCTTTTAAAGGGCCTGCCTCTGCCCCGATTGGGCAGCTGAACGGCGGGAAAAAGCTGTTGGTCCCGGTTTGAAGTAGCCCCAGCTGCTCGATCTCCGGCCGAGAGAGCTGCTGCGGGCTGAGCTGGTCAGCGGAGAGTTAGCCTTCTACACAGCTCTGAGGCCTCTAAAGCTAGTTTTGTCCATATCATGGCAGCAGCGAACCGTGCTCCTAAGCCAGGGTATGTGGAGTATTTATCTCAATCTCTCAATTTACTGCTAATGCTTGCCATAGTGCTTGCATCATATCAAAGAGAGTATCCTTCTGGATTTCATAAGATGTAACTTATATAGACAACCTACCAAGATTATTTTTGGAAATTGCTTTTAATCAGGCCCACGCTCCCACTACCATGGGAAATGTTTCTGTATCTTTCTATCATGTTTTCTTGATTTTTGACTGCATTTTTTGTACTTGAGGATCTTCTCCCTCTCCCTACATCTCACAGAATATTCACTACGGACACCGCTATTATCAGTGCCATTCTGGTGTTTTTCTCCTTTATCACTATGTTGTATCTCCAGGAACAAGCAGGAATGAATCTTCACATATGGGTACGTCGGTACCGACGGAGTCTGCGCGGGAACGCTTCCCAGCGTCCAATCAGAAAGCTTTTGGAAGCATCCCAACACGCCTGCGTGCTGCCTACCCGCCTTCCCAACTGCCTCTCCTCAGTTTTTGTTTTTCCGCGGAGCCGGCAGGACGTCCTCCTGTCACCGCAGAAAATTCTTCTTTTATTTTTTAGTTTTCTTGTGGTCATGGCTGCCTCCCCGATGCCACCGGTACCACCGGTGTTTCTTTTTTCTTTTCTTGTAAAATCTTTTCCTTTTTAAGGAATATATTTTTCTTCCTTAGTGTCTCACGGTTCTCAGGCCTTCTAGGCCTCTCCTTTTTCCTTCATGGAACCGCCAGCCACTTTCCCCAAGAAATGTACAAACTGTGGCGGTACAACTTTATTTTTAGACACTCACAATCGGTGTCTAACCTGCTTGGGTCCTGACCATTTTCCTCCGGAGCCCTCGGGCAATAGTATTGTGAGAAGAAGTTTTCAACATCGAGTTCCCCTCGACACGCGGTCCCCCTCCAACTTCAGGGCACCGACCATATCTTCTTCTACACAGGATCAGGTAACCCAAAAACAGTCTGTTAAGACTAGCCAGTCCTCGAGCGGCACTTCTCATGCACAGCATAGAGATGCCTATGGCCTTGTCCTCGAGAATCCACTTGCTTCAAAACCCCGGTGGGAGTCTTCGGCCTCCAAAGCCTGTGTGGGGTTTCAGGTTGTTCCTGAGGTTCACCCCTCACAGAACATAACTGAGCCATGCCCGGTGGTGGCATCCGCTTCGAGCGGTACCGATACCCTGGCATCGGCACTGGTGTTGGATGAAACATTCCTCACCAAGGATCATCGTCTGGCATCCTCGGTACCTGCGGGGCCGGTGGATACGCTCCAGATCGACCTTCCAGTATCAGTACCGACACCGATACTAGTACCGACGTCGGTACCCTCCAGACGTGCATCGATAGACTCGCTTCCTTCGATGCCGAGTCTGGAATCGATCTTCAGTCTGGAGGACTGGGTACCAACTCGCCTTGGTACCGACTCCCGTCGGTACTGAAGGCTCGGTTCCGATAATTCGGATCCACAACTTTCGGTTCCTCCGATACCATTAGCGTTGCCACCGGCTGGTCTTCATCCACCGGTATCAGATACGGTATCGAGATCGGTACCGATATCCACAGTACCATTTCTGTCGGTACCTTCCATGCTTCTCTCGTCAGGCTCGCTTCCCTCAATGCCGAGTTTTGAATCGATCCCTAGCATGGACGATCTGTTACCGACTGTCGCTGGTTCTGACCTGCAGTACCAGCGACCACCATCTAAGGATCCCATACTGCACCATTCAGGATCTTCTATTCCTATATACTTGAATAGATCCCTTGGTGCCAACGCTAGTTCTTTATCAGATCTAGCCTATCCAAGGGAAGTTCCCTCTGGGGATCCTTCTTTCCAGACTTTCCTCCTGGATATGGCAAAATCACTTGCCATTCCTATTCCTGGACAAGATCCTACACAAGGGAATACAGAATACCTCTTTGTTCCTAGCAAAGCAAAGGAGAATATAATACTTCCTTTGCATCATTCTTTGCAGGATCTCCTTCTACAAATGTGGGAAGCTCCTTTAAAGGTACCCCCACCTTCCAGAGCAACTGATCTCCTATATCAGGTGCCCCCCTCTCCAGGGTTTCAAAAGACTCAACTTCCTCATCATTCCATTGTGGTAGAATCAGCAATGAGGCGAGTGAAGAGTAATAAAAAGCACTCTTCTTGTCCGCCAGGTCGTGAGTCTAGGACACTAGATGCCTTTGGACGTCAAACCTTCCAGACATCCATGCTTTCAGCAAGAATTCTCTCATATATTTTTTATATGGGTCTATCTCTTGAGGAGGTCACAAAGAAATTATATCTTTTGACTTCTTTTCTTCAAGAGCCCAAGAGTAAAGACTATTCCTCACTGGTTAGTCATACTCAAAATATCTCTAGGTTTCTTACTCGTGCTACCCTCGACTCCTTTGAGTCTGTTAGCAGGACTTCTGCTGTGGCTATAGGGGCACGACGTAAAGCATGGCTTCAAGCTTCAGACTTGGACAGATGGGCACAAGAAAGACTGGGAAATACTCCTTGCACTGGAGAAAATCTCTTCAACAAGGAGTCTTTACTCCAGGTTACTCAGTTATCCACTGACTTTCCTTTTTCCAGAGGCTGTTCTACGCCTTCTTCTTTCCCAGTAGGTAGGAAATGTCCTACCAAACTTTCTTCCCCTAGGGGGAGAAGGTTTTACCCATCATCTGCCCATCATACAGATGTTCCCAAACAGGGGAAACATTGCCCTAGCCTGAAGAATCCACAACATCAACAGGGTCAACAAACCCAGCAGTCACAGGGTTTCAAATAGTTCATTGTCCCTCTTGGTTGGTGGTTAGGGTGTCAGTCTGCTTTTTTCACTGGCAATAAATTTATCCTAACCTACCTAGATATCTCTTCATGAGTCATCTTTTTTCTAAGAGTCTTATGATGATCATGCCCATACTTATCAGTTTCCTCTTCCTCTTGAAGGAAAGAGAGGTAACAACTATCAATGGACAGTTGTTTCCCTGTACTGGCATGTATCATCTCACCTGTCAGAGACTTCCTCCATAGTTGGTCTCTTGCAACTTTGTCTTACCTCCCTCTTTCTACAACATTGGGTTGTAAGAGTGGTTCTTTTACACCGGTAAGCTCCTATAGTCCTATACCTGTCTACTGGGGGATTCTCCCTTCTGGAGTTCTTTTCCCCTTGTTACCTTAGGGCAGCTCATCAAACAATAGGGAGTCCTATCAGGACTGTTTCTTTTTCCCATTCTAAAGAAGGGAAAAGGCAAAAGAAAATTTTCTATGCTGCCCGGGTAGTTGCTGTAGATACAGCAATTCCTAGTGGTTAGGCCACTGGTTGTGTTCTCTACGCAACCAGGGCTTCTCCTCCACTAGCAATCCTCCTAGCCTCAGTGCTAAGTCCCAAACAGGTTATTCACCTTCTTTGGGAAACCCTATTGTCACAGTCTGGTTGGTTAACTTCTATTCTTTGCCTTGGCAGAATAGCTGGTCACCTGCTGGCTTCCACTGCCAGTTTTTTCTTCTACCAACCTGCAGCATGCTCTCTGCATCTCTACAGAGTAGCTTTGCACTATGGGCCCTTGCTAGAGAGCATCAGTATCTTGCCTAGCAGATAACCCCAGATAGTTAGGGGGAAGGGGTTCCCCCAGTCATATCTGGCGGGTATTCCCTGCCTTTTACATCTCTTTTGAGGCATAAGCCTCAGGCCTTTCATTACGTGAAAGCCTAAAGGAGGGCCAATTCCCTGGCTTGGCCCATATCTCCTTGAGTCTTCTCGTCAGAGATACCTTTCTCCAATGGCAGCTAGAGGATGCCTAATACCCATCTTGCCCTCATGGGCGGATCACTAGGGTATCTTCCTCCAGAGGCCTCCTCTATTCAATCTCCATACTGCAATTCTGGAGATATCTGGACTTCCTGTCTACAGACTGATGTTATCCTCTGCCATTTTCACGTAGGCCATCCTGGTTATTCAAGAGCTCAAATTCTGCAAAGAATTCAGCCTTCTACTTGTCAGGGAGACTTTCCCTCTGACTCTGCCAGTCATAACCAGGAAAAGAGGATTCTCTATTTACCTATTTAAGCAGGTATCCACCTTCTTGCTGTCAGATGAATCTTCCTCTCCCCCTCTATACCTAGAGGGGATGGGGTTCTCTGGACATCTCTCCATCCATATGCCTGGAGACATGTGTCTATATGCCTACCTATTTTGTCTAGGTATATATATATATATATATATATATATATATATATATATATATATATATACTTATCTATATCTATCTGAGTGTCTTCTGCCCATACATATCTCTTTCTAGATGTATGCATATATACCCTATATGTGTATATATTTATATATATATATATATATATATACATATATATTTATAGATATGAGATATATTTTTAGATAAATCTGTATCCATCTACTTATCTATCTGTCTGTTACGTTCAGATATCCTTACATTCCTATCTGATCCTGACAGATGGGCACTACCCCCATGAATTCTATGCCAGCATACTTAGGGGGCTATACCTATAACCACTCCCTGTGGTAATTAACAAATTTTTCCTTACCATAACCTTTTCAGGTTAGGTACTCCTGAAGCTCTCAATGTACCCTTTTTCTCTCCTTATTGACCCCATTTAGGAAAGACATTGCGGCGCTTCAGTTACTATAAAGCTTAGCGCTCCTGAGTCTGTCCTTACTTTCTTATCAGATGCAAGGGTCTCCATACCCTTTCTCCCCGACATGGATTGATTCCAACCCCAGTCCAGTTGGGTCAGACTTATTTTTTCTCTTGGTCCTACATTTGTACTATTTTTGGACCACAACAGCTTAAGCTTTCTTTAATAGTACTTTCTCTGTCTCCGCTGAAGCTCTACCTCTCATACTACCCCAGTTTTTCCCCTGGGGCTATTTCTCACCCTGAAGGGTTCTGACCTCCACTTGTTTTTATTCTACTTTATTACCTCTACTTCTCAGTGAGGTACCCCTTGAGCACATTCACTGGCTCTTCCATCAGATCCATATGTAGCTCAGTGCACTTGTGCAATGCCAACAAGGGAGGCCCAGATTATAATATTTCACTACTAAATGCCCTTGATACAGGGTCTTCCCCTTTTGAAGCCCTGTTCTAGACAGCTGTTCCACAACTCCTTTTCTGTATTCAACTCCTACCCTACATCCCCAGGATGCCTGAGGTCCTGAGGAATATCATGGCTCGTTTTAGACTTGCAACATGTTAGGACTCCCTCAGGGCATCTGAGCTTGGGAGTCCCCATATGTGAAGACTCATTCCTGCTTGTTCCTGGAGATAGCACAGTTACTTACCTGTAACAGGTGATCTCTGGGAACAGCAGGAATAAGTCTTCACAACCCACCCACCTCCCCTAGGAGTTGCATTTTTCTCTATCTCTATCTTTCCCTTCCTTGCTCTCTCTCTCTCTTTGTCTCAGCTTTCAAACTTAACTGAGGAGAGGCAGTTGGGAAAGCGGGAAGGCAGCATGCAGGTGTGTTGGGATGCTTCCAAAAGCTTTCTGATTGGACGCTGGGAAGCGTTCCCACGCAGACTCCGTCGGTACCGACATACCCATATGTGAAGACTTATTCCTGCTGTTCCCAGAGATCACCTGTTATAGGTAAGTAACTGTGCTTTTCCTGCATTCAGCTTTTTATCAGTCAGAATGGGAATGTCCCAGGTGATCATAACCTCTTCAGTCTATTATGGTACCTGAATTCTCTTAGGGGCATGATCCCAATGCTTTTCTGGTACAGTGACATTGTAGTCCTTACAAAGTTTCCAATGGTTGATGTATATCTCCTTATTGTTCCTTCTACATTTTCTATCATCGAAACTCTGCAACGAGCTATAAGATGAGTATGCACGTCCAGTTCTTTCTTACAGAATTAACTGTCTGTTTTCTCTAGATTTGATGTGAACCATCTCAGCCAGGACCGTACCAACCTAGAAATGTGCCCTGTGTGACTAATTAATCTGGTGCCCTCCCTCCACCCCAATGATATGCAGGAACTCACTCTTTTTGAGCTTTCTGAAAGCCCAGTGATGATATCAGTGCACCACTCTCACAGCCCTTGGTGTGACCCTGATCTCATCTGTAATTCACTGTTCTGTGCTGCTTTTGCAGTCTCTCATCCTTAGGTTTCAGTTGACCTCTCCTTTACCATTGAGGTATTCGGGTTTGATCCATGTATGACTGCTGGAGTAACACTGTGTATGTTTCACTGTATTTGTATAATTGCCACTTGCTTTTCCATGCCTTCTGATGTAATTTTTAAAATAAATTCTGTTTTCTTTCCTATGTTTATAGGTGGATTCTCATCCATTCCTTCTGCTCGTCCGAATTGTTGCCCAAATTTAATGATGGAACTGGATTCTCAATGTTTACCTTCATATTTCAACACTTTTTGTGCTTTTGGTTCTGTTGATGCTGTTAAGTAGGGACTGAAGGCTTATGACAATAGCTCAATGAGGGCATTTTATAAAGTATGAATAGGATGCGCAGACATGACTAAACCTAGTTGTAGCAGTTATGTCTGCTCTATAGCAGGTATAAATGTCTGCACCTAGATTGATCAGAAACGCACATAACTTATATTATTCTGTAACTCAAGTATGTAAATTTAGGCCCTACCTAAGAGCTGCTTAAGCTCTACTTCTGTGCACACCCAAACCGAAAGTATTCAGGAAAAGACTTATACATGAGCCTTCAGATAGCGACTGCCTAAAGCACATACGTACATGTCCATTTAACATGCGCAAGTCCTTTAGAATAGGGAATTATGTGTTACTGGTGTGTATTTTTCAGCATAGACTTTATAGAATTACCCCCTATATATGCGGAGGCACATTCCAAGTTGGCTGCCCAGGCACTGTGTGCCAGATCGGAAGCGGGATGCCAGAGGCAGACCTGATTCTGATCGCATGGGGGCTAGATGTGCCCCATTGGATTGGAATCGGGTCTGGGCCAGTATGTGCAGGCCGGGACCCGATTCAGATCGGCTTGCACGCACAGGCTCCTGCCTGGCTAAATCAGTCAGGCTCCTGAATGGAGCTGCAGTGCCATTGCATCCCGTTGCCATGGCACCATGGCTCCATTCAGAATCCGTGATCCCCGGTCACTGGCCACTTGTTCCTTTCACCGCTATCCGACCCCCAATCTGGCCTCCCATGGCTAGGGTCGGACTACGGGAACCCCCTGCACCCCCTCGTCCCACTTCCACCGCCCGGGCCTGTCATACCCCGATGTCCAGGGGGACTTATTCCACCTCCGAGGTGGAATAAGTCCCCTGTCCAGTCTGCCAGCCCCAGACGTAAGGGTCGACTTCAGAATTGGCCCTGTATGTCCAGGGCCATGAACCACCCACTGCCTGCCCTCACCCTGCCTCTGCAACACCCCCTCCTGCCCCTCTCTAAGCCTCCCCATACAAACTCCTTGTTTGTGTGGGGAGACTTTCATTGGGGCCAGCAAGGGAGGCGAATAGCGGGGATGGACGTCCCAATGGAACTTGTGTTGGAATAGACTCCATAATCTATTTTTATGAGGTCCATAACACAGATATAAATACACACATACATGCATCTACAGTAACTAACATACACAGACATGGACTGACAGATACATGCAAGCATACATGCACACATTTACCAGCCTACAAACACAAACCTAATAGAGATATACATATGCACACGCGCAACAGATAAACATACAAAATAGAGATATGCACATGAACAGCCACAACCTATACACAAGACACACACATACAGAGGCAATGCAGATACAAACAAACGGGCGTGTGCATGCACATACACATACACAGAAGGATTGGAAAGAATTCCATGAGCCATGTTCTGCATGCTTTCCCCACTTGTTTTTAAATAATCCTTAATATTCTATTTGTTTTTTTGGCACTAGAGTTAAAAATTGGCCTCGCTATGCCTATCTTAAAAATTAATTCAATTTCTCTGTTTAAAAATGATTTGTACTAGCCTCCAATTCTATCAGGACATAAAATTCATTCCATATCAAAGAAAGAAAAAGATAAATAATTTTGTTGACACAAATTAAAGTGTCTAGCCACAGGTAAAGAAAATAATTTCTCCTAATATAGCTAAGACGCTCTTGTATTTTGATTTAAAGTGGTTGATGATGCATCCAACATATTCGATGGCACAAGCACAAATAATACATTTATGTATACTGCTTTCAAGGACAGGGCCGAGGTCGAGGCCGCGGTCGGGGGAGGGGGAGAGGGAAATGGACGGGAGAACGTACACACGAGACAGAATATTAGATTCTAACAATGTTATTAATATTTCTGAATATAATCTCATGACTGATGAAATTTCCATTTTAAATAAGGGATTATCATTTGTACCTATCAAGAAATACGATTCATTTCAAACTCAAATTGATTTGTACAAGTTTTTTAGAAAAATTCGCATACATCATTTTTTTAATGATCAAATAGAATCTCATGGTAATATCTCAGTCGTTAGCAGACCACCCACTTGGATCCCTCCTCTGAAAACAGATCCCCTCATTGAGGCCTTTGAAAAAGTTGTGATACAACAGGTGGAACAGATTCATGAAAATGACCGTTTACCATTTCAGAACTTAACATTTCACGAACGACAGGCTCTTAAAGCATTACAGATGAATAGTAAAATCATTATAAAACCTGCAGATAAGGGAGGTGCTGTGGTGGTTATGGACAAGCACAAATATTTAGCCGAAATTACTAGACAGCTTAATGACAAGAATTTCTATTTACGTCTTGATGGTGACCCCACAGAAGCGTTGAAATGCACAATAGATAACATAGTTATCAGTGCCTTCGAGACAGGTCATATTACCAAAAAAGAGAAAGAATTTTTGATTGTCAAGAAACCGGTTATGCCTACTATTTACGTGATCCCTAAGATCCATAAGTCCCTTACGGACCCTCCAGGACGACCCATTGTATCCGCAATCGGGTCACTCTTGGAACCCATTTCTCAACTGATGGATATTCTTTTGAGGCCTCATATTACACGCATGTGGTCCTATGTCCATGATTCATCACACATTATTGACATCCTTTCAACATTTAAAGATTTGGGCTCAGAAGTTTTTTTTGGTGACTTTAGATGTTGAAGTTCTGTATACCAACGTTCCACAGTCTGAAGCCCTGAGTATTGTTGAAGAGTATTTAGTGGATAGGAAAGAATATACACGCATTTCTGCTTCTTTTCTTTTAATATTGGCAGAGATTGCATTATGTAAAAATTTCTTTTGTTTTAGAGATATATATTATCAGCAAATCAAGGGTGTGGCAATGGGGTCATCCATGGCACCGGACATTGCCAACCTATACATGTACAAATTTGAAAATACCTTTCTCAAGGTTCACCCTTTTGACTCTAAAGTCAAATTGTGGATTAGGTACATCGACGACATTTTTATTATATGGGACGGCTCCATGGAGGATTTATCTGCATTCAATGTATGGATCAATAACCTAGATCAAAATTTACGCTTTCAAATTACCTATGATCCGGTGCAAATTCCATATTTAGACTTAGTAATTAAAAACGAAGGGAAAGGATTTATTACAAAACTGTATAGGAAACCGACTGACAGAAATCAGTTGCTTCACTATCAAAGTTTCCATAATCCTGCATTAAAAAATAATTTACCTGTCGGACAATTTCTTAGGGTAAGGAGAAACTGTACCACTGATGCTGAATTTGAACTGCAAGCTAAAGATCTAAAAGAAAGATTTAAAGCACGCCAATATCCTCAGCAATATATTAATAAAGCCTACTTTAGAGCCCGCGATTATTCACGAACGATGGCAGATAAACCACATGATAACAAAAGTAAAAAAGACACTAAAATAGTTTGTCCATTACTGTACTCCTTACAGTCTCAACGGATTGTAGCCATTCTTAAAAAAGAATGGCATTTGATTCAGGCGGTCCCTGGTTTTCAAGATACTCAATTTATGATTGCTCACAAACGTAACATTAATCTCCGCAATTTATTGGTGCCCTCTGCCTTTACTGAGAAAAAACCTCTTTCTGTACACAAAGGGCAATATCAGTGTGGTCATTGTTCCGTTTGTTTAAATGTTTTACCTATAAGGAAGGTTTTTACACACCCAGTGAAACAACAGCCATTTTACATTGATGATTTTTCAAACTGTAATACCACACACGTTATTTACATTATACAATGTCCATGCAATCTCCTATATGTAGGCAAAACTACACGGAGTATTCGTGTACATATAATAGAACACTAAGAGCTGCATTAAGAGACAATTAACAGACAAACCTCTGGTGCAACACTGGATAGACAAAGCACATAAAATATCAGATTTGAAATTTTGTGTTATTAAAAAAGTGAAATTGAATTGGAGAGGCGGAAATATTGAGAAGACCATTCTCCGGTTAGAACAGAAATACATTTTCGCTATCAATACACTCACTCCACACGGCTTGAATTCCGAACGAGATTTTTCCGTTTTTTTGTAAGGATTGCCACTACTGTGATATTATTTTTTATTTGTATAGTTTTAAGGTTTGGTTTTCTTTTTACTTCCATGGCGTGTATTTATGTATTTATTTGTTTTACTTATTCTATTTATTCATTCATTTATTGATTGATACTTATGGTTCATATTCTTTTAAAGGCACTGTTTAAAGCAGAAGTCGGTTTGGTTTTTTTATTGCTTGTCTAATTATTTATTTGTTTGAATATCCACGGTCCGTCTGTATTTGTATTTGTAAATAATTGTGCTGTTCTTGTTACAATTTACCGTAGAGCCTTGGTTACAACAGTAATGATAAGGGTTTTTATTTTTCATAAAACATTACTCTCAATTTTTATAGTATAAAGTTTTATCCTGTGCTGCTGAGTTCCCACTATCTCATTCCCAGCTGGGTAGTTTTTTGACGCATGCGCAATTTTTAGTTATTGCCCGTCCTTTCCCTTTTTTACCCCCTTTTTTTTTTTTTTTTTTACTTATGGTGTTGATATCATTTATAAAGAATGGTTCACTCATTTTTTAATTTTTTCACTATATATATCATAGTTTTACTTTTGCCGGTTTGCCCGCGCTGTTTTGGGACTTATGCGCATGCGTTGGCGTCCAGTCATAATGTGGGTTGCCGCCGACAATGGTTGCTGCCCTCCCGGTTTTAGAAGTAGTGGCAGTTTGTGGATATGTAAGTTTTCAAATTGTGTTTTTCAATTTTTATTAGCAACGGGTTGTCTTCGGGCATCATTCATGCACTCTCTTTGTATTAATCGAGGCAAAATTTCACTTTTAAAGTATGGCTATGTGTTTCAGCGGCAGTTCAATTCGGTGGGACACTGCGGCGTCTATAGTTGTGTCTCCTTTGGTAAGGCAGTCCAAAAATGTATGCTTTAACACATTGTTGACATTATTATAAAGTCACCCCCTTTCTTTTAATGGTTCATTGTTTATACAAGAAGAAAGGCGGTGTCCTTTCAATTAAGCATGTGGCCGGTAACCTAGCATTTTGGCCAAAATACAAAGAGGTTCTTCTTTGACCTTTTTTTTGAGCACGATTGTGTCCCTTAAGTTTGTGTATTCATAGTTACTATAAGCTGCCAGTGAGTAATCACACTTAGAATCCGGTAATCAGATGGCTTCTTCTTCTTCCCTTTTCCTTTCATTTTTCTAATTGATATTATTCATTCTTCATGGTTCGGCTTCTCCATATTATGACAGCATGGTAGGTCTTTAAATAATGGCACTTTTTTGATTTAAAAAGATTAATACATTTCAAAAATTTTGAATGTACTAAGTTTTCTAACATATAACCCCTTCTTTTTCATCTAATTTGCAGTCACAGAAGTTTGTTTGACTTTCAGTGAAACAATTTATTTTTATGGGCGTATCCTTACGGTCCTAAGGTAATAGCACCTTTTTCACTCCTGCTCCTATAACATTTTAGGTGTCTTTGTCCTCCACCTCTTTTGTTTTTCTCCATGTTGAATAGACACGTTTACCTGCACTTTTGATTTTATTTTTGTTGTGGTAATGTTGTTTATGATATGTTATTTATTTATTTATTGGTTTTATTTAAACATATTAGTTTTTGATTATCATCTGCATGTCGTTATTGTTTTTTATATATACATTGCGTTTTTTTATATATACATTGCGTTAATTTATTTATTTATTTTTTAAAGGGAGCTTTTGTCTTAAAAATCTAATATGTTTTATGTTTTATGCTTTTATATGTTTTAGTGTGATACATATCAGAATATGATTTTGCCTATGAGTAATGAATAACACTCTCGTGTTTTTTATACATATTATTTAGTTATTTATTATCATGTTCTTACAGTTTTTCAAATCATGTAATCATTTTTTTATGTTTTTTATACTTGTGTTTTAATTATTTACAATGTGTTTTTAGTATAAGGTGAGCTAACCCCTGAAGAAGAGTTTTTCGAAACACGACCTGTGTCGGGTCAGGTCTCCCTTAATAAATATGGATCAATAAAGTATTGGTGAGAGTTCATACCTGCCTACGTTTCTGTACTGTTTACTGCTTTGGATGGGCCATCAGCCTATAAAAAGTGGTTTATAAATGTAAGTAATGTGAGGGCAATAAGAGTTAGATACTATGAGGCCTATTCCGATGAGGACGTCGAGGTCCGGGAAAAATGTATGAGGGTTGCTCAGAAAGTAATCCCCACATGTTTTTTCTCAGTCCAGAATGAAGATAGAGGTGTGAAATTGAAAGGGTAGTAACTTGGAACTTCAAAGGACACATGTGTGTAATTTTACAGTCGTCCGACAAATAGCGAGGCAGTAGTGATCCTTCAAATGGCGTCTGTGAGTGCCACACGGTACAAACAACGAGCTGTAATTGAATTCTGAGGTGGAGGAGAAAGAAAGTGTGAGAAACATTCACAAATGGTTGTGTGCTGTGTATGAAAGTTCTGCGGTAGATAGGAGCACCGTTGGATGATGGGTGAAGAGAGTAAAGGCTTCAGAATGTGGTAAAATGGAACTGGAAGATCGGCTGTGGTCTGGGCGTCCTGCCTCAGCCACCAGTCCAGACAAGTTGTAGCGCGCTGATGACATTATTTGTGCGGATCGGCGCATCACGAGTCGGGAATTGTGTGTACACCTTTCCGTCAGTAGAGGTAGTGCAATGGCAATTATTGACTCTTTGGGATATTCAAAGGTGTGTGCAAGGCACACTGCAACAGCTTACAGTATTTTAATGCACACTGGCAGCTATCGCAGGGCGCTGCAACTTGTCTGGAATGGTGGCTGAGGCAGGATGCCCAGACCGCGGCCGATCTTCCAGTTCCATTTTACCACTTCCTGAAGCCTTTACTCTCTTCACCCATCGTCCAACGGTGCTCCTATCTACTGCAGAACTTCCATACATAGCACACAACCATTTGTGAGTGTTTCTCACACTTTCTTTCTCCTCCACCAAGAATTCAATTACAGCTCATTGTTTGTACCGTGTGTCACTCACAGACGCCATTTGAAGGATCACTACTGCCTCGCTATTTGTCGGACGACTGTAAAATTACACACATGTGTCCTTTGAAGTTCCAAGTTACTACCCTTTCAATGTCACACCTCTATCTTCATTCTGGACTGAGAGAAAACATGTCGGGCATTGCTTTCTGAGCAACCCTTGTACAAGATGTGAACATGCACCACTAAGATAGTATGCCATGTGCACATGAATCTATGTACATGTGAACACAGAATATGTGGCAAAACGAATACACGAATAAACATACAAAGTGCAATATGAAGTTTACCCGGCATACACGTACAAACAAGCAAGACATGCACCATGTCGATGTCCGAAAACGTGCAGACCTGCACTGTGGCCCATGTGCAACAGGAAACAGGATGCAGTGATCCCCCCCCTCCCTTTGCAGGCCAGCATGCAGCTGAACTTGGAAAATGGCCACATGCCACCCAAATCTTTCGGAGGCTGAGACATGCCTGCTCTGCTGGCTAGTCCTGGAGGAGGAGGCAGCTCTGCTCCCATGGGACACAGAAGGTCAGTCCTTGCTGCAGCACAAAGGAACTGGGAGCACATCAGGACCACTCTAGCACAGTAAGTAGAGAAAGCAGAAAGCTGACAGACATGAAAACAATAGGGAGGGGCAGAGAGTGCATTAAAAAGAGGGGGGGGGGAAGCTGGGAAAGGGCAGGAACATGAACAGTGCACAGAATCAGGGGAGCAGACCCAAAGCAAAATGAGTGAGGGTGTGGAGGACCCAGACAGTGCATACAATGTGCCTCAGAGAAGAGTATGTAGGTGAAGCAAGTAACAGGGACAGATGACCCAGTAGAGAAACATAGAAAAACACATATGCACACACAACATCCCTGTGGAATGTGCAATGCTGAGGATGAAATATCACCGTGAGACAGAGAACGGAATAAACCACAAAGAAAGAACATTGTGAAGCACACCAACCATCCCATACATATGTAACAGTGTAGCAACACCCCCAGATCATGCCATGCCAAGCTGTGCAAATGGAAGATGGTACAGCACAGGCAAGAATGGCAACAAGAATGTGCCACAGGCAATGGAGGGCGAGGTGAAAGGACTTCACAAAACAAGCAGAGCAGATGGGTACCGAGCCCATGGCCCCAGCACACAGGCCACAGACCAAAGCACTAGGCCAGAGCCCCAAATGACAGACCACAGTGCCCAGTCACAAGCACAGGGCAAAAGGCAGTGAGAGCACAGAGCACAGACGACAAAGAAGCTGCAAACCCCCAATTGCCCTGACACCCTGCTGTGTTCAAAGACAGGCATGCAGATCTGTGGAAGATGCACCGCAGCAGCAGTAAAGTAGAGGCGGGAGGATCAGACACAACATATCTATGTGTAGAAGTGATGGGCACGACTGTCATGAGTGCAGCACACCTAAACCATGTGGAGACAGTGTCTCAAGAAAGCCACAGGGACCCATGAAAACCCAGAACAGAGAAAGTATGGGTGGCATACCAGCAGCACACCCAAAACAAGTCAAGCAGGTTGGGACCAAATGCCAGCCCACAGCACCCAAGACAGTGGCCAAACCCAGGAGGCCAGAGTCCCACCCAAATAGGAGGCAGGAAGTGTACATGCAAATAGTCAGTGGTGATAGGCCCAGCACAGGCCCAGCACAGGCAGGCAGAGGCAGGCATGCACAGGAAAGGTATAGTCAAATGCCACAATGTTCCCCACACCCAAAAAGCTATGGTGCCATGCACAGGTGACAGGTAGCAACAACAGGCCTGAGTACAGCATCCAAAGGCCACAATGGGCACCACTGGCTGGGCTGCAGAAAGCACAGGTCCCACAGGGAACAGGTCTGGCAGCCCATCTGGGCAGTGTACCACCATCCCCATGGCTCCCAGTCCATGGCCCATCCAGTATGCTCTGTAGGCACACATGAAGCAGGAGGCCAGGGGACACAGGATCAGCTGCAGTCCAGGGAAAGGTAGCACATGGGATGTATCAACACAATGGGTCCAGCCCAAGCATCTGCAGGTGGATGGATAACATACGGACAGTGACAGGGACAGACCTGTGAGGGAGGAAACACAGACACTCATGTAGTGCACCACTGTTTGTGTCTACAGACGCTTCCGCAACATGAGTGACACAGAAGCATACCGTGTGTTCCACAGGGCCATCCGGCACACACAGCCCCACCTGCTCAATCGCATCTGCCAGCAGCTGCAGCGGGAGCAGGGTGAGTATGCAGGCACTGTGAGAGCACAGGCGCCATGAAACCCTACTGGCCTCAGTGTAACTCAGCCCACCCACTGCAGGGGAGACTGCAGACAGATAATGTGGCAGTGACATGCCTGCCATGCACCTCCAAGTACTTCCACAGATGCATGCCCCCTTATATCCCCTGTAGCCATCCCGGTGGAAGACTCCCCACCCGTTGCATCAGAGGAGGCCGAGGAAGAGGAGGTCGAGGATGATGGCAAGGAGGCAGCAGAAGAGATGACCAGAGAGGTGTCGGGGCAGCTGCAGACCCAGGCGGGCAGGTGCCATGGCCCCACCCCGAGCAGCCCAGGCACAGAATCCACCGGGGCCACCACAATGACAGGCACATGTAGCCAATTGTGCTATCCTGCTCCCCCCTCAGTGGAGAGTGGGGAGGAGGAGGGATTCACCATGACACTTACAGTGCTACCCAGCTTCCCTGAGGAAAGAGGGGCATGATAGCACATTGGGGGAAGTGGAGGGCACCACATTGTGGCAGGCCCTGTGCCAGTCCAGTGAATCAGCATAGGCTATGGGCAGTATGCTGGAGCACAACTGGGTGGGCGCCCCTGAGGAGGCAGAGGGCGCTGAGGAGACAGACTCCCTCAAGGAGGGAAAACTCAGGGATATACCCCCTAGTGCTGGTCTGTGGCAGGAGGAGGTGGGGCACTAAGAAAGATTATTTATTGGAAACACAATGGTCCAGGAAGGAATACTAAAAGCACTAGACCCTACATGAACTGTGTTTCGGCAGAGCCTTAAGAACATAAGAACATAAGATATGCCATACTGGGTCAGACCAAGGTCAATCAAGCCCAGTATCCTGTTTCCAACAGTGGCCAATCTAGGTCATAAGTACCTAACAGTTTCCCCAAAAGACACAGGTTTCACAATGCTTGTATTGGATCAAGCAGTGATATCCTGGGTACCTTTTAATAATGGTTTATGGACCTTTCCTCCAGGAACTTGTCCAAATCTTTTTTAAACCCAGTACACTAACAGCTTTTACTACATCCCCAGTAACAAATTCCAGAGTTTGATTACACGTTGAGTGAAAAAATATTTTCTTTTATTAGTCTTAAATAGGTTACCCTGCAGCTTCATTGCATGTCCCCTAGTCTTTCTATATTCTGATGACGTAAACAATCGATTTACGTTTACCCATTCCACTCCATTCATTAATTTGTAGACCTCTATCATATCTCCCCTCAGCCGTCTCTTTTCCAGGTTGAGGAGCCCTAAACATTTTTAGCCTCTCTTCATAGGGGTATTCTTCCATCTCCTTTACCATTTTGGTGGCTCTTCTCTGTATCTTTTCTAATAACACTATATCCTTTTTAAGATATGGCGACCAGAACTGCACACAATATTCAAGGTGCAGTCACACCATTGAATGATACAGAGGCATTATAATATCCTTTGTTTTATTTTCCATTCCTTTCCTTATGATACCTAGCATTCTATTAACTTTCTTGGCTCCCGCTGCACACTGGGTGGAGGGTTTTAACATGTTATCCATGATGACACCTAAATCTTTTTCCTGGGTGGTGGCTCCTAATATGGAACCTTGCATCATGTAACTATAGTTTGGGTTGTTCTTTCCAAGGGGCATAACTTTGCACTTGTCCACATTAAATTTCATTTGCCATTTGGATCCTAGTCTTACAATTTATCAAGATCCTCTTGCAAGTTTCCACAATCCTCATGGGTTTTAACAACTTTAAATAGTTTTGTGTCATCTGCAAATTTTATAATCTCACTCTTTATTCCCATTTCCAGGTCATTTATGACTATGTTAAAAAGCAGCGGACCCAGCACAGATCCCTGGGGTACTCTATTATTCACCTTTCTCCACTGGGAAAATTGGCCATTTAGCCCTAACCTCTGCTTTCTATCTTTTAACCAGTTCCTGATCCACAATAGTACACTGTCTCCTTCCTATCCCATGACTTTTTTATTTTGCCAAAAGTCTCTGATGAGGGACCTTGTCAAAGTCTTTCTGAAAGTCCAGATACACTATATCAACCGACTCACCTTTGTCTACCTGTTTATTCACACCTTCAAAAAAATATAACAGATTAGTGAAACAAGATCTTCCTTGTCTAAAGCCATGTTGGCTGTTTCCCATTAAGCCATGACTAACTACATATTCAGTAATTTTGTTCTTTATGATGGTTTCTACCATTTTTCCCAGTACTGACGTCAGGCTCAGTGATCTACAGTTTCCCGGATCACACCTGGAACCCTGTTTAAAAATTGGCGTTACATTGGCCATCCTCCAATCTTCAGGTATTACAGAAGATTTTAATGATATTTCACAGGTTAGCAGGTCTGTAATCTCATATTTCAGTTCTTTCAACACCCTTGGATGTATATTATCCGGTCCAGGTGATTTGCTACTCTTCAGTTTATCATATAGTTGTAATACATCTTCCCGGTGTTGCGATATTTCTTTCAATTCTTCCACCCTATTATCTCACCATTTCAGTCATGGGTAACATCCCTACATCTTCCTCAGTAAAGACCGAAGGAAAGAATTCATTCAGTCCCCTCTTAATGCACCTTTAACCCCTCTATCATCTAATGGTCCAACTGACTCTCTCACAGGCTTTTTGCTATGAATGTACTTGAAAAAGTCTTTATTACACATTTTTGCTTCCACAGCAAGCTCCTTCTCAAATTCTCTCTTTGCTTGCCTTATCAATGCCTTGCATCTAACTTGTCAGTGCTTGTGCTGTTTCCATTTTTCGTCATTTGGCTCTTTTTTCCATTTCCTGAAAGTTGCTCTTTTGTCACAACAGTCTCTCTGACTTCACCTTTAAACCATGCTGACAGTTTTTTGGACTTCCTTCCACTTTTCTTAAAGCATGGAATACAGCTGGTCAGGGCTTCCAAGATAGTATTTTTTTTTCAAAATGTGTTTATTAACTCAACACAGTAAAACAGAGAGCAATAAAAAGGAAAACATATCCTCGTTTTTTGCATTTACAACACCCCGGGTGGGGTTGTTCCTTATCCACCACCCTTGGGGCTACATAACAATGACAAATACCATACGCTACACAATACTTAATAAAGGAAATACATACATGCTCCCCCTCCCTCCCCCCCACCCCCCCCAGCCACCATGACAATAACCTTCCCCATGGTGCAAACATGTCATTAATCATAGAATAAGCCAACCTCCCGCCTTCCCATCGGGTTCCCCTACCCAACATCCCCACATCCTAACCCACCTTTAAAACCTCGCTTCTGGCTTTAGGCCCCATCTTCTGAATGTAAGGCATCCAAATCAACAAAAAGGGGGCCCATCGCTGGGCCGTCCCACTCGCCGCTCGCCTTTCCAAGAGCATAAATTGGTGGAAGCTATTCCGCCATTCCCAAAATGAGGGAGCCCGTTGTTCCCGCCACCGATGAAGTATAGGGCCCTTCCCTACCAAGCAGGCCTTCCGCACTAAGATTCTCTCCCATCTGCCCTTCGGGTGGAATGGTCCCAACTGATCCAACACAACTAGCAGTCCGGTACAACAGATCTGTTGCCGCAGCAATACACTCAAATAAGCCACAATTCGCCTCCAATACCGCCTAATACACACGCAGCCCCACCACGTGTGACCTAAATCTGCAAAGGAACAGGAGCGTTTCGGACATCCTCCGTAGTCAGTAAGATGACTTTGCAATGCTCGCCGTGGGGAAAAATGGGCCCGAATAATACATTTAAACTGCACCTCCCGCCATCTAGCCCCTTTGGTCAGACTCGCAATCCGACCCAATGCACTGCCCACCGACCCCAGGTCCAACTCACAGCAAAACTCTCTCGCCCATGCATTCTCTTCTCTCGAATAATCGGGAGGAGAACCATATTGATCCAGTCTGCGTTTCAATTCAGCTATAGTAGGGGGTGCTCCTTTCCCCAGGGCAAAAAATTCCAATATCCGCTCCGAATGCTCAACCGTCAATTTCCGTTGTGACAGGACGCCAACATAATGGGAGAGTTGCAGATACGCAAAAAAGGACTGCCCCGAGTTCAAGTCATATTCTCTTCAAAGCACGGCCAAGGTCTTACATCTCCCCTCTAGGGTAACCACTTGCCCAAGACTTTGTATCCCCTGTCGTCTCCACTGTTGGTAAAGAGCAGTGTCCGTTCGCGGGGTAAAACTAGCATTGCCAAGATAGTATTTTTAAACAACACTCAAGCTTGATGTAAGTCTTTAACCTTTCCAACTGCTCCTTTTAGTTTTTTCTTAACTATTTTCCTCTTTTTTATCATAATCTCCTTTTCGAAAGTTAAAAGGTACTACTGTGGATTTCCTTACCATTCCTGCTCCATTAATTAAACGCGATCATACTATGATCAGTATTGCCAAGTGGCCCCAACACCCTTATCTCTTGCTCCAGATTTGGTGTTCCACTAAGGACTAGGTCCAAAATGACTTCCCCCCTAGTCGGTTCATGCACCAGCTGCTCTAAGAAGCAGTCATTTATTTCTTCTAGAAAGTTTATCTCTCTAGCATGTCCTGCCATGACACTGACTCAGTCAATACCAGGGTAATTGAAATCACCCATTATTATTACTGTGCTGTAACTTTTGTTAACTTCCCTGATTTCTTTGAGCATTTCATCATTCATTTGGTCATTCTGGCCAGGCAGTCGATAGTACACACCCACTGCCATATCCTTCCCCTTTTTACATGGAATTTCAATCCATAGAGATTCTACAGCAAATTTTGTTTCCTGCAAAACTTTAATCCCTTGTGACTCAATGCCCTCTCTAACATAGAGCGCAACCCCTCCACCAATTTGATCAGCTCTATCATTACGATATAGTTTGTACCCAGGTATCACAGTGTCCCACTGGTTATCCTTCCACCATGTCTCTGAGATGCCAATCATATCTAACCTCTCATTTAGTGCTATATATTCTAACTCTCCCATCTTATTTTTTAGACTTCTAGCATTTGCATACAAGCATTTTAGAGACTGTATTGTATTCGGTAGGCAGGGGTCGGTAGGCAGGGGTCGGTAAGCAGGGGTAATTTGAAATCTTTAAGCTCAGTCTGCTCTGTACTCAAGGGCATTTGGGCTACTTTTGTCTTTATTGGAACCTCTCTGCTGATATACCCTAACTTCCTAACCTGTCAGCCTCTCCCATATTATCTAGTTTAAAAGCTGCTCTATCTCCTTTTTAAAGGTTAATACCAGCAGCCTGGTTCCATCTCAGTTAACGTGAAACCCATCCCTTCAGAAGAGCCCCTCCTTTCCCCAGAATGTTCTCCAGTTCCTAACAAATCCAAACCCCTCATCCTTGCACTATTGTCTCATCCACTCATTGAGACGCTGGAGTTCTGCCTGCCTTTTGGGTCCTGTGCATGGAATGGGAAGCATTTTGGAGAATGCTACCCTGGAAGTTCTGGATTTCAACGTCCTACCTAAAAACCTAAATTTAGCTTCCAGAACTTCACTTCCACATTTTGCTATGTAATTGCTACCAACATGTACCAAGACAGCAGACTCCTCCCCAGCACTATCTAAGACCTTGTCTAGGTGGCGCATGAGGTCCACTACCTTCCCACCAGGCAGGCATGTTACCAGGCAATCCTCACGTCCACCAGCCACCCAGCTAGCTACATGCCTAATGATCAAATCTCCAATTATAATGGTTGTCCTAACCCTTCCCTCATTGGCACATAGCCCTGGAGAAACTTCCTCGGTGAGAGAGGGTTTTACATCACCTGGAGGACAGGTCCTAGCTACAGGATCACTTCCTTCCACATGAGGGTGATGCTCTATTGTCACGTGATCTCTCTCCTCCATGGCAACAGGGATGCTGCCAGACTGGAGGTGGGACTTCAGTAATATATCCCTGTAGGTCTCATCTATGTACCTGTCTGTCTTCCTTATGTCCTCCAAGTCTGATACTCTAGCCTCCAGAGATCAAACTCATTCCCTGAGAGCAAAGAGCTCCTTGCACCTAGTGCACACCTTAAGAGCCCTTACCAACTGGGAGAAAATCATACATGTGAGACTCAATGCAAAAGACTGGAAAGCCCCCATCTTGCTGCTGGACTGCTGTCTGCATCTTAGTTTTAAGGTTGTGTTTGGGTATTTAAGTTCTTTACCTACTAAGGGTTGGTAGGGTTACTTATACTAATAAAACTATACCTAATATGTTTAATGTACTTTGTTCACCTGAAGCTTAATTAAACTCAGGTCCTTAATGTATGCATTATGAGGACAAACAGTTGCACCTGTGAGGTTTATGCACCTATAAAGCTACAATTATCCCAGGGGTGGGTGGGTGTTGGGGAGAGAGGGAAGGTAAAAGACTTATTAAAAGCTGGCTGCTACACAGTACCCTGTCCTGTGCTTCTATGGTAATCTGTGACCAATTTCCAGGGGGAGTCCCACAGCCCTTGCTTGGATAGAGGGAGTCTTGGGTTCTAAATTTAACCAGAAAGCTCTCTGCTGTGTTTTAAATTTAAACTGAAAGTTCTTTTCTGCTTCTAGGTCCTGACTGATTTAACAAATATACTGGGTTCACAGATTAATCAGCTTTAATCTAAAGAATTCCTTTTTCCCGAAGATTTAGAAAAATTCCCATAAGTAAATACTTACAATTGCAGATCTCTCTCCAGAAGTAGCAGTCTCCTTTTGTAGTCCTTCTTCAGGGGTCGGTACTGTAAAAGACATATATAAAACAATTATCGACCATAATAATCAATAATGATAAAGCGACTCATAAAAGAGTTAGTCATTGGTCTGAAAAGGCATATTTGATATCGGATCTTATGTTTTTTGTTTTGAAGGTTGTTAAAGCCAATTGGCATGGTGGTGACCTGAGCAAAACTTTATTAAGGCTTGAACTAAAATATATTTCCCAGTTGAATACATTGGTACCGTATGGCCTTAATCGAGATATTGACTATTCAGTATTTCTTTGAAGATTTATTTTCTATATAGCCCCTCTATGGTGGGTACTTGTCACACTTATTTCTTTATATATATATTGAACTTGCAGGTTTCTTATGTGCAGTATGAGTTACTCATGTATGTACTACATATTCATTTTTTAGTCTCTGTCGATACGAAAACCCGTGGCTTATGATTTGTTTTAAAGACTGGATTACGGCTCTTATTACCTGGGAGGTTTATTATTTTTTAAACAATGGTTTTATCTTTTTATTTTTTACTTTTTATTTATTGATAGCCTTTTAACTCCAAATTTGTGGGACTGTTACTGCAGTTTTGGTATCTCTTCCTCTTTTTATGTCCTTCATGGTTTTCATGGCCTTATGATCTTCAGACTTCTCCTTTGATTCCCCCTGAGAAAGTATTAGTATCTCCCCCCCCCCCTTCCTTACATGTCTCCATATGAGAGTATTAGAATAGGGTTTAAATTTATTAATCATTACTATAAGTTAGAATCTTACCTGGAAGATTTTTATACAGTTATCAGAGCCCAGCAGTTATTCTCCTAGGGATCACTGTTTTACTTGGCTTCCCCCCGTACTCCTATCCCTCCCTTCCTTTCCCCTCCCTCTTTTCTCCCCTCCCCCTCCCCTTCCACCCTCCCCCTCTCCTTTCTTTTCTTCCCTCTTCCAATCCTCCCTCCCTTCCTCCTCCTCCTATTCCGTCGTCTCACGTGTCCTTCAGCTTTCCTCTTTTCTGTACCTCTCTTATTCACTTTGATGTTGATGAAACATTGTCCCATATATTCCTATCACAGAGCTTATAGTCCTGATTATTCAGCCTGTATATCTGTAGTAAATGAGTTCCTAAATGCAGTCCTAATTATTCAGCCTGTGTATTTGAACAATATAAGTTTCTAATTGCAGTTTTTTTTCTTTTATATCATCATTTTGACAACAATATGCTCTACAATGTCACACATTTCCGAATGTTGGGTTGGAGCTTTCAGGGTCAATGCTGCACTAGCACTGGATGGGTAAATATAACTCTTGTGATTGTCTTGGCAGTCTAAAAGGGCTCCGGTATACATAAGTATATAGCGTTACCTCTTGAGGTTTTATTTTGTTATGGTACATTTCTGAATGGGCCAGTGAGAGTGTGGGCTGTTTTCAATTTGTTTATTTGTTTGTTATCATGGCGATTGCCTTTGGCACTGTTTTAAATCTTAATACACTGACTCAGCATCCTTCTCTTTCTGGCTCTTCTCACTAACACTATGCCTCAGCTAAGAAGATTCTCCGCACCACGGTTAGGTAAATAATGCATCTTTGGGCTTGCAATACTCGCATGCCTAAGCAAGAGCACATGTTGGTGCATCTAGTATAGAGTGTATTTACATTGTCTATGTAACAATAAAGTTCCACTGGATATCGCATCTTCACACCCTGCTATCACAACTAAACTCTGGAAGACCAACAAGGCAGACCACTAACAATGTTCTGACTGTATCACATGCAAGGACAAAGCACAGTCTCCAAACATGTACCCATGCATTTGTCCTCTATGCCCTGTACATATAGAACTTTCTCCCAACCATAATCTGGAACAAGGACCTCTCCTCATTTCAAAAACAATTAAAGACCCACTTATTCAGAGAACACTGGCACGGATCTGAGCACTACCCAATGAATACATGACCATGTTGATTATCAGATACGTTTGAGACTGACAGACGAATGAGAATTGTAAATAAGTTAGGAAAGCCTGATACATAGCCAATGTAAATAAGATGAGCGCATGTTGAATGTATAACCCCTGTAAATATGTTATGACCTGTTCGATGTATCTCTTGTTTATTGTAAACTGTTTTGACCCGGTGAAAAGCAGTATATAAGCATAGCTAAATAAATAAATATTAATAAGGTGATGCTAGGTTTATCAGGTGTATGATCCTGAATTCTATGGAGGCTTCAAGTGGTGAATCTGCTAGATATTACGATAAATTGTGATACTCTTTGAAGATTTATTTAATTAACCCCCCACTTTTTTCTGTTCTCTCCCTATCCTCTCTCTGTCCTTCTTTTTTCCCCCTCTTTCCCTCTCTCCCCTCCTTCCTTCCCGTCTCCCCCTTCCCTCCCCCCACATTTTTCCCTTTTCAGCCAGATTCTAATTTTTACATTTTTTCATTTGGTTCTTTTACAGCATAAAATCGTGAGCAGAAGGAATCACATCACAGGCACCATTGATTCTCTTATACACTATGACCCTTTTCCCCCCTATTGAGTTTGGTTTTTACTCTATGGTACATATGTGACCAGCTATACCTTGATTGGGTTCAGTGTTAGGATACGGGTTTGATTCCCTGATTATCTACATAGTCCTCCTCATCATTTTTAGACATATGTGTTAGCCAATATTTGGTTTTTAAACAGATACAGTGCATTGCAAATGTATCATCCCCCCTGTGTTTGTCCTGTCTTGTCGCAGTACAACCTGGAATTACAATGGAGTTTGGGGGGTTAACACCATGTGATATGCACAACATGTCTACAACTTTGAAAATATCCTTCATTGTGACACAGACATTCCTTATCGCTACTCCGGGCCAGTCCAGGGAATGTTAGGGTTGTCAATCCTCCTTAGCAACTGAGGCCTGCTGACTTCAAGCTTTCTTGATAAGTGAAGCCACTCCCCCTGATGTCACTAGTCAGTCTTGCAGTCCTCAGCAGCTAAAGAGGATCGATTTTATTTTTCTCCCTCTAATTTAATTTAATTTGTTTAGCAGTACATGTTGGCTCTAGCAGAGCTGATGCTTTCATAAGTCCTAAGGAGTTTAATTTTACTCACGATCTGCAGTGAATGAGAGACGATCTGCAGTGAATGAGAGAAGGAATGGATTTGTTTGGTGGTATTAGCTAGAGAAGATGCGAAAGCTAGAGAAGATGCAAAAGTTGGGACGGCGGCTCTTATTGCAGGGCTAGTGGGTCCCTCCCGAATTTAGGTACTGCTTGGGTACTGCCCTAACATTCCCTGGACTGGCCCGGAGAAGCGATAAGGAAGAAGAAATTAGATCTTACCTGCTAATTGTCTTTCCTTGAGCTGTCTCCGGGCCAGTCCAGGGTCCCGCCCTTGAAGAAATGAAAGTTCGAATTGTGTGGGAAAGTGGAGTGTGTTGGGGCTTCCATAATCTTTTTCAGAGAAAGTTAATACTATATCAATTTATAATTTGAAAAAAAAAAAAAAGAGTTAGTCATGCATTATTTTAAATGCGTTTACATTTTCCAAGGGACTATGGAGAGTTTTCAGTTTTGACAAGTTAACATTGTGTTTGTTTATAAGTTCTTTCTTAGTTATCTGCTTTGTCAACGGAAGACTGACTAGTGACATCAGGGGGAGTGGCTTCACTTCTCAAGAAAGCTTGAAGTCAGCAGTCCTCAGTTGCTAAGGAGGATTGACAACCCTAACATTCCCTGGACTGGCCCGGAGACAGCTCAAGGAAAGACAATTAGCAGGTAAGATCTAATTTCTTCATAATTAGGCCAAATTACAAATGAAAGCAGGAGTGTGCATATATATTCACCCCCCCCCCCCCCAATGTCAATATGTTGTAGAGCCACCTTTTGCTGCAAGTCTCTTGGGATATGTCTCTATTAGCTTAGTACATCTAGCCACTGGGATTTTCACCCATTCCTTCAGGCAAAACTGCTCCAACTCCTTCAAGTTATATGGGTTGTGTTGGTATACAGCAGTCTTCAAGCAATGTCACAGATTCTCAATTGGATTGAGGATTGGGCTTTGACTAGGCCACTCCAAGATATTTAAATGTGTCCCATTAAACCAGCTTAAGCAGTATGTTTGGTGTCATTCTCCACAAAATGGGCACAATCAATCAATAAACGGGCATTTGTGTCCTATGCACCCAGATCATGGAACAACCTCCCACATAATATCAGAGTAATCAAGGACGTTACTCAATTTAGAAAGGCCCTCAAGCACCATTTGTTCATTACGCACTTTTCACAACACAACAATTCCCCCCACGCCTCATACCCTCACACATACCATCCCTCAACCTGATAGCTTAACAGCATACACAAGTTTGATAAGAGGAAGTGGTCCGTAAATGGAATATGGTCCACACTGGATCTCACTCCCTGTTCCACCCTTGTAACATTATTGACACAGCAGTATGTAAATTGTACATAGTTTTCCCTGTTTTTTTTTCCAAGTTGTCTTTCCTGTTTGATGTAAACTCGGGGTGCCCTGTGGTCCTCGAGTCGTTCTGTTAACTGTAAACCGCACTGATGATAAAGAGCACGGTATAAAAGAAATGTTGAATAAATAAAAATAAATAAATAAATAAACCTTCATCCCAGTCTCAAATCTCAAGCAGACTGAAACAGGATTTCCGCAATAATTGTCATGCCTTTAGTGCCATCCATCACTCCTTTAATCCTGCCAGTTTTCCTGTCCTTGCCAATGATAAACATCCCCACAGCATGATGCTGCTACCACCATGTTTCACTGTGGGAATGGTGTTCTCAGGGTGATGGGAAGTGTTGGGTTTGCGCCACACATGGCATTTCCCATGCTAGGCAAAAGGTTACATTTTCGTCTCATCTGACCAGAGAACCTTTTTCATGTGTTTGGGAGGTTCGCCACATGCTGCTGGGGAAACTCCAAATGTGTTTTCTTATTTCTTTCTTTGAGCAATGGCTTTTTTCTGGCCATTCTTCCATAAAGCCCCCTCTGTGGAGTGTATGGCTTAAAGCGGTCCTATGGATAGATATTCCCATCTCCTCTGTGGATCTTTGCAGCTCCTTCGGTGTTATCCTTGGTGTCTTTCGAGCATCTCTGATTAATGCCCTCCTTGCCTGGTCTGTGAGTTTTGATGGGTGGTTTGCAGTGGTGCCATATTCTTTCTATTTTGTTATAATGTATTTAATGGTACTCCCTGGAAAACGCAACCCTGATCTATACATCTCCACAACTTTGTCTCTGACCTGTTTGGAGTACTCCTTGGTGTTCATGTTGCTTGCTTAGTGGTGTTGCAGAGTCAGGGGCCTTTTGGAACAAGTATATTTATACAGGTATCATGTGACAGATCATGTGACACTGATTGCACACAGGTGGACCCTAATCAACTAATTATGTGATGTCTGAGGTTAATTGGTTGGATCAGATCTTATTTAGGGGTTTCATAGCAAAAGGGATGAATACATATGCTCTCACAACCTTTCTGTTTTTAATTGTTTTTTTATATATACAAGGTATTTTATTGTCATTTCACCTCACCAATTTGGGCCATATTGTTGGGGCCACTACCTAACATTCAAATGAACCTGCATTTTCATTCCAGTTTGTACGCAATGCGACTAAACAACACAAATACCGAGGGGATGAATAAATTTGCAAGGCACTGTATTTAAAAGGTTTGTCAATTTTGTTTGTTCTGTTTCATTATGTATGAGTTTACTAACCATTTTAGTGATTTGTTATTGTTCTATAACAGATGGCATGATTGTTTTTAATGTTTATAATCATTTTATGAGTTATATTTATTTGGGATTATAGAATGACTTCCTTTTATGTATTTATTAGTATTTATTGTTTGGCATTTATAGATATAGGTATTTATGTTTTCTTATTTGTTTTTAAATGTATATTTTTATCTTGGTATTATGGAACTGTCCCTTTTTAGTCTTTTATGAGTTGCTTTATCATTATTGATTATTATTGTCAATAATTTATTTATTTATCGTTACTTTTATACTGCTCCTTCATGAGATCAGGGGTGGTGTATAATGAACAACATTATTACATAGAACAAATTTTAACATTCTAAAATTCTAACAGTCAGAACTATGTACAATACCAATAAAAAATGTCCCTGAAACAGTCCAAAAGATGATAACAAACAAATATTTTTGTCAGACAACACCGAGGGAGGATAATATTTTAAATTATCCACACCAGACTGGTGATGTCTATTTTAAGTTAAACTCACATGTTCAAATGATCCACTAGAGGCACTGTTCTGGAACCTCTTTCTATCTATATCGATTCTTTTTTGAAACCACTAATGAACAATATTTCTTCATATATAAAGGACACCTCACATTTTTTACAAATACTATCCAATTGTTCAGAATGGGCATCCAAGGCAGATATAGTGCTGGTTACTTTGGATGTCTCGGCTTTGTACACTAGCATTCCAGAAATGGCAGCTTTTTTTATTTTTTATTTATTCATGAAATTTTTAACAAAAAGAGACAAGAAAGCCAACAACGGCATTTCTTGAGGAAAAAGGAAGATACATCAGTAAATAAACATGATTCGTAAATAACCAAGAAATATCTCTCAAACAAGAGAGAATAAGAAATATCTTCCACACTAGCCCACAATAAAGAGGGAAGACATATCAGAATCAAATCAAACAAAACAACAATATAAATGAATTAAGTGCAAGCCATCCAACCATGACAGTAAAATTTATGTGAGATCAAGTTTGTTATCTGTAAACCGCGCTGATACCAAAGAGCGCGGTATATAAAAACTGAAAAATAAATAAATAAATAAATGAATAAAGTGAGGGGATAACAGAGGACTCCAACCGCCTAGCATTAATGAAAGCTGTAAGTTGAGAGGGGTCATAAAAAATATAGGAAATCGCTTTATATTTTACCAAACACTTACAAGGATATTTAAGAAAACAGGCCCCTCCCAACTGAAGGATACCAGGGCGAAGCAAGAGAAACTCTCTCCGACGCCGTTGTGTATCCCTAGCCAGATCCGGGTAAATTCTTACCGTTAATCCTTTAAAAGGCTGGTCTCTTTTCCTGAAAAAAAGCCTTAGCACCCACTCTCTGTCAGATAACAATGCAAAGGTAACCAACAATGTAGAGGGAACAGGAGTCTCATCGACAGATTTTTCCAATAGGTCAGTTACATTTAAAATATTACATTGTACCAAATCGATCCCCTCTCGACCCTCATCAGTGGACAATTTAGCTTTAAGGCAAATAGTAGGCCTTCACCAATGGAGGCATTAATTTGGAAGACACCCCCAACACCTCATTTAAGTATCGTTTAAACATTTCGCTAGGAGTTGCAGAAGAAATTCTAGGAAAATTAATTAAGCGCAAATTATTCATTCTAGCCAGATTATCCAAATGTTCCAACTTAGCTTGAGTGGAGGAAAAGTTTTTCTGAAAGGCATCCGACTGTTCTTCCAAGCCTTTCAACTTCTGTTGCATTTCTGCCATCTCAGGTTGTAAAATTGTAACTTTTTGTTCCAAAGTCTCCGCAGCCAAACAGGTATTATTCACCTTCCGCTCCAAAGAGGTTACCCGTGGAACCAAGGCCTCCCCAAGAGAAAGAATCGCCTGCCAAATCGATTCCAGAGTAAAACTTTCCAGCCTCTGAAGAGAAAACGGTAAACCCGAGTCAATTCTTATTACACCAGCTGCCATTTCTGCTGTAGGCACCTGCCCTCGATCCACCACAGGTATCTTCTGGCCTGTGGAATCCCCCTCACTCGGCACCGATGGAAAAACAGGCATAGTCACCGCAGGAATTCCACTCCTGCAGGGCAACCGCGCCTCTATTCCTGGTCCAATCGAGCCACCAGCTTCCACCAAATGGCAGCTTTTGAGACAATAAAATCCTCGCTTTATGATAGAGGTGATCTATCTGTAGAATTAATTTCATTTGTGTTGCAGTTAGCAAAATTAACAATTTTTCAGAATTATTTTATGTTTGAGCGAGAGATATATCAACAATTGTCAGGGGTAGCGATGGGAGCAACCTGTGCCCCTTCCATAGTCAACTTATTTATGGGGGTATATGAAAATCGATGGCTAGAGATGTCTCCTTATAAGAAACATCTAATATTATGGAAACGATACATAGATGACATCTTTATGCTATGGGAGGGGCCGGTTGATTTACTACAAGAATTCCTTATATGGCTGAACACGCTGGATCTGAATATACAATTTACTCATACTTACCACAATGAAACTATAATATTTTTGGATGTCACAGTTCACAAAAGTAGTGATGGTTGGGTCACATCACTTTATAAGAAAGCAACAGATAGGAATACCATCCTACACTATCATAGCGCACATCCAAAACAACTCCGTGATAGCCTGCCTCTTTCGCAATTCATACGATACTGCAGAAATTGTTCTCATCAGGAAGACTTCAGATTGCAATCCAAAAGGTTGATGCGGGATTTTCGACATAGAGGATATCCAGAACATATTATTAAACTGGCTTATACAAGGGCATGGTATAATAACACAGGTCTGCGACTAAAAAGCTGTTTTATTATTTTCATCTAATTTCCATGTATTTTGGTGTGCTGAAAACAAATAAAATATTGAAAAAAACTCCTAGACATCATGATTTGCCATAACATGCAAAATTGTCTTCAAATTTATCAAATTTTTTCAAATTACTATTAATTAATTCAAATTACTATTAATTAATTCACATAAGTGCATTTAAGATATAAAATGCCAAAAAAACCTTAAAGGGGTTGTCCGAGGGGGGGCGGAGCCTGATGTCCAGCGGGTAGGACGCTTTGCGTTGAAGCTCCCGAGAGGCCTACTCAGAATCCTGACTTAATACCTATATAAATTTACTATTTTGCTCCGAGCTGACCGGGGCACCTCGGGGGGGATGGCGGCCCACAAACCAGCGCGCTTGGACTTCGGGTCTCCTTCTTCTTCTCACGGAAAACGCTCCAAAACGGAGGTATCCTCCCCGCAGAAGATGGTTCCATTTCGTGAAAACTCCGCAATGCACCTGGAGATTTTGGAGGAAATACGCGGCGTGAAGGAATTGGTGCAGTCTAATGGAGAAGCGCTTCGAGCCATGCGAGAAGACTTTGGAGTGCTCCAAGACCGACTTGAAGGTCTTTCATTACGGCAGGACAATATGGCGGGGGTCCTCGACTTGCACGAGGTGCGCTTGGGCAAACTGGACGAGGCTGAGCGCCAGATACAGAATCTTCAAAAGGAGTTGGAAGATAGCAATAATCGCGCCCGTCGCAACAATGTGAGGCTCCTTGGAATGCCGGAGGGAGTGGAAGCAGGAGATATAAGAGAATTCTTGCTCAAAACTCTTCCCTCCTTGCTGAAGATTACTTTTCACAGAGAACTGGAAATCGATCGAGCACACCGTGTTCCTGCCCGCATGGCGCTCAACCGCACGACCCCCCGGCCTATTATCTTTAGCTTGCTACGATATCAACAAGTGGAACAAATTTTACATGCTGCCCGAGCGAATCATCATTTGGAATATGAAGGTCGTAAGGTCTCCTTCTTTCCTGATTTGGCACAGCATACCGTTGACCGTCGGAAGAAACTCCTTGCTCTTCGCCCTCGACTTCAACAGCTACAGGCTCGCTTTGGCCTGTTGTATCCAGCGAAGCTCCGAGTGACTCTCCATAACCAGACCAGGACGTTCGAGGATCCTGATCTATTATCAACATTTTTGGACTCCAAAGAAGCAGAACAGATGCGCTAATCCCTAATTTTGGACTCTTATCTGCCGGCTCTGTCCGCCATTTTGAAGGGCCCGATGCGGCGGTCATAGCCCAGCACAGAAATAGCCTGGACTTTCTTTCTTTCTCTGTATGACTTTTGTCTTTGGTCTCCTATCCCTTCATGATGTGTGCCTCGGTCGGATTCGGAGCACGCACAGTCCTACAGGTTATATGTTTTTTCAACTTCGGCCTTCTCTGGGGTTTCTCCCCGCAGACACATGGTCGCCAGTAATTTTGGGGTTTTGCTTCTCCTCTACCGTACTGCGGTTATCTTTGTTAATGTGGGGCGCTTCATTGTATTATCTTAGCATATTTTCCTATGTCATGTGTACAGCCAGATACAGTCAGTTTGAGGGACACAGTGAAATTATGTGTGCTATCATGCTCAGCATTTTAACTTCTCTGAATGGCCTCATGTAAAATCTTATTATTCATCGTACAAGGCATTGCTGGTCCACTCAGCAGAAAGAAAATCCTTAGCTATCTTAGCCACGAGCACGTTGATTAGGTGTTTCTTCAGGAAACGCATTACACTCTGCTGAAACACTGAAACTCAATGCTAGGCCTCACATGGTAGCTGCCTACTCTCCCACCGTTTCCAAATGGTACGGGATAGTCATTCTGGTCAAGAAGTTTTTGCACGCTACTGTACCTGATATTAGCGCTGACATGGAGGGTAGATGGGCCCGTGTATACCTTGAGGTTGGAGATAGTGAATTCACGTGTATTTGCACTATGTCCCGAATGTGGACAACCCTGCTCACTATGCAAGTTTTGCGCAGTTGGCCCCGGCCTCCGCTAATGCTCCATTAATACTTGGTGGCGATTTTATTCAAGTGCTCCCTCAATCTTTTCTTCTCAAACAAGGTACTTGTTGGTTGGAAGCTCCAGTACCGAGCAGACCTGTGTGGCTAGATATAGTAGCGGGCCTTTGCTCACCGATTCCTCTTACCTTACTCCCTGGTATGACTCTCCCATTAGATTCCCACTATCCACCAATGTTTTTCGACACTTTAGGTGTCTTTAATATTCCTATGCAACCTTTCGACTCCCGACTCCGGTCAATGTAACTTCAGCATTGCATTCGGAGCACTAGAGTACTCCCGCCATCGGCACTCTCTGCATAAGGTTGATTGGAAACTTCTGATCTCTCGGTAGTTTACCGGGTGTAGCATCCAATTTTACTAAACCTTATGTAATGCTATCACTAGAGATACCTCTATAACGCAGAAAGTATGGGAGAGAGAATTGCATGTGACTTTAACCTCGGAGCAATGGAGCCTTATCTGGAGCAGAGGGACACGGGTTTCCGACCCGCCTCACTCACTCAGACCCTCTTCTTTCTTGCCCACCGGTGTTTTTTACACTCCTCACAGTTTAGACATATGGAACACTACTCAGGGTAATGGTTGCTGGACATGTCCTGTGGCCATTGGTTTATAACTTCATTTCATGTTATGCTTGAATATCCCGCACTACAGTATAACTGGCGTCGGGTCTGGGGTCGTATTTAGTCTATATTGCACTCTCAGGAGTCCCTTTCTCGGAGGATAGTGGGACTTCGCCCAGTTGCGGGGATCCCCTCTCTCCCAAGAAATGGCTTATCTCCTTTTGAACTTTATGCTTGGCATTGCTGTTTGCTGCTGTTTGCTGTGCTCTGTTCCTCCCGATTATTTGCCTACCTGCTAATTGCCTCTGCTTGTGCTGAATATCCGTGTGCTGTCTGTTGCTGTGGTCTGCGCTCTCAAAGCAGCTTGTATCCCTGCCCTTGTGTCTCCCCAGGTACTTGCTTACAGTCCCCGCCCACCGGAAGTGACGCTGGGTCTCTCCGTGTTTAAAATCCACACTGGTGTGGCGTCTGGCTGCTGTTTGCTGTGCTCTGTTCCTCCCGATTATTTGCCTACCTGCTAATTGCCTCTGCTTGTGCTGAATATCCGTGTGCTGTCTGTTGCTGTGGTCTGCGCTCTCAAAGCAGCTTGTATCCCTGCCCTTGTGTCTCCCCAGGTACTTGCTTACAGTCCCCGCCCACCGGAAGTGACGCTGGGTCTCTCCGTGTTTAAAATCCACACTGGTGTGGCGTCTGGCTGCTGTTTGCTGTGCTCTGTTCCTCCCGATTATTTGCCTACCTGCTAATTGCCTCTGCTTGTGCTGAATATCCGTGTGCTGTCTGTTGCTGTGGTCTGCGCTCTCAAAGCAGCTTGTATCCCTGCCCTTGTGTCTCCCCAGGTACTTGCTTACAGTCCCCGCCCACCGGAAGTGACGCTGGGTCTCTCCGTGTTTAATATCCACACTGGTGCGGCGCCCTGCGCCGCGAAGGCGCGCGCCGCGTGCGTGCGCCGAAGGAGCGCGCACAAGGAGCAGGACCTGCTCCTTGTGCGAGCTCCTTGGGGCGAGTTCCGGGGCGACGAAGCTGCGGTTCGGACGCCTCCATCTGCGCCTTTACACCTGCACCCTTCCTTGTCCTCACTTCCTCACTCTACTACCCTTCGCTCCTCATATCTGCCGTCAAAAGCAGTCTCTGTTGTCATATCCCGTTCTGCAGCTCTGGTTCTCTTGCTATTGTTCTGTTTTCCCCTTAACATGTCTGTTATACCGGTGCACTGGGGCTGGCGCCCTGTTGCGTCCCCTCCTATCCTTCCCGGCCATCTTGCCCGGCAGCCTCTCAACCTAACCCACTGTCCCACCTCCCCTTCACAATCCTCCCTTCCTCCTGCATTCTCCCCTTCATTTTTGCACTTAGCTCTCCTGAACTGTCGCTCCACCCGGACCAAATCATCCCTGATCCAAGACCTTATTGTACTACGTAGTCTGGACATCTTTTTTCTAACTGAAACCTGGCTGAGGGAGGGCGAGGAGCCCTTCCTCAACCGGTGCCTTCCACCTGGCTATTCTTTCCTGTCTACCTCACGTAGAAGCAGAAGTGGCGGTGGAATCGCTATTCTTCACCGCTCCTCTGTTTCACTATCTGAACTTTCCTCCCCAGTCTCTCCTTCCTATCCCGAGTCCCTCCTTGTAAGGTTGGATTCTTCCTCCACCCCATACTACTTCCTTCTTATCTATGCCCCTCCTTCTCTCTCTTCTTCCTACTGGGATTCTTTACTAACCACTATTTCAGAAGTTTCCCTCCGTTATCCCTGTCTCTTAATCCTAGGTGATTTCAATATTCATGTGGACGCTCCTTCATCACCAAGAGACCTTTCTTTTCTCACTTTCCTATCAGATCACTCCCTCCGTCAATTTGTTTCCTTTCCCACTCACATTGCTGGCCACACTCTCGACCTTCTTATTGCTCCAGGTTCCTTCCCCTTCCTACCTTTGTCCCTTTCCTTTTCTACTCTTCCCTGGACCGATCACGTATGTCTCTTTTTTGATGTTCCTGTCCCACCTATTGCTTCTTCTTATAATTTTGATTCCAACTCCTCTCCTATGCTTTCTCGTCGAATCACTGCCGATACCTTTCACCATCTTCCCTCCCCAGCCATTACGCTCCCAGTAGACTTCGATGCTCTTCCCCTCGACGTTCAGGTTCATAAACTGCATTCGTCACTTTCCTCTGCCTTAGATTCTGCCGCTCCCCTTCGTCCTCATCACTCTCGTCGCCGCTTCCCACACTATCCCTGGTTCCACCATGGTTTAATTCTGCACCGTAAGCACCTCCGCCGTGCTGAACGCCTCTGGCGAAAGTATCCTTCTCCTACCACCTCTGCTGACTTTCATACCTGTCACCGCTGCTATCGCACCCTTCTCCATACGGCTAAGCGTGATTACTATACTGATCTCATCTCTTCCTCCTCAAACTCATCTCGCCAACTATACTCTGTCCTTCGTTCCCTCACAGCTGCACACTCTGCATCTTCTCCCTCTCCCAATGTAACCTCTGTTCTCCCAGACCCCTCTGCCCTTGCCTCCTTTTTTGTCTCCAAGGTTAGTGCCCTTCGCCAAGCTTTTCCCCAATGTCCACCGCCTCTTTCTCCCCCTGCTGAGCCCCCTCTTCTTTCCTTCTCTTCTCCATCCTCATCTCCAGCACTATCACATTCCTGGTCTTCATTTGACCCTATCACACTTGATACCCTGGAAAAGACCTTTTCTAATATTCGCAAAACCACTTGCCCAGCTGACCCTATCCCCTCCAAATGGCTTCTGGAACCTTCCTTAGCTCTATCCCCCTACATTCTTTCCCTCCTAAACTCTAGTCTCTCCACCGGTTCTTTTCCTTCCACTTGGAAACATGCATTAGTCCGTCCCATTTTGAAATCTCATTCCTCTGACCCGTCCACTCTTTCCAATTGGCGCCCAGTCTCAAACCTACCCTTCCTATCAAAACTTCTTGAGAAATTGGTTTTTCTCCAGCTTGCTTCTCACCTTGAGCTTGCCCTCACTCTCCATCCCCGTCAATCAGGTTTCCGCCCTGGCCACAGCACCGAATCTGTTCTTCTTTCTCTTCTCAACGATCTTCACATCGCTCACGATCGCGGTCTCGTCACTCTGGCTGTTTCTCTCGACTTATCTGCGGCTTTCGACTTGGTGGATCATCACACTCTCCTCTTCCGTCTTCAAGAAGCTGGTCTTTCGGGTGTGGTTCTCCGATGGTTTCATTCGTTTCTATCCTGTCGCTCTTTCTCTGTTGTTTCTGCATCTTCTTCTTCTGCCCCCACCCCCCTGTCCTGTGGTGTTCCCCAAGGGTCTGTTCTCGCCCCACTTCTCTTCAATATTTTCCTAGCCCCCCTAGCCCTTCTGGTCCAACAGTTTAGTATCTCTGCATATTATTATGCAGACGACATTATTCTTCTCCACCACACAGATCCTCTTTCCCCTGATATCTCCCCTATCAACCACTGTCTCACTGCTGTGATGTCTTGGTTCTCCTCCAACTTTCTACAAGTAAACCCGGCAAAATCCTTCGCAATCTGGTTCACCTTTGGCAGTCCTTCTCCCACCTGTGCCCCCTCTCTCTCCTCCCAGTCTATCCCCCTGGTTTCTTCACTCCGATACTTAGGTGTTGTCCTTGACTCTGCCCTTACTTTCAAAGATCACATTTCCTCAGTTGTTCAACGTTCCTTCTTTTCTCTTCGCCAGCTTAGAGCAGTTCGTCCCTTCCTTTCTACTCCTGCTCTGACCACCCTTCTGCTTACCCTTGTGTTGTCCCGTCTTGATTATTGTAATGTCTCCTTTGCTGGTTTACCCAAGTCCCAACTGTCTCGTCTCCAACGCGTTCAAAACGCTGCTATCCGTCTGTTGTCCCATGCCTCTCGGTTTGATCATGTTACACCCCTTCTCTATCAACATCACTGGTTACCTATTTCTTTCCGCATTCGGTTTAAACTTCTAATTCTTGCACATCGAACAATTTACACTGGCACTCCCCTCTATCTAGCAAACCAGATACAATTTCATATCCCCCACCGTCTCCTCCGTTCCATGCATATGAATCGCATGGTCCTTCCCTCCCCTTCACATGCTCATTTAGAACAAACCCGCTCCTCTGCCTTCTATTTCCTGGTCCCCAGCCTCTGGAATTCACTCCCCCCTCCCCTCCGTGCAGAAAGCTCATATCAAATTTTCAAAGCCCACCTCAAAACCCATCTCTTCCGCCTTGCGTTCGACCCTCCCCCCTAGCCCACTCCCTCCCCCTTCCCACCACCTCACCTTTTCACAGAATTTGTATGTCTTTCCTCCCCCTCCTTCCCTGTCTGTGCACTTGTATTTATTATTTTTAGTTCATTTCTGTTCTTATCTCCTCTTTCCTTTTCCCCTACTTTTCCTTAATTTGATGGCGTTCCTTTTCTTTTTCCACAGCCAATGCTTGTTTTAATCAACTTGCTTGTTTTTTATATATTGTAAACCGCTCAGACGCCTATGGTATTGAGCGGTATAACAAGTTTTTAATAAACCTAAACCTATAAACCTAATTGCTGTTTCCCTCATTGAGTAATACGGGGAAATTAGTTCCCATCTGAGCCTCAATGAATGGTGGAATCATGCCTGTCTCTACGGTAAATATGAACAAATACCTCGTCTGTGTGCTTCCTCCGTTCAGACTCCTTCTTATTGGTCTTAATGGAAGATGTTCAATGAATATGTACATTTTGCTGAATGCTCTCATCTGACTGTCTAACTTTGTATATATCTCTGTCTCATGATCATGCTGTATTATGGATATTTTTTGATTGTTTGATGTATAATCACTGTTAACTGGAAGCGCTCACATGCTGATACAAACGGGTAGAGAAGAAGCACCGGGGTGGGGGTTAATGGGTTTACTTTTCCTTATTGTATACTTGTTTTGTCTTTTTTGGTGTGTTGTTTCTTTGTTTGTTGCAAAATGAAAATAAAAGTTTCAAAAAAAAAAAAAAAAAAAGGGGTTGTCCGAGTTATGTAAAAAAAAATATAGCACTGTAAATCTGATGGTCAGCAATATATATATAAGCTAAGCAAGTTTTAAGTCCGTGCTTCTACTGGTAGAAGGGGTTAATCTTTCCTGAAGAATCCAGTGGGAGGGAGACACAGAGCAGATAGCAGCAGCTCCGGTCAGTGCAGGGGGGCGTGGCCAGCACTGTGACGTCTCGTGTACAGACACAGAGCTGCTCTCTCCTGCATGCCACACTTGTGCACGAATCATCATCAGGTTCTTGGTTCTAGGCTGTTCGCAGAGGTTGGCCATGTATGTCCAGGACTCTGCATCTAGATAGGGGACATATACCACCTGGCAGGTGGCCTATGCTGCCCTGGGCAGAGGGAGGTTGCAGCACAGGACCCAGGGACACAGGTGTGGGGGCACAGGGGCACCTTGTAGGCTGACCCAGGCTTTGGCAGGCCAGTTCAGTGGCTGGGATGCAGGGGCATATGGGGTCAGGTCGCAGGCTGGGGATTGCAAATACTGCTGCACCAGACATAGGCCTGGCTGCATTTTCCAGGTAGGTGGCTGGCCATGTAGGCCACCCAGGGTGGGGTGCAGCCTGCCCAGCCAGGCTGGTGGACCTGGAGCTGGTCTTGCAGGTTCATCGGACCCCATGGGGAGGGTGCCAGATTCTACCACTACATGCCCTGACTCTGACCCACCCCACCATGTTCAGGCCCTGTACATTGGATTTGGTCTCCATGGGACCTGTGTGTCACATGTGGGAACTGATAGGTACCTGTGGGCTGGGGTGGCCACTATTGGCATTAGGGTACTGGGTCATGCTGGTCCCTGGTCTGGCCCAGTGTGGCAGATCATATGTCCCTTTGTTCACACCTCCCTATCCACCTGTGTGTGCCCTACCTGTGTCAGGCTACTCATGCCCATACAGGGCAGTGTGCCCATGCCATACATCCCACCCAGTGGCATTGCACATGCTGTGCTGTTATCTCCATGACCACATGTCACAGGTGTGTGGCCCCCCATGCAGGCATAGGGTGGTGGTGGTGTGACTGGTGCCCTTGGCCATTGCTGTGTGCCCCACACCCATGCATGTCTCCATGGTGACTATGGCCGGCCAGCATGCACATGGCAGCCCTTGTCCCTGTGCTGCACGGTGAACTGCATGCATGTTTGCGGCCTCAGTACTGTCTCAGCTTACCCAGCAGCCAGCCACTAATGATGGCACCACTCTCGAAGGCCTCATATAGCCCTGACTGGGCCAGGATGTAGGCATCATGGCATGCCCCAGGGAAGCGAGCCATGATATCGGTGATCACCATGTTGGCATTGCAGATGACCTGCATATTCAGCGAATGGTAGGCCTTTTGACAGCTTATGGGGGATGGAGGGCCACATGTATGTAGTCAATTGTACCCAGGACAGCTGGGAAGCCAGCAACCTCGTTGAACTGCAGCATGACCCACTGCTGTTGGTGTGGGGGCATGCGGGAAGGAGATTTTATTTTATTTATTTATTTAACAGTATTTCTAAACCGCCTTATCTTAATAATCAAGGTGGTATCACAGCAAGCAATCAGGTAAAGTGTGTGTGTTGTACATGCAGTGAGGATAAAACTTAGTTGTGTGAGGGATGTGTTGGGTGCTTGAGTTGTTTGAGCTATATACTGTATATAGATGTACTATATAGATGTACTGTGAAGCGTGTGTCACAAGGCCATTCAGGACCCTGGTGATGCAGTATGACACAGCTGCCTGGCTAAGGCCCACTGTTGTTGTTAGCACTGGCTTGAAGGAGCCAGTTTCGAGGAAGATGAGAGCCATGAGCACCCTCACATGGATGGGAACTGTGTCCTGTCTGGGTGCGCACGGTGACAGGTCTGCCTGCAACTCCAGGCACAGGTCATGGATGGCAGCATGATCTAACCTGTAGCGGGTCATACAGAGCTCATCACTCAGGTCCAGGTACTGGCAGCGCAGCCTGGGTATGCTGGGTGTTGCCATCTTCCCCTCCAGCATTCTCGCTCTGCACATGCAAGCAGGGCTGCGGCAAGCCACGCAAATGTCTCTTCCCGCTGCATCACATGTCTGGCTGCAACAGTATCTCACACCTGTGGGGCGAAGGAACAGGTCAGGCCATGTGTAGTATATACTGCATGTTCAAAAGGATATAAACAGATTGGAGCCGGTACAGAGAGTGGCTACTAAAATGGTTAGTGGTCTTCATTATAAAGCATATGAGGACAGACTTAAGAATCTTAATATGTATACTTTAGAAGAAAGGCAGGATAGAGGTGATATGATTGAGACATTTAAATACCTCCATAGCATAAATGCACAGGAGGAGAGCCTCTTTTGATGGAAAGCAAGCTCTGCTACGAGGGGACATAGGATGAAGGTGAAAGGGGATAGACTCAGGAGTAATATGCAGAAATATTTCTTTACGGAAAAAGTGATAGATGTGTGGAATAGTCTCCCAGTAGAGGTGGTAGAGGTAAGGACAGTATCTGAATTCAAAAACACATGGGACAAACACAGAGGATCTCTAAAGGAAAAAAGGGGACTGTTGTAGTGGTTGATATGGAAGGGCAGACTAGATAGGCCATGCGATCTTTTTCTGCTATCATGTTTCTATGTTTCTACGAACATGTGTGGGAGCCACTGCCCTCAGTGCATGTCCAGCACATCCGGGTGCCCACATATCTGGGCAGGCTGGTGATATACCCACTCCAGGTCCAGCGGGTCATAGGTGATCCTGCAGGGGCAGGGTGTGGCACGGGGGGTGGGTGTCCAGGACATGACATCGTACCAGTGCCTCAGACATCTGGTCTGCCCATCAGCTTGCCCAGCCTCTCTCCTACTTGGGGCCACAGCACCATGCTACCATGTTGCCATGGTGCCATGGCTACATGCAGGGGTGATGCTCTTAATGCAGACCCCATCTGCCTGCCTTCCACGTGCCCTGACCCCCACCCGGGCCTGCAGGGCACAGAGTCAGGTAGGGGTGACTCCCATGCACAATCTCACCTGCCCATCTTGTCCCAGGCCAACCACTATCCTCTGTCCATGGGGACATAGTCCACCTCCATGGTGGATACATCCCCCATGCAGGGCACAGACATGGATGCACAAGGCTACCCTTGGGGTGCACCCTGTATGTCCATGGTCCTTGCGGCACCCCATCACATGTCTGCCCCACCTGCAGACTGCACACACCCACACACAGCCTGTGCTCCCCACACATGCAGCTCCACCTGCAGGGGGCTCCATTTCCCTATTGCCATACACATACATTGTGTGTCTCACCATCATGTTCACTTGGTCTGACCACTATTCTCTGAACAGGATAGGCCTCTTGGCTGCCACATCAGCTACCCAGGGGTCGTAGCTGCGTGAGGCCATCACACGGGGTGGGGGGTTGGGGTTGGGTAGCTAGGTCACACCTGCAGGGTGGCATGAGATAGACAGCTCCCCACCAAGGGGGTCAATGGGACCATGGTGCCTGACATTAGGAGGTGGGCCTGCTGTCCATATGGCCTTTCTCTGCCCCATATTTATGTGTCCTTTCTATGGGGCAGTAGTTGTGGCACAGTGGCACCATTGGCCTACATCTCTCATTCCCATCAGCTGTGTGTGGCCTTTGTGAACCGCCTCCCTCTCACCATCCCTCCACAGTGTACCCTTCAGTTTATTCCCTCTCCTGCAGCCCACCCTCCTGCGGCACTGCCATGGCCCCTGTTGAGTGCTATGCACGTGTCACCTCATAGATCCCTGTCTATATCTAGCTGTAGTCCTGGGGGACACTGTCACACCATGTTGGCATGGCTTTGGAAGACATTGGACATCAGGCACACATGGCACCTACCTGTGTGTGGTCACTGGGTTGTGGATTCCGCAGAGGTTCGTCTACTGGTCAGAATATCACCTCAGTAATGTCCTGTACCATTGTCAATGGATCCAAGCATTAAAAGGGCTCAGGCCCAGCCGTGGATGCGGTTTATAGCTGCTGGGCATGCCTTGGCATTGCTGCACATACGTATGTGGACATCCTACGGGTGTCTGTATGTGTTCACGTCAATGTATACACGGACATGGCCAGTATTCTGCATGTCAGTATGTCTATGCCGCTATATGTCCGCCCTCATAGGATGTACATTACATCTGCGGTCATGCTCCCTTGGTTTAGACATCTTTACGGCTGTTGTTCTGGCTTGGACATGTTCCTGAGCAGTTATTTCCATGTTTGGGGGCTTCTCTGTGCATCTGTGCGTTCAGCAGTGGCCCCCAGGGTCTCAAAATAGAAACACAACTTCAGCAATGGCGAACTGACCCTCCTCATAGAGGCAGTACTTGGTGACTTTGCTGCCCTAATGGGCACAGAGGAGTGCAAGCTGAGTGCCTATGAGTGGCAGCAGCAGTAGCTGGCCATCTGTCGCAGATTTAATGCTATACACCACAGCAACCGTGAGATAGAGAACCTGAAATGGAAGTGGTGACAGGTGTGCCAGCACACGTCTACAAAGGCATAAAGTGAGGGTCCAGATGGTCAGGGGCCAAAGCTGACCGATCTGGAAAGGTGGGTCCTGGCAACAGTTGACTCTGCTACATTGGAGGGTGTCAGTGACCTGAGCACAGTAAGGATGGCAGGGGACAGGGGTATGTGCATGATCCATCATCTGTCTCCTATATAGTCTCTCTCTGCATCCTGCATTTCTGGTTTTGGGCCACCTCACCTCCCACTGTACCTTTCACATGTCTTGGGGTGTTCATTGGCCACCCATGGCCATGTCACACTTCCACCTTTCCCTCTGCTACCTCTGTGGGAAGCTCTATAGTTGCAGTCTGCACTGTGGTGTGTGTCTTGGTCTCTGCTGTGCTCACACATTTGCACTGCAGTGTCTCTAGGTCCTTCTCCCTACACCTCTGCATGTGTGTGTATGTGCGCACACTGGCTACATGCATCCATAATGGTTTGCTTGGTCTTGCTTCTCTCAACAGGTGCCGATGCCGTTGCAGGACCCAGCACTGCTCCATTGCCAGCTATGCCACCAGCCGCTCCACCACTGTCCCAGTCACCTGCGCAGGCTTCAGCCTCTGTGGCGCCAGCAGAGGTAGACAGATCGCACCCGGGCAGCCCTAGAGATTTGGACACTGGGTCTGATGATGTTGATAGGGAGGGGGATACTACATCAGGGGATGGGAAGAGCCAGGCCCCACTGTCACCAGAGCCACCAGTGCAAATAGGAGGGGCCGTGCAATGCTCATCTGTGCTTCTGATGCAGTGCGCCCAGCGCCTGCTCACACGCAATGAGCCACATGCACAGCACATGCACATGCTTCACTCTAGGAGCAGCAGCTGGCCCTCCAGCTTGATGCCTCCAAAGGCCACCTTGGCGCAAACATTGTGGCCTTTGTCAGCCAACTGAGCAGGTCGCAGGGTGCTCTTGACCCTATCTGCAGCCACCAAGCTTGTGTCACCACCTCTGGTCCACTGCTGCTGTGGCACCTGCCCATGCTCCTGTGCCTGTAGCCATGCCTTCCACCAGCAGGGTGGCCACACATACCACTGCATGGGTGGCATCAGTTGGGGGGTGCATTGCCAGGGGACAGTCCAATATCCCGGGTCCCGTGCTCGGGGTGCAGGGCCACCTTTGGTGTTCCCCTCTTTCCATGGGGCTCGGGGAGGCACATTGGGGGCCCCCACAGCAGCAGTCATCCTCAGGGGACCCATAACCCTCCCCTCCGGAACATATCACAGTGCTGGGGGCCAGCATGGGGCCCTCAAGGGCGGGGAGGGCAAGGGGGCGAGCAAGGGCTCATGGGGGACGGTACCAGTCCTGGCCCATTGTCCCAATAGGAGTGCTTTCACTGGGTTTCTGTGGGTGGGGGTGTAATGCCATGGGCTGTGGTAGGTCACATGGGCATGTGGTGTGGGCAGTATTGTGTTGTGGAGTGTCACATGGGTGGGCGGTCATGTGTGCAGTGGCATGGTTTGTGCAGGCCTGTGTAGATGATGTATGCCCCTCTTCTGGACATCCAAGATTCCCTGTCCATCTGACGTGTGCATGTGTATCATTCCCATTCAGGAATACAGTTTTCAACGTTGATGATGTTTAGATGTCTACATGGCACATCCATGCGCCTTATTTGTAGTTCAGAATGACCCTCTATGTATTTTATCATGTACAGTAGCTTCTAAATTGCTTTGTGGGATGACATATTTGCGCACTGAATTTCTAGAGTATTTTTTAAGATCTTCTGTACAGATTACAACTAGCTTTTAGAAGTGTATGATCTGACAAACATAGTCACTAGACATCTGTATTAGTTTTTGTCAAAATGATAAAATCAACAAAAATTGTGATTTTCACTTCATCCTGGTATCAATGAACTTTGTGTACATGCTTGGTAAATTATCACAAATCACCATTTGTGAACTTTCTTTTTGTTGTGCACATGTGTGCCCAGATTGATCAGAACCAATCTGGGAAGGGGAGGAGGTCAATGAGTGGTCACCAACAGCCAGTATGAGGCATTTCAGTCAATCCTTCTTCAAATGCTTGAAGGCAGTCAGAGAAACCTATCCCTGTCTGACTTCTACAAATCCCATGTCTGCTGACGTCACACCAGGACTGCAATATACAGTGAACACAAATGACAGACAAGCATTTTGGCTCTGATTTTTCAGAGGATTTGGAAAGAGTATTAGTGCAGTTTTTAGGATTCTAAGTGAGAGATAGGAGTTTGGCTGTGGATAAGGTAAGTTTGCAAAAAAAAAAAATACAACAAAAAACAAAATAACCCAGCTTCACTAGCAGCATTGGTGCTACTGCCATAGGGCTGTGTCTGGGACAAAGGAACATTTTAAGCTAAGAAAACACAAAGAACTACAAGCCTGATTTTTGCCTGCAGTCTCTTTGCCTTGCTATATCAAAGCTGAGAAAAAAAGAGATTCAAGCTTGCTTTTTTTCACAGAAAGTGTTTTTGCCTTTCTTTAGAGTCTAAAGTTTAAAGTATTTGTGAGAGATAGTAAAAAGAAGATTTTGGTTCCATATAGATAGAATTGAGCATTCCTGTTCATATTTGCTTTTCTTTAGAGACTGCCACATTAGGGGCTTCGAAGGGGAGTGCCTTTGCACTTTGAGACAATACAGAGTGGCAGAAGTTACTGTGTATTCCACTGCAGAAGCATAAAATACAGTGCCACAATATTTCCTGCAACAATCATTTCTGTGACAACAGTTGTGAGGGTGGGAGGGACAGGTCACCTTACTGTACTGTACTGTATTCCAATTCCATTTTTCATAGATAGTAAACTTTAAAGCTAAAGAATAAAAATGTAAATGTAAAAAGCTGAAGGGGTGCTGGTGAGCAAGTTCTGGAATAAAGGTCTAGTGCTGAGTCTCTGAAATAAAGGTAAAAAAACCCTAACATGCTATTAACCATCTTCCCTCAAATTGTGGAATTTGTGATTTTCTTGAGTGGGATATGTGGTAGTGGTGCCCCCATGGCAGCTAGATCTGGGAAACTGGATGCAGCTATTACTTTGGGCAAGAAACGCCCAAAACATGATCCTCCCATGCCAAAGAAGCCGATGAAGCAGGCCACTGATAGCTTTAGTGGGGCCATCCTGGAGGAATTAAAGGCCATCAAATCTATGATCGCTGGAAAGTCCAGTTTTGGACATGGTGCGGGCTGTGATTTTGAATATTAATAAAATCTTTCTGAAATTCATGCGAGAGCTAACAGGCAGAAGGGAGACCTAGATAAAGCTGAGCATGGGACAACTGATCAGTGGTACTGAGTACTGGCATCTTTGCCATTATCTGTTAAAACTGACTATGGGGTATGTTTACTAAACCGGGCTAACGGTTAACCCGGGCTATCTGCAACTAAGTCCCATTGAATAATATGGGACAGAGTGGCAGATAGCCCGGGTTAACCGTTAGCCCGGTTTAGTAAACATACCCCTATATGTTCTCCAAGTATTCATGAAAGAGGCCAGGCTCTGCATACCCTAGATACACACTCAGTTATTTATTAGGACTTAACATACCGCTATCCAGTTTCTACATTATAACGGTTTACAAACCAATAAAGACCCAAAGGGTGGCGGCAGTGGCATTCCAAGAATATTTAGTACCTGGAGCAGATGCCCCCCCCCCCTGCACAATGCCCTCTGCCCCCCCAGGCCCATATGGCAGAGGCACACGTAGCGAACATACCTTCACTTCCTTGCTGGCTTGCCGTGCTGTTCCCACTCCAGGTCCGCTGATTCTTCCCACCAGGGTCTAAGTCTCATGGTGTAGCTGTTATCGTAAGCTTCAGTCAGGGGGGGGGGGGGGATAGTTGCTGGGCCTGGAGCAGCGGCAGTGCAGCAAGCCAGCAAGAAAGTGTAGGTATGTTTGCTATGCACGCCTCCACTGTGTGGACCTGGCATCAGTATCACATCCTGGCCGGCACCTGGGGTAGAGTGCATCCACTTCCCCATCCTTAGTACACAACTGGGTAACAGTAAGACAAAACACAAAAACAAAGCACACTGAAATAACACAAAAGGAGGGGAAGGGGCGTGGAAGAATGTGGAGACACATGCTGCGGACAGCCAATAATAGCTCAGCCCTTGCAGAATATGACCGACACAGGCTACAGAGACTGAGCTGCCCTGACGAGAAAGGTAGAGAAGAATTTTTTTTGTTTTCGTTTAGTAATTTGAATATGCCAGCGTCGGGAATGTGCAGCATCTCTGATATCTGTACATGAGGACATGGTTTTCTGATTCTTTTTCTCTAGTGTTGCATTATATGCAGAGTCCGGCTTCTTGCAGTTTCCAGTTTAATTTTTGTCTGCTCATTTCTGTTTCTAATTTGTGGTCGTTTATTCTGTATTTGGCGAAGCACTATTCATGTTCTATATATGCTGCCAACATGAAATATTTTGCCAGCGGGTCTTTTATGTTTAGGAATTTATAGAAATACAGCTTGTACTTTTTCCCAACAAGAGCTGAGTTTGAAGGACTGATGTAATATTTGCAATGCTGCCTTTCATAGACTCTATGAATAGTTGCACGGGGCATGACTATTATGGGGCATGTCCCTCAAAGGTCACCACGTCCTTTAAGGACAGCCCTGTTTCTGAATACCAGCAGTATTTTTGCTAGGAAAAAAGGTTAATTAATGGGAGGGCAATTTTCAAAGCAATCGTGCCATATTAAAATGGATTTACAGACCTCAATTGCTCTGCCTCAAAATTTCCCCCTTCAACATGGCTAGAAGTATGTGTGGGCTTCTATAGCTGCATTCTTCGGAGACATTCCTGGGGACATGTTTAGGTTAGAGGGGAGGGATATGGAACATACAAAACATTTTCAGAAACTTCTTGGTGGTCTGCTCAAAATAGCAGGAGCTTTGAAAATTATTATAAACTAATGGATTGACTTTTCTTAACGATAATAGTGATATATAAATTTTACTGAATGAAATGAAATTGAAACCCACTGGAACTCAACATAAGAACTTCTTTATTAACCTCATCACTGAGAAATCTAAATATGCATGCCGCTTTAATACATTGTTGCAAAATAGTATATTAAATAAATCTAATCAATCACTCAAATCACCACAGCCTCCTTCAATCACCATTACTCTCTCTCAATACGTCCTCCTTCCTAGCAGGGGCACTCCCCCCCCCTCTCACTCACTGTCTTTCTCAATCTCCCTTCATTTCCAACAGTTCCTCTCTTTTTCTCTCAATTCCTTTCATTCCCCCAACGCTCTCTCTTCCCCTTCCTCTCTCCAGTACTTAGTCTGTCAATGCCCCCTTCCCCTGCACTGACTTTCTCTATCCTCTGCGTCCTCAGTATTCACTCTGTCCCTCTCAGTCTCTTCTCTGTTTTACCAGCATTAATTAATTCCATCTTTCTCAGTCTCTCTTCCTATCACCAGCATTACCCTTTTTTCTCAATTTTCCCAACCTCATCACTCTCTTTCATTCGTACATCTAGCTACCCAGCACTCATTCTTCCCCCCACACTATCACCAGTACTATCTCTTCCTTCTCTCTCAATTCCCCCTCTGTCGCCTAGCACTTGCTCTTTTCCAGTCCTCTCTCATGTCTCTAGTATTCTTTCTCTCTCTTTCAACTCCTCCTCCATCTTCAGCTTCACCCTTCCCTTCTCACTCTTTCTCTCTCTTAATCTCCTTCCTTGTCCCCAGCAGTCACATACTGTCTCTGCCTGAATCTCCCTTTCTATCCTTAGTACTCACTTACTCTCAATCCCCCTTCCCTATCCCCAGCACTCCTCAGTCCCTTGCCTCCTTCCCCTGCTGCCCATGACAGTGCCTTCTTTATACTGAGGCCAATGGTTGTGATCTCTACTTTCGGGTTCACTTCAGGGCCAGATAATCTTGTTTGTAGGCTCTAGGCACTTTCACTCCAAAATATGAATTTTGTGGACATTATTAAAGGTATGAATAAACAGGTAGATAAAGGTGAACCAACATAGATTTAGCTAAAGAAAGTCTTGTCTCACTAATCTGTTATATTTGTTTGCAGGTGTGAATAAATAAGTTGTGATGGGGTACAGTCAAACCTCGGTTTTCATTTGCCCCGGTTTTCATACGCTTCGGTTTTCAACGTCTTTTCTGACTGAGATTTTGTCCCGGTTTTCATGCATTGCTTCGGTTTTCAACGTCTTTTGACTGAGATTTTGTCCCGGTAGCAGGGAAGAAAAGCTGTCAACGTAAGCAGGAGATGTTGCATGAATGTGGGAGGCAGTTCTTTCTCTTGCAGGGTACGTCTGAAGCTATATCATTAAGATTTTCTGCCATTCTGAAGCATTGAGCAGATAATGTAAAGGTATTTTAATGGACTGAATTCAATGTGATTCCGAAGAGAGCTGGGCACAGCAGCTTGTCAGGGGTGGCTAAGGCCAGATGTTAACATACTGTACTGTACAGTACTGTACTTAGCTTGCTTTCAGTGATGTTAAATGTTCATTTATCCATTTCATTAGTCATTTATATTTATTTCTCATTGTTTTCTGTATGTAAAAATATAGTTATTCTCTATAAAATGTATTTTTTGTGAATATTTTTGGGTGTCTGGAACGGATTAATTGGATTTACATTATTTCTTATGGGAAATATTGCTTCAGTTTTCATACGTTTCGGTTTTAGTCAGACTTTTTCGAACGGATTAATCATGAAAACCGAGGTTTGACTGTATATAGAATGCTACCTGTCCCTCTCCAAATGGATTTTCAGCAGTCTCCTTTAAGAGTTCAGGACTGGGAGGGCGTGGCTCACAGGGAGGGGTTAAGAACCCAGCAGACTGCAGGAGGGAGAGAGGCCCATGGAGCCAGACGTCCTTCCAAGGCAAGCCATGCAAAGGAGTTCTGGGGTAGGAACTTTAACTGGGGCTGGAGGATGAGCCAGGAGAACCAGTTTAGTGGAGATTTAACAAGCTAATTTTGTTTTCCCTGAACTGCTGTCTGTTCTGTGTTTTAGCTTTGTGGAGGTTCAACAAGTTGGGACTGAATAAAAGCTGATTTTGTTTTCCCTGAATTGCTGACTGTTCTGTGTTTTAAAGAAAACTCCTTCCCACTGCACACCACACTACCACACAGGTAGATAAATAAATAAATGAAGGAGAGCTGGTAGATATAATGTATCTGGATTTTCAGAAAGCCTTTGACAAGGTCCCTCATGAGAGGTGGAAATTAAAAAGTCATGGGATAGGAGGCAGTGTACTATTGTGGATTAGGAACTGATTAAAAGAAAACAGAGAGCAAAGCTAAATGGTCAATTTTCTCAATGGAGAAAGATGAATAGTGGAATGCTTGTTTGGATAAGTTCCTGGAGGAAAAGTCCATAAACCATTGTTAAAGAGGACCCGGGTAATCCACTGTTTGTACCAATACAAGCATTATGGAACCTGTGTATCTTTTGGGGGAACTGCTAGGTACTTGTGACCTGGATTGACCACTGTTGGAAACAGGATACTGGGCCTGATGGACCTTGGTCTGACCCAGTATGGCATTTCTTATGTTCTTATCTTCTTATGTTTACCTCAGGGATCTGTGCTGGGCCTGCTGCTTATTAACTTATTCATAAATGATCTGGAAATGGTAACAACGAGTGAGGTGAACAATATGCAGATGCCACAAAATTATTCATAGTGTTAAAACACAAGAGTATTATGAAAAATTACAAGAGGACCTTGAGAAATTGGGAGACTGGACATGCAAGTGGTAGATAAAATTGAATGTGGACAAGTGCAAAGTTATGCACCTAGGGAAGAACAACCCGAATTACAGTTACATGATTCAAGATTCGATATTAGGAATCACCACCCAGGAAAAGGATCTGAGTGTCATCGTGGATAATATGTTGAAACCCTCTGACCAGTGTGCAGCCGCAGCTAAGTAAGTAAATAGAATGCTAGGAATAATAAGGAAAGGGATGGAGAATAAAACCAAAGATATTATAATGCTTCTGTATCACTCCACTCGAATATTGTGTGCAGTTCTGGTTGCCATATCTTAAAAAGGATATAGAAGAATTAGAAAAAGTACAGAGAAGAGCAACCAATATGATAAAGAGAATGGAAGGAAACCCTTGTGAGGAAAGGCTTACAAAGTTAGGCTTCTTCAGCTAGGAGAGATGGCGGAGGGGAGATGTGATTGAGGTCTATAAAATAATGACTGGAGTGGAACGGGTAAAGGTAGATCAATTGTTTACTCCATCAATAAGTAAAATACTAGGGGGCACACAATGAAGTTACAATGTAGCACATTTAAGACTAATTAGAGTAAATATTTTTTCACTCAGCACGTAATCAAACTCTGGAATTCTTTGCTGGAGGATGTAGCAAAAGCGGTTAATGTAGATGGGTTTAAAAGAGGTTAGGACAAGTTCCTGGAGGAAAAGTCCATAAACCTAAAGCAGATTGGGGAAATCCCCTGCTTACTCCTGGTATAAGCAGCACGGAATCTGTTTACTTTTTGGGAACCTGGGAGGTACTTGTGACCTGAATTGGTCACTGTTGGAAACAGGATACTGGGCTTCATGGACCTTTGGTCTGACCCACTATGGCACATCTTATATTCTTTTGCTGAAAAGAAAAGACAAAGAAAGAAACTTTTTTAGGAACGCCAAGAAATTGTGGAATTAGTTTTTGAAATGTAATTTTGAAGTTTTAGTTGTATTAAATTTCTGTCTCATAATCTTTTTTCCTTACTTTTTTCCTTTGCTTTAAAATTAGTTTTTGTCCTTCTTAGGCCCTAGGCGTACTCTACCTAATAGAAAATCTGGTCCAGTTCACTGTTACTGGAACCGTCTACTGTCACATTATCCCATGAAACTCCAGAGCCCTCTCCAAAGCAGGCAGAATCTCCACCAGGTCTCAGGGCACTGCTGTTATTGTGACTCATCTGCTTCCCTGACTGGTTGCCAGTTCTTTGAGCCTGAGCATTTACCATCATGCATACCTCACCCACATAAACACAAAGACAACTTGAACCTCTTTTGCTATTTTATATTTCATAATATATATATTTATGAGAGAGAGTTACTCACGTACTTTACTACTTCTTGAAAATTGCTCCTACGGTGCATATTCTGGGGTTTACTAATTTTGTTCTACAAGGCCACCAAACTATTTGGATATGTTCTGATTTTCCTGCAAAAGATTCTTCCACTAGACAAAACCCCATCTGATCTTCTGTAGCTATTCTTCTTAACCAGTCTTTCTAACAGAGCTTGGGTTTGGAAAGCATGATTCCTCTGAGTCTTTCTTTGAGAAAGGAAGCAGATGGTGAAGGCCTCTGGCACTGCCTCTCTCTCTCTCTCTCTTGCCCTGGATAACTATGTGGTAACAGTTTTTGAATACCCTTTACTCCTGTTCTTCCTACATAATTCATGACTTGTTTCAGTGTGGGTCATAAGGGGTTCTCCTATAAAAACATCTATTTTTTTTTTTCACTAGAAATTTAAAAAGCTTGTACCTCAAAGAGATTTTTCTTCTGAATTTGAACCCATAAATGGTTTATAGCCTTAGCTCTTTGAGCCTTCTTAAAGACCACTTTAATGTGCACATTAACATTGTGTTCAAAGATGATTGTCTCTTCAAAAAGGACACTATAAAGACACAGGATTATTTTTATTTTTGTGCTAGTTAAAGCTAATTACTTTAGATATAAAAAAGCCATAACAGCTGAAGCTTCATATTCTAAGTTTCATATTGAAGCCCATTTTTCTGAGTGTAAAGGTAGGCTGTGTCTTCGTCTATGTCCCTCAGGGCTCAACTGCTGCTTTGATATGCAGCTGTGCAGTGCCCTCAACCATTTTAAGCTGCGGTTGGGCCCTAGGCAGTAGAGGAAGATGACATGTTCTCCTCCTACTCCTGTCACTGGATCAGGGAGGAGGGAATGGGAGAGAAGTGATTGTGGATTATTTAAATACATGGATTAGGGAGAGTTTTCGCTGTTTAAATAGATGCACTGGTAGTGTGTGAAAGGAGCTGGGAGTTGTTTGAGTTGGAGATAATGAGATGTGTGAACAGAGGGACTGGGGTGGTGGGGGCTGTGCTATTATGGGGAATGAAAGTCAAATTTTTATACATTGGGTCACCAGGTATGTGGATGGGGGACATGCCCAAAGCTATTATTATTTTTTTGTGCTGTCAAGTCAGTACTGACTCCTAGCAACCCAGCTGCTTTTGGGTTTTCTTGGCAATGTAACACTGGAAGTAGATTGCCAGGCCTTTTCTTCCTGGGCAATGGAGGGTAAAGTGACTTGCCCAAAGTCACAAGGAGTGCCAGTGGGAATCAAACCCTTGATTTTCTGGGTATGTGGCAGTTGCTCTAACCATTAGGCCACTCCTCAATGAAAGCTATTATACCACTGCTGATTTCTTTAGCAAAGCAGGGGGAGAACAATTTTTTTGCTAACATGCCGGCTCCCAGGTGGACATTCAGTCCACCTACTACAACACAAGCTGCATTATTCCATTAGCAGAGTGATGAGCTGCTTTCCATGCATTTCCATGTCATTACCATACAATTTGTGCTAGCATGCAATTTGTGCTAGCAAGCTGTGCATGATGGTACCGAAAAGGTTTTTTTGCTAACAGGGATTCACATTCTAGAGGCATTTTTAACATTTTTGCCTCACGTTAATGTTAAGTCTGGGGAAAGGAAGGTTCTGAGCCACTAGGCCATTAGGGTTCAGTGGACCAATGGGCGGGGGGGGGGGGGGGGTGGAGGCCGGTGCGCTCTTGAAATCTTGCTGACACTAAGGGCCTCTTTTACTAAAGCCTGTTAGCTGGTTAACAGGCATTTTAACGTGCAGCAGCAGCCAGTTGGGAACATTAACACCCAAGAGTACCTGCCTTTACACTCTAAAACAGATGCTAATCAGCGAACATTGGATGGGACGGGGAATGGGCGGAGGGTGAATATGAAGAATGCTTTGCCGCTAGCACCAGGGCAATTACAATGTGCTCAGCGGAAATGTGGCTCCTAATGTGGGTTCACCTGACTCCTCTATAAGAGTCGTTAAGTGAACCCAAACTAGTGGAGTTTATTAACTGCTGGCAACATACTGAACACATCCCCATCAGTTAATCTGTGGTCTTTGCCATTAACACACCTGAGATCAATGTTTCAATGACAAATCCATAGTGAGCGCTAGTAAAACGGACTACTATATTGTTAGGTGATCCTGGGAAAAATAATGGCCTTTTTCTATGTTGTTTTAGCTATTTTTGACATTAATGAACTGTTTTGCATGCATCTGCATTGCAGCAGCTCATTAGAACATAGAAATATACACAAAGGATGGCAGATAAAGACCATGGGTCCGATATTGAGTTAGGAAGGTTTTGCGCCCCTTTGGTGCATAGCCCTCCCCACCAACCTCTAACCCTGGATATTCAATGCCAGGGTCATATACGGCCCCGGAATTGAATTTTTGAGATTACCACACTGCCTCTCAGTCGCAGTCGATAACAGAGCAGCAGCAATATTGTATGCTGCCTGGTTTGCTTCTGCGCTTAAAGATAGGCACGCATTTGCCTTGCCTATCTTTTAGGTGCAGGTCGCTCACCGAGCAGCATGCAATATTGCTGCTGCCCAGTACACCCCTGACATGCTCCGATGCTAAGTGGTTAGCATTGGAGCGTGCAAGGGAGAAGAGAGGGGATATTCAGTCGCACTAACTGTATTAGTGCTGTTGAATATCCCAGATAGTGGCATTTACATGGCTTACAGGGCTGTAAACCATGTAAATGCTTTTTGAATATCGGGCCCCATATGACCTAGCATCTTTTCCTATCCAGACCAAGTGCTAAGGTCTACAAGTCCCTCCCCTCCCTTAGAGATCTTCTGTGCTTGTCCCATGCTTTCTTGAATTCATATACAGTCCTCGTTTCCACCACCTTTACTGGGAGGCTATTCCACACATCCATCTACTTTCAGTAAAAAAATATTTCCTTAGGTTACCCCTGAGTCTGTCCCCTCTCACATTCATCCTATGCCACTCATTCCAGAGTTGCCTTTCAATTGCAAGAGGCTTGCTTCGTGTGTATTTATGCCATGGAGATATTTAAATGTCTCTATTATATCTCCCTCTCCTGCCTTTCTTCCAGAGTATTCATATTGAGATCTTCATCTCCTCTGCACTGACTCCATCCTGTTTATATCATTTGGAATCAAATTATATAATCAGATCAAATGAACAACACAAAGGACAAACATTACAATTAAACAACAGGACAATATTTTTGTAGGAACGTTCGTCAGGTCAGGGGACAATGTAACCCCGTCGAATAACGAACTTCTCCCTTTAATCTTAAATTCGCAAATTGGTCAATCTTGGAAGCATAATAAGACTGATCGGGTCTTACTTTTGAAGTGGCACACTGACTGTTCTTCGACTTTTGTTGTATATGTACTCGTCCTTGTGGACTTCATTATGTGGGACGGACTATCCGCCCAATTAAGAATCGTCTTTCTGAACATAAATATCGAATATATACAAAAGTTTTAACGGCCCCCTTAGTATCCCACTGCATTCAAGTCAACCACATTTTCACTGATTTCACTTGGTGCATTTTGGATCATGTGCCTTTGGACCCTCAAGGGGGAGATCGAGAGCAGCGATTGCAGCTCCTCAAACAGCGCTGGATTTTTCTTTTGGATACTGTGACTCCAGGGGGACTTAACCTGGAGCTTGATTGGTGGAGCATTTTACCTACTTGAAACTGTTTGTCTGTGTGATTACTCTCAGCTGATATGTCGGGTATAAATGAGTCATCTGATTCTCCATGTGATGTCAGACGCCATCCTTTTTAGAGGACATCTTGAGTTTGTAACGGGACTTTTACCAACTTAGCGTGCTGACTGAGAATTTGGAGCAATTCTAATTCTTTACCACCTGAGGCAGGATCATTGGATCCAAAACGCGACGCTATGTCATGGTGACCCCGACAGGGGTGATGACCCCGACAGGGGAGAAAACTATCTTGTGGTTACCCCGATAGGGGAGAATAACATCTTTTAACTCTTGCGGGGGGTGAATGATCTCCTGACTCAACTATAATTGCTACGATCTACTCGGTATCTCCTATCTGGGATCCAACTGCCAGCTAAGTTTGAGTTTAAGAACTTTGGTTCTAATTTTTTGGTCCTTAGCAATGTGGCTTTATGGGTCCATTTTTGAAGTTCTGTTTTAAATTGACTGCACATTGTTATTTAAGATTAAAGGGAGAAGTTCGTTATTCGATGGGATTACATTGTCCCCTGACCTGACGAACATTCCTACAAAAATATTGTCCTGTTGTTTAATTGTAATGTTTGTCCTTTGTGTTGTTCATTTGATCTGATTATATATTTTGATTATTTAGAGCAACGATCTAAATTTTTGGTATATCCTTTGGAAGGTATGGTTTCCAGAATTACACACAATACTCCAAATGAGGTCATACCAAAAACTTATACAGAGGCACTACCACCTCCTTTTCCTGCTGGCCATTCTTCTCCCTATGCTTCCTTCTGGCTTTCACCACTGCTTTTTCTTCCTGTTTGGCCACATTAAAATAATCAGATTTGATCACTTCCAGGTCCTGCTCTTCTTTCATGGACAGTACTTCACCCCATATACTATACAGTTCCCTTGGGGTTTTGCAGCCCAAGTGCACAAACCTGCATTTTTTAGTATTAAATCTCAGCTGTCAAGTTTTAGACCATGCTTCAAGCTTCTTGCTATGGTTGTCTATGCTATTGCAGATTTTGGTATTGTCTGCAATGAGGCAAACTTTACCCAGCAGCCCTTCTGCAATATAGGGGTATGTTTACTAAACCGGACTAACGGTTAACCCAGGCTATCTGCCACTAGGTCCCATATTATTCAATGGGACCTAGTTACAGATAGCCTGGGTTAACCATTAGCGCGGTTTAGTAAACATACCCCATAATGTTCAAAAATGTTAAAAAGAACTAGACCAAAGACCAGTCCCTGTGGCACACCTCTGGTAATGTCCTTGTTCTCAGAATGAACTCCATTTATCACTACCCTTTGTCGCCTCCCACTTAACTTGTTTCTAACCCAGTCAGTCACTTTAGGGCCCTTCCCAAGAACACTCAGTTTCTTTATAAGTTCATGGTATAGTGCTGGAATGTTTCTTTTCATACCTATCCCATTGCATCCAGCAAGTAAGATCTGGAAACCAGTAGTCAAGAACTTTCACCCAACAACAAGGTGTTCCGCAGGGCTTGGCTCTCTCAGCATTGCGTTTCAATATATACATTCAGCCAATATGCAACATCATAAAAGAACACAACATTCAATACAAGATATATGCAGATGACATCATGGTTTTCACCCCTATAAACATCGGACATCCAGATTACACACAAATCACCACATGCCTCGAAACAATGACAAATTGGCTTAAAGAACAATAAACTTTAAAAAACCTGAAATGATACACATCATCAGGAATGCTATATTCTCCCCACCAAACTCAATAAAGATCCTGGACTATGCCCTAACAGCCAAGCAAGAAATCAAATACCTTGGAGTTACGTTCGATCAACATCTCAGCTTACAACCACACATAAAAAGAATAACCAGGACAGCATACCACATTCTAAGAACAATACACAAACCCAAACCTCTACTCTGTGATAGAGACTTCTGAACCGTATGTCAAGCCATAGAAACACCCACAATAGATTATTGCAACATAATCTACCAGGGCCTTCCCAAGAAAACAATACTCCCTCTACAACTGGTGCAAAATACTGTAGCCTGAATTATTACCGGAATGGTAAGATACAGCCACATAACCCCCACACTTCAGCAACTACACTAGCTCCCGGTCACCATGCATTCCAAATACAAGGCATTAACAATAATATTCAAGATAATCAACAACTTACAAAGTGGAGGAGTGGCCTAGTGGTTGGGGCAAGGTACTTCAGGCCAGAAGGTTGGGGGTTCAAATCCCACTAAAGGACAGCAACCTTGGGCCAGAAGGACTGGGGTTTCTAGTCCCACAGGTGCTCCTTGTGGTCTTGGCAAGCCACTTAACCCTCCATAGCCCATGTTCCCTGTAAAATAGTCACAACATGCTATTAACAAGATTGTAGCAAATCGGAGTTAGCAGAACATCTCTCAGCTGGTCTGTATCACACTTGCAGGACTATACTGAACAGGTAAAAATTGGCAAAGCCACATACAATGCATACATCTAGCATCAGGGAATTCCACAAGGCTCTGCTTTTTCTGCCTTATTGCATACATCTAGCATCAGGGAATTCCACAAGGCTCTGCTTTTTCTGCCTTATTGTTCAATATATACCTCCAACCAATCTGCGACATTTTTTGGAAGCATAAAGTGAATTATCACATTTATGCTGACGATATGATTTATTTACCAGTCAATACTGCAAAAGCTAACCTCCAACAAATTGTAACATCCTTCGATGAAGCCTCTCACTGGCTCTCATTGAACAACCTAACAGTAAATTTCAATAACCATGGGATTTTTAGCATAGTGGCCTTGGCCATATGCACTCTTTGCTGCCATGCAGCCCAGCTGCATGCCAACCACGCGTAAACCCCCGCACACTTTAGTAAACATGCAGCATAGAAAACAGTTTTTGTGTCTGACTTCTTCTCACTGGAGTTTTCCTGTGAAGGTCTGACCAACTTGCAGATAGCTCTAGTGGATTTTCAGTTTCAAGCATGTTATGTTTAAGAGACGGATCCATCGACTGAAACATTGTGTTCGTAGATTACATTCAGGGTATAAACAATGGAACTGTAAATGGCTGATGGGGGGGGGGGGCTAGGATTGGAAATGGGCTGATGGGGTGGGGAGCCTGGACTGGAAATGGGCTGATGGGGGCTGGAATAGGACTGGAAATGGCTGATGGGGGGCAGGATTGGAAATGGGCTGATGAGGGGGCTAGGATGGGACTGGAAATGGCTGATGGGGGCTAGGACTGGAAATAGGCTGATGGGGTGGGGAGCTTAGACTGGAAATGGGCTGATGGGGGCTCGAATAGGTCTGGAAATGGTTGATGGGGAGCTAGGATTGGAAAAGGTTGATGGGGGGCTAGGACTTGAAATAGGCTGATGGGGTGGGGAGCTTGGACTGGAAATGGGTTGATGGGGGGCTAGGATTGGAAATGGGTTGATGGTGGAGCTTGGACTGGAATGGGCTGAGGTGGTGCTAGGACTTGAAATGGGCTGATGTGGGGGGATGGGAGAATAGGACTAGAAGGGAGCAGATGCTGGGTGGGGCTGGAATTAGAAGGGAGCTGATGTTAGGGGAGGACTAGAAGGGGATGGGGCTGGGGAGTGAGGATGGACAGGGGAAAAGACATTTTGTGTGGGAGGGAAGAAAAATCTACAATTAGCTGGGTATTGGGAAAGTAAGTGGGGATCGAGGATGGAAGTGTGAAATTTGAGTGGATGAAAAAGAAATAAAGAAAGAAATGGGGGAAAGAGCAAAAGGAGTAAGATCAGTATGTTAAAGCAGATGTAGAGAGAGAATGGGAGAAACTAGAAGAGAGAAGAAAGGACAAATGGACAGCAGACAATGGAGAGCTAGTTGAAGACATGAAGAAACCAGGAGAAAGTGACTGGAGCAATTGTATTTTGTTTATGTAGTTTCTGTTTGACAATTCCACTTCTTCTCTTTCCCCAGTAGAAGATGTATTGGTATTCTATGAAATGTATTGGTTTAATAATTGCAGTGTTGCCTTTTTGTGTGTCCTTTGTGAGTCCTGGTAGTGCTGTTATGATACAGTGAGATTGCTATGGGTTCTAAATGGGCAGTGTTTATTGTACTTCCTAATGTGCCTGGCAGTTGGCACTGGAGTATAGTAATGTAGAAATCTGTTAGTCTTTCTTTATCCAGACATTCATTAAGAGGCATGTTTACTAAAGGTTAGTGCACATTCACATTATGTAAATATTTATGCAAATGAGACCTCTTATATAAATGAGGCCCTGCAATTAGTCTTCACACATGGCCCCGCACCCCACCCTGGGCCGCCCCTGCCTGTAGATCAGCAGTGACCCTGCTAGGACAGTGGGCAAATAACCACAGAAACATCAACAGTTGTCTTGCTGCTTTCGTGACTGCTTTTCACGTCTGCATATGCACTGTATAGTTGTCAAAGGGCTGTTGGTGTTATGTGCTGGGAGTGCCAGAAGATAGGGCCTATGCTCTATGATTCACCAGTACTGGCCACATAGCCAGAGTACAGCAGGGGGTGGGGCATGCAAATGAAGTGTTCGGTCTATGTCTTTGTCTATCCATATGCATAGGTTTGTTTGCACTTGCGCAAACCATTCCAGTAAACAGAGGGATGCAGACAGTGAGAACTTTAAAATGCCAGCCAGGACCCCATTCCCTCTAGGGAGAAGAATGGACCAAAGCCACCACTGTGGGCAAAAGCTGCAGTGCCCACTTGCAGGGACCATGGCACAAGGCTGCTAACTGTGGCTGAAAACTGCAGTGTCCACCAGCAGGGGCCTGAGAGCTATGGCCTTAAAATGCCAGCAGGAGTCCCAGAGTCCTGCCAGCATGTTAAGGCCACAGTAAGAGTTACATCTGGGGGGATTCTGTACAAAAAAGTTGAAAATTCTGTACAAAAATGTAGAAAATTCTACAAAATTCTGCATGCTTTCTTAGTATATTTTTGCACAGATTTTAAATTATTTTGTGCAGAATTCCCCCAGGTGTAAATCACAGGTCTCACCCCAACACTCAAACTTTTCCTGCCCCCCTCTTCTCTCTCCCTCTAACTTCTAGGAAGATCCCGACTCACCATCAGTCCTCACCAGCACCCAGTCACTCCCCCGACTCACCATCAGTCCCACTCCAGCCCCCAGCCCGTCACTGATTTCTAGGGCGAGCCACTCACCTTCTCTGCCTGAATGTGACATTTTAAATACAGCCGCAGGAGTGTTTCCCTTCGCTCCCACGGCTGTACTACACTTACGACACCAGCGTAAGGACATTTTAAAATGGTAAACAAAAGTGCTTCCTGTTGTTTGCTAGGAAGTGCTTCCTGTTGCTGCAGGTGTCAGAAGTTTAGCACAGCCATGGGAGCGAAGGGAAATGCTTCCATGGCTGTGCTGCTGCGAACAGTGAGGCGGGTATAGGCACCCTTAAAGCTTGTGTGCTCCAAGCCTGCCTCACTGCTTGCTGATGTTGATGCCTGTGCAGAGCATCAAGTGAATGGGTGGGGTTAGAAAGGAAAGGAAGTGGGTAGAACTTAATAGGAGGGACGGGGCTAGAGGAGGACAGGTGTGGAAGGGAGGAGCATAAGGGAAGGGCAGAGATGAGGACAAGAGAAGCAGGCGGAGCATAAGGGGTTGCAGGAGAAACAGAGAAGACAAAGTGGAAGGAAAGGTAGGGAAAGGAGAGAGATTGCAAAGTTGGGAGGGAGGGAGAAAGTGCATGGCTACATGGAAGGGAAGAAGGGAAGGTTCTGAAGTGTAAGGAAGGGAAATAATGCAAGTAGATAGGAGGGAGAGAGAGTGGGCACAGGAAGAGATGAAAGTGCAAGGGAGAGAATAGCCTACATGCCACAGCCACACCTGCACAGAATCCCCCGACGTGCATACACACACACAAACACACGCGTGCACATAGGCTCTATACACACACATGTGGATGTATACACAGCACTGCCTCCCAACATGCTCAGCTTCCCAATTCACATACATTCAGACACCTGACATACACATATACAGCTCTCAATGCACAGACCCCAGTCCCCTCAATCTCACCCTGACAAACATTCACCAATACTTACACTCACCCTACCCCCATCTCCAAGGCTTACATCTACCCCCCTGTACACACACACAAACACATACACACACACACACATCTCCTCACCTTCTCCAATGCTTACACTCACCCTACCCCCATCTCCAAGGCTTACATCTACCCCCCTGTACACACACACAAACACATACACACACACACACATCTCCTCACCTTCTCCAATGCTTACATCTACCCCACTGTACACACACATGTACACACACACACACACACATCTCCTTACCCTCTGATATCCCACCTTCTCATCGCCGCAGATAAACAGCTAAATTCTCCCCATGGAAATAGATATGCACACCGTACCATTGATTCACACACACATATATACACACTTCATATACACCATCTGTCCCTATGCCCAGCTAGCTACACAAACCCTACTGAGACACACTTTACCATGGCTATTTCATCCAAACCTCCCACACAAACACGCCTGAGTCAGCAAATGGAGGAACGAAGAAATACTATTTTGTCACATTATACATGTGCACTTTTCAGCTTGTATAAGACAGTGATGTGATTCATTTGATTTTTCTTGAATGGAAGATGTTTGGACATTTATACAAGTAACTTATTTATTTGTGACTGAGGTGGCAAACAAGCAGATTTGTACCAATGATTAGAATATAAGTGATTTAGAGGCTGTTTTAAGCTCCTGTTCACCTTCTTATAATGGTCCATTAATTTATAAGAATAAAAATCGTTTTATATATGCACAGTGGTAATTTAAGGGGATAAAGACTTATTTTACAAAGTATGCCTAGAAGCACTAACCCCTCCTCAATCTGTGTAACTATTTGTAGTCTGAAGAGGAATCAGGAATTGAGGCAGCCAGTGCCCATAGTAGTTACAACACTGTTGAGCAATCATAGTAACATAGTATATGACAGCAGATAAAGACCAGTATGGTCCATCTAGTCTGCCCAGCAAGGTGGTAAGAGTAGGTGCACCTGCTGCTCCGTACAGGTCACCCCTCTCCATGCCTTTGTTTAGGGGTGTGCCCACCGCTCCGTGCAGGTCACCCCTATTTGTTGAGATAGCAGAATCTGAAGAATCTGGAGAATAAGGAGCTCCTTATCCAATAGCACTTGATGGGCTAGAAATCAATTTTTCTTTGGTAAACCTTTTTTCTGATTACAGTTTGAAGCAAAGACAGTGCTGCGTATGCCTTGCAGCACTATACAAATGATAAGTAGTAGTAGCAAATAGCAGTTTCTGGAATAATAAATCATATTGCTGTTTACTAGTTCACACCAGCAGGATCGTGAAGAATCCGCTTCCCCTTCCTCTCATGCATAATAAAGAGCTCAGGCTCCACCCAATATCTGTTTCTATGTCAACTAGAGGCCAAAACTCTGGTGATAAAATTGAACCCTTCTCTTTTACTGTAGAATTATATAGAAGTCCTACTATGCATACATTAATGAAGTTAATTTATAATGATGTTTTTTTGAACTTCCAGCTATTTCTAGGCATGAATAACAGGCCTTAAGGAAATGAAGGTGTAGGCTACAGGTTCTGCTATTCTAGTCCATCCAAAACAGGAGTTTGAAGTTATAAGAACAAAGATGTGCTTTTCTAAACTGGCAACCGAAATGCCTTTGTCAGTACAGCCTGGAAGACAACTGAAGAACATCCAGCAGTTAACTCTGCCTTCAGCTCAGTAATAATGTTGCTGTCTGGCCTGCATATGAATGAGGAAAGCAGAGTTAAAGGTATGTCTTGAAGCTAGGCTCTGCTGTTGTCAATATTTTGCGCCTTAAGTCAAGCTGAGCATTATTATAGAATCTTAGAAGTGCATGCACAAGGTTTTATAAAAACTCATTACAAAAATAAATACTGACCACTTAGTGCAGAGCTGGAGTGACTCACCCGGCTTCTCTCTGAGGCAAAAATAAGACACAGACAGCCAAAGAATAGCAGTTTCTCTTAGACTGAGTAGCCTTCTGCATATGCTCATCTCATTTATATACTTTTTGGCTTTCAGAACTTTTCGTTCTAGTAGTATCCCACTACTTGCCTTGGAAATGCCCCACCTAACTTCCTCTCTGCACCAATGCCACCTGCACACACTCATCGCTGTAGCTTCTTCTCTACTCAGCATTTGTTCTTTTATGTTCATTTAGATAGTAAATAGTCTGAAAAGGGGAACTCTCATTTCTCCATGGACAAGCAGGAAATAAGTCCTCTCGTATGGGTGACATCATCCGACAGAGCCCGTGCAGGAACGCTCCCCAACTAGTAGCCGAAGATTTTGGGAGCTTCCTCTGTGCATGTGTGCCATCTTCCCACCTACCGCTATGGCACCATTTTAGATCAGTCTTCATTTTCCAATGGAGCACAGCAGACACATCTTCAATCTGCTCTTACGAGTTGGTAAGTTTTACCCCTTTTCAGGGACTCTGTTGTCCTTCGGTAGTGTCCTCAACATTGTCCCACCTGCATGTCACGTTTCTCTTTTTTTATTTCTTATAGTTAGTCAGTTTTCGATCATTCAAGTTTCCTTTCTTTTGCGCAGCACCTCTGCCCCTTAGGTGCTGGTGCTCCAGTCGTAGGTACCTTCATTTTTCACAATTGAGTTATTTGATTTTGCTGTGGCTTTTTTTCCGGTCAGTATGTCCCAAAAACATGCCAGTGGGTTTAAAAAGTGTTCCATGTGCTCAAGGACCAGATCCACCATGGATGCTCATAACTGGTGCCTTCAGTGTCTGGGGTCTGGTTATCAGTCCTCTTCTTGTAATTTGTCTTTGCAAATGACAAAAAGAGGACTCAAAGGTTGAGAGAAGCAGCACAAATAATTTTTTGGTGCTCATAAGTTTCATCTATTGACATTGTTATTGACAACACTAGTGTCTATGGCATCAAAGGCTGCATCGGATGCTGGCAGTGGATCGATATCCAGAAGTTCTCGAGCCTATTTGGAGCCCAGTACCCATAGTGCCCTAGAGTATCTGCCATTGATCTATGTCCACCCAAAGATGAGGAAGGATTTGGCTTTGTCTTCATTGGCGCTGTGGGGGGCTTGCACCAAGCATTGAGTGTAGACTCTGGTACCCCTCAAAGCATGGAATTGAGAGTGATGAAGGTCCGTGAGAGTGCCCCTCTAAGCTGCCCTGAAAAGAGGAGAACACATCCTCCAAGACATTGAAGGGGCAGTGATGGCCTACTGGGTGCCGAGACCAAGTCACTGATACCCCTTTGCAGATTCCAGGAACATCGGCCAATGTTGCTGAGGCCCCACAGCCTTCAGAGATGGCAGCCATGGAGAAGTACCTTCTGAGGGTTCTTGAAAAATGGATCACGATGCTATTTGCCATGCAGCATGTCAGTGTCTTGCTGTCTGCTTTGACACTGGCACCTGTCCAGCCAATCTTCAAGATGCATGGTCTGCCTACGGAAGAGACATAAACATCAGGGTATCGAAGAGCCCTGACACCGGAGCCTGCCTAGCCGCTCTCACTCTCTATTGTTTCAGGGTCCAGTGTTCAAAAACTAGAAGAACATCAGTGCATCGTCGATCCTGAAAGAGGTCCCAATCCTCAAGGATCAGGAGAGAGATCCAGGCAGAGACTCAGAAGTACTTTAACTTCCTCTCTGAGTCTGCCTCAGAAAGCTGTGTCACCAGTGTTGAATCTGAGGGCTTGTTAGAGGACAGGTCTCTGGGGCTTCCATCAGACCCTTCTCCTCCTCATGAGTGATGCAAGTCCCCTCCTGAGGATATGACGTTCCAAAATTTTGTCAGGGATCTGACCAAGGCCATACCATTTTCTTTAGAGACTGAGGATGAGCCCAGGGCAGAAGAATTGGAGATCTTTCAGTACTCTTCAGCCCCTAAGGAAGCTATGACAATGCCCAGGCACTGCATTCTTCAGAGATTGTAAATGAGAATTTTTATTTATTTATTTATTTACATTTTCTTTTATACCGCGCTATTCAACATCTGTGCGGTTTACATGAAACATAAAACATACACATTGCATTGGCTGATCTGTGCTTGCAAGGATCAGGTACTAAAACTTGGATAACTTGGGGTAACTATTTACATCTAGGCATCATGGGAAGTCGTATCTCGCTAATCGTAGTCCTGGGTGTTTTGTAGGGTTGGATTCAATTGTACGACCCAGACTAGATCGTGGATGGGGCTATTGTTGCACTGGCTACTGGGTAGTACATGAGGAAGAGGTAGTGCTTCAATGCCTTCCTAAACTGAGCTAGGTCAGAGATTGCGTGGATCCTGGGTGGTAGGGTGTTCCAGCCTCTGGGTGCGCAGAGTTTGAAAGCTCTGTTTGCTGTTGCCTGGGTGCATTGGGTTATTTCTTTCGGGACTACCAGAGTGTTGATCGCTACTGATCTTCTGGACCTGTTGGGGGGAGTGATCTGGATAAGCTCTGTTAGTGATGCGGAAGAGAGCCCATTGATGGCTTTGAAAGTAAGCAGCAAGGTTTTGAATGTGAGTCTGCCCTGTATAGGAAGCCAGTGGAGGTGTTTCGGTATGGGTGTGATGTGGTCTTTCTTGGACGCTCCAAGTAGAACTCTCGCTGCGGAGTTCATTGTGAGCTGTAGTGGGTTTAATGTGGATTGAGGAAGACCATGCAGGATTGAATTGGCGTATGATCAGCGCTTGATAGATTGTCTGGAAGTCATCCGGTTCCAGCAGGAAGCATAGGTGCCTGAGGGTACGGATCTTATGGTAAACTGCTTTCACTACGTTGCTTATGTGCACCTTCATGTCCAGGCGCTGGTCTAAGGTGACTCCGAGGTACCAGATCGCGGGTTTGGTCTGTAGTTCAGCATCTTTGACCTTTAGATAGGGCGGTGTGATGAAGTTTTGATTCCTCGTAATGAATAGGACCTCTGTTTTCTTGTGCTGAATTCTGAGGTTCTGGGTTTGGATCCAGTTGGATACTGCATTAAAGCAGTCTGTCAGTGGGGAGAAGTCTGAGTCCTCTGTAGAGAAGGGCATGTAAAGTAGAACATCATCTGCATATATCAAGCAGTTAACACTGTAAGACCGGATGAGGTTACAGATGGGCTGCATGTATATGTTGAACAACAGGGCGGAGAGGGAGGATCCTTGTGGGACACCTTGCTTCTGGTGGAATAGTTCCGATGTTGAAGCCCCTGATCGTACATGCTGCCATCTGTCTGAAAGGTATGACTTGCACCAATCTAGCGCTGTCTCACAGATACCCTTCTCCTTGAGACGCTCCAGGAGTAGCTCATGGCTTACTGAGTCGAAAGCAGCTGCTATGTCCAAGAAAATGAGGACAAACCCTTGACGGATGTTATCAATTCCAGCAGTTATATTATTGAGGAGGGTGGTGAGGAGCGTTTCAACACCGTGAGACTCTCTAAAACCATGTTGGCAGGGGTCCAGAGGTGAAGCGGTTTTGATGTGTTCTTGAATTTGTCTATGGACTACTTTTTTCATTATTTTGGCCAGAAGTGGTATGCTCGATATCGGTCTGTACGAGTCCACCTTCTGGGGGTCGAGCTTGCTGTTTTTTAGCAGAGGTCTGATGGATGTGTGTTTTGAGGGATTGAGGGAACGCACTTGTTGCGAAGGATCGGTCCATGAGCCTGGCTATAAAAGGGCTAAGGTCGGACCATAGCTCATTTATCCAGAAAGCAGGGCAGGGGTCAGTCTGTGCAGTGGTCGAGTTGATCGTAGAGATAGTGTCTTCGATGTGTTTTCTTGGATGGCGTGGAGAAAATGGTCAGGGGTGTTAGATCGATTGGTTCGAGTGTAACGGCGGGTGCTGGAGATTTGTTGGTCTGGCATAGCTTTGATTGCAGGTAATCCGCAAATTCCTGAGGGTGAATCTCACTTGGTTGTTTGGGGGCTGGTTCCTTAGTTAGGTTCTTGACGAGACAGAACAGGTCATGTGGTTTGTTCAGTGATCGTTTTAGGGTGTCTGCGTGGAATCGCCTCATATTCTCGGTTACTGCCTTGCGGTGCCGTGCAAGGTGAGATTTGTATGCCCTTTGGTCTTCTGCAGAGTGCGATCGACACTAGTATCTTTCCAACTTCCTTAGGAGGGTGAGTGAGGACTGTAGCTCAGTTGTGAGAGAATGTGGGAGAACCTCCTCACTGTACCTCCAGTTAGTAGAAGGCTTGACTCCGTGTATAAAGTTCAAAAGGCTCTCGGATTTGAGAAGCCCCAGCTTCCTCACCATTCATTAATGGTGAAATCCACCCTTAAGATATCTAAAAGTTCCAAGACTCACTCCTTAACACCCCCAAGGAGGGAGGCTCAGACACTGGACTCTTTTAGGAGAAGGTTATTTCAGAGTTCCATGCTTAAGGCCCGCATGGCCTCTTACCAGCTCTACATGGGCATGTTTCTAAAGAACATCATGTGTAGCCTAGCTGATCTGTCCCAGATCTCCCTCCAGAGAAACTGGAACAGTATAATTTCCTAATGAGTCACAGAAAGGATTGCTCGAAGTTTATGGTCTAGGTGACCTATGATATCTTTGAAAAGGCACTGAGAGATTCTGACATTGATATTGGCACCCAGAGACTCACCTGGCTCCAGTCCTCAGACCTAGATCAATCAATGTAGGATAAGCTTGCTGATGTACCATGCTGTGGAGACAATCTCTTTGGAGAACAAGTTGAAGAGAAGGCTGACTTCATTGAAAAGCAGCATGTCATCCTTTAAAATCTCTCAAGGTGCACATCTGAGCTGGCCTCCTACGGCAGGAGGTACCAAAATGCCACCCAGAAAGGACCTATTACTTTCGTAGGTGTAGGTACTTTCCTGGGCCCCAAACCTCCTAACCAAAACAGGCTCCTCGACCACAAAACACCTAAAGCCTGGGGTGGGATTTTGGCTGGTTTCTGCAGAGCCTAGCTACTCTACCAGTAACCACGATGGAAAACTCTCCTGTCAGAGGGAGGCTCACTCTTTTTGCCCAAAGGCGATTCCCTATAATCTCGTACACTTGGGTTTTGCAAATTGTCCAGGGCAGTTACAAATGACATCTATTTGATATGCATCCAAATTGCCCCTGAGAGCTCATTCCATCGATCCTCTGCATCAGGAATTGCTTTAGAGAGAAATCACCGCCTTCTTAGCAGATTTTGTGAGCAGATTTTGCATTTGAACTCATGTCACTAGAGCAAAGAGGGCAAGGGTTTTATTCCAGGTATTTCCTGATCCTCAAGTAAATGGAGGGATACCATCCCATCCTAGACCTAAGAGATCTGAACACATACCTGGTCAGAGAAAAGTTCAGAATGATTTTGCTAGGCACCCTATTCCCTTATCTGCAAAAAGGCGATTGGCTATGCTCCCTGGATCTGAAACTTATTCCCACATATAGATACATCTCACTCACAGGAAGTATTTCAGACTAAACCACGTAGTACTCAGTGGACCAAGGCCACAGGATGACTCAGGGATCGTCTGTATGTCACCAATCTGCTCATTCAGTCATTGCAATGGTGGACAATCCACCACAATTTGCTCAAAGGTCTTCCCTTCCAATCCGCTCCACCACAAAAAATTTTGACGATGGATGCATCCATCTTAGGTTGGGGAACTCCCCTTAATGGGTTTCATACCCAGGGTGATTAGTCTTTCCAAGAAAGTCTCCACCAGATCAATTTCTTGGAACTACAAGCCATAGAAAATGCTCTAAGGGCTTTCAGAGATTGGTTAACCAACCAAATTGTCCTAATTCAAACCAAAAATGAAGTAGCAATGTTCTACATCAACAAGAAGAGAGGAATGTGCTCATATCTCCTGTGCTGGGAAACGGTCAGGTTGTGGAAATTTGCCATAGCTCAATGGATGGACTTGAGAACCACATACCTACCAGGCAAACAAAACCTTCTAGCAGACAGACTGAGTTCAGTCCTCCAACCACACAAATGGACACTGGACAGGAATGTTGCTACTTTCGAGAGTGGGGCACTCCTTTGATAAACCTGTTCGTGACTCTGAAAAATAGCAAAGTGGATCAGTTCAGCTCCAGAGTAAGATCACACTGCAGTCTAGCTTCAGATGCTTTCCTTCTGAATTGGAGGAGGGTCTTCTGCATGAGTGGAGGAGTAGCCTAGTACCCACAAAATCAGGGGTTTGATTCCCACTGGCACTCTTTGTGGCCTTGGGCAAGTCACTTAACCCTCCATTGCCTCAGGTACAACTTTAGATTGTAAGCCTCTGGGGAGAGGGAAATACCTACAGTATCTGATTGTAACTCATCTTGAAATACTACTGGAAAAGCGTGAGCTAAATATTAATAAAAAATAAAAATCCCTCTCATTGTAAAGACCCTCCTGAAACTCAAAACAGACAGAGACATGATGATTCTCATCACTAACTACTGGCCCAGACAACCTTGGTTTCCTCTCCTGCTGCAACTCAGCAGTCAGGAACCACTTCGGTTAGGCCATGCACTGGACTTGATATCGCAGGAGAGTGGAATGATATTGCATCCCAACTGCACTACATATGTTGGACTGCAAGTGAGTCTTAGCCTTCTACTTGGAGCGGACAAAAGCCCATAGAAGGCTTTTTATTTATTTTGATCCCAATAAGCTGGGGGTTGCCATCTCCAAATGCTTTCTTTCAGTTTGGTTAGCATCTCTATTGCTTATGCCCAAGCAGATCAGAGCATCGATGGTCATGTCACGGCTTCGGTAGCATCGACGTCTTCCAGGGCTTCTTCTTCCTCACATGGATCTCAGGTAACTAAACATAAATCCAGCCGGTCCTTGAAGGGTAAATCTCCTTCTAAGCATCGAGATGCCTCTGGCCTTGCCCTCGAGGATTCTTCACCGGCAAAATTACCCCGGCGGGAGGCTTCGGCCTCTAAAGCATCATCATCGGGGTTCCAGGATGATCTCGATGGCGTGGCCTCGACAGATCTCCTGGTGCCATGCTCTGGGGTACCAGTGGCTTCCACCGGTACCGACTTCCAGGCATTGACGGCGTCGATGGATCAGAGGATTCTGTCCATCGAACGCAGTCTGGCGGCTTTCCTTGTGGCATCGACGCCTGTGGTACCGCAACAGACTATTCAGCCGGTACCAGCTCTGGCATCGCCATCGGCACCAATCCCGGTACCGGTGGCGTCGACATCGGCATCGGTGTCCGCTATGCCGGTACTCTGCCCTCTGCAGCCCTCCGGTACCGGTGATTCCCGATACCGATTCCAGTCGGTACGGGTATCGGGCTTTGCAAGAGCATCCCGACAGACGATACTTCGATTCCTCTGAGGACTCTGAGGATTCTGAAGAGTCTGTCGATGCAGTGATGCTTCTTCCACAGGAGGAGTCCTCTCCTAAACGAAGGATGTCTCCTCCAGAGGACTTGTCTTTTCAAGACTTTATCAGAGAGGTGGCTCGGGGCCTCTCTATTACAGTGGCCCCAGAGTCAGAGCCTAGAGCTAAGGAGTTAGATATTTTACAATATCCTAAAACTCATGATCTCATGTTAAGGATGTGGGAAGCACCTCTAACCACCTCTCCTCATTCTCGCAGATTGGACACCATGTATCGTGTCCCTCCTTGTCCTGGTTTCCATAAAACTCAGCTTCCTCACCACTCTATTGTGGTTGAGTCTGCAATGAGAAAGATTAGAAGTGCCAAGAGACATGCCTCTAATCCTCTAGGACGTGAATGTAGAACCCTGGATGCTTTTGGTAGAAGAGTCTTCCAAGCTTCCATGCTTGCTGCGAGAATTAATTCTTATAGTCTCTACATGGCAATGTTCTTAAAAGAAGTCACTGACCATTTGCAGACTTTAAGTCCTTTTATGTCTGACAATAAAAGGCAATAATTTCTCACTGGGCTCAAACATGCCCAGGATATCTCCAAATTCTCCAACCGTGCAGCTTTCGACTCCTTTGAATGCGTAAGCAGAGCCTCAGCTATAGCTATAGGTGCACGTAGGATTGCTTGGCTTCAAGCATCTGATTTGGAGATCTGGGTCCAAGATGAATTGAGAAATATCCCTTGTACAGGTGAGAATCTGTTTGGTAAGGATTGGCAAGCAAAAGCCAATCAGATGGATGCTGAAAATTCAGCTTTGGATAGACTATCCAAATCTACAGCTGCTCCTGCTAAGAAAAGGTTGTTCAAGAAAACACCTTTTTCTAAAAAGGGAAGATCCTATCCTGCTTATAGTCAGAGAGCATCTTCTGCAGTTCAGTTCCCTTCCAAACGTCAGCAATCCTCCAAACAGACCAAGGCTGCGAGGCCTGCTCCAGCCCAGCAATCTCAGCCCCCTCAGGGCCTTTGACTTTCTGCTAGAGAACTTAGCCTTCCTGGCTCTAGAAGGACCAGAGCCCTCCACCATTCCAGGAAGGTTATATCACTTTGCTCCCAGATGGGGGCAAATCACAGCAGAGCCTTGGACACTCTACATCATAAGAGAGGGGTAGAAACTTCATTTTTCCAGCTTGCCCCCTCTCACAAGAGTGCACCAGTTCAATTCTCCAACCTCCCTCCTCAGCCTGTTAGAGCAGGAGGTTGCCACTCTTCTAGCCCAGGGGGCAATAGAGGAAGTGCCTTCTCAACAACAGGGCACAGGGTTCTACTCCCCCTATTTTCTTATCCCAAAGAAAACAGGGGGCTTCAGACCCATTTTAGATCTCAGAGAGTTGAACAGATTCCTAGTCAAAGAAAAATTCAAGATGGTTTCTCTAGGAACTCTGCTGCCATACCTTCAGAGTCAGGATTGGCTTTGTTCTCTAGATCTCAAGGATGCGTACACTCATGTTCTCATCCATCCAACTCACAGAAGGTTCCTTCGGTTCCTTTTCCAGGAGAAGCACTATCAATACAGAGTGCTCCCCTTTGGCCTGGCCTCTGCACCAAGGGTGTTCACTAAATGCATGGCAGTGGTTGCTGCTTTTCTGCGCACCCTGGGAATATTTGTCTTCCCTTATCTGGACGACTGGCTCATTCAAGCTCCCACTCAATCAGAGGCCAAGACTGCTCTAACCTGCACAATGCGTATCCTTCAATATTTAGGGCTGGTAATAAACATCCCAAAATCCAATTTGATCCCTACTCAGTCCCTGGAGTTTATAGGGGCGTTGCTGGATACCACAAGGGCAAGGGCCTATCTTCCTCAGGCCCATTGCCTTCACTTGATGCAGTTAGCTTCTCAAGCAGAGTCAAAACCCCTACTAACTGCTCGAAAAATGTTACAGTTGCTAGGCCACATGGCATCCACCGTTCATGTGGTACCATATGCTCGCCTTCACATGAGAGCAGCTCAGTGGACTTTATCCACCCAATGGACCCAGACATTAGGCTGCCTGTCAGACAAAATAGCAAACACACGTCGCCTCATTTTGTCCCTCCAGTGGTGGAAGTCCCCTCAAAACCTGTTGCTGGGGTCTCCCTTTCAACAGCATCTACCCCAGGCAACTCTTACAACAGATGCTTCTCCAATGGGCTGGGGAGCTCATCATCAGGACCTCTCTACCCAGGGCATCTGGTCCCCACAGGAGACTTGTCTACATATCAATCTCTTGGAACTCAGAGCAATCTTCCTTGCTCTGCGAGTTTTCCACACCCTGCTCAGCCACAAGACAGTCCTTGTCCACACGGACAATCAGGTAGCCATGTTCTATATAAACAAGCAGGGAGGAACTGGCTCTCTGTCACTTTGCAACGAAGCTCTGCGACTGTGGGCCCTCGCCAGAGAGCATCACATTCATCTTCTGGCAGTCTATCTTCCAGGTGCTCAAAACTCTTGGGCAGACAGACTCAGTCGAGTTCTGCTTCCACACGAGTGGTCCCTACATATGGACCAGGTATCCAAGATTTTTCAAATTTGGGGAACCCCGGACATAGACCTCTTTGCAAGTCCGTGGAATGCCAAACTTCCCCGGTTCTGTTCCAGAACTCTGGCTCAGGGGGCTCAGGCAAGGGATGCTTTCCTCCTTCATTGGGGTCAAGACTTCCTGTATGCCTTTCCACCCATTCCCCTAATTCCCCAAACCCTGTTCAAGCTTCAGAGAGACAGAGGCCACATGATTCTCATAGCTCCACATTGGCCATGGCAAGTGTGGTACCCTCTGCTTCTACATCTCTCTCAAGCTCCCTCCCTAGAGTTAGGGTCTGCTCCAGACCTCCTCTCTCAGGAGGACGGAAAGTTGTGGCATCCCAATCCCCAGTCTCTGCATCTCAGGGCTTGGTTGCTGAAGGTCTAGATCTCCAGGATCTTCATCTTTCTCAACAAGTGAAAGATGTTCTTTATGCTTCCAGAAAACCTTCCACTAGACATTCTTACGCCTTCAAGTGGAAAAGGTTTACCATCTGGTGTTCTGAAAAGGGTCTTAACCCCCGTGCCATACCTCTGGAATCGTTGCTGGAGTATCTCCTTCATCTGAGTGCTATTGCAGCTTCTCTCAAGCCTCTAAATGGACAACCTCTTTCCTCTCATCCCCTTGTAGCAAGGTTTATGAGAGGCCTCCTTTTAACAAAGCCTCCCATTAGACCACCACCGGTGGCATGGGACTTAAATTTGGTTCTTGGTCAGCTTATGAAGCTGCCTTTTGAACCTTTAGCTACTACCTCCTTGAAATACCTTTCTTGGAAGGTTATCTTTCTCATTGCAATCACATCAGTACATCGCATCAGTGAATTGCAAGCACTAGTAGCTAATCCACCTTATACAAGGTTCCATCATTACAAGGTGGTCCTTAGGACTAATCCACACTTTATGCCTAAGGTGGTCTCGCCTTTTCACCTCAACCAAGAGGTCTACCTACCTGTATTTTTTCCAGGACCTCATGCATCAAGTGCAGAGAGGAATCTTCATACCCTGGACTGTAAAAGAGCTCTAGCTTTTTACTTACAGAGGACACAGCAACATAGAAAGTCTTCTCAACTCTTTGTTGCTTTTGATCCTTCTCATTTGGGACAACCAGTCTCCAAGAGAACACTTTCCAACTGGATTGCCCAATGTATTTCTTTCACCTATCAGAGCAAGAACATTTCTCTGGAGGGCCATGTCACAGCTCACAATGTGAGAGCCATGGCAGCCTCAATGGCTCATCTGAACTCTGTGTCTATCGACGACATCTGTCGAGCAGCCACTTGGGCCTCGGTTCATACCTTCACAGCCCATTACTGCTTGGACAAGGACTCCCGCCGGGATGCCTTGTTTGGTCAGGCTGTTCTCAAACACCTGTTCCATACTTAATCAACTCCTACCCACCATCCCTCATGGGATGCCAGAGATCCAGGTGGGGAAGTGCAGCCCTGTCCCAGGGACACACAACTTATGGGCTCTCTCCCTGGCATCGAAAGCTAGGGAGTCCCCATATGTGAAGACTCATTCCTGCTTGTTCCTGGAGATAGCACAGTTACTTACCTGTAACAGGTGATCTCTGGGAACAGCAGGAATAAGTCTTCACAACCCACCCACCTCCCCTAGGAATTGTCTCTCTCTCTCTATCTCTCTTCCTTTCCCTCTCTCTCCCTCTTTGTCTCAGCTATAAAACTCAACTGAGGAGAGACAGTTGGAAAGGCGGGAAGGCAGCACGCAGGCGCAGTGGGATGCTCCCAAAAGCTTTCTGATTGGACGCTGGGGAGCGTTCCACGCAGGCTCTGTCGGTACCGACGTACCCATATGTGAAGACTTATTCCTGCTGTTCCCAGAGATCCCCTGTTACAGGTAAGTAACTGTGCTATCCTGCCCCACCGGGAACAGGTGAACCCTATCCAAACCACAGAGGCTGGAACACTTCACCTCAACCCAAATCTGGTAACCCCCATTCTCCAACACCCACCACCCAATCTGCCAGTTTATCTTTTTTCAGGCCCTGTGACCATCTCTTATGCTTCATGCATGAAGACCTTGGAATGATGTCAGACCAGCAAAGCACAACACCAGGGAATGATGCCAATATGCTCTCAAAGTCATTCTTAGCAGTTCGAATTAGCTGCTTGCAAGTCCAGGCAGACAAATCATTCCTGTCCAAGTGCACCACAATCCCTGCAGGTTGGCATCACAAACTAGCATAGTGACACAAAAGGGGAATGAGCTGGCATCAGCACATACCACGCTCGCCCAGCCAGATCAATGACACCCTCCTGAGGCCAGTCCAGGTGAGGGCTGAGAAGCCGTGAAGCAGCTCGACGTCTAGCCCAAAACACGAAGGAGTGGCCCACCAACCACCAATGCTGAGTCTCCCGATGAGCATCTACAAAAAGAGAACATCGTTAGAAAGCGTATCCCCAACCCTGCCAAACTCAAAATTGGATATATCCGGCAAAGGCCTCAGACCGCCATCTGCCAATCCGCTGAATCACCGGGTCATCTAGGCCTGCAGCAGCTGCACTAGTTGCTGCCCCTATGCAGAAAGAAATGGCAGCAAACTGATAAGCCTCATAACCCACGTGCTTCAAGGCCTTCTGCAACACTGCTGTGAACTGGAAGCGGGTCAAAGGTAGAGAATTAGCATGTACAGACAAAAAGCGACCAACCACCTGCTGCAAAGCCAGATAACTGTGAAGATTCTCCACTGGATATGTGACAACCTTCTAGCCCACTGAGGACCAACTATAACCCCTTTCCCAGCTGATTAATCTTAGACTTGGGAATCAAATCCTCAACTGGGATCCATCTACTCGTACATGCTCCAGCAACATGCCGACACTGGAGTGCAACCAAGCAGAATTTACAACCAGCTCCCTGATCCTAAATGCCTTATAAAAAGCGAGGCAGAAAACCGCCTGAAAAAGGGCAATCCCGAAGCTGGATACAGCTACTGCCCTCAGCCCTTCACACAACCTGACTAACACGTCGTGGGAAATCGGCTGCCAGTCTTGCTGTGCTTTGGCAATGCCTGCTCCCATCCCACTAGCAACCATCACACCAAGAATCCAGACACTGGATTTCCCCAACAAGCCATCTTTGCAAAAAAGGCAAACCCAGCCAGGTGAGAGCGAGCAGCTGCCTTGGAAAGTCCGCTACCTTTAGCCACCACAATATACTGGCTGAGCAAAGACTCAGGAACTCTTCATCCCACCAGTCTCTGCTGCCCTAAAATTCAACAACCCTATGAAAACCCCTCAGGTAGGAGGCCCAAGTGGCGGGAGAAACAGACCTTTGTAGAAGAGCCATTGTCCCTGGAGACTAAACTGCCACAGGTGAATCGGAACTGCTGCACCCACCTCGTCTGCTCCCAGCACCAAGGTCCAAAAAAGGGGCCACTTAAAGTAGGAGAGAGAGTTGGCAATACAGTTAACACAACCTGGCGTATGCCTCGCCCTTGCAGTTACATTTAAGCGCAAACAAGCCAGAACGAACACCTGCATCAAAGCTGCCACCTGCAAGCAATGAGGGAATTTATTTATTTAACATTTCTTCTATACCGCTTTTCATGTTATTAAAGAGGTTTACAATAAACATTAAATTCTTTGGTTACAGAGAACTATTGGGGCAGGGGAACAGGGAGAACAGTAGAACTAATATTAATAAAACTTATAATAAACATTTTAGAATAATATTTATAATAATAAGACAAACTAATTTTTCTGGGAACATGGCTGTGTTAATGGTAGGAACATTCTTGAGATGTGGTTTTGGTTGGGGCTGGAGGAAAGGGTTACAGGAGGGAGGGAGATTTGTATTAGCTTGTGGGTGAAGTCTTTTAGGTGTCGGTTCCAAAGAATTCTTGGAAGAGATGGGTTTTTAGCTTCTTTCGGAATTTGAATATGTCACCTATAGCTCTTGGATTACTGGGGAGTGTGTTCCAGATTGAAAGTCTATATATAGAGAAAGTTCTGTTGCAGGTGGCCTGGGAACTTTTTGCTTTATAGGTTGGTATGTTGAGAAGATTTAGATTTGGTTGCCTTCTTGATCTGGTGTCTAGGGTCCTCTGTAATAAAGTTTGTAGCTATTCCGCTGATTTATTTATTTTATTTATTTATTTAACTGTATTTATATCCCGCTTTTCACCGGGTCAAAGCGGCATTACATACAAGGGTGGGGAAATTAAGTATAAGGGTGGGGCCATCACCAGGGAGGCAACATTGATGATTTTGACATGAGACAGATTTTGGACATGGACAGGTTAGTGCAGCTTTGGATCAAAGGGTCATGGTGGGCGAGATCAGAGGTTAGTGCACTTTTTGGTGGGAGTCGTATTGAAGTATTCCTGGAATAAGGTGGTTTTTAGCTGTTTTCTGAAAGACAGTAGATCGGCATTGTTTCTGAGATGGCTCGGTAGAGAGTTCCATAGGGATGGAGCATAAAGTTCAAAGGCTCGATTGCATGTCCGTTGAGAGCATTTAGTTCTTTTGTGAGGGACGGTGAGGGAATTGCTGGAGGCTTGTCTGGTAGTTTTGCCGTGGGTTGGACGAGACAGCAGGGTGCGGAGCTGGGTGTTCTGAGTTTGGTGGATGGCTTTGTGGATGAGTAGGATGGATTTGTATTTAGTTCTTGCTTCGAGGGGAAGTATGTGTTGGTCTTTTAGAATTGGGGTGATGTGGTCGGTTTTCTTTGCTCTCTGAATGATTCTTGCTGTTGTGTTCAATGCAGTTCGGAGGGGGTTGGTCTGAGTGGCCGGAAGGCCATGGTAGAGTACGTTGCAGTAATCCAGATGTGGGAGTGTCATAGCTTGCATTACCGTCCGGAAGTCTTGATGTTCGAGAAGGGGTCTGAGACGTTGCACTAATTTCGCTTTGTGGAATATAATTCCGGAGGTTTTAGTAATTTGTTGCTTTAAGGTGAGGGCTTGGTCAATGATAATGCCCAGATATCTTATTTGCGGTTGTATTTGGATGCTTGTGGTTCCTACGTTGAGGTGTGTAGGTGGTGTGAAGTCTGGGTCTTTTGTCACTATGAGGGCTTCAGTTTTCTTTATGTTGATGGATAGGTTATTTTCTTTTAACCAGTCGGACACCTCAGAGAAGCATGCTGATAGATGTGCGTTTGTTGGGTTTGTGGTCGTAATAGGGGCGTAGAGCATGATATCATCAGCATATATGTGGAAGCTGATGTTGTGAGAGCGTATGACTGAGCAGAGTGGTTGGAGATAAATGTTGAAGAGCATGGCTGACAGTGTGGATCCTTGAGATACTCCTTGGTATTGCTGGAAGGGGGGCGAGGTCGAGGTGCTGTTACGGATTAGTTGTTGTCTATTAGTTAGGTAGGATTGGAACCATTTAAGTACGGTGTCTTTGATCCCAATTGTCTGTAGTCTGCGTATAAGGATGTTGTGGGAGATGGTGTCGAAAGCTGCAGATATATCAAGGAAGATCATGGCATATCCAGAGTGTTTTTCCTGTGTTCCTATGATGAGGGTGTTCATCAGTGTGGTCATGAGGGTCTCAACTCCATGTAGTGGGCGGAAGCCGTGTTGTTGTGGGTCCAGTATGTTGTTGATGTCCAGGTTGTGAATTGTCTTGAAAGTAATAATTATTGCTTTATATTTGATGTGCGCTGATATTGGGAGCCAGTGTAGGTTCTTAAGGGTAGGGGTGATGTGGTCTTGCCTCAGTGTCCCTGTGATTAGGCAGGCTACAGTGCTTTGGGCTAGTTGTAATGGGTATAGCACATATTTTGGGAGGCCTAGGAAGATAGAGCTGTAGTAGTCCAGGTGGACGGTTATTACTGCCTGACATACTGTGCGGAAGTAGTTGGGGGCTAAGAGCAGACGTAAGTTTATTTATTTAGCTGCATTTATATCCCACTTTTCACCGGGTCAAAGCGGTTAGACAAAAAAAGGGGGGGGAATATTCAACTTGGCGGGGGGGGGGGGGGGAGGCCGTCACCAGGGGGCCAACAGTAAAGATCTGAACAAGAGGTAACAGTACTAGACAGTTGACATAAGTCTCTTAGTTGGTAGCAGGGGAGTTAGGTCGGGGGATCTGGATGGGCAGTCAGTGAGAGATGTCTGTTTCAGATCCAAGATATTCATGAAACAGGATGTTTTTTAACTGTTTCCGGAATGTGGAGAGGTCTCTGTTGTTTCGTATCTGGTGCAGAAGGGAGTTCCAGGGGGAGGGTGCATACAGTTCGAATGCTCTGTTACAGGTTTGTTGGTTGAACTTAGTTCGTTCGTGGGGGACAGTGAGAGTGTTGCTGGTGGTCTGTCTGGTTGGCCTGTTGAGGGTAGGCTGAGGTAGTTGCGTCCGGAGTTGGGAAGTCTACGTTTGATGGAGGGCTTTGTGGATAAGTAGGAGAGATTTGTATTTAATCCTTGCTTCGAGGGGGAGGATGTGAAGTTCTCTGAGGACTGGGGTGATGTGGTCATGTTTTTTCGCCTTCTGGATGTTCCTTGCAGTGGTGTTTAAGGCGGTCCAGAGGGGGTTGGTGTGGGTGGTGGGTAGTCCGTGATAGATTGCATTGCAGTAGTCCAGGTGGGGAAGCGTCATAGCCTGCATGACTGTTCCGAAGTCCTGTGGGTCGATGAGTGGTCGGAGCCATTGTATTGTCTTTGCTTTGTGGAATATTGTTCTGGTAGTCTTTTTAATCAGTTGTTTAAATGTAAGCGCTTGATCAGTGATGATTCCCAAATATTTTATGTGGGGTTGAACTAGTATTTGGGTGGTTCTTAAGGTGAGGTGTGGCGGTGGGGTGAAGTTTGGATCCTTGGTCACAAAGAGGGCTTCTGTTTTTTTGATGTTGATGGATAGGTTGTTTTCTTGTAGCCAGCTAGAAACATCAGTGAAGCAGTCTGATAGGTGACTGTTTGTTTAGTGGTTGTGATGGGTCCATAAATCATTATGTCGTCTGCGTAGATATGGTAGTTGATGTTGTGAGCGAGTATTATCGAGCAGAGTGGTTGCAGGTAGATATTGAAAAGCATGGCAGATAGTGTGGAGCCTTGGGGTACTCCTTGGTGTTGTTGAAAGGGGGGGGGGAGTTGCCATGCTTGTGCGGATCAGTTGTCTATTGGTCAGGTAGGAGCGGAACCATTGTAGCACGATGTCCTTGACGCCAATCTCCTGTAGTCTGTGTAGGAGGGTGTGATGGGAGATGGTATCAAAAGTTACAGATATGTCTAGAAAGACCATAGCATATCCAGAGTGTTTGGCCTGCGTACCTTTGAGTAGGGAGTTTAGAAGTGATATCATGAGGGTCTCAGCACCATGCGATGGGCGGAATCCATGTTGTTGTTGGTCCAGGAAGTTGTTAGTATCCAGGTGGTCTTGGAGCTGCTGTTGAATTATCTTCTTGATGACTTTGGCAGTGAATGGGAGACTTGCTATAGGTCTGAAGGAGGCGGGGTCGAGGGGGTCCAGGTTGTGTTGTGGAGGACCCTCATTTTATAGAATGATATTGTGGTGATTTTCTTGATGTGGGATTGTAAGTTCAGTCTCTGATCAGGGTGACTCCAAGGTATTTGACTTCTGATTTTATTTTGAGGTTGATGTTGTTGATCTTGATCGTTGTTGGAGGAATGTAGGTTGGGTCTTTTAGATATTTCTATGTCCTTCAGTTGTTCTATGAGTTTATTATGGTTTCTCGAATCAAAAGCTGCTGAAATCTAACTACACCATATCTAGGGCTCTCCCTCTGTCCAACTCCCTGGTCACCCGGTCAAAGAAATCAATCAGGTTTGTCTGACAAGACTTGCTTTTGGTGAATCCATGCTGCATCGGATCCTGCAATTCACTGGACTCCAGAAATCTCACTGGTCTCTCTTTTAGTAGCCTTTCCAATAATTTATTAATCACAGAGATTAGACAAACCGGCCTGTAGTTCTCAATATCATTCTTACGTCTGCTTTTGTGTAAAGGGACAACACGTGCTTTTCTCCAGTCCTCTGGTACCACTCCCGACTCCAAAGAGGCATTGAATAGGTCAGACAGTGAAGCCGCTAGAATGTCCTCCAGTTCCCTCGGTATTCTTGAATGTATCCCATCTGGATCCATGGCTTTGTCTACTTTTAGTTTAGCTAGTTCCTCAAGAATACAGCCTTCTGAAAATTGTTTGAGATCCATGTCACTTCTGTTGCTATTTGTGGGTGTTTTCTGAAGTCCTGCTCCTGGCCCTTCATCTGTGAACATAGAATACAAATATTTGTTAAGCAATTCTGCTTTATTCTCATCCGTTTCTGCATATTCCTCCCCTGCCCCCTTAAGTCTGATAATACCACTTTTGACCTTCCTCCTTTCACTAACATATCTGAAAAATGTCTTATCCTCACATTTTATTGCATTGGCTATTTCTTCTTCTTTTTGTACCTTTGCTTTCCTGACTACTTTGCTGTAGTCAGGGAACAGCTGGAGGATGGGAACAGCTGGGGGATGTAGAAAAACAGTGGACAAAACTGAAAGGGGATATTTTAAGGGCAACAAACCTTTTTGTTAGAAAGGTAAATAAATGTAAAAGGAAAAGGAGGCCGCTATGGTTCTCAAAAGAAGTAGCTGAAAAGGTGAAGAAAAAGAGGGAGGCCTTCATTAAATACAAGAGATCACAGAGAAAGGAAGACAGGCATTTATATTTGGCCACTTGATCAGCCACGATTCTGCACCTTCAGCTGCATCGGAAAAAAGTTGCAAGTCCACATTAGAAACCTCATCCACCTGCGGCACCAAAGTCCCATTGAACTTGGCCAGAAAGGCATCGCACACCCTAAGATCCTAACGCATCACTCTCGACACCCTGGCATGATGGCAGAACCTCATAATCCCTGGCATGGCATGGCTCAAATGCCTGGAAAAGGTCCAGCCTATCAGGATAACCCTAAAGGTGAATTTCAAAGACCCAATCAGAGCCTGCAGCTCATTGAGAGTGACCTTGCTGGCAGACCCAACAGAAGCTACCAAAGCCCACAGCTTACCCACTATGTCCATTGGTAACCTAGTTACCATAGCCATGGTATCCATTTCGTTAGCCAAAAAGGTTAGTTGCGTCCCCGGACCTTATGTCTTATCCGATGCCAAGGGGATGCCAAATTTACAAGGTAACGATGTAAAGGAGTCCAGCAGAACACCACACTTCCCAGACTGCCTTAGGCCAAACAAAAAATCATCCAGATAATGGACCACATTGGCTAAGCCTGAATGCTGAACCAGGACCCAGTGCAAAAAACTACTGAACATCTCGAAAAAGGCACAAGAAATGGAACAACTAATAGGCATGCATTTGTGAAAATAAAAGACGTCCTTGAAGGTGAATCCAAGTAGGTGAAAAGCCAAGGGGTGAACTGGCAGAAGGCGGATGACCAACTCAATATCCACTTTTGCAAGTAAGTCTTTTGCACCACACTGACAGACCAGGGAGATAGCACAATCGAAGGAGGCATAATGTACTGAACACGATTCCTTAGGGAAAATATCATTCACCAAATCACCCAGGGGAAAAGACAAATTTGTGTATTAGTCGAAATTTCCCTGGCTCCTTCTTGGGTACCACACCCAATGGGGATACCATAAAAACTGTAAAAGGAGGCTCATGAAAAGGGCCTGTTATCCGGCCCAGCACGCGCGCCACTATGAGCTTTTCCTGCACAACCTCCGAAAAGTGCTGCTTCGAAGGAGCGTTGCGTGTTAATATATTAACAGCCATCCTTTGAAAAGGAATAAAAAAACTGGACTCAAACCCTCTTTCCAAAATAATACTGATCCTCCGCCTCCTGTAACGCATTAAGCAAGGGCGCATGGCCTTGACCTACACTGGAGTAATGGCCCTGTTAAAGGAAAGCACATTTCTTCCCTGGAGAAGGGGCTCCAGCAACCCCTTTTCTGCTGCATTTAGCTGTGGTGTGTCCCCCACCACAATGGAGCATGCATGCTGGAACATGCAGTCAGGGAATGGGCAGGAGGACTTACAATCACAGTTAGAATTTGTGTTTATTTGATATACTGCCTAAGGCCAAAGGCAGCTAGGCGGGCAACAATAACAAAATATAGTTAAATTCAAATCAGGGGAGACAATGAGACAAGATGGCAGGACAAGGGGCTAGATGAGGGAAAGAGGGCATAGGTTACAATTCCAGAAATGTGCTGCTAACAAAAATACAAATGGAAGGAGGAAGATAAACATAGACAAGAGCTAACCAAGGACTGGTGCTGTACCCGAACCGGCCAACGAGATACGACCAAAGGCTGGCAATGGAGGCGAGCGAGAGTCAAGGGAAGGCAGTGGAAGGGAAGACCAAGAGAAAGAAATGGATTTTCAGATGCGATTTGAAACAGGTGAAGGAAAGTTCACAACGCAAAACCAAGGGGAGAGAGTTCCGTTGGGTAGGGGCGGCCACCCAAAAAGAAGAAGAGAAGGCAGTGGAAGAGCGAATGAACCGGAAGCAGGGGATGACCAGAAGATGCTGAGAAGCTCAGCGAAGAATATGCCGAGGAGCATACAGAACTAGAAATTGTGACACAAAAGAGGCATTGTTAGAATGAAGAATCTGATGCGTGAGAATGAGGAGCTTGAATCTAATGCAGTAGACAACCAGAAGCTAATGTTCAATGATAAAAAGGAGAGTCACATGGTGATATCTATGGACACCATGGAGAAGTTTTATGGCAGTGTTCTGAATTAGTTGTAAGCGGTGGATCTGATAGAGGAGGCCAGAGAATAAAGAGTTGGCATAATCAAGGCGAGAGATGATCAGCGAAAGAATAAGTAGATGAGTGGATGATGAGCCAATCAGCTTCCAAATGAAACAGATTTGGTGGAGAATGAAGAAACAGCACTGAACAAGGAAGAAACATAGTGTTAAAAGGAGAACCGGGAGTCAAAGGAAACACCAAGAATCTTAATAGTGTCACGATAAGCAAGAGAGCCCCATGTATGGAGGGAGAAAGAGGAAACGAGGGGGAAAGGATGTTAGAGAAAAACATACTTGCAGTTTTGCTCATTTTGAGCTTTAGCCTTTGACTGGTGAGCCAATCCGCAATGGCGTCACATTTTGGGGAAACCTGAGGGATCACCACAATGGAACGAGAGGGAAAGCAGAAGAGAAGTTGGATATTATCAGCAGGGCCGTACTGAGACTGAAATGCATCCTGTGCGACTTGCACATCGGGCGTGTGCCCCCCCTCCCGCACCTCCATTTAGACACTTTATGGTGGTGCAGGAGGGGGGGGGGGCACGCTCCCGATCTGCAAGTTGCCGACACGCTAAGCAGGTCTGGTCCCTGCCCCCTGCTGATCCCCCCCCCAGACCGACATCTGAGCTAACCAGAGATTTATATCCTGAGTCCCCCATGACATGTTGTTATTCTCCTCCATCTTATCATGGAATTTCTCATCGTAGTTCAGCCACGCCCATCCCTTATGCATCTGGAAAGCCTCCAGGCAGAGCTGGCCCATCCACTAGGCAAGCTAGGCAGCTGCCTAGGGTGGCCAGCCTGGGTGGGTGGCGGAAGCAGCAGCAGCACACATAGGTGACCACCACCACACCGCACAGCTGCTGCCAATTCCATTTGGGGGGGAGGCAGGCATCAGACGTATTTCCAAAAGTGGCAGCAAAAGCCGCCGCTTTTGGAAATAATGCTGCTGATGCTACCCACCTCCCCCTCCCTAGATGGAATCAGCAGCAGCTGGGGGGGGGGGGGGTGGCAGTGGCAGCAGCGATAGTAGCAGATGGAGGGGATGGCAAAAGCTGGGGGATGGGGTGATGTCAGGGGGGATGGTGTCAGGGGGGTCCGCGAAGCCAGGGTTTCTGTCTAGAGAGGCAGAAACTCTTGGGCCGGCCCTGCATAGAGTCTGCATAAGCCAGCAGGAGACTATATTGCCCTGGCATGAGGTGCTCCCAGACGCTAGCCAAATGGAAGAAGGCCCTGGTCCAGTTGACCATATTCCTCAACACCTTCTTGAACCATCCAGACTTCTCATCCTCCTTATGATTTTTCTTACTATCCCCAGACCTCTTTTTGACCTCCAGCAATTGAAAAATATCGACGTACTTGTGCTTTTGTGCTTCTGTATCTTGTGGCACAATGCACGAGAAACCCCATCCCATAACTCCATAACGGCAACATGCAGCCATGCTAGCCCCTGACACCCCCTCATTTGCCCTTCCCATAGCACCCGATGGCCCTGGGCTCATCAGAACCCGACGAAAAACAAGAATCAGAATTGAGGAAGAAGACAACGAGCTCGACATTCTCTGGAGCCGACACGACCACTTGTGTTTCTTAGGGGCCTTCTGCGATGACCCACCAGGTTGGTCTAATGCCACCCCCACTCTCCCTGAAGCCACCATATCCATACTGGACTCACCTGGGCAAATGGCCCCTTGGGGCTCCAGTGTCACTGTAGTACTCCTGGACATCCCAGGCTGTTACACAGAAACATCCTCAGCCAGCTGCTCTGACAGACTCGATCACATGGGGAGCCGGTCTGCTCCACCAGTGCTGGGCACTTCATCTTGGTCGCCATCAGCCAGAAGAGGTCACAATCGAGCAATGCCCACTTCCTGCAAGGGAATAAAAGGGACAGCAGAACCAGGCCCCCCACAGTGGGTGCCCATTGCACCGCAAACTCCCCTGCCTGACACTGGGCCATGCGCCCAGGCCCTGCATTGCCCTGAGGACCTGCCCTCCCCCTCCCACAAGGAGAGCCAGGCAGCCCAACACCCTCAACTCCAAGGGCTCAATCCTGCCTCACCGGCTTACAGCTCCACCCTTTCCCCTGCCGTGTGCCGATCCTCCTCACTTTCCTGTGGCACCATGAGGCCACATGGGGACCGCAATCAGTGTGGAGATGTTGAGAGGAGGATCCAGAGCAAAAGGCTCGTCTGTAGAGATGGGCCCTGTGCCGATTACCGCAGGAGACGCCATCTACTCTCCCGCTACCGGCCCATCAACCCCTGGGGCCACTGGATCCACCGCAGCATCGGGCCCCACACTCACTTAAAACACTTTCCAAGAGGCAGCTGCTACCGTGGCAAGACCCGCAGCCCTAGACCAGTGCTTGAAAGCCTGCTCAGCCTGTTGGAGAAACAGAAGCTGGTGGTTCAAGCCGCCGCACCATGCTAAAGCCGCTCAAGCCGGTGCACCTTGCTGCCTGGCACACTAGGGAAAGGGAGGAGGAGCCATCCCCACAAGGAAAAATACCCTTGCCCCAGCCCCTGCTCCTCCCCCAGCATCACTTGCCTATACCAATGAAATCCCTTCCCACATGCCAGGAAGGGATTTCAAATCCAAACTAACCCCCTCCAGCCCCCAATGCATCCACCCGCCGCCTAATCCCCCACTTTGACTCCCACTGCGGGATGAGGGGGCCCCCGCAGCAGGTGCCCAGTTACCGGCGGCCACAGGGACACCAACCTCGTGGCCTATAACAATTATAGCTGGATTAAATTTAGCTGATTTACATTTTAGACTGTTTGATTTAAATTAATTTTCAGCCATAAACTAGTCATCTAGGCTGCATTTCATAGCTTATAGTAGCCACTCATTGGCTTTTTTAAAAGCATTTGTACCATTTTATTTTTTGTGATAACAATATTGAAGTACCATTGTCAAAATATTGGCAGTGCACTCGTTGAATATAATCTTTCATATTCACACCCCACTGGAAACATCAACCTAACATAACAGGATAACATTTTATGTCAGTTTCCTCAGAACCTTCTGGAAGAAGCTAAGGAATCAGGGCATAAATTTCAAAGGGCTTGATCACCCAAACTAATTTTGATTTCTGGAAGTTAGAAAAACAAGTGAACAGAACAGGGTGGCCAGATGGATATTTTATAGCCCATTTTACGTATGTTAGTGAACTGATAAATTTAGGTCAAGCCTTAAAGTATGCGTGGTGCAAGCTGATGCACACTCGTGCTGTAGGATTGAGCAGGGGTAATGTGTGGCCGGAGTCACAATTTATGCTTGCATCCACGCGGGTTTTGCATGCTAACACTTACGCCTGCTCTAGGAGTGAATTCTTCAGGATTTGTGCTAGTATTTTATAAAAAGAGATAGGTGCCCATATGTTTTTATAAAATAGGCTCTTTTCCACCCTATAAACCTAGGTGCCCTGTTTTAAAATTATCCCCAAGTGTCATAAAAGAGAACAGTCACAACAACTTGGGTAAAAAATCATTATTGGGGGAGGAGAGTAATATGGCAGGTGAACACCAGTGTTTTCAGCTTAGCACCTCAGTCTATAAATATCGCTGCTGTTGACATTTTGGGGAAATGGAAAGTGGAGGAGTAGCGTAATGTTCAAAGTAGGAAGCTAAGAATTGGGGAGATAAGGATTTAAAGCCTACTTCTGCTCCATATGACCTTGGGTAAGTCACTTAACCTTCCATTTGCTCAGATAGAAACTTTGATTATAAGTCCTCTAGGAATAGGGAAATACCTGAATTCAACTCACCTTGAGGTACTAGTGCAAAGGAGTGAGCTAAATGCAAATAAATAAAGTGAAGACCCACCTGGCAACTTTGGAGTCATCTGAGTCAACAGGACCGATCAATTCCTTGTTGATGCATAGGACAGAATAAGAAGATAGGATATGCACTACTGGGTCAGATCAAGGGTCCATCAAACACAGTATCCAGTTTCCAACAGTGGCCAATCAAGGTCACTAATATCAGTCCAGTTCCCAAAAGATATCTAGATTCCATTCTGCTTGTTCAATGGGTAAGCAGTGGATTTCTCAGGCCCTCTTTAATAGTGGTTTATGGACTTTTTCTTCAGGAGTTTGGCCAAACCTTTTTTTAATCCAGCTACACTAACAGCTTTTACTACATCCTCTGGTAACGAATTCCAGAGTTTGATTACACGTTGAGTGAAAAAATATTTTCTCCGATTAGTCTTAAATGTGATCAGTTTTGAGTTATAATGTAAACCGCTTCGATTGTAGGAGAAGGTAGTATAGAAGACCTGTTAAATAAATAAATACATGTGCTACATTGTAGCTTCATTGCATGTCCCCTAGTCTTTCTACTTTTTGAAAGAGTAAACAACCAATCTACATTTAATCATTCTACTCCATTCATTCATTTATAGACCTCTATCATATCTCCCCTCAGCCATCTCTTTTCCAAGTTGAAGAGCCCTAAACGTTTACGCCTTTCTTCATTGGGATAACCTTCCATCCCCTTTACCATTTTTGTTGTTCTTCTCTGTACCTTTTTTAATTCTGCTATATTCTTTTTAAGATATGGTGACCAGAACTGCATGCAATATTCAAGGTGTGGTTGCACCATGAAGCAATACAGAGGCATAATAATATCCTTCATTTTATTCTCCATTCCTTTCCTTATGATTCCTAGCATTTTATTTGCTTTCTTGGCCTCTGCTGCACATGGGACAGAGGGTTTCAAAGTATTATCCACAATGATATCTAAATCCTTTTCCTGGGTGGTGGTTCCTAATGTGGAACCTTGCATCAAGTAACTGTAGTTTGGGTTGTTCTGCCTGAAGTGCATAACTTTGCACTTGTGTACATTAAATGTTATCTGTCATTTGGATGCCCTGTCTCCCAAATTATCAAGGTCCTCTTTGAATAATGTGGTGTCATCTGCAGATTTGATCACCTCGCTCATTATTTCCATTTAGCCCTACTCTCTCTATTTTCTATCTTTCAACCTGTTCCTAATCCACAATAGTACATTGACTCCTATCCCATGGCTTTTTAATTTTGCCAAAAGTCTTTCATGAGGGAATTTGTCAAAGGCTTTCTGAAAATCGAGGTACACTATGGGGTCTATTCCGTCCCGTGACCATTGGGATGTCCATCCCTGCTATTCAACCTCCTTGTTGTTCCCGACTAAGCCTCCCATTACGAACAAGGAGTTTGTATGGGGAGGCTTAGACAGGGGCGGAGGGGGCAGTGTGCAGGCAGAGTTAGGGTGGGCAGTAGGTGGTCCACGGTCCTGGATGTACAGGGATGATTCTGAAGTCAGCCCTGTAAGTCCAATGCAAGCAGATTAGATGGGAGGCCTGGCCCAGATCAAAAAGGTGAGGGGTGCAGGAGATTCTCCTCAGCCTGACTTTGGGAGGCCAGATCGGGGGTCAGGACAGAGTAGTCAGTGACTGGGGATCGTGGCTCCTGAATGAAATAGCGGTGCTGTGGCAACAGGATGCCATGGCACTGTGGCTCCATTCAGAAGCCTGACTGAGTTAGCCGGGCTTGGCTCAGTATGTTCAGGCCGATCGCAATAGGGACCGGCCTACACGTACAGACCCTAGACCCGATTCTGAACCTGCGGGGCACGTCTAGTCTCTGCGCGATCAGAATCGGGTCTGCCTCTGTGCGTCCCGTTCTGACTGTACGCACAGAGGCATGGACACATACTATGGAATGTGCCTCCACATCAACTGATTCAACTTTATCTACCTGTTTATTCACACCTACAAAAAAATATAAGAGATTGGTGAGACAAGACTTTCCTTGGCTAAATCCATGTTGGTTTTCTGCCATTAAACCATGCCTATCTACATGTTCAGTAATTTTGGGGGTTTTTAAATAAAAATTTCTACTATTTCGCCTGGTACAGACATCAGGCTCACTGGTCTGTAGTTTCCTGGATCATCCAGACCCTTTTTAAAAATTGTCATTACATTGACTACCTTCCAATTTTCGGGTACTACAGATGATTTTAATGATAGATCACAGATTACTAATAGTAGTTCTACAATCTTATATTTCAGTTCTTTCAGCTCTCTGGGATGCATGCCATTCGGCCAGGTGCTTTGCTGCTCTTTAGTTTATCAATTAGCTGTATTACATCTTCCCAATTTATCGAGGTTTGTTTCAATTCCTCTGATAATTCAGCTTTAAATATCATTTCTGGCATGGGTAAGTTTCCTATATCTTCTTCAGTAAAGACTGAAGTGAAAAATTCATTCAGTCTCTGCTATGGACTTGTCCTCTTTCAGTGCACCTGATAATATAATAATAATAATAATATAATGTAATAGTCCAGCTGACTCCCTCACAGGTGTTTTGCTATGAATATACTTGGAAAAAAAAATTATTATGCACTTTTGTTTCGACGGTAAGCTTCTTTTCAAAACTTTTCTTTCCCTGACTTATCAATGTCTTGCATTTATCTTGCCACTACTTATGCTTTTTTCTGTTTTTTTATTTTGCTCTTTTTCCCATTTTCTGAAAGATTCTTACTTAGCTATTACAGCCTCTAAGACCTCACATATAAGCCATGCAGGCTGTCATTTGGCCTTCCTTCCACCTTTTTTAAAGCATGAAATACATCTGGTCTGGGCTTCCAAGATGTAAACTCTTAACCTTTGCAGTTGCTCCTTTTAATTTTTTCTTAACCATTTTCCTTCCTGGCTATCCTCCACTTTGTCCACCATTCTTTTCCAAATAATTTTTAATATTATATTTGCTTTTTTGACCTCACCACACTTAGTTAAAGATTTCTATATAGTGCCCACAATGCTTCCAAGATCTTTTTCCTGGGTGCTACTAATATGAAATCCAGCACTGTGTACCTATAGTTAGGATTATTTTTCTCTATATGCATCTCTTTGCAACTGGCTCAGAATACATTTCATCTGCCATAATAAATTCCAATTTAAAAATAACTGGGGGAATGTGCCATGCCAGAACTTATCCAGTGTCCAGCACTGAATAGCTGGGTTCACCAGTTACTATCTAGTTAGGAGCAATACACAGCCACTAACCAGATAGTGATAACTGGTTAAAGTTAGGACAGCCATTCAGCTGTTCTAACTTTAACAATTAAAGCTATCTGGTTAGCGACTGAGTATCACCGCAAATCAGGTGGAGGTGAATTTTAGAAGGGATGTCCAATAGCAATCTAGGACATCTAAGCCCGAATATCTGATAAAAATCCGGCATGACCAGATACAGACATGATTTCACAAACATGAATATGCCTGATATGGACGTCTGTATATGGAAGTACCATAAACACTGCCCATTTAGAACCCACAGTAAACCTGCCGTATCATAACAGCACTACCAGGACTCACAAAGCACCAAACCCTAACTATCAAAAGGCAACACTGCAAATATTAAACCAATACATCTCAGAGAATACCAATACATCCCACTGGTGGTAAGAGAACAAGTGCCACTGAACAGAAACTACATGAACAGAATGCCTTAGCTCTGTTATGCGTGCAGAACATAGACAATCACTAGGCACCAACCAAATTCACAGAAAAAATGCAATATTTCAAGGGAGTCTCTGAAAATTTGTCATATTACATGGAGAATTCACGGGCGTGAAATTGTGAATTTGGTTAGTCCCTAGTAAGTAGGAATCAAAGTGAGAGGACTTGCCGTAGTACTAGTAGTAGGAAGTAAGCAGTGTCAATTATTAAAATGATAATAGAATATTAATTATTAGTAATACTAATTACATCAATTGCTATGCGGCGAAGTGAGACACGCGGCAAACAACAAAATTTACGGAGAATAGTGTCCATTGAACTCTAAAACCCTTCACAGATGAAATTAAGTGCAGTGAAGTTTTAGATAATCGAGGATTTCCTTGAATTTCACCAAATTTCACAGAAGTGCGCATTTTTCATGGAAGACGGCCAACTTCACGGAAAATGTCATGGCCATGAAATCGTGAATTTGGTTGGTCCCTAATCATCGCCAAACAAAGAACAAGGGATCACAATTTAGAAATAGGAAGACGATAATTAAACTGGGAAGCCCAAAAGTCAAACTTGGAATGCACAGCAACACTGGAGAAATAAATCTATAAATTAATTTGCTCTTGTACCAAACAAAAACGCAAAGATGTTAACAATGCACATTTCCTAGAGCTGACATATTCCAGCTAATAAATTTTAAAAAAACGTATTTTTTTACCTTTCGTTGTTTGGGTATTTTATTTTTCAGTTGCAATTGCTCTAGTCGTTTTCTTCATGTCTTCTGCTAACTCTCCATTGTTTGCTGTACATTTGTCCTTTCTTCTCTCTTCTCATATTTTTCCCTTCTCTCTCTACATCTGCTTTAACATAGTGATCTTTCCCCTTTGGTCTTTCCTCCATTTCTTTCTTTATTCCTTTTTCATCCACTCAGATTTCACCCTTCCATCCTCAATCCTCATTTACTCTCCCAATACCTGGCCAATGGTAGATTTTTCTTTCCTCTCACACAAAATATCTTTTCTCCTCTCCATCTTCACCCTCCCAGCCCCATTCCAGTCTAGTACTAGGAGTGGAGGAGTGGCCTAGTGGTTGGGGCAAGGTACTTCAGGCCAGAAGGTGGGGGGTTCAAATCCCACTAGAGGACAGCAACCTTGGGCTGGAAGGACTGGGGTTTCTAGTCCCACAGGTGCTCCTTGTGGTCTTGGGCAAGCCACTTAACCCTCCATAGCCCATGTTCCCTGTAAAATAGTTATCTCCAAGTTATAATGCCCTGTTAAATGTAATTTCAGTTTGTTCAATGTAAACTGCACTGATGCAGAGTAGCACAGTATATAAGAGAATAAATAAATAAAAATAAAATACTCTAGTATTCCATTCTAGTACTCCCCCAACATCAGCTCCCTTTGTAGTTCCAGCCCCACCCAGCACCCTTCTAGTCCCATTCTGCAATCCCCCTGCATCAGTACATTTCCAGTCATAGCCCCGCCATCAGCCCATTTCCAATTCTAGCCCCCCATTAGCCCATTTCCAGTCCAAGCCCCCCCAATCAACTATTTTCAGTCCTATCCTAGCCCCTCCATCAGCAGATTTGCAGTCCTGTCCTAGTCACCTCATCAGCCCATTTCAATTCCTAGCTCCCCAATCAGCTCTTTCCAATCCTAGCTTCCCCATCAGCCATTTTCAGTCCTATCCTAGCCCCATCAGCTCATTTCCAGTCTAAGCCCCCCATCAGCCCATTTGCAGTCCAAGCTCCCCATCACAACATTTGCAATCTTAGTTCATCCATCAGCCATTTCCAGTCCTATCCTAGCCCACATCAGCCCATTTTCAGTCCAAGCACCACACGATTAGCCCATTTCCAATCCAGCACCCCCTATCAGCCCATTTCCAGTCCTAGCCACCAATCAGCTCATTTCCAGTCCTAGTACCTCCGCATCAGCCATTTTCAGTCCTATCCTAGCCTCTCCAGCAGCCCATTTGCAGTCCAATCCTAGCCCCCCATCAGCCCATTTCCAGTCCAAGCCCCACCCCATTAGCCCAATTCCAGTCCCAGCTCCCCCATCGGCCCATTTCCAGTCCTAGCACCTCCCCATCAGCCATTTCACTCCTATCCTAGCCCCTCCAACAGTCCATTTGCAGTCAGTCCTATCCTATCCCCCCATCAGCCCATTTGCAGTCCAAACACCACCCCATTAACCCATTTCCAATCCTAGACACTCATCAGCCCATTTCCAGTCCTAGCCCCCCCATCAGCCTATTTACAGTCCTAGCAACCGCATCAGCTATTTCCAGTCCTATCCTAGCCCTTCCATCAGCCCATTTGCAGTCCTATCCTAGCCCCCTCCTCCATCAGCCAATTGCCAGTCCAAGCCCCACCCCATTAGCCCATTTCCAATCCTAGCCCCTCATCAGCCCATTTCCAGTCCTAGCACCCTGTCAGCTATTTCCAGTCCTATCTTAGCCCCTCCATAAGCCCATTTGCAGTCCTATCCTAGCCTCCCCCATCAGCTCATTTCCAGTCCAAGCCCCACCTCATTAGCCCATTTCCAGTCCTATCAGCCATTTCCAGTCCTATCCTAGCCCTCCATCAGTCCATTTCCAGTCCTATCCTAGTCCCTCCATCAGCCCATTTGCAGTCCTATTCTAGCCCCCCATCAGCCCTTTCCAGTCCTATCCTAGCCCCCTCATCAGCCCTTTCCAGTCCTATTCTAGACCCCATCATCCCATTTCCAATCCTATCCTAGCCCCTCCATCAGCCCATTACCAATCCTAGCCTCCCCATCAGACAATTTCAGTCCTATCCTAGCCCCATCATCTCATTTCCAGTCCAAGCCCCCCATCAGCCCATTTGCAGTCCAACCCCCCCATCACCCTATTTGCAATCTTAACTCACCCATCAGCCATTTCCAGTCCTATCATATCCTATCCCCCATTAGCCCATTTCGAGTCCAAGCCTCACCCCATTAGCCCATTTCCAATCCTAGCCCCCATCAGCCCATTTCCAGTCCTAACACCGCCATCAGCCATTTCCAATCCTATCCTATCCTAGCCCCCTCATCAGCCATTTCCAGTCCTAGCCTCCTCCCCTCAATCAGCCCTTTTCCAGTCCTAGCCCCACCTCTCTGAAGAGCCCTGTGCCTGCTTGGCTTTAGAGCCCCGTGTCTGCTTGGCTTTAGAGGGAGCTTGGCAGGCCCCTGTTCACCTCTCTACATTTGTCAAAGTGAAGAGCACCATTTTTCTTCACTTTGGCGGCTATAGAGAGGTGAGCCGGGGCCTGTCGGGAGCCGCTGTAGAGAGGTGTGCCAGGGCCTGCCCGGAGTCGAACAGCATGTGCGGGATGTTTTTGTCATGGGGCCCCCTGAAGCACAGGACCCTGTGCAAACAACATTCTCGCACAATGGACAGGCCAGCCCTGTTACTCCAAATGCTTATATCTTTCCTCTTTGCTCTTTTTTCCTGAGTCACAGCAACAAATGGCCAAATGTCTCTTTTCTTCTTCTTCCTCATGGCTGGCCACTTCTGAATACACACCTGACACACTTCTTACTACTTCTGCAAAAATATTTATTTACGCTGCAAACCCAGATCAGGATCCTCTTTTCCCATGAAAGACAGACCAAGAATGAGAGGTTTCCTCCCTCAGAGTTAAGATACTCTCCATTCCACTGTTGGGAGCCTCAAAAACAGTTACTTATAGTGAAACGCCAGAAATGCCATCATAAGGGCATTACGATGTGACCTTCTGCGCACTTTTTAGGAATTCAGAGACAGGAAGCAAGCTTCCTTCCCAATCCAACTTCTTCCAATTTCTTCTGAGAGGCAAGAGATACCTTATTAAAGGCTCAGTAGGGCCCTTTACTCTTATTTTTACTTTTACTTCTTAAACAGGTTTTTCTTTTACCTGGCAGTTTCCTCCTGTTCCTTTGGGCCTCCAACATAGAACATGGGCTGAGATTTGGTGCCTTGAGTTTCCATCTGGCTCAATTTGGGGTTTTCTCCCTATTGTATATCCCCTCCCAAACTATTTAGTTTACATAGCTATTGTAATGACAGCCCTTGTCAGTCGCCCTACATCTGACTATTAGGTGTCACCATTGCATGTTAACGATGAATTTTTGTTGGAGCTGTGAACACTGCCTTGTAATATCCCCAGATAAGCAAAGGAACACAAGAACTGAGCTGGGAATTGAGCCCAAGTCCCTGTAGATGGTATTACACAGCACTCACCGAGTCACTTGGTCAGTCCATGTATTGTTCTATACTATGTCTTTCGTATAGTACTTTATATCAGCGTGGTAAGGATAATAATGGAACTCTGATCTTAGTCCCTTGGGCTTCAATAGAATGACAACAACACCACAAAATGCCAGTGTCTATTTAATAGTCTTGACTTTAATAATCCACCACACAATGAAGTTCAAAACTCTGGGCCTGATATTTATTGGTAGTGGCTAGCGCTTGTAAAGTGCATAGCCGTCGCTGCTGAATACTAACCTTGGATATTCAGTACTGGGGCCATATTCAGCCACTGGCATTGAATATCTGTGGTAGCGGCAGACCCTGGAAGCTAACCGGGCAGTGGAGCTATTGAGTCGCTGCCATTTAGCTTCTGTGGGTAAAGTTAGGGCAGCATTTGCTGTGCCTGACTTTACCCATGGGTCAATAACCAGGCAGCGGCTCAATATTGCCGCTGCCTAGTTAGCAACTGATAACACCTCTGCTCCGCTCCGGAATACCTATGACCTGCCCCAATGCTAACCACGTAGCATCTGTGGATATTCTGTAGCACTAACAGTGTTAGTGACGCTGAATATCCCATTAACTGGCATTTACATGGTCTGCAAACCGTGTAAATGCCTTTGAATATCCCCCCATTGCCTCTAGGTTAGAGAGAGCTCTTTTTAGATTTTGCAGGGAGCTTAACACAAGAAGCAGGTAGTTGTTGTTAAGTAGTGACCTAGGAGTTCATGGCCTTGTGATTAGAAACACAACATTTTGTAAAGGTTAGATTTTCTTGCATCTATATCAAGGAAGATTTTCTAGCTCTTATATCAAGGAAGATCAGCTAAAGATGGCTGAAGAACCATTTTCATGCTTTACTTTAAAAAGAAATGAACTGAGCCAAAGGCAAAATTAAAATTATACAAATGTTATTATGGGCTAGCCTGCTTCTGTTCTAGTTTAATTCCGATTTCAGGGCTACAGGCAATGCTTCGGGCAGTTGCCTTCCTGAATAAATCAGCATTCACTTACATCTAAATTATTAGGGGAAGCATGTGACTTTGTTTATTGCATACATTATTTGCAAAGCTAAACCATTAACTCTTTAGCTGTTTCTCTGTAGCCATACAACACTCCCCTGCCACTAACTGCTTTACTTTGTGAAGCCAGTCGCACAGAAGACACTAGAAACCATGCTTTGAGAACTGATGAGGTACAGTATTTTTTTAAAATACTGTAAGTGGAAAAATAATTTGCTTGTGAAGAAGCTACTTAGCTTGGTCTCTGGTTAGTTATTCTCTTCAGTCTATGTGAAAGGTAAGTTTCAGAATGACTTGAGAAACTTCAAGGAAGTATGAGTCTTCCATGTCATAGAGTCAGCAGCTGAGTTTAGCATTTATGAAACCTGCAGGTAAATTGAGGCCTTCTGTGCCAGAGGATGTTACTTGCACCCACATAGCCTATGCTAATGAGGAAAGGAGACCGGATTACAAGCTTTTATATTCTCTCTTTGTTCTTCTTACCATTGGCAATTGCCAGCATAAATTTCTGGTATGTAGGAAAATGGGACGAGCAGCATGGCTTCAGGGATTAGGTGCCCTAGGTGAATCTTCATCTTGCTCCTCCACTCCCCTCCTGACCCACCCCTCCCATTCCCACATAGCAAGCCCACATTCTTGATCATCCTTCCTAAATGGCAGGAAAACCCACAGACCCTGCCTCAACCTACTCTGCATCTTCTCTCCTCCATAGCAGCACTGATGCATAGGGTGAGGCAAGGCTAATAGAAACACTGCTGCCCATAAATTGCAGTGCTCTAGGCAGCCATTTAGTTCGCTTAGTCGTGCACCCTGCACGACTTCTATATGGTTATTTATTTATTTAATAGGTTTTTTTTAATACCGCTTTATCCTTTGGTCAAAGCAGTTTACATTGAAACAGAACATTTACAATAAACAGGGGACTCAATTTGGAAGAGCTCTGATACATACTGTATTGTAGGGCGGTAGCTATGTACAATTTATAGATGTAAGGGAAATGAGGTAGGGGAGTTTAGGGGTGTTTGTGAGGGGAGAGGTTGGAGGGGGAGGAGGGAAATTGTTAAGGGTTATGTTAGTGAGTAGCATTCTCTGAAGATGTGGGTTTTGAGGGCTTTCCTGAAAGAACCTGTATCAGTGGTAGTCCTTAGAGTTTCTGGGATATAGTTCCATAGTAGTGGTGTGTAGAGAGAAAAGGCTCTCTTAGGGGTATGTTTACAAAGCAGCGGTAGCAGCCTCCGTGCAGTACTGGAGCCACGCCCCATTAAATTCAATGGGGCTGCAGCTCCAACATTTCACAGAGGCTGCTATCGCTGCTTTGTAAACATACCCCTTAGATGTAGTAGCATTAGTTTTTGTGAATGTTGGCGGTGTCTGTAATGTGTTCTTTGCTGTGGATCGTCGACCTCTGTTGTCTGGTGTGATCTGGATTAGGGTTTGTAGGTGTGGTAGAACAGAGTCATAGAGGACTTTGAATGTTGTGAGTATGGATTTGAATTTTATTCATTCAATAATGGGGAGCCAATGTAGTTGCTTGAGGAGAGGTGTGATGTGCTCTATTCTTGCATTGACAAGGGTTCGTGCAGCTGTGTTGACTTCTGATCACATGAGGTGGGGACTTCCTTCTGAAACTCAAGAGTTGGGGAACATCCCCTTTCATTGTTAATCTATTTTAATCTCACTATGTTCTAATGAGCTTAAAATTAACAGAAAATTATTTATTAAAAATGTTTTTTTGCTTCCTAGTTTTACCACACTGTGAGAGATTAATTTCCTTCAAGAAAATAGGACTTCATCCCCCCATATGTAATGGAGTAAAAATCTCAGATGACTCAGCTTGACCTTTTCGGTATGGCTTTAGTTGTTCGCACTAACATGGCAAAGGAACATCCATGCTCCATACAAATCAATAATACTATTATTTATTCCTCAGTGACAGATTTTGTGAAAGGCTCTTCCAAATTGTCAAAAAACTAACAAGGGCACCCAGTAACTCCGACCAGCTGCCAGATATCCCCCCTGACCTTCTAGCCCAACAATACAAGCAGCTTCAACAACCACAAAGCTCACATCACTATGCTGAAATAACCAAGACAAGCTCATACCCCATCCTATACAAAGACTGGAATACATTCGACACAATCTCAAAAGAAGAAATATCTTCCACCATCTCCTGCTTGAACACCACCACCTCCCCGCTGGATCCCTGTACCACCAACTGGATAAAGAAAGCCAAAGAAGACCTCAGTGCACCACTAACCCACATCGTAAACGAATCCTTTACCCAAGGACACATGCCAGACACCCTCAAGACCACAATCATTCGACCAACCCTAAAAAAGCACAACCTAGATCCCCTAGACCCCACCTCCTACAGACCAGTAGCGAGCCTCCCACTCACCGCAAAAATAATCGAGAAGATAGTCCAACGTCAGCTTCAAGAACACCTAGACGTCAACAACATACTGGACCCACAGCAACACGGATTCCGACCATTACATGGGGTTGAGACCTTCATTATCATGCTGATGAACACCCTCATCATAGGAACCCAAGAGAAACACTCAGGATACATCCTAATTTTCCTGGATATATCAGCTGCCTTCGACACCATCTCCCATAACACCCTTATCCACAGACTCCAAAAAATTGGGATCAAAGATACTGTACTCCAATGGATCAGGTCCTATCTAACCAACCGACAGCAACTGATCCGCACCAAAACCTCAACCTCACCCCCCTTCCAGCAAGATCAAGGAGTACCTCAAGGATCCACATTATCAGCCATGCTTTTCAACATCTACCTCCGTCCACTCTGTTCAGTCATACGCACTCACAATGTCAACTTCCACATATACGCCGATGACATAATGCTCTACGCCCCAATTACAACCACAGACCCAACAAACGACCAGTTATCAGCCTGCTTCACCGACGTATCCAACTGGCTACAAGAGAACAACTTATCCATTAACATAAAGAAGACCGAAGCTCTTATAGTGACAAAAGACCCAGACTTCAAACCACCCACTCACCTCACCATGGGAACCACGCAAATTCAAATACAACCACATATAAGATATCTCGGCATTATCATTGACCAAGCCCTAACCCTTAAGCAGCAAATCAACAAGACCACTAGAACTGTATTCCACAAGGCGAAAACGGTACAACATCTCCAACCTCTCCTCGAACCACAGGACTTCAGGACAGTAATGCAAGCTCTGACACTCCCTCATCTGGACTACTGCAACATAATCTACCGTGGCCTACCTGCCACACAAACCAACCCCCTCTGAACTGCCCTAAACACCACGGCGAGAATAATTCACAATGCAAAGAAACGGGACCACATCACCCCAATTCTGAGAGACCTTCATATTCTCCCCATCGAAGCAAGAATCAAGTACAAAGCTCTTCTACTCACCCACAAAACCATCCACCAAACACAAGGCACCCCACTCCACACCCTACTACCTCGCCCAACCCACAGCAGAACAACCAGACAATCCTCCAACAGCTCCATTGCCATCCCCCACAAAAGAACCAAGGCAACACAATGGACCTGCAACAGAGCCTTTAAACTCTATGCCCCATCCCTCTGGAACTCTCTACCAAACCACATCAGGAACAACGGTGATCTCCCATCATTCAAAAAGCAGCTAAAAACCGTCCTATTCCAAGAATATCTCTGAATAGGAATCCCTCCTATTTCTCTTCAAGAACTCCAGACCAGTTACTCTGCTATCCTGTCAGTCTCTATGTTCATCCCAAAATCATCAATGTTGAGCCCCCCCTTGTTATATGTCCCACCGCTTTGACCCAGTGAAAAGCGGGATATAAATACAGTTAAATAAATAAATAAATAAAAGGCAAAAGTTAAGGTTACTAGATTTTCTTTGCAGGTGAATCTAGGACACTTATCCAAGGTATGTTTGGGAACATGGGGTGTTGGGAAGAAGGGACATCTTAGTTCAAGGTTTGAGCAACAAAGAGAAGGGGGGGGGGGGAGGCAGCATTCTCCCGCCCCCCACATCCATCCCATGACAGCAACAATATCACTTCCAAGCGGACAAATCGACAGAGAAACCAAAACAGTTGATGCATTTCCCCTGTATTGTGCAAAATATTAGGATAACGGATGTAAATTGTAAAAATTGAAAATATTTTTTCTACCCCTTCTGTCTCCATTGCTAGAATCAGGGATAGGAGGCTGCCAAATAGGTGGGAGTCAGGGACATGGTTCTAAAATTGGGGGCAATCCCTGAAATTGGGGACATCTGGAAACCTTAGCAAAAGTTTCAACCCCTATAGACAGGCAGAGAAATAAAGCTTAGAAGTCAGGGGTGGAACACAGGGTGCCGCTCTCAGCCCAAACCAGGATTCTCCCACCTCTTAAGATTCAGAACCGCAGCTCCATTACTACCCTTCCCTTTACAGCTTGTATCTTTTTTTAGCCTTAAAAAAATGAATTTCCTTAGAGAGATCTGTAGGAAATCTGCCATCTGAACAAAAATAGAAGCCTCACATTTATACAGACAGGGGAGGATGCGTCTTTAATGTAACGGGAGCGGATATATACTGTCAGACTCCTACAATAGTATACAGGAGATGTAATTCAAGTGTAGTCAGGGTAGCCGAGGGAAGAGCCTGTTTCTCTCTCTCTATCTGGTGGGGGAAGAGCAGAAAAACACTAACCTCATCTTTCTCCACTGTGAAGTGAGGAGAAGCATAAGAGAAAAATCAATTCTAAAAAGAGGATTGGATATAGGACCCATTGCCAGGGTGATGCTGCACAAGTTGCATGATATAGGAATATTTATTTTATTTATTTATAAAGTTTTTATATACTGCCCCTTCCTAAGATCAAGGGTGGTTTACAAGGAACAAACAGTTTACATTAAACATTGGTAGATTACATCAAACAGGGAACTGAGAAGTAAAACATAGGGAGCCTTCTTTACATGAAGAACTATTTACAAGCAGAACTATTTACAGGATATGTTGATTCTGCATTATGGTTGGTAGGGAGGAGTGTGCAGTGGGTGGGTGGGGGGGAGTGTCAATGGTAGATGGGTGGCTTGATGTTTCAGTGGAGGTGGGTGTTATTACGTTGGGCATATTGTTTTCTTGCTATTGTTGCCACCATAATACTTGATGAATAGGAATGTCTTAATTTGTTTTCTAAATGTCTGGAGATCTTTGATGGGTCTCTGTGTGTCAGGGAGAACATTCCACAGGGTGGGGGCTACATAGGAAAATGCTCTTTTTCTCGTGGCTTGCTTAGTTTTGTGGTAGTCCGGTGGGATTTTAATGATGTTCATCGAGCATCCTCTTTTGGTTCTTGTATCTATTGATGGGAGAATTAATGTAGAAAGGAATGAGGGTGATATGTTGTTGAGTAGTTTATTTTATTGAATTTTATTCTGCTTGCGATGGGGAGCCAGTGCAGCATGTGCATAATGTAGTTATGTTTGATAGTTAAATCATCAAGCTCCCAATTCAGAGTAGTTATAGATTTAATGTATTATTGCTAAACGAGTTATTAACTATTAGTTAACAGGTTCCAGTTAGTTACAACTAACAGAAATGAATTGAGAATCCTAGTATTTTTTCTACTAGGATCCTCCAAACCTATTGCAACTAACATTCAAGGACAATACTTCTCTATTACAGCTTTACAAGTCTTTTCACACAGAATTCCCTCCAAACTACCACTCTCTTTAAAAGTGAAAGCTTCTTTACAATTCAGGTACGTACCGGTTTAAACACTTTTTCTTCCTTTCTCTATTCAAATTTCTCACAGAACTTTTCTTTTATTTTCACAGAAACCACCTTTTAATAGGTAAATATTCCATTATATCAGAGTACTCTGTATTTTCAAGAAGAATTAAGAGAAATGAGCTCGCAATTTTTTCTCAGGCCAGGTGTTGGTGCACATATGACTCATGCATCCTCATCGCTCTCTTGCGTCGGGGCCCAATGAATTCGGTGACTCCAGACTCTTCAGGATCCAATTCAGTTCTTCAGCTCCCCAGATTCAGTGAAGCTCTCTCCAGGATTTCAGTTCCTACTCCCTATCTTTACCAAAATCATTAAAGCAAAACCCTATCTGGGAGGCGGCCTCTCAGCAGCCTGGAAGGTATTTATATTCACAATATTTAGAACCAGGCACAGTCCCTAACTGGATGGAAATAAAAAAGATAATTAAAATTCCCTATCTATTTCCTTTTACCCTGACACTCACACTCACTCAAACACTCTCCTGGGTATTCTAACAATTCACCATTTCTGGAGGGAAATCCATATCCTTAATATTTTCCTGCCAGGAAGCTATTATTTGGTAAGTACAGTCTGATAAAAGCACCTACTTTTAAATTCAAAGCTTCTGAGAATCACACAGCAGTACCAGCCAGTCAGCTCATCAACATTCCCTTTACTTCTAGTTTCTGCCTAGTCAGAGCTCAGACAGGTTTTTAAACTTATTTTGTTTTATTCAGAAAATATTCCTCCACATTCCTGGATGTGAGCTTTCTTTAAGTTCTTATTACAACAAAACATCCACAGCTCCAGGCCTCAACAAATCCCAACAAACATGGAGGGCCTCTTCTATTTCTCTCCAACTTAGTTATTCAGGTTTTCCAAACAATTTTCTCCTTTGGACACTAGAATACAGTGTCTGGATTGTCACCAGAAAAAAAAAGTTAATTCTCTTTCTTTTGTCTAGGATCAGCAATTTTTAAAGCACACAGTCTTTTTCTATTGTCATAGACTCCTGTTTAAAATCCACAAGAGTTTCAGATTTTCCAACAATAAATCAAGTACAAATATTCCCACAAATCCTCTTAAAGCTAAACCCAAGCACTCACCTCCAGTGCTCAGTTAAATCAGGATTACTTTCCATGCAGCAGTTCCTGTAACAGGCAGTTTTAACCCCAGCTTTTCTCAGCAAGGTTAATATAAAAACAGCCAATGTCTTCTCCAGGGCCAGCCCGTCCATTGTGCGATAATGTTGTTCACACAGGGCCCCGTGCTTCAGGGGGTCCCGCGCGAACTTCATTTTTGCATAATGGACGGCTGCAGAAGGAGCTCAGGAAGCATGCGCAAGGCCCCGGCTCCCTCTGCAGCCCCTTAGATGGCTGCAGGGCTCTTCGGAGGGGGGGGGGGGGGCTAGGACTGGAATCAGGCTGTGAGGGGGGAAACATGGACTGGAAATGGGCTGTGATGGGGGGGAACTTTTCAGAATACTGGGCTTGATGGACCTTGGTCTGACCCAATATGGCATATCTTATGTTCTTATGTTCTTAACTTGGACTAGAAATGGGTTTTGATGGGGGGCTAGGACTGAAAATGGACTGTGATGGGGGGCTATGACTGGAATCAGGCTGTGATGGGGGAAACTTTGACTGGAAATGGGCTATGATGGTGGGGGGCTAGGACTGGAAACAGGCAGTGATGAGGGGGCTAGGACTGGAATTGGGCTGTGATAGGGAGAAACTTGGACTTGAAATGGGCTGTGATGGTGGGGAACTTGGACTGGAAATGGGCTATGATGGGGGGGCTAGGACTGTAATCAAGCTGTGATGGGGGAAACTTGAACTGGAAATGGGCTGTGATTATGGGGGGCTAGGACTGGAAGTAGGCTGTGATGGGGGGGCTAGGACTGGAATCGGGCTGTGATGGGGGAAATGGACTGGAAATGGGCTGTGATGGGGGGGGGCTAGTACTGGAAATAGGCTGTGATGGGAGGCTAGGACTGGAATTGGACTGTGATTGGGGGAAACCTGGACTGGAAACGGGCTGTAATGGGGAGGGGGACTACAACTGGAAATAGGCTGTAATGGGGAAACCTGGACTGCACATGGGCTGTGATGGTGGGGGGGGGGGGCTAGGACTGGAAATGGGCTGTGATGGGAGGGCTAGGATTGAAAATGGGCTGATGAGGAGCTGGAATAGGACTGTAAATGGGCTGATGGGGGAAGCTTGGACTGCAAATGGGTGATGTGCTGGAATAGAACTGGAAATGGGCTGATGGGAGCTGGAATTGGACTGGAAATAGGCTGATGGGGGGCTAGGATTGTAAATCGGCTGATGGGGGAGCTTGGAATGTTAATGGGCTGATGGGGGGCTGGAATGGGACTGGATATCGGGGGCTAGGACTGGAAATGGGCTGATGTGGGGGCATGGGAGAATGAGACTAGAAGGAAGCGGATGCTGGATGGATCTAGAACTAGAAGGTAGCTGATTTGGGGGAGGACTAGATGGGGGTGGGGAATGAGAATGGAGAGGGGAAAAGATATTTTATGTGGGAGGGAAGAAAAATCTATGATGGAACGGGTATTGGAAGAGTAAGTGAGGATTGAGAATAGAAGGGTGAAATCTGAGTGGATGATAAAGGAATAAGGAAATAAATGGGGGAAAGAGCAGATATAGAGAGAGAATGGAAAAAATCTAGAAGAGAGAAGAAAGGACAAATGGATAGCTCACAGAAGACACAAAGAAACCAGAAGAAAGTCACTGGAGCAATTGCAACTGAAAAATAAAATGGCCAAACTAAAGGTAGAAAAGTACTTTTTATTTTGAATTTATTAACTGGAATATGTCAGGTCTGGGAAATGTGTCTCGCTAACATCTTTGCGTTTTTGTTTAGTGCAAGAGGAAATGAATTTATAGTTTTATTTCTCCAGTGTTGTACATTTCATGTTTGACTTTTGGGGTTTCCAATTTAATTATTATCTTCCTATTTCTAAATTGTGATCCCTTGTTCTTTGTGTGGTGACAGTTTATGTTCTGCATGTGTAACCAAGCTGAGGTATTCTGTTCATGTAGTTTCTATTTGACAATCCCACTTGTTCTCTTTCCCCAGTAGGAGATGTATTGGCATTCTCTGAGATGTACTGGCTTAATATTTGCCATGTTGTCCTTTTGATAGGTAGGGTTTGGTGCTTTTTGATTCCTGGTAGTGCTGTTATGATACAGTGGGTTTGCTATGGGTTCTAAATGTTCAGTGTTTATAGTGCTTCCTAATGGGCCTGGCAGTTCTTACTGCAATATAATAATGTAGAAATCTGTTAGTCTTTCTTTTTCTAGACACTCATTAAGAAGCATGTTTACTAAAAGCACATGTTAACGTTATGCAAATATTTATGCAAATGAGGCCCTGCAATGAATCTCCACACATGGCTCTGCACCCCCCTTGGGCCGCCCCTGGTCTTCTCAACTATTTTCCTCTACATCAGTACTTTAAAAATTCAAATCAGGTTCACACATACACTGTCCTACCATTACACTTATAATCTTTCTTCACAGCTCAGCCCAACTCTGCTGCTTTTGTTACACTTCCCTCTCTTAAGCTTCTGCAGTTTTTCTTTTTCAGAAAGGCTGCACACTCCTGAGATCCCTGCACTTTCCCACCTGAACACCCAGCTCAGGAGTCTGCAAAACTTCCCTGGAGCCAAAAGAAAAACAAATCTAGCTGCCACAGATAACACTGAACAGCACTTCCGCAGCCTAGCAAGGCAAAATGTATTTGATTTTTAACCCTCAGATTACATTAAGGAGTCCTTCATCCTACTGGGAAGATTTGGAAAGTACCAATGAGCTTTTCTGCCTTCCCAGTTCATTCTCATTCTCCACTTCCTTTTGGGTTCTTGGACATGTGCAGGGCCAGCCCGTCCATTGAGCAATAATGTTGTTTGCACAGGGTCCCGCGCTTCAGGGGGCCCTACGTGAACTCCATTACCTCTCAATGGACACTTGGAGAGCTGCAAAGGGAGCCGAGGAAGCCCACACGAAGCCCCGGCTCCCTTTGCACAGCCGCCAGCGTGAAGAGCCTTTTCCTTCACGCTGGCGGCTGTTTCAGTGAAGCCGCAAACGCCGGGAAAGGTTAAAGGCAATACCCTCTTTCAGATATGGAGTTGCTCGATTCACGGGGTCCCCGGGACCTTCCTTTGGACCCTTCCCTGCCTCAACAGTGATGCATGATGCCTCCGGAAGACATGTTCTTCCAGGAATTCATTTGAGACCTAACTAAAGGTCTCTCTATCACAGTAACATTGGAGAAGGAGCCAAGGGTGGAGGAATTAGAGATCTTCCAATATTCGACAACACCCAAAGAGGCAGCCACCTTACCGTTGCACCGCATCCTTCATGACCTTATGCTCTGTATGTGGGAGACGCTTCTCACGGTCTCACCTCAAAGTTCACTCTTGATACCATGTATCATGTATCGGAGTGTCCTGGCTTCCAAAAACCACAGCTTCCCCACTACTCCATGTGGCTGAATCTGTGATGCACCAAATCAAAAGCTCGAAGACTCACTCCTCTAATCCTCTAGGTAGAGAATCAAGAACTCTCAATGCCTTTGGCGTTGATGCTTCCAAGCATCCAGGCTCTTGGCTAGGATTAACTCCTATATCCTCTACATGGGATCTTGAGGCCTTTGTCTCTTTCCTCCCAGATGACAAAAGGCCAGATTATCTTGCCCTAGTTAAGCATAGCCAATATGTTCATAAGTTTGTCAATAGGGCCACCTTTGATACCTTTGAATGCACAAGTAAGGTCTCAGCAATATGCAGTTGTGCACGTCGAATTGCATGGCTTCAAGCCTCAGATCTTGAACAGTGGGTTCAAGATATGCTGGGCAACATACCTTGCACAGGAGAAAACCTCTTTGGAAAAAACTGGCAAGATAAGACTGGCAATTAGAGTAAGAAAATACTGCTCTAAAGAGACTGTCCAGAGTAATAGCTGACCTTGCTAAGAAAAAGACACCTGCAAAGAAGTCTTTCTACAATAATAAGAAGAAATTCTTCTCTTTTTATCCTCCTGCTTCTCAGTACCAGGGTCAAACCCCACAGAAGAGGCAGCAGCCTCCTAAGCAACAAAAGAAGCCACAGGTAGCTGAATCTCAACCAGCTCCACAGTCACAGTCTGTGCCTGTTTTTTTACTCCTTCCTAGAGAACACTGCCACCCTGCCTCTGGAGGACCCCCACCGCCTCCACATAGCAGGCAATCTGTGTCACTATGCCCACAGATGGCATCTCATCACCTTATAGCAGTGGACAGTCATCATAGTCCAGGAAGGGTACAGACTTCATCTACAAACTCTGCCCCCTCCACGTTCACGGGGAAATATCAAACGCAACCCCCACTCACTGCTCTCCTACAGGACAAGTTGTCCTCTCTTCTGTCTCAGGGCACTTTAGAAGATGTCCCAGCATCCCAACAGGGAATGGGCTTCTACTTTCCGTACTTTTTCATTCCAAAGAAAACCGGAGGGTACAGACCCATTCTGGACTTCAGAAACCTCAACAAGTTTCTAGTCCATGAAAAGTTCAAGATGATCTCTCTCGGGACTCTTCTTCCCTACCTCCAGAGTCAGGACTGGCTCTGTTCTCTAGAACTAAAAGAAGCGTACACACATATCCTCATCCATCCAGGACACAGGAAGTATCTACACTTCACCTTTCAAGGAAAGCATTATCAATACAGAGTCCTTCCCTTTGGACTCGCCTCTGCCCCAAGAGTCTTCACAAAGTGCATAGCAGTTGTAGCCACTTATCTAAGAACTCTGGGGATATTCATCTTCCCTTACTTAGATGACTGGCTAATAAAAGCAGACACCTCCCAAGAGGTACTGCTTTCCTTGCATCATACCATCACAGTACTAAAATACTTGGGATTTGTGATAAAAGTTCCAAAATCCCAGCTCACTCCAATTCAAAAACTAGAGATCATCTGAGCCCTACTAGACATCCAACAGTTCAGGGCATTTCTGCCCCAGCTCCATTGTGCCCTTCTAGTCAAACTAGCGTCCCAGACGCTCCTACGAGACCATCTGACTGCCCAAGAGATACTGCAACTCCTGGAGCACAAGGCCTCTACAGTACATGTTTCTCCATATGCCTGACTACATATGAGGACAGCACAGTGGACTCTTGCTTCCCAGTGGAAGAAGGCTTCGGGCCGTCTCTGGAACAGGATCCAAGTCACTGCCCATCTAACCACATCTCTTCAGTGGTGGTATTCTTCAGAAAATCTGCTTGTAGGGTCACCTTTTCAGATGCTTCCACTTCAATGCACCCTAACGATGGATGCCTCCAAACTGGGTTGGGGCGCCTATCTGGGCAACCTGACTATACAGGAGCTCTGGACAACGCAAGAGCCACAACTCCAGATTAATTTCATGGAACTTTGTGCTATCACGAATGCCCTCCGAATGTTTCAACACCACCTCAGAGCACAAGTTCTAGTCAGGACGGACAATCAGGTTGCCATGTTCTATGTGAACAAGCAGGAGGAACAGGCTCTTAGGCATTCTGCAAGGAGGCGCTACACTGTGGTCCTTTGCCGTTGCTCATCAAATACACCTTCAGGTGGTGTACCTCCCTGGGGAGTTCAAAGTTTTGGTAGACAGACTGAGTCACATCCTTTTTCCCCATGAATTGTCTCTCCATCCGGACACAACGTCCTACATCTTCCAGACCTGGGGAACTCCAGACATAGATCTCTTTGTGACTCCCCAAAATGCCAAGCTTCCTCGCTTCTGCACAAGAACTTCGACATCCACCAACCAACAAGTGGATACCATCCACTTACCCTGGGGTCAGGGTCTGCTTTATGCTTTCCCTCCTATACTCCTCATTTTCAAGCTTCAGTCCCACAAGGAGTCTATGATACTCAGCCCTCACTGGCCATGGCAACCATGGTTTCCACTGCTACTATGTTTGAATCTGACTCATCCTCTCTGATTGGGATCTGTGCCCAATCTCCTCTCTCAGGACGACGACTCACTATTCCATCCCAATTCACAGTTTCTCCACCTCACAGTTTGGCTGCTGAGAGCATAGCTTTACAAAGCTTTGATCTTATTCAAGAGGTTAAGGAGATCCTTTTGGCTTCTAGAAAGCCCTCCACCAGACGTTCATATGCTTTTAAGTGGCATAGATTCTCTGTCTGGTGTTCCCAGAAAGATCTCAATCCCTTTTCTCTCCAGTGGGTCACTCCTCCAGTATCTTCTCCTCCTGTCCTCATCAGGTCTAAAGACAAACTCCGTGAGAGTCCACCTCAGTGCTATTGTGGCCTCTCACCATCTATTCAATGGACAGTCCATCTCCACGCAACTGCTCATAATGCATCTCATGAGAGGTTGCCTGCTGTCCAAATCGCCCATTAAGCTACCTCTGGTAGTTTGGGACTTCAAAGACATTCTAGCGCAGCTTCTCAAGGCGCCCTTTGAACCATTAGCATGACCTTACTTAAGTTCCTCTCTTGGAAGGTAATCTTCCTAATTGTCTTCACTTCCGCTAGATGCATTAGTGAGCTTCAGGCTTTGGTGATGGATCCTCCCAATACCCACTTCCACCATGACAAAGTATTTATTTATTTTATTATTTTATTTAGCTGTATTTATATACCGCTTTTCACCGGGTCAAAGCGGTGCTACATAGGGGAGGGGGGGGGGGAATTAAGTACAAGGGGGGGGGGGCATCACCGGGGGGGCAACATTGATGATTCTGACATAGGACGGACTTTGGACATAGTACAGACATTGGACATAGACAAAGGCTTTGAGTTAGAGGTTCATTGCCCTTGCCCTTCGGACTCACCCACACTTTATGCCAAAGGTGGTGTCTCCCTTCCATTTAAACCAATCAATTTACCTTCCAGTTCCCTTTCCTAAACTGCATGCGTCTAGAAAGGAAGCAACTCTGCACACTCTTGACTGCAAAAGTGCCTTGGCTTTCTATCTCCAAAGGACTCGAGATGACCGTAAAACCTCACAGTTGTTTATTTCATTTGACCCCAGTCACCTGGGATTACCTATTTCTAAGCATACACTTTCCAGATGGATAGCAGACTACATTTCATTTGCCTATGACAAAGCAGGACTCTCCCTGGAAGGGCATGTCATTGCTCACAATGCTCGCGCCATGGTCACCTCGACAGCAAACCTACGTTCAGTAGCCATCAACGAAATTTGCAAAGCAGCAACTTGTTTTTCCATTCATACCTTTGCTGCCCATTATTATCTGGACAAGGACTCCCGTCAGGATGCCATGTTTGATTAGGCTGTATTTCACAATCTCTTTCAGACCCTCCATCCCGGACTTTGAAGATACCAGAAATCCATGTGGGATCCATAACCTCATCGTGTCTACTCTGAGGTGAACCTCTACTGGTTCTGAGGTCATTTCATCTGCCATTTGGGAACTAGGGAGTCCCATATATGAAGACTACATTCTTGCTTGTTCCTGGAAATAGCACAGTTACTCACTTGTAACAAATGATCTCCGGAAACAGCAGGAATTTAGTCTTCACAACCCGCCCTCCTCCCCTAGGAGTTATAGAGCTTCATTTACTCTCTTTTTTCAGCTACAGACTAAAACTGAAGAGAGGGAGTTGGGAAGGCAGGAAGGCAGTAGAGCAGGCACAGTGGAGTACTCCCAAAAGCTTTCCAATTGGACACTGGGGAGCATTCCTGCGCAGGCTCTGTTAGTACTGACATCACCCATATGTGAAGACTAAATTCCTGCTGTTCCCGGAAATCACAGGTGAGTAGCTATGCTTTTTTCAGAAAGTGGGCCACAGCTCTTGGACTTGAGATGCGAGTTTTCAAACTAGGTCTTTCCCAAATTTACAAAGTTAGAAATATGCATTTTTGAATGCTCAGTGATTTACTCAAGGTCACTAAATGAGTATGTTTACTAAAGAGCATTAAGGTAACAGGTGTTAGTGGCAGCGATAAGGGGTGTTACATTCATAAAGGACACTGGGCGGGTAGGAGGCATTCCTGCCTAAAGGGCGCTATGGGACATTTAAAGTGCGTTAACAGGACATCGGGTGTTAAGGTGCAAGCATGCACCTTAGCGTCCGAAAACGGCTGTAACCCTAACGCTGGATAAAGGAGCATCAAGGAAAGTCAATGTAAAGGTGATGGATGGAAGGACATGTGGGAGCTGATGGACCTGCCATATCTGTGGGCACCCTATGTGGCAGCCAGTAAAGTGTATGTGTATGTGGGAGGCAGCTATACTGATGCACAGGAGCTGCCAATATAAAATTGTACAATGTCAGTATGTGGCATAGGATGGGAAAGACATGTCTCTCAGTGGAGCCAGAAGTGGTAGGATGTGTGCAGTGATAGGAAAGAAGATGATGCTGCTAACAAGGATGACCTTTTGGAAGAGGTAGTCCGCCTCACCCAAAAAAACATTAGGCATGTTGCATCTCTCCTTGATTATTGCAGGGCTAAGGTGATACCATGGGGCCTTAGAATGTACAAGGCCCGGGAATGTATTTAGATGATAAAACATTTATCAGTAATTGGAATGCCATATTGAATAAATGTTCACTTGCCCTAATGATCCTCTTGATACGCACATCTAAGCAGAAGACTGATTTGGGCTCACCTCTCTGTTGGATAATTCTTTGTTGAAATAAATTGTGCGTCCACGATGGACTTTTGTGTCCTGCGCAGCTTGCACAAGAAGACATGTCTGCACACAGCCGACAGAGGCAGATGGATGGGCTGAAGGAAGGATGGCGGCTGAGGAGAGCGTGGTATGGGCTGGCAGCACTGATGTGCCATAGGTGCCAAGCGCCAATGTGTTTGTACTGTGCATGAAAATGTGCGCCAGTGCCACTTGGAAGTCTGATACCAGACATGTGGGACTCACACCTGTCCCAGTCACACAGCCACCATACAACAGCTCAGACAAATGTGCAGATAACAACTGCATAGGTGTCATCCAAACTGGCCAAATGGGGCACGTATGGGCATGAGGTGATACCTGCAGATAGCTCTCCGAAGAGTAGGATGTATCCACATGTATTGCACAGATGTAATGGAGCCAGAGCTATACAATAACAATAATGATATCATACATGGCTCATGTTGCCCAAGTAGGTTACAGCGTATGCATGTAACTGCCTGTTAGTATACCACTGTAGCAGTGCAGTCACACCTGGGTCCATCTTACCGTCAATTGATAATGTGTGAATATAAGCAGGGACTGTATGGACCTGTAGTCAGCTGAGTTAATTGATCAGTTCAGGGTTACAAGGAGCTCTTGTCAGTCCATGAAGGTTGTGGCAGTCATAAAATGTGACATAAATGCAATCTAAAGTGCCACATAAGAGTGGTAGTGAATCTCAAACCCTGGTATCTCAATTCTCAAGCCATTGCCATAACCATCATGCCATGCTTGAAGCAAGGGCCTGATATTTGCAGGGTGAACATGTCTGTTCTGCTGCAGTGGGCTGCAGCAGATTCAATAAAGCCATGCTCTCAGAAGGCCATGATGGGGAATAGCATGTTTGCTGACCCAAAATGTGGCCAGAATGCATAACAAAGTAGAAGGATGAGTGTCTGCAAGTCACAGCAGAGCTTGGACTGTTACAGGTGGGGAAAAGACCTGAGTAACACACAGATGCAAAATGAATAAGTGGGACTTGAACCCCTGCCTGCTATTTATGGGGACATTGCACTAACCAGTATGCTACATCTCCATACCTCTCTAACCTGAAATGTATGGAGACAAAGAGCCTGCAGGTCTCTTCCTAACCTGTCTGCTGTGTGTTTCAGTATAAGTTAACCCCTCCAGTACCCATGATGCACTGCACATGCAGAACAGCAGTCTGCAGCTGATCATCAAATGGAGAATGGACTGATCCATCACATCAGCTCAGTACGATGCACTGACACTGCACTGATGCTCAGTACGATGTGTGCTTCAATCACATAACAGCTACAAGCTGTGCTACTGCACAGTTTCAGTAGTCATCCTGAGGGTTAGGATGGGTGCCCAGCACTTGGTCCCCAGAGCTTGTAGTGCTAGAGGTGGTCACTACATGTATGTGACAGGTATTGTCTGCAGTGTGCTTATGCTTGCTACCTTGTTTGCTGCACACATGCTGTATGCACAAGTTACATCTGACCCTGTGTCCTGTCTCTGTTGGACAGGGGCCTTTCTAGAACAGTGCTTGTCAATACCCAGTGTTAAACTGATGATGCTATCTGCTGGGGTGGGGTCTAAGCTTGCATGAGGTTATTACTAGAGTCCTGCTGGCCCTACCAGTACTACAGAGAGTGTGCCTGGAACACCTGTCCCAACCACCTAGGACTAGCAATCACCCACAGCATGCACAGTCAGACTGCACCTGCTACCCACCACTGGGTTTTCCAGCCAAGCACATACAAACCACAGACAGTCTGCTGGTCAGCACACACTGCATGTGCACCCAGGCTTGGTATAAACAGCATGGATGCCCAGCATTTGGTTCAGTGATCAAGCCCCCAGGACAGTAAGTGCATCCACATCACTAGAGCCAGACACTATAATAGAACTATGTGGATACATAACTGTGCCATGGTCACTGCTCGGTCAGAGTGAGAGTGCCCTCACAGCATGATATGCTGGGGCCACCCAGTCCATGCACGTTTCAGACAGGCTCTACGACATCTCAGCCATTAACCATACCTCCGATGTAGACACATCCTGGTCAATCCGCCCTGTTTCAGGCCATACCCACAATAATATGCTCCTCATCATGCAGACTAATGCTGGGAACAGCTTAGGCAATGTGAGGCTCAGTGAGGTGTGGAAAGCCACAAAACAATGGAGAGACATACACACACACACTCATAGTGCCATGCTGTGCAAAAATGGGGATGGTTGGCATTCCTGCCTGCCACTTTGGTCTTAATATCAACTCAAGCATTGTTAACATGTGCACAGGAGCTAGTAGTGCACTCTGATGTTAATGCCCACTCAGTGTGCCAGTGCTATCAATCTGACTCTCCATCCTGCTGTGGATAGTGGAGCCTGTCAGTGTGGCTTGATGGGTGTTTGTACCCTTGCTGGCTGATTCATTGGGGGTTGCACATGCTGGTGTTTTACTTGCACTGTAGGCTGAAGTTTAGCTACAGGAACAGGCAATGCATGATCCACAGCTGGGACCTGAACCTGTGACCCTCCATTCATATACACACCAACTGTATGCATTGAGCCATAGTGCTGCCATATGTTTGCAGCCATCCCTGGGGCTGACATGCTTTGCATCAGACAGACCTTGGCACATGTTGCAATGCGCACAGTGCACAGGACCAGGACATGACTTTGGTTTGCTGCAGGTAGATGCCACTGCCCCCTCCGCCAACACTCTCATACCGTGCTGACATGCCCGTGTCCTGTCAGTGTTAGTAGTGTGCAGTACCAGCCCATCCAACATGTGGGTTAGCAGGTGCCTAGGGTGCAAGGTCCAGATTGGGGGGGTGGGGGTGGGGGGCTGAAGTATACATGGACGGCCACACAGCCCCCTCAACTATCTGCCTTTGCAGGGATCCCATTACTGCCTGCCAACGATAGGTCTCAGGGATAGGATGACAGTCACTGTTGTGGTAGTCCCCTGGGTGCCTGCCTGTTGCAACTACTTGGAAGGCTACTGCTTCTGGCACTATCACTGTCTTCCCCCACGGCTGGGTTCAGTGGTAGCAGGGGGGGCCAGCCGGGATCTCTGCCTGGGGTGCCAGGACCCTTGCACTGCCCCATGTGACACATTGCCTTTCCACAGCAGTAGCATGTCTGTGTGCTACCACTGTCACTGTAGGATCATGACAGACATCACAGATGGTACTGCAGATGGCAGGATACCTCTATGAGAAGATGCTAAAAACATTGGGGCTCATCAACCTGGGGAAGAGATGGCTGAGGCGAGATATGATAGAGGTCTATAAATTAATGACTGGAGTGGAATGGGCAAATGTAGTTTGATTGTTTACATCATCAAAATGTGGAAAGACTAGGGGAAAGGTTTGAACAGGTTCCTGGAGAAAGGTCCATAAACCATTATTAAAGAGGATCCAGGATATCCACCGCTTGCCCCAATACAAGAATTGTGGATCCTGTATGTCTTTTGGAGAAACTGCTAGGTACTTGTAACCTAGCTTGGCCACTGTTGGACACAGGAGAATGGGCATGATGGACCTTGGTATATTTTCTGACCTTATGTTCTTATATGCCACCTGGACAGCTGCCTGGTCCACCCTGTGCACCAGCAAGCCCCACTGCATGACCCACGTGCCACCTCCTTTGCTCCATTTGCCCCATCAACATAGTGCCCTTTCATACTTGGGTATTATGCTGTTGCTGCTAATGGAGCACTACTATCACTATCTTGGGCTCCCCTGTCTATGCATCACATTGCAAATGTTAAAATATGCCCTCTCTCCCAAAATACACCTTTTCTGTGAGGTTTTACTTTGCGTTAGCGTTCCCAGCATTCAAGGGCATCAACACACATTAGCACAACAGGTGTTAAGGCAGCACCAGTTGTTAATGCCCTCTCTCCACCCCGTTAATGCCCACTCTCCATCTACTGCGCCCCTTATGCTGCTGGAACCTTTAATGCCCATTAAAGCAGCTGTTTTTGCTGTGTTAAGGGCGCAATGGTGCTGATAAGGGTGCCTTAACAACCTTTAGTAAACATACCCTTAAGTTCAATAATGCTGTGCTCATTGAGCTAGTGGACTGTGTCGCGGGCCCTCTTGGTGCACCTACCGGTGAGCTTTGGTATTGCACTAGACCCCGGTGTAACTGGCCTCCTGGTAGTTGTAGCTGCCGCCAGATTACACCAAAAATAGTTGTGGACAACCGAATAAGGTAAATAGGGCTTTATTTCCCTTCCCAAATAGGATAATCAAATATTTACAGGAACACAAACAAAAACCCTTCTTGGGTGAAACAGAAAGCAAAAATGAACACAAAATAGCTTTCTTTCAGCAACAGAAATGTACTTTAAACTTAGGCTGGTAGCCACTGAGAATAAGGCCTTGCTTTGCCTTGGCAGGCTGCTTATTCCTTTTTATCTGAGAGATATTATATCATCTGCTACAGAAAGACTACAGTCCATTTCAATAACTTCTTCACTCATAGGTATTTCACATTGCATCGGCTCCACATCAGGAAATGATCCCTCTGCACTCTCCCTCTGTGTGGGCTTAGCAAACAGCCCGTCCTGGCTGTGACGTCGTTCTCTTTTGCTAGAGGAAAACTGTTGGTAATTACCACAATCTCTCTTGCTGTGGTAATGGGAGCCTCCCCTCTGCTGACCTCTGTGAAACAGGTTGAGGAATTGCTCTGCCCCACTATTAGGTGGAATTGGCCCTGCCCTGAGCTCTGCTTTAGGTAGGAACTGAGAACCAGCTGGAACTCCTGACAGCAGCCCTTGAGAAACTCTAGGTCTCACGTACCTTGCAGAGTGTGTCCCTTCTTCAGGTAAAAAGCCTTTACTTTGCTTATAAAAAGGGTACAGGAATATCTCTGCTCCCCTTCTTGCACTGGGATTAAACTTCCTGGCTTGTACCTTTTCTTTCTTATCTCTGCTCCACGCTGGGCTGTTACATTTACTTTCCTTAGCTGTGTCACGCTGTCTGTACCTTTCATTCAAGCACTCTTCAGACTCACACAGACGTCCATTCAAGCTTCCAATGGGGTACTCTGACACGCTCTCTCCACAGCTCCTCTCGTCCTCCTCCTGTACCCAGTTCCTTGTCTGGGTTTCTCTCCAGTTCCTATCTTGGCTCCTGGTTTGTGCCTTCGTCCTGCACTTGAACCTGCTCTCCTCGGGCTTGGTCTTTGTCTTGCTCTGCTTAACTGTTTGTGAGCTAGGTTTATTTAGGTAATTCCTAGCTGCACCACTCCCTAGCTGATTAGAGTCAGGTGAAAATCCCCTGGCTTCCCTATTGGCTGAGGGTGTCTTCCAAGCTCGTGACCTCACTTGCTTACGTTGCCCCTGGCAACTTTCCACCATGTGCTTTCTCAGCACGTCATTATTTCCCTGAGCTGCACTATCTTCTGTCTCCATAGGGGTCACTAATGAGTCAGCACTGTGACAGATTCCCCCCCTTAAAATATTACGGGCTGCCGCACAACTACATGGACAGCACGTAATTCTGCCCGGGGTGCGCCTATAATGCTCCCTGTAAACCAAATTAGCCTGGGCCTCTCTCTCTTTCCAAGGCTTTAGCACGTTAAGATGATAGACCTGTCTTCATCCCCTATCGTTTTCTATTAAATAGGAAACAGGCCCAACTCTTTTTACCACTGTGCCCGGTCCCTTCCAGTGAGATTCAAATTTGGGACCCGGATCCGCTACCTGAATGAGGACTTTATCCCCGACTTCCAAGTGTCTGGGTTGTGTGCCTTTATCATAGTAGCACTTCTGACGCTGCTGGCTAGCTTTAAGATTATCTAATGAGGCCTTAGATGTCTTTTCTAAGTGCGTCCTTAAATTATTTAAAAATTGGGGTACCCCTACCTCCGGTATCTCGGGTTCTACCCACTCTTCTTGTAAAATGTCTAATATCCCTCTTGGGGCCCTGCCGAATAGTAATTCGAATGGGGATGCCCTCAAGGATGTTTGAATACGCTCCCTACATGCGTACAATATGAATGGGAGTAAGGTGTCCCACTCTGCCATTTCTCCCTTTCTCAAACCTCTCCTTAGTAGATGCTTTATGGATTGGTTCATTCGCTCTACCAATCCGTTTGACTGGGGGTGGTATGCCGCAGTCTTAATGTGGCGAATGCCAAATGCTTCCCACACTCTAGCGAGGTATCGCGACACAAAGTTGCTTCCCTGATCTGTTAAGATCTCTTGGGGAAATCCCACCTCACAAAATAATTTGACTAATTCTTGCGCTACCACCTTAGCCGAGATGTTCCTAAGGGGAATTGCCCACGGGAACCGCGTGGCGTGGTCTACGATCACTAGCATGTATTGAAAGCCTCTAGGTGTTTTTATTAGAGGACCCACTATATCCATCCCCATGCGTCTAATAGGCGCCGAGATGGTGGGTAAAGGCACCATAGGTACGGCCTTTGGTCGTGCTATTGAGACCCTCTGGCAGGTAGGGCAGGAGTCACAGTATTGTTTTGTTTCTTTGTATACTCCTGGCCAGTAAAACCTCGCCAGTATCTGATCTAGCGTTCCCTGAACACCTTTGTGACTGCCTATCGGGTGATCATGTGCTAAGCGTAGGACAACCGCCTTGAAGGTTACTGGCACTACCAGTTGTTTCCTGACGGCGTCCGTATAAGGATCTATACTTTCTCTGTATAGTATGTCCTTATCTAATAAGAATCTGGGCAACATGGGCCTATCCTCTTGCGCCCACTCAAATGCTCTCTTGAGCGTGGGGTCTGCCCTTTGTTCCCTTGGAAAGGAAGGGAATTTTTGAACTAGGGCTGCAGGTACCCACGGTAACCCTTCCCCGGCCTCTAGTTCTGCTCTCCCTTTGGTCCTTTGATTTCTCTCTTGGCGCTTTCTAGCCTTGGGTTTTTTCTCTTTACTACTTGGGACCTGAATCAGTTCATCATGAACAGGAAGTGTGTTAGCCTCAACCTCTTCCTCGGGCTTTTTCTCAACTTCTAATTCTTCTTTGGGCTTTTCCTCAACTTCCTCCCCTTTAGGTTCCTCTGCTTTCTCAACAGACGGTTCCTGGGTTCCTGAGGTCCCAGCCTGCGACCTGGTTGAAACAAGGCCTGACCTTGTGCCTAACCCTTGCACCAAACCTCTTTTAAATGAAGGCCAATCATGTCCTAAGATAAGATCCTGGGATAGCCCTGGGACTACTGCCACCTGGATCTCTCTTTCTATTCCCATCCCCTTAACCCGTACCTTATGCAGGGGATATGGAACACGAGTACCATGCACACACTTTATCTGCACTTGGTCTTTTCTCTGGCCTGAGGCTACAGAACGAGATTGCTCCATGGTCTCCCAAAACTTCAAAGAGACCATGCTCTGTTCTGCGCCTGAGTCCATCAGAGCTAATGCATCTTCTCCATTTACCAAGACCTGGAGAAAAATGCCTTTTGAGGCCTGTTTCTCAGCCCCAGCTATAAAAACTGCTTTTACTTTACAATTTCTTTGGTAGTGTCCTACCTTTCCACACTTATAGCATGTTTTATCATCCATCACCTTATCAACAGTGTCATCATGCTTATCATTTTTATACATTACAATCCTATTCCCCTTTCTCACTTTACCAGGATTTTCACTGCCATATATTTTTACCTCGCCCCCTCTAGAGGCATCAGCTCTTTTGGCCTCATAATATGCCTCGGCCATATTAGCTGCTTCTTCAGGATCCCGGCAATCCTGTAATGTGAGGAAGGTTCTCAACTCTGGTGATACAGAATACATAAATTGTTCCATTATGATATCATTCATAAGGGATTCTACAGATCTCTCCGCAGGGTTGAGCCACTTATATACAAGGCTTTTTAACCTTTGATATAAGGCCCTGGGAGTCTCCCTAGTCTGTATTCTCGCCTCCCTAAATAGGTGCTTATAATGCCTGGGTGTAAGGCCTAGCCTATCCTTTATGGCTTTTTTTATTTCCACGTAATTAGTGGCTAAAGCAGCCGGCATACCCTTAAATGCTGCCAGAGCTTCTCCGGTTAAGGTCATGGCAAAACGCATGGCCCACTGCTCTGACGGCCATTTGAGGGTCTCCGCAATCCTCTCAAATGATTCTATGTAATCATCAATATCGTCATATTGAGTGAGCTGTCTCACAGACAAATTTTCACAATTGTTCAATGGTACTTGCGACATGGCTGGCAAGTTTGCTGCATTGTCCTGCGGCTTTTGGACAAGAACTGCTAACGCCTCCATCAAAGGTCGCTGCTGCTCCCTCATAGCGTCCATGTATTGTCCTTGTATCCGCTGCATGAGCGCTGCTTGCCGGTCCCACTGCGCTTGCATCCATTGCTGTACATCCTGTGGTTCCATCTCTCTGGAGCTGAACACCTGAAAGAAAAAAACAAGCACACCAAGTGCGGCACCACTTTTTGCCCACTTCCTGCCTAGAAGTAGCTCTCCTCTTTCTCACTTATCCTTCTACCTTTCCCTCCCAGGTCACCGTTACCTGAGGTACTGGTAGATTCCAGCATGTGAGAAAGTTCTTGGCTTTTCTTTCCTGGCCGACCTGCCAGCGAAATTCTCCCCCAGGTAGTGCTTCAGCAAGGTCACCTGTTCCTCCAGCGATGATTTTCCTCTCTGTTTCTTCTCTTGTCTTCAGAAGAAGTCACGTGGTATTCAAAAAAAATCCTAAAACACTATGCCATTATGTCGCGGGCCCTCTTGGTGCACCTACCGGTGAGCTTTGGTATTGCACTAGACCCCGGTGTAACTGGCCTCCTGGTAGTTGTAGCTGCCGCCAGATTACACCAAAAATAGTTGTGGACAACCAAATAAGGTAAATAGGGCTTTATTTCCCTTCCCAAATAGGATAATCAAATATTTACAGGAACACAAACAAAAACCCTTCTTGGGTGAAACAGAAAGCAAAAATGAACACAAAATAGCTTTCTTTCAGCAACAGAAATGTACTTTAAACTTAGGCTGGTAGCCACTGAGAATAAGGCCTTGCTTTGCCTTGGCAGGCTGCTTATTCCTTTTTATCTGAGAGATATTATATCATCTGCTACAGAAAGACTACAGTCCATTTCAATAACTTCTTCACTCATAGGTATTTCACATTGCATCGGCTCCACATCAGGAAATGATCCCTCTGCACTCTCCCTCTGTGTGGGCTTAGCAAACAGCCCGTCCTGGCTGTGACGTCGTTCTCTTTTGCTAGAGGAAAACTGTTGGTAATTACCACAATCTCTCTTGCTGTGGTAATGGGAGCCTCCCCTCTGCTGACCTCTGTGAAACAGGTTGAGGAATTGCTCTGCCCCACTATTAGGTGGAATTGGCCCTGCCCTGAGCTCTGCTTTAGGTAGGAACTGAGAACCAGCTGGAACTCCTGACGGCAGCCCTTGAGAAACTCTAGGTCTCACGTACCTTGCAGAGTGTGTCCCTTCTTCAGGTAAAAAGCCTTTACTTTGCTTATAAAAAGGGTACAGGAATATCTCTGCTCCCCTTCTTGCACTGGGATTAAACTTCCTGGCTTGTACCTTTTCTTTCTTATCTCTGCTCCACGCTGGGCTGTTACATTTACTTTCCTTAGCTGTGTCACGCTGTCTGTACCTTTCATTCAAGCACTCTTCAGACTCACACAGACGTCCATTCAAGCTTCCAATGGGGTACTCTGACACGCTCTCTCCACAGCTCCTCTCGTCCTCCTCCTGTACCCAGTTCCTTCTCTGGGTTTCTCTCCAGTTCCTATCTTGGCTCCTGGTTTGTGCCTTCGTCCTGCACTTGAACCTGCTCTCCTCGGGCTTGGTCTTTGTCTTGCTCTGCTTAACTGTTTGTGAGCTAGGTTTATTTAGGTAATTCCTAGCTGCACCACTCCCTAGCTGATTAGAGTCAGGTGAAAATCCCCTGGCTTCCCTATTGGCTGAGGGTGTCTTCCAAGCTCGTGACCTCACTTACTTACGTTGCCCCTGGCAACTTTCCACCATGTGCTTTCTCAGCACGTCATTATTTCCCTGAGCTGCACTATCTTCTGTCTCCATAGGGGTCACTAATGAGTCAGCACTGTGACAACTGTAGTGACGATCTTTTGTATTTATAAACTGACGGTGATAATCAGACACCAGATCTTTGATATAATATTTTCAGTATGACTTAGGGGGCAGTTTTGAATCACCCTGCTAGCTGCAAGGTACATGCATTGCATAATGCATGTATTTGGCAGCTGATTTGCAAAGCTAGCCTACCAAGGTAATGCCCCTTTGAAAATTTGCTGGAAGTTAAAATACAGCAATGTCACAAGCACTTTGCACCTTCTGTCACTCCAGAAGCCAGTAAGGGATATATGTATAATTGAAAATTCCAGTATGTGTGTGCCGTTCACTCTCCCAGCAAGCTCTCACTTTCCAAGAACCCCTCTTTCCAACCGCACCAAAAGTGAGCATACTGTGAAATCCCTCATGCACTTCTCATCATTCTCTGCAACACCTTGGAATATTGCAGTCATCTGTTAGCTTTTGTTGTTAAGAAGAAAGGCAAAAGTTCCGGTGACGTCATCCACCTGAATGGCGGCGTAGCGCGGGAGCTCCGCCACCAATGTGCTAAATAAAGCTGTGACAGCCCCTACGGGCATTGTTTTGGGCGGAAAGGAGAGCGGGAGTGGCTAAGGGAGAGCTGCCCAACCCCACCGGTGACCCGAGAGAGCGGAACGGTGAACAGGGAGCTGAACGCGCAGCTGGAGCGGCAGCTCAGCACCGCGTGGGAAGTGCGGCCTAACGGAGGTGAGCCGACCACGAGAAAGCGGAGTTCGCCGGGAGGTGGGCCGAGAGAGCGGCAGGAGCAGAGGAGCACTCCGTCCAGGGAGAAGCCCGCTTTAGTCGGGGAGAGCTGAAAGCAAGGCTAAAATAAAACCTCCCTGCACAACGCTGTGGTCTTAGCCTTATCGGAGGAGTGCAGTCGGCCACGTGGTGGGGGCAGAGCAGTGGCAAAAACCTGAGCCAGGCTGTAACCTACAGGCAGAGGAAAGCAGTGGGAGAAGTGGCACCAGCCAGGTGAGGAGTAGAAGTGGGCCCTCCGGGAGGCTCTTCAAAAGCCAGAAATCACCTGGGAAGAGCATCAACCGCGGTGGAGGTCCGGGTATAACGCCTAGCCACTCCCCTCATCCAAGCGCAAAAGGAAGGAGGCGAGCCCAGAGTGCAGGCCCGGTAGCCGGCTGGGGGTAACGGGCTCAGACCTATCATGGAGAAAATAAGTGCCAAAAAAGAGGGCCTGATGAAAAAGAAACTAGCTGAATTCAGGTCCCCCTATGCCAAGTCTAAAGGAGGGAAGGAAGGGGAGAAATCTGGCAAACCGGAGAAGGAAACCCCACACAGCCCGGGAGCGAGTGAAAGTGGCGAGGAGTGCTTGACAGCAGCGGAACAGATTAAGCAGTGGCTTCTCGAGTTAAAAGAAGAACTGAAGGTGGAGATGTGTGGGGTGAAAAATGAGATCATGGAGGCCGTGTGGACGATGCGCCAAGACATCCTGGAGCTGGGCGAACGAGTGGATGAAGCTGAAACTAGACTGGATAGTCAGGGAGAGACTCTGACGCAGCTCCAGCAGAGCTGGGATGAACTGCAGACGGCGCAAGAGGCCCTTAAAGCCAAAGCAGAAGATCTCGAAGATCGCTCGCGGAGATGCAATCTCCAAGTGCGAGGTGTGCCGGAAGAGCTTAAGTACAAGAATAGTGAGGAAGTGGCCTACAAAATATTCCAAAGCCTCCTGGTGGAAGCTGGATATGGGAAGGAAGCGGAGGTTTCCCACCTGAACATAGAACGAGCACATAGAGGCCTGGGCCTATTCGAGACAATAGGCCCAGAGACATAGTAGTATGCCTGAGCTCCTACAAAAGCAAGGAACTTCTGCTTGGAGCCAGCCGTAAGTTGAGGAGCTTCCAATGGGAGGGACACAAAGTGGAGTTATATCAAGACCTGTCCCAGGGAACGCTGCAACGCCGGAGGGAGATCAGAGAAGTAACGGCCTACCTGCGGAGAGCAGACCTGTGATACAAGTGGCTGTTCCCATTTGGATTATTGATCACGGTGAAAGGGCGATCACGGACGGTACGATCCAGCGCGGAGGCTTGGAAAGCCTTGAGAGAGCTGGGAGCAGAACAGCTACCTGAGATGATTGATAGCACTGCTACTTCTCCACGCATGGAATCCAGACCAGGAAAGATGGAGAGTGCGAAATGGCAGAGGGCGAGCGGCAGGAGATTGGCCAGGACGTCTAAAGGGGGTCACCGGAGTCCGGCATCAGAGCAAGAGACTGGCTGAGCGGTGATATTCCACCAAAGGACTGGTATCTTTAAATATGCTGGGCTGACAGGCTTGGGGGGAGGGCGAGGATAGGATAATAGGATACCGGGAGTCGGGAGGGAGCGGTCGGTACTGTGCAGGGGGGGAAGAGCGGTGCTTCGAGGGGAGGGAAGCGGTGGGGGATAGGAGGGAGAAGGGATAGTGGGGAGAGCGGGATGAGTATGGGGGGATGGGCGAAGGGGGGCTATGGGGGGAAGATTTGGTGGTGAGGTGGAAGGGGTCGCTGATATGGAAGTTGAGTCTCCACAGCGGAGAATTCTGAGAGGGGGGGAGGGGGGAGGGGGGAATGGGGGAGGAAGGCTGGGGGAAGGGGGGGAGGAGGGGGGGGAGGGGGGGAGGGGGGCAGAGGCAGAATCAGCGAGATGGAAGGGGGTGAAGGGGAGTAGGAGGGGAATTGAAAATACTAACGTTGAATGTTAAAGGATTAAACTCATCATGGAAACGACAGAAATTGTATAAAGAATTAATGAGGCACAATGCTGATATAGCAATGCTGCAGGAGACACATTTACAGAAACAGCACGAGGCACTGGTGCAACCCAGGGGGTATAAGCATCGCCTATTCGCTTCTAATCTTAAAGAGAAAAAGAAAGGCGGGGTCGCGGTTCTCGTTAAGGGGGAAGCACAAACTGAGGTCCAGCTGCTATCCCGGGATAAAGGGGGACGATATCTCTTGCTGCGAGTGAAGCAGGGGACGGAATGGTTCTGTGTGGTGAATGTGTATGCCCCTACGGGAGCTCAAACCGAGTTCTGGAAAGATCTGAGAGAGCAGGTAGCGGCAATGGGGGAGGGTGTGATGCTTTGTGGGGGGATTTCAATCTGGCCTGGGAGGTGGGGAGAGACACGACGGGCCACCGAGAAGGGAGGGGGAAGGATAGGAAGTATTATCAGAAATTTGTGCAGGAGAATGACTTGATTGATGTGTGGAGGATGCTTCATCCGGGCCGAAGGCAATTTACCTTCTACTCAGCAGCACATGGGACGTATTCTAGATTAGATGCAATATGGGTAGGGAAGGAGTTAGCGGGGAGGATCACGGGAGGGGAAATAGAACCGATTACCTGGTCCGATCACGCCCCAGTGGTGGTACAAGTGCGGGTGGCAGGGGAAGATAAGGGACGACAATTTTGGAAATTGAATGAGGGTCTGTTGGAGGATGCAAGGGTGGTAACTGAAGTACGGAGTCTAATTCCAGAGTATTTTGGGCAGAATGGGGGAGGAGAAGTAAAAGAGGGAGTGCTCTGGGATGCCTTTAAGGCAGTGGTAAGGGGGGTGTTCATTAAGTGGGGGGCACGTATTAAGAGGGAGAGGGCAGCACGTGAGGAGCAGTTGCGGCAACAACTTCGCGAGGCGGAGGAGAGGGATATGCAGGAGGAGGGAGGACGGCATAGTGGGACAGTCTTGGAACTCAGAGCCAAAGTTAATGCAATAGAGGCAGAAAAGATACAGTTTCGCCTACAGTTGATGAAGCAGAGATACTTCGAAGGGGGTAACAAAGTGGGGAAATATCTCGCGAGGCAGTTGCAGAAGAGAAGAGAGTGGAATAGGATCTCTCAGATTAAGAGCAGGGGGGCAGGGGTGCGAGATGTTCGGCGCATCAGAGAGGAATTCGTGGCCTACTATAGCAATTTGTATAAGGCTCGTGAGGTGGGGTCGCGGGAGGATACTTTGGAGTATGTGAGAGGAGCTGGGCTCCCGGTATTGACGGCGGATGAGCAGGAAGGGCTAGATAGAGAAATCCAACCGGAGGAAGTCCTGCAGGCCATTAAGGCGTTAAAGGCCGGCAAAGCCCCGGGGCTCGACGGCCTAACGGCGCGCTTCTATAAACAGTTTAGTAGCCAGATAGTGCAGCCGTTGACTACGGTGTTTAATGGACCACGCAGGGGGGAGAAATTAGCGGAGACCATGGGATGGGCTGGTATCACCCTCATCCATAAGGAAGGGAAGGATCCTCAGGAGTGTGCGTCATACCGGCCCATTTCTTTATTAAATGTAGATGCGAAGTTGCTGGCAAAAGTGCTGGCTACTAGACTTAATAAGCATTTGGGGAAACTGGTACATCCCGACCAGGCGGGGTTTGTGCCGGGCCGACAGGTGGCAGACAACATACGGAAAGTGCTGAATGTGATTTGCTCGGCCCAAAAGAAGGGGAAGGAGACTCTGTTGGTCTCATTGGATGCTGAAAAGGCCTTTGACCAAGTGTCTTGGTCATTTTTATACTCCGTATTGGGACAATTGGGGTTCGGGCCAGGGTTTGTGCAATGGATAGGGGCTCTATATTATAGCCCAAAAGCATGTGTACGAGTAAATGGAGGCTATTCTGAGTTTCTTTCCACTGGAACGAGGGACTAGGCAGGGATGCCCGCTATCCCCGTTGTTATTTGCGCTTTCCCTCGAGCCCTTAGCGGCGAGGTTAAGAGCCAATCCCGAGGTGGCGGGGGTTAGGGTGGGAAGTCAGGAATACAAAATCTCCCTTTTCGCAGATGACATTTTATTGACTATCACGAAACCCAGAGAAACGTTACAGGCAGTGATGAGTGAGATACAGAAATACGGCGAGAAGGCGGGTTTTCGGATTAATTGGGGGAAATCAGAGATATTAAGAATAGTAGGTGAGGAGGGGGAGCAACGGGTGTGGCAACGGTGTTTTCCCTTTAAATGGGCGCAGACGTCGATTCGATACCTTGGAGTACAGCTGGGGAGGAATTTGGAGGCCTTATATGCGTTGAACTATCATAAACAGGTAGCGCGGGTGGAGGAGCGATTACAGGGCTGGAGTCGCGGGTATTATTCGTGGTTTGGGAGGGTGGCGTTGGTGAAGATGATGCTTCTTCCCCAGTTTCTATTCCTCTTCCAAGTATTGCCTATACCGATACCCCGAAGAGCATTACGGCGGGTACAGCAACAGGTAGAGAGATTTATCTGCGGGGGGACGTGTCCACGGGTAGCGGCCAGAACGACGCAGGTGCCGGTGGGAGAGGGGGGGATGGGGATCCCCAACTTTAGTTTGTATTATGCGGCAGCACAATTGCGAGCCGTCTATGCGTGGATGCGGGAACCATATAAGCAGTGGGTAAGGATGGAGGTGGACGAGTACCGCCCAGGGGAATTAGAACGGATAGTATGGGAGGGGGGAGGAGACAGAGGTCAGAATCCGATAGTGAGACATACACTGCAGGTGTGGAGAAGGTATAGGCGGCGGTTGGTGGGAGAAAAGAAATGGTCGCCAACCATGTCCCTGCAGGCCTGTTGTGCGGAAGGCATAGGCCCGAAGGCGGCAGTACTCCGGAGATGGGAGGCGCGGGGCCTGACCCAGGCTTCCCAGCTAGTGGTCGGGACACAGTGCAGAGACTTTGAGGGAATGCGTGATTTATACCGCTTAGGAGAGACGGATAGGTTCGCGTATCTGCAGATGTGCTCGGTGATTCGGAAAAAGGGAAGGGAGCAGGTGGGCAGAGGGGGAGGAGAGTGGTTCGAAGGGGCCTGTTTAGGCTCCATGGGGCAACAAGGGATGCTCTCTAGGATTTATAGAGGCCTGATTGCCAGAGGGGGAAGGAAGCTGAAGTATATGGAAGAGTGGGAAAAGGATTTAGGGGTAGAGTGGGGGGTGGAAGAATGGGAGGTGATAGTAATGGGTACAGCTAGGTTTTCTATTGCCACATCCCTGCGAGAGAATGCCTATAAGGTGTTGACTCGCTGGTACCTCACACCGGAGAGATTGTTTAGGGCAGGAGTGCGTCAGACGGATGATTGCTGGCGGATGTGTGGGGAGCGTGGCTCTTGATTACATATGTGGTGGACGTGTCCAGTAGTGAGAGAGTATTGGCGCAAAATAGGGGAGTGCATTAATAAAATGGTGGGGGCGAGTATTGTGCTTGGTCCTGAAATGTGTCTTCTGCATAAACCGGATGGGAGGTGGGAAGGGGACTGGAGAATCATTTGGTACTGCGTGACAGCGGCAAGGAGTGAAATAGCATGGTACTGGAAGCGGCCGAATCTGCCTTCCATAGCTAGTTTTGCAGGAAGAGTGTCTTTTCTATATGCAATGTATAAAATGACGGGGGAGAGGGGGGAAGAGGGGAACAAGTTGAGAAGCGGTGGGCGGGGGTTTGGACATGGCTACATGAGGGAGGGTGGGGGGAGGGAGGGTTCGGGGGGGGAGGTGGGGAGGGAGACTAGGGGGTTAGAGAGGAATTAACCTTGCCAGTTTAAGGGGTGTAAGGGATAGTAGAAAGGGGCAGGGTAATGCTATTCTGTACAAGTTGATTGTGGATTATCAGGTTGTCTAGTACCCAGTGTGTAATTCTTGACCCTAGGATTACACAGGGGTATGAAAATGGGGGGACTGCAGGTATGGATCTCTGTGCAAGATGATAGCTAGCCCTATGGTATGAGAAGTGACAGGAATGGTTTGTTGTCTGTAAAAAGTTGATAGGTTGATAGTAATGTACATGGGGAAGAAGTGTTTGATGTACGGGCGATGGTTGATAGTCATGTACATGGCAAAGTTGATAATGTATATGAAAAAGTTGCTAATAAAAACTTATAAAACTAAAAAAAAAAAAGAAGAAAGGCAAAGAGGAAACCATGAAGTGTTTAAATTTAATAGTCATTCAGGGCCTAGTAACAGCAAAGTACTTTTAGTTTAAATTTAAAACACAGAAGAGAGCATTCTGGTTACATTTGGAACCCAGCAGAGAGCTTGTAGTTTACATTTAATAGTCACTCAGGGCCTAGCATCAGAAAAGTACTTTTAGTTTTAAAACACAGAGGAGACCTTTCTGGTTACATTTCATACCCAGCAGAGAGCTTGTAGTTTAAATTTAATAGTCACTCAGGGCCTAGCATCAGCAAAGTACTTTTAGCTTAAATTTAAAACACAGAAGAGAGCTTTCTGGTTAAATTTAGAACCCAGCAGAGAGCTTGTAGTTTAAATTTCATAAGAAGTTAGAGCCTAGCAGCAGCTAAGAGCTATAATTTAAATCAAATCAGAATATAGCTTACCTCAGCAGCACAAGACAGGGTACTGTGTAGCAGCCCTCTTTTAATAAGTGTTATTTCCCTCCCCACACCCACCCACCCCTGGGATAACCGTAGCCTTATAGGTACTTACACATCTTAAAAGGCAGGAGGTGCTCTCAGGTGAAGCTCGTTACCCAAATCAATCATACACTAAGGACCTGAGATTAGTTAAGCTTCAGGTGAACAAGGTATATTATACGTATTAGGTACAGTTTTATTAGTATAAATATCCATAGCAACCCTTAGTAAGTAAAGAACTTAGATCTAAACACAAACTTAAAACTAAGATGCAGACAGCAGTCCAGCAGCGGGATGGGGGCTTTCCAGACTTTTGCATTGAGTGTCACATGTACGATTTTCTCCCAGTTGGCGAGAGGTCTTACGTGTGCACTAGGTGCAAGGAGCTCTTTGCTCTCAGGGACCGAGTCCGTTCTCTAGAGGCTAAAGTAGCAGACTTGGAAAGCATAAGACAGACAGAGAGGTACATAGACGAGACCTACAGGGATATAGTCCTGAAGTCCCACCTCCAGTCTGACAGCATCTTTGTTGCCATGGAGGAGAGAGGTCACGTGACAGGAGAGCATCACCCTGGTGTGGCAGGAGGTGATCCTGTAACTAGGACCTGTCCTCCAGGTGATGTAAAACCCTCTCGCACCGAGGAAGTTTCTCCAGGGCCATGTGCCCATGAGGGAAGGGTTAGGACAGCCGTTATAGTTGGTGATTCGATCATTAGGCATGTAGATAGCTGGGTGGCTGGTGGACGTGAGGATCGCCTGGTAACATGCCTGCCTGATGCGAAGGTAGCGGACCTCACGTGCCACCTAGATAAGGTCTTAGATAGTGCTGGGGAGGAGTCTGCTGTCTTGGTACATGTCGGTACCAATGACATAGGAAAATGTGGTAGGGAGGTTCTGGAGGCTAAATTTAGGCTTTTAGGTAGGAAGTTGAAATCCAGAACTTCCAGGGTAGCGTTCTCGGAAATGCTTTCTGTTCCACGTGCAGGACCCAAAAGGCAGGCAGAGCTCCGGAGTCTCAATGCGTGGATGAGACAATGGTGCAGAGATGAGGGGTTTGGATTTGTTAGGAACTGGGGAACATTCTGGGGAAAGGAGGGGCTCTTCCGAAGGGATGTGCTTCACCTTAACCGGGATGGAACCAGGCTGCTGGCATTAACCTTTAAAAAGGAGATAGAGCAGCTTTTAAACTAGATATTAGGGGAAAGCCGATAGTCGCCCAAGAGCGGATGGTTCGGAAGAATGTATCTTTGAAGGATACTACCAAAAGCAGAGAGGTTCCACAAAAGAGTAAACTAGCCCTAATGCCCTCAAGTATGGAGCAGACAGAGCTTAAAGATCCCAAATTACCCATGTCTAACAATAGCCAAATTAATATGAATAAAATACATTCTCTAAAATGCTTGTATGCAAATGCTAGAAGTCTAAAAAATAAGATGGGAGAGTTAGAATATATAGCACTAAATGAAAGGTTAGATATGGTTGGAATATCAGAGACATGGTGGAAGGAGGACAACCAGTGGGACACTGTGATACCTGGGTACAAACTATATCGTAATGATAGAGCTGATCAAATTGGTAGAGGGGTTGCTCTCTATGTTAGAGAGGACATTGAGTCAGAAAGAATTAAAGTTTTGCAGGAAACAAAATCTGCTGTAGAATCTATATGGATTGAAATTCCATGTAAAAGGGGGAAGGCGATGGCAGTGGGGGTGTACTATCAACCGCCTGGCCAGAATGACCAAATGGATGATGAAATGTTCAAAGAAATCAAGGAAGCTAACAAAAGTTACAGCGCAGTAATAATAATGGGTGATTTCAACTACCCTGGTATCGACTGGGTCAGTGTCACGTCAGGACATGCTAGGGAGATAAAGTTCCTCGATGAAATAAATGACTGCTTCTTGGAGCAGCTGGTTCATGAACTGACCAGAGGGGAAGCCATATTAGACCTAGTCCTTAGTGGAACACCAGATCTAGTGCAAGAGATAAGGTTGTTGGGGCCACTTGGCAATAGTGATCATAGCATGATTGCCTTTGATTTAATTAGTGGAGAAGGGATAGTAAGGAAATCCACAGTACTACCTTTTAACTTTCAAAAGGGAGACTATGATAAAATGAGGAAAACAGTTAAGAAAAAACTAAAAGGAGCAGTTGCAAAGGTTAAAGACGTACATCAGGCTTGGCTGTTGTTGAAAAATGTTATCTTGGAAGCCCAGACCAGCTGTATTCCACGCTTTAAGAAAAGTGGAAGGAAGTCGAAAAAACTGCCAGCATGGTTTAAAGGTGAGGTCAGAGAGGCTGTTGCTGCCAAAAAAGCATCTTTCAGGAAATGGAAAAAAGAGCCAAACGATGAAACCTGGAAACAGCACAAGCACTGGCAAGTCAAATGCAAGGCATTGATAAGGCAGGCAAAGGGAGAATTTGAGAAGCTTGCTGCGGAAGCAAAAACGCGAAGTAAAGACCTTTTCAAGTACATTCGTAGCAAAAAACCTGTGAGAGAGTCAGTTGGTCCGTTAGATGATAAAGGGGTTAAAGAAGCACTAAGAGGCGACAAGGCGATAGCGGAGAGACTGAATGAATTCTTTGCTTTGGTCTTTACTGAGGAAGATGTAGGGATGTTACCCATGACTGAAGTGGTATTTAAAGGTGCGGAAGAATTGAAGGAAATATCGATACATCGGGAAGATGTATTACAACTATTAGATAAACTGAAGAGTAGCAAATCACCTGGGCCTGATGGTATACATCCAAGGGTGTTGAAAGAACTGAAATATGAGATTGAAGACCTGCTATTAGTAATCTGTGAACTATCATTAAAATCATCTCTAATACCTGAAGATTGGAGGATCGCCAATGTAACACCAATTTTTAAAAAGGGTTCCAGGGGTGATCCGGGAAACTACAGACCGGTGAGCCTGATGTCAGTACCAGGAAAAATGGTAGAAACCATCATAAAGAATAAAATTACTCAGCATGTAGATAGTCATGACCTAATGGGAGACAGCCAACATGGCTTTAGACAAGGAAGATCTTATCTTACTAATCTGTTATGTTTTTGTGAAGGAGTGAATAATCAGGTGGACAAAGGTGAGTCGGTTGATATTGTGTATCTGGACTTTCAGAAAGCCTTTGACAAGGTCCCTCATGAGAGACGTTTGGCAAAACTAAAGAGTCATGGGATAGGAGGCAGTATACTATTGTGGATCAGGAACTGGTTAAAAGATAGAAAGCAGAGGGTAGGGATAAATGGCCAATTTTCCCAATGGAGAAAGGTGAATAGTGGTGTACCCCAGGGATCTGTGCTGGGTCTGCTGCTTTTTGACATATTCATAAATGACCTGGAAAGTGGAATAACGAGTGAGGTTATCGAATTTGCAGATGACACAAAACTATTTAAAGTTGTTAAAACCCAAGAGGATTGTGGAAAATTGCAAGAGGATCTTGATAAATTGGAAGACTGGGCATCAAAATGGCAGATGAAATTTAATGTGGACAAGTGCAAGGTTATGCATCTAGGGAAGAACAACCCAAACTATGGTTACACGATGCAAGGTTCCACATTAGGAACTACCACCCAGGAAAAAGATTTAGGCGTCATTGTGGATACCATGTTAAAAACCCTCGGCCCAGTGTGCAGCAGCGGCCAAGAGAGCAAATAGAATGCTAGGTATGATAAGGAAAGGAATGGAAAATAAAACAAAAGATATTATAATGCCTCTATATCGTTCCATGGTGAGACCGCACCTTGAATATTGTGTGCAATTCTGGTCGCTGTATCTTAAAAAGGATATAGCGATTTTAGAAAAGGTTCAGAGAAGAGCCACCAAAATGGTAAAGGGGATGGAAGGATACTCCTATGAAGAAAGGCTAAAAAGGTTAGGGCTCTTTAACCTGGAAAAGAGACGGCTGAGGGGAGATATGATAGAAGTTTATAAATTAATGAACGGAGTGGAACGGGTAAACGTAGATCGATTGTTTACCTTATCAGAATATAGAAAGACTAGGGGACATGCAATGAAGCTACAGGGTAAACTATTTAAGACTAATAAAAGAAAATATTTTTTCACTCAACGTGTAATCAAACTCTGGAATTTGTTACCGGAGGTTGTAGTAAAGGCTGTTAGTGTAGCTGGGTTTAAAAAAGGTTTGGACAAGTTCCTGGAGGAAAGGTCCATAAACCATTATTAAGAAGGGACCCAGGATATCAATGCTTGAACCAATACAAGCATTGTGGAACCTGTGTCCCTTGGGGAAACTGCTAGGTACATATGACCTAGATTGGCCACTGTTGGAAATAGAATACTGGGCTTGATGGACCTTGGTCTGACCCAGTATGGCATATCTTATGTTCTTTTGTTCCAGAAAGGGTTATGTAAAAAAAAAAAAAGTTGAAAAAAGTCTTATGACTCTCTAGTTCCTTGCAAAGCACCTGAGGCAGAGAGGCACAGAGATGGGAGTTGACTCTGCGGCATTTTCCCAAAGGCAATATCATGACGCAGCCAAGGAATATTTATTAAGAAACAAAAATAAATATTTTAGTAGATAGACCTGTGTGAATGCTTTTTATGAAGCGATAGTCGATCAACATTTTTTTTTCATGTCTATGTTCTGGAAGCAGCATACACATCTGGCCTTGCAAGAGATTTGTGCACAGAATAAAATGAAATATAATGCCATGTAGAAGGAAAGAGATTTAAGTGAATTTTCTTCAGAATATCCGGGGCATGAATTGAATCATGCTTAGCACTACTGAATATAGATATCCGGATGTGCATAAAACTGTGTGCATAGTGTAAATGTCTGGGTGCTGAAAGTAAGTGCCTATGCATTTAGGCTATGCGTTTGGCTTGTTTTCCAGCACCTAAACTAAATGCATAGTCTAGGTGACAAGATTCCAAAAATTGGCACCTGAATGCATAAACTATGCATTTCAGTGGCCCATGGAGTTTCCCAGACTTGTCTTCACCACCAAATGCACAGTATCAAGCATACAGTGGGATATTTAATTCCCATTCTTTGTATAACACTGTCCAAATTCACAACCCACTAGCACATAGACATTCGGCACAGTGCTGAACATTTAATTGCCTTATACATATTGTGGGATTATGTTTTCCCTCCTCTGTAACAATTAAGATCAGAAATATGGGCTTACAAATAGAGCTGGTACAAAAATATTACAAAGAAACATACTCCAGGGATAAACTTACTTTTAGAGTATATTATCTCACTTGCCTTATCTGCCTACTTTTGTAGTAACTCTTAAGGATATGAATTCTTTGTGTTAGCAGATTTTGAACTGCCCATCTGGTTTCTGTTGGGCTTCTTTTAGAAGTCTGTTAGACTGAGCATGCTCCATATGTGCATATGTTGCGAGGAAGGGGCTGTTAAATTAAAGACCTGCTTCCTGTTCATGTTGTTTTAAGCTAATAACATTAACAGGAAGCAGATTCTGTTTAGGGGTCTATGCATTAAAATGTGATAACTGACAGTTATGGGGAACATACATTTTATTATTTTATTTATTTAGATTTTCTTTTATACCGCGCTATTCAACATCAGTGCGGTTTACATGAAACATAAAACATACACATTGCATATAATGAACTGTGCTTACAAAAAACAGGATATAAAACTGGGATAACTTGGGGTAACTATTTACACCCGATTTCATAGAATTAGTATCACATTAGCTATGCTCATGAGTGTCTTATAGGGCCAGATTTGGTTGTGCGGACTAGACTAGACTGTGGATGGGACTATTGGATCTTCATCTACCTGGTAGTATAAGAGGAATAGATAGTGTTTTACTGCCTTCCTAAACTGGACCAGGTCAGGGATTGCATGTATGCTGGGTGGCAGAGAATTCCAGCATCTCGGTGCACATAGTTTGAAAGCTCTGTTTACAGTTGCCTGGGTGCATTGAGTAATTTCTTTTGGGACTACTAATGTGTTGATCGCTGCCGATCTTCTGGACCTGTTGGCAGACGTGATTTGGATAAGCTCTGCCATTGATGCAGAGGCTAGCCCGTTGATGGATTTGAAAGTAAGCAGCAGAATTTTGAATGTGAGTCTGGCCTGTATAGGGAGCCAGTGAAGGTGTTTCAAGATGGGTGTGATGTGGTCTTTCCTTGACGCTCCCATTAGAACTCTCACTGCGGCGTTCATCGCGAGCTGTAGAGGGTTTAGAGTAGATTGAGGGAGACCATGCAGGATTGAATTGGCATAGTCAAAATGGGGTGTGATACGCGCCTGATAGATTGTACGGAAGTCGTCTGGTTCTAGTAGGAAACGGAGGTACCTGAGGGTACGGATCTTGTGGTATATCGCTCTGACTACGTTGCTTATGTGTACCTTCATGTCCAGGCGTTGGTCCAAGGTGATTCCAAGGTACCAGATCGAGGATTTAGTTTGTAGTTCAGCTTCCTTGACTTTTATATGGGTGGTGTGTTGAAATTTGGATTCCTCGTGATGAACAGAACCTCGGTTTTCTTGTGCTGAATTCTAAGATTCTGGGATTAGAGCCAGTTGGATACTGCATCAAAGCAGTCTGTAAGTGGTGAGAGGTCTGGATTTTCTGTCGAGAAGGGCATGTACAGTAGTACGTCGTCCGCATATATCAAGTAGTTTACGCTGAAAGACCGAATGAGGTTACAGATAGGATGCATGTATATGTTAAACATCAGGGCGGAGAGGGAGGATCCTTGTGGAACTCCTTGCTTCTGATGGAATGGTTTAGATGTTGAGGCCCCTGAGCGTACGTGCTGCCATCTGTTCGAGAGGTATGATTTGCACCAGTCTGTCACTGTTTCACCAATACCCTTGGTGAATACATGCCCCATAGATGCCTAAAAGGTGAATAAACTGATTTTATTTAAAAACAAAATGATCTTTACTGACTCCTTAGTGCACAATATCACCAACTTTCATTTAATTATTACAAATTGTTTGGCCTCTACTTTTGAAAAATGGATGTTGTCCAAATGGATCCTTGCAAGAGTCCAGCTGTAACCTCATCTAAATGGGTTTACCTATAAGGGGTTAACTTGTATAGAGACCCTAAGAATTTATCTTGCTTAGATGAAAGAGGTCTCTAGTGGCTCTACAAAATTATTGTATTCAGTCAATCAGATTTACTTAAAAATTGCCAATCACTTATCTGGCATATTGTAACATTTTTATTCCACCCAAGATTTCCAAATTTGGGTGGGCTCTCCTTGCCAGTGATGTAATGGTAGGAGGAGACCTCAGTTGTAGGGAAAACTGAATGGTATGAAGACCAAGCACAAAGGCAGTTCTATCTTTGGTTGGCTAAGACATTGCGCTGCGAGGTGTCTGTGTCTAGGCTGGTAGAGCAGTTACATTAAAAGGGAATAAAAGTCTGGGAGTGTCCAAGCTGTAGTACCAGAATCTGTAGGGTGATGGGGTTGCCTAGGCCTTTGCACTTTATGGTTCTCTGGTCTGGTCACTCAAACCAGAACACTACTGCTGATGGTGCTAAGGAGTCTGGAGTAAGAGGAAGTTCTGAATATTGGGAAGGAAAGAAGTACCACTGATCCTGGATGAGAAGAAGACGACATAGTGAAAGACCTGTCAGCTCTCCTTGCACTTTTCCTCTACTCTCACTTTCCATCCACGTCAGTCTGGCTTTTGTTATGGTCATAGTACAGAAACTGTTCTTCTTTCTTTTCTTAATGAGGTGCACGTTTCCCATGACTCTGGTGACGTCTCCCTAGCTGTCTCCTTGGACATCTCTTCTGCTTTTGACCTGTTCAACCATTTTACTTTACTCTCTCGACTTCATGATTCTGGTGTTCAAGGGACCAGGGGGCGGCTCTATGAGGGTGAGTGAGGCGATGGCCTCAGGCAGCAACTTTTTTGGGGCGGCAAAAATTGCCCCCAAAAAGACCGCTTCACTCGGCCTTCAAAATCGAAAAAACAGTCCCCCTGGTCTCAGAAGCTACTGCTGCTGCAGCAGCAGCTGAATGAAGTGCCCCGCAGCTTCCCGCCTCTCTGAAAGAGCCCTGCCACTCTTTTTCCCCTGTGCTGTGCTGGCTCAGATTTGCAGAGCCGTGAAGGGAGTGTTTTCCTTTCCCGCGGCTCTGTTAAAGTTGAGCCTGCTGACACTGATGGGAAACAGGCATTTCCTGTCTCGTACAGGAAATGCCTGTTTCCCATCAGTGCCGGCGGGCTCAACTTTAACTGAGCCACAGGAAAGGGAAACATTATAATAATGAAGAAATAAAACAGAAAACTACACTACTGGAGGAAACGCTGAAGCCAGGAAAACGCAACAGGTAGAGCAAGTGAAGCCTATAATTAATAAACGTACTTAATTGAATATTATCTTATTGTCTTATAGGTTGCATGAAATGATAGTATAAATTTATGGTCCACCACAACTATTCTACAATTATACGTTTTTATTTCTTCACCTGAAAGTGTTTTAATTTTGATTAATTAGATTATTCACCAATCATCCCTCTATAAAATTACATCTATACTTAAAACCATTTTACTCAGAACCATTACAACCCTGCTATCTTCTCTATAATATTATGATTTAATATAATAAACACTGCCATGATTCTTGATCAGCTAAAAAACAGAGTTCTTTAAAATCACCTTGTGTCTTTCTATAAAGGCGTTTCCTCCAGTAGTGTAGTTTTCTGTTTTATTTCTTCATTATTATAATTTTTATTTTTATAATTTTAATTATGGTTATTATTGATTTTTGTACCATTGAAGATTTTTATAGGGTACAGTTAATTGGATTAGCTCTTCTATTTTCTTTCCTCTTTTCCCTTCAGTTATCATTGTGGCAAGAAAATCATATAGGTAAGAATGTGATAAATGATTTTCAGTACATCAAATTGTGGGTTATGTTGTTTCTTGGTCACAAATAGGTTTATAAATGGGTGATTTAATTAATTAATAAAATATATTTTTTAGTTCATTTACTACATAATAATCTTTATTGATTTATTTTCAATTTTTAGTTAATGATCTTTTTAGCCATTTAACTTTTTCAGTCGAGTTTTATAACTGTATGGTTTTATATGTATGATATGTACTTTTTATATATATGTTATTTATTATTATTAGTTGGATTCATTTAGAGTAAATAGATACTTCATTGTGTGTCACTAATTTATTAAGTTATTGAGTATTTATTAGTGTGACCATGTGTCTATAAGTTCTTATATATGTGATTATACACGTATCATACGTATACAGTCATTTAATTAATTATTTATTTATTTATCTGTCTGTTGGTTCACAGACTTTCGCTGTACTTTAGCAGTTAGTATCTAATTAATTAGGGCCTGGCTTTATGAAATAAAGGTGGTATTATAGTTCCTTCCTTGCCTCCACGGTTTTTACTGGGTTACTGGAAGGGTGATGGACAGAGGGTAGGGTGACTGGAAGGGAGCTGACTGGGGGGGGGGGGGGTCGCACTGAGAGTGGACATGAGCTGATAGCTGGGATAGTATTTGGACTAGAAGGGGCTGGACAGTGGGGAAGGAGGGGGACTGGAAGGGAATGGACACCAGTGCCAGTTGTGGGAATGCATGGCTGTTGACATTGGAAGGTACTGGGAGGTGAAGGCTGTAAAGGGGGCTGATACTGGGGAGGGTTACTGGAACTGGAAATGGGCTGATGAAAGGAAGTGAAGAAAACAAAAGAAGAGATAAAAAATAGCAGATGGACCATAGACCACAGAAAGAGAGGTAAGAGAAAACAGGAAAGCAGAAGCCTCAGATCAGGACCAGCAAGATCAGAGAATAAAATGGTCAGACAACAAAGGTAGAAAAAATAATTTTATTTAATTTTAGTGATTGGACTTTGTGCTGTCTTTATATTTTACACAGTATGGGGGAACTGCATCTCTTTTTTATCTGATGTTGCACTGCTGCGGAGTCTGGCTCCTTGGGTTTCAATTTAAATTTTGTCTACATATTTTTATTTTTACTTTAGATTGTGGTTACTTATTCTGTACTTGGTGAGGGTCTGTGTTCTGAGTGTGTGACTGAGGCCAGGTGTTCTGTTAACATAGAGTTTGTACATAAAGATCTATGCTGTACTGTAGTAATTTGACTTGTTCAGCTTTTCAAATAGGTGTATGGATGTTCCAGGGCCCACTGTAGTATTTACAGTGACCTTTTATTAGATGGGCTCCTTATGTGAGTTTTGGAATTTGGTGTTGATATAGTATGGTATGGTAGATATGCTCTTTGTTGTAGGGTTTTGTATTAGTTCACAATATGCCTGGTACTGGAGAATGTTTGTTGTTGTTGTTAGTGAGATGATCAGAATCAGATTTTTTTTAAGATATTGATTTCTGTGGGTGACTGTCCTGGTTCTGCTCTGTACCCATTGTGAATGCAAAATATATGTTGATAAAGAAAAAGCAAGAACCAGAACGCTGTCCTGTTGGTTCTCACTCTCTTTTAGTTCCTTGGTGTGCAAACATCTTGCATTTCCTCCATATAATCAAATTGGCTTTTTAGTTTGGTTCAGTCCCTGATTGGAATTCTGACCCCCCCCCCCCCACCCAAAATACGATCTGGATAGAATTAATGGCACCCTTCACTAATATTTGGTCGCACAACCCTTGGCAGTGATGATAGCCTCCAAAGTTTCTTGTAGCCATCTATACGTTTCGTACATTTGTCTCCCATTGTTCAACTGTGATTTATTCCAGCTCTTGAATGTTTTCAGGATTCCTTTTATCAATGGCAGATTTCAGCTCTTTCCAAAATTGGATTGAGATCAGGACTCATTGCTGGCCTGTTTAAAACAGTCAATTTGTTCTTTTTTAACCATTCTTTTGTACTTTTGGATGTATGTTTTGGGTCACTGTCCTGCTGGAGGACCCATGACCTTCGACCCAGACCTAGCTTTCTGACACTAGGTAGCATATTTCTCTCCAAAATACCTTGATAGTCCTCTGATTTCATGATTCCTCTAATGTGTTCGCAGGAAGTCGTGGTTGTTAAGGATGATGGAAAAGTAAAGCATTACTCTTATCAGTAGAATCCTATCTCACAGAGACTTAATGCACATGCTGGACTCCCACTCGTACAGTGCTTGAACAGGTTCCAGGAGAGGGACATCATTTATTTATTTACATTCTCTTATATACTATGCTATTCTGCATCAGTGTGGTTTACATTGAACAAACTGAAATTACATTGAACAGGCCATTATAACTTGGAGATAACTATTTTACAGGGAACATGGGCTATGGAGGGTTAAGTGGTTTGCCCAAGACCACAAGGAGCACCTGTGGGACTAGAAACCCCAGTCCTGGCCCAAGGTTGCTGTCATCTAGTGGGATTTGAACCCCTGACCTTCTGGCCTGAAGTACCTTGCCCCCAACCACTAGACCACTCCTCCACTCCAGAGACTGTTGAACCCTTGCATTGTTCATTGCTTGTTTTGTTTTCTTATATGTTGCCAGGCTTTAAGGGGCCCTTTTACTAAAGTGTGTTACGCAGTTAGTGTGTGTTTGGGCATGTGCTAACTTTGCACTGTGGCCCATGGTAATGTAGCAGCTGATAAGCATGCAATAAATAATACCAGGAGTCAGTTCAAAGATCCAAGCCAATTTATTGTGCACATGGCTCAGTTAGTCAAAGCTTCAAAAAGGACTGAGCAAAGTTCTTACAGAAACATATTCATTTATACATTTTTCTTCAGCTTGATACATGCAGACTTTCTATTGGTTCCAACGCCCCCTGCACTTGTCCAATCAGAGATCCTTTCTGGGCCTAGCTCCCTGCTCCCCCTTCCCGGACTGTTCTAACATAGGTGCAGTTTCTAGGCATTGATACTATCCTGCTCCGAGGTCGTTTCTAGCTCTAGGAATGCATGTATTGAAACATTTCTATCATCAGAACACAAAAGAATAATGGAAGATTTATGCACTCATGAAAACTTCTTATTAAGCAATTTTAAAACAGCTTTCTCCAACTTTTACAGACTTTGGTTCTTTCTCTTAGATGGGGGTTGGGATCAGGGCCTAACTTACAGGCCTTCCATATTTGCAGACTATTATAGGCCATAGCCTGCCACATTCCCCCCTTTGATTATTCTCACCCGCAAGTGAGAAAGGGTGAAAATTAAATCACATATTATACTTGCGTAAAAGCATCATTTTGGGGTATAGGGTAATATTGCCACATAACTAATACTTTTCATAGCTGCCTTCCTTTCTACAATGCTATCAATGGCTGCTGACTTTACTCGACTGTGATGAATCCAGGGTTCGAGTTCTGCAACTTTAACTGCTGTTGGGGTTAATAAGATGACAACATAAGGTCCCTTCCAATGCGGTGACAACAGTGTCTTTCTCCACTCTTTGATCCACACTGAGACTCCAGGCTTGAGAGGATGCAGGGGTTCTGTTAGATGGATGGGCAGCTGATCTTGTATCCGCGTATGAAGACTGCAAATCAGATCTTAAAACCAATAGTTCTTGTCTAGTAATTTCAGATCCAATCTGTTTCATATCTCCCTTTATTCCTTGTACAATAGGCGGGGGTCGCCCATACAGAATCTCAAAAGGGGAAACTCCTAAAGACTTAGTAGGGGCTAAGTATATCCTAAGAAGGGCTATAGGAAGAACCTGGGGCCACTTCAGGTGAACTTCTTGGCAAAGTTTGGACAACTGAGATTTCAGGGTTCTATTCATACATTCTACTTTTCCTAAATTCTGAGATCTGTAGGCAGTATGCATCTGATAATGTCAATATCTCGGGGCCATACTTAATAGACTTGCTTCCTGAGATTATCAACCCTCATTCTTTGTACAGGGCCCCATGTGCATGCAAGGTTGTAAGGGCATACTTGGAATCTGTGTACACATTTAGACAGAGCCCTTTTCCTATTGTCAGTGCTCTAGTGAGAGCTATCAGTTCAGCTTTCTGTGCTGAGGTTCCTGGGGCCAGAGCTGTGGACTCAACCACCAGATCAAGGGTCACCACTGCATACCCGGCACAACAATGTCCATTAATGATGACAAGACTGCTTCCATCTACAAAGAAAGTCCGTTCAGGGTTCTCCAAAGGAACATCAGTCAAATCCAGGCGACTTGAGAATACAGTGCCCATAATTTCTAAACAGTCATGATCAGGGGGGACCAGGACCAACTGGTAACAGCGTAGCAGGATTCAAAGCTTGACTGACTATCAATTGCAATCGAGGATTCTCACACAGCATACTCTGAAACTTCAACATTTGTGAATTTGTGAGCCAGAAACTTCCTTTGTATTTCATAATGGTCAGAACAGAGTGTGATACAGTAACTAGAAGATTCTGTCTCAAAGTGAGCTTGTCTGCTTTGCTCACTAGGAGGGCTGTAGCTGCAACAGCTCTCAAACAAGGGGGCCAACCCCTTGCTACCACATCCAACTGTTTTGACAGATAGGCTACAGGCCGTTGCCAAGATCCAAGAGATTGAGTCAACACTCCTAGAACATTTCCTTGTGACTCATGGACATAGAGACTGAAAGGTTTTCTGGACATCTGGTAGACCCAGAGCTGGTGATAACATCAGAGCGGTTTTCAAAGATCGAAAGGCTGCATCCTGTTCAAGTCCCCATTCCAATGGAGACTTTTCCATTCCTTTGGTAGCTTGATACAATGGTTTTGCTAGCAGCGCAAAATTTGGTGATCCATATACAACAGTACCGTGGCACCCAAGAAGGCTCTCACTTGCCTCCTGGTGGTTGGAGTAGGAATACTGCATACAGCTTCTTTGCGTTCTGGTCCCAGGCGTCGAATTCCGCTGGACAACTGGAATCCCAGATATTTAACTTGTTTGACATAATTGCGCCTTGGCTCTTGAGACTTTGTATCCAGCCTCATTTAAAAAGGTGCAAGAGTTCACTGGTGGCTTGTAGACATTCACTTTCTGAATTTGTGGCTATGAGCAAGTTGTCCACATACTGAAGAAGAACCCTTCATCCTGGGTTCACATAGTAGCTTGAAAGATCCTGATTTAAAACAGCACTGAAGAGAGTAGGTGAATTCTTAAATCCTTGGGGTAATCGAGTCCAGGTAAGCTGACCCCGCCTTCCTGTTGTGGGGTCTTACCATTCAAAAGCAAACAAAAGTTGACTGGTGGGGGCTAAGCGTATACAGAAGAAGGCCTCTTTCAGGTCCAGGATAGTCGGGGAAGAGGATACTGCTTCACATGCACTGGTTCCGCTCCTGGCTTGAGGGTGACAATGACAGGGGCTATGTTCTTCGCTAGGCCAGGTGGATTATCTTCTGCCCATACTTCAGGTGGGGCTATAAGGTTGGTGGGTATACAGGAACTAGCTGGCTTGGTTGGAGATATGCTGTAAAACCGCCATTCTTCTTCTCGGGGAACAGTCAGCACCATCAATCCAGCTGGCTTTGGGTTCACAGTCATTTGCATTTCTCCCCCTTCAGCAAAGGATATCTGTGCCTGGAGCTTTTGCAAGCATATCTCAGCCCAAAAGTGGAATAGGGCATTCAGGCATATACAGGAACTGGTGCGTTATTTTCTGTCCCCCTAGTTCACACATGCGGTTCTGCAGGAAAGGCTTTGTGGCCTTAGCCCCAGTAGCTCTGACAATGGTGATGCATCGAGAAGACAAAGGGGCTACTGGCTTTAGTATTCTGCTCCTGTATCCCCCATAAAGTCCATATATTGGTCCCCTATTTTCAGACTGACCATAGGCTCCTGGGGACCCAGGGAAAACTTGGAGCCCGGTCTGGCCTAGTCTTCATCCATGTCATAGCCCTCCACGGCTGCCATTCCCTCAATAGCTTCTTCCCTCTCTTGCTGGAACACTGTGCTCAGTTTATTCTTCCATGACTCTGAAATCAACCTCCTGTTCTCCAAGTGCTCCCTCCTCCCTTCCTGGGGGTGGAGTCAAGATGCGGGCATTCACTTCTCTAATGTCCTTCTTCTCTGCAATGAGCACACTGATTTGCACCCAGTGGGGGCCGATCATTTTCACGACCCCTTCCACTTCCTCTGCTCCTTCGATTAGGAAAACCTCCTCCACGTCGTTCAACTAAAGCAGCAGCAAGATGATCTGCTTTCTTTTTCATCTTATGTTCACTTTCTCTGTCACATTCATTTTCACGATTCACAAAACACTTCCTGAGCAACTTCCATTAACTGTCATGCCCTCAAATCCAGCCAGTTTCTGCAATTTCCGTTTTATATCTCTCTGGGACTGACTGACAAAAACTGCATTTACCATACGCAAATTCTCCTGGACTGCTGGATCGCATGGGGTATATAGTGAGGGCTGCCTGCACTATTTGGATCCCACTTGGGGTTATCAAGGCTGATGGGTCTGCATAATACTGTTCATTAGTTCAATCAAATCCTAAGGCTTCTCAGTGTAGGAGGCATAATGCATCTTTCAGTTCAGTAAATCAGTGGCAGAAACAAGGCTGGTCGGCTGGCTTTCGGTATTAAGGGTGGGTAGGCCCTGGACCTGGCGCAATGGTATAACGTGACCATCCCTTTTACTGGTAGTTGTACTTCTGAAGGCATACGGCAATCAGGACTGTCTGGGTTCCACTTCATGTTCTTGGGCGCTGGCTGTGAGTGACCCTGAACTGGCAAATGAATCCCTGCTTGTAATGTCATCGGTGGACTGTGGCCCACTCGGAGTAATTTAAACTGAGCCGGGGCTTCCGGTCAAGAGGGGGTGCACATCCTCCTGCTGCGGAGGTGGCTGGTGAACTACTTGGGGTATATCTGCAGGGAGGTGTCCCCCCCTGCCCCACGCTTTGCCCGGGGTGGTGGCAGAGCTGAGGGGACTGGCCTATAAAGATACTGGGACGGACAGAGTGGAATGTCTGGAGATTCTGGGGCAGAATAAACAGGCAGCTTTTTTTTCTCAGACTTCCGGCCCCCCCCCCCCTTGTGGCTGCTACTAATCTCCTACACTGTTTTTTCTTTTTTTCACAAACATTTAACCAGGAGTCTATGTAGGAGAACTGATCAGGGCACATTTTTTGCACAATCTGATGAACACGGGAAACTACATTAACATCAAAGGTGCCCTCACGGGGCCATGAAGTAGCTAACACTGGCCACTTCCTTTCACAGAGCATTTCTAATAGGGACGGAGACATTCTAATTCCATAGTCTCCAGCAAATCCCTTGCTAAAATTCCTAGTCATACATTTCAACAAAATCTGCGTGGACTCCGACCTCCTCCCCCCATGATGTCGTACTTGACAACAGACAGAGGGGGCGGGCAGTCAGGCTGCATTTTCCTGTGGACTAAACATAATGGATGTGTGTGCTCATTCTAAATAGGAACAATTTAGATAAAGTCCTTAAAATATAAAACTATTATTTTGCAACATGTTATAACAACAATTCCAATAGAAAGAACTATGGCTCCTAACATGACGGCCACATATCTGTTACGTATGACTGGAATAAAAATAATTAGCATGGAACTAACTGCCAGCCGTAATCAACATTTAAGCTGAAAAATGTCTCTGCAAAAGAAATTACTTTAAATCTTACAGTTTAGGAAGCAGATATTCAAAGGACATTCCGGATACTTTTTCATAAAGTGGGTGGATATCTGGGATACATATACACCCCTTTTTCTTCCTTTTTTATTTTTATTAACAATAAGTATGTCCTCTATGAGGTGCTTGCCGCAGTATATCAGGAATTAGAATTCAAGCACGATTAACTCCTCATTCACTCAGGATTTAAATCACTTTCAAATCGCGATCTGGTAACTACTGGCTCGGGATGCTTCATAGTCCTGTCAGGGTTCTTAACCTCTACTTCAAAGGTCAAAGGAAAAACAAAAGCAGTTTCCTTAATTTCTCTATCATTTCTATTTGAACCATTACAGTGCTTGCTGAAAATTGGAACATAAAAAGACATAAGACAAGGCTAAGCCCACAAATGCATTATACCTATAGCTCTACAGAAATCCTCCTCACTTGGTCCATACAAGAACAGTTGAGGAACTCGAACGGGGTTAATAAGAACTTAACCCTTTCCAGGCTGAGCCCAAAACTGTCGGGATCCAAAATTCTGACTAAACATTCTTATTAAATGATATATAATACATGACCATAGCAGAAGGAACATCACTATTAGAACATATTGAATAAAACAGGTACAATTTTCCTGAAATAAGCACAAATTAACCCAGCTGCAGAATGTTGAAAATAAGCCTTCACAGGGTTAAAAGATACTAAACATTCCTTTGTACAGACACGCCCCTTCTCTCTCTGCTTGCCAGTCTCACACTGTGCTGAAGAAAAACCTGGAATTAGTAGTGAGACAGCTGTCTTTGTACGTAAAAGTGACTCCTGAGTTGGTTTTTCCTTCTTCTTTCTTCTTTTCTTAATACTATTCCTTAATCGGTTTCACAAATTACCCAACAGAATAATCTTAAATTATACCAGAAGGGAAACTCGCGGTTTCAACAGATAAGAACAATGGAACAACGGGGGAGACAAACACTAAACGCTTCCTCCTTTTCGCGACCTGGGCGCAGTCGCCTGGCCAGGAACTGCGCTACTCAGGAGTCCGCTCTCACTTAGTCTTATTCAAGACCTCTCAGTCACACAAACATTCATACCAGCAACAAGAAATCATTTTTCAAATGCCCAAGGTTTTCTAACTGACTATTCCCAACCAAAGGGTCGATGGCTTCTGCTTCCATGCACTCATGCAGAGCATACTAGGACCGCCCTTATGAGAGGTGATCAGGCTCTCTTGTCTCGCGTACCCATGCAAGACTTTCCCAGTTAGTTTATACCAATTCAGTCTCGCGCACGCATGCAAGACTTTTTCCCCAGGCTTCACTGACTTTTAAACAAGAAAATGTCTACTCACCGGATCCGTATACCACACCAGTTCTTGGGATGGATCCTGGACTCCCCTCGGGCTCAGAGGTGTTGGCCAGCTGGACCCAGTGGCCCGCCAAGGCAAGGCAGAACCCTCTCCGATACAATAAGACCGGTGGCGCCAGAGAATTCCCCTGCGGTCGGACAGACATGGTTCCAACCGGACCAAATCTTTGAGGCGAGAAGTCATGGTATATTCACTTGCATACCATCCACTACTCACACATTCCCGGCCAACGCACCAAGAATATGTAGCAGCTGATAAGCATGCAATAAATAATACCAGGAGTCAGTTCAAAGATCCAAGCCAATTTATTGTGCACATGGCTCAGTTAGTCAAAGCTTCAAAAAGGACTGAGCAAAGTTCTTATTGAATTCATTTATACATTTTCTTCAGCTTGATACATGCAGACTTTCTATTGGTTCCAACGCCCCCTGCACTTGTCCAATCAGAGATCCTTTCTGGGCCTAGCTCCCTGCTCCCCCTTCCCGGACTGTTCTAACAAAGGTGCAGTTTCTAGGCATTGATACTATCCTGCTCCGAGGTCATTTCTAGCTCTAGGAATGCATGTATTGAAACATTTCTATCATCAGAACACAAAAGAATAATGGAAGATTTATGCACTCATGAAAACTTATTAAGCAATTTTAAAACAGCTTTCTCCAACTTTTACAGACTTTGGTTCTTTCTCTTAGATGGGGGTTGGGATCAGGGCCTAACTTACAGGCCTTCCATATTTTCAGACTATTATAGGCCATAGCCTGCCACATTAATTGTTAGTGTGTGGCCGTGATGGCGCATGCCGATTTCTGCACTAACTGCATCTCACTTGTTAGAGTGTGAAATGGGCAGATTAGGGTCAGAGAGTGGGCATGGTGAGTACTGCAAGCTGACTATGACTCTTACAACTAGCAGGGGTGCAATTACCTCCATCTCTATAGATGAAGTTAAGTGCAGTTGTGGTAATAGCATGCCACATTACTGAACTGTGCAGCATGTTAACTGCTGGGAAAATGCTGTTAACATGGTGATTTTGTATTTAATGTGCCTCAGTTTTGCATGCTCTTGGTGCATTATGTGCAAAACCACAGTGCACTTTAGTAAAAGGGCCCTTAAGAGACTACAGCTAGGGCCAAAAAGGTTCTCTGTACGGAACTACATATGCGTAGTTTTGTTGTTGTTCTTGTGAAGGAATTATAATAACTTATTAGTCTAGGACAGTGATGGCTAACCTTTTTGAGCCCGAGTGCCCAAACTGCCGCACAAAACCAAAGAATTTCCTCAAAGTGCCAGCACGTCAATTAAACCTTAACAACAATATTTTAGAGCCTTATAATGATGTTCCAGATCACCCATTTTGGGCAAGGATACTGGGGCATTACAAATTACACAACACTTGTCTTTAACCATGATGAAGAAGTAGTCCATTTCCCATTCATCATGAAAGTGGTAGGTTTTGCTCTTCTTTGGAACCCAGCTCCCGCGCGGGTCCTATAATCTCGCGAGAGGACGGCGCACGAGCCCTAGCGTGCAGCTTCTCGGCGAGAGGCGCGCAGAAGCTCCGACCGGAAGGGGAAGCGCGGGGCCGGGCTGGGGCCTTTCTCCTAGCACAGGGGTCTGCAACCTTTAAGACATAAAGAGCCACTTGGACCCGTTTCCGAAGGGAAAAAAAAAAACTGGGAGCCGCAAAACCATTGCGACATTTAAAACAAATCTAACACTGCATATATTGTTTCTTACAGTGTACCATCATAATCACAATCACAATCATAGCCTGAGGTAAATATGAGGGCCCAAATGTAATCCACATTATAAATATATTATTATATTATTGTCACTTTTCTTTTAATATTTTTTTGACCCCCCTCAGAACTACTTTTCATAGAAAACGTTAAATTTACTTACCGTATTTTCCGGCGTATAAGACGACTGGGCGTATAAGACGACCCCCTACTTTTCCTGTTAAAATATAGGTGTTTGGCCTATACTCGCCGTATAAGACTACCCCTCTTCCAGCGCACACCAAAAAAAATACGCCGGAAAATACGGTTAATTAATCACAACAAGTAACAATATTTGATTTCAAAATTATGATGATTTTGTAGTCAAATCACTAATATGAAATAAAATTATTTTTTCTACCTTTGTTGTCTGACCAATTTATTCTCTGATCATGCTGGTCCCGATCTGAGGCTTCTGCTTTCCTGTCTTCTCTTAGCTCTGTTTCTGTGGTCTATGGTCCATCTGCCATTTCTTATCTCTTCTTTCGTTTTCTTCACTTCTTTCCATCAGCCTATTTCCAGTCCCAGTAACCCTCCCCAGTATCAGCCCCTTTCCAGTCCTCACTCCCAGTACCTTCCAATGTCAACTTGCATTCCCATGATTGCCACTGGTGTCCATTCCCTTCCAGTCCCCCTCCTTCCCCACTGACCAGTCCCTTCTAGTACAAATACCATGGCAGCCCCTCTCAGATCCACTCCCTTCCAGTTCCATTCTCCCATCCCCTCGCATCAGCCCATTTGTAGCCTTAGCCCCCAGTTTTCTTCCAGGGCCAGCAGCTCTATCCTCCCCTCCCCACAATCAGCCCATTCTCAGTCAAAGCCCCCCAATCAGCTCACTTCCAGTGCTAATCCCCCCTCAACCCCATTACCAGTGCTAGCCTCCCCTAATCAGCCCAATACCACCAGTCCTACCCCCCCATCACCAGTCCTATCCCCCCATCAGCCCATTTCCAGTCCTAACCTCACCGATCAGCTCATTTCCAATGCTAGCCCCCCATCAGTCCATTATCAGTCATACCCCCCTATCAGCCCATTACCAGTCCCAACCCCCCCCCCTTGATCAGTCCATTCCCAGTCCTAGCCTTCAACCCATTACCAGTCCTAGTCCCCTCCCATCTGCCCATTACCAGTGCTAGCTCCCCCATCAGCCCATTATAATCCTAAGCCGCAATGTCTCTCGCCTCTCTCCAGCATTTATCCCGTCTGTCCAGTATGTCCCTGTCTCTCCCCTTTGTGCATGCCAGCCCCCGCCCTCCAGGGCAGCCCCCGGCCTTCCATCTGTCCATGTCAGCTCCCTCCCTCCCTCCCTGTCAGCCCCACTGTCCATGTCAGCCTCCCTCCATGTCAGTCCCCCCTCTGTCCATGTCAGCCCCCTCCCTCCATCTATCCCTCCTTCCATGTAAGCCCCCCTCCTTCCATCCATCCATATCAGCTCCCTCCCTCCATCCATCCATATCAGCTCCCTCCCTCCATGTAAGGCGCCATCCTTCCTTGCATCCATATCAGATCCCTCCCACAATGTAAGCCCCCCTCGTTCCATCCATCCTTATCAGCTCCCTCCCTCCATGTAAGCCCCCCTCCCCCCCATGTCGATGGTAGCCCCCCCCCTCTCCCCATGTCGATGGTAGCCCCCCCTCTCCCCATGTCGATGGTAGCCCCCCCCTCTCCCCATGTCGATGGTAGCCCCCCCGCTCCCCATGTCGTCCTCCCGGCGTCTGCAGCCGCGGCGCCCTGCCTGTTAGGGAACCGCGGCTGTGCTTGTAAAATCGTTGCGGAGCCCTTCCTGTCTTGACGGGCTCCGTGCAGCATTGTCCCGCCTCTAAAGGAAGTTGTTACAACTTCCTTTAGAGGCGGGACAATGCTGCACGGAGCCCGTCAAGACAGGAAGGGCTCCGCAACGATTTTACAAGCACAGCCGCGGTTCCCTAACAGGCAGGGAGCCGCGGCTGCAGACGAAGGGAGGCAGACACCTGTCCTAGCGGACCTTCCCGCGTGCCAGCTGCAAGGCCTTCGCGTGCCACAGCTGGCACGCGTGCCATAGGTTCGCCATCGCTGGTCTAGGATATGCAACTAATTATAGTAGTGTTTTGAGAAAGTGTACAATAAAAAGTCTACTGCAGAATTCTGTAACATGAAAAATAAAAAATGGTCACAAAATGTACAAAAAACCACAGAAAAGAATTAAATGCAAAAATTTCATATTGAAAAATCTTCACTTTTATTTTTATAGTAATACCATAGATTGTATTTGAATTAATTTATTGAATTGTCTTTGTATCATCTTGTTTTAAGCTTAAGTGCTAATGCTTAGTAACTATATAGATGTAACTACAGTAAATCACCTTTCCAGATATTTTCTGAAGGGCATAAGATCCAATTGGTGGTTTCCTACCTCAACAGGTATCTCACCAGTTGTGAGGTGATTGTAGTTCTAAGAAGCAGCACAATCTCCCAGTTGGAGATTTACTGAAGATTACTTGGATTAAAAAGTGTGGTGGAAGAGTCTCCATCCTGGAGACTTTACCAGGTATTAAATGCATTTGTATTCCTGTCTTGTATAAGTGTAACAGATGTATTTTCTTGCTTATGGGTTAAGCCCAGAATATTTGGAGAGTGTTATGTCTTTCTCTACCATGAGGAAGGGCATGAGTGATTGTTAAGGTTTTTGGAGAGAGTTATATTCCCATCCTAACACTCATGAAAACATTGAAGATTTTTCTGTTTGTGTGTATTAGTACCACTTGAAATAAACATTTTTCTCTATTTTTTTTACTGTTGCCTATGAGTGGACTATTATCTTCTAGACCAGAACATATCTTTGGAGTAAGTAGGGACTCATTAAGAAGACCACGTGGAGGGGAATTTTAGAAGAGCTGTCAAAATGCAATATAGGATGTCAAAGTCAGAATGACGGAAAAAAAAGCAGGTCCATCCAGGTGCAGATGCGATTTCAGAAATATGGGCATGGCCGTATGGCCATCTACAGGAACATCTACATAGACATCAAACCTAGTTTCAAAACCTGGATGACGTGAATAGCCTAATGGTTAGAGTAGTGGGTTAGGAGTAGCGTAACCAGGATTCAAATCCCACTGCTGCTGCTGTTGCTGATATTTTGCTGATTAGTGAGGATGATGGTGTGTTTTTTTTTCTCTACACCCTCTGGATCTTTTTCATTTAAAACGAGCACTTCTCAGATGCCTGTTTGTGAGTGGAGCAGGTCTAACATTAGATGTGATGTTGGACGTCCATGACATTTCTGTGATCAGGTGGGGATGTCCAGGATCCTGGGAATGCCCTGGCCATGCCTCCTCTATGCTCTTGCTCAGACTTGGATGTCTTCACATTGGGAACATCCACAGAGCTAACTTCTCCAGTAAAATGGGTGTGGTGACAGTCTCTAAACCGGTTTTCACACATCCAAAGCATGAATGGGGCTTCTAAAATGACCCCCTTAGTGTTTTCCTGACTGGAATTCAGTGTGAATGTATTTAGATGAAGTATTTTGGAAAAAATAGTTCCATTGTGCTTGCCATTTTTTGAAAATGTTGGGGAGAGTGTAGAGACATCTAAGAGCTCTACCTTGATTAGATGAAAGAGACCTCTAGTGGCTTTACAAAATTATTGCATTGTGACCTTTTTATGCCACCCCCGTAATTCCAGAATTTGATGCAATGGTAGGAAGAGACCTCGCTTGGAGGGAATAAAGTTGATGATTTATGGTTCTTAACCTTTTATCTTTTGCTTTTAATTACAATTGTAAATCGTTTTGACACTAATTGGAAAGTGATATATCAAGTACCTAGAAATCAATAAAATAAATAATGGCCAAGTCCAAAGGCAGTTTCCTGTCTTTGGATGGTTAAGTTATTGCACCACAAGGTTTATGTGCCTAGGCTGGTAGAGCAGTTGCATTAAAAGGGAGTAAAAATCTGTGGCTGCCCAAGCCATATTAGCAGCACCTGCGGGATGATGGAGTTTGCTTAGGTCTCTGCACTTTACAGACTCTCTGCTCTGGTTACTCTAAAACAGATCACCACTTTCAGTCAAGGATTCTTAGAAGCCTGAGATAAGAGCAAGTTCTAAATACTGGGAAAGAAAAGGGTGCCAGTGATCCTGGATGAGAAGAAGAAGGCAGAGAGGATGACCATAAACCATTATTAAGAAGTGACCGAAGATCTCAATGCTTGACCCAGTACAAGCATTGTGGAACTTGTGTCTCTTGGGGAAACTGCTAGGTACATATGACCTAGATTGGCCACTGTTGGAAACAGAATACTGGGCTTGATGGACCTTGGTCTGACCCAGTATGGCATATCTTATGTTCTTATGTTTTATGTTATGTTTATGACCCTGGCCCTCCTGAGAAAAGGAGGGCAAGGTTCTACAGGAGTATGATGCCCACGGTCATATATGAGTCCAGATTCTATTTCCAGGTATTTGTGACGAGCCAGAAAACAGGGGGTTCTTCATTCTCAAGAGAGAGTACAAGAGGAAGTAACATGACCGTATCTGTACAATTTTTATGCTCTACTGATTAATAGGATTTTTCTTCTTCCTTCTGCCATTTAGAGATTTTCAGGAAACTCTTGGTCCAGAAAATACCCTGGAATAGGCTCTTGGTTCATGGAAGTGGGTGTGAGTAGGGAATTGAGTAGATCCTAGGAGTAAATGGCCTCCCAGCTTAGCTGGTATGGACCTAAGACCACAAATCCCAGAGATGTAGACCGCAGAAAGAACAGTATTCCCTCCCTGAAGTATGTATCCTCAGTCTCCAGATACAGTAAACTCTTGCCAGTAAGGGATCACGGAATAGTAGGGGCTACACATGTATAACACCCAGTATTCCAATCAAACATATGCTTCTGGATACAAATAGGAATCAGGCTGGCTTTTTTGTGGGTATCCTATGAATTAGAGTTTGTTCAATGTTCATCATAACTCCAGTTTTGTTATGCTACCTATAGAAGCAAAGTGCTCCTTTAGAGGAAGGAAAACAAGGTTTAGTTTCCTTCAGTCATTTACCAATTTATTCTGAATCCTGTGTCACCTCTGCCCTCAGAAATTTTCTTTATCACTTCTCCTTGACTGTTTGAACAGCTTGGAATATATCTTCAATAGCTGTCATTTAGTCTTTGGCCAGGGCTTAGGCATCAAAAAGGGTAAGGACTCTCAAGACTTCAGGACTGGCAAAGACTAGACAATGTGCTCATGGTAGGTTTATTGTCACTTTACCTTTAGGAAGTGAGACCAACGCAAACATGCAAACAGGAAACATAGGATTCATGGAACAAACAAGATGTGAGAATCCTGAGGCAGTAAGAAGCAAAATTGAGGAAGTAGACAAACATGACAAGAACTCAAGGCATGATACACAAGACAGAAACAATGAACCAGTGAAGAGCAACAAAAAATTCACCAGCTGGTGAATTGTTGTGGATTTCCTAGGGGGAGAGAAACTTCTCAAGTCTTGCTAAGTATCTTCACATGGTGACCCTGTTGTATAAAGCGTAGTTACTCACCTGTAACAGGTGATCTCCGGGAACAGCAGGAATTTAGTCCTCACATATGGGGTATGGTCGGTACCGATGGAGCCTGCGCAGGAACGCTCCCCAGCGTCCCATAAGAACGCTTTTGGGATCATCCCTCAGCACATGCACGCTGCCTTCCTGCCTTTCCAACTGTCCCTCTTCAGTTAAGTTTGTAGCTGAGTGAAAGGATAGAGGAAGAAAGAAAAGAGACAAAGAGAGAGAGAGAGACAACTCCTAGGGAAGGTGGGTGGGTTGTGAGGACTAAATTCCTGATGTTCCCGGAGATCACCTGTTACAGGTGAGTAACTACGCTATCTCCAGGAACAAGCAGGAATGTAGTCCTCACATATGGGGACTCCCTAGCTGATGATGCCAGGGAGATAGCCCCAGGAAGGTGCCACCGTCAAGGGTGAGGATCCTTCCTCCCATGGATCTCTGGCATCCCACCAGGGTTGGTGGGTAGGAATTGGTTTACGTTTGAAAAAGGTTTTGAAGAACAGCTTGGCAAAAGAAGGCATCCTGATGGGAGGCTTTATCTAGGCAGTAGTGGGTTGTGAAGGTGTGTACCGAAGCCCAGGTGGCTGCTCGACAAATGTCATCGATAGACACAGAGTGGAGATTAGCCATAGAAGCTGCCATGGCCCTGACATTATGAGCTGTGACATGGTCCTGAAGAGGAAGACCCTTACTCTCATAAGTAAAGGATATGCATTGGGCAATCCATTTAGATAACGTTCTTTTGGAGACTGGAAGTCCCAAATGACTAGGGTCAAAAGCTATAAAAAGTTGTGAAGACATTCTATGTTGCTGTGTTCTTTGTACATAAAAGGCCAAGGCCTTTTTGCAATCCAAAGTATGAAGGTTCCTTTCTGCATTAGAGGCGTGAGGCCTGGGAAAAAATACAGGAAGGTAAATTGATTGATTTAAATGAAAAGGCGAAACCACCTTTGGCATAAAATGAGGGTGAGTTCGAAGAACAACCTTATCATGATGAAACCTAGTATAAGGAGGATCAGCCACTAAAGCTTGCAATTCACTGATGTGATGGGCAGAGGTGATTGCAATTAGGAAGATGACCTTCCAGGTCAAAAACGTAAGGGCTGCAGTGGCTAAAGGCTCAAAGGGCGGCTTCATGAGCTGCCCGAGAACTAGATTTAGGTCCCATGCCACCGGTGGTGGCTTGATGGGAGGTTTGGTTAATAGAAGGCCTCTCATAAATCTTGATAAGAGTGGATGAGAGGAAATTGGTTGTCCATTCAGAGGCTTATAAGAAGCTGCAATTGCACTAAGATGGACTCTTACCAAATTGGTCTTTAACCCAGAATTCGATAAGTGAAGGAGATACTCTAGTATCAATTCTAAGGGTACGAGCAGGGGGTTTAATCCCCTCCTGGAGCACCATATAGTAAAACGTTTCCACTTGAAGGCATAAGATCTTCTTGTGGAAAGTTTCCTAGAAGCTCGAAGGATATCTTTTACCTGCTGAACCAGGTTGAGATCCTGGAGATCTAAGCCTTCAGGAACCAGGCCATGAGGTGCAGGGACTGGGGATTCGGGTGCAATAGCATCCCGTTCTACTGAGAAAGGAGATCTGGAGCGTGCCCTAACTCCAGAGGTGCCGCTTGAGAGAGATGCAGAAGCAGGGAATACCACGCCTGGCGTGGCCATTGTGGTGCGATGAGAATCATGCGACCCCTGTCTCTCTGAAGCTTGAAGAGTGTTTTGGGAATGAGGGGAATGGGTGGGAAAGCATAAAGGACGTCCTGACCCCAGTGAAGGAGGAAGGCATCCCTTGCCTGACAGTGGTGTGCCGGTATCCTGGAACAGAACCGGGGAAGTTTGGCATTCAGTGGATTTGCAAAGAGGTCTATGTCTGGAGTGCCCCAGAGATGAAATATCTTTGCCACCTGGTCTAGATAGAGTGACCACTCGTGAGGTAGCAGTACTCGACTGAGTTTGTCTGCCCAAAGGTTTTGAATGCCTGGAAGATATACCACTAGAAGGTGAATTTGGTGCTCTCTGGCAAGGGCCCATAGTCGTAAAGCTTCCTTGCATAATGACAGAGAGCCAGTTCCGCCCTGCTTGTTCACATAGAACATGGCTACCTGATTGTCTGTCTGGACCAGGACTGTCTTGTAGCTGAGCTGGGCATGGAACACTCGAAGAGCTAAATAAATTGCTCTTAATTCCAGGAGGTTTATGTGTAAACCTACCTCCTGTGGAGTCCAGGTGCCCTGGGTATAGAGATGATCCAGGTGTGCTCCCCAACCCACCCGTGATGCATCTGTTGTTAGGGTGGCCTGAAAGAGGGGTTGATGGAAAGGAGACCCCACTGTCAGATTTTCTAGTGATTGCCACCATTGGAGGGACAAAATAAGTCTTTGAGAGACTGTTATTTTGTCCGACAAATTGCCCGTGGCCTGTGTCCACTGTGTGGAGAGGGTCCACTGAGCTGCTTGCATGTGGAGACGAGCATATGGGGCTACATGAACTGTGGATGCCATGTGTCCTAGTAACTGCAGTAGTTCCCGAGCCGTGAGGGAGGATTTTCCTGCTGCTTGGGAAGCTAGCTGCATAATGCGAAGACACCGGGCTTGTGGAAGGAAAGCCCTTGCCTGCCTGGTATCCAGACAGGCTCCTATGAATTCTAGGCATTGGGAAGGAACTAGTTGAGACTTTGGGAAGTTTATTTCCAATCCCAAGTAATGGAGGATTTGCATTGTACGAGACAGTGCAGTGCTGGCCTCTGCAACTGTGGAGGCTCGAATGAGCCAGTCGTCTAAGTAGGGGAAGACAAAAATCCCCAGGGTTCGTAGAAATGCTGCTACTACTGCCATGCATTTCGTGAATACCCTTGGTGCTGAAGCCAGACCAAAATGTACTGGAAATGTCTTCCCCTGAAAAGGAAACATAAGAATTTCCTGTGATCTGGATGGATGAGAATGTATGTGTATGCATCCTTTAAGTCTAGAGAGAAAAGCCAGTCCTAGCCTTGAAGGTATGGCAGAAGAGTTCCTAGAGAAATCATTTTGAATTTCTCTCGAAACAGATATTTGTTCAAATCTCTGAGGTCCAGAATGGGTCTGTGTCCCCCTGTTTTCTTTGGAATAAAAAAATAGGGGGAGTAGAACCCTGTCCCCTGTTGAAAAATGGGTACTTCCTCTATTGCCCCTTGGGCAAGAAGTGATGAGACCTTGTAATCTAGCAGATTGTCTGCAGAGCTTTGTGAATTTAACAGCTTTAGAATTGTAGGAGGGGGAATGCTGTGGAAATGAAGTTTGTACCCCTCTCCTACAATGGACAAAGTCCAATCTTCTGCTGTTATTTGATGCCATCTGTTGATAAAGTGGCATAACCTGCCCGGAATATTGGGAGGTTGGGGACCCCTCAGAGGCAGGAAGGCGAAGCTCTCTGAGAAGGCGTCAAAGCCCTTGAGGGGGCTGAACCTGGAGAGCTGGTTGGGCTCTCGTTCCTTTGGTTTCTTTTGCTGTCTAGGTTGTCCCTTTTGGGCGACCTGACCTGAAGTCTGCTGGGTATAGGAAGGATAAAACTTCCTCTTTTTGCTAAAAGAGGGTTTTTAATAAGGCTTCCTTTTGGTTAGAGTGGCTTTAGACTTTGACAATCTATCTAAGGTAGAATTGTCAGCATCTAACTTGTTAGCCTTTTCCTGCCAGTTCTTGCTGAAGAGATTCTCCCCTGTGCAAGGAATGTTTATTTATCTATTACCACACTCTTTAGAATCAGTGTGGTCTACATGTATACTAACAGGTACTTTTTTATTCCCTTGTCCCTGAAGGGCTCACAATCTAAGTGTACCTGAGGCAATGGAGGGTTAAGTGGCTTGCCCAAGGCCACAAGGAGTGGCTGTGGGACTAGAGACCCCCAGTCCCTCTGGCTGGAGGTTGCTTGTCCCCATGTGGGAATTGAACCCCCAGCCTTCTGGTCTGAGGTAACCTGTCCCAACCACTGAGCCACTCCTCCCTAACATGTTGCCTAACTTGTCCTGTACCCAAGTCTGATGCCTGTAGCCAGGCAATCCGTTGTGCACCAATGGCAATAGTAGAAGTTCTGCTGATGCATTCAAAGCAGTCAAAAGCTGCACGATTGACAAACTTGGAGACATTTTGAGCATGCTTAACTAGAGCAAGAAAATCTTGTCTCTTATCATCTGGGAGAAAAGGGCTCGTAAGTTTCAAGTCTCCTGTGACTTCCTTAAGGAACATTCCCATATATAGGATGTATGAACTGATTCTAGCTGAAAGCATGGAAGCTTGAAAAGTTCTGCATCCAAAAGCATCCAGAGTCCTGCATTCACGACCTGGAGGATTGGATGCATGTCTCTTTGCACTTTTCATCCTACGCATGGCTGATTCCACTACCATTGAATGGTGTGGCAGCTGGGTTTTCTGAAAACCAGGACATGGTGGAACTCGATACATAGTATCAAGCCTTCTAGAGTGAGGAGAAGTGGTCAGAGGTGTCTCCCACATTCTGAGCATCAAGCTATGCAGAATTTCATGGATAGGCAGAGTAGCTGCCTCCTTGGGAGCTTTAGGATATTGGAGGATTTCCAATTCCTTTGCTCTGGGTTCTTCTTCAGGAGCTACTGTGATTGAAAGACCTTTGGCCATATCACGGATAAAATCCTGAAAAGACATGTCCTCTGGAGGTGACATTCCGTGTTGGGGAGAAGAGGGATCTTCTAGGAGAAACCCTCTAGTGCCAGCAGAATTGTCAGAGTCTTCAGAATCAGAGGAATCAAAGTATTCCTGACTCTGATGCTCTTGCAAAGCACGATCCCGGTACCGATCGAAGTCGGTACCGAGGTGAGCCGGTACCGCTTTGTCCCCTCCAGCCAGAGATGGCATAGGAAAAGTTCCCACCGGGGCCGGCATCACCGGTGTCGGTACTGGTGTCTGTACCGGTGTCGGTACCGGCATCGGTGTTGATGTTGGCACCGGTGCTCTTGGGATCACCGGTACCACGGCCGAGAGAAGAGCTGTGATACTGCGCTCGATAGCGAGGAACCTCTGGTCTATTGACGCTGCCAATGCCTGGGTGTTGGTACCGGTAAGGATGGCCAGAACCCCTGAGCATGGCACAGGTAGTTCTTACTTGGTTGAGGCCTCGAGAACATCCTGAAGTCCCATCGATACTTTGGAAGCTGAAGCCTCCCGCCGGGGCTGTTTTGCCGGTGTGGTTCCCTCAAGGGCAATGTCAACGGCCTCTCGATGCTTAGCAGGAGAGCTACCCTTTGAGGACCGGCTCTTATGTTTAGTTACCTGAGATCCATGGGAGGAAGAAGAGGCCCTCGACGATGTCGATGCAATGGATCTGGCATCTGAAGATAAAAGGGTACCGAGCTTTGCGGCCTGGTTCTGTCTTCCTCTTTTGGTGATCCCCATGCAGGAGAGACATTCAGTTTGAGAATGATCAGGTCCTAAACATTTTAGACACCAATCATGGGTGTCAGTGACGGAAATGGTACCGCCACACTTAGTACATTTCTTAAAACCACTAGTTGGTTTTTCCATGATTCAGGAAAATGGGGCCTAGTGCCCAAAATGGCACCTAGCACCAAAAGGGAAAGTTTCTGAAAGAAACAGTAAAAGTTTTTTTTTTTTAAAGAAGGAAAAGAAAAGATCCGGCAGTACCGGTAGGCATCGTGCGGTAGGCAAACGCAACCACAGAAAGAAGTTTAAAAATGTAATTTTCTGCAGTGACAGGGAATAGGTCCTGTCGGCTCCGCGGAAAATGAAGAACTGAAGAGGGACAGTTGGAAAGGCGGGAAGGCAGCGCGCATGTGCTGAGGGATGCTCCCAAAAGCATTCTTATTGGACGCTGGGGAGCGTTCCCGCACAGGCTCCGTCGGTACTGACGATACCCCATATGTGAGGACTACATTCCTCCTTGTTCCTGGAGATAATCTATTCCAAATCCCAGCAAGGAGACATTACAATTGAAGTATGGTAGGAAACAAAAAGAAGAATACATACCGGTTATACACCACCCAGGATAAAAAGGTGTCCACCCATAAGTTCTGCAGTAGGGCTAGAAATGGTGGTGACGTTAGTGCAGACACTACAGATGAAGACAGTGCCCCTGCCACAAAATAAAGGCCATTGTGAACTTGTTCATGGACCCACTGTGGAAGGAGATAAACCACAGAAGTTAATGAAAACATTAAGAGAATTAATTATAATTAAGTTGACCCCTGCAGATAATGTGTTGCTACCTTTATGCTAGACACCCTATATTTAAACTGAGAGGGTATATAAAATGAGCTGCCAAAAACTGGAAGAAAGAGGAGTGTTGCCACAGGAAATGCTGCAAAAAGCCAATCGATGCAAATTTAAGATCCCTAATTGTAAAGCTCAAAGTAAAGAAATACATCAGTGATAGCACTTTACAACTGAGAGCTTTTGTAGAAAAAGAAAGAGAGAGCAAACAAGGAGACCTAGTCTGAAGCACCAAAAGAAAGTGTATGCAGAAAAAGAAAGCAGAGCCTCAGAAAGGAACAGCAGAAGAAAACCAGTGCCTAAAGAGTGAGAGGAAGCGTGGAAAGGAGCGCCAGAAAAAAAGGTTGATGAAGAAAGAGAATGAGGAAGCTTGGAACAGAGCACTAAAAGGAAGGCTGAGCTAGATAACATAAGGACATAAAATTTGTCCAATCGGGTCAGACTAAAGGTCCATCAAGCCTATTATCCTGTTTCTAACAGTGGCCAGTCCAGAAACCCAAAAGGCCAACCCAGCAGCAGAAACCCAAAAGGTAGTTAGAAATGGAGATAAGGGATTTGGGAATGCAGGAGAGTGAGATAAACAAAGGACAGGCCAAGAAGTGAAGGAGAAAAGGAGGAAAAAGACTCATAAACAGAGGAATTAACAGTTAAACACGTGGAAGCACATTCCAATGTGGGCATCCAGGCTCCTATGCAGCCGACTGGAATCGGAACGCCCAGAGGTAGACCCAATTCTGATCCCACGGAGATTAGATGTGCCCACGGGATCAGAATCTGGTCTAGGACCGAGCCCTGATTCCAATTGGCCTGCATGTACAGCCACTTGCCTGGCTACCTCAGTCATGCTCCTTAATGGAGCCACACTGCCAGTGGAATAAGTCCCCCGTCTAAGTTCATGGCCCTGGACGTATAGGGCAGACCTCAGAATCTGCCCTGAATGTCCAGTGTCACAGACCGCCCATGCCCTGCCCTCACTCCGCCTCTGGAATGCCCTCTCCTGCCCCGTCTAAGCTTCCCCATACAAATGCATTGTTCATACGAGGAGGCTTTTGCTGGAGCCAGCAGGAGGGCAAATTTATGGGACAGAATGACCTCCTTGGAGTGCGATTCCATAATGTACATGTCCGGCCTGCGGACATGTCTAAATAAAATATGGGCCTCCTTTGAACCTAATTCCACATCCATGGGTCTGGAATTGGGGAGATACTTGTGTTCAGCATGGCACATGCAAGCACTATTCAGCCGGTCCATGCTTTCGACATGGGTAAATGGTTTGGACATTCCTGTGCCCACCATATTCTGTAAAGTTACACGTTTTGGATCCCATCCCAGCGATGTACCCGAGGATGCCAGGCCTCTTGGGAAAAATGTGCATCTCCTAAGCTGCTCATCACAGACATTAGTTTGCCGATGCACACGAGACATAAATACCAATGAGAAATGACAGCTGCTGAACCTAGACCATATACCAGTCCCTCTCATGCCCTGAAAAGTGCTAGGTAAGCCCAGTGAACCCCTATATGGTATACGAGAATGTAATTTTGAACATGTATGTCAGGATATACCTTGCATCAAATGGTATGTGGCATTAGGAACAGGCCCCAGTGCTTCTTGCCCTGGTCATCTCTACAAAAATGCTTTAAACTGCTAGGGATGGATCCTCACCAAGTGCTCAAAACCCTGAACTAAACTTGCAGTTCCCCAAAGGATGCGTAATACTGCTGAGCAACAAATGTATGTCCTTTTCATGCCTATGGCCTATAAGTGCACTCATTCTGCTGCTCCACACTACCATTTCCCTCTTATCTCTCTATACATCCCTCCCGGGGAACTCCGGTCTTCCGTCAGATCGCTTCTATCCGTGCCCTTCTCTTCTACTGCCAAATCCAGATGTTACTCCTTTCACCTTGTTGCTCCTTATGCCTGAGTCTGTACATTAGGCTTCATCTCTGGTCCCTCTCAGACTGAGCGCTCACCTCATCGTTGCTGCTGTTGGATCTGAGACGCCTAATCTTTCTTGTGTTTCCTGACCATTCCCCCTGGATGTATCCTGTCCACAGCTTCTGTGTTGTCTGTCTTGACTAGATTTTAAGCTCCGCTGAGCAAGGACCATCTTTTACGTGTGTATGTGCAGCACTGTGTATGCCTTGTAGCGTTATACAAATGATCAGTAGTAGTAGTAGTCTTCGGACCTTCTGGCTATGGCATGTGAGGCCCACCTATCTGGGTACTGGCATTTCTCACACCAGCTACACCTGTCCCATCATCACATATACATCCACTATTTGTGGGGCAATCCTGTCTGCCTTCCCACAGTCAGCTTTGTGGCACTGCTTCCCTGGTCAGGGCTGTGTGGGCATGGGAGGGGAGATCCCTGTGCCATCACACCAAGTAGCCAGACTCCAGATATATCACCACTTTCGTAGCTCTCATTGATCCTGGTCTGGGTAGGGATGTAGGCTGCATGGGACAATCTGGGGAATGTTGGCACTACATCAGTTGTGTCTCCCAGTGCCTGGCACAGTGGATGTATGGCTGCCCTATCACACTGCCAACAATATCTGATTTTACTAGAGTACCCTATGAAAAATAATCCAGAAGGAATCAGCATAGGTTCCCTATGGCTAAATGTCAAAACATATCCCTGTCAATATTAGGGACCCTCAGAATAAGGGCATTCAGCAGTGCAAAGAGCACTAATACATGCCCAACAGTAACATCATTGGTCCCACAAAATGTGCATTCTGGGCATGCATTAGTGCTGTTTTCACTTTTGAGTGCCCTTATTCTGAGGGTCCCTTAGCATTGACAAGGATATGTTTTGACGTTTAGCTGTGGTCTTTCTGAGTTTGACTGCCGAATCATACTGGTTCTTGGTGACGCTGCGGTCATCCATATGGTCCAGGTACTGGCCAGGCTTCCATGTTCCCCCTGAATTGCAGATGAGCCCACCAGATCCCCCCATGTATCCCTCAAACCACACACACACACACACTCACTTTCTGTCACAAAATCATGATTCTGCCAAAAAGATGCCCTGAACCTATACATAACAACTATGACATAATATAGTAGCATGGGGTACAAGGACTACAAATATGATCTCCGTTTCTCCAAAAAAGAATCCTTTCCCTGCTCATGCCCATCCTATCTCTGCATCAGCAGTCCCAGTTTTCAGAACATGGGAATTTTTAGGGTCCCCTAGACTGGCTCCTTTAGTGCAAACAGCACATTAGTGCATAGCCTGAATAAACACTATTGCTCTTCTTAATATTTCTGTAAGGGTGTTTATTAATGTGTCTAAACCTTACCAACATTCTTTTACCTCTTCTCTCTGTACTTTAAAACTGCATCTTGTATTTGTCCAGACTGCAGCCACACCAGTTCAAAACATACTTGTCACAACCATTCTTCAATATGGGCCGCATTGCAGAGAAGAGAAGAATTTTTTCTAAGTCCTGGACTTATTTCATGTTTCCGGGGAAACACTTAATACATCCATGGGCCCTTCCTGAATATGCTTTCTATGTCTCTGTGGCTGACCATGCCCCTGTTCCACCCCTTCTGGGCACGGTGTGAGATCTCTAAGTTAGTGCCATGGACGTGCAAGTCAGCAGTGTTTCAGAATACATCGGGGACGTTTTTGGCACATAAACATCTCTGCTGCATGTACAAACCCCTTATTTGTGTTCTGGAATGATCCCCTTAGTGGCCTATATGGAAAGGGATGAATGTGTTGTGGTCCAGGTGAGGGACAGATTAGAAGTTGAATTTAATATCTGAAGATAGGAGTATTTACCTTTATCTTAATTTCTTGATATACCGCCCAGGCTGAAAAGCAATAGAGCAGTTTACAAATGCTACAAGCAAGTACTGAATATACTCCCTCATCCCTGAAGGGCTCACAATCTACATGAGTACCTGAGGCAAAGGAGGGTTAAGTAGCTTGCCCAAGGTCACAAGGAGCGCCTATAGGACTAGAGACCCCAGTCCCTCTGGCCTGAGATTGCTGTCCCCCAGTGGGAATTGAACCCCCAGACCTCTGGCCTAAGGCAACTTGTCCCAACTACAATGATAGTATGACAAATAAAGGTCTATTCATTGACATCACAGAATTAAATTGAATACAATATTGTGCAGGAATAATTATTACTGAAAGAATTCTACCAGTGAGAATGCAGAGCCAGAAGAAAAAGAGAAAGATAACTCCTTGGAAAAACATAATGAAGGAAAAATAAAATTATCAGGTGTTCCTGATGGATGGATATCTAAAAGGATTAAGATAATCAAAGTTGTTGTTAAGTGCCGTCGATTTGGTGTCGATTCATGGCGACCCTCTGGATAATTGTCCTAAATTGTGTTCGGTCTTCAAGATAACATGGAAAATCACAAACATCAAAGTGAAATATGCTGCATTAAGAGAAGACAACTTTAAACTCATACGCTCCAATAATAAATTGAAAGTAATAGCAGAAGCACAAAAACTGTGACGATATGAAGAATAAAGAAAGGAGAGATATCAAAATAAATCATTTAGAGAAAATTTAAAACACTGGGAAAGAGTACTAATATGGTGACAGTACCACCAGTGAAAGTTAAAACAGAAACATTCTGAAGAACCTTATACAAGAATCCCATACAGCATAACTGAGAAGCAAAATGGCTACTCAGCATATGGGAGAATTTGGAAAAGGCAGACATTAAACCAACTGAATGGCCTGAAGTAACAACAAAAGAGTTGGAAAACAGGTTAAAAGGAACCCTAAACTAGAAAAGCCCTGGCTGAAATGAAGTACCTAATTTTTGGCTCAAACGACATCCCTAAAATTTGCAGACTAATAACTTGTCTACCTACAATCTATAAGCTGTTGACTGTAATAGATGCTGATAAAATATATGACTATATCAATAACATCATGGCAATAGAGCAGAATGGCATTAAGAGGGGAGCATATGGAACCAAAGAGTAGTTAATGCTGAATAAAGCCATCACGGCCAATGCAAAGAAAAATAGAAATCTTAGTGCAGCATGGATTGGCTACACTCTTGGATAATAAATTGCCTTGAAATATACAGAATAAACCCTTTATTGAGTACATCAAGGTCATCATGAAAATGGATTGTTCATCATTCCTAATATCAAGATCCAGCAAGGAATATTTCAGGGAGACTGCTTGTCACTATTTTGGTTCTGCATGGTGCTTAATCTACGAAGTACTCTCATTAACTGTTTGGGATATGGGTTTCGCCTGAATAATAAAGATGGTAGTAATCCATAGGTAACATCAAACTTACTGTTTGAAATGACTTGAAGTTCTACAGTTCTATTGATCACAATTAGGGAAACAACTCTGTGTAGTGAAACGTTTCTCAGAGGAAATTTGAGTAAAACTTTTTAAAACATCTCCCTGGATTATGACGTGACATCAAGGACATCGAATAGGAAGGTCTACAGTATATATAAATATCTAGGAGTAGAGGCAGAAGCAAAAATTGCAACTACTGCTATTACTTATCATATGTATAGCACTGCTAGTCTTATGCAGCAAAATTTGCTGAGAGAAAAGATCAGTAAAGAATATTACAGGAGATAAAAACTGTTATTAAGAAGTGCTTTAACATCACAAAATAAATACAAGTCTATTAATCAGCTGGCAATTTCCATACTCTCATATAGTTTTGGAATTGTAGCAGGGTCATAGCAAACTAGAAATGTGCTCTGTGTGACTTGCAATGCTAGCACCCTCTTACCTAGCTACACACAGGAACTCGCTCTTATTGGGGTTCCTGGAAGCTCCATTGATGATGTCAGAGCCCCTTCCATACTTGTGCTCTGTGCAGCCGCACTATGTGCACAGTCCTTGCTATAGCCTTGAATTGTAGACTGGCCTCTTAAAGATCTTGAAAAGCTAGATATATGAACCAGAAAACTTCTCCATGCCAAAAAGGTAATCTGTCTTGAAGGACTACCAAAGGGACTGCTACCACTGGAAAGAAATCTACACTTGCAAGTATTTGCCTGCTGGGAAATTCTCTAAATCTTGGGGAAAAGGGGATTCTTTGGGTTAAAGCTGATAAATCTGGTTATTTTAGAATTCAGTGTTTTTGTTAAGTCAGTCAGGGCTTAGTACCACCAGAGAACGTTTCATTTAAATCAAATCAGAGTATAGCTTAGCATAGAAGGTAGAATAGGGTAAACATTGTTTAATGCTTCTTATTCAAAATTCACAAAAAATGATTTGGAGCCTGCGTAAGAAACCTTATGAGAAGAGACTTGAAGACCTAGTTTAAACTAGGCCATCTGATTGCCATAGTTGTACCAAATGCCTAAATGTGAAAGTGTGAAACTAGCTAAACTGGATGCCATTTATGCCCTAAATGCCTAACTGTATATACACTGAAGCCTTTAAATTTTAAAGGTAATTAAGTCAATATAAGGTACACAAGGTACACAACGAGAAAGATACTCAAGGTACCCTACGAGAAAGATAAATGGATCCCGTTAACATCTCCGTACTTTGGTTCCTTTGCCTAGCATTAGCCACCTATACACCCCTTATGCATGGAAACAATTATTTGTATGCAACCCACTACCTGTCCTTGTATTTCACAACTCTTACCTGAACCCACGCACGCAAGTAAGCACGCAACCCATTCATGGGCCCAATAATGTTCCCAATAGAAAACAGCGACCCCGCCACAACCCCAAATCAAAAAAGGAACACCGTCTGGAGAAACTAAGAAACACCAAGCCAGGCAAGAACTTGGTCAAGAGCCCACAGACTGATTTCCCACATCAGTCCACTATCTCCATCATTCTAATAAATGCCAGGTCAATAAGAAATAAAACTCACATAGTACATGACCTCATCACGGATTCAAAGCCTGATATACTATGCATCATTGAGACATGGATAACCGAAACTGACCCAGTAATCATCAATCAAATAAGCAAACCAGGATATACAACCTATAACTGTCCCCGCTCCAAGAGAAGGGGAGGAGGAGTCCTAATCATGGCCAAATCAGGCTTAACTCTAACCAGCACACCACTAAGCATGCTCGATGGCATTGACATACTCAAAATAGAAAACAGAACTTTATCCATATGTCTTATCTACAGACCACCAGCTTCCCCGCCGGAATCCCTGGCAGCAACTCTAGAAACCATCTCAGCTACTGCGCCCAAAAAGAACCAGATCATCCTAGGAGACCTGAACCTAGCCTCTACATCCGCAGTGTAATCAAACACTTTCCATGAAGCTATGGAACAACTGGGTTATGAACAAATCATCCAAAACGAAACCCACATCAACCCACGTAATACCCTGGACTTGGTGTTTCTACCCAACAAACATCCTAGTCTGTTGAAATCCAAACCACGAATAACTCAAGTACCATGGTCAGACCATCATCAAATCGAGCTAACCCTAATGCTCCCCCACAGCACCTGACCAATCACAACCAGACCAAGCATCTCACCAGCGCAGATGCTTCCAAAAATTCAACAAAGAAGCTCTCCTGGAATCCGTAGCAAACTACGTATACACGGATCTCTCGGACCTTGAGCTGCTGACAAACCTCTGGAACACGGGGATCGAGGCCACCTCAAAACCCACCTGGAGTCACCCTAAGAACTCAACCTTATCCAAGTCTGAACCTTGGTACTCTGTAACCCTACGAGACCTCAAGAAGGACCTGAGAAAGCAAGAACGAAAATGGAGAAAACACAAAACCGAGGAGCGCAAAAAGGCTTACCTCAACCTCCTGTCAACATACAAGAATGAGGTCAACCAAGCAAAGAAAACACACCACACAAGCACACTCAATAAGGCCCTCAACAGGCCTAGGGAGCTTTTCGCTGTCGTCAAATCCCTCACCAAGGCTCTGCAAGAAACCAACCCTTGTGGTTCCATAACAGCCCAACGGCTAGCGGATCATTATGCCAGCAAGCTCAATCCCACAGCACCTGCCCTCCCCACTCCAAAACTGGACTCAGCCAACTCCCTTCAAGTAATCAACACCCAGGGAAGTCCTGACCAGGGCGGAAAATGGTCAACCTTCCAGAGAGTGGATGTCCAGCAGATAAAAGACATCATCACCAACCTGAGAACCACTACCTCCTCTTGACCCCTGTCCAGCCTCCTGGATCAAGGCAACCAAAGAGGAAATAGCGCAACACATCTCCCACATAGTGAACCTTTCACTACAACAAGGCCTCATGCCATCACTTCTCAAGAAGTCTCTTATACGTCCCATCTTGAAAAACAAAGCGCTCAACAAGGACGACCCTACCTCTTACCGCCCTATCTCAAGCATACCCTTCCTCGCCAAGATCATTGAAAAGGCAGTACAGCGGCAGCTGCAAAACCACATTGATGACACAAACGCCCTTGATGTGCATCAATATGGGTTTCGACAACATCACGGCGTAGAAACCCTCCTGTTAGCCCTAATGGACAAACTACTCAAGGGTCTGGAAAACAAGAGCAAGATGTACATGCTTATATTCATAGACATCTCAGCAGCTTTCGACTCAGTGCATCACCCCACACTTTTAGAACGACTCGAGTCCATAGGTATCTCAGGAACTCCACTAAAATGGTTCTCCTCCTATATAACAAACAGAATGCAGCAGGTCAACTTCAACAATGTCAAAGCAACCCCCTTCCCGCAGACCCAAGGCATTCCACAGGGCTCCGCCCTCTCCTCCCTCCTTTTTAACTTATACCTTCAACCAGTATGCAATATTTTTCAGGGCCACGACATCAACTACCATATCTACGCAGATGACCTAATGCTCTATACACAACTAGACGTAAATAACCCAAACCTCAACAAGCTAGAAAACTGCCTACACGAACTTCAAGTCTGGCTCCAACGCAACAATATGTCCATAAATCACAAGAAAACAGAAGCAATGTGTATCTCCAGGAAACCGGGATTCGAGCCCCCCACAATGGTCACCATGAACAGTAATAACTACAACATCAAAACAGAGATAAAATATTTGGGGGTGATGCTTGATAGCAACCTGCATATGGACAAGCACCTTTGAATTACCAATCGGGCTATTTTCCACAAATTAAGAGTCTTGCAGCCCCTACGTAGCATCCTCGATCATTCTGACTTTAGATCTGTCGCTCAAGCCCTCATCATCCCACACTTGGACTATTGCAATGCCATACTGCAAGGACTGCCAAGAAAAACTATAAATATTCTACAAATGGCACAAAATGTAGCGGCCCGAATCATTATGCAAAAAGGACTCTCTGACCACATTACGCCCGCGCTAATTGAGCTTCACTGGCTCCCAATCACGGCCCGCATTCAATACAAAATCATAGTCACGACTTTCAAACTCATTCATGACATAGCGCCCTCACACCTCAACAGCTTAATATCCAATCTACCCAACAACAGAAGTAGACGAACACCGAACCTAAATACCCTCTGTATCCCGAAATGCTTCACAAAGGTTAATGCATGCACCAGCAACAGAGCTTTCTCATTTATAGCTCCGGCACTCTGGAACCGGTTGCCAAGTGATCTACGTGAAGTCTGCGATCTGAAAGACTTTCGAAAACAACTTAAGACGCACCTCTTCTGATCACATTTCAACCTAACCTCATGAAATACACTAATCTCATGAAATGCACCCAACCATATGTAAATATGTATATAAGGATCCTTTGTATAAATTGTAAATATGTTTTTAAGTACCCTGTATGTAGCTGCAAATTTCAATCAACTGTAAATCCTGTAACCCCATGCTTGCTGTGCACTATCTCCCCTTTCTAATCAAAATGTATATACTCTAATTACCGGCCAGTACAGCCAACTCTCCCATGTATAGCAACCTCTGCTGATCACTGGAAGCAGCGGGATACAAATGTACGTTAAATAAATAAATAAAGACCTAAATATGTACACTTTGGAGGAGAGGAGGGACAGGGGAGATATGATACAGACCGTCAAATACTTAAAGAGGAACGATGAACAAACAAACCTCTTCCAAAGACGGGGAAGCTGCAAAATTAGAGGGCATAACATGAAGCTGCAAGGTTGAAAATTGAAAGGCAATGTCAGGAAATATTTTTTCATTGAAAGGGTGGTGGATGCTTGGAATGCCCTCCTGATGGAAGTGGTGGGGGAAACACGGTGACGGAATTCAAAACAGCATGGGACAAGCACAGCGAATCCCTTTACAGCAACAGGATAAAAACAAAATAAACTGAACCATCTAACTTCTCAACAAATGGGGGTGTCCTACATGGAGTGGTGGGTCCACCCCTAAACAAAGACATGGGGAGGGGTGGCCTGCACAGAGCGACAGGTGCACCTACTCTTGCCGTATTGCTGGGCAGACTGGATGGACCATGCTGGTCTTTATCTGCCGTCATTTACTATGTTACTATGTTAGCGGTATATAAATCTCTCAAATAATTAAATAAATATCATTGGAACTGTGTATGTTTCAACTTTGACATCTCAATTCTGATTGCCATGTGCTATCTAAAATGTGCCTTTTGTAGAAAAGATCATGGTTGCTATGATAGGGAAGATGGATGTTATCTGCTATGACAAGAACCAGGGTGGATTCCGGCTGAGACTGAACTTCTGTATTATGATGGGGTGAATAAAATAACATCTATACTGGTTCTGAGATGGACAGATTGGGGCACGATAATTCCTGCACTGCCATGGAGCTGTCCCATGCTATGCTGTGCAGTTTTATCTGTGCTGGGAGATAGTTGATATATACTCTATATATGCTGAGGGTGGAAGACTTAGGGGTATGTTTACTAAACCGGGCTAACGGTTAACCCGGGCTATCTGCCACTAGGTCCCATATTATTCAATGGGACCTAGTTGCAGATAGCCTGGATTAACCGTTAGCCCGGTTTAGTAAACATACCCCTTAGGTTTGTGCTATAGTCTTCTTGAAACTTTCTAGATGGTACAGATACTATAGGAGATGCCTGTGCTGATTTTTACTTAGAGGAAATAAACCAACGTTCTAACCTATTTTTGTCGGAACTGGCTCCATGAAGTTGAAAAACAACCTCTCGTGGGTCCTGTTCCTTTTTATTATTTTAATAGGGATGCAACCATAAACTGTCCCTAAGGGATACATTCAACCCCTCAGTTTCACCAGTGGTATTGAATATCCAGTTCATAGTTCAGTGGCAATGGCTAGTCACTTTACAAGCACTAGCCACTTCTATTAAGGTACATAAACGTTGTTACCGATTGGTGAAACTGAGGGGTTGAATATATCCCTTAGGGACAGTTTAGGGTTGTGTCCCTATTAACATAATAAAAAGGAACATGACCCACGAGAGGTTGTTTTTCAACTTCAAGGAGCCAGTTCTGACAAAAATAGGTTAGAACATTGGTTTATTTCCTTTAGTATGGATTGATATTGATGTGGGAAATAAGGTTTAGGTTTAATATAGGAGATAGTAGATTTTTACTTAGAGGCTATGTCCTGAGGGTATTCTGTAAGTGCCAGCACTTCTCCAGCATTTTAGCAGTTAGCTTAGAAGATGCCTTAAATGCAGACCCATGCAAGGGGATAGAGGATAATTGTGCATTTGGTCTGGAAGTCTCAGTCAAGACTTGCACCACTTTGGAAGAGTCCTTGAGCTGCTCCTTTGTGATTGGATTCTTAAAGCCACTGTGTATGGACATAGATGCCTATGGAGGATCTATGAGAATGCACAGAGTCAATCAATCTCTGCGCAGAAAGCATTCTTCTCTCTTTCCGCAGAGGAAGAATCCTCATGTTCACCCAGACAAATAAGGCATCTGGAGTGTGTGTCAAAGTTCTCGATCTTTCTATCACACTGAGAGTAGAGTTGAAACCCTGACGTCATTGGCGATATCTCCCACAGAAAAAATAAAAATACCAAACTAACAAAAGAAAAAAAATATTATGGGGGAATATCCAGTAGCAGTGGCTAGTGCTTGTAAAGTGACTAGCCATTGCCACTGAACTATGAACTGGATATTCAATACCAGGGCCATATCCAGGCACCGGCATTAAATATCCGATTTGGCTGGAAAATGCGGTAACTATCCGACTAGCAGTGATGTTCAACTGCTGGCCGGTTAGCTAAAGGGGCATAAGTTAGACGAGCCTTTTAGGTTCCTAGCTTTTACAGCTTTGGAATAACTAGTTAGTCGATTATCCCTGGGTGCCACCTATGCTCGGCCCCCAGAACTCCCCAATGCTAGCCGACTAGTGTTGGTGCATTCAGCGGCGGTACCTGGAATATTCAGTGACTCTAACTGAGTTAGTGCCGCTGAATATCCTGTTGAGAGCCATTTAGGCAGTTTACAGGTCTGCACATTGCCTAAATGGCTTTGAATATCCCGCCTATTATCTTTACAATGATAGAAACACATCGGAAACCAAATAAGAAAAGAAATCTCTTCAGTAATGAGAGAGATATATTTTCATGTCTGTTGTGCAGAGTGCAAAAAGAAAAAAACTTGAGGAACTGAGGAGACCACCATGCACAGAAGGACTACGTATGCTTAGATCTTTATATTCAGTTTTGAGCTTTGGGACAGCTGTTCCATCCTGACATCATGCGATGACATCATCCACTTATATGTCTGATTCATTTCTCGATGAAAGGAATACATATATGCATACACCAACACCTACTTAGAGATTGCAGGGTATGCCTGCTAGAGATTATGGGGTCAATCTGTTCATGAATTATGGGCAGTATACTAGTCAGGTGTCACATGTTCAGTCACACTGAGTGTGGAGGAGTAGCCTAGTGGCCAGAACAGTGATCTGGTTCCTAAGAGACTGAGATCTAATTCTCACTGGTACTCCTTGTGGCCTTGGACAAGTAAATTTGCCCTTGATTTCTTCAGAAGAAAGTTCTGGTAACCACCCTTGGGTCACATCTTGCCAAGAAAACCCAGGGGTTTGCAAGTAGTCAGAATTGACTTGATGGTACACACAAATCACCTTAACCATGTTTCCAGGGGCTATAAAGAGTCCAGAGGTGACGCCCTAACATGGAGATAAGCTAAGCTAACAGCACATCCTTCTATTGTTATAATGCGCTTGGGAGGCCATCCTAAATGGATTCAGTGGGGACAATTTTGATACTGCATTGAAGTGAACGCAAAGTAGCGTGTATACTTTCCTTCCCCTGATTTATCCCCACTCACAGTAACAGAGCAATAATCAAACCATGGTTTTAGTGAAGTAAGCATGTTTATCTGCATAAATACCTGGTATTATAGCATGAATGGTGGCATCTTAGAAATGGGATGTCTTACTGGAAAAGTAAGAGCATTGGGCAAAGACAACTGCATGTCTGCTTATACAGTAGGACTAAAATACAGAGAGGGAGGCTGATTTAGACTTATCCTTCACTCTCTGACAGGAGTGTGGCTGCTGATTCTATTGCAGCAGTGAGCACATCCCCTCTTTCTTGGCTGCTGCTGTCTTTAGAGTGCTACAGTTCATCATTGTCTTGACCCCTTCATACTGCTGATGGTGGTTCACTTTTTTGTCATAGATCATCATAGTGAGAGCTTCCCTGAGGTTGTTTTAGTGGAAAACAACTCTCTCAGTAAAATGCTCCCAATAATGATATCCTACACATATAAAAGATTTGTGACCCTATCGATACGTTATTTAAAAGCATCAAAACTGGTTGTGTAATACATTTTATTGGACCTGAAAATACCTGGATACCTGAAAATCTGACTTCAGACATGGTCTGATTATATTACAGCGCCTAATACAACATATATTTCTCTTATGAGAGTCCTTCCCTGTCCCCCTTCTCCTTTAAAAGATAACAAAAATGGGGTTCCCTTGGGCACCTGTTTTCTTTTTATCCTAAAAATGTTAATCTTGCTTAGCGTGTGCCACTAGGGCTAGAACCGCTCCATTTCATTACACAGGTCTGCGACTAAAAAGCTGTTTGATTATTTTCATCTAATATCCATGTATTTTGGTGTGCTGAATACAAATAAAATATTGAAAAAGCTCCTAGACGTCATGATTTGCCACAACATGCAAAATTGTGTTCAAATTTATCAAATTTTTTCAAATTACTATTAATTAATTCACATAAGTGCATTTAAGATATAAAATGCCAAAAAAACCTTAAAGGGGTTGTCCGAGTTATGTAAAAAAAAATATAGCACTGTAAATCTGATGGTCAGCAATATATACATAAGCTAAGCAAGTTTTAAGTCCGTGCTTCTAATGGTAGAAGGGGTTAATCTTTCCTGAAGAATCCAGTGGGAGGGAGACACAGGGCAGATAGCAGCAGTTCCGGTCAGTGCAGGGGGGCGTGGCCAGCACTGTGACGTCTCGTGTACAGACACAGAGCTGCTCTCTCCTGCATGCCACGCTTTATCTTTATCATTCTTTATCTTTATTTGGCACATTTGATATATCGCCCTTTACCAGGGTATTAGGGCGGTGTACAATACAAAACATTTCGGCTGCAGAAAAGAAAGGTAGAAAGGAACTCCATTAAGTGGATAGGAAAGCAGTCATGGAAGTAAGAAAAGAAAAGGGACAGTAGAAACAGAAAGAAGATAATAGACAGCAGACAACGTAACAGACAATAGCAACATAACAGACAATGAACTGCGAGGCAAACGACAATCGACAGAACAAATGACGAACGACATAACGAATAGGGACATGGGAAAAGGTACGAATTCAGGGAGGAGGGGAGACCCGAGTGAGCATGGGGGTGTTCAATCCTATGGGGAGGAATTAAGAGGAAGTGCAATTGACGATCAAGAGGTAGGCGAGGGAATGGGGAGATCGAAGGCTTGTGCACGAATCATCATCAGGTTCTTGGTTCTAGGCTGTTCACACTTTTTCATCACAATTCGTGTTAGCTTGTCATTCTTCAACCGTTATGTTATGGCTCCGCGAAAGTGTATTAATTCGCCAGACAGTTTCTGTTTCATCTGTGGTGAATATACAGTGTTGAAGCAACAGCAGAATATTACAGACTTTGTGAAAAAAGTATACTTTGCATACTTTGGACTAAAAATTGGAGATCAAGATAAAGTCTGGGCGCCTCATAAAGTGTGCAAATGGTGTGTTGAGGACCTCTGAAACTGGTTCAAGGGTAAGAAAAAATCTTTCCGTTATGGGATTCCTATGGTATGGCGAGAGCAAAAGAACCATAGTGACGACTGTTACTTTTGTTCATGCGATGTGAAAGGGTTTAATTCCAAATGGAAGCATTCCATTTCATACCCCAATCTTCACTCGGCAATTCGTCCCATCCCCCATGGCACAGATATACCAGTACCCAAGCCCCCTGCTACCTTGGAAGAGATACCTAGCTCCGATGAAGGTGAAGTCATACCTGAACCAGATGACAAATCAAGTTCTGACTTTGAAGATGATACAAGACCAAAATTGTTTTCTCAGGAGGAGATGAATGATTTGGTAAGAGACTTGAATCTTCCCAAAGATGCCGCTGAGTTACTTGGATCAAGGCTGAAAAGCAGGAATTTATTGTTGCCAGGAGTGTCATCTTCATGGTTAAGACATCGTGAAAAGGAGTTTGTTCCTTACTTCGCTCAGGAAGACAAGTTGGTTTATTGCATCGATGTCGAAGGTCTGATGGGTCAATTTAAAATCCAATATGATTCAGAGCAATGGCGTCTTTTTATAGATTCTTCAAAAAGAAGTCTCAAAGCAGTTTTACTCCACAACGGTTTTTACGCTTCCATACCTGTAGGTCATTCCGTACACTTGAAGGAAACCTACAAGAACTTGGAATTGGTTCTTCGTAAACTTCAATATGAAGACCATGGTTGGCAAGTGTGTGGGGACTTGAAGGTCTTGTGCATGCTGCTCGGGCAACAAGCTGGGTATACCAAATATCCTTGTTTTCTGTGTCTATGGGACAGTTGAGACCGACAAAATCACTGGACCAAGAAGAGTTGGCAGCCGAGGGTGCTAACAGTCGGTGAAAAAAATGTCCTCCGAGAAACTTTGGTACCTTCCTATAAAGTTCTTCTACCACCTCTCCACATAAAATTGGGATTGATGAAGCAATTCGTAAAATCACTTCCAAGAGATGGAGAATGCTTCAAATACTTGGTCACCAAGTTTCCAGGCCTGTCGGAGGCAAAATTGAAGGAAGGTGTGTTCGTCAGACCAGACATTAGAAGGCTTATATTTGATCAAGAGTTTGTCAATACCATGACGGATCCTCAGAAAGAAGGGTGGATTGCATTTAAAGAAGTCGTACAGAAATTTTTAGGCAATAACAAAGATCCTCACTACAAAAAGATCGTCGGACGAATGCTGAAAGCATTTCAAGCTTTAGGTTGCCTGATGAGTTTGAAAGTGCATTTCCTACAGTCCCACCTTGACTACTTTCCTGAAAATTTGGGAGCTGTGAGTGAGGAACAAGGTGAACGATTCCACCAAGACATTAAAGAGATGGAAAGGAGATACCAGAGAAAATGGAGCATTACAATGATGGCAGACTACTGTTGGATGCTTCAGAGAGACATTCCAGATGCTACTCACAAGCGTAAATGCACCAAGAGGAGCCTCACAAGGAAGAAGAATCAAGTTTAGTGTGTGTAGGTGAGCTCATTTCAGTTCAAAAAAGGATTTTCATGAAAATATTGTAATAAAACTTTAATTTTATGCCTATTTCCATTTATTTTGAGGTATTGCCTTATTTAACATAGTTACCTAAATTGTCAGGAAACATGATGTCCTATGACAAAATGGAGGTCATTTTCGTATTCACCACACCAAAAAACATAAAGATTACGTGGAATAACCAAAACAGCTCTCGAAAAAAATTTTTTTGCAGACCTGTGCCCTAATTATTGGGCACTGTAGCAGCTGAATATTAACCCTATAATGGGAAGCAAAGGTGTCACCTTTATCACAGCAGAAGACCATAAATGAATGTGCTGGGGTGTCAGCACTTGAAAAACACTGACAATTAAATTCATTTTTTATAGCAGAGGGAATAAAATGATCACTTGCTTCCCAGGCACCCCACTGCTTTCAAGGGTAACTGATGAACGAGACAAGCGCTTATAGGTATTTATAGAAGACATCACAGAGGTTCTTCCATACTCTCTCAGGGGCTGTTTTACTAAACACCACTAACCAGTTGACGTGTGTTTTAGCGTGCAGTAACTGGTCACGGTGCACTCTAATGCGTGGGTATGCCAGCTACCAACCGCTAAATGCACATTAACTGGCATTCATGTGCTAATGTAGAAAGTGGGCGGGTTGGAGGCAGAGTTTGGGTGCGGAGAACACAACGCATGAGTGCAGTTTGTGTAGCACCTACGTTTCTTGGTCACTCTTTACGGTACTCAGCCATGCGTTAGCTGCCGGGAATATATTGGTCACAGCCCCGACAGCTAACATGGATGCTTTGCACAACGTGCGTTGCTAACGCACATTAAGTGTGAAACCTTAGCGGACTTTAGTAAAAGATCCTTCAATCAGATTGCTAATTGTCTCTAAATTATTGTGCTTACATGGCATAGTTGTCAGGCTGATGATCTCCTATAGCCTGGCTTCCATAAGCAGGTGTCGGAGACAGCAGCAAAGGTTTTGTAATCAGCCCTGACTGAAACCATAAATTCAGAATGGAACCCTTTTGTCAACAAGCCAATTTACTCAGTTTCAGACTGCTCCTGTCTTGAGGAAATCCTTCAGTGCCTTATAGCAGTGCTTTCTGAAGGATGATTTGTACAGATAGAACTCTGTTTTGCGTGCTCTCTCTCTCCCCTTGCTGGCTATTTCTGAGCATTGTCGCCGGAGCTGGCTTTTGAAAAAGTCTACCCTGTTAATTTATTTTTTCAGTTTTCAATATCCATTTTGAGATCGTTTCTACCTTGCAATTGTTCTTTCATTTGATTTGTTAACTATGACATTAAGACAATACTGCATTGATGATTTGGAGAAAGTAAATTTAGCAGAATGGGCTTGTATAAAATACTTTTCATGCTTACAGTAAATCACAGATTCAATAGCAGGATGAGCGGCTGTGGCTTCAGAGCGATACATAACACATTTATGGTGATGTGTAATTGCAGATTAATATGCTCTACTTCACACAGTGACAACTTTTAGCAAGGTTAAATGTTAGCTTTTTAAAAAAAATATTGAGCCCAATGTTCAAAAAGAGATGAACTCTTAAATGGTCCTCTATTTTCAGCCAAACGTAGCAGTCGTGAAGGTCCATTTTGCAGAGTTTGTTGAGGGAAGAATTGGTATGTCCAGACTGGGCCATTCAGAATTTTAATGGTATTTTACAAAAGGCTCTGCCTCCATGCTAGTTTTTCAGCTGACACATGTACTAATGTCAGACCTTTTAGTAAACATGCCTCTGTAGTTCATGCTGACTGCTGGCAATCCAGCAGCCCCTGGGTTTTCTTCACAAGGTGTAACCAGAAGAGGATTGCCAGGCCTTTCATCCAAGGCAATAGAAGATAAAGTGACTTACCTCTATTCCACTGGAAAGAGAAGCTCCATTACAAACATTTAATCCTAGCTCCTGGCTTGGGTCAGACATTTAACTGCTTGCTTGTGAGTCTATATATATATATATATATATATATATATATATATTATTATCATCATTGTTAGTCTGTTTTTACCTTATCTGTATTTCTTTTGTAATATTGTTCAGCTCCCTCCTATTTTCAGCTGTCTGTCTCTTGTTCCTCCTCTTCCCTCTTATTCATCCCTCCCACCCCACAGCCCACCCCCCACCCCCTCTGGCTAACATTCTCTTATAGCTACCCTGTGCTGATTACCATAATTACTCACAGTGTGATACAGTGGCCAGCAAAGAGCCCATGGATATAGGAAAAAAGGAAGAGCTTACCTTGCAGTCACAAGGGCAGAAAGCAGGTTCAGGTTATGAGAAGCCAGAGAATGGTGGAACAAGCTTTCCCTGCACTGGGTGTGACGCAGCAGAAAGCCAGAAAGCATATTCAGTTTGTAAGGTTCCAGAAAGTAGTAGAACAAACTTTCCCTACACTGGCTGTGACGCAGTAGAAAGCTAGGAACCTAATCACATCCACCTGGGCCAGGAAGCACGTACAACGTGCAGGGGCCAGGAGGATAAAAGTGGCTGGGAAATCCCAGTAGGGGGAGGTGCCATGGGAGGATCAAGCAAGAGAGGTGCATTGGAAGGCAAGGGAGGAGCAGTGAAGGGAGGTGCTCGTGCACAGGTCTCCCAAGCCAGAGGGGGCATCGTCCCAAGGAGAGTGAGTAAGCAGCTGGAGGGCGTAGGTCACAAGCAGGAGAGCTTGCTGGGACCAGGAAGCATCGGGTGTGTCCCTGAAGTAGGAACAGCAGAAGGGAAGCCTTTCCTGAAGCTTACCACAGCCCAGACCAGACAAGTGCTGAGAGGAACTCTCATGGCAAAGCAGGCTACAGCCCAAGTAAAGGTGCCTGGTTAAGAGAGGAAGGAGTGAAAGCTATTTATCCATGGAACAAAGCTAAGTACGCTAATTCTCCAGAGGGCAAGAGGTGGGCTTGGCTAGAAAAGCAAAGGCTAATTTCTGGAAGGAAAACCCTTGATGGAAGGAAGGGGGAAGCCTCAGAGAAATAGGCTCCAGTACAGGTCCCCAGGACTTTCCTTATACAGAATGGTTCCTTGCCCCAAGAGCTGCTACCTCTCAAGAGAGTTCTGTGAATGATAGATATGGAAAGTGTTACCCACTTACAAGTTTAGACACTGAGCAGATGCAATGGGAGAATACTAATCAGGAAATTGATTATATTCCAATGGATTGCACGCTCTGTATATCGGATGATATTACCTCTTTATGTTAATCAGGAAACAAGAGCATTGTTATACCTGTTTTTGAAAGAAGGTGCATTTTGGTTATTTTGCTGTGAAGAGACAGTTTCTTTAATCCTTTGTTGCTGTATGAGAGAAACCGGAATCCACACGGGAAAGGGAATAAATCCTCATTATAATTTTGCCTTAAACACGGCTACAGAGTTTTCTTTACAAAGGCAGCTTGCACCACACGCCCTAGGCGACCGCCTAATAAGGACAAGGATAGCAAGCGTCTGACAAATGGCGTAGTTGGCAGGGTATCTGGACAAAGAGTACAGCGGAAGCCAGCAGAATTACCAGCGCCGGAGAGCAAGATACAGGATTGCTGCTGACCACGCCCGGAGGATTCCAAAATCCGGAGAGGCAAGAGTACCTTCTCAAGGCTGGAATCTCCCCTGGACTCAGGTAATGAGTATCTGGGCACAGCAGAGGGGATTCTGGTGAGAAGGGATACTAGGCACCAGAGCCAGAGCATAGTGCATTTTGAGAAAAAAAAAGTGCCACACTTGGTGTTTGTGTTGTCTGTTTGTGTTTCAGTGTTCGGAGATGGAGAGACCACAGGAGATACTACGATGGATCAGTCTCCAATTTGAAAGACAGAGGGTGTTAGCCCAGCAGAGCCAGGAACAAGCATTGGCAGCCATGCAGGCTCAACAAAAACCGCTGACCGACATGATTCAGACTTTGCTGGCGGAGAGAGCGGCAGAGAAGACACCAGAGGGACATTATTGTGGGGTAGGCCCACAGACATGTGGGGTATTATCCTTTGGACAGTTGACAAAAGATGATAACATTGATGACATCCTGGAGGCTTTCGAGCGAGTACCTCATAGTGCCGGCTGGCCCTACGAGCAGTGGGCGGTTAGATTAGCCACATCCCTGATGGGAGAAGCCCTAGCGGCGTACAAGGGTATGCCCGCCGCCCAGGCAACGAACTATGAAGAAGTCAGAGCAGCCATACGGGACAGACTAGGCTTATCACCTGTAGTATATCGTTGTATGTTGCGAGCGACCCAAATCCAGCCAGGTGAAACCCCTAAGGCACTTCGCCAAAGGATCCAAAACCTGGTCTGGAAGTGGCTCACTCCCGAGGGGAGAACCATGGAAAGTGTGCTTGATATGCTTGTCTTAGAACAATTTTCAGAGGCTGTTCAAGCCGAGATACGTTCATTTTTGACTCTGCAGAATTGTCAGACCTCAAGCGAAGCAGCTCACCTAACGGAAAGGTTCATGGAGGCTGGATTAGCCCATAAACCACCGAGAGGCGCTGGCGACACTTGTGGGGTAGCCAATTTTGGAAAGGCAGAAAAAGACCCTATGTTTGGTAAACCAGCTGTTATGAGAAATATGCCAAGAAATGAGGTCAGGGACGCACACATTAAATGTTTTAAATGTGGGAGGCGGGGTCACAGGAAGGATGAATGTGTTGTACGAACAGCTTTAATGAGTAAGGATGAAAAATACAGGCAGGCAGGCTTTCGCCTAGAGGTGGAAGTCCAAGGTGTGGTAGCCAAGGCCCTACTTGATTCGGGGGCGGACCAAACAATGATTTCAAAGAAATTCTGGCGCCTCCTACAGGCCAGTAATGGGTCCACCCCGAATCAACCGGAGGGGGTAGCTAAGATAAAATGCATTCATGGTTCTGCTGCCAGTTATCCCCTATATAGCCTGACAATAAAAGGATTGAGAACACGAAGAAAGCTCTTGGTTGCCCTAGTCCCACACTTACTGTTTGACATAGTGCTGGGCCGAGATTGGCCACCATTTGAAAAAGGGCTAGGAGAAGGGCTACACTTAGATGGGGATAGGACGCCCATGGGACCCCAAGACCCGCGGGAGGAGGGCCGGTGTGAACCCCCAGAGGGAGGTTTGGAGATCCCAGGACGAGAGGAGGAATCCTCAGAGGATGAGGATGAACCAACAAAGGGGGGCCCACGAGAGCAGCAAAGGGGGGCAGAAAGGGAGGAAGTGCATGAGCAGGACGGTCGGGGAAAAGGGGAGGCTATGGTGACCCTGGTTCCGAAGCCCCTATTTGAAAAGCCCCGAGGGATAAATCCCGGTAAGGAAAACCTGGAGAAAATGGAAGTGGCCAGGAAAGAGGGCTTTGTTTTAAAATTTTGCAAAGCGACTCCTAACGCCCAGAGCCCGCAACGAGCCAGTGCCGCTGCCATGGGATATGACCTCTTTAGTGCCGTAGATGAGGTAGTGCCAAAGAGGGGGAAAGCCTTAATAAGCACGGGGTTACAAATACAGTTACCAGCCGGATGCTATGGCCGAATAGCCCCTCGGTCGGGATTAGCCGCCAAGCATTTTATCGATGTTGGGGCAGGGGTTATTGACCCAGATTACAGAGGGGTTGTCCAAATTTTACTCTTTAATTTCGGGGAAAGAGATTTTAGGGTTAAAATAGGAGACAGGGTGGCCCAGCTCATTTGTGAGCGGATTGGATTCCCCGAGCTGAAGGAGGTGCCATTGTTGACCCTTACCAGCCGTGGGGGAGACGGTTTCGGCTCCACCGGGCAGAGGGAGGTGAAGGGTATGACCGCCATGGCGGAGGAGAGGTTAGAGGAGGATTTTGGACCACAGGTCATGGATTGCAAAGGGAACCAAGCTCCAAGAGTAGGCGAGGAACTATCGCAACAACAACAGCAGCAGTTAGCACAACTGTTGGCAAAGTTTAGAGATGTCCTCACACCAATACCTGGGGAAACGGGTTTAGTGGCCCACGAAATCCTCATCCCTCCTGGGGAAATAGTGCGGCAGAGGCCTTATCGCCTACCGGAGGCCCGTAAGAAAGAGGCAGGGCCGGATTTACCTATACGCCATGTACGCCATGGCGTAGGGCCCACAGCCGGCAGGGGCCCACAAAAAAAGAACAAGTTCATTTTTTTTAAATACAATTTAAAAAAAAACTGGTGGCTGCCGCCGCGGGGCCCCCTCTGCTGCCGCGGCAGCACCGACTGACCCGCGGGGGCCCCGTCTACAAGCTGAAGCCGTCGGTTCGGTTCGTTCCTCCCTCCCTCCCTCCCTCCGTGCAGGCTGCAGGCTGCAGGCTGTGAGAGACGCGAAAGGAGAGTGTCTCCTCGCGTCTCTGTTAAGCCCGCAGGGGCTGATGGGAAATTTCCCATCAGCCCCTGCGGGCTTAACAGAGACGCGAGGAGACGCTCTCCCTTCACGTCTCTCACAGCCTGCAGCCTGCACGGAGGGAGGGAGGGAGGGAGGAACGAACTGAACCGACGGCTTCAGCTTGTAGACGGGGCCCCCGCGGGTCAGTCCGTGCTGCCGCGGCAGCAGAGGGGGCCCCGCGGCGGCAGCCACCAGTTTTTTTTTTAAAATTAAATTTTACTTTAGGCCGACGGGGGGGGGGGGGTAGGACTGGTAATGGGCTATGGGGGGGGTAGGACTGGTAATGGGCTATTGGGGGGGCTGGGGCTGGAAATGGGCTGGGGGGGTTAAGGCTAGAGGTGGGCTGATGGGGTTAGGACTGGTAATGGACTGTGGGCTGTTGGGGGGGCTTAGAACTGGCAATGGGCTTTGGGGGGGGTTAAGACTGGTAATGGGCTGTGGGCTGATGGGGGCTGTCTGGTAATGGGCTATGGGGGGGCTAGGACTGGAAATGGGCGGGGGGTTAAGACTGGAGGTGGGCTGATGGGGTTAGGACTGGTAATGGGCTGTTGGGGGGGGTTAGAACTGGTAATGGGCTTTGGGGGGGGTTAAGACTGGTAATGGGCTGTGGGCTGATGGGGGTTGTCTGGTAATGAGCTATGGGGGGCTAGGACTGGAAATGGGCTGGGGGGTTAAAACTGGAGGTGGGATGATGGGGTTAGGACTGGTAATGGGCTGTGGGCTGATGGGGGGGGGGTAGGACTGGCAATGGGCTATGGGGGGCTGACTGGAAATGGGTTGATGGGGTTAGGACTGGAAGTGGGCTGATGGGGGGTTAGGACTGGTAATGGGTTATAGGGGGGGCTTAAACTGAAAATGGGGTGATGGGGGGTTAAGGACTGTAAGTGGGTTGATGGGGGGCTAGGACTGGTATTGGGTTGGGGGGTTGCTAGGACTGGAAATGGGCTGATGGATGGCTAGGACTGGAAATGGGCTGATGCAGGGACTAGAAGGGAATGGATGCTGGGTGAGGCTGGAACTAGAAGGGAGCTGATGTTGGGGGAGGATTAGAATGGGATGGGGCTGGGAGAGTAAAATGGAGAGGGGAAAAATATTTTGTGTGGGAGGGATAAAAAATCTACAATTGGCCGGGTATTGGGAGAGTAAGTGGGGATTGAGCATGGAGGGGTAAAATTTGAGTGGATGAAATAGGAATGAGGAAAGAGCAAAAGGAGAAAGATTAGTATGTTAAAGCAGATGTAGAGAGAGAATGGAAAAAAATCTAGAAGAAAGGACAAATGGACAGCAGACGATGGAGAGTTAGCAGAATAAACGAAGAAACCAGAAGAAAGTGGCTGGAGCAATTGCAGCTGAAAAAAATGCACAAAAGGTAGAAAAATATCTCTTTATTTTGAATTTATTAATTGGAATATGTCAGCTCTGGTAAATGTGCATCATTAACGTCTGCGCTTTGTTTAGTACAAGAGCAAATTAATGTATAGTTTTATTTCTACAGTGTTGTACATTCCAAGTTTGGCTTTTGGGATTCCCAGTTTAATTATTGTCTTCCTGTTTCTAAATTGTGATTACTTGTTTGGTGATGGTCTATGTTCTGCATGTGTAACTGAGCTGAGGTGTTCTGTTTATATAATTCCTATTTGACATTGCCACTTGTTCTCTTTCCCCAGTAGGTCATGTATTGTTGTTCTCTGAAATGTATTGGTTTAATATTTGCAGTGTTGCCTTTTGCTTGGTAGAGTATGGTGCTTTGTGAGTCCTGGTAGTGCTGTTAGGATACGGCGGGTTTACTATGGGTTCTAAATGGGCAGTGTTTGTAGTAGTTCCTAATGTGTCTGGCAGTTGGCACTGGATTATAGTAATGTAGAAATCTTTTAGTCTTTCTTTATCCATACACTCATTAAGAGGCACGTTTACTAAAAGTTAGTATATGGTAACATTATGCAAATATTTATGCAAATATTTATGCAAATGAGGCCCCTTATGCAAATGAGGCCCCGCACCCCCCTTGGGCCGCCCCTGCTGGGGGCCCACAATTTTTGTTGGCGTAGGGCCTCACTCAAGGTAAATCCGGCCCTGGAAAGAGGTAATATCGCAGGTGCAGGAAATGCTAAGGATGGGCGTAATTGAAGAGTCTAAAAGTTCGTGGTGCAGCCCGGTAGTCCTGGTGCCCAAGCCGGATGGAAGCCTGCGCTTCTGCATTGATTTTAGACGAGTTAACGCCATCTCACTTTTTGACGCATATCCCATGCCGAGAATAGAAGAGTTGCTAGACCGGCTAGGGCAAGCGCGATATCCGACCACTTTAGATCTTACAAAAGGATATTGGCAGATCCCCTTGACCCGTGCGTTTAGGCCCAAAACTGCTTTTAGTACCCTCTCGGACTCTTTCAATTCCGATGTATGCCGTTCAGGTTGCATGGGGCGGCGGCGACCTGCCAACGCTTGATTGACCAGGTTTTGCGTCCCCATCAAACTTATGCAGTAGCCTATATGGACGATATCGTCATACATAGCGCAAGTTGGGCAGAACATCTGTCTAGGGTGGAGGCTGTATTGAAGGCCCTATGGCAGGCAGGTTTAACCTTAAATCCGCAGAAATGTTTATTCGCCGGGGCAGAGGTTAGGTACTTAGGACACATGGTAGGGAAGGGCATAGTTCGACCATTACTTAGCAAGGTTGAGAGCGTGCAAAATTTCCAGAAGCCGATAACTAAGAAACACCTTCGCAGTTTCCTTGGCCTTATCGGGTACTATCGCAGGTTCATACCTAGGTTCGCGGAGGAAAACACAGTCCTAACCAATATGCTAAGGAAAAATGCCCCGAATAATGTAAGATGGACACCGGAGGCGGAGAGGGCATTTGTTCAATTAAAGGGGAAATTATGCCAGGCCCCGGTTTTGTATGAGGTGGATTTCAAAAGGCCTTTTGTTCTCCAAACGGACGCCTCCGAATCCGGGTTGGGGGCGGTCCTATCCCAGGAATTCGAGGGGGTAGAACACCCCATTATGTATTTGAGTAGGAAGCTGTCCCGGGCAGAAGTTAATTACTCGACGGTGGAAAAGGAATGCCTCGCTATTAAGTGGGCTGTAGAGGCACTGCGTTTTTATCTCACTGGCCGTCACTTCGTTTTAGTAACAGATCATGTGCCTTTAAAATGGTTAGGTACAATTGAGGAACCACAACCCACGGCTTACACGCTAGCACTTAGCTCTGCAGGCATTCAATTTTACCATCCAACACAGGGCAGGCAAACTGCATCTCAATGCAGATGCATTATCCCGTATTCCGTGCAGTGAGGACATGAGTCTCCCAGCCCGAAATATCTTAAGGGGGGGGGATATGTGATACAGTGGCCAGCACAGAGCCCATGGATATAGGAAAAAAGGAAGAGCTTACCTTGCAGTCACAAGGGCAGAAAGCAGGTTCAGGTTATGAGAAGTCAGAGAATGGTGGAACAAGCTTTCCCTGCACTGGGTGTGACGCAGCAGAAAGCCAGAAAGCATATTCAGTTTGTAAGGTTCCAGACAGTAGTAGAACAAACTTTCCCTACACTGGCTGTGACGCAGTAGAAAGCCAGGAACCTAATCACGTCCACCTGGGCCAGGAAGCACGTACAACGTGCAGGGGCCAAGAGGATAAAAGTGGCTGGGAAATCCCAGTAGGGGGAGGTGCCACGGGAGGAACAAGCAAGAGAGGTGCATTGGAAGGCAAGGGAGGAGCAGTGAAGGGAGGTGCTCGTGCACAGGTCTCCCAAGCCAGAGGGGGCATCGTCCCAAGGAGAGTTAGTAAGCAGCTGGAGGGCGTAGGTCACAAGCAGGAGAGCTTGCTGGGACCAGGAAGCATCGGGTGTGTCCCTGCAGTAAGGAACAGCAGAAGGGAAGCCTTTCCTGAAGCTTACCACAGCCCAGACCAGACAAGTGCTGAAAGGAACTCTCATGGCAAAGCAGACTACAGCCCAAGTAAAGGTGTCTGGTTAAGAGAGGAAGGAGTGAAAGCTGTTTATCCAAGGAATAAAGCTAAGTACACTAATTTCTCCAGAGGGCAAGAGGTGGGCTTGGCTAGAAAAGCAAAGGCTAATTGCTGGAAGGAAAACCCTTGGTGGAAGGAAGGAGGAAGCCTCAGAGAAATAGGCTCCAGTACAGGTCCCCAGGACTTCCCCTATACAGAACGGTTCTTTGCCCCAAGAGCTGCTACCTCTCAAGAGAGTTCTGTGAATGATAGATATGGAAAGTGTTACCCACTTACAAGTTTAGACACTGAGCAGATGCAATGGGAGAATACTAATCAGGACACTGATTATAGCCCAATGGATTGCACGCTCTGTATATCGGATGATATTACCTCTTTATGTTAATCAAGAAACAAGAGCATTGTTATACCTGTTTTTGAAAGAAGGTGCATTTTGGTTATTTTGCTGTGAAGAGACAGTTTCTTTAATCCTTTGTTGCTGTATGAGAGAAACCGGAATCCACACGGGAAAGGGAATAAATCCTCATTATAATTTTGCTTTAAACATGGCTACAGAGTTTTCTTTACAAAGGCAGCTTGTACCACACACCCTAGGCGACCGCCTAATAAGGACAAGGATAGCAAGCGTCTGACAACAGGTGCACCCCATTCCCCTGAGATCTTTCTCCTGCCTATCCTTCATATATTTCTTCTGACTTCTACCCTCCTCTCCATCTCTCTCTTATTGCTCCACATCACTTTTGCTTCCTATTGTTAATACTCTCTAATCTTCTCCCCTCATACCAACAACTTCAAACTCCCCCTCCCTATCATCCCCTCTTTACCATCCTCACTTCTCCTACCATCTTGTCATCTAAAGTACCTTATCATCAGCACTTGAGTTTCACCATTTTCTTCCTCTCATTCAGCCATCTCCTTTCTCTCTGAAAGAACCTCATCTTCATTACCGCCATGCTGTCTCCTCTCTGCCCCGCACTCTTCTGCTCCTTCTCCTTCTGTCATCTGGAGATATCAGTCCCAACTCTGGCCCCACTAGACTTTTGTCACACTCCCAGGGCAGATCCTCACACAACTGCTCAAATCTTATTCATATCCCTCTCCTTTCCCCTCTTCTCTCCTTTTCTCATGCACCTTGTGGAATGCACACTCCATCTAAAGAAGCTTGCCTTTATTCATGGTCTCTTTATCTCTAATGCTTCCAACTTCATGCTTTAACTGAGACTTGGCTCCTCTCAGAAGACTCAGCTTCAGTCACTGCCCTCTGTCATGGTGGCTACCAATTTTCCAACATGCCTCGTCTCACTGGCTGTGGTGGTGGTATGGGTTTCTAATCTCTCATTCCTACCAATTTCAACACCTCCTTCTGCCTCAGTCTCATTCCTTTTCCTCCTTTGAAATCCACTCTATCTGCCTTTTTACTTCACTACCTCTCCGGATAGCTGTTATTTATTGACCCCCTGACAAGTCCACCTCTACCTTTCTCACTGACTTTGACTTGTAGCTTTCCTTCTTTCTGGATTCATCTTCCCTTCCCTTATGCTTGGGGATTTTAGCATTCATGTTAATAACCCCACTGCCCTTATGCTTTAAAGCTCCTTTCCCTTACCTCCTCAATGAACTTCCAGCTTTGCTCTACTACCCCCACTCACCAGCAAGGCCACTGCCTTGACCTTGTCTTCTTCTGTAATTGCTTACTCTCAAACCTCTGCACCTCAATTCTTCCCTTATCTGACCATCGCCTTCTAAGCTTCACTCTTCATCATCCCTCACCTCAATTTTGCCCACTCTCTTTGAACCTCTTTAAAAAATCTTCATGCTATCGACCTATTGGCTCTCTCCACTACTGTCTCATCATCTCTTTCCTCTACTATGTCATCTGAGTCAGTTGATGAGGCAGTAGTTTCCTATAACACTGCACTTTCCTCGGCTCTGGATGCTCTTGCTCCACCCATGCCACGTTTTGTGAGGCATACTGTACGTCAGCCATGATTGTCTTCGACTATCCACTATTTATGTTTCTGTGCCCACTCAGCTGAGCGTATTTGGCTCAAATCCCATACCCTTGCGGACTTTCTACACTTCAAATTCATGCTTGCCTCTTTCCAGTCAGCTATAGCACTCGCCAAACAAGACTATTATGTCCACATGACTAACTCTCTTGCCTACTACTACTACTACTACTACCGAACATTTGTATAGCACTACAAGGTGTATGCAGCACTGCACAGAGAGGAGCGGCTAAAAGCAATCTACTCCTTGAGGTGAAGGATGAGATGGCTCCTTCCCCTGTAGAGGGGAGGGGGCTTGACTGGACCAAACCAAAAAGCTGATCAAATTATATGGAGGAAATGCAAGATGTTTGCATACAAAGGAATTAAAAGAGAGCGAGAACCACAGCACAGTTTATAAAACTAAATTATAACTCATTTTTATTTTGTTGTTATAAACTGTGTTATGGTTCTTGCTTTTTTTTTTGAACAAATATTTTGCATCCACAGAACCCCCTTCAACAGTGGGTGCAGAGCAGAACCAGGACATTCACCCATAGAACTCAATATCTTTAAGAAAATCTGATTCTGATCATCTCACTAACAACAACAACCAACATTCTCCAGTACCAGACATATTATGAACTAAAACAAAACCCTACAATAAAGTCACTGAGTATCTATAGAGCAAATCGACCATATCATACTATATCAGCACCAATTTCCAAAATTCACATAAGGAGCCCATCCAAAAAAAGCATCACTGTAGCTACTGCAGTGGGCCCTTGAACATCCAAACACCTATTTGAAAAAATGAACAATTCAGATTACTACAGTACAGATCCCTACATACAAACTCCATGTTAACAGAACACCTGCTCTTGGTCGCACACTCATAACACAGACCCTCACCAAGTACAGAATAAGTGACCATAATCTAAAAATAAATACATATAGATAAAAATTAAACTGCAACCCCAAGAAGCCAGATTCTGCATACAGTGCAATACCAGAGAAATAGAAAGAGATGCATTTCCATGTACTGTATAAAATATAAAGATAGCACCAAGTCAGATAATTACAATGAAAATAAAATTCTCTTTGAACTTTGTTGTATGACCATTTTATTCCCTGATCATGTAGGTCCCAATCTGAGATTTCTGCTTTTCTCTATCTCCCAGTGATGTAGCGCCATGTGCAGAGGCTCACTGCGACATCATGTGCATAAATTTAGTATACTTTATTTTTAAATGTATATGCCACCCATCTAAAATCCTAGGTGGCTTCTAAACATACAAATGCAATTTAATATAACAGATGTTACAATAAAACAAACATAATAATAAAACATTAAATTTGATTAATGAAAAACCACTTACACAGCCCCCCATCAGATCATTATAAGTATCTGCATATCAGATTTATTTTGCTATAACCAGATTATTGATGAGGAGGGAAGATATAAAATGAGAAACTAATTCTAGTAGCCATGAATTCAAACATTGGATTGGATTGTGCTAGAGCTGGAAAAGTCCGGAAATCAGCAACAGTGAAGCTGTCAGGCTACTAAACAAAATTAAACTGAGACGTTCCCTTAAAATTTGAAATACCTTGAATCTGAACTGACAACATATTTTAAATTTCAGTCTGTCAGCATAAAGAACGCAAAACTGCAAATCTCAAAAACAATGCATATTCCAGTATCCCCCCCCCAACCAACATCCTACAGTTGACCTCACCAAGAACCCAGAGTACAGGACTCATAGAGCAAATCTACTATTCCATAACAGCAAAACTCATACAACATGGAGCGTATCCAGAAAAGGGTGGTGCCATAAATATTGCAGTGGGCCCTAGAACATCCATATTCCTATTCAGAAAACTGAACAGGCCAGATTACTACAACTCCCTACATAGAAACTCCATGCTAACAGAACAGAGATATATTTTCACCAAGTAGGGAATAGATTAGTACAAACTAAAAACAGACATATATAGTCAAAAAATGCTTTTACCCATTATTGTTAAATTTACAGGATTTCTTTCCCAAAATTATACTTTACTGCAGAGTAAGGTGAGAGAAAGCACTCTCACACACAGGCATCTGCATTGTCAGCAGAAACTAACATAATGGCTCAGCGCAAGTAGCATGAGGGGAACTAATGTCTCCTCAGTGGGTGGCCTTATTTGCACTGCTAGCTGTTCTGCCATGCTGAAATGCAGTAATTGCAGGGGAATGTAACTGCCTCCCTGCAGAGCCTATGGCCTTTCATAATCAAACTCCGGAATTAGTTACCAGAGGATGCAGTAAAAGCTGTTAGTGTAACTGGGTTTAAAAAAGATTTGGAGGAAAGGTCCATAAGTTATTATTAAAGAGGACCTGGGAAATCCACTGCTTGCCTTGGGACAAGCATTGTGGAACCTGTGTACTTTTCTGGGAACCTGCCAGGTACTTGCAACCTGGATTGGCCACTGATGGAAACAGGATACTAGGCTTGATGGACCTTAGTCTGACCCAGTGTGGCATTTCTTATGTTCATATGTTACCAGTGCAGAACATAGGAAGCATGCTATTAAACATGCCAAACAAGAGAGGCTCAATAGCATCCATGCAGCATCTCCCACTTCCACAAAACAGAGTTACTTGGCACCCCAACACAGCACTTCCCACCCTCTGAAAAAAAAGGGGGACTTTGTGACCCCAACACAACACCTCCTACTCCAACATAGACACCAAGAAGGGCTTAGCAACCCCACCGTAACTCCTGAAACTGCACACTGGACCAGCGTGCTGTTAATATAAATATATATTCTGTAAAAAACAAAGGAAATGCAAGATGCTCGCACACGAAGGAAATAAAAGAAAAAGTGAGAACCACAGCATAGTTTATAAGACCGAATTATCTCATTTTATTCTGTTATAAACTGCATTATGGTTCTCACTTTTTCTTTTTGAATATATATTCTGCATGCACAGAAACCTCTCCCTCGACAATGGGTGAAGAACAGAAGTAGGACATTCACCCACAGAACTCAATATATTTTTAAAAATCTGATTCTGGTCATCTCACTAACAAACAAACATTCTGCAGTACCAGGCATACTGGAAACTAATATAAAACCCTATAGAAGTCACCTAAGATCTACAAGCCAAATCTACCATACCATACCAGCATAAACTTCCAAAACTCATACAAAGAACCTACCCAGAAAAAAGCAGCACTATAAATACTGTAGCAGGCCCTAGAACATCCATATACCTATTTGAAAAGCTCAACAAGTCAAATTACTACAGTGCAATATAGATCCCTATGTACATAGTAACATAGTAAATGACGGCAGATAAAGACCAGTATGGTCCATCTAGTCTGCCCAGCAATGTGGAAAGAATAGGTGCACCTACCGTTCCATGTAGGTCACCCTTCCCCATGTCTTTGTTTAGGGGTGACCCCACCGCTCCGTGTAGTGCACCCCTGTTTGTTGAGAAATTAGATAGTTACGTTTATTTTGATTTTATCCTGTTGCTATAAAGGGATTCCCAGTGTCTGTCCCATGCCATTTTGAATTCTGTCACTGCATTTGCCCCCACCACTTCCATCAGGAGGGCATTCCAAGCATCCACCACCCTTTCAGTGAAAAAGTATTTCCTGACATTGCCTTTCAATTTGCTCCCTTGAAGCTTCATGTTGTGCCCTCTAGTTTTACAGCTTCCCCATCGTTGGAAGAGGATTGTTTGTTCATTAATACTCTTTAAGTATTTAAAGGTCTGAATCATATATCCTCTATCCCTCCTCTCCTCCAGAGTGTACATATTTAGGTCTTCAAGTCTCTTCTCATAAGACTTCTGTCGCAGGGTCCAAATCATTTTGGTCGCCTTCCTCTGAACCGTTTCCAGTCTTTTTACATCCTTTTGAGAGATATGGTCTCCAAAACTGAACACAATATTTCAAGTGAGGCCTCACCAGTGACTTATATAGTGGCATTAGTACCTCTTCTTTTCTGCTGGTAATTCCTCTTTGTATGCAACCCAACATCCTCCTGGCTTTTGCCACTGCCTTGTCACACTGTTTTGCCACCTTGAGATCCTCGAAAATAATCTCACCAAGGTCCTTCTCCTGGTCTGTGCACACCAACCTCTCGCCCCCTATCTCGTACATTTCCCTTGGATTTCTGCTTCCCAAGTGCATGACACTGCACTTTTTTGCATTAAATCTTAACTTCCAAGCATTAGAACATTCTTCCAGCTTTTGTAGATCTTTCCTCATGTTATTCACTCCCTCAGGGGAGTCCACTCTGTTGCAAATTTTCGTGTCATCTGCAAAAAGACAGACCTTTCCATTCAGTCCTTCAGCAATATCACTCACAAATACATTGAACAGTACCGGTCCCAGGACCAAACCCTGGGGCATCCTGCTAATCACCCTCCTTTCATCTGAGTGAGCTCCATTTACCATCATTTTTTGATGTCTGTCAGTCAACCAATTTCTGATCCAGTTCACCAAACCCATCCCCAAACTATTTATTTACATTCTCTTATATACTGTGCTATTCTGCATCAGTGTGGTTTACATTGAACAAACTGAAATTACATTGAACAGGGCATTATAACTCGGAGATAACAATTTTACAGGGAAGATGGGCTATGGAGGGTTAAGTGGCTTGCCCAAGACCACAAGGAGCACCTGTGGGACTAGAAACCCTAGTCCTTCTGGCCCAAGGTTGCTGTCCTCTAGTGGGATTTGAACCCCAGCCTTCCAGCCTGAAGTACTTTGCCCCAACCACTAGGCCACTCCTCCACTCCACTATTGAGTTTATTGATAAGCTCCTATGAGGAACAGTATCAAAAGCTTTGCTGAAATCCAGGTAGATGACATCCATCGCATGCCCCTGATCTAGTTCTCTGGTCACCCAGATTTGTTTAGCAAGATCGTCCTTTGGTAAAACCATGTTGCCTCGGATCATGAACCTGTTGGTTTTGAGAAAGTCCACTATTCGCTCTATCAGGAGTGCCTCCATTACTTTTTTCGCCACCGAGGTAAGGCTCACTGGCCTGTAGTTTGTCACTTCTTCCCTGTCACCACTTTTGTGAAGAGGTACTACATCAGCCCTTCTCCAGTCCTGAGGAACTTCTCCTGTTTCCAAGGGTCTGTTAAAAACATCCGTTAACACCCCTGCAAAAACCTCTCTTAGCTCTTTCAGTATCCTGGGATGTATCCCATCCTGTCCCACGGCCTTGTCCACTTTCAGTTTTGCAAGTTGTTCTAACACATCATTTTCTGTGATTGGTGTGTTATCTACTTCATTCCCATTTTTATATTTGGGAGTCACAGGTGGTCCTTCTCCAAGATTTTCTTTAGTAAAAATAAAGCAGAAGTATTTGTTTAGCAATTTCACTTTTTCAATGTCACTTTCCATGAGTCTGTTCCCAGCACTTTTGAGTCTTGCAATTCCACCTCTGATTTTCCTCCTCTCCCGAATATACCTGAAGAAAGTTTTGTCGCCACACTTCACATCTTTAGCCATCTTTTCCTCTGCCTTTGATTTTGCTTTCCTTATTTCTCTTTTTGTCTCTTTTAGTTTGATCCTGTATTCCTTTCTGTGTTCCTCTGTTTGCAAGCTTTTGAATTTTCTGAAAGCTGTATTTTTTGCCCTTTTTTGAGCAACCACTCCTTTGGAGAACTAAGTAGGTTTCCTTCTCCTCTTGTTTTTATTGACTTTCTTTACATATTTATCTGTTGCCCCTATTATTGCCACCTTTAGTATAGCCCATTGCAATTCCACTTCCCTTGTCCCCTCCCACCCTGCCAACTCCTCTTTCAGGTACTTGGCCATTTTAGTGATGTCAGTGTTTTTGAAGTCTAGGACTTTGAGCTTGCTATGATTGGACTGCACCTTGGCTTTTATCTCAAACCATACTGTGTGATGATCGCTGCTGCTCACAGGGGCACCCACCCAGACATTTGACATGCTATCTCGATTGGTGAGCACTAAAGTCAGAATTGAGCTTTCCCTGGTTGGTTCCATCACCATTTGTCTAAATAACGCATCTTGGAAAGCATCCACAATTTTTTTACTTCTTTCCAGATTTGCAGAAGGAGTACTCCAATCCACTTTGAGTAGATTAAAGTCACCCAATATGATCACTTCACCCTTTGTGTCTATCTTTGCAATATCTATAATCAATTCGTTATCTATTTCTTCAATTTGAGTCGGAGGTCTGTAGACTACAGCAGCATGGATGACAGTGCCATCTCCTCTTTCCAACACAATCCAGAGCGCTTCTTTTTTTCCCTATGCCCCCTGCAATTCAGTAGCTTTAATATTGCTTCTGACATATAAGTCTCCTCCTCCTCCTTTTCTACTTTCTCTGTCTCTTCTGAATAGATTATAGCCAGCTATGGCTATATCCCATTCATGTGATTCATTAAACCATGATTCTGTAATGGCCACAATGTCCAAGTCCATTTCCTCCATTAGGGTTTCCAGGTCAGGAACTTTGTTGGTTAAGCTTCGAGCATTTGTGCTCATTGCTTTTGAGCATTTAACTGGCTTGCATGTAGTTTGCATTGATTTTGTTCTACCCACCACTTCCCACTTGTCATTGATGTGTGGTTTAAAAGTATGGTTGTTTTGGATGTTATTTTGCTTTTGCCGGGAGTGACGATCTGAACTTGTCCTTCCCCATCCGTCACCCCCTTTCTCTAGTTTAAATGCCTGTCCACATACTGCCTGAAATTTTCGCTTAGGATTCTTTTCCCTGTGACAGAGAGATGTAGTCCATTAGCACAGTATAGTCTCTTGTTGGTCCATCTGTTTCCCCAGTTGCCTATAAATCTGAATCCTTCTTGTTAGCACCAGGTTTGGAGCCATGGATTAATAAAGTTGTTTATGTGATGCAGCCTTTCTGCCCCCTTACCAAGGACAGGTAGAACTTCTGAGAATGCTACAGTGTTAACAATGGGCTTGAGTTTCTCTCCCAGAGTCTGGAAGTCTCTTTGAACTGCAGAGGCGCTGTTTCTAGCCAGGTCATTTGTACCTAAGTGGATGACAACATCAGTTTTGGAGTGCTCACTTTCTTTACTAACTACATCAACAATTTGGTTTGTATTTCTGCTTGCTGAAGAGCCTTGGAGGCATTTGACTATCTTCTCTCCTTTGAACTGTGTTCCCAAGTTGGTGCTTCTGATGATGGAATCTCCAAGTAGTAGTAGTTTTCTGTTTTGGGATTTTTTTCTTCCTATTTGGTGCTTTATCAGTAGATTGGACATTGACTGTCTCATTTACGGGCCCTTCAGTTTCCATACATTTGGCATCCTCATTAACCAAGGCAGAGAAGGCATTATCCAGGGATATCTCTTGATGTATAGGGTGTCTATGCATTACAGGTCGCAACCTATCAGAGCCCACTGTGATCCATTTGTTCCTGGGTTGTTTGATTCTTTGTGGGAGCGGTGGTGGACTTAGTTCAGTTTGTATCCTAGAAGAGGTGCGTTTCATTGCCGCTAGTTCTTCCCTTAGTAGAGTCAATTCTTTATTCATGGTAGCTAACTTGAGGCTTATCAGGCAAGCTCTTAGGTTCCAAATGATTCTTCTGAGAATGAAAGCACTGCAGTTATTGCACTGAATAAACGACATGCTGATTAAGCGGTCCTAGAAGGATAAGAAAAGGTGGGTTTAATACCTAATTAAAAGGATAGATGTCAATGTATGTGATGACTATATAGGCAATGCAGCCCTGGAATGGATGGGGTAAGGGGTAGGGTGTTTATTTATTTAACATTTCTTATATACTGCCTTTCATGATATCAAGGTGGTTTACATTGAACAGGGCATTATAACTTGGAGATAATTATTTTTCAGGGAACATGGGCAATGGAGGGTTAAGTGGCTTGCCCAAGACCACAAGGAGCACCTGTGGGACTAGAAACCCCAGTCCTTCCGGCCGAAGGTTGCTGTTACTCTAGTGGAATTTGAACTCCTGACCTTCTGGCCTGAGGTAATTTACCCCAAGCACTAGGCCACTCCTCCCAAGGGGAGAAACCTAAGTGTCCCTGGCCAGTAGGCCTTACATGAACTGAGGGCACACTCAGATATCTTATTTAAAGTCCACACAAGGAATGTGGGCAGTCAGAATATTCCCAAAAATGAATGTATACCCAGCAGTTAAAATCTATATTAGGAAACAAAACAGGCAATGGAAGGCAATAGAAAGGCTGAAAGCTTAGCTGTGTGGAACCTCTGGAAGCTGTGAAGACTAGAGTTGATCAGGTACTTGTGGACAGGCTGTGAGGTAATTTAATTAGCCCCTCCCTGTGAGCAGGTTTGCAATAGACAATTCCAACAATGGAAACAGAAATAATCAAACGGAACTTTTTACTTCTATGTATCTGCCTACTGTGCAAAGGTCCCTGTAACTTTAAAGTGATACCTTTGCTACTACAGTAGGTCAGAGACTCAGGTAAAAGACCAGGTCCCTGCAGATCTAAGTATTCTATTCCAAGTAGCTTTTATCACAAGTGGCCCTGGCCAGTAGGCCTTACATGAACTGAGGGCACAGTCGGATATCTTATTTAAAGGCTGCACAAGGAATGTAGGCAGAATATTCCCAAAAATGAATGTATACCCAACAGTTAAAATCTATATTAGAAAACAAAACAGGCAATAGAAAAGCTGAAAGCTTAGCTGTGTGGAGCCTATGGAAGCTCATGTTAACAGAACACCTGACCTCAGTCACACACTCAGAACATAGACCCTCACCAAGTACAGAATAAGTGACTACAACCTGAAATAAAAATATGTAGACAAAAATTAAACTGAAACCCCAAGAAGCCAGATTCTGCATGCAGTGTAACATCAGATAAATAAGAAATACAGTTCCCTATACTGTGTAAAATATAAAGATAGCACAAAGTCCAATCACTAAAATGAAAATAAAATGATTTTTTTCTATCTTTGTTGTCTGACCATTTTATTCTCTGATCATGTGGTCCTGATCTGAGGCTTCTGCTTTCCTGTCCTCTCTTAGCTCTCTTTCTATGGTCTATCTGCCATTTATTATCTCTTCTTTTGTTTTCTTCACTTTCTTCTATCAGCCTATTTTCGAGTCCCAGTAATCCTTCCCAGTATCAGCCCCCTTTCTAGTCCTCCCCTCCCAGTACTTTCCAATGTCAACCACCTTGCATTCCCAGCACTGCCTCTGGTGTTCATTCCCTTCCAGTCCTCCTCCTTCCCCACTGTCCATCCCTTTCTAGTCCAAATACCATCGCAGGTATCAGCTCACTTCCACTCTCAATGCCACTCCCCTCTCCCATCAGCTCCCTTCCAGTCACCCTACCCTCTGCCCATCCTCCTTACAGTGCCACCCCCACATCTCAACTCCCTTCCAGCCCCAGTGCCCCCTCCCTTCCAGTCTCCTCCCTATTAACCAGACACCTACCAGTCCCATCCCCAGGTGTCAGCTCCCTTTCAGACCCCCTTTTTCCCCCCCTATATCAGCTCCCTTCCAGCCCCCTCCTTCCCCTGTGTCAGCTCCCTTCCTGCCCCCACCTCCCCCCATGTCAGTTCCTTTCCTGCCCCCTCCTTCCCCTGGCAGAACCTCTCAGCATCCGCTCCCTTTCAGTCCTATTCTCCCATCCCCCCTCATCAGCCCACTTGTAGCCCCAGTCCCTAGTTTTCTTCCAGGGCCAGCAGCACTCTCCTCCACTCCCCGATCAGCCCAGTTTCAGTTCTAGCCCCCAGTCTTCTTCCAGTGCCAGCAGCTCTCCTGCCCCCATCAGCCCATTTCTAGTCCCAGCCTATTTCCAGTCCTATCCCCCTTATCAGCCCACTCCAGTCCTAGCCCCTCCATCAGTCCAGTTACAGTCTTACCCCCCAATCAGCCCATTACCAGTCGTAGCTCATTTCCAGTCCTAGCTCATTTCTAGTTCCAGCCCCCTGACCAGCCCATTTCTAGTGCTAGCTCCCCATAAGCCCATTACCATCCTAACCTCCCCTAATAAGCCCATTTCCAGTCCTAGCTCCCCCTGATCAGCCCAATACCAGTCCTACCCACCCCAATCAGTCTAATTCCAGTCATAACCCATTTCCAGTCCTAACCCCACTTGATCAACCCATTTCCAGTCCTAGCCCCCCCCATCAGCCCATTATAAGTCCTAACCTCAATCAGACTATTTCCAGTGCTAACCTCACCCCCCACCCCAGCCCAGCCCAGCCCAGCACCAGACCTACTCATCCGATTTCCCATCCAAGCCCCCCCCGGGGAAGAACCCTGCCGTTGCCTGACCAGCGCCCCGTCTCACCTTTGCAGAGCTACGAGAAGGAACAGCATTTCCCTTCTTTCCTGTGGCTCTGTTAAATTTGAGCCCGCCAACCCTGAGGGTAAATGAGGCATTTCCTGTCTCTCCTCTAAAGTCCTTCTGGATCCATGCAATCTGGCTTTCATCTTTTACATTCTACTGAAACAGCTCTTACCAAAGTCTCCAGTGACCTGTTCCTGGCAAAGTCCAAGGGCCTTTACTCAATCCTCATCCTTCTTGACCTTTCTGCTGCTTTTGACATTGTTGACCACCACCTTCTCCTCAATATCTTGTCTTCACTTGGTTTTAAGGACTCTGTGCTATCCTAGTTTTCTTCTTATTTCTCCCATCACACTTTCAGTGTTTGTTCTGGTGGATCCTCCTCTTCTGCTATCCTGCTCGCAGTTGGTGTTCCCCAAGGGTTTGTCTTGGGCACACTCCTTTTCTCTCTCTATATCCAGTCCCTTGGTGTGCTCATTTCCTCCCATGGTTTTCAGCACCATTTTTACACTGATGACTCTCAGATCTACCTCTCTCTTCACCTGAAATCTCTCCGGCAATTCAGGCCTGGATCTCTGCCTGGCTGACATTGCTGCCTGGATGTCTCACTGCCATTTGAAAGTGAACATGGCCAAAACTGAACTTTTTATTTTTCCCCCTAAACCTACCTTCCCCCTTCCTCCTTTCTCAATCTTTGTGGAAAGTGCTCTACTCCTCTCTGTTTCCTCAGCTCAGAACCTTGGGATCATCTTCGACTCTTGCCTCTCCTTCTCCACACATAAAACCTGTCATTTCTTTCTCTATAACATCAGCCAAATTTGTCCCTTCCTTTCTGAACGCACTACTAAGACATTTGTCCACTCTTAGTCACCTACCATCTAAACTATTGCAACCTTGTCCTTGCTGGTCTCCATCTGAATCATTTCTCTCCTCTTCAATCTGTTCAAAACTCATCTGCGCAGCTATTCTTCCACCAGCCTTGATATAACACCTCTTCTCAGTTGCTTCATTGGCTCCCTGTCCTCTTCTGTATCCAGTTCAATCTTCTCCTACTGATCTATAAGTGCACTCATTCTGATGCTCCTCACTACCTTTCCTCTCTTATCTCTCCTGCTCCCCTCCTGGGAACTCCGCTCTTCTGGCAGATCGCTTCTGTCTGTGCTCTTCTCTTCTACTGCCAATTCCAGACTGAAACACATTACCTGAGTCTGTAGGTCAGGCTTTATCTCTGGCCCTTTTCATATCCAGGCTGAAAACTCATCTCTTTGAGGCTGCTTTTGGATCCTGATCCACTTAATCTCCTATGTGTTTCCTTACCATTCCCCTAGATGTATCCTTGTCTTCAGCTGTTGTGTTGTCTGTCTTGATTAGATCGTAAGCTCTGATGAGCAGGGACTGCCTTTTACATGTGTCTGTAAAGCTCTGCGTAAGCCTTGTAGCACTGTACAAATAACTTCCGTTAGTAGTAGTAGTCCAAGGCCACTTGGAGTGCCAATGGGAATCCAGTCCTGATTTCTTGGTCATTAGGCCACTGCTCTAATCACTAAGTTACTCTTCAATATGCCCCTAAGAGCATAAATTTAGGTATTCAACTCTACTACATTTTCAAATAGGCTTTTCAGAGAAGTTTGGAGCCTTTGAATATCAGCCTCAGTTGTTTATAGGAATTTTTAAAGAACTGGTAGAAATAGACTTTTTTTTACCTCTGTTACAGCACCCCCAAAAGATCCCATTACTGGCAAGAATGTAGCATTTTTGTTTAATTGACTTAAAGCCCCTTGCTAAACAAGATTATGGGTCTCAAAAGGCTTGCCTCCATCCCTCTCTGGAAGAGCTGCAGGCCAGCTTACCTCAGCCAAAAGCAAAAGCCCTGTGCTGCTTGGCTGGCCTGGATGTCTTTAGGTTACGAGTGCTTGATAGTAAATGTGCTTTGTGAGTGTGCATTTACATCATGGTGTGTTTTGGAAGTACAAGATGAATAATAATAAAAGCCAGATTGCCTTGTCTTCCCATAAGGAAATGACTGCCTGAGGGGCAATTTAAATATCTGGTTTTGGTACCCTCCACATGGCGGCTTGCAGCAGAGAGAATTGGCTTTGAGATTATTATTTATTCAGCTTGCCTTGCAAAGCTCACCATGACGTAACAGTGCCTTCAGAGCATACCATACTCTCCAGTCAGTTGAGAAAGCAGCCAGACAGTGAACTATAACAGATTGGAAGATAGGGAAATGTATCACCATCCACCCCACTTCTTCCTATTGGATTTGATTCATACATGTGATCTATACAAGGGTGGCTCAAGGCAATCTGCTGCCTGAGGTGAAGTATGAATAGGCGCCCCCCCCCCCCACCACCTTAGAGGGGGTGGGGCTTTTTCAGAAATCCAATCAGAGACTGAACCAAACCAAAAAGCCGATTAGATTATATGGAGGAAATGAAAGATGTTTGCACACAGGGTCATATCGAGCTGCAATCACACCCTGTGCGACTTGCAGCTTGAGCGCACACCCCCCTCCCCCCCATACCTCCGTCCAGCGCTGCCTGCTCTTTCCCTGCTGCAGCCGCCCTCTGTTTTTTTTCACGGCGGTGCCGGCAGCAGGGAAAGAGCAGGCAGCGCTGGATGGAGGTATGGGGAGGAGGTGGGGGGGGGGGGCATGTGCCCGATCTGAAAGGCACTGGCACTTTAAGCAGATCTGTCCCTCCCTACTCTGACATCGCTTCGGAGAAAGGAGGGACCAGACCTGCTTAAAGTGCTGTGAAAAGGATTGGGGGGCGCATATTGGCTGCCTGCTATTGTCCTGCCAGCGGTGGCAGGGCAACAGCAGACAGCTGAAATGGGCCCCCCAAAGCTTTCCGCCCTGTGCGGCTGCACCGTTTGCACAGGGTTAGGTAAGGTCCCGTTTGCACACCTAAGAACTAAAAGACAGCAAGAACCAACAGCACAGTTTATAAAACAAAATTATAACTCATTTTTATTTTGTTGTTATAAACTGCGTTATGGTTCTTGCTTTTTCTTTTTCAACATATATTTTGAATCCACAGTAGGTGCAGAGCAGAACCAGGACATTCACCCACAGAACTCAATTTAAAAAAAAAAACATCTGATTCTGATCATCTCACTAACAATAACAACAACAACAATAACAACAACCACTATTCTCCAGTACCAGGCATATTGTGAACTAATACAAAACAAAGAGCAAACCTACCATACCATACCATATCAGCACAACCTTCCAAACTCACATAAGGAGCCCATCCAAAAAAAGTGTCACTGTAAATTCTAAAGTGGGCCTTGGAACATCCATACACCTATTTGAAAAGCTGAACAAGTCAAATTACTACAGTATAGTCTAGATCTTTATGTACAAATTCCATGTTAACAGAAGACCTGACCTCAGTCACACACTCACAACATTGACCCTCACCAAGTACAGAATAAGTAACCACAATCTAAAGTAAAAATTAAAATATGTAGACAAAATTTAAATTGAAACCCTAAGAAGCCAGAGTCCATATGCAGTGCAACATCAGATAAATAAGAGATGCAGTTCCCCAATACTGTCTAAAATATAAAAATAGCACAAAGTCCAATCACTAAAATTAAATACAATTATTTTTTCTACCTTTGTTGTCTGACCATTTTATTCTCTGATCATGCTGGTCCCGATCTGAGGCTTCTGCTTTCCTGTCTTTTCTTAGATCTTTTTCTATGGTCTATGGTCCATGGTCCATCTGCCATTTCTTATCTCTTCTTTGGATTTCTTCACTTCCTTCCATCAGCCCATTTCCAGTTCCAGTAACCCTCCCCGTATCAGCCTCCTTTCCAGTCCTTCCCTCCAAGTACCTTCCAATGTCAACCGCCTTGCATTCCCACGACTGCAACTGTGTCCATTTCCTTCCAGTCCCCCTCCTTCCCCACTGTCCAGCCCCTTCTAGTCCAAATACCATCCCAGATATCATCTCAAATCCACCCTCAGTGCCACCCCCCCAGTCAGCTCCCTTCCAGTCGCCCTACCCTCTGTCTATCCCCCTTCCAGTGCCATTTGCATGTCAGCTCCCTTCCAGCCTCCTCCCCATTACCCAGCCACCTACCACTCCCATCCCCAAGTGTCAGCTCCCTTCCAGTCCCCCTTCAGTACATCCCAGGTGTCAGCTCCTTTCCAGCCCCGCTTTTACCCCGTGTCAGCTCCTTTCATGCCCCCTCCTTCCCCTGGCAGACCCTTTCATTATCCGCTCCCTTCCAGTCCTATTCTACCATGCCCCCGCGTCAGCCCATTTGTAGCCCTAGCCCCTAGTTTTCTTCCAGGGCTAGCAGCACTCTCCTCCCCTCCCCCATTAGCCCATTTCCAGTCCCAGCCCGTTTTCAGTCCCAGCTCATTTCCAGTCCTATTCCCCTTATCAGCCCACTCTAGTCCTAGCCCCCAAATCAGCCCATTACCAGTCCTAGCTCATTTCAAGTGCTAGCCCCCCCATCTGCCCATTACCAATCCTAACCCCCCCAATAAGTCCATTTCTAGTCCTAGTCCCCCAATCAGCCCATTTCCTGTCCTAGCCCCCCCTAATCAGCCCATTCCCAGTTCTAAACCCCCATCAGCCCATTTCCAGTTCTAACCCCCCCATCAGCCCATTTCCAGTCCTAGCCACCCCTGATAGCCCATTACCAGTCCTAGCCCCCCTCCCGATCAGTCATTTCCAGTTTTAACCTCCCATAGCCCATTACCAGTCCTAACCCCCCCATCAGCCCACCTCCAGTTCTAACCCCCCCATCAGCCCACCTCCAGTCCTAGCCCCCCATAGCACATTACCAGTCCTAACTCCCCCATCAGCCCATTTCCAGTCCTAGCCCCCCCCATAGCCCATTACCAGTCCTAACCCCCCCTTCAGCCCACTTCCAGTACTAAACCCCCCATCAGCCCATTTCCAGTATCAGCCCCCCCCCATAGCCTATTACCAGTCCTAACCCCCCCATCAGCCAATTTCCAGTCCTGGCCCCCTTCCCTCCCACCCTCCCCAGGGAAATTTAAAAAAAAAACCTGGCTGCTGAAGCTACTGCTGCCGCTGCAGCAACAGAATGAAGTGCCCTGCAGCCTCCCTGGCAGAGGCATTTCCTGTTTCCCATCAGTGCCAGCGGGCTTAACAGAGCCGTGAGAAAGAGGAACTCTCCCTTTGCGGCTCTGAAAAGCCGCACTGAGGAAGATAAGAGGGCTCTGCCGGGTCAGCCGCGGGGCACTTCATTCTGCTGCTGCAGCGGCTCCTCTCCTCTGTTTTTTTTTTTTTTTGAAGGCTGAGTTAGGCGGGCTTTTTGGGGGGCTATTTTAGCCACCCCCAAAAGTTGCCGCTTGAAGCCACCGCCTCACTCGGCCTCATTATAGAGCTGCCCCTGGGTCTATGCCATAAACAAGGAAAAGTAGTGTCTGAAAGATAAAAGTTGAGTTTCTCCAGGCTTGTCTCCTCTCTCTGTGGGAGATATGCATGAGTTGAGAAAATGTTTAGTACATAGTACTCTTAGGAGTATGTTTATAAAGCAGCAGTAGTGGCCTCCGTGCGATATCGGAGCCGCCTCCATTGAACTCAGCCTGTCCCTGATGACATGGAGTTATCTGGTAACTAACTAAAGTGCATTGAATTCAATGGGGCTGCGGCTCCGATATCACACGGAGGCTGCTACTGCTGCTTTGTAATCATACCCCTTAGAGTATGGAGGCTCAGTTCTTTTATTAAATATTTTGATAAAAGAATTTGTTGCTTAATAACACAGTAAACTAAAGGTAAATAAATAAATACATAGAAATAAGTGAAGTGGAGGAGTAGCCTAATATCCAGAAGATCAAGGGTTCAGTTCCCACTGGTACTTCTTGTACCTTGGGCAAGTCACTTTACCCTCCATTGCCTTTGAAGAAAAGACCTGGCAAATCTGCTCCTGGTGATACATTGCCAAGAAAATCCAGAGGCAGCACGGACTTGATGACACTAAAAAAATGATGATATATAATGATAAATGTGTTGGCAGCAGTTTGGGTGTCTGAAAAATCCACAGTATATATGAGCTCTGCTCAGGCCTGTCTTTCTAATGCAGGGCCACATCCTCTAAAGCGATAAGAGGCATGTTTACTAAAGTTAGTGTTACCAGATGGTTCCAGGTCATCAGAGACGAGTCGAGCCAGTCTTGGTTTTACTTCCACTGACTGCACTAGAGACATATGTTTGAATGCAATGGAAGTAAACTCAGGACTGGCTCAGCCTGTCCCTGATGACCTGGAACCATCTGGTAACCCTAACTAAAGTGCATTATGGGGTATGTTTACTAAACCGTGTTAACGTAGCAGCGGCTATGTTAATACACGTTAAGAGTTCCTAACACACGTTAACGTCACCGTCCGCGGTAAGTCCCGCAGAAGGCGGAGAGAGGGCGGGGAGAAAGGGTCAATGGGCGGGGACTGGGCGGGGAGAAGCTCCCGCAGCACTAACGTTGGGTACTGAAGGGCTGAACATTACCGGGAATGAAAACCTGTCGTTAGCTGCAGATATGCAGGAGAGTGAAACCATTTCAGCGTCAGCAATGTACAACATAGGCAGGGAGCCCAGGAAACGGGATAGTAGTGCTCCATATGCAGCAACAGCATAGTGCCCAAGTATGAAAGGCCACTATGGCGATGGTGCACATGGGGCACAGGGGGCTGCAGGCGGGACATGTAGTGGGGGCAGCTGGGGCACAGGGTGGACTAGGCTGTTGCCTAGGTGGCACATAGAAACTGAAAATCAGCAAGACAGTAGCTGGCCAGGCCAAACACAATCCACCTACATCTACCTAGCCACCCTAGCCAATATTTGCTAGGGCATTGACCTGATATCCCCACAGCCATCCCTCCCCCATGTGGAAGGGACATAGTATTGGTAGGCGATGATGGGGTGGATGTGTGGATGTCCATGTATGCCTCCCCACCCCACACCCCGCCCTCTATGCGACCACCTACCTGGACAGTGGATGGCATGGGACTGCGCACCACCAGCACTGACAGCATATGGCCAGGCGGCATGGCAGGGGGGCGTGTGTTGGTGCTGGAGTGGGCAGTGGCACCTGCCTGCAGTGCACGCAGGCCATGCCCTGTACTAGTACGTGGTGTGCAGTGCAACAGAAAAGGTCTGGCTGAGGAGAAGTAAAGGTATCCCCAGGGACAACTGTGCCTCTGTGGCAACAGTGTGGTGCAGTACACACAACCAGTATGTCCCGGAGCAGAGGGCAAAAGGTTCAGGTCCCAGCTGTGGATCCTGCAAAGCATGTCCCTATATTTTACCCTACAATGGAGATACAACATCAACATGTACAATCCCCAAAGCAGCAGCCAACAGGGGTGCAAACACCCACTCACACAGGCTCCACTATCCAAAGCTCATGGAGTGTCAGGCTGTTGGCCTCAGCACAGAGACACAGTTATCACCAGGGCACTATTACTACCTCCTGCACAGTTTGGCAATGTCGGCACTGTGATCAGGACCAGTGTGGTGGGAAGGGTTGCCAACCACCCCTATCTTTGCACAATGCTGCAATAGGAGTATGTGTGTGTGTATGTCTATCTATTGTTTTGTGGCTGCCTACGCCTCACTGGGCCCACAATGTCCCACTATTACCAGCGTTAGCCTGCAAATGTGCATAATGAGGGGCAAGGTATTGTGGGTATGGCCTGGGCAGGGTGGACTGGTCAGGATGCATCTGCAGAGGGTGTAGTGCCCAACCACCACATGCATGGACATGGTAGCCGCAGCATGTCTTGCTGTTAGGGCACTCTCACACTGACCAAACAGTGACCATGGCACAGCTATGTTCCCACATAGTGCTACATGATATCTGTCTCAGGTGATATATGTGCGCCTCTATTTTGGGGGCCAGTCACTGGGGCACCTGCTGGGTGTCTGTGCCATACAACCCAGGTCTGGGTGTGCATAGTTCCACTGTGAACATGCAGGATATACTGACTAGCGGAGTGTCTGCAGTTAGTTTGTGAATGGCTGGGACACCTGGTGTGGTACAGCAGGTACAGTCTGTCTGTGCCTGCTGCTGGTAGATGTCAGACCATGGTTGGGGGCTGGGGAACAGCTGTAATCCTGGAACTGGCAATGGACAGGTAGTCTATTGTAGTGTGCAGTATTGTGGCATATGCTGTTGCAAAACACTCAAGAACGTATGCTCTTATATGGTATAATCTGACCACATATGCTACGGCGCCTAGAGGTATCTCATAAGGCACGTAGAAAGCTCTGTAATGTCACGCACATTCTTGTGCACGCTGCGGAGCAGACGCCCTGCTACGCGCACTCTCTGCAACACGCATACGCCACACTACCGCATAATAATTTGACACGATGTCCACTTGGTGGGACATATTTGCATTGAGCTTGTTGTGGTTGTTTGGGATAGTGGTTGTAGACGTGCGTGGAGCCAACATAGGTTGTGGGTTTGGGTCCCACAGGTTCCTTTTCCTTTCCTTTCGTTTGTTCTGCTCTCCTTACCACACAATGGCTCCGGCTTTGTCCCGTCTCCACACACCCTTCTTCTCTTCACTGTACACTGCAGTGTCTCCTCCATGCAGCCTATCCGTCACATGCTAGCTGTTACATATGCTCCCTTTCTTTGGACTGTCTGGGTGGGCAGGTGGCTCAGTGGTTTGGTATTGGTGTCAGTGAGCTGTGTTTGGGCTCCTAAGTATACCTGTTCAATTCCCTCTTACTCCTTTTTGGATTCCTTGCCCATTTTGCCCTTATACACACACCATTCACACAGCTGGCCCTTCAAACCAACCCCTGGTGCCCTTTCCATTAACGTTGTTTATTCCTCTGCATGCTGGGTTCACTGCACACCATTTCATGGTGTGTGTGCCTATGGCACACGTCCCCATTACAGACTGTGATATCAGCTGCCTGTGGTCTAAGTCCTTACACCTACGGCTCCGTTTCTCATGTGGCACCATGTCTGCACATCCCTCAGCGGGTCTTCTACTGTCATCGCGCCTTAGATTGCAGCCACTTCGGACGCACTGCCACTTCCCGTCAGCTGTGGTGTTCACACGTGGTGGGTCCATGGCGCACTGTACCGCGCACTGTATCACACGTTAAGCCCTTGTAATGCGTGTTACCTGACATGGCTTCCTTTAACGATGCACCACCCATTCCATTATATGGGCATCCATAACATTACCTGGGAACCTAACTCGGGTAACATTACCGTGGTTTATTAAACATACCTCTGTGTTTTTTTCACTTATCGTGCCTTAATTGCAAATGTTAAGGTGCAGTAAGTGCAAGTTCTGTGAGATACTGTAAATGCAGGAGATGTGCCCAACACCTGCCCTGCATTTAGTGCACAGGCAGACACTGCATGTGCCCACATTTCCTGCCTTGGCACAGAGTACAGGAGCAGCTGCGCTACCTGTTCAAGTAGGGAATGTGGACTGGCAGGAAAAAGATAGTGCTAAATACCATGGCTGCAACTGTGATGCCCCCTCCAATTGAATCCTCCCTTTAAAATACTGCCCCAGTCCCAGTCCCCTCCCCAAAGGAATAACGACCCCTTGATCCAATCACCTCACCTGGAAGTCTGGGTTTTGGGGAGGGGCTTAGCACCCAATCTTCTTTCCAGGGGAGGGGAGGTCTGCAGCCATAAATGGGGGCGGTTGGGGGGGGGGGTTGTCTGCTGTGAGTTCAATGCTTACTGATTTATGGCTGTCTGAAGGATGTATTGAAAAGGGGGAGAAGCTGTCAGGGGGATAATGCCACTGAATAGCTCCACAGACTGCTCCGGTACTATTCGGTTAGTACAGGGGTGATCCATGAGTGGGGCGAGAGCAGCACTGACACTATGGGCCCGATTCTGTCCCGGAAGTAGATCTCCTCTGTGCGTCCGGTCTGAACCAGACGCACAGAGGGGATTGCGATTCTGATCCCGTGGGGCACGTCTAGCTCCACGAGATCAGAATCGCGAACAGTCCTACACAATAAGTACTGCACCCGGCTAACTCAGTCAGGGCATTTAAATGGAGTGGCGCCATGGCGTCATGTTGCCATGGCACCGTGGCTCCATTTAAAAGCCATGATGCCAGCCGCCGACCAGAACAGCAAATTCCCTGCAGCCCAACCCTAGATCTGGCCTCAAAAGGCCAGGGTCGGGCTACAGGGAATGTTACAGTCTTATAGTAATCCAGAATGTTTTTATATTAGCCATTTAAGTAGCCATTGTATTTATTTTATTTATTTATTTACATTCTCTTATATACCATGCTATTCTGCATCAGTGCGGTTTACATTGAACAAACTGAAATTACATTGAACAGGGCATTATAACTTGGAGATAACTATTTACAGGGAACATGGGCTATGGAGGGTTAAGTGGCTTGCCCAAGACCACAAGGAGCACCTGTGGGACTAGAAACCCCAGTCCTTCCGGCCCAAGGTTGCTGTCCTCTAGTGTCCTCTTGCCACAACCACTAGGCCACTCCTCCACTCCACAACAGTAAGAGTATTAGTTGTCCTAGATGGACCTTCAGCTTTGTGTCTCCTTCAATATTTGATGTCAATCCCCTTTCTTACTGAAAACACTCAACTTCACTTCCAGGATATTCACTATGAGTCCTATTCCATAAGGGGCACATCCTGGCCATTTGGATGCCCCCGAACAGGGGGCCCAGATTGAGCGGCAGGGACCTACCTGCAAGTGATCCCTGCCTTGGTGGGGGGGGGCCCGATCGCCACCTTCACTGCTGCGTATTCCACCTCCAAGGCATGTCCTTCCCCCATCCGCAAGACGTACACAGCCGTGACCTGATTCGGCCCTGTATGTCTTGGTACTTAGGCCCGCCCCCACTCCACACACTCTCTGCCCCCTCCCACCCCATCCGGCTCTCCCTGCACTGCGGCTCTGTGCATGTGGGGAGAGTGGCAGGATACGGTTTGGATGGATAGCAGGGTTGCACATCCTACTAGGAAGTACAGTCTCACAAATTGCCTCGCAGAATCGGGCCTTATAGTGGTTATTCCATAACCCGAATAGGCCATTTGCACATGCATGGGAAACGTGTATATCCCAAAAATGTCTACACCTCTATTCCGATACACAGCGATGTCAGAACATGCCTGGGAGGGGCAGAACAAGGACATGGTTTGCTGTGGAAATGTATATAGTGTATTCAGGAAAGGCCCATGTACGTTTTGGACTTCCTCACAGATGTGCCCGTTGTTCCAGCCTGAAACGTGGAATAAGGCCAGTACTTAGAAAATGTTTTGCCATGTTCGCAATCTGAACCTGCAAGTGAGATTGTCTGTTTTTGTGGTTTGAGGGTTGCAGGAAGGATCTGGTGTGTTGATTTGCAATTCAGGACATGGTGTCACTGTGATAGGGCAGCCATAAACAGCTGTGCCAAGTACTGGGAGACATGACAGCTGTTGTGCCAACATTTCCCAGATTGTGCCATGATGATTACATCCTTACCCAGCCAGAATCTATGCAAACTGTGAGAGTGGTGATATATCTGGAGGCTGGCTACTTAGTATGATGGCTCAGGGGTCCCCTCTCCCATACCCACACAGGCCTGATCAGGGGAGTATTGCCACAAAGCAGACTGTGGAAGGGCAGAAGGGTTACCCCACAGGTAGCAGATGTATGCAGACCAAAATAAGCCAAGACAGAGAGTGGACATTGTATGGGAAAGGTATAGCCACATATAGGGAGCTGCTGTGAGAAATGCCAGTACCCGGATATGTGGGAACAGATGCTTGGTAGTTTGAGCTTGATTGGAGCAGCTGCTGAGAGAATACTCAGATTGCCTTGGGGAGGGGGAGCCGGAGTGAAATATTTCTGTGACTGTTGGAGTCCATTCGGAGCTACCTGCATCCTGTGGTCGGTTGCAGCAGGGCGGGTGATCAAGAAGGTATATGCTTGTGGTTACCCAATGCCACGGTGCAGTTTTTATCATGGTCAGGAGTCCATATTGGAGTATTTACCAGCAGGAGTCCTTGTTATGCTGAATGCTTTCCGTTGTCATTGCTTGTACATCCGAGTTTGGTCGTCTTTCCGTTTTCATTGTTTTGGGTCATATGCTATTATTGTCGCAGGCGTGTCCAGGTTCAATGTGGCTGTGTCTCCGCAGGAGTTTTCTCAAACTTCTTTTTTGTCTTTGCCTGTGGTCCGCACCTAAGGGCCACGCCTAAGGTCCCTATGGCGAGGCCCTCAGGCACGGGCTCGCCAGGTGCGGGCACGCTTACTGGAGCTCTTTTTTAAAGTCCTTGAGTCGGGCCCTGATTGGCCTTAAGATGGAGAGTGGGGAGGAAGTAACAAGATGGCGGCAGGAGGTGCTGACCTGTGAGGCGGCGTCTTGTCGGTGTCGTGGTGTTGTGGTGTGCTCCTTACCGTATTGGCAATGGGGTGGAAGAAATGGAAGCAGGCTGCCTTGCCTCCTGGGATGGGCTTGCCAGGATCTTCAAGCCAGCGAACGCTGACAGACTGTGGCTTTGTGGCCGGCGTGGGAGCAGCGTCTTCGGCAGGGGCGGCAGGAGGAGTGTTGTCCTTGAGCGCATCAGGGGTTTGGCTCTCCAGAGCAGCATACCCCCCCACCGTGACCCGGAAGTGTTTCCCGGGTCACGGAAATATTGTGTCTTTGGTGAGTTGCCGCACGATACTAAAGAGTTCTCTGGGTCTATTTGCTGCCTTCATGATGGTGTTGGTGTAGTATTGTTGTTTACATTCGTTGATTATGTTGTTGTATTCCTTTTGCTTGTACAATGGAACCTCGGTTTTCGTGATTAATCCATTCGAAAAAGTCTGACTAAAACCGAATGTATGAAAACTGAAGCAATATTTCCCATAAGAAATAATGTAAATCCAATTACTCTCTTCCAGACACCCAAAAATATCAACAAAAATACATTTTATAGATAATAACTATATTTTTACATACAGAAAACAATGAGAAATAAATATAAATAGATTATAGATAGATTATGTATATAGTTAACCCAGTTATCCAAGTTTGTACTCCTGTTCAATGTAAAACCTGACAGTTTGTCGTAATGGTCGTTTTGTTATGATGTAAACCGCGCTGATTCTAAATAGCGCGGTATATAAGAAACTGTAATAAATAAAATAAATAAATAAATAATAAATAATAAATAAATGGATAAATGAACATTTAACATCACTTTTACCTTTATTGAAGACTCTTGTTGGCATATGGAAGACAGTCAATCAGCAAGAGAATCAAAATAAAGAAAATCCCACTTCTGGCCACAAGATGGTGCTTCATTTTCAACTGTACGAAAACTGAGACAATCTACAAAAACTGGGACAAAATCTCGACGAAAAAAGTCAACGAAAACCGAATCGTACGAAATCTAGGGCATATGAAAACCGAGGTTTGACTGTATCTGTATTGCAGAAATGAGTCCTGTGTCTTGTTGCGCCTCCTTTTTCTTTCAAGTTTCCTTAGTGCTCTTTTAGCTTCTCTGATGTTATTTGAGTTGCTTGGAGTTGCTCTTCCCAAAGGTTTGCCAGTGAGCATACCATTGAAGGGGGAGCCATGAGGTGCTTCAGCGGGGATTTCTCCGTCTACTGGCATCGAGGTGCAGCAGAGGGCAGCTGTGAGAGGAGTTTCATTGGAGGGGGAAGCTACGGCAGCACCTGGCCAAGTAGAGGACCTTTTGGGAGCATTTTCTTTGGAGAGACCTGCGGTGATTACAATAGAAACGCTGTGGGATGGTTTGGCTGCTCTAAACACCTCCCTGAAGAATGTATTGGGTACTGTGAGTACTGAGATTGTTGGGGTGAAGTTAACATGTGCTACTTTCACTGGTGTCCAGGATGAGCAAGCTGAGAGACTCTCCAGGTTGGAACAGGATGTTGGGCAGCTTCGGGACTTGGTTGCTGCTCAGGACAAGGACAGGACTGTGTCTTCCAGGAAAATGGAATATCTGGAAAATCAGGTCCGTCGGTGTAACCTGCGGTTCCTGAATTTCCCAAGGTCTCCTTTATTATCACCTATGGAGATGGTGAGGAAGTACTTTGGGAAAAGTTTGAAGATTTCTCCTGAGCACTTCCTACCTCTGGTTAGGGCCCAGTATTTGTCCTTGGGGTTAAGGGATCAAGGATCCAATATCCCTCCTGTTTCCCCTGGAGTAGGAGACCTCACAGGATTTTTGGAATCTTCCCTGGAGGTCATTACAGATAAAGCTACTCTCCTTGTAACTCTGACACGGGAGTCGGATAAGTTTTATATCCTTAGATTATATTTCAAGAACTTTAATGAATTTTTTCTAGGCTCTAATGTGCGAATATTTCCTGATGTATCTCGTGTTTCACAGCTGAGAAGGAAGGGCTTTTTGGCCCTTCACCCCAGGGTTTTAGCTCTTGGGGCAACTTTTCAGCTTAAATTTCCTGCAAAGTGTTGTGTGTTATTTAAACAGAAAATATATATGTTTTTTGATCCTAAGCAACTTCAGGAGTTCTTGGAAGCTAGGGAAGTTGTGATGGTTGAAGTTGCTGGCCCTTCCCATTCGGCTGACGCCTAAGTCTCCACCTGTCTGTATTATGTTTAGTGGTTAGGCAGTTTAGGACCCTTCGGGGTGCTCTACTTTCTGTGCTTTTGTTCCTAGTACTTCCTCAATATTTCCTTATTTGGGGGTCTAAATTTGTAAATGGGAGATTAGTATCTTTAGGATGATTTCCTATTTTTCTTTTTTTCTGTAATGCCCATTTTCTTTTTCATTCAATTTAACTTTTGGATGCATCATTCATTAATAATTGATAAATAAAAAAAAAAGATGGAAAGCGGGAAGGAGTCTGTGGCTTCCCGCTGTCTGTCCCGATGTCAATCGGGGGTTGCCGGTGTGGGAGAGTGTGCTTGTCTGGCTGCTGGAGCTCTTCTTTAAAGTCCTTGAGTCAGGCCGTGATTGGCCTAAAGATGGAGAGCAGGGAGGAGTCTGTGGCTTCCCGCTCTCTGTCCTGATGCCGATCGGGGGTTGCCAGTGTGGGAGAGGAATATGAGTTCAAGCAAATGCACAACATATTGGCCCAGTGCTTTGTCAATATACTCCCACAAAGACATACCTTGTTTGTCCCAGCAATGCCAGATACTCCACCTCCTTTGTGTCTGCTAAATATCTCATTTGTGCCATACACATATAGAGGAACTGGTGGCTAGGATGCAGGAAACGTGCATGGGTGCAGGCACGGATGAAAGGAGAAGCAGAGAAATGCAGCTAGACTAGTATTCTAGGACATGTTTAAATACCATCATGCCCGTGCTCATGCCCGTGTCCCGGGACGTACAGGGAAAGTTGCACAGCTCCACCCAGGCACATCTCTGTGATATATCTTCCATGCTAAAATGACCTAGTCAAAGTTGTAAGAGTGGGCAGAGAGGCTAGACTCGGTGAGGATTAGAGTGTTACAAAACATTCTGCCAGACTACGTTCCAGGCAGAGCTGCAGGGATGAGCATCTTAGTAGCCAGAGAATTAGGTATAGTAGTTTTGCTTGGCAAGAGCTAATGAGAACTGGAAGGAGGTAAGCATGAATTTGAAGTGAAGAAAGTCAGAAAGGGAGTAAGATTTAAGTCAGATGAGCTCTGCTCAGGAGCAGAGATAGCAGCAAGTTAAGGACAACCATGGCTGGGGTATAGTATGTCTCACAGAATGCAGGATGAGTGGAGCAAGAGTATCAAGGGCAGAGGAGAAGACAGTATTGTAGGAAACTATGGCCTCATCAACAGATTTTGAAGACAGGGTGGAAGAAAGAGGTGATGAGACCACAGTGGAAAGAGCCAATGGATCGATAGCATGAAAATTCTTAAAGAGGTGTGAGGTGATGATCAGATAAGGGAAGAACGAAATTGGAAAGTAAACAATTAGAGAAGAAAACTAAATCAAGGCAGTGACCATGCTGATGAGTAGAAGTGGAAGAGCAAAGTTGGAGATTAAAAGAGTAGGTAATGGAAAGGAATTTAGAAGAATAGGTGTCAGAGAGGTTAGCAACATGAATATTGAAATCACCAAGAATGAGCAAGGGGGTTGAAGAATCAAGAAGTAGGGAAAGCCAAGAGATAAAGTCAGTAAGAAAGGAAGAGATGGACTTATCAGGGGGTCAATAAATAGCAACTATCTGGAGAAGTAAGGAATTAAAAAGGCAGATGGAGTCGATTTCAAAGGAGAAAGAAGAGTGAGACTGAGGAAGAGGGAGTGGCTGAAATTGGCAGGAAGGAGAAAGAAGAAACCCAACATCACCACTGCAGCCAGTGGTATGAGGAGTGTGGGAAAATTTGTAACCATCATGACAGAGGACAGCAATAGAAGCAGTGTCATCGGGGAGGAGCCAGGTGTCAGTGAGAGCCAGAAGACTGAAGGAATTAGAAATGAAAAGGTCGTGAGTAAAGGGAAGTTTATTAGAATGGAATGTGAATTCCATAATGTACAAGAGAAAGGGAGAGAGGAGGGGGAGAGGAGAGGAATATAGATAAGATTAGAATGGTTGAGAGAGGAATGAGAGTGAGAGACTAGTCTAGGTGGGCCAGGGTTAGGATGAATGTCACCAGAAGAAAAATCAAGGAGGATAAGAGTTTGAGGCAGGGAAAGAGGACAAGAGAGAGGAAGGGTAATGGGATGGCAGAATGAGGGGAAAAAAGTTAGGGGGGATGAGGGAAAAACGTTAGGGGGGTCAGAAAAAGGAAGAAGGAAAGAAGTGGGGCCATAGGAAAAGGCAGAAGAAAATAATCAAATAACAGTGATTAGCAGCAGTAAGCTAAAAGTCAAAGTTATAAGAACAAAAAAAGTAGAGAACAGTAATTACTTGAATAACTTAAATAGTAAACAGCTTGGACATAAACAGCAAGGAAGAGCATTGTTAGTGTCTCAGTTCTTGGTCTGTTGAGCTGTTGTGAGGGGGTGAAACAGAGAAAGAAGAGTGGAAGAGGTGGAGGTGGGAGATGACAAGGTGGGTTTAAATCATGTAGGGGCTTCACCAAAGTGTTCCTTAAATAGATTGAAAAAATCTTTATTATGCGTTTTTGCTTCCACAGCAAGCTTCTTCTCAAATTCTCTCTTTGCCTGCCTTTTCAATGCCTTGCATCTAACTTGCCAGTGCTTATGTTGTTTCCAGTTTTCATCATTTGGCTCCTTTTTCCATTTCCTGAAAGATGCTTTTTTGGCTACAACAGCCTCTCTGACCTCACCTTTAAAACATGCTGGCAGTTTTTTGGACTTCCTTCTGCCTTTCTTAAAGCATGGAAAACAGCTAGTATTTTTAAACAATGCCGCTGCTTGATGTAAATCTTTAACCTTTGCAGCTGCTTCATTTATTTTTTTCTATTTTCCTTTATTGTAACTTTTGTGAGCTTCCCTGATTTCTTTGAGAATTTTATCAATTTGTTCATTCTGGCCATGTGGTCGGTAGTACAACCCCACTGCCATCGCCTTCCCCTTTTTACATGGAATTTCAATTCATAGAGATTCTACTGTGTATTTTCTTTCCTGCAACACTTTAATCTTGTGTGACTCAATGCCCTCTCTAACATAGAGCTCAACCCCTCCACCAATTTGATCTATTCTATCATTGTGATATAATTTGTACCCAGGTATCACAGTGTCCCACTGGTAGTCCTCCCTCCATCACATCTATGAGATACCAATCATATCTAACCTCTCATTTGTTGTTGTTGTTGTTGTTAAGTGTTGTCGCCTCGGTGTCGACTCCTGGCGACCCTCTGGATAGTTGGCCTAAAGTTTGTTCGGTCTTCAGCCAAGTGGCTCATTGTTGATAGAGTGGTATCCATAGCTGCTATTATTGTATTGATCCATCTCATTGTCGGCCTTCCTCTTTTACGGTGACCTTCTACCTTCCCAAGCATTATGTTTTTCTCCAATGATCTCTCTCTTCGCATGATGTATCCAAAGCATGAAATTTGAAGTCTTGTCATCTGAGCTTCTAAGGAAAGCTTAGGTTTGATCTCCTCTAGTACTGACTGGTTTGTTCTTCGGGCACAAGATATATACAGTATTTGTCGCCAGCACCATAATTCAAAGGCATTAATTTTCTTCCTGTCTATCTTTTTCACTATCCAACTTTCACATCCATATGATGTTATTGAAAATACCATGGCCTGGACAAGTCAAATCTTTGTTTGGAGAGAGACATGTCTGCTCTTGAGAATCTTGACTAAATCCTTCATAGCCATTCTACCAAGAGCAATACATTGTTGGATTTATTGATTGTTAATCCTTTCTTTATTGATTGTTGATCCAAGTAAGTTAAAATTGTCAACTATTTCAATTTCTTCTCCATCAGTATTGAACTTATCGATTTTGCCAGTTGTCAGGATCTTTGTTTTCTTAACGTTAATGTGCAGATCCATTTTAAGACTATGTTCCTTGATCTTGAGAAGCAAATGTTTCAGCTCATCTTCACTTTCAGCCAGTAATGTGGTATCATCAGCATAGCGAAGGTTGTTGATGAGTCTTCCACCAATCTTCACATTAAGTGTTATATATTCTAACTCTCTCATTTTATTTTTTAGACTTCTATCATTTGCATACAAGCATTTTAGAGGTTGTATTTTATTCATATTAATCTAGTTATCAGTAGGCAGGGGTAATTTGGAATCTTTAAGCTCTGTCTGCTCTTTATTTAAGGGCATTTGGGTTACATTTTTCTTTATTGGAATCTCTCTGTCGATATGCCCTATCTTTTGCTAGTATCCTTCACGGATACATTGTTCGGAGCCATGCAGGTTTTCCTCTATTATCTAGTTTAAAAGCTGCACTATATCCTTTTTAAAGGTTAATGCTAGCAGCGTGCTTCCATCCCGGTTAAGGTAGAGCCCATCTCTTCACAAGAGCCCCTCCTTTCCCCAAAATGTTGCCCTGTTCCTAATAAATCCAAAACCCTCTTCTTTGACCCATCGTCTCATCCACTCATTGAGACTCCGGAGCTCTGCCTGCCTTTTGGGTCCTGCACGTGGAATGGGAAGATAGCGTACCTCATGCGCCTGGTGAGAAGGTGACACATGATGTACATTACCTTCACACCAGGCAGGCATGTTACCAGACAATCCTCACATCCACCAGCCACCCAGCTATCTACATGGCTAATGACTGAGTCACCAACTGTAACGGCAGTCCTTACCCTCCCTTCATGGGCATATGGCCCTGGAGAAACCACATCAGTGCTAGAGGGTTTTACATCATCTGGAAGACAGGTCCTAGCTACAGGATCACTTCCTGCAACACCAGGGTTATGCACCTAGGAAAGAACAACCCAAACTATGGTTATACCGCATGTGGTTAAACCACATTAGAAACCACCACCCCAGAGAAAGATTTAGGCCTCATCATGGAGAATACATTGAAACCCTTCCCCCAATGTCCAGCGGTGGCCAAGAAAGCAAATAGAATGCTAGGAATGATAGGGAAAGGAATGGAGAAAAAACCCCAAAGGATATTATAATGCCTCTGTATCATCCCATGTTGCGACTGCATCTAAAATATTATGTGCAATTCTGGTTGCCATATCTTAAAAAGGATATTGCTGAATTAGAAAAAGTACAAAGAAGAGCGATAAAAATGATAAAAGGAATGGAAGGATACCCCTATGGGAAGAAACTTAAAAGGCTGGGGTTCTTCAACTTTGAAAAGAGACAGCTGAGGAGGGATATGATAGAGGTCTATAAATTAATGAATGGAGTGGAACGGGTAAATGTAGATCGATTGTTTCACCATCAAAAAAATTGAAAGACTAAAGGACACACAATGAAGCTACAATGCAACCCATTTAAGACTAATAAGAGAAAATATATATTTTACTCAGCGCTTTATCAAACTCTGGAATTTGTTATTGGAGGATAGCTGGGTTAGTTTACAACAAAATATAAAAGTAGAGAAAGTGAAAGGAACTACAAAAACTGATAGGAAAGAAGAGTCAGTCATGTACCAAGAAAAGATCGAAAGGAGGGAGGAGAAAGTAGGTAAGAGAGGAGGGAGAGTCCGGGTGGAGAGGGAGGGAGGTTAAAGGCATCATGAAAAATGTATGTTTTGAGGAGGGACTTAAATTTGAGAAAGGAGGGTTCTAGCGGAGGTTGGTTGGGAGGGAGTTCCATAAGGAAGGAAGGGCCTAAGAAGAAAAAAACAGTGTGGCGGGTTGATTCAAGTTGGGCATGGGAAGAGGAAGGGAGTTGTAAGCAGTTGATGTGGACTGAATGGAGACTACAAGAGGGAGTACAGAAGTGAAGAAGGTCAGATAGGTATTGAGGAATCTGTGAATAGATGTCCTTATAAACTGTGATGAATATTTTGAATTTAGCATGATGAGTAATGGGAAGCCAGTGAAGGGCAATAAGCAACGGGGTGACATGATCATAATGTGTTGCATGAGCGATGATCCGGGCAGCATGATCAGGACAAGTACTGTGGAATCTGTGTGCCTCTTTGGGAACCTGCCAGGTACCTGTGGCCTGGATCGGCCACTGTTGGAAACAGGATACTGCGCTTGATGGACCTCGGTCTGACCAAATATAGCATTTCTGATGTTGTTATGTTTTTATAGTGGGTCATTGTGAACTGTGAATAGCAGGAGTGGACATCTGGTTTGAACGTCCATCCCATGCTATTCGCAGGGAGCGAATGCTGAACACCAGGCTCCCTGCACATACATCATCGTTGTGCGGGGAACTATGGACAGGGGCAGAAGGGGGCAGGCTGGAGTAGGAGCAAGGGCGGGGCGGAGTCGGGACCCTGACCCAAATGTACAAGGCCGATTGCGGTCATGGCCCTGTATGTCTGGGGTAGTCTTCTTAGACAGGGGACTTATTCCCCTGACGTTGGAGGACAGCACGGTGGGCCCGGCACAGACCAGGTGAACAGTGCAGGGGGAGCCCTGCTGCCTGATCCCAGCTTTGATAGGCCCAGTCAGGGTGGGGCAGCGGGGAATGGATAGCTGATCTTGTTTGTGGCCAAGCGGGGCTCCTGCATGGTGTCCCGGTGCCATGGCGATGGGACGCCATGGCACCGATACTCCATACAGGTGGCTTGGGTGGGCTGTACGGGGAACAGGCTGTTCGTGCAGCGGCAGAAAATCGGGGCATGTCCTGCACATCCAGACCTGCAGCACCCGATTCTGATCCTGCTGGAATGTATAGCTCCCACAGGTGCCAATCCGGCCCGTCCAGATTTAGGACGTCTGGACAGGCTGGATGCCCCGATGGTAATCGGGCCCATAGTGAAGTGCATGTTATGAAAAACTTTGTGTGTTAGGTGCCGGGAGCAAACTGAACATGCCCCCGACAGCTAACCTGTGGCCTTTCTTATTAATGGTGTGAGATCAGCGTGTTAATAGCAAATCTGTATTTGACTTTAGTAAAACAATCCCGAAGTCTAATGTTTCCTACAGTCTACTTAAAAATGAGAATCAAGCGCTTTTAAAATTTCAGTGTAGAAAGGATCCCATAATCAAACTGGCTAACAAATGAGGCATAGTTATCTTAATTTATTGGCAAGACTATATAGAGGATATTCAAAGGCAGCTGGCAGATGATAGTTTTTATGTAAAACTGAAAAAGGATCCTATATTGCGCTTAAAAAAGGAAATTGATTCCCTTATTTCTTTGGGATTGCAAGGGGCATTTTTTAATCAAAAAAGAAGCAGATTTCCTTACAGTTTCACAACCTGTCATTCCCAGGGACGTCCCAAGGGTTTCTGCCTCCCTAGGCAGAAGCCCCAGCTGTGCCGCCCCTGAGCCATACTGCAGTGCCCTCCTGTGCTGAGCTGCGCTACTGCTGATTCCAGTGGTGGAGTCGAGGGGAGGTACTGCTCATCCCCCCCTGCTGCCAGAATCAGCGGCAGCGGGGGGTGGCTCAGCATGGGGGAGGGGAAGGGCAGCACAGCTCAGCATGCAGGGGAGGCGACAGGCCATGTATACAAAAGTAGATGGCCTGCTGCTCACAGAGTTCTGCTACTCTAGGCATCTATCTGCTCTAGACATCTATCTAGCCTGCCTAGTGGATGGGCGGCCCTGGTCATGCCTACATTTTATACCTTATCAAAAAACACATACATCTCTATCTAGTCCTCCTGTGAGACCCACTGTATAGGTTCCTCTTTAGAATTACTGTCAAAGTTTTGGGATATCCTACTGTGACCATTTGTTCCTCTAATACCATCATATGTTCGTGATTCAGCCGACATTATTAATATATTAAATAACTTTGGGGCATGTTTACAAAAGTGCACTAATGGTTAGCATAGCATTTAGTGCACACCAAGCATATCACAGTAAACTTTACCACATGCTAAAAATGTGGCCACACTAAAAATCCTGTGTTAACTACATAGCGTGGGTTGAGATGGAGACTGGGCGATTCAGGGTGCACATCACGATTAGTCTGGGTATCTTTAACATACACTTACTGGAAATGTTGCACTTAACATGGATGTATTTACCACCACCTCTTCTTCCACATTGAAAAAGTAGAATATATTATGTAAATTGGAGAGACAAACTGCTACTTTAGTGCAATTTGAATTGTATTTTAAGACAGCAGGCAGCTGAATGTGAAAAATTGTACAAAGAAGTGAAAACTTACACAAGGCACTAGACAAGCAAACCAAAGATGATCTTCTACTGTATACTGTGTTTTCAACTGTCTCAATGAACTTTAAATGATTTGGAAAGTGAAAGAATTTTTAACTCAGGACGATTTGATCAAGTGATTACCAGGTTAGATTACTGTAACTCTATTATTTGTTGTTATATGCCATCAAGTCGATGCTAACTTTTTCTTGGCAAGGTGCAACCAGAAATAGATTGCTAGACCTTTCTTCTGCACAGTAAGCCTATAGCACCTGGTATGCCAAGGTGATCTTCCATGCAAGTACTAGCTAGGCCCAACCCTGCTTAGCTTCCAAGATCAAACAAAATCAGGCTCATTTAGGGCAGCATGGACATAGTACTCCATTCTTACAACTTTCTCAAACCAGTTTAGAAAGACTACAATTTGTGCAGAATAGAGCAACAAGTTTCCTGACAGCAAGCAAGCTTGAGAACATGAGACTAGCGCAAGAGAACCAGGAGGGCGTGGGGGAGCAAGGAGGTCACAAGCACTGGAACCTAAGATTTTGGCCTGGTTCTTAAATCTGCATAAAAGTTTGTCAAGGCCCACCCTAGATCAACACTCTCTAATGCAAGAACATAAGATTTAACACACCACAGTATAAAATCCAAAAAAGGGGGAAATCATCTCACTTATACACAAAAAAGCCCTCACTATATTTATACTAATACTGCAAAGTGTCAAGAGTATCTTCCTGGGCCCGCTGCCTCTTAATCTTATTAATCTTATTAAATGACCTGCAAATGGGAATAACAAGAGGATTGTGAAAAAATCCAAGAGGACCTTGATAAAATGGAAGACTGAACGTCACGTCCAAATGGCAGATGAAATTTAATGTGTACAAGTGCAAAGTTATGCACCTAGGAAAGAACAACCCAAACTATGATTACACAATGCAAGGTTCCTGTGATGGAGTGCATGGGAAACACCCCATCCCCTGTGGGGATTCTCCACAGCCAAGCTTAGAAGCAGGGAGGCATTTCACCTATAAGAGCCTAAACCTGTTTTTTTAAGAAAGCAGGCTGAAAAATGCCTTGGAAGGGTGTGGCCAGGTCCCAGGATTTAAACTATGAAGCAGGAGACCTAGAGGGGAGAGAGGAGCCCAGAGGGCTAGAGTATACAACAGAACCACTTACTTTTGAAATGAAACCTGCTAAGAAGGTAGGAAGTGTTTTTGAATCTACTACTGTGCACTCAACCTTGCTGTTGAAGTCCTGCCCGGCTGAAGGACTCCCGTGCTGCAGAGGACTGCTGTGTTGTTTCACTTATTTATTTATTTATTTATTGAACGGTTTTATATACCGCCTTTCAGAAAAATCAAAGCGGTTTACATAGAACAAAACATGAACTTATGAGTATCCTATCCTGCTGCTAAGGAACGGAAGAAGACTATTGAGTTGTGGTGCCCAGAATGAATGGACTTTGGAGGGGCAATCCTGTTTTCTTGCTTTAGAAGTGCTATGTGAGCTGGAATTATACTCTGTTGGAGAAACTGTTGCTGTGCTGTGCTGCCCAAAGTGAAGGAACTTTGAGGAGCCAGTTTTGTTTGGTTTGGAAGTGCCATCTGTGCTGGAGCAGCATTCAGCTATTCAGCAGAGTAGCCCTGCTGAGAACAATTAAGGACTTGTTACAGCTGGGGAAAATCCTAGTGCAACAGAGGGTTTAACTAGGAGGATTAGGGCAATTGTCTAGATGCTTGTCCCCAAATAAAGTATATTTTCTTTAAACCTTTCGGCTGTGGAGTCCTGTGTCATGCTTCACGCTGGCTATATCTACCACAGTTCTACATTAGGAACAACCACCTAGGAAAACGATTTAGGCGTCATCATGGATAATACGTTGAAACCTTCTGCTTAGTGTGCAGTGGTGGCCTAGAAATCAAATAGAATGCTAGGAATCATAAGGAAAGGAATGGAGAATAAAAACAAGTATATTATAATGCCTCTGTATCGTTCCATGTTGTGACTGTACCTTGAATATTGTGTGCAATTCTGGTCGCCATATCTTAAAAAGGATATAGCAGAACTAGAAAGGGTACAGAGAAGAGCAACCAGAATGGTAAAGGGGATGAAAGGATACCCCTATGAGGAAAGGCTTAAAAAGTTAGGACTCTTCAACTTGGAAAAGAAACAGCTAAATGATAGAGCTCTATAAATTAATGAATGGAGTGGAACGGGTTAACATAATAAGTTGTTTATGCCATCAAAAAGTAGAAAGACTAGGAGGCACGTGATGAAGCTACAATGTAACCCATTTAAGATTAATAAAAGAAAATATTTTTTCATTCAATGTGTAGGACTAGAAAGGGGGACTGTTACTTCTGGAGAGAAATCTGCAACTGTGAGTATATACTTCTGGTAATTTTCTAAAAAGAATTCTTTGTATTAAAGCTACTTAATCTGTGAACCCACTGTTTTTTGTTGGATCAGTTAGGGCCTAGTAGCAGCAATTAAAGTTTGAATTTAAAACACAGAGGAGAACTTTCTGGTTACATTTCATACCCAGCAGAGAGCTTGTAGTTTAAATTTAATAGTCACTCAGGGCCAAGTAACAGCAAAGTACTTTTAGTTTTAATTTAACACACAGAAGAGAGCTTTCTGGTTACATTTGGAACCCAGCAGAGAGCTTGTAGTGTACATTTAATAGTCACTCAGGGCCTAGCATTAGAAAAGTACTTTTAGTTTTAAAACACAGAAGAGAGCTTTCTGGTTAAATTTAGAACCCAGCAGAGAGCTTGTAGTTTAAATTTCATAAGAAGTTAGAGCCTAGCAGCAGCTAAGAGCTATAATTTAAATCAAATCAGAATTTAGCTTACCTCAGCAGCACAGGACAGGGTACTGTGTGGCAGCCCTCTTTTAATAAGTGTTATTTCCCTCCCTCCCTCCCCACACCCACCCACCCCTGGGATAATCATAGCTTTATAGGTACTTACACATCTTAAAAGACAGGAGGTGCTTTCAGGTGAAGCTCATTACCCAAATCAGTCATACACTAAGGACCTGAGATTAATTAAGCTTCAGGTGAACAAGGTATATTAAACATATTAGGTACAGTTTTATTGGTATAAATACCCATAGCAACCCCTAGTAAGTAAGAACTTAAAGATCTAGACACAAACTTAAAACTAAGATGCAGACAGCAGTCTAGCAGCGGGATGGGGGCTTTCCAGTCTTTTGAATTGAGTGTCACATGTATGATTTTCTCCCAGTTGGTGAGAGGTCTTACGTGTGCACTAGGTGCAAGGAGCTCTTTGCTCTCAGGGAACAAGTCCGTTCTCTAGAGGCTAAAGTAGCAGACTTGGAAAACATAAGACAGACAGAGAGGTACATAGACGAGACCTACAGGGATATAGTCCTGAAGTCCCACCTCCAGTCTGGCAGCACCCTTGTTGCCATGGAGGAGAGAGGTCACGTGACAGGAGAGCATCACCCTGGTGTGGCAGGAAGTGATCCTGTAACTAGGACCTGTCCTTCAGGTGATGTAAAACCCTCTCGCACCGAGGAAGTTTCTCCAGGGCCATGTGCCCATGAGGGAAGGGTTAGGACAGCCGTTATAGTTGGTGATTCGATCATTAGGCATGTAGATAGCTGGGTGGCTGGTGGACGTGAGGATCGCCTGGTAACATGCCTGCCTGGTGCGAAGGTAGTGGACCTCACGCGCCACCTAGATAAGGTCTTAGATAGTGCTGGTGAGGAGTCTGCTGTCTTGGTACATGTCGGTACCAATGACATAGGAAAATGTGGTAGGGAGGTTCTGGAGGCAAAATTTAGGCTTTTAGGTAGGAAGTTGAAATCCAGAACTTCCATGGTAGCGTTCTCCGAAATGCTTCCTGTTCCATGCGCAGGACCCAAAAGGCAGGCAGAGCTCCGGAGTCTCAATGCGTGGATGAGACAATGGTGCAGAGATGAGGGTTTTGGATTTGTTAGGAACTGGGGAACATTCTGGGGAAAGGAGGGGCTCTTCCGAAGGGATGGGCTTCACTTTAACCGGGATGGAACCAGGGTGCTGGCATTAACCTTTAAAAAGGAGACAGAGCAGCTTTTAAGCTAGATATTAGGGGAAAGCCGACAGTCGCCCAAGAGCGGATGGTTCGGAAGAATGTATCCTTGAAGGATACTACCAAAAGCAGAGAGGTTCCACAAAAGAGTAAAGTAGCCCAAATGCCCTCAAGTATGGAGCAGACAGAGCTTAAAGATCCCAATTTACCAATGTCTAACAATAGCCAAATTAACATGAATAAAATACATTCTCTAAAATGCTTGTATGCAAATGCTAGAAGTCTAAAGAATAAGATGGGAGAGTTAGAATATATAGCACTAAATGAAAGGTTAGATATGATTGGAATATCAGAGACATGGTGGAAGGAGGACAACCAGTGGGACACTGTGATACCTGGGTACAAACTATATTGTAATGATAGAGCTGATCAAATTGGTGGAGGGGTTGCGCTCTATGTTAGAGAGGGCATTGACTCAGAAAGGATTAAAGTTTTGCAGGAAACAAAATCTGCTGTAGAATCTATATGGATTGAAATTCCATATAAAAGGGGGAAGGCAATGGCAGTGGGGGTGTACTATCGAGCACCTGGCCAGAATGACCAAATGGATGATAAAATGCTCAAAGAAATCAAGGAAGCTAACAAAAGTTACAGCGCAGTAATAATAATGGGTAATTTCAATTACCCCGGTATCGACTGGGTCAGTGTCATGTCAGGACATGCTAGGGAGATAAAGTTCCTAGATGAAATAAATGACTGCTTCTTGGAGCAGCTGGTTCATGAACCGACCAGAGGGGAAGCCATATTAGACCTAGTCCTTAGTGGAACACCAGATCTAGTGCAAAAGATAAGGGTGTTGGGGCCACTTGGCAATAGTGATCATAGCATGATCGCCTTTGATTTAATTAGTGGAGGAGGGATAGTAAGGAAATCCACAGTACTACCTTTTAACTTTCGAAAGGGAGACTATGATAAAATGAGGAAAACAGTTAAGAAAAAACTAAAAGGAGCAGTTGCAAAGGTTAAAGACGTGCATCAAGCTTGGGTGTTGTTGAAAAATACTATCTTGGAAGCCCAGACCAGCTGTATTCCACGCTTTAAGAAAAGTGGAAGGAAGTCCAAAAAACTGCCAACATGGTTTAAAGGTGAGGTCAGAGAGGCTGTTGTTGCCAAAAAAGCATCTTTCAGAAAATGGAAAAAAGAGCCAAACGACGAAACCTGGAAACAGCACAAGCACTGGCAAGTCAAATGCAAGGCATTGATAAGGCAGGCAAAGAGAGAATTGAGAAGAAGCTTGCTGCGGAAGCAAAAACGCGAAATAAAGACCTTTTCAAGTACATTCGTAGCAAAATACCTGTGAGAGAGTCAGTTGGTCCATTAGATGATAAAGGGGTTAAAGGAGCACTAAGAGGCGACAAGGCGATAGCGGAGAGACTGAATGAATTCTTTGCTTCGGTTTTTACTGAGGAAGATGTAGGGATGTTACCCATGACTGAAGTGATATTTAAAGGTGCGGAAGAATTGAAGGAAATATCGATACATCGGGAAGATGTCTTACAACTATTAGATAAACTGAAGAGTAGCAAATCACCTGGGCCGGATGGTATACATCCAAGGGTGTTGAAAGAACTGAAATATGAGATTGCAGACCTGATATCAGTAATCTGTGAACTATCATTAAAATCATCTCTAATACCTGAAGATTGGAGGATCGTCAATGTAACACCAATTTTTAAAAAGGGTTCCAGGGATGATCCGGGAAACTACAGACCGATGAGCCTGACGTCAGTACCAGGAAAAATGGTAGAAACCATCATACAGAACAAAATTGCTGAACATGTAGGTAGTCTTGGCTTAATGGGAGACAGCCAACATGGCTTTAGACAAGGAAGATCTTGTCTTACTAATCTGTTATGTTTTTTTGAAGGAGTGAATAAACAGGTGGACAAAGGTGAGTCGGTTGATATTGTGTATCTGGACTTTCAGAAAGCCTTTGACAAGGTCCCTCATCGGAGACTTTTGGCAAAACTAAAGAGTCATGGGATAGGAAGCAGTGTACTATTGTGGATCAGGAACTGGTTAAAAGATAGAAAGCAGAGGGTAGGGCTAAATGGCCAATTTTCCCAATGGAGAAAGGTGAATAGTGATGTACCCCAGGGATCTGTGCTGGGTCCGCTGCTTTTTGACATATTCATAAATGACCTGGAAAGTGGAATAACGAGTGAGGTGATCAAATTTGCAGATGACACAAAACTATTTAAAGTTGTTAAAACCCAAGAGGATTGTGAAAAATTGCAAGAGGATCTTGATAAATTAGAAGACTGGGCATCAAAATGGCAGATGAAATTTAATGTGGACAAGTGGAAGGTTATGCACCTAGGGAAGAACACCCAAACTATGGTTACACGATGCAAGGTTCCACATTAGGAACCACCACCCAGGAAAAAGATTTAGGCGTCATTGTGGATACCATGTTAAAACCCTCGGCCCAGTGAGCAGCGGCGGCCAAGAGAGCAAATAGAATGCTAGGTATGATAAGGAAAGGAATGGAAAATAAAACAAAAGATATTATAATGCCTCTATATCGTTCCATGGTGAGACCGCACCTTGAATATTGTGTGCAATTCTGGTCGCCGTATCTTAAAAAGGATATAGTGATTTTAGAAAAGGTTCAGAGAAGAGCCACCAAAATGGTAAAGGGGATGGAAGGATACTCCTATGAAGAAAGGCTAAAAATGTTAGGGCTCTTTAACCTGGAAAAGAGACGGCTGAGGGGAGATATGATAGAAGTCTATAAATTAATGAACGGAGTGGAACGGGTAAACGTAGATCGATTGTTTACGTTATCAGAATATAGAAAGATTAGGGGACATGCAATGAAGCTACAGGGTAAACTATTTAAGACTAATAAAAGAAAATATTTTTTCACTCAACGTGTAATCAAACTCTGGAATTTGTTACCAGAGGATGTAGTAAAGGCTGTTAGTGTAGCTGGATTTAAAAAAGGTTTGGACAAGTTCCTGGAGGAAAGGTCCATAAACCGTTATTAAGAAGTGACCGAAGATATCAATGCTTGACCCAGTACAAGCATTGTGGAACTTGTGTCTCTTGGGGAAACTGCTAGGTACATATGACCTAGATTGGCCACTGTTGGAAACAGAATACTGGGCTTGATGGACCTTGGTCTGACCCAGTATGGCATATCTTATGTTCTTATGTTCTAATCAAACACTGGAATTTATTACCGGATAATGTAGTAAAAGCTGTTAGTGTAGCTGGGTTTAAAAACCGTTTGGATAAGTTCCTGGAGGTAAGATCCATAAACCATTATTAAAGAAAGCCTGGGAAATCCACGGCTTGTCCCAATACAAGCAATGTGGAGCCTCTGTGCCTTTTGGGAACCTGCCAGGTACTTGTGACCTGGATTGGTCACTTTTGGAAACAGGATACTGGTTTTGATGGCATTTCTTATGTTCTTAAGAAATAAGATCATGTAACCCTATTACGTTGGATGCTTGTTGCTATCAGAGTGCAGTTTAAGGTGTGTTGCTTAATTTATCAAGCCCTTTATTAAAGCTAGCTGCTTTGTCTGGCAGATAGACTTAAATTGTATTCTGCATCAAGACCATGTCAGTCTTCATAGAAAGGATTATTACACATTCCTTCCCCAGTGGCTGTATACCTGCCCTCCACTTGGAACACTTGGAAGGATTGTTGTTGTAGTACACTTCTGTTCATCTGGCTCGATGAGATCTTCGTAATACCCTTACTTTGATGTCTTCTTTCCCGACTAGTCTACATGTTACCCAGCCACGTGCTTTTGTATTTGCTGTGGCTTGTTTGTGGAATTGTTTGCCAAATTCCTCAAGCGGTTGTTGTGATTTGTTATCTTTCCATAAGTTATTGCAGCACCACTTGTTTTGTCAGGTGTTTGGGGCTTGAAGTTTTTATTCTGTTTTTATTGTATAATCAGTTTTGTATATCCATTGTGTATGTCTTTTGTGTAGCAATGAACTATACGATTAGGCGACTTATAAATGTAAATAAATAAATAAAACAAAATAAACAGCACTTTTAGTTATAAGGGCCCAACTTAGTGGAAAGAGCTCCCTCAAGAGTTCTGGTAGGTGATGGGAAGATCAGCAACCCCTGTTTCAGAAAATTCTTTAAGGCATGTTGTTTTTTTAAATAAATTTATATTTTATAGGGGGGGGGGGGTGCAGTGTTTGATATATCTATTCATATACTGCTTCTGATTTTAGGCTTTAACCGATAAACACTGATAAAACACCCCTAATGCAAAAAAAATAAAATAAGTATTTATACACCTGGAAAACCCCACTTTCCCAGTACTTTTTCACCCATCCTCTAGCTTGCCTTTTATCCTCCACTCAGTTTTCTGTCTTTTCTGTATTAATATCTCCTAAGTGTCACAAACATATACATGTTTGATCTCCCTAGAAAAGGGACCCAACCATAGTACCGATGGTGTGAAATTACCAATAACCACAGATTTGTCTAACTAACAGGAAAATAAACATCAAAATTTACAATGTATGAACACCCAGGATTTGAGTTTTTCTGTGCTCCAGGAGTGGCTTCTTTCACTGAAGTTGTCTGTTTTAAAGAAAGAAAAATCTTAAACTTAAAGGCTAGGGTTTCTTGAAAGGCAAGGAGTCCACTGAACAGATATAGTTCTTAAAGGTCTGTCCTGGATTCTTCCCTTTTATTCTTTTCAATCTTTTTTTATCTGTAGAAGTGGATCCCAAGTAAAGTTTTATTTTAATCTCAGCATAGTCACTCTCCTTTAACGTGGGCTATGTATGGTTTTATTTTCTATTTCTCTATTGGTTGATACAGAGTTGCCTCAGGCCAGAGAGCCAGAGGTTGAATCCTGCTGGAGGACAGCAACCTTGGACTGGAGGGGCTGAGGTTTCTAGTCCCACAAGCGCTGCTTGTGGCCTTGGGCAAGCCACTTAACCCTCCATTTCCTCAGGTACAAAAACATAGATTGGGAGCCCTTCGGAGACAAGGGAAATATATACTGTATTTGAATGTACACTGCTTTGACCTGCTGAAAAGTGGCATATAAACATTGCTAAATAAATATACAGTAATATTTGCTGTAACAATTTGCATAGTATTAATTTTTCAAAACTCATAATTAAAAAAAAACCTTAAAAGCAAGTTTAAAATATTTACCCCTTTTTCACATCTGTAGCTTCAGTTTTGTGTTTTCTCATGCACTGTTCACATTTTAGCATGTTTGCTTTGTAGACAACCATTGTCTCACTAATCCTATATGTACACCTCTAGTGAAATATTTACCTTAAGAGAAAAAAAGCCTTATCTGGGCAATATCTGTTCTTTGACGATACTAATACTATGGGCTCATACTGCCCATTTCCCTTCTCTGGTGGGAGTTGTGCATTTTCTTCATAAGCTATACTTGCCTAAGGTGCTGAAAGAATCCATGGTACTGGTGTCCATCACCCAGTCCCTAGGTGTGAAACACATCTGAAAGCATGCTGAAAACTTCAAAGCTTGCTATAAGCTCTCCTGGCAGGCAGAAGCATTGACCCATTATTATCCTCATTTCAGTATAATATTACCTTCAAACAAGAAATATTACCAGTAAATAATTTTTTCTTTAGGATGAGGAAACAAACGATTTTCTTCCATTTTTCAGAGGGATTTTTTTGAGTTCTATATGGCTACTTGTTTAAGCTAGTTGAATATACTGTTAGCATATAGAAGAAAACAAATACTTCTGTGGTAATTTAATTTATTAAGGTTTGCAGATGACAATTTTTTAAAAAAAGTAATCACATATATTTGTACAGAGTCTTTTTCCATATAAATTTCATTTCTTCACCTATACATGTATTGTTGTTGTTAAGTGCCGTCGAGTCGGAGTCGACTCATGGCGACCCTCTGGATAGCTATCCTAAATTGTGTTCGGTCTTCAGTCAGGCGGCTCATTGATGACAGACTGGTACCCGTAGCTGCTGCTATTGTAGCGATCCATCTCATTGCTGGCCTTCCTCTTTTGCGTTGACCTTCTATCTTGCCAAGCATGATGTCTTTCTCTAATGATCTCTCTCTTCGCATGATGTGTCCGAAGTATGAAAGTCGAAGTCTTGTCATCTGAGCTTCTAAAGAAAGCTTAGGTTTGATCTCCTCTAGTACCGACTGGTTTGTTCTTCGGGCAGTCCATGGTATACACAGTATTCGCCGCCAGCACCATAATTCAAAGGCATCAATTTTCTTCCTGTCTGTCTTTTTCACTGTCCAGCTTTCACATCCATATGATGTTATTGAAAATACCATGGCTTGAACAAGTCGAATCTTTGTATGGAGAGACACATCTCTGCTCTTGAGAATCTTATCTAGGTCTTTCATAGCCATTCTGCCAAGAGCAATGCGTCGTCTGATTTCTTGACTGCTTGTTGCTTCTTTATTGATAGTTGATCCAAGTAGGTTAAAGTTGTTCACAATTTCAATTTCTTCTCCTTCAACGATGAACTTGTTGATTATGCCAGTTGTCATGATCTTTGTCTTCTTTACATTAAGGTGCAGGCCCATTTTGAGACTATGTTCTTTGATTGTGAGAAGCAAATGTTTCAGATCATCTTCGCTTTCAGCCAGTAATGTGGTATCATCAGCATAGCGAAGGTTGTTGATGAGTCTTCCACCAATCTTCACACCTCTGTTGTCTTCATACAGTCCTGCTTCTCTGATGATTTGTTCTGCATATAAATTAAACAGGTAGGGGGAAAGTATGCAGCCTTGTCTTACACCTTTGCTTATTTTAAACCATTCTGTTTCTCCTTGTTCCGTTCGAACTGTTGCTTCTTGATCAATGTACAGATTGTGCAAGAGAACGATCAGGTGTTCTGGTATACCCATGCTTCTTAATGTGGCCCAGAGTTTCTCATGGTTTACACAGTCAAAAGCCTTGCTATAGTCGATAAAGCACAAATAGATATCCTTTTGGTATTCTTTAGTCTTTTCAAGGATCCATCTCACATCCGCAATGATGTCTCTCGTTCCTCGCCCTTTCCTGAACCCTGCTTGCACTTCAGGTAGTTCTTGTTCTAGGTATGGCTGTAGTCTCTTTTGAATAATCTTCAGTAGAATCTTGCTGGCATGTGGGATCAGAGCGATTGTGCGATAATTTCCACAGTCAGTTGGATCACCTTTCTTTAGTATTGGTATAAACACAGATCTTTTCCAGTCAGTTGGCCATGTTGTTGTCTTCCATATTTCTTGGCAGAGCCTTGTAAGTACGGTAACAGCTGCATCAGATTGCTGCAATACTTCTATGGGAATGCTATCAATGCCTGGTGCTTTGTTCTTTGATAAGGCTTTCAATGCTGCTTCAACTTCTTCTTTCATCACCAATGGTTCCTGATCATAAGGTATAGGTTGAAACGGCTGTTGGTCCACTTGATCTTTATCATATAAAAGCTCTGTATATTCCTTCCACCTTTTCTTGATCTTCTCAGCATCATTCAACATAGAACCTTGAGCATCTTGTAACATTCCAATTCGAGGCTGGAACTTTTTCTTTAACTCTCGCAGCTTTAGGAAAGCCGATCTTGTTCTTCCTCTAATAGTTTCTGCTTCTATTTCCTTGCAAGTGTCATTGTAGTACTTTTCCTTGTCCTGTCTTGCTGCACGTTGGAAATCTCTGTTGAGTTCTGCGATTGTCTTTCTTTCTCCTTTGGCTTTAGCTTCTCTGCGTTTCTGGGCAATTTTCAGAGTTTCTTCCGTCATCCATTTTGGCCGTTTTTGCTTTTTAACCTTTTGTAGAGACTTCTCGCTTTCTTCCAGCACAACCTTCTTGATGTCATTCCATAACTCTTCCGGAGCTCTGTCATTTGTATCTAAAGCAGCAAATCGATTTTGCAGGCAGTCTTTAAATTCCAGTGGTATATTCTCAAGGTCATATTTTGGTGCATTCATGAGTGGTTTGCTCTTTTTCAACTTTAGCTTGAGTTTGCATACTAGTAGTTGATGATCTGTACCACAGTCAGCTCCAGGTTTTGTCTTTGTTGATGTTACAGAGCTTTTCCATCGTTGACTTCCACAGATGTAGTCAATTTGATTTTTATACAATCCATTGGGTGAAGTCCATGTGTACAGTCGCCGCTTGTGTTGCTGGAAGAAGGTGTTTGAGATGAATAGATCATTGGTCTTGCAGAATTCTATCAATCTTTCTCCAGCTTCATTTCTGTTGCCAAGTCCATATTTTCCAACTACTTTGCCTTCTTCTTTGTTGCCAACTTTTGCGTTCCAGTCACCCATGACTATCAGGATATCCTGTTTGCATGTTCTGTCAATTTCAGCTTGTACTTGTTCATAGAACTCTTCAATTTCATTCTCTTCTGCAGCTGTTGTTGGGGCATATACTTGAATTATAGTTGTGTTGATAGGCAATCCTCGTAGACGAATAGAGATTAAGCGTTCGCTGACTGCATTGTATTTCATTACAGTTCTTGCAAGTTTCTTCTTTATTATAAATGCAACACCATTTCTTCTTTGTCTTTCATTTCCAGCATAGTAGACCATGTGATCATCTGATGCAAAGTGCCCGATGCCAGTCCATTTCAGTTCGCTGACACCCAACAGATCAAGTTGTACATGGTCCATTTCATTCTTGACCACCTCCAACTTCCCTTGGTTCATGCTTCGTACGTTCCATGTTCCAATGTGTAAGACATCTTTACAGCTTCTGACTCTCATTTCATGCGCAGCTCTTTGGATGTTGTACATGGTATTTTTCCAACAGTTCACACTAACCTTCAAAGACTTCTTGAATTAATTTTTCTCTTCCCACCATGTCCTGGGATGTTCTTGACAGTTCCATGAGCAGAAAAGTTCTTAATATCATTGCAAACTGAAGACACAAGGGGCCTGATATTGAGTTATGCCATCTATGCACCGCACAGCCGTGTGCACCAACTCTTAACCCTGGATATTCCCTCCCTGGAGGGAGGAGTGGCCTAGTGGTTGGGGCAAGTTACCTCAGGCTAGAAAGTCAGGGGTTCAAATCCCACTAGAGGACAGCAACTTTGGGCCAGAAGAACTGGGGTTTCTAGTCCCACATGTGCTCCTTGTGGTCTTGGGCAAGCCACTTAACCCTTCATTACCCATGTTCCCTGTAAAATAGCTATCTCCAAGTTATAATGCCCTGTTCAGTGTAAACCACCTTGATGTCATGAAAAGTGGTATATAAGAAATGTTAAATAAATATTCATTGCCAGGGTCATATGCAGCCCCAGCATTGAATATCCAGGTGTGCTGCATAGCCTCCCAGACACAGTAGATAACCAGGCAGTGCAATATTCTATGCTGCCACAGCTAAAGGATAGGCAAGCTTTTCCCTCGCCTAACCTTTAGCCACAGGTTGCTAACTGGGCAGTATGCAATATTGCTGCTGCCTGGTTATTGGCTGTCATTGCCTCTGCTCCTCCCCGGAATGCCCATGACATGCCCCGATGTTAAATGGTTAGCATCGGGGCGTGTAAGGGAGAGGATTGGGGATATTCAGTGGCACTAACCATGTTAGTGCTGCTGAATATCTCGGTTATAGGCATTTACATTGTTTACAGGGTTGTAAGCCATGTAAATGCCTTTCAAATATCAGGCCCAGGAATCCCAAGAATTTTGGAGATGACCTTGTACCCCTTTGAAGTTTGATGTTTGCTGATAATGACTTCTCTGATGGTCTCAGGCAGCTCTCTTGTCTTCACCATTGTAAAAATGGAACAGGAAATGAATGTGGCCATTTTAAATATTAGAACCATCATTGGTTGATTCAAGTCATGTGAGTACTGACAATTGATCACAGGTGCATCTACTTTTACTGTAATGAGAATGTCATTCTTCTGTTCAGACTGATTTGAATTATTTATAAGGGTGCCAATGCCCTATAATAAAAAAAGACTACCCTAATCCCCACCTATATACTTTAAAAATTAGAGAAGATTATAAATTCAACCTGAATAACTTATTTCAAAAGATCACAATTCTTTTGTTGGATTGTGGGCAGAACAGTTCAATCTATGAAGAAACATCTTCAAGATCAATTCAAGCGTACTTTCAGCTCCGATGGTTGTTCATTGTCAGGAACATAGCGATACTTTTGCTGATTTAAGATGGTGAATCTTGGATTTTGTTCCTGAAAATGATAGAGATGGTGATCGTACTTCCCGTTTACAATATCTTGAGCAAGCATGGATATACCGGCTGGGATGCATATTCCCGACAGGTTTAAATTTGGGAATTGGATTGGTGGAGCCTGATTTGAGTAGAACAGCATGAGTTTCATTGTTGATAGCTAATACCTGAGAAAGACCTGTTATGACCTTTAAAGCAAGGGCCAATAAAATTAGGGCAAACTACCAACAGTTTATTCAGCATGCATGAGGAAGGGTTGGGAGTTTTTGGTGGCCTGAAACACAGTGTTGTGTAGCGCAAGTGGACTGAGATAAGTCAGAAACAGAGTCCTTTGACATTTCAGCACTATGAAAGACATGATAAATTGAAGATGAATTTGTTGTGAGAACTAGTCAGTTCTCTGAGCATGATTTTGGTCACAGCAATTACAGTCAAGCAGAATTTGAGACAGCATTGGAATCACGGACTTCGGTGCTGCTTCAGATAAGTACATCTGGGGGTAGACTTTGTATCGTCCCTTGGGGTACTAGAAGAGGGAGTTTTCCTTCTATAAAAGAGAAAAATGGAGGGTTTGCTACAGGAGGGAGTAATCTCTCGAGGCAAATGATCCAATAAAAAAATTGTGGTCTTTTGAAATAGTTAAGCTATTCAGGTAGAATTTATAATAATCATGTCCTGGCAATGTCCCAGTTTTTATACTATTTCCTACTATTTCCTTTTTTAATTGGTCCTCTTTTATTTTATGTGTCAAATCTGTGTGCATGTATAGTCTAGTCATTTCACTAGCTACTTTTTTTTTAGGAGATATTGAACATTAAGGAGTTGAACTACAAGGATGCTAATAATGTTGACCACAACTGTATTTGATATAATTTCATTGGCACAGGTGAAACTTGGCCAAGTTGGGTCTTGTTGCTTGAAAGTTTTTTTTGGAAATAAGGCTTTTACTACTTTAGTGGTGTGGCTGTGTTCTCCCTTTGCCACTTGTGTGGACAATCTCTAATTTGTCACAGGTCTGAAGCTACCAGTAGTCCAGTACTCTATTTTACTTGTATTTGGAGTTAAGTAATTCACCCTTCCAAAACATGAGCCCAAGGTAAGTTGCATCTAAGCTGCAGCTGAGGCAGTGGAGAGTTAAGGTACTGTCTTAAGGAGCAGTGGTGGGATTTCAGTCTTGGCTTCCAGGGTTCTCAGCCCACTGCTCTAACCATCAGGCTACTCCTCCACTGTATGGGGTATGTCTACTAAAGGATGTTAGCTGACATTGTGGTGCTAACATGGGATAATGATGTCATAATGACAGCTAATGCGGGAGAAATACAACTACTGCAGGCAATTTTCTATGATAGTTGCATTTTGCACAGTACTAGCAACAGTGGTTGGAGTGTGAGCGGAGAGTGAGCATGCTGTACTGTGTTGTTACGATGGGCGCTGACAGCGCATAGCAGCCACATGTTTTGCAGGCATCACAGATGCAGCTAATGCTACCTCAGTAGATGGTGTTAGCTGCATCAGTGATGCTGTTTTGCCTTGCTATCTGCTGGGGAACTGCTGGGCAAGCCACCAACAGATAATACATGACTTTTGCAGCTACCGCGGAGTTTTTGCAACAAATGCCTGGCACTAGCTGTTAAAGCGGATCGTGCTTTAGTAAACATACCCCTATATTTCTGAATAAAAGACAGGCAAATTTCAGAGCAAGTCCAATATAACTTAAATGGTTGTTCATGGAAATAATAACTAGGGAGAAATGGAGATTAATAAGGCAGTAAAAGCACCAAGGGTTTCAATTAGTCAACAATAAAGGTGATTTCACTCTATATTAAGGTGAAAATTACATGAGCATCTTATTTTGCACCTAAAACTTCTGTGACTTTGTCATTTTGTTCTTTTCAAATATACATTCCTCCATAAACAGATCATGAGCACTAGACAATCAAACAGTCTATCTGTGTTTCTGCATGCTTTCCAGCATATAGATCCCCTTAAGTTACTTGCCATATGATTTCAGGTTTGAACGAGCCTTTAAGTCAGCCATTCCCAACCCAGTCCTTAGGGCACACCTAGGCCAGTTGGTTTTTCACGATTCCCACAATGAATATGTGTGAGATAGATTTGCATAGAAACATAGAAACATAGAAATATGATGACAGAAAAAGACCACATGGCCTATCTAGTCTGTCCTTCCATAACAACAACTACAACAATCCCCTTTTTACCTTTAGAGATCCTCTGTGTTTGTCCCATGCTTTTTTGAATTCAGATACTGTCCTCATCACTTCCACCTCCACTGGGAGACTATTCCACGGATCCACTACTCTTTCCAAAAAGAAATATTTCCGCATATCACTCCTGAAGCTTTCTCCCTTCACCCTCATCCCATGTCCCCTCGTAGCAGAACTTGCTTTCAATTGAAAGAGGCTCTCTCCCTGAACATTTATGCCACGGAGGTATTTAAACATCTCAATCATATCACCTCTATCCCGCCTTTCCTCTAAGGTGTACACATTAAGATCCTTCAGTCTGTCCTCATATGCTTTATAATGAAGAACATTAATCATTTTAGTAGACACCCTCTGCACTGACTCCATCCTGTTCACATCCTTTTGAAGGTGCGGTCTCCAGAATTGCACACTATACTCCAAATGAGGTCGCACCAAAGACTTATACAGAGGCATTATCACCTCCTTTTTTCTGCTAGCCATTCCTCTCCGTATGCACCCAAACATCCTTCTAGCTTTTGCCATCACCTTTTCTACCTGTTTAGCTACTTTAAGATCATCAGACACAACCACATCTAGGTCCCGCTCTTCTTTAGTGGACAAAAGTACTTCACCACCTATACCAGGGGTCTCAAACACGCGGCCCGCAGGCCGAGAGACCCTTGTGCGGCCCGCGATGCATAGGGGGGAAAAAAAAAAACCGGCTTCTGCTGCTGCTGCCGCCGCTGCCGTGGCCGGCAATAGCAGCAATATCGCAAGTCCCGCGGGCTCCCCCCCACCCGGCAGATCCCTTCCTGCTTGCCTGCCAATGCTGCCAGTTCTCCGCTTCGGCTTTCAGAGCCGCGAAGGGAGAACTTCTCCCTCGCGACTCTGTTAAGCTCGCCGGGGCAGATGGGAAATTTCCCATCTGCCCCAGCGGGCTTAACAGAGTCACGAGGGAGAAGCTCTCCCTTCGCGGCTCGGATAGCCGAAGCGGAGTACTGGCAGGCCAGCAGGAAGGGATCTGCCGGGGGGGGGGGGGGAGCCCGCGGGACTTGCGATATTGATCAAATTGCCGGCCACGGCCCCGGCGGCAGCAGCCGCAGACGCGGGTTTTTTTTTTATGTTAAATTTACCCGGGGGGGGGGGGAGGGAGCAGGACGTGATGGGGGGGGGGAGCAGGACTGGGTGGGGGGGGGAGCAGGACGGGATGGGGGGGGAGCAGGACTTGATGTGTGGCTGGGGGGGGAGCAGGGCTTGATGTGGGGGGGGGGAGCAGGACTTGATGGGGGGGAGCAGGACTTGATGTGGGGGGGGAGCAGGACTTGTGGGGGGGGAGCAGGACTTGATGTAGGGGGGGAGCAGGACTTGATGGGGGGGAGCAGGACTTGATGTGGGCTGGGGGGGGTAGTACTGAAAATGGGGTGATGGGGGTTAGGACTGGTAATGGACAGATGGGGGTTAGGACTGGAGGTGGTCTGACTGGGGGCCTAAGACTGAAAATGGGGTTATGGGGGGGCTAAGAATGAAGATGGGGCGATGGAAGGGTTAGGCCTGGAAGTGGGCTGTTGGGGGGCTTAGGACCGATAATGGGCTAGGGGGGGGGCTAGAACTGGTAATGGACTGGGGGGGGTGCTATGACTGGAAATGGGCCGAGTAGAAGGGGGAGCTTGAACTGCAAATAGCTGATGGGGACAGGGTCTTGGAATGGTAATGGGCTGAGTGGAAGGGAGCTTGGAATGGAAATGGGCTGATGGGGAGGGGGGCTTGGAAAGGAAATGGGCTGTGAGGGGAGGGAGCTAGGACTGGAAATGGGCTGATGATGTGGGGACTAGAAGGGAGCGGATGCTGGGTTGGGCAGGAGCTAGAAGGGAGTTGATGTTGGGGGACGATTAGAATGGGATGGGGCTGGGAGAGTGAAATGGAGAGGGGAAATATATTTTGTGTGGGAGGGAAGAAAAATCTACAATTGGCCGGGTATTGGGAGAGTAAGTGGGGATTGAGGATGGAGGGGTAAAATTTGAGTGGATGAAATAGGAATGAGGAAAGAGCAAAAGGAGAATGATTAGTATGTTAAAGCAGATGTAGAGAGAATGGAAAAAAACTAGGAAAGAAGAAAGGAGAAATGGACAGCAGACGATGGAGAGTTAGCAGAAGACACAAAGAAACCAGAAGAAAGTGACTGGAACAATTGCAACTGAAAAAAAAATGCACAAAAGGTAGAAAAATATCTCTTTATTTTGAATTTATTAACTGAAATATGTCAGCTCTTGGAAATGTGCATCTTTAACGTCTGCACTTTATTTAATACAAGAGGAAATCAATGTATAGTTTTATTTCTACAGTGTTGTACATTCTAAGTTTGGCTTTTGGGGTTCCCAGTTTAATTGTCTTCCTGTTTCTAAATTGTGATTCCTTGTTTGGTGATGGTGTATGTTCTGCATGTGTAACTGAGCTGAGGTATTCTGTTTATGTAATTCCTATTTGACATTGCCACTTGTTCTCTTTCCCGAGTAGGTCATGTATTGTTATTCTCTGAAATGTGTTGATTTAATATTTGCAGTGTTGCCTTTTGATAGTTAGGGTATGGTGCTTTGTGAGTCCTGGTAGTGCTGTTAGGACACGGCAGGTTTGCTATGGGTTCTAAATGGGCAGTGTTTCTAGTAGTTCCTAATGTGCCTGGCGGTTGGCACTGGTTTATAGTAATGTAGAAATCTTTTAGTCTTTCTTTATCCATACACTCATTAAGAGGCATGTTTACTAAAAGTTAGTGTATGGTAACATTATGCAAATATTTATGCAAATGATGCCCTTATGCAAATGATGCCCTTATGCAAATGAGGCCTGCGTCTTGTGCGGCCCCCGGGTTACTCTACAAGTCCTCATTTGGCCCTCAAAGCAATTTGAGTTTGAGACCCCTGACCTATACTATATTGCTCCCTTGGATTGCTGCAGCCCAAATGCATGACCTTACATTTTTTAACATTAAATCCCAGCTGCCAAATTCTAGACCATTCTTTAAGTTTAGCTAGATCCCTCCTCATGTTATCTACACCTTCCTGGGTGTCTACTCTATTGCAGATTTTGGTATCATCCGCAAAGAGGCAAACCTTACCTGAAAGCCCTTCCGCTATATCACTAACAAAGATGTTGAAAAGAATCAGACCAAGGACAGATCCCTGGGGCACACCACTGATAACATCCTTCTCCTCAGTGAGCTCCATTTACTTGTACTCTTTGTCGCCTCCCACCCAACCAATTTCTAACTGAAGCAGTAACTTTAGGGTCCATCCCTAGGGTGCTCAGTTTGTTTATAAGTCGCCTGTGAGGAACAGTGTCAAAGGCTTTACTGAAATCTAAATACACCACATCTAGTGCTCTCCCTCGGTCCAACTCCCTGGTCACCCAGTCAAAGAAATCAATCAGATTTGTCTGACAAGATCTGCCTCTGGTGAATCCATGCTGCCTCGGATCCTGTAATCCGCTGGACTCCAGAAACCTCACTATTTTCTCTTTCAGCAGCGTTTCCAATAATTTACTCACCATCGAAGTTAAACTGCATGTACTGTCTTCATTGTATGCAGATTTATCTCATTTATATTCATTGTGGGAATCCTGAGAACCCGACTGACCTAGGTGAACCTCAAGGACTGGGTTGGGAATGGCTGCTCTACTTAAGTGTTTATGTCACCATGTTACAATTAAGCCTTTCTTTGCAGAGTAGTAATTATCAGGTTAGTGCTTAAACTCCATGGCCAATATTCTTAATTTTTAATATCAGCCATGGCATTTAAAACATTCACACATATGCAGCACCACCGTGTTCAATGGCACTGATGAACACGGATATTGACAATATTCAGCTTTTTGTCTGTCCTAGCTTAAACTGCTTAATTATACAGACACTAGCTGGATATCACTGCTCTCCATACAGAAGGCATTCACTCCATCCTCACTACACCATGGTATGATCTGGATAGTCCCCGAGCAGCGCTGAAAATTCTTGGGTAAGGCACTTAGCAGTCATCAGTAAACCTCTAAGGGCTCTGTTTACTAAACCGGGCTAACGGTTAACCCGGGCTATCTGCAACTAGGTCCTGTTGAATAACATGGGACCTAGTTGCAGATAGCCCGGGTTAACCATTAGCCCAGTTTAGTAAACATACCCCTAAGTGTCTTTCGATAGTTTGCCCTATAGGTATTGCTATAGATCGATAATTTCACGGACATGCAATAAACAGAATTGAGAAATGAAATTTGCATGAATAGAGAAATGGACTCTTCAGATAAGTATATATTTTTTGTCCCCGATGCAGTTTTTTTTTTTAACAAAAGATGGTGCTTTGTTGGATTATTTACTTGGTTAATTTGGTTTTAAAAGGCATGTGGTTTGGGCAGTTTGATATGCATGAATGTGTGTTTGGCTTCTTTTATTAAAATGATGAAAATTTAAGTTGGACCTGGCTTTGGTTTGTTCAAAGGAAGCTACAGAAGGTATTTCTTACAACCTTAGAGCCACATTTATTAATGTCTATTAATGCAATGTAATGCACATCCTATTAGCCTCAGAGGGGCCTATTTTCTAAGGAAACACAATTCACATTAACGCAACTTTAAACAAGACCTTAGGGGCTGATATTTAGTAGTGGCAGCGGCGGCAGCGGACAAAACATCTAAAGCGACTGGCCATCACCACTTTAAGATAGACCCAGATATTCAGCATCAGAGTCATTGACTATCTGGGTTGGCCGGATAAAGGTATAGCCATTGGACCTGCGACAATATTCAGTCACTGGCTAGTTAACCAAACTGTCCTAAGTTAGGCCAGCTTTCCTTGGCTAACTTTAGCTGATTTAAGTTAACCGGCCCATTAACTCCGGTGCTGCACCAGCTCCACCCCCGGAATGCCTCGATGCTAGTCACTTACGTCTGCAACCACGTAAATACTTTTGAACCTACCCCCGCCAGTTTTACCTCAGGCAACAGAGAACTGACTTGCCCAAGAATAATGGGCTGATCCTTACTTCACTCCTGTCCTTTTTCTGCAACATAATAAGCTGTAAGTTATTCAGTGAGGTATTGTCTTGAATAGACTGAAAACCATTATTCTTATATAGAACAATGATGTCTGGTTGTGTTAATCTGAATTACAATAAGCTTGTCACAAAATATAGGCTCTCATTTAGCCTGTATTCCTAGATATTATTCTTACTGATTTTTTACTCTCTTGTCCATGCATACCTGATACACAACACCCGTGAACTTTCAGAAGAAAGAAGATCCACCCACTTCTATCAGTTTTCAAATTGTATTAACAGCAACACATTTAGAGTAACATGAAAGGCATGCATGCAAATAAATATAATAAAAGAACTTTGGATTATTTCAAACACTAATATGAAAAAGACAAAAAATGAGTAATCAGCAGTAAAGCAGACAGATTAATTGAAGATATAAAATAATGTATTATAGTGAACACAAACATAACTTTTAAAGTTGTTGTTCAGTATAGTATATGAATCACTATTATTACACACAAAATATTTCTAAAGAGAGATCTGTTCCTTCCGCTCTGCTGTTGAGAAACATTACTGGTAATATCTTTCATAAGAGTGGTGATAGGGAGGAGGTGAGAAATCGCAAGCTGGTTAGCCTCACCTTACTAGTGGAAAAATTGATAGGGTCTCTCCTAAGGAAAGGAGAGCCAATTCTGTTGAACCCATCAGAATGCAGGCAGCAATATGGCATTATGAAAAGGGCATCATGACAGAAAACCTGCTCAATTTCTTGGACTGGATAACCAGAGAATAAGATGAGGGGTATGTTCTGGACTTGGATTTTGGTAAGTTTTTATACTTACTCATATGCTTGCTTGCAAGCAGGTGTATTATTGTATCTATTATTTATTTAGCATTTTTCTCACACCTTTCCAGTAGAAGATCAAGGCAAGTTATAGTCAAGAATAGTAGCTATTTCCTTGTCCACAGAGGGCTCACAATCTAAGTGTGCACCTGAGGCAATGGAGGCTTAAGTGGCTTGTGCAAGGCCACAAGGAGTGCATATGTGGGTATTTTGTGTAATAAGAAGGTAATTTTTACAAGTCATTTCCTCGTGGATGTGGCCAAGTGTGTGCATAAATGACCTCATAAAATATTATGTGCATTTGACAAAATTATGTGCTTTGACAAGATGGTGTGTACTTTGCTGGTAGGCATACACAGTGGTAGAGTTTGGGTTGAGCATGCCAGCAGACACGTGGAAGCCTATTCACAGTAGGATGTCCAACCCCCTGTATGGCTGGGCAGAATCAGGCCGTGCAAAGTTAGACCCAATTCTGATCCTGCCCCTGGATGTGCAGGCCAGGACATGATGCTGCCTGGCTGTACATCCTGCGACTACCCAGCTAACTCAGCCGGGCTCGTGAATGGAGTCATAGTGCCATGGCGTCCTGTCGCCATGGCACCGTGGCTACATTCATGAGCCGTGATTGTTGGCCGCCCTGGAGGGAATCCTGTTCCTCGCTGCTCAACCTCCGATCTGACCTTCCAAGGCCTGGGTCGGGCTACGGGAACCCCCTGAACTCCCTCACCTGCCTGCCCGTGTCCCATGCTATGGTCCCCCACCATCCAGGGGGTCTTATTCCACCTTTGGGGTTGAATAAGTCTCCTGTCTAGCCTGAAGGTCCTGGATGTACAGGGTCAATTTTGGAATTGTCCCTGTACGTCTAGGGTCAAGGACCGCCAATGTCACGCCCTCGAGCCACCTCTGCAATACCCTCTCCCACCCCCATCTAGGCCTCCACATACAAACACGCTATTCATGTGGGACGTTAGTGTTGGTGATGAATAACATGACAGAATGACCCCCATAGATTATAAAATAATGTAATATACTTGTGCATCAGAAAATTAGATGTGTGGACATTTACAGTAGAGATTTGCATTCATTTGAAATAAATTGAGAAATATTAACAAAATTATCTATTTTCTTTTGTATCTTTTTAATCTGAAACAAGGCACTGACAAATTCCAAAATTTGTTTTTGCCTCCTCACAGGCCAGGCTGGTCTCAAATCAGTGAGCTTTGGTTGGAAGGTAGGTATCTTTGCCAGCTGAACCATTGCCTTGATTGGTGGTGGCTTTTGTTGCACTTCTATTAGCTCTGATGATAATCTTCCTTCCTGTTTCTTGATTGGCTCAAAGTTGTCTGGTCTGCACTGCAGCTCTATGGAAAATGCTAACTGAAAGTTTTGCATTGTGAAGCCACTGCTGTAGAGATTTACTCTAAAGATTTTTTTTGCCATCTTCTTGTGCTAGAAATTCTATGAGACCATGTCTGAGAATACTGTTAGAGACATTTACCAAACCTAATCCAGATCCTGTTTGTCCAACTAATGATGATCAACAAGGATCTGCATTAAGCTTGGTAAATGTCTCTGATAGTATACTTAGAAAACGTTTCACAGAATTTCAGGCCCAAGAATATAGCAAATGTTAAGAGCAGTCTAACTATAGCTAGGCCCTATATAGATGATATTTTAGCTGGCAAGCTACTTGCCTTCAAACCCAGAGCTCACTGGTTTGAGAACAGCTTCTGACTATGAGGGAAATCTTTAATAACCTTTAGCTATGTTTTTTGTTTAGTCAGCAGCCACAGCTACCTCTTTTAACAAAATTGCCTTGAAATGAAAATATGTAAACATGAAATGAAACAAAATGAAAGTGTATTGAAATGAAACAAAATAAAATAAGAAACCCTGCATATAAAACAGGAAATGGAATGAAACATGATTTTCCTCTCATTTAAGCAGCTCCAGGGTTGGTATGAAATGTTCACCCTTCAGTGCAGACATGAGATCCGCCAACCTTAAGCTAATATTTTATAAATAAAATATTAAATATTTCTTCATAAAAATGACTTAATATGGGCACCTGAAAAAACACTTAAATTAGGCGATCCCTTAAACATTATCCTCTAAGAACGTAAATCACAACTCTGTCCATGTTCCACCCATGGTCTTCCCCTGAACATGCCTACACCAATGTCATGTATAAGTGCACGTGTTCTTGCCATCATGCAAATTTTTGCATATGGGTTGTGTGATGGGGTCCATAGAATGTTATCAGTCCCTCTCCAAAGGGATTATCAACAGTCCCTTTTAAGGGAGTCTGCAGCTCAGAGTTCAGGGCTGGGAGGGCGTGGCTCACAGGGAGAGGTTAAGAACCCAGTAGACTGCAAGAAGGGGAAAGGCCCATGGAGCCAGAAGTCCTTCCAAGGTAGGAGCTTTAACTAGGTGGGAGGAAGGGTCAGAAGAACCAGCTTGTGGAGCTTTAACAAGCTGGAACAGAATAAATGCTAATTTTGTTTTCTCTGAATTGCTGTCTGTTCAGTGTTTTAAAAGAAAATCCTTTCCCACCGCATGCCACACTACCACATATTGTTGCAGCTTGGTGATTTCCTCTAACTACATGATTGAGGGCAAATCCACTCCCTCCAGGGTTGGGGCTCTACAGCAGGAATATTTTTTTGTTTATTTGTATATAGGCTATGGGGATTAGGGAGCTTGAAGAATGTATAGTCAATGCCAGACAGGCAGGCTTTGTTTTGGCCACTAGAGGCCGCTAAACATTTGTTGGAGCTGGAATACTGCAGGGTTAACCCAATGGCAGAAGAGGAAACTGTGATGGTATTGGCAAAAGAACAGTGACAAGCCAGGTTGGAGCGGCTCTCCATATTCTGGAAGCAGCAACAGCAACAGTATCAGCAGCAACAGCAGCAGCAGCAGCTACAGGATCTTATTCAAGCAGAGGGGGAGCTGTAGAAGAGTTCATTAGCTCAGGCCCTGCAGAGATGGCAACTCTACTTCTTAAAATGATGGCAGAAGTTGAACCGGACCACTTCTTGGTGAACTTTGAATGAACTACCTGCATGGCAGGGTGGCCGAAGGCGAATTGGACTACTTATTTGGGGACTCCGCTAATGGGCAGCAATCAGTCTGCATTCGAGGATGCCAACCCAGATAGGCAGCCTATGTATGCAGCTATCTAGGCTGCCATACTGGAAAGGACCAGCTGTACTACAGAGCTTACCACCAGTGATTTAGAAAGTGGGGGCTCCAGATGAAAGAGAGCCCTTGGAGGTTCCTCTGTCGATTAAAGGATCTTGCATGGAAGTGGCTGCAACCGGAAGGAAAGACTGGACCTGAGATAGCCAAAATTGTGCTATTGGAGCAGTTTTTGGGGTACTGACTGCCCTGATGAAACAGTGTGTACATCAGCACCCCAAACGTATACTGGAGAGTGCACTGTAAATAGCTGAGGGGTATCATGAAGCTCAGTCGGTGACTGAGGTGGACAGCGAGAAGGGGAAGACGTCACCCATTAACTCAGGAGGACAGAAGAGGAAGCCGGAAGGCTCCCATGTTCTGATTCACAAAGTTGCCTCTTAGGCGAGGGCATGGCTCCAGCCATGACCCCTTCACCTATTTTAGGTGTGAAGCCCTGGGACACTTTGCTTGGGAATGTCCCCTGGGTATGGAGGAACTTATGGATCTCAGCCTAACCACCCCTCACAGCTGCACATTTGTGGACACTCCCCACGCAGGAGCACAGAACTTTGTGATTCTAGTGGAGCTTGAGAAGATCTGCCTCTAGGCCTTGATAAACTCCAAACGTGTGCAGACCCTCATTTGCCGGGAAACAGTAACCCGATTTCAAATTGACCATGCAAAGACAATAACACTGGCTTGTGTGCATGGAGCCCAGAGGCAGTACCAACAACATATTTGAGGTCGTGATGTTGCCCTGGCTCCCATGTCCAGTGGTGATAAGCTAAGATTACCCAAAGTTCAGAGCGATATGGGCCTGGCTAACAGACGGTTCCACTAAGACGGACCAGGAAGATTTCCCTGAGATTTTCCCCCTGGAACACCCAGATCTATATGTCGAGGATCCCAAGTCTGCTAAGTCCCAGAGCTGGCATTGCTGGGAAAAGCTATGCTACCAACAGAATCTGGGGGTGGCTGTGGGGGAGGGATCGAGAGAGGGAGAGCCTAGGGAAGAAACTCCTGGGGATTGCTCAGGGCTCAGCAGTAGTGACCCAGATACAATTGTCCCCTTCCGAGAGCGGGGGCTGGGGTTAAGTCCCAGGGAGCTTCAGGAGGGCCCAGCAAGAAGATGAGTCCCTTATGCATGCCCAAGAGCAGGTTTTGGAGGTAGATGGGGTTCCAGTAGATAATGGAGAGTCCACTGCAAGAACTTTTTTCTAATTTGTGCTAAAGGGAGATTTATTATACAGAGTGATCGAGGGGGCCCTAGAGTGGGAAGAGGTAGAACAACTGATAGTTTCCCAACTCCTATTGTCCTGTTTTCGTTGGCCCATAGCCATTTATTAGGAGGACCCCTGGGGGGCAGAGAAAACACTAGAGCATGTTTTAGCCTGATTTTTCTGGTCCGGGTTCCATAAACAGGTGTAGTTATATTGAAAGTCATGCCCCACCTGCCAACTTCAAAACTCTACCAGAGTCCGACCTGCCTCTCTAGTGCCTGTGCCCATCATTGAAACCCTATTTGAAAGAGTGGTCATGGATCTTGTAGGACCTTTGGAGCAAACCACCCAAGGCAACAAGTATATTTTAGTCATACTGGACTACGCTACCTGATACCTGGAGGCCTTTGCTCTAAGGAATATGAAGACTGCTATAATTGTGAATACCCTCTGGGAAGTATTCTCGCAGGTGGGAATATCCAATGAGATCCTCATGGATCAAGAAACACCCTTTGTATCCAAGTTGATGAAGTGTATGCCTTGGCAAAGGTCAAGATGCTGTGAACACCAGTATATCACACACAGATGGATGGCCTCATTGAACAATTCAATAAAACTAAAACAGATCTTAAAAAGGTTTGTGCAGGAGGATGAGAAGAATTGGGACATTCTCCTACCCTATTTGATGTTTGCCATCCGCAAGGTACCTCAGAGTTCCACGGAGTTTTTGCCTTTTGAGCTGCTCTTCAGAAGACGGCCAAGAGGCATATTAGACATGGTAAGAGAAACCTAGGAATAAGATGAACACCGTGCTGGGAATAATTTGGTGGAGTATGTTATACAAAAGCAAGACCGGCTGAGGAAAGCTGGAGAGGTGACCAAACACAGTCTGGAAAAAGCCGAGCAGGCCAGGGGGTACAGTGGGGCAGCCGTGCACTGCACCTTCTAGCTAGGCGACAGAGTTTTAATCTTTCTGCCCTCATATGAGAGCAAGTTACTCTGTAAATGGCAGGAGCCCTATGAGGTAGAAGAGAAAATGGAGCCTGTTAACTACAAGATGTGGTTGAAAACTACAGGCCGGTTAGTTTAACTTCGGTGGTGAGTAAATTATTGGAAACGCTGCTGAAAGAGAAAATAGTGAGGTTTCTGGAGTCCAGCGGATTACAGGATCCGAGGCAGCATGGATTCACCAGAGGCAGATCTTGTCAGACAAATCTGATTGATTTCTTTGACTGGGTGACCAGGGAGTTGGACCGAGGGAGAGCCCTAGATGTGGTGTATTTAGATTTCAGTAAAGCCTTTGACACTGTTCCTCACAGGCGACTTATAAACAAACTGAGCACCCTAGGGATGGACCCTAAAGTTACTGCTTCGGTTAGAAATTGGTTGGGTGGGAGGTGACAAAGAGTACAAGTAAATGGAGCTCACTCTGAGGAGAAGGATGTTACCAGTGGTGTGCCCCAGGGATCTGTTCTTGGTCCGATTCTTTTTAACATCTTTGTTAGTGCTGTAGCGGAAGGGCTGTCGGGTAAGGTTTGCCTCTTTGCAGATGATACCAAAATCTGCAATAGAGTAGACACCCAGGAAGGTGTAGATAACATGAGGAGAGATCTAGCTAAGCTTGAAGAATGGTCTAGAATCTGGCAGCTGGGATTTAATGTTAAAAAATGTAAGGTCATGCATTTGGGCTGCAGCAATCCAAGGGAGCAACATAGTATAGGGGGTGAAGTACTTTTGTCTACTAAAGAAGAGTGAGACCTAGGCGTGGTTGTGTCTGATGATCTTAAAGTAGCTAAACAGGTAGAAAAGGTGACGGCAAAAGCTAGAAGGATGTTTGGGTGCATACGGAGAGGACTGGCTAGCAGAAAAAAGGAGGTGATAATGCCTCTGTATAAGTCTTTGGTGCGACCTCATTTGGAGTATAGTGTGCAATTCTGGAGACCGCACCTTCAAAAGGATGTGAACAGGATAGAGTCGGTGCAGAGGGTGGCTACTAAAATGATTAGTGGCCTTCATTATAAAGCGTATGAGGACAGACTAAAGGATCTTAATATGTACACCTTAGAGGAAAGGCGGGATAGAGGTGATATGATTGAGATGTTTAAATACCTCCATTGCATAAATGTTCAGGGAGAGAGCCTCTTTCAATTGAAAGCAAGTTCTGCTACAAGGGGACATGGGATGAGGGTGAAGGGAGATAGATTCAGGAGTGATATACGGAAATATTTCTTTACGGAAAGAGTAGTGGATCCGTGGAATAGTCTCCCAGTGGAGGTGGTAGAGATGAGGACAGTAACTGAATTTAAAAAAGCATGGGACAAACACAGAGGATCTCTAAAGGTAAAAAGGGGACTGTTGTAGTTGTTGATATGGAAGGACAGACTAGATAGGCCATGTGGTCTTTTTCTGTCGTCATATTTCTATGTTTCTAAGATTGCCCATCCAGATAAGCAGAAGAAAGCCAAAATTTTCCTTATTAACCTATTGAAAAAGTGGACTCCAGTGATGGTTGTGGTGGTACAGGGAGATGATTTTGGAATGGAAATTTCAGCCCCATCAGATCCAACTCAAGTCCCTATTGGAGACCAGTTCTCTGTGGCCCAGAGAAGAGATATATAAGGTTTGATCCAGCAGAATCTAAAGGTGTTCTCCACCTGCCTGGGATGAACCCACGTCATTTGTCATGATATCATTACTGACCTTGGGGTGATTATCCTGCAATGACCCTATCAGATTCCGGAGGCCCGGTGACAGGCCGTCGCAAAGGAACTGGAACAGATGCTTGACCTAGGAGCTATAGAAGAGTCTGTGTATGTATCCGTATGTATCCAAGTTTCAATCCCTGTTCAAATGTGAATGCATTGCAGCAAGCCTGCAATGTATATGGTTTTGTTTGATGTACACCGTAGTGATGTGAATAGCGCGGTATAGAAGAAATAATAATAATAAAAAATAAACAAATCTATGAGTGACTGGTCATCCCCTATCGTCTTGGTTCCTAAACCCGATGGAAGCATCAGTTTCTGCATTGACTTCCAGAGTGTCAATGCCGCTTCTAAACTTGAAGTGTATCCCATGCCCAGAATAGATGAGCTAATCAAGCGACTTTGTGGTGTACGCTTTATATCAACCTTGGATCTGACCAAGTGATACTGGCAGGTGCCCTTCATGCTGGCTGCCAAAGAGAAGACTGTTTTTTTGACATCACAAGGTCTGTTCCAGTTTATAGTACTGCTCTTTGGATTACATGGGGCTCTTGCCATGTTTTAACGCCTAGTCGACCGCCTACTGAGACCACACAAGGAGTATGTGGCTGCATACCTTAACGATATCATAAACTAAAGTGGAGACTAGACTACCCATCTACAAGCTGTGTTGACTAGCCTGTGGAAGATCAGGTTGATGGCCAACCCCAAGAAATGTTTTCTGGGAGGTCAGGATGTTCAATACCTGGGATATTTAATAGGAAATGGGCAAATATGATTTCAACTACTGAAGGTGGATGCCATTACCCAGGTCCCCACCCTGAAATTGAAGAAAGAGGTTTGTGCCTTCCTTGGTTTAAATAGCTATTACCATTGGTTCATCTCTAATTTTGCAGAGGTGGCAGAGCCATTAACCAACCTCTTCTGGAAGAGAGCTCCTGAATGGATTCAGTGGTCACCAGGAACTTGACCTGGCCTTCCAGCGTCTCAAGAAGGCCGTGTGCTCTGAACCCATCCTGATTAGTCCTGATTTCTCTCTACTGTTTATTGTGCAAACTGATGCCTCAGAGGTGGGCCTAGGAGCTGCTCCAGCTCAGGAAGTCAGGGGTGAAGAACAATCTGTAGCATTCATCAGCAGGAAGCTGCTTCCTCAAGAGCAGCTTTATGCGGTGATCAAAAAGGAAGCCCTGGCTGTCAAGGAGGTGCTTGAGACTTTCAAATACTACCTGCTTGACCATCCGTTTATGCTGGTAATGGACTATCAACCCCTCAAGTGGCTGTCTCAACATAAGGAGTCCAATGGCCTTATTAAGCAGTGTTTTTTGAGTCTCCAACCCTACCAATTTTGGGTCCGCTATTGGACTTCCTTTCCTGGGGGGGGGGGGTCCTGGGAGAGGCAGGTGCTCAACTGAACATAGTTGAGCTGAGGGGGAGGGTATGTGATGGGGTCTATAGAATGTTACCTGTCCCTCTCCAAAGGGATTATTAAGAATCCCCTTTAAGAGAGTCTGCAGCCCAGAGTTTAGAGCTGGGAGGGCGTGGCTCACAGGGAGAGGTTAAGAACCCAGCAGACTGCAGGATGGGGAGAGACCCGTGGAGCCAGAAGTCCTTCCAAGGCAAGCTGTGCAAAGGAGTTCTGAGGTAGGAGCTTTAACTGGGGTGGGAGGAAGGGCTGGGAGAACCAGCTTGTGGAGCTTTAACAAGCTGGAACAGAATAAAAGCTAATTTTGTTTTCCCTGAACTGTGGTCTGTTCGGTGTTAAAAGAAAACCCTTTCCCACCGCATGCCACATTACCACAGGGTGATTTTAAATGAGGTCTTTTAAGTCCATATATTGGCATCTATGTGCGAAAAAGGCCTAACCCTGCCCTAGGAATGACTCCAAGTAAGTATGGAGTCATAGAAGCCTAAACTATAATGATAGGAAAAATAATAAGGTCCAGCTGCCTACTTTCGATCCTTGTGCAATATTATAGGGCACTGTTGATCTCTGCCTTACTGTTGTAGGGATTCCCTGTGCACATCCCTAAGAGAGTAATTTTATGACCCGCCTTTACATGAGGGAAAGGCCATATATAAATTGCATGTCAGTATATACACATATAAGTAGGCATCGTGTGTATTTTTAGGCCTGCCACAATTTTATAAGAATCAGTTTACAGGCATATATTGCCACATACCTGCTAAAATGACTTTATAAATGAACCCCTTAGTGTGGACTAGGGATCTGTGTTTGCTAGCATGTATTTGGTTTATTAGCACTGCAAACCATTTAGAGCCCGATTCCCTTAGGGACACATCTGGGCTGTCTGGATGCCCCCATGCAGGACGGGCCTGTGAGGATCTGATTCTGCACCACGGGAGCCAGATGTTCCTGCTAGTGCAGGATCAGGACCTGAGATGGCCCGGTGTGCCCCTGCATACCTGATGGGATGTCCACTCTGCTGCTCGGTCAGCCTGCTGTAGTGAAGACCCTCGATTCTCCACCACCTGACCCCCGTGGGGCAGCCAAGGCCCGGATCAGGTGGTGGGAACCTACCTCTGCCCCTGGCCCTGGGTGTGTTTCCCGGGCCCGTTCGCTGCCATTCCTCCTGCTTATTCCACCTTCGCGATGGAATAAGCAGGACATCCATCCCCCTTCTGCAGAATGTACAGGGCCGTGACCTGAATTGGCCTGTAAGTCCTACTGCCTCGGCCTGCCCCCATCTCCGCCCACACTCCGCCCTCTCCTGCTCCCTTCCGGCTCTGCCAGCTCTGTGGCTCTGGCCATGCGGGGAGGAAGGGATGCGGAATCGGGGCAGGACGGCTAGCGGGGCTGCATGACCCACTGGGACGTACAGCCCCATTAGGCACCTTGCAGAATCGGACTAAATCGATTTAATATGCATTAGTGTATGAATTAACATTTGGAAAGTTCTAACATGAGTGTGTGAAATGAACCAAAATAAAGTCTGAAAATCAGGGAAACGTTCCCAAAGCAAAGTGAAAAATTTCCCTAAGCACACCTCTAGCTTAAAGTATTAAAATAGTTGCCTGTTTAGACTTCTCTTATAAGGTGTCTTATTATAAAATCAGGCCTTTAAATACCTCAAAATAATGCAAAAGAACTGCCTTTCAGTAGAAGTGATGGCAATATACAACTCAAAAAGACATGTGCACAGAGAATCCATACTTGTGAAAATGCAAAGAGTAAAGCAGAGATCAACAGGGCTCCAAACATATGCTTATAAATGAGCTATATGGATCTTATGGCCTTTATCTGCCATCATAGTTCATGTTTTTATGAGGCCTCTTTTCAGAAACCATTTGCCAGGAGGTATTTCTGATGTAGGGTTAGGCCACAGGAGACTACAATGCATGTAGTTGTATATTTTCATTTTACATAAGTAGTTGAGGTTAGAATTGAGATGTCTATGTTAGAACACTGAGGAACTGGAGCCTTTTGTAAAATACATAGCAGAGCACTGGCAAATACACCTGTATTCTGCTGGCATGTCCAACTGGAGCAGTGATTTTGTAAAAATATACCTTAAAAAGGAATGGCATCATTCAGCAGCTTCCACATGTACATACATGGAAGTAGCTGATTTAACAAAAGCATATTTATAAGTAGCAGCAACAAGGGAAGCCACAAATTTTTTTTCTAATTTAAAGTACAAAATAATATATTGGAGATTAAGGGTATTAGCCACCTTAATCCCTCATATACAGCCCTGGCTGAAATGAGAACTTTTAAAAAAAACTTCCACTTGATTTGGAGCAGATGCAAATCTCAATGGGGAAATATATTGAAAAAGACATGTATTATACTCCTGCTGGAATTCTGCAAACCAAATTTAAACTTCTTTGTGAAAAGGTCTGAATTCTGCAAAATTCTGCATGCTTTGTCAAAATAACGAAGCATATTTTTTGAGTGATCCTTAATTTAAAAATTAATACAGAAAAGAAATCACAAAAGGGCAAACTGTTGAATTATTATGTGCAGAATTCTAGCAGTAGTAATATTCCCAGTGTAAAATGGTAAATAAAAATATACATTTTAGGCCCACTGAAACCATGCCCCGATCAAACCCCCTCGGAGACTCTGTGTCCAGGGGGATCTAGATAGGTAAATGCCGGCTCTCTGAAACAACCATTTACATCTGTAGCCAATTCACATGTGTAAATAGCACTAAAAAGGGCTCCGATGTGGCTGGAGAAAGTACCAAGACAAGGAATGCTGCGGTTGTGGTACTTTAGTGGATGCTCGGGCAGTTAGAAAGGGAAAGCATACTCATACTTTTCCTTTGCGAGCTGCTGCAAAATCCTTGAATAAACTAAGGGGCCCTTTAACTAAACTGCTCTAAACAGCATATGTTTTGGTGCATAGTAACTATGTGCTGAGGCCTGTGGTAACTGTTAGCATGGGGGCATGACAATTACTGTGTACTGATACGTGTGCTAACCTACCTTCTTGGTTGGGGTGGAGAATGGGTAGTTTATTATCAAAGGATAGTAGAACAGTGGCAACTGACGTGCAATTGCATAAAACATAACACATATCCATATTTAAATTAATCTGCCCTGTTATCCGCCATTTTATTTTTGTCTCTTTCAATAATGCATTTGTCATTACATATACCTGTAAAGCAACATAATGCACATACACATTGCATCACTTTCATATTGCATCTCTAATCATTTATACATGAGATAAACCCTGTGGAAGTCACTTGTGACTGGCTGAGAGTAAGAAGTTAAAACTGGTGTTTATATTACAGTAAGGTAGAAAAACGATGTTTTTATAGACTTAAATACTGGAGATTAGTAGCCATGCTAAGGTTGCTTTGGGGATAATTCTATAAAGAGTGATATTGCGGAAGGGCCGTCGGGTAAGGTTTGCTTGTTTGCGGATGATACCAAAATCTGCAACAGAGTGGACACCCAGGAAGGTGTAGATAACATGAGGAGGGATCTAGCTAAGCTTGAAGAATGGTCTAGAATTTAGCAGCTGAGATTTAATGCTAAAAACTGTAGGGTCATGCATTTGGGCTGCAACAATTCAAGGGAGCACCTCTGTCCACAAAAGAAGAACGGGACCTAGGCGTGATTGTGTCTGACGATCATAAAATAGCTAAACAGGTAGAAAAGGCAGCTGTGAAAGCTAGAAGGATGCTTGGGTACATAGGGAGAGGAATTGCCAGCAGAAGAAAGGAGATAAAAGTGCCTCTGTATAAGGCTTTGGTGCGACCTCGTTTGGAGTATTGTGTGCAATTCTGGAGACCGCACCTTCAGAAGGATATAAACAGGTCAGAGTCGGTGCAGAGGATGGTTACTAAAATGGTTAGTGGACAGACCTAAGGACCTTAATATATATATTTTAGAGGAAAGGCAGGACAGAGATGATATGATGGAGAAGTTTAAATACATCCGTGGCATAAATGCACAGGAGGAGAGCCTCTTTTGATTGAAAGCAAGCTCTGCTATGAGGGGACATAGGATGAGGGTGAAAGGGGATAGACTCATGAGTAATATGTGGAAATATTTATTTATGGAAAGAGTGGTATATGTGTGGAACAGTCTCCCAGTGGAGGTAGTAGAGATGAGGACAGTATCTAAATTCAAAAAAGGCATGGGACAGGCACAGAAGCTCTCTAAAGGAAAAAAGGGGACTCTTGTAATGGTTGATATGGAAGGGCAGACTAGATTGGCCATGTGGTCTTTTTCTGCCGTCATGTTTCTATGTTTCTAAATTTAAGCACCAGTAATGCATATAAATCTCAGTATTTTACTCATTTATATACCGTAAGTCGCCATTTATGGCATAAATGACCTTGGTGCTATTTTATAAGTATGCACGTAAGTCGGATGGGATGTACTTCACTGTGCATGTGCACAGGGGTGGAGTTTGGATGGAACATAAATTTATGCATGTAAATGATAAAACCATATAATATACGTGTTTTTTCCAGAATTCTAGGCATGGGTATTTACAGTACATCAGCTGTGCCTAGTGTAAGCAATCACATCTTCAAGCAGGTTTTCGGCCACTTAGGCTAGTTTTTTGCTATAATGTGCATGCTAACTCAAGATCCGATCATATTAGCGGGTACATGTTACTACAGTGATATCCACTACAGTGAAACCCATGTTTAAATGAAGGAATAACACATGCAAATCAGACTTTAAAAAGTGAGTGAGCAATAGTGCTATGCTCCACTCAGACACTATTTTGTGCATGCTCACTAATTTTCAGAATTTAGCATCCACATTATTGTATGCCAGTGAGACTGCATGCTAACATTTAATATTGAGAAAGACCCTACCCCCAAAGCTTACCCCTAAATACAGCCCTTGATCTTTCCTCCTCTAAAACATGATCAAAGGGCCATGGTGCCCTGATCGACCCCTATTCCAACAGAAGATCAGTGGACACGATAGGCCCATGTACCCTCAATCCATCCTGTCTGTGAATATCTTTTGGGTACAGTAGGTATTTTATCTTATTCCTTAGCGGACATATGGTCTAAATTTATACCTGAGGCACTGGAGGGGTAAGTGACTTGCCCATGATCACAAGGAGCAGCAACAAGATTCAAAGCAAGTTTGCCTAGTTTTCAGCCCAGTGCTCTAATCATTAGAGCACATGATTACGCCTCCATTTTATAAGTGTACATCAATAGCTTCATAAAAATACCCACGTTGATGTTGATTAAGGATAGGCATTTCTAGTGTGCATTTGTTTTCTTAGTACACTTTAAAAAATTTAGTGCACGCTAAATTAATTTAACATGCATTAACCTATGAATTAACATTTATAATGTAACGTGAGTGGGTAAAATGAACCAAAAAAATTCTGTAAACTGGAAAAAATCCAAAAATGATCTGAAAAGAAACCCTAGTGTGGATTATTTGTTCTACATGATATTGTTCATTGGTCCAGCATAAGTTCCCAAGGACCAAAATGACTCCTAAAGCTGCTAGAATTCCTTTTTTTAAATGATACCACATGAACACTGGCACATTTGTCTATCATTTATGTTTATATTTATTAAAATTTGATATACCACCCTTAAAACAAAGTTGGCAGAGCAGTTCAGTCTGTTTTTATGCCTAGCTTCCAGAATTATGTACTTCGCAGGCCTGTTTTCTCAGTAGGAAGTGAACAATTAAAAATTGCTGAAGCCTTTAAGCCAGGACCTGAGAACATTGTCATTGTGTTCATGCAATCATCTAGCTTGCCCACACTACATAAGGCTCTGAACTGTCAGTAAGGATGAAAGCTGAAAAGGGCCTGAAGAGCCTGAAAGAGTGAAACTAACCTGATGATATGTAAACGTCATGTTGAAATAACTTATTCAAAATCTCCCTTACTAGGGATAAGCACAGGAAAAATATTTTATGTTCATTTTTTGGTTTTGACCTTTTTTCCTGATTTTTATACTTTTTTTCAGTTTCACACATCCTTGTTAATAATAAATAATAATAATAATAATAATTTTTAAACTGTGCATTAGAACATTTTAATGAGGCTAATCAGCTTTACACATATTTATTTGTAGGTGAACGTGTTAAAACAATTTTGCATGCACTAATTTTTTTTAAGGTGCGCTAACAAACCAAATGCATGCTAGGGAATACACATCCCTATCCCTTAGCCAGGATAGCACCGGTGTGGGTTTCAGGCATCTATGAAATACTTTACAACAAGGCCACACCAACAATGATCAGGTCATTAATAGCTAGACTCCACAACAGCCAAAGTTGAGCATTTGGTTCGACTTAAAATATTAAACTGAACAGTCTGACTGAAATGGCACTGTACCAGCTCTTGAAATATGTCATCAGAAGGGCCACATGAGCCTTTTTCGCAATGCGTACATCACTGTGAGTGTTCAGCATTACTTCAGGATGACGGCATACCTCAGTCAAAGCAACATAAATGATGCTCGGGTTCATTTTCCAGGTCCTCTATTTACTGATTCATTTTAGTGAAATAAATGTGATGGGTTCCATTTCAAATTACCTTTTTGAAATCTCTTTCCACTTATATGTTGGGAATTAATTATACAAACAGTTTGTGGTTAGCGATGTCTCTGTGTTTTAAATAGAAGTCTGCAAACATGTTTGATGAATCTGTTAAATGCCTGCAGTTATTATCAACTCATTTGTGAAAAAAAAATAGAAACTGAATCAAAGTTTGAGCAAGTTTGTCTGAATCAATGGGTGTGAACCAGACAGATTAAAGGGGATAGTTGAATTTGGGCCAGTCTTCCCCATATTTGTTGAGGAAGTGGTGACAGTTTCACATTCTCCTTACATCTCTTTCTGTGGTATGTCAAATGCTAGCGCTCTGATAGGTGATTAGTCACGTGATTCCCTATTCCATATGGGGATCCTTAGTGGCACTGAAATGAACAGGAATGCATCCCATAATTAGGAATGTGAAAACCCTTGCTATAAACCAGACAACATAAAATTGATGCAGTGTGAAAGAGCTTTTTGCTGTTCATATTAAAGGAGCGACAAAGCAACCATGTTCCCATTATCAATACACATTTCCCAACCATTGTTTAAATACCATTGACAGAAGAAGTAAGACAAGACAAAAACAAAGGAAATTTGCATGGCCAATAAATAAAAAAATATCTAAAAGCTTACATCTTGGTGAAAGCAACATGGATATACTGTATAACAATTGAATAATTATCATTCAACATCTAAGGAATTAATAAAGAAAGCCTTATTTTATTCATAATGCATGCCCTTAACCCTGAAGAATTGAGAGGGCTAATGAAATCAGTGGGCACATGTTTTACACTGTTATAATTTTGTTAAACCTTTCACTCGTTCAGGGTTACGTGCAGAGGCTGACCCACCAACTATCTGCTGGGAGACCAATTTGATAACCGTTATGTACCTGAACTTATGAGTCAATCAGTATGAATCCTAACATTAGGCTGGCTTGTCATGGGATCATCAGTAATCAGTGAGAAAAGGGACCACTTATTTTCAATCGTTTCCCCATGATAAGATCAAGGGTAAATAATAACAATTATATAGACAATTTGCAGTTGGTGTCTGGCAATCACTAATCATACTTTTTAAAAGTGCTGAACTACTAATGCTTTTAGTCAGCAGGTGCACGGTTTTGAGAAACGGCATCAAGAGGCCGCCTTCTTGGTTTGAAGGGACTGTTAGAGATGCCAGTCTTATAATAATTCTGTTTCTTTGATGGGAAACAAATCTACAGAATATGTAATGAACTCTTCTTCTCTGTTCTCAGCGCTTCTTGCTAGTCATACAGAAGACAAGACCTCGCTGGTTGGATCCTTCTCCTTCTTCTCATCGGTGCTGACCACACGGATTATTCCAGGCTTTAGAAGGAAATTGTCACTCTCTACCTGGCTCTTGTTGTCATCCACTTCTACATACTTCCCTTTTGATTGCTGGGTAGTCTTACTGAAGACGTCTTTAAAGCGGGCCTTGAACTCAGCATCTGGACAATAGATATAGTCATAGAGGGCACCAGCAAGCACTGCTCCTAAGACAGGCCCCAACCAGTAGACCTAATGAAAGGAAAGGGGCAGGGTTACAACAAGTATTTCTGACAAAGACTTTTCTAGCAGGTATAAAGAAGTTGATAAATGATTTTGCCTGAAACATAATGATGCCAAATTTAATTGGTCTATCTGGTCTGCTCAGTTATGACAGCCTGTTGTATGTCATACTTGGTCTGTGTTTTTTTGCTTCCTTTGTGGCTAAAGTACTTAGTTTCAAAAACCTACAGAGTGGGAAAGATAATTGGTTATCTTTAGCCAAATTTTCAACTGGATAAGTTTGCAGCTGAAAATTCATTTAAATCTAGCAGGATACAATTTGCCCAGCTAGTCTAAGGACTTCTAGGCCCAGTATTCAAAGCGCTTAACGTGGTTAACAGACCTGCTAACCGTGTTAATCGTGCTGACCGGGATATTGAGCGGCATTAATGCGGTTAGTGCTGCTGAATATCTCGATGCCAGCCGGAGATGGAGCGATGGTGGCACCTGGGGATATCCGGTTATCCCTCAGTGGCAAAAGATAAGCACAGTAAGAGCTGCCCTAACCTTTGCAGCCAAAGCTAACTGGGCAGTGACTGAATATAGCTGCTGCTCAGTTAGCTTTAGTGTGATCTGGCTAACTCAGATATTCAATTCTGGTGGCCCAATATGGCCCTTGCATTGAGGATTCTTAGGTTCAGCAGCGACGGCTAGCCACTTCACAAGGGCCATTGTATTTTTCTGCTCAGAATTAACCAGGTAAGTTAATCGGCTAGCACCGAAAAGCAGTGCTGATTCGCTAAATTCTGTTCCTTGACTTAGCCCTGCCATTTTTTTTACCAGTTAAGTTTATGTGCCATGTTGATTTATTTTATTAAACTTAGCTGGTCAGAGGGAGGACATTTTTAACTCCTTAGATTTGACTGATTAATTCTCAAAGTTAATTAATTAAACCTTTTAAAATTCCACCCTTTTTTGTATTCCATGCATGCCTGAATTTTGCAGATATTTCTGTTCCTATCATCTCCACTGGAAATCTGTTCCAGGTGACCACATCTTCAATGAAAAGGAATTTTCTTATATTCCTTTTGAGCATTTCTTCAGCTTTGTAGAATGACCTCTTAACCTTGAGCCTCAGGAAATTAGTCTAGAAAGTTTCCCTTCATAAACTCAACAAAATATTTTCTATGATTTTTTGGATTTCAAATAAGCTATGCTAAATCTACATAACTTCAAGAGAATCCACCATGACTTTGGGCTATTCCTGTGAAATCAAACTGTTATTTATTCACACAGCTTGTGAGCTCACCCTTCAGAAAAAGAAAAGGAAGAAATATATCACATATTGCAGGCAACAATCTGAAAAGTTTTAAAAATTGACTTTACAAGGGAACAATTTTAAAGGGCTTTTCTGCTCATAAAAAAGAGATTTATGCATAGAAATGAAATTTTGAAAATCTCCCGCCCTATATGCATGAAAATTTATACACACTGGGTAATTCTGTAAGGGGGTGTATACATTTGAGTGCCAAGTATTCACCTAACTGGGGGTCATTTTAGTCATTTTAGTCATTAAGGCATATATGTAGCCAGATTCGTTCATTAGTAATCTCTTAAAAAATGCCAGCAAGCTTGACGACGCATGCTTTGCATATGGGCGTATACATGGGCAGTGTTTTGGCAGAATGTGGGTGGACCACACAAGTTCCCTCAAAGATCATAAATTTCTACAATTTATGTATGTTCTTGCAAACATCTAGATGCGCATGTTTACACCACTTCCAGGGCTTGTGAAAAGTTCAGCGCCTTACCTTAAAGTGTGTTTTTGTCAGTTAAACGCAAACATGTTATAATGAAGAATAGGTGTCTGCTTTTCTTTATAAAATAGTGCCTAAGTAAGCACCTACTTTCAGCTTAAAGAAGGTGTCTCCTTATAAAATGACCCTATAAAATATGAGAGCTAAGCTTATTGGGGGTTCTAAGAAAATGGGATCATGTGACCCTGATGCTAAAGTACCTTCATGGACTCCCTAAAGTGTATCAAGTACAGTTGAAGATACTGATCTTGGCCTTTAAAGTACAGTTCGTGTTAGGCCCTGTGTGTCTTAAAGATAAATTAAAGAAATATGTCCCTCAGTGGGCAGTGCACTCTTAGTATGCAGAACGGGTAGCAGTGGGAAGAGATTAGTTTGGTGAGTTCTCCTTCAAGGTTTTTTTTTCTTTTTTTTTTAACTTTATTTTCTAACAGCATACAGTCAGAAAATATATCAGCAACAGTATACACAGCAACATCCCACAACATTATCCAGTATCTATCCATTGGTTTGACAATATACTAAGTACAGGCGCGAGACACATTAATTATACCACATCAGCATGACTGCTGATGTCTTTTTATCAAATGTTTCTCCCCCAAACACACATCATAGCTTTCTGCACTCACCAATCTCACCATTTAGTCACCAGTCAGATCCCTTGCACACACCTGTCCTAATTTTCTTCTAGGAGAGAATCACGTAAACTCAAGACTGACTTTTCCAAATCACAACATTCTGTTAAAATCAAAATATGACATCACTCACAAGAATCAGGATCAGAACCCATTAGGGTTGAACTTGACACCTCAGCCCCTCTGTTCTCATCAACCCTTCCTGGGAATCAGAACCAGGATTTTTCGATGGACACCCTATGGAAGGGCGGAGGGTGTAAATATGCCTCCAACCCATAACAGGAGTATTGCAGGTCTTATTATCCCCAGAGAGGCTGAGGGAGGAGGAGAGGAGGAACACACAGGAGGTCATTGGAACAGGAGAAATAAGTGGCATTTTTAATTTATCAGATTTTGTTTTAAGTGAAGAAGACACTCAGGTTCTTAAAAAAGCTCTCTCCATTGTTCCCTCACAAATACACGATCCTTTCAATACACAAGTTGAGCTGTACAAGTTGTTTTGAAAATTACGAATTGCTGACTTTTTTGCCAATAAGGATGATTTTAGCTTATTTATTTATTTAACAGTTTTTCTATACCGCCTTTAACCAAGGCGGTTTACATTTAACAACATGACAATTACATGGTAACTGTTTTTACATTGAACATTAAACGTAAGAATTAAACATGGTAGTTACATGTGACTTGATTTACATTAGCAAGGGAGTACAACTTGGAGAAGATTGGGGGAGAGAACTATTTACATAACGAGGTGGTCTTCTTTTTCCTGGGGGGACTGATTGATTTGTCTTATATGGTTAGCTTAGACTTTTCTGTGATTAACTCCCCCCCCCTTTTACTTGGATTCCTGTGAATCCAGGTAATGTGCTAATTGATGCCTTTGAAAAGGTTGTTTTGAGCAGAGTAGAGGAATTATATAAAAAGAAACATCGAATGTATTTTAATTTATCCACTTCTGAAAAACGAGCACTCGACAAACTCAAAAATAATAGACATAGTCATCAAACCAATAAAGGCGGGGCATTAGTTATATAAAATCGCCAGGACTATATCATTGAGGTTTACCACCAAATTAATGGCAACACTTTTTATATGAAATTATATGCAGACCCAACTTCTATGCTCAAGAGTAAAGTTGATACTTTACTTTACATTGAGTTAGAGGCAGGCTACTTAACAAAAAAGAACATGAATGCATGACTATTACACATCCAATGATACCAACGATATATGTTCTGCCCAAGGTACATAAATCGCTATAGAACCCGCAAGGATGACCAATAATTTCAGCGATTGGCTTGCTGTTCGAGCCAATATTCTAATTTTTATATATCTTTTTAAGACCATTTGTTGCCTTGGCACCCTAGTATGTAAGAGATTCATCCCACATGATTCAACTACTAGATACTTTTGTAAACTACCATGATTGTCTCATCTTAGTTTCTCTTGACATCAATTCTTTGCATACAAACATTCCACAAACAGCCACTCTTAAATTTTTAAATGATGTATTATTAGAAAGAGCTAGACCTGTCAGGACCACCACCTGTTCTTTGATTCAGCTGGCTACGCTTGTAATGACAGAAATTTTCTTTTATTTTAGAGAGGTGTTTTACAAACAGATTAAAGGGGTTGCCATGGGCTCTTCTTATGTGCCTGATGTTGCTAATCTTTTTGTTTCTGACTTTGAAACAAAATATTTAACCAGGCACGCATTTGGTTCTCATATAAAACTGTGGAATGGATACATTGGTGATGTTTTTATGGTTTGGGATGGAGAGGAATCAGATCTCTTAGAATTTTTCAACTGGTTGAATTTGGTAAATATTAATCTCCAGTTTCAAAGTTATTACCATTATGAACAGGTTCCATATCTGGATATACTGATTAAGAAGGATCATAATGGGTTTGTTACAGATCTTTTTGAAAACCGACAGACAGAAATGCATTTCTGCATTTCACCAGTTTTCTTAACAGATCCCTTAAATATAATTTGCCCACTAGCCAGTTTTTAAGAATACGCAGGACATGTGCATCTGATCAGGATTTCGAAACTCAAGCATGCCACATGTGAAGAACGGGGCTACCTGAGGGATAGTATATGGAAAGCATACTACAGAGCCAAGTCCACAGATCGAGCTTCTTTTTTGCAAGGCTCTAATCAGCCAGCAGAAGATAGAATTGTTTGTGCTATTACCTTCTCTAATCTCTCCAAAGACATTGCCAGAATCATTAGAGAAGAGTGGCATCTTCTCTCCACAGTGCCTTCACTACAATCACATCACCTTACTATAGCATATAAGAGGAATCAAAATATAGCCAACATTCTAGTGCCCTCAGCTCTTTCCAAACCACACATTGTGGACGATATTCTGTCTGTGAAAATTCTCTCATCATCAAAGATGTCTTCATATCTTATCACCAATCAAAGGATCTTTTTGGAAGACTTTTCCAATTGCGAGTCCCAGCAGGTTATCTACCTGATAATGTGTCCTTGTAAATTGCTCTATATGGGCAAAACTAAATGTTGTATGAAGACCTGTATAATACAGCATAAATGCTGTCTGAGAAGGAAAATAGCAGACAAGCCATTGGTAAATCATTGGAAGGAACAACACCATGTACTATCGGATCTTAAATTTCTGGTTATCAAGGTGTTACGCCCACATTGGAGAGGAGGAAATAGTGATAGCCTACTTTTAGGATTAGAGCAGAAATTTGTTTTTAATTTGAAGATGTTACAACCTCAAGGTTTGAATGTAGAGCATGATTTTTCAGTCTTGTTATGATTTCTTTACTTGCTTTCTTTATCTAGTACTGATTGTTTCAATATCCTCCTATTTTTCTTCTCCTCCTTTCCCTTTCCCATTCCCCATTCCCCTCCTCCCTTCTCCCTTCTCCCTATTCCCCTCCTTCCCCCCTCTCCCCCTCCTTCCTTCCCGCCCTCTCCCCTCCCCTCCCCTTTCCTCCTCCTCCCCCTCCCCCTCTCCATCTTCCCTTTCACTTCCCCCCTTCCCCCTCCCTCTTTTGTGTGTTGTTATTATTATTCAATCAATCACTTTTTCATTTATGGCCCTTACCAATGGCCTCTTAAGAATGTTATTTTTTATCAGTTCAATATATTGATTTTGACATTACTGCATTATTTTATTGTTTTTAGCTCGGATACAGCTCAGCGACTATTTATAATTTTATACTGTGCCAGCATTTTTTGTACATATATATTTTTTATACATATGGAGGCCAATTCAGATCCCTGCACAACCAGGCTGTCTGGACGTGCAAAAAATGTACGGCCCCCAAATATACCCAACAGAGGGTGAAGCAGATAGATGTACAGGTGGTGTTCTCTTTAATCCTCCCTGTTGAGGGTAAAGGCCAAGGCAGAGAAGATTGCATCCTGGAGAGAATGCATGGCTGTGTGGATGGTGTCATCAAGAGCGTTTTGGTTTCCTGAAAGGTGGGATGATGTTCCAGGGGCTGCAGAGCAGAGATGGCATACATCTGTCCAAGAAGGGTCGACATGTCTTCAGTAGCAGACCGGCTAAACTACTGAAAAGGGCTTTAAACTAGATTCATTGGAAATGGGTGAGGTAAGCGCCAAGGAAGTGAAACATTAAATACCTTTATAGAATTGGATAAAAGGGGCAACATCTGGAAAGCAGTGTGTATAAATGCCCATAGCATAGGAAATAAGATCCCAGATATTGAGGCTTTAATGGGAGAGGCTGACTTGGATTTAGTGGCAGTTACAGAGACATGGATCATGGACAACCATGACTGAGATATAATTATACCAGGTTATACTTTATTCAGAAAGGACAGGGTAGGAAGAAGGTGGGGGGGGGGAGTGGCAGTATATATATATATATATATATATATATATATATATATATATATATATCAAATAATATTAAAGCTATGAAAATACAGGGCTTAGAAGGGGGAGAGGAGGTACTGTGAGTTAAACTAGAAAGAGGGAAAGAGAAATCCATTTGTATTGGTGTGATATACAGATCCCCCTCACAGGGAGAAGTGGACAGAGATTTAATAGAAGACATACACAGCATTGACAGGAAAGGAGAAGAGCTACTGATAGGGGATTTCAATATGCCGAATGTTGATTGGTGCATTCCTGCTGCAGTATCATTTAGAAGTAAGGAGATCCTGGATTCTTTACAGGGAGAACTATTCAGGCAATTGGTAACAGAACCCACACGTGAAGGAGTCATACTGGATTGGTGCTTACCAACAGTGAAAGTGTTTCTGATGTTATAATGGGAGATCATCTCGCATCCAGTGATCACCAGATGGTGTGGTTCAGTATTAGGACTAGGGCTGATAAAATCCATTCAAAAGTGAGGGTTTTAGACTTTAAGAAAACTAATTTGCCAAGATGGGCTAATACCTCAAGGAGTAATTTGCTGGATGGGAACAGCTTGGGGATGTAGAAAAACAGTGGGAGAACTGAAAGGGGATATTTTAAGGGCAACCAACCTTTTTGTTAGAATGGTAAATAAAGGTAAAAGGAAAAGGAGGTCGCTACTCAAAAGAAGTAGCTGAAAAGGTGAAAAAAAGGGGTAGGCCTTTATGAACTACAAGAGATCACAGAGAGAGGAAGACAGGCATCTATATTTGGAAAAATTTAGAGAAGCTAGCAAAGTAGTCAGGAAAGCAAAGATACAAAAAGAAGAAATAGCTAATAAAATAAAATGGGGGGGGGGGGGGGGAAACATTAAGTCCTTGGTGCCAGGTAAAGCACCGGGTATTGATGGGTTTTTGGGTTTGTTCTATAAAAAATGTCGGAGCTGCTGGGTCCTATATTGATGAGAGTGTTTAATGCTGTGCTGAGGGGAGGCGCACTACCAGCGTCAATGAATCAGGCTGCCATAATGGTAATCCCTAAACCAGGGAGAGACCCGGCGGTATGCGGTTCATATCGTCCCATCTCCTTATTGAATATCAATGTTAAGATTTTGGAGAAGGTGTTCACATTGAGATTGGGACCAATCCAGATATGGCTAGACAGCTGGCAGATGGGATAAGGAGAGTGATTCAGTTGGGTTGGCTGGCAAAGAAGGAACAACAGTGGGCCATGTTTCTCTCCATTGATGCAGAAAAGGCCTTTGATAGGGTTAACTTTGACTTTCTATTGGCGGTTCTAGAACATATAGGACTAGGCCCTAATTTTAGAGCTTGGATAAAGGCACTCTATGCGGCGCCTGAGGCAGCGGTACATGTAAATGGAGGTTACTCCGAGTTTATTCCCCTGGGACGAGGGACTCGCCAGGGGTGTCCGCTGTCCCCGTTGCTCTTTGCGTTAGTTATGGAACCGTTGGCAGCTAGGATCTGGTCGGTGAAGGATATCAGGGGAATAGAGGTAGGGGCATCTCTGCATAAGATTGCACTGTTTGCTGATGACTTACTCTTTGCTTTGACACAGCCGATCATTTCCCTTCCAGTTTTAATGAGGGAGCTTAGGGAGTACGGGGGGCTTTCAGGGTTCAAAGTTAATTGGGATAAAATGGAGGCAATGTCGCTTTCGCTGCAGCCCCAGGTGGTTGAAAGCTTGAAAGCTTCATTTCCGTTTCGGTGGGCAAGTAGATCTATTCAGTACTTGAGAGTTCAGGTTACGGCAAATCCAATAGGTCTGTATGGCGCGAATTACCCCCCCGTTGTTTTGACAATTGCAGAAAGACATGGACAGATGGAAAGGGGTAGAGTTGTCTTGGTTGGGGAGGATCGCAGCTTTGAAGATGAATCTGCTACCGCGCCTATTATATTTGTTTCAAACATTGCCAGTTGGGGTAAGTTGTAGGGAGTTGCGGCAATTAGAGTCAGGTATTCGCTTTTGTCTGGGGGAATAGTCGGCCGCGAGTGAGTAAAAGGGTAATGTATGCAAGTCGGGAAAGGGGGGGACTGGGAGTACCGGATCTGGGGAGATATTATGCGGTGGCTCAGCTGCGTCAGGTGTTTGAGTGGAGGGACCAGGGTGAACCTTCTAAACATTTTAGGGAGGTGGAGCAATATTGGGCGGAGGGGATTCAATTGAAGCATTTACCCTGGATGCTGGGTACATTGCCAGGAGGGAGATGGAGGGGAAACCCGTATATGTGGCATTTGTTAGCGCAGTGGCGTAAGGCATGGCGGAAGTTTGCTCCGGGGGCGAGTTTTTCGCTATTAGCACCGGTGGGGGCGACTGTAGGATTTATCCCGGGAAGGGAGGGGGTATTTCAGAGATGGGAAAGAGGGGTTGGATACATTTGATAAATTTATAGCGGATGGAGACTTGATTCCTTTTCCTGATCTTAGGATGAAATATCATTTGCGCAGGGGGGACTTTTTTCCCCATTTGCAAGTTAGCATTTTTTGTATCAAAAGCATATCCGGGAGAGTTGGGAGGAGGCCCTAGATGACAGAGAAACGCTGTGGGTGGGTTGGGAGAGCTCTAGGGGGTTGATAACCCAACTGTATCGAGGCTTGGGGGGAGGTTTACTAGGAAGTTCCCACACCAAAGTGCGTGGGAAAGGGAGTTGGGTAGAGAGTTGGATGAGCTGGAATGGAAGAGAGTGCATGTGAATATTGTCCGCCAAGCTCTCTCAGTTGCGGTACGTGAGACTTCCTATAAGCTGCTTTATCGTTGGTATTATTCCCTGGCGAGGTTGCATAGGATGTTTCCGGGAGTGTCTGATAGGTGTTGGAGGCAATGTGGGGGGGGAGGGATCCTTTATACATGTGTGGTGGGAGTGTCCAAGGGTTATTTATTTATTATTTATTACAATTTCTTATATACCGCGCTATTTAGTATCAGCGCAGTTTACATCATAACTTAACGACCATAACAACAAGCTGTCAGGTTTTACATCGAACAGGAATACAAACTTGGATAACGGGGTTAACTATATACATAAGCTATTTACACTGGAAGGTTAGGTAAAACAAGATAATGTATGTAAGGGCCTTTCTAGATTGGGTCATTTCCTGAGAGGTATATATAGATTCAATTGCTGTCAGGGAAGTATTGGAGGAAAAGGTGGGTTTTGATAACCTTCCTGAACTGATATAGATTGGCTATGGCCCTAATGTCAGGGGGTACAGCATTCCAGCATTTGGGAACATAAAAACTGAATGCCCTGTTTGTGGTTGTCGTGTTGGACTTTATTGATGTCTTTGGTATTGCTAGCAAGTTGACAGCTGTTGCTCTTCTGGATCTGTTGGGTGGGACAATGTGGATAAGATGTGTGAGTGAGGAGGCTGAAATACCATTGATTGCCTTAAACGCTAACAGAAGGGTTTTGAAGGTGATCCTCCCATGGATCGGTAGCCAATGCAGCTGTTTGAGAATGGGGGTCACGTGGTCGTTTCTGGGTGCACCGTAAAGGACCCTAGCTGCGGCATTCATGGCCAACTGTAAGGGGGTTAGTGTGGATTGGGGGAGACCTTGTAAGATGGCATTTGCAAAGTCAAAATGCGGCAGGATCAATGCTTGATATATGGTTCGGAAATCCTCTGGGTCCAACAGGGAGCGTAGGTGCTTGAGTGAGCGGATTTTGCAATAGACGGCTTTGACTATGTTGCTTATGTGGCGTTTCATGTCGAGATGTTGGTCCAAAGTAACTCCAAGGTATTTTATTGTATCTTTGGTTTGTAAATCAGCTTCGTTGACACTGATGTGGGATGGGGGAGTAAAGTTGGCGTCTCTGGTGATGAATAGCACCTCTGTTTTTTTATGTTGGATGCGTAGGTTCTGTGTCTGGAGCCATATTGAAACTGCATTGAAGCATTCTGTTAGTGGGGTCAGGTCCATGTGAGTTGTGGAGAAGGGCATGTATAATAGAATATCATCTGCATATATCAAACATTTCACCTTGAATGATCTGATGATATTGCAGATGGGCTGCATGTAGATATTGAAAAGTAAGGAGGATAACGAAGAGCCTTGAGGTACCCCTTGCTTTTGATGGAAATGTATTGACTCTTCTGATCCAGATTTCACATATTGCCATCTACCGTCTAGATAAGATTTGCACCAACCTAGTGCACTGTCGCAGACGCCCTTCTCTTTCAGTTTTCCAAGAAGAATTTCGTGACTCACGGAGTCGAATGCCGCGGCGATGTCTAGGAAGATGAGCACAAAACCTTGACAGAGGTTGTCAATTCCTGTGATGATGTCGTTGAATAGACCAGTGAGTAGTGTCTCGACCCCATGATGTTCTCTGAACCCATGTTGGCAGCTGTCTAAGGGAGCAGCGGCGTCGATGTGATCTTGAATTTGCCGTTGTGCCTCTTTCTCAATTATTTTGGCTAACAGGGGGATACTGGCTATTGGCCGGTAGGAGTCAACTCTTTGGGGATCAAGTTTGGGGTTTTTCAATAGTGGCCTAATGGAGGTCTGCTTGAGTGAGGTGGGAAAATATCCTGTTGTGAAGGAGAGTTTCATTATTTTTGTGATGACAGGGCTGAACACATCACGTAGCTCCTTGATCCAAAAAGCTGGACATGGGTCAGTCTGTGCGGTGGATGTGTTGAGAGAGGCTATGGTGTCCTCGATACATTTAGCGGACGGTGTGGAAAATATGTTGAGTGGGGATAGGCCCGTTGGTTCTTGATATGGGACCGCTGACACCTTGTTGGTTTGCACAATCTTGGATTGCAGGTAATCAGCGAATTGTTGCGGGTGGATCTCGCTATGTTGTTCAGGAGATGGTTCTTTTGAGAGGGATTTGACCAGATTGAAGAGGTCACGAGGTTTGTTCAGAGACCTCTTTAGGGTGTCAGAGTGATATTGTCTTATTTTGGTAGTGATTGTTTCTCGGTGTATTGCAAGGTGGGTTCGGTAAGCGGTCTGATCATCAGTTGAGCGTGAGCGGCGCCATCGGCATTCCAGTCTACGTAGTTGCGTAAGAGACGATCGCAGCTCAGGGGAGAACCATGGGGCGCAGCTTCTTTTTGTCCTTGCTGTATTCTTTGGGTTCGATTGTTGTGAGATAGCACGCAGGCAACAACAATCGAACCCAAAGAATACAGCAAGGACAAAAAGAAGCTGCGCCCCATGGTTCTCCCCTGAGCTGCGATCGTCTCTTACGCAACTACGTAGACTGGGTTCGATTGTTGTGAGATAGCACGCAGGCCTCTCACTTGGTTTGCAGCTTGTCGTGCTGTGAGGGCTTGCGTGCATCAGTGATGCTGAGAGCTAAACTATCGGTAGTTTAACTACTGGCAGGGTCTCCCAAGATGGACAGGTCTCAGCTGAGGTGCCAGACGAAGACAAACCACCCATCTGGGCAGCAGCAGAATGGGATAGTGTTGACGGCGGAGGATCACATTTCTGTGACAACGGCAACAACACCAAACTTAAACTGCGCGGAAGGAAGGCCCGGCAATCTACTTCTGTATCTTGCCATGAAAACCCAATGGATAGTTACAACAAAACAAATTGTGCTATGGTGCTGGAAGATGAGACTCCCAGGTCAGAAGGCACTCAACTAGCTACTGGGGAAGAGCTGAAGACTTTTCAGAGTAAAGCCAGCATTTATGATGTGGTTGGATCAAAGCCCTCGGGAAGTCTGACTGCTGATGTAGCTGCGCATGAAATGAGAGTCAGAAGCTGTAAAGATGTCTTACACATTGGAACATGGAACGTACGAAGCATGAACCAAGGGAAGTTGGAGGTGGTCAAGAATGAAATGGAACGTGTACAACTTGATCTGTTGGGTGTCAGCGAACTGAAATGGACTGGCATCGGGCACTTTGCATCAGATGATCACATGGTCTACTATGCTGGAAATGAAAGACAAAGAAGAAATGGTGTTGCATTTATAATAAAGAAGAAACTTGCAAGAACTGTAATGAAATACAATGCAGTCAGCGAACGCTTAATCTCTATTCGTCTACGAGGAATGCCTATCAACACAACTATAATTTAAGTATATGCCCCAACAACAGCTGCAGAAGAGAATGAAATTGAAGAGTTCTATGAACAAGTACAAGCTGAAATTGACAGAACATGCAAACAGGATATCCTGATAGTCATGGGTGACTGGAACGCAAAAGTTGGCAACAAAGAAGAAGGCAAAGTAGTTGGAAAATATGGACTTGGCAACAGAAATGAAGCTGGAGAAAGATTGATAGAATTCTGCAAGACCAATGATCTATTCATCTCAAACACCTTCTTCCAGCAACACAAGCGGCGACTGTACACATGGACTTCACCCAATGGATTGTATAAAAATCAAATTGACTACATCTGTGGAAGTCAACGATGGAAAAGCTCTGTAACATCAACAAAGACAAAACCTGGAGCTGACTGTGGTACAGATCATCAACTACTAGTATGCAAACTCAAGCTAAAGTTGAAAAAGAGCAAACCACTCATGAATGCAGCAAAATATGACCTTGAGAATATACCACTGGAATTTAAAGACTGCCTGCAAAATCGATTTGCTGCTTTAGATACAAATGACAGAGCTCCGGAAGAGTTATGGAATGACGTCAAGAAGGTTGTGCTGGAAGAAAGCGAGAAGTCTCTACAAAAGGTGAAAAAGCAAAAACGGCCAAAATGGATGACGGAAGAAACTCTGAAAATTGCCCAGAAACGCAGAGAAGCTAAAGCCAAAGGAGAAAGAAAGACAATCTCAGAACTCAACAGAGATTTCCAACATGCAGCAAGACAGGACAAGGAAAAGTACTACAATGACACTTGCAAGGAAATAGAAGCAGAAACTATTAGAGGAAGAACAAGATCGGCTTTCCTAAAGCTGCGAGAGCTAAAGAAAAAGTTCCAGCCTCGAATTGGAATGTTACAAGATGCTCAAGGTTCTATGTTGAATGATGCTGAGAAGATCAAGAAAAGGTGGAAGGAATATACAGAGTTTTTATATGATAAAGATCAAGTGGACCAACAGCCGTTTCAACCTATACCTTATGATCAGGAACCATTGGTGATGAAAGAAGAAGTTGAAGCAGCATTGAAAGCCTTATCAAAGAACAAAGCACCAGGCATTGATGGCATTCCCATAGAAGTATTGCAGCAATCTGATGCAGCTGTTACCGTACTTACAAGGCTCTGCCAAGAAATATGGAAGACAACATCATGGCCAACTGACTGGAAAAGATCTGTGTTTATACCAATACTAAAGAAAGGTGATCCAACTGACTGTGGAAATTATCGCACAATCGCTCTGATCCCACATGCCAGCAAGATTCTACTGAAGATTATTCAAAAGAGACTACAGCCATACCTAGAACAAGAACTACCTGAAGTGCAAGCAGGGTTCAGGAAAGGACGAGGAACGAGAGACATCATTGCGGATGTGAGATGGATCCTTGAAAAGACTAAAGAATACCAAAAGGATATCTATTTGTGCTTTATCGACTATAGCAAGGCTTTTGACTGTGTAAACCATGAGAAACTCTGGGCCACGTTAAGAAGCATGGGTATACCAGAACACCTGATCGTTCTCTTGCGCAATCTGTACATTGATCAAGAAGCAACAGTTCGAACGGAACAAGGAGAAACAGAATGGTTTAAAATAAGCAAAGGTGTAAGACAAGGCTGCATACTTTCCCCCTACCTGTTTAATTTATATGCAGAACAAATCATCAGAGAAGCAGGACTGTATGAAGACAACAGAGGTGTGAAGATTGGTGGAAGACTCATCAACAACCTTCGCTATGCTGATGATACCACATTACTGGCTGAAAGTGAAGATGATCTGAAACATTTGCTTCTCACAATCAAAGAACATAGTCTTAAAATGGGCCTGCACCTTAATGTAAAGAAGACAAAGATCATGACAACTGGCATAATCAACAGGTTCATCGTTGAAGGAGAAGAAATTGAAATTGTGAACAACTTTAACCTACTTGGATCAACTATCAATAAAGAAGCAACAAGCAGTCAAGAAATCAGATGACGCATTGCTCTTGGCAGAATGGCTATGAAAGACCTAGATAAGATTCTCAAGAGCAGAGATGTCTCTCTCCATACAAAGATTCGACTTGTTCAAGCCATGGTATTTTCAATAACATCATATGGATGTGAAAGCTGGACAGTGAAAAAGACAGACAGGAAGAAAATTGATGCCTTTGAATTATGGTGCTGGCGGCGAATACTGTGTATACCATGGACTGCCCGAAGAACAAACCAGTCGGTACTAGAGGAGATCAAACCTAAGCTTTCTTTAGAAGCTCAGATGACAAGACTTCGACTTTCATACTTCGGACACATCATGCGAAGAGAGAGATCATTAGAGAAAGACATCATGCTTGGCAAGATAGAAGGTCAACGCAAAAGAGGAAGGCCAGCAATGAGATGGATCGCTACAATAACAGCAGCTACGGGTACCAGTCTGTCAACAATGAGCCGCCTAACTGAAGACCGAACACAATTTAGGATAGCTATCCAGAGGGTCGCCATGAGTCGACTCCGACTCGACGGCACTTAACAACAACAGCACGCAGGCTAGCGTTCCAGTGAGCAATTAGTTCATCAAGGTCCGGTGTGGTTTTGTTAATGAGTGATGGGATCTCAGACAGGATGTGTTCCCTATTGAAGGGGCAAAAGCATCTAGTGGCAGTTCGAGAGGTGATGCTCGAAGGTTGGCTTCCATTCGGCTGGTCATTGTTGATGGGTATCTGGATGATGATCAATTTGTGGTCGGACCAGGGTACATCCAAAACTGATATTGGAAGATTGAGGTTTTGGTCTGTGACTGTGTGTGGAACAAATACCATGTCAAGAATGTTCCCCTTCATGTGTGTGGGTTCGCTGATGATTTGTTTGAGACCTAGGTCTTCCATTGCATTTGCATGGCTTTGGGGTAAAGATGGGAGATTGAAATCACCCATTATCCAATTTGGTTTATTGGGAGAGAGAGTACTAGCTGCAAGGTCAATGAAGGTTGGAAGGTCGTCTGGAGAAGTGGATGGTGTTCTATATAACAGGTTGAGAGAGCATTGTTGGTTAGCAATGGAGAGGATGTCCAGGCTGTTTGTGCTAGAAGAGTCCAGAATATGGAAGTTGAGGTCAGATTTGGAGATTATGAGTACACCTCCTCCTTTTTTGTTTTCCCGATGTCTCGTATGTATGGAGAAATTTGGGGGAAGTAGTTGGTTGAGGAGGACGTTGTCCTCTGATGATAGCCATGTTTCTGTGATCATAAGTATCTCCAGGTCATAAAAGGAGATTGTGTCAAGGACAACAGGCCATTTTTTGCGAATGGAACGCGCGTTGATGATGGCACATTTTAGGGGTCGGCATTTCAAAGGTTCTTCCCGTCTGGGTGTCTTGGATAACTGGAGTGCTACGTGTATCAGGTGGGAGTGGCGCGTGTAGGCGTCACTTCCTGGGTTGGAGTAAGGGGGATAATTCCATCTTTTTCCATGGCTATTCAGGATTGGAATCCTGCCTTGTGGCGTGTAAAGAGCCTGGGAGGTTCCAAGCCAGTGGGTGAGGAGGTAGAAACTAAGAATGACAGCGACCTGGAGGGCCATTCTGAGGGTTTGGATTGAGTGCGAGACCATGTAGGTATGAAGTGGGGAAGTGCAGTACTGCAATACTGGGGTGGTACAATGCTGTTGTGATTCACAATACAGTGATGATATTCTTCAGGACAGAGGAGCAATTATACGAGAGTGCAAACATTGAGCAGGTACAGATTACATGCTAAGATATTGCCTGTCTTTAAGGAGAGAGGGCGCAATACTGAGATGATACAGTAATAAAGAACGAAGCTAGCAGGTTATATTACACTTCAACTGGCACAGACACAATATTGAGGTGGTACAAATAAACTATGATGCTAGCAGGTTGCTTTGAAAGTTAGAAGTGGCTTACAGTTCAGGTGTTGGTAGATAGTTGGTTTCTTGGATGGGCGGCAGAGGGTTGAGGAAAGCAGGCGTCGGGTCACTGATGAGCTGATTTTGGGAAGTTTTCGTGTCGCCTATCGTGCCTCGCCTAAGGGCCATGCCAAAGGGCCCTCTGGCGAGGCCGCAAGGCGCGGGCGCGCCCGATGGTGCGAGGTTTAAATGTGCTCTGCTGAGCTCTGCTGAGCCCCGATTGGGCTGAGGTGAGTTGCAGGCCCCTCCCGCTGCTGGTGGCTCGATCCCCCGGGAAGGGGAGAGCTGCTGGTGGTGGCGGGGGCTGGAGAGAGTCAGCGCCCGATGGCGCGAGGTTTAAATGTGCTCTGCTGAGCTCTGCTGAGCCCCGATTGGGCTGAGGTGAGTTGCAGGCCCCTCCCGCTGCTGGTGGCTCGATCCCCCAGGAAGGGGAGAGCTGCTGGTGGTGGCGGGGGCTGGAGAGAGTCTGCGCCCGATGGCGCGAGGTTTAAATGTGCTCTGCTGAGCTCTGCTGAGCCCTGATTGGGCTGAGGTGAGTTGCAGGCCCCTCCTGCTGCTGGTGGCTCGATCCCCCGGGAAGGGGAGAGCTGCTGGTGGTGGCGGGGGCTGGAGAGAGTCAGCGCCCGATGGCGCGAGGTTTAAATGTGCTCTGCTGAGCTCTGCTGAGCCCCGATTGGGCTGAGGTGAGTTGCAGGCCCCTCCCGCTGCTGGTGGCTCGATCCCCGGGAAGGGGAGAGCTGCTGGTGGTGGCGGGGGCTGGAGAGAGTCAGCGCCCGATGGCGCGAGGTTTAAATGTGCTCTGCTGAGCTCTGCTGAGCCCCGATTGGGCTGAGGTGAGTTGCAGGCCCCTCCCACTGCTGGTGGCTCGATCCCCCGGGAAGGGGAGAGCTGCTGGTGGTGGGTTAGGATATATTGGGGGGAGGTGGGAGAGCGGATTTTAGGAATACTTGGGGTAAATGTGGGATTGGATATGGGATTTTGTTTGCTTGGAATTTGGTCTGAACAATGTATTAGGAAGTTTGAACGTCCTATAAGGGCGTGTATTCAAGCCGCCCAAAGTGAAATTGCCAGGGCATGGAAGCAGATCCAGCTACCGGGAATGGAATAGTGGAAGAATCGGCTGAGAAGGCTTGTTTTGATGGAGCAACTTACAGCAACGCTGCGCCAGAAGTATGAGCGATTTAATGACTTATGGTTACCTGTGCTGGATTATCTTAAACATTGCATTGCCTCTAGGGAGGGAGGGGGTTATGGGTGGAGGGGAGGGGGGAGGTTTAGGGGGTAACAGGGTTGGCACAAAAATAGGGTTGGAAATGATTGTAGTTTGTATTGTTTGTTACAAGTGTTGGTTCCAACTTTGAATAAAAATAAATTTCCAAAAAAATAAAATAAAATGGGGGGATAAGACATTTTTGAATGTGTTAGAGAGAGGAGGAAGGGCAAAAGTGGTATTGTCAGACTCAAGGGTGAAGGGGAGGAATATGTAGAAGCAGAATATATAGAAGTGGATAAAGTGGAATTGCTTTACAAATATTTTTGTTCTGTGTTCACAGATGGGCCGGGAGCAGGACCTCAGAAAACATCCACAAACAGGAATAGAAGCGAGTGGCACATCGAATGATTTTCAGACTGCGCTCATGAGTAACTAGCTAAACTTAAAGTAGACAAAGCAATGGGATTGGATGGGATACATCCAAGAATACTGAAGAAACTTGGGGACGTTCTAGCAGCTCTACTAAATGACCTTTTCAATGCCTCTTTGGAGTCGGGAGTGGTGCCAGAGGACTGGAGAGATGCACATGTGATCCCTTTACATAAAGGCAGAAGTAAGGATGTGGTTGAAAACTAAAGGCCGGTTAGATTAACCTCGGTGGTAAGTAAATTATTGGAAACGCTGCTGAAAGAGAAAATAGTGAAGTTTCTAGAGTCCAGAGGATTATCGGATCCGAGGCAGCATGGATTCACCAGAGGGTGGTCTTGTCAGACAAATCTGATTGATTTCTTTGGTTGAGTAACCAGGGAGTTGGACCAAGGGAGAACCTTAGATGTGGTGTATTTCGATTTCAGTGAAGTCTTTGACACTGTTCCACACAGGAGACTTATAAACAAACTGAGCACCCTAGGGATGGACCCTAAAGTTATTGCTTGGGTTAGAAATTGGTTGAGTGGGAGGCAACAAAGGGTACAGGTAAATGGAGCTCAATCTGAGGAGAAGGAGGTTACCAGTGGTGTGCCCCAGGGATCTGTCCTTGGTCCATTTCTTTTTAACATCTTTGTAAGTGACATTAAAGAAGGGCTGTCGGGTAAGTTTTGCCTCTTTGCAGATGATACCAAAATCTGCAATAGAGTAGAACCTAGGAAGGTGTAGATAACATGAGGAGGGATCTAGCTAAGCTTGAAGAATGGTCTAGAATTTGGCAGCTGAGATTTAATGCTAAAAAATGCAGGGTCATGCATTTGGGCTGCAGCAATCCAAGGAAGTGGTACAGTGTAGTGGGTGAAGTTTTTCTGTCCACAAAAGAAGAGCGGGACCTAGGCGTGATTGTGTCTGACAATCTTAAAGTAGCTAAACAGGTAGAAAAGGTGACAGTGAAAGCTAGAAGGATGCTTTGGTGCATAGGGAGAGGAAAGGCCAGCAGAAGAAAGGAGTTGATAATGCCTTTGTATAAGTCTTTGGTGCGCCCTCGTTTGGAGTATTGTGTGCAATTCTGGAGACTGCACCATCTAAAGGATATAAACAGGTTGGAGACAGTGCAGAGAGTGGCTACATATGAGGACAGACTTAAGGATATTAATATGTATACTTTAGAGGAAAGGGGATAGAGCAAGTAAATATTTGGATTTGAAACGAAACAAATCAGAACCTAGTAATATTCTTACATAAAATTAATACACAAATAGCACTCCTTGTGGCCTTGGGCAAGTCACTTAGCCCTCCATTGCCTTGGAAGAAAGGCCTGGCAATCTACTTCCGGTGACACTGCCAAGAAAACCCAGGAGCTTCTGGGTCGCCAGGAGTCAGGGCTGACTCGAAGGCACACATTGCATTTTGCAATGCTGTTATTGAGAGGGATGAACCTGATGCTCTGATAGCAATTGTTCAATATTTGGCTTCAAATTAGTGAGGTCTAGTCTTAAATCTCCCACGTCCAGTGATTTGCAATCGATTTCTTTTTTTCGTAAGAAGATTGCCAACCATGTTAAAACCCCGAGATGACGGGTGGAAGGAGATAAGGGAAGTGGAATTGCAATGGGCTAAACTAAAGGTGGCAATAAAAGAGGCAACAGACAAATATGTAAAAAAAGTAAACAAAAACAAGAGGAGAAGGAAACCTATTTGGTTTTCCAAAGAAGCTGCTCAAATAAAGGCAAAAAACACAGCTTTCGCAAAATTCAAAAGCTTGCAAACAGAAGAACACAGAAATGAATACAGGATCAAACTCAAAGAGTCAAAAAGAGAAATAAGGAAAGCAAAATCAAAGGCAGAGGAAAAGATGGCTAAAGATGTTAAGGGTGGCGACAAAACTTTTTTCAGGTATATTCGGGAAAGGAAGAAGATCAAAGTTGGAATTGCAGGACTCAGACATGCTGGGAAAGGACTCATGGAAAGTGACAGAAAAAGTGAAATTGCTAAACAAATACTTCTGCTCTGTTTTTACTAAAGAAAATCCTGGAGATGGACCAGCTGTGACTCCCACACATAAAAATGGGAATGAAGTAGATACCACACCATTCACAGAAGATGAGGTGTTGGAACAACTTGCTAAACTGAAAGTGGACAAAGCCATGGCACCGGATGGGATACATCCCAGGATACTGAAAGAGCTCAGAGAAGTTCTTGCAGTGCCGTTAAAGGATGTATTCAACAGATCCTTGGAAACAGGAGAGGTCCCTCAGGACTGGAGAATGGCTGATGTCGTACCTCTACACAAAAGTGGTGACAGGGAAGAAGTGTCAAACTACAGACCCGTGAGCCTTATCTCAGTGGCGGGAAAAGTAATGGAGGTGCTCCTGAAAGAGCGAATAGTGAACTTTCTCAAAACCAACAGGTTGCAAGATCTGAGGCAACATGGTTTTACTGAAGGACGGTCTTGCCAAACAAATCTGACTGAGTTCTTTGACTGGGTGACCAGAGAACTAGATCAGGGGCATGCGATGGATGTCATCTACCTGGATTTCAGCAAAGCCTTTGATACTGTTCCTCAAAGGAGGCTTGTCAATAAACTCAGTAGCTTGGGGATGGGTACCAAGATGGTAAACTGGATTAGAAATTGGTTGACTGACAGATGACAGAAGGTGATGGTACATGGAGCTCACTCGGATGAAAGGAAGGTGATTAGCGGGGTGACCCAGGGTTCGGTCCTGGGCCCGGCACTGTTCAATGTATTTGTGAGTAATATTGCTGAAGGACTGAATGGAAAAGTCTGTCTTTTTGCATATGACACAAAATTTTGCAACAGAGTGGACTCCCCCGAGGGAGTGGATAACATGAGGAACAATCTACAAAAGCTGGAAGAATGCTCTAATGCTTGGCAATTACGATTTAATGTGAAAAAGTGCAGTGTCATGCACTTAGGTAGCAGAAATCCAAGGGAAGTGTACTGCAATAGGGGGCGAGAGGCTGGTGTGCATGGTTCAGGAGAAAGACCTGGTGTGATTACCTCTGATGATCTCAAGGTGGCAAAACAGTGCGACAAGGCGGTGGCAAAAGCCAGGATTACCAGCAGAAAGGAAGAAGTACTTATGCCACTGTACAGGCAGGGCCGGCCCGTCCATTGAGCAAGAATGTTTTTTGCACAGGGCCCCGCGTTTCAGGGGGCCCCGCGCAAAAAACATTCTTCATCCCAAATTTAAAACAAAACAAAAAAAAAACCAGCTGCTTCTGCCGCGGCAGCATCAAGAGTGCCGCCGCGGGGCCCCCCCCCTCCTGCCCGGCAGAGCCTCCCCCCTGCCCGGCAGAGCCGCCCAGTCCCTGCATCATAGGCTAGCTACCTCCCCCACCGCGGGCTTCTTCCCCGCGCCGCGAGAGTTACTCGCGGCCCTTTTACTCCCGCGGGGGCTGATGGGAAATCCCATCAGCCCCGGCGGGATTAACAGAGCCGTGAGAAAGGAAACTCTCGCGGCTCTGAAAAGAAGCCCGCGTTCGGGGATGATGCTAGCCTATGATGCAGGGACTGAGCGGCTCTGCCGGGCAGGGGGGAGGCTCTGCCGGGCAGGAGGGGGGCCCCGCGGCGGCACTCTTGATGCTGCCGCGCCAGCTGTTTTTTTTTTTTTTAACTTGGAATGATAGTGGGGAAGGGGGTTTAGGACTGGTACCAGTGGCTAGGGGGGGGGGGCTAAGACTGGAAGTGGGCTGATAGGGGAGGGTTAGGACTAGTAATGGGCTGGGGGGGTAGGACTGGTAATGGGCTATGGGGGGGGGGGGCTGACTGGAAATGGGCTGATGGGGGTGTTAGGACTGGTAATTGGCTATGGGGGGGGGCTAAGACTGGAAATGGCCTGATGGGGAGGTTAAGGACTGGAAATGCGATATGGGGGGGGGGCTGACTGGAAATGGGATGATGGGGGTGTTAGGACTGGTAATTGGCTATGGGGGGGGGGCTAAGACTGGAAATGGGCTGATGGGGAGGTTTAGGACTGGTAATGGGTTATGGGGGGGGGGGCTGACTGGAAATGGGCCGATGGGGGGGTTAGGACTGGTAATTGGCTATGGGGAGGGGCTAAGACTGGAAATGGGCTGATGGGGAGTTTTAGGACTAGTAATGTGTTAGGGGGGGTCTAAGACTGAAAGTGCGCATATGGGGGAGGGATAGGACTAGTAATGGGCCGTGGGGGGATGCTAAGACTGGAAGTGGGCTGATGGGGAGGTTTAGGATTGGTAATGGGCTATGGGGGGAGCTAAGACTGGAAATGGGCTGATGGGGGTTAGGACTGTTAATGGGCTATGGGAGGGGTTAGGACTGGTAATGGGCTGATGGGGGATTAGGACTGGTAATGGGCTATGGGGGCTAAGACTGGAAATAGGCTGATGGGGGGGGGCTAGGCCTGGAAATAGGGTGATGGGGGGGATAGGACTAGTAATGGGCTATAGGGGGGCTAGGACTGGAAATGGGCTGATGGGGGGTTAGGACTGGTAATGGGCTGGGGGGGGGCTAAGACTGTTAATGGGCTGGGGGGGTTGCTAGGACTGGAAATGGGCTGAGTGGAAGGAGGGCTTGAACTGCAAATAGCTGATGGGGACGGGGGCTTGGAATGGAAATGGGTTGTGAGGGGGAGGAAGCTAGGACTGGAAATGGGTGAATTGGCGGGGGGCTAGGACTTGAAATGGGCTGATGGAGGGGCTAGAATAGGACTGGAAATTGGCTGTTGGGGGAGTGCTAAGATTGGAAATGGGCTGTGGTGGGGGTTTGGATTGAAATGGACTCATGAAGGGGCTAGAACTGGAAGTAGGCTCATGGGGGGCTGGGATTGGAAATGAGCTGATGGAGGAACTCGGATGGGACTGGAAATAGATGGGGGAGCTAGGACTGGAAATAGGCTGATGGTGGGTCTAGGATAGGACTGGAAATGGGCTTATGGGGGGCTAGGACTGGAAATGGGCTGATGCGGGGACTAGAAGGGAGCGGATGCTGGGTGGGACTGGAACTAGAATGGAGCTGATGTTGGGGTAGGATTAGAATGGGATGGAGCTGGGAGAGTGAAATAGAGAGGGAAAAAATATTTTGTGTGGGAGGGAAGACAAATCTACAATTGTCCGGATATTGGGAGAGTAAGTGGGGATTGAGAATGGAGGGGTAAAATTTGAGTAGATGAAATAGGAATGAGGAAAGAGCAAAAGGAGAAAGATTAGTATGTTAAAGCAGATGTAGAGAGAGAATGGAAAAAAACTAGAAGAGAGAAGAAAAGACAAATGGATAGCAGACGATGGAGAGTTAGCGGAAGACACAAAGAAACCAGAAGAAAGTGACTGGAGCAATTGCAGCTGAAAAAAAATGCACAAAAGGTAAAAAAATATCTCTTTATTTTGAATTTATTAATTGGAATATGTCAGCTCTGGGAAATGTGCATCATTAACGTCTGTGCTTTGTTTAGTACAAGAGCAAATTAATGTATAGTTTTATTTCTACAGTGTTGTACATTCCAAGTTTGGCTTTTGGGATTCCCAGTTTAATTATTGTCTTCCTGTTTCTAAATTGTGATTCCTTGTTTGGTGATGGTCTATGTTCTGCATGTGTAACTGAGCTGAGGTATTCTGTTTATGTAATTCCTATTTGACATTGCCACTTGTTCTCTTTCCCCAGTAGGTCATGTATTGTTATTCTCTGAAATGTATTGGTTTAATATTTGCAGTGTTGCCTTTTGATAGGTAGAGTATGGTTCTTTGTGAGTCCTGGTAGTGCTGTTAGGATACGGCGGGTTTGCTATGGGTTCTAAATGGGCAGTGTTTGTAGTAGTTCCTAATGTGTCTGGCGGTTGGCACTGGATTATAGTAATGTAGAAGTCTTTTAGTCTTTCTTTATTCATACACTCATTAAGAGGCATGTTTACTAAAAGTTAGTGTATGGTAACATTATGCAAATATTTATGCAAATGAGGCCCCGCACCGAGTCTCCGCACATGGCCCCGCACCCCCCTTGGGCCGCCCCTGTGTACAGGTTGCTGGTGAGGCCTCACCTGGAATACTGTGTTCAGTTCTGGAGACCATATCTTGCAAAAGTTGTAAAAAGACTGGAAACTGTTCAGAGGAAGGCGACCAAAATGATTTGGAGCCTGCATAAGAAACCTTATGAGAAGAGACTTGAAGACCTAAATATGTACACTTTGGAGGAGAGGAGGGATAGAGGAGATATGATTCAGACCTTTAAATACTTAAAGAGGAAAGATGAACAAACAAACCTCTTCCAAAGACAGGGAAGCTGCAAAACTAGAGGGCATAACATGAAGCTGCAAGGTGGAAAATTGAAAGGCAATGTCAGGAAATATTTTTCACTGAAAGGGTGGTGGATGCTTGGAATGCTCTCCCGATGGAAGTGGTGGGGGCAAACACGGTGACGGAATTCAAAACAGCATGGGACAAGCACAGCGGATCCCTTTACAGCAACAGGATAAAAACAAAATAAACTGAACCATCTAACTTCTCAACAAATAGGGGTGTCCTACATGGAGTGATGGGTCCACCCCTAAACAAAGACATGGGGAGGGGTGGCCTGCACAGAGCAACAGGTGCACCTACTCTTGCCGTATCTTGCTGGGCAGACTGGATGGACCATGCTGGTCTTTATCTGCCGTCATTTACGTACTATGTTACTATGATTGAGGGATTTAAATACTTCCATGGCATAAATGCACAGGAGGAGAGCCTCTTTCAATTGAAAGCAAGCTCTGCTATGAGGGGACATAGGATGAGGGTGAAAGGGGATAGACTCATGAGTAATACGCGGAAATATTTATTTACGGAAAGAGTGGTAGATGTGTGGAATAGTCTCCCAGTGGAGGTGGTAGAGATGATGACAGTATCTGAATTCAAAAAAGCATGGGACAAACACAGAGGATCTCTAAAGGGTGATTCAGGTCTCTGCACGTCTGCCCACAGTGCCCATCCAAAACATGGACGTGCCAGAGATATACCTGATTCTGCCGCTGTAGGGCCTGGACGTACCTGTGATGGCAGAATTGGGGACATAGACTCTGGGCGCTCCCCATATGCCGAGGAGATTGACATGCCCTTCCCAATGCCACTGCTGGGGTGAGGGAACAGTGGTGTTCCAGCACCATGGCAACGAGCCATCCATATGGAGGCTTGGAATGCTATCGCACACAGCTGCCCCTGAAGACCACGGTCCGGCCGGCACTGGAGGCCTCTATGGCCAGGATCGTGGCTGCCCGGTCACGGCAAGGCAAGGGCCCAGGGATGTGGGAGTGTGTGGCATGTGATTGGTGAGGCCCCCTAGGCTTATTCCACCGTTGGGGTGAAATAGCTTGGCCGTCCAAGGTGATGCCAGGGAATGTACAGAGGCCTGACCTGAATTGCATCTGTATGTTCTGGCAGCTGGCCACTCCCCCTGCTCCACCCCCCTTCTGCCCATGTCCAGTGCTCCCTGCACAAATGCTGTGTACGTGTGGGGAGTGCAGGTGGCAGAATAGGGCTGGGGCGCTGGGTGCTGGTTGGACGTCCAGCCCGCATGTATATGGCCCATATTCTGCATTCAGAATGCCCCCCATAGTGTTTTATTAAAGTTTTATAGTTCATCCATCTATTTATTTATCATCTTACTCTTTTAGTCCAGAAGCGCCACTACCAGAAGTTGTTTTAACAGCATGCTTTTATCAGCTGATCACACTATAATTAGCATTAGCACTCTTTAATACTGGTGGCTTTATAGTCCATCAATGATATTGGCAAAAAGCTCTGTAGCTCTATTAGCCCCCCCCTCTTATAAATTACATTTGGCGTCTGCCATAAGTAACACTTGCCCTTATCCTATGTGTGGGCTCTTAACTGTTATGGAAGGCATCAGGTTAGAATACAAGGGTATCCCGATCATATTTTTGTTTGAACCTGCTCTTTTGATCACATTTTTAATACAGCATTGTAGTATTTATCACAACTTTGGGTTTCCTGTTAGAAATTCCATTTTTAACATTGAGATATGCAGTGATCCTCCTTAAGTTTGACAGTGGCACTCCATGTCCTTTAACCTTTTTTGGCGCAAAATTCCTCCGCTTTAAATTTCTAGCGTTTTTTGACCACAGCTCCTTACTACAGTGCTGCGATTCAAGTACATGATCCTTTGGATTAAGGCAAGTATGACTTATATACATACAAAAATGAAGTAGAGACTCTTTTGCAGCGGAAGTGAAAATCTGGGTTAAGGGGGTCGGCGGGCAGGCTATGCGCTGACATGGGGCATAGCATGCCTAAATCTAAATCGGGCCCATACTTATTGCTTTTATTCAATTAATTATTTATTTCTAAAGTACACATTATTTTTGTTTTACTTATTGTTTTTTCTGATTGTGATCTATATGTTTTTATTTGAGGCTTTTATCCTCTGAAGAAAGCGTTTGCCAAAACGCGTTGTGGTTCCTTTACAATAAAGCTCTTTAGATTCCTACTGTTGCGGATACCTCGCTTTTGTTATTCCCTGCTCTAATCCTCTCAACCACCTCCATGCATTCTTAAAATCCCTAGACTCTGTGCTCTCCCGCACTTTAAGGCCATGCAATCAAATTGACAAACTTATATGGTATATATAGCTCATCCAACAGTCCCTCGGGCACGTATTGAACACTCCCTGTACAAATTTCACGCATCCACCGAAGCATTGTTGCTTCATTATATAGTCGGAGATTTGACAACCCAGTGCCACCTCTTCCCTTCTCTAATCTCAATTTAGCATAACTCACTCGAGCCCCCCTTCCCTTCCAGATAAACTCCTTTAAAGACCCTCTTCTCCCTAGCTTTCACCCATAATGGAATCATCTGGAGAACATATAGTATCTAAGAACAACACCATTTTGATTAATATAAACCTACCCATAAAAGATAAAGGCAGATCCTTCCATCTGTCACACATTTTCTTAATATCTATAATTACTGCTTAAGGAGACCCCTAAGTATTTGAGATGCTACTTAGATCACTGCAGTGGAAAGTCCTCTCTCCCAAGCGCACACTTAGGGGCATGTTTACTAAAATGCGTTAGTGTGATTCGCGTTAGGATCCGCGGTACAGGCAGAAATCCCAAATAAGGACATGGGCGGTACATCGTTATCGATAATGCGCGTTACCAGGCTCCATAGCCTAATGAGCATTAGAAAACATCGTGTAGAGCGCCATGCAACGCGCGCCCATAAGGCGTCTGATAACGTGTCTAGCAAGGCATCTAGAACTGTAGCACAATGGTGAATACACTGACCAATGGTGCAAGGGGAGTGAGTTCAATCCCCCTGTGGGTCTAATGAGTAAAGCTGGCTGAGACATCACCTTTTACTCAAAATCAGTGCTGTATGAAGCAGTTTGTTTGTTAATTTTAATTAGTGCTGCCAGCAAACATACCCTCACAGGGCTGTAACTTAAGGTGCCGCATAAGGCACCCAATAAGGCACCCCAGAGGGCACATTATAAAGTGCACTGCCCACTAAGGCACCCTAGAATGTCCCCTATGGGCCACCCCACAGGGTGCAATATAGGGTCCCGCATTGGGCACTGTATAGGGCGCCTGATGAGGCACCATAAGGAGACAGCACTGTGAGAGTGTATTGCTGGCAGCACCAATTTAAATTAAAAAAAGAAAATGCCTCAGACAGCGCTAACAAATAACCCCACTGTGGGATTAAACCCATGACCCCTGGCTCCACAGCTAGTGAAGTAACAAGTGGGCCACATTGCTAGTGCTACTAACAAATCCCTGGCTGGCAGCTGAAGGACATCAGGTCACCACACAAACTGTCTGCTGTGGTGGCCAGGATTTGAGTTAACCCACTCATACCCATGGTGCACTGCACATGCAGATCTGCAGTCCATAGATGAACACAAGATGGGGTATGCACCCCCACAGCACCTTGGCCTGGTAGGGGGAACTGACCATGTGTCTCACTGGCACAGAGTACCTACAGACAGTAACCCAACAGGGTGCCCTATACGGTGCATGAAAAGGTGCCTAGCAAGGCATCCAGGGCTACAGCACAATGGTTAATACACCAACTAATGGTGCATGGGTCATGAGTTCAATCCCCCTGTGGGTCTAATGAGTAAAGCTGGCAGAGACATCACCATTTACTTTAAATCAGTGCTGTCAGAAGCAGTTATTTTGTTAACATTAATTAGTGCTGCCAGCAAACACACCCTTACGGGGCCGTAACCTAAGGTGATGCATAAGGCGCCAAATAAGGCACCCCAGAGGGCCCATTATAAAGTGCACTGCCCACCAAGGCACCCTAGAATGCCCCCTATGGGCCACCCCACAGGGCGCATCAAAGGGTGCCTCACAGGGCACGTGAAAGGGTGCCTGATGAGGTACCGTAAGGAGATAGCACTGTGAGGGTGATGTAGCTGGCAGCACCATGTCAAATAACAAAATGAATATGCCTCACACAGCCCCACCAAATAACCCCACTGTGGGATCAAAACCATGACATCTGGCTCCACAGGCAGTGAAGTAACTAGTGGGCTATATTGCTAGTGTGACTAACAAATCCCTAAGAACGATGCGGTCAACCTATGGAGTATAACTGTCAAATGGTCAAAAGTCCCCACTCCAGATCAACCACAGTTTCTCTACGTACAAACACAGAATGCTTGCCAATCAAACAAACCAAGGTCTCAGCAAACAAGGGCATATGGCAAACACGATCAAGACCAAGGTCAAGATCATTACCAAAAACAAAAAGCCCAATAACATCACCGACCTTGTCAAACACTGAAAGCTACTGGCAAAATCCAAGGAAACACTCAATTTACTATGAATACGTGGAGACAGACTAGCCTGATGCCTGTTCCCCCAGCACTAACAAATCCCGGGCTGGCAGCTGAAGGATGTCAGGTCACCATACAAATTGTCTGCGGTGGTGGCCAGGATTTGGGTTAACCCACTCATACCCATGGTGCACTGCACATGCAGATCTGCAGTCCATAGATGAACACAAGATGGGGTATGCACCCCCACAGCACCTTGGCCTGGTAGGGGGAACTGACCGTGTGTCTCACTGGCACAGAGTACCTACAGACAGTAACCCAACAGGGTGCCCTATATGGTGCATGAAAAGGTGCCTAGCAAGGTATCCAGAGCTACAGCACAATGGTTAATACACCACCTAATGGTGCAGGGGTCATGAGTTCAATCCCCCTGTGGGTCTAATGAGTAAAGCTGGCAGAGACATCATCTTTTACTGAATTCAGTGCTGTCAGAGGCTTTTGGTTTGTTAATGTTAATTATTGCTGCAAGCAAACACACCCTCATGGGGCTGTAACCCAAGGTGCCGCATAAGGCATTGCAGAGGGCACGTTATAGAGTGCACTGTCTGCCAAGGCACCCCATAATGTCCCCTATGGGGGACCCCATAGGGCGCTTGGTAGGGTGACTCATAGGGCACATTATAGGGTGCCTGAGGAGGCACCGTAAGGAGACAGCTCCGTCGCCAACACACATCCGAGCCATGTTGCAAGACCACCTACCTGGTGCTGCCCGTGGACCCCAACCACCCTGCCTCCCACACCACCGTTGTCTCCCCAAACCCTGGCCCCCATTCCGCCACCTGTCCAAAACAGACTGTAAGATGCGATGAGGAGGGTGGCAGCACGACACGTCCCCACAGCGCCCACCCACACCGTATGCACATCAGTCACCATCCCCATCACCCCACAGACCCAGGTTGAAGCATGCAAAGTCAACAGAGACCATGCAACGTCCCCATTGACGTGTCAATGTTCCACAACAATGCAAAGGTGATCCCCCCAGCTGCAACCAACGAAACACCCAGACACTTCATGGCAGCGATGGTGTGTCAGTTCTCCCAGTGACAGTCAGAATAGCAGGCCAACAATAAGGTCCAAAAAAGGCCTGTGTCCAACTCGCAGAGGTCCATCTCCCAGTGGTTACAAAACCCAGGGACAGTTTCACAGAGGTGCTGTGTCCAAACAAATGTGGCAGATGGGGCTCCAGATGAAGTGTGGTAGATGTGCCATGTTTGTTGGCTGTGTCCTGTGTGGAAAGGGGTAGAAATAAGGTAAGGGAAGGGCACATCCACACCCACCATCAGGTCAGAAAGGACACAGTGACATCAGAATATGTGCATCATGAATGCTTAAACACTACAACATGACATGACCATAACACACAGTATAGTGCACATGGACCACAGCAGGAGATGGCCCTGCAGACCAGGACACAATCCCAACATGGTCATGTAAATGCCCATGTCACACAGGCATCCCAGAGGTCCACAGCATGTCCAGCAGTGGTGGTGCACAGAGATACCACAGAAATTCACGTTGTTACTAACAGGCCAAATGCAGCATCTGCACGTGGCTTATGTACCAGAGGAGGGAAGGTGAAACGTACCTGAAAGGTATAGCATTGGACTGATGGGGAAAGCCAGAGTCAGGCAAGGGCACAAGGGGCCCCAGTAGAGGCTGCAGACGTCAATGAACTGCGTCCATCACCACGACCGCACGATCAGCTGCTAGTGGAGCATGTCCGAGGAATGCTTTGTTGTGTGGAAACAAAATGGTGACGTGTAGTGTCCTGCCAGCAAACATGAGACAAGTCAGGGAACAATATATGACACATGCACACAATGTACAGAAGGGCATAAGCAGAAGGGCATAGAGAGATGGGTGAACATCACTGGACAGGTGGCCAGACACATCCCTGAGACAGATAAAGGCAGAGGGGAGGAGAAGGTACCATCAGGTAGACACGTCCCAAAGACACAGAGACACACACCGTGAGACAAGGTAAGCATGCCGCAAGCTGCAGTTGGCTGGATTGCTGACAATCAGGGACAAGTGGAGACATGGGTGCACCGAGGTTGTCTAATGCCACAATGGCAGTGAGGTCTTTACGTGCCCCCAAACATTGCAATGCCCTGTGTCCGGAGACACACACAGCCTGGTAACATGTGCACAGGTACAGTACGTAGACCCCCAATATGTGCACAGGCAATGGTCAGATGTGTGTCAAACGGAGCATATGGTGGATGGAGCGTTAGGCCAAAGACATGTGCAACACCAGAGGAGCAGTGGAGAGGGAAACACATATATGTGTCATATGGTGCTGCCACCACAGCACACCTACCTGTATGTCCACCCACCCCAGTCACCGTCATGTTGCTGTGACATACACACAGTCCCTACATGCACCACAGCATTGGGCAGTATCGGCAGCCTATCCCTGGGAGGCAAGAACACAGCAGCCTATCCTGGGGATCCCAAAACACAAGAGACATATAGAGACATGTCATGACAGTGCTGTGAAACACACAGACCAGCACACACATGGTGACCCATAAGCACATCCCCACACATGCACAACTTACAGGAGAAGAGCTCCTCGATCAGATGTTGCCTGGCCGCCATCCCCTCACGTGTGTCACCATGGCCATGTGCAGGAGGGCACACAGGATCCTCCCTGAGATCCTCATTAATATCGACTGGGACATTGTGCCTGAGAGCAATGTTGTGGAGGATGCAACAGGCCAGAATGATCTTTGCCACAGTCAGGGGCCCGTACTGTAAGGCACCACCGGTCCTATCCAGACCCCTGAAGCGACTCTTTAGAACGCCAAAGGTGCGCTCAATGACTGAGCGGCTAGAGGCGTGGGCCTCATTGTACCACATCTCTGCACCTGGCCAAGGGAGATGCACAGAGGTCAGAAACCAGGCACGACACCCATATCCTGCATCACCTGCAAACAGAAACGGCATAAAGTCACAGTGAGATGATGGACCCATGGAATCACTGATGTAGCAATGTACAACTGGACAGCAGAGAAGCATGGACACACACATATGACGTCACATCATTGCACATGATGGCAGTGCACCAGAGTCTGATGCTGGGAGTCCCAGAGCCCAAGGGAAGGCCAATGGGGGCAATGCACACCTATGGTACCATGCCCAACGACACGTCGCAAACCTGTGCCCAGACAGCAGCAGTGGCTGCTGTGAGGGCAGTTGTCTGCCAGTGGCACAGCATACTCGGAGGGGCAGAGATGTGCAGTTGTGCAAGTATGTGACCGTCATGATGCAGTGCACACAGAGCATAGGCCAATGGAACACATCTCCGGGGGGGCCAGGTGGGAGTGGCAGTGGAGACAGGATAAAGTGGACAGACATGTAGCATACATGTGTGATAGCAGGTGCGCCTATAGCTCAAGACACGTGTCATCCCCTACATAGCGAAAGAGAGGAGGCCCCATACACACTGTACACCATGTGGATGGCTCTGTGCCCCAAATCCTCCCCCTCCCCCCCGGATGGCACATGCACAAACCTGTGACACATGGGGTGGGAGAGGGACACACCCCACAGGCAGACATATGTACAACTGCCCGTGCAGTATGGCCTAGGCCAGGTGCAGGAGCCATGGCCAAGCAAGAGGTGTTGCACGCATCCATGGAGGGGACACACCATACGCGGCCAGAGTGCCCCTGGACACGGGAGCTTGGTAAGTGAACAGCAGAGGCAGGGAACAGCCCACACCGCATGTGTGCCGGGACACCCTGATGAGCACTAACACACACATGGTAGGCAGAGAGACGTGTGGCAGCGCACAGAGGTATGTGACCACATTCCAGGTGACAGGGTGTGATGTAGTGTGAGGCCCACAATAGGCTGCACCAGGAAATACCACCACAATGTCAGGCATGCAGAGGACACAGGTGACAATGGTGCCCCGCCAACCATATACGGTAGGTGCACGTTAGATATGGTGAATACCCACCCAGCAGGACGTAGTCCTCATATTGTCCGGCCTCAAAATGTCCAAACAGTGCCAAGTGCTGCAGGATATAGGAGTCATGGGCTGACCCTGGGAACCGTGGAACCACATTCAGAATATGCATACTTGCATCACAAACAACCTGCACATTCAGGGAATGGAAGTGTTTGCGGTTGCGGTACACAACCTCCCTGTCGCAGGGCGGGACCAGGGCAACATGTGTGCAATCTATAGCTCCTATCACGTGTGGTATCCCTGCAATCCGCTGGAATGCCTGTCCCAGGGCCACCCAATGTTGCCTACCGTTGGGAATGGCAATATAATTCCCAACCCGGCTGACCATGGCCCGCAGTACCTGGTGGAGACAGCGAGAGAACGTTGGCCTACTCTTCCCACCCACTGCGGCCACTGAGGATTGGAAACAGCCAGAGGCAAAGAAATGTAGGGCAGCCAGGAGCTTGGCCAATCCCGGTATAGCACGTGACCGGGCAGTCTGGGGCTTGAGGTCAGGTCTGAGATCCTCGTAGAGCTCCCGAATAGCCCCTGTGTCCAGCCGGTAGAGGGATATTACCTGGTCCTCTCTCATGTCCTGGAGCATGGGCCTGGGCCTGTAGAGGCGTGGCAGGCGGGGCCATGCCTCAGCATGCCTACGGCACCGTTGTTCCCCCACACCCGCCTGTGGACCCCCTACAGCTGCAGGCCTGAGTTGCAGTGGGATAGCACCCATGCCCAGTGCCACAGCCCCAGGTACATCATCTCCCTCCTCCGTAAAGTGCAGCCCAGCCAGCTCGAGCAATGCAACCACTGCACCACCTGCATTTACAGTCTGAGCCATGATAGACACAGGATGGAGGACAGGTGGATGGGATATAGGGTGCGGGGCGGGGATGGAAATCACAGTAACGATACACACCTGGTGAGCCAGGAAGGTCCATCACAAACCAGACGAGCCAACACCCTGTACACATCGACGCAGCGCGCGGGGGAGCGCGGGTTCCCACAATGCATCCGACGAAAGGCAACAACGTGTGTCCCTGTGACGCAGCAGGGTTTGAAGATACTGCATCACAGGAATACACGTAGTGCGCAACGTACTGTGGCACTGCAGACCCTCTGCAGGCAGAAGAAAATGTTTTAAACTCAAAAAAAAGAGGCAGACACTGGCTGCAGCATCACGAGGAGCCATATAGGGAGAGCAAGAGGGACCTCTGGAGGACTGAGGAACCACGCCCTAGAGCCAATGATGCAATACCGGCCTGCACCCAATCCAGAAAGGGAAGGATTCCTTTTAAAAGCCCAGATGACTGGAGAAAGTCAGACTGGCAGAGAGTTGTGCAAGGAGTTCCAGTTCCAGATTTGCATGGAGATCCGGATCCAGGAAGGAAGCTAACTTTGGAAGGAGAAAGGAGAGCTTTCCTGGAAGGAGAGGAGGACCCAGGAATAGGAGTCCTAACAGATGGAACCGGCCTAGCAGACTCAGCAGAGCCAGGTGAAGAAACTTGCTTTAGATATCTCAAAAGGGGAGAGGACACACTTTCCAGGAGGGAAAGATACCGCGTGGAAGCTAACCCTGGAAGGAGAAGGAATGTACCAGAGAGTCCAAGGCCTGAGTTTGGCAAGGGCCAGCAACTGTTGAAAGGCTCAACAGGGAGTAACCAGGAAAGAGGTGAAAGAGGAATTTTGAAAGGCAACTTTCAAGGCCCTGGGAGAAAGTAGCTGTGGTGTACGTGCGGCTTAACCCCAGCAGAAGGCCGACCTGAGAACCGGAGGCCTACCTGGGTGCCAGAGAAGCCAAGCCCCAGCAGGAACAGGCCTCAGCCTTCACCTCACTGTGATAACCTTAGAAGAAAAGGTAATTACTATTTTACTAACTATGATTTTATGAATGCTGTGAAGCAGAAGGAGCAAGGCACTGGAGAATGCTGTCCTTCTAGATACATTCATGATACAAAATACAAACCTGTACCAAACAGGAGACTTTCTAGAGAAGGAACAGTGTGCAGGAGAGACTGTCCACATGCTAAAAGTGTACAAAGCAAAGGCTTACCTTTAGATGCTGAACATTGGGGCATCATACAAGCATTATACAAAAAGCCTGAAGACGAGCCCCTAGACATTCCAGACTGCGAGCCAATGCAGGTGGAATTCCCGGATGATCCCTCGGACCTCCCGATGGATTGTAGCTATTGCCTGGCCGAAAGAATTGAGCCCTTAGCGGAGGAATAGCTGTGGTCTGGGGTAAAAGTTTGATTCTGTATTTCGTTTGGTATTGCTGTGAAGTTAACAGGTTTTCTTCAGTTCATGTTTTCTTTTAACCTAGAGCAAGGACATTCTTTTGTGGTGATGTAAGCTGTGCTATTTGAACCTATTTGCAACACGGGAAAAAAAAGCCTTAATTTTTCCCTACCCTCGGACTGTGATATTCTTGGGAGCTTTTAGTTACACAGAAGGCTAAAGTCTGGTTGTGCTGCTGAAAAAAAAAAAAAAAAGAATCCCTAAAACCCGGAGTGGATCAGCTAGAAACTGGGCCGGAGGAGAAAAGACCCGGAGCGGAGTAGCTGAGAACCCGGAACGGATTGGGGGAAATCCTGAACAGAGAAAATCCTGTTGCCGATTCCTCAAGCAGAGAGCAGTGGCGAGCAACAGCAACTTCCATTACAATGCTGATTATACACCAGAATCAGGTAAAATGTAATTAAGCCTGTCTAGTGTGGGACACCGGAGGAAGTTTAAAAAAAAAAAAAAAAAAAAGGGGGAGAGAAAAAGTTTAGGGAACTGCACTTGGTTGTGTCTTTTTTTTTCTATTCTTGCAGGTGCATCATGGAGCCAAGAGAGCTATGCGCGTGGATGGCCCACCAATTTGAGAAACAAGCAGAGGTGGCGCTGAAGAATCAGGCTCAAGCGTTGCAGGCCAGCAGGCACCAGTGTTACAAACGATGGAAAGCTGGTTGGCGCAACAAAAGGAAGATATGGCAAGGATCAATGCAGAGAAGTCGAGCGCGACTAGTCTAAACAAGCAAGCGGTTGGACAATGGACATGTCATGATTTAGTGGTAGGAAAATTGAGTCCTGAAGATAATGTGGACGATTTTCTAGACTCTTTTACTAGAATAGCTAGTTCAGCTAACTGGCCACCTGAACAATGGTCAATACGTCTCGCAGCGTCCCTTACGGGCGAGGCACTGGCTGCTTACCGGTCAATGCCGCCTGCCTTAGCCAACACCTATGAAGAGGTAGTGTTAGCAATTAGGGATCGCCTAGGTCTTACCCCATTGACGTACAATAAAATGTTCAGGGCTACTACCCTTAAGGCTGACGAAACGCCAAAAGCCCTGGGGTACAGAATCAGGAGCTTAGCGTACAAGTGGCTACAGCCGGAGAGGAAAAATATAGAGACACTAATGGACGCCGTAGTATTAGAACAATACATGACAGCGGTGCCCAGTAGGGTACAGAACTACCTAATGTTACAAAATTGCTGTACCACTACAGAGGCAATAACCCTTACTGAGCGGTACCTAGAGGCTGAGAAAGTCACCCAACATAGGATGGGTAACCCCAAGGTAGCCATAGGTATGGAAGCCAGGAAAGTAGGGAGCCCTTCCCAACCAGTATATGGTAATGTAAAGAGAAATAACCTTCCAGATAAGGAAAAAGTTCCTGTGGTAAAATGGGACATTTAAAAATTGACTGTTATGCTCGAACTGCTCTTGTGGGGGAGGCCCCAAAGATAGTCCGAGAAGGGTTTGTGTTGACTGTACAAATACATGGAGTGGATGTAAGGGCGCTTCTGGATTCAGGCGCTGATCAAACAATGATGTCCCAAAAGTTATGGTCAGTGATCAGAGGCCAGGGAGGATCAGTTCCTGAATATCCAGAAGGCCGTGTTAAGATCAAATGTATTCACGGGGCAGCCACAAGCTATCCTCTCTATAGGCTATGGGTCAAAGGCTTGGGAATAAAGAAGGAAATGCTGGTAGCAGTCGTGCCAAAATTGCCCCAAGAATTAGTGTTGGGCCGCGACTGGCCGCAGTTCCGGAGGAGCCTTAAAGAGGGCTTGTCTCCAACCAAAATCCCAAAATCCCAAATTCCACCTGTAGTTGGCATGAGTCTATGGATAACCCGGAGTCACGGTCTAAGCCGGCCGATCACTCCCATGTACAGCCAAACAGTGCAAAGAAGAGTGAGCCTCCCAAAAAGGCTCTAGTTTCCACGAGATCCCATACCCAGGATGATGAACAGCCCTCATGCTCCAGAGATAATTCTTTAGGAACCCTCCCCTCGCATGAGGACCTAATAGGAGATCACTTGCGGAGAGAGAGCGAAAGCCGAAGGCTGAACGAAGGCGGGAACGAAGATGTCGCTCTCAGGGACGGGCCGAATTGGAAGCTGGAGGAGGAATGCCCTGGGTACCGGCCGAATTGATGGAGAAGTTTCCCTCCTTCAAGAGAGAGCAAAAAGCGGACCCGGTACTAGCTCATGCCTTTGAGCAGGCACAAGACAAAAGGGATTCCTACCCTAGATTCTGTATGGAGGATGACCTGCTATATCGAGAGAGTAAAGATCCACGAACAGGGGTACTACGGAAACAGCTGGTGATACCGAACACATTTAAATCATTGATTCTACGACTGGCCCATGACCATCCCGTAGGGGGTCATAAGGGAGCACAGGGTACGCTAGACCAGATTCTGGCCAGATTCTATTGGCCAGGGGTATTTCGGGAGACAACTCGATTCTGCGAATCCTGTGCAACGTGCCAAAGAGTGACCGCCCGAAAACCTCCTGCCGTGCCATTAGTACCTATGCCTGTGATTTCAGACCCAGTGAGAAGATTGGCCATGGACATTGTAGGGCCCCTGGTTAAAAACACCCAGGGGATACCAATACATCCTGGTAATCATCGATCAGGCCACCCGGTTCCCGTGGGCCATCCCATTAAGAAGTATTTCGGCTAAGCCTATTGCCAGTGAACTGGTTAAACTATTCTGTGAAAATTGGATTTCCGCAGGAAATACTGACAGACAGGGGCAGCAATTTTCTGTCAAAATACCTCGCGCAGGTGTGGGACGCTTTTGGCATCCACCATAAGAAGACCGCTGCATACCATCCCCAGTGTAACGGTCTGGTAGAACGCCTTAACCAGAGCATAAAGCAAATGCTCCGACGAGTGCTAGGTGGACAAATGTCAGAATGGGACACCATGTTACCATTCATTATGTACGCTTGCAGGGAACGGAGACAGACTTCCCTGGGCACGTCCCCGTATGAACTCCTGTATGGACGGTCCCCGCGAGGTTTATTAGACGTCCTAAAGGAACAGTGGATCGAACCGTTGAGGCCGAAATAGGGGTGCCCCTATTTCTGCAGAACCTCAGGACTCGTCTAGAACGAACTTCCCAGGTTGCGGGTGGAAATTTGAAGAAGAGTCAACAAAGACAAAAGCATTATTATGACCAGCGGGTAAAGCACAGACAATTACAAGCAGGAGAAAAAGTAATGATCCTGGTAGCAGGTGCAACCCCGAAGTTTGAGGCCCGATGGAGAGGACCGCATACGATAGTCAAGTCGATGGGACCGACTTCCTACGAGGTCAAGGATGACAAAGGGCACACGCAAATTTATCACATTAACACTCTTCGGCCATGGCATGACCGATCGGTTCTGCTAGCATCAGCGACCAACGTATTCTACCCTGAAGAGATACCGACGGATATCAGGCGGAAAAAGTATAGTACCAATCAACTACACTTTAAGGCGGATGCAATGTCACGTATTCCGTGCTGTGTGGAAGAGGCTTCACCAGCCCGTCATATTTTAAGAGGGGGGATATGTGGCACTGCAGACCCTCTGCAGGCAGAAGAAAATGTTTTAAACTCAGAAAAAAGAGGCAGACACCGGCTGCAGCATCACGAGGAGCCATATAGGGGAAGCAAGAGGGACCTCTGGAGGACTGAGGAACCACGCCCTAGAGCCAATGATGCAATACCGGCCTGCACCCAATCCAGAAAGAGAAGGATTCCTTTTAAAAGCCCAGATGACTGGAGAAAGTCAGACTGGCAGGGAGTTGTGCAAGGAGTTCCAGTTCCAGATTTGCATGGAGATCCGGATCCAGGAAGGAAGCTAACTTTGGAAGGAGAAAGGAGAGCTTTCCTGGAAAGAGAGGAGGACCCAGGAATAGGAGTCCTAACAGATGGAACCGGCCTAGCAGACTCAGCAGAGCCAGGTGAAGAAACTTGCTTTAGATATCTCAAAAGGGGAGAGGACACACTTTCCAGGAGGGAAAGATACCGTGTGGAAGCTAACCCTGGAAGGAGAAGGAATGTACCAGAGAGTCCAAGGCCTGAGTTTGGCAAGGGCCAGCAACTGTTGAAAGGCTCAACAGGGAGTAACCAGGAAAGAGGTGAAAGAGGAATTTTGAAAGGCAACTTTCAAGGCCCTGGGAGAAAGTAGCTGTGGTGTACGTGCGGCTTAACCCCAGCAGAAGGCCGACCTGAGAACCGGAGGCCTACCTGGGTGCCAGAGAAGCCAAGCCCCAGCAGGAACAGGCCTCAGCCTTCACCTCACTGTGATAACCTTAGAAGAAAAGGTAATTACTATTTTACTGACTATGATTTTACGAATGCTGTGAAGCAGAAGGAGCAAGGCACTGGAGAATGCTGTCCTTCTAGATATATTCATGATACAAAATACAAACCTGTACCAAACAGGAGACTTTCTAGAGAAGGAACAGTGTGCAGGAGAGACTGTCCACATGCTAAAAGTGTACAAAGCAAAGGCTTACCTTTAGATGCTGAACATTGGGGCACCATACAAGCATTATACAAAAAGCCTGAAGGCGAGCCCCTAGACATTCCAGACTGCGAGCCAATGCAGGTGGAATTCCCGGATGATCCCTCGGACCTCCCGATGGATTGTAGCTATTGCCTGGCCGAAAGAATTGAGCCCTTAGCGGAGGAATAGCTGTGGTCTGGGGTAAAAGTTTGATTCTGTATTTCGTTTGGTATTGCTGTGAAGTTAACAGGTTTTCTTCAGTTCATGTTTTCTTTTAACCTGGAGCAAGGACATTCTTTTGTGTTGATGTAAGCTGTGCTATTTGAACCTATTTGCAACACGGGAAATAAAAGCCTTAATTTTTCCCTACCCTCGGACTGTGATATTCTTGGGAGCTTTTAGTTACACAGAAGGCTACCAGGCCTATAAAAACCTGGGCCCTGTAATTGAGCTAAACTCCTCCACAAACAAACTTTGCATGTCCACCCCCTTTCTGCTGTGACCCGCCATTGCCACCAGGGGGGCGGTGTGACAGTACGTCTGACGTAATGTGTGCGACACAAATTGCATGCTTCCCCAACGTGCATGGTAACGCGCTGACAAACAAAATAACATTGCGATCCTGTAGAGTATTTGAGTAAGCAGCAGAAACCACGATGGCGGTAGGAGGGCGCGTGTATGGTGCGGTACACAGCACTAGTGCTAATACGGAGGAATACTAGAACGCTGCCATCTGTCCACAGTAATGCACGTAGACTACGTCACCACGGCACGTACCTGCATGCGCAAGAGGAACGCGCGTCACATGGTGTGTACACAACGCGCTTAGAGCCACACCCAAGGTATACCTATAAGTAAAGTGAGCACAAAATGGCACACACCTCAGCACACATAACCGAACAGGTATGGAGTGCAGGAACAGAGGAACACAGGAGGCTGGAGTGGAGCAACCACCACACATACCAGTGACAAACCCTGATGGTGACGGAGAGGATGAGAGGCCAGGGCCATCTGGGGCACAGCAACACCCTATTGAGGAGGCCATCAGTGCACAAGGGCAGAGGCGGTGCAGGACCCCAGTGCCAGAAGAGGTCAGGAGGAGGGCGGTCCGTTTCAGCCAGGAGGAGAACGATCTCCTCCTGGCCAGCATCCTCGAACACTATGACCTGCTGTTTGGACGCCTCAGCTCAACCACAACAATTGCCACATGCACCAGGGCATGGGCTGAGGTACAGGCAGCGGTGGCAACTGCAGCTGGACCCCATTGGGATGTGGAGAGTTTACCAAGAACAGCTGAGAGCCATGAGGCATTCACAGCACAATTAGGAAAACATTGGTTATCTGTAGCATCAAGTATGAAACAATATCATGCAAAAAGACTACAACGCTCCTTGAACAAACCCCACGAGCTTTTCCAAATTGTGAAATCTCTAGCAAAGGAGCCATCTCAAGAGAACTTACCCTACCCAGACTCACAAGAATATGCTTATTACTTGCGTAAGAAAAGTAATCAGCTTGCCCACACTGCTAAGCCCCCCATACCAGCCAGCCTACCTTTCTCCATCCCACAACCTCCTCTTGGTCATTTCTTGAGTGGGTCCCAACACACTATCACATCATTTTCTACTCCATCTGACAGAGTCATTCAAGACACTATCCTAAACATAAACACTACAACAGCACCCTCCGATCCATGTCCAGCTCCCTGGATAAAGGCCCTGCATGCCGAGCTCAGCCCATTCCTATCCAAATTGATTGATGTATCGTTCTCTACTGGAACATTTCCTCGAAGCCAGAAACAGACGGCTATCAGACCACTCCTAAAAAACAGTAAGTTGGACCCTTCGATGATGGAATCCTACAGGCCTATCTCCAGCATATCTCTCCTATCGAAAATCATTGAAAAGATTACCCAACGCCAATTACAATATCACATAGATACTAATGCACCCCTGCATCCCTGCCAGCATGGATTTCGCGAAGCACATGGTGTTGAAACATTACTCACAACCTTATTCAACACCATAACCTTAGGTCTCGATAACATCAGACAAGGCTTTGCACTGATCTTCATGGACATTGCTGCCGCATTCGACACCGTAGACCACGAAGTTCTCCTGCTACGCCTCAGAGAGAAGGGAGTTCAAGCTTCAGCTTTGTCATGGTGCGCTTCATACCTCACTGATCGCTGGCAACATGTCCGTTATGGCCCCTCCAACTCTGATTCCTTCCCCCAAACTAAAGGTGTTCCACAGGGCTCATCTCTATCCGCCTTGCTATTCAATGTCTATATGCAACCCATTTGTGATCTCATCCAATCATTTAATATCAACTGCCTGGTCTATGCTGACGACGTCTTGATGTACATGCCAATTTCGACAGAACATCTTGAACTATCCCCACTTATCAGGTGCTTTGACGCTGTCACAGACTGGCTAAATGCACAAATGCTTAAGTTAAATTTCAAAAAGACAGAAGCCCTCTTCGTAACCAGGAATCTGGCTTTTACTCCACCCCTGTCTATCAAGGTTCGCGACGCAGAGATCATATGCAAGACTACAGTAAGATACCTAGGTGTAACGCTTGATCAGCAACTTAATATGAAGGCTCATATCAAAAACATAACAAAGTCGGTGTACCATAAAATCCGGACCCTCCGCAATCTGCGTCAACTGTTAGAACCTGATGACTTCTGAACTGTCTTTCAGGCCCTAATAATGCTTCACTTTGACTATGCCAATGCGATCTTGTATGGTCTACATAAGTGCACGACTAACCCCTTACAACTTGCAATGAATTCAGCTGCAAGAATCCTTCATGGAGCCTCAAGAAGTTCTCATATTACCCCAATACTAAAACAATTGCACTGGCTACCCATACAAGCCAGGATCTCATTCAAGATCCTAATTATGACCCATAAAGCCATCAATAAATACCCTGCTACTGCCATTACTGATCTAATTTCAATCACACCTCCCAATCGAGCAAGGAGATCGAATGCCGCAAATACTCTCATATTACCTAAGGCAAGCACGAAGTGTTCTCAATTCACTAGATCCAGAGCCTTCTCCTTCTTTGCTCCATCCTGCTGGAACGCACTACCAGCAACTATCAGAACCATCAGTGAACTCTCCCAATTTAGGAAGGCACTGAAACGGCACCTCTTTCTTCATCACTACGATGATGCAGTCTTCTCCCCACACTCACCCACTCTCACATCTCAATGCAGCACCTCAAACTCATGCACGTCACATTCCCAGACTGATCACTCACAATCACACCTTCCCCTCCAACCATCATGAGAAACTTATGCAGTGCCACATAACTCATTATATTGTTGCATAAAGTAGACTGTATTTATTCATCGTGTCTCCTTGTTAAGGGACTGGTTATTTATACCCTATTTTACCTGTTATACCTGCTTAATGCACACCCAAGTTTAATTTTCCTGTTTAATGTATACCCAAGTTATTATACCTGTTTCACTGTAAGCACAAATCACGAAATTGAGATGTGCAACTCTTATGTTCATTGTAAACCGCACTGATGTCGAATAGCGCGGTATAAAAGAGACTGCAAATAAATAAATAATAAATAAATAAAGCACAACATCCGCAACGAGCTCGCCAGGGAGCGCCGTGGGGCACAGGGCACTGGAGGGGGCCCAGCACAGGTGGCCACCTTAACCGATCTAGAGCGGCGCCTGGCGGACCGACTGGGGCCAATGTATATCCATGACCTGCCCCCTGCATTGGACACAGCGCACCCACGTGCCAGTATGTGTGAGTGAGCTGCACCAATGGGAGACACCACACGCACATGTGTTGGGGCGGACCAAGGGCGGGGTGGGGCGGCATGACGTGGCTGATCGGGAACCGGGGGCCAACACAGGCATAGAGGCAGCTGCTGGTTCATGACCCATGGGGGGTGACGTGTCTACGGTGGGCAGGGGGCGGCACAGCGCAGTGGATGGGTGTGGGGGCAAGGGGGACAGGCCCACAGTAGCAGCAGAGGCTGTCAATGTGTTGCAGGGGATACGGTGCAGGGCTGGCAGGGGCAGCAGGGCCACACGGGTAGTGACGTGGGCAACGGGGAGGCACACTGCACCTGTGCCTACCATGGTCAGTGGTTGCAGGGATGAAGGCAGTGATGGGGTTGCATGGGTAGTGTGGCAGCGTGCAGGGGGGGGGAGGGGGCCCTGGTAGTGCAGGGCACAGGGCCCACCGGCATGGATAGAGCACTAATGTTGAGGGCGGGGGCACAGGGGCCCTGGCCCAGACCCATGCGGCTCACCCACACACATGTGCCTGTAGGGGGTGGGACGGGGGTAGACAGGCAGTCATGCCTCATCTGACCTATGTAACATTGTGCCCTACAGGTGACATTTGCTCCATTAGACGCACCAGAGGAGGCGCCACAGGACACAGACCCTGGTCCATGCATCCAGATGGACCCTGTGCCAGAGGTGGCCCAGGTGGGAGCGGGGGGTCCATCCCCACCCCCGGGGGAGGACAGCAGGCAGGGCACACAGCCTGCACGGGACAGCGCACCACCCACCAATGCAGTCACGGGGGAGGTGGCTGTGGATGAAGAACAGCGGACCAGGCAAGATGCGCTGGCTGCAGTGTCAGAGGTGATTGGGGAGATGCAGGCGCACTCAGCGGCGGCACAGAGGGATGCAGAGAGTGAGTGTCCAACTGTGTTAGGATGGAGATGCCTCTGTACAGGTGGTGGATGTTTCCCTGTCTCACAGTGCACAACCTGCTTTCCCCACAGGTATACGGCATGTACTGCGGGCGGTGGTTAGGGAACAGTGCTGCCAACGCCATGCGGCACGCCGCCTGCAGCGCACGATGTTGGGGGTCCTGGCAGGGGTGCAGGACATGGCCTCATCGGCCCAGCGCATGACTGCCAGCCTGGAGCTGCTGGCAGCAGGCAGGGGGCCAACCACTGACAGCAGTGGCCACCGCCACCACCACCACCACCACCACCACCACCAGCGGCAGCAGCAGCGGCAGCAGCAGCAGCAGCGGCAGGCATGCCACCGGCAACACAGGGTGGGAGGGGCCACGCAAGGTGTGGCAGGGGGAGGGGGAAATAAACTGCTGCACAAGCGGCTGTAGCTGATACCATGTGTCCTGTGTTTCTTTTGTGGGGCCACTATACTCATAGCCCCCCCCCCCCCGTCCACCCCATGTCATGACCCCGTGCCACTGATGCAACCGGCCTTTGTCCCCCCCTTCCCTAGCTGTGTCCACCATGGGTAGACATCAGACCGTGTACCTTGTCACGCTGGCACCCCTCGCCCTTGGCTAAGGGTGGCGTGGGTCAACATAGGGCCGCTCCGCGGTCTGTGTATCACCAGCCTCTCCCACCTATCGGTAGTCATTGCTTGGTGGTATGTGTGCATGTCACAGGGGACATGTAGTCAGACTGCCAAGGGGTGAGGCACATGACAGATATGTATGTTACACTATGGTGCGGTATCACAACCTACAGGATAGGTGTCCAGGTTTCAGGGACACGGAGCATTCCCCGGAAACACACAAAACCCAGCAATGTGTGCTTCTGGGGTCACCATAGTGCGGCATACACCGGTCCGTAGCAGGGGGGAAAGCTTGTTCCCCTCTAGCCCTGCTGCCTGTGGCTGGTGACCACAGGTACCGTCATTGCACACGATTGCATAGGCCCACACCAGCAACAGGTACCTGTAACCTACGAATACGATGCGGGGTAGGTTAAAGCTCTGTTAGAGAGGCCACGTTCAGACTCCAGTGCCCTTGCCCCTGCAGCAGGGGCTTAGCAGCCTCATCTCTATCTCTAGCTGTGAATCCGTAGCAATGATGACTGTTCCCCCAATGTCAGGGGGTGATCAGGGCCACCCAGCCTGGGCACTGTGGGTACCCCTCCCTGGTGCACCCCCTCACAGGACAGGCATGTCTCATCCGTGTTCTGCAGGCTCTGGAGCTTCGCACAGAGCACAGTCCATGATAGTGCCCCCCACTATTAGGCGTTCCGCACCCTCCCCAAGCTGAATAGGCCCCATTTTTTTGTCCGTCGCACTGTCCCCAGCTACCAGCGTCCCAGGTGAGCGTGGTATCCCTCTTGTGTGTGGCTGCCAACCCTCCTGTGGACATGCTACGTCCCACTTAGCTGTCCCCACTCCTGGGTAGCTCCATGGCCTTGCCCTGCTCTGCAGTGGTCCGACCACCCAGCCTGTGGCTGTGCTGCGGCCTGTGGCAGTCTGGCGCCCTGCTCCCCCTTCCCCTCTGCTGCTGCCGCTGCCCTCAGACCGGTTCCTGCCCTGGCTCCCCCTATCATATTCTGGCCCCGGCTGCTGTTTCCAGGGCTCTGGCTCCGGCCGCCCCCCCTCCAGGTGGTGACAATCGGCCTGCCCTCCCGCACCTGCATACATGCAGCATGCCCTGCCTATGGGGCTCCATGCTCTGTGCACCTCCCCCATCCATCCAACACGGGGACCCTGCGGTGTTGGCCCGGTGGAGGCCCTTGCCTTCCCGGGGGTGTATGTGTCATCCCCACCCTGCTGCATGTACGAGGGGACCCTGTACAAGGGTGACCCCCCTGTCACCTGGTCCCCCCCTACTGCTGATGGGCCCCCTTGCCACAACGTTTGCTGACCCGTGCATGCTGTCTGGCCTGTCCCCACGCCCAACCCTGCTAGCACACTGGTAGGGCACTGCTGGTACTATGTACACCCCTGTCCCTGGGTTATTGCGCTGTGTGCCATGGGGGTGCCCCCACCCTGTAGGCCAATCCCCTGGGATGCTCTGACACCCCTGATGTACATGGGCAAGGATAGGTGCACTGTGTGTTCTGCATGGGTATTGTCATGAGGCTGGAGCTAGGGAAGAAACAGCCTTGAAAAAAACTCCTGATTTGCATGAATCTCAGAAAAGGCAGAGAGCGCAGTTCCAGTGTAGCTCAGCCAGAGGGCGCATGAACAGTTACACAGTACCTGAAGCAACCTGCTCAAGCACTGAGCACCTTAATGATAAGTGCTTTCACCTGTTCTCAAACTCACAGCGTGCAAGCCAGAAATCCCTTTATAAGGGAAATCAGATGAGCAGAGGAGGAGACCAGCCCCAGAGAGTCCAAGAGCAAGGAGACCGTGACCAGGACCGGGAAGAGCACCGGGACGCAGGAAGGCACGGAAGAGAGGCACCGAGGAGGGTAGCCGACAGAATAACCGGAAGGGTACCAGCGAGGGTACCGGGAATAGTAACAGGAGAAGGAAGGAGAAGAATGGACACAGACAGTGGCAAGACTCAGTCCTGGGGAAGTGCCAAGGGCAAGGTCAGAAGGACCGGCAGCACAAGCTCTGAGAGAAGCCTGGAACAGGATAGTTTCCAGCTGCGGCCAGCTCTAGGTGGCAGGAGCCAAAAGGGGCATACTCTATGGGATAAAGCCCAGAGAAGCAGCCTGCCCGTTGAAAGAAGTTCTCCAACTCCAAGTAAGTCCTTTAAGCCAAACCAGAAAGGCACAAGGAAAGAAGATTCCTTTTACATTGATCCTCTTACCCTACGAAATAGAGAGGGGAAATCCACGTCTGGTTTTCCTAGCAGCCTGGATTGTGGAGCAGTGCACAAGACAGTTGGTCAGCAGGAAAAGCTACGTTGTAAACTGAATCCTGGGCGTGGCGCTCCTCGGAAGCTAAGGTATGAAAAGCCTTTCATTCTAAAAGGAACTCTAAATGAGGAAAGTCTTATGCAAGTAGATAAACCTCAGTATCATAGAAGAAGTAAAGCTAACTATTTAAAGCCACTTCCTAAAAGTGTTTTAAGAAAGTTATATGAGCAGCCAAGGAACTTCTGTGAGGAATTAAGAGACACTGAAGATATTCTTAACTCTGAAGAGGGTAGCGATCCAGAATCAATGGACTTGGATTATAGCTCCAGTGTTCCCATGCCTCACAACGAACCTATGGAATGTAACTTTTGCTTAAAAAGTAGTTTGCTTGCCATGCTAATTGTATAGCGAAGAACTAAGTCTGCATATGGTGAAGCTGATAACCATTTTGTTCTGATATTGTTTTCTATTGTTTTGGAAAATCTTCTAAACCAGCTAAACAGTCAATTGTAGAGCTTACAACCTTTAACTGTTTAGTCCATGGTGGAACTTTATTGTTTGAGGAAAGCATTACTTCCACTTTATGTTGTTGTCCCATTTATGTTTATGTTTATGTTTATTTATTTGATAAAAACCGCCTTTCTCAATAACCAAGGCGGTGTACAATTAAAAGCTAAGTAATAAAAGAAGGCCGAGGCCAACGAAAGGAAAAGAAATGTACAATATTAAAAAAAAAAGGGATAGTAGAGAAGGACCAAGAAGGCAGGACGAGACATGGCAACACGAGGGAACATCAGGGAGGGGGTTAAGGAAATAGTAGAGTCACACAAAAGGAGAGGGGAGATTAAATGCCAGGGAAAACAGGTGGGTCTTGAGGTTTTGCTTGAAGACTTTGTGTTGGGGCTCTAAACGGAGGGTAGAAGGGAGAGAATTCCAGAGGGCGGGACCAGCAAAGAAAAAAGCAGAGGAGCGGGTGGATTGTAAGTGAGCACGGGAGGGGGACGGGAGTGTGAGACGACTGAGGTGAAAAGAACGAGGGGTGTATCTGGGAGAATGGAAGAAGAGGAGATCAGATAAGTACTGGGGGGTGCTGTCATGAATAGCTTTATGGACCAAGGTTAATAATTTAAAGGTGGAACGGAAGGGGATAGGAAGCCAGTGAAGATGAAATAACTGGGGTGTGATATGATCACGGAGGGAAGTGTATGTAAGGAGGTGTGCTGCAGTATTTTGAACACGTTGCAGGCGGTTTAATTGGGATTTGGGGAGACCAATGAAGAGTGAGTTTGAAAAATCAACGCGGGACATGACAAGGGAAAGCACTAGAGTGGTAAGAGCAGAAGAGGAGAAGAAGGGACGAATAGAGCGAAGTTGACGCAGGAAGAAAAAAGATGATTTGGTGATATGTGATATGTGTGTGTGGAAGGATAGATCAGAATCAAAGTGTACACCAAGGTAACGAAAAGTGGAGACCAGAGGTATAGGGGAACCAGAAAAAGAGGGGGCCATGGAAGGGGAAGAGGCACCGTGGGTGAACCAAATAGCGATGGTCTTGGTCAGGTTGAGATGGAGGCAGTTGAGGGTTAGCCAGTTTGCGACGGCTGAAAGGCAGGAATCTAGTGCAGTGAGATCAGGACTAGAGGGGGATGTGTGATGGAGTAACAAGATATCATCAGCATAGAAGAAAAAGGAAATACCGAACTGTTGGATTAAGGAAGCAAGGGGGGCTAAAAAAAGGTTAAAAAGAAGGGGAGCGAGGACGGAACCTTGAGGGACCCCACAAAGAAGACGTTGAGGTTCGGAGGGGGAAATAGAAGCGGAAGAGGAAAGCACCGAGCAGGACCGGGAAGAAAGAAAGGAATGGAACCAGTGGTGGACTGTACTGCAAAGACCCGCATCCCGTAAACGTTGTAAGAGGAGAGAGTGATCAACCAAGTCAAAGGCTGCGGATAGATCCAGAGCTACCGCCACCGAGATATCACCACGATCGTGTGCAACATGTAAAGCATTTGTGAAAGCTAAGAGAACCGTTTCGACGCTGTGACCCTGACGAAACCCAGATTGACGTGGGTGAAGAAAATTGATGGATGCAAGGTGGTGAGAGAGTTGTGCAAAGACATATTTCTCCAAAAGCTTAGAAAGAAAAGACAGATTGGAAACAGGACGGTAGTGCGTGGGAAGTAAAGGATCCAAGGAGGGGTTTTTCAGAATAGGGCGAACGAGAGCGTGTTTCCATGGTGAAGGAAAAATTCCAGTGAACAAGCTAGAGTTAAACATGGTGAGAATACAAGGTAAGAGTCCAAGGGAAGGGGTGAGGAGCCACGTAGAGGGAACAGGATCGAGGGCACAAGAAGTCTTCTTAGAAGAAGTGATAAGGCGATGGAGTTCGGGAGCAGTGATTGGATCAAATGAAGCCCAAAAATGAGAGAGCTGTGAGATAGGAGGGGGGGACGGAATGGGAGGAGGGGAAGGGATCGGAGCGGGGCAAGAGGGCAGGGATGCTCTCAAAGAAGCTACTTTGTTACTGAAGAAAGAAGCTAACTGTGCCGGGGAGGGAGCAGGATGGGAAGAGGGATCAGATGAGGAGGTGTGTAGCGAAATGAGGGATTGAAAAACAGAGTAGAGGTGACGAGTCTGATTTGGGGCGTTGGAAATGGCATTCAAGAAATAAATGCGTTTGGCACTATGAACCTGGGTTCTATAGTGGGAGTAATGAGAATTGAAGGTCGCTAGGGTAACTGGGGAGGGGGCCTTGCGCCACATTCGTTCTGCTCTACGGAGATGGGAGCGGAGCAGCCGCAAACCACCATGGTACCATGGCTGTGAGGGCTGACGACGGGGTGGGCGGGGACGCAAGGGGGCAATACGATCAAGTGTGGAGGAGAGAGTAGAGAACCAGGTGGAAGCCTGTGAGTTTGGTGAGAGAAGGGAGAAATCAGAAGGCAGGATCTCATGTGCTGGAGGGAATTGCTGAAGGGTAGAGGGAGTCAAGGAGCGGGAACAACAGTCCAGGTGAGAAGTGGGAGATGAAGAGGAGGCCACAGAGTGGGTACCTCTTGACCAGGAACAGGAAACAGCAAGACAAACGTGATCTGACCAGGGGAGACTGGTGGTACGGATATCTGAAATTGTGAGGCAGGAAGAAGAGGGTGTCAGAAGGAGGTCCAGAGTGTGACCAGCTTGATGGGTAGGGACGGAAACGTGTTGTGTGAGAGATAGGTCATGTAGAAGCAAAAGAAAGGAGTGTTCTCTGGAGGAGACAGGGGAATCAATGTGAAGGTTGAAGTCGCCCGCAATAAGTATTTGAGGAAAAGCTAAAGAGATATCTGTTAGGGTTAGGAGTAGGGCATCCCAGAGGTCAGAACGGAGAGTGGGGGGAGAATAAATAAGGAGTACATGAATGGTAGGTGAAGTGTGAAGGCGGAGTAAAAGGGATTCGGGGTAATGTAAGAGAGGAGAAGATACCTGAGTGAAAGAGAGGGACGGGTGGAGCAAGGCAGCTACACCGCCACCAGAACGGCCAGAACGTGAAGTAGAAACAGCAGAGTATCCAGGAGGAAGGCAGCGCGCTAGCAGTGCATCCTCGCCGTCTCTAAGCCACGTTTCTGTTAGAAGGGTAAGTGCAAAGGCAGAGCTAAGAACAAGGTCTTGGATGAGGAGGGTCTTCTTTCGCAAGGAGCGACAATTAAGAAGACCGACAGAAAGTGACACTGGGAAAGGGGCAGAGGAGTCCGAACCATTGAACCTAGAGCAATAATCGGGGAAATAAAGCCTTATTTACCCTACACTTGGCGTAGTTATTCTTTTCAGGGAGTTCTATACTACAAGGACCACAATCCTTTTGGTCCTTCAGCTTGAACACTCTCTGATACAAATTAAATGTCCCCGGACGCCCTTACTTTACTACGCCAGTAGGGGCGCAGTGGCGACAGTATCCACATGGCACGCTGCCACCACACTGAGCTGAAACAAACTGTTAACTGCACATGTCACAGCCTTTGGTTCACCAGGTGGCACGATCCCCTCCCCCATCACATCCCCACTACCAACCGCCCACTATGGGCCCACGGTGACCCCTTAGTGTGCCCCCCCTCCACAGGTTGCCACCCCTTCCCGCCACCCACACCACCCTGTACACCCGTGGCCACCCCATCCTCCCACCCCTCCATGCCCCCCGTTAAGCCCTCCCCGGTACCATGGTAAGCCCCGTAGGGTATACCCACCAACTCACCTGTCAACAGTCACACCATCCACGCTCCACTCCACTGCATCCACGCCCCCAGCACCCTGTGGCGCCCCCAATAACTCCCTCTACCCACTCTCACCCCCTCCCCTCCTCCTGACGGGTCAAACCCCCATCCCCCAACCCCTCCCGTTCCAAGATGGGTACCACTCCAAACCCCCGTTTCCCCCCTCATTGCGTATCCCCATACCTCGCCAAATATAGCTGGCCACCCCCCCCTCCCACCAGTTTGCATACCCCCCCAGGTCTCCTCATGTTGCACCATCTTGGCTCGACCACGTGCACCCACAGTACTGATTACACACAGAAACACCAACCTTTCCAATAGTTTCCCTCAAGCTCTGTACGTCCGCAGACGTCCATTTTCCTAACATGGCCGGTCTAGCTTCTGACACACAATAGCTACGGGACAGAGCAACTCCCCAGGTCTGATCCCCCTCCCCCTTCAGCAATTCCACATGGGCTGGGCCCACCTCCATCCGTATCCCCTTGGTCCCTCTATAAAACCGTCTAGCTCCCTCAACAATTGTTGCACCTTATGGCATCCCCACACTATCTGCAAAAGGTCACCCCTCTCCCCATACCCCCTCCAACAGGTATCCGCTTGCTCCAGATAGATACGGTGCAGCCTAGCTGGGGTCCAGATCATCCTGAGCCGGTATTTAGGGGGGCTCTCTACCGGAGCCATTCCCCATGCAAGCCTCCGTTCCCCTACAGAGATGGGCTGCCACCGCTCCACCTCCCAGGTACCCCCCAATTCCCCCTCCCACTGTTCCTGCCATCGGGCCTTACCCTCTGCCCTTGCATTCAGTAAGCGCTACGGTTTGGCCACCAGACCCCTCATTGAATCTTGCTGGTCCATCAGTTCCACATACCCCGTTAGTCAGCCCTGTAGATCCCTCTGTACCCCCTGCCTTTGCAGATAGTACCAGAGCTGCATATACACATATAGTTCGGTATCCCTCATCCCAAACTCTTTTTGGAGCTCTGCATAAGGCCGTGACCCCACTATCGCATCCACCACCTGCCCCACCCTCTCCAACCCCTTCTCTGCCCAACGTTGTGAACTCCTCCCCCACCTCCCCGGGGCGAGGGCAACCATGTTCTGTACGTATGTGGCCCGGGGCAGGCTCTTCCCTTGCAGTAATTAACCCTTCCATTTCCCCCATATCTGCAAAGTTAACACCCGGTACGGGTTCACGGTCCCCTATCCGACCCTTCCCCTTCCCACCCCATACCACTGCCTCCAAACACACTCCCTCTGCCTACTCCATTGCAGGGTTTCCCCCCTCTCTCTCCACACAAACAATGCCCTAGGCTGTGCAGCGTCATAGTAGTTGTCCAAATTGGGAACTCCCAGCCCCCCTCCTCCTGCGGTCGAAACATGGCAAGCCTATCTACCCTCGCCCTCTTGCCCTCCCAAATACACCTCATTATCGGATCGTGCATCCCCTTAAGGCACTTCCTCGGCACGTTAGACGGTAGGGCCATAACGACAAACAAACTCCGTGGTAGCACAGTCATCCTTGTTTTAGCTATTCTCCCCATCCACGTCAGGTGGAGCCCCCTCCATCTTTCTACATCCTTCGCTATCGCCACCATCAGGGGTTTATAATTCCACTCCTGTACACAGTCTAGAGCTGCTCCCAACTGTATCACCACATACCGAAAACCTCCACACACCCATTTAGATGGGAATGTGCCCCTCAACCTCTCCTCCATCCCCCTATCCATATTATAACTCAATATTTCCGTCCTATCTACATTCAACTGATAGCCCGACACTTCACCATACTGCCCTACTATCTTTAGCAGATTTGGCAGGCTAACCAAAGGGTGCCCTAAAGTATGAATAACATCATCCGCAAAAGATGCAACCTTACTGAGCTGCCCCTGCACCTCAATTCCACCAATATCTACCTGACCTCTGATGTATGCTGCCAACGGTCCAATAACCAAGGGATACAATAGTGGCAACAAAGGGCACCCCTGCCTTGTTCCTCTGCCCAGCCCAATGCTCTCAGGGTATCCCCCGTTCACCCGTACCCGCACCCGTGGACAGGCATACAGCGCTCTCACCCTCCTTAGGAATGACTCTCCCACCCCTACCTTGTCTAACACCTGCAACATACATCCCCACTCTGCCCTGTCATAATACCTTTCATTGTCAACCGACAGATATACTGCCTCCCTCCCTGTTGTTTGCAAAGACCAGATAACATCTAACAGCTTCCGAATGTTATCGCCCCCATGCCTCCCTGTAATGAGCCCGTCTGATCCTTATGCACAGATTTCTGCAGTACATTCTGCAACCTACCCGCCATAATCTTAGCCAACACCTTAGCATCCACATTAATAAGCCAGATGGGCCGGTATGCTCCACAGACAGTATGATCCATCCCCTCCATAGGAAGAATCGTCACACCCGCCTCCTCCATAGACCGGGGTGGTTCCGCACCCTGCAGCACCCCATTGCGGACCTCCATTGACAAGACCTCTATCTCACCCTGCATGACCTTATAGGATTTTGCCATGTAGCCATCCAGGCTCGGAGCCTTCCCGTCCTTAAAGGTCGTCACCGCTCCCTTTACCTCCTCATAGGTCACCGGCTTCCCCAATTCTTCCGCTGCACCCTCCGTGAGCTTACTCAGACTACACCTAGCCACAAACCCCTCCCCCGTCTTCCCTTCCCCTCGCACCTCACCACTGTGGAGTTTAGTATGATATGCTACATAGGCCTTCCTAATGTCCTCTGCCATAAACACCAATGTTCCCTCTGGGCTACGCACCCCTCCTATCGTGGATCGCTGCCGTCGCGCGTTCAGCCTGCAGGCCATTCTCCCCCCTGCTCGTTTCCCCCCTTCATTCCACCCCTGCTGCAATTTAGTCAGGGAAAATGCTGTCTCCACCACCCTTAACTGGTCCAATTCCACTCTCACCTTTTGTAGCGCACACACAGACACACATGTCACTTGCACAACACTGACACATAGCAATGAGGGACATCTGGCCATCGTAGGTATGTGGAACATCCTCACAACTTTATTAACAGATATTAACTATATACATAGTTGTAGGGCCCTGTCCCTGTTGGGAGTGGCAGGCCTCACTGTCCCTGTTGGGAGTGGCAGGCCGTGGCACAGGCCGGCACAGGGTGGGTGTGTCATGCGTACCCTCGCACTACACACCCTGGGGACCCCCATCATGTGGTGGCTGGCTGGGTGCGCCCCCTGCACAGTGCTCCTCCAGCCTGCGCAGCCGGTCAGCCACCACGATCAGGGTTGCCAGGACCTGCCCCATGATGACAGCGTGCTGCCTCTGTGCATGCGCCTGGGTATGCACAGCCGCATCTCCCCGTGTCTGTGTGGCTGCATGCACGGTGCACCTGTCAGCGGCTATGTGTGGCAGACACATGTACAGGAGGTGTGCTTCACTGGCATCATGGGGCAGGTCGCTGGTGCCCCCGTTGCCCTGTGGCGGCCCATGCCACTAGGCGCTGGTCACAGCCCCCACCCCACCACATCCCCTGCCACCCCCTCCCCCTCCCCAGCCCCACTACCCCCTCTACTGCCCCATCCCCCACCTGCCCCACCCCCGCCTCACCCACCTGATCCCCCTCTGACGCATGGAGCCCATACCATAGCACCAGGATGGGGGAAATTTTTAATGGAAAACAAGCAACAATATACAGAATCAAATAAAAGACATACAAACCCAAAACAGTCCCATACCCCCCAAAAACCCCCACCCACCCCGACAAAGCACAAACAAAGAATCAAAACCACCCTCCCCCCGTGACCCACCCCAACCCACCACCACACCCAGCAAACCAAACCCCCGTGCCCAACCCCCCCAAACAGCAGCATAAAAGTCCAAAGAGCAGTCCATAAAATGTCCAATGTCCAAAAGCAAAACCCCCCTCAAGACCCCACCCACCCCAACAGAACGTAAACAAACCCAATAATGTCCGGGGGGCGAAAGAGTCCCAGCTCCCCCAACCCTCCCACCCAACCCAGGAAAACAAAACAGGAACATAACCACAAATCATATCCCACCCCAACCAAAAGCCCACCCCCCTACAATACCCAACATAGTCCCATACAAACAAATGATAACCCCCACAAATCCCCACCCCCACCCACCTCCCCCCAAAACATTCCCCTCAACAAACCCACAATGTACAATAAAAGCACACCCCCATTCTCCACCCCAAGCCCACCCACCTCCCCCCAAAAACATCCCACTCAACAGTCCCACAATACAGAGGAACCACACACCCCCACCCTCCACCCCAAACCCAAACCCACCCACACACACCCCCAAACCCACCCACAAAACCCCCTCCCCACACATACCATCCTCCCATAAATAAACCACACCCACCCTACACAAACAAATGAAACAACAAACGATACCCCCTGCCCCAATCCCCCAACAAAAGCCCACAAACAATAAGCAAATCAATAGAAGAAAACAATATAAACATAAGCACAACAAATCAAACAAAAGCAACAAAAACCCGGGGATGCTGAATGGTGGAGCAGGATGCACAAAGGAGGGACGGCCAGCTGTTACCACCTCCCCCCCCACGTCCATGAGGGCTCCCCTCCCCCACCACCCCCCCCGGGACCTATGAGGCTAGCCTACCCCCCCCCCCTCCACCCCTGGATTCACGGGGGGCGGAGGGTGAGGTGACGCCACAGACGCTCCCAACGATGGGCCGCAACCACCCTCCTTTCGCGTTGCGCCATGCCGGACACGTCCTCCAGAATGTCCCGCACCACCTCAACTAGGGGCAGGACCAACCCCCGGGCCGAGGCATAACCGCGCGCACGCCACAGGTGGTAGCGCACTACGGCCGTGACGAGGTAGAGGGTCTCGGAGTCCTGCCTTGGGGGAAAGGACCAGGCCCCATACACCCACTCCGCATACGTGAGGAGGGCAAGATCGGGCAGGTGAAGAGCAGCGGACACCAACCGGCAGGCCTCGACATTATAAGGGCACTGCCGGAGGAAATGGTCCATGGTCTCCGGCTGCTCTTCACAACCCGCCCTCGGACAATTCCGCTCGGCCTGTGACCTGTACTTGAGGTTGTCCCTCACGTACAAACGCCCGTGGAAAGACAACCAGGCCACATCCCGAACCTTCTTCGGCAGCCGAGGGGAGTTCAACTGCTGAAGGCCCCGCTGCATCACGTCCGCCGGACAGTCCCGCAGGGCCCACCGTGGTTGAAAGTGGGAGGCGAGAACCATCCGATACAAGCCTTTCCGCCCTTGAGATTGGGCGAGCGGGTCGGTCACCCCCCACCGCCGAATGAGCCCCACCATCTGAAACACATACGATGGGGCCTGTTCCCTGCTCCGACGCACACGGGGGACCGAGGACGCCCCCTCCCACTGCTCCCAGAAACGAGAATACCATGCCCGGTAGGAAGCCACCCACCAAACCCCACCCCCCTCCCGCATGCGATTCAGGTGAAACGCAAGAGACAGGACGGACAGGAAGACAAGGGGGTGCAACATACCCAAACCGCCCTGCTCCCGGCCCAGGCAAACGATGTTGCGCTGGACAGGGTTCATGCGGTTACCCCACAGAAAACAGAAAAAGACAGCACTAACTGACGCCTGACAAGACGACGGAAGAACGAAGACCGTGGCCACGTGCAGAAAGAGGGGAAGCAGAAACGTCTTGAGGAGGGTGACCTTCTCCTCAAACGTATACCGCCGCCCCCTCCACCGCAGCACCCGACACCGTGCAGACTCAACACAACGAGCCCAATTGGACACCGCACAGTCCTCCGAACCGAAGACGAGGCCCAAAACGCGGACCTCCCCCTGAGGAGGAGGAAAGGGGGCGCAGGAAGGCGGGGAGGCCTCCGAGGGGCCCAACCACAGCGTCTGGCACTTGCTGTGGTTAACAACAGAGTGGGCTACCTCCGAGTACTCCTCCACGGCCTCCCGCAGGGCCTCCACCCCCTCGGCACCGTCCACATAAACTGAGACATCGTCAGCGTAGGCCACGACAGACACCGGAGACGCACCAGGCGCCTCCAGGCCTCGCAACCCACCCGAGGACAATCTCCTGAGGAAGGGGTCGAGGGAGAAAACATACAGCAGGGGGCTCAAAGGGCACCCCTGCCGCACCCCCGAGGCGACACAAAAAGGCCGTCCGAGCCACCCGTTAATAAACGGGAAGCTCACCCCCCCTCGGTACAGTACCTGCAAGACGAAGAGGAAACCTGCGGGGAGGCCGAAGTACTGAAGCACCACCCACAGGTACCGATGATTGACCCGGTCAAAAGCCTTGGACTGATCCAAGGAGACCAACCAGTGGTCCCGTTGAACAGACCGGCCGCTCTCGACCATCTCCCGAACCGTGACGGCAGCGTCCAGAACCCCTCTCCCCTGAACCGAACAATACTGGGAAGGCGACAGCAAAACACCCGACACCTCCACCAGTCGGTTGGCCAAACACTTGGCCAGGATCTTCCGGTCCGCGTTCAACAGAGAGAGCGGCCGCCAACAGTCCAAAGAGCTATCGTCCGTCCCCTTGGAGAGCAGCAACAGGACAGACTCGCGAAATGACCGCGGGAGAAAACCCCGTATCCATGATCTCCTGAAACAGGGAGGTCAGGAAGGGGGCCAGCTGGGCGATGAAAGTACGATAGAACTCCACCGGGAGCCCATCGCGCCCAGGAACCTTCCCCAACGGCATGGCACGAATCGCCCGCTCTACCTCCACCTGCTGAATCGGAGCAGCCAGTGCATCGACCTGCGCCTGAACCACAGCCGAATACACCGGGGGAAGGCCCAAATACTCACGGATACGTGTGAGGTCTACGGGACGATCCCCAAACAGGTCGGAAAAGTATTCCCCCACCATACGTAAAAGGTCCTCCTGAGAGGTGTGAAAGGTGCCGTCCGCGCCCCGCAGGGCCATCACCTCCCTACGCTTAACCTTCTCCCTGCAAGTTAGGAAGGGGTCAGGGGGGGAGATCCTACCGGCCGCCCCCTCGAAGCAAAGGGAGGCGTGGCGATCGTAAAGCAGGCCACGGAGCTGGACGCGCACCTCCTCCACCTCCTCCCGCACTGCCCCTCGAGACACCAAACGGTCCAGCGACCTCCGGAGGACAGTATAGGTGAGGTAGCGGGACCGAGCAATGGAGGTGCCCCGGGAGCGGAAGAGTTCACGGGCACGCGTCTTCACCTCATCCCACCAAGCGCCACGGGAAGGAAAAATGCCCAACAGGGTCTCCTGGTCTGCGAGAAAGGCCAAGAACTCCTGGACCACCTCTGATGTAGCTAACAACTGCACATTCAGTCGCCACAGGCCAGGACCCCTGCTGAGCTCCTCGTGAGCCAGGAAGGACACGGAGAGGACGCAATGGTCCGAGAAGTCAACCGCCTGCAGCTGCGGCGGGGAACACTCCACCCGAGCACTCACATATATCCGATCGATACGACTCCTGCAGGTCCCCCGGGAATAGGTATAACCCGGTGACCGTGGAAAAGCCCGGTGGTAAACGTCCGCCAGATCGGCCATCCGGGTCACCTCAGCCAAAAAATGGCCATCGTAATGTGGAGGGCAATGTTCCCCCCCTCGGTCCTGACGCAAGGTGGTGGTGTTAAAATCCCCTGCCAGGACCACCAAACGGGAGGTGTGTAAGTAAGGGCGAATGACCCTGAAAAGGGCCTTCCGCTCCCACCTAGACTGGGGGCCATAGACCACCACAAAACGAAACCGGTGAGGCCCACAGAAGCCGTCTAAAAGCAAACACCGGCCCTGCTCCAGTTCCCACACGTACTGCACCTGAAATCGGTTAGACGTGAACAAAACCGCCACTCCTGCGTAGGGCTGGGCCGCAAGGGACCAGTACGAAGGACCCCACCTCCACTCCCGCTTCGCCCGATGAAGGCTAGCGAGCGAGGTGAGCCTGGTCTCTTGCACAAAGATGACATCCAGCCCGCTCGTGGAAAGAAAATCATAGGCCGAAGCCCGCGCCTGGTCTGTCAAAATGCTAGCCACGTTGATAGTGGCGCACGAGAAAGCAGGAGTGCACGCCATACCTATTTTGTGTGTAGTGACCTCTTCCTCCTCTTCTCACCAACCCCCGGATCCCCGGAATCCCGCTTGCAGGACAAGCCTGCAAGCTGGAACAACTCCTCACGGTCCACGTCGACCACCTCGAGGATTTCCTCCTCCTCCTGTTCGACCCAGTCACTCCAGCGGGTGCTAGCGCCCTCGCGACCACCAGGCAAAGCTGTCGCGAGGGCAAGTCCAGTCCCCACGGAACGAGGGGGCAGAAACAGGTCAGGGGTCGGAGGAATGACCTCCTCCGTGGGGTCCACCACCGGTGCCTCCTCCCCCTTCCCATCCCCAGACAGAGACTGAGACAACAAAACAGTGCCCACCCTGGCGGGGGAGGCCGGGGCGGCCGGGTCAGCAGGGGGCTTCCGAGAAGGCCCAGCACCCAACTGCGGAGGCAAACGCTTGTCCTCCCTCACCCGCCCCGGTAGCTTTTCCAGGGCCACTACCGGAGGCCGGGAGCCAGTTTCCACGCTCTTCGGCGGACCCTGACTGCGGCGTGCCTTCGAGACCTTCTGAGGCCGCCGCTGAGGAAGAGGGGCTGCCTCCGCCGCTAACCGCACCGAACGCCGCACAGGAGGCCCTGCCTCCACAGGCAAGCCCTCATCTGCCTCAGCCACATCAGTAGCCAAGAAGACGAAACGATTGACGTCCAACACGGGCTCTAACTCCAACAATGGGGAGGTCTCCCGTTTCTTCCTCTTGGACTTGCTACCCTTGGAAGGGACCGTAGTCCATTCCTCAGGTGGCACCACCCTCAACTCACTATCCTGTCGTGCTACATTAACCTCCACCACATCAGCCCTCTCCTCCGACCTACCCAAAACCCCTACCCCGGGTGGCTCCCTCGGCTCGATGGACTCCTCTGCACTAGGGCCCCCGGTCTCCTCCTGAGGGAGAGGGGCCTCCATAGCCTCCTCCCGCACGGGAGCCCGAGGTGCAGTGACGGCAACCCCCCCGGTCCATTGTGCGACGCGGAGGGGCAGCGGGCAAAGGGGTGGCCCAACTCCCCGCGAAGGTTGCAGCGAATGAGCAAACACCCGGCCGAGGCATGACCCCGTCCACCACAACGAGTGCAGACCTGCTCGGGACAGTTCATGCTCAGATGGCGGAATGAGCCACAGCGGTGACACTCGCGAGGTTGCCCGGGGTAGTAGCACAAGATGCGATCCCGACCGAGGAGGAAACCGGCCGAGGGCACGTGCTGCACGACGTTACCCACCTCACGCAAACGGATCCGACCTTTCCACGACCCGTCCCACACCCCTAGGGGCCCAGCGCCCTTAACCAGGGGTGCGAGAAGCACCGCATGACGCGACAGCCAAAACTGAATGTCCTGCCCTGGGAGCGACTCATTCCGGGATAAGATGGTCACAGGTACCGCCCCCTGACGAGAGATAGGCACAACGCGAAAGTTGACCCACCCCCCCTGCCCCCTCTGCTGCTGGTATTTGTCCCAGAAGACCTCCAGCCCCCATCTCAGCATGAAGCTAACATCGTATTCCACGCTGTTGCTCATGTGGATGAAGGCATACAGGTCCCCTGGGAGAAACCCCAGCCCAAGGACCATCCTCAGGACCTCTTCCCTGGCTGGAGGGGGCCCCTCCCCGGCCCACCGGATCTGCGCCACGTTGCGGCGCCTGGTCTCACCCCCCCGCCACGCAAACCTCCTCCACCCCCCTCCCCCCCAGAAGAACCACCCCGAGGAGGAGCTCCCCCACCCCCTCCCCCAGGAGCTCCCCCACCCCCTCCCCCAGGAACAGACCCCGCAAATGAATGGGAGGACCTCGCCGGAGTACCAGCGGAACCCCCCACCGACCCCTGTGACCCAGAGGCCCGGGAGACCGGCCTCCGGGAAGACCCCTGGGATATCCCGGGATCCCCAACCCCCAGCAACTGTGAGTCGGTGGGGCTGGGGACCACCAACGGGGCTAATGTGGAGGCAGAGAGACTCCCTGACCCCCCCCCCCTGAGATCCTCCACTCATCCCCCCCTCCCCCAAGACCCCCTGCCGAGACTCCAGCAGTCGCTCTATATGGACGGCCCGAGCCGCCCCCTCCTGGCCGTCCTGACTGCCCAAAGCCTCCAGCAAGGCAGTCTGGAGCTCCTCCTCCGTAAGCCCCTCCAGGCCCTCAATCCCCCCACCATCCCCGAACCCCCCTCCGAATCCGGAGGCCGGAACCCGAGTCCCTCTCACCACCACAGGAAAGACGGAGTGTTCCCCCCCTCCCCCACACATCTCCGCACCCACCACCCTTGGGTGAGTACCAACCGTCCCAGCCCCCCCAGCCACCTCCGTACCCTCGGGTCCACCCGCGGTCTCCACCCCCCCACCAGACAGTGCTATCACTGCCGGTGCCTGCGGAGCCACCTCCCCAGCCAAAGGAGGGTCCTGACACACCTGCCGAAGCCCGTCCACCCCCTCCACGACAATGCTGCCAATCATTCCCCCAACCACTGGGTCCCCTGGGGCCACCGCGGGCACGGCAAGCCCCCCCAACCCCCCTCCCCGCTCCCCCCCCACGTCCCCAAGGCTTACCTGGCCTCCAGTGCCCCCAGCGGACCCAGACTGCAGCTGCCTCGGTTGTTCCATCGCAGAAGGAAGGAGAGCAAATGCCCGGGCTCCAGCAGGGACTCCTGTCCCGCGAGCCGAGCTACCCACAACCTCCCCCTTACCCGATGCTCCCTGTGCATCCTGCTCCAACACTCCACACACAGAGCCAGCAACAGGAACAGACACACAGCCAACCCTGGGAGCAGCAGCAGCCAAAGACAGAGGACTCGGAGGAATCTGCATCCCCTCCGAGGAAAGTCCCCTCTCCTCCACGGACGCCGAGGGACCATCCGGAAACGGGCTGTGGAGAAGGGAGGCACGCAGCCCGGACACCCCCAACTGCAGACCTCGTTCCACCTCGGGCTGCCAAGCTGCGCTGGACAGGTCATCAGGGCAGACTGCAGCATCCAGGGAGACCCGAGACAACGGGACAGGAGACCCAGAGAGATCCACGAAGGAAGTGTTCAACAGGGTCCCCCCAGCCCGGAGGGGCCCTGCCACAGCCCCCCGGAACCGCCGCTGACCTCCGGGGGGGACAAGGGACGAAGAGACGGAACAGGAGCGAGACCGCCGGACCGCCCCGGAAACGCCGTCACGGCGGCGGCCATCTTGGTTGTAGTCCTCCAGACCCGGACGCTGCCCCGAAGCAGAGGTGGAAGCAGGCAGGTGATCTTCGCACCCCCGAGGCGGGAAACCACCTCCGGAGCCTCGGGGGAGCCCAGCAAAGGCCGCAACAGATCCCCCCCGCATCAAGGAACCGGCAGTGGAATCGGGATCTGCAGCGACAGCACACTTCCGGGCCGACCCGGAAGTGACATCAGCGCTCCTCCGGCGGCCATCTTGGAAACGGGCTGGGGCTGGGGGAAGCCCGGGAAACACCTCCATTGCCGGGGCAGCCCTCTCCGGATTGGAGGGCTCAGGACAAACGTCAGACGGAGGGACGTCACTGCCTACAGCTACCCGGCGGCCATCTTGGGAAATCCCAGCAGCTGATGGTAACGTCGGAAGGACTCCAAATTTCGGCGAAAACTCCTGCCAAAGGTGGGAATCAACTCCTCTTCTCTCCTGCTCTTCAGCCATGGTCGGGGCCCCCAAAACCGCCGATGTCACAGGCGGCACCATGGAACAGGATACAGCAGCCTCCGGAGGTGCAGGGCGGGCCAATACCAAGCCCCCAGACGCCGAATCGCCATCTTGGAGGGGAGAGTGCAGCAGAGAAGGCAGCCTGGCTCCAGCAACCGCAAACGGAACATCCAGGCCCCGGGATCCATCACCCACGAGCACCCCCGGGTAAGGAGGATTCAGCGGGGGTTGGGGGACACTCAAAGCTGGGATAGAGCCGACAGCCTTCTTTCCAGGAGCCTTAAATTCCAAAGGGAGGTAGGGAACCCTAGCCTGCCTGCCCACCCCCGAGGGCCCCCCCCGGACTGCGGCACCCATAGCGGCCCAGCGGTCTTGGTTCAGATATACCTCAGTGAGGGACCCACATCCTTGAGCTCTCAGGTAAGCCACCCATCGGCGCTTACCCTTAAGGGCCCGCTTCACGGATCGTACTCGCTGGCAGTACGGCAGCCAGCCCTCCCCAGGCACCAGGGCCTGCATGCTCTCGAGGTGGGAGAGCTGGGCCTGCAACAGGGTGGCCTCCTCCTGGAGACCCTGAAGCATCCGAACCGCAGCCACCACTTCCTCCGGAGCCCTTGCGGGCCCCGGGAAAGGCGGTGGGCCCATCCCCTCCCCCTCATCCTCACTAGAGGAGGTAGAGGCCTCCTCCAGGACCCGAGGCGGAGGGGGAAACCCACCACCGCCACTACTGCTGCCCCGGCGGCTCGGAACAGAGCTCCAGGGCCCCTCCAGGGCCTCCCCCTGCCACCACCCGGCCTTCACGCTCCCACCGGCCGGGCCAAGCGGGCCCTCTCCAGGGGGCAGCTGGCCTAGCCCCCTGGGCGTGTGGGTCCCTCCCCAATGGCCCACCGCAGTCCTACCTGGCACACCAGGGGCCCCCGCCTGGGGCAACGATCCCACACCAGAGCCAGGATCCGAAATGATAGGCAGGGGCCCACCAGGCTTGGCAGGCCCCTGGCCCTGGGCCTCTCCCGCCGGAGGCGGCCCAGGACCCGACATCCTGGCTCCAACAGGCAGGCAGGGCCCTACTCCCCAGCAGGAGCTCCACCAACCGCTCTCCCTCTCGCACCAGGAACAGGAAACAAGAAACAGGAAGCAGGAAACAGGAAGTGAGGATGGGGGATAGAACCCTGAAGTGAGGCCTGCTGCATCCTGGGGATATAGTTGAGCCTTGTGATCACAAACAGGGGCAGATACCATAGCACCAGGATGGGGAATGGACCCCTGAGGTGAGGCCTGCTGTATCCTGGGGATACAGTTGAGCCTTGTACTTCTACACAGGGGCAGATACCATGGCACCAGGATGGAGGATAGGACCCTGAAGTGAGACCTGCTGCATCCTGGGGATACAGTTGAGCCTTGTACTCCTACACAGGGGCAGATACCATAGCACCAGGATGGGGGAAATTTTTAATGAGTAACATGCAACAATATACAAAAACAAATGAAAAACAGATAAACCCAAAACAGTCCCAGACCCCCCAAAAACCCCCACCCACCCCGACAAAGCACAGACAAGGAACCAACCCCCCCCCCCCCGTGACCCACCCCAAACCACCACCACACCCAGCAAAAACATCCCTCCGTGCCCAACCCCCCAACAGCAGCACAACAATGTCCAAGATAAGTCCAAGGAACAGAAATGAAAAGCAAACCAAATGTCCATAAGTCCCAGCTCCCCAAAAACCCCACCCCCCCCCAACAAAAGCAAAATGCAGCATTGTCCAAGTTCCCAATGTCCAGCTGCCCCAGAACCCCCACCCACCTCAACAAAAACAAAACGCAGCACCGTCCATGCAGATGTCCACTGCCGTAGTACCCCCATCCAAACCAACAAAACAAAGCAGCAATAATACACAGGATAACCTCATCATCCCAACCGAACACCCACCCCCCAGCAATACCCAACACATTCCCATACACACCAAGGCAAACCCCACCAACCCCACACCCCTACCCACATCCCCCCCAAAACATCCCCCACAGCAGTCCCACAAGACATAGTAAAACCCCCATCCCCCACCCTAAACCCACCCAAGAACCCCCTCCCCACACATACCACCCACCCCAAATGAAACACACCAACCCCACACAAACAAAAGAAACAAAAGAAAAGGCAAACCCTGGCCCATTTCCCAACAAAACCCCACAAACAGTAATCAAAGCAATATAATGAAACAATAGAAACGAAACCAAAACAAAAAAAAGCAAACAAACACCCGACGATGCCGGATGGTGGAGCAGGATGCACTGAGGAGGAATAGTCAGCTATCACAACCCCCCCCCCCCCGGACCCTAAGGACTCCCCATCCCTAGCCCACCACATGGAATGGAAGACTACCTAACCCAAACCCTCCCACCCCCGGATTCACGGGGGACGGAGAGTGAGGTGACGCCACAGACGCTCCCAACGATGGGCCTCCACCACCCTCCTCTCGCGTTGCGCCATGCCGGACACGTCCTCCAGAATGTCCCGCACCACCTCGTCGAGGGGCAGGACCAACCCCCGGGCCGAGGCATAACCGCGCGCACGCCACAGGTGGTAGCGCACTACGGCCGTGACGAGGTAGAGGGTTCCGGAGTCCTGCCTTGGGGGAAAGGACCAGGACCCGTACACCCACTCCGCATACGTGAGGAGGGAAAGATCGGGCAGGTGAAGAGCAGCGGACACCAACCGGCAGGCCTCGATATTATAAGGGCACTGCCGGAGGAAATGTTCCATGGTCTCCGGCTGCTCTTCACAACCCGCCCTCGGACAGTTCCGCTCGGCCTGTGACCTGTACTTGAGGTTGTCCCTCACGTACAAACGCCCGTGGAAAGACAACCAGGCTACATCCCGAACTTTCTTCGGCAGCCGAGGGGAATTCAACTGCTGAAGGCCCCGCTGCATCACGTCCGCCGGACAGTCCCGCAGGGCCCACCGTGGTTGAAAGTGGGAGGCGAGAACCATCCGATACAAGCCTTTCCGCCCTTGAAATTGGGCGAGCGGGTCGGTCACCCCCCACCGCCGAATGAGCCCCACCATCTGAAACACATACGATGGGGCCTGTTCCCTGCTCCGACGCACACGGGGGACCGAGGACGCCCCCTCCCACTGCTCCCAGAAGCGAGAATACCATGCCCGGTAGGAAGCCACCCACCAAACCCCACCCCCCTCCCGCATGCGATTCAGGTGAAACGCGAGAGACAGGACGGACAGGAAGACAAGGGGGTGCAACATACCCAAACCGCCCTGCTCCTGGCCCAGGCAAACGATGTTGCGCTGGACAGGGTTCATGCGGTTACCCCACAGAAAACAGAAAAAGACAGCACTAACGGACGCCTGACAAGACGACGGAAGAACGAAGACTGTGGCCACGTGCAGAAAGAGGGGAAGCAGAAACGTCTTGAGGAGGGTGACTTTCTCCTCAAACGTATACCTCCGCCCCCTCCACCGCAGCACCCGACACCGTGCAGACTCAACACAACGAGCCCAATTGGACACCGCACAGTCCTCCGAACCGAAGACGAGGCCCAAAACGCGGACCTCCCCCTGAGGAGGGGGAAAGGGGGCGCAGGAAGGCGGGGAGGCCTCCGAGGGGCCCAACCACAGCGTCTGGCACTTGCTGTGGTTAACAACAGAGTGGGCTACCTCCGAGTACTCCTCCACGGCCTCCCGCAGGGCCTCCACCCCCTCGGTACCGTCCACGTAAACTGAGACATCGTCAGCGTAGGCCACGACGGACACTGGAGACGCACCAGGCGCCTCCAGGCCTCGCAACCCACCCGAGGACAATCTCCTGAGGAAGGGGTCGAGGGAGAAAACATACAGCAGGGGGCTCAAAGGGCACCCCTGCCGCACCCCCGAGGCGACACAAAAAGGCCGTCCGAGCCACCCGTTGATAAACGGGAAGCTCACCCCCCCTCGGTACAGCACCTGCAAGACGAAGAGGAAACCTGCGGGGAGGCCGAAGTACTGAAGCACCACCCACAGGTACCGATGATTGACCCGGTCAAAAGCCTTGGACTGATCCAAGGAGACCAACCAATGGTCCCGTTGAACAGACCGGCCTCTCTCGACCATCTCCCGAACCGTGACGGCGGCGTCCAGAACCCCTCTCCCCTGAACCGAACAAAACTGGGAAGGTGACAGCAAAACACCCGACACCTCCACCAGTCGGTTGGCCAAACATTTGGCCAGAATCTTCCGGTCCGCGTTCAACAGAGAGAGCGGCCGCCAACAGTCCAAAGAGCTATCGTCCGTCCCCTTGGAGAGCAGCAACAGGACAGACTCGCGAAATGACCGCGGGAGAAACCCCGTATCCATGATCTCCTGAAACAGGGAGGTCAGGAAGGGGGCCAGCTGGGCGATGAAAGTACGATAGAACTCCACCGGGAGCCCATCGCGCCCAGGCACCTTCCCCAACGGCATGGCACGAATCGCCCGCTCTACCTCCACCTGCTGAATCGGAGCAGCCAGTGCATCGACCTGCGCCTGAACCACAGCCGAATACACCGGGGGAAGGCCCAAATACTCACGGATACGTGTGAGGTCTACAGGACGATCCCCAAACAGGTCGGAAAAGTATTCCCCCACCATACGTAAAAGGTCCTCCTGAGAGGTGTGAAAGGTGCCATCCGCGCCCCGCAGGGCCATCACCTCCCTACGCTTAACCTTCTCCCTGCAAGTCAGGAAGGGGTCAGGGGGGGAGACCCTACCGGCCGCCCCCTCGAAGCAAAGGGAGGCGTGGCGATCGTAAAGCAGGCCACGGAGCTGGACGCGCACCTCCTCCACCTCCTCCCGCGCTGCCCCTCGGGACACCAAACGATCCAGCGACCTCCGGAGGACAGTATAGGTGAGGTAGCGGGACCGAGCAATGGAGGTGCCCCGGGAGCGGAAGAGTTCACGGGCACGCGTCTTCACCTCATCCCACCAAGCGCCACGGGAAGGAAAAACGCCCAACAGGGTCTCCTGGTCTGCGAGAAAGGCCAAGAACTCCTGGACCACCTCTGATGTTGCCAACAACTGCACATTCAGTCGCCACAGGCCAGGACCCCTGCTGAGCTCCTCGTGAGCCAAGAAGGACACGGAGAGGACGCAATGGTCCGAGAAGTCAACCGCCTGCAGCTGCGGCGGGGAACACTCCACCCGAGCACTCACATATATCCGATCGATACGGCTCCTGCAGGTCCCCCGGGAATAGGTATAACCCGGTGACCGTGGAAAAGCCCGGTGGTAAACGTCCGCCAGATCGGCCATCCGGGTCACCTCAGCCAAAAAATGGCCATCGTAATGCGGAGGGCAATGCTCCCCCCCTCGGTCCTGACGCAAGGTGGTGGTGTTAAAATCCCCTGCCAGGACCACCAAACGAGAGGTGTGTAAGTAAGGGCGAATGACCCTGAAAAGGGCCTTCCGCTCCCACCTAGACTGGGGGCCATAGACCACCACAAAGCGAAACCGGTGAGGCCCACAGAAGCCGTCTAAGAGCAAACACCGGCCCTGCTCCAGTTCCCACACGTACTGCACCTGAAATCGGTTAGACGTGAACAAAACCGCCACTCCTGCGTAGGGCTGGGCCGCAAGAGACCAGTACGAAGGGCCCCACCTCCACTCCCGCTTCGCCCGATGAAGGCTAGCGAGCGAGGTGAGCCTGGTCTCCTGCACAAAGATGACATCCAGCCCGCTCGTGGAAAGAAAATCATAGGCCGAAGCCCGCGCCTGGTCTGTCAAAATGCTAGCCACGTTGATAGTGGCGCACGAGAATGCAGGAGTGCACGCCATACCTATTTCGTGTGTAGTGACCCCTTCCTCCTCTTCTCACCAACCCCTGGATCCCCGGAATCCCGCTTGCAGGACAAGCCTGCAAGCTGGAACAACTCCTCACGGTCCACGTCGACCACCTCGAGGATTTCCTCCTCCTCCTGTTCGACCCAGTCACTCCAGCGGGTGCTAGTGCCCTCGCGACCACCAGGCAAAGCTGTCGCGAGGGCAAGTCCAGTCCCCACGGAATGAGGGGGCAAAAACAGGTCAGGGGTTGGAGGAATGACCTCCTCCGTGGGGTCCACCACCGGTGCCGCCGCCACCCCCTTCCCGTCCCCAGACAGAGACTGCGACAATAGACCAGTGCCCACCCTCGCGGGGGAGGCCGGGGCGGCCGGGTCAGCAGGGGGCTCCTGCGAAGGCCCAGCACCCAACTGCGGAGGCAAAGGCCCATCCTCCCTCACCTGCTCCGGCAGCTTCTCCAGGGCAACTACCGGAAGCCGGGCGCCAGAATCCAAATAAGCCTGAGACACTAAGATTCTTTGGGGCCTCCATAGCCTCCTCCCGCACAGGAGCCCGAGGTGGAGTGACGGCAACCCCCCCCGGTCCATTGTGTGACGCGGAGGGGCAGCGGGCAAAGGGGTGGCCCAACTCCCCGCAAAGGTTGCAGCGAATGAGCAAACACCCGGCCGAGGCATGACCCCGTCCACCACAACGAGTGCAGACCTGCTCGGGACAGTTCATGCTCAGATGGCGGAATGAGCCACAGCGGTGACACTCACGAGGTTGCCCGGGGTAGTAGCACAAGATGCGATCCCGACCGAGGAAACCGGCCGAGGGCACGTGCTGCACGACGTTACCCACCTCACGCAAACGGATCCGACCTTTCCACGACCCGTCCCACACCCCTAGGGGCCCAGCGCCCTTAACCAGGGGTGCGAGAAGCACCGCATGACGCGACAGCCAAAACTGAATGTCTTGCCCTGGGAGCGACTCATTCCGAGATAGGATGGTCACAGGTACCGCCCCCTGACGAGAGATAGGCACAACGCGAAAGTTGACCCACCCCCCCTGCCCCCTCTGCTGCTGGTATTTGTCCCAGAAGACCTCCAGCCCCCGTCTCAGCATGAAGCTAACATCGTATTCCACGCTGTTGCTCATGTGGATGAAGGCATACAGGTCCCCTGGGAGAAACCCCAGCCCAAGGACCATCCTCAGGACCTCTTCCCTGGCCGGAGGGGGCCCCTCCCCGGCCCACCGGATCTGCGCCACGTTGCGACGCCGGTCTCACTCCCCCCTCCACGCAATCCGCCCCTACCCCCCTCCCCACCCGCAGAACCCCTCCTCGGGGGAATCCCCCCATCTCCTACCCCACTGGATCGCCGCCCAGACCCTCTCAGGGCCTCCGCGAACGTACGGGAAGACCCGGACCCAACAGCAGCCACCTCCACCGCCCCCGCCGGTATCCCCGAGGCCCGCAAGGTGGACCCCTGCGAGGGCCCAGGGCCCCCAATCTCCAGCAACCGGGAGTCAGTGGGACTGGGGACCAACTGAACCAACACAGAGTCCGGGATACTACCCTCTCGTACTCCCTGGGGCTCGATGTGCAGCCCCGTTCCCCCCTCCCCCAATGCCCGCCGTCGGGACTCCAGGACGCCCTCAATCTGTAGCACCCTTGCAGCCACCGCCTGCTCCTCCGGGCCCTCCAGGGCCAACAGGAGAGCCGTCTGAAGCTCCTCTTCTGTAAGCCCCTGGAGACCCACTATCCCATCCCCAGAGTCGCACATCCGTCCCTCATGCGCAGCCCCTAATGTGGACCCTAAAGCCATAACAGGGGGGGTGTCAGGAACCGGGGCTAGGGAAGCCACCTTCTCCCCCTCCTTAACCTGTGTCCGCGGCTCCCCAGCCATCCCTACCAAGGACACCGGCACCCCTAAAGACGGTGGAGCAGCAGCCACCTCCCCTGTAACCAACGCAGGATCCCCACATTCAGCAGTTAAAGGGACAGATCCCGGAAGACAGAAAACCGGAGCAACAGCCTCTCCTGTAACAACTGCGGAAGCTCCTCTCCCAACAGGTACCCCCTCGGAGTCCCCAGCAAGCTGAGGAACAGAGAGAATCTCAATCCCCCCTCCCTTCGCCCCCCCCCCCCCCCAACCCCAGATCCTACCTCACTGCCGGTCGGAACTCCAACAGCACGCAATCCAAGGAAGGGCAAAGCAGCAGCCTGGGCTCCAGCAGGGGACACCGTCCCGCGAGCCAGGCTGTCCCCAATCACACCACAGGATGCAGCAGGATCAGCCAGCTCCAGTCGCTGAGGCTGCGGAACAGACAGGCAGCATCCCTCGGCGAGTGCATCCTGCTCCACCACTCCACAGAACACGGATTGCACAGGTACAGACCCCCCACCCCCCAACTGGACCTCAACCAAGGGAAGGGCACTTTCTGCAGGCACATCTCCCCTTCCAGCTTCCCCCCGGCAGCCGACAGCCACTGCAGGGAACCCAGGTCGGCCATCTGACAGCAATCGGGGAGCCGGAAAAAGCAGCCTGCAAAGGGGGACCCCGATGAAACATTTCCCCTCCAGTCCCTGATTGCAGCGAAGGACCCGGCCAACTCTGTGCCACAGCAGCATCAGCAAAACGGCAGCCATCCTGGAGGGACTCCGGGGACCCAGGAAGATGCCGAAAATCACCCGGTGCAGGACCAGACATCCGAGGCAAGTCCATCCGTCGGGAACCAAGCGGGAGCGTAATCGGGACCTCCAGAGGCTCGTTGCAGCGATTCCGAAGCCCAGAGGAGGGACAAGCAACACCGGCGGCAGACTTCCGGGCTGAGCCGGAAGTGACAGCAGGAACCCCCCGGCGGCCATCTTGCAAACTCACAGTAGCCGGGGGAAAGCCCTACAGACTCCTCCTCCACCAGGAAAGCCCGTGCAAGCAAACCCTGATTGGGCGCGGGGAATGACGTCACTGCGATGAACAGCCCGGCGGCCATCTTGCGGAAACCCAGCAGCTGATGGAGGCATCGGTAGGGCGGCAAACGACAACACATCTGCAGACGGGCAGCGCGGATCAGTTCCCTTCCACCTCCGCATTCCTCCGAGACCCGCAGCCCCTACCAGCGATTCCAAGCTTCGTTCTGCCAACACCGGCGCTGCAGTAACCGGCAGAGAAACGGGGTGAGCCAAGACTCCTTCTGCAGACGCCGAGGTGCCATCTTGAAATACCGGGACCGGCAGACCTGGCAGCAGCCGCACAGCAGCAGTGGAACGGACAGCACAGCTCTTCTTGTCCGAAGACACTTCCGGGTAAGTCGGCCTGTCAAAGGGCAGAATGGTGATCGGGACGGGTCCCCTCTCCTTCTCCGGTTCACTCCGGAACTCCAGGGGCAGGTAACGGGCCCCGGCTGGCCTTCCCACCCCCGAGGGCCCCCCCCGGACTGCAGCTGAGATGGCAGCCCAGCGATCACGGTTGCGAAAGACTTCCGTGAGGGACCCACAACCCTGATCCGTCAAGTATGTTATCCAGCGGTTGTTGACCTTAAGGGCCCGCCGCACCTCCTTGACCTGCTTCCGATAGGCCACCCATTCCTCCCCGGGGATGGTGGCCTGCAGGCCCTCCAGGTGGGAGCACCGGCCTTGCAGCAGGGTGGCCTCCTCCCGGAGGCCCTTCAACATCCGGACAGCGGCCACCACTTCATCCGGGGCCCGTGCAGGCCCCGGGAAGGGCAGTGGGCCTACCCCCTCGTCCTCATCTTCACTGGAGGTGGTAGAGACCTCCTCCAGGACCCTAGGTAGGGGGGGGATCCCACCACCCCCAGCACTTCCCTGGGGGCTCGCTGCAGAGCTCCAGGGCCTCCCCTGGGCCTCCCCCTGCCGCCCACCGGCCTCCACACCCGCTCCAGTCAGGAACAGCGGGCCCTCTCCGGGGGGCAGCTGACCCAACCCCCCGGGCATGTGGGTCCCTCCCCACCGGCCCTGTACAGTCTTACCGTGTCCTAGGGGGGCCCCCGCCTGGGGCTCGGCTACAGAAAAGGACCCCGGCTCCATCAAGCGAGGCCCACCAGGCTGGGCAGGCTCCTGGGCCTGGGCCTCTCCCGCCGGAGGCGGCCCAGGACCCGGCATCAAGGCTCAGGCAAGCAGGAAAACCAATGCCCCAGCAAGAGCTCAGGAAAACCACCAATCTCCCTCTGGAACTGCAAACAGGAAGTGACAGAGGTCACATGACAGGATGGGGGATGGACCCCTTAGGTGAGGCCTGCTGCATCCTGGGGATATAGTTGAGCCTTGTACTCCTACACAGGGGCAGATACCATGGCACCAGGATGGGTGATAGGACCCTGAAGTGAGGCCTGCTGCATCCTGGGGATATAGTTGAGCCTTGTGATCACAAACAGGGGCAGGGACATACCCCTGTGTGTCTCTTGGCCTCTGTGATGGACCTGTGGTGTTGTGTGGATAGGGCACATCACTGAGGCTGCAACAGCACCATATACCATTACATTGTACTGGGTACTCCATCTCTGTGGTGGTCACAGCTACCCCCTGGGGGCAGGGTGGTTCTATTTTTTTGCGGGGGGGGGGGGTGATGTTATTCCCAGCTGGACACACCAACACATGACACTCCCTGGCAGTGTATGGCTGATAGGTGGTTTGGTTAACAGGTGTTCTCCTTCACATCCTAGGTTGGGGTGCCTGTCCCCATGCACTTACCTCACGTGGGTAGTCAGAACCTCTATTATACCTCCTGGTGAGGCGCTCCCAGGCCCTCCTCACTCTGGCCAGATTCTGCCTCCGGAATGAGCCAGGGAAGAGGCGATCCTGGCGGAGGCAGAATAACTCTGTAAGCAGATAGAGATCTGCCATGGTGAAGGCAGGCTTCCTGGACATGGCATCCATCTCCTACAGAATTGTTTGTGCTGCGTAGGTGCGTGCGTACCCACGTGCGTAGGTGCGTGCGTACCCACATGCGTAGCCGCGCGCTTGGGCATTTGTGATTATAACAGCTTGAGGGTGTTTTACAGTTTTGATTGATGCTACCAACTAAACGTGTGATAGGCTATGGCCTCTACGAGCCTCTATGTTAGACCTGGATTTTAAACCCCCTACCCTTTAGTATTGCTGCTAAGACTCAGAATTTCCTGTTAGAGATTTTATTTTATTTTATTTATTTATTCTCTTATATACCGCGCTATTCTGCATCAGTGCGGTTTACATTGAACAAACTGAAATTACATTGAACAGGGCATTATAACTTGGAGATAACTATTTTACAGAGAACATGGGCTATGGAGGGTTAAGTGGCTTGCCCAAGATGTCTGCTTATTGCAGAGTCTGCATGATTCCATACAAAACAGTCTGCATCAGTGGGGGGGGGGGGGGGGGTTTGGGCCCATAGGCGGTTTTCGTACCAACACCCAACCCACCTTTTGTGGCTCAGGGTGGGAAACATGGTTTCCAACTAACGGGTTGACATTTTACTCCCCTACACTGGTGACAGTAGAGGGTACCATTCACCCCAGTCCTGCCGGGGAATGGACACCCCACCAGGGCAGTCTATGCAGATCTGTACGCCTCACTACATTTGGCAGTGACAGACAGTAGACCTAGTATTGCACATCCTCCTGTAGCAAGCAAAGTGAGTCACCAGCCGCTGCACCCTGCAGTGTGTTCCAGCCACACACACACATACATACATACATACAAACTGCAGACAGCCTGCCTGCTAGTCCATAGTGCATGTTCCTGGAGGTGATGTGTGCACTCACCAAGCAGATGGGTCAGTGATAGGGCTCCAGAGGACGGAGCCCATATATCTCACTTCAGAAGAACACTATTTGGCACTATGGGGGAACCCAGCTATGCTGTGGTCACTGCACAGTCAGGGTGTGCATGACCACACAGCAGAACATGCCGTGGCCACCCTGTCCATGTCGGTGGTGGGCAAGCCCTACAATGTCCCAGCCATTGCCCTGGGCCCTGTGCAGGTGCATCCTGCCCAGGCCGCCCTCTCCAGCTATACCCACAGTACCTTGCTCCTCATTATGCACATTGCAAGGCCAATACTAGCAGCAGTGCTAGCGGTGTGTGCTGCAGAGGGTGTTGGCAAACGCAACACACTGGATTGACTGACGCACACCCCCACACCTATGCCAGTATAGTGCACCAATATAGGCTTTTGGCAGCCCAGGACACCACACCAGTCCTGGGCACAGTGCAGGCATGGCTATGGTATGCTGTACTGTTGGGGTCTCTTCCCAAGGTGGTGGACACTGTCAGGTTCCAGACGTGACACACACTCCACAGACATCTCAGAGGTTGGTATGTTACAGCACACTGGGCTGCTTGTTCTAACATTAGGGATTGCTATGTGCCAGTTATCATGGCAAACCTTTGCTATCTGTGTACCGTATTCCCTGGTTTTGGATGTCATTGCAAGGGTATGCATGTGCTAGTATTGGGGGATGCACACAGGGCCCAACATCCTGCCTCTCCAGGACGCAGTGGCTACTGGGGCCTGTGGGTGCGGGTGTTTCCGCCCCTGTGGATCAATGCTCTTGGACAGGGGTTCCCAACCCCAGTCCTGGTGGGCCATACCATGTTCGGGTTTTCATGCTGTTCCTGATGAATATGTATGACATACATCTGCATACCATGGGGGCGGCGCATCGACATACAGCACAGGCATCTTTATTGCAGTCAGCATGGAACCTAAATGTTGGTTGGACCTCCATGACTGCCTTTGGGAGACTCTGCTCTCGTTAATGCGCCTGTTTGTGGTGTGTGTGCTCTGTACGCTAAAATGTAGGTGTTGGAAGCATGTTTATTCTATCAGCGATACAAGGTTCCATCTTAGCAGTTTCCTACTGGTAAAAGGTATGGGGACAGAGTTTGCAGGGACCACAGCTCGGGTTTGAACCTGTGACCTTCAGCTCCTGAGCACACTGGCTGTGCTTACTGCGCCACAAGGACAGATCATTCCCTGGAGGTACCGTGACTGTTTGTCCAACTGAGCCTGTCTGTTGCAGTGCACAGCACCCACCTGGACCGGGCTGGGCCATGTTCTGCTGCAGCCAGGTGCCACTGCCCCCTCCACCATCTTTACGGCCTCTGCCACCATGCTAACATGTCCTTCTATTGGAAACAGCATGAAACCTGCATGATTTGTAGCCCTCCCGGGCTGCATTTGGCAGACTCTGCTCTCGTTAATGCGCCTGTTTGTGGTGTGTGTGCTCTGTGCGATAAAATGTAGGTGTTGGAAGCGTGTTTATTCTATCAGCAATACAAGGTTCCATCTTAGCAGTTTCTTACTGGTAAAAGGTATGGGGAGAGAGTTGGCAGGGACCACAGCTCAGGATTGAACCTGTGACCTTCAGCTCTTGAGCACACTGGCTGTGCTTACTGCGCCACAGGGGCAGATCATTCCCTGGGGGTACCGTGACTGTCCTACTGAGCCTGTCTGTTGCAGTGCATGGCACCCACCTGGACCAGGCTAGGCCATGGTCTGCTGTGGTCAGATGTCACTGCCCCCTCTGCCACCGGTACCCCTCTGCCGCCATGCTGCCAAGCCCTTCTGCTGGTGGTGCCGGTGGTGGGCAGTCTCAGGCCATCTAGTGTGCATGTAGGCAGCTGCCTATGGTATGGGTGGTGGGGTAGGGGTGCCTAGATGGATGCCCACACTTCCCCCCAGCACCGCCTGCCACTGTTCTGTACCCTTAGGGGTGGCTGCTGGGTACTGTCCCCTGTGACACTGCGGGGGACACACTCATGCCCATGTTGGGCCCTCAACAGTTGCAGTCTGGCTCTACTCTTTATGCATTCCTATGGGCCAAACTGAGCATCACCGTTGTCCCCACTGTGGCCCAGCTGCACCACAGCATGTGCCGCCTGCAGCCCTCTGTATCCCCTTTTCCAGCATCTGCCCAGTTGCCCGTTCTGACATGCCCACCCTGCTATTGCAGGACATGTGCACGCCATGGGGAACCTGTTCAGTAACAAGGGGATGCCCTGATCTGCGCTATTTCACTGTGACATCATTCACCTTCTATGGTGACAGGGCACACACCCTTCCACAATTAATATCTTTTTCTGAGGCTTTCTCAGTGGTATTTTTGGCTGTTTCCCATTGATGTCACTATTGGCTAGCTTGGTTATGTTATTTTCCTCGTTTCTTCTGGTCATTTTCACTGCTTATTTGCCCTTTTGTTCCGTGCACATGTATCACACTTATCACGTTTTGTGGGTTTCCCTGCCTATGCTGTACATTGCTGACGCTGAAATGGTTTCCCTCCCTTGCAAATATGCATCTACCGGCAGGTTTTCAATCGCGGTAGGATTCAGCCCTTGAGTTCACCGCGTTGGGGTGCCTGGAGACTCTCCCCGCCCACACTCCGCCCATTGACCCCTTCTCTCCGCCCTCTCTCCACCCTCTGCAGTGTTTTACCGCGCCGCGGAACCTTACGATCGTTAACTTACGTTAACGCGCGTTATGCGACGTTAACGATCGTTGACGCATCATAACGCACGTTAACATTAGTTAACGCTCGTTAACGTTACATTACGCGCGTTATGTACCGTTACCGCAATTTAGTAAACATGCCCCTTACACTCCCCTAACTCCAAAGCCTCAGATTTACCAAAATTAATTTTCAAACCTACAAAGGACATAAACTGCTCCACCACAGCAATCACCCTGCCCAGATCTCTTCTCAGATTCCTCAGCAAACATGTTTAACCTCAGTGAGATCTTTCTTATTCGAATCCCAACAGTTTCACTGAAAGGGGCTCCAATGACAGCATGAACAGCAGAGGAAACAGTGGACATCCCTGCCTCGTGCCCCTTAAAATAGGAAAGTTGGGTGACCGGGCCCCATTAATAATAAATTGGGCAGTGGTAGCATCATACAGTAGTCTCACCTATTTCAGAAAGACGTCCCCCACATTATGATGACCGAGCACCTAGAAAAGGTATTGCCACAGCACCTTGTCAAATGTCTTCTTGGGATCCAAGCTAACAATCGCTGCTCCTCCTTTTCTTGCCTGAGTGACTTGCACTGCTGCTAAGGCCTTAAGGATGTTCATGGATGCTCTCCTATCATGCACAAATCCCACCTGGTCCTCATGGACCAACCTGGGCAAATAGGTTTGCAGCCTATTGGCCAACGCAGTGGTCAAAATGTTCATATCTTGATTTATCAGGGAAATAGACCTATAAGACCCCACCTCCATTGGATCCTTCCCTGGTTTAACCCGTTTTGGACCAGCGTATGTTTTACATACGTAAGGTTTCCATACTTACTACTCAACTGTTTACTAATTAATGGTTATAAATTCAATGGAACTATGTTTAGCTATTATCGTTATGTCAAAAAGCATTATATACAGATTTTTTATCTGAGATCTAGTTAGTTTAATAGGTTTTAGAAGTTGGCTGATTTTGATGGTACTGGCGGCTCAACATAAAAAGATCACAAAAAATAGTAAGTAGCTTTTAATGCTGTAATAGCTACTATTTTGCAAATAAAAGTATTTGTAGACTTTAGAAAATAGGTTTAGATAACTGTAAGTTACTTAGGGGTATGTTTACTAAACCATCTTAATATTACCAGTGCTAGTTGCAGCAATAACGTGAAGAATGCCATATAAGAAGTGGGCGTTCCAGTCCTAAGGAAGCAAGAATCTGTATCGCGCGATAGTGGGCGCCATGGCACGTTAACGCGCGTTAACCCTAAGTACATGCCAGCGCAGTTTTAGAAGCTATAATGATGTAGCCCACTGGTTACTGCAATGACTGTGGAGACAGAGATCATGGGTTTGATCCTGCAGTGGTGTAATCTAAAAAGGCTGTCTGAGGCATTTTCTTTTAATTTAAATCAGTGCTGCCAGCAAAAACACCCTCACAGTGCCGTAACCTAAGGTGCCTCATAAGGCGCCCTATAAGGTGCCCCATAGGTCACATTATAAAGTGCCCTGTCTGCCAAGGCACCCTATAATGTGCCCTATAGGGTGCCTTATAGGGCGCCTAACAGGGCGCCCTATAGGGCACCTAACAGGGCGCCCTATAGGGCACCTATGAGGCACCTTAGGCTACAGCACGGTGAGGGTGTTTCTGCTGGCAGCACTGATTGAAATGAAAAGGAAAAGCCACAGACAGTATTCCTAAATAACACCACTGTGGGATGAATCCCATGACCTCTGCCTCCACAGTCACTGAAGCAACCAGTAGGCTACATCTCTATAGATGCTACCAAACTGTTGGCTGGCTACAGAAAGACTGCAGGTCACCACACAAACTGTCTGCTGTGGTTACCAGGATAGGGTAAACCCACCCGTACCCATGATGCACTGCACATGCAGATCAACAGTCTACAGCTGATCACATAATGGGGTATACACCCCCACAGCACCTAGGCCTGGTAGGGGGAATTGACCGTGTGTGTTAGTGGCACAGAGTAGTTACAGACCGTGACATTGTGCGGGTCCTGTGCTCACCCTGAGGGTGAAGTGGGGCACCCAGTACCAGGTCCGCAGCACCTGGCTTGGCTGAGATAGGCTATATTGCAGGTCCCCATCAGTGCCAGTGTGTGATAGGTAGTTCTTGCAGACACACCTGTGTCCATCTGTATTTCCCAGTCATGTCTAGCCCTTGTGGACTATGATGCACCCAGAATAGTGCATATCCTGTGTGGGTGCCATGGTCACATATTATAGGTGAAGGGGGGGTGTTTGGACCCAAAAGCGGATTATGTAGCACCACCCAACCCACCCTCTGTGGCTCTGGGTGGGTGGGGGGGGGGATAGGATCTCCCAACAACAGATCCACATTGTACATCTCTGCAATGGTAGCAGTAGAAAGGACCATCAACCCCAGTCCTGCTGGGGAACAGGCATCCTACAGGGCAGTGGATGCAGATCTGTATGCAACACATAAGGAAATGGCAGACAGGCAGAATGCTGGAGAAGCTCAGCTGCCCCCCACCACTATCTGACATTCACCAGCAGAGGGCACAGTCAGTCTCCACCCTGCAAGGTGTTCCAGCCATACACAAGCTAACTGCAGACAGTCTGCTAACTAGTACATAGTGCACGTTCCTGGAAGAACTGTGCGCACCCAAAAATAGGATGTAAGCACACACACAAAGCAGGCATGTCAGTGATTGGGCCCCAGAAAAGAGAACCCATAAATATCACATAAAAGAAATACTGCATAGCACTATGGGGGAACCTAGTCATGCCATGGTCACTGCTCAGTTAGGGTAAGAGTGACCTCCCAGCATGACATGCTGTGGCCACCCTGTCCATGCAGGTGGTGGTCGGGCACTACAATGTCCCAGCCATTGCCCTATATCCTGTGCAGATGCATCCTGCCCAGGCCACCCTGTCCGGGCCATACCCACAGTACCTTGCTCCTCATTATGCACATTGGCAGGCTAACACTGGAAACAGTGCAAGCAGTGTGGGCTCAGTAAGGTGTAGGCAGCCACAACACACTGGATAGACATACACACACTCCCACACCTATGCCAGCATTGTGCAAATATGGAGGTTTGTGGCAACCCTGGCCACCACAAAAGTCCTGGGCACAGTGCGGGCATTGCTATGGTATGCAATACTGTTGGGGGTCACTCCGCGGGATGGTAAACACTGTCATAAGCAATAACTGAAACACACTCCACAGATATCAGAAAGGTTGCTATGATGAATCTCTATCAACAAATCACGTTTAACTTAGGATTTGTTAGCTGACATTAATCATAGCAACCTTTTGATATAAGTGTAGCATGTTCCCAAGTTTAGGACGGCATTGCTAAGGTATGCAGGTGCCAGTATTGGGAGATGCTGCTCCGCGCAGGGCCCAACAGTCTGACTCTCCATGAGGCTTTGGATAGTGGAGCCTGTGGGTGTGGGTGTTTCTGCCCCTGTTGGCCGCTGCTCTAGGGCAGAGGTTCCCAACTCCGGTCCTGGTGGGCCAAACACAGTTCAGGTTTTCATGATGTCCCTAATGAATATGCAAGAGATACATTTGCATACAATGGGGGCAATGCATACAAATGCAGCACAGGCATATTTATTAGGGACAGCATGAAACCTAAATGGTGTTTGGCCCTCCAGGACTGCAGTTGGGAAACTCTGCTCTAGGGATTGCACATGTTTATGGTGTCTGTGCTCTGTAGGGTAAAATATAGGCATTTCAGGCATGTTTAATTTATCCGCAATAAAGGTTCCGTCTTTATTACCACAGTTTAGTACTGGGTAAAATATTGGGACAAGGTTGGCAGGAGCCACAGCTGGGACTTGAACTTGTGACCTTCTGCCCCTGCATACACTGGCTGTGTGTACTGCACCAAACCGTTGCCACAGGGGGCAGATCATTCCCTGGGGAGACCATGACTGTTTGTCAGACAGACCTTGTCTGTTGAAGTGCAAGGCACTCACCTAAACGGGGCTTGGCCATGGTCTGCTGTGGGAAGATGCCACTTCCCCCTCTGCCACTATGCTGACATGCCCTTATGCCAGTGGTGCTGGTGGTGCGCAGTCCCAGGCCATCCAGTGTGCCGGTAGGCAGCTGCCTATGGTGTGGGTCCTCGGGTAGGGGTTCATACATGGACATGCGCACTTCCCCCAGGCACCGCCTGCCAATGTTATGTGCCCTGGGGGTACCTGCTGGGTAATATCCCCTGTGACACTGTGGGACACACACTCATTCCCATGTTGGTCCCTCATCAGTATCTGTCTTGCTGCTTTACAGTTTCAGCATTCCTATGTGCCACCTAGCCATCTGCCTAGTCCGCACTGTGCCCGAGCTGGACCACAGCATGTGCTGCCTGCAGCCCCCTGTATCCCATTTACAGCATCAGTACAGTTGCCCTTTCCTACGTGCCCACTCTGCTGTTGCTGCACATGTGCAAGCCCTAACAAACCTGCTCAATATAAATGGCAAAAACCCTGATCACCGCTATTTCAATGTGGGATCATTCACTTTGTAGGGGGACAGAGCATAGACCCTTCCAAATATGATATCTTCCTTTTTTACGCTTTGTCAGTAGTGTTGCTTTATGTTTATCATTAATATCACTATTGGCCAGCTTGGTTATTGGGATTTCAGATGTGGTTCTGGCCATTTTATATGTTTATTTGCCTTTATGGTTCCTGCACAGGTATCACTACTATCACTTTTCTGGGTTTCCCTGCCTTTGCTGTACATTGCTGACTGAAATGTTTTCACTCTCCTGCAAATGTGCCTCTAACCCGAGGGTTTCACTGGCGTTAGTGTTCAGACCCGGATTTCACAGCGTCAGTGTGCCTGGAGCCTCTCCCCGCCCACTCTCCGCCCATTTACCCCTATCTCTGCCCTCTGGGAGGCCTTACTCTACCCTTCAGAGCCGGATTTCACAGCGTTAGTGTGCCTTAATGCTGCTGCCGATATTATCGCGTGATACATGATGTTATCGCGCGATAACGTCGCCGCTGCGACGTTAAGACAGTTTAGTAAACATAGCCCTTAATGTCAGAGTTATTGGTGCGTATATCGGCCTTGTATGTTTTTCATACGCTGGGCTAATATGTTGTCGAAACTAATTGCTGTCAAGCATTCTGTTCTAGGTGTTTCAATGGTGCAATATTGACGCACTGCATCAGAAGTGTTTTCACGTGTATCATATTCCGCCGTCAGAATGGACTGTTGACAAGCTATATTATATCATAATAAAGTGTTTTAAATGAAAACTGCAGTTTCAATAGTATCATACAGTATGTTTATGTCATGAATATTGGAACTGAATCCTATCTTTTCTGAAGATGGACAATATACTATATTGGACCAATGTATGAAAAACATACACTATGTGAAACTTCTATTTTCTGCAAAGTTTTAATATTTTTTATTTTTGCCGGTATTTCATAGTTGTTTGAGTGTAACAAATCTAATAAATCACCCAGAACAGAGAAAGAATATGCGAGCTGTCCAAAACGGGTTAAGCAAAACCACTATAGGGTATGTTTACTAAACTACGGTAATGTCATTTGCATTAGGATCCACATTGATGATACAGATGCCCATTAAAGGAGTGGGCGGGGCAGCATTAAAGCTGTGTCAGATAAGGTGCGTTATAAGGCACGTTATAAGGCACGCTATAAGGCACCTTATGAGGCGCAGTACAAGGCACGTTATAAGGCACCCTATGTACACGTGCCTTAAAGTGCCTTGTACTGTGCCTAATAAGGTGCCTTATTCTGTGCCTAATTAGGAGCCTTGTAACGCCTTATAAGGATTGTTGCCAATTGTGGTGAGGGTACAATGGGCTGGCAGCACAGATCTGCAAAGATATGACTGTCACAGGCAAGCAAAATATCTGCCTTGGACAGGAGGGAACAACAAGGAATTGAACCCATAACCTCTGCCTAGAACATCAGTGTACTAACCAGTAGGCTATACCGCTATGGCTTGTTGCATAGCAATGGCTGGGTACAGAAGGACTGCAGGTCACCGCACAAACCGTCTGTTCCGTGCGCCAGGATAGGGCAACCCCCTCAGCACCCATGATGCATTGCAAATGCAGAACAGCGGCCTACAGCTGACCACCAAATGGGGTCTGCACCTCTCTGGGGCTGCAGCGTGGTAAGATGCACTGACAGTTCGTGATACTGGCACAGAGTAGCTACAGACCATGCCATTGTGCAGGTTCCGTGTTCACCTTGAGGGATAGGATGGGCGCCCAGCACTAGGTCCACAGTACATGGGGTGCTAGAGATAGGTTTTGCTGCACATACCCAGCACTGTCAGCAGTGCAGTTGAAGGCACATCTGTTCCAGCTGTGTGCTGCAGTCATATGTAGCCCTGTGGGACTGGACACCACCCAGATTAGTGTGTACTTGGTGTTAAGGTCCGGCTGCCATGGGTACCTGTTATCAGGGGTGTGGGGGAGTTCAGACTCGCATGAGGGCTATGTAGCACTGCCATTATGGGTCTAAGTAGTATGCACTATATACCCCCAGGGGCCTCAATCACCCTGGTTGTAGATGAGGGTGTGGTGGGACAGCTGCCGGCACCCTGCAGAATGGCTATATTACTAGCAACCACAGTCCTGCTGCTGGATGGCAGCCCTCCAGGGCTGCTGAGCCAGTGCCATACCTGTGACCATTGCAGACCAGCAATGGTGCTTGGGGTAGGCACATCTGCCTCACGCCACAGTCTGCCATCCATCAACAGACAGCACAGTCAGACTGCACCATCCTACAAGGTGTTCCCAACATGCACAGGCAAACTACAGAAAGCCCACTAACCAGTCCATACTCACAGGGGAACCCTGTGCACCCAGAAGTGGGATGCACAGCACAGACTCCAAGCAAGTAGCTCTGTGATTGGGCCCCAAAACCAGAAACACACAGGCATTACTGGAAACAAATAATGTATGGCACTATGTGGGAACATAGACATGCCATGGTCACTGCTTGATCAGAGTGAGAGTGACCCCCCCCCCCAGCATGACATGCTGTGGCCACCCTGTCCATGCAGGTGGTGGTCGGGCACCCTGTGCAGATGCATCCTGGCCAGTCCTCCCTGTCTTGGCCATACCCACAATACCTTGCTGCTCATTATGCACATTTGCAGGCTAACGCTCGAAGCAGTGTGAGCAATGTGGGCTCAGTGAGGTGTTGGCAGACACAAAACAATGGAGAGACATACGCACACTCCCACACCTATCTCAGCATTGTGTAGAGATGGTGGTGGTTGCCAACCCTACCCCCTGCACTGGTCCTGATCACAATGCCGACATTGCTAATCTGTGCAGGGGGTAGTAGTAGTGCTCTGGTGATAACTGCAGCTCTGTGCTGGGGCCAACAGCCTGACACTCCATGAAGCTGTGGATAGTGGAGCCCTTGTGAGTGAGTGTCCGTACCCCTGCGCACCACTGCATAGGGGTTTGCCCATGTTGTTGTTGTGGCTGCATTGTGGGCTAAAACTATGGGGAGATGCTCTGCAGGATCCACAGATGGGGCCTGAACCTCTGACCCTCTGCTCTTGGACATGCTGGCTGGGTGTACTGCACCACACTGTTGCCACAGCAGCACAGTGGTCCCTGGGGCTATCCTTACGTTCCTTGGCCAGACCTCTTCAGTTGCACTGCACACCACGTACTGGTACAGGGCATGGCCTAGGTCCACTGCAGGCGAGTGCCACTGCTCCCTCCAGCACAATCACCCACCGCCTCTGCCATGCTGCTATGACCATATGCTGTGGGCGCTGGTGGTGCACCATCCCAGACCATCCAGGGGGCAGGTAAGTGGCTGCCTAAGGTGTGGGTTCTGGGGTAGGGGTGCCTACATAGATGTCAATGCTTCCCCCGGCACCGCCTGTCAATGTTATGCACCCCTTGGGGTGCCTGCTGGGTGATGTCCCCTGGATGGGACACTGTGGGACACAGACTCATGGGCATGTCTGACCCTGGCCAGTTGCTGTCTTGCTGGTTCCCATTTTCTGCATTCCTATATGCCACCTTGGCAACCGCCTAGTCCACCCTATGCCCCAGTAGCCCCCACTGCAGATCCCGCCTGCAGCCCCATGCCCCATTTGCGCCATCACCATAATGGCCTTTTATAAAAGGGCACTATGCTGTTGCTGCAAATGGAGCACTACTATCACCTTTCTTGGGCTCCCTGCCTATGCTGTACATTGCTGACACTGAAATCGTTTCTCTCTCTTGCAAATGTGTGCTAACGCCAGGTTTTCAGTTGCGTTAGGATTCAGCCCTTAATTTCTCCACGTTAGTGTGAATGGGGCCTCTCCCCGCCCACTCCCTGCCCATTGACCCCTTCTCTCCGCCCTCTCTCCTCCCTTTTCTGGCCTTAACGCGGCCGGGAACGTAAAGGTGCGTTAGGTGCCGTTAAGGCGCCTTAACAGCACATAACACGCCTTAACGTAGCTGCTGCTATGTTAACGCAGTTTAGTAAACATGCCCCTATGTGTTCCCGATTTTCCTCTGGGCACCACTTCATACATGTCTCTTAGGGCCTCCCCTACCAAGTCAGGCATGATTTTATAACACTCTGCCCCCAATCCATTGGGTTCTGGGCTTTTTGCTTATTCAGTTTTTAAATAACGCCCCTTATTTCTACTGCAGTGATTGGCCTATTCAAAGATTGCACCTCTTCCTCCATTAACTGAGGGATTAACAAGTTCCTGAAAACTTCCGTTGGGTTACATTATCTTTTCCACTGGCATAAAGTTATTGATAAAAATCAGAATACACTGGGCCACCTCCCATGATTTTGCCATGACCTCCCCCTTAGCATTCTTAATTTGTGATGTTATTTTTCCCCCTGCTTATTCTGTACTAGGCATGCCATCAATTTGACTGCTCTACAGCCCCAACAATGTAATTTATATTTATAGAGGAAGATATGCTGAGCCCGTGCCGTTAATATATCATTAATTTGTTTTAGTGCTATCACCTGTTTCCTATCCCCCTCCCCCAGATGGAAAACATGACACTTATAGAAGTCATTGAGCTCCCTTGTCAGATCCTTGAGGTGCCGCTTCCTGTCTACAGCTGTATATCCCATCATGTGCCCTCTCATCACAGCCTTCGCTGCCTCCCAGTAACAGGTGCCTAAGTCCACAGAACCCTTTTTAAAACCCTCAAACTCTACTCACGCTTTCCTGACCAACTGTTTAAACTCCTTACTAGGATAATAAGAAGTGTTCAGTTTCCATTTGAAGTCCTTGCTATCCGGGATCAAGGACAGAACCATGTGCACAAAAGCATGATCAGTCAGCATGTTTTGTTCCACTGCTACCTCTCTTAGCTTTTCTGTTCATGAGTTGGGTATCAACCAGTAATCAGTGCATGAATGCAAAACATAGGGGTATATTTACTAAACTGTCTTAATGTTACCAGCGCTAGTTGCAGCGATAATGTGAAGGATGCCATATAAGGAGTGGACGTTCCGGCGGCAAGGTAGCAAGAATCTGTATCGCGCGATAGTGGGTGCCGTGGCACGTTAGCGCACATTAACCCTAAGTTCATGCCAGCGCAGTGTTAGAAGCTATAAAGATGTAGCCCACTGGTTACTGCAATTACTGTGGAGGCAGAGGTCATGGGTTGGATTCCGCTGTGGTGTTATGTAAGAAGGCTGTCTGAGGCATTTCCTTTTAATTTAAATCAGTGCTGTCTGAGGCACTTCCTTTTTGTAATTTAAATCATTGCTGCCAGCAAAAACACCCTCACAGTGCCATAACCTAAGGTGCTGCATAAGGTGCCCTATAAGGCACTCCATAGGGCACATTATAAAGTGCCCTGTCTGCCAAGGCACCTTATAATGTGCCCTATAGGCTAGGCTACGGCACTGTGAGGGTGTTTTTGCTGGCAGCACTGATTTAAATAAAAAGGAAATGCCTCAGACAGCCTTATTAAATAACACCACTGTGGGATCAAACCCATGACCTCTGCCTCCGCAGTCATTGACGTAACGAGTGGGCTACATCTCTAAAAGGTTGAACATGCTGCTGGCTGGTTACAGAAAGACTGCAGGTCACCACACAAACTGTCTGCTGAGGTTACCAGGATAGGGTAAACCCACCCATACCCAGGATGCACTGCACATGCAGGTCAGCAACCCACATCTGATCACAAGATGGGGTATGCGCCTCTATAGCACCCCGGCCTGGTAGGGGGAACTGACCGTGTGTGTTACTGGCACAGAGTAGCTACAAACCATGACATTGTGCGGCTCTTATGCTCACCCTGAGGGCGAGGTGGGGCGCCCAGCATCAGGTCCACAACACCTGGCTTGGCTGAGGTAGGCTGTGTTGCAGGTCCCCATCAGTGCCAGTGTGTGATGGGTAGTTTCTGCAGACACACCTAGGATACACCTGTGTCCATCTGTATTTCCCAGACACATCTAGCCCTTGTGGACTATGATGCACCCAGAATAGTACATATCTTGTGTGTTTGCCATGGTCACATGGTAGTGGTTGGACCCAAAAGCAGATTATGTAGCACCACCCAACCCACCCTCTGGGGGACAGGATCTCCTACCAACAGATCCACATTCTACATCTCTGCAATGGTGGCAGTAGAGGTGACCATCAACCCCAGTACTGCTGGGGAATAGGCACCCTACAGGGCAGTCAATGCAGATCTGTACGCAGCACATAGGGCACTGGCAGTAGGCCTGGGAAAGCTCAGCTGCCCCCCCAGCCCCAGCCCCAGCCCCAGCCCCCCCCCCCCAGCAAGGGAACCCATAAATATTACTTGAGAGAAATGCTGTATAGCTCTATGGAGGAACCTAACCGTGCCATGGTCACTGCTCAGTCAGGGTGAGAGTGACCTCCCAGCATGACATACTGTGGCCACCCTGTCCGTGAAGGCGATGATCGGGCACTACAATGTCCCAGCCTTTGCCCTATGCCCTGTGCAGATGCATCCTGCCCAGGCCGCCCTGTCCGGGCCATACCCACAATACCTTGCTCCTCATTATGCACATTGGCAGGCTAACACTGGATTAAGGTCTAGGCAGCCACAAAACACTGGATAGACATACACACACTCTCACACCTATGCCAGCATTGTGCAAATATAGAGGTGTTTGGCACACCAGTCCTGGGCACAGAGGAGGCATTGCTATGGTACGCAATACTGTTGGGGTCACTCCCCAGTGTGGTAAACACTGTCAGAAACCAAAACTGAAACACACTCCACAGATATCAGAAAGGTTGCTATGATGCATCTCTGTCAACAAATTTTGTTTAACTTAGGATTTGTTATCTGCCATTAATCATAGCAACCTTTTGATATATGTGTAACGTGTTCCCAAGTTTAGGACAGCATTGCTAAGGTATGCAGGTGCTAGTATTGGGAGATGCTGCTCTATGCAGGGCCCAACAGCCTGACTATCCATGAGGCTTTGGATAGTGGAGCCTGTGGGTGTGGGTGTTTCTGCCCCTGTTGGCCGCTGCTCTAGGGCAGAGGTTCCCAACTCTGGTCCTGGTGGACCAAACACAGTTCAGGTTTTCATGCTGTCCCTAATGAATATGCATGAGATGCATTTGCATACAATGGGGGCGTTGCATACAAATGCAGTACAAGCATATTTATTAGGGCCAGCATGAAACCTGAATGGTGTTTGGCCCTCCTGGATTGCAGTTGGGAAACTCTGCTCTAGGGATTGCACATGTTTATGGTGTCTGTGCTCTGTAGGGTAAAATATAGGCGTTTATGGCATGTTTATTTTATCTAGTCCAACTAAGAGCAAAACGTCACGTCAGCAACAGGTCACAGTAGAGGAATGTGATGTGTCCAAGGATAGAACAAAATAAATGTTTAACAAGAAGCTTTTATTTACAATACCAATGGATGCTGCCCACCCGACACAGGCCGTGTTTCGTTTAATAAAAGTTTTATTAAACGAAACACGGCCTGTGTCGGGTGGGCAGCATCCATTGGTATTGTAAATAAAAGCCTCTTGTTAAACATTTATTTTGTTCTATCCTTGGAAACATCACGATGTTTATTTTATCTGCAATAAAGGTTCCGTCTTTATTACCATGGTGTAGTACTGGGTAAAATATGGGGACATGGTTTGCAGGAGCCACAGCTGGGACTTGAACCTGTGACTTTCTGCCCCTGAACACACTGGCTCTGTGTACTGCACCAAACTTCTGCCACAGAGGCAGATCATTCCCTGGGGATACCATGACTGTTCGTCAGACAGACCTTGTCTGTTGCAGTGCACAGCACCCACCTAAATGGGGCTTGGCCGTGGTCTGCTGTGAGCAGATGCCACTGCCCCCTCCGCCACCAGCACCCCTCTGCCACCATGCAGACATGCCCTTGTGCCAGTGGTGCTGGTGGTGCGCAGTCCCAGGCCATCCAGTGTGACGATAGGCGGCTGCCTATGGTGCGTGAAATGGGGTAGGGGTGCCTGCATAGACATCTATGCTTCCCCCCGGCACCGCCTGCCATTGTTATGTGCCCTTTGGGGTACTTGCTGGGTACTGTCCCCTGGGACACTGTGGGACACACACTCATGGATATGTTTGCCCTTGGTCAGTTGCTGTCTTGCTGGTTTTCAGATTCTACATTCCTATGTGTCACCTAGGCATATGCCTAGTCTACCCTGTGCCCCAGCTGCTCCACTGCATGTCCCGCCTGCAGCCCCCTGTACCGCATTTGCAGCCTCACCGTAGTGCCCTCTCGTAATTGGATGTTGCTGCACATGTATCACTACTATCACATTTTTTGGTTTCCCTGCCTTTGCTGCACATTGCTGACTGAAATGGTCTCTCTCCCCTGCAAATGTGCCTCTAACGTGAGGTTTTCACTGGCGCTAATTTTCAGAGCTTCATTTCATGGCATTAGTGTGCATGGAGCCTCTCCCCATCCACTCTCTGCCCATTTACCGCTTCTCTCAGCCCCTGGGGAGCCTTATTCCAGCCTCTGGGAGGCCTTACTCCACCCTCTGTGCACCTTAATGCCACCGGGGACATTATCGCGCGATATGTGATGTTCTCGCACGTTAATGCTCCATTATTGCGTGATGTCACGTATCGTGCAATGTTGCAGCTGTGCCGTTAGCGCCGTTTAGTAAACATACCCCATAGTCTTTCTCCCATGCATCAACCATACCCAATTCCTCCACCAAAAAGTTGATCCCTCTCTCAAAGTACCGCTTCTTCGCTATTCTTCCTGGCTGGCAGTCCAAGCTGGGATTAGCCACTTTGTTGAAATCCCGCCCTATAACCGGGTTGTAATCAGGGTACTGCATACATTTGCAATAATGCTTGAGAAAAAATTATGATAGTATGCATATGTCGTGTACAAATTGCACAACAGAATCTTAGCTCCCACAATTTCTCACATTACCAGAATGTCTTGCTCCTCTGGGTCCTGTAAATACTTGTGCATCTGAAAACCAACCCCTTTTTCATCAGGGTGGCCACACTCCTTGGCCTCCCATTGAGAGCAAAAGCGTACCACCCAAAATCTCTGCGACATTTTATGTTCACTGGCACTAAGGTAGGTTTCCTGCAAAAAGGCAATATCTGCCAGAACCCTCCTCAGGTGGCTAAAAAATTTTGGTTCTTTTCACAGGAGAGTGAATCTCATCAACGTTCAGTGTCACTACCTTTAATTCATCCATAGCCACCAATGGTTCTTTCCCCATGGCATTGTCTGCCCATTCCATGACAATACTGCAATCCCTTTCCACAGCCAAAGAGGCACTGCTTCACCTCTGACTTCCCAATCTTTGACCCTGGAGAACTCCAAGTTGCCTTTCCCCTGTGAGGTCCCTCTCCTTGAGCACTCAGTTGCCCCCCTTCCTACCCCTCCCCTCCCTACCATGCACACTATCTATCTCTCACTCATACTACCAGACATTTCCCTCTCCCCTGTTCCCTCCCTCTACCACCAGCCCCGCCCCATCTTCACAACACGCATAGGCCTTCTCTACCCTTTTCTACCCCCCACAACACCCTGCTATAAAATTACCATATAACAACCATATGAGAAACGTATGCAACCAAACACATACTGGAAGAACTTGGGCAGACAAATAATCGTGGTATCATAAACCCTCCCCTTGCCCACAGAGAAGAGAATATTTCATGCCCCATACACATTATTCCCACTTGTACAATGAGCAGAAGGAAGAAAGACAAGAGAAAGAGACAGGATAATATCCCTATCCCTCCCCTTCCTAAACCTTAAATCCCCACCCAACCAACTCTTCACAAACCAGCAACAGTTCTCGGAATCCTCAGAAAAACATCCAGCCAACAGAAGGCATCAATGGCTAAGTAGGGCACAGCCAGGGTCGTTTCTTCATGTTCCTCCACCCTCTAAGTCCTCCACAAACGTTTTGATGTTGTCCTTGCCCTTCAAGGTACTTCACCAGCAAGGAACACCTTTAGCTTGGCCGGGAACATCAAACTGAATTTGACCCCACTAGCAAACAGCCTGGAGCAGTAGAGAGTAATCTCCTGTCACTTTGCAGCTACCCACATCAGAAAGTTCTGGAACATAAGGACCTTTTCCCCCTCAAACTCCAAAGCGCTTTGTTTCCGATAAGCTGCAAGGAATGTTATTTTATTAGCATAGTTCAGTACTTTGAAGATTACTGGCCGAGGTTTGTTACCCCCCTCCATTCTCATGCCCAGATGATGATTCCTTTTTACTTTCACTTGCATCACAGTGGAGGGCAGGCCCAGATTACTTGGTAGAACTTTTTCACAGAGGTCCAACAAGTCCTTGTTGTTGTTGTTGTTAAGTGCCGTCGAGTTGGAGTCGATTCATGGCGACCCTCTGGATAGCTATCCTAAATTGTGTTCGGTCTTAAGTCAGGCGGCTCATTGTTGACAGACTGGTACCCGTAGTTGCTGTTATTGTATCGATCCATCTCATTGCTGGCCTTCCTCTTTTGTGTTGACCTTCTATCTTGCCAAGCATGTTGTCTTTCTCTAATGATCTCTCTCTTCGCATGATGTGTCCAAAGTATGAAAGTCGAAGTCTTGTCATCTGAGCTTCTAAAGAAAGTTTAGGCTTGATCTCCTCTAGTACCGACTGATTTGTTCTTCGGGCAGTCCATGGTATACACAGTATTCGCTGCCAGCACCATAATTCAAAAGCATCAATTTTCTTCCTCTCTATCTTTTTCACTGTCCAGCTGTCACATCCATATGATGTTATTAAAAATACCATGGCTTGAACAAGTCGAATCTTTGTATGGAGAGAGACATCTCTGCTCTTGAGAATCTTATCTAGATCTTTCATAGCCATTCTGCCAAGAGCAATGCGTCGTCTGATTTCTCGACTGCTTGTTGCTTCTTTATTGATAGTTGATCCAAGTAGGTTAAAGTTGTTCACGATTTCAATTTCTTCTCCTTCAACGATGAACCTGTTGATTATGCCAGTTGTCATGATCTTTGTCTTCTTTACATTAAGGTGCAGGCCCATTTTGAGACTATGGGGCATGTTTACTAAAATCCGCAAAATAGCGCGCCGCAAAATAGCGCACGGCAACGCGGCACTGAAACGCGCAGAAACACGTTTAAACGCCCCGCACACGTGCGTGTCACCCCCGCACAGGTACGCGGCTCACTAACGGGCCCCGTACAAGTGCGGGCCCGCAAATGTCCGATAGAGGCGTGGAACGGCGAAAGGAGGGCGGAGGAAGGCTCTGGAGGGGCGGAGGGACAGGGTCAATGGGTGGAGAGTGGGAGGGGAGAGGCTCCCCGCACAGTATCGGGCCCGAATTTGCATGTAAAAACTGCATTTAAAGGGAAGAGAAACCATTTCCGTCAGCAATGTACAGGAAAACCGGGGAAACCAGCAAAACGTGAGCAGTGTGATACATGTGCACAGCACAAAAGTGAAAATAAAAATAGAAAATGACCACAACAGAACTATTAAAAATAGTAATTCAGCTGGGGAACAGTTATAGTGATGGGCAAATACAGAAATCACACCAGCAAAGCTCCAGAAAAAAGAAATGAAGTTTGGAAGGGTCTACTGAGAGGAGACGTTTCCAAAAAACATTTCCACGTTTTGGAGCTTTCCTGGGAGTGTTTGCTATGGTTGCCCATTAATATCACTGTTGCCCAGCGTGGTGATATTTTGTCCCACATTTCCCGTGGACATTTCCGGGGTTTATGTGCACGTTTGTCACCAGACAGGGTGCATATGCCCACAGTAGAATTACGTAGAGCATGGTTTGTGACTCCATCCTGCCAGGCTTACTGCCTCCAGGGGCTGCACCATGTCTGTGGCCAAAGTGTGGTACAGCGGACAGAGTCATTACCTCTAGGACCAGAGGGCAGAGGTTCAAAACCCAGCTGGGGCACCTGCCAGCCCAGTCCCCATATTTTACCCACCACTAAATAAAGATAGCGCAGACACCCCTGTATGCATGGGGAAAACACCCATATTTTACACAACACCGCACACACACCACAACAATGGGCATTACCTACAGCCAAGTCCCCCAAATGCAGTCCCATACTGCCACATTGCAATCAGGTCAACTGCTTTTTCTGAGAGAAGTTCATGCCAGCATGTTGGCGGACAAGTACATGTGGTGCAGGGGGCAGTGGCTGCTAACCACAGAAGACAGAGGCCTAGCCATGTGCAGGCTGGCACAGTCCACTGCAACAGACAGGTCCTGCCGGATCCACAGTCATGGACAGTCCAGGGAATCCAACCAATCCGTGGCTACACAGTGGTGCAGTGCACACAGACAGTGCATACAAGAACAGAAGGTCACAGGTTCAAAGCCCAGCTGGGGCTACTGCCAATCCTGCCCACATATTTTTCCCACAACTAAACAGTGATAGTAAGGACACACCTTTCATGGCGGGGACATATGCAATGGTAAGACATCTATCTTTTACCCCACTGAGCACAGACACCATGAACAGGGGCAGTACCTAGAGCAGAATCACCCAAATGCAGTCCTGGTGGGCCACACACCAGTCAGGTTCCATGCTGACACTCTTACAAATGCCTGTGCTGTATATCTATGCACCACCCCCATGGCATGTAGATGTAGCCCATGCATATTCATGAGGGATAGCAGGAAAACCCGAACAGTGTGATGCAAACCTGGACTGGAGTTGGGAATCTGTGCCGTAAAGCAGCAGCCATCAAGGGCAGACACACCCACACCCACAGGCCCCATTGGCCAATGTCTCCTGGAAAGGCAGAACATTGGACCGTGCATGCAGCACCCAAAACGAGCACTTGCATAACTTACCAATGTCACCCTACACCTGAGGTATACGGTACACAGCTCGGAGACGTTTGCTAGGAGCACAGGCAGGCAGTTATCCATACGTTACGTACATACTGCTAGTTGACCCCATCCAAACAATCTGTTAGGTGTTTGCGGGGCATGCTCCAGGCCTGGCCTCTGACGGTGCTTACCACCCTGGGGAGTGACCACCAGCTGTAATGCGTACCATATCCATGCCTTGCCGTGCTCAGGACCGGTTTGGTGGGCAAGGCTACTTACCCCCTCAATCGTAGCACCATGATGGCAGAGGTGTGGAAGTGTGTGTCTGTCTATACAGTGGGTGTTGGCTGCAAGCCCCTTCAACAGCCCGCACTGCCAGCACTGTTGCCAGTATTGGCCAGTCAATGTGCATAATGAGGTGCAAGGTACCATGGGTATAGCCAGGGCAGGGTGGCGTGGCCAGGATGCATCTGCACTGGGCATAGGGCCCTGGCAGGGACATTGGCTGGGATATTGTAGTGTCCGGCCACCACCTACACAGACAGGGTGGCCAAAGCATGTCCTTCTGGGGGATCACGCTCACCCTGACTGTGCAGTGACCACAGCATGGCTAGGCCCCCCCATAGTGCTGTATAGTAGTTCTCTCATGTGATAGATATGGGTTTCTCTTTGGGGCCCAGTCACTGATCTATCTGCTTGCTGTGTATGCAGACAGCCCGGTTCTGGGTGCATGCATCTCCATTGGGAACATGCACTATGGACTAACCAGCAGACTGTTTGTAGCTGGTAAATGTCTTGCTATAATGGCTTGCAGGGTGCAGTGGCTGTTGGCTTGCTGCAGGGGAATATCTGGTGGTGGAGTGCAGCTTACCATACCCTGGGCTTATGTCTGTCTGCTATTGTGTTATGGCTGTGTATGGAGCTGCCTGCCTGGGGGGGGGGGGTTGGTGTTCCTCAGCAGGACTGGGGTTGATGTTGCCCTCTACTGCCACCTTTGCAGGGAGGTAGAGTGTGGATCCCTTGATGGGGACCATGTTTGCCACTGGGGGGGGGGGGGGGGGGTGCCTGATGGTGGCAGACAGGGATATCCATGGTGTTTGTGCAGAAACTAGCTATCTTACACATTAACACTGCTTTGGAACGCCCGCTTGGCTTCCATCAGCCATGGCAGGTGTTGTTGACCTGGTCCTGGCCACCTCATTGCACACTCAGGGTGAGCACAGTACCCGCACGATGTAACGGTGTGTGGCTACTCTGTGCCAGTAAAACACCCGGTCAGTGCCCCCTACTAGGCCAAGGTGCTGTGTGGGTGCACCCGGTCACTTCCCCCAACAGGGCCGAGGTGCTGTGGGGGTGCATTCCCCATCTTGTGTCCATCTGCGGACAGTTAATTTGCATGTGCAGTGCATCATGGGTACGGGTGGCCTAACCCTATCCTGTTGACACCAGCAGACTGTCTGTGAGGTGACGTGTAGGCTATCTGCAGCCAGCCAGGGGCCTGCTTACAGCTATGGAGCTGTAGTGCAATGGTTACATCACTGCCTGTGCAGCCAGAGGTCATGGGTTCAAACCCACAGTGGGGCCCTTTGGTAGGGCTGTCCACAGCTTTATTTTTATTTACTGTACATATGTCTATGCCGGTAAGACCACCCTCAGCTTACTATACCCATTAGGTGCCTCTGAGGGTGCTTCATAGGGCGCCCTGTAGGCCACCTTATGGTTGCCATCCCTATAGGGTGCACTATACATTATCCTGTGTCGCAACATACATGCTGCCCTATAGGGGTCATTCAAGGGTGCCTTGGTGAACAGTGCACTGTAACATGTGCCTTATGGGCCGCCGTATGTTAACATGCTGGGAGAGTGCGTTTGCTAGTAGTGATAACAAAATAAAATTATACAGCCTCCTACAGCACTCCACAACATAATACATACTGCCTTAGCAGGCATTTTTCACTGGGCATTGTGAGGAGTTGAACCCCTGATCCCTGCACCATTGGTCAGTGTTTTAACCATTGTGCTGTGGCTCTGTTCCTGTGCTTGTGCATCAGCGCGCCGTCTTGTGCCTATCAGCGTGCCGCCTTCTGCCGCCCAAGGGGACCAGTGCGCCGCCTTCTGCTGCCCAAAAATAACTGTGCGCCGCCTTCTGCCGCCCAAAAATAACTGTGCGCCGCCTTATGCCGTTCCAAATTATTTTCCTCCTACAACAATGTTAATCATTACAGTTACTGCCTCAGCTGACCTTTGTCATTGCACACACTGGGGGATTGAACCCATGGCCCCTGCACCATTGGTCAGTGTCTTCACCGTTGTACCACGGCTCTGTTGTTTTGTATACTCAGCAGCGCGCCACTTTGCCTTTCCACGCGCTAATGTCGACCCCCACACATTAGCGCGACGCACACACGTCCGGTTGCTTACTACCGTTTTTTTTCTATTTTCTGCCTGAACCGCCCACTCCTTATATGGCACAGGCACACTAGCACGGCCCCGCACGTTAGGAATGTTTAGTAAACATGCCCCTATGTTCTTTGATTGTGAGAAGCAAATTTTCAGATCATCTTCACTTTCAGCCAGTAATGTGGTATCATCAGCATAGCGAAGGTTGTTGATGAGTCTTCCACCAATCTTCACACCTCTGTTGTCTTCATAAAATCCTGCTTCTCTGATGATTTGTTCTGCATATAAATTAAACAGGTAGGGGGAAAGTATGCAGCCTTGTCTTACACCTTTGCTTATTTTAAACCATTCTGTTTCTCCTTGTTCCGTTCAAACTGTTGCTTCTTGATCAATGTCCAGATTGTGAAAGAGTACGATCGGGTGTTCTGGTATACCCATGCTTCTTAATGTGGCCCAGGGTTTCTCATGGTTTACACAGTCAAAAGCCTTGCTATAGTCGATAAAGCACAAATAGATATCCTTTTGGGTATTCTTTAGTCTTTTCAAGGATCCATCTCACATCCGCAATGATGTCTCTCGTTCCTCGCCCTTTCCTGAACCCTGCTTGCACTTCAGGTAGTTCTTGTTCCAGGTATGGTTGTAGTCTCTTTTGAACAATCTTCAGTAGAATGTTGCTGGCATGTGGGATTAGAGCGATTGTGCGATAATGTCCACAGTCAGTTGGATCACCTTTCTTTAGTATTGGTATAAACACAGATCTTTTCCAGTCAGTTGGCCATGATGTTGTCTTCCATATTTCTTGGCAGAGCCTTGTAAGTATGGTAACAGCTGCATCAGATTGCTGTAATACTTCTATGGGAATGCTATCAATGCCTGGTGCTTTGTTCTTTGATAAGGCTTTCAATGCTGCTCTAACGTCTTTCATCACCAATGGTTCCCAATCATAAGGTACAGGTTGAAACGGCTGTTGGTCCACTTGATCTTTATCATATGAAAACTCTGTATATTCCTTCCACCTTTTCTTGATCTTCTCAGCATCATTCATCATAGAACCTTGAGCATCTTGTAACATTCCAATTCGAGGCTGGAACTTTTTCTTTAATTCTCGTAGCTTTAGGAAAGCCGATCTTGTTCTTCCTCTAATAGTTTCTGCTTCTAATTCCTTGCATGCATTGTTGTAGTACTTTTCCTTGTCCTGTCTTGCTGCACATTGGAAATCTCTTTTGAGTTCTGTTATTGTCTTTCTTTCTCCTCTGGCTTTAGCTTCTCTGTGTTTCTGGGCAATTTTCAGAGTTTCTTCCGTCATCCATTTTGGCCGTTTTTGCATTTTCACCTTTTGTAGAGACTTCTCACTTTCTTCCAACACAACCTTCTTGATGTCATTCCATAACTCTTCTGGAGCTCTGTCATTTGTATCTAAAGCAGCAAATCGATTTTGCAGGCAGTCTTTAAATTCCAGTGGTGTATTCTCAAGGTCATATTTTGCTGCATTCATGAGTAGTTTGCTCTTTTTCAACTTTAACTTGAGTTTGCATACTAGTAGTTGATGATCTGTACCACAGTCAGCTCCAGGTTTTGTCTTTGTTGATGTTATAGAACTTTTCCTTCGTTGACTTCCACAGATGTAGTCAATTTGATTTTTATACAATCCATTGGGTGAAGTCCATGTGTACAGTCGCCGCTTGTGTTGATGGAAGAAGGTGTTTGATATGAATAGATCGTTGGTCTTGCAGAATTCTATCAGTCTTTCTCCAGCTTCATTTCTGTTGCCAAGTCCATATTTTCCAACTATTTTGCCTGCTTCTTTGTTGCCAACTTTTGCGTTCCTGTCACCCATGACTATCAGGATATCCTGTTTGCATGTTCTGTCAATTTCAACTTGTACTTGTTCATAGAACTCTTCAATTTCATTCTCTTCTGCAGCTGTTGTTGGGGCATATACTTGAATTATAGTTGTGTTGATAGGCATTCCTCGTAGACGAACAGAGATTAAGCGTTCGCTGACTGCATTGTATTTCATTACAGTTCTTGCAAGTTTCTTCTTTATTATAAATGCAACACCATTTCTTCTTTGTCTTTCATTTCCAGCATAGTAGACCATGGGGTATGTTTACTAAACTGCGGTAATCGTAAATAACGCACGTTAACCGTAGTTAACGATCGTAAACTCCCGCGGCGCGGTAAAACACCGCAGAAGGTGGAGAGAGGGCGGAGAGAAGGGGTCAATGGGCGGAGAGTGGGCCTGTGTAGGTGGGTGCCGTGTACTGCAACAGACGGGCCCCGTCTGACGAACAGTCATGGTATCACCAAGGAATGTACTACCTCTGTGACAACAAGGTGGTGCAGTGCACAAAACCAGTGTATTCAGAAGCAGAGGGTCACAGGTTCAAGTCCCAGCTGTGGTTCCTGCCAACCCAGTCCCCATATTTTACCCACTACTACAACTGCTAATACAGACAGCACCTTTATTGCAGATGACGTAAACATGCCCAAGACACCTACATTTTACCCTACAGAGCACAGACACCATAAACATGCACATTACCTAAAGCAGAGCCTCCCAACTGCAGTCCTGGAGGGCCAAACACCATCCCGGTTCCATGCTGCCTCTGGTAAAGATGCCTGTGCTGCATTTCTATGTGCCACCCCCATGGTATGCAGATGTATCTCATGCATATTCATGAGGGACAGCATGAAAATCCAAACAGTGTTTGGCACCGCAGGACTGGAGTTGGGAACCTCTGCCGTAAAGCAGCAGCCAACAGGGGCAGACGCACCCGCACCCACAGGCCCCATTATCCAAAGCCTCCTGGAGAGGCAGGACTTTGGGCTCTGCGTGTATCTCCCAATACTAGCACTTGCATACCTTAGTAATGCCACCCTAAACCGGGGAATATGGTACACATCTATCAAAAGGTTGCTATGAGTACTGGCAGATAGCAATTCCTAGGTTAAGTACACTTTTCTGAGTGAGCTGCATCATAGCAACTTTTCTGATGTCTGTGGAGTGTGCTACAGGTCTTGTGTCTGACAGTGTTTAGCAACCTGGGGAGTGACTCCTACAGTATTGCGTACAATAGCCATGCCTGCACTGTGCCCAGGACTGGTGTGGTGGCCTGGGCTGCCCAACACCTCTATAGTTGCACAATGCTGGCATAGGTGTGGGGAGTGTGTGTCTGTCTATCCAGTGTGTGGTGGCTGCCAACACCCTCCACAGCCCACACTGCTAGCACTGTTGCCAGTATTGGCCTGCCAATGTGCATAATGAGGAGCAAGGTACCGTTGGAATAGCCTGGATAGGGTGGCCTGGTCTGGATGCATCTGCACACGGCATAGGGCAATGGCTCGGACATTGTAGTGCCTGGTGACCACCTGCACGGACAGGGTGGACATAGCATGTCCTGCTGGGAGGTCACTCTCACCCTGACTGAGCAGTGACCATGGCATGGCTAGGTTCCCCCATAGTGCTATATAGCATTTTTCTCATGTGATATTTATGGGTTTCCTTATGGGGCCAAATCACTGATTTATCTGCTTGGTGTGTATGCTGACATTCTCGTTCTGGGTACATGCATCTCCTCCCGGACCATGGACTAGCTGGCGGACTGTCTGCAGCTAGTATGTGTCTTGCTGGAACACCTTGCAGGGTGCAGTGGCTGGAGGCTTGCTGCTGGGGAATGTCAGATAATGGTGGGGGGCAGCTGAGCATTTCCAGGCCTGCCGTCTGTCTGCTATTGTATTATGGATGTGTACCGCTCTTTCTGTTCCCCAGCAGGACTGGGGTTGCTGGTCCCCTCTACTGCTGCCATTGCAGGGAGGTAGACTGCAGATCTATTGGTGGGTGATCCTGTTTCCCAACCTGAGCCCCAGAGGGTGGATTGTGTGGTGGTACATAATCTGCCTATGGGTCCATACACCCCCCTCCCTCTTCACCTACAGCAGGTAATGATGGCACCAACACAGGATATGCACTATTCTGGGTGCAGCATAGCCCATAGGGACTAGACATGACTGAGACATACAGCAGGACACAGATGTATTCTAGGTGTGTCTAATGGAACTACCTATCACACACTGCTGGGGACCTGAAGCATGGTGTATTTCAGCCATGAAAGGTGCTGTGGACCTGGTGCTGGGCGCCCCACCTCAACCTCAGGGTGGGCACTGTACCCGCACAATGTGACTGTCTGTGGCTACTCTGTGGCAGTGCCACACATGGTCTGTTCCCCCCTACAAGGCCGAGGTGCTGTGGGGGTGCATACCCGATCTTGTGCCCATCTCTCGAGTGCTGATTTGCATGTGCAGTGCATCATGGGTACGGGTGGGTTACCCCTATCCTGGTACCCACAGCAGACAGTTTGTGTGGTGACGTGCAGTCCTGCAGCCAGCCAGGACTTTGTTCACATCCTTATAAGGTGTCCTATAGGGGACATTATAGGGTGCCTTGGCGGACAGTACACTTTATAATGTGCCCTATGGAGTGCATTATGCGGCACCTTAGGTTATGCCACCGTGAAGGTGTGTTTGCTGGCAGCACTAATTAAAATACATGTCAAATGCCTCAACAATCGCTACTTCAGTGTAAAGGGTGCTGCCTCAGCCTTATAAATTAGGCTCACTGGGGAATTGAACCCATGACCCCTGTACCATCAGTCAGTGTTGTAACCATTGTGCTACAGCTCTGTTGCTAGGCTTGTATGCCTGCGCGCCTTCTTAAGATTAACGCACGGTAACGTGCCCTGTAGCGCTCGTTCATTTATGGCGCCTTGTAATGCGCGTTCTCGGCAACGATGTACCACCCATGTCCTTATTTGGGGTTTCTGTCTCTACCACGGCTCCTAATGCGAATCGCACTAACTCAGTTTAGTAAACATACCCCCATGTGATCATCTGATGCAAAGTGCCCGATGCCAGTCCATTTCAGTTCGCTGACACCCAACAGATCAAGTTGTACACGTTCCATTTCATTCTTGACCACCTCCAACTTCCCTTGGTTCATGCTTCGTACGTTCCATGTTCCAATGCGTAAGACATCTTTACAGCTTCTGACTCTCATTTCATGCAACAAGTCCTTATCCCTTAAAATTTCAGGACCCCAATCAGTCTCAGATTGTTCTTCCTACTGCGATTTTCTTGGTCTTCTAACCTCTCTTCTATAAATAGGTTCTATTGTTAGTATACATCTATTCTATTGATAGTTGTCACCACTCACCCTCCCAGAGGCATTTAGCATGGGCAAGGCAAGTGGGTAGTTGTGTTTCTTATACTGTGAACTTTAAATGGAGGTTTTGGAAAGGCCTCCTGGGTAATGTAGTCCTACAGTAGTAAGAATGAGTCCAATATGAGCACGAGTGGTTCAGGTTAAATTAGGATTTATTGCCCCTCCCGGGGTTGGATGTTGATGACCATGAACAAATAATATATTTACAAAGAAACCATACTCCTGATGTGAACAAAAATAGGCAACTTAAATAATGCTTATCTTCAGCTGTTACGGAATCAAAAAGAATAAAACAGTTTCCCTCCAAAATACTTCTTTTGGCTGTTTTTCTTCCTTCAGCAAAATCCAGTATTATTAACAAAGGGACTGCACATTGTCTGCCACCATATAAGAGCAGTCCATAAACACTTCGGACTCAGGGGGTTGATAAGGGTCCCACTGCATAAGATCACCTTCTTCCTTAAGGTCCCTTAGAGAGGGTTCTTCTGCCTGCCACGCAAACCTCTCCGTTCCAATTACAGGGTTCCCTTCCCCCAACCTGCTCTGTGAGTCTGGGTGTTTGGCTTCCTGTGCATACAGCCCTCTGTAATTAAAAGGATACACGTTTCCCTCTTCTGTTTGGCTACAGGGAATTCTGTGTCTGCCTTTAGAATTGCTTTCTCCCAGGAATCTCCCTTGGCTACAAAAAGGTTGGTAAAACTTTTCTCTCCCCTTTGATAAAAGCTTGGTATCAGGGAAATAAGCTTTACCTGCAGGCTGTCTGTTGTGAGCACAGTGTGGTTGTCTTTTTCTGGTTCCCAGAATAAACGTCTCTGCTTTTTGGATAGTAAAAATCCCCAGTGCTTTTTGTAGTTGAGCACTGCTCCCTGGGAACTGGACTTGAATATCTTCCCCAGCTCTCTTCCTCTGAGAAGTTCCTCCGAGTGGAATTGGGATTTCTTTCCCTTTTCCCTTCTCTCAGCCACAGACCTTGGCTGCCCTCGGAGTATCTATCTTTCTCTGGTTTTCTCCTTCTTTCAGCTTTCTCCACGCTTGCTGTGCTGCCTTTTCCTTCTGTCTCCGTATCTGAGACTATGTCTGTGACTTTCTCCTTCTCCTTCTCTGTCCTATATTTAACTAAAGGCTTTTTATCTAAGTTTCTTTCTCCATTGTGCTGAGCCACACCTCCCACCAGGTGTTCCCACTTCCCTGATGAGGCAGGAGCTAGCTCAGGGGATGGGCGTTCCCTAACACTCTGTGACGTTCTTTGTTTAGGGTTTCCATGCCAACCCTCCATGCTTGTTTCAGCACTGACAGTTCTGGTTTCACTTTGCAGTGAATCCTCTGCCTCCCTTGGTTCTGAACCTTGCACTTCACGACATATCCCCCGCCTTAAAATATTACGTACTGCCGCACCTTCCAGACAGTACGTAATACCAGTGTGGGATCTGCTGTACTGTTCCATGTACACCATACTGGCGGTGGCAACTCTTTCTTTCCAGGGTTTTAAAAGGTTCAGGTGATACACCTGCCTGCGACCCTTTGCGTTCTCTATCCTATATGAGACTGGCCCTACTTTCTCTACGACCGTACACGGTCCCCTCCAATGGGCTTCGAATTTTGGGCCTGGATTTGCCACCTGGATAATTACCTTATCCCCTACATTTAATGTCCGGGGCTGTTTGCCCCTGTCGTAGTACTGCTTTTGCTTCTGTTTACTCGCTTGCAGATTTTCTATTGCGGCCTTTGCCGTTCTTTCTAAACGTTGCCTCAGACCCTTTAAGAACTGAGGTATTTCTACTTCAGAAATGTCTGGTTCTACCCATTGCTCATGTAGTATATCTAATATCCCTCTAGGGGATCTCCCAAACATAAGCTCATAGGGTGAGGCTTTTAGCGAAGATTGCACGCGTTCTCTGCATGCATATAGAACGAATGGGAGCAAAGTATCCCATTCTGCTATCTCCCCTTTTTTCAACCCTCTCCTCAGCATCTGCTTAATGGTCTGATTAGTACGTTCTACTAGACCATTTGTTTGGGGGTGGTAAGCCGAAGTCCGTATGTGTTTTATCCCAAAAGCCTCCCATACGGTGGACAGATGCTTAGATAAAAAGTTGCTGCCCTGGTCTGTAAGTACCTCTCTGGGGAACCCTACCATGCAGAATAGTTTGACCAGCTCCTGGGCTATAATCCTCGCAGAGGTGTTCCTTAGGGGAATAGCCCAGGGAAACCGGGTGGCATGGTCGACTATCATGAGTAGGTACTGAAAACCCCTGGGTGTACGTGTCATAGGGCCTACCATATCTATGCCTATTCGGCTCATAGGTACGGCTATGGTGGGAGTAAGCACCAAAGGTACAGCTTTTGGCCTTAACGCTGATACCCTTTGACATGGAGCACACGACTCGCAATACTGCTTAGTCTCCTTGAACACCCCGGGCCAGTAAACAGCGACCTAATATTTGGTCCAGGGTGCCCTGGATACCTTTGTGGCTTCCTATAGGGTGGTCGTGCGCGAGACGCAAGACCGTGGCTTTGAACGTCGTTGGCACTACAAGCTGCTTCCTTACTGCCTCAGAGTAAGGGTCTACACTTTCCCTATACAGGATGCCATTGTCCATGAAGAACCTAGGTAATGTGGGCCTAATCTCCTGGGCCCATTCGAAGGCTCTCTTGAGCGCCGGGTCGGCCCGCTGCTCAGCAGGAAAGGAGGGAAATTTATTCACTAACTCGGCGGGTACCCAGGGTAGGCTTGCGCCCGCCTCCAACTCTGCTCTGCCTCGGGACCTAGACTGCCTCTCATGGCGTCTCTTTGCCTTGGCCTTTCTCCCTGGCGCATTAGGTTCATTCACTAGGTCTTCATGGGTAGGAAGAATATCTGCTTCTTCTTCCCCTGATTCCTCCTCTTGGGGCACTAGTCCTTCCCCAGGTTCTCCCCTGTCCCCAGTTGATGTCTCTCCCATCCCTGAGGTCCCGGCTTGTGATCTGGTCGAGACCAAGCCGGTTCGGGTGTTCAAACCTGCCACTAGTCCTTCATAAAAGGGTACCCAATCCCTGCCTAAAATAAGGTCTTGGGGTAGTGCGGGAAGTATAGCTAAGAAGGGCATTACTTGCTTGAACTTTAGTGCAGTTACCAAGAGATTTCGGCGAGGGTAAAATGCAAACGTACCGTGTATGCACTTCACTCTGACCTGGTTTTCTGCTTGACTCGGGGGCGACGAACAGCGCCCCTCGATGGCCTCCCAGAGTGTGCGGGAAATCATACTCTGGTCGGCCCCCGAGTCAAGCAGGGCCAAGGTGTCCACCCCTTCCACCTGTGCATGTAATAAAAATTTGCCCTGAACTGGTTCATCCACCCCAGACATCAGGACAGTTCTTTTGGTGCATTCTCTTTTAAAATGCCCCACTTTCCCACACAGATAACATTTACCCTTGGGTGTAAACACATTCGCTCTGGGCACAAAAACACTCTCACCATTCCCATTTCTAACATTCACAGTAGTCATTGCATATTTTCCACTATATTTTCCACTTTCCCTTTTTAACATCGCACAAACCTGCAGCTTGCAGTATGCTGTATTCCGAGGGGTCAGCTATTTGGGCCTCCAGAAACCGGTCCGCCAAATTAGCTGCTTCCTCGGTAGTCTTGCAATCCTGCAAGGTGAGGTACATCCTCATTTCTCTAGGTACAGCCTGTACAAATTGTTCTAAAATAACTGTATCTAATACATTTTCCATCGTCTTAGTTTCTGGACTTAGCCATTTCCAAGCCAGATTTTTCAGACGTTGTTGTAACGCCTTTGGAGTTTCTTGAGGCCTCAGGCGGGCTTCCCTGAATAGCCTCCTATAATGTGAGGTTGTCAGCCCTAACCTGTCTTTTAACCGCTCTTTTTATTTCCATATAGTCGCCTGCAAGAGCGGCTGGCATGGCTTTGTAGGCTGACAGGGCTTCGCCTGTCAGCGAGACTGCAAAGCGTGTAGCCCACTGACTATCAGGCCATTTTAACGCCTGCCCAATACGCTCAAACGCATCTATAAAATCGTCAATGTTATCAGTTGGACTCAATTGTCCTAAAGAGAATGCATGACTTGCGTTCATTGGGGGTCCTGGCATAACCATAGGATTCTCCATCCGTGGTTCTCGGCGTTCTTTTAGAAGTGCTGTCACAGAGTCCAGCAGCGGCTTTTGCTGCTCTCTCATGAGCGTAGCGTTTTCCTCTTGGATGTGCTTGGCAAGTTCCATCTGTAGGTCCCATTGCTTCCGCATCCACGCTATCACGTCCTGGGCCTCCATCTCGTCAGCACCTGCAATGAAAGAGACAAAAAAAACCCAAGTGCGGCTCCCTTTTCAGGTTTTTTTTTTTTTTTTTCAACCCCACAGCGCCCCCTTTTCCTGATATCCTCCCTCACTTATGCCCAGGTGCTATTACCTGAGGCTTCGTGTAGAGGTCTGCATTTCAGGAAAAGAAGCTGTGTCTTGTCTTTATCTCTCTTGCAGCCTTTTGGTAGCCCACTTGCTTGTGCAGGAGTCCTGGTGCCGTAGTTTCCTCTGGTGTCCTTCATTCAAGGTCAAGCATCCGAAAAACTACGCCAGATATGTCACCACTCACCCTCCCAGAGGCATTTAGCATGGGCAAGGCAAGTGGGTAGTTGTGTTTCTTATACTGTGAACTTTAAATGGAGGTTTTGGAAAGGCCTCCTGGGTAATGTAGTCCTACAGTAGTAAGAATGAGTCCAAGTTGTGCACAAGTGGTTCAGGTTAAATTAGGATTTATTGCCCCTCCCGGGGTTGGATGTTGATGACCATGAACAAAGAATATATTTACAAAGAAACCATACTCCTGATGTGAACAAAAATAGGCAACTTAAATAATGCTTATCTTCAGCTGTTACGGAATCAAAAAGAATAAAACAGTTTCCCTCCAAAATACTTCTTTTGGCTGTTTTTCTTCCTTCAGCAAAATCCAGTATTATTAACAAAGGGACTGCACATTGTCTGCCACCATATAAGAGCAGTCCATAAACACTTCGGACTCAGGGGGTTGATAAGGGTCCCACTGCATAAGATCACCTTCTTCCTTATGGTCCCTTAGAGAGGGTTCTTCTGCCTGCCACGCAAACCTCTCCGTTCCAATTACAGGGTTCACTTCCCCCAACCTGCTCTGTGAGTCTGGGTGTTTGGCTTCCTGTGCATACAGCCCTCTGTAATTAAAAGGATACACGTTTCCCTCTTCTGTTTGGCTACAGGGAATTCTGTGTCTGCCTTTAGAATTGCTTTCTCCCAGGAATCTCCCTTGGCTACAAAAAGGTTGGTAAAACTTTTCTCTCCCCTTTGATAAAAGCTTGGTATCAGGGAAATAAGCTTTACCTGCAGGCTGTCTGTTGTGAGCACAGCGTGGTTGTCTTTTCTGGTTCCCAGAATAAACGTCTCTGCTTTTTGGATAGTAAAAATCCCCAGTGCTTTTTGTAGTTGAGCACTGCTCCCTGGGAACTGGACTTGAATATCTTCCCCAGCTCTCTTCCTCTGAGAAGTTCCTCCGAGTGGAATTGGGATTTCTTTCCCTTTTCCCTTCTCTCAGCCACAGACCTTGGCTGCCCTCGGAGTATCTATCTTTCTCTGGTTTTCTCCTTCTTTCAGCTTTCTCCACGCTTGCTGTGCTGCCTTTTCCTTCTGTCTCCGTATCTGAGACTATGTCTGTGACTTTCTCCTTCTCCTTCTCTGTCCTCTATTTAACTAAAGGCTTTTTATCTAAGTTTCTTTCTCCGTTGTGCTGAGCCACACCTCCCACCAGGTGTTCCCACTTCCCTGATGAGGCAGGAGCTAGCTCAGGGGATGGGCGTTCCCTAACACTCTGTGACGTTCTTTGTTTAGGGTTTCCATGCCAACCCTCCATGCTTGTTTCAGCACTGACAGTTCTGGTTTCACTTTGCAGTGAATCCTCTGCCTCCCTTGGTTCTGAACCTTGCACTTCACGACATAGTATACATCCAAGGGTCTTGAAAGAACTGAAATATGAGATTGCAGACCTGCTATTAGTAATCTGTGAACTATCATTAAAATCATCTCTAATACCTGAAGATTGGTGGATCGCCACCAATTGGTGGCGATCCACCAATTGGTGGATCCACCAATTGGTGGATCCACCAATTGGATTGGTGGATTCTAGTCCCACAGGTGCTCCTTGTGGTCTTGGGCAAGCCACTTAACCCTCCATAGCCCATGTTTCCTGTAAAATAGTTATCTCCAAGTTATAATACCCTGTTCAATGTAATTTCAGTTTGTTCAATGTAAACCGCACTGATGCAGAATAGCGCGGTATATAAGAGAATGTAAATAAATAAATAAATAAAATAAATGTAACACCAATTTTTAAAAAGGGTTCCAGGGGTGATCCGGGAAACTACAGACCGGTGAGCCTGACATCAGTACCGGGAAAAATGGTAGAAACCATCATAAAGAATAAAATTACTCAGCATGTAGATAGTCATGACCTAATGGGAGACAGCCAACATGGCTTTAGACAAGGAAGATCTTGTCTTACTAATCTGTTATGCTTTTTTGAAGGAGTGAATAAACAGGTGGACAAAGGTGAGTCGGTTGATATTGTGTATCTGGACTTTCAGAAAGCCTTTGACAAGGTCCCTCATTAGAGACTTTTGGCAAAACTAAAGAGTCATGGGATAGGAGGCAGTGTACTATTGTGGATCAGGAACTGGTTAAAAGATAGAAAGCAGAGGGAAGGGCTAAATGGCCAATTTTCCCAATGGAGAAAGGTGAATAGTGGTGTACCCCAGGGATCTGTGCTGGGTCCGCTGCTTTTTGAGATATTCATAAATGACCTGGAAAGTGGAATAACGAGTGAGGTTATCAAATTTGCAGATGACACAAAACTATTTGAAGTTGTTAAAACCCAAGAGGATTGTGGAAAATTGCAAGAGGATCTTGATAAACTGGAAGACTGGACATCAAAATGGCAGATGAAATTTAATGTGGACAAGTGCAAGGTTATGCACCTAGGGATTAACAACCCAAACTATGGTTACACGATGCAAGGTTCCACATTAGGAACCACCACCCAGGAAAAAGATTTAGGCATCATTGTGGATACCATGTTAAAATGCTAGGTATCATAAGGAAAGGAATGGAAAATAAAACAAAAGATACTATAATGTCTCTATATCGTTCCATGGTGAGACCGCACCTTGAATATTGTGTGCAATTCTGGTCGCCGTATCTTAAAAAGGATATAGCATTATTATAAAAGGTTCAGAGAAGAGCTACCAAAATGGTAAAGGGGATGGAAGGATAACCCTATAAAGAAAGGCTAAAAAGGTTAGGACTCTTTAACCTGGAAAAGAGATGGCTGAGGGGAGATATGATAGAAGTCTATAAATTAATGAACGGAGTGGAACGGGTAAGCGTAGATTTATTGTTTACGTTATCAGAATATAGAAAGACTAGGGGACATGTAATGAAGCTATAGGGTAAACTATTTAAGACTAATAAAAGAAAATATTTTTTCACTCAACGTGTAATCAAACTCTGGAATTTGTTACTGGAGGATGTAGTAAAGGCTGTTAGTGTAGCTGGGTTTAAAAAAGGTTTGGAGAAGTTCCTAGAGAAAAGGTCCATAAACCATTATTAAGAAGGGACCCAGGATATCAATGCTTGACCCAATACAAGCATTGTGGAGCCTGTCTTTTGGGGAAAGTGCTAGGTACGTATGACCTAGATTGGCCACTTTTGGAAACAGGATACTGGGCTTGATGGACCTTGGTCTGACCCGGTATGGCATATCTTATGTTCTTCTGCCACTCTCTGGAGCCTCAGATGGGCGATTCAGTTTGGGTAAGCTTTGATTTACCTCTGCCCACCAATTGCCATGCTGTTCTCAGGTTTTAAGATGCTGAGTGGTAGTTTTTCTACTGGGGGAGTGTCCTCAGCGTCTACATAGAAGTGTCCATCTTGGCCGGAGGCTCCACCGAGGCTTTTTCAATAAAAGTTGTAGAACTGTGAGATTCTCTTAATGTAGGGATGTGACTAGAGCCCAATTTGATGACTTTTAGGAAAAAAAAATCAAAGAATTATTTTAATGTTGGTTTTAATGAGGGTTATGACAAATTATGTGTCTACTTGAATTTCAGTTATACATACAGTATGAATTGTAATGTACTGTATAATTTTGTTATAATTGTTGATACTGTATATAAGAATGATGGTAACTAAATAAGTAAATAGATAAAAGGCTGCCTAGTTGGAGAAGACAAGTGGATGCAGGGCCGGCCCTTTTCCTCCTCTAAACTTACTACCTGTTCCTCTAATCTTATCTCCACCCATCTCCTAAACTCCATCTCCTGCAATGTTATCCCTTCCATCTCTCATATTCTCAACCTATCACCCTCCACTGCAACTGTTCCTGCCACCTTCAAGCATGCTGTTGTCACACCTCTCCTCAACAAACCTTCACTAGACCCTTCCTTCTAATTATAGACCCATCTCCCTCTTCCCCTTCATTTCTAAACTACTTGAATGTGCGGTTCACCACCATTGCCTTGACTTTCTCTCTTCTCAAGCTTTTCTGGATCCACTGCAATCTGGCTTTCGTCCTTTACATTCTACTGAAACAGCTCTTGCCAAAGTCTCCAGTGACTTGTTCCTGGCAAACTCCAATGGCCTTTACTCAGTCTTCATCCTTCTTGACCTTTCTGTTGCTTTTGACACTGTTGTCCACTACCTTCTCCTCGCTTGGTATTGAGGGCTCTGTACTATCCTAGTTCTCTTTTTATCTCTCCCATAACTTTTTTAGTGTTTGTTCAGGTGCATTGTCCTCTACTGCTATCCCATTCTAAGTTGGTGTACCCCAAGGGTCTGTCTTGGGCCCACTCCTCTTCTCTCTCTATTCCCAGTCCTTTGGTGTACTCATCTCTTTCTATGGCTTTCAGTACCATTTTAATGCTGATGACTATGCTGATGACTGTCAGATCTATCTCTCTACACCTGATTTCTCTCTGGCAATCCATACCTGGATCTCTGACTGCCTGATATCGCTGCCTGGATGTCTCACCACTGTTTGAAATTGAACATGGCTAAAACCAAGCTTCTCATTTTTCTCCCTAAACCCACCTACCCCCTTCCTCCTTTCTCAATCTTTGTGGATAATGTGCTACCACTTCCTGTTTCCTCAGCCAGCAACCTTGGGATCGTCTTTGACTTCTCCCTCTCCTTCTCCACACATATTCAACTGATAGCTAAAACCTGCCTGTTCTTTCTCTAACATTAGCAAAATTTACCTCTTCATTTCAGAACACACATCTAGGACACTTATCCACTCTTTAGTCACCTCTCATCTAGACTACTGCAACCTCCCCCTTACTGGTCTCTCTCTGAATCATCTCTCTTCCCTTCACTCTGTTCAAAACTCAGCTGCATGACTAATCTTCCACAAGCCCCGATATATTCATATAACCCCTCTTCTCAAGTCACTTCATTGGCTACCCATCCGTTTCTGTATCCAGTTCAAACTTCTCCTACTGACCTATAAATGCACTCATTCCGTTGCTCCTCACTACCTTTCCTCTTTTATCTCTCCTTAAACCCCTCCTTGGGAACTCTGCTCTTCTGGCACATCCCTTCTATCTGTGCCCTTTTCTTCCACTGCCAACTCCAGATTTTGATCCTTTCACCTTGCTGCTCCTTATGCCTGGAACAAAGTACCCGAGTCTGCATGTCAGACTTCATTACTCGCTCTTTTTAAGTCCATTCAAAAATTCACCTCTTTGAGGCTGCTTTTGGATCCTGATCTGCTTAGTTTCCTATGTGTCTCCTTACCATTTCCTAGTTGTATCCTTGTCCTCAGCTGCTGTGTTGTTTGTCTTGACTAGATTGTAAGCTCTACGAGTAGGGGCCGCCTTTTACATGTACCTCTATAGTACTGCATATGCCTTGTAGCGTTATATAAAAGATCAGTAATAGTAGTAGAGTTGGTTCAAGGTACTGGTACTCTAGGCAAACCTTAAGCTTTACACATACATCACTCCCAGAGGTGTAAAATCTATTGCTTAGTTTTGAAAGCCCTGTTCTTTGCTTCCTCCCTGAAGTTTTCATCCTAGGTGAATGCCTAGTTTGTCTGGTGGTTGGACCAGCCCTGAGTGGACACCTATTTGTTCCTATTTTATAAAAATGCTTAGGCATCTATGGGCCTTTATAAAATACTAGCACAAATCCTGCAGAAATTGTGGCTATAATGAGCCAGCATATATTTATACCAGCTTGAGAGCAGGTGTTAATGTACATGTGTGCAACAAATATGATCATGTGTATTTTACAAAGGATGTGCGTAAATCATGACACCACCCACACTCTATCTTCAAACATGCTTACACCAAAGCCTCATACTAATGTGTGCCTTCTTACCATTGCACAGGCTTGAACATGTGGGGCAATATCATAAAGGTTCTTTTGCATGTAAAGCCTGTGGGAAATGCATAAAAGGCGTTTTATAAAATGATCTCACACTTAAAATTACATGCGGTGACAGGAAGGTGGCATTATTATGTGACCTCAGGGTAGATGATATGTGTGGGCAATGAGTTTGAAAAGAGTGAGGATGGAGTCCCAAGGTGCAGGCATAGGTTATAAAATACTTCAGCCATGTTCCTTTACATCATCTTTCAAGCCAGTGGGTGCATCCACATTTTAGCTGCGATTTCAGCAAGTTTATGAGGCTATTTTATGTGTCTTTATAAAATGGCATCAAAATAGGCATCTACTTGGCCTCCCAACCTAGGGAGCTGTTATTAAATTGCCCTCATTGTGCTACTATATGTACACATTTAGGCACATATAGAGGAGGTGTTCTTGTAGGTGGAGTTGGGACAAGAGTTGGAGATTATGCAGGTTCATTCGTAATTTCAAAAGTATGTTACTACTACTACTTATCATTACTGTAACTTATAGGGAAAAAGTAGCCACATGAATGACAGCTACAAATTTATGCGCATACCTTTCCTGAGTTGAATTTCAGTGGGAAAGCTTTCCTAGTTTAACATGTAGAAAGAACATTATACAATATTTTCTACCATATACACTTGTATATAAAAGTATAGTTAGGGAGAGATTCCACATATGCTTCATTGTAAAAAGCAGGCTTTCCCATGGTGGATCTGGGTGAAGTAGGTATAGTTTGGTGTTTACATGTATACTTCTTAAATTGGAAATTGTACGTGAATAACCCAACAGATGTATACATGTGTTTATTTATGCCTGCTCCAGAGGCTGCTGGCACTGATTGCGCATATAAGTGGAGATTGTAAAAAGGAAAGGAAATATATATGCATTTCCTTTTTAAAATGAATGCTTCTTAGATATATTCTAGCTGCATTCGCTAGTGCTGCCAGTTCTAAAATCATCTCCATCGTCTCCTAAATTATGCACCCTACAGTAACCAAATTTCTGTAGCTGAAAAATTTGAGCTGCAGTATAAGCAATGACCACCAGATGACAGTATTCTATTACAATAAGCAGTACTGAGACCTCTTGGCCACTGTGAGTACTTCAAGAAATCAGAGTACTGCTAGAAAAAAATGTATGTCATAAGAATTACTCTGCAGTTCTTTCTTGTTTGGGGTTCTTATTTATCAAATCTGAATCCTTGTCACAGTAAAAAAATGAAATTGAACAAAAACACATTCCTAGTTTTTTTTTTTTTTTTCTTTTTAAGTGCCATCAAGTCAATGCTAAGTCAGCAGCCCCTGGGTTATTTTTCGAAATCAAAAACACCAATACGGTGATCCAAATACCACAAGCTAAAACAATAATGATCCACCAGTCCAAAGCATGTAGGTGAAATAAATATTACTAATAGCTTCAAATGTCGGAGCTACGGTTGAAGGGAGAGAAGCCTTTGCTCCCATATACATGGTGTAAACTTTTAATCATTTTTATTCATTTTCTTATAACTTATCCTATCTTATGAAAGGTGCTCCAGGAGGTAAACAATGAAACTGAAATTCTTCCACAATGTGAACCACATTTCGAGCCCCAAGTAAAGGCTCTGCCTCAGGTGTTTGAGCGGTTCCAAACCTCCAAGAAAATCGTCAACCCTTAAAGGTTAAAAGAACCAAACCTGTCCATTTTACAGACAGCATCTGATGTAAGCAGCCACAGAAAGTATATGAATGGACCAATAATATCTCAGGGGGCGTCCAAAAGGAAGCTTCCTGTGTGACTGGTACATTTTAGTACAGACTGGGCCATTCCAATTCCAAATGGAGACCGGTGGGAACTAATGTCTTTAGTTTGAAAATCCAATGCTGTTCAAGCCACTGTAATTTAAAAAAATGATACCCACCACACGGATCCACAGGAACATGATCAATAATGTGGCATCGCATCTGTTCGAATTGATGATGATTTTGCATACAGTGCTCAACCATGGGGGCTGATGTCGTGGCCAAACATAATCAGGATGCATGTTCACCCCAGCAGATCTTCATAGATTTAGTGGTACGACCCACATAACAAAGTCTGCAGGGGCACACTATAAGATATATCACAAAATTTGAGTGGAAATTCATGTGCCAGTGAGACCGCAATGTCAGTCCCCTTCATTGATCAAGCCAAACATCCCCTTCCAATACAAGGGCACAATATTGACAAGTGCTGGAAGCAAAGTGGCAAGGGTTGTCGTGATATGGGATGGACGACTGAGAGCTGTAGAGTGTACTAGAAAGTCCCGAAGGTTGGAGCCCTGAGAATAAATCAACATTAAGGGTTTGCTAAAACATGGATATAAATGTAAAATGGACCAATATTTATGTATCAGCTGTGTGACCGACCCAATGTTGTGCATATAAGGTAACACTCCAATCACCTTTTCACCCAAAGAGTCAATGTGCGATGACTCCTGGCCCCGGGAAATAATTGTGCAGGGGTAACCACGGGCCAAAAGGTGAAGCTTTAATTCAGCCACATGGTTTTGAAATTTGACCAAAGTAGAACAAATTAGTTGGAGATGTTAAAATCAGCCATATAGCAGACCATGGGGTACATAAGAACATAAGATATGCCATACTGGGTCAGACCAAGGTCCATCAAGCCCAGTATTCTGTTTCCAAAAGTGGCCAATCTAGGTCATATGTACCTAGCAGTTTCCCCAAGAGACACAAGTTCCACAATGCTTGTACTGGGTCAAGCATTGATATCTTCGGTCACTTCTTAATAATGGTTTATGGACCTTTCCTCCAGGAACTTGTCCAAACCTTTTTTAAACCCAGCTACACTAACAGCCTTTACTACATCCTCCGGTAACAAACTCCAGAGTTTGATTACACGTTGAGTGAAAAAATATTTTCTTTTAGTTCTTAAATAGTTTACCCTGTAGCTTCATTGCATGTCCCCTAGTTTTTCTATATTCTGATAAGGTAAACAATCGATCTATGTTTACCCGTTCCACTCCGTTCATTAATTTATAGACTTCTATCATATCTCCCACCAGCTGCTCCAAGAAGCAGTCATTTATTTCATCTAGGAACTTTATCTCCCTAGCATGTCCTGACGTGACACTGACCCAGTCGATACCGGGGTAATTGAAATCACCCATTATTATTACTGCGCTGTAACTTTTGTTAGCTTCCTTGATTTCTTTGAGCATTTCATCATCCATTTGGTCATTCGATAGTACACCCCCACTGCCATTGCCTTCCCCCTTTTATATGGAATTTCAATCCATATAGATTCTACCGCAGATTTTGTTTCCTGCAAAACTTTAATCCTTTCTGAGTCAATGCCCTCTCTAACATAGAGCGCAACCCCTCCACCAATTTGATCAGCTCTATCATTACGATATAGTTTGTACCCAGGTATCACAGTGTCCCACTGGTTGTCCTCCTTCCACCATGTCTCTGATATTCCAATCATATCTAACCTTTCATTTAGTGCTATATATTCTAACTCTCCCATCTTATTCTTTAGACTACTAGCATTTGCATACAAGCATTTTAGAGAATGTATTTTATTCATGTTAATTTGGCTATTGTTAGACATGGGTAAATTGGGATCTTTAAGCTCTGTCTGCTCCATACTTGAGGGCATTTGGGCTACTTTACTCTTTTGTGGAACCTCTCTGCTTTTGGTAGTATCCTTCAAGGATACATTCTTCCGAACCATCCGCTCTTGGGCGACTGTCGGCTTTCCCCTAATATCTAGTTTAAAAGCTGCTCTATCTCCTTTTTAAAGGTTAATGCCAGCAGCCTGGTTCCATCCCGGTTAAGGTGAAGCCCATCCCTTCGGAAGAGCCCCTCTATTCCCCAGAATGTTCCCCAGTTCCTAACAAATCCAAAACCCTCATCTCTGCACCATTGTCTCATGCACGCATTGAGACTCCGGAGCTCTGCCTGCCTTTTGGGTCCTGCGCGTGGAACAGGAAGCATTTCGGAGAATGCTACCCTGGAAGTTCTGGATTTCAACTTCCTACCTAAAAGCCTAAATCTTGCCTCCAGAACCTCCCTACCACATTTTCCTATGTCATTGGTACCGACATGTACCAAGACAGCAGACTCCTCCCCAGCACTATCTAAGATCTTATCTAGGTGGCGCGTGAGGTCCGCTACCTTCGCACCAGGCAGGCATGTTACCAGGTGATCCTCACGTCCACCAGCCACCCAGCTATCTACATGCCTAATGATCGAATCACCAACTATAACGGCTGTCCTAACCCTTCCCTCATGGGCACATGGCCCTGGAGAAACTTCCTCGGTGCGAGAGGGTTTTACATCACCTGGAGGACAGGTCCTAGTTACAGGATCACTTCCTGCCACACCAGGGTGATGCTCTCCTGTCACGTGACCTCTCTCCTCCATGGCAACAGGGGTGCTGCCAGACTGGAGGTGGGACTTCAGGACTATATCCCTGTAGGTCTCGTCTATGTACCTCTCTGTCTGTCTTATGTTTTCCAAGTCTGCTACTTTAGCCTCTAGAGAACGGACTTGTTCCCTGAGAGAAAAGAGCTCCCTGCACCTAGTGCACATGTAAGACCTCTCACCAACTGGGAGAAAATCATACATGTGACACTCAATGCAAAAGACTGGAAAGCCCCCATCCTGCTGCTGGACTGCTGTCTGCATCTTAGTTTTAAGTTTGTGTCTAGATCTTTAAGTTCTTATTTACTAGGGGTTGCTATGGGTATTTATACCAATAAAACTGTACCTAATACGTTTAATATACCTTGTTCACCTGAAGCTTAATTAATCTCAGGTCCTTAGTGTATGACTGATTTGGGTAATGAGCTTCACCTGAAAGCACCTCCTGTCTTTTAAGATGTGTAAGTACCTATAGAGCTATGATTATCCCAGGGGAGGGTGGGTGTGGGGAGGGAGGGAGGGAGGGAAATAACACTTATTAAAAGAGGGCTGCTACACAGTACCCTGTCTTGTGCTGCTGAGGTAAGCTAAATTCTGATTTGATTTAAATTATAGCTCTTAGCTGCTGCTAGGCTCCAACTTCTTATGAAATTTAAACTACAAGCTCTCTGCTGGGTACTAAATTTAACCAGAAAGCTCTCTTCTGTGTGTTAAATTTAAACTAAAAGTACTTTGCTGTTATTTGGCCCTGAGTGACTATTAAATTTAAACTACAAGCTCTCTGCTGGGTATGAAATGTAACCAGAAAGCTCTCCTCTGTGTTTTAAATTAAAACTTTAATTGCTGCTACTAGGCCCTAACTGATCCAACAAAAAAACAATGGGTTCACAGATTAAGTAGCTTTAATACAAAGAATTCTTTTTAGAAAATTACCAGAAGTATATACTCACAGTTGCAGATTTCTCTCCAGAAGTAACAGTCCCCCTTTCTAGTCCTTCAAGACTAAACCGTCTTAAAGTGCGCTGAGCGACGTTATCGCGCGATAAGGTACCTTATCGCGCGATGATGGCACTTTTTAAGGCACACAGGTACCATATCGCGCGATAACGCGCACTGCGGCGCAAACGAGCGCTGAAGGCGGGGAAAGGCTCCCGCAGGGCGGAGGAAGGCTCCCCAGGGGCAGAGAGAAGGGGTCAATGGGTGGAGAGTGGGAGGGGAGAGGCTCCCTGCACACCAACGCTGTGAAATCCGAGGCTCAAAACTAACGCCAGTGAAACCCTGGCGTAAGAGCTGATTTAAAGGGAAAAGAAACCATTTACGTCAGCAATGTACAGCAAAACCAGGGAAACCTACAAAAAAGTGATAAGTGTGATACATGTGCACAGAACAAAAGTGCAAATAAACATTGAAAATGACCCCAACAAAATAAAGACAAATAATAATCAAGCTGGGCAATAGTGACAGTAATGGGAAACATCAAAAGATACTCCCAAGAAAGCCCCAAAAAATAAATATGAATTTTGGAAGGGTCTAAGCTCCGTCCCCATACAAGGTGAATGATCCCACAGTGAAATAGCACTGATCAGGGTTTCCCTCTCCATTGGACAGGTTACCTATGGCATGCACATGTTCCACAACAGCAGGGCGGGCATGTCGGAATGGGCATCTGGACAGATGCTGGGAAAGGGGATACAGAGGGCTGCAGGCGGCACATGCTGTGGTGCAGCTGGGGCACAGTGCGGACTAGGCAGATGCCTAGGTGGCACTTAGGAATGCTGAAACTGAACAGCAGCCAGACAGCAACTGATGAGGGCCCAACATGGGCACAAGAGTGTTTATCACAGTGTCACAGGGGATAGTACCCAGCAGGTACCCCCAAGGGCACAGAACATTGGCAGGCGGTGTTGGGGGGAAGCGTGGACACCTATGCAGGCACCCCTACCCCAGAACATGCACCATAGGCAGCCACCTATCTGCACACTGGATGGATTGAGACTGCACACCTCCAGCACCACCAGCAGAAGGGCATGTCAGCATGGTGGCAGAGGGGTACTGGTGATGGAGGGGGGCAGTGGCAGCTGCCCAGAGCAGACCATGGCCTAGTCCTGTGTAGGTGGGTGCCATGCACTGCAACAGACAGGCCCTGCCAGACAAACAGTCATGGTATCACCAGGGAATGCATTGTCTCTGTGGCAACACGGTGGTGCAGTGCACACAACTGGTGTGTTTGGAGGCAGAAAGTCACAGGTTCAAGTCCCAGCTGTGGTGCCTGCCAACCCAGCCTCCCTATTTTACCCATTACTACAACGTGCTAATACAGACAGAACGTGTATTGCAGATGACGTAAACATGCCCAAAACACCTACATTTTACCCTACAGAGCAAAGACACCATAAACAGGCGCATTACCTAGAGCAGAGTCTCCCAAATGCAGTCCTGGAGGGCCAAACACCATTCAGGTTCCATGCAGCCTCTGATAAAGATGCCTGTGCTGCATATCTATGCACCACCCCCATGGTATGCAGATGTATCTCATGCATATTCATGAGGGACAGCATGAAAACCCGAACAGTGTTTGGCACACCAGGACTGGAGTTGGGAACCTCTGCCGTAAAGCAGCAGCCAACAGGGGCAGACACACCCACACCCACAGGCTCCATTAGCCAATGCCTCCTGGAGAGGCAGGACATTGGGCCCTGTGTGCATCTCCCAATACTAGCTCTTGCATACCTTAGCAATGCCACCCTACACCTGGGAATACGGTACACAGCTATCAAAAGTTTGCTATGATTACTGGCAGATAGCAATTCCTACGTTAAGCACAGTTTGCTGATTGAGCTCCATCATAGCAACCTTTCTGATGTCTGTGGAGTGTGCTTCAGGTCTGGTCACTGACAGTGTTTACCACCCTGGGGTGTGACCCCCAACAGTATTGCGTACCATATCCATGCCTGCACTGTGCCCAGGACTGGTGTGGTTGCCATTCAATTTGTTGCTGTTATAGTCTAAGGGACAAGGAAAACAGTACTTGTTTTTGTAGGCAGAGTGAAGAAGCAAGAGAGAAGGAAAAGGAAGAAAAAATTCCTTGACCTATCATGTTGAAATTCATTGACAAGTAGATTAAAAAGCCTATCACAGCTTCACTTCTTCCAAATCCTCATGGTTTCTAGGTGATCATACAACCTTGATATCATGAAAGGCAGTATATAATGTTAAATAAAAGAAAGCATAATCACCATTTGGAAGCCAATTATGTATTGATTTTGCACAGAAAGGTTACTTAGAGAGCAGATGCTTGCTTCAAACATTTTCTGAAGGAAAAGTGAATAAAAATTGCAGAGAAAGAAAAGAAAGTAGCACTGATAGGGATTTTAGAGGCAAGCACCCACTCTCTGAGTCAGTCTGTATGAGAACAGTGACTTAAAACCACCAGGGGACTAGTTAAAAAGGTGCTAACATTAATGCATGCTAATTCATCATTAATGTATGGTATTGGTAACTAGGTCACATTGAATAACATGGGATCTGCGCTATAATAACTTGTTTTAATGGTACATTAATGTTATTGCACCTCAAGAATTAGCCTCCTCAGTCTCTCTGTGTAGGATTGAATATGTTGGGGTCCATATTAGACTCTAGAAAGTGACTGTACTGTGTACTCTAGTACTGACTATGTTGTATATTAGCACTAAACTCCCTATATTATCTATTACATACAAACTAATGTGATCAGTTTTTCTCATTCAGTCATGTCAATGGATTCAAGAGATGGGCATTGGAATAGGAAAGGAAGAGAAGATGAGGTAATTTGTTATCCTGAAAGACTCAGGAAGAACACAAGCACTAGTAGTGACAGGCTAGGGAACCCCTTAGTCCACATCCAAGATTTATCCAAGAGAGGGCAGCAGGGTTTGGTGTGAAGCTCCACCTAGGTAAAAGAAGACAGTGGAAGGTGTCCATAATAGTGTATGTGTGAGAGGGGGGGGGGGGAGGGGGGAGTGGTAGCAGTAGAAGGAGAGGAGTAACTAAATGCAGCAGATTTGGGCAAATACTGAATTGGATGACTCATCATGTGAGGATATGAAGGTTTAGTAGCTGAGGAGGATTTAGAGAAACTAGCTACTAGTGTGGTAGTTGGTGCCCAGACACAACAGGTAAGAAGTCATACTGGTGGGATAAAGAGTACTCTTCAGAAAAATCAGGTAATGGAGAGTGTGAAGGATGCCCTAGCCTTTCACCCTCTGGTTAACTCTCGGCTGCAACTCACGCAAAAGCCTCTAAGAACATAGAGGGGGGATCCCACAAAAATCAGAGATACAGAGGTCTTAAAGCGCTTGAGGATCAGAGTTATGGTAAATGCATTTATTGTTGGAAGGCCATCAGTAGTGGACCATCCTTGCAACGGTGACATGCTTCATCATTTGCCAAAAATAACACCTATTAAAGCTGGTTTCATAAGAGGCTGCTAGTACTAAGCTACGGACTCCGCCCTTCATTCAAAGTAGCAGGAGGAGGAAAGCTACATCAAAGAGGAAGTCTATCTCCCAAGTTGAACCTCCAGCCTCTTTCACCATTAAAGTGACAGGAGAATAGTTCCAATGCCCGTGTGTAGTCACCATAGAGGAGATAGGGTGGCATTCCACATCACTGCTGGGGCAAGAGGCAGATAACATTTATTTATTATTAATAGCTCATACCCTTCAAGTAGTAATTCAAGGCAAGTTACAATCAGGTACTGTATGTTTTTTCCTGTCCCCAGATGGCTTATAAGCTTGTATCTGAAGCAATACTTCAACAACTTCACTGGCTATCCATCATCTCACGCGCACGATATAAAGCAGCTCTCATTATCCACCGGATTTATCACAATACCTCCGCTGCAGCCCTTCAAAGCCTATTAATCAAGGATCCCAGTACAAGGCCCAGACGCTCTAACATGTTAAACAGGCTCATTACTCCTGCAGAATTTCAACGATCCAACCAGTCTACAGTCAGAAGAGCCCCGTCGCTTGCTGCAACTTGCCATTTGGAACTCTCTTTCTGATCACATGAGATCCACAAGGGATATTAAGGACTTCCGTTTGATGTTTGTGGATTATTATGGTTCCTCTCAGTGATTATATCCTACTGTTAATGATTTCTTCTTATTTTGTTAATAACTTCCACTATATTCCACAGTTATAACTTCTTTTCTTCTTATCTTGTTAATCACTTCTAAGTTTTCCCACTTTTGCCCTTTTACCTAATTTTTGTAATAGTTTCTATTGCAAACCACTTTTGATTGAAGGAAAAGGTGGTATATAAATCTGGATAAATAAATAAATAAAGGGTTAAATGATATGCCCAAGGGACATTAGTGGGATATGAACACTGATCTTCTTGGTCTTAAGCTGCTGCCCTAACAACTAGGCCAGGGGTGGGCAATTCTGGTCCTGGAGGGCCGCAGACCAGTCAGGTTTTCATGATGTCCCTAATGAATATTCATGGACCTATTTCTATACAATGGAAGGCAGTGGATGCAAATAGATCTCATGAATATTCATTAAGGACATCATGAAAACCTGACTGGTCTCCGGCCCTCCAGGACCGGAATCGCCCACCCCTGGACTAGGCTACTCCTCAACTGAAGGTGGCAGTATTAGATGTATCAGGGAAATGATTGCCCTGTTGACAAGCCTCTGCAGGTGGTTGAGAAAGAAGGGGCAGAGGTGCTCTGGGCACACCTAGGCCAGTCAGGTTTTCAGAATTCCCACAATGAATATGCATGAGATAGATTTGCATATAATGAGGGCAGTACATGCAAATGTATCTCATACCTATTCATTGTTGGAATCCTGAAAATCTGATTGGCCTAGGTGTGCCCCGAGGACTGGGTTGAGAACCACAAGTATGGTTTAAGTGACTGTGGCTGTGTGTTGGGATAGGAAGGAGAGGTATTCAGTGTAACATCTGTGTGTGTTCCTAACTATGCCTTCTCTGTTTCCCCTGCAAGTGGCAAGGTCTGACTAGGGAAAGTGGGCCTCCAGGGAGGGGTGGGGAATGCTTTTTAAGTGCTTTATCATTGTATTTATATATATATGCTCACCAGGGCCCCCACATCCCATTTGAGCATGTTCACAGGGGCAGGGAGCCCGAGTTTCTGTATAATTGTGTGACCACTCTCATATATGAGGTGTACTCATGTCACTCATTATCATTGAGATATCATAGTCCTCCTCCCTTCATAATGTATGCATATACAGTGCATGGTACGTTGCCATTTAAACTACATGATGTACTGAGGAATCCTTTTATACATGCTGTGGGCACAGAGGCTGCTATATGGGGGATCAGTAGCCTTGGAGCACTACAGAGGTGATGGATGAGTGGGCAAAGGCAGTCTGCTGATGTGGTGAAATCTGCATAGATGTTGGGGACCCCAGACTCAAGCCACAGTCATTCTTGGTTGGACATTGATAATCCCTGGCACTGGAGCCATGTCTTGCAATGTACTGTGGAGCAGATACTGAGCTATGGTCTGGACACATGAAGTGCAACAGCAGACATAGTATGCATGCTGGTGTGGGTATAGATGGACTCCCACTTGACTTATGTTTGCTTACCTGTGTCATTGACTGCTGGCTGTCTCTTCCCCTAGACTATCCAATGGATGATGGGAATAACTGTGCAACAGGAAGAGGGTGCTTTATGTGAGGGGGGGGGGGGATGCATGGGTTGTGCCCTGAATGACTGTTTTGAGTCATGTAGCTTTGTGTACTATGGATAGGGTTCCAGGTTTTTGCAGTGATCATATTCTCAGTCATGTGTCTCTATGTTGCCATGGGGTGGCTGGGGATGACATAGCAAGTTGGGCTACCATGCTAGGCACACAAGTGCTCATATGCCTCAGGGTAAGGCCATATTGCACATGATGTTGGTATGGGGTGGTGGAGAGCTGCATAACTACATTGGTGGGTTTGTGCACCTGTGAACACCTTACAATGCACATATTGCCAACATCAGAAACTTATTTTTTTGGCTAGCTTGGATATCTGACTATTTACATATCTCTTGTAAGAAAATAAATACACATCTGTGCATGGTCCCAGCCCTTAGCACATGGCATGCATGTCATATTCTGCACCCTTTCCTCTCCTGACTGGAGTGCTGGAACACAGATACATGCAATGAGCTGGTGTACAACCCCTGTCATGGCTTGCATCTCTGCTCATAGTCCTTGTAGGTATGTCATCATGAGGTCTTGTGACTTGGTAACCACAGCAAAGTGCTGCTGCACCTCCTGGGACCTACAGAAGGACCTTGGGGTCCTCCAAGACCCTGGGGACATTAAAGGGTTGCACCTTGTCCAATGGAGAGGTGGAATGGACAGGCTGGGTGTCCATTGAATGCAGTGGATCTCTAGCCTGTCCACCTGCCTCCTCTCATAACATAAGATATGCCATACTGGGTCAGACCAAGGTCCATCAAGCCCAGTATCCTGTTTCCAACAGTGGCCAATCTAGGTCATACGTACCTAGCAGATTCCCCAAAAAACACAGGTTCCACATTGCTTGTACTGGGTCCCTTCTTAATAATGGTTTATGGATCTTACCTCAAGGAACTTGTCCAAACCTTTTTTAAACCCAGCTACACTAACAGCCTTTACTACATCCTCCGGTAACAAATTCCAGAGTTTGATTACACGGTGAGTGAAAAAATATTTTCTTTTATTAGTCTTAAATAGTTTACCCTGTAGCTTTATTGCACGTCCCCTAGTCTTTCTATATTCTGATAATGTAAACAATCGATCTTTGTTTACCTGTTCCACTCCGTTCATTAATTTATAGACTTCTATCATATCTCCCTTTAGCCATCTCTTTTCCAGGTTAAAGAGCCCTAGCCTTTTTAGCCTTTCTTCATAGGAGTATCCTTCCATCCCCTTTGCCATTTTGGTGGCTCTTCTCGGAACCTTTTCTAATAACGCTATATCCTTTTTAAGATACGGCGACCAGAATTGCACACAATATTCAAGGTGCGGTCTCACCATGGAACGATATAGAGGCATTATAATATATTTTTTTAAATTTTCCATTCCTTTCCTTATGATACCTAGCATTCTATTTGCTCTGCACACTGGGTGGAGGGTTTTAACATGGTATCCACAATGACGCCTAAATCTTTTTCCTGGGTGGTGGTTCCTAATGTGGAACCTTGCATTGTGTAACCATAGTTTGGGTTGTTCTTCCCTAGGTGCATAACTTTGCACTTGTCCACATTAAATTTCATCTGCCATTTTGATGCCCAGTCTTCCAATTTATCAAGATCCTCTTGCAATTTTCCACAATCCTCTTGGGTTTGAACAACTTTAAATAGTTTTGTGTCATCTGCAAATTTGATAACCTCACTCGTTATTCCCTTTTCCAGGTCATTTATGAATATGTCAAAAAGCAGCAGACCCAGCACAGATCCCTGGGGTACACCACTATTCACCTTTCTCCATTGGGAAAATTGGCCATTTAGTCCTACCCTCTGCTTTCTATCTTTTAACCAGTTCCTGATCCACAATAGTACACTGCCTCCTATCCCATGACTCTTTAGTTTTGCCAAAAGTCTCTGATGAGGGACCTTGTCTGTTCCTAACCCTCTCCCACCACCCATCACAACATCTCCCTGCCCTCTCCCTCCATGCTAGCCCTCTCACCTACCCACCCCCTCCCACTCCCACTCATGCTCAATGCTTTCCTCCTCTCTGACTTCCCCCTTTCCTACTCTACCCTCTTCTTCCCTCTCCCTCCCCCTCCCACACAATAACTGCTTCCACCTCTAGCTTTTCACCCTCAACCTCAGCACAAGGCCCACTCCCTCTCACATATGGGGCAGCCCAGAGCTAGTCCATGGTTGCAAGAGTGCTGCATTAATGTCTCCTGGCCCTGCTGCACCCCCTGCTGCTTGCAGCTGTGGGCCCCTGTGACTACCATCCTCATCTGTCTCCACATTATGGGATGTGCCCTCCACCTCCATGTCCCCCTCCAATGTGGATACTTCCCGTGATGGGGAGACACTGCTGCTGTTGCTGCTGCCTGTCTCTGTAGTGGTGGTGTTGAGAATCTGTACGCTTTTGTGTTGCTGCAGGTAGTGTTGGTGGCGGCAGCAGTGGTGCTGCTGCCACTGTATCTGCAAAACTGACGTGTCATGTTTAGTGCTATGATGTGCACTGGGATCTCAGAAGGAATATACACATGACAGTTGCATCATCAGTGGTCCTTCTTCTCAAACTTGCATGTGTCTTGCTTGACTCTTACTTTTCCATGTGTGGCTTCTTGCTGTATACCTTTGTAACTGGCAGGGCTAACTCAAGGGTATCTGGTGCCCTAGGCGAACCATTGGCCATATGCCAATGCCCTTCCCCCATCCCATCCCACCCCATCCTACCCCACCCATCATCCAGCATCTCTCCTTCCCTTCTCAGCTTCCCAAGTATCCAGCATCTCTCCTTCCCTACTCACCCTCCAAGGTCTCCTGCATCTCTCTTGTCTCCCTTCCGGGTATCTAGCATCTCTCCCTTCCCACTTCCAGCTATCCAGCATGTCCCTCCTCTTCCCTTAACCCCCCTCCCCAGGTATCCATTATCTCTCCTCCTTCCCTTCCCTCTCCTACTTCTGTTTCCACACCCCATCCTACGTTTGTGTGAGGAAAAAGCCCAAAGAAGTTGGGTTGGGGAGTGGGGTGGTAAAGCAGCACAGACACAACCAGTAGATAGCACCAAGTAAGCCCCTTAAAGCAGTAGGTCTTTGAATATCTGCATGCATACACTCAAGATCTGCCAAATGCTGCCCATTCTGACAATGGGGGCTGGATGCAAAAGGCCATGAACATGCACCCTTGCATGTGCACAGATGATCACACACCCACCACAGACAACAGCTTTAATGGGTTGCCCCATTGCAGTTTGTTAGCTGTACCAGTGGCATGCCACCTCCCCTGCAGTCTGCCACCCTACCTAGTGGGCGGACCAGCACTGGTTCAAAGTTGCAGCTCCTCTGCTATTCAGTGCATTGTGTACTATGGGAAGATATAGCAGAGGTGCGACACAGATGGTCATTGCTTAGCGTGCACTATCTGTTATGTCTATGGCAGCTACATCATTGCTTGCATGTTTATGTCCCTTTCAACAGTTCCTGGAGATTTCCCTTCATGACTCCATTGCAAACCTCTGCTTTTCCATTGTCCCACATGTGGCTGCTGCATGCCATTTGGACCCTGGGCGCCGAGTGCCCTGGGTTGGGGAAGCAAAGCACCTTGTGCCTCATGGACATCTGGTGCGTGTGTGTCTGGGGAGTTGGTGGACACCACATCCCTGGTGCATTTCTAAATCTTCCATCCATATCCCACATACAGTTGTGGCCTGCAACTGTGGCTAGTTGCAGCCAGTGGCCTGTTTACATTGCTTCTGTTGTGTACTTTCTTGTTGCATCAACAGCCAACACTTATGGCATGCTGACCTTGCTGGGTCCCTTAACCTTTTTCTCTTTGTTCAGATGTCTCCTCTTGGGATCTCTGCTCCTAGCTAGTGACCTGCTACTTCTGCCACTCCATGTTTTCTATGGCACTATGTTCCCCTGGGCACCATTTGGCTACTCTTTCACATTTGCAAACAGCTATGCATGGATCCCTCCTGCATGCAGCCATTCCAGCCGATGCCCTGATGGCTATGCTTCTGCATCTGGTTGTCTGTTGTGGCACTCCATGTTATGGCCACATGGTATTTATATGCATCTCATGGCCTTGCACATTGCAGATAGCAGTCCATAGTCACCCCCCTATGCATAACATCTATGCCATGTGTGCTATGCCTTACCTTTCTGCTGTTGCTGCTCCCAATGGAGGCATTTCAGCAATCGGGGATGGGTCCTCTGCCTGGTTCTGAAGCACATCTTTACTGACGCCAGGTTGTTGAGTATACTACTACTACTGTTACTACTACTAATTATTTGTATAGCACCAAAAGATGTATGCAGCGCTGTACATATAGATGTAAGACACAGTCCCTGCTCATCAGAGCTTGCAAGCCATTCAAAACACATAGCAAAACTGGGGACTAGGGTATGGTAAGTTACACAAAAGTAGTGGACATGAGAGCGAGGAGCATCAGGATCCATAAGTGGCTTCAAAGAGGTGGGTTTTTAGCCTGGATTTGAATAGAAAATGAGCCTGACGCACAGTCTCGGGTAGTTTGTTCCAGGCATATGGAGCAGCAAAATGGAATGAATGAAGTCTGGAGTTGGCAGTGGCAGAGAAGGGCTCAAATAAAAGGGATCTGCCAGAGGAGCAGAGTTCCCGAGGAGGGCTGTAGCGTGAGATAAGAGGAAAGGTAGTGATGAGCCACAGAATGAATGCACTTGTAAGTCGTTAAGAGAAGTTTGAACTGGATGTGGAAACTGATAGGGAGCCCGTGAAGTGACTTGAGAAGAGGGGTTACATGAGCATATTGACACTGGCATAAGATAAGCTGTGCAGTTGAGTTTTGAACAGATTGAAGGGGAGAGATGAATCAGAGGGAGACCAGCATGGAGCAGGTTATAATAGTCAATGTGGGAGGTGACTAGTGAGTGGATAAGGGCTTAACAGTGTCATTAGAAAGGAAGGGACAAATTTTGTTGATGCTATAGAAGAAGATGTGGCAGGTTTTAGCTATCTGTTTTATATGCACAAAGAGAGAGTAGAGTCAAAGATGACCCCAAGGTTGCGAGCTGAGGAAATGTGGAGGAGTGTAGTATTATCTACAGAAATAGAGAAGGGAGGAAGGGGGAAGGTGGGTTTAAGGGGAAAGATAAGGAGCTCAGTTTTGGCCATCTTCAATTTCAGATGGTAGTGAGACTCCAGACAGCAATGTCAGATAAGAAGGCAGAGATCTGGGATCGGATTCCTGGAGAGATTTCAGACACAGAGAGGTAGATCTGAGAGTCATCAGCATAAAGATAGTACTGGAAATGATGGGAGGAAATACACAAGTATCTATTGGGGATAGGTGGCGAGTTCATGCTTAGAGATACTCTCATTATAACAGTTCTTCACCTACCATCCTCCCAACCTATCTTCCTCTTTAGGTCCTGTGGCTACTCTTGAGAGTCTGCCCTGTACAGGTGTGCAGGAACTGTGAAGTGTGGCCATTGGGAGAGCCATGGAAATGGATGGAGGGCACATCTGCCACCCCTCACCTCTCTCATCTTGTTTCCTAGCACAACCCATGTACTTTGCTGTTAGCTGTCACCTGTGATTGTGTGCTATCAGGCCATGGTGGGGCTGCATTTCGTTTGCTGTGGATCTGTGTGTCGACACTACTTGCAACCATGTGCGTATTGTGCTCTGCATGTGTCCTGACCTGGGGGTTAGGGCCTTGTAGGGCTACCTGCATGCCTGCAGGCATGCCCTTGCTTCTCTGTGCCCATAGTCCATGCATTTTCATACATTGCCATATGCCACTATCCACACATCCTTGTGCCATTTGTCAGGTCTGTCCTTCTGGTCTCATTCAGCTATTGCCCCGAGGCAGTGATACAGTATGTGTTTAAGTAGGTGTGTCTCAGAAGGGACAGTCTTTAGGCAGGCAGAACGTGTGCTCATGGCAGTGCTTACATACCTGGGGCAAGCAGGTCAGGTGCCCTACGTATACCTTCTACCTTGTGGCCCCTTCTCTGTAACTCTTTTTAAACAATCATTGGTTATGGTTATCTGACTCCCATCCTGTCTAGGAGCATCATGGCACATGTAATTTGAGTTTGTTCAATGTAAACCGCACTGATGCAGAATAGCGCGGTATATAAGAGAATGTAAATAAATAAATGTTACTTTGCTACTACTATGTTTCTATGTGTGTGTTCACTCTCTCCGCTGGGGTCATATTGCACTTCTGGATGCCTGTGTGTTTGTGACTGCACTGATCTATTTAATTGCTTTGACTGCTGCTGCTCTTTCCTGACCCTCTGAGGGTGTTGCCCTGGGAGATTATCCTGTTTTAGCTCATTTTTGGTTCAGCTCTAACTACCATATTTCCCTGCCTGCACACTGGGTGTCTGCCAGTAGCTAGCTGTCACCCTACGAGCTATGTCTATAGGTATGAAAGGGTGGTCTTACCTGGCTAGGACTATGCAGATCCTCTCCCAGACTCTCCTTGCTGCAGCACGGGGAGGCCTGCACTATCCTGGGGGGTGTAATAGCTCCACATCGGCCATCATCATGTGGCAGACCATGAGGGTTTCTGCCTGAGAAACATTAGGCTGCCAGATGGCCATTCCGCTCCTCTCTGTTCACTGTAACAGAAAAACATGCACACGTCCACCTTGGGAGTGGGCACACATTCTGTGCACATGGACACATATGGGTCCCAAAGGTGCATGCAAGCTGGCATTGGAAGCCCTGCAACTGCAGATCAAGAAAACCTGCAATCTGCACATGCAGTTATTTTAGTGTGCATGTTGTTAGGGTCATTACCACTTGGCAGACCTATGCATGTATGCGGCTCCTCCTTTTCCATCACGTGTTTGTACAAGTCTCTGCCACACGTTTTTTTTTTCACATGTCTATATTTGGGGACAGGGATGCGCATGGTGCCTCTTCTAAAACTGCCATAGAATTTCACACATTTTGCCTTGCATGACCCAGTCACCACCTAAATTTCCTTTCTAAAGTGTGCCTTCACATGATTATGCATTACTGCTACTACTACTGATCATTTATGTAGCACTACAAGATGTACATAGCACTGCACAGATACATGTAAAGATGGCCCCTGCTTGTCAGAGCTTACAATCTAGTCAAGACCGACAATACAACAGTTGAGGACAGGATACAACTAGGGAAAGGTGAGGAGACACATAGAAGACTAAGCGGGTCAGGATCCAAAAGCAGCCTCAAAGTGGTGAGCCTTTAGCATGGATTTGAAAAGAGGCAGGGATGAAGCTGACGTACAGACTCAGGTAGTTTGTTCTAGGCATAGGGAGCAGCAAGATGAAAGGATCAAAGTCTGAAGTTGGCAGTGGAAGAAAAGGGCATAGGGAGAAGTAATCCACCAGAAGAGTGGAGTTCATAAAGAGGGGTGTAGGGACAAAAGAGAAAGGAAAGGTAGTGAGGAGCAACAGAATAAACAGATTTATAGGTCAATAGGAAAAGTTTGAACCGGATGTGGAATCGGATGGGGAGCCAATGAAGTGACTTGAGAAGAGGGGTTATATGAGCATATCAGGGCTGGCGGAAGATTAGTATTGTGATCGTTATTACACTGCTTTGTATTTGGTATTAATGATCATGTACACCGCTTTGATGCTAATTTTTCAAAAAGCAGTATATCAAGCTTAATAAATATTAAACAATGAACGCTGAACATTAGTCTAAACTCGGTAGTGAAAAAATTAATGGAAACACTGCTAAAACAGAGGAAAAAGCAGTTCAGGAATCCAGTAGATTGCAGGATTCGAGGCAGCCTGGTTTTAGTAGAATTAGGTCTTGTCAGGTGAATCTCATTAATTTGTTTGACTAGATGACCAAAGAGTTGGATTGGGGCAGAGCGCAACATACGCACTCCCCATTCCACCCTTTCACCTCCATGTATATTATTCACACACAGAACCACTCTAGTAGGACCTCACAATTTAACTACTAAAGGTCTAACTCTAACATGATACCACTGTACAGTATTATTGCACAATAGTATACCTAAGTTTTCAAATGTTCTATGTATAATTCCCCAAATCAATTGTCCCTGTTCATTGTAAAGTTGTTGTTGTTGTTGTAATGTAAACCACCTTGAATGGAAGATGAGATGGTATAAAAGACCTGTTAAATAAATAAAAAATAAAATAAATAAATAGACATGTGGTGTATTTAAATTTCAGGAAGACCTTTGACATGGTTCCTGCATAGGTGACTTATAAATAAATTGAGTGTCCTTGGTATGGGCCCGAATTTGACTGGTTGAGTGGGTGGCAACAATAGGCAGTGTTAAATGTCGTTCATTCTGAGGACTGGCCCTCTTCTTTCCAACATTTTGTAACTAATATTGCAGAGGGGCTGTCCGGAAAACCTTGCCTCTTTGTGGATGATGCCAAAATCTGCAAGAGAGTACATACTCTGGAAGCTAAGGTTTGCTGCTAATAAATGCAGATTCATGCATGTAGACTGCCAAAATGCAAGGGAGTAATAAAATATGTTGTTGTTGTTAAGTGCCGTCGAGTCGGAGTCGACTCATGGCGACCCTCTGGATAGCTATCCTAAATTGTGTTCGGTCTTCAGTCAGGCGGCTCATTGACGACAGACTAGTACCCGTAGCTGCTGTTATTGTAGCGATCCATCTCATTGCTGGCCTTCCTCTTTTGCGTTGACCTTCTATCTTGCCAAGCATGATGTCTTTCTCTAATGATCTCTCTCTTCGCATGATGTGTCCGAAGTATGAAAGTCGAAGTCTTGTCATCTGAGCTTCTAAAGAAAGCTTAGGTTTGATCTCCTCTAGTACCGACTGGTTTGTTCTTCGGGCAGTCCATGGTATACACAGTTTTCGCCGCCAGCACCATAATTCAAAGGCATCAATTTTCTTCCTGTCTGTCTTTTTCACTGTCCAGCTTTCACATCCATATGATGTTATTGAAAATACCATGGCTTGAACAAGTCGAATCTTTGTATGGAGAGACACATCTCTGCTCTTGAGAATCTTATTTAGGTCTTTCATAGCCATTCTGCCAAGAGCAATGCGTCGTCTGATTTCTTGACTGCTTGTTGCTTCTTTATTGGGGTGAAATATCTCTGTGTATGGAATATGGGGGTGATCGTATCTGATGATCTTAAGGAAATCAAACAGGTAGATAACATGACAGCAAAAGCCAGAACGATGCTTGGGTGCATAGGGAGAGGAATGGCCAGCAGGAAAAAGAGGTATGTCTCTGTTGAAGGCTCTGGTGAGACCTCATTTGGAGTACTGCGTAAAGTTCTAGAGACCATCAGGGCCGGCCCAAGGGTATCTGCTACCCCAGGTAGAAGCCCTGACTGCGCCACCCCCCCTCCCCCCTCGCTGAGCCATGCCGTGCCATGCCACCCTCTCGCTGTGCCACTGACCCCACTGCCGCCCATTCCGTCGATGGGATCGGGGTGGATGGGCACAGTGGTGTCAGTGGCCTGCTATTTCTGAGCCCCCTCCGACATAACTTCATGGACACCACACATTCAAAAGTATATAAGTAGGATGGAGCTGGTTCAGAGGGTGGTTACTAAAATGGTCAGTGGTCTTTATCATAGACCATATGGGAATCAACTTAAAGATCTGAATATGTGTACTTTGGAAGAAAGGTGGGAGAGGGGAGATATGATAGAGGAATTTAAACAATTCTGGCATAAATACCCAGGATGTGGGTTTCTTTCAATTGACTGGAAGCACAGAAGAGGGTCATAGGATGAAAGTGAAAGGGGAAAGACTCAGGAGTAATCTAAGGAAATGTTTCTTTACAAAAGGATAGTGGATGCATGGAACAGCCTCCCAGCAGAGGTGGTGGTGGAGACAAGGACTGTATTTGAATTCAAGAAAGGATGGAATAAATATAAAGGGTCTCTGAGGAAGAGGAAAGGACTGTAGAGCTTAGTAGTTGATATAAATGGGCAACAGTGCTGACCTACCACTAGGTGGACCAGGCATGTACCTCGGGTGCCAGAATTTGAGGGATGGCGCCACCATGGCTGTTAAGACAGCAGCAGTTTAACACCTGGATGCTGCTGTCAGCATAATGGTGGGTCTTTGGGTACTCATACATGCTCAAGGGGATGGGGCATGACAGATCATGGGTGCTCAAAGGCCCCAGACCATGCCTTTCTTTTGATGCTGTCTCAGGCAGAGAATGGAGGTAGGGTGGCGGCAGTGGCAACGAGGGAAAGCTAAGCGGGGGAATGCTGGACAAGGTGGGGAGTGAGAGAATAGGGAAGGAAAGATGCGGGATACCTGATGATGAAGGAGAGAAGGGGGAGGTGCAGAACACCTGGATGGTTAGAGAAAGAGAGATGCTGGACACTTGAGGAGTAGGGAAGGGAAGAACATAAAAACATGGGAAAGAGAAGGAGAGATGCTCTCATGCATTTCACTCAGTTTTTTGCCTTCCCCTAGTTTTGTGCTGACTCTGCATTTATACTTCTTTATTTATTTGTATCTGTTTGAAATTTGCTGTTTTTGGGCTCTACTGCTTCTCTTCATTCTGTTTTTTGCCTTCCCTCTAGCTTTGTGCTGATTCTGCTCATCTCCCTGTACCTATACCTCTCCTTATTTTGCTAAGGTTTCTAGCACCAAATCTGGGGTCTTCCTTTCTCATCTGGTGATTTTTTCTGCCTCTCTGCCTTTTTCTACCATCTCTGGATGCCTTGAATGAGTGTTAGGAGTGCTTAATTTCACAAGGTCTGTCCTATATTATAATAATTTATAGTATTTAGAACATATCCTGGCTGGATTTACTCTGGCAATCTTGTTCTGCTTGCTACTGGGATTGCCTTGAAGCTGTACTAAAGGGGGAAGGGCTGACCCTCTGCAGAGCCTGATATATCTGTGTGCACATGTGCTTTTGACCTTCTTCTTGGATCCTCTCAGTTTCTTTGGGGTGCTGCTTTTCCTCTGTTCTTGCTGCCTTGCTGCACAGTTAATATCTCTGATGGTGCATGTCAGTGATCCTGCTACGTTGTGCCCTTCTAGAATATTTATGCCTTCCTTCCTCCTGTGTTCGGGAATCTTTTCAAATGTTGACTTAGGAGGTCATCCCGGAACACGAATAAGGGGTTTGTATGTGCATAGGGATATTTATGTGCCGAAAACGTCCCCAACTATATTCTGCTGTCATGCAGATCCATGGAGCTAGCACGGGGATCTCAGAACATGCCTAGAAGGGGTGGAACAAGGGCGTGGTCAACCGTGGAGACGTATAAATGTTTTTATGAAAGGCCTGTGTTTCCTGCAGACATCCACATTATTCCTGCGGAAACATGGAATTAGGTCATGACTTAGAAAATATCCTACTCTCCTCTGCAATGCATCCCAGGCTGAAGAATGATTGTGGCAATTATATTTTGAACTGGTGATACTGCAGTCTGAAAAAACACAAGATGCAGTTTTAAGGCACAGAAAGCAGAGGTGAGGGAATGTTGTAAGGTATAGAAACATTAATAACTCCCCCTACAGAAATATTAAGAAGAGCAATAGTGTGTATTATGGCTATGCTGAAATGTGCTGTTTGTGCTAAAGGATCCAATCTAGGGGATCCTAACAATTCCCATGTTCTGAAAAATGGGACTGCTGATAAAGGGATAGTATGGACATGAGTAGGAAAGAATTCTTGTTTGGGTGAGAAATGGAGATCATATTTTTAGGCCTGGTACTCCATGCTATTATGTTATGTTATAGCTGTTATGTATAGTTTCAGGGCATCTTTTTGCAGAATTATATTTTTGTCACTGAAAGTGAGAGTGTGTGTGTGTGTTGTTTGAGGGATACACGGGGGGAGGGCATCTGGTGTGCTCATCTGCAATAAGGGGGGACATGAAAGCCTGGCCAGTACCTAGACCATATGGATTATTGCAGGATCACCAGGTGCCAGTGTGATCAGGCAGACAAAATCAGAGAAGGTTCTCTATAGTTAAATATCAAAACATATTCCTGTCAATAATAAACGAGCCTCAGAATAAGATTATTAAACAGTGAAAACAGCACTAATGCATGCCCATAATGCACTTTTTTGAGACCAATGATGTTGCTGTTGAGCAAGTATTAGTGCTGTTTTCACTGTTGAATGTTCTTATTCTGAGGGTCCCTTATTACTGAAAGGGATATGTTTTGACATTTAGCTTTAGGGAGCCTATTTAGATTCATTCTGGATTATTTTTCATAGGGTACTCTAATAAGATCAGATATTGTTGGCAGTGTTATAGGGTAGCCATACATCCGCTGTGCTTGACACTAGGAGACATGACTGATATTGTGCCAATATTCCCCAGATTGTTCCATGAGGCCTACATCCCTACCCAGGCCAGGATCTATGAGAGCTGCGAGAGTAGTGATATATCTGGAGGCTGGTTACCTGAGTATAATGGCACAGGGATATCCCCTCCCATGCCCACACAGGCCTGGCCAGGGGAGCAGTGCCACAAAGCAGACAATGGGAAGGCAGACATGGTTACCCCACAGAGAGAGGATATATACAGATTGACATACACCATGATGGGACAGGTGTAGCTGCTGTAAGAAATGCCAGTACCCAGCTAGGTGGGAATCAGATGCCATAGCCAGAAGGCCTTACTACTACTGATCATTTGTATAGCACTACAAGATGTACGCAGGACTGCACAGACACACATAAAAGATGATCCCTGCTCAGTAGAGCTTACAATCTAGTTAAGACAGACAACACAGCAGCAATGGACAGGATACATTTAGGGGGAATGGTAAGGAAACACAAGGGAGATTAGGTAGATAAGATCCAAAAGCGACAACAAAGAGGTGAGTGCTCAGCCTGGGTTTGCGAAGGGCCGGAGAAGAAGCCTGACATACAGACTCAGATGGTTTGTGCCAGGCATAGGGAGCAGCAAAGTGAAAGGAGCGAAGTCTGAAGATGGCATTAGAAGAAGAGGGAAACAGAAGGAGCAAGAGTCGTGAATTGATGAGATAAATTTATTGATACCCCTACGCGTTTCGGCTTTCGCCTTCTTCAGGGGGCACACTACTTAACAATACAATAATTAATAATCAACAATTAAAAATACAATTATTTAAGGGATATCATGAGAATTTAATACTAGTTACATTAGATATTAAATCACTATATACCAATATACCTCAAAAGGCAGCAATAGATGTACTAACCAATGTTCTTATTAGAAGAGAAGAACCTGTACGAGTACCCACCTATTTTTTGATACAAATGGCTACACTAATTATGACAGAATTTTTTTTTAGTTTCAATGGTATTTTTTATAAGCAGATCAAAGGGGTAACTATGGGGTCCCCCATGGCACCTGATGTAGCCAACTTATACGTTACAGATTTTGAGACTAAATTTCTGTCCTCTCATCCATACAAATCTAACATTTTATTATGGAAACGTTACATTGACGAAGTTTTGGTTATATGGGAAGGTACAGAAGCCACACTCAATACCTTTTTCATTTGGCTTAATACATTAGACAGGAATCTTCAATTTGAAGGCTCTTATAGTAAGGACTCCATTCCCTATCTGGATATTTTAATTAAAAAAGACGATAGAGGATTCCTGACTGACTTATACAGAAAGCCTACGGAAAGAAATAACCTTCTAAAATATGATAGTTGTCATACTACTTCCCTCAAGAGCAACTTGCCCGTCAGTCAATTCTTAAGGATAAAGAGATTGTGTACTAGAGATATAGATTTTCAATATCATTCCACAGACATGTATAAAAGATTTCAACAGAGAGGGTATCCCGTAAAATGCATAGCACAAGCCTATACGAGAGCAAACAATGTGGAACAGTCCACACTTTTAAAGAAAACCGAGCGAGTAAAGAAGGACAATATTGTATGTGCATTAACGTTCACAGCCCATTCTAAAGCCATCACCGACATTTTAAGACAACAATGGCATCTTTTATCATCTATTCCTTCATTATTTACCAAAAGGCTGACAATAGCATACAAGCGTAATACAAATTTGTTGCACCACTTAGTCCCTCCAGCATTTTCAGGAGTAAAGCCAATACCAAAAATAAAAGGGCATTATAGTTGCGGCAATTGTTCCGTCTGTATACACACTATTGTCACTAAAGGTGCATTCATACATTCTGTAACGGGTACAAAAATTTATTTACAGCAATACACCAATTGCAAAACTATTAATGTGGTATATCTGGTTCAGTGTCCGTGCAATTTAGTGTATATTGGAAAAACACAAAGACAGATAAGAACTCGTATTATAGAACATAGAAGTAATATATTAAGGAAAGTATCAGATAAGCCATTAGTTTCACATTGGCTTGAAAAGTCACATACGGTTAGAGATTTAAAATTTGTGGTTTTAAGGACAGTTTTACCCCACTGGAGAGGAGGAGATATTAATAAGGTTTTATTAAAGTTAGAACAGCGATACATTTATGAATTTAACAGTATGGAGCCGCATGGTCTCAATCAAGAGACTGATTTGACTATATTTTTATAATATTTATTTATTTATTTATTTATTTAACAGTATTTCTAAACCGCCTTATCTTAATAATCAAGGTGGTATCACGGCAAACAATCAGGTCAGGTGAGTGTGTTATACATGCAGTGGGGGGAAATTGAGTGTGTGTCGTGTTGTGTGTTATATTGGTATGAGCTATTTACAGAGTGGGCTATATACAGAGGTGCAAAAACAAATTCCATGCATACATTGGTTAGGCGGGATCATGCGCTGTTGTTCATTCTCTGAAGTTATGTGATGTGTCCATAGTGTTCTATGAACAGTATGGTTTTTTAGCTGTTTTCTGAAGTCTTTTAGGTCTGTAGCGGCCCTCAAGTCGTCCGAGAGTTTGTTCCATATTGTTGGAGCGGCCATTGAGAGTGCTCTGTCTGTTGTGTCCTTGCGTGTGTGTTTGTATTCACTGGGGTGCTGACTCTGTTGTGGGTTTGTTTTCTTCTGGGACGCGTACTGGTGTCTGATTGTATGAGTGTGTGTAGGCTGTTGGCTGATGTGTGGTGTTTGATCTTGAATATGTTTATGATAGTTTTGTATTTGATGCGTGCACCGATTGGAAGCCAGTGTAAGTCTTTTAAGGTGGGTGTGATGTGCTCCTGTCTTGCCGTTCCTGTTATTTATTTATTTATTTATTTAACAATTGCTTCTATACCGCGCTATTAAAATCAGCGCGGTGTACATCAAACAAGCATACTACAATGTATACAAACAACATTGAGTTTTACAGAGAACAGGAAATTGAACATGGGAAGGAAACCAGGGGAACTATATACATATTAACACAAACTGTGTACAATACTTTAATGTAAGTGGTTGTTGCATTAGTTTTGTGAAGCTAACCATTATCTGAGAAGGTGACGTGCAGCAGTGTTTTGTGCTAGTTGTAGAGGTTTGAGGGCTTGTTTCGGTAGGCCGAGGTATATCGGATTGCAGAAGTCCAGTAGTGGGGTTATCAGTGCTTGACAGACGGTACGGAAGTGTTCCGGGGCAAGGAGCGGCTTTAGTCTCCTGATGATTCGCATCTTGTAGTAGGCTTTTTGGGTTGTTTTGTCTATGTGTGGTTTGAGATTGAGTTTATTGTCCAGAGTAACTCCGAGGTATCTCACTTCTGATCTTATTGGTATAGTGGTGCTTTGTATCTTTAGATTTGGTGGGTGTTTGAAGCCTTGGTTCCGGGTGATGATTAGGGCTTCGGTCTTGTTGTAGTTTATTGCTAGGTTTGTTGTTTTGACACCAACTCTCCATTTGGGTGAGGCAGTCTGTTATCTTAGAGAAGTCCGGGTTGTGATTGATATCGGGGTGTAAATCATTATGTCGTCTGCATAAATTGTGTATTGAATGTTGTTCTTTTTCATGATATTGCAAATTGGTTGTATGTAGATGTTAAATAGGAGAGCTGAGAGTGCGGATCCTTGAGGTACTCCTTGTTGGACGTTTATGGGTCGGGAGGTGTTGTGTCCTGACTTGACCTGTAGCTGTCTTTCGGTTAGGTACGAGTGGAACCACTTCAATGTGATACCGTGTATACCAGTGTTCTTTAGTCTTTCTAGGAGGGTGTTGTGGTCCACTGTGTCGAAGGCTGAGGAGATGTCGATGAAGATCATTATGATTCCATTCATGGTGTTGTCGATTATTCTTAGGATGCTGTCGAAGAGGTAGATCAGTAGCGTTTCGACTCCATGGTTGGGACGAAATCCGTGTTGGTTGTCATCGAGTGTTTCCTGTTTGTCGATGTGCTCCTGAAGTTGTAGTTGGACCATTTTTTCAATGATTTTTGCAAGGAAGGGTATGCTGGAGATTGGTCGATATGCTGCTGGATCCTTTTTGTCGAGATTTGTTTTCTTTATGATTGGTCTTACTGAAGCAAGCTTTAGGTTGTTTTGGCATGATTCCTTGAGTGAGTGAGTTGTGTATTATTTTATGTATGGTGGGGATGAAGCAGGATTTGGTGGCTTTGACCCATGACACTGGGCATGGGTCTGTAGGGGCAGTGCTTGTATTGATTGTAGAGATGATGTGGGATATCTGTTCAGTTGAGGGTGAGTAGAATGTGCCCCAGGTTTTGGGGTGTATTATTTTTATAATATTCTTTTATAACTGTTCCTGATCATGTCATTATTATGTTTTTATATTCTTATGCAGTTTTTCACATGGTTGAGTTCTTAACATGGTTTGACATTGTTTTTAGGATAGTCCTTTTTTTTTACTATTCATTCTTTTATTTTCTTTTAGATTATTTATAATAGTAACACATATTATTTATTTATGTTTTTATTATATATAATTTATTCTTGTTTCAGATAATGCATCTTTTATTTTATTTTCTTTTATACTATTTATATTAGTAATACGTATTATTTATGTTTTTATTATGTATAATTCTTTGGTTAGATACATTATGATTAGATTGGTTTTACTATTTATGTTTTTATTCTGTTCTATGTATTTATTGTTAGATACATAATGATCACTTTTATATTGGTTTTGCTCCCCTCTTCTTGTATATATGCCTTCTTCCTCCCTCCCTCTTTCCCTCCCCCCTTCTCTCCCTTCTCCCCCCCTCCCCTTCCCCCTCCCCTTCCCCTTCCTCTCCCCACCCCCCCTACCCCCCACCCCCCACCCCCTCCTTACCTCCCGTCCCACACATCCACTATCCGTCCTACAACCCCCCCTCCTCCCTCTCTCTTCCATCCCCTTTCCTTTCTCTTCCCCCCTCCCCCTCTCTCTCCCTTTTCCCCTTCCCTCTTCCCTCCCCTCTCTTCCCTTCCTCCCCTCCCCCTCCTCTATCTCCCCTTTCCCCTTCCCCTCTTCCCTCCCCTCTCTTTTCCCTTCCTCCCCCCCCCCCCTCCCCCCTTCCTCCCCCTTCCCCCTTCCCCCTCCCCCTCTCTTCCCCCCTTCCCCCCCTCCCCTCCCCTCCCCCTCCCCCTTCCCCTCCCCTCCCCTCCCCCTCCCCTTCCCCTCCCCCTCCTCCCCCTCCTTCCCCCCCTCCCCCTCCCTCCCTCCTCCTTCCCCTCTCCCCCATCCCCCCCATCCCTCTTTCCCTTGGTCCATAGTTAACCTTGATCTTGTTTTTAACATTTAGGCTCCATTTATTCATTTCACATAACACAATTTGCACTCACGTTTAATAGGTTCCATAATTTTTGTGCTGGGTTCTATGTTTTGTTTTCATATCGTTCCCTGCACTGGTGGAGTTAAGGCATGGTTTTTAAGTATCCTTACTATGGAAGGCTCGTTCATCATCATCATGTTTTTTGTCCCTTGCTCTCGGTTTTTATAATTTTTCCAGCGGTTTTTCTTAAGTTACACACTTTACATTTCAATTGTGGTCTATAGTATTCAACGTGTTTAAATGATCTAGTCCCGATTCACACTACACCATATTTTTGCTTTGATCTAGCACGTCATTTACTTCCCGCCCCTAATGGTACATCACAGTTTTTTCGGTGCGAATTTCAGCGTTCTTAAACACTAGAGAGAAGCAGTTTTTCTGATCAGGTTTTGAGCTTGATTTCTATTGCTGTAAAGGTTAGTACGCTCCCCTTATACAAATTGCCACTACAATTTCTTTTAAACCCTTTTAAATCTTGTTTATTTATTGGGATTTGCAATTTTGCTTGCAGTGCTTTTATTTTGCCTGCGGAACCCGTTTCATTGTTGGATATGTAAGTTAAACAAGTTTCTTTTACTAAAGAACTGTCTTTTGCTTTCTACAATCCTCATTATATTGTTTTACCCTTGGTCCCCTTGGCATTATTTAAGTTTTCATCATGAATCTTTGTTACATAGAGTTTACTTCGTCTTCATTTTTCTAGGTTGGTAGGTTTATTTTAAAGGCACACGGCATTATTTTATGTTTGCAATGCTTTTCTCATATGCTAATTTTGCCTGTGAAACCCGTCTTAGTTTCGGGTATGTAAGTAAAACAAGTTCGCCCTCCACCAGGAACAGTCGCTTGTCCTCACACGTTTTTTACGATTTCTTATTATATTGTTTCACAATTAGTCCTCTTAGTCCCCATTAGTTTGCATCATGAATCTTTGTTCCATAGAGGAGATTTCTTCTTTATGTTGTCTAGGTTTCAAGGCACATGGTAATATTATATTAGATATTTTTTGTTTTCGTCCATAAATTTCTGCCTAATGTTTGTGCAATTATGTTTTAGTGGTCCCACTCGCGCAATTTGCGTTTGCATCAAAACCACCCCCCCTTTCCTATCCTGTAGTGTCACACATGTAAGTAAGCATATTTCTTCGGTCTTCTTTGTTTGTCCTTCCCTTCCTTCTCTTCCCTCCCCTTTCTCTCTCTCTCTCTCCTTTCTTTCCCCCTCCCTTCTTCTCCTCATTTCCTCCCCTCTCCCCCCTTCCCCCCCTTCCCTCCCTCCCCCTCCCCCTCTCTCCCCCTCCCCCTCTCTCCCCCTCCCCCTCCCCCCTTCCCCCTCCCCCTTCCCCCCTTCCCCTCCCCCCTCCCCTCCTCCCTTTTCCCCTTTTCCCTCTCTCTCCCCCTCCCCTCCCCTCCCCCTCCCCCCTCCCCCCTCCCCCTCCCCCCCTTCCTCTCCTTCCCCTTCTTCCTCCCCTTCTCTCCTCTCTCTCCCCCTTCCCCCTCCCCCCTCCTCTTTCCCTCCCCTCTGCTCCTTTTCCTCCTTTCCCCTTCCCCCTCCCTCCTCCTTCCCCTCCCCCTCCCCCTTCCCCCTTCCCCCTTCCCCCCCTTCCCCTCCCCCTTTCCCCTTCCCCCCTTCCTTTCCCCTCCTTTCTCTTTCCCCTTCCCTTCTGCTCCTTTCCCTCCTCCCTTGTTTCCCCTTCCCCCTCCCTCCTTCCTTCCCCTCCCCCCTCTCCCTCCCTCCCCCCCTCCCCCCTTCCCCCCTTCCCCCCTTCCCCCCTCTCCTCCCTTCCCCCGTCCCCCCCTTCCCCACTCCCCTGCCCCCTCCTTCCTTCCCTCCCCCCTTCCACCCCTTTCTCCTTTCCCCTCACTATTCTATAACAACTTGTTGGGTTATATTAATGTTACATTATTTATAATATGTCTGTTATAAATTTCAATAAGTGCAAATTTTGTATTTGATGCTGCATTTGTATGTATTTCCTAGTATATCTTTTTTTCTTTTATGTGGTTCTTCCACCTTGCGTTTGGACTTTCATTTATTTCTTTATTTATTCATTTGACTTATCATTTATGGAATTTTTATGTTATCTATATTATTTTATCATGAGCATTATGTTGTGTACATGTAGGTGCTTTTACTATTGTTTATTATTATTAATGTTTTTAATCTTTTAATTGTATTTTTAATTGTTGATTATTAATTATTGTATTGTTTAGTTGTGTGCCCCCTGAAGAAGGCGAAAGCCGAAACACGTAGGGGTATCAATAAATTTATTTCACCAATTCACGACTCTTGCTCCTTGTGTTTGCTTCGGACTCTACTGCAAGAGCTAGTGCTCCTCTCTGTGTACTCATTAGAAGAAGAGGGCACAGATAGAAGAGATCATAGCCAAGACTGAGCTTCTTATCTTTCCTCCTAAAAGCTCCTCTCCTCTTCCTCCTTTCTCAGTCTCTGTGGATAACTCTCTACTCCTTCCTGTTTCCTCAGCTCACAACTTGGGGTTGTCTTTGACTCCTCTCTCTCTTTCTCCACACACATCCATCTGATAGCTAAGACCTGCCGTTTCTTTCTCTATAACATCAACAAAATCCACCCATTCCTTTCTGAACACAGTACTAAGATGCTTATCCACTCCTTAATCACCTCCCATCTTGATACTGTAACCTACACCTTGCTGGTCTCCCTTTGAATCATCTCTCTTCCCTTCAATCTGTTCAACACTCTGCTGCGCGGCTAATCTTCTGCCAGCCTCGTCATGCCCATATTACTCCTCTTCTCAAGTCACTTCACTGGCTCCCTATCCATTTCCGCATCCAGATCAAACTTTTCCTGCTGACCTATAAATGCATTCACTCTGTAGCTCCTCATTACTTTTCTTCTCTTATCTTTCCTTACACCCCCCCTCCCTCCCCCTGCTCGGGAACTCTGCTCTTCTGGCAAACTGCTTCTTTCTGTGCCCTTCTACTGCTAACTCCAGACTTCGCTCCTTTCACCTTGCTGCACCTTACGCCTGGAACAAACTACCTGTGTCTGTACGCCAGGCACCTTCTCTGACACTTTTCAAATCCAGGCTGAAAACTCACCTCTTCGCTGCTGCTTTTGGATCTCGACTCACATCATCTCCTTGTTTCTTTACCTTTCCCCCTTGTTTTATCCCTGTCTACACCTTCTGTGTTGTCTGTCTTGACTAGATTGTAAGCTCTGATGAGCAGGGACTGTCTCTTACATGTCTGTGTGCAGCGTTGCGTACGACTTGTAGCACTATACAAATGCTCAGTAGTAGTAGTAGCAGATCTGCTAGAAGAACAAAGTTCCTTTTGTAGGGTGTAGGGAGAGATAAGAGAGGAACAACCTTCCAATCGAGCTCAGAGAAATTAAAGACCTCCATCTATTTAGAAATGAATTAAAAATTCACCTATTCACCTTGCACTATTACAACCTCCAACATGATAATATTCAGATTCCACAGTTTAATACTGAACAAAAACCATACTTTGACCCTACCTAGATATAATCCCACAGCGAACAGCCATTAATCCACCTAGAGTAGCTAACTGAATTCAGTCGATCATTCCCAAATGTAAATAATCACATTTAATTTTCTTTGTATATAGTTCTAGGTTATGGCACGTTTTTTGCCGCATTCCTAATTTTACTCTGTTGCTTAATCTGGGTTAAACATCAAAAATGTTCTTCAATTGTTATATGTTAAATAGTTCTCTATTATTAAGTTATTTGTCAAAAAAATGTTCTTCAATTGTTATATGTAAAATAATAGTTCTCTATTATTAAGTTTTATGTTCATTGTAAACGGCCACTGATCTCTGGAAGAGGCGGTATAGAAAATTGTATAAATAAATAAATAAACAGTAGTGCGGAGCAGCAGAACGAGTGCACTTATAGGCCAGAGGCATGAAAAGAGCATACATTTGTTGCTCAGCAATATTACTCATCCTTTGGGGAGCTGCAATGTTAGTTTCTGGTTTTGTACACTTGGTAAGGGTCTATCCTTAGCAGTTTAAAGTGTGTTTGCAGAGAAAACCAAGGTAGGGATCCCTGGGGCTGTGTTGGGACCAAGTACCATTTGACGCAAGCTTTGTCCTGACATACAGTACATGTTCATATTTACGTTCTCTTATACCGTATTAGGGTGCACTGGGATTACCTAGCACTTCTCAGGGCCTGAGGAGAACTGGCATATGGTCTAAGTTGCAGCAGCAGTCATTTCTCATTGGTATTTATGTCTAGCTTGCATTAGCAAACTGCTATCAGTATGAAGAGTAGCTTAGGAGATGCACATTTTACTGAGGAGATATGGCGTCTGCAGGTACATCCCGGAGATGGGCAGGATCCAAAATGTGTAACTTTTCAGAATACGTTGGGCGCAGGGACAGCCAAAATATTTACCCGTGTCCCATAATATTGCAGAGACATGTTTCTCCATTATATTGCATGGCCCGTCTCTGCACATATCTGTCTCACCGATTCTGGACTCACAGGCATGTCTAGACTCACAAAAGTGGAATTAGGTTCAAACGGGCCCATTGTCAATTTAAACATGTGCGTGGGTCAGACATACATGTTATGGAATCGGGCTCTTAATATTCATCTAGTCAGTATCAGTACGTATCAGCAGTTGTAGTATTATGCTCTGTTGTTTTAACAAATGTGAGTGACTTTTTGGGTCTATCTAATTCACAACAGGGCATACATTCTAAGACTAGTTAAAATCATTACCCATGAGTGTTTTACACTGTACAGAGATCTGAGGACCAAGTTTAATGTCAAGATTACTACTAACTTCCTCCAGAGATATTCTCTGCCTTCTCATTGCTATTTTGATGCCTTTTACCTCATACCATATTGCCTTGAGGTTTCAATTGCATTGCTGGCTAAAACATTTTTAAAAAGTTTTTCTATTCTTGTCTGATGATATCCAGGCAGTCAACTGGTGTGACAGAGCAATGAGGAAAGCTGATAGTAGAAGTATTTTAGTAGGAAGTGCGAAGTAGTATTATCTCTTTAAAGTCCTTTGGTAAGACTCCCGCCTTGAGTACTTTTCCAGTCCTAAGGGGAATATGGCTACAGAAATGCATTGATAAGGTAGAGGTCATTCTAAGGACTGCCACCTGAATGGTACATGACTTACAATATTAGTTGAACATAAGCAGATTCAAGAAGCTGAATATGAAAGGGAAGATAGGATAGAAATCCTTCAATATCTACCAATACAATATTAGAATTCTATTTCTAATAAATATGAAACTCAAAAAAGACCCCCATTAAACATTCCTCATTGCAAAAGAGGAAGGCCACCAAAGAGATGGATTGATACAACAACAGCAGTTATGGATGCCACTCTATCAACAATTAGCCGCCTGACTGAAGACCGAACACAGGACAACCACGAGTTGACATAGACTCAACAGCACTTAACAACAACCACAACCTTCCTCTGAGCATCTTCCTATGGTGACTGAAAGAGACATCTAGGAGGGTGGTGGCAGGGCCGATCCAAGTTTTTCTGCCACTCTATGCAGAAATCCCAGCCTCCTCCCCCTCCCCAGCTGCCACCACCGCCCCCCAGCTGCTGCTGCTACCCCCTGCAGCTGCCACCGATTCTATTTAAGGAGGAGGCATGCAGTGGCAGCAGCAGTATTTCCAAAAGCGTCTGCTGCCCACCTCCCCCACTAAACGGAATCGGTGACAGCTGAGGAGGGGTGTACAGCACGGCCAATCATCTGTGCTGCTGCCACCGCCCACCCGGGCTGGTCGCCTAGCTTGCGTAGTGGATGGGCCAGCCCTGGGGATTGGATACCTGGAACAAATTTCAAGTGGAGATTGTAGGAGTCAAAGGAGTGCAATAAGTGGATTAATATTCAGCAGCAGGCAAATGGTTAAAATGAGCAGATATTCAGTGGACTTAACTGGATAAGTCCAATCACTATAAATGATCAGTTAAAGTTTAGCCGATAACCTTAGGCCAGCTGTTTGTATGGTCTGACTTACCCAGTTCGTGCTAAAGTTGGGCCACACCCCAGGAATGCCTCAAGCACCACCTTCAGATAACCGCTAATGGGTTGGCCAGACAAAATTTATGCAGTCAAGGGAGAGGGTAGGGGGATTTTTTAAATCAAAAGATTTGTCTGAGTAACTCCTAAAGTTACTTATCCAAATCCTTTCAACAGTGGCCTCAAAGAAACCTTAATACCAGAGCAAGGGTGGGAAAGGCGATCAACGACAGAGGTGGATCCGTGGAAGCTCACTTGGCAGGTATGAATAGGTGTTGGGCAGACTAAATGGACCATGTGGTCAATATTGGTGAATATTTTCTATTTTTTTCAGTTTTTTCCACAAGTATTAAGGCCAGTATTCACTGCGGCAATAAGTGTTTTTCAAAATGTTGGCCTCCGTGATTAAAAACAATCCAGATAGTCTCCACTGGTATCCAGATAGGGCTGACAGTGCAGGTGCTAGTCAGATAATTCTCCAGATAACTTAGAACAGCCTTTTTCTGTCCTAAGTTATGTGGATGGCTATCTGGATAACGGTGATGAATATCGCTTCTGGATAATTTGCCACTCAGCTCATGGACTACCCTGGCCCTATCCAAATAACGCCGAGGAGGTCTATAATGATCTTCAGTAGCACTATCCATAGCAGGTGCTGATAACCATATTGAGGCTGCTGAATATTGACCCATAAACTTTATTTCTTCATTGTATCATAAACTCAAACACATGCACTCCAGGAACAAATATGGAACAAAAAAATCATGTTAAATAAATGAGAAATCATATTTTATCTTCAATTATTGCAGGTTTTGTATAATGAAAATAATTACCCAGTGATTTTCCCATTTCATCATGATAACAGCAGGCCCAAGAGATCGTGCAGGATTCATGCTAGCACCTGTGTAGTTGATCTGTTGGAAAAATAGAAGCACCCAAGTTAGACATTCAACCCACACAAAGCTAGCCATTTTCAAGCATCAGACATCCATGTATATTGTGTTTGAATATCAGCTCGTGTGACTAAAAATATTGTCAAATACTTGCAGAATGTTAAATGATAAATTAAAATATGTGTGGAGCAGTGGCCTTAGATCTGTGCCCTCTATGTCTACAAAGAGGAACTTCTGCAGTCTCTGCTCCTAAGTAAAACTCTAGTTGCAATATGATGTATTGGAGGATGGACTTTCTTGTCACTCACAGGACAGGGAGAGTCACTGTTCTAAACTGGAGGGAACTCTAAAAAGGCCTTGCGAGCAAGTGCCCAGAATTTTCTTTCCACAAAGTCTGGGGAGTAAAGCGAGAATGTCTGAGTCATTGCTGGAGCACAACACAGCAATGGCTGGGTGCTATATCCAGGGCTAGCATTAGGGGGCGGCAAACAGGGCTCCCATTACACATGAGGACCCAAGTCTTCCAGTGATCAATTCAGCTAAGTAACTTGCACCAACAAGGGAGTAAGTAGGATTGCCAATGGCCAGTTTTTATATGGCCAGGCTGGCTGCCAGCAGTGAGTTAATATCGGCCATTGAAAAATTGTGTTTTTGCGCTGGCCGCGGGACCAGGAGTGGCCAAAGCAGAAAACTGACTTTTCTTTTCCTGACGCAGCCTCACCCTCCCTCACTCCAATCCAGCCATAGCTCCTGCAGCTTACAGGTCGCGGCTGTGATAGCGCTAATAATTAAAATAAAAGCAAAACCAGTGCGGAGCCTTCTGGCCTCTGCTATGTAACCCTTACTGCTGCATCCCACTCCCAAAAGGAAGTTACATTAGAGGGAGCAGGATGCACACAGCAGCAGGGGTTACATTGCAGAGGTTGGAAGGGTGATGACACTAAGGAAGGGAGGGGGAGCTGACATCTGGGAATGGTACTGGAAAGGGACTTGGGGATTGGACTGGTAGGTGGCTGGGTAATGGGGAGGAAGCTGAAAAGGAGGGGGACACTGGGACTAGAAGGGAGCGGACATGCGGGGATGGCACTGGAAGGGGGATGGACATAGGGTAGAGGACTGGAAAGGAGTCAACACTGGGAGTGGCACTGGGAGCAGAAGGGGCTAGACAGTGGGGAAGGAGGGGGATTGGAAGTGAATGGACTAGGGTTGCCAGATACCTTTGATCAAAAATCAGGACATTTTTTCAAAAAATAATATGTTAAAAAAAAAAGGTTTTATTAGGCATCAAACACAATAAAACATTATTTACATGCATTTACTGTTTGACAATATTTGATTAAGCAGATTTTCGACAGCCAAAATCTTTTTGTATATATCACCACAAGATAATGAATAGTTTATTTTAACTTGAAACAAGCATTTTACAGTTTTAATATCCAATCGATTTCGATTATCCGTCCATTGCTTCTTGCACAACGGAAATACTCATTCCACTAGTGACATTATACATAATTGCAAATTAATTTATATTAGTAACATTACTATGATGACAAAAAATTGAAAAATTTTAACAAACGATAAATTATGATCAAGACTTCACGCTTCCGTAAAATTTTTGTATTTCCCCCTCCTTATATACGTCTTGAATTGGCTATATTTTGTATGTAGTTGGAAAGAGCCCAAAAATGTTCCCCTTTTTCAAACACCAAAGCAAATAAGCAAATAAAAATAACTTCATTTGTATTATAATGTTCATCTTAATCATCTGTCAAAATTTTACAGAAATTCAGGATGAGTCAGGACAAAATCAGGACAAGCTTCCAAAAATCAGGACATCTGGCAGGTCTAGAATGGACACCAGTGGCAGTCCTGGGAATTCAAGGGGGTTCACATTGGAAGGTACCGGGACGAGAGGACTAGAAAGGGGCTGATACTGGGGAGGGTTACTGGGACTGGAATTAGGCTGCTGGAAGGAACTGATGAAAACAAAAGAAGAGATAAGAAATGACAGATGGACTATAGCCCATAGAAAGAGAGCTAAGAGAAGACAGGAAAACAGAAGCCTCAGATCGGGACCAGCATGATCAGAGAATAAAATGGTCAGACAACAAAGTTAGAAAAAATAATTTTATTTTCAATTTAGTGATTGGACTTTGTGCTATCTTTATATTTTACTCAGTATGGGGAACTGAATCTCTTATTTATCTGATGTTGCACTGCATGTGGGGTCTGGCTTCTTGGGGTTTCAGTTTAATTTTTATCTACATATTTTTATTTATTTTATTTTATTTATTTATTTAGTATACATTTGTATACCGCTACTTCCAGCGATCAGCAGCGGTTTGATTACAGATTGGAAATTGTCAAATCATGACAGGAAATTTTTGAGGTATAAACACATTGATTAGACAGGAAAGCACAGCACACAGAGAACTATTTTACAGGGAACATGGGCTGTGGAGGGTTAAGTGGCTTGCCCAAGACTACAAGGAGCACCTGTGGGACTAGAAACCCCAGTCCTTCCGGCCCAAGGTACTTTAGGTTGTAGTCACTTATTCTGTACTTGGTGAGGGTCTGTGTTCTGAGTGTGTGACTGAGGCCAGATGTTTTATTAACATGGAGTTTGTATGTAGGGATCTACACTGTACTGTAGTAATTTGACTTGTATAGCTTTTCAAATAGATGTATGGATGTTCTAGGGCCCGTGCAGTATTTATAGTGCTGCGTTTTTCTGGGTAGGCCCCTTGTTGTATGAGTTTTGGAAGTTTATGCTGGTATGGTATGTTAGATTTGGCCTTGTGCACCAGGCATCCTCCCCGGCCCTCTTCAAGTCCAGGTTGAAGACCCACCTCTTCACCGTTGCACTCAGATCCTGACTTCCTTCCTCATCTTACCCTAACCCCCGTTAACATTTATGACCAAACCATAGACCAAACTGTACCACACTGTACCATCCGCAGAACTGACTAATGCTCTGTACTGTTCTAACTAGATTGTAAGCTCCGATGAGCATGACTCTGACAGGCAGGGATAGTCTCTTGCATGTTGTCTACCTCTTGTAGGATTGCTGTACAGCACTGTGTGCATAGCGCTTTATAAGTGATAAATAGTAGTAGTAGTAGTAGTAGCCTTGTAGATCATCGGCAAATTTTGTAGGATTTTATATTAGTTCACCTATATTCTTGATACTGGAAAATGTTTATATTGTTGTTAGTGAGATGACCAGAATCAGATTTTTTTTTGGACTATCACAACCTGTTTGAATGATGCTAAGTATTTACCGCTAAGTAGTTATTTTTATTCTGGCTATGCATTTGCCTTTTCACTGCAATTTTCTTACAACATTGGATTTGAAGGAGAAATACTAGCATCACTGAAAAGAGTTCACAAAGGAATTTTGGAAAAAAGGAGGGTGGAGTGTAGCCAGCATTACTAAAAATGAGGGAGTGGCACCGATTTATAGGTTGCAGGGGAGCGCCAGAAACCCTAGCACAGCCCTGCCAGGGCCGGCCGTACGCATGCAGCAAGACAGCTTTGGGCTCCAATCGGGGCTGTCAGTGGCCATAGTGGGCCCGAGTCAGCCCTGGGCAGCAGTGGCAGAATTTAAAAAGAAAAGTGAAGCCGTGGGGCCGGGCTCAGGAAGCATATGGGATCATGCAGGCATCGGAGAGAGCTGCAATCACTGTGGCTGCTCCCGTTTAAGTCCCACAGTGCTTGTGGCTACTTTAGAGTGCTGGACTGCTGTCAGGATTGTAGCTGCAGCACCTGGGAGTAGCCACAAGCACCACAGCCCTTAAATGGGAGCAGCCATAGTAATCACGGCTCTTCCCGACACCTGCATGACCCCAGATATTGCCTGAGCCCAGCCCCACACATTGCATTGCATAAAGTCCAGTAGCAAACTGTGCCTTTTTCAGTCTCAGACAGATATGAGGCCCTCTCTGGCTTGTGAAATTGCCAGGTTGCATCCCTTCTAATACCAATCCTGACATTTGCTGTCTTTTATTTTGTACAATACAGGAGAGATGTATTTCTATTTCTCTTGTGTTGCACTACATGCCGCATCTGGCTTTCTGGGGTTTTAGTTTAATTTTTGTCTATATTTCTTGTTTCATTTTGTGCTCATTTATTAATGAAGGCCTGCCTGCATTGTGTGGGTGTGTACAACCAATGCTGGGTATTCTGTTAGCATGGAATTTCTGTTTAAGAATGTATAGCAATCTTGCTTGTTCAGTTTGCAGATTGCCCTCTCTGCAATTATTTTTTTGGTGGCAGGGGGCGGGACAGGCGTGAGACAAGGGCAGGGTGGTGGCGGGACAAGGGGGTTGGGAGTGGGCATGGGCGAGCATGGCTAGCCTCAGGTGGCGGGTTTTTCTCGTTCAAAAAGTTGGCAACCCTAGGAGTAAGTAATACAAAGATGAAGGAAGTCTGTGACGAGGTGGGAGAATCCAACAACAGAGAAGCTGGTGTACCAAGAGAGACGTAACCCTTTCTTCATCTGTTGGGAAGGAGGAAAGGAATACTCAAGGTTGTAGCAGAGATCCAGGTGCATCCCTGCTTGCAATTAGAAAGACCCAGTACAGTGATGGAAAGGAACTAGTCCCCTAGGTGCATCCCTACCCTTCCAGCTAAAGAGTTATTTAACAACTGTTGCTGATATTCAAATAGAATTATAAGGATAACGGCAGTCATTATTTTTGAAGAGCAGTATATCAAGCTCAATAAACATGAAACATCATAATTTCCTTAGGTGGCACAATCCTTACATTTTCGGCAGCCCTATAGTGGAGGAGTAGCCTAGTAGCAACCAAGAGATCAAGGTTTGATCCCACTGGCACTCCTTGTTGCCTTTGGCAAGTCACGTTACCCTCCATTGCCTCTGAAGGAAGGCCTGGCAATCTACTTCCACTCTTACCTTGCCAAGAAAACCAAAGGCTGCTGGGTTGCCAGGAATCAGCCTTGCCTCAACAGCATACATTACATTTTTTGCATACAGATAGTGCCAATGAAAATACTTCCAGATTGCTTTGGAACTATATGGATAGTGATGGGGTGCTACATGGGCTAAGTGTAGGTGGAACACTGAATTATCTAGAGAGCAGCAATATTCAGTCTGCTATCTGGATAACGCAAGGGTAATTCTTTTGTTGTTCTAACTTTCTCTGCATAGTTATCTGAATAGCAGACTTAATATCACCACTGACCACACTATTGGTGCATTCAGCATTGCTCATTATCTGGATAGCATCCCTGAACATATATATTTTAATTAACTACCGCAGACAGCGCTTAAAACAAAATGCCATTTAAACTTTTAGGGAAGAGGGTACAGTAAATGGATCCCCTGAAGTCTACTTCCATACAGGAGGTATATCCATCTTTGTTAGTGGGCCTAAAGGAGAGTTCTTGGTTTTTGGTATCTAGAGCAATATGTATTTAATTCAACTACCAGTATTTATCCAGTCTCTCCAAGATAGCATCAGAAGAGGAGGAGGAGAGAGAAAGAGGAGAAAGGCACCCAACCAAAAACCTACAGGACAGGAGGGTGCAGAGCAGAAAGCTGCGACCAAGGACTCAGAACAACCACTTATATTTTGCTTTCTCTATTTAACAGGGACATTGATAACTTGGATTTTTCTTACTCAATGGAGGGTTAAGTGACTTGCCCAAGGCCACAAAGAGTGTTGGTAGGAATTGAGTGCTGGTTGCTTGGTACATAAGCCAGAGCTCTAACCATTAGGCTACATTTCCACTCAATTGTGTTACCTGAAGAAAGGACTGTAAATGTGTTTTTTTTGGGGCCTATTTAATAAAACTGTTTTTACTTAAAAATACTCTTTTGGTGTCTATTTTGCCTTCTGGCTCCTCGGCATTTTAATTTACTGCAGTTTAGATCTTGAGCTTCCCCCCTCCCCCAATCAACAGGATCATTTATCTTAATTTTGGTGCACTTCTGAGCTTTGTTTTTATATTGTTTTTGCTATGTGGAGGGTCATTTTATATATTCCAGTTTATGTGTTTTGCCAGCCACGTTTTTGGGCCCTATTTTATAAAGTGATGTATGTCATACTTTATGAAAAAGGCGCATAAAGGAGATCACGCGAGGAAGGCTTGCTGAGCAGGTGTCCCTAGCACAACTTTGGGCCTCTCCATTTTAATTTTTTTAATATTTGCAACCCACGTTTTTTGTTTTGGGGGATAAGAGGTGGCTACTGAATCATGAAGGTGTGGACAGATATGAGCACGTGCACTGTATGGTCTCTGGGTATACTGCTGAAAATAATGAAGGCAGGCAGGCAGAATGATCTGGGAGTCAAAATCGTGACAAAATCTACACCAAAAGTGGTGCTCCATGATAAAGCAGTGAGGGAGCGCATGATAAATTATGTAAACTGTGAGGCTCAATAGATGACATTGAAGAAAATGTGGACGCTCACTCAACCAGGATACAGCAGTTGGAGGATCAAGTGTCCTAACAGGAAGAGTAGGAAGCAGGTGCAGAATTGTGCCTGTAAGAACTGGAAAGCAAACATAAAATCCTGCTTGATAGACTAGAAGTTCAAGAGAATAAAGGGCATCAGAATAATATCCGTATTAATGGTTTGTCTGAGTCAGTAGCCAATCAGGAGATATGGGAATTAGTGGAAAAATGGTTCCCAGAGAGACTGGGTCTTAAGCCTGCAAGTGGCATTATGAACATGGAGAGAATACATCAGGTTTTCATATGCAAGGAGGAAGCATGATACAAAAGCCAGTGCGAGTTGGAATATAAGGATACTAAAATCCTGCTTTTTCAATGATTATTCAGCAAAGGTCACAGAGAATCGGAGAGCATTGGCACCTTATTGCAGTGAGCTAGTCAAGCAGTGAATTTGCTTTGCAGTATTACCATCCTAAGTCAGGCTTACCCATGACAACAGGTCCTTTGAAACACCCTCAGAATTGGATGTTTATGGATAAGCTACCTGTGCCTTAAAAGATCAGGTAGCTAATGGATGAGAGGAGTAACACAGTTGACTTATGTTGCAGCTACAGTTTACAGGCTTCACTATCTAAGCGGGCTGAAGTTGTGATCATCATTTATTTTTTGGTTCTACAGTGAACTTTATCAGGCGGGAGCATCCCTGGACACAGGTGAGACTTAACATCCACGATTTATGGCAATGGTCTTTCTTTTGATTGTACTGGATTGCTTATTGTGGCAAGCTACCTGATTATTTCATAAGCTTTGGCTTGACCAAGTATCTGCATAGGGGCCGTGGAGACACAATACATTTTTTAACTCAACACGATCTTGGGATATTGAGATGGCGTGTCAATGAAGACGGAGCAGACAGTTGCTATTTTATTTATTTTATTTTTATTTAACAGTTTTTTTATACCACTTTATCATTTCAATCAAAGCGGTTTACATTATAACTTAAAATTGGTAATGTACATTAAACAGGGACATTGTTAACTTGGATTTTTCTGAGGCAGTTGCTAGGCTTCAGGGGAACGCTTTGTTGGACTTTGCTATAACACAGAGCACTCCAGGAGGCCTGGCGTGGAAGATACAACCAGTCTTGAGGGAAGTTGTGATTTATACCTCATTCGAGACTGGGATAGTAGAAGGACTCACAACCTAGCTTATAACATTAATAAGCGTATTATTTTGCAAATGTTTGTGTAGTGTTGCATTTTTCATGTTCTCTATACAAACATTTCAAAGGGTTGAACTTTTCTTTTATTGTTTCCCTGAAACCGGAGGGGGGTGCTGTGATGATAATGTTGACATATCTGGGAGGGAGTACGAATAAGTGGGAATGAGATTGGGTACCTGGCACTGGGGAGTAGATTGGCTTGTGTGAGTGTGTGTGATATTGGAAGATTAAGAATCTAAGAAATAAGAACATAAGAACTGCCGTACTGGGTCATATCAAAGATCCATCAAATGCCCTTTTTCCAACAGTGGCCAGTTTAGGGCACAAGTACCTGTCATATCTCAAAGATAGCCATCTCAATGCTGCTTAACCTCAGGGATAGACAATGGTTTTCTCTTGGACTACCTTAATAAAGGTTTATGGACTTTTCCTCCTGGAATTTGTCCAAACCTTTTTAAAATCCAGCTACACTAACTGCTTTTACCTCATTATCTGACAATGAGTTCCAAAGATTAATTGTACATTGAGGGAAGGAATATTTTCTCCTATCTGTTTTAAATATTTTTCTTTGAAGCTTGGATTTTTCTGAGGCAGTTGCTAGGCTTCAGGGGAACGCTTTGTTGGACTTTGCTATAACACAGAGCACTCCAGGAGGCCTGGTGTGGAAGATACAACCAGTCTTGAGGGACGTTGTGATTTATACCTCATTCGAGACTGGGATAGTAGAAGGACTCACAACCTAGCTTATAACATTAATAAGCGTATTATTTTGCAAATGTCCTCTAGTCCTTATGGCCCTGATATTCAGCTCCGGCGGCTCGCACTCCTACAGAGGCTAACCACCAGTGCTGAACTTTAAACCCTGATGTTTGATGCCAAAGTCATATCTGGACTCTGGCACTGAATACCCGGATTTCCCGCAAAGCTAACTGGGCAGCGGAAATATTTAGCCATTGCGTAGTTAGCTTCTGTGGCAAAGGTTAGGCCAGTGTTTCCTGCGCCTGATTTTCACTCAGTATTGCTGCTGCCCAGTTAGTGGTGGGTGCTGAACGCCCCCGGCATGCCCTAAGGCTAACCAGTCAGCATTGAGGCATGTAGCAGCGACTAACCATGTTACTGCCACTGAATATCCCACTGAACAGCATTTACATGCAGGTCTTCAAACCACCTACTTGCCTTCGAATAGCCCCTTACATTCCTTGAACGAGGAAACAACAGATTTGCTTCTACCCGTTTCACTCCGCTCTGGATTTTATAGACCTCTATTATATCTTCCCTTAGCTGTTTCTGCTCCAAACTTAACCTCTTTAGCCTTTCCTTATGGGAGGGTCATTTTATTCCCTTTATCATTTTGGTCACTCTTCTTTGCACCTTTTCAAATACTGTTTTATTTGTTTTGAGAGTGCAGAGGTCAGAATTGCCCACAATACTCTAGTCCTTTCCTAATGATTCCTAACATTCTATTTGCTTTTTTGGCCATCGCTGCACACTGATCAGAAGATTTCATTGTCTTATCTAGATTCACAACCTGGTCCTTTTCCTGGGTGGCAACTCCTGATGTGGAACCTAGCATCACTGCACATGTCCACATTAAATTCTGTCTGCTATTCGGATGCCCAGTCTCCCATTCTCACAAGGTCCTCCTGCCGTTTCCCATAATCCACATGCGATCTAATAACTGAATCATTTTGTGTCATCTGCAAATTTAATCACCTTGTTTGTTGTTCCCAATTCCAGATTATTTATAGATATTTTAAAAAGCACTGGTCCCAGTACAGATCCATGTGGTAGTTCACTGTTCACCTTCCTCCGCTGAGAAAATTGACCGTTTATCCCTACTCTCTGTTTCCTATCTCTCAACCAGTTCCAATCCACACTAAGACATTGCCTCCCGTGCCATGACTTTTTAACTTTCTCAGAAGTTTCTGATGTGGGACTTTGTGAAACGCTTTTTTAAAGTCTAAATACAGTATAGCAACTGGCTCACCTTTATCCACATGTTTATTCACACCATTAAAGAAATATAGCAGACTGGTGAGGCAAGACTTCCCTTGGGTAAATCTATGTTGACTTTGTCCCATTAAACCATCTCTCTCCATGAGTCCAGGAATTTTGCCCAGCACTAATGTTAGGCTTACAGACAGTAGTTTCCTGGATCACCCCTGGAGCCCTTTTTGAAAATAGGCATTACATTGGCTACATTCCAATCTTCAGGTACCATAGATGATTTTAATGATAGGTTAAATCTCTAATAGTCCCTCTGTAATTTCATCTTTAAGTTCTCTCAGCACTCTCAGTTGTACTATATCCCAACCAACCAGGTGATTTGCTGCTCTTTAGTTTATCAGTTTGTTCTACTACACCTTCCAGGTTCACTGAGATTTGATTCAGTTTTTCTGACTCACTACCATTAAATACTATTTTGGCTTTGGCAGCTTTCCCATATCTTCCTCAGTAAAGACTGAAGCAGGGAATGTATTTAGTCTCCTCAGTTATGGCCTTGTTTTCCCTGCCCATTCTCACACAGCTGTAATCACCTCCCCCTACCCAACCCACTAATCTATCATATCTACATCCAAATATTTCCCTCAGCTCCAAATGTCTAAATGTTCCCATTATGTCAAAGTGTTTATGGAATAAGCTTATATATTAGTTATCAACCTAGTTTGCTATACTCTACTTCAGTTCCATGTAAAATATTAAATTCATGTTAATTTTATTTTATTTATTTATTTATATTCTCTTATATACCGCACTATTCTGCATCAGTGCGGTTTACATGAACAAACTGAAATTACATTGATTATTAATTAATTGTAAACTGTTTTGACTTAATGATAAAGCGGTATATAAAATATGTTAAATAAATAAATAAGTGTCTCCTTTTACATCTTGATCACCTAATTTTCCAACTGACGTCTGTCCCAGCTTCATGCTTTGAATGTACCTGAAAAGGTTTTTATTGTGAGCTTTTGTCTGTATGGCAAGCTTCTTTTCAAATTATCTTTTTTGCTTTCCTTATCAGTGCCTTCCATTTAACTTGACAGTGCATATGCAATTTTCTATTTTCTTCAGTTGGGTCCTTGTTCCATTTTTTGAAAGATGTTTTTTTGTCTATAATTTCCTCTTTTACCTTACCTTTTAACCATGCTGGCTGTTTGGCCTTTTTTCTGTCTTTCCTAATGGGTGGGATACATCTGCTATGGACGTCCAACATTATATTTTTAACCATCATCCATGTCAGATGTAAACTCTTGACCTTAATGGAGAGTGTGCATGTTGAATACTCTGGAATGGTTGTCTGGAGTGATGGAGAGTTAAGGGTGGCATTTTGGAAGGATGGGATAGGTGATGCAGAGGAAGGGCAGAGAATTGGATATGTGTCGGGATCTAGTCTTGCAGTATTATGTAGATGTTGGTGTGGAATGTATTTTCTTCCAAATGTCTGGCAGAGAGACTGGAGGAATTGGCTGATATTAAAGTACTGACAGTGAATGTAGCTGGCGTAAAGCACACACAATTATTAAGTTACCTTAACAAAGCTGGGACAGACGTAGTCTTCCTTCAGGAAACTCACAACTAGAGAAAATCAGTAAGTACGAAGAAGGTGGGTAGGAGAACTGGACTTCTCACCTTACAATACTAAGCAAAGACGTATGACAATTTTGCTACATAAAAGGCTTTCATTTGACTTGAATAAATTGGAGCAGGACCCAGAAGAGCGTTTTGTAATAATGGTTGGGTTTTGCAAGGGGTAAAGGTGGGGCTGTGTAACATTTACACCCCCAATGTATATAATCATAAGTTATTTTCAGCATTATTGGCTAAATTGAGGACATATGATGACAATTTTTATATAGTGGGGGAAATGTCAATATCACTGTAGATCCCACAAAGGATTGCAAGCTTGCAAAGCGTCTATCTAAAGATTCTGACCATAAAGGGATAAATTGTTAATGACAGAAAATCTAATAGATGCTTGGAGAACAAGGCATCCTGGAGTATATGATTTTACATTTTATTCTAAAGTTCATAACAGCTATGCAAGATTGGATTATATATAATACCTGCAGAATCTTTTTTTGGCAAGTTATGCCAAGCTATATAGGGGATGCAGCACTCTGATCATTCTCCAGTGGCGGCAAAGGTGGGCTTGTTGGACAGGGACAGAAGACTATATTTGGCAGATGAATCCTACACTATATTTGGATGAGGACTTTAAGAAATATCTATGCAGAGCCTGGCAGGAATACGAGATAGATAACGACTCTGGAGAGATTGGCCCTACTATTTATTGGCAAGTAGCTTGGGCAGTTATAAGAGGTAAAATTATTGCTTTTATCACCCGAAAAAAGAGAGAAAGGGAAAAGGAGTTACTGGAAGTAACAAAAATCTTGCAGCACTGCTATAGTCGATGGTGCAATGATACAAGCTGGGGACTTAATGAGGTTCTCAATCAATGGATCTTGGGAAGTATTAGGTTGAAAAAGTATAAGTGTACAGGTGAGGTAGCAAAACAGGGAAATTGTTAGCCCAGTTAGCCTGTCCAGTGGGAGAGAAGCATTTGTTTCCAGCTGTTCAAGATGGCGTGGAGTCACGGTGCATATGGAACAAGAGATTAGGAAAGCAAATTGTTGAATATTATAAGGACTCTTATTATGGAAGCCCAGTGGATGACCTTAAGAAGGCTGAGCTCTTTATGGATCTTAATATCCTGAAAATAACTGTGGAACAGCTCATTGCTTTAAATAAACCATTTACATTATTAAACATCTAAAGTTTGCTAATACCCCAGTCCCAATGGCCCTGGTACAAAATTTTATAAACTTTTGGATGATATGTTTTTGGGACCCATGCTGTCTCTGTGTGAAGATGTATGAGCTCTGGGGAGCATGCAAAGTCTTGCTCATATTACTATTCTGCCTAAGCTTGGTAGGGAGAAAATCTATTTGGTTCATACTGACTTATCTCTTCCTGAATCAGGATATTTATTTTTAACATTTAACATTTATTTTTAACATTTTAACAACAGGATATAAAAATCATTTCCACCTTGTTAGCTCGATGACTGAGTTGCTTATTTATTTAACTGATTTTATATATCACTCTATTTTGCAGATAGGTTTTGTGCCTGGCATTGGTAAATATGTTGAAGATTTTAATGGTCCTGCAGGATGGGAGATCAAGGGAGGGTGATACCATATTGGCGAGTCTAGATACAGAAAGAGAGAGTTGACAAGATCTTGTGGGATTTTATCTTTTGGATGGTCCAGAAGTTTGGATTAGAGAAGGAGTACATGGCTTCGATTAGAACTTTATATAAGATGCCCTCAGCACAGATTTGGAAAATGGGTCACTTACTGAGAAGTTTATCTAAAAAAAAGGGACAAGGCAGGGATGTTCTCTGTTGCCTTACCTTTTTATTTTATCCTTGGAAACCTTAGCTAGCAAGTTTAGGCAGTCATCAGATTTGTCTAGTATCTATGTAGGCACTTAGGAATATAAATTAACCTCTTTGCAGATGACATGCTGTTGTTTGACTTATCAATGGTCAAATAATTCAAATAATGCAACATTTTAGCTTCTTTTCAGACCTTCAAATTAACTTCAGCAAATCAGAGGCAATGGGTATTAACAAAGAATGCCAATGCTTTGCACAGCAAGACTTTCCTCTGGCCATGGCCCTGGTAATATCACATATCTTAGAATTCATCATAGTGCTAACTACAATGTTTTGTACCAAAAGAATATTATTGACAAATTTGAATATGTGAATGCACTGTGTACCAAGTGGAGGGAACTTCCTTTGTAATTGCTAAGACGGATGGCCCTCATTAAAATGTTGGTACTGCCCAAGCTACTCTGTCCATTGCAAATGGCCCCTATATAGCTGAGGAATAACGAGGAGGCAACCAACTAAACTGTAGATCCAACCTTTTTTGTACCTCAAGTGGGCAATGTAAAGTGGCCCGCTTGAGCTATAACAAATTGAGAACAAAGAACAAAGGTGGGTTAGGCTCGACAATGTTGCTTCCATGATATGATGATTGCATGAGTTCCTTACATGACGTTATAAGTTTTCTACACTAGGCCTATTAGACACCTGGACAGACCCTTATGGATTCTTTAATTACTGTACTTACAAGGCAAAGACTCTGTTGGCTGCAATTTGGGGGGAGAGCACACTTTCTGCACCCATTTCAAAGAGCTTGGGTTTGGTGGTGGGAAAGGGTGAAGGCAAAGGGTGTTTCCCCTTTCCTCACCATACAAAATAATCTGTATTTCCTTCCGGGAGTAGGTAGGTCCCATTGTTCTCTGTGGACTACCTGGGGCTGTTATTACCTGGGGCAGCTGATTCAAGTTGTTAAAGGTTCTTTCCCCACTTTTGATCAAATTAAGTGTAAGTGGGATGTTCCGAACTCACATTTGTTATTGTATTTACAAGTTAGGCAATACTTGTATTATGTTAAAAGCGCCACAGGAGCTCCACTGGAATTCACTTAGTTGGATAGATTATTTATGCGTACTGTATTCCACCTTGGCATAGTGAAGTTTCCATTTTGTATAAATTGAGAAGAGATATTTGAGAGAATCCCTATATGGTCTAATGATGTTTCAGAGATGGTGTTATCTAAAAATCTAGTACATTTTTTGAGCAGGCATAGAAGTATACAGTCTCTGTCTCTCTACAGGAGGCTCCATATAAAATCCTTCACAAAGTTTATATTACAAAAGCCAAGGGGGTTAAATTACATCTTTGGGTGATTGGGTCTTATGTGAAGTGCAAGATAAGAGAGGGGGCATAGGATCACTCTTTTCTAGAGTGTCCAAAGTCTACTGGACTTTGGTCAAAGGTGATGGAATACACTGTGCAGATGCTTCAGGCTAAATGGGAGTGAACATACAAACTGATCATACTAGGGGATGAAAGACTTTGTGAAAATAGTTACAGTAATATATTGGGTTCAGGCAGCAGAAGCATCACTATAATGCAGGTCCAATTACATGTCCAAGCTGGCTAGCTGGGAGATGAAGGAAGAAGGCATGGGGGGAGGAGACAAGATATGAAAACACACTGTGGCTTAAGGAGGAGATTTACAGAGCTGCAGGCAGGTACCAAATGAAAAATGAATAAAGTGATTGTCAGTAAGAAGGGGGCCAGTGTGGGGGAGGCTGAAGAGGAATGCCTACAAAAGAGACGTATGTGGTGGTGCAAATTCAAAAGTATCGGAAGGGAATCGTGCTAACTATTGTTGGGATAAAAGTTGACAAGTAATGTAAAACTGTTCATCCAATGGAATCAATGTGACCATTGTTAAGATCAGTTTACTGTATCCCTTCTGATGTGCTAACAAAGAGAATAAAAAAAAATAGGAGCATAAAGACAAGCATCAATTTAGTCATGTCAGTTACACCTGCTCTAAAGTAGGTATAAGTGCCACACCTAGATTGTTCAGCAACACATGCAAGTCATAATATTTTATAATTTACACAAGTGAAGTTATACTCTGCCTTTGCTCTGCTCAAGCTCCGCCCCTATGCTTGTCGCACTGAAAGTATGCGCGATCAGGGACGGAGCTTAGATAACCACCTAAAGCATGCCTGTAAGTACATTAAAACAGGGACTTAATGCACATAAATAGCATGTAACGTTCCGCACATCCCTTATAAAATCACCCTCTTAAAGTGACAGGCACCCATTTTCATCTTTTGTGTAGCGCCTCTGGGCTACCTTCGCCCCCTAGTGAGAGGCTGGCCACCTGTGTGTTGCCATCCCTGCCCCCATGGCTGCTGCTGCCACCTTTCTCTGTGGTCTGCAGTGACGGCAATTGCATTGAAAGCATGATGCAGTGCTTACCTAAACTCTCCAGCACTGTGCCACGGTTCCTGCCTTCTAGTCCTGCTGCTTCTGCCCTCTTCCAAAGCAGACTTCTGGTCGTGGAAGGCAGGAACTGCAAGGAGTGCTGGAGAGTTTACGTAAGTGCTGTGTTATGGTTTCAGTGACATTGCCACTGCTGCAGACCCCAGAAAGGGCATCAGCGGCAGCTGTGGGATGCCACCAAAACAGCGGCGCTCTAGGTGACTGTCTCGCTTGCCTAATGGTAGCACTGGCCCTCCTATACACTTATGCTTGTGTTCGTATCTAATAAACTTTTTAACCTGCGATGTACTCAGTAAGTTTCCAATCAGATCTCTGAGACACATCTTTTCTATGTGTTCAAAAGTGCAGACATACCTTCTGCTGCATGAGATCCCTCTTAGCTGGACAGGACTTATTTAGGTGGGTTTTTGCCCATGTGAAAGAAGACTAAGCCATTAAAAATGTACCCCTATGACTATAGTGATGGTTACAAGTTTAATATCCTTCAGTCAAGTCCTTCTCTCTCCCAGGAATTACAGTGCTAGTTATTTGCACATCTACAGTAACAGAGATCTTGTCACTGAGCTAACGAATTATCAGTTGGGAACGTTGGTTGTGGAGAAATAGGATGCTAAAGCACACAACTATTGAGGCTGTGGTATCTTCAGCTTGGCTTGGAAATGCATACTAGATGGGCCAGGAGGCTGCAATTTCTATGTCTCTGTATTGAAACATAGAACAAGGCATTACTTACAGCAAACAAATGTCCAATGGCAACAGACAATCCAATTGCTAAGGCTACAGAACCAGTGACATCATCCCTTTTTGAGTCACAACTGGCAAAAATAGTGAAAATCAACTGAAACGTAATTATCACTTCAATTAGCAGGCCATTGCCAGCTGAAAGCTTGTTATTTACCTGCAAAGAGAAAAAAAAACACAACACCATCGCTGAGGAGACAGTTTGCAAGACATTCCTAGCTATGCACCCTAGGATTTAACAGCAGCTACCATTGGTGGCAATAGCCAGACAATTCATACATGCATAAGACATCCTAAATAGATTTAAACATGCAGCACTAGTATCAAGCTTAGCGGGAAACTCTTTCGGGCTTGACACATTGGGGGTCATTCCGAACTACAAATACGTCCATCCCCACTATTCGGCCCCTCTGCCGAACCCGACTAGCTTCCCCATACATTGTACAGGAAGGTTAGATGGGGGCAGGAAAGGGGCAGAGTTAGGACGGGCATTGGGTGGTCCACGGCACCAGACGTATAGGACCGATTCCAATGTTGGCCCTGTACGTCTGGGGCTAGCATACTGAACGGGGAACTTATTCCACCTCTGTGGTGGAATAAGTTCCCCTAGTCAGCAGGGGACGGCAGGCCCTGGTGGCGGTGGAGGTAGGATGGGATGGAGGAGATTCCCTGCAGCCAGACCCTGGCCTTGAGAGGCCAGATTGGGGGTTGGGCTGCAGGGAATGAAAAATCTGGTCGGCGGCCGGGGATCGCGTCTCCTGAATGGAGCCGTGGTGCCATGGCAACTGGACACCATGGCGCCGCAGCTCCGTTCAGGAGCCTTGACTAAGTTAGCCGGGCTAGGCCTGTATGTGTAGGCCAACCAGAATCATGGTCTCGGCCTGCACATACAGGCCTGGATACGATTCTGATCCCGCAGAGCTAGACGTGCCCCACAATATCAGAATCCCATCTAACTCTGTGTGTCTGGTTCCAACCGAGTGCAGAGAGGGCCGAGACATCCAGGATGGAATCGGGCCAATTACAAATAAATGACCTGCTTGTAGCATGGAAATTGTGCTCCTTGGCTACAGAGCATATCTTTCTCATGCTGTCTGCTCACCTCCCCTTTCAGTGGAATGAAAAATGAGTAGACATCATTCAATATCTGTGGCAAATGATTTTCCTGCTGATTTATTGATAAACTACTTGGTTTAGCTTGGTTTTAACATTGTAAGATTGTTATTTCTAGACATGGATGGAGAAACCATCATGGATAAGGTTGGAACTATTTCAATGTCTTGCTGTCTTGGCAGAGAAGAGCCAAAATAGCCAACTGGAGGAGAGAGTGGATATTTCTGAGAAGATGAGCAGGAGTGAGCTTTCTGTTCATTGCTAGATAAATCAAATGAAGGTAAAAGATCAGGTAGGAGAGATCTCGATGGATTTTTTGCTATGGTAACGTGAGGATAGGAAATGGATTTAAGGATTCTTTTAAAGCCACAATAGTTATAGTAACTTGAACTTTGAATGAGAACAGTTCTGTGCTAGCAGTTTCTTATCAAGACACCAGTGTTTGTTTTGCTTCTCTTAGTGAAACACTTAGGAGTATGTTTACGAAAGCGTGATAGCTGTCTTCACATTGGGATCGCCACGCCATGAAGACTACTTTGTGGGAGAAATGCAGTTAGCACATGCTTTTTTCCATGGTAAAGCTGCATTTCATGTGGTGGGTGTTAGAATGGGTGTGATGTGGCCGGAGAGTGGGCATTCTGATTGCAAGAAGCTACCGTGGGCGCTGACATCATATGGCAGCTGTATGTCTTGTAGACTTCACGGAAGCAGCTATTGCTACCTCAACGAGTGCTGATAGCTATACCTGTAAAGCTAAATCCCCACGATCCCTGCGTTTTCTCCACAGTATCTGCAGGAGAAATGCTGGGAACACCCCCTGCAGATACCGCAGGACATTTGCTGCTAATGTGGGCTTACTGTTATCATAAAATAATTTAACCAGGGACTGCCAAAAGCCCAAGGGGCTCGCCTACAGCACATCACTGGAGAGACGTTATCCTTATTTACTACAAGTTATGCTTTTTTTTAACATCTATCAGACTCTTTTTGCATTTAGAAGGAAAAACAACCACTTTGATCATGGGCTAGATCAGCTTGGCTAATGCCCCCTTGTGGTAGCTGTATGTAATGCATATTTTGGCTTTGCTATTATTGAAATTATTTTTGAAGTTGTTACTTTTGCGTGAGTTGAGAAAGGTAGAGGTTTGAATTATTTAGCTATCTTTATATGGACAGGGATTACTAATTTAATTTCCCCAGCACTTATATTCCACTTAGCCACAAAGCTTCAAGCACATCACAAACATCACTGCAAAAAATATTACACACATAAAGCAACCACTCTACTGTTCCTTTACAACTCCCCTCCCTCGCCACCTCATTTCCCACATTTCCATTGAGTAGGTTTGACTCAAGGTAATTTCTGTGATATACAGTTTGGTTTGTCTTTTGGGCCTTATGGGGGGATAGGATGCATATGTATGGTAGGATATATGATGATGAGTGTAGTTGGTTGAGAGATGTGGCTGTAAAAATGAAACCTAGGTGAGGTTACTTAGGGCCTCTTTTACCAAAGCTGGTTAATGAGCGTTTTAACATATGGCTCTAGGCAGTCGGGAACACTAATGCCCATAGTGTCTGCCTTCGTATGCTGAAATGCACATTAATTGGCGAACGCAGGATGGGGTGGGGGATGGGTGGAGGGTGGTGTGGAAAACACATTGCTGCTAGCGTCAGGGCAATTGCCATGTGCTCAGAGGCAATGCAGCTCCTAACATGGGTTCACTTGACTCCCCCATAGGAGTTATTAAGTGAACTCAATCTAGTGGAGTGCCCCCAACAGCTAGCATGCGGTGTTTGCTATTAATGTGTATGAGATTGGCATGTTAATGGCAAATCCATAGTGGGCTTTAGTAAACGGGGGCCTTCGTTTTGCTGTGATATTGTTATTTCATTATCAAAATACTTAATGAGTTGCATAGAAAATCATTATGGTTATAGTATTAATTCAAGCTAAATAACTAATTCTATTAGTTTACAATGTTGCATGAGTCCTAAAGTAATTTACTACTTTTATCCAAGAAAGAATTTTCTAGAAATAAAACCTTTTTTGAATTAACTTATGCTAATGAAAACCCCACAGAAAATGTTAAGCATTCATCAGTTTCTCCAACATGGACTTTAAACCATTCTTTTTTAGAAGTAAAGCTTTTCAATGGCATAATTAAAAAATATATGTTACCGTGGTAATGCCCAAATCACCTGCCACAGCTGAAGGAGTGACAAGGTAGAGAAGCCCCGCCCCTGCAATGGCACCAAGACATTGCGCAATGATATAAAATACAGACTTGGAAAGACTGATCTTCCTGGTGCAGACCATGGCAACTGTCACAGCAGGGTTAATGTGGGCTCCACTGATATGCCCAAAGCACTGCACCATGGTTGCAATGCTAAGCCCAAAACAGAGGGAAATTAAAACCAAATCTGCAGGCTGAGGATTGGTCTTTTCACTCCAGTTGATTGTAGAACCAACGCCGAGAAAAACAAAAATCAGCATGGCCAAAAATTCCCCAGAAACAGCTTTCCAGAACGGTTGCGTCCAGACGCCCTTGAATGCTACCATGATGATCTCACACTTACATGCAGATGCACATTTACTGAAAGGAGAGGGAAAAGATTAAGTCACAATGTTTGTTTAAAGGCTTAATGAGTTAGTTCTGACATTACCTTATGTCCATATACAATTCACGTTGGTTGCAACTACATTAACTTTACTGCATGGTAACGCTAGCACACTTGCAAATGATCTAAATTAAAAGTAAATGATCTCAGTGACTTAAAACAGCCCTCCTAATGTTGCAAAGTTAACTACACAGCCGAAGGTGGAAGGTGGAAGCTTCAGTAGGCCATATTGATTTGGGCTCTGGGACCCAACACCTCTTAGAAAAAACAAAACCCTTCTGGGACTCTCTACCTGTCTATGAAAAATCAATGACTTATATGGGTTTCATGATCAAACCTCCCAAATGCATTTTGGCTTCTGGCCACCCCCTCTTGCTAAAACCAAAGGCCCTGGAAAGATCTTCTTCATCTTCGTTAGAAAGAGAAAGACCAAGTTTCCCTTCTAACAGTAATAGTGCAAAAATCAAAATGGTGCAGTTGACATAGATTAGAATACTAAAGCACTGGACATTTTTGGGAGTAGGACAGGGAACTCTGGGAGGCGGAAGAGGGCCGGAAAAACTGAACACTCTTGAGGAGTAACAGATGTGGTGGCATGAGGGATGGAAGTGAGGGAGGAAGCAGGCAGCCTTGAGAACTGATTAGGGTGGGGAAAAGGTTTAAAGGAGGGCTTGGAGTCCTGAAACTGTTCTGGAGGAGTATGGAGGCTGCATTTTGGTTCAGTTAGCAAAGGGAAATGTGGAAACATTACCATGGTCTTGTTATCATTGAAGTGACCATGTAACATTGCTGCATTCTGCCAATTGGCTTGATATGGAGTTCCTATACTGGTTTTACTGCAGGCTAGTACTCGTACCTAAATATGGTTTATGGTTTATTTCTCCACTTGATATAGCACCTTTAGCCAGTGGCAGCAAAACGGTTTACAAAAGAAAATAAAACTATTTAGATAACATATACATAAAACAAGAATTAAATAAAATAGGAAAGGGAGAAAGGAAGAGTCTATAGGAAAAAAAAGAGGGAAAAAGGAAAGGTAAGTCAGTAGAGTGGAGGAATAGCCTAGCACCCAAGAGGCTTGGGTTTGGTTCCCACTGACACTCCTTGTGACCTTGGACAAATCACTTTACCTTCCATTACTTTGGAAGACAAGGTCTGGCAATCTATTTCCACTCATACCTGCCAAGAACACCAAAGGATTGCTGGGTCACCAAGAGTTAGCATTGATTTGACAGTACTGAGAAAGAAAATAAAAGGCACACAGATCAGCAGCTCAAGATCCCATCCATTTACTGATTACCATAGGCTTGTTCAAAAAAGTAGATTTTTTAAACTTTTCTTAAATTATTTCAATGAAGTGTGTTGACAAATGTAGAGAGGGGTGGAATTTCAGAAGGCCAGAGCTAAAAAGAAAAAAGCAGATTGATGTGTGGATTTGTGTCAAGTGCAGCTATTAGATGGTGCAATGAGTCAAGATCTTGAAGGCTTAAAAGGAATGAGTGAGTTGGATAAGTAAAAGGCTCAGATGGCTTGGAGTGAGCTTTATGGCTACAATTTGGACTCTTTGAAGACGTTTAAGTGAGTAGAGAGGGAGACTATTATAGAGAGAATTACTGTAGTCCATCTTACTGAACAAGAGACATGACTAAAGTAGTAAGTGCTGGTTTATCCAGAAAAAAGCAAAGAGCTATAATTGTACAAGAGCAAAATGCAAGATTTTACTGTTTCTGATATTTGGTGACCAAATGTCAATGAAGAGTCAAATGTGCAGCCTAAAATTTTTAACGTGGGAACCGCTGGTAGGATAATGCTTTCCAGGGTGGGCACGACTGCTACTAAGCTTGGATAGTGAGAGACCCACATAGCTTTACATTTATCTGGATTTAGTTTTAATAAATTGAATTTCAGCCAATTAGAAACAGCTGAAAGGCAATGATTTAAAGGCTGCAGATCTGAAAGATGTGAGTCAAGATAACTGTGCATGTGAATGGTGATAAGTGGGCGATATTCAAAGGATTTGTCTGGGTTGCACTGGGGAATAATCTGGCCAAATACGTACTTTTTAAAATTCTCTCTCACTCAGTGTTTAAATTTTGTACAGCCAACCACAAAATTTAACCATAGCCAGAAACCAGTGCATGAGACGTTCCAGAGACACAGTTAGACTTAGTTGGACAATGCTTGTATTCAGCCCTGTCCAGTTAGACTTAAGAAGTGTGGCTGGAGTTGCTAGCTGTCCTGAGGTTACGTAGACATGTTTGTCATGTTAACTCTATCCTGCTATTCGGTGGCATTGTGGAACCTATGTGCCTTTTCGGGAACCTGCCAGGTAGTTGTGACCTAGATTGGCCACTGTTGGAAACAGGATACTAGGCTTGATAGTCCTTGGTCTGACCCACTATAGCATATTTTATGTTCTTATGGCATTTGGCTGCTTATTGAAACACTGAATATCGGCCTCCTGTTTCCTAATCATGTTCTCTAAATTATAATCCTACGCTCTAACACTCTAATTTTTACTAACGGTTGAGATCCAGAATATGGGGTTTGCTTTACACGGGTCTCAGACTACACCATGGCATTAGTTTCAGGGTATTTACAGATCCCCCGTAATATGCCTGTTAGCATCAATGACCAGACTTATTGCAAAATGTTACCCCTTTCATGTGTCAGCAAGCAGAACATTTAATCCTCTACATAATTACAACTTAGCTCATATCGTTGACGTGCTCAGTAGAGGTGCTTGACTGGTTCGCTTAGTCTCGAAGTCCCAACGCTGCTATCGAAGCGCCCCCACGTTTCGCTATTAAGGTTCTTCAGGGGACCATTATCTATACTACAATAAACAAACGACACAAAACATAAACTCAACCTGAATTAAAACTCATCTGCCTTGAACAATTTTCTTACTTAAACGGTAATCACAATAAGCTAAATGAAGCAAATTACCTGAGGTGTCGATGCTGCCCGCGAATACCATACAGACCGCTGCTCTCACAAAGGGCATTTCTCTACCGGTCTCAAGACGCCGCGCATGCGGGTCTAGGGATTAACTCCACTTTTTAAAAAACCCTTAATTAAGCTCCTCCCATCTACTAATAGAGTCCTGCGGGGCTATGCTCACTATCGTGAATTTGCAAAGGGAGACCGCCACTGTCAAGTTATATGCCCACTTATCCACCACTTCTTACATCTTTTGTCCCACTTACTCTTCTACTAAATACACCCCCCCCAGTCAACCGCAATATTCAGGCCCGCTGGCTGGATTGACCCAAGCCGATAGATCCATCTTTGCTCTCTTAACAATAGGGTCTGTTCTCGTGTTTTACCCTGTGTTTTTTTTATCTTTGAGGGGCTTATGTATCACCAGGTGTCAGGTGTCACCATGGGGGCTACATGTGCCCCTTCGGTGGCCAATCTTAACATGGGCGACTTTGAGGAAAAGTGGATGCCTTTGGCCCCCCAGGTGGAGCAGATAAAAGCTTGGCATCGCTATATTGATGATGTCTTTTTGTTGTGGCAAGGCACGGTGGAACAATTGAATGAATTCACTCAATGGTTAAATCATTGTGACCCTCACATACAATTCACATATGAGTATAACCGGAGTAGTATAGCATATTTGGATGTTCAAATCATAAAGGGCCTGGACCAATGGGAGACAATGGTGTTTAGTAAGCCCACTGATAGGAACACCTTTTTGCAATACGATAGTGCTCATCCCCCTAGGTTGAAAGAGGGGCTTCCCTTCTCCCAATTTTTACGATTTTACTCCATAGGGCGTATAAGCGTGCTCTGTATTACAATCGATCTTGGTTATTGAGTCCGCACCCATCTAGGGAGGAACACGATACAAAATTTGTGCATTTTGTTACAAAATATTCCCTGATAAGTGTAGCCATACAAAAGAGCATAAAAAAGAATAGCATAGTTTTACAGACATTACCGAGCATGCAACATCGCTCCATCCGGTGCGTTTGGCAGCGGAGTAAGAATTTAAAGGAGTATTTAAGTCCAGCGGTTTTGCGCACAGAACAGTTGCTAGAAGGGTATGAAGAGAGGCTAGGCCATAGAATTTGTGGAAAATGCACTATTTGTAATATCTCCAATGAAATAGATCAGTTTACATATAAGGGTGTCACTTACCGGTTAAAAAGTAGCACCACATGTGTGTCATCCTATGTGGTGTATGCAGTACAGTGCCCGTGTGGCTTAATTTATATAGGGAAAACAATCCGTGCTTTTAAGGTCCGGATGAAAGAGCACGAGAGTAGGTTGAAATATAAAAGGATGGAAGCCCCTATAGTATCTCATTGTGAGATTCAAGGCCATCTTTTTGAACATCTCAGGCGCTGGTGCATTGAACAGGTACACGTAGGAACACAGGGTAAAACACGAGAGCAGACCCTATTGTTAAGAGAGCAAAGATGGATCTATCGGCTTGGGTCAATCCAGCCAGCAGGCCTGAATATTGCGGTTGACTGGGGGGGTGTGTATTTAGTAGAAGAGTAAGTGGGACAAAAGATGTAAGAAGTGGTGGATAGGTGGGCATATAACTTGACAGTGGCGGTCTCCCTTTGCAAATTCACGATAGTGAGCATAGCCCCGCAGGACTCTATTAGTAGGTGGGAGGAGCTTAATTAAGGGTTTTTTAAAAAGTGGAGTTAATCCCTAGACCTGCATGCGCGGCGTCTTGAGACCGGTAGAGAAATGCCCTTTGTGAGAGCAGCGGTCTGTATGGTATTCGCGGGCAGCATCGACACCTCAGGTAATTTGCTTCATTTAGCTTATTGTGATTACCGTTTAAGTAAGAAAATTGTTCAAGGCAGATGAGTTTTAATTCAGGTTGAGTTTATGTTTTGTGTCGTTTGTTTATTGTAGTATAGATAATGGTCCCCTGAAGAACCTTAATAGCGAAACGTGGGGGCGCTTCGATAGCAGCGTTGGGACTTTGAGACTAAGCGAACCAGTCAAGCACCTCTACTGAGCACGTCAACGATATGAGCTAAGTTGTAATTATGTAGAGGATTAAATGTTCTGCTTGCTGACACATGAAAGGGGTAAAATTTTGCAATAAGTCGGGTCATTGATGCTAACAGGCATATTACGGGGGATCTGCAAATACCCTGAAACTAATGCCATGGTGTAGTCTGAGACCCGTGTAAAGCAAACCCCATATTCTGGATCTCAACCGTTAGTAAAAATTAGAGTGTTAGAGCGTAGGATTATAATTTAGCGTCAGTGTGAGATTGCTCTGCTACAAGACCACATAGTTTTGTCCTAATCATGTTCTGGCAAGTCTGACCATCTAAGAGTGGAGTTACCAAATCTATTAGTGTAGAAATTGATATCACTAAGGAGTTCAAAACATTGAGGCTGATATTTAAAGGATTTATGATCCTAGCTTTGAGAGTGATGATCCTAAATTAGCTTCTTTGAAAATTTACAAGGGCCGACTGTCTAAATTTATACTCAGGAAAACTGATATTCAGAAGCATTTATCCAAGCAGCAGTGCTACCAACAGGATAGTGCTGCTGGATATCCTTACGGACCACCTCGGCACTACCTGGATCGTACTGAGGTGGACCGGGGCACAGCCGGGCAGAGACAAAGTTTATCTGGATGGTACCTGCATAACCCAGATATTCATCAGCAGCCAGTGTATTGGTATTGCTGCTGAGTATTTGGATTTTTTTTACCCCGTGGAGACTAGCTTTAAAAAAAATGCGGGACACCACAGGTCAAATATTACCCTAAAATTGCAATAGACTCCTACATTTAGTAGCATAAAAAGTGGGTGGCAGCAGGGTGGATTTAGGGTATAGAAAAAAATAGCTTAGCACTGATTTTCAATACTAGGCTTATAAATTCGGATTTTAACTTTAGGATAATTTAGGCAGAGGGTGGCTACTAAAATGGTTAGTGGTCTTCATTATGAAGCATATGTGGAAAGACTTAAAGATCTTAATATGTATACGTTAGAGGAAGGGCGGGATAGAGGTGATATGATCGGGACGTTTAAATACCTCCATGGCATAAATGCACAGGAGGAGAGCCTCTTTTGATTAAAAGCAAGCTCTGCAATGAGAGGACATAGGATGAGGGTGAAAGGGGATAGACTCAGGAGTAATATGCGGAAATATTTCTTTACGGAAAGAGTGGTGGATGCAAAAACACACGACTGCTTAGCACACTTTAGAAAGAGGGCTTCTTAGTTTAGACTCTCATCATTTTTAATATATTGGACTAAAATTACAAAGTATCTCCTGTCTGCAACATTAGCATACAAATAAATCACCTTTTTGCCATATAATGCCAGACTTTAACCAGTAAATTTTGGATAAGACATGGAAAAGATCAAAATTCCTGAAATTAAATCTAGTGACATTCAAGTAGACTATAGAACCACCTGATATCTACAGTTTGTTCTCTTCAAGATAAATGCAAGAACTTTCAGGGAAACTGTGCTTAAACTGAAAGAAAACAGAGATGAAGTAGTATTTTATAGTGAGCATAAGGGGGCGCAAATGACCACGTGAAGAGCTCGTTTTGTGCAATGCAGCAAAAGAAGGAAATGCAGTGGTTAATAGTGTGACTCAGATGGGCAAACACAAACTATTTATATAAGTACATTGGACTCTTCAACTGTTGACATGAAATGTTATATTGAAGAGGAGATTGCGATGCAGTCATTTTCTGTGCCACTCCGATGACATTTGTTCATAACCTCTTATAAATATGTTGAAACCAAGCTATACTATATGTATAATTTCTCACCATACTATATGTATAATTCCTCACCATACTCCATGAATAATTACTCTGTAATTAGTTACCCCTGTTACCTCCAGGTTATCTCGGCCATGTTCAATGTAAAAACTCAATTGTCGTGTGACATTGCAGTATGTTTTTTGTTCAATTGTAAACCGCACTGATTTTAATAGCGCGGTATATAAGAGAAGTAAATAAATAAATAAAAATAAATAAATAATGCTGTCATTACTCTGCTTGCGCACAAACCCCATAGTGGGACAGTTACACGACACAGGTTTTCCGTTTAACTTTAGAAGGGGAAGCATCAAAGAGGACCTTTAAAATTCAGTTCTTTATATGGGAAATCTTTTCAAGTGATTGAATTAACTTGGCAAAGATCGATCTATGATCATTTCGTTACACACCGTCCATCTGCTTTATAAAAAAAACAACGCTTTATTATCAGTGTCAAGGCATCGCCCAGACATGGCTGCCCACCAGACTAAATTGACATCATGTGTCCTACATTCTGATTGGATGACAGGGATGTGCTGAGGTAGTATTGTAAGTGTACCTTGACTCTTTGTATTAGTGATTCATCCCGATGAAAAGAATGAAGGGGGGTCTTTTACTAAAAGGCGTTAGCTGGCAGTGAGCAGATGGTACATGCTAAAAAGCATGCTTTGGAGACGAGTTGCCGGCTTGCGTAGGGTCATGACAGTATGGGCTGATCCCCACGCTAACCATGCAATCCGTGTTAGGGCCGCCAGTGGGCGGGTTATGGGCAGAGAGTGGGCATAGTGAGCTCAGCACAGTTAGCCTAGGGTTCACACTGCGCACTAACTGCGCACCACATGATTAGCACAGGTGCACCTAACGCCACCTTAGTAAGTGAAGTTATATGCAGCTGCGCTAATGCAGAATGCGTTAGGGGACAGTGCTCCATGTTAGCTGCTGGGGAAATGCTTCCCACACCCCTGACAGTTTAGGTGGTAGCGTTGCACCTAATGTGCCAGAATTTTGGCACCTTGGGTGTGTTAGGTAGAACATCTTAGCACGTATTACTAAAAGATCCCCTGTGTTTTTATTTTAACAGACCCTTAATCCAATATTGAGAGAATTATGCAAGGAAGCATTTACTGCCTTTGTTTCATTTTGTCAAAAATGGGCGTCATATTCATTGGCAAAGGTTGGAGTTGTTAAAGTGCCTGGTTGCCGCCGTTGAAACTGAGAGCAGATATTCAGTGCCAGGGGCTATCTAGTATCTGGACCTGAATATCTGGTCTTACGGCTCACACTTTGACTCTCCAGTTAGCAGCAATATTCTGCCATTAACTAGAGAGTAATAACCACATAAAGTTAAGACAGCCATTGACCTGCCCAACGTTTGTGCTCTTTGCTTCTCTGGTTAGTTGCTGAATTTTGCTGTTAGCCGTAGAGGCACGGTGACTGCCCCATTTCCACCCACAGATCTCTCTATACAAACTGCATATTTCTAAAGTGGTCTATGGTGATTTTCATCATCAGCAACTGGTTAGTGCCTGTGGATATTAGGTAGAGTGGCGTTTAGCTGGTTAGCCACTCCTGCTAACCAGCTAAATCCTTTTTAATACTGACCCCATTTTCTGAGTGATTCAGTAGACAGCTGAAGAGTCAGATATGTCCAGGGAGAGGTGACAGGCTTGTATACAGTAAAGCTATCCACAGTTATTGCGACTCTTAGCGAAGCCGTATAAGAAGAAAGAGAAATAGCTAGAGCAGTAAACAATGATAGTTGCAGTGGTTTGGAATAGTGCTTTCATTTGGCACTTTCTGCTTGTAAATGGAGCCTTTACCCTCACCCACCTAAGGGGCACTTTAAAAGCTTACTTTACGGCACTCTCTTCTAACCTAGAGCAGAGAAAACAGTGGAATAGAGGGGTGGGCTAATAACCAGAGAAGCCAAGGCTCAGATCTCCTACTAACCCTCTTTGTAACCTTGGGCAAGTGTTAAGGCTAGGGTTACCAGATTTTTGGAGAGCAAATCTGGGACACCTGGGCAGGGCTAAGCTAGACTGGGAGGGGCTGGGATCCTTCCTCCTTGGGCATTTTTTTCACCGATATTTCAAAATGATCAGTCTAAGAAACATTCAGTAACTTCAAATGTTTAAGAAAGACAGAAGAAGACCTTCTCGAGCTATATGCATGCATACATACATATCTGCTTAAACTTTATTTCATACATATACGTAATTAAGCATTCTAGATATTTCTAAAATTCCTCATTTTTTTCAAGAAAAAAGTTAATTTTACATCTTCTACCAGGATCGAGAAGATTGCATAAGAGGGGTGTGCAGCAGAAGCGATGTCCATCCATTGTCTCTGTCCCCACTGAAACTGGGGACAGGAGGTGGCTATAGTCCATGGAGTCTGGGACACTACTTCAAAACTGGGGACTATCGCCAAAAATCAGAGACATCTGGTAACCTCACTTATGGCCCCAGATAGATTATAAAGCCTCTCTGGAGCAGATGCCTACCACGATACCTCATTTGTGGGTCATCTTCAGCATGGGTTTGGAAAGTAGCAGGTCAATATTCGAGGGGAATTCTCTTCTAGAGAATGTCAGCTGTTGTACGCATAATCCCCATAGGTGGCGCTATCCATGGATTTTTAGCAGAGCTATTTGGACAGTGCTCCTGAAAATTCTTCCAGACTGCATCGGCACAATCCGCATGGGTACAATCTGGGAGGAGAGTGGAGTTATCTGGAGAGCAGCACTATTTAGTCTGCTATCTGGATCACTATCTGGGGAAATTTAGGACAGCAATCTGTATAGCTTTGGCACTGATCACACTATAAGAAGCTTCAGCACCGCTTATGATCTGGAGAGTTGCACTGAGCTTAAAAAATGCTGACCACAGAGTTCAAGTGTCAGTCCGTAAGGAATTAAAACCAAATCCAGTGCAGATTTTAACTTGGCTAAATAAATGGCAGAAAGCCCTTGGTTTTTGAAGATAGAAGGAAATTAATGTTCTAGCACCCTCTGCCAGCTAGCCCCTACCTCCGCACTGGCTATGATCTTCTCTTAGTCTGTGAAAAGATGCCCCTTCTCAACCCTTAGCCACTGGAGAGGGAAAGGGAATGTAGAAAAGGGGACACTGATTTCAAAACCTGTACAAATGTAGTAATAAGGCTTAGATACCATCAGCAGCTAATGCAACCTCTTTGGGGAAAAACCTAACATGTAACAGAAAGAATGAAGCTGTATATGAAAAACTATTGTTTTAATAGAGTCAAAGAATAAAAACAAGTCAGAAGAAAAAAAATGAAAAGTATGGTGGAAAAGTAGCAAGTAGGTGCAAACTGTACAAGAACTAAAGGGTTTCTCGATAGAAACATGTCTCTGTATCCTTCATATCAGTGTCCAGTTTAGCTCCAGTTTGTCACAGTTATGCAACACATTTCATGCCCCAAACATAAATGATTTATTTCTAGTAATCTCTCCTGATAGCTGAAGTACTCACATATTGCCTCAGTCTTGGAACAAGCTGCTGAGATTTTATGCTAATAAGATAGTATTCTTCAAGATAAGGCTATACAATCAGTGCATTAAAGCAAAGACTGCAAACTTTTAGTGCAAAAAATATTTAATACATTTCTGTAGTTCCCAGCATAACACCATGCTAGTACTATAAGGGAGGTTTGCAATCTGAAAATGTTCACATAGAAAAATTCCTCCTGGAAATAAAGACAAGCAACAATATCTTCATAGCCCAAAGAATGTATGCCATTCAGACAGGGCAAGAACGGCAGGATCAGATTAAAAAAATCCAACAGTGGAATACAGAAGGAAATTCTCCTCTTAGAAAGTGAATGGTAAACATTGAATGCTGTAGTCCAGGATCAAAAAATTAGGAATATGAATCAAAGCAAAAGCATTTAAAAAGCCAAGAATTCACTCAGTGAGTATCAGCGTTCACTGAGTGTGGTGCTCAATCTGTGTATACAAACAGCACGGTGCTCTCTCCGTTGCCCCTGAGCAAAATATGATGTTGCTCTAATATCTTTTTCAGCTACCGTCTGTTAATTGCTTTTCTCCAGCATCTGAAGACACAGCATGCCTTCCAAAGCACCTTTTAGAATGGAAGACACTTTGATAAGCATTTGATATGGAGAAGTTGATTGAGCTGGCTTTTCAAATATTTTTATGGCTTATATTTGTTTTATCTAAACCTGCCCTCTAGTTTGCCACCATAAAACCACAAAACAGACTTGCTTTCTCTTGAATTCTCAGAGGTTTTGTAATACAAAAATAAAAGTCTTTACTTTTTTTTCTCTCTAATAGAAAAAGCAATCTTGAATCTAAGACAAATAGAACACTTACCCCCAACCCCTTGATGGTGCTCTGTCACTCATCCCTTCCTTGCACGAACTGGCATACTCCTTTTGCCCAGCCTAGTAGACTCAAGAGTTCTCGGAGTCGGGTTACTGCAACTTCTCTGATTGGGTTTTTGGAGTGCAGGGTGTGGAAACATTTTCAGCCATGCCACTAAGTTATTTTTGAATTCTAAACAACTTTTCCTTACTTGCTTTTTAATTTATGCTGCACATTTTATACCCATCAGGGTCAGAGTCAATTTTTCACATGTAAAGGACTGCTTAGTTCACTGAGAAAGCAATATTATGACTGGTATTGGTGATTAGTAAACACTAATCCCCTCATACTGATCAGAAAAGGAATTTTATTGTACTTGTGCTCTAATGTGTCAAATGGAATGGAAGGAGAGAAAACAATTGTTGAGTGCTTATCTGATCATTGGCAATCAGTACTGTGCTCCGTTTTAAGGAAATCACTGATATCTATCTGCTGTTTTGCAGTTTTACATATGAACTGGAATATCAACTGGCTGATAAAGTGCTAGAACAACAAGTACCTTTCCACCATATGATGAATATTATGAACAGCTTCCACAACGGAGATTCTAATATGATTTTGGATGTGTGACCAGAGCAGCTTGGCTGTTGTGTCAGTCATAGTAGTATAGTAACATAGCAAATGACGGCAGATAAAGACAAGCATGGCTCATTTAGTCTGGATATAACTATCGCTCTTTGCAGCTTACCCCTGCTCTAGGATTTACTTTGGGTTGCCTTGACTAGATAGCAGGATCTGAGGAGCAGGAATTATCTTGCGTGTGTCTGTGTGCAGTGCTGCGTACACCTGGCATGTACTATACAAATGAATAATGATAATAATATTTTCATACTGGAATAACAATGTTCATCTTTCATTTGAGGCCCAGCAAAGCATTTTACAATTAATAAATAATAAACAATACATTTGTGAATGGCTTCCAAGAGCTGTACTTCCTTCAGATCAGCACAAAATGAGCAATAGAAGAAGTGGCTTCAGGGCAAAAGGAAATTGTAGGTTGAATTACAATTGGAGCATTTGTTTCAAAGCCATAATGAGTGAGGAAAGAGTTGGAAGAGACACTCGTATAATTTACTAATGTAGGATGTGCATGGGGTCTATTCAATAGATGTTAGCATGCAGGTTAAAGTCCTCTTATGCATATCAAAGCTAAAAAGGCAAGCAAGAAGACTTTGCCTTGCACATTAGAGAGGTACCAGAAGATATGAGCTCGGGCACACAAATAGTTAAAAGTTCAAGCATGCAAATGAAGGAATGCTCTATGCAAATGAGGGATTAGCAAGCTCACACTACATAGAAAGGTATGCTCCGCCACTATGTTACTTAGAGAGCTTGAGGACTGGACGTTATTCACTACATGCTAAGGTCTGTGTTAACTTACTAAACGTGGGGCCGATATTCAGCGGTGGCGGTGAGTGCTGCTAACCTGGCTAGCCATCATCGCTGAAGACTAACCCCAGATATTCAATGACGGAGCCATATCTGGCCCCCGCATTGAATATTCGGGGTTGCTGCAGAACGTGGAAGTTAACCAGGCAGCAACAATATTGAGCCCTTGCCCGGGTAACTTCTATGGGTAAAGTTAGGCCAGCCTTTGCTGCTGCTGACGTTACCCACGGATTGCTGCTCAATATCACCGCTGCCTGATTAGTGCTGAGTGCTGCCTCCGCTCTACCCTAGAGCTCCCACATGACACCCCATACACACCGTGTAGCAGCGGGGCAGCATCCGTGGATATCCAGTGGCACTAATCATGCTAGTGCTGCTGAATAGCCCGCTAACCGGCATTTACATGCTTTGCAAGTCTGCAAACCATGTAAATGCCTTTGACTATGCCCCCCATGATATTTTTACTAAATGAGGGAAAGCTTAACACTACAGTGGGATCATGTTAAATTAAGCCTGCTCTTGAGAGATCAATTCCTACTTCTGCCGCTGATAATCTTTGTGACTTTGGGTAAGTCACTTTGGGGCCCTTTTACTAAAGTGTGGTAGGTTTTTGCACTTACCATGTTGTGCAAAAAGTAACTCATGGTGGTGTATATTTACTAAAACGTGCACTGGTAGTGCGTGGTCAGGCTGTAAAACCAGCTAACTGCAGGGCATGCGTGCATCCATCTCCATGCTGCTGCTGCAATGCTAACATGCTGCACGGTGGAACTCAGCATGCGGGTGCACCTAACACCACCTATTGAGGCAGAGTTAAGTGCAGCCATGCTAATGGCCACATTTGCGGTTAGTGCGTGTCCGTCACACCCACGCTAACTATGATGCACTCATTTACTGCCCCCCCCCCATTCTTCCGTTTCCACCCATTTGGATTTTTTGCGTGGCGTGCTTACTGCATGCTAAATCCTGTACTAGCACTTAGCGTAGTTTAATAAACCTGTCACAGTAAGTAACGGTTGGGAGTGTGCCTACAGAGTGCGCTCTGTATTCAGCAGATAGGACAGACAGTTATCGTATGGTAAATGCTTTGGTAGATGGCATGGAAGTGTGTTTTCTTTATCTGCTGATGTATTTATCATGTCTCTCTGCAGAAAAAAAAAATACCCTATCACCATCCGCATGACCCTCCCACTCCCATCACTTGATCAGCATCAGTACTATTCCCCCAATTCCCTGATCGACATTAGTATGAATTTTCCATCCACACCCCACCACCCTGTTCAGCATCATCTTTCACCCCACCCCCAAAAAAGCATCACACCCAATCAGCATGCCAAAGCTCCCAAAGCTACCGACCACCCCAACCCAGATCAACATGCAGAACCCACCGCCACCCTCCGATCAGACTTCTGAACCCATCCCCCACATTTCTAAGCACCATTTGCATAAGCAAAACCCCCAAGCACCAGGGCCCCTGACATGTACCAGCACTTTTCCTAGTGGTTTAGGAATAGGGCAGGAATGATTTACAGATGCCCCTGCTTCATTGCTTCCTGGGTCCAAAAGTGCAGTTCTGACCCCCTTGCAGTATTCTCACAATACCACCACTAAGGGTCAAACTGCCAAATAAGGAGCACACTTATGAGACATTATGTGGACTTGTGCTCCAGTATTTGCACTGGTGACTGCTCTTGGGGACATGTTTACTAATGTGCGCTACTGGGTAGTGTGAGCTGCAGAACACACGGCGTGTGCTACTGTAACGTTTACTGCCTGCCAAAAATGTCACCGTGCTAAAAATCCCATACTACCTGACTAGCACAGGTCGGGGTGGACATTGGATCATTCAGGGACAGAGCATGTAGATTGTAGATGGTGTGAATGCCTTTGGAGCAGGCTCACTGATGAAGTTCCACTTAGCATGGGTACATCTACTTTTAAGTGCACCCATGCCAATCTCGCCAAACAGAATGAGCATGGGGGTGTTGCAAAACATTCATTAACAACATGGGGACATGACGGGCATGCTTGCATTTTTTATCTCCCATTGCCTGAGGTACCCATTAAATTGTAAACTCTTTGTGGAACGAACATATTGTACGCGAATACTTATCACCGCTGTGTACATACAGCAGCACTAGAGAAAAAACAGAAGTAACCAACTGAAAAGATATCATTTGTCAGGACTTCAAACAAATTGAAGCTAGTGCATATTTTTTGCACAAATTCTTATCACACATTCAAAATGGGGGTAATACGGAATCACAGAGGTCAGTGTTTTTAAAAATGCTGGTCAGGGTGAGAAAAAAATCCAGGGACCCAATATTCAAAGGCATTTAAAGGGTTTGCAGATCTGTAAATGCCTCTAGAGTTGCTGAATATCTGTGGATGCCGCTGCTGTGTGCTCTGATACTCACCAGTGAGCATGCCAGAGGCATTCTGGGGTGGCATCATTGCTAATCGGGAAGTGGTGATACTGATCTGCCGCCCAGTTAGTGACACATGGTGTAATTCAGGTGCAGGAAAGACTGTCCTAACTTTTGCTCCAGAAACTAACTGGGCAGAGGCTGAATCTCGCTGCTGCCTGCTTAGCTTTGCAGCAATCTGAGCAACCCGGATATTCAATATCCTGGCATTGAATATCTGGGTTTAAAGTTCAGTGGCGATGGCTAGCAGCGTTAAATTGGTTAGTCTCCACCATTGAGCCCTGGATTTTCAGCAACAGGATCCGGAGAGCGGCTGCCACTGAATAAGCTAGGGTTGCCAACTGGCTCCAGATGCGCCCGACAAGCTTGATCCAGTCCTGGGTCTACCCCATTGCATGCAGGGACATGTAGTCTTGGTTTTCTTATGGAGTGCAATGGAGAAATCAGAACTACATGTCCCTGCATGCAATGGGGTAAACCCAGGACTGGATCAAGCCTGTCAGGCGCATCTGGAGCCAGTTGGTAACCCTAGAATAAGCAGGTGGGGACTATCCAGACAGCTGTGATATTCAGCCGCTATGCAGATAGCTTATCTGGAGAGCACTTACGACAGCTTTCCTGTTCTTCTAAGTTATCCAGTTAGTTATTTTGAGAGTAGTGCTGAAAATGGCTGCTATCCAGATAAACTCTGTCTCTGCTCCCGCCCCATCCTTAGACTGTGCCAGTGCAATCCACATAGTGCTGTGGAGGTTTGTAATTATATTCAGCAGCACTATCTGGATAACAGATGCTGTTGCCTGGACACATAAAAGCTTTTGAATACTGATCCGAATGTGGGGTTGGTTGCTTATTCCAAGTAGAAGATGTACAGCTCTGTTTGGAACTCGGAACTATAGGGAAACAATTGTGGCTATCAGTATCGCTGCCAAGTGCTGGCGCTCAAACAATAGGTATAATGCTTAGTGTCAATAAAACAAATACACTTTGGATTGGGAAAACAAGCAAGTTTTCCCAATTTCTAATATAAAGGTTGATGGTTGCACATGCCCAGTTAAATCTGATCTGAAAGTCCTTCTTGATTCTTTACTTACAATGAAAGTTCAAATAAACAGCATAGTGAAACTGACTAAGTCAGCTTCTCCAAGTTTGTACTTTGCATCTATATTTCTTAGAGACAGCCTGGAGACGGTAACCCAGGCAGTGGTGTTAGTTAGTTAGACTACTGTAACAGCTTATGCATGGGCTTGCAAAAAAACCTAGACACAATGGGGGTTATTTTGCAAGAGATGAACGTGGGCTGGATGTCCAAAAGGAATGAGTTTGACATGTCAAAAGCCGGGACGTAGAAAATGGAATCATAGAAGTGAGCAAATCCAAACATCCTGTGGCCGGCACATACAAATGCTGGCATCCCAAAATGGGCTCATCAGAGGGAGATCCAGGGCATGGCCAAGGTGGAGCTCGAATGCAGGCACCCAAAGTGTATTTCGCATAGCATCCCAGATGTGTCATGTGCAACAGCCACCTTGACTTTTGTAATAGCATCTTACAGGGCTTACCAAAACATGCATTGATACCACTGCAGATGACACAACACACAGCAGCTCGTATAATTCAGAAGGCTCCCAGATCTCAACACAGCACTCCTACACTGGCTCCCCATACTCAGCAGAATCCAATATAAAAACCTAATCATCATATTCAAGCTAATGCATGCTACAACTCCATCACACCTGTTTTTGTTGTTAAGTGCCGTCGAGTCGGAGTCGACTCATGGCGACCCTCTGGATAGCTATCCTAAATTGTGTTCGGTCTTCAGTCAGGTGGCTCATTGTTGACAGACTGGTACCCATAGCTGGTGTTATTGTATCGTTCCATTTCATTGCTGGCCTTCCTCTTTTGCGTTGACCTTCTATCTTGCCAAGCATGATGTCTTTCTCTAATGATCTCTCTCTTCGCATGATATGTCCAAAGTATGAAAATCGAAGTCTTGTCATCTGAGCTTCTAAAGAAAGCTTAGGTTTGATCTCCTCTAGTACCAACTGGTTTGTTCTTCGGGCAGTCCATGGTATCCACAGTATTCGTCGCCAGCACCATAATTCAAAGGCATCAATTTTCTTCCTGTCTTTTTCACTGTCCAGCTTTCACATCCATATGATGTTATTGAAAATACCATGGCTTGAACAAGTTGAATCTTTGTATGGAGAGAGACATCTTTGCTCTTGAGAATCTTATCTAGGTCTTTCATAGCCATTCTGCCAAGAGCAATGCGTCATTGGATTTCTTGACTGCTTGTTGCTTCTTTATTGATAGTTGATCCAAGTAGTTAAAGTTGTTCACAATTTCAATTTCTTCTCCTTCAACGATGAATCTGTTGATTATGTCAGTTGTCATGATAAGAACATAAGAACATAAGATATGCCATACTGGGTCAGACCAAGGTCCATCAAGCCCAGTATTCTGTTTCCAACAGTGGCCAATCTAGGTCACATGTACCTAGCAGTTTCCCCAAGAGACACAAGTTCCACAATGCTTGTACTGGGTCAAGCATTGATATCTTCAGTCACTTCTTAATAATGGTTTATAGACCTTTCCTCCTGGAACTTGTCCAAACCTTTTTAAAACCCAGCTACACTAACAGCCTTTACTACATCCTCCGGTAACAAATTCCAGAGTTTGATTACACGTTGAGTGAAAAATATTTTCTTTTATTAGTCTTAAATAGTTTACCCTGTAGCTTCAATGCATGTCCCCTAGTCTTTCTATATTCTGATAAGGTAAACAATCGATCTACGTTTACCCGTTCCACTCCGTTCATTAATTTATAGACTTCTATCATATCTCCCCTCAGCCATCTCTTTTCCAGGTTAAAGAGCCCTAACCTTTTTAGCCTTTCTTCATAGGAGTATCCTTCCATCCCCTTTACCATTTTGGTGGCTCTTCTCTGTACCTTTTCTAAAATCGCTATATCCTTTTTCAGATACGGCGACCAGAATTGCACACAATATTCAAGGTGTGGTCTCACCATGGAACGATATAGAGGCATTATAATATCTTTTGTTTTATTTTCCATTCCTTTCCTTATCATACCTAGCATTCTATTTGCTCTCTTGGCCGCCGCTGCACACTGGGCCGAGGGTTTTAACATGGTATCCACAATGACGCCTAAGTCTTTTTCCTGGGTGGTGGTTCCTAATGTGGAACCTTGCATCGTGTAACCATAGTTTGGGTTGTTCTTCCCTAGGTGCATAACCTTGCACTTGTCCACATTAAATTTCATCTGCCATTTTGATGCCCAGTCTTCCAATTTATCAAGATCCTCTTGCAATTTTTCACAATCCTCTTGGGTTTTAACAACTTTAAATAGTTTTGTGTCATCTGCAAATTTGATAACCTCACTCGTTATTCCACTTTCCAGGTCATTTATGAATATGTCAAAAAGCATTAAGGTGCAGGCCCATCTTGAAACTATGTTCTTTGATTGTGAGAAGCAAATGTTTCAGATCATCTTCACTTTCAGCCAGTAATGTAGCATCATCAGCATAGCGAAGGTTGTTGATGAGTCTTCCACCAATCTTCACACCTCTGTTGTCTTCATACAATCCTGCTTCTCTGATGATTTGTTCTGCATATAAATTAAACAGGTAGGGGGAAAGTATGCAGCCTTGTCTTACACCTTTGCTTATTTTAAACCATTCTGTTTCTCCTTGCTCCGTTCGAACTGTTGCTGTACAGATTGCGCAAGAGAACTGTACAGATTGCGCAAGAGAACGATCAGGTGTTCTGATATACCCATGCTTCTTAATGTGGCCCAGAGTTTCTCATGGTTTACACAGTCAAAAGCCTTGCTATAGTCGATAAAGCACAAATAGATATCCTTTTGGTATTCTTTAGTCTTTTCAAGGATCCATCTCACATCCGCAATGATGTCTCTCGTTCCTTGCCCTTTCCTGAACCCTGCTTGCACTTCAGGTAGTTCTTGTTCCAGGTATGGTTGTAGTCTCTTTTGAATAATCTTCAGTAGAATCTTGCTGGCATGTGGGATCAGAGAGATTGTTCGATAATTTCCACAGTCAGTTGGATCACCTTTCTTTAGTATTGGTATAAACACAGATCTTTTCCAGTCAGTTGGCCATTATGTTGTCTTCCATATTTCTTGGCAGAGCCTTGTAAGTATGGTAACAGCTGCATCAGATTGCTGCAATACTTCTATAGGAATGCTATCAATGCCTGGTGCTTTGCTCTTTGATAAGGCTTTCAATGCTGTTTCAACTTCTTCTTTCATCACCAATGGTTCCCGATCATAAGGTACAGGTTGAAACGGCTGTTGGTCCACTTGATCTTTATCATATAAAAACTCTGTATATTCCATCCACCTTTTCTTGATCTTCTTAGCATCATTCAACATAGAACCTTGAGCATCTTGTAACATTCCAATTCGAGGCTGGAACTTTTTCTTTAACTCTAGTAGCTTCAGGAAAGCCGATCTTGTTCTTCTTCTAATAGTTTCTGCTTCTATTTCCTTGCAAGTGTCATTGTAGTACTTCTCCTTGTCCTGTCTTGCTGCACATTGGAAATCTCTGTTAAGTTCTGTGATTGTCTTTCTTTCTCCTCTGGCTTTAGCTTTTCCGCGTTTCTGGGCAATTTTCAGAGTTTCTTCCGTCATCCATTTTGGCCGTTTTTGCTTTTTCACCTTTTGTAGAGACTTCTCGCTTTCTTCCAACACAACCTTCTTGATGTCATTCCATAACTCTTCCAGAGCTCTGTCATTTGTATCTAAAGCAGCAAATTGATTTTGCAGGCAGTCTTTAAATTCCAGTGGTATATTCTCAAGGTCACATTTTGCTGCATTCATGAGTGGTTAGCTCTTTTTCAACTTTTGCTTGAGTTTGCATACTAGTAGTTGATGATCTGTACCACAGTCAGCTCCAGGTTTTGTCTTTGTTGATGTTATAGAGCTTTTCCATCGTTGACTTCCACAGATGTAGTCAATTTGATTTTTATACAATCCATTGGGTGAAGTCCATGTGTACAGTCGCCGCTTGTGTTGCTGGAAGAAGGTGCTTGAGATGAATATTAACAAGATTCCAAATAATAGACAACAAAGAAAAGATGCACAAAACTCACTAGAGTTTCCAACAGAGTTCAGGAAGGCCAAACAATCAACAGGTAATACAGCCTTCTCTTATTATAGCCCTAATTTATGGAACTCCCTTCCAGATAGAATTAGAAACATCGGAGATCTATCCACCTTCAGAAAGAATATCAAAACACTACTTTTCTCCGAACATTATGGAACCAAGTAATCCCAAAATAATATTCCACCAACATAACATAATCACTGATCAAGACACTCAAGATACTCAAGGTAAAGGAATAGCCAGCAGAATAAAGGAAGTGATAGTGTGACTTCATTTGGAGTACCGTGTGCGATTCTGGAGACTGCATCTTCAAAACGATATAAACAGGATGGCGCCTGTGCAGAGGGTGGCTACTAAATGGTCAGTGATCTTTGTTATGGGGAAAAACTTTAAGATCTTAATATGTATTGATTAGAGGAAAGGCGGGATAGAGGAGATATGATAGAGACGTTTAAATACTTCCATGACATAAATGCACGAGAGCCTCTTTCAATTGAAAAAAAGCTCTGTAATGAGGGGGCATAGGATGAGAGGTGAAAGGCGATAGACTCAGGAGTAATATGCAGAAATATTTCTTTACAGAAAGAGTAGTAGATGCATGGAATAATCTCCCAGTGGAGGCAGTAGAGAAGAGAACAGTATCTAAATTCAAGAAAGCATGGAACAAGTACAGAAGATCTCTAAAGGAAAAAATGGGACTATAGTATTTGCTATGGAAGGGCAGATTAGATAGGCTATATGGTCTTTTTCTGCCAACATGTTTCTAAGTTTCTATGTAGCACAGAGTGGGTGGCCTTATGGAGAGGGGCAAGAGGTGGTGGGCCCCCATGGGTGAAGGTACAGGAAGCAGACATACATTGAGTAAATAGTTGGTTTGCTGAAGCCATTGAACAGGAGCTACAGAGAGAGAGAGTAGAAGGGTACGCAGGGGGGCACCCATACCGCAGGATATACTGACCAAGAGCCAGTGTATGAGGTTCACAGATGATCAGCGTCTGACACAATTCCAGTTTGAGAGAACCACAATACTGCCAGGAGCTAGATCAAGACCTCAGTGTCAGGACGCAGAGAGGACTGTCCATACCAGTGTTTGTCAAGGTCACCACAGCCCTCGCATATCTGATGGATGGCAATTTCTAGGCTGTGCTGGCAGCCATAGCAAGCATCAGCCAGTTCTTTGTTGCATTCCTCTCTAAAGATGCTTTCCAAAGCACTGGCGAGCAGCTCCAAAAGACCATAGTGGACTTTCGTTGGATAACAGGCTTTTCTGAAGTGCTCGGAATCATTGACTACAGTCATGTGGCCTTTCAATCCCTGTGTGCAAGGGAAGCAATGTACAGGAAACACAAGTCCTATCATTCTAATGAACATGCAGGTGGTGTGCAATGATGAGAGTGAAATAACTGATTTCTTCCCCCATTTCCCACAGTCATGCCACAATGTCTATGTCCTTTGCAATCAAGCATTCATGAGCGCTTCAGCAGTAGGGAGATCAAAGGTGGCTGTCTCCTAAGTAAGTGACAGCCTCCCTGGATGAGGCATTGTGCCATGGCAATAGCTAGTGGCATGATGTAGGAGTAATAAGCGTGAATGCCACACCAAAAGCTGGGTTGGAGGCAGCTAGAGGGCAAAAGGGTCGGTGGGTGTGGAGAAAGCAGCAACGTACGGCGGCCATCACATTCTGATTGTTGCCCCACCCCTTCATGTCTCCTGCTACAGGTGATTGGGGCTACCCATTAAGGAGCTGGCTGCTGACTCCACACAATGAGGCTGAGGAGCGCTACAACAGGGCACACAGGACAACCCCTTCCATCATTGATTATTCATTTAGGCAACTGAAAACATGCTTCCATTGCCTGGAGAGGTCAGGGCGAGCTGCTGTATGGCTCTCAAGAGGTCTGGCAGATCTTCAGGGCTTGCTGCATGCTACACAACCTGGCCAAGAGGAGGAGGCAGCCCATGCCACCAGAAAATGCACCCAATGACGACGACACTGAGGAGGGCTCTGACAGCAGCACTGAGGAGGGCTCTGACAGCAGCACTGAGGAGGGCTCTGAAAGCAGCACATGGTGTATAGTTCAGTCCAAACAACTCCATAGGATCCTCCAATATCCTGACACCAGGTACTTATGATGTCCCTTCGCCCATTGAAATGGAAAGTCTGGTACCTCCTGGTGTCACAGACCTCCCAGGGCCAGAGCCTCCGTTTTAGACAGGTTAACTTTAAACCCCGACCTTTTGGTCTATATGATAGTTGATCAAATCTCATAGCCTCCCCCACTTTACCCCTCCAATCCTCCATAGTAGGGCCTACTACTGAATTCCACCTCTATGCCACCACCACTCTGGCTGCTAATAGCATCTTTTGTACTAACATGGCCCATTTCATCCCTCTCCCAGGCACCGACAATAACACCTCCACTGGGTCGTCAGCTACCTGCCCTCCCACTATCCTCCCCATCTCCCTTCTAACTTGTTCCCAGTAGATTTTAATCACTGGATACCCCCACCATATATGGAAGAAAGTGCCTCCTTCCCCACATCCTCGCCAGCACAAGGGGGTCTCCCTCCTTTTGCCTTATACTGACTCAACGGGGCGCTGTAAGCTCTGTGCACTATCTGAAATTGTGTCTGTTGCCAAGAGGTGACCCAAGTGTATTTAGATATATCTCTGTGAATATGCATCCATGTGTCTTCCCCAAGCACCTGCTCTTTCCACCACTCCCACCCCTCCATGTGGGCCCCCCCCTTCCTGCTCTGTCTCCTCCATGCGGGTTTTATATAACCTTGCTAACAACCCCTTTGCCTTCCCCCCTTTATACAATACTCTCTCCAAATGCGTGCTGAACCTGGTTAGGTTTTGCATAACATCTGGATGTGAGATATAATACCAGAGCTGGAAATACTGGAAGAAAGGAATCCGCCTCCCAATATGACCCTCCACCTCCTGCATGCTCATTATTCCTAACAAATCTCTGAATCGAGTCATTCCCGCTTCCATCAGGTCCTGCTGTAACACACTAAATTCCCCCACTGAGAAGGGATATATATCATTAAATTTCATCCATTCATTATGCATGCTTGGCATAATCCCCCTTTTCTATTCTTCCCTGACCACTAACCTCAACGCCTTGAGAAGTGGTTGCTTCTCTGGAGCCCCTCCCCCCTCCCGCACCCCCACTCTCCTCCCACCCACTCAAAGATCGATTGTGGAGTCAGTATCACTTTCTCTGTTTCCACCCATGAAGCTTCTTGCCCTTGATGGTAGTGATCTCTCAAAGCCCTGAACACTGCTGCCCTGTAGTACCACTTCAAGGAGGGAAACCTAATCCCCCCTTCCTCCCTGGATTTAAACAGCCTCCCCAATCCAACCTTAGCTTTCTTCTTCCCCCATGTAAATTTAACAAGTCTCCTCTCCCATGCCCCAATTTTTCCCATCTCTAGGGGAATTAGGAGCTGAGAAAACAAAAAAAGAGAAATTTGGGGATTATTTTCATTTTCAGCGCTGCCACCCTACCCATCCTGCTCAAGTGGAGTGTCCCCCATTTGTCCATCTCTTCCCCAGTCATACTTATTCAGGGTGTATAGTTCAGCCCAAACAACTCCATAGGATCCTCCAATATCCTGACCCCAGGTACTTATGATTTCCCTTCGCCCATTAAAATGGAAAGTCTGGTACCTCCTGGTGTCGCAGACCTCCCAGGGCCATAGCCTCTGTTTTAGACAGGTTAACTTTAAACCCCGACATTTTTGAAAATGCATCCAACTCATACATTAGTGCTGGCACCAGTTCTTCAGGTTTTGACATGAATACCAGGGTATCATCCGCATATAGCAAAATCTTATGCTCCACCCCTCTCACCCTTATCGGGCATATCTTTTTATTTTCCCTCATCTTCACCACCAAAGCCTCGGTGACTATCACAAATAACATCGGGGGCAACGGACAACCTTGCCGCGTTCTTCTGTATAGCTGAAACTCCTCAGAATGCTGTCCGTCTACCAGCACCTGTGCTTTCGGGGTTGTATAAAGTGCCTTTACCCCCATCTTGAACCCCTCACCCATATTCAAGCAATCCAACATCACAAACAGAAAACTACACTCCATCCTATCAAATTCCTTTTTGGCATCTAGCGCCACACAGAATGCCTTTTCCTTCCTCTCTCTCACTGCATGTAGCAAATTGATTGCCCGACGTACGTTGTCAGATATCACCCTTCCCTTTACAAACCCTAATTGGTCTGGGTGTACTAATTGGGGCAAGACCCATTCCAGTCTAAGGGCGAGCACCTTGGCAAATATCTTCGTGTCACAATTTATTAGTGCTATTGGCCGATAGCTGCTACAAAGCTCCCGTGGTCTTCCTTCCTTCGAGAGGACAATAATATCTGCCTGCGCAAAAGACTTAGGAAGCCGTTCCCCATGGAGGGCCCCTGAAAAAATTCTCGCCATTAGGGGAGCAACCTCCCCCACTACGTCTTGATAGTATTCAGCAGGGAGCACATCCTCTCCCGCCTCCTTCCCCTGAGGAAGGGATTTTATAGCCCTTAATACCTCCTCTGGTTGCACCGTCTTCCCCAATGCCTCCGCCTCATCCCCTGCCAATCTAGGCAAGCCTATCTTCTCCATATATTGGGCCACTTGATTTGGGGGACCCTCTCCTTCCATGTTGTATAGATTCTTGTAGAACCTCCTAAACTCCTCGCAGATGTCCACGTTCCCTCCTAGCTGATGTATTTCATCCACCAACCGTTCCTCCCTCCATTCCTTGAGCTGCCATGCTAACAGCTTCCCCATCTTATTCCCACTTTCCACATAAGACCTCTTGGTGGCCCTTAACAACCTTTCCACCCGCTCTGTATCTAATGCATTAAGCTGAGTCCGTGCATTGCACAGTCCCACGACTCCCATTTGGTCCCTTCGCCCTAGAATGTAATCTAACCGGGAGTATGCCCCTGACTTTGATGAGAAGTAAGTAAAGCCCCGCTGCCCATCATTTTCCGCCCTCCATATGTCTAACAAATCCCACTCCCTCAAATAACATCTGAGCTCCTTCCCTTCCTTTCCATGAGCCCTCAGAGAGAAATTTAATCTATCCTCCTTCCCCAACGTACAATTCATTTTATTTATTTATTTATTTGGCCGGATTTGAATGCCACCTTTTCCTTCAATCAAAGTGGTTTAGGGACGTAACGGGGTGTCAAGACATACATAAATTCTGTGGTGGTGTGTCCCATATCTGAAGAGGTGGGCATGGTGGCTGAGTCGGTATGGCTGTGTGGGATAGGAGTTAAGCTCCTTGTTTAAATGAGTCTCTGAACAGGTGGGTTTTGAGGGATTTTCGGAAGTCCTTGAGGTCCTTTTGTGCTCTTAGTTCCTCAGGGAGGGAGTTCCACAGTTCTGGTGCCGAGAGCGAGAGGGCTCTTCTGGAGGTTGATTGCTTTGTCATGTGGTAACCGGCTGGGGTGAGGAGTTTATTGCTGCCTTGAGTTCATCTGGGTCTGCAGCTATCTCCTCGTATTATCCAATTACCCCAAGCCACTTTTGTAAACTCTCTTAACAACTGTCTGTAAAAGCTGCCTTTTGGACCGTTGGGAGCATATACATTCAAAATTGCTATCTCTGCTTGATCCACCCACCCTATGATCCACAACCCCCTGCCCTGTGTGTTTCCCCCCACCTATCCCAGAATAAATGGGACCCTTTTATGGACAAGAATAGCTACCTCCCATTTCTTGAAATTATATGCTGAATAGTACATCTGGATGTACCCCGAGCGTCTCAGTTTCTCATGTTCATCTCTAGTTAAGTGTGTCTCCTGTAGGAGAGCAAAATAGGCCTTCGCCCACACTAAAATTGTCAGTATTCTCTTCCATTTAATGGGGCTATGTTCTCCCCTGACATTCCATGAGGCAATTATGTAACCCCCCATGTCCCCCTTTGGACCTCTCTAATCATCCTCACCTCCCTTTGTGCCATGCTGTTAACACTGAGTCACATTGTTACATCAAAACAACATAAAACAATTAACATAACAGACTTCTCCCCCTTTGTCCTCCCCGCTTCCTCTGAATTCCACTTCTCTCCATTTTTTGCTTCTGCAGAGCTTAAAGTGGTCTTGTTCCCATCTCATACCCTTCCTCCCCCCTCCAACCATCCCTCCGCAGTTATGCCAATTGATTAAACAGTCCTCTTCTTGACTTCCCTGTGGACTCTGACTACTTCTCCATCATAGTCCATCCTTTACTGTGCCACAGATCTGTGTTACTTCCAGTTCATCCCTTTCCCTGAGTTCCCAGTTCCTGCGATTCTGTAGCTTGGCCTGTTCTCCGTTCCTCCGTTAGTGTAGCTGGTGTATTACTCTCCATCTTCTGCTCCCCCTGCTCAGCCACCTTCGCCAGGGTGGTAGCGCCTCCTCCACTGTCCATGGCCACCACGTGGGTATTTCCTCGGTGCACTGCTCTAGTCTTAAGATGTTTCTCTAGTGCTTCCACACTGTGAAAGAACCTTCTCGCACCATTCTCCATCAGTACTAGTTCTGATGGATACCAAATTGCCACCTGTATTCCTTTCTGAGCAAGGGTGTTTTTATGTTTATGTTTATTTATTTGATATACCGCCCTACTTTAACAATCAGAGGGGTTCACAGTTTACAATAACTCAGAAAGTGGGCACAAGGCCAGAAAGTGAAAGGAAATTACAATCAATAATAGGACAGTGATAGTAAATAGGCATACAGGACAGAGAGCAGAGTAACAATTGTAGTTGGGGTGGGGGGGGCGGGTCAAACAAAATGGGAGGGAAGGTCAAAGGCTAAGAAAAAAAGGTGGGTTTTTAGGTTCTGTTTGAAGGTGATGTGATGGGGTTCTAACCTGAGGGAAGTGGGCAGTGAGTTCCAGAGTGCAGGGCCAATGAAAAAGAACGCAGATGAGCGGGTGGCCTGGAGGTGGGCGAGAGAGGGAGAAGGGAGTTGAAGGCGGTTCAGATGGAATGAGCAGGGGGTATGTCTGGGGGTGTGAAATGTGATAAGGTCTGCCAGGTATTGAGGGGTTCTAGTGTTGAGGGCTCTATGAACCAGAGTTAGTAGTTTGAACTGAGAACGAAAGGAGATGGGCAACCAGTGGAGGCGAAGAAGGAGAGTTGTTACACGGTCACGATGGGAAGAGTGTGTGATGAGACAGGCAGCAGTATTCTGAATTTGTTGTAGTCTACCTAGTTGTGACTTTGGAAGGCCAATGAGAAGAGAGTTAGAGAAGTCGACACAGGACATAACCAGTGATAGTAGAAGAGTAGTGAGAGCAGGTGGTGTGAGAAAAGGGCGAATTGCACGAATTTGGCGAAGGAAGAAAAAGGAGGTTTTGGTGATATGTGAAATGTGGGCCTGAAAGGAGAGATCAGAATCAAAAAGAACACCCAGATAGTGGAAGCAAGAAACTATGGGTATAGAGGATCCTGAGAAAGAGGGGGCCGGAGACTGCCATGAGTGAACCAGATTGCAACGGTTTTAGTTAGGTTAAGATGATGACAATTAGAGGTGAGCCAGTCAGTGATGTCTGCAAGACAAGAGTTGAGAGATCAGGGTGAAGGGGGGAAGTGTGGTGAAGAAGTACTAGATCGTCTACATAATAGAAGGCGGAGATCCCGGATTGCTGTATCAGTAGAGCAAGTGGAGCTAGAAAGAGATTAAAGAGAAGGGGTGCCAGAACAGAACCCTGGGGGATCCCACAGGGCAGCGGGAAAGGGTCAGAAGGTGGAACAGAGGAGGATGAGGAAAGAACCACACAAGACCAAGAGGAGAGGAAGGAGTGGAACCACCGGTAGGCTGTGCTGCAGAGGCCGGCCTCACGCAGACGAAGGAGAAGGAGAGAGTGATCGACTAGGTCAAAAGCAGCAGATAAGTCCAAGGATACTGCCACCGAAAAATCACTGCGGTCATGAGCTGCATGCAGAGAGTTAGTGAAAGCAAGAAGAACAGTCTCAACACTGTGACCCTGTCGAAACCCTGACTGACGGGGGTGAAAAAAGTTGGTGGAATCGAGATGGTGAGACAGCTGTGCAAAGATGGCCTTTTCAAGAATCATGGAGAGAAAGGGTAGGTTAAAGACAGGGCGGTAATGAGCCCGATCTAGGGGGTAGGGTGAGGGTTTCTTGATAATGGGGCGAATGAGAGCATGCTTCCAAGAGTGAGGAAAAGTGCCTGTGAAAGACTGGTGTTAATCATGGTGAGGATGGAGGGGATGAGTGCAAGAGAGGGAGTGAGTAGCCAGGAGGTAGGGATAGGGTCAAGGGGGCAGTATGTCTTATTGGAAGAGGTAATCAGTTGGAGAAGTTCAGCTGTGGTGAGTAGATAGAATGAGGCAAATGTGTGTGAGAATTGGGAAATGGGAGGGGGAGATGAAGTGGGAGGAGGGGACAAGATAGGAGGGGGACAATAGGGTAGCGAAGCCATGAGGGATGAAATCTTGTTGCTGAAGAATGACGCAAGGAGTGGTGGGGGAGGGGTTGGCTGAACAGGGGCGACAGCAGAGTTGGAGCAAAGAGATGTAAGAGATTTGAGAGTGAAATAGAGGTGGCGGGTCTGGTTAGGACCAGAGGAGATGGCATTAGAGAAGAATGTATGTTTAGCAAGGTGGACTTTGGAGTGATAGTATAAGTGATGTGTTTTGAAAGAGGAGAGAGTAGCTGAATGTCACCATGTCCCTGCGCCTTCTCATAGTCTCCGCTGCCACATCTGGGAACACCGAGACCCTCCATGTCTTGAATGTGACATACCCCGTTCTTCTAGCTAGACGGATGATATGCTCCCTGTCCTGGAAATGCAGCAGCTTAACTATAAAGGCCTCCTGCCTCGCATTGTTCTCCGAGCTTGGTGGAGTTCACGGTGCGCCCTCTCAATCTCATAGGCCTCCACTGAAGGACAGTCCGGGAAGCATTGTATAAATAAAGCTTTAACAAATGGTATGGGGTCTCTGCCTTCCTCCCCTTCCGGCACTTCAAAGATCCACACATTTGGCCTTCTCTCCCGATTTTCCATTTCTTCAATTTTTGCCTGCAGCCAGTCTAGTTGTTGTTATAGGTGTGAGACCTCCTTCCCCACCTGCACTTGTGCATCCTCCGTAGAGCTGATTCTGGCTTCGGTCACCTCCAGTCTCACCCCCACCACTGCAAACTTCTCCTCTATCTTGCCAAGGACCTTGTTAACAATTTCTGTTTCTGAGTCCCTTATTTCTCTCAATATGGTGAGGAGATATGCTTCACTGCACCCCCTGTTGCTGTCTCTAGTACTTGCTGTAGATGACAGTGGGGAGGCGGGGCCTTGCACCACTCTTTCTATGGTCTCCCGCGGTTTTCCCCTAGCCACATATAGTTCAGCAATAGTCTTGACGGGTTTAAGCCTCACAGTCTTCGGCGTTATATCTTCCCTGGAGAGGGTTTTCACCCTTCGTCACACTTCCTTACAGTACTGCGGGGGAATCGGGAGACTGAGCTCTCTTAGACACATCTGACCTCTGCTGCGCTCATACCAGAAGTCCACCTTTCATCAGCTTTTGACCTTGTTAATCACTCTGTTCTTCTCTCTTGCCGGGCCAGTGTGTGATTGTGTGGAACAGTGCTACAATGATTTCATTCATTTTTCTCTGATTGTTTCTTCTCAGTATTATTGGGTTCTGACTCTTCTCCCCCCCTGACCCCTCACCTGTGGTGTTCCTTAGGACTATATTTTGGTGCCCCTGCTCTTTAATGTCTTCATCACAACACTGGTTGCTATTGTAGAGGGATGTGGCATCTCCACTTACTATTATGCCAATGATATTCTCCTTGATTTGCACATTGATTTTGTCCTGCCGGATCCGTCTCTGATTGAATCGTGTCTTTCCCTAATCACATCATGGTTGCAGTCCAATATGCTCAAACCTAATGTCTCCAAAACCTCTGCTGTCTGGTTAACGGGACCTTTAGACACACCTACCTCTGCTCCTCTGTTAAATGGCATTACAATTTCTCTTGTTACCAAGTTTCAATATCTTGGGGTTACCCTGGACTCTCAACATTCTTTCCAAGATCACATTGGTACAATAGTTAAGAGTTCCTCCCTGGCTTTTCGACGGCTATGGTCTATTCGCTCCTTTCCTTACCCTGCAGTCCTCACTACCTTGATTCTTACACTGGTCATATCACTCCTTGACTAGTGTAACATTGTTCTTGCCGGCCTGCTAATTATCAGATCAAAAGACTGCAAAATATTCAAAACTTCGCAGTTCATTTACTTGCTCATGCCTCTAACTTTAACCATGTCACCCCAAAAATGGACTGAGAGACATCTGCAGAGCCATTTCAGAAGCTGGCTCTGGGGACATCCCCAGTGTGAGGATGTCCGAATTTGAATGGGGGCATGGGAAAAGCATGGCTGGGGCATTCCCACAAACCTGGAGGCATGGTTAGGGCATTCCCAGGAACCAGAACAGTCCTGCCTGATCACAGAAATGTCATGGACCTCCAGCATCACATCTAACTTTAGACCTCCTTCAAGGCACGAATATTTACAAATAAGCATCTGTAAAGTGCTCTTTTTATCTGAATAATATCCAGAGCATGTACAAAAGAACACATTTTCTCATCGCCAGCAGTGGGATTTGAACCTTGGTTGCCCTGTTCCTAGCCAACTCTCCAACCATTAGGGCATTGTAGATGTCGGAAGGTTGCAATACTATTCAGAGATGTCTAGATAGATGCCCCCACAGACATCCATATCGAGCACATCCAGGTTTGTGAAATCACATCTGCACCTTGATGTGCTTGCATTTTTTTCAGATGTTCTGGTTTAGACATTCTCGATTGCACATGGATGGATCTTCTAAAATTCCCGCAAACTTGCTCTAGCCATCTCCCTAGATTGTTTGCAGCTTTTGATTTAGTGGATCATAACATTTTCCTTTCCAATTTTTTTAACATTGGTCTTGAAGGTACAGTTCTGCTTTAGTTTGCTTCTTTTATCTCAGACTATTCCTTCTGTTTACACTGGGCCCACCCATTGCCCTGTGGGGTTCCCCAGAGCTCAGCTCTGGCCTATCTTCTTTTTAACATTTTCTTAAGTCCATTAGCTATTTTGCTCCAGGATCTCAGCATCAATGCATTCTGTGCAGATGATATTCTGCTGGGTAGCATACATTGATCTTCCCCCACTGAATTGTCTTCTTGAAAAAGTGACTTCCTGCCTAGTTGTTATCCAGATGCCTTTAATTAAAACCTCTTATAGTTTCTATAGATCATAGATGTTCATCCACTTTAATTATTACAAAAAAAGGATAAATGCTAAACCCTTCTCCTAAAGCTTTATCAAAGCTATATCTATCTATTTATGTAAATGCTTCCAAAGCTAAATTAATTTTTGTTGGCGTCTGTGCCGTAAAAGAACTTTCTTTCTCATGGCGCAATTCTTCATTTTGATCTTTTTTTTTAAGGGAATAAACCCTCACCACAAACCAAGGGATAACACTGTATTGTCCCCCAGGAAAAAAATCTAATCAGTACGATTCTTATATGTGATTCCTGTATGAAGAGTGATAGTACTTAGCTCTGTATGCAGCAGAACAACCGTCACAACTTTTCAGCTGTTCAGCAGAGCTTCTGAATTCCGACAGTGCAACTCCAGATCAGGTTAGGAAGCGACTACCATCTACCTCTCCTGCCATCTCTGAAGGAGTGGTGTGCCAGTGCTTCTTCAGTTCATTGAATCAGTATCGTGCTTCTTTCCCGGAATAACAGATTTTAACGTTTTGTGACTAGGTGGTGCTACATGCCTTGAAGGCTATTTAAAGGTGATGTATCAGAGGAATTGAAACAAATCTCAATAAATCGGGAAGATGTAATACAGCTAATTGATAAACTAAAGAGCAGCAAATCATGTGGAACAGATAGCATACATCCCAGGGTGCTGAAAGAACTGAAATATGAGATTGCAGACCTACTTTTAGTAATCTGTGAATTATTATTAAAATCATCTATAGCACCCAACGACTGGAGAGTGGCCAATGTAACACCAATTTTTAAAAAGAGTTCCAGAGGTGATCGGGGAAACTACAGACTGGTGAGCCTAACATCAGCACCAGCAGGGCTGTCCCATCCAGTAAGCAGGCTAGGTGGCCACCTAGGGCGACACACCATGATGGGTGGCACGGTGGCTTTCTGCTGCTGCTTTAGTGCCTGCAACAGGCCATGCGCTTCAGTACACATGGCCTGCCACTTCTGACTCCCTTTCGACAGAAAGTTACATCAGAGGGGGGTCAGAAGCAGGAGGGCATGTGTGCTGAAGCAAATGGCCTGCCATGAGCACCAAATAGCGACACAAAGTTGCTACTGTTAAACTGCCACCGGTGCCGCCATCCCCTGAGGAGACAAAATAGGCAGTGGCAGCAGCAGCAGGGGGCAGCGGTGCAGCTTGGTGCATCATGGGGGGGAGGCAAGGCCGGGGTTTCTGAATGGGACGGCAAAACCCTTGGGCCGGCACTGTGTACTGAGCTAACTTTTTATGCTCTATTCGGGCATTTTCCTGTGTCTGTTTAGAATTTAGCTTGTTGTTTATTTATTTATTGTTCTTTCTTTCTATATTTCTATATTGTCAGTATGTGTCCTATCTTCTGTCTTCCTTTACCCAGCTCCTGCTCTCTGCATTGCTGTGTCTCCCTTCTTTACACTTTACTTTAATATCCATCTCGGCTTAACATTCTTCCATAGCCTTCCTCTGCTCACTGACACAATTGCTCAGGTGCACCTGAACCCACTAGGACTTCTCTCCATCTGTGTCTCCTCTGATTTGCATTCTCTCCTCTTGTTCCTCCCCTATGGCTCCACATCACGTTGCATTTTTGACGTTAACTCTCCCTAATCTTTTCCCCTCTTTCTGACAATTCCATGGCCCTACTTCTCATTACCCACTCCTCACTGTCCCTACCTCCTCTACCATTTTATTTTCTACATTATCATCTGTCCTCGAGCTTCACCATTTTCTTCTCTCATTCAGCCATTTCCACTCTCACTGAGGGAACCTCATCCTCGCTTCCGCCATGCCTCCTCCTCGCTCCTCCATTCTTCCCTGCTCCTTCTCCTTCCCTCATCTGGCGATGTCAACCCAAACCCTGGCCCCCCTAGACTTTTTTCACACTCCCAAGGCATATCAATGTGTAGCCTCTCAAATCTTGTTCATATCTCTCTCCTTTCTCCCTCTTCTCTTCCTTTTTCATGCATCTTGTGGACTGCACATTCTATCTCCAATAAACTTAATTTCCTATCTCTAACACTTTGCATCTCCTGGCTCCTACTGAAACTTGTCTTCTCCCTGTAGACTCTGCTTCAGTTGCTGCTTTCTGTTACAGAGGCTGCCTATTTTCCCATACACTCTGGCCCATTGGCCGTGGTTGTGGTGTTGGTTTCTACTCTTTCGTTACTGCCAATTTCAGCCCCTTCTTCTGCCTCCATCTAATTCCTTTGCTTCCTTTAAAGTCCATGGCATCCATCTGTTTGCTCCACTACCTCTCTGGGTACCTGACATTTATCAATTTATCAAACAACCTCCCCCCCCTGCAACAAATCCACTTCTACCTTTCTTGCCAACTTTGACTCCAGGCTCTCCTCCTTTCTGGATGCATCTTCCCTTTCCCTTATTTTTGGGGATTTTCATATTCATGTTGATGACTCTTGTGACCATTATGCCTTAAAGCCCCTTTCCCTATCCACTTCATTCAACCTCCTGCTGTGCTCTACTGCTCCTACTCACAAACACGGTCACTGCCTTGACCTCATGTTTTCCTCCAACTGCTCACCCTCAAACCTCTCCACCTCAGTTCTTCCCTTATCCGACCATCAACTGCTAGCCTTCACCCTTAACTACCCTCATTCGTGGTCTTGCCCAATCTCTACTAACATGTTTTGGAATTTTCACACTATTGACCCTTCAGCTCTCTCCACTGCAGTATTCCCTCCACTATATCATCTGAGCCCATTGATGTGGCAGTATCTTCCTATAAAACTATACTCCCTCTTTTCTGGATGGACAGGCTCCTCCCATTCCATTCCCTGTGAGGTGTACAGTACCTCAGCCCTAGCTGTCCCCAACAACTTGCTATCTATGTTCCTATGCCTGCTCTGCTGAGCGTCTTTGGCTTAAATCACGTACCCTTGCTGACTACCTTTCAAATTCATGCTTACCTCTTTTCAGTCAACCATAGCACTCACCAAGCAAGGGTACTATATCCATCTGACTAACTCTCCAGGCTCTGACCCTCGCCGTCTCTTTGCTACACTCAACTCTCTCCTCAAGGTCCCTCTTCCCCAAATCCCTCCTTTAAACATGCTCTTGTTACACATCTTCTCAAGAAGCCTTCACTAGATCCTACCTGTCCTTCCAGTTATTGGCTTATTTCTCTCTATCCCTTTGCTTCAAAATTACTTGAACAATTGGTTCACCACCTCTGTCTTGACTTTCTTTCCTCTAAAGCCCTTCTGGATCCACTGCAATCTGGCTTTCATCCTCTACATTCCACAGAAACGACTCTTGCCAAAGTCTCCAGGGACTTTTTCCTTGCCAAATCCAAAGGCCTTTACTCCATTCTCATCCTTCTTGACCTTTCTGCTGCCTTTGACACTGTTGATCACCACCTTCTCCTCAATACCTTGCCTTGAATTTAAGGGCTCTGTTCTGTACTGATTTTCTTATCTCTCCCATCACACTTTTAGTGTATGTTCTGATGGATCATCCTCAACTGCCATCCCGCTTTCAGTTGCTTTAAATCAGGGCTGTCTTGGAACCTCTTCTTTTCTCTCTCTACACTCAGTCCCTTGGTGCACTTATTTCCTCCCATGGTTCTCAGTACCATCTTTACACTAACGACTCTCAGATCTACCTTTCTGCACCTGAAATCTCTCCAGGAATCCAGGCCTATGCTTCCTGCTTATCCAAAGCTGCTGCCTGGATGTCTCACCGCCATCTGAAGTTGAACATGGCCAAAACTGAGCTCCTTATCTTTCCCCCTAAACCTACCTCCCCCCATCTTCTCTTCTCTATGTCTGTGGATAACACTACACTCCTCCCTGTTTCCTCAGCTGGTCATCTTGTGGTCATCTTTGACTCTACTCTCTCTTTCTCTGTACACATCCATCACTTCTTTCTCTATAACATCATCAAAATTTGTCCCTTCCTTTCTACACATACGAGTAAGACCCTTATCCACTCACTAGCCACCTCTTGTCTTGATTATTGCAACCTGCTCCTCGCTGGTCTCCCTCTGAATCATCTCTCTCCCCTTCAATGTGTTCAAAATTCAGCTGCATGGCTTATCTTCTGCCTGTGTCGCTATGCTCATGTAACCCCTCTTCTCAAATTACTTCACAGGCTCCCTATCATTTTCCGCATCCAGTTCAAACTTCTCCTACTGACCTACAAGTGCATTCATTTTCTTTATTCCTATATTCCCTCTCTCATCCCACTGTACACCACTCCTCTGGAATGCCACTCCTCTGACAGATCCTTTTTATCTGTACCCTTCTCTGCCACTGCCAACACCAGACTTTGTTCATGCCACCTTACTGCTCCATATGCTTGGAAGAAACTACCTGAGTCGGTTTGTCAGGCTCCTTCTTTAGCCCTATTCATATCCAGGCTAGAAACGTACCTCTTTGAGGCTGTTTTTGTATCCTGATGCTACTCACTCTCCTGTCCACTATTTATGTGCATCTTACCATACTCTATACCCCAGTTTTGTGGTGAGTTTTGTTTGTCTTGGTTAGATTGCAAGCTCTGATTAGCAGGACTGTGTCTTACATTTATATGCACAATGCTGTATATGCCTTGTAATACAATACAAATGATTAGTATTAACTGGCCTGTATATAGTTATTGTTCTCCCTGTTCTCCCTGTTAAGAAACTTGTTCATTGTACATCCGAGTTATTTTTACCTGTTTATTGTAAGCACAAATCACTAAACTGAGATGTGTAGATTCAATGTTTATTGTAAACCGCACTGATCTTAAATAGCGCGGTATAAAAGAAAATGTAATAATAATAATAATAATTAGTAGAAGAAGTACTAGTGGTAAAAACAAAATTATTGAACATGTAGACAGTCATGGTTTAATGGGAGAAAGTAAACATCAATTTAACCAAGGAAAGTCTTGTCTTACTAATCTCTTATATTTTTTTGAAGGTGTGAATAAACAGGAAGATAAAGGTGAGCGGGTTGAAACAGTCCTATCTGGAGTTTCAGAAAACATTTGACAAAGTACATAAGAGCATAAGAACATAAGATATGCCATACTGGGTCAGACCAAGGTCCATCAAGTCCCATATTCTGTTTCCAGCAGTGGCCAATCTAGGTGACAAGTACCTAGCAGTTTCCAAGGAAGCCTCGGGTTCTGCAATGCTTGTATTGAGACAAACAATGGATTTCCTGGGTCCCATTTAATAATAGTTTATGGGCCTTTCCACCAGGAACTTGTCATGTCATGACTATCGACATGTTCAGAAATTTTGTTCTTAATAATGGATTCTACCATGTTTCTTGATACTGACATCAGGCTTACTGGTCTCTGGTTTCCCGGATCACCCCTGGAACCCTTTTTAAAAATTGGCATTACAATGGCCATCCTCCAATCTTCAGGTATTACTGATGATTTTAATGATAGTTCAGAGATTAGTAATAGTACATCTGCAATCTCATATTTCAGTTCTTTCAAAACTCTTGGATGTATACCAACCAGTCCAGTGATTTGCTACTCTTCAGGTTATCAAATAGTTGTAATACATCTTCCCAGTTTGTTGATATTTCTTTCAATTCTTCTGCTGCATCAGCTTTAAATACCATTTCAGTCATGGGTAACTTTCCTACATCTTCTTCAGTAAAGACCGAAGCAAAGAATTCATACTGTCTCTCCGCTATGGCCTTGTCCCCTCTTTGTGCCCCTTTTACCCCTCTATCATCCAATGGTCCAACTAACTCTCTCAGTTTTTTTGCTACAAATGGACTTGAAAAGGTTTTTATTATGTGTTTTTGCTTCCACAGCAAGCTTCTTTTCAAATTCTCTCTTTGCCTTCCTTATCAATGCCTGGCATCTAACTTGCCAATGCTTATGTTATTTCCAGTTATCATCATTTGGCTCCTTTTTCCATTTCCTGAAAGAAGCTTTTTTTGGCTACAACAACCTCTCTGACTTCACCTTTAAACCATGCTGGCAGTTTTTTGGACTTCCTTCCACCACAGCTGGTCTGGGCTTCCAAGATAGTATTTTTAAACAAAGCTATGCTTTATGAATATCTTTAACCTTTGCAGCTGCTCCTTTTAGTTTTTTCTTAACTGTTTTCCTCATTTTATCATAGTCTCCCTTTTGAAAGTTAAAAGGTAGTACTGTGGCTTTCCTTGCCATCCTTCCTCCATTTATTAAATCAAATGCCTTCATCCTATGATCACTATTGCCAATACCCTTATCTCTTACACCAGATCTTGTGTTCCACTAAGGACTAGGTCCAAGATGGCTTCTTCTCTTGTTGGTTCATGAACCATCTTCTCCAAGAAGCAGGGCCGGCCCGTCCATTGAGCAAGAATGTTCTTTGCACAGGGCCCCGCGTTTCAGGGGGCCCCGCGCAAAGAACATTCTGCTTTTTTTTTAAATTATATTAAAAAAAAAAAGCTGGCTCTGGCTGCTGCCGCGGCCTCCGCGGCAAAATGGAGTGTCCCACGGGGCCCCCTCTCCTCGCTGAGCCTCTCTGCAAGGGCTTTCAGATTCGCGAAGGGAGAGTGTCTGTCTCCCTCGCGTCTCTGTTAAGCCCGCAGTGGCTAATGGGAAATTTCCCATCTGCCCCTTTAGACGCGAGGGGCTGATGGGAAATTTCCCATTAGCCCCTGCGGGCTTAACAGAGACGCGAGGGAGACATTCTCCCTTCGCAAATCTGAAAGCCCTTGCAGAAAGGCTCAGCGAGGAGAGGGGGCCCCGCGGGACTCTCAATTCTGCCGCTACGGCAGCGGCAGCAGCCAGAGCCAGGCTTTTGTTTTTAATTTTAAATGTGCCATAAGCCGATCGATGGATGGGATGGGATGGGATGGGATGGGGGGGGGGGGGGCTGTTAAGACTGGTACTGGTGCTGGGCTGGGCTGGGCGGGGGGGGTGTTAAGACTGGGGCTGGGTTGGGGGGGTGTTAAGACTGGTAATGGGCTGGGGGGGCTAGGACAGATAATAGGCTGGGTGGGCTAGGACTGGTAATGGGCTGTGAGCTGTTGGGGGGGTTAGGACTGGTAATGGGCTATGGGGGGGGGTTAAGACTGGTAATGGGCTGTGGGCTGATGGGGGCTGTCTGGAAATGGGGTGATGGGGGGTTAGGACTGGTAATGGGGTATGGGGGGATTAGGACTGATAATGGGCTATGGGGGGGGGGGGCTAGGACAGGACATGGGCTGATGGGGAAGGGGGTTAGGACTGGCAGTGGGCTGACTGGAAATGGGCTGATGGGGTTAAGACTGGAAGTGGGCTGATGGGGGGTTAGGACTGGTAATGGGTTATAGGGGGGGCTTAAACTGAAAATGGGGTGAATGGGGGTTAGGACTGGAAGTGGGTTGATGGGGGGCTAGGACTGGTACTGGAAATGGGCTGTTGGGGGGAGCTAAGATTGGAAATGGGCTGTGGTGGGGGCTTGAATTGAAATGGACTCATGGAGGGGCTAGAACTGGAAGTAGGCTCATGGGGGGGCTTGGACTGGAATTGAGCTGAGTGGAGGGGAGCTAGGATTTGACATGGGCTGATGGTGGGGCTAGGAAATGACAAGAAATGGGCTGATGGGGGGCTAGGATTGGAAATGAGCTGATGAAGGGACTCAGACTGAAAATGGATGGGGGAGCTAGGACCGGAAATGGGTTGATGGGGGGTAGGACTGGAAATGGGCTGATGCAGGGACTAGAAGGGAATGGATGCTGGGTGAGACTGGAACTAGAAGAGAGCTGATGTTGGGGGAGGATTAGAATGGGATGGGGCTGGGAGAGTAAAATGGAGAGGGGAAAAATATTTTGTGTGGGAGGGATGAAAAATCTACAATTGGCCGGTTATTGGGAGAGTAAGTGGGGATTGAGGATGGAGGGGTAAAATTTGTGTGGATGAAATAGGAATGAGGAAAGAGCAAAAGGAGAAAGATTAGTATGTTAAAGCAGATGTAGAGAGAGAGAATGGAAAAAAAAACTAGAAGAGAGAAGAAAGAACAAATGGACAGCAGACGATGGAGAGTTAGCAGAAAACATGAAGAAACCAGAAGAAAGTGGCTGGAGCAATTGCAACTGAAAAAAAATGCACAAAAGGTAGAAAGATCTCTTTATTTTGAATTTATTAACTGGAATATGAAAGCTCTGGGAAATGTGCATCATTAACGTCTGCGCTTTGTTTGGTACAAGAGGAAATTAATTTATAGTTTTATTTCTACAGTGTTGTTGTACATTCCAAGTTTGTCTTTTGGGGTTCCCAGTTTAATTATTACCTTCCTGTTTCTAAATTATGATTCCTTGTTTGATGATGGTCTATGTTCTGCATGTGTAACTGAGCTGAGGTATTCTGTTTATGTAATTCCTATTTGACATTGCCACTTGTTCTCTTTCCCCAATATTCTCTGAAATGTATTGGTTTAATATTTGCAGTGTTGCCTTTTGATAGGTAGGGTATGGTGCTTTGTGAGTCCTGGTAATGCTGTCAGGATATGGCGGGTTTGCTATGGGTTCTAAATGGGCAGCGTTTGTAGTAGTTCCTAATGTGCCTGGCGGTTGGCACTGGATTATAGTAATGTAGAAATCTTTTAGTCTTTCTTTATCCATACCCTCATTAAGAGACATGTTTACTAAAAGTTAGTGTATGGTAACATTATGCAAATATTTATGCAAATAAGGCCACTTATGCAAATGAGGCCCCGCACCGAGTCTCCGCACATGGCCCCGCTCCCCCCTTGGGCCGCCCCTGCCAAGAAGCAGTCATTTATTTCATCTAGAAACTTTGGGGTATGTTTACTAAACCGCGCACATGTGCGTGGCGCACAGTAGCGTACGCTAATGATGCACTTAAGTGCCCCGTATGCATGCGCGTCACACTAACGGGCCCGCGCACGTGTGTGGGGCGCTGATGTGCGATAGAGGCGGGGAAAGGCGTACGGAGGGCGGAGGAAGGCCCCCGAGGGGCGGAGGGACGGGGTCAATGGGTGGAGAGTGGAAGGGGAGAGGCTCCCTGCACAGCAGCGTGGCTGAATTTCGGCAAAAAAATAACGCGAGTGAAAACCTCGCGTTAGAGCCGATTTAAAGGGAAGAGAAACCATTTCCGTCAGCAATGTACAGCAAAACCGGGGAAACATGCAAAACATGAGCAGTGTGATACATGTGCACAGAACAAAATAGCAAATATAAATTGCAAATGACCACAACAAATTCCAAATAAATTATAATCCAGCTGGGCAACAGTGATATTAATGGGCAACCATAAAAAACACTCCCAGGAAAGCTCCAAAAAAAAGAAATGATTTTTGGAAGGGTCTACGCTCCGTAGACTCATTCAAAAGCACTGCATTTTAATGGAGCTTTCCTGGGAGTGTTTTCCAGGTTGCCCATTGATATCACAGTTGCGCAGCTTGGTTTTGGTTTTCTTCCCCTTTTTTGGAGGGCATTTGTGAGGTTTATTCGCACCTTTGTCCCCATACAAGGTAAACGAGCCCACAGTAAAATTGTGCAGAGCAGGGTTTCTGACTCATGCGGCCAGGTTTCCTATCTCCAGAGACTGCACTGTCTCTGTGGCCACAGTGTGGTGCAGTGGACACAGCCAGTACCTGTAGGACCAAAGGGTCACAGGTTCAAATCCCAGCTGGGGCTCTTGCCAACCCAGTCCCCATAGCTTTACCCACCACTAAACAGTGATAGTACAGACACTCCTTCATTGCAGAGAACATAAGCATGGTTCCAACACCTATATTTTACCCTACACCGCACACAAACCATAACAATGGGCATTACCTACAGCCGAGTCCCCCAAATTCAGTCCTGGAGTGCTACAACTCAATCAGGTCATATGCTTTTTCCCAGATAGGGACATGTCTGCATGTTGGCGGAAGGGTACAGGTGGTGGAGGGGGCAGTGGCTGCAAACCACAGCAGACAGTGGCCTAGGCCTGTGCAGGCTGGCACCGTCCACCGCAACAGACAGGTTCTGTCGGATGTACAGTCATGGACTCCCCAGGGAACACAGCATACCTGTGGCAACACGGTAGTGCAGTGCACACAGACAGTGTGTGCAGGAACAGAAGGTCACAGGTTCAAAGCCCAGCTGGGGCTACTGCCAATCCAGTTCACATATTTTTCCTACAACTAAACCATGATAGTACGGACAAACCTTTATTGCTGAGAACATACACATGGTTCATACACCTATATTTTACCACACCAAACACAGACACCATAAACAGCCGCATTACCTAGAGCAGAGTCTCCCAAATGCAGTCCTGGAGGGCCAAACACCATTCAGGATCCATGCTGCCTCTAATAAAGATGCCTGTGCTGCATATCTATGCACCACCCCCATGGTATGCTGATGTAGCTCATGCATATCTATGAGGGACAGCATGAAAACCCGAACAGTGGTTAGAACACCAGGACTGGAGTTGGGACACTCTGCCGTAAAGCAGCAGCCAACAGGGCCAGACACACCCACACACACCCCCACAGGCCCCATTGGCCAATGCCTCATGGAGAGGCAGGACATTGGGCACTGCCTGTATCTCCCAATACTGGCAGTTGCATAACTTAGCACTGCCACCCTACACCTGGGTATATGGTACACAGCTATCAAACGTTGCCCATGATAACTGGCAGACATCAATTCCTACGTTAAGCACATTTTGCTCATTGATCTCCACCATGACAATCATTGTCATGTCTGCGGTGTGCGCTGCAGGTCTGGTCTCTGACCGTGTTTACCACCCTGGGGAGTGACCCCCAACAGTAGTGCATACCATATCCATGCCTGTACTGTGCCCAGGACTGGTGTGGTGGGTATGGCTGCTGGACTCCTCTATAGTAGCACAATGCTGGCATAGGTGTGGGGGTGGCTGTCTGCCTATCCAGTGTGTGGTGGCTGCAAACACCTTCCACAGCCCACACTGCCAGCAATGTTGCCAGTATTGGGCTGCCAATGTGCATAATGAGGAGCAAGGTACCATGGGTATAGGCCGGACAGGGTGGCCTGGCCAGGGTGCATCTGCACAGGGCATAGGGCACTGACTGGGACATTTTAGTGCCCGGCCACCACCTACACAGACAGGATGACCTCAGTATGTCCTGCTGAGAGATCACTCTCACCCTGACTGTGCAGTGACCACAGCATGGCTAGGCACCCCCATAGTGCTACTCTTATGTGATAAATATGGGTTTCCTTTTGGGGTCCAGTCACTGATTTGTTTGCTTGCTGTGTATGCTGACATCCCAGTTCTGGATGCATGCATCTCCACTGGGAACATGCACTGTGGACTAGCTAGCACACTGTTTGCAGCTGGTATGTGTTGTGATGGAGCAGCTTGCAGGGTGCAGTGGCTGATGACTTGCTGCAGGAGAACATTAGATGGTGGTGGGGTGCAGCTCATCATATCCAGGCCTAATATCTGTCTGCTATTGTGTTATGAATGTGTATAGAGCTGCAGTGACTGCCCTGTGGGGTGTCTGCTCCTCAGCAGGACTGGGGTTGATGTACTACCTCTACTGCCACCTTTGAAGGGAGGCAGAATGTGGATGGATTGATGGGAGACCCTGCTTGCCACCCTTGGCCCTGGAGGAGGGGTGTGGTGGTCCATGGGGGCTACACCTGACTGAATCAGACAGAAATATCCAAGGTGTTTGTGCAGAAACTACCTATCTCACACATTAACACTGCTTTATACCTCCGGCATGGCCTCTTTCAGTCATTGAAGGTGTTGTGGACCTGGTCCTGGGCGCCTCATTGCACCCTCAGGGTGAGCACAGTACCCGCACAATGTGACAGTGTGTAGCTACTCTGTGCTAGTAAAACACACGGTCAGTACCCCCTACCAGGCCGAGGTGGTGTGTGGGTGCACATGGTCACTTCCCTCTACCGGGCCGAGGTGCTGTGGGGGTGCATTGCCCATCTTGTGTTAATCTGTGGACAGCTGATTTGCATGTGCAGTGCATCATGGGTATGGGTGGGCTAACCCTATCCTGGTGACCACAGCAGACTGTCTGTGTGGTGACGTGCATGCTCTCTGCAGCCAGCCAGGGGCTTGCTAGCAGCTATAGAGTTGTAGCCCAATGGTTACTTCCCTGCCTCTGAAGCCAGAGGTCATAGGTTCAAACACACAGTGGGGTTATTTGGTAGGGTTGTCCAATGCATTTTATTTAATGTACATATTTTGATGCCAGCAAAAACACCCTCAGCGTACTGTACCCATAAGGTGCCTCTGAGGGTGCTTTATAGGGCGCCCTATAGGGCACCTTATGGTTCCCGTCCATATAAGGTGCACTATACAATATCCTGTGACGGAACCTATAGGGTGCCCTATAGGGGACATTTTAGGGTGCTGTGGCGGACAGTGCAATTTCTAATGTGCCCTATGGAGTGCCTTATAGGGTGCCTTATACGGCACGTTCAATTACGGCATGTGAGGGCGTGTTTGCTGGCAGCAATTAATAACATAAAATTAAAGTGCTGCAGGACAAAATATGTACAATGCAAAGCTGATGCCACAGCCAGCCTTACGTATTAGGCACACTGGGGAGCAAACTCATGACCCCTGTATCAGCAGTCAGTGCCTTAACCATTGTGCTCCACTGCTGCTCCTCCTTGCCTGTCAGCGCACCTACATATGCTTTTCATTCCTTAAACTGCACAGTGCTGCCATAAAAAACAGTACACTGACCTTGCGGTACCTCATACGGCACCCTCTAAAGCGCCCTATAAGCAACATTCTAGGGTGCCTTTGCTGACAGTGCACTTTAAAATGTGCCTTATGGGCACCTTATGTTAACACGCTTTGGGAGTGCGTTTGCTAGTAGTGATAATTAAAATATGAATAAAATGCCTCCTAAAGCAATCTTCCCCTTAATATGTTATGCCTCAGCCAGCCTTGTTCATTGGGCACTTTGGGGGATTGAAACCTGATCCCTGCACCATTGGTCAGTGTTTTAACCATTGTGCTGTGGCTCTGTTCCTGTGATTGCATATCAGTGCGCCACCTTATGCCGCCCAGTATTAAAAAGCCTCCTAAAACATAAGCGCACTGCCTTATGCCCATCAGCGCGCCGCCTTATACCGCCCATCATTTAAATGCCTCCTAAAATAATGCCTCAGCCAGCTGTCTCCATTGGGCACTGTGGGGGGATTGAACCTCTGATCCCTGCACCATTGGTAAGTGCCTTAACCATTGTGCTGTAGCTCTGCTTTTCTTCCTGCACATCAGCGCGCCACTTATACCGCCCAGTATTATAATGCCTCCATAAACATCAGCGCGCCGCCTTATGCCGCACAGTATTAATATGCCACCAAAAACATTAGCGCTTTGCCTTATGATGCCCAGTATTTCTGGGCCTCATAAATTAATGCCTCAGCCAGATGTCTTCATTGGACACTGTGGGGGATTGAACCCCTGATCCCTGCACTGTTGGTCAGTGTCTTAACCATTGTGCTGTGGCTCTGCTCTTTTTCTTGCACTTCAGCACGCCACCTATGCCTCCCACGCAGTTATCTCATGCGCTAAGGTGTGGGGCGCACATGGGCGCCGCGCACATGGGCGCCGTGCACCTTAGCGCATATGTAAATTCCGGCTTTTCTTTTTCAAGACGGAATGCCCACTCCTTATATGGCACACGCACAATACCACGGCACACATTTTACCGGGGTTTTAGTAAACATACCCCTTTATCTCCATAGCATGTCCTGCCATAACACTGACCCAGTCAATACCAGGGTAATTGAAATCACCCATTATTATTACTGTGCTGTTACTCTTGTTAGCTTCCCTGATTTATTTGAGTGTTTCATTATCCATTTGTTCATTCTGGCCAGGCAGTCAATTGTACACCCCCACTGACATCGCCTTCCTCTTTTTATATGGAATTTCAATCCATAGAGATTCTACAACAAATTCTGTTTTCTGCAAAACTTTAATTCTGTGTGATTCAATGCCCTCTCTAACATAGAGCACAACCCCTCCACCAATTTGATCTACTCTATTATTGTGATATAATTTGTAACCAGGTATCACAGTGTCCCACTGGTTGTCCTCCTTCCACCATGTTTCTGAGATACCAATCATATCTAACTTCTCATTTAGTGCTATATATTCTAACTCTCCCATCTTATTTTTTAGACTTCTGGCATTTGCATACAAGCATTTTAGAGGCTGTATTTTATTCATATTAATCTGGTCGCCAGTCGGCAGGGATAATTTAGAATCTTTAAGTTTTGTCTGCTCTGTACTTAAGGGCATTTGGGTTACTTTTGCCTTTTTTGGAACCTCTCTGTCAATATTCCCTAACTTCACTCTTTTGTTAGTATCATTCAAGGATACATCCTTCTGAAGCATACGTTGTTGGGCAACTCTCGGCTTTTCCCTTTTATCTAGTTTAACAGCTGCTCTATCTCCTTTTTTAAAGGTTAATGCCAGCAGCCTGGTTCCATCCCGGTTAAGGTGGAGCCCATCCCTTCAGAAGAGCCCCTTCTTTCCCCAGAATGTTGCCCAGTTCCAAACAATTCCTAAACCCTCATTCTTCCACCACTGTCACGCATTGAGACTCCGGAACAATGCCTGCCTTTTGGGTCCTGCGCATGGAATGGGAAGCATTTCAAAGAATGCTACCCTGGAAGTTCTGGATTTCAACTTCCTACCTAAAATCCTAAATTTGGCCTCCAGAACCTCCCTACCATACTTTCCTATGTCATTGGTACCAATATGTACCAAGACAGCAGAATCCTCCCCAGCACTAGCTAAGACCTTGTCTAGGTAGCATGTGAGGTCCACTATCTTCGCATCAGGCAGGCATGTTACCAGGCGATCCTCACATCCACCAGCCACCCAGCTATCTGCATGCCTAATGATCGAATCACCAACTATTACGGCCGTCCTAATCCTTCCCTCATGGGTACATGGTCTTGGAGAAACCTGCTCAGTGTGAGAGGATTTTACTTCACCTGGAGGACAGGTCCTAGCTACAGGACCACTTCCTGCCACACCAAGGTGATACTCTCCTTTCACGTGGCCTCTCTCCTCCATAGCAACAGGGATGCTGCCAGACTGGAAGTGGGACTTCAGTACTATGTCCCTTTAAGTCTCGTCTATGTACCTCTTTGTCTTCCTTATCTCTTCCAAGTCTGCTATTCTAGCCTCCAGAGATTGGACTCTTTCCCTGAGAGCAAAGAGCTCCTTGCACCTAGTGCACATGTAAGACCCCTCACCAACTGGGAGAAAATCATACATGTGACACTCAATGCAAAAGACTGGAAAGCTCCCATCTCACTGCTGGACTGCTGTCTACATCTTTGTTTTAAGGTTGTGTTTATATATTTAAGTTGTTTACTTAAGTAGATTTGATGGGAATACTTATACCAATAAAACTATATCTAATTAGTTTAATGGACTTTGTTCACCTAAAATTAATTACTTAATCTCAGGTCCTTAATGTATGCCTGATGAGGATAAACAGCTGTATCTGAGAGTGAATATGGCCTCCTTTCCTTTAAGAATCACCACACAGGAAAAGGGTCTGGGCATCATCGTGGATAGCAGGTTGAAATCTTCTGCTTAATGTGTAGCCATGGCCAAGATAGCAAATAGAATTCTAGGAATCATAAAGAAAGGAATAGAGAATAAAACAAAGGATATTATAATGCTGCTGTATAGCTCCTGCTGAATATTGTGTGCAACTCTGGTCGCCATTTATTTATTTACATTTTCTTATATACCGTGCTATTTTCCATCAGTGCGGTTTATTTATTTATTTAGCTGCATTTATATCCCGCTTTTCACCGGGTCAAAGTGGTCAATTGGGGGATACATTTAACACAAGGGGATATGAGACATATATGCTAATACTTACAGGGAACATAGGCAATGGAGGGTTAAGTGGCTTGCCCAAGACCACAAGGAGTGCCTATAGGACTAGAAATCCCAGTCCCTCCGGCCTGAGATTGCTGTCCCCAGGTGGGACTAGAACCCCCGGCCCTCCGGCCTGAAGTACCTTGTCCTAACCACATGGAACATTTTACATACACATTTCAAATGACTTGATTTGTGTTTACAAATAACAGAAATAGGAACTTGGAAAGAAACAGGGGTAACTATTTACATCTGTACAATGCAAATTGATTGGACATTTGCGTAGATTTGCCTAGCTGGATGGTGAGTGCCATCTTAAAAAGGATATAGCAGATATAGCAGAATTAGAAAAGGTACAGAGAAGAGCGACAAAAATGGCAAAGGGGATGGTAGGATATGTCTATGAGGAAAGAATTAAAAGGTTAGGGCTCTTCAACTTGGAAAAGAGATAGCTAAGGCAGATATGATAGAGATCTATAAAAGAATGAATGGAGTGGAATGGGTAAACCTAGATTGGTTGTTTACTTTTTCAAAAAATAGAAAGACCAGGGAACACTCAATGTAGCATATTTAAGACTAATAGGAAAACATATTTTTTTCACTCAGAGCATTATCAAACTCTGGAATTCATTACCACATGATGTAGTGAAAGCCGTTAATGTAGCTGGATTTAAAAGAGGTTTGTATGAGTTCCTGGAGGAAAAGTCCAAAAAACACTATTAAAGAGGACCATGGAAATCCATTGCTTATCCATGGGACAAGCAGTATGGAATCTGTATACCTTGTGACCTGGATTGGCCACTGTTGGGAACAGGATATTGGACTTAATGGGCCCTTGATATGATCTAGTATGGCATATCTTATGTTCTTAATGTTCTCCCTTGGAGTACACTCCATCAGGTGCAGCAAGCTATGTTTAAAGGATTTAGGGATCAAGTGCTTTGCTGTACTAGTATGCAAAGTGTCCACACAGCTGAGTGATGCTAACTTTTTCAGGGGTTTTTGTAGTCTCTTATTTGGCAGCTTGACCCCTAGTAGTAGTACTGTGAGATCACCATGAGGGGTTGGCCAGCACCATTTTAAAGTCAGGGCTAGATTTGACAGGGTTGACCAGGGATCACTGTAGCCTACCATTAAACACTGGGGAAACCCCAGGTAGATGCTGAGGAGGATTCATGGGAGATTGGTACATGAGAATTAAGTGCCAGGGTTGGGGGTGGGGGGAGGGTAGGAAAATTGAATTTTGTGGCAGGGATTTGGGGGCACTGTGTTAGAATAAACCAGAGAGGGGTTCTGTTTGTGCCAGAGAAGATTGGGGTTGGGTGTGGGGTTATGATTTTTGTTAGAGGGATCAAGTGGTGGAGCGATTTTTGTAACTGACCCCTTTAAGAGTCCCCCCTGAAGCATTGGGCTATGTATAAATGACCCAATGTTTCCAGGGAGGAAAGAATGCGAGCTCAAAGTGGTCATTATTTTTCTAGCAATAACATACCTTGCAAAGTCAAACACAAACTGCATTATTTGATTTGCATAATAATGAGGTGTTTTCAAGCATTTCAATGCTTTGCATTGCATTATTATGTAACGTGCATTGTGCAAAAAAGATATGCATTAGGGGCAAATTGTGTATGATTTTGCCATTTAATGCATGTTATTTGGCCAAAATCATTCATTATTTCCTTAATGCATGTTAATAACTACCCCTCAAAGCATCTCATTTCCTCCTGCCTATATGTCAGGACCTTTTTTTTTTTTTTTAAGAGCCATCAAGTCAGTGTTGACTCATAGTGACCCAGCTACCTCTGGGTTTTCATGGCAATGTATCACTGGAAGTAGATTGCCAGCCTTTTCTTCTCAGGCAATGGAAGGTAAAGTGACTTGCCCAAGGTATGCTAGTGGGAATTAAACCCTTGATCTTCTGGGTATGAGGCAGTTGCTCTAAACACTAGGCTATTCTTCCACTTGCTACAGGTGCTAATATCCACTGATCTTCCCCGACAGACTTTTCCAAGTCTCAGTCATAGAGCAAGAGTGTGCTGCAGGGTCATTAAATCTACGACACAGAAGATGGCATTTTACAAATGACTTCCAAGTGCAATCTGGGACATCCATGCCAGAATGTCTGAAAAAAAAGCAGGCACCTCCAAGTTCAGACATGATTTCATAAACGTGGATGTGCTCGATATGGATGTCTATGGGGGTGTTTACACAGATGTCCCCAGAATAGTATTCTAGACAGTGGGGGCCTGATATTGATATCCCTTAACCCCGGATATTTAATGCTGGCACTGAATATCTGGGGATCACCGCAAAAGCCGGAAGCTACAGTAGCTAACTGGACAGCAGTGATATTGCATGCTGCCCGGTTAGCTCCTGTGCCTTAAAGATAGACGAGGGTTTTCCTCACCTATCTTTAAGGCACAGATCACTAACGGGGCAGCATGCAATATCACTGCGGCCCGGTTAGCGCTTGTTGCTGTCTCTGCTCCACCCCGGAATGCCCCCGACATGCCCTGATGCTAACCGGATAGCAACGGGGGGCATAGAGGAGTTAGGCGGATATATTCAATGGCACTAACTGTGTACATGCCATTGAATATCCCCATTTAAGGCATTTACGCAGTTTACTGGGCTGTAAACCATGCAAATGCCTTTTGAGTATCAGGTCCTGGATGTCTAGAAAGAGCCTAACGGTTAGAGTACTAGACTAGGACCAGAGAAGCCAGGCTTCAAATCCCACTGTTGCTATCATTGTGATTATGCAGAGTACTGGGGATGAAGGCATGCCATCTTCTCTATATCCTCTGGGTGGTTTATGGGTCAAAATGAACACTTTCCCAATGCCTATTCACATATAACCTTAGATATCACTCTGGACGTCCAAGACATTTCTAAGATGAGGCAGTGATGTCCAGGTTCCTGACAATGTCCCTGCCGCACCCCACCACACCCCTGTTCAGACTTGAATGTCCATAGACCCAGCTTTCAAAATGTCTCTGGAGATGTTTCCATGTTTTGGATGTCTTTATGCCAATTTTTAGACATCCAAAGCACAAATAGGGCTTCTAGCATAACTCCCTTAAAGGGAGAACACCAGCCTAAGAATTAACAGTTATGAGGACACAATGGAATGGTGGTGGCAAGGACAGCATATGGACCACTAGACCTAGAAGGTAGTAATGTTTCATCTACATACATTTTGGTCATCTTGCTCATAGGAACATTGGTCTACTTCTCCATGTGATATAGTTTCAAGACTTCCTTGGCAATGGTAATAAGAGAAAGCTGTCAGTCTGTACCCTTTTGTGTTCAAATGTATTAACATTTTTTGCAAATGTATATAATATCCACCAAAATTTATTGTTATAATGTTCACTTTTATATATATTTCTTACAAAAACATAAAACCAAAAAATAATGACAATTATATATAGAAAACAAAGCAGATACTGTACCATGTATATAAAAAATATTAAGAATATATATATAAAACAACAATAAAATGAAAAACTGATAACATTTAGGGGTATGTTTACTAAACCCTCTTAACGTGCGCGCCGCGTTAGTCTGCAGGATGCCATAAAAGGAGTGGGCGGTCCGGTCAAAAGTAGCAAAACGGGATTAGCGCGCGCAGCGCTGCGCACTGCGCTGCATGCTCTTGTGCGCCGCGCACATTAGCGCATGAGAAACGTGCGCGGGAAGCATAAGCAGGCACGCTGATGTGCAAACAGAGGAACAGGGCTGCAGTACAATGGTGAAGACACTGACAGAGGGTGCAGGGGTCATGGGTTCAATCCCCCACAGTACCCAATGAATAAGGCTGGCTGAGGCACTACCATTTATGTGTAATATTGCATTATGAGGCTTTTTAATTTTATTTTAATTACTGCTGCTAGCAAACGCACTCTCAAAGCACTGTAACATAAGGTGCTGCATAAGGCACCCCATAAGGTACCCCAGAGGGCACATTTTAAAGTGCACTGTCCGCCACGGCTCCCTACAATGTTGCTTAAAGGGTGGCCTATAGGGCACCATATAGGGTGCCCTATGAGGCACAGCAAGGTCATAGCACTGTTTTTGATGGCAGCACTGTGCATTTAAACGCATGAAAATCTTAAGTAGGTGCGCTGACATACAAGGAGAAACAGCAGTGTAGCACAATGGTTAAGGCACTGACTGATGATGCAGGGCTCATGAGTTCAATCCCCAGTGTGCCTAATACCTAAGGCTGGCTGAGGCATCAGCATTGACATGTAAGTATTGTTTCCTGCAGCACTTTATTTGTATTTTATTAATTGCTGCCAGCAAACACACCCTCACGTGCCGTAACCTAAGGTGCCGCATAAGGCACCCTATAAGGCACTCCATAGGGCACATTATAAAGTGCACTGTCCGCCACGGCACCCTATAATGTCCCCTATAGGGCACCCTATAAGTTGCTCCATAGGATACCGTATAGTGCACCTTATATGGACGGTAACCATAAGGTGCCCTATAGGGCACCCTCTGAGGCACCTTATGGGTACAGTATGCTGAGGGTGTTTTTGCTGGCAGAACTAATGTACATTAAAAATAGATAATGCTTTGGACAGCCCTATCAAATAGCCCCACTGTAGGCTTGAACCCATGACCTCTGGCTCCATAGGCAGTGAAGTAACCAGTGAGCTACGGCTCTATAGCTGGTAGCAAGCCCCTGGCTGGCTGCAGAAGGACTGCACGTCACCACACAGTCTGCTGTGGTCACCAGGATAGGGTTAGCCCACCCGTACCCATGATGCACTGCACATGCAAATCAGCCGTCTACAGATGAACACAAGATGGGGTATGCACCCCCACAGCACCTCGGCCTGGTAGGGGGAACTGACCATGTGTGTTACTGGCACAGAGTAGCTACACCCTGTCACATTGTGCGGGTACTGTGCTCACCCTGAGGGTGCGGTGGGGCGCCCAGCACCAGGTCCACAGCACCTTCCATGGCAGAAATAGACCATGCTGTAGGTCCCCAGAAGTGCTAGTGTGGGAGATTAGGTAGTTCCTACAGACACCCTTTGGATACATCTGTATTTCTCAGTCAGGTTTGACCCTTATGGGCCCATAGGCAGGTTATGTACCATCACCCAACCCACCCTCTGGGGCTGTGGGTGGGAAACAGGGTCTCCCACCGACAGATCCACATTTTACGTCCCTGCAATGGCAGTAGTAGAGAGAACCACCAACCACAGTCCTGCTGGGGAACAGACACCCTATAGGGCAGTCAATGCAGCTCTGTACACATCTATAAAGCAATAGCAGACAGACATTAGGCCCAGAAATACTCAGCTGCACCCCACCACCATCTGATATTCTCCTGCAGCAAGCCTGCAGCCACTGCACCCTGCAAGGTGTTCCAGCAAAACACATACTAGCTGCAGACAGTCTGATAGCTAGTCCATAGGGCATGTTCCTGGAGGAGATGCATACACCCAGAACTGGGATGTTAGCATACACACCAAGCAGATAAATCAGTGATTGGGCCCCAAAAGGGAACCCATAAATAACACGTGAGAAAAATGCTGTATAGCACTATGGGGGAGCCTAGCCATGCCATGGTCACTGCTCAGTCAGGGTGAGGGTGATCTCCCAGCAGAACATGCTGTGGCCACCCTGTCTGTGCAGGTGGTGGCCGGGCACTACAATATCCCAGCCAGTGCCCTATGCCCTGTGCAGATGCATCCTGGCCAGGCCACCCTGTCCGGGCTATACCCATGGTACCTTTCTCCTCATTATGCACATTGGCAGGCCAATACTGGCAACAGTGCTGGCAGTGTGGGCTGTGGAGGGTGTTTGCAGCCACCACACACTGGATAGACAGACACACACTCCCACACCTATGCCAGCATTGTGCTACTATAGAGGTGTTTAGCAGCCCTGGCCACCACACCAGTCCTGGGCACAGTGCAGGCATGGATATGGTACGCAATACTGGTGGGGGTCACTCCCCAGGGTGGTAAACACTGTCAGAGACCAGACCTGAAGCACACTCCACAGACATCAGAAAGGTTGCTATGATGGAGCTCAATCAGCAAACTGTGCTTAACGTAGGAATTGCTATCTGCCAGTAATCATAGCAAACCTTTGATAGCTGTGTACCGTATTCCCAGGTGTAGGGTGGCATTGCTAAGGTATGCAAGTGCTAGTATTGGGAGATGCAGCTAGAGCTGGTGATGGGAGCAGTGGATTGGCAGGGGCAGCAGTAGGGGTCTGTCCTCTCAGCTTCCCTCCCCCCCCTCCTCCCTCCCTCCCTCCCCCCTCCCCCCTCCCTCCCTCCCCTCCCCTCCATCCCCCCTCCCTCTCCCTCCCCCTCCCTCCATCCCCACCCCTCCCTCCCCCCTCCCCCCTCACTCCCTCCCTCCCTCCCCCCCCCTCCCCTCCCCCCTCCCCCCTCTCCCCCTCCCCCCTCCCCCCCTCCCCCCCCCCTCTCCCCTCTCCCCCTCCAAATGGGTGTACGTAGCCAAACCTGCCTGTCCTCACATGACCATGCAACCGGTTGTGCAAGTTTGCTGTGGCATCCTGTAGCCATGGCAGCAACCCATCCACTATGTGGAGCAGAATCGCATGTCCCACTGTGGCCCCTGCACTCTGCTGTTCGGTTGCCACTGGTGGCCTGCATAGGCTGGATCATGTCTGCAGGCGTCACAGCTGGCCATTGCCATTGTGGGTAGGGGGGTTCAGCCCGCATACACCATTACACCCTGCCCTTATACCACTGCCGGGAAACATACACAGGCCATTCCAGAATACGCTGTGTACATCCCAGCACCTGGCCATGCCCTCGGTCCGCCCCCGCTCTGCCCACTCCAGTGTATGTACAGCGATCCCGCGTACAAGAGCTGTGGGCATGCAGGGTGCATAAGTGCAGCATTCACCTGGGGGAATATTTGTGAGCTATATGTCTGGCCTGCACGTACACAGGTACTATTCACCTTAAGGAATGACTTCCTAAGGGCATAGCAGGAAATAGTACTACTTCTGCCGGATGACTTACTCCCACCCATGGAAGATTGCATGTAATGCCCATTGAAGTTACTGATCAATAACAGAGCAGGTTGGCACAGGGGGCATACCTCTCTAGTGGCCCATACATCTCATTTTCAGGAAGCAAGGTAAGAATCCTGAAGCATAAACAGCTTTGCGGCACCCCTTTAGGAAGCAAGAGCGAGGCTGGGTTTCCCCTCTGCTCGAGAAGCAGCCTGGATAGTAAGCTGGTCACCTTCTCAGTCATCATCTTTGCAGGATGATGGGGCTAGAACCTAGGGGGAAAAATGACAGGTAGTTTTCCTGATATGTAGAAATCCATATCATAACATATATAAATTCATATATGCATTTATGTATAGATATTATCGATTCAAAACTAATCTGCAAATATTCAGAGCTACAGTATGCAGTCACTACGCCTATACATATTCAACCTGCTGATGCAGAACTCTAGCCCCTCAATTTTTAAAAAGCACTTAGACATTTGGTGCTGTTCCAAACTTCTGAGTGTTTTTTTCTCATTTTTGGTGGCATAATACTTAGAGTGAAATTGAAATATTCAGCTCTATGTATTATGCTATGTGTTACATGGGGAGTATGGGTTTGGGGTGTTCTGGGAGTGGAACCGCAAATACGCGCAGACTATGAACATAGCTGAAGATTTTTGGTGCTTATGGGAGTCATTCTGAACCATGAATAGCAGGGATGGACGTCCCAATGGGACATCCATCCCTGCTATTCATGCTGACTTCAGCCCCTAACTAACTTCCCTGCTGATTGTGCAGGGGAGTTAGTCGGGGGCAGGTAATGGGTGGCCCGGGGTTGGAGAGTGGGTGGGTAGTGGGCAGTCACTGGCCCTGGACGAACAGGGCCGATTCTAATGTTGGTCTTGTACATCCAGGGCCGGTGAAATGGCTGGAGAAGTTATTCCACCTCCGAGGAATAACTCCCTGACCTTTTTTTTTTTAATATGGGGCATGGAAGGGGCTGGGGGGGGGGGGGGCTAGAGGGCATTCCTTACAGCCCTAACCTGGCCTTCAGAGGCTGGATTGGGGGTCGGACTGCAATGAATTTGCAGTTTTGGTCAGTGGCCGGCATTGCGGCTTTTAAATGGAGCCGCAGTGTCATGGCAACATGATCTCATGGTGCTGTGACTCCGTTTAAATGCTCTGACTGAGTTAGCCGGGTGCAGTCCTGCACGTGCAGTCCGGACAGAATCGCTATTCCAGCCTGCACATGCAGGACTGTTCGGGATTCTGATCCTGCAGGGCTAGACATGCAATGTGGGATCAAAATCAGAATCGGGCCCTATATGTATAGTTGTTTGAGTCAAATGCATAGCCTATGTGATAGGCAGCATTATCCTGCACCTGTGTGTGTGCTTTACACTCCTAGGGCTGATATTGAGCACCTATGTGGATCAGGGTCATACCAAGCCATAAATGCACCCTGTGCAACTTGTACATCTGGCGCCCCCCCCCCCCCGGGTCTGTCATTTGCCCAATGCCCAGCATCTCTCCATCTTACCTCCATATCTCCAGCTGGCTCACCACCTGGCCTGCCCTTACCCCATCGCCACCGCTTTTAAGGTTCCCCTGGCAGTAGCGACCTCCAACTGAAAAAAAAAAACACATGGGTCTTTCCGATTTCACACTGTCATGCTGACCTGATCCCCCTCCTCTGATGTATGCTCACATTAGAGGACAGAGGGACCAGACCAGCCATTCATACGTAGGTTTGCATATGTCAGAGGAGGAGATATCAGGCCAGCATGCAAGCACATAGTCGGAAAGACCCACGTGGCTTATTTTCTATTGGAGGTCCGTTTTGCTGCCACCGCTGCCACCAAGGGAACATGAAAAGTGGCGGTGGGGCAAGGGCAGGCAATGTGTGTGTGTGGGGGGAGGGGGGGTCAAGGCCGGCAACCCCAAATGCACCTCTATTTTTTTGCCCCCTGTGCAGCTTTACCACTTGCACAGGGCTAGGTACGGTGCTGATGTGGATACCTGCACACATACCATGCGCTTATATTCAGTGGCGCTAAGAAAATGCATAGCGTTGCTGAATATCAACATAAATGGAAATGTTTTGTTTAGAGGTTTCACCTGCTCTCTGTATGTATAAACAGACCTGATTGACGATACTGAGTAAGATGCGGGTCAGCAACGAGACTACAGCAACTTTCAGCTTTGGCAATTGAATGGATAATTCCCATTCTCTGAAAATTCTAGCTGTCTAGTGGCCATTTGTGATTATACATATGTGTTGTGCTCAGTGGATTGCTCAATATCGGGCTAATAATAATAATATAATAATTATGATTGGGGGACCTATGAGAAAGGGGTTAATGGGTTAAATGAGGAGAATTGAATTCCTGGGGGTAGTCTACTACTACTGATCATTTTTATAGCACTACAAGGCGTACGAGGCACTGTACAAAGACATATAAAAGATGGTCCCTGCTCATCACAGCTTACAATCTAGTCAAGACAGCACAACAGCTGAGAACAAGGGTACATCTAGGAGAATGGTAAGCAAATATATAGGAGACTAAACGGATCAGGGTTCAAAAGCGGCCTCAAAGAGGTGAGTTTTCAGCCTGGATTTGAAAAGGACCAGAGATGAAGACTGACGCACAGACTCTGGGTAGTTTGTTCCAGGCATAAGGAGCAGCAAGATGAAAGGATCAAAGTCTGGAGTTAGCAGTAGAAGAGAAGGGCACAGATAGAAGGGATCATCATGACGATATCATGTTATACTCACCTTTCGATGTGTCCAACCCTGACTATAACAATATATATCAATGCCTATCAGAAGTAGAATTATGGCTGAAGTCCATGAACATGAACATTAACTTTAAGAAAACTGAAGCAATATTTATAACAAGAAACAAGAACTTTACCCCACCATCAGAAATTAACACTGGAAAGACTCTCATACCAGTTAAAGATGAGATTAAATATTTAGGAATCACACTCGAAAGGACTCTCACCCTTACACAACATATAAAACAGACTGTGAAAGCCATATACTATAAGTTAAGGACTATCCAACAATTACGACCGTTAATAGATAGCTCCGACTTCAGATCAGTAGTCCAAACTCTAATAATGCCCCATCTAGATTACTGCAATGGTATTCTTCAAGGAACCACTAAAAAAATCTACACACTTTACAATTAGCACAAAATGTCACAGCAAGAATCATTCACAAAGCGAAAATAACTGACCACATATCTCCCATTCTCTTCTCCCTGCACTGGCTTCCTGTGTCATGCAGAATTATATATAAAATCTTAGTTACCACGTTCAAGATTTTTAATAAAATAGCTCCATCCTTTCTCTCCACGCTCATTAATGTCTCACACGAAAACAGATTAAGAAGAAGAGCAAACTTACACATGCTATTAGTCCCGAATTCCATCCGAAAAACAAATAGGAAGACAAGTAACTCAGCTTTTTCATTCTCCGCTCCAACGCTGTGGAAAAACCTTCCAATCGAGCTCAGAGAAATTAAAGACCTCCATCTTTTTAGAAATGAATTAGAAACTCACTTATTCACCTTGCACTATTACAACTTCCAACATGATAATGTTCAGAATACACAGTCTAACATTGAACAAAGACCATACTTTGACCCTACTTAGATATAGTCCCACAGAGAACAGCCATAAATCTTTCTCGAGTAGCTAATTGAATCTCAATCGACCTTTCCCAAATGTAAATAGTCTCATTTAATTTTCTTTGTATATAGTTCTAGGTTTTACGGCACGCATTTTAGCCGAAGTTTTAATAGCTATTCTGTTACTTAATCTGGGTTCAATGTCAAAAAATGTTCTAAAATTGTTATATGTAAAATAATAGTTCTCTATTATTAAGTTTTATGTTCATTGTAAACCGCCACTGATCTCTGGAAGAGGCGGTATAGAAAAATTGTATAAATAAATAAATCTGCCTGAAGAGAGAGTTCCCGAGGAGGGGGTGTAGGGTGAGATAAGAAAGGAAAGGTAGGGAGGAGCAGCAGTATGAGTGCACATATAGATCAGTAGGAAAAGTTTAAACTGGATATGGAAATGAATAGGGAGTCAGAAGTGACTTGGGAAGAGGGGTTATATGAGCATATCGAGACTGATGGAAGATTAGCCGTGCGGCTGAGTTTTGAACAGATTGAAGGGGAGAGGGATGATTCAGAGGGAAACCAGCAAGAAGGAAGTTGCAATAATCTAGGCAGGGGTTGACTAAAGAGTGGATAAGTGTCTTAGTAGTGTATTCAGAAAGGAAGGGGCGAATTTTGCTGATGTTATATGTGTGTGGAGAAGGAGAGGTCAAAGTCAAAGATGACCCCAAGGTTGCGAGCCGAGGAAACAGGAAGGAGTAGGGCATTAAATTAAACTAAGGAGTAGTCTAAATTAAACCTTGCATCTCCAAGTTGCTCCCTATGGAATTCCCATTAAGATGACCCACTTTTGGTTACCCCTTCAGTGGCAAGGTGCTGGAAGCGATCTGTCACCACTGGTAAGCCTCGATTTAAGATTAACCAAGGATAACATCATGACATCAGTTGCAGGGATGTGGCCACTGGGGATAACTCAGGCAAGGCAAATTATACATATACGGGGCCAGTATTCAGTGGCAGTGGACAACACTTTTAAAATGCCTTGCTGCTTTCATTTAAACTGGAAATTCAGACCTGGAGCTTATCCAGCATCGGGCACTGAATATCTGGATTGATGGATAGCACAATTACTCTCCAGTTAGTGGCAATATTCAGATGCTAACTAGATAGCAAAAACAGCAGAAAGTTAGGACAACCATCGACCTGTCCTAACTTTAAGCTGTTAAGCTATCTGGTTAATGGCTGCATATCGCTGCTGGGACTGCTGACACTCTAGCCACTGGATGTCTTTTCTATGGTCTGTGGGATAGTGTCCCTGAAAAGCAGGATTGCTGCAGTTTAGTCAGCTAGCAGATCCTGCAAACCCATTAAACCCTTTGAATATGCCCCCCATATCTATATATATTTTATCTATCTATCTGTATGTGTGTGTGTGTGTGTGTGGTTGCATGTGTGTGTATATATATACATATATGTAATACATTTTAAAGCAAATAAATATTCTATTTCACTTCTACAATAGAAAGTTTTGAGTCCTGAAAAGTTGCCCGCTGCTGCTTAGGGCCATAGATTTTTATAATCTCTCATTGGCATATGTAATTAGACACTTACAAGGAAATCAAAGGAAATATTCAGCCCCTAGAGATAAAGGCTCTCAGTGATTCTGTAAACTCTTTTCCTTTTACTCTGTTTCGATTTACATAAATCAGGAAAGATCTATACTCTTTGATCAAAAAATACCACATCTTTAACAGGCAAAAAAAAAAAGTTTTTAAAATTGAATCCTTGTCTGGTTCAAAAGCAAAAGATACCAACAGAATGGACTTATTTACTTTCTTTCCAGTATCCCAGTACGCTTCAGGCTATCCATCATATTGTCCACGTGCCCCCTTTTTATGTTTTCTATAAGGTAAATCAGGGAGAAAACAACTGTTCACTTGGAGGAGTAGCCTAATGGCTTAAACACCACTAGACCAGGGTTCAGTTCTTATCAGCATGCCTTGGGCAAGTCAATTAACCCTCCATTGCCTCTGAAAAATCCAAGTTTTCAATGTCCCTGTTTAATGTACATTACTAAGTTTAAGTTACAATGTAAACCACTTTGTCTGAAATGGTAAAGCAATATAAAAACCTGTTAAATAAAATAAGTGCTGCCAATCAGTTCGATTTTTAGGATGCTGTCACTCTATACGCATTAAATGCTTTTGCTTGCATTACTCTTATGAGATACATAATAAACCTAAGAGATGGTAGCATCTCTCCTACTTCAACATTTCTGCCAGATATTTCTTAAACATAGGCCTTGCAGTTATAATACATATGGCAAGGCAGAAAAATTAAGGAGTCTTAAAATTAGATGCATTGCTCAATTTTCAATATCTTCTGATTTGGAATGCGCCAAATTTTCATTGATTGGTGCACAGTACTAGCATTCTCTGGTCCACAGTCTCCAATTTCCCAGCCCAGCATTTCCATGTACACAAACTGTACGCAGCACCTTCTCCTCTTCTCCTCCTGAACTCCTTCTCTGTCTTTCCTGCCTCTGATGGGAATTTCAGTACTTTTATAGCTTTTCTTTTAGTCATCAGGGGCAGCCCAAGGAGGGTGCGGGGCCATGTGTGGAGATTAATTGCGGGGCCTCATTTGCATAGGGAGCCTCATTTGCATAAATATTTGCATACTGTTAAAATGCATTTTTAGTAAACATGCTTCTTAATGAGTGTCTGGATAAAGAAAGACTAACAGATTTCTACGTTACTATATTCCAGTGTCAACCGCCAGGTACATTAGGAAGTGCTATAAACACTGACCATTTAGAATTCATAGCAAATCCACCATATCATAACAGCTCTGCCAGGACTCACAAAGCACCAAACCCTACCTATCAAAAGGCAACACTGCAAATATTAAACCAATACATTTCAGAGAATACCAATGTATTTCCTACTGGGGAAAGAGAACAAGTGACATGGTCAAATAGAAACTACATGAACAGAATACCTCAGCTTGGTTAAAATACAGAACATAGACCGTCACCAAAGAACAAGGGATCACAATTTAAAAATAGGACGACAATAATTAAACTGGGAACCCCAAAAGCCAAACTTGGGATGTACAACAACACTGGAGAAATAAAACTATAAATTAATTTCCTCTTGTACTGAACAAAACACAAAAGACGTTAACGATGCACATTTCCCAGAGCTGATATATTCCAGTTAATAAATTCAAAATAAAAAAGTATTTTTCTACCTTTTGTTGCTTGTGCATTTTCTTTTCAGTTGCAATTGCTCCAGTCACTTTCTTCTGGTTTCTTTGTGTCTTCTGCGAGCTATCCATTTGTCCTTTCTTCTCCTTTAGATTTTTTTCCAAAATTTTTCTCTATATCTGCTTTAACATATTGATCTTTCCCCTTTTGCTCTTTCCTCCATTTCTTTCCTTATTCCTTTATCATCCACTCAAATTTCACCCTTCCATTCTCAGTCTCCACTTACTGTTCTAATACCCGGCCCATTGTAGACTTTTCTTCCCTCCCACACAAAATATCTTTTCCCCTCTCTATTCTCATTCCCCATCCCTTTCTAGTCCTCCACCAAAATCAGGCAATGCCCTTTAACCTCTCCCGGCATTCGCGGCTTCATTGAAACAGCGGCCAGCGTGAAGGAAAAGGCTCTTCATGCTGGCGGGCTGTGCAGAGAGAGATGGGGCCTTGCGCGGGCTTCCCCGGCTCCCTCTGCAGCCGTCCATTGAGCGAGAATGTGGTTCGCGCGGGGCCCCCTGAAGCACAGGGCCCTGTGCGAACAACATTCTCGCTCAAAGGATGGGCCGGCCCTGTTGGCCATATGAATCTTCTTTCATGCCTGCTCTGTAGAGATTACACATTATTTAAATATGGATCATATGTGTGCCTTGGGCTTCAAAAGATTGGGAAACACAATCTAGCATAAGGGTTCTCAACCCAGTATTCAGGACACACTTAGCCAGCCAGTTTGCCAGGATAACTATAATGAATATGCATAATAGAGATTTGTGCACAATGGAGACAATGCATGCAAAGCTGTCTCATACATATTCTTTGTGGCTATTCTGAAATCCTGACTGGCTAGGTGTGTCCTGAAGACTGGGATGAGAACCACTGCTCTAGCAGAGTAGTATTTATTTATTTACATTCTCTTATATACCGTGCTATTCTGCATCAGTGTGGTTTACATTGAACAGGGCATTATAACTTGGAGATAACTATTTTACAGGGAACATGGGCTATGGAGGGTTAAGTAGCTTGCCCAAGACCACAAGGAGCACCTGTGGGACTAGAAACCCCAGTCCTTCCGGCCCAAGGTTGCTGTCCTCTAGTGGGATTTGAACCCCTGACCTTCCAGCCTGAAGTCCCCTGCCCCAACCACTAGGCCACTACTCCACTCCACTCTACTCCACTCTCCACTATTGGAGAGCCTAACCTGGAGAGGTAGGATTCTAAATTGGTCCCTTTGAAAACTGACTGGCGTTGAGTGTCTAAATTTAGCATAATTTCACTAGGCTTCTGAATATAAGTACAGTACTCTAAAATTAGGAGACTTTGGTAGTGCATTTAGAATGAGGGAAAAAGTGACATACTTAGCACAGATTTTCAGCACGATGCACCTATCTTAGGAGCCCTTTAACTAAAATGCGTTAAGCAAAACACATTTTTGCATGGGGTAACTGTGCGCAAGGGCTTGTGGTAACTGTTACCAGGGGGATATGACATTTACCATGTGCTGATTCGTGTGCTAACTGACCCTCATGAATTAGGGTGCTAAATGGGTGGGGGAAAGGCGGAGAGTGAGCACATTGCAGTAAGCATGGAGGACATATTGCATGCTGTCAATGTTGCCAGGGGTGGCAGAATGCCGTTTGCTTTGAGAGACTAAACTATGCCCCTAGGTCTGCCGAACCGTGTGAGGCTGTGATCATTGACTTTCTCATCCTGTCTTCCCACAGGGGATCTGATCTCCTGTGGGCAGACAGGTGGGGAAGGCCAGCAAATGCAGCAGTCTTCTGCACACAGGGGATGGGATCCCTGCGGGTAGACTGCTGCCTGCTGGGTTGTGGCCTTCCCTTACTTTTGCCACCAGAAGTTCAGATCCCCTCGGGAAAAAGTAAGGAAAGGCCACTATCGCAGCAGCGATGTTTTGGTGGGGCCAGGGCCCGTGTGGCCCACTCTTTTCTGATGCCTATGAATATTGCCACTAGAGCGGGTTCACCTAGTCATCTCAATAGGTGGGGTTAAATGTACCTGCGATGATAGTGCCATGAGTTAGAGCACTCATCTGAATGTTAAGTGCTAGAAACATGCTGGCCATACCCCTGACACTTATGACAGAGGCTTTGCACTTAATGCATATTGGGCTCGATATTCATTTGGGCAGGCTATGTATTGATGCATAGCCCTGCCCACTGACACCTAACCCTGGATATTCAATGTCACGGTGATGGCATTGAATATATGGGGTTGCCTCACAGACTCTGGAACCACAGAGACTAACCAGGTAGCGGCGATATTGCACCGTTACCCAGTTAGCATCCGTGGCTAAAACTAAATGAGCCAAAATTTGGCCTTGCTTTAGCCGCGGATTGCTAATCAAGTAGCAGTGCAATATCACTGCTACCCAGTTATCGATACTCCCCACCTCCGCTCTGCTTCGGAATACTCTCGACATGCACCATTGCTAACTAGCTAGCATCGAGGCGCATAGGGAACATAACAGGGATATTCAATGGCACTAGCCATATACTGTAGATGCCATTGAATATTCCCGTTTCAGGCATTTGCATGGTTTACTGGGCTGTAAACCGTGTAAATGCCATTCAAATATCGGGCCCTTTAATTTATCCACTAAATGTGCGTTAGGTGCAAACACTTAAAGCAATTTAGTAAAAGGACCCCTTAGACCTGATTTTTTTTTTTATTTAAGTAAATTTTTAGCTGAAAGGTAGCTAAATTAGAATCCCTAATTTAGGAGTTCAGCTTTATTCTGAATATCAGCCTCAATGCCAATCAAACTATCTACACATTTGACAATCTGTAAGGGCTTGTTACCAAAGATGCAGCACCCTGGTTGTGCAGTACCCAAATAGAAAGCCACAGCACTCCTGCTCTCTGGATTCTTTTGCTTGAAGGAAGACATAAGCTCCTAGTTTCAGGCCCCATTTAAATTTACCATAGGATGAGGGTGAAAGGGGATAGACTCAGTAGAAATATGCGAAAATATTTCTTCATGGAAAGAGTGGTAGATGCATGGAATAGTCTCATAGTGGAGGTAGTAGAGATAAGGGCAGTATCTGAAATCAAAAAAGCATGGGACAAACACAGAAGATCTCTAAAGGAAAAAAGGGGAATGTTGTAGTGGTTGATATGGAAGGGCAGACTAGATAGGCCATGTGGTCTTTTTCTGCCATTATGTTTCTATGCTTCTGTATTTCCTTCCCTCATCTTGCAATAAGGGTCAGTTTAGGAGCACTGGGCCTGATGTTCAGCAAGGCAGCGAAGGCAACACAATGCGCAGGAAAATACATGCTCAAAAAAGGCATGAATCGTGAGTCAAGTGGATTAAACGCGGGCAAACCACGAATATGAGGGTTTGTGAATGTGCACCGGCCGGCGCAGAAACCTGTGTATGCGGCCTGAGTGCAGCAATGATATTAGAGGAATCCTGGCAATGAGCATAAAGGATGAAACGCACACAAATATGGGCACATAGCAGACTAACCATGTGTTGTGGCAATAGACGTGTGGGGCTGCTTCATACACAGGTATGGGGAAAATCCTGTGCATCGCTCAATATGCTCTCCATATACTTGTGTGATATAGCGTGGTTCCTCCACAAACATGGGTATCGAAAAAAGCCACATCGAGATGCTTGGGCGATCACTAGAGGGTTTCCCATTGGCACACTCACTGAGTAGGCCCCCCACTCAGCAGCAGTCACTGGTGAGGTGGAGACATCAGGAGAATTTCAGCAGGGAGGAGGCAGAGGCCCTAGCACACCAGGTGCTGAGGTGGAAAGGGTGCTGTACCCAGGGCTACTGCAGGGCAATCTACAGCTGGCCTCATGCATCTGGAGGGCCATTCAGTTGCGCATGAGTAAACCATTGGTACCAGATGGTGGGTGGGGAAGGGCATGACAGTTGGCAGGCCAAAAGGGGATGACCCTCAAACCCACAACCTCGGCCTGCCCCTCAAAAGCTATCCATCATGCAAGAGAGAACAGTGTCTGGGAGGAGACAGCATCCAGCCCTGTGATGTCACACAACCAGGGCTACTACTATAGCAAACAACCAGCCCACCATCTACAAAGCAGACTCAGTAGCTCAGCCTGGAGGAGCATTACAACTAAAACAAGATAAAACAGGTTAATGTCTGGCACAGTGCTGTAGAATTTGAGAAGAAACTTGCTGTGGAAGCAAAAAAATGTAACAGAGAATTTTTCAAGTACATTTGTAGCAAAAAACTGTGAGAGAGTCAGTTGGACTATTAGATGATAGAGGGATAAAAGGAGCAATAAGAGGTGACAAGGCTATAGCAGAGAGACTGAATGAATTCTTCCCTTCAGTCTTTACTGAGGAAGATGTAGGGATATTAACCATGACTGAAGTGATATTTAAAGGTGATACTGCGGAAGAATTGAAAGAAATATCGATACACTGGGAAGATGTATTACAACTATTTGATAAACTGGAGAGTAGCAAATCACCTGGACTGGATGGTATACATCCAAGGGTGTTGAAAGAAGTGAAATATGAGATTGCAGACCTGCTATTAGTAATCTGTGAACAATCATTAAAATCATCTATAATACCTGAAGATTGGAGGATCGCCAATGTAACGCCAATTTTTAAAAAGGGTTCCAGGGGTGATCCAGGAAACTACAGTCAGTACCCCTGACATCAGTACTGGGAAAAATGGTAGAAACCATAATAAAGAGCAAAATTACTCAACATGTAGATAGTCATGGTTTAATGGGAGACAGCCAACAGGGCTTTCGACAAGGAAGATCTTGTCTTACTAATCTGTTATGTTTTTTTGAAGGTGTGAATAAACAGGTAGACAAAGGTGATTCAGTTGAGATAGTGTATCTGGACTTTCAGAAAGCCTTTGACAGAGTCCCTCATTAAAGACTTTTGGAAAACTAAAAAGTCATGGGATAGGAGGCAGTGTACTATTGTGGATCAGAAACTGGTTAAAAGATAGAAAGCAGGGGATAGGGCATAATGGCCAATTTTCCCAATGGAAAAAGGTGAATAGTGGAGTAACCCAGGAATCTGTGCTGGGTCCGCTGCTTTTTGACATATTCATAAATTACCTGGAAAAGGGAATAACGAGTGAGGATATCAAATTTGCAGATGACACAAAACCATTTAAAGTTGTTAAAATCCAAGAGGATTGTGGAAAATTGCAAGAGGATCTTGATAAACTGGAAGACTGGGCATCTAAATGGCAGATGAAATTTAATGTGGTCAAGTGCAAAGTTATGCATCTAGGAAGGAACAACCCAAACTATGGTTACATGATGCAAGGTTCCACATTGAGAACCACCACCCAGGAAAAAGATTTAGGCGTCATCGTGGATAACATGTTAAAACCCTCCACCCAGTGTGCAGCGGTGGCCAAGAGAGCAAATAGAATGCTAGGTATCAAAAGGAAAGGAATGGAAAACAAAACAATAGATATTATAATGCCTCTGTATCATTCCATATTGTGGTCGCCGTATCTTAAAAAGGATATAGCGTTATTAGAAAAGGTACAGAGAAGAGCCACCAAAATGGTAAAGGGGATGGAAGGATACTTCTTTGAAGAGAGGCTAAAAAGGTTAGGGCTCTTCAACCTGGAAAAGAGACGGCTGAGGGTAGATATGATAGAGGTACATAAATTAATGAATGGAGTAGAACGGGTAAAAGTAGATCGATTGTTTACATCATCAGAATTTAAAAGACTAGGGGACATGCAATGAAGCTACAGGGTAATCTATTTAAGACTAATAAGAGAAAATATTTTTTCACTCAACGTGTAATCAAACTCTGGAATTTGTTACCAGAGGACGTAGTAAAAGTGTTAGTATAGCTGGGTTTAAAAAAGGTTTGGACAAGTTCCTGGAGGAAAGGTCCATAAACCATTATTAAAAGGGACCCAGGATATCACTGCTTGACCCAATGCAAACATTGAGGAACCTGTGTCTTTTGGGGAGACTGCTAGGTACGTATGACCTAGATTGGCCACTGTTGGAAACAGGATACTGGGCTTGATGTACCTTGGTCTGACCCACTATGGCATGTCTTATGTTCTTAACTAATACACTGTGCAGGATGTCCACACTGTCAGCCATTATTTTTTGCAGTGCTAATCCCGGCTATGTGGCAGCCCAAACATAAATATGTTGGCTGGAGTAGTGTGTGTTTCCCAGCCCCCGTATGGCCCCATGCAAGGATATTGATGTAAGAAGCATAGTGGTGTGTGTGTGTGTGGCAAAGGCAGCTACACTGAGAGGGCAGATGTCACCTGAGAGGGCAAGAGGGAAATGGTGAACAGGGGATGGCAGGATAAGTTCAAGGATGGTGTGAGGGCAAGGGGAGTGTAGTAATAGTGTACACGTGGTTCGGCAAGCCTAGGGGCATAGCTTGGTTTCTCAATGCAAATGGAATTCTGCCGCTTTCCCCCCCATTCTAAATGTGTGTTAAAGAAGGAGAAAGGGGGCATATAGAAACAGTTTGCCTACAAGCTCTGTGTATGCGCCACAACATAGAAGGACAACAAAAATGCCTGGCGAGGGTACTGCAGGATCAGTGGTGGAGGGATGAGAGATGTCAGTGCAGAAAGTACAGAGGGGGTCAGATGAGGTGGCGGTTGTTTGGCACATTGTGCATGTGTGGGGTGGGCGGACAGGCATGAGGTGCTGTATTAAGCCTAAAGAACACCTTATGATCCCACCAATCTCTCCCACAGGGATTTTGGTGTGAGGTGGACCATGGAGGCCCTGAAATACAGGTTCAGGATCATGAGGCGCCAGACTCCAGACCTCATCAAGCACTTCTGAGAGGAGGTACCAGCTGAAGCAGATGAGCCAAGAGTCACCCATGGCACAGAAACCCACACCAGTAAACCATATGCAGACAGCAATGTCAGCTAAGCTAGCAGCGATGTGGGCCTGTGATTCTGCAGTACATACTGTTTTTGAAAGGTCAGTCAGACAGTCGGCATTGCAAGCATGGAATAGAAAGCCATGGAAGTAGATTAGGGAACCCAGGATCTGGGAATGGAGAGGGGAAGGCCTAGTCCCACAGCCATAGACAATGTCATAATGTAACTGAGGTAGCATGGGCCTTCCTTTCTATGTGACTGTGTAATATCTAGCTGTGACATGCCATGTAATGCCACATGTACTGAACATGTATTGATGGGAAATCTGGGTTTATACAGCACAATGGCATCAGGATGCTCCACAGGGTCTGTAGCACATCAGGACTGGCCCACACAGGACACCTCTGCCACAGCAGATACCAGCACACCATCGAAGCAGCAGCATGCCAGCTCCACCTCTACCAGCACCAGAACCACTGTGACAGCCTCCACGGCTCGTAGCATAGGGCCTGAGCAGCAAGGAAGTTCCGAGAATGGCAAGGAGGAGGAGAAGGAAGGCAAGAGGAAGAGGAGGAAGAACATATGGTAGAGGAAGAGGAAGAAGAGGAGGAGAGAGGACATGGAAGAGGAAGAGGAGGATGAAGGAGAGGAGTATGAGGACAAAGGGATGACGAGGAGGAAGAGGCAGACAAGAGGAAACTACAGGACAGAGGAGATGTGGAGGACATGAGGGAAGTATAGGAATGCAGGAATAAAGGGCCTGAAGCAGCTGCTGTGGAGACGAGGGAAGGACAGACAGCAGTAGTGGAGATTCGAGTGCCATTTGTCACTGTGGCTGCAGTGCTGCCAGCACCAGTTGTAAAGTTGGAGGCAAGGGAGGCATCTGCAGCTGAAGGGTTACCTTTCTATCATCCCACACCGCACAGGGCCCTTCACTCCACAAGCACGTCATAGGATCCTCAGGCCCAGGGGCCAACCTATGTAGGATTGGCCAGCCAAAGGCTGCCAGAGCAGCTCCCAACAGCCATCACCGCTGCTCCCTCATCCCCCTGTGACACAGGCAGAACTCAGGAGCCTCTATGCTCCAGGGATGCAGTGGTGCATGAGCTGCAGCTCATAAGGGAGGCAGTGGAGGGGGAAGTAGAGGCAATAAGCGACAGTCTACGGGCCCTCAGCAATGCCGTGCTGCAGAAGCAATACTCAGGCCAAGGTGCCAAAAGGAGGGGAGGGGCACTAGATCACAGAGGGAGTGGTGCTGTACTGGACCCACAGTGGGAGTATGGACCCATGACACCAGGTTAAATGGGAATAGGGTTTGAGGGGATAGGGTTTGGGGGAAAAAAGGGAGGGGTAGAGGGAATCTGGGAATGGAATGGTAGTTGTCACGCTGTATCCTCTTGGACACACTGGTGTTCCTGGCCACATGTTCTGTGTGAGTGTAGACTAGTGCATGGCTGCTAACCCACACCTCAAAGTTTCAGGGGCCTTGTGCAAGCATCTCTGTCTGTGCCCTTCTATACACTGTAGCTCAGCCAGGATGTGCTTTGCTTGTTAGAAGCAAGGTTGTAGGTTCAAGGCTGAGCCTTGGATAGTGTCAATGGACATGTCTCTCCTGGTGGATGTGACTCATCCTGTGAGCCATGCCCAGGTCCTCTTCTTGCCACTGTCAGCAGAGGATAAAGTATGTATTTTGTCACTTGGGGTATCATGTGCCTTTCCTTTATAGCACAACCTCAAAATCAATCAGGGACCATTGCTGGCTATGGCTGGCACCATCCTCTGCCATGCACATTGTGTGGTGAAGGCACTGCCACATAATACAGTGCCACAACACCTGTAGCTGCAGGCAGCAACTGCAGACCTATACAGTCTCCCTAGTGGCAGACTCACTTGCAGGGTTTTTATGTAAACAAGCAGCTACAGAAGGCACAGAAGGTCTGGCTGTACATCTGTATGGTTGACTTGAGACGCCTTAGACATCCATAGAACAGGAGACCTCCACAAGAGCTGCTTACTGCGACCTCATAGTGATGTCTCAGGGCCCTATGTCACATACATATGGCTGGGTCAGAGCCACTGTCCTCCACAGCTGCAGAACATAGGTGTGCCAACCCCATGCAGGTCGTGCACTTAGTACCATATGCAGAGATGTAGGTGGATACGGTCAATTGGGATTGCAGCAATATCACAGTGTGCATGGGTACTGTATCGATGTGCAGGAGGTGAGAATGGTGTCAGGACACCTAACTATTGAGCTAGGCATCAAACATGGCACATATTATCATGTTGTACTTCAATGGCTGCTATACAGAGTACAGTGTCATGTGGACAGTATGAGATTTCCTATTGCTCAGACCAATGTGTACAGCAAGGTGGAATATTCTAACTATATGTAGCAGTGCAGCAGGTCGCATAGCAGGCAGGAATGCCATGTACTGTGACCCCAAGCAGACTGACATAGACTCATGCAGCTGGGTTGGTAGCCACCTAAGCACGTGCCCCTTGGACACCATCTATAGTTGGAGGCTTGAGTTGGTTAATAAGGATGTAGTCTGTTTCAGAAACCAGGTTTCTTTTAAACAAATGCAGGGTACTTTGTGTCAACCATTGTATGGGCCAAATTGTGTGGTGTTATCTGTTAGAGCCCCAATGAAGAAAGAGAGTGAAAGAGGTAAAGTGCATGTATCATAGGCAGCTTCCTAGGGTGTGGAAAACTCAGAGGTGGGAGAGTACATTACTGTCTCCGTCACATATTGAAGTCAGATTTTGTGAGAGGCACATGTTTTTCACAATTTCTGGAGTGGTGACCCCTGTGAGGCAAGTGGGGAATTACAGTTAGTGCTTCTAACATGTGCTTTGTACCCTAATATCTTCCAAATTAGCAACCACGCATTTGTACACTCATGGATATTCCAGCATTAACCATATATGTGCTCCTAACACAGTGCCATTCTATTAGCATGGACTTTTCAATTCCACTCTGTGCCATGGCCAACATTCACTGCCCCTCTGCTGCATGGGGGAGGGGGAATCCACATGTGTCAGCCCACACATCCCCCACCTCCTTATATAGGTGGCTGACAGTCCCATGCCCTAATCCTTTGCTAACTGGCTCTCCCACAGATGGACCCAACCAGACCCTCAGATGAGAACCCAGGTCCTTCTGGATGCACACACAGCTATGTCCTGGTATCCCTGAACAACCCAGTCACATCACTGCACCGGCCACACTCCCTGCCTAGACCCTCAGGAAGACTCCACCACTGCAACTCCAACTCCAGGATCTACGAAGTTAGAGTTTCCTCTCCCTGAGCAACCCATGGATACCTGTTCTGATACTGCTGAACAGTAGATGCTACAAGATGGAGCAGAGAGGGTCAGCCTGACTAAGGGCATCCTTAAAAGCCTTGAGAGAATAAGCTAGAAGTTCTGTGACTCAATCCATCTCTCTCTGGCAGCTGCCCCCGCTCTGCAGCAACCTAGAACACCCACGTCCCACCAGAATCAGCCTGACATCACTGAGCTGCACACACCTCTATGGCATCTCAATCTATTCTAGAGCAAAGCAGAAGCAGACTCTGCGGCGGGAGATTTAACCGTGTTCTTTAAGGCACTCCTGTACCTGGCAGACCTGTGTCTAAGGGCCTCACTAAAGGGCCCTTAGAGTGGACCGCAGAGTGGTGTGTTCCCAAATGTCTTCAGCAGAATCAGTTTCTTCCCACACATCTGCTAGGTCTTCTGGCTCACTCCACTGATCGCCTCCAGGCCCCTACACCTATTTGACCTCAACGGGACCGGTAATATCATATGTCCTTTCTTTATTTGAACTGTTGGGTGTTTAAGATAGCATTTGTCCCTCTTTCTCACTAAGGAAGTTGTTTAAAGGTATTCTTAAACAACAGGCATCCCAATGGGCCAATACCCTATGCTATTCGTACCCTTCTTTAATAATCATGGCAAACTTACATACCATCACACACCTTTCGTTAGCTACAGCCCTCTTATATGCCCTTATTACCCAATTGTTATGTTTCAATCCAAGCCCAGGACACATCCCCATCATTTGTAGACAAGGCGACTACCACATAAGATGCCTTCCCTAAGGCTAAGGAACAGAGCACACTGCCATCTTGTGCATATTCCACTTCGTGAATATACTGCACCAAAACATGAGCTTCCTTCTTTAAACACATCTATGCCTCTAAAGGGGATACTCATAAATGCTTGTTCTGCTAGAAATAAGATTCAGATCCTTAGGGGACAGGACAGAGGTGGAGGAAGGGCGGGTGGTGGGTGGAGAGTGACCCCAGATGGACAGGGATGATTCTGAGGTCGGTCCTGTACGTCTGGGGTCAGTCACAGAAATGGGGGACTTATTCCACCTCGGAGGTAGAATAAGTCCTCCTGGATGTCAGGGGATCGCAGTGCAGGGCGGAGACAAGAGGCGAGAGGTGCAGGGGAAAGGATACCATGGCACCAAATTCAGAAGCCACAAGCCCCAGCCAGCAGAGAAAACATCCTTTCCCTTCAGCCTGACCCCCAATCTGGCCTCCCATGGCCAGCGTTGGGTTGCGGGGATCCTCCTGCACCCCCTCACCTCTTGTTTCTGCCCAGCACCACGGTCCCCCAACTTTCACAGGAGCTTATTCCACCTCCGAGGTGGAATAATTCCTCTATCTCTGTGGCCGACCCTAGATGTACAGGGCTGACCTCATAATCGACACTATACATCTGGGGTCACTTTCCGCCCACCGCCCGCCCTTGCTCTGTCTTTGTCCCACCCCTTCCCTCCCACAAACAGAGCTCACCATACAAATTGCCTGTTCATATGCGGAGCTTTGTCCCCAGCAGGCTGCCCAGCCATTTAGTGGGTCTGGACACAAAACGGAGTTTAGAATGACCCCATATGAGTATAACAGAAACCTGGTTTGCTGAAACAGACTACATCCTTATTAACCAACTCAAGCCTCCTAACTATGACTTTTTAACTGCCCTTAGCCAAGCCGCAGAGGCGGTGCTATCTCTATTATTACAAGAAGCAACTTACAATTCAATCCTATCTCCATTTCAAGCACCACAAGCCTAGACTTAATCATTATCTCAAACAAATGTATGTCCTTATGTCTTACTTACAGACCACACAACTCAAGCAATGATGAGTTAGCAGCACTTATTGACATGATCTGCACTCACAACAACCCTAACTGTCCTCTCACATTATTGGGTGACTTAAACCTGTCCTCAGCTCCACACAAAAGAGCAGATGCCTGCCTAGATGCCATGGAGCATCTCAATTACAAACAAATCAGTCAACTCCCAACTCACGTGAAGGGAAATACTCTGGACTTCATCTTTATCTCATCTAATTTCCTGGATGATACCATGCTGCAAGACCCCCTACTGGAGTAATTTCCCTGATAAGACCACTATACCATCACATTCCAACTTCCTCCTGCACAACCTTCTGCTACCAGCAATCATAAGAAAAGACCCTACCGCCACTTCAATCCTTTGGCAAGTATTTCTTTCTTGACAACATCACTCCTGGACTAACCACAAACTCCAGTTATCTAGACTTCATTGTCAATAACTGGCAGGAGGTTATTAGTAAAAATTCAGCTGCCCTACCCCATGAAACATCACAACCCAGTCAATGCCAATATCCTACATGGTACATGTCTGAGCTTAAAGCTCAAAAATGTGTTCTAAGAAAATATGAACGTCAATGGAGACACACACTAGAGAACACAGTCAAGAATAAATACCTATCAAGCATACACAATTATCAGATCCAAGTTAATATAGCCAAAAAAGCTTATCACACACATCTAATTGTGAAATCTCTCAACAAACCCAGGGAACTGTTTGGCTTAGTAAAATCCCTAGCAGATGTTCATGTACAGCCTTCTCCTAGCACCACTCCAAGTTTGCAAGAACTCACTAACCCCCCTCAGGCCCCCTGCACCTCTGACAATCCAATTCCTTCTAGCCCTGGCAACCTCTCCACTCTTTTAGCCCAATTTCCCTAGATAACATTGAGAATATAATCCACAATCTCAACACAGCCACATGACCACTAGACCCTTGCCCTGTAAACTGAGTTTAACTATCAAGAGCTGAGTTGGTTCCTTTTCTGTCAAGAATAGTTTACCTCTTCCTTAGCCAAGGTTACTTTCCTACTAACTTAAAGATTGCATCAATACGGCCTATTCTAAAGAATCCCAAATTAGATTCAAATACTTCAAGCTCATACAGACCAATTTCAAGTCTACCCTTGCTACATAAAATATTGGAAAAGGTAGTTCTCTTTCAGATGCAAATAATATCAACACCAATGCACCACTCGACATTCATCAACATGGCTTCTGACTTGGACATAGTGCTGAAACCTTACTTATCTCACTTATGGACACACTCTGTAAAGATATTGAAAACCCCAAACAAGGCTTTATCCTGATTGTTCTGGATATAACCACTGCCTTTGACACTATCTGTCACCAAATACTCCTATAGCATCTATAGAACATTGGCCTCTGAAACATTGCACTTAAATGATCTCGCTCTTACCTCTCTGGTCATCTCCAGTTCATGCAATCTGGTGTCAACACCTCTGAACCTTACATGCAAATCCATGGAGTTCCCCTGGGATTTTCCTTATCTGCTTTATTATTCAATATATATATATATATATATATATATATATCTTCAACCAATCTATGACATCATTCGTGCTCATAATGTCTTCTACCACTTGTATGTAAATGACATTATGATCTACGCACCCTTCTCCACCTTTCAGACAACTTTCTCTCCATTAACAAACTGCATTGAAGCAGTCGCACAATGGTTGTCAAGCAATGCCTTGCCATCAATTACAAGAAAACAGAGGTGCTCTTTGTAACTAGAGATCACTCATTCTCCCCACCAGCATCAATAAAAATCAACAATGCAGAGTTAATTAAAAAAAAACAGAAGTGTTACCTTGGTATCATCCTTGATCAAAACCTCACCTTAAACTCACACATCAGAAAAATCACTCAAACCATCTAAAATAAAATAAGAGTTCTTCGTCACCTTGGACTGCTCCTTGAAACACAAGACTTTAGAATGGTATTTCAGGCACTGATATTCCCGCATTTTGACTTCTGCAATGCCATCCTTCAAGGACTACCAAGAAGCTCTCTTCTCCCACTACAACTTTCCCAAAATGCTGCTGCATGTGTACTTGCAGGTGCACCCAGGTCCTGTCACATAACACCTATACTAAAAGACTTACATTGGCTCCCTGTCCAGTCCTGATTCAAGTATAAAATACTTATAACAACCTTCAAAGTCTATCATAGCTTGACCTTTTTCTACCTAAAGCAGCTATTACAACAACCTCTGGATACCAAGCTCAGAACAGCAGTCATCCAAAACAAGTTAACAAGTTTGCACTACCCCAAGAGCTGACAAAGTGGAACCAATCTACATGTGCTAGATCATTCTCTTTGTATGCCCCACCCCTCTGGAATGCCCTTCCTCAAAATATCAGAGCCATCTCTGATCTATCAACATTCTGCAAGTTACTAAAAAACGTATCTATTCGCAGACCACTTCAAAGGCTCCATCTGAAGTATTCACTATGCATCACCCATGATAGATGCTTCCTTTGCATCGTCCACAATGAATGAACTATGAACATTGTCCTGCTCACCTGTTATGCAATAGTTATTTTTTGAAAGAAAATGTTATTTTGTATCGCCCTTAGCCCCGTTACTGCAACCAAGCTATAATGTTTACTGTTGAACTAGTTTAACTATTCCATGTTACAATGTTCTCTGTAAAGTTAGGTTATATGAACTGCGTTGATCGGTGGAAATGTGGTATATAAAACCTTTCAAATAAATAAATAAACAAGCCCAGTTGATGCGTGAAATGGCAGAGTGGCAGGAGAGGCACTAAGAGGCAATATTCTGCCTATCCAGGGAGACAACTGCCCACATGACCTCCATCTCACATTTCCTACATGATATTTCAGTTGCTAGGTGGGCACCTGAGGCACATGTTCCCCTGGGGAACAACAGCATATCTTCAAGCCACAACCTGATGAGGTCTTCAACCTTCGGGAGGAGGATGAGACAGCTAACAATATCTCAGAGGCAACACTACTGGGGCATAGTGCCCTAGTTGGGAAGAAGGTTGGAGGTCACAGGAGGAGATTCAGGATGGGAAGAGGGTACATCGGTGATGCTGTTGGTGATCTATACTACGCGTTCTGTGAATAATGGGTGTACTCACACTAGAAGTTCTCCTGGATCAGTCTATCTCTTGCTGCTTGCGCCACTGCTGTCATATGCTGGCTGCCAATGTAATGATCCCCTTATGGCCCCTCATTAGAGTGTTCCACATCAACAGGCTTCTCCTCCTGTGGCAGCTCGATCCCCCACTGCATGGCAATATTGTGGAGACTTCAGCATGCTGAAAAGATGCATTAGACTTGTTCAGAGCTGTACAGCAGCACTCCTGTCAAGGCATTGGAACCTGCTTTTCAGGAGGCCAAATGCACGCTCCATCACCACCCTTGTATGTGCCAATGTTCTGTTATAATTCTCCTGGGCAGTTGTTGGGTTGCACACTGGTGTCATGAGTAAGGTCCTCAAGCAGGTATTCCCTATCACTTGTGGAGTCAAAGAGGGGGGGATGGAAACATGCATGTAGAGCTACTGGTAGGGGATTGTGGTCTCTGCAACAGCCATTGTAACAACTACGGGACACAAGATACATGGTGTGAAATCTTCTACAACCATGCTTTGCAACCCCAGCATCACAGCATCCTGCTGTAGTTCTGGAGGGGCTGTGTGGTGCTGCTGACCTGTCTGCAGTGTCATCTGCCATCATGTACTTACCCCCTCTATACAGTCATCAGCACTGGGCAAAGCCTGATAACTCTGTGCTCCAACAGTGCCCAATAAGTGCCGCCCCACTCAGTTGGGCTGCCAGGGCATGTGCTGTCAGTACTTGCTTAACACATTTCAGTGGCAGGGGTCAGATGGGGCACCTGCCTACCTATGGCATGACTACCTTCTATCCACTCTGGGGCCATCCTCCATCCTATCACATGTCAGCTTTTCCCCATACAAGTGACCAGGCTCTCCCTCCACCATCTCCCAGTTGTGCCTGTCTCACACAGACTGGACACTTCTCCATGCCCCCAACAGGCCTTGCCAGTAGCCCTTATAGCTCTACACTCACATACCAGCATATAACCACAACTTCAATTATGCATCACTCATCTAGTAGCCAGGCATCACCAAGGTGTCCAGTGGCAGCTGCCTGGCCCAGGGCAGACTGCAATAACACAAAGGCATCATGGAAGAACCCAGAAAAGTGTGCACAGAGGTCTGTGATGCGCATGTGGGCATCAATGACAACCTGCATGTTCATTGAGTGGTATAGGTGCCTGTTGCGGTATCCTCTCTCATCATGGTAAGGTGGCCTCAGGGCCACATAGGTGCAGTCAATCAGACCTAGGACTGATGAGAAGGATGCAATCTGGTGAAATGCTTGCATGGTCTCTTGTCTGGCTTCTGGCATGGCTGGGAAGTGCACATATTTATGGAACAGTTTGAGGAGAGCAGTCATCATTGCCACAATGCAATGTGATGTTGTTGACTATGTGATACCTGTGATTGCCCCCACAACATGCTGGAAGTTTCCAGTGGCAAAGAAGGCCAAGGCAGTGGTCACCTTGAGAGCCATGGGCATTGCATACTTTTGAATAGTTGAGGGCTCCAGGTCACATCTCAGCATGGCACAGAAATTTGTGATAGTGGCAGCATCAAGGCAGTAATGCTGGAACATCTCCTTTGTGGTAAGCTGCAGAAATGTGACCCTTGGTCGCTATACCTATCTAGTAGCATCTTCTCTCTGTCTGGACCACTACCGGCTGCTGTGAGTGCAGCTGGCGCTGTTGCCTTGCCTGTCTATGGTGTCTCCAGCTCTGGCATTCCATGAATAGCTACCACATCCCTCTGCCCATTTCTTTTACCTCTTGTCCAGTTTGAATGCTCCGATAGCGGCATATGCCCATGTAGCATAATAGGATTTTCATCGGTCCCTCAATCGGTTGAAACCCTGGCCTAACATTATGCGGTTTTGGTCCTTATATTTCCTGCATGCTGCCATAGAATATCATGTGTATATAGACACTCCACCATGACGGCACCCTATTACATCTTCACACATATACGAATATGCTACTGCGCATTATGGTAATATCCAGTCATGTTTGGATAACTCAAGATTAGATTTACCCGCGTTTGCGACTTTTACACAGATTTTGGCTGGATTTGCATGCCTGGCAGCCACTTAACACTTCCAATATCGGGTCTATTGACTCCAAAATGTTCTGTTCTGCAATATGATTCAGCTCTACTAATGAGTGGCATGTATAGCGCCAGGCAGGCATGGTGCTTTCATTAGGTGAAATAAGCATTTGCCTAGAGTACCGAGATTTGTGGGGGGCATCATATTAGTCAGTAGAATGAAATGAGCAAGCAAGTTGACAGCTAAACAATGAAGCATGAGGCCTCAGCATATGTGTGCTGAAGGCCTGCTACTTCTCTTTCATTTTGAAGCTAACTTGCTATTATAAAATAGATGGGGACATGGCAGCCTTCAGCACACACATGGACTGTGGCCCTGTATTATCTTGGTTAGTTGCTGGCTTGCTTGCTCATTCCCACTGTTCTGCCTGCTGTGGCAAGAGACAGTGAAAGGAGAAAGGGAGATGCTGGACTTTCAGGTACAGAGCCAGTGCAACCTACTGTGCAAACTATTAAGTCACACAGGGTAGCAGCTGTGTGAGGGCCACAGGGTTGGCACAGTGAGCAGTCTGACCCAGCTGTAGATAGTAGGCAGTGAAAGTAAAAAAGTATCGTGAGACTGGAGTCTGTACATACTGCACATCTGATGCATTTCCATTACTGAGGGGTCTGGGATGCATTGGAGGCACAGTGTGCACATGGGCTCTAAGGTCCTCGCTGACAGCAAGGATTGTTTGCTACATCCACCACCAGGGACTCCATCCCCATCCCCCATCCATGGCAAAGATCAGACCCCATCCCTCAATGGCAGCAAAGATTGAAGGCCACATCCACCAGCAGGGACCCTATCCCTCACTGGCAGGAAAGATCAGAGGTCACGCCCACCAATGGGGAATCCCAACCCTCACCAGCAGCAAAGATTGAAAGTCACATCCACCAGCTGGGACTGTATTCCCCTCTGGCAGAAAGGATCGGAGGCTGGGCTCACTCTCTTATTGTGGCCTTAAAATGCCGGCGGGACTCCCTTAGAAGTTTTAAGGCCACAACATGGCATCCTTAAATCTGATGCAGTCTCTGATCTTTGCCTCCAGTGGGGGATGGGGTCTTCATCAGCAGCAAGGACTAGAGGCCAGGTCTGCTGGTAGAGACGCCATCCCCCACTGGCCTCAAGGATCGGAGCTTGCATCTGATTTGAGGCTGCCAAATTGTTGCCTTAAAATGTCAGTGGGAAAATGGGTGGAGCATGAAGGCAAGGGGGTGGGGTTAAAGAAGATGTATGTGAGCAGAGATTGATGGAAGGGATGGGGCTGGAGGAGGAAGGGTGGAGCATTAGGGAAGGTGCGAGGTTGGAGGAGGAATCAAAGAGGGTGGATACGATAGAGTAAAGCTGACTGGGAAGGGGGGAGAGCATGAAAGGATGAAAGGCAATGAGGAAAAATGCAGGAGGGAGAGTACTGAAGGGATGGAAGGGGTAATAATGTGAGAGAGAGGAATCTACATGCCACAGTCACAAATGATGCGCATGCAAGTCTTCCTATATATGGCAGCTTCCCAAAACACACACACACACACACACACACACACACACACACACACACATACCCATGCCACTCAATCCATGACTCACACACATATACGTACACGCAGTCCCTAACTCACCCACATATATACACAAACTCACGCATGCACACACAGATGCAGCCCCCCTACACACACACAAATGCATACACACCCCACCCTGTCAATCTCGCTCAACAAATATACTCCAATACTGAAAACCACCCCTACCCTCACTTCCATTCCCCATACACACACCTCCTCCCCTCCTGAATGCACACATGCACATCCTCCCATACTCTAACATCCCAACCTCATATCTTTGTAGATAAACCGTTAAACTCTCCCCATGGAAATAGTTATGCACATTATACCATTGATTCACACACACATACACACACCATCAGTCTGTACACCAATGCAGCTACACATGCTGTGTTGCTTTGTTGAGTAACACTTTGCCATGACTATTTCAATCAGCTCTCTCACACAGATATGCCCAAACATACAAATGGCGGAAAGGGGAAACACCATTTTGTCACACTATATGTATTCATTTTTCAACTTGTTTACCTTCTGAAACTGGTGGCAGTAGTGCTGTGGTGGTGATAGGAAGAGGAGGGAAAAACTGGGAGATGGAGCGGGGAAAGAGGGGTCAGGAAGCTGATGAACTACAAGCAGATGGGACGTTACTGGACTGGGAGGGGGGACAGAGAGAGAGGGGCAGATGCTGAGCTGTGAGGGATAAACAGAGAGAGAGAGAGAGAGAGAGAGGGAGGGTAGATTCTGGGCTCTGAGGTGTGGACCGAGAGAGGAGCAGAGTCTGGGCTCTGAAGGAAGAGCAGAGAGAGAGAGAGTTGGGAGGCAGACTCTGGGCTTAGCTGTGAACAGAGAGAGAGGGGTAGACACTGAGCTATGAAGGGGGAACAGAGAGAGAGAGATTGGGGGCAGATGCTGGGCTCTGAAGGGTGGGCAGGCACTGGGATCTGAGGGATGGACAGAAAGAGAGGGGGTCAAACGCTGGGTTCTGCAAGGGTGGACAGAGAGCATAGATGCTGGAATAGTAGGGAGGTGGGGAGGACAAAAAGAAGGGGGAGGAGGAAGGAAGCTGCTGGATTTGGGAGAGGGGAAGAGGTAGATAATGAAAAAGATATGTTCTCTCTCTCTCTCTCTCTCTCTCTCTCTCTCTCTCTCTCTCTCTCTCTCTATATATATATATATATATATATATATCATCCTATGAGCTCCAGAAGGAAGCTCTCTTTGGCATGTTGCAAGTACTATGTTGAGTGTTAGCAGTAAACTTGAGAGACTGAGACTTTACTCCACATATCCTGGCTTAGCAGTGAGGTACATTACTGCGGGTAAGGTTTTCCTCTTTGCAGATGATACCAAACTCTGCAATAGACTAGATACCCAAGTCGAAACAAATTGGTGTGAATATGAAAGAGGAGCATGATCAGATTTGCAAGCTAAATAATAATGAATGATCGGGGCCTGATGGCATGCACTTCAGTGATCTAAAGGAATTCAAATATGAAATTGTACAGCTGCTACTGGCAATCTGCAACTTTTCATTTAAATCTCTCTTTGTACCTGAGGAGCCAGTGTAAAGCCAATTTTCCAAAAAGGCTCCTGAGTGATTCACGTAACTGCAGACTAGTAAGCCTGACATTGATACTGGGTAAAATGGTTGAAGATATATTTAAGAAAAAAATTACTGGTAATATGGTTAAGCATGGTTTAATGGTGATCAGCTAGCATAATTTAGAAAATAAAATTCTTTGAAGGTGTGTATGCGCATGTGGAAAAATGTGATTTTCAGAAGGTACAGTGGAACCTCGGTTTTCGTGATTAATCCATTCGAAAAAGTCTGACTAAAACTGAATGTATGAAAACTAAAGCAATATTTCCCATAAGAAATAATGTAAATCCAATTAATCTGTTCCAGACACCCAAAAATATTAACAAAAAATACATTTTATAGATAATAACTATATTTTTACATACAGAAAACAATGAGAAATAAATATAAATGACTAATGAAATGGATAAATGAACATTTAACTTCACTTTTACCTTTATTGAAGACTCTTGTTGGCATATGGAAGACAGTCAATCAGCAAGAGAATCAAAATAAAGAAAATCCCACTTCTGGCCACAAGATGATGCTCTATTTTCAACTGTATGAAAACCGAGACAATGTACGAAAACTGGGACAAAATCTTGACGAAAAAAGTCAGCGAAAACTGAATCGTACGAAAACTAGGGCATACGAAAACCGAGGTTTGACTGTATTTAATAAAGTTCTTCAGAGATATTCTCTGGAAAATTAGCTCATCATGGGATAGGAAATAATGTTTTACTGTGGATTGGCCATTGGTTAAAAGATAGGAAACAAAGAGTAGGACTTAATGATCATTTTTTCCAACCTAAATGGGCATGTGAATATATAATTACCTGGACATTGTAGATAGCAGTCTAGATACATTTCCCTTGAAGTGGGTTTTCTCTTACATGAAATCTGTGGGCATAATATTTAGTACCAATATAGAAAACACAGTATCATATAATTCAGATCATAAAGTATTTGGCAAAGCTCTGGGATAATATTACTGGGTGGTTCCCATTTTTCTTGTCATGCTGGGTCACCTTGAGTTGATTAAAATGATGTGCTTACTACCCAAGAGAAATTATGTTCTTAGGATGCTCTGGCTTCTCATAATTTTAAGCTTTTATGTTGTACTGTACTTAATTCTTATTAGGTTTTTATGGAAGGGAATCCTCCTAGAATAGCAAAATTGAAATCCCTCAAGCAGCAAGATGAAGAAAATTTCCTCAACTTTCTTTATTATCACTAAGCTTTTATTTATTACATTAGAGCTCTCATTGGTTCATTGAGACAATGATGCTACAGTCCCAAACTGGCTAACGTTTGAGAGAACTTTGGTGTTTCCTATTAATATATCTACATCCAGTGTATTTTTCCTAGAAAAAAAGGTGCTGGAACTCATGTGTTGAGCTCTTTCATTAATACATGAGGTCCATGCGTCAATTTTAGCAGGCAATGAAAAAGGTGCTGGTACTCAGTACCACTGAGTTCTCTCCTGAAAAAAGCCCTATCTATATCTATATCTATCGATCTATACAGGTGTAAATATCCAGACTGGTTGCTATTCCTTCTCCTAAGATAATAAAGCAGAACTTATGTGTTATCAGTTACCCTCACTGCCCATTTGCCCTTGATAAAAAGTTATCCATTCCCTAGCATGATTGTAGTTGGCTCTTGTTCTGATGTAATTCTGTGCATGCTGTTAACGACACTATGATAAACTGGTCACTCCCTCAATACAGCAGGATTTAGGATATTGGAGAACTTCTTGTTAGATAGTGCTTTCTGCCATTCCAAAAGGCGTCCATAAAAAATGATTTACACTATTCAACAATCTGATTACCGAAGTTGATACAATAGGGGGTGACAGATGGAGAAGGACTAGTTCAGGATGTCACTCCCAGCAAATGCAGAACAACATCAGAAACAGCCACACTTTTAAACCACACATCAATGACAAGTGGGAAGAAGTGGGCAGAACAAAATCAATGCAAAATACATGCAAGCCACTTAAATGCTGGAAAGCAATGAGCACAAATGCTCGAAGCTTAGCCAACAAAGTTCCGGACCTGGAAGCCCTAATTGTGGAAATGGACTTGGACATGGTTTATTGAATCACATGAATGGGACAGAGCCATAGCTGGCTATAATCTATTCAGAAGAGACAGAGAAAGAGAAAAAGGAGGAGGAGTAGCCTTGTATGTAAAAAGCAATATTAAAGCTACTGCAATGCAGGGGGCATGGGGAAAAGAAGAAGCGCTCTGGATTGTGTTGGAAAGAGGAGATGGCAATGTCATCAATACTGCTGCAGTCTACAGACCTCTGACTCAAATCGAAGAAATATTAATGAATTGATTATAGATATTGCCAAAATAACCACAAAGGGGGAAGTGATCATATTGGGTGACTTTAATCTACCTGATGTGGATTGGAGTACTCCTTCTGCAAATCTGGCAAGAAGCAAAACAATTGTGGATGCTTTCCAAGATGCGTCACTTAGACAAATGGTGATACAATCAACCAGGGAAAGCTCAATGCTGGATTTAGTGCTCACCAACGGTGATAACGTGTCGAATGTCTGGGTGGGTGCCCCTGTGAGCAGCAGCGATCATCACACAGTGTGGTTTGAGATAAAAGCCAAGGTGCAGTCCAATCATAGCAAGTTCAAAGTCCTAAACTTCAAAAACACTGACTTCAGTAAAACTGAAAGTACCTGAAGGAGGAGTTGGCAGGGTGGGAGGGGATAAGGGAAGTGGAATTGCAATGGGCTAAAATAAAGTTGGCAATAAAAAGGGGCAACAGATAAATATGTAAGGAAAGTAAATAAAAATAAGAGGAGAAGGAAACCTATTTGGTTCTCCAAAGAAGTGGCTGCTCAAATAAAGGCAAAAAACACAGCTTTCACAAAATTCAAAAGCTTGCAAACAGAGGAACACAGTAAGGAATACAGGATCAAACTAAAAGAGACAAAAAGAGAAATAAGGAAATCAAAATCAAAGGCAGAGGAAAAGATGGCTAAAGAAGTGAAGTGTGGCGACAAAACTTTCTTCAGGTATATTTGGGAGAGGAGGAAAATCAGAGATGGAATTGCTGGACTCAGAAGCTGGGAACGGATTTGTGGAAAGTGACTTTGAAAAAGCAAAATTGCTAAACAAATACTTCTGCTCTGTTTTTACTTAAGAAAATTATTATTATTGTTATTATTATTATTATTAAAGATTTATAAAGCGTCGCAACATACGAAGCGCTGTACAAACGTAGTCCCTGCTCATCAGAGCTCACAATCTAATAAGACAGAAAACAAAATAAGTTGCATAATACAAATAAAAATTTACAGGACAAAGTAAGCAAATATTGATAGAGAGATCAAGATAGGGTAAGACAGGAACGGAAAGCAATAGTGAAGAGATGGGATCATCTGAAGAAGGACCATCTGTGACTCCCAAATATAAAAATGGGAATGAAGTAGATACCACACCATTCACAGAAGATGTGTTAGAACACTGAAACTGAAACTGAAAGTGGACAAGGCCATGGGACCAGATGGGATACATCCCAGGATAATGAGAGAGCTCAGAAAGGTTCTTGCAGGGCCGTTAAAGGATGTTTTCAACAGATCCTTGGAAACAGGAGTAGTTCCTCAGGACTGGAGAAGGGCGGATGTGGTACCTCGTCACAAAAGTGGTGACAGGGAAGAGGTGACAAACTACAGGCCCGTGAGCCTTACCTCGGTGGTGGGAAAAGTAATGGAGTGCTTCTGAAAGAGCAAATAGTGGACTTTCTCAAAACCAACAGGTTGCATGATATGAAGCAACATGGTTTTACCAAAGGACAAACTTGCAAAACAAATCTGATTGAGTTCTTTGACAGGGTGATCAGAGAACTAGATCACGGGCATGTGATGGATGTCATCTACCTGGATTTCAGCAAAGCCTTTGATACTCTTCCTCATAGGAGGCTTATCAATAAACTCAGTAGTTTGGGGGGCGTGACGAGTTTGCATCAGGACGCTCTGAATCTTGGAGCTGCAGCACCTGGGTGAACCGGAGCCGTATTGCTGTTTCCTACCTTGCTGTGATGGGGAGGAGGAAACGAAAGCAGGTGGTCGATCCTCCCGGGGTGAGCGTTCCGCTCCCTTCGGCCCAGTGAACCTTGGGTGACTGCGGCTTTCGATCTGGAGCAGCAGCTGTGTCTTCGGCAGCGCCAGCGGATGGAGAGTCGGCGCTGAGTGTGTCGGGGGTTTGGTTGTCGCCTGAGCTACGAACTCCCCCACCGCAACCCGGAAGTGTAATTCAAACAGAGGCTGGATCCCTCGATGGCAGGCCGATGAGCACGCCGAAGGAGGGGTCCTCGGGAGGAGCTCTGGCTGATGGTTCCCCCCTTGAGGCACCGGTCCAGCGGTGGAGAATAACTGAAGCTGGAACAGCAGTAGGTGGAGAGAGTGCTGTGGAGGCTATTCAAGGAGGAGACGTTCTGGGGAAAATGTTGTTGGTAAAACCTGCGGTAATAACTATGGAAATACTGTGGGACGGTTTAGCTTCACTCAATTCGTCCCTTAAGACTATGCTTGGTGCTGTGAATGAAGAGGTTTGTGGGGTTAAGACTACTTATGGAACTCTGGCTAGCGCTGTGGCGGATCAGGAGGAGAGACTAATAAAGCTTGAGCAGGAAGTCGGCATTTGCAGGGTATAGTGAATGCCCAGGCTTTGGACAGTACTGTGTCAGCCAGAAAAGTGGAATATTTGGAAAACCAGGTTAGACGTTGTAACCTTCGTTTTCTAAATTTTCTAAGGTCTCCCTTACTGTCTCCCCTAGAGATGGTGAGAAGGTATTTTGGAGAGGTTCTTAAACTTCCCCAAGACCAGTTTCCACCTCTGGTTCTGGCACAGTATTTGCCCTCGGGGTTAAGGGATGTTGATCCCAGCTCTCCCATTGCTCTTGCTGGAAAGGGGGACCTAACAGAGTTTTTAGAGTCCTCCCTGGATGTCATCACTGATAAGTCTACCTTACTGGTCACTATGGCGCTAGAGTCAGATAAATTCTTTATTCTTCGAATGTATTTTAAGAATACGTATCAATGTAGACTTTTTGGGCTCGAAAGTACGAGTTTTTCCTGATGTTGCGCGTAGTACGCAGTTGAGAAGGAAAAGCCTTTTGGCCCTTCGCCCCAGGGTGTTAGCCCTAGGGGCGACTTTTCAACTGAAATTTCCCGCCAAATGCTGTATGGTGTATAAGCAGAAAGGGTATGTTTTCTTTGAATCCAGACAGCTTATTGATTTCTTAATAGCAAGGGAGGAAGTTGTTGTTGAAGTGTCTAAACCGACCCATACGGCTGACATTTAAGTCTGTACCTGTTCGCTTGATATTTTGATTCAGGTTTGGTATTGGTTATTTTTTTACCTTTGCCTGATGTTATATTTCCTAATACGCCCCCCTTATATATTTTCTTTCTTGATTGAGGTCTAAATGATATGATTGGGATGTTATTATTGTGGTTTTGTCAAGTTTGCTTCTTGTTTTATTATACATCTATCATCCATTGTTTTCTTTTCATTCAAGTTCATTTTTACCTGGATGTAACATTATGTACTGGTATAAATAAAAAGTTAAAAAAAAAATAAACTCGGTAGTTTGGGGATGAGTCCCAAGGTGGTGAACTGGATCAGAAATTGGTTGACTGACAGACGACAGAAGGTGATGGTAAATGGAGCTCACTCGGATAAAAGGAGGGTGATTAGCGGTGTGCCCCAGGGTTCGGTCCTGGGCCCAGCACTGTTCAATGTATTTGTGAGTGATATTGCTGAAGGACTGCATGGAAAAGTCTATCTTTTTGCAGATGACACGAAAATTTGCAACAGAGTGAACTCCCCTGAGGGAGTGGAGAACATGAGGAAAGATCTGCAAAAGCTGGAAGAATGGTCTAATGCTTGGCAGTTAAGATTTAATGTGAAGAAATGCAGTGCCATGCACTTGGGAAGCAGAAATCCAGGGGAAATGTACGCGATAGGGGGCAAGAGGTTGGTGTGCACGGACCAGGAGAAGGACCTTGGTGTGATTATTTCTGCAGATCTCAAGGTGGCAAAACAGTGTGACAAGTCAGTGGCAAAAGCCAGGAAGATGTTGGTTTGCATACAAAGAGGAATTACCAGCAGAAAGGAAGAGGTACTAATGCCACTGTATAAGTCACTGGTGAGGCCTCACTTGGAATACTGTGTTCAGTTTTGGGGACCATATCTTGCAAAGGATATAAAAAGACTGGAAATGGTTCAGAGGAAGGCGACCAAAATGATTTGGAGCCTGCGTTAGAAGCCTTATGAGAAGAGACTTGAAGACCTAAATATGTACACTCTGGAGGAGAGGAGGGACAGGGGAGATATGATTCAGACCTTTAAATACTTAAAGAGAAATAATAAGCAAACAATCCTCTTCCAAAGATGGGAAAGCTGTAAAACTAGAGGGCATAACATGAAGCTGCAAGGGGGTAAATTGAAAGGCAATATCAGGAAATACTTTTTCACTGAAAGGGTGGTGGATGCTTGGAATGCCTTCCCGATGGAAGTGCTGGGGGCAAATACAGTGACAGAATTCAAAATGGCATGGGACAGTCACAGTGGATCTCTTTACATCAACAGGATAAAATCAAAATAAACTTAACTAACTAATTTCTCAACATACAGGGGTGTCCTACACGGAGCCGTGGGTTCACCCCTTAAACAAAGACATGGGGAGGGGTGGCCTGCATGGAGCGGCAGGTGCACCTACTCTTGGAATCCTACTGGGCAGACTAAATAGACCATACTGGTCTTTATCTGCCGTCATTTACTATGCTACTATGTTACTATGATAATGTCAGTGGAAGAAGCCAGATATGAATTTTGACCTCTTGGATACTAGCCCAAGCCAATGGAAGGAATGTCTCCAGTTGATACTGTCAAATGCTTCTCATTGTCTAAAGATAGAGCCATGACATGATCTAGGAATGTATGTGACCACTACAACGACCACTGCACTGACTTTCATGAAGCCCACTTGGTCCTTACAGATTGTTTTAATGATAACACCCTCTAACCCAGTGGCTCATACTTTGGTGTAGATTTTGTAATTGATGTTTAGCAAAGAATATTGGGCAATAGTTCTGAGGTTTTGTGGGATCCCCAAGGCTTAATTTCTAGAAGAACAGCCTGCAACAAAGCTCCATTACTTATAAGAACATAAGATATGCCATACTGGGTCAGACCAAGGTCCATCAAGCCAAGTATTCTGTTTCCAACAGTGGCCAATCTAGGTCATATGTACTGTCGCCAACCTCCCCCTGGTGGCCGGTGGCTGAACGGGGAGGTTGGGCATATAGTTAATTTTAAGAGAGGAAGGTTCTTTAAGGCCAGGTGCAGCCTGGTCTATGTAGTCCTGCTCCTGGAGCAAATAAGTCATGTAAGCCAAAGTGGAGGGAAAATAAGGCTTTTATTTCCCTTTTCACAAAAAGATTGGTTGGGCTACAAAAATTAAAGAAAGTATTTCTTTTCAGGCATAAACCAAACTCAAGGTACAAAGTAAACTGTTATAATCTTCACAGTTGTGGAAAGGAATTTAACCAAAGATTCTTTCAACATTAGAGTAAATTACATGTCTGAACATTCTTCTTTCATTCAGCACAAATATGAAAACTTCTTAAGGTAATATCTGTAAGGCTCACAGTTCCGGTAGTGATTCCAAACTACCCACAACACACATGGAGCAATCCATCAATTCCTCCTGAGATGAGGGAATAGGGTCTATAAGCTCCACTTGCATTGGTTCTAAATCACTATTATCTTCTTCTGGGCTGGGGCTTTCTCTGGCTGTTATCACTGGCCAGTCCCTATTTCTGTTCCCTTGTTTTCCATACAATTGTTCTAAGGTTCTTAAATGAGCATGGCCTGTTTTATAGCCTCTGTATCTTGGCTGGTGAAACTTTGGCCTGCTTTCTCTTCCTTTAAACTGGGCATCTGTTTTATAAGGGCTTCTAGCAGCTGAGCCTTTCTTCATGAATAAAGAATCATCATACCTTGGTTTCCTGTAATAGGCATAGCTGGAAGTGTCCTCCTTAGGTATTTCCCTTAGGACCCAGTCTCTCTGGCAATCTTTCTCTTGAAAGCTTCTGGTACCTTTCAATCTGGTCTCCGGGCTTTCTGGCAAGCGCAGGCCTCTCTCCAAGCCTGGCTTCCTGCTTCTTAGCTCTTTACCTCTGGAGTTTCTGGCTACCATGACTTCCACAGGACTGACTCTCCTCCGTCTGTCTTTCTCCCTGGGACCTTCTGGTTCTCTTCCAGTATCTGCAGCCGTGCCACTAATCCTAGTTCCACTGTTCCGTTTCTCAGCAGTGCTCTGCTCTCCGGTGCTGCTCTGCTTTCTGGTGCTGCTCTGCCTTCTGTCTCCAGCCACTTGCTTATAAAGGTCTTCTTGAAGGACTGGAAAAGGGGGCTGTTACTTCTGGAGAGAAATCTGAAATTGTGAGTATATACTTCTGGGAATTTTTCTGAAAGGAATTTTTTTTCTTTTAAAGCTAATTAATCTGTGAACCCACTATTTTTTTGTTAAATCAGTCAGGGCCTAGTAGCAACAGTTTAAGATTCAATTTAAAACACAGAAGAGAACTTTCTGGTTACCTTTCATACCCAGTAGACAGCTGTAGTTTAAATTTCATAGTCACTCAGGGCCTAGCATCAGCAAAGTACTTTTAGTTTCAAATTAAAACACAGAAGAGAGCTTTCTGGTTAAATTTAGAATCCAGCAGAGAGCTTGTAGTTTAAATTTCATAATAGGTTAGAGCCTAGTAGCAGCAAAGAGCTATAATTTAAATCAAATCAGAATATAGCTTACCTCAGCAGCACAGGACAAGGTACTGTGTAGCAGCCCTTTTTTAATAAGTGTTATATCCCTCCCTCCCTCCCCACACCCACCCTCCCCTGGGATAATCACAGCTTTATAGGTACTTGCACAACTTAAAAGACAGGAGGTGCTCTCAGGTGAAGCTCATTACCCAAATCAGTCATACACTAAGGACCTGAGATTAATTAAGCTTCAGGTGAACAAGGTATATTAAACTTCTTAGGTACAGTTTTAGTGGTATAAATATCCATTGCACCCTTTAGTACATATAGAACTTAAAGATCTAAACACAAACTTAAAACTAAGATGCAGATAGCAGTCCAGCAGCGGGATGTGGGCTTTCCAGTCTTTTGCATTGAGTGTCACATGTATGATTTTCTCCCAGCTGGTGAGAGGTCTTACGTGTGCACTAGGTGCAAGGAGCTCTCTGCTCTCAGGGAACGAGTCCGTTCTCTAGAGGCTAGAGTAGCAGACTTGGCAAACATAAGACAGACAGAGAGGTACATAGACGAGACCTACAGGGATATAGTCCTGAAGTCCCACCTCCAGTCTGGCAGCATCCCTGTTGCCATGGAGGAGAGAGGTCACGTGACAGGAGAGCATCACCCTGGTGTGGCAGGAAGTGATCCTGTAACTAGGACCTGTCCTCCAGGTGATGTAAACCCCTCTCGCACCGAGGAGGTTTCTCCAGGGCCAAGTGCCCATGAGGGAAGGGTTAGGACAGCAGTTATAGTTGGTGATTCGATCATTAGGCATGTAGATAGCTGGGTGGCTGGTGGACGTGAGGATTGCCTGGTAACATGCCTGCCTGGTGCGAAGGTAGCGGACCTCACACGCCACCTAGATAAGGTCTTAGATAGTGCTGGGGAGGAGTCTGCTATCTTGGTACATGTTGGTACCAATGACATAGGAAAATGTGGTAGGGAGGTTCTGGAAGCTAAATTTAGGCTTTTAGGTAGGAAGTTGAAATCCAGAACTTCCAGGGTAGCGTTCTCCAAAATGCTTCCCGTTCCACGCGCAGGACCCAAAAGGCAGGCAGAGCTCCGGAGTCTCAATGCGTGGATGAGACAATGGTGCAGAGATGAGGGGTTCGGATTTGTTAGGAACTGGGGAACATTCTGGGGAAAGGAGGGGCTCTTCCGAAGGGATGGGCTTCACCTTAACCGGGATGGAACCAGGCTGCTGGCATTAACCTTTAAAAAGGAGATAGAGCAGCTTTTAAACTAGATAATAGGGGAAAGCCGACAGTCGCCCAAGAGCGCATGGTTCGGAAGAATGTATCCTTGAAGGATACTACAAAAAGCAGAGAGGTTCCAAAAAGAGTAAAGTAGCCCAAATGCCCTCGAGTATGGAGCAGACAGAACTTAAAGATCCCAAATTACCCAATGTCTACCAATAGCCAAATTAATATGAATAAAATACAGTCTCTAAAATGCTTGTATGCAAATGCTAGAAGTCTACAAAACAAGATGGGAGAGTTAGAATATATAGCACTAAACGAGAGGTTAGATATGATTGGAATATCAGAGACATGGTGGAAGGAGGACAACCAGTGGGACACTGTGATACCTGGGTACAAACTATATCGAAATGATAGAGCTGATCAAATTGGTGGAGGGGTTGCGCTCTATGTTAGAGAGGGCATTGAGTCAGAAAGGATTAAAGTTTTGCAAGAAACAAAATTTGCTGTAGAATCTCTATGGATTGAAATTCCATGTAAAAAGGGGAAGGCGATGGCAGTGGGGGTGTACTATCGTCCGCCTGGCCAGAATGAACAAATGGATGATGAAATGCTCAAAGAAATCAAGGAAGCTAGCAAAAGTTACAGTGCAGTAATAATAATGGGTGATTTCAATTACCCCGGCATCGACTGGGTCAGTGTCACAACAGGACATGCTAGGGAGATAAAGTTCCTAGATGAAATAAATGACTGCTTCTTGGAGCAGCTGGTTCATGAACCGACCAGAGGGGAAGCAATATTAGACCTAGTCCTTAGTGGAACACCAGATGTAGTGCAAGAGATAAGGGTGTTGGGGCCACTTGGCAATAGTGATCATAGCATGATCGCCTTTGATTTAATTAGTGGAGGAGGGATAGTAAGGAAATCCACAGTACTACCCTTTAACTTTTGAAAGGGAGACTATGATAAAATGAGGAAAACAGTTAAGAAAAAACTAAAAGGAGCAGTTGCAAAGGTTAAAGACGTACATCAAGCTTGGGTGTTGTTGAAAAATACTACCTTGGAAGCCCAGACCAGCTGTATTCCACGCTTTAAGAAAAGTGGAAGGAAGTCCAAAAAACTGCCAGCATGGTTTAAAGGTGAGGTCAGAGAGGCTGTTGTTGCCAAAAAAGCATCTTTCAGGAAATGGAAAAAAGAGCCAAATGATGAAACCTGGAAACAGCACAAGCACTGGCAAGTCAAATGCAAGGCATTGATAAGGCAGGCAAAGAGAGAATTTGAGAAGAAGCTTGCTGCGGAAGCAAAAACGCGAAATAAAGACCTTTTCAAGTACATTCGTAGCAAAAAATCTGTGAGAGAGTCAGTTGGTCCATTAGATGATAAAGGGGTTAAAGGAGCACTAAGAGGCGTCAAGGCGATAGCGGAGAGACTGAATGAATTCTTTGCTTCGGTCTTTACTGAGGAAGATGTAGGGATGTTACCCATGACTGAAGTGGTATTTAAAGGTGTGGAAGAATTGAAGGAAATATCGATACATCGGGAAGATGTCTTACAACTATTAGATAAACTGAAGAGTAGCAAATCACCTGGGCCGGATGGTATACATCCAAGGGTGTTGAAAGAACTGAAATTTGAGATTGCAGACCTGCTATCAGTAATCTGTGAACTATCATTAAAATCATCTCTAATACCTGAGGATTGGAGGATCGCCAATGTAACACCAATTTTTAAAAAGGGTTCGAGGGGTGATCCGGGAAACTACAGACCGGTGAGCCTGACATCAGTACCGGGAAAAATGGTAGAAACCATCATAAAGAATAAAATTACTCAGCATGTAGATAGTCATGACCTAATGGGAGACAGCCAACATGGCTTTAGACAAGGAAGATCTTGTCTTACTAATCTGTTATGTTTTTTTTGAAGGAGTGAATAAACAGGTGGACAAAGGTGAGTCGGTTGATATTGTGTATCTGGACTTTCAGAAAGCCTTTGACAAGGTCCCTCATGAGAGACTTTTGGCAAAACTAAAGAGTCATGGGATAGAAGGCAGTGTACTACTGTGGATCAGGAACTGGTTAAAAGATAGAAAGCAGAGGGTAGGGCTAAATGGCCAATTTTCCCGATGGAGAAAGGTGAATAGTGGGGTACCCCAGGGATCTGTGCTGGGTCCGCTGCTTTTTGACATATTCATAAATGACCTGGAAAGTGGAATAACGAGTGAGGTTATCAAATTTGCTGATGACACAAAACTATTTAGAGTTGTTAAAACCCAGGAGGATTGTGGAAAATTGCAAGAGGATCTTGATAAATTGGAAGACTGGGCATCAAAATGGCAGATGAAATTTAATGTGGAGAAGTGCAAGGTTATACACCTAGGGAAGAACAACCCAAACTATGGTTACACGATGCAAGGTTCCACATTAGGAACCACCACCCAGGAAAAAGATTTAGGCGTCCTTGTGGATACCATGTTAAAACCCTCGGCCCAGTGTGCAGCGGCGGCCAAGAGAGCAAATAGAATGCTAGGTATGATAAGAAAAGGAATGGAAAATAAAACAAAAGATATTATAATGCCTCTATATCGTTCCATGGTGAGACCGCACCTTGAATATTGTGTGCAATTCTGGTCGCCGTATCTTAAAAAGGATATAGCAATTTTAGAAAAGGTTCAGAGAAGAGCCACCAAAATGGTAAAGGGGATGGAAGTCTACTCCTATGAAGAAAGGCTAAAAAGGTTGGGGCTCTTTAACCTGGAAAAGAGACGGCTGAGGGGAGATATGATAGAAGTCTATAAATTAATGAACGGAGTGGAACGGGTAAACGTAGATCGATTGTTTACCTTATCAGAATATAGAAAGACTAGGGGACATGCAATGAAGCTACAGGGTAAACTATTTAAGACTAATAAAAGAAAATATTTTTTCACTCAACGTGTAATCAAACTCTGGAATTTGTTACCGGAGGATGTAGTAAAGGCTGTTAGTGTAGCTGGGTTTAAAAAAGGTTTGGACAAGTTCCTGGAGGAAAGGTCCATAAACCATTATTAGAAGGGACCCAGGATATCAATGCTTGACCCAATACAAGCATTGTGGAACTTGTGTCTTTTGGGGAAACTGCTAGGTACGTATGACCTAGATTGGCCACTGTTGGAAACAGAATACTGGGCTTGATGGACCTTGGTCTGACCCAGTATGGGATATCTTATGTTCTTATGTTCTGCCTTTGAGCTTCCCGGGCTAGTTCTCAGGTGCTGCTGATTAGCTAGGTGTGTCCACTCAGCCTCTGTAAGTGCACGCCTGCTCCCTCTAGCTGTTTTGCTAGACAATTGCATTCTCTGCACCTCATTTGTTTTGGGACAGACAGCTTCTTTTCCTATATCCTCACTTTTATTAGCTCCTGCTCTATGACAGTACCTAGCAGTTTCCCCAAAAGACACAGGTTCCACAATGCTTGTATTGGGTCAGATTCCAGAGCAGCAAGAGTGTTCTGCTCAGCCCCTCTCTTCCAGTCAGCCTTCAAGGAAGAGGAAGGAAGGGGTGAGCCTAGAGCAGAACAGAGAACAGCGACTCTATATCCTAATTCTTCCTCTCTTCCCTTTTGCTCCTGGTCCTGGCCTGTCCAGCCCTTCCCCCAGCTCCACAGTTCCACTTTCTTTTTTTTACAAACTAAAGCCCTGGGGATCTCTACTTTGCTTCTCTAAGACTATAATCACTGCTTCTGTGAAGGTATTGAAAGCCTCTGTTGTTACATATAAAGTATTAAAAACCCATTGCAGATGAACTAAATTGGGGCAAACTTGCAGTAAAATTCAAGGGGCAACCCATTAGGGTCAGGAGACTTGCCCAGTGATAGCACCTTTATCAATTCCAGGATCTCATTCACACAAACAAGGGCTTCTAAAAGTTCTCTCTCTTCATCAGTGACTTTAGGAACTGCAGGGATTGAAAAAAATGATCTCAGGCTGGATCAGAAAAGGTCCCCTCTGACAAAAAAGGAGGCAAAATAAGCCTTTAAATGCATCTGCAGTCTCTCTTTCAGACAGCAGTAATTCATACTGTTCATCCTTTAAGGAAGCTATGTGAAGTCTCCCTCTATGTCCCATCTAATATTGTGCCAGAAGGCATCCAGCCTGATTGCTTGACTCATAGTAACAAGACGTTTGCTGACAATGCAAGCTTGCCACTGTGTGACTCATCATTATGATATATTGCTTCTTTAATGTTCAAAGCGCCAATAGTGTCTCTAGAGGGCGAGTTAACATAGCACTTCTCTAATTGCGCAATCTCAGTCCAGTCTCAGTTAATGATTTCTTAAGCTTCCTCATAGCAAAGCTAATGATCTGACCTCTTAGGATTGTCTTAAAGGCATCCTATATAGTTACAAATGGCATATCCACTGTTGTGTTATGGATGAAGAAATTGGTTATGGCAGACTCCATATAAGGTCCAAAGTCTGGGTCTTCTAATAGGATAGGATTAAGCCACCAGAGTGGATTTTTCAACTCAGACTTCAAGTATTGGATCCAGACTGAGACATCAGCCTTTTGGAAATTAAAAAGTAATCAATTCGGAAACAAGTAATGTGTGGAGCTGAGAAGAAAGTAAAATCTTTATCTGAAGGATGTTCCACATGTTAACAAGACCAAGCAGACCAAACTCTGAAATTGCTGACTTAAGTATCATTTACATCTTGAAATGGGAGGCCCAGAATATAGACTGATGATCTAAACAAGATCAGGCACTAAATTGAAATCCCCCCTATAATAAGAGGTGTAGTAGCCAGCAGTCATTCAGAAGCCAAAGTAGAGAAACAATCAGGGATGTACAGTAGATATTAAAAGCAGTATGAGCTTCTTGCAATAGAGAGATGTCAGCATTTAAGCATTTTAGCTACAAAAGAATCTTCATCTGTTTAATAGGGTGTCTGAGTCCCTTTTCACATTTAAGGACACCATAGACAGCTTCCCTAATTTAGCTGCCATCTATAACAGTATTTTAATTATTTATTTGTATCTAGCTCGCGCCTTTCCAGTGGTAGTCTCACACATACATTATCATGCACTCACACTTTCATCCCACCACAAGGTAAACCAGAAAAACAATTAGCTCCAAGAACAGGAACAACAATTAACAAAACATAGGTCCATGTGCTTCATGATTGCATTATCTGCTGAGGTCATAAGCAATGAAGGCACCATTTTTTCTGGAGATGGGGAACTGGGCTTTGCGTGCTGATGGTAAGATACAAGCAGTATTCAATTTGCCAGATTTGCCTGCCATCATCAGGGAGCAACACAAATACTAAGGGGGTCTTTTACTAAAGGGAGTTAGCTGACAACGCGTGCTCTGGTGTGCACTGAATGCGTGCTGGGATACTCTTTGTCAGCTAGTACAGAGTCACGACAGTTAACATGGGATAATTCCCGCACTGTCTAACTTGCGGTAGGGTAGTGAGTGGGCGGGGTAGGGGCGGAGAGTGGGCGTGGTATGCTCCGTGCAGTTAGTGCCAGGTCCACACCGCATGCTAACTGTATTAGCGCAGGATCACCTAACGCCATATCAGTGGAGTTTAGTGCACCTGCGCTAATGTGGCATGTGCTAAGGGACAAGGCTCCACTTTAAAAGCCGGGGAAACAGCCCCAGACAGTTATCGCAATGGTGTTGCACCTAACGTGCCATAGCTTCTGTGCTGTTGGGGCATTTGCTCCAACACCCTAGTGCTCTTTAGTAAACGGATCCCTGAGAAAATAAGATATAACCAGTGCACCAATGTTACTGTATTCTAGGCCTGTGAGGGATAACTGGTTTGTGTCGCCATTTCCCATGAGCTCACGAGCGCCCCTTCGTGTAGCTTTTATTTTGAAAATTCACCAGAGTGTACCAAATAATTATTCTGTGAACCATGTGGAGAGATAAGAGATTCTTACATATGAAGCAATGAAGACAGAGACAAAGAAAATGTAGCAGAAGGATACAGAAATATTTGCCATCCTATTAGGTGCCACAGGCTTGATTAAAAGCAATTTTCAAGCCAACTTTGATATATTGCATATATGCCCTATATCATATGAATTCCAGAAGGAAGCTCTCTTTGCATGATGCAAGTACTATGGCAAACATTAGCAGTAGATGTGAGAGACTGAGATCATACTCCGCATGATTAGATTGTTATCTCTGATGAGCAAGGACTGTCTTACATCTATATGCACAGCACTGTGTATGCCCTTGTAGCGCTATACAAATAATTAGCAGTAATAGTATAATCTGGTTTTGGAATGAGGTTCATTACTCTCAAGGTATGCGCAAAACTAAAATGACTAATCACCGAGACAGATATCGGCAGTCGATTATAATTCCAGTGCTGACAAACCAGTGCAATTGCCATCAATATCTGTTATTAATTATTACTGGAGGAAAATGACCTCAAATAATAGCCTGTATTTTGCTCCTTTTTAATACCATCGGTTATTCTTTTTGACAGAAACCAGGATTGATCCCATTGGTCATAAAAATCCTTTGGGGAAATAACCTATAATTTTTGCAAAATAAAAATATTAAGGGGCTTGTTTACAAAGCCGCGGTAGTGGTTCGCGATCGCGATCGCAACCGCGGCCCCATTGAAATCAATGGGGCCGCGGCTCCGATTGCGATCGCAAACCGCTACCGCGGCTTTGTAAACAAGCCCCTAATTCTCTTTTACTTATCTTTTTATTCACTTTAAGTGAAAAATCATCAAGTCAGTATTCCAATCCAGTTTTGCAGTGGTGGCTGCCAGAGCTTGTACATTGCCTAGCTGTCACCTCTGAATTCTGCCTCCAGATATTCAATGCCGGGGCCATATCCAGTCGCCGGCATGGAATTATTCGGGTCGCCACAGAATCCAGAAGCTAACTGGGCATCAGTGAAACTGAGCCGCTGCCCAGTTAGCTTCAGTGGGTAAAGTTAGGCCAGCCTGTCACAAACAGGACAGTGAGACAATATCACTACTGCCCAGTTAGCGATGGGGGCCGCCTCTGCTTTGCCCCAGAGCACTCCCAACACGCCCTGATGCTAATCGCATGGCATTAGGGCATGTCGTGGTCGCATCCGCGGGTAATCGTGTTAGTGCCACTGAATATCCCGTTCAGCGGCATTTACACAGTTTGCAGGTCGGACCAACAGACAACTTAATATAAGAGTCACTGAAGAGCGGTACTGCCTGAATAAAGAAACAGCTCTTATGGTTGCAAACTGTTTATAATATAAACATGATTTTGCATCATTAAAATGTATGGCTGTAGATCATGTACCTCAGGGAAGGAGACAGAGAAAGCCATTTTTTTTTTTTATTTTTTTTTTATTGATTTCTCATTAACAATACAAAATAAACACAAGAAAATAACCATTGTCAATACAATATCAAGAAAGCCATTTATTACAATTAGATAAAGAATGGATTTAAAGACTACACTCACTGGAGTGCAATGGTTTAAATAACTCATTAGACATCTGGGCATTTTTTGAACCCTTGTATATTTTCTTAAGCTCGTTAGATCTGTGTGTATTTTTTTGAACCTTTGTCCATTTTTGAACTTTTTTTTTTTTTTAAATTCTTTATTTTCGTTTTGCAACAACAAAGGAAAGGAAGACATACAACTAAGAGACAAATACATACATATAATGTGATACATACACCAAAGCAAACCCCCACCACCCCCCTCCCCCCTGCTTCTTCTCTAGAAACTAAAACATTCTCGAAACGGACGTGTACTGACATTATTGTGTTACAAAACCTTCCAGCGGTCTGAAACATTATTATGTTACAAAACTTTACAGCGATCTGAGACATGATGAGTGTACATTAAACAGACATGTCGAAGCAATAAGCAGATGGTACATGATCATTGAGCATCTGCCATTTAGACAAGCAAGAATGAAATTGGGTATGGAAAATAGCCCTCCAAGATATCTGCTCATAGTTACTATATAAGCAGACAAGGTTCCACTATTCATTGACAGCAAGTCGAGAGCTATCCCTCCAAGTTCCCGTGATCAAACACATGGCTATACCCAGCATAAAATCAGGAGAAAACAACCCTTCGTAGGAAGAGAGGGGACCCCCGCCACTGAGCGGAGTCCCACAGTCGTCCGAGAAAGAGGCTCGTGAAGGTGCAAGATAAAGGAAATACGACCCCAGACCCGCCCCTAGTAAATCTGTAGTTAAGGACATTTACAAGAACATGAACGAAGGTTCCCACATCAGTATAGCGAGACCTGCACGGGCCCCTGGCAATTGTGTTCCATTTGACTATTTTCTGGAATATGAGAACATCTTTGTGCAAAAGGACAAGAGTTGAGTTTGGATAGCTGAAGCAGATCGGGAAACCCGCATTATGTTGCTCCAGAAACGCTCCAATGCACAGGGGTTAAAGTGATTTGCGGTTAGCAAGCCCAGGCTGGTTGGATTCTACAAGTGACAGTATCTGTACCCTGACATAATAGGTTATAAAAGGTAAAGGCTGCTCCATGTGTACTACTAATAGAGTGAATTAGTTCTAAGAGCCCATCCTTAGTAGGGACAGAGGACGGCATGATTGGAGCACTTTTGAGGCAGCATGTAAGCTGCATCAATTGAAAATAATGTTTCGCTAGGAACGCAAATCCCCTGTATAGATCAGAGAAGGTTTTCCAACGAGCTGCAGAAAGAGCTGTTGGGGTGTCCTGATCCCCCTGGAGGACCAGGGTCTGGAAATAGTCATACATGGCTGCTCAAATTTCAAACCGAAACTCTGGCTGAGTTAATAGGGCTCTATCAAAGAGCCAGGCCCCCGGATTCCCTTGAAGTGCAGTAGTATGGTAGTGAAAAGGAATAGCAGCATGATCTGAAATATACGAGGAGTGAATCTTTACAGCGTCCACCTGGGGAGCTAACAATGTTGATATTAGAAAGAAATCTATGCGAAGCTGGAATTTGTGAAGGGAAGAGAAGAAGGTAAAGTCTAGCTCATTGGGGTGTAGTAGCCTCCGCAGGTCGACCAGAACAATATCTTTGATCATAGAGGCAAGCGCGATATGACTCTTGGGGGGACCACCTATCCCGGACGACTATTTGTCAATCAGAGGATCAAGACTGAATGGAAACCCCCCACTATCAATGAAGAATTAGCAGAGGCCTGCGCAGCCTGAACAGTAATCGCAACAGGACAGGGTCATCCAAATTAGGAACATGAAGGCATATACATGTAATTTTAAAGTTACCCATCTTGAGGTGAACGCTGGGCTATCTACCCGCTGTGTCTAAGCAAATCGCTACAATAGTAGCATGCAGAGATTTCCTATTCGATATAGCAACCCCACATTTCTTAGAAACAGCTGGGGAGTAGGCGGCCACCATGTAAGGTTTAGTATTGAAGTGGAAAGTTTCCTTCGAATTGAAATGTGTTTCTTGGAGGAAAATCAGGTCCGCAGCCTCATGATTTAGATAGCTTAGGAGTTTCCTCCGTTGTATCGGATTATTGATTCCTTGTACGTTCAATGAAAAATCTTACATGGTGCCATCAGTCGATACTAGACATTTTAGGTAAAAGCGCTTGAAAACTTACAACATAATCAGAATCTGTACACTAATGACATAAGCACCAAATATGCTGGCCAATACACCATATTGAAAGTATGTACCAAAGTAACTTAGAGAAGAAGCAAACCCCCAATGAATATGGCGACCAGATGTCTGCGGGAGGAGGCCCTAGAGAGGAGATAAGACATAATAAAAGAAAAGAAACACCAGAGTCCATAAGAAACACTGTCTCTGATATTCGTCGAGGCTACAATGGGTAGATGGAGTCGGGTCCCAGATATCTTCAAAATAAGGCGACAGACCTCCTTCGATAAACTCTTTGCTGAGCCGCGGTAAATCCAATATGGCAGGCACAGCGGATATGAGAGTACTGGCAGGCATATTCTGAAAATCAGCGCATCAAGTCGGCTTCTTTAGAGTCCAAAAACTCTGCTAGTAGCTCAGGGTCCTCAAATGTTCTTGTCTGATTGTGAAGCGTGACTCGGAGCTTGGCCGGGTACAGCAGACCATAGCGTGCTTGTAATTGTTGAAGCCTCGGCCGAAATTCCAGAAAGCGCTTTCGGCGGTCGACCGTGGGTTTAGCCAAGTCAGGATAGAAGGAGACCTTGTGGCTCTCAAACTCCATATGGCCCTTTGCCCGGGAGGCACTGAGAATTTGTTCCACATGTTGATATCTCAAAAGTCGAAAGATGATAGGCCGCGGGGTCTTCCTGTTAAGCGTTATGTTTGTGGGTACACGATGAGCACGATCGATCTCCAATTCTTTGGTGAAGGTGATTTGGAGCAAGGAAGGGAGGATTTTACTTAAAAACTCCTTCATGTCACCCAATTCCGCTCCCTCCGGTAGGCCCACGAGGCGCAGGTTGTTGCGGCGCGCTCTATTGTTGCCATCTTCCACTTCTTTCTGCAAAGCCCGCACCTGACGTTCAACTTTGTCGGGTTTGGACAGCCGGACCGCATGGGAGTCTAATATATTCTCCATTTTGTCCTGACGCGAAGAGAGCCCCTCTAGCCTGCCTTGCAGTACACCAAGATCTTCCCTCAGCGCTCGAAGTGCTTCAACACCGTTTGACTGCACGAGGTCCTTAACCCCTCTAATTTCTGCGAGGATTTCCTGCTGCATTTCGGGGCCCTCGCGCAAAGCCAGCCCCTTCTGCGGGGACGGGGGTTCAGTTTTGGAACGTTTACCGTGAGAAGCCGCTGAAGAGCCAAATTCCAGGCGCGTGGGTTTGGTCCCCGCCATCTCACCAATGTGCCCCAGCAAGATCAGAGCAGAAATTCAAGTTTGTCCGGTGTTAATTCAGGATTCTGAGTAGGCCTCTCGGGAGCCTCAGCATTATGCGACCATCCCGCTGGACATCGGGCTCCGCCCCCCCCATTTTTGAACTTTTTAAACTTTTAAATGTTGCATATTTTTGGAACCGTTGTATGATGGCCATATGAAATTCAATTCATAATATAGATTACTATAGAATGGCATGTTATGTAATCAGACCAAAGGATAATTCATCTAAAATTGTTCAGGACCCCTGAATAGAAAGCTGGGAAACATTTAATTAGTGCTTTGATCAGGAGAATTGTTTTGTAACATAAAAATAGAAGAGAGAAACATGTTTAACATTCCAAACAGCAGAAGTTGTTCATTTCTTCTATACCGCCCTTGATCTGTGGAAGGGGCGGTATAGAAGAAATTGTTAAATAAATAAATAAATAAATAAAATAAATAAATTTTGGGGCATGTTTATTAAAGTTCCGTGAGCAGCTGCAGGGAGGGTGGCGCAGTATGCTACTAGTGTGGTAGTTGGGAACGTGCAGCCATAGCACATGCGCATAGTGTGCATGGTCGTAATGTGTATCAAGAGCGATATTAGGGAGGATGCGGGCTTTGGTTCCACTGTGGACAGTAAGAAATGTGCCCCAAGCACACATACAGGAAGAGAGCAATTGACCAAGTCAGAATAGAGAGGGTAGGGCGTGAATGGGCTTAATTGCCTGCACAGCTCCGAGCAGAGGGGCTAAATGCAAGAGGGAGGGGAATTTCCAATCAGCAAAGTAAACACCTACAGAGATTATTTGGTGCAAATGTGGCGTCTGGAGATTCAAGGGGCTGTGTATGGGATCAGGTTGGGTGTCCACCATATCCAACATATGAACCCCCCTTGCCCTGAGATACCAAGGGTGGGGGGGAGGGGGCTCCAGGGCTCATTCCTTCCTCTGATTATGGTTTGGGCAACAGCATAGCCATTATGGAGCATATTTCCCATTATGAGGTAAGGGGGAGGGGTGCAAGGGCCAGGAGGGTCTGCAGACCAAGCACAATTAGCACACAAGCTCAGGGTCTCCTACACATGGGAGCCATAGGGGCAAGCATTACCTCCATGTGCCACTGTATAGATCACCCACCCCTGTGGTCCAATAGCAACTAAAGGGAGGGGGGGGGGGTTCACAGCTATCCCCCGGAGTGAGCCCCCCGCCTCTCCTTCTAGGAGTACCACACAGCCCCCAGGCTAAGCACCCCAGCTCCATGGAAATAACAGATCATAAGATCAGGGAAAATAAAAAGAGTTTCCCAGGTCCAGGGATTGCTTCTTCCCCTTGGCAAGGGGACCATGTAGAGGACACAGATCAGTTACCGTATCAGTTTCAAAATCCTCACCCTGACTCACAAAGCACTTGATACAGATACCCCACCTATCTATTCTCCCTGATTTCCTTCCCTGTCCCAGCCAGGGTCCTGCGCTCAATTCATGACAACAGACTAGATGTTCCCCCTGCCTCCCATGCCGGGCTGGAAACCACCAGATGCACAGCTTTCTTCTTCAGAGCCCCTCTTCTCTGGAATGCCCTTCCTCTTGCCGTGTGTACTGAATCTTCCTACAAGTCTTTCAAATGTGCATTAAAGACACACCTGTTTAACGAAGCCTTCCAAGATGGTTCATACACAGTGTGACAGTGAACCAGTGCTTGCAACACACACCTAGCGACATTCCTGACTTTGCCTTGCAGTCTGTCTGCCAACTATCTAAGCCTGCTTTTCTTTTTTTTTTTTGATATGCAGTTCCTTTCTAATTTCTAAAGCCAATTGATTTTATTGTAAACCATCTTGCTGCTGGTATGAAGGGCGGTATATTAAGCCTAAATAAACTATAAACCATAAACCATCAGTGCGCTCCAGCACTGGAGGCCCACATTCAGTGACAGACATAGTATACCATGGCTGTGAGCTGGTAGGCCTCATCCACATCCTCCCCTGGTCATGGTGAGGGGCCATCTGCCACAGGAACATGGCCCATAGCAGCAGCATGTCCCCTCAGATCCCTGCAGAGAGGGCATGGGTTAGATGACTCTCTTCTGCCACACCATCATGTTGCCAGTAAGTGCATCACCTCATTTGCATGATCCTCCCCCCCCCCCCCACCTCCTCGCTCACACTCTGCTGGCTCCAACTCTGCTACGAGGCAAGTACTGACTGTAGCATGAAGCACAGGCCCTATATGCTGACACCTCAACAACAGACAACACCAGAAGCCCTCTGACAGCTAGCCGTTGCATATGCGGACACTAACAGTGGTCCATCAGCACATCTATTGCTATGTCTGTGGATGTTTGCCCACTGTCCCAGCAGGGTCACCTCTGACCTGCGGGCTCTGGCAATCAGGCCTTTGTGGTCCGCAGCCATGTCAGCTGCACCAGGCAGCAACCCCAAAACGATGGCCTAGGTATGCACCTTGGTATTCAGCTCAAATCTTGGCCCTTATTGTTACAATTTGTTTGCCCTACTTCTGCCTTTCATATTTCCTAACACTCGCATCCGAACCGCATGTCTGTACCACATGGTAGGTGTGTAGAAGCATAGCAAGTGCGGCCAGTGCCAGGTCAGAGGCTGGCTTTAGTGGCACCTGCACTTGCGACACGGTTGCTAAAATATGGCTATTTGTATGTAGTTTTCAGTAGAGCACAGAGGTAACATTGCCGTTGTTTTCTAGTTCCACAGTATAGTTAGGGTATGAGGATACCTTGCGAGTGTGCTTAGAATATGACAGCGATTTTGATACTGCTCATTTTTGTTAATAAAGCATGTGGCTCATTTCATTAGCAGCTATGTTAATGTGTTGGTTCCAGCATTTGGAATACAATTTATTTATTTAGACAGTTTTGTATACCACCTTATCCTTCAAAGTGGTCACAACACAATTGGGGGATACATTTAACATGAGGGGATATGAGACACATACACTAATACTTACAGGGAACATGGGCAATGGAGGATTAAGTGGCTTGGCCAAGACCACAAGGGGCACCTGTGGGACTAGAAACCCCAGTCCTTCTGGCCCAAGGTTGCTGTCCTCTAGTGGGATTTGAACCCCTGACCTTAGGTAACTTGCCCAACCACTAGGCCACTCCTCCCTCAAATTGTGATTTTGATTGTTGCTGTTTTTTTGACCAAGCACATGATTAATTTTAATACTGATGATGTCATCTCATTGGAGCCAGTGTATGACCGCCATTGTCAGGGTCTTTTTAACGTGCAGAACCATATTTAACAACTTTTGTGCAAGGAAGCCGCTTGCAGTATTGAATGCAGTGAGTACAGCTTCTTTGATATGAAGGCTTTACTTTGTCTATTAAGAATGGAATGCTATAGGCTAGCGAATAATGAAATTGCTGAGCTTGTCATCAGTGTTTGAACACTGTTGTCAGTGTTCTCTTATAACATAGCATCAAATTTAGTCATCATTGTGGAAGGAAGATGAGGAATAGGATAGAGGCTTATGATAGTTGTTTGGAAATTCATGTAAGAAGGAAAAAGCTAAGTGAGAATCATTTTTGGAATCTATCTTGGTAGTAAAATAGCTGTTGAATAATTGATTAGGAAAGGTTATTTATAAACAACTTTAGAAGGATGGAATTAAGCACCTCAATTTTTAGTTTTATCAACAGTTTCTTGTGCAGGCGAAGGGGAATTCGATTTTAATCATGCCTTTCTCAGAAGTTCAAGGTGAGCTACATTTGGTCCTTGTAGATGTTTTCCTGTCCCTGGAGGGCTTACAATCCAAGATCACAAGGAGTGGTAGTGGGATTTAAATATGACTTATTCTTGTCTTTTACCCACTGCTTTAACCATTACATTACTCCTCCATGCCAATAAAAGTTATGTTTTTTGAAAAAAGATGAAAAGGAAATTTAGATAAAAGATTATAAGGTATATGCCTGCCACATTAAGAAATATAAGTTCAGTGTATTATTAAAAAATAAAAATGGTTGTCAATAAAGCAATTTTTGTTTGATTTTAGAGAACCAATGCATCCCAGATTATTAATTTATTTAAAAATATTTATATTCCACCAATTATGCTTCCTAGGTGGAGTACAATGAATAGAAAACAATATATTTTTATAAAGAACACATATAAAATATATCAAACATAGCAAAAGACAGGAAAATAAAAATTGTCTTTTTTAAAAGCAACAACTCTACAATACAATATAAACAATTAATGCCAACGCTGGCCCCCTGTCAGGTTCTTGGGTGTTTGAACTACTAAATTGCTGCTTTTTCACTTAAGATGGGTAAAATACAGTTGTGGTCAACACTATTGGCACCCTTGCATTTTAGATAGGTTGTATACAATATCTTGAGAAATATTTGGAAATATTCCAACTGCATGTCATCATAATATTTAATAGTATGTTCAAAGGTATACAACAAAATGAGATGTCTGTGCAACTTAGACGTAGTAACTTCTGAGTAAAAAACAAACTATGACCTGGACAGGATTAATGGCACCCTTCACTAATATTTGGTTGCACAATCCTTGGCAGTGATGACAGCATCCAAACATTTCTTGTAGCCATCTATAAGTTCCGTACATCTGCCTGCTGATAGTTTCTCCTACTCTTCAACCGTGATTTGTTCCAGCTCATGAGTGTTTCCAGGATTCCTTTTACCAATAGCAGATTTCAGCTCTTTCCAAAGGTTCTCGATTGGATTGAGATAGGACACATTGTTGGCCACTTTAAAACAGTCCATTTGTTCTTTTTAGCAATTCTTTTCTACTTTTGTATATATGTTTTGGGTAATTGTCCTGCTGGAGGACCCATTACCTTTGACCCAGACCTAGCTTTTTGACACTGGGTAGCACATTTCACTCCAAAATACCTTGATAGTCCTCTGACTTCATGATTTCTTTAATACATTCCAGTTCCTGAGGCAGCAAAATAGCCCCGCAATATTATGGAACCTCCACCATATTTAACTGTAGGAAGGCTGCTTTTTTCCTTACAAGCTTCATTTCTTCGCCTGTAAATGTATCGCTAGTCTGCATTGCAAAAGAACTCATGTTTGGTTTCATCTGTCCACGGAATATTTTCTCAGAAGCATTGTGGTTTCTCAAGTTGGGTTTGGGCAAAGATCAGGCATGCTTTTTTATGTATGTTTTTGAGCAGTGGGGCCCTCCTTGGCCTTCACCAATGAAGTCCTTCTTTGTTTAGTGCATGGCATATGGTGCGGGTTGAAACTACCACTCCAGATTGCTCCAGGCCAGCCTTAAGCTCTTTGGATGTTGTACGTGGTAGTTTTCCAAAAGTTCACACTAACCTTCGAAGACTTCTTGGACTAATTTACTTCTTCCCACCATGTCCTGGAATGTTCTTGACACTTCCATGATCAGAAAACTTCTTAATAACATTGCAAACTGTAGACACAGGAATTTCAAAGTCTTTGGAGATGGCCTTGTACCCCTTTGAAGTTTGATTATAATGGCTTTTCTGACAGACTCAAACACCTCTCTTGTCTTCACCATTCTGAAGACAGAATAGGGTCTGAATGTGGCCATTTCAAACATTACAACCATCATTCATTGGTTGATTCAAGTCTTGTGAGTACTAACAATTGATTTTTTTTTAAGTGCCATCAAGTCAGTGCTGACTCCTGGCAACCCAAAAGCCCCTGGGTTTTCTTGACAAGTTATGACCGGAAGTAGATTGCCCGGCCTTTTCTTCTGAGGCAAGGGATGATGAAGTGACTTGCCCAAGGCTCCAAGGAGTGCTAGCAGGAATCAAACCCCAATCTTTTGGGTGTTAGGCTATTGATCTAACAACTAGGTTACTCCTCCACTCTAAAATGATTGCAGGTGCATCTAATTTTATTGAAATGGAAATGTGTTTCTCCTGTTCAAACTGATTTGAATTGTTTATAAGTGTGCCAATAATCGTGTCCTACAAGAAAGAGTATCCTCCAAAACCGCAGATGATCAATACTATAAATGAAAAAAATGCTGTTCAAACTTCAAGCTTAGTTCATATGATGATCACACATATAACTCAAAACGGGAGAGTCCTCCGCTTGTTGAAATCATATAAATAAACTTGTACTTATCTCTGCATTAGATTGAAAATATCTCAATATGTCCCATGACTTCAACACCATCGGCATTTCGCCGATTGCTTCCTTAGGATAATTATTCATCCTGCAGATATTATATTCTCAAACATATGTAGCCCTCTAAGGCTTACAACAAGCAAAGTAATGAGTCAAGCATACTGAAAAGAACATATAAGAACATAAGATATGCCATACTGGGTGAGACCAAGGTCCATCAAGCCCCGTATCCTGTTTCCAAGAGTGGCCAATCTAGGTCATATATACCCAGCAGTTTCCCCAAAAGACACTGGTTCCACAATGCTTGTATTGGTTCAAGCATTGATATCCTGGGTCCCTTTTTAATAATGGTTTATGGACCTTTTCTCCAGGAACTTGTCCAAACCTTTTTTAAACCCAGCTATACTAACAGCCTTTACTACATCCTCCGGTAACAAATTCCAGAGTTTGATTACACATTGAGTGAAAAAATATTTTCTCTTATTTGTGTTAAATAGTTTAACCTGTAGCTTCATTGCATATCCCCTAGTCTTTCTCTATTCTGAAAACGTAAGCAATTGATCTACGTTTACCCGTTCCACTCAGTTCATTAATTTATAGACTTCTATCATATTTCCCCTCAGTTGTCTCTTTTCCAGGTTAAAGAGCCCTAACGTTTTAGCCTTCTTCATAGGGGTATCCATTCATCCCCTTTACCATTTTGGCGGCTCTTCTCTAAACCTTTTCTAATAACACCATATCCTTTTTAAGATACGGCGACCAGAATTGCACACAATATTCAAGGTGCGGTCACACCATGGAACGATACAGAGACATTTTAATATCTTTTGTTTTATTTTCCATTACTTTCCTTATGATACCTAGCATTCTATTTGCTCTGCCGCTGCACACCGGGCGAAGGATTTTAACATGTTATCCACAATGACGCCTAAATCTTTTTCCTGGGTGGTGGTTCCTAATGTGGAACCTTGCATCGTGTAACCATAGTTTGGGTTGTTCTTTCCTAGGTGCATAACTTTGCACTTGTCCACATTAAATTTCATCTGCCATTTTGATGCCCTGTCTTCTAATTTATCAAGATCCTCTTGGAATTTTCCACAATCCTCATGGGTTTTAACAACTTTAAATAGTTTTGTGTCATCTGCAAATTTTATAACCTCACTCGTTATTTCCTTTTCCAGGTTATTTATGAATATGTCAAAAAGCAGCGGACCCAGCACAGATCCCTGGGGTACAGCACTATTCACCTTTCTCCATTGGGAAAATTGACCATTTAGCCCTACCCTCTGCTTTCTATCTTTTAACCAGTTCCTGATCCACAATAGTACACTGCCTCCTATCCCATGACTCTTTAGTTTTGCCAAAAGTCTCTGATGAGGGACCTTGTCAAAGGCTTTCTGAAAGTCCAGATACATTATATCAACCGATTCACTTCTGTCTAACTGTTTATTCACACCTTCAAAAAAAACATAACAGATTAGTAAGACAAGATCTTCCTTGTCTAAAGCCATGTTGGCTGTCTCCTATTAAGCCATGACTATCTACATGTTCAGCAATTTTGTTCTTTATCATGGTTTCTACTATTTTTCCCGGTATTGACGTCAGGCTCACCGGTCTGTAGTTTCCCACATCACCCCTGGAACCCTTTTTAAAAATTGGCGTTACGTTGGCCATCCTCCAATCTTCAGGTATTATAGATGATTTTAATGATAGTTCACAGATTACTAATAGCAGGTCTGCAATCTCATATTTTAGTTCCTTCAACACCTTTGGATGTATATCATCTGGTCCAGGTGATTTGCTACTCTTCAGTTTATCAAATAATTGTAATACATCTTCCCGATGTATCGATATTTCCTTCAATTCTTCTGCATCTTTAAATACCACTTCAGTCATGGGTAACATCCCTACATCTTCCTCAGTAAAGACCGAAGCAAAGAATTAATTCAGACCTATGATATTGTTACAAGGGGAATTTTTGTGGCCTGATGTTATATGAGCCATGCCACTGTAGCTCTGTCATATATTACAGTATACTGAGGTCTTTACCCTGTTTAGAGTTATATGTGTGATCATCATATGAACTAAGCTTACAGTTTGAATAGCGTTTATTTCCTACTATTTCCTTTTTAATTGGTCTTGTTTTATTTGATATGTCAAATATGTGCTGTCACCAGGTGCCCCCAGTGGCCAGTGGCTATAAGGGCATCCGGCACATTTATTATTTTTAAGGAGCAATGTGACTTTAAGGGCCTAGTGCATTTTGGTCCTTGTAGTTCTAGCTCCTTGAGAGCACAAATGATCCAAGCCAAGAGTGTAGGGTAACAAGGCTTTATTTCCCCTGTAACGCAATGATTCACTAAGACAAGTAGAAAATAAAGACAGTCCTTTTCTTTATCAAAAGGGGTTCCACCAATATTCAAGCAGATAACTGTTATAGGCTTCACAGTTGAATGCAAGTCCTAGCTGAGGCTTCTTTTAGTTCAAAGCAATTTAAACAATTCAGCAAACAAACGGTTATAAGGTTTACCATCTGTTGCACAGTTCTTTTCTATCTACAATTCTAGCAAGGATTCAATACTAGTTGCAGAACAGAAATTACAGTCCATGGATTCCTCCTGAGGCATGGGAATAATATTCTCACATTCAATTTCCATAGACTCTGTGTCATTGGCTTCTTCCTTTAAATAGTAGTTTTCACTCCCTGTTACAAACTTACAGGGTCTATCTTGCTTCCAGTAAAACTTTCCTGTTAAGCTGTGAAGGATTGTCTTAAAAAGCTCTGCTTTGCTTCCCCTCCCCTTATAGGGAATAGCTGCTTTAACAGGGTTTCTATTAGCAAGGCTTTCCTTTAGAATTAAAGATTCAGCATACCTTGGCTTCCTGGAATTGCCACACCTAGAGCTCTCCTTCTGACATACTTCTCCTGGGAGATAGGCCTTCCTGTGCAGTGCTTTGCTTCCATGGAATTCAGGAAAACCTGGTAAGGATTCCCACTCTCTGTGGTTTTCTGAAAAGGTATCTTTAAAATAGGAACCTCTCTTCCTTGTTCCTTGTAATCCAGATCCAACAAGGTTACTTGGGCTGGGAGAGTCACTCCTACCAGACAAACTGTTTCTTCTGGCAGCTTTTCTCTGGACTTCGTCCCTCTGTGTTCTGCCCCTCTGGACTCTATCCGTCTGAGTAAACTTCCTCTGGATTCTATCCCTCTGGGCTGGCTCTGTGTGGAATCTCCCCTGCTCCACGTTCTTCTTGGCCTGCACGTCCTGCAGGTTCTCCACCTTCCTTCTCACTTCCTCCTTCTTCTCTTTCTCCTTTGCCGCTCTCTGTTTCTCCTTATAAAGGGAGTTTTGGTTTGAACGTCCCAGGCTTGGCCTCAGGTGCAACTGATTGCCACTAATACAATCAGTGTCTGAGCACGTTGCTTCAGCCTCTGTGGGATTACTCTTGCCCCCTCTGGCTGTGCTGCGATGCAACTGCACTCTCTGCACATTCTCAGCTCTATGCAAAACAGGGTTTTTTTCTAAGGCTGCATCTTCCATGGCTCCAGCCTCATGACAGTGCTCATATATAGTCCAAAGCCATTAACTAGCCCCTTTTTTACGACAATATTGGACATTAAGAGGTTGAACTGCAAGGATGCCAATAATATTGATCACAATTGTATTAGTAAAAGATAATTAATATTGTTATTTTGCAAAAAATATATAGGTAATTTCCCTGGAGGTTTTTTTTAAATGACCTATGAGGATAAATCCTAGTTTCCAGTAAAAGAAACTTTTGATGGTATAAAGAACCACTGCTACTAATTTTTGTATAGCCTTACAGGGTTACACAGGGCTCTACAAAATACGTAAGATAGAGTCCCTGCTGTTCAGAGCATACAATCTAATCAAGACAGACAAACAGAACAAATAGAGGACTAGGGTAGTTCAAGAAGGAAAAGATTAAACAAACACAATGGACATTAAATAGGAGAATAAAGGAGTCGGGAGCAAAATACAAGATATTATCCAAAGTCTTTTTCCTCCAGTAATAATTGATAACAGCTATTAATAAGGGCATATACTGATGGCAATTGCATTAGTTTGTCAGCACTTCCTTTGAAGAATTAGTATTAATTTGCAAAACTAACCCATTTGGAGATATATTCCCCAGAAGTATTCACATACAGTATTATGCATGCACTCATTTATTAATTACTTCCTAAGAGAGGAAATTTCAGTAACTATATTGTATCCAAGGAAATGGGCTCTTTGAAAGGTCTCTCACCATAGTATGCACATCGTTTCACAGCATGAGCACTTTTACTTACATCTGGCAGAGACCAGGGCCAGATTAAAATGTTGGCGTCCATAGGGAGCACAAGAAAGTGGCAAGGAGAGTAAGTTTCCACCCCGAGATCATAAAACATGATCATAAAGCAAGTAGAATCAGGCTTCTTTTTTTTTGAAACTTTTATTTTCATTTTGCAACAAACAAAGAAACAACACACCAAAAAAGACAAAACAAGTATACAATAAGGAAAAATAAACCCATTACCCCCCACCCCGGTGCTTCTTCTCTACCCGTTTGTATCAGCATGTGAGCGCTTCCAGTTAACAGTGATTATACATCAAACAATCAAAAAATATCCATAATACAGCATGATCATGAGACAGAGATAGATACAAAGTTAGACAGTCAGATGAGAGCATGTAGCAAAATGTACATATTCAGTGAACATCTTCCATTAAGACCAATAAGAAGGAGTCTGAACGGAGGAAGCACACAGACGAGGTATTTGTTCATATTTACTGTAGAGACAGGCATGATTCCACCATTCATTGAGGCTCAGATGGGAACTAACTTCCCAGTATTACTCAATGAGGGAAACACTCAATGAGGGAAACAGCAATGCCAAGCATAAAGTTCAAAAGGAGATAAGCCATTTCTTGGGAGAGAGGGGATCCCCGCAACTGGGCGAATTCCCACTATCCTCCGAGAAAGGGACTCCTGAGAGTGCAATATAGACTAAATACGACCCCAGACCCGACGCCAGTTATACTGTAGTACGTAATATTCATGCATAACATGAAATGAAGTAATAAACCAATGGCCACAGGACGTGTCCAGCAACCATTACCCTGAGTAGTGTTCCATATGTCTAAACTGTGAGGAGTGAAAAAACACCGGTGGGCTAGAAAGAAGAGGGTCTGAGTGAGTGAGGCGGGTCGGGAACCCGTGTCCCTCTGCTCCAGATAAGGCTCCATTGCTCCGAGGCTAAAGTCACATGCAATTCTCTCTCCCATACTTTCTGCGCTATAGAGGTATCTCTAGTGATAGCATTACATAAGGTTTAGTAAAATTGGATGCTACACCCGGTAAACTACCGAGAGATCGGAAGTTTCCAATCAACCTTATGCAGAGAGTGCCGATGGCGGGAGTACTCTAGTGCTCCGAATGCAATACTGAAGTTACACTGACCAGAGTCGGGAGTCGAAAGGTTGCATAGGAATATTAAAGGCACCTAAAGTGTCGAAAAACATTGGTGGATAGTGGGAATCTAATGGGAGAGTCATACCAGGGAGTAAGGTAAGAGGAATCGGTGAGCAAAGGCCCGCTACTATATCTAGCCACACAGGTCTGCTCGGTACTGGAGCTTCCAACCAACAAGCACCTTGTTTGAGAAGAAAAGATTGAGGGAGCACTTGAATAAAATCGCCACCAAGTATTAATGGAGCATTAGCGGAGGCCGAGGCCAACTGCGCAAAACTTGCAGAGTGAGCAGGGTTGTCCACATTCGGGACATAGTGCAAATACACATGAATTCACTATCTCCAACCTCAAGGTGTACACGGGCCCATCTACCCTCCATGTCAGCGCTAATATCAGGTACAGTAGCGTGCAAAAACTTCTTGACCAGAATGACTATCCCGTACCATTTGGAAACGGTGGGAGAGTAGGCAGCTACCATGTGAGGCCTAGCATTGAGTTTCAGTGTTTCAGCAGAGTGTAATGCGTTTCCTGAAGAAACACCTAATCAACGTGCTCGTGGCTAAGATAGCTAAGGATTGTCTTTCTGCTGAGTGGACCAGCAATGCCTTGTACAATGAATAATAAGATTTTACATGAAGCCATTCAGAAAAGTTAAAATTCTGAGCATGATAGCACATATAATTTCACTGTGTCCCTCAAACTGACTGTATCTGGCTGTACACATGACATAGGAAAATAAGCTAATATAATACAATGAAGCGCCCCACATTAACAAAGATAACCGCAGTACGGTAGAGGAGAAGCAAAACCCCAAAATTACTGGCGACCATGTGTCTGCGGGGAGAAACCCCAGAGAAGGCCGAAATTGAAAAACATATAACCTGTAGGACTGTGCGTGCTCCGAATCCGACCGAGGCACACATCATGAAGGGATAGGAGACCAAAGACAAAAGTCATACAGAGAAAGAAAGAAAGTCCAGGCTATTTCTGTGCTGGGCTATGACCGCCGCATCGGGCCCTTCAAAATGGCGGACAGAGCCGGCAGATAAGAGTCCAAAATCTGGGATTAGCGCATCTGTTCTGCTTCCTTGGAGTCCAAAAATGTTGATAATAGATCAGGATCCTCGAACGTCCTGGTCTGGTTATGGAGAGTCACTCGGAGCTTCGCTGGATACAACAGGCCAAAGCGAGCCTGTAGCTGTTGAAGTCGAGGGCGAAGAGCAAGGAGTTTCTTCCGACGGTCAACGGTAGGCTTTGCCAAATCAGGAAAGAAGGAGACCTTACGACCTTCATATTCCAAATGATGATTCGCTCGGGCAGCATGTAAAATTTGTTCCACTTGTTGATATCGTAGCAAGCTAAAGATAATAGGCCGGGGGGTCGTGCGGTTGAGCGCCATGCGGGCAGGAACACGGTGTGCTCGATCGATTTCCAGTTCTCTGTGAAAAGTAATCTTCAGCAAGGAGGGAAGAGTTTTGAGCAAGAATTCTCTTATATCTCCTGCTTCCACTCCCTCCGGCATTCCAAGGAGCCTCACATTGTTGCGACGGGCGCGATTATTGCTATCTTCCAACTCCTTTTGAAGATTCTGTAGCTGGCGCTCAGCCTCGTCCAGTTTGCCCAAGCGCACCTCGTGCGAGTCGAGGACCCCCGCCATATTGTCCTGCCGTAATGAAAGACCTTCAAGTCGGTCTTGGAGCACTCCAAAGTCTTCTCGCATGGCTCGAAGCGCTTCTCCATTAGACTGCACCAATTCCTTCACGCCGCGTATTTCCTCCAAAATCTCCAGGTGCATTGCGGGGTTTTCACGAAATGGAACCATCTTCTGCGGGGAGGATACCTCCGTTTTGGAGCGTTTTCCGTGAGAAGAAGAAGGAGACCCGAAGTCCAAGCGCGCTGGTTTGTGGGCCGCCATCCCCCCCGAGGTGCCCCGGTCAGCTCGGAGCAAAATAGTAAATTTATATAGGTATTAAGTCAGGATTCTGAGTAGGCCTCTCGGGAGCTTCAACGCAAAGCGTCCTACCCGCTGGACATCAGGCTCCGCCCCCCGTAGAATCAGGCTTCTGTTTAGCCTAGGTATTTGGTGCCTTCAAAATTTGGTGCCCTATTTAGTTGCCTATATTGCCTAAATCCAGGCCAGGTCACTTCGGTTGTCTTCATACAGTCCTGCTTCTCTGATGATTTGTTCTGCATATAAATTAAAAAGATAGGGGGTTATTCTATGCTACGAATAGCGGGGATGGACGGCCCGACGGGATGTCCATCCCTGCTATTCCTGACGGCTCCTGCCTCTGACTAACTTCCCCACCAGTTGTGCGGGGAAGTTAGACAAGGGTGGGAAAGCACCGGCCCAGGGTCAGAGTCTGGGCAGGCAATGGGCAGTTGCTGGCCCTGGACATACAGGGCCAATTTTAATGTCAGCCCTGTATGTCCAGGTTGGGCAAAATATCTGGGGAAGTTATTCCACCTCCGAGGTGGAATAACTTCCCTGGACGTTATTTTTTGAACAGCTTGGGGCACAGATGGGGCGGGGGGGGGGGCAGGATTTATTCCCCGCAGCCTAACCCTGGCCTTAGGAGGCCAGATCAGGGGTTGGGCTGTGGGGAATAAACACTTTTATTTGGTGGCCGGCAACACGGCTTTAAAACGGAGCCACGGTTGCATGGCAACTTGACGCCATGGTGCCGTGGTTCCATTTAATATCCCTGACTGAATTAGTTGGGCTGTGCATGTATGTGCGATCCCCTCTGTGCGTCCAGTTCAGACCGGATACACAGAGGGGATCTACGTGCGGGTGTGAAGAAAATTCGGTGTCAATCTTTATCCTGCAGTCACATGTGGCCCTCTGGGACTGGACACCACCCAGATTAGTGTGTACCCTGTGTTAGGGTCTGGTTAACATGGGCACCTGTTATCAGGGCAGAGGGGTTTCCAGACTTGCATGAGGTTTTTGTAGCAGTGCCTTGATAGGTCAAAGTGGTACAGACTACATACTCCAAAGGGCTCACATCACCATTTTTGTAGGTAAGGGACAGGTGCCCCAGCCCCCGTGAAGCAACCTCCATCCTGCTGATATAAGATAACCCTCCAGGGTTGGTGGGCCAGAGCCATACTTGTGGTTGGGGCAATGGCAGACCAGCAGCAATGATGGGGTTAGCTCTGGAAAACCCCATACTGCCTCACACCACTGTCTGCCAGTCACCAGCAGACAGCACAGTCAGACTGCACCATATAGGTGTTCTGACCATGCACAGTCTAACTGCAGACAGTCCACTAGCCAGTCCATAGTGCATGCTCACAGAGGAACTATGTGCACCAAGCAAGCATCTCAGTGATTGGGGCCCCAGCAGTGGGAACACAACAGGATCACTGGAGACAGATAATGTAGAGCGCTATGTGGGAACCTAGATATGCCATGGTCACTGCTCGGTCAGAATGAGTGCCCTACCAGCATGCCATGCTGTGGCCACCCTGTCCCAGCCATTGCCCCACACCCTGTGAAGATGCATCCTTGCCAATCCGCCCTGTCCGGGCCATACCCACAACACCTTGCTCCTCATTATGCACATATTCAGGCTGACGCTGGTAACAGTGGGACATTGTGGGCCCGGTGAGGTGTGGGCAGCCACGAAACATTGTGAAAAGATAGGGGTGGCTGGCGACCCTGCCCGCCACACTGGTCCTGATCGCAGTGCCAACATTGCTAAACTGTGCAGGAGGTAGTAGTGCCCTGGTGATAACTGCAGCTCAATGCTGGGGCCAACAGCCTGACTCTCCATGCATCTTTGGATTGTGGAGCCTGTGTGAGTGGGTGTTTGTACCCCTGTTCACCGCTGCTTTGGGCTTTGCACATGTTGCTGAATTGTAGAGTAAAACATAGGGGCATGCTCTGCAGGAACCACAGCCGGGGCTTGAACCTATGACCCTCTGCTGCTGGACACACTGGCTGGGTGCACTGCACCACACTCTTGCCACAGATGCATGGTGGTCCCTGGGGCTACCTGTACTTTTCCTCAGCCAGAACTTTTATGTTGCACTGCACACCACGTACTGGTACAGGGCATGGGCTAGGTCCACTGCAGGCAGGTGCCACTGCCCCCTCCAGCACGGGCACCCCCCCCGCCATGCTGACATGACCATATGCTGTCGGTGCTGGTAGTGCGCAGTCCCAGGCCATCCATTATGTGGGTAGGTGGTCGCCTAGGGAGAGGGGTCTGAGGCATGGGGCATACATGAGCATCATCACCGCCTACCTATAGTCTGTCCCTTCCGCTTGGGGGAGGGTTATCTGGGGGGATGTCAGGTCAGTGCCCTGGCAACTGTTAGCTCGGGTGGACCAGGTAGATGTAGGTGGATTGTGTTTGGCCTTTGTCAGCTGCTGTCATGCTGATTTCCGGTTTCTATGTTCTTATGTGCCACGTAGGCGCCTGCCTAGTCCACCCTGTGCCCCTGATGCCCCCGGTACATGTCCTGCCTGCAGCCTCCTATGCCCCACTTGCACCATCACCATAGTGGCCTTTCATACTTGGGCACTATGCTGGTGCTGGAAATGGAGCACTACTATCACGGTTCTAGAGCTCGCTGTCTATGCTGTACATTGCTGACGCTGAAATGGTTTCTCTCTCCTTTAAATGTGCATCTAACAGCAGGATTTCATTCGCGGTAGGATTCAGCCCTTCAGTTCAGCGCGTTAGTGTGCAGGGAGCATCTCCCCACCCACTCCCCGCCCATTGACCCCTTCCCCCGCCCTCTCTCCACCCTCTGCGGTGTTTACCGTGGCTGGGGACGTTAACGCTCGTTAAGTAACGTTAACGCTCGTTAAGTAGCGTTAACGCTCATTAACGTTACATACCGTGCGTTAACATTACCTAACGAGCATTAATGTTACATAATGCACGGTCTGTAACGTTACCGCAGTTTAGTAAACATACCTCTAAAAGTTTCAACAATCCCTATAATGAAAAAGTAGGACCTTAATAATTTATATGAAATTTGGATTAAATAGGAAAATGTGGGTTTAATAATTTATATGCAATTCAGGAATGAATAAAAGGAAAAAGTGATTATTATGAGATAATCAATGTATGTAATTATTCAATTCATTTATTAAGGTCCTACTTTTTCATTATAGGGATTGTTGAAACTTTTTAGTGTATTGTTCGTAATATGTGGTTTAAATTATGGGGTATGTTTACTAAACCGTCTTAACGTGCGCCCGGCGATAGTGTGCAGGATGCCATAAAAGGAGTGGGTGTTTCATTCTTAAAGTAGCAAAACGGGATTATCGCGCGATAACGCGCGCTGCTGCGCACATTATTGGGCGAAGCACCGCTAAGCGAGTTACTGCGCGATAATCTTAAGTAGGCGTGCAGACATGCAAACACAGAAGCAGAGGTGTAGCACAATGTTTAATGCACTGACTGATGGTATAGGGGTCATAAGTTCGATCCCCCAGTGTGCCTAATGCATAAGGTTGCTGAGGCGTCACCCTTTACGTTTAAGTAGTGATTTTTGAGGCATTTTACTGTTATTTTAATTAGTGCTGTCAGCAAACACACCCTCATAGTGGCGTAACCTAAGGTGCCGCATAAGGCACCCCATAACGCACTCCATAGGGCACATTATAAAGTGTATTGTCCGCCAAGGCACCCTATAATGTCCCCTATAGGACACCTTATAAGGCGCTTTATGAGGCACCTTAAGGTTACAGTACTCTGAGGGTGTTTTTGCTGGCAGCACTAATGTACATTAAAAATAGACAATGCCTCAGACAGCCCTATCAACCCCCCTCCCCACCCCACCCCACCATGGGTTTGAACCCATGACCTCTGGCTTCACAGGCAGTGAAGTAACCAGTGGGCTACAGCAGCTAGCAAACCCCTGACTGACTGCAGAAGGACTGCATGTCACCACACAAACTGTCTGCTGTGGTGACCAGGAAAGGGTTAACCCACCCATACCTATGATGCACTGCAATGGGCACAAGATTGGGTATGCAGCCCCACAGCACCTCAGCCTGGTAGGGGGAAATGACCATGTGTGGTACTGGCACAGAGTAGCCACAGACCATCACATTGTGTGGGTACTGTGCTCACCCTGAGGGTGAGGTGGGGCGCCCAGCAGCAGGTCCACAGCACCTTTCATGGCTGAAATGTGCCATGCTGCAGGTCCCCATCAGTGCTACTGTGTGTGATAGGTAGTTCCTGCAGACACACCTAGAATACATCTGTGTCCTTCTGTATTTCTCAGTCATGTCTAGCCCTTATGGGCTATGATGCACCCAAACTAGTGCATATCCTGTGTTGGTGCCATGGTTTCATGATGTAGGTGAAGAGGGGGTGTTTGGACCCATAGGCAGATTATGTACCACCACACAACCCCCCCCCCCCTCTGGGACTCAGGGTGGGAAACAGGACCGCACACCAATAGATCCACATTCTACCTCCCTGCAATGGTAGCAGTAGAGGGGACCATTAACCCCAGTCCTGCTGGGGTACAGACACCCTACAGGGCAGGCAATGCAGAGCTGTACACATCCATAAAGCAATAGCTCAGCAAATGCTCAGCTGCCCTCCACCACTATCTGACATTCTCCAGCAGCAAGCCTCCAGCCGCTGCAACCTGCAAGGTGTTCCAGCAAGACACATACTAGCTGCAGACAGTCTGCTAGCTAGTGCATGGTTCTGGAGGAGATGCGTGAACCTAGAACTGGGATGTCAGCATACACACCAAGCAGATAAGTCAGTGATTGGGCCCCAAAAGGGACCCATAAATATCACATGAGAAAAATACTAGATAGCACTATGGGGGAACCTAGCCATGCCATGGTCACTGCTCAGTCAGGGTGAGAGTGACCTCCCAGCAGGACATGCTGTGGCCATGCTGTCCATGCAGGTGATGGCTGGGCACTACAATGTCCGAGTCATTGCCCTATGCCCTGTGCAGATGCAGCCAGGCCAGGCCACCCTATCCAGACTATTCCCACAGTACCTTGCTCTCATTATGCACATTGGCAGGCCAATACTGGCAACAGTGCTAGCAGTGTGGGCTGTGGAGGGTGTTGGCAGCCACCACACACTGGATAGACAGACACACACTCCACACACCTATGCCAGCATTCTGCAACTATAGAGGTGTTTGGTAGCCCTGGCCACCACACCAGTCCTGGGCACAGTGCAGGCATGGCTATGGTACGCAATACTGTTGGGGTCACTCTGTCAGACACCAGACATGAGGCACACTCCACAGACATCAGAAAGGTTGCTATGATGCAGCTCAATCAGCCAATTGTGCTTAACGTAGGAATTGCTATCTGCCAGTTATCATAACTGTGTACAGTTTTCCCATGTTTAGGGTGGCATTGCTAAGGTATGCAAGTGCTAGTATGGGGAGATGCACGCAGGGCCCAACATCCTGCCTCTCCAGGAGGCCTGGGATAATGGAGCCTGTGGGTGCGGGTGTGTCTGCCCCTGTTGGCCGCTGCTCTAGGGCAGAGGTTCCCAACTCCAGTCCTGGAGGGCCAAACACTGTTTGGGTTTTCATGCTGTCCCTAATGAATAATTAAGTCGTTCAATGTACCATACAAATGACTTAGAGTATAAACCTGATCACTTTAGAAAATTTCTCCCCAGGGTTACTGCACTTCATCTATGATTTGAAGGTCGTTGATGCAAAATAAGGCACATGCTTACTCGTAGGCGTAAGCCCTTGAGTTAAGTGCCGAATTGAGTCTGAGACCTTCTTTACATTGCAAAATTGTGCTAGAATATTGAAGATTTCAGTACTTGAGGAATTTTCTAAAGTGATCAGGTTTATACTCTAAGTCATTTGTATGTTACATTGAACGACTTAATTGTTGGTGGAGCTAACCCTCATCGTTCAAAAGTATGGCCAAAGAAGGTGGTGGTCCCTAATGAATATGCATGAGATACATCTGCATACCATGGGGGCGGTGCAAGCAATGCAGCACAGCCACATTTATTAGAGGCAGCATGGAACCTGAATGGTGTTTGGCCCTCCAGGATTGCATTTGGGAGACTCTGCTCTAGGTAATGCGCATGTTTATGGTGTCTGTGCTCTGTAGGGTAAAATGTAGGTGTTTTGGGCATGTCTACATCATCTGACTACAGGTTCTGTCTGTATTAGCAAGTTGTAGTAGTAGGTAAAATATGGGGGCTGGGTTGGCAGGAACCACAGCTGGAACTTGAACCTGTGACCTTCTGCTCCTGAACACACTGGCTGTGTGCACTGCACCACCATGTTGCCACAGAGACAGTGCATTCCCTGGGGATACCATGACTGTTCGTCATATAGGGCCTGTCTGTTGCAGTGCATGGCACCCACCTACACAGGGCTAGGCCACGGTCTGCTCTGGGCAGCTGCCACTGCCCACCACCAGTACCCCTCTGCCACCCTGCTGACATGCCCGTCTGCTGGTGGTGCTGGTGGAGCGCAGTCTCAGGCCATCCATTGTGCGGGTAGGTGGCTGCCTATGGTGCAGGTTCTGGGGTAGGGGTGCCTACATAGATGTTCACGCTTCCCCCCAGCACTGCCTGCCAATGTTCTGTGCCCTTGGGGGTACTGCAGTGCCAGGTCCCACAGTACCTGCTGGGTACTATCCCCTGTGACACTGTGGGAAGCACACTCGTGCCCATGCTGGGCCCTCATCAGTTGCTGTCTGGCTGCTCTACTGTTTCAGCATTCCTATGGGCCACCTAGGCATCACCCTAGTCCACACTGTGGCCCAGCTGCAGCACAGCATGTGCCGTCTGCAGCCCTCTGTGTCCCCTTTCCCAGCATCTCTCCAGTTGCCCATTCCGACATGCCTGCCCTGCTGTTGTGGAACATGTGCATGCCATAGGAAACCTGTCCAATGGAGAGGGAAACCCTGATTAGCGCTATTTCACTGTGGGATCATTCACCTTGTATGGGGACGGAGCATAGACCCTTCCAAAGTTCATATCATTTTTTTGGAGCTTTCTTGGGAGTGTTTTTCGATGTTTCCCATTAATATCACTATTGCCCTGCTTGGTTATGTTTTTTTTATATTTTGTTGGGGTCATTTTCAAAGTTTATTTGCACTTTTGTTCCATGCACATGTATCACACTTATCACTTTGTTGTAGGTTTCCCTGATTTTGCTGTACATTGCTGACAGAAATGGTTTCTCTTCCCTTTAAATCAGCTCTAACGCCAGGGTTTCACTGGCGTTAGTTTTCAGCCTCGGATTTCACAGCGTTAGTGTGCAGAGAGCCTCTCCCCTCCCACTCTCCGCCCATTGACCCATTCTCTCCGCCCCTGGGGAGCCTTCCTCCGCCCTCCGGGAGCCTTTCCCTGCCTTCAGCGCTCGTTTGCGCCGCTGCTCGCGTTATCGCGCGATAAGGTACCTGTGCGCCTGATAAAGCGCCATTATCATGCGATAAGGTACCTTATCGCGCGATAACGTCACAGAGCACACATTAAGACGGTTTAATAAACATACCCCTATATGTATTGTGTGTTGTTGAGGTTTTATGATTTAGGAAGGTATTATTATGTTAGTGTAATATTTTGGAACACACTGTCAATTGAAGTTTTGAGTATAACATGATATCATGTGTGTATATATTTTGAATATATTTTGAATTATAGTAAAAGTGGTATATGAATGTATATTTACATATTTTTTGCATTGAGGTTTTTGTTTGGTTTTGTTTATTTGCAAATTAGTGGTGATTTTTTTTGATTGTTTAACAGACTTCTGTCTCTCATTGCCAAATCCAGAACTGATCGGTTCCAAAGAACCTCCACTCTTAACCTTCTACAGATCCCCACCCAGAATATCAGGAGTAAGCAGTTCACCTGCAACCGAGGTTCTCACTATTTGCCCCCACATTATGGAACTCCCTCCCACCAGCACTAAGAGAAATTCCAGGCTTATCTGAATGCAAGAAAAAAAATGAAAACATACCTCTTCCTGAATGAATTTAGCACAGATATGGACTCAGGAGCCCAGCCAGTTTAAAATGCACTTCAAGGACACAATATACAATACATTTAACTGTACATAAGTTTACCTTTTCTAAGCAGCAGAACTATAACTGTAAATAGTTGATGTTAAACAATGTACTGTTTACAGTTAATGTTTATTGTAAAACAGTGTGCTGACCACGCCCTGTTACATTTTTGTTCATTGTGAATCGCTTTGAATTGTAGAAAGGTGGTATAGAAAAAAGTTTAAAAAAATAAATACTGCCATGTATGCTGTGATGCAATGCATCTTGAGACAAACAAATCCCTCTCTACTTGCTTTTATACTAGATCACAGTGCACTGAGATTACTTTGCAGTGTTCTGGGCATGCCACAGACTGGTAAATATAGTCTACTTTGCACCACAAATGTGTATCATCATTTTTCTTGTGTGCAGCAGTACATCACTGTCAGTGAGCAAGGTAGCTCAGGCGATGCAAGTTTTACAGGGGACGCATGGCCGTCTTCGGGTATGTTGCAGAGACAGGCAGGCTCAAATATGCCCATTTTTTCTGAATACGATGAGCGCAGGGAGTGCACAGCCGTTGCCTGCATATACCCATCTTCGTACACCATAGTGCTTTCTTTGTGCCCCACCGAGTATGTCTCTGTTCCCGATTCTGGACCCGCGATTGTGTCTATCCCCATGGCTGAGGCATCACGTTTCAATTGGGGCAGAGACACAGAAAGAGCAGCAGCTCTTGCAGGGCCAAACAGGAAACACAGAGAGCAAGAGCGATGATGACACAGTGGCTTTATTAGGGGACAACTAATAAAGCCACTGTGTCATCATCGCTCTTGCTCTCTGTGTTTCCCATCACGTTTCAATTGGACATGTTTTTGATTTGGACATGCCTGCGGGATAGATGTGCATGTTCTGGAATTGGCCTCCATGAGTAGAACAACCCAAACTACAGTTACATGATGCAAGGTTTCACATTAGGAACCACTACCCAGGAAAAGGATTTAGGTGTCATCATGGAAAATACGTTGAAACCCTTTGTCCAGTGTGCAGCAGCAGGCCAAAAAAGCAACTTGGAAAAGAGATGGTTGAAAGGAGATATGATAGAAGTCTATAAAACAATGAATGGATTAGAACAGGTAAATGTAGATCAATTGTTTACTCCTTCAAAAAGTAGAAAGACTAGGAGACACACAATGAAGCTAAAATGTAGCACGTTTAAGACTAATCATAGAAAATATTTTTTCACTCAACATGCAATCAGGATCTGGAATTTGTTACCAGAGGATGTAGTAAAAGCTTTCAGTATAGATGGATTTAAAAGAGATTTGAACAACTTTCTGGAGAAAAAGTCCATAAACCATTATTAAAGAGGACCGGGGAAATCCACTGCTTACCCCTGCGACAAATAACATGGAATCTGTATACAGGGTGGCCCAAAAAAAGTGAGACATCTCATAGCATATAAGTTATTTAAAAATTCAAAAAGACAGATGTAAACGATTGACAAATTTTTAAAAAAAGATGGCGATCGGAAATTGTCGAAATAAAGACGTTATATAGCTAAAAAAGGTAAATAAGTAAACTATTTAAGTTTTTAATTTACGAGATGTTCTCACTGGTTTTGGGCCACCCTGTAAATCTGACAGATACCTGTGACTTGGATTGGCCACTGTTTGAAACAGGATACTGAGCTTGATGGATCCTTGACATATATTATGTTGTTATGTTCTCAATGCACTTATAGGTCAGTAGGAGAAGTTTGACCGGGATACAGATATGGATAGGGAGCCAGTGAAGCGACTTGAGATGAAGGGTTATATGAGCATATTAAGGCTGGTGGAAGATGGCCATGCAGCTGAATTTTGACTGGATTGAAGGGGAGAGAGATGATTCAGAGGGAGAACAGCAAGAAGGAGGTGTTGTAAAATCTAGATGGGTGGTGCTAAAGAGTAGGTAAATGTCTTAGTAATGTGTTAAGAAAGGAAGGGATGAATTTTGCTGATGTTATAGAGAAAGAAACAACAGGTTTTAGCTATCAGTTAAATGTGTGTGGAGAAGGAGAAGGAGGAGTCAAAGATGACCCTCAAGGTTGTGAGCTGAGGAAACAGGGAGGAGTAGAGTGCTAGCCACAGAAATTGAGAAAGGAGGAAAGGGGGAGGTAGGTTTAGGGGGAAAGAAAAGAAGCTCAGTTTTGTTCAATTTCATATGGCTTTGAGACATACAGGCAGCAGTGTCAGATAGGCAGGCAGAGAGCCGAGTCTGGATTCCCAGAAAGATTTCAGTTGTAGAGAGGTAGATCTGAGAGTCATCAGCATAAAAATTGTACTGAAAACCATGGGAGGAGATGACTGCACCAAGGGACTGGGTATATATTGCGGCGGTCGCGCCCCTACCAGGCGGTCGCCTAGTAGGGACGGGAAGCCATCTTGAATTCCTCTTTACCAAGGATTGTAGTTGTGTATAGAGATAAATGAACCAAGTGGTTGTTTCAAAGCACACAGGAATTTTATTAGCTTCCGTGGCAAGCGGATAACAAATCTTTCAAGCAGTTGTACACTCAAGTCAAAGAAAATAAAGGATAATCTTCTCCTATTAAAGCAAAGCTTACAACCAGTGTTGTAATAGAATTATTTACACAGGCTTTCTTTTCCTTTCCCTTTATGATGCTTCTCAATTCCGCAATCATAAAGCACATGTATTTACAATTCCTAACTTCTCACTGCTCTCAGGCTTTCATTACTTGGCCACAATGCACATATCACAGTCCATCTCAGAACAAGCTGAAGTCAGGTCACTTTCTTTACCTTCTACCTCCATGCTTTCTGCTGAGCTGTATCTTGGCAAAGTTTGAAAACGCTCGGGCATTTTATGCTTAATGTTCTTTAACAGGTTAAACAGCCTATTCCACTGAATGGCCCCTTCTCCTCTAGGTAGGACTTCAACGGGCTTCTCCTGTTCAGTTTCTCCTGAAAACCCCTTCTTCCTAATCTGGGTTTTCTCAGGCCTAAACCTCTCTTCAGAGTCAGAGCAAGAAACACAGGGTTTTGGCTTTACTGCTTTCTTTCTCCTACCTTGGAGTCTTGTTGCAGCACCTTCCTGGCTGAGGCTTCTGTGGCTTGTGACTCTCTCTACCTCTGAGCTAGACAGGGAATCAGGGTCAGACCTCCACTTCCCTTCCTGGGGCTTCTGCTGCCTGCAGACAGACCCTTCATCAGAGGAGTCTAAGCACTCTTGCCTTAGCCTTCTCAAAGCCAACCTTTTCTCTCTCTCCCTCTTGCCAGTCTGTTTGGTCCTCTGCCTGGAACCTTCTCTGTAACTTCCTTGGCTGCAGTGCTGGCTGCTCTTGTCTCTGCTGCTGCTCTCTTTGTGGCTGCTTCTCTCTTGGCTGCTTCTCCCTTGACTGCTTCTCTCAACTTTGTTTGTTTTCTCAAACTTAAACGTTGAGCAGGGCACCTCCCTTCCTGACTCCACCCACTTGTACCTCCTACTCTTACCTGGGGTTGTCATGGGGTCTGGGAGTGGCTTAAACCTAGCTCTACCCTCTTGGTTTCTCTCAGGGATTTTGCTGTGGTGTATGTGTTCTAGTGCACCCATCCGACATGGCTATCCGACTGTGACAACGTACTACTAAATCAGATGCTACCACCAGGATTTGTGATATACACATCCCACAGACCCAGTCAGAAAGGAGGCGGAACCCTCATCCTAGCCAAAGCTGATCTACACTTCAAGATGTCCAACTCCTCTAGCTCAACTCATCTTGACTCCCTCACTATAGCTAACGAGCTCTGCACAATCAACCTTTTCTATCGGGCACCCTCCCACTCTCCAGATGATCTTCCAACTATAATTGAGCATGCATGTACTACATCCACCTCACGCTCACCAAGTTGGCTAATCGGTGATTTCAATCTCCCATCTCTTCAAGACAGCCACTCAGCAGCATTCCTTGACGCCCTGGAGGATCTAGGTTACAAATAGCTTGTCGATTCCCCCACCCACACTAAAGGTGGCAAACTAGATCTCATTTTCGCACCTCTCTCCAACGCCATAACACCCCTAACTCTTGCACTATCTGTAATACCAGTACCCTGGTCGGACCACAGTCTTCTCAGTTTCAATATACCCATTAATACATCCCACAAAACCAGAAAGTCTTCTAACACATCTGGATCCCACACAACCCGCTTTAGACCACTCAACCAGAGCGTAGTCCTAGAGAATCTCAGACCTCTCATGGCCAACACTACCATGGACTTAGATGATCTCGTATCTAAATGGGATGAAAACCTGAGAGCTGCCTCCTGCCCATCACTCACCGAAAAGAGAATTCGAAAACGTGAACATACTCCATGGTTCTCCACAGACCTTCGCACATCCCTCCACCATCTACGCAAACTTGAGCGAAAGTGGCGACGAACTCATTCTCCTGAGGCGCTGGTATCATATAGCTCATACCTAACTACCCACCGAGCAAAGATAGCACAGAGCAGGAAAACTTACCACACAGACTTAATAAAACGCTCCTTCAACAAACCACATGCATTGTTCAGCATTGTAAAGTCCATAACAGGTGAACCGGTCTCAGCACAACCCCCTATGCCTCAGCCGCAGGACTACGCAAACTACCTGCAATCAAAGATGATTAAAACCAACACAGACACAAATGTCAATAACGCCACCACTTCACCCAAGGCATCCCAGGCAATGCCACTACACAACTTCTCCACTGTATCAAATAGTGAGGTTGTGAACATTATTGCCTCAATCAATCCCAGTACAGCTCCTAACGACCCGTGTCCAGCCAGCTGGATCAAGGACATGCGACATGACCTCAGTCAAATATTGAGCAAAATACTGAACCAGTCCTTCTCAACAGGTTCCTTCCCGCAGAATCTAAAACGCACTTCCATCAAGCCCCTACTGAAAAATAATAGACTGGACCCATCCAAAGTTGATTCCTTCAGGCCTATTTCGAGCATCCCACAGCTTGCAAAAATCATTGAGAAGGCTGCCCAACAACAAATCCAACATCATATTGACACTGAAGCACCACTAGATCCATCTCAGCATGGCTTCAGGGAAGCGCATGGAGTCGACACAGTCCTTACAACCCTGTTCAATGTTCTGGTATCAGGAATAAATAACATACAACAGGGTTTCGTCCTCATTTTCCTGGACATCTCCGCTGCTTTCGACTCTGTGAGTCATGACATACTCCTACAACGCTTGAAAGATAAGGGGATTCAAAGCACAGCACTCGAGTGGTGTAAATCCTACTTATCTAACAGGTGGCAACAAGTAAAAACAGGCCACGAATCCTCAGAACCATTCCTGCAATCACAGGGAGTACCCCAAGGATCGTCCCTATCGGCACTAATGTTTAATATCTACATGCAGCCGATATGTGACTTGATCAGATCCTTTAATGTACAATGTCTCGCATACGCAGACGACATCCTCCTATATATGCCGTTCACAATTGAACACCCAGTATTCTCCCCAATAATCAACTGTTTTGAAGCTGCAGCCGAATGGTTACTATCTCAAAACCTTCGGATTAACCACAACAAAACTGACGTTCTTTTTGTCACAAGGAACCGTAAGTTCATACCTCCTCCATCTCTACTCGTCAACAACATAGAGTTGAAATCAAAAGCCACCATCCGTTACCTCGGCATCACATTGGATCAGCACTTGGATATGACAACGCATGTCAAGAACATCACAAAAACTATATTATAAGATCAAATCGCTACGTCACCTCCGCTCCCTACTTGATCCCACAGACTTCCGAACAACCTTCCAGGCATTAATCCTCCCACACCTGGATTTTGCCAACATCATCCTTCATGGCCTCCCTCAATCAACTTTGAACCCGCTCCGCCTAGCCATGAATACAGCCGCCAGAGTCCTTTCTGGCTCATCAAGATCTGACCATATAACACCCATCATGAAAGAACTGCATTGGTTGCCATTACATGCCAGAATCCAGTATAAGTCTTTAGTCCTTACTTTCAAGGCACTAAATAACTGCCCCCCTACGCCAATCAGCAAGCTCATCCATGTTACCCTGGAAAACAGAAAAAGGAGAACCACATCAATGAACACCTTAATAGTCCCAAAAATAATAACGAAGTGCACTAAGGCCACCTCCAACAGGGCCTTCTCCTTATTTGCACCTCTAAACTGGAATGCGCTACCTCACGAAATCCATGCTATCAAAAACCTAATCCTATTTAGAAAGGCATTGAAATACCACTTGTTTACAAAATGCTACCCAGAAGTCAACCTAGACATTATCAAAACTAGCTCCGCAATACAACCTGAAAAGGGCTAGCTGGTCAACCTTCTCTCTAGTCCTATTAGTGAACCACATTACAACATCCAAACGAGTTTCATATTACTGTATATAACATTAAGTTAATCTGTACATAGTACATTAAGTTAATCTGTACATAGTTCCCCCGGTTGTCCTATTGTTGAAGTTCCCTGTTTAATGTAAAACTCAATGTTACTTGTATGCATTGTAGTATGTTCTTGTTCATTGTACACCGCACTGATTGTAATAGCGCGGTATAAAAGAATTGTTAAATAAATAAATAAATAAAATAAATAAATAATCCCCCGAAAAGAAGAAAAAGTTCTTCTTTCTCTTTTATTTCCATGCTGAGCTGCACTCTCCTTACCACAATATAGAGAAAAATAATGACCCAAGACAGACACTTGGGATACACCAACTGAGAGCAGGATAGCAGTAGAGAAGGATCCACCAGAACAAATACTAAAAATACAGTGGGAGAGAAAAGAAAAGAACCGGGATAGCACAGAGCCCTTAAAATCAAGTGAGAACAAGATAACAAGGAAGGTGGTGGTCAACAGTGTCAAAAGCAGCAGAAAGGTCAAGAAGGATGACCCTGGCCCTTCGATTTGACCAGAAACAAGTCACTGGAGACTTTGGCAAGAGCAGTTTCAGTAGAATGTTGAAGACAAAAGCCAGTTTGCAATGGATCCAGAAGGACTTGAGAGGAGATAAATTCAAAGTGACGGCAGTGAACCACATGTTCATGTAATTTAGAAAAGAAGGGGTGAGAAAGATGGGTCGATGCTGTAATTAGAAGGGCAGGTAGGGTCTAGAGATGGTTTCTTAAGGAGAAGTGTGATCACAGGATGCTTGAAGGCTGTAGGGACAGTTGAAGTGGAAAGTGGTAGGCTGAGAATATGACAGATGGAAGGGATGACAGCAAAGGAGATGGAGTTTAGGAGATGGATGAGAATAGGAGCAGAGGAGGAAAGAAGATATGTGGTTTCCTTCTCAAAGATCTTAGAAAAGGAAGAAAGAATGGCAGAGGTTGACGGGAGGAGTTGGGAGTAAAGAGGGGGAAGAGAGGATGGAGATGACCTCATGGGGAATTTGAGTGTAATCTTGTGGACTTTGTCATGGAAATAGTCAGCCAAAGTCTGGGCAGAAAGGGAAGGAGGAGTCAGAGGTGAAGGCACCTTGAGGAGAGAGTTGAGAGTTGTAAAGAGATGGCAAGGGTCAGAGGCAAGAGAGTTAGTCAGGTGGACTTGGTAGTCTTGTTTGGCGGGGGCTATGGCTGACTGGAAATAGGCAAGCATGAATTTGAAGTGTATAACGTCTGCACGAGTGTGGGATTTGAGTCAAATGTGCTGAGTGGGCACAAGAACTTAGGTAGCAGGTAATCAAGGACAGCCAGGGCTGAGGTACCGTATGCCTCACAGGACATGGCATGGGTGGACCAAGAGCATCTAGAACAGAGGAGAGTGCAGTATTATAGGAAGATACTGCCTCATCAGCAGACTTAGATTACGTAGTGGAGGAAAGAGATGATGAGACAGTAGTGGAGAGACACGATAGGTTGATAGCATAAAGATTTCTAAAAAGGTTGGAGGAGAATGGGAGAGGTTGAGGCAGGGGGTGATGAAGAATGAAGCTTAGCAGGGGATGGTCAGATAAGGGAAGAACCGAGGTACAGAAGTTAGAGGGTAAGAGACCCATTCTGAAGGTGCACGTCCAGGCCATCCGGATGTCCAGAAATCTGGACAGCCCAGAAATGCACCTGATTCTGCTCCCATGGGGGCTAGATGCCCCCGTGGGAGCAGAATCACAGCACAGTGGCTTGACATCTGGAGGGGGGGGGGTTTCCTGATTCTGGCACTTCAGACATCTAGTCACTTGCCTGACTAACTCCTTAATTGAGCCATGGTGCCATGGTACTGCAGCTCCATTAAGGAGCTGTGATCACCCGCTGCCCACAGCAACTTTCTTTCCATGCAACCCGATCCCTGATGCAGCCTTCCAAAGGCAGGGTCAGGCTGCCGAAAAGCTCTCCACCCCTTCGCCCCACTGACCTGGCTCTGTGCTGCCATCCCCTGGCATCCAGGGGGACTTATTCCACCTCAGAGGTGGAATAAGCCACCATCGATGTTGGTGACCCTGGACATACCGGGTCGACCTCAGGATCAGCCCTGTACGTCTTGGGGTCGCATCCCCACCCACCACCTGCCCTCACTCCTCCCTTGGCCCACCCCCTCCTGCCCCCATCCAGAGCTCCATGCGCATCTCCTATGCACGTGCATGGAACTTTGGTCAGGGGATATAGTCCCGGCATTTAATGGGGATGGACATCTTACACGTATGTCCATCCCTGCTAAACACAGCTCAGAATGACCCCCTGAGCAATTAGAGAAGAAGACAAGGTCGAGGCAATGGCTGTGCTGGTGAGTGAGGGCAGTAGAGCAAAACTGGAGGTTGAATGAGGAGGTAAGGGAATAAGGGAGGGAGAAGATAAATGCAGAAAGAAGGAAAGCCATGAGTCAAAGTCAGAACTACTAAACTAGACCCTAAAAATCGTATTACCTCCACCCCCTTCCACCCCTGCCCCTTTTTCCCATTCCTTCACCCCACTAATCAATTTGACCCACCACTCACTGACTGGAAGGTATAAAGAGAAGCAATAAATGGAGATCCACACTTCCCCCAGGAGACAACTGTAATGACACAACACAATCCCTCATACCCCACCATCCCACAGTATAATGAATCAATGTATCCCATAGAAGAGGAGCTAAAGCCTCTGCTTCTGTGAACACTACATATATCAAACAAACAGTTTATAACATGTCCCCCACCACCCCTTCATAACTCTAACATACCGACCCCAGGGGCCCTCAAAACATGAGCTTTAATCAGACCAGTATCAAACAGCACTTTCTAGGCTTCATTCAAGCTTTTCACTTTATATAATTGGCCATTTAGAGCAAATATTAGCCCAAAAGTGTAACACCATCTGTAATGAGGGCTCTCTTTTTTGAGCACTGATGCTATTCTTTGATGTTCCAATACCTTTGAAACATAATGGGTGAGAGGTCACCATATAACTGTCCCAGAAAACCTCATCTTTTGCCATGGTCTTTGCCAGGATTTCCTCTTTCACTGAGTAATGATGGAGGCACACTATTATATCTCAAAAAAAGTTATCCTTTCGGGACCCAGCTTGCATTAAGTCCTTTCAATCAACACCTCTCCAATAGTAGCTGAGGCACCCTCTAATTGCATAATCGTATGAAACATCCCCTATACCACCTCTGCTGCATCACTGTATTTTTCCTGCTCAGGCATCCCCCAACTATGCAAGTTATTTTGACAGACTCAGTTTTTAAAATCATTCGGGGGACACATTTGAAGCAATTTAACGTGTTAGCAGACCTGCTAACTGGTTAAACTGCGGTCATGGGGATAGTTAGTGGCACTGGCCACTAATTCAGCCTCTGGCTGGTTAACTTAAACCAGCTAAAGTTAGGCAAAAAAAAAAGCTGGCCTAACTTTAGCTAGTTTAGCTATCCAGTCAATGGCTGAATGTCAGTGCTGACTGGTTAGCTAAAATGCTAACCAGGAAACCAAGATGTTCAATGCCAGTGACCGGATATGGCCTGGACATTGAGTATGTGAGCATCATTTCAAGCGGGAACAGCCAGCCAATATAAAAACACTGGCTGCCTCCGTTGAATATGCCCCCCTTCATTTCACTTGCAAACAATTTTGAATCCACTCTAGTTTATCAGTGCGTGTGCATCATCCCCGCCATCTCATTCTTTTGAGACTCCATGCATTGCTCAGCCTCCTACACCCGGCTACCCAAATCAACAACATCAAGGTGAATTTCTCAATTCCTCACCTCTGCAGTTACTAATTCAGTCTCCTCCCAATGAAACAAGGAGCCTGGGGAAGACACTGGAAAATGCAGCTGAACAACTTGCATAGAACAGCTGTCACTGTCAGAGTCGTGAGCCTTGGGAGCAGCGTCATGACTTCTTCTTTTGTGGCAGAACGGAATGGAGGTAAATGGCAGCAATTAAGGATATCAACTGATGATGCTTTCTGTCATGAATATTTGATATGTTTTTCTTGATGCTTTTATAAACATGTGGACGTAAATAAGGTTGTGGCTGGTAGTTACAAAACAAGATTAGGGCTTAAAAGCATTATTTCAAAGGGTGATAAAAAGAATCAGAAAAGGGAGGGAGGGAGGTCAAGCCCTGGTTAGCTTGGCTCAGGGGACTCTCTGAGCAATCCTGCCCTGTTTGGATCCCTAATCTTTGTCTACCCCTGCACTCCAGGCCCTCCCTTTGGCCAATGTAGACACCCACCTCCTTCTAGACCCCTGTTGAAAAAAATTAAATCCTCTGCCTCCTCTGGAGTCTTCCATAGCCCACCCAGAATCCCTCTACTTGCCTGCAGGATAATAGAGATTTATCTCCTGCTACCTCTAGTGTCGATTTCAAAATGGTGGGTCAAACAGAGATGTCATATACTCTGACTCACACTTTGGTAGTGTTTTCACTGACTCTGGGCTGCAAGGATTCTGCATCTTTTTATTCCCCAACACACAATACTGCTGTGCATTATTGCACTAGAGCTTGTAGTGGAGGAGACATTACTTAAGAGTCACTCTAAATCAAGAGTTCTCAACCCATCCTCAGGGCACACCTAGCCAGCAAAGTTTTCAAGGTAACAACAATGAATATGCAGAAGAGAGATCTGCATACAATGGAGGTAGTGCATGCATATCTATCTCATGCATATTCATTGTGCTTCTCCTGAAAACCTGACTGGCTAAATGTGTTCCGAGGACTCGATTGAGAACCACTGCTATAGATCATTTTCATGCCCACACAAATTGTTTACAGAGAGGATTTCAGGTGCAACCTAATTCTCAGAGCTCACATTGGACTTGATTCAACCAAATTCAGGACTTAGAAATATTTATGGGCAAAAGTATTCATGACTTTACTGAATAAAATTAACTATTTTATTTTAATTTATCTTAGAAGACCTGTGTATTTTGAAACATTGTATAAAGTCTCATTTTGCATCTTTTTAGACCAGACCCCAACAGAATAACATACTACATTCTGCTCCATTAGAATCCGTTACATCTGTAGCTAAAGGATTATAATGGTGCTTGGGGTGCCAATATGTTGGCCACAACTGTATATCCCCCTGTAACAGGGTGTATTAATGGAATGAGCAATAGAAATGGTGAAGCTCTTTAGAATGGGAAGAAGGATCCTTTAAGAGAAAGCATAAGGAGAGGTACCTCTCCCAGAAATAGGAAATATTTCTGAGAATTGTCTCTAGAGGCAATCTGGGAACTAATAGAACAACTTTCTGTAAAGGAACCACCTGAGCCAAGTCAGAGAATTTAAATGTCAGCATAGAACATTGAAGTGAAAAGTATTATCTGCAGGTTTTCAGGTTACGAGGCATGGGAGCAAAGGCCTCTGGTCGCTGGATTCTTTGGAGGATCCATGGAATATAGAATGGAATTTCTAAGGAAGGCCATTAGTAGAGGGAAACTAATGGACCATCTTATCAACTGTGGCACACAGCATCGTTTCCAGAAACATCACCCTTTCCAGCTCTGTTCAAGAGAGGGTCCTGATTCTAGGCTGGGGACCCAATCTGGCAAAAGAAAGAGCAGTGGCTGGAAGTTGCAGAAAAAAAGAAAATTCATTTTCCAAGTGTACAGCTTCTTCCCCCATAAAGTTGTCCTGTCAGCAGCCCCAATGTGCATCAAAGCAAGTCCCCATATAGGAGTTGTGGTGATGTTCGGTATCACTGTTGCAGGACAAGGGGCAGACAGCATTGAAAGTGGTGACTTGGTGGATCAAGGAAATCATTGCCCTAGATGAACCACCCCTGTAGGTGATTGAGAACATGGGGTTTAAGAAGCTGCTGCATCTCTTAGCCCCTAATTATCAAGTGCTCTTTAAGAGAACCTTAGTAGATGGGTGATCTCCAACTTGTATAATCAGTTGCAAGTCCCGCTACAGGCACAGCTGGCAAACACAGTATAGTAGTGTAGACAGGTCAGAATATTACACGTGCCTACCTCATATAGCTGGCACAAGCAATAAGTGTGAGGGGAAATATACCAACAGCAGGATATTGGTGTACTGTATTGTACAACCAGGTGAAAAATGATATTCATAGCTGGGCAAATAGCGTTAATAAGGTGAACTCTAGAGTGCTGGTAGCTGGGCCACAGACAGACCATTATGCATCCTAGGTTTTTTTGCAACAGATGGTGGGAGGAACATCGTTAAGACAGTGAAGGAGGGGGACTTCATGGTATCAGATGCTTTGCACACTTACTGCATCTGGTTGTCAGAGACTCCTTACATCCAACTTAATCTATGTATTAAGTTGTTATGCTGTAAACCGCACTGATTTAAAATAGCGCGGTATATAAAACCAAATAAATAATTAAATAAATAAACTCCACCAAATCCCCATTCCAGAATGACCAGCTATCTCCAAAACATCTAGATACTTCATTCATGCAGAAATCCAAAAGGGAGAAGAAAGAATGCCCCTATACATGTATTGATAGGAGAAAAAGAATCTCAGAGTCAATTGTGCCATTACTCACAGGCATGGAGTGTAATTGCCCTTGAAATGTGCACACTGTATCATAGATCCAAAAAAGCTCCTTTTAATCAGTAATCTATATCACTTTTGCTCTATATTAGTCAATATGTTAGTGGAGTGGAGGAGTGTCCTAGTGGTTGGGGCAAGGTACTTCAGGCTGGAAGGTCAGGGGTTCAAATCCCACTAGAGGTCAGCAACCTTGGGCTGGAAGGACTGGGGTTTCTAGTCCCACAGGTGCTCCTTGTGGTCTTGGGCAAGCCACTTAACCCTCCATAGCCAATGTTCCCTGTAAAATAGTTATCTCCAAGTTATAATGCCCTGTTCAATGTAATTTCAGTTTGTTCAATGTAAACTGCACTGATGCAGAATAGCACAGTATATAAGAGAATATAAATATAAATTGTAAACCAAGACAATATACTGTATAAGTAAGTTCTCAAGCAGAACACTCAGTAGGGCAGTGTATCCAAATTCCTTTCTAAGCTCAATTACTATTTTCCCATTAAGTATCAAAACTGCCTTGCATTAAACATGCTGCCACTCAAAAACAAAACACTTATCTGGTAGCTGCATACTGTATGCTCAATGGACCTCCCCTATGCCACTCTTGATGCCAGCCTCGGCATTTTGCAAATGTTTCCTCAGGGGGCAGTAAGGTCCATCATAAAAAGCGTACTAAAACAAATAAGAAAAACATTGATGAAATATATCACCAGGCATAAACCATAACTGACAGGGAAAGAAAGCCCCTCACCTTCACATACACATATATCCATATGGCTGCAAGCACACAAAGCAGTTGAAAACTTCTAATCACCCTCCTATACAGTATACTGTAACAACAAAGGAATAGGTCAAAACCAACCACTAGTACCATATCTGTATATGTGTGTCTAGCGATCAGATAACTTCCAAATTGGAAAAATAGGAAACGGACACAACAAAACACACCACAGAAGTGAAACCGTATACCGAATCTAACTCCAACACATCCAGCCAGTGATTTACATAGTTTAAGAATCAGCCACTCATACATAGACGCAGTAAAGGCAGCTAGTAACAAACTAACCAGGCTTATCTGATCACAAAAAAGACTGCACAATTGCAGTCTTTATACCACTACACTTAACACCCCTCCCCCTCTTCCCCCCTCCCCCCTGTTCTGCTTAAATGGCCATGACTGCTCTACCAGAAACAGGCAGGTTAAAAAAGGAAAGTTATAAATGGCAACATTTTGTGGACGTATTCATTCAGGTATCAAAAGCATAGGTCACCACAAACTGATATATTCAATCAACATCACACAGACATCCCTTCAATAGACAGTCATCCGCCCACCCACGATCACTATGAACTGAAAAAACCAATGAAACAGCCACAGAATCGCAATACGGACCTTACTTATTGTGTACATAAATTCCAGTCTGAGTGCTGAGTCCTAAGGGGACTAGTGTGTTGAGACAGAAAATCCACCTCTGCTCACTTTTAATCAAGATCTTATCGTGATTAAGACCATCCCCAGCGGACATCACCTGATCAATACTAAAGCATTTCAGACAGGAAAAAGCATGATGAAACTCCAGACAGTGCCTGTTCCATTGAAGCCTCCATATATTTACATTGAAGTCTACTTCTATGTTCCCCCATGTGAACTTTGAATGGGTGTGTTGTCTTCCCCATGTAGAGCAGCTCACAAGGACACTGCACTACATGGACCACGTAACTAGAATTACAAGAGGCAGTGTGTCTCATCTGGTATAAATAGCCTTTGTGTGTGAACAGGAAAGATCAAGAGTAATTTAACAAACTCCCACAGCTCCCACAACGATAGGGGCCAAAGGTCTTAACCTAGGAGGACTCAGAAGCTTTTTTAAATTCCGGCCTCTAGACTAAACAATTCTAACCTATTTATGTTCTAGCCCAGGCACTATCTGTACTGTAGGTAGATGTTTCTGCACAATGCACTGTAACCTATAGTTCATGGGGGGAAACAGTATGTAGTAATAAAGGGCCTGATTTTTGAAAGGCATTTACACGATTTACAGCCCAGTAAACTGTGTAAATGCCTTAAATGGGGATATCCAATGACATTTACGTGGTTAGTGCTGTGACTATCCCCTTCTAACTCCCCTACATGCCCCAGACAGGGCCAGATTTACCTTGAGTGAGGCCCTACGCCAACAAAAATTGTGGGCCCCCAGAAAAAATAAAAACGAGATCAACTTACCAAAACAGAAATGGCAATAGATGTATAGAATTGCCTGACATAAAGAGGCAATAGGGACAAAATCAGCATCGGAATTCAAGAAATACATTAAAAAAGACATATTCCAGTTAATAAATTCAAAATAAAAAGTATTTTTCTACCTTCTGTTTGGGCGTTTTATTTTCAGTTGCAATTGCTCCAGTCACTTTCTTCTGGTTTCTTCGTGTCTTCTGCAAGCTATCCATTTGTCCTTTCTTCTCTTTTAGATGTTTTCCATTCTCTCTCTATTTCTGCTTTAACATACTGATTGTTTCCCTTTTGCTCTTTCCCCCAATTCTTTCCTTATTCCTTTATCATCCATTTAAATTTCACCCTTCCATTTTCAAGCCCCTCTTACTCTCCCAATACCCAGCCCATCATAGACTTTTCTTCCACACAAAATATTTTCCCCTCTCCATTCTCATTCCCCATCCATTCTAGTCCTCCCCCAAAATCAGTTCCCTTATAGTTCTAGACCCACCCAGCATCCACTCCCTTCTAGTCCCATTCTCCCATGCCCCACATCAGCCCATTTCCAGTCCTATTCTAGCTCTTCATCAGCCCATTTCCAGTGCTAGCCTTCACATCACAGGCCATTTCCAGTCCTAGCCCCCCCCATCACAGCCTATTTCCAGTCCTAGCCCCCACCATCACATCCCATTTGCAGTCCGAGTCCCCCTGCACCATCACAGCCCATTTGCAGTCCTAGTTCCCCCCCCCCCACCATCACAGCCCATTTGCAGTCCACGTTACCCCCCATAGCCCTTTTCCGGTCCAGGTCCCCCCCCCATCACAACCCATTTCCAGTCCAAGTCCCCCCCCCCATAGCCCTTTTCCGGTCCAGGTCCCCCTCCCCATCACAACCCATTTCCAGTCCATGTCCCCCCCCATAGCCCTTTTACAATTCAGGTCCCCCCCCCATCACAGCCCATTTCTTTCCAGTCCAAGTCCCCCCCCCCCATAGCCCTATTCCGGTCCAGGTGCCCCCCTTCACAACCCATTTCCAGTCCAAGTCCCCCCCCATAGCCCTTTTACAGTTCAGGTCCCCCCCCCCATCACAGCCCATTTCTTTCCCGTCCAAGTCCCCCCCATAGCCTTTTTCCGGTCCAGGTCCCCCCCCCATCACAACCCATTTCCAGTCCAAGTCCCCCCCCCCTAGCCCTTTTACAGTTCAGGTTCCCCCCCCCCCATATCACAGCCCATTTCTTTCCAGTTCAAGTCCCCCCCCCCTAGCCCTTTTCCGGTCCAGGTCCCCCCCCCAATCACAGCCCATGCAGTCCTTGGCCCCCCCGACCAGTACCGCGGCTGTCTGAGAGGCTTCAGAGGGAGCCGGGTAAGCTCGCGCGAGGCCCCGGCTCCCTCTGTACAGCCGCCAGCGTGAAGAGCCTTTTCCTTCACGCTGGCGGCTGTATCTGTGAAGCCGCGAATGCTGGGAAAGGTTAAAGGGCATTGCCTTTAACCTTTCCCAGCAATTGCGGCTTTACAGATACAGCCGCCAGGGTGAAGGAAAAGCCTCTTCACGCTGGAGGCTGTACAGAGGGAGCCGGGGCCTCGCGCGAGCTTACCCTGCTCCCTCTGAAGCCCTGCGGTGTGTGGGCCGGCCCCGGGTGGGCCCTTGCCAGCTGTGGGCCCTACGCCATGGCGTACATGGCGTATAGGTAAATCCGGCCCTGGCCCCAGAGCTATCTGGTAAGTATCAGAGCGTGTTGGGGTGTTGCAGATCGCTAACCAGGCAGAATGCAATATTGCTGCTGTCCGGTTAGTGCTTGTTGCCGCCTCTGCTCCACCTCAGAATTTCCCTGGCACACCCCGATGCTAACCAGATAGGGGAGTTAGGAGGGGATATCCAATGGCTCTAACCGGGCTGTAAACCATGTAAATGCCTTTCAAATATCAGGCCGTGGTCGTTTTCTGTGTTTCTACTACTACTACGTATCATTTGTACAGGGCTACAAGGCCTGTGCAGTGCTGTACAGAGACATGTAAGAGACAGTCCCTGCTCCTAAGAGCTTACAGTCTAGTCAAGACAGACAACACAATTGGGGACTAGGATATAGAGGAATGGTAAGGAAACATTCTCATGACTGTAACAATGTTGTGTGCCCATATCAGTACTACAGACAGACTGGTTTTAATACTCTATTCTTGAAGTGGGCCTTGAGCGATGGTATACAACTTTAAAAAAATGTCCTTCCAATACAGAAAGATGTAGACAGAATAGTTTGTATTGATTTTTGGGGTATTTCAATTGTTTGAGTTCCTTTGCCCCGTCACCGTGCCTTGCACTTGCACATACTTTTCATGCTGCTTTTAATAGACTAGAGAATTTTGTTTGTTTATTCCCAATACATATAAAATGGTACTTAACAGAATTGGCAACTGACTTCTTTAGATTTTTTTTTAATGTACAACGTTCATAGCTGTTAATAGCAAAGGCTGTTAGGCTCCATTTTAATTTTGATTCCTTTCTGTAAACTAAGGGAGAAGAAAGCCATAACACTGGCTATGGGTCTATTCTGTCTCGCTATTCACCCCCTGCCGTCCCTGTCAAAAGCCTCCCCATACAAACAAGCAGTTTGTTTGGAGAGGCTTAGACAGGGGTAGAAGGGGATGTTGCGGAGGCGGAGTTAGGGCGGGCAGTGGGCGGCCTACGACCCTGGATGTGCAGGGCTGATTCTGAAGTTGGACCTGTATGTCCAGGGTCATCAGTCTGGACAGGGGCGGCAGACCCGGGCAGCACAAGGAAGGTGAGGGGTGAAGGGAGTTCTCCGCAGCCTGACCCTGGCCATGGAAGGCCAGAGCGTGGGTCGGGCTGCGGAGAAAGGAAAGTGTGGTTGGCAGCCAGGGATCGCGGCTCCTGAATGGACCTATGTTGCCATGGCACAGCGGCTCCATTCAGGAGCCTGACTGTGTTAGTCGGGCATGGCTCTGTATGTGCAGGCCGAGTGGAATCATATCCTGGCCTGCACGTACAGTCTCTACATCAGATTCTGATCCTGCGTGGCACAATTAGCTCCCATAGCTCAAAATCTGGTCTGCCTCTGGGCGTCCTGTTCCAATCAGATACACAGGGGTCTGGGCATGCTCTGTGGAATGTGCTTCCACATGTTTATCTATAGGGAAGGTGAGAAATTTTCAAACGGGCATTTAGAAATTTACCTGAGTGACTTTTGAACATTGACCTCATTATAATATGTAAATATTACTTCACGTATAAAGCAAGCTTAATAATTAAAAGTTGATGGTCTGTTATGCTTTTTTACAAGTTTGTTCTGGGAGGAGTAGTATTGGTCCAATCATGATAGTTGATTTAAATGATCAAATTCTGCAGTGGGGGATATTATTGACTTATTTATTTTAAAATATTTTATCCAACATTGTTTAAAAATCTGTTATAATAATGTAGTCATATTAAATACATAACATAAAATACTAAAACATAATACAGCAAAAACAATACATATAGGAGACATAAAACACAAAGGGGTATGTTTACTAAACTGCGGTAATGTCACTCACGTTAGGTTCCGCGGTAAAGGTACAGATGCCCATATAAAGGCATGGGCGGTGCATCGTAACAGCAAGCCGTATCAGCTAATGCATGCTACAAACTAACGTGCGCTACAAGGCACCTCATAAGGCACCTTACTAGGCACCTTACAAGGCGCCTTATAAGGTGCCTTGTTAGGTGCCTTGTAAGGTGCCTCATAAAGCACTTTGTAAGGTACCCAATACAGTAGGGCTCCTTAGGTTATGCGCCGTGTTAGGCACCCCTGGACAGGGCACCTTAGAGGGCACCCTGGGTTACGGAACCATAGGTTACGGTGGCCTAACAAGGTTATGGTGCCCTAGGTTAGTGTGGCCTAAGGGCTGCAAGGTGCTGCAGGATGACATGCATTACCTGTGAGGAACAGAGACAGATGTAGTGGACAGATGGAGTGGAGGAGTGGCCTAGTGGTTGGGGCAAGGTACTTCAGGCTGGAAGGTCGGGGGTTAAAATCCCACTAGGGGACAGCAACCTTGGGCCGGAAGGACTGGGGTTTCTAGTCCCACAGGTGCTCCTTGTGGTCTTGGGCAAGCCACTTAACCCTCCATAGCCCATGTTCCCTGTAAAATAGTTATCTCCAAGTTATAATGCCCTGTTCAATGTAATTTCAGTTTGTTCAATGTTAAACTGCACTGGTGCAGTATATAAGAGAATATAAATAAATGTAGCCCTAACACTAGATAGAGCACTCAGGAAAGGCAATGAACAGGTGAGTGAAGGGGGGAGAGCTGGGAGCCACTGGACCTGCCATATCTGCAGGCATCCTATGTGGCTGCCAGTACTGATGACAAACATGGTGGGGGCAACTGTACCACAGCACAGGGTGTTGGCACTGGAAAGACAGTTGGTGGCAGATGATGGGAATACGTGTCCCTCAATGGAGGTGGAGATCAGGATAGTTACAATGATGGGTGGACAGAGGAGTGGTGGTGCCATGCAGATCAGGCACAGGGAGGCAAGCATGAAGAGGCACAATGCAGGAAAGGGTAGCAGTGCAGGACCATGGGGTGACAGCCTGCACAGGCAGACAGGACTCTACACAGCTGACAGACGCAGATAGATGGACCGAGGGAATGTTGGCAATTGTTGCAAGGGTATTATGGGCTGACAGCACAAATCTGCAAAAATATGACTATTACAGGCATGCACACTATTTGAGTAGGACAGGCATGAGAGGAGGGAACAATGAGGAATTGAACCCATGAACACTGCCAATAATGACATTGTATTAACCAGTAGGCTATACCTCTGTGGTGTATGTCATAACAATGACTGGGTACAGAAGGACTGCAGGTCACCACACAAACTGTCTGCTCTGAGTGCCAGGATAGGGTAAACCCACCAGTACCCATGATGCAATGCACATGCTGAATAGCTGTCTACAGTTGATCAGCAAATGGGGTCTGCACCTCTCTGGTACCTCAGCTTGGAAAGACGAACTGACAGTGCGTGATACTGGCACAAAGTAGCTACAGACCATGCCATTGTGCTGATTCTGTGTTCTCCCTGAGGGATAGGATGGGTGTCCAGCACTAGGTCCGCAGTACATGTGGTGCTAGAGATAGGCCCTGCTGTATATCCCTATCACTGCCAGTGTGACAGGTGTTCCTTGCAGTGCAGCTGAAGATACTTTGGTGTCCATCTGTATCCTGCAGTCACATGCAGCCCTCTGGGACCAGGCACCACCCAGATTAGTGTGTACCCTTTGTTAGGGGCTGGCTGACATGGGCACCTGTTATCAGGGAAGAGGGGTTTCCAGACTTGCATGAGGTTTGTGTAGTAGTGCCTTGATATGTCAAAGTGGTATACACTACATACCCTAAAGGGCTCACATCACCCTTTTTGTAGGTAAGGGACAGGTGCCCCAGCCCCTATGAAGCAGCCTACATCCTGCTGGTATAAAACAGCCCTCCAGGGTTGGTGGGCCAGAGCCATAACTGTGGCTGGGGCAGTGGAAGACCAGCAGCAATGAGGGGGCCAGGGTCAGCTCTGGAAAACCCCAACTGCCTTACACCACTATCTGTCAATCATCAGCAAACAGCACAGTCAGACTGCACCATATAGGTGTTCCAACCATGCACAGTCTAACAGCAGACAGTCCACTAGCCCGGCCATAGTGCAAGTTCACAGTGGAACTATGTGCACCAAGTAGGTATCTCAGTGATTGGGGCCCCAGCACTGGGAACACAACAGGATCACTGGAGGAAGATATTGTAGAGCGCTACGTGGGAACCTAGACATGCCATGGTCACTACTCGGTCAGAGTGAGTGCCCTCCCAGCATGCCATGCTGTGGCCACCCTGTCCATGCAGGTGGTGGTCGGGCACTACAGTGTCCCAGCCATTGCCCCACACCCTGTGAAGATGCATCCTGGCCAATCCGCCCTGTCTGGGCCATACCCACAACACCTTGCTCCTCATTATGGCCATATTCAGGCTAACACTGGTAACAGTGGGACATTGTGGGCCCAGTGAGGTGTGGGCAGCCACAAAACAATGGATAGACATACACACACACACTCCTAGTGCAGCATTGTGCAAAGATAGGGGTGGTTGACAATCCTGCCTGCCACACTGGTCCTGATCACCGTGCCGACATTGTTAAACTGAATTTAAAAAAAAAAAAACACTCTATGTGTACTCACAAAAACTACTTCTCAAAAAACTTCAATGTTTTTTGTGTTCTAATTTTAAACAAACAAACAAACAAACAAACAAACAAACAAACAAACAAACACTACACGGAAGGTCTCAGCAATCATGGGCTTATAATCAGCATGGTGCAAAATACCTGCTACCACACACAAGCCCTTATAACATCAATGACCCTCCATGCAGATTTTGGGATAGCCACTACACACCATACCCCTTAAATGCTAGAGTACTTAGCTCGTATGAAAATATATTGCTTCTCCAATTTTCAAATGGGTGGCCAACCCATTCCCAGATGCTTCAAAACAGAGCTCATCAAGCGTTTCGCGACAACCCTCGCTTCATCAGGGGAAACACCAATTTCAACTCCAATTGGCAAGTCCAGCATTAACCACAGAATCACAATATCTCCAGCTTTTCTTAAACATAGCTGCATCCCATACAAAACACCATGCTGATTCTGTGGTATGGTGTGTAGTGGCTATCCCAAAATCTGCATGGAGGGTCATTGATGTTTTTTTTAAATTTTGGATTATTACACTCTGAGAAACGACCAGTTATTGACATTGCTAAACTGTGCAGGAGGTAGTAGTAGTGCCCTGGTGATAACTGCAGCTCAATGCTGGGGCCAACAGCCTGACTCTCCATGCATCTTTGGATTATGGAGTCTGTGTGAGTGGGTGTTTGTACCCCTGTTCGCCACAGCTTTGGACTTTGCACATGTTGTTGTTGTATCTGCATTGTAGGGTAAAACATAGGGACATGCTCTGCAGGAACCACAGCTGGGGCTTGAACCTGTGACCCTCTGCTTCTGGACACACTGGCTGGGTGTACTGCACCATACATGCATGATGGTCCCTGGGGCTACCTGTACTTTTCCTCAGGCAGACCTTTTATGTTGCACTGCACACCACATACTGGTCCAGGGCATGGCCTAGGTCCACTGCAGGCAGGTGCCACTGCCCCCTCCAGCATGGGCACACCCCCCCCTGCCATGGTGGCATGGCCATATGCTGTCAGTGCTGGTAGTGCGCAGTCCGAGGCCATCCACTGTGTGGGTAGGTGGTCACCTAGGGAGGAGGGTCTGGGGCATGGGGCATACATGAGCATCCTTACATCCCTCCCCCATCACCGCCTACCAATAGTCTGTTCATTCCGCTTGGGGAAGGGTTGGCTGGGGGGATGTCAGTTCAGTGCCCTGGCAACTGTTAGCTCGGGTGGACCAGGTAGATATACAATGGTGTGCAAAAGTCTGGAATCACTTGTAAATTTGATGTTTTTTCAACTTCGTGACCTTATATCTTAATTTCTTTTTCCTCCCAGTGGCATTTTCTGTGTATCTCATGATAATTGATAGATTTGGCTATTAGGGCCAACTTTTAGTATTGGTTTGGCCCTTATTTTCTGAGTTTGTTCCCCATAGTTGTCCTGTTGATAGATTTTCTGTGAAAATTGCATAATGTACATCGTTGGCCAATGACATATTATTGTAAGTATGCTTTAAAATATTATGGACGCATGCCAGGTTTCCTTCAAATTAATGTATGTGGCCTTGAAAAAGGATGTTTTTATGTGTCAGTGATGGCTCAGTATTTGATGGGCCACCCTTTGTTCTTGATCACCTGACTGCACCTTGTCGGCATTGAATGAACCTGTCTGATAAGGTGACTGTTGGTGACAACGCAGTTCCAAGCTGCAATGAGTGACTCAATCAGCTCACGCTTTGATGTCGGATGCCTCTTGGATATTTCCAAGGCCATCTTGTGCCACAGTTTCTCGATTGGATTCAGATCTGGAGACTGGGCAGGCCAGTCCATTGACTTGATGTTCCGCTGCTCCCAGCTGATCACCTGTCTGTAGCGATGGCAGGGTGTATTGTCATCTTGGAACAGGAACTGGCCAGGAAACAGCTGGTGTGCTGATGGCACCATGCACTTTTGCAGTATGGTGATGTACTTGGCCCCGTTGACCATTCCATCGACAATGTGAATATGTCCAATGTCACTGGCAGCCATGCAGCCCCAGACCATGACCTTCAAAGGATGCTTCACAGTGAGGTTGAGACACTCAGGCTTGAATTCCTCTCCAAGAAATCTGCTCACATAGGTGTGGGCCTGGTTACCAAACAGGCAGAAGGTGTTTTCATCGCTGAATAGCACCTTTTCCCACATTTCAGTCGACCAGGTTGAGTGCTTTCTCGCCCACACGATCCAGTTGCGCCTTTGTATGTCAGTCATCAGTGGCTTATTCCGTGCTTTGCAGCCCCAGAGACCAAACTGCAGGCACCGGCGATGAACTGTTGATGAGCTGACACTGACCTCACTCTTGTCTGACCACTCTCGAAGAGGCTGAGGAGAGGTCAGTGAAATGCGTCGTAGTGCGTGGTCCCGGTGTGATGTTGATCCACGTGGATGACCTGAACGAGGCTTGTCCACCACTGAACCCGTTTCTTTCTTCTTCTGTACAATCTTAACAAAAGCGCTCTGACTGCAGCCAACTTTCCTGGCTATCGGATGGCTTGAAAATACTTCCTCGCTCATAAAGGACACACGAACACACTCCTCCAACGTCAGGGTCCGAGTCATCTTCATGGTCGATCCAGAAAGCGTATGAAATTCAAAAATTCCACGTGTTTTTATAGCTGCACTGTTTGCTAGATATCGGCATTGTGATTGGTTAGTGAAACCAGCCTCCTGGTTGGTCAGAAAAATATCGTGTGCATATTGGATAATCTCGATCCAGTTTTGACGCAGGATCCACAAAAATTGCAGTAGCTATCTCCCAGTGTCTGTAAAGTATTTAAATTTGAAGCAAGGAATGCAAAAAAGTCAACTCTAATAGCCAAATGTATCCCTTTTAATGTGGTAGAAAGATGAATATGCTGAGCTAACACAAAATTTTAAAAAAAAAAGTTAGACAGTACAAAAAACGCAAAACTCACAAGTGATTCCAGACTTTTGCACACCACTGTAGGTGGATTGTGTTTGGACTTTGTCAGCTGCTGTCATGATGACTTCCGGTTTCTATGTTCCTATGTGCCACCTAGGTGCCCGCCTAGTCCACCCTGTGCCCCTGATACTCCCACTGCATGTCCCACCTGCAGCCTCCTATGCCCCACTTGCACCATCGCCATAGTGGCCTTTCATACTTGGGCACTATGCTGGTGCTGGAAATGGAAATGGAAATTAGTGCTGTTATGGAATAGTAGATTTGCTTTATGGATCCTGTACTCTGGGTTCTTGGTGAGGTCAACTGTAGGGTGTTGGTTGGGGGGAGGTACTGGAATATGTAGTGTTTTTGAGATTTGCAGTTTTGTGTTCTTTATGCTGCCAGACTGAAATTTAAAATATTTTGTCAATTCAGATTCAAGGAAATTTCAAATTTTGAGGGAACGTCTCAGTTTAATTTTGTTTAGTAGCCTCATAGATTCACTGCTGCTGAGTTCCGAACTTTTCCAACTCTAACACAATCCAATCCAGTGTTTGAATTCATGGCTACCAGGATTAGTTTCTCATTTTATAACTTCCCTCCTTATCGATAATCTGGTCATAGCAAAATAAATTTGATGTGCAGATACTTATAATGGTTTGATTGGGGTGTGTGTGTGTGTAAGTGACTTTTCATTAATCAAATTTCATGTTTTATTATTATGTTTTTTTATTGTAACATTGTTTTACTAAATTGCATGTGTATGTTTAGAAGCCCCCTAGGATTTTAGATGTGTGGCATATACATTTTAAATTAAAGTATATTAAATTTATGCAAATTATGTTGCAGTGAGTCTCTGCACATGGCCCTGCATCACTCTCGTGCCATTTCTGGGGGAAAGTAGACAGGAGGGTGCACCGGGAGACAGAGGAAAGCAGAAACCTCAGACTGGGACCTACATGATCAGAGAATAAAATGGTCAGACAACAAAGTTAGAAGAGAATGTTATTTTCAATTTAATGACCAGACGGTGCTCTTTATATTTTATACAATACATGGAAATGCATCTCTTTCTATTTCTTTGGTATTGCACTGTATGCAGAATCTGGCTTCCTGAGCTTGCAGTTTAATTTTTATCTACATATGTTTATTTTTAGGTTACTTTTAGGTGTTCTGTTAACATGGAATTTGTATGTAGGGATCTGTATTGTAGTAATATGAATTGTTCAGCTGTACAAATAGGTGTATGGATGTTCCAGGGCCCACTGTAGTATTTACAGTGATGCTTTTTTGGATGGGCTCCTTATGTGAGTTTTGGAAGTTGGTACTGAAGTGGTATGGTATTGTAGATTTGCTCTATAGATACTAGGTTCCTTTGTTGTAAGGTTTTGTATTAGTTCACAATATGCCTGGTACTGGAGAATGTTTGTTTGTTTGTTTTTTTAAAATATTAAGTTCTGTGGGTGAATGTCCTGGTTCTGCTCTGCACCCACTGTTGAGGAAGGGGGTTCTGTTGATGCAAAATATATGTTAAAAAAGAAAAAGCAAGAACCTTAACACAGTTTATAGCAACAAAATAAAAATGAGTTAGAATTTAATTTTATAAATTGTGCTGTGGTTCTCACTCTTCCTGTTAGTTCCTTGGTGTGCAAATTCTTACATTTCTTTCATATAATTTAATCTGCTTTTTGGTTTGGTTTAGTACCTGACTGGAGTTTTGAGAAAGCCTCCCCCTATGGGGGGAGGGGGGTCCATTTCATCCCTCGCCTCAGGCAGCAGATTGCCTTGAGCCGCCCTTGGGTTTATCTCTGCACTTGAAAATCTTGTCTAAGGTTCTTTATAGCTATTCTACCAAAAGCAATGCATCATTGGGTTTCTTGACTGCTTGTCTATTCATTATTGTTTATTGAATTAAGCAAATTATTTCTTCTACATCAAGGATTAAATGATTGATTTTTCCAGTTATCAGGATCTTTGTCTTCATGTTAAGGTACAGGCCCATTTTAAGACTATGGGGAATGTTTACTAAACCGCGCAATGTAGCAGATGCTACGTTAATGCGCGTTACATAATGTTAATGCATGTAAAAAACATGCGTTAACGTTACAGAATGCGGGTTAAAGTTACCTAACGTACGTTAAAGTTACATAACACGCGTTAGTGTTCCCGGCCGCGGAAAGTCCCAGAGAGGGTGGAGAGAGGGCGGAGAGAAGGGGTCAATGGGCGGGGAGTGGGCGGGGAGAGGCCCCTTCCACACTAATGCGGGGAACTGAAGGGCTGAATCTTACCGCGACTGAAACCTGTCATTAGAACACATTTGCAAGAGAGAGAAACCATTTCAGTGTCAGCAATGTATAGTATAGGCAGGGAGCCCAAGAAAAGTGATAGTAGTGCTCCATTTGCAGCAACAGCATAGTGCCCAAGTATGAAAGGCCACCATGGTGATGGTGCAAATGGGGCATAGGGGGCTGCAGGCAGGACATGTGGTGGGGGCAGCTTGGGCACAGGGTGGACTAGGCAGTCGCCTAGGTGGTACATAGGAACATAGAAACCAGACATCAGCATGACAGCAGCTGACAAAGGCCAAACACAATCCACCTACATCTACCTGGTCCACCCTAGCTAACAGTTACCAGGGCACTGACCTGACATCCCCCCAGCCAGCCCTCCCCCAAGTGGAAGGGACATAATATTGGCAGGTAGTGATGGGGCGGATGTGAGGACACCCATGTATGCCTCCCCACCCCAGACCCCGCTCCCTAGGCAACCACCTACCCACACAGTGGATGGCCTGGGACTGCACACTACCAGCACTGACAGCATATGGTCAAGTCAGCTTGGCAGGGGCATGCATGTCCGTTCTGGAGGGGGCAGTGGCACCTGCCTGCAGTGGACCTAGGCCATGCCCTGACCAGTATGTGGTGTGCAGTGCAATATAAAAGGTATGGTTGAGGAAGGTAGCTCCAGAGACCACTGCACATCCGTGGCAACAGTGTGGTGCAGTACACACAGCCAGTGTGTCCAGAAGCAGAAAGTCACAGGTTCAAGCCCCAGCTGTGGATCCTGCAGAGCATTTCCCTATATTTTACCCTACAATGCAGATACACAGCAACATGTGCAAAGCCCAAAGCAGCGGCGAATAGGGGTACAAACACCAACTCACACAGGCTCCACAATCCAAAACTGCATGGAGAGTCAGGCTGTTGGCCCCAGCAGAGAGCTGCAGTTATCACCAGAGCACTACTACTAACTCCTGCACAGTTTATCAATGCCGGCGCTGTGATCAGGACCAGTGTGGCGGGCGGGGTTGATAACCACCCCTATCTTTGCACAATGCTGCAATAGGAGTGTGTGTATGTGTGTATGTCTATCCATTGTTTTGTGGCTGCCCACACCTCACTGGGCCCACAATGTCCCACTGTTACAGGCATTAGCCTGAGTATGTGCATAATAAGGAGCAAGGTATTGTGGGTATGGCCCCAGACAGGGCAGATTGGCCAGGATGCATCTTCACAGGGTGTGAGGCAATGACTGGGACTCTGTAGTGCCCGACCACCTCCTGCATGGACAGGGTGGCCACAGCATGTCATGCTGAGAGGACACTCTCACTCTGACCGAGCAGTGACCATGGCATGTCTAGGTTCCCACATAGCGCTCTACATTATTCATCTCCATTGATGCTAATGTGTTCCCAGTGCTGAGACCCTATTATTGAGATATCTGCTTGATGCATATAGTTTCTCTGTGAGCATGAACTATGGACTGTCTAGTGGACTGTTTAAGAACATAAGAACATAAGACATGCCATACTGGGTCAGACCGAGGTCCATCAAGCCCAGTATCCTGTTTCCAACAGTGGCCAATCTAGGTCATGCATACCTAGCAATATCCCCAAAAGACACAGGTTCCTCAATGCTTGTACTGGGTCAAGCATTGATATCCTGGGTCCCTTTTTAATAGTGGTTTATGGACCTTTCCTCCAGGAACTTGTCCAAACCTTTTTTAAACCCAGCTATACTAACAGTCCTTACTACATCCTCTGGTAACAGATTCCAGAGTTTGGTTACACGTTGAGTGAAAAAATATTTTCTCTTATTTGTCTTAAATAGTTTACCCTGTAGCTTCATTACATGTCCCCTAGTCTTCCTATATTCTGATAGTGTAAACAATTGATCCACGTTTATCCGTTCCACTCCATTCATTAATTTATAGACCTCTATCATATCTCCCCTCAGCCATCTCTTTTCCAGGTTAAAGAGCCCTAACCTATTTAGCCTCTCTTCATAGGAGTAGCCTTCCATCCCCTTCACCAATTTGGTGGCTCTTCTCTGTACTTTTTCTAATAACGCTATGTCCTTTTTGAGATACGGTGACCAGAATTGCACACAATATTCAAGGTGCGGTCATACCATGGAGCGATACAGAGGCATTATAATATCCTTTGTTTTATTTTCCATCCCTTTCCTTATGATACCTAGCATTCTATTTGCTTTCTTGGCTGCCGCTGCACACTGGGCGGAGGGTTTTAACATGTTATCCACGATGACTCCTAAATCTTTTTCCTGGGTGGTGGTTTCTAATGTGGAGCCTTGCATCATGTAACTATAGTGTGGGTTGTTCTTTCCTAGGTGCATAACTTTGCACTTGTCCACATTAAATTTCATCTGCCACTTGGATGCCCAGTCTTCCAATTTATCCAGATCCTCCTGCAGTTTTCCACAATCCTCTTGGGTTTTAACAGCTTTAAACAGTTTTGTGTCATCTGCAAATTTGATAACCTCACTAGTTATTCCCTTTTCCAGGTCATTTATGAATATGTCAAAAAGTAGCGGACCCAGTACAGATCCCTGGGGTACTCCACTATTCACCTTTTTCCATTGGGAATATTGGCCATTTAGCCCTACCCTCTGCTTTCTATCTTTTAACCAGTTCCCGATCCACAATAGTACTCTGCCTCCTATCCCATGACTTATTAGCTTCGCCAAAAGTCTCTGATGGGGGACCTTGTCAAAAGCTTTCTGAAAGTCCAGATACACTATATCAACCGACTCACCTTTGTCTACCTGTTTATGCACACCTTCAAAAAAACATATCAGATTAGTAAGACAAGATCTTCCTTGTCTAAAGCCATGTTGGCTGTCTCCCATTAGGCCATGACTATCTACATGCTGTGTAATTTTGTTCTTTATGATGGTTTCTACCATTTTCCCTGGTACTGATGTCAGGCTCACCGGTCTGTAATTTCCCGGGTCACCCCTGGAACCCTTTTTAAAAATTGGTGTTACGTTGGCGACCCTCCAATCTTCAGGTATTACAGATGTTTTTAATGAAAGTTCACAGATTACCAATAGCAGGTCTGCAATCTCATATTTCAGTTCTTTCAACACTCTGGGATGTATACCATCCGGTCCAGGTGATTTGCTACTATTCAGTTTATCAAATAGTTGTAATATATCTTCCCGGTGTAGCGATATTTCTCTCAATTCCTCTGCAGTATCACCTTTAAATACCACTTCAGTCTTGGGTAACATCCCTACATCTTCCTCAGTAAAGACTGAAGCAAAGAATTCATTCAGTCTATCTGCTATAGCCTTGTCTCCTCTTACTGCCCCTTTTACCCCTCTATCATCTAACGGTCCAATTGACTCTCTCACAGGCCTTTTGCTACGAATGTACTTGAAAAAGTCTTTATTTCGTGTTTTTGCTTCCGTAGCAAGTTTCTTCTCAAATTCCCGCTTTGCCTGCCTTATCAATGCTTTGCATTTAACTTGCCAGTGCTTGTGCTGTTTCCAGTTTTCATCATTTGGCTCTTTTTTCCATTTCCTGAAGGTTGCTTTTTTGGCAGCAACAGCCTCTCTGACCCCACCTTTAAACCATGCTGGCAGTTTTTTGGACTTTCTTCCACTCTTCTTAATGCGTGGAATACAGCTGGTCTGGGCTTCGAGGATAGTAGTTTTAAATAACGCCCAAGCTTGCTGTAAGTCTTTAACCTTTGGAACCGCTCCTTTTAGTTTTTTCCTAACTATATTCCTCATTCTATCATAGTCTCCCTTTTGAAAGTTAAAAGGTAGTACTGTGGATTCCTTTACTATTTGTCCTCCAATAATTAAATCAAACATGATCATACTATGATCACTATTGCCAAGTGGTCCCAACACCCTTATTTCTTGCACCAGATCTGGCGTTCCACTAAGGACTAGGTCCAGTATGGCTTCCCCTCTGGTCGGTTCATGAACCAGCTGCTCCAAGAAGCAGTCATTTATTCCATCTAGAAACTTTACCTCTTTAGCTTGTCCTGCCGTGACACTGACCCAGTCGATACCGGGGTAATTGAAATCACCCATTATTACTACTCTGTTGTGACTTTTGTTAGCTTCCGTGATTTCTTTGAGCATTTCATCATCCATTTGTTCATTCTGGCCAGGCGGTCGATAGTATACTCCCACTGCCATCACCTTCCCCTTCATAAGTGGAATTTCAATCCATAGAGATTCTACAGCAAATTTTGTTCCCTGCAAAACTTTAATCCTTTCTGACTCAATGCCCTCTCTAACATAGAGCGCAACCCCTCCACCAATTTGATCAGCTCTATCCTTATGATATAGTTTGTATCCAGGTATCACAGTGTCCCACTGGTTATCCTCCTTCCACCATGTCTCTGAGAGTGCAATCATATCTAACCTCTCATTTAGTGCTATGTATTCTAACTCTCCCATCTTATTGTTTAGACTTCTAGCATTGGCATACAAGCATTTTAGAGACTGTATTTTATTCATATTAATCTGGCTATTGGTAGGCATGGGTAATTTGGCATCTTTATGCTCTGTCTGCTCCTTACTCAAGGGCATTTCGGCCACTATACTCCCTTTTGGAACCTCACTGCTTTTGGTAGTATCCTTCAAGGATACCTTCGTCCGAACCATGCGCTACTGGGTGACTGTCGGCTTTCCCCTGCTTTCTAGTTTAAAAGCTTCTCTATCTCTTTTTTAAAGGTTAATGCCAGCAGTCTGGTCCCATCCTGATTAAGGTGAAGCCCATCCCTTCGGAAGAACCCCCCCTTTCCCCAGAATGTTCCCCAGTTCCTAACAAATCCAAAACCCTCATCTTTGCACCATTGTCTCATCCACGCATTGAGACTCCGGAGCTCTGCCTGTCTTTTGGGTCCTGCACGTGGAACAGGAAGCATTTCGGAGAACGCTATCCTGGAAGTTCTGGATTTCAACTTCCTACCTAAAAGCTTAAATTTAGCCTCCAGAACCTCCCTACCACATTTTCCTATGTCAGTTAGCTTGTGCATGGTGGAAACACCTTTTCATGTGGTGCAGTCTGATTGTGCTATCTGCTGCTGACTTGCAGACTGTTGTGTGAGGCAGTTGAGGTTTTCCTGAGTTAACTCCAGAATTACTGCTGGTCTGCCCCAGTCACAGGTATGGCTCTGGCCCACCAACCCTGGAGGGCTGTCTAATATCAGTAGGATGGAGGTTGCTTCACAAGGGCTCAGGCACCTGTTCTGTACCTACAAAAAGGGGTGATTGTGGTCCCTTTGGGGTGTATAGTGTATACCACTTTGACCTGTAGAGGCACTACTACACAAATCTCAAGCACGTCTAGAAACCCCTCTGCCCTGATAACAGGTCCCCATGTCAGCCAGACCCTAACACTGGGATACGTACTAATCTGGGTGATATCAGATCCCACAGGATCACATGTGACTGTAGAACACAGATGCACTGCAAGGAAAAGCTGTCACACACTGGTAACAATGGGGATGTACAGCAGGACCTATCTCTAGCACCACCTGTACTGCAGACCTAGTGCTGGGCACCCATCCTATCCCTCAGGGTGAATACAGAACCTGCACAATGGCATGGTCTGTAGCTACTCTGTGCCAGTATCACGCACTGTCAGTTCGTCTTTCCAAGCTGAGGTACTGGAGAGGTGCAGACCCCATTTGGTGATCAGCTGTAGACAGCTATTCAGCATGTGCATTGCATCATGGGTACTGGTGGGGTTACCCTATCCTGGCACACAGAGCAGACAGTTTGTGTGGTGACCTGCAGTCCTTCTGTACCCAGTCATTGCTGTGAGATACACCATGGAGGTATAGCCTACTGGTTAGTACAATGCCATTCTTGGCAGTGTTCATGGGTTTAATTCCTCATTGTTCCCTCCTTTCATGCCTGTCCTACTCAAATAGTTTGCATGTCTGTAACAGTCATATTTTTGCAGATCTGTGCTGCCAACCCATAATACCTTCACCACAGTTGTCAACATTCCTTCTGTCAATCTATCTGCGTCTGTCAGCTGTGTAGAGTCCTGTCTGCCTGTGCAGGCTGCCACCCCATGTCCTGCACTGCTACCCTTTCCTGCATTGCACCTCTTCGTGCTTGCCTTGCCTGTGCCTGATCTGCATGGCACCACCACTCCTCTGTCCACTCATCATTGTAACTATCCTGCCACTTCCGCCTCCACTGGGGGACACAAATTCCCATCATCTGCCACCCACTATCTTTTCAGTACTTTACATTGCCAACAACCTGTGCTGTGGTACAGTTACCCCCAACGTGTTTGTCAACAGTACTGGCAGCCTCATGGGATGCCCGCAGATATGGCAGGTCCAGCCGCTCCCAGCTCTCCCTCCTTCATTCACTTGTTCATTGCCTTTCCTCGGTGCTCTATCTAGTGTTAGGGCTACATATGTTTCTATGCCTCACAGATCATGCATGTCATCCTGAAGCACCTTGCAGCCCTTAGGGTACACTGACTAGGGCACCATAACCTTGTTAGGCCACCTTAACCTATGGTTCCATAACCCAGGTGCCTTCTAAGGTGCCTTGCCCAGGTTGCCTAACAAGGCACCTTATAACAAGGCAACTTAGAAGGCACCTTACAAGGCACCTTATAAGGCACCTAACAAGGCACCTTATAAGGCACATTACAAGGCACCTTATAAGGCACCTTATAATGCACATTACAAGGCACCTTACAAGGCACCTTACAAGGTGCCTTGTAATGTGCCTTGTAAGGTGCCTTATAAGTAAGGTGCCTTATAAAGCGCCTTGTAATACGTCTTAGTCTAAGGCACCTTGTAACGCGCGTTAGCTGACACGGCTGGCTGTAGCGATGCAACGCCCAAGCCTTTATATGGGCATCCGTAACACTACCGGGGAACTTAACGCGGGTAACATTACCGGAGTTTAGGAAACATACCCCTTAATGTTCAGGCAATTGAACAGTAAATGAACACCTATTCAGTCTCCAAAAGGATTGAGATGGATCTGTTTGGGGAATTTGCAAAGAATGAAATCACTGTGTGGTCTGAAATGGATGCACTATGAATATCAGTGGTATTCAACCAAGACACAAGGCTCAAAGATTAAAAACAAATCCAACTGAGAATGAGTGTTATGTGGGAGAGAATAAAAAGTATAATCTCTCTCTAAAGGATATTGGAGCCTCCAAGAATCTACCAACCCAGAATCCTCTATCATGGTGTAAACTATCTAGACAGCTTTGAAGGGCCTATGGAAATGTTTAGATTGTCTATCTAAAAGACTATCTAAGACCAGATTACAATCTTCCCTTAGTATTACTGGAACATTCCCCAATTCACTAATTTATTTAAAAATAGTATGAAAAACCCCCAGAGTATCAGAGTTGGGTGTTAAGATAGTGAAAAAAAAATTTTCAGTGCCTCCAGTCCATAGAAGTGTTTTAGCCCACCTGCTCTCTATATCTGAAGTGGCAAGGGTTTTAAGACCGATTCTGGGCATCCAGAATCTGGGCAGGCCTGCGTTGTATCTCATTCTGCTCCCGCAAGGGCTAGACGTGCCCGTAGGAACAGAATTGGGTGCAGCCACTACCCTGCTAGCCCAGCCAGGCTCCTGCATGGAGCCATGGTGCCCTGGCGTCCCATTGCCATAGAACTGAAGCTCTATAAGAAGCTGTGATCTCTGGCAGCCATGGCAGAGTTCTTTTCCCCGCAGCCCGACCCCCAATCAAACCACTGTAGCCAGGATCGGGCTGCAGGGAACCCCCTGCGGCCCCTCACCTTCCTTTCCGGCTCTGGATCCATCATCCTCTTCCATCTAGAGGGACATATGCCTCTGCTGTGGCGTTGCATGAGAACACTTGAACCACCTTGCTCCAACTGATTTGGGCTGTTCAGTCTTGACAAGGGCTTCCCCACTTTAAGACTAGTGTCTGTCAACAGAAGAATCCACCAGTGATCATCCAGCAGCATTCCCGTCTTCAGATAAAGTGGGGGTAGCCACCACCTCAAGCTGGCTCTCACTCCCAGCTGAAGTGAAAACCTGAACTCAAATTCTGGTCAGGAAGGGCTGCTGGAGTGGCCTCATGTAAGCATGCCCATGGCAGTATCTCGATGGCCGCCACCATTAAGCTGAGAAGCTGAAGATAATCCGAAACCCTGGGAACCTGTTGAGAATAGAACACTTCAAGTCATTCCAACAATCTCTGCACTCTCTCCTCCGGCAGGAAGACCCTGCCCACTCAAGCATCGATCTGTGCTTCCAGGAATTTGGGAAGGCTTCAACAGACACTTTCCCCGATTGACCACCCAGCCAAGGCCTTCCATAAGGACACCAATCAGGCCAAACCTCGAGAGGCCTCTGACAAAGAATGGACTCGGATGAGCCATTCGTCCAGAAATGGATGTACATATAGTCCTTGGCACCATAGCGCAGCAGTCACCACTACCATGACCCTTCAGTAGAGAGGTTGAAGGGAGCACGGCAATCTGATATTGTGAGCCAAACACCACAAAATGCAGACATTTCTGCTGATCCTCTCAGGATATGAAAAAAAACTTCGGACAAAACTAGAGAGTCTAGGAATTCCTTTTGGAGCATCACCAAAATCACAGATCTCAGAGTTTCCATTCAGAAGCACAACATGCGCAAAGGAGTATTGACTGCCTTGAGGTCATTGGTCAGAAGAAGTCATCCTTCTTTGCCATCCTGAAAGAAATAGAATACCTGCCCTTGCCCCGCTTGGCCAGGGGCACTGGCACCACCACTTTTAAGCGCAGTAACTTGTCCAACATGATCCATGCAGTAGCTCTCATGTCTGCCAAACCACTGCTGCTTGGAATCCAGGACATACTGTAGCCACTTTGAATGGTGTCTAGCACCCTTCTAGCATTGGTGATATTTGGAAATGGTCCCCAAAACCCTGAGGTGGAATAAGTCACCTGTGCAAATGGCAGACCACGGACGTACAGGGCCCTGGAATTGGCCCTGTATGTCCGGGGTCAGGTTCCCATCCACTTTCCACCCTCGCTCTTCCTCCAGCCCACCTCCTCCTGGTCATGAACAGAGCTCCCCGCACAACTTGCCTATATGTCTTCCGGATCGGCAACCCGGCATTTAGCGGGTCTGGATGTCTGGATTGGATGTCTGGCCCCACTAAACACAGATCAGAATGACCCCCTTTATATGTGATATAAACAAGTGTGATATGTTATTTTTACAATATAATATAATTCTTGTATTCCATTCATTCGCCATTCTGTAATATAATTTTGTATGTAATGACTTTCTGACTCCCTTTGTTGTATCATGCGAAGGGAGAGATCATTAGAGAAAGACATCATGCTTGGCAAGGTAGAAGATCAATGCAAACAAGGAAGATCAGTAATGAGATGGATTGATACAATAACAGCAGCTATTTGTGCCAGTCAACAATGAGCCACCTGACTGAAAACTGAACACAATTTAAGACAACATCCAGAGGGCGCCATGAGTCAACACCGACTCGATGGCACTTAACAACAACAGCATAAGGGGTCATTTTAGAGAGCTTACACAGTATTTACATGTGTAAATAGCTACATTTATATCTGTTAATTCCCTTCATGTGTAAGTAGCAACTTAGTGCTGTTGCTTGCACATTTTAATTCACAGCATGCCGTTTCCAAGAAGGTTTGTTGTGGATATCATTTGGGTAGCCCAAAAAGTATGCATGTTTTTCCAATTGTACAACAGCAATACATCCATACTTTAAAAAAATTTAGATGTCAGCATTTACACCTGCTTTGAGGCAGGCCTAAATGTCAGTTAGCAAATCATTGGATCTGAGGTTTGCAGGAATGATTGAGGGAACAATTTTGCTTACAACTCTGGTGTTTGAACCACCTCTAAAATCTAAAATATTTTTTTGCTGCTTGATTCCTTAATTGACTTTTCCAGGATGTTCAGTTTTGTAAAGTGAACATGTACAGGCACTTACATCTTATTTTTAGGTGTGTTTCAAGCGATATCAGCTTTTAGTGAAGGTTTATCCGTATGTCTGCCTGTGGCTCTGAGTGTGCAAGTGTACAAGCCCCCCATCAGCTCACTGGAATAGTTTTGGAATTGGTTTATGGGGGGGCTAGTATTGGAAATGGCTGATGGGGGCCTAGGATTGCAAATGAGCTGATGGGGGAGCTTGGACTGGAAATGAGCTGATGGGGGTGGAATAGGACTGGAAATGAGCGGATTGGGGGTCTAGGACTGGAAATGAGCTGATGCGCCGGGGGGGGGGGGGGTGAGAATGCAATTAGAAGGGAGCAGATGCTGAGTGGGGCTGGAACTAGAAGGTAGATGATTTTGGGGGAGGACTAGAAGGGGATGGGGCTGGGGGAATGAAGATGGAGGGGGAAAATATATTTTGTGTGGGAGGGAAGAAAAATCTACAAATTGCTGGGTATTGGCAGACTAAGTGGGGATTGAGAATGGAAGGGTGAAATTTGAGTGGATGATAAAGGAATAAAAAAGAAATTGGGGAAAGAGCAAAAGGGGAAAGATCAGTATGTTAAAGCAGATGTAGAAGATAGAATGGAAAAATCTAGAAGAGAGAAGAAAGGACAAATGGACAGCAGACAATGGAGAATTAGCAGAAGACAGAAGAGACCAGAAGAAAGTGACTGCAGCAATTGCAATTGAACAATAAAATGCCCAAACAACAAAAGGTAGAAAAATACTTTTTTATTTTGAATTTATTAACTGGAATATGTCAGCTCTGGGAAATGTGTATCACTAACGTCTTTGCATTTTTGTTTAGTACAAAAGGAAATTAATTTATAGTGTTGTTGTACATTCCAAGTTTGGCTTTAGGGGTTCCCAATTTGTCTTCCGATTTCTAAACTGTGATTCCTTGTTCTTTGTTTGGTGATGGTCTATGTTCTGCATGTGTAACTGAGCTGAGGTATTCTATTCTTGTAGTTTCTGTTTGACAGTGCCACTTATTCTCTTTCCCTAGTAGGAGATGTATTGATTTAATATTTGCAGTGTTGCCTTTTTAATAGGTAGGATTTGGTGCTTTGTGAGTCCTGGTAGAGCTGTTGTGATACGGCTGGTTTGCTATGGGTTCTAAATGGTCAGTGTTATAGTACTTCTTAATGTGCCTGGCGGTTGGCACTGGAGCATAGTAATGTAGAAATCTGGTAGTCTTTCTTTATCCAGACACTCATTAAGAGGTATGTTAACATTATGCTAATGTTTATGCAAATGAAACTTCTTATGCAAATGAGGCCCCGCAATGAGCCTCCACACATGGCCTGGATTTGAAAAGGGCCAGAGAAGGCACCTGATGTACAGACTTAGGTAGTTTGTTCCAGGCATAAGGAGCAGCAAGGTGAAAGGAGTGGTCAGGAGTTAGCAATAGAAGAGTAGGGCATGGATAGAAGCGATTTGCCAGAAGAGTAGAGCTTCTGAGGAGGGGTGTAGGAAGAGATAAGAGAGGAAAGGTAGTGAGGAGCTGCAGAGTGAATGACTTAAAGGTCAGAAAAGCAAGTTTGAACTGGATGCGGAAATGGATAGGGAGCCAATGAAGTTACTTGAGAAAAAGGGTTAAATGAGCATGGCTGGTGAAAGATTTGTTGCACAGCTGAGTATTGAACAGATTGAAGGGAAGATAGATGATTCAGAGGGAGACCAGCAAGGAGTAGGTTACAATAGACTAGACGGGAAGAGACTAAAGAGTGGATGTGTCTTAGTAGTGTGTGTAGAAAGGAAGCTACAAATTTTGCCAATGTTATAGAGAAGGAAGTGACAGATTTTAGCTATCTGTTGAATGAGTGCAGAGAAAGAGAGAGTAGAGTCAAATATGAACCCAAGATTGCGAGCTGAGGAAAGAGGGAGGAGTGTAGTGTTATCTGCAGAAATAGAGAAGGGAGGAAGCGGAGAGGTAGGTTTAGGAGGAAAGATAAGGAGATCAGTTTTGGCCATGTTCAATTTCAAGTGACGGTGAAACATCCAAGCAGCAATGTCAGACAGGTAGGCAGAGATCTGGTCCTGGATTGCCAAGCGTAGAAAGGTAAATCTGAGAGTCAACAGTATAAAGATGGTACTGAAAGCCATGGGGCTTGGGTATAGAGAGAGAAAAGGAGTGGACCCAAGACAGATTCTTGGGGTACACCAACTGAGAGCAGCATAGTAGCAGAGGAGGATCCACCAGAATAAACACTGAAAGAATGATGGGAGAGATAAGAAGAGAACAAGGATAGCACAGAGTCCTTAAACCTAGTGAGGACATGGTATCAAGAAGGTTGTGATCAACAATGTCAAAAGCAGCAGAAAGGTCAAGAAGGATGAAGATTGTGTAAAGGCCCTTGGATTTTGCCAGGAACAAGTCACTGGAGACTTTGGCAAGAGTCATTTCAGTAGAATGTAAGGAACGAAAGTCAGATTGTAAAGGAACCAGGAAGGCTTGAGAGGAGAGAAAGTTGAGGCGACAGTGGTGAACTGCATGTTCAAGAAGTTTAGAATGAAGGGGAGGAGGGAGATAGGTCAATAGTTAGAAGGACAGGTAGGACCTACTGAGGGTTTCTTTAGGAGAGGTGTAACCACAGCATGCTTGAAGGCTGAAAGGACAGTTGCAGTGGAAAGCAATAAGTATTATTGCAAATGATAATACTTCACGGCAATAAGTATTATTGCAATAATAATACTTCACGGCATCCCAAAGAGCTCACTATACCCACTGCAGTTAGCACAGAATACCTTTGCAAGGATCATCCTAGGGCAAGCCCGTCCATCCCATATCAATCCACTCCTCAAACAACTTCACTGGCTGCCCATATAGAAACATAGAAACATAGAAACATAGAAATATGACGACAGAAAAAGACCACATGGCCTATCTAGTCTGTCCTTCCCTAACAACTACAACAGTCCACTTTTTGCCTTTAGAGATCCTCTGTGTTGGTCCCATGCTTTCTTGAATTCAGTTACTGTCCTCATCTCTACCACCTCCACTGGGAGACTATTCCACGGATCCACTACTCTTTCCGTAAAGAAATATTTCCGCATATCACTCCTGAATCTATCTCCCTTCACCCTCATCCCATGTCCCCTCATAGCAGAACTTGCTTTCAATTGAAAGAGGCTCTCTCCCTGAACATTTATGCCACGGAGGTATTTAAACATCTCAATCATATCACCTCTATCCCGCCTTTCCTCTAAGGTGTACATATTAAGATCCTTAAGTCTGTCCTCATATGCTTTATAATGAAGCCCATTAATCATTTTGGTAGCAACCCTCTGCACCGACTCCATCCTGTTCACATCCTTTTGAAGGTGCGGTCTCCAGAATTGCACACCATACTCCAAATGAGGTCGCACCAAAGACTTATACAGAGGCATTATCACCTCCTTTTTTTCTGCTAGCCATTCCTCTCCGTATGCACCCAAGCATCCTTTTAGCTTTTGCTGTCGCCTTTTCCACCTGTTTAGCTACTTTAAGATCATCAGACACAACCACGCCTAGGTCCCGCTCTTCTTTAGTGGACAAAAGTACTTCACCTCCTATACTGTATTGCTCCCTTGGATTGCTGCAGCCCAAATGCATGACCTTACATTTTTTAACATTAAATCCCAGCTGCCAAATTCTAGACCATTCTTCAAGCTTAGCTAGATCCCTCCTCATGTTATCTACCCCTTCCTGGGTGTCTACTCTATTGCAGATTTTGGTATCATCCGCAAAGAGGCAAACCTTACCCGACAGCCCTTCCGCTATATCACTAACAAAGAATAAATATCACGAAGAATAAATATAAGATCCTTATCATCACACATAAAATCATCTACAATCTCTCAGCCCTGTCTTCACCCCTTAATCTCTATCTGCAGTGGCAACAGACCCTCCAGACAGAGCACATGCAATACACTAACCATTCCAACAGAAAGAACAAAATATAGCCAAAGAACCAGCAATAGGGCCTACTTGCTATATGCTCCTGCTTTGTGGAACTCACTCCCACCTCAAATAAGAGACATTCATCTATTACAGGACTTCAGAAAATGCTTAAAAACCCATTTATTCATGGAATACTATGGACCAGCAACAAAAGACAAATATCTTGCACTTAACCCCAAGCAGATAGCACACACAATTGGTATCATGCAACCTGTAACCCTTCATCATGCTATGTACATAGTTCGTTCACCCTTATGAAAAGGTGTTATTAGCTTTGTTAGAAAGTGATAAAATATGTTCAATATGTTCAATGTAATGTGCGCCACTTTTTGCTGCCTTCCTGTTATCGCACTAAGTTAGTTGTAAAATGTTTTGACTTGTAAAAAGACGGTATAAAAAAACTGTTAAATAAATAAATAAATAAATAAATAAATAAATAAGTTGAGAATATGAGAGATGGAAGGAGAGAATATGAGGAGATGGGGCTTAGGAGATTGGTGGGAATAGGATCAGGGGAGCAAGTAGCGAGTTTGGAGGAGGAAAAAAGGTGTGTGGTTTCTTCCTCAGAGATCATAGAAAAAGAAGAAACGGTAGCAGAGGTGGGGGGGGGGGGGAGTTGGGAGTGAAAAGGCAGAGGAGGGGAAGTAGCTGACATTGTGGGGGATTGGAGGGTGATTTGTGGATTTTGTCATGGTAATAGCTAGGGTTTGGGCAGAAAGGGGAGAAGGGGTCGGAGGTGGAGGCACCATGAGGAGAGAGTTGAGAGTTGTAAAGAGATGGCAAGGGTCAGAGGCAACAGAGTTAGTTAGATGGACACAATAGTCTTGTTTGGCGAGTGCTATGGCTGACTGAAAAGAGACAAGCATGAATTTGAAGTGTAGAAAGGTGCGGGATTTGAGCCAAGCATGCTCAGCTGAACGAGCATAAGAAGCAGGTAGATAGTGGAAGACAGCCTTGGCTGGGGTATAGTGTACCTCACAGGACGTGGCATGGGAGGAGCAAGAGCATCCTGAGCAGAGGAGAGTGCAGCATTATAGGAAGCTACTGCCTCATCAACAGACTCAGATGACATAGTGGAGGAAAGAGGTGATGAGACAGTGGAGGAGAGAGTCAAAGGGTCAATAGTAGAAGCTTTCTAGAGGTTAGAGGAGACAGGGTGAGTTTGAGGTGTCAGGTGAAATTTAGCAGGTGATGGTCTGATAAGGTACAGACGTTTGAGGGTAGACAATTAGAGAAGAAGACAAGGTCGAGGCAGTGGCCATGCTTGTGAGTAGGGGGCAGTAGAGCAAAGCTGGAGGTAGAATGAGAAGGTAAGAGAAAGGAACATTAAAGCATAAGATCAGAGGGTTATCAACATGAATGTTTAAATCCCTGAGAATACGAGAGAGGGAAGAGGAATCCAGAAAGAAGGAAAGCCACGAGTCAAAGTCAGTGAGAAAGGTAGAGGTGAACTTATCAGGAGGTCAATAAATAAAATCTAACTGGAGAGGTGGTGGAGTAAAAAGGTGGATAGAGTGGACTTCAAAGGAGGGAAAGGAGTGAGATGGAGGCAGCAGGAGGGGTTGAAATTGGCAGGAAGGAGAGAGTAGAAGCTCAACACCATCACCACGCCAGTGGGATGAGGCACCATCAGTCACTACGAACACTCTGTCCAGACACCCACTCACATATCCCTTGCTAGCCAACTGAGACACACTTTGCCATGGCTCTCTCAATTAAATTCCCCACAGAGACGTGGAGAAAAAGGAAAATGCACTATTATATCACACTGACTGAATATGTTCTTTGGTAAAATTGCTGCTTCCACTGTATTTACTACAATCTACATATATATTTCCCATGTCCTTATAGGTATTTTACAAAAGACAGACACTAACCTTTCAGTAGAATCACATACAGATATCATCTTGGTGTAGATATATAAGTGGCGTCAAATCCCCTTATCGGCAAAACAGCTCAGTTTCCTTAAATGATTTCCATAGTGCACATTATTATGATTAAAACTGAGGTCAATTTATCAATGCCTGTTAATGCACATTGTTAATGAATAGCCCCTAACTATAATAATGGGAACCATAGTTAAGAATGTGCATTGATATGTGTTAATACACATCATGGTTAATTATACAGATCCCACTGTTTGTAGTAGAGACAAATCCACTTAGCACCATCAAAACCTTTTTCCAGTCAGAAATTTCGGGTCTCTCTTCCACATGTATACTAGATACCTTGTGAATGAAGTTGATACATGCCAGATGTTGTTCTTGTGTTTCTTGTAATGATCGGAAAGAAGAGATCTTCCTAATCCTACTAATGCTTTCAAGGTTTCAGATTTTTTAAATTCAAATATTTTTTAATTGAAATTTGTAATTTGCAAAACCATTTACTTCACATAAAATACAGGAGTAAACGTTCTGCAGAAATATCAAGAGATAAACATCCAACTCCCTATTAGACTAATGCAGAAAGCCGGCTCTGAAGTCGTGCACTATTAACTATGTATGCCCCTATGCAGCACACTGATAGAACGCAATTTCAGAGCCGGCACGCAGAACGGGGCGCATATGCAAATAGCCATGTGTTAAACTGTGGTGCAAATGGCAGCATTAAATTAGGAGAGCAAGCCAAACACATGCACACAAAATTTGGTGCAAGTTTGGCATGCTCTACCAGAAAAACAGGATCATCTGAGGGGAAGTTTGACACTTCACCTTAGATGATCCAGGCATCAAGGAAAACCCCCATGTCATCAAAATACTGTCGGGGGCATGCCGTGGCTAATTTGCTAAGGCACCTTGACAGTATTTTGATGGCATCGGGGGCTTTTCCCGATGCCTAGATCATCTGAGTTGAGGTGTCAAACTTCACCTCAGATAATCCAGGCATTGAGGAAAGCCCCCGATGCCATCAAAATACTGTCTGTGGGCTGGTACCCTCAATACCGACAGAAAACAAATTTGTGGTGGCCCAGCTGCCCCAGTCCCCCCACCCACCCAATTAAAACCCTGCTGGCCCAATGGCCCTGATTCCTCCAATCACCCACCCAATTAAAAATAGCCACGGTGGTCCAGTGGCCCCAAACTCTGCACCCACCCACCAACCCAATTAAAAATAACTCTAGTAGCCTAATGGCCCCGAACCCCCCCCCATCCCTCTACCTTTACAATGGAACGGGAGTGCTGCCCATGCACTCCCACTCCTGCGTCGTCATCTGAAAAATGGTGGTGCCTGGGCCTTCGAAGTGCATCCTGGGATGCACCTGGTGGAATCAGACTGCCATATAAAGCATTTCTACCTTATATGGCAGTCTGACCCAGCCTGGTGCATCCCAGGATGCACAATGTAGGGCCAGACACTGCCATTTTTTCAAGATGGTAGTGCAGGAGCAGGAGCACATGGGAAATGCTTCCACTTCATTGTAAAGGTACCAGGAGGGGAATGGGGTGCTTGGGGCCGATGGGACACCAGGGCTATTTTTAATTGAGTGGGTGGAGGGATCGGGGCCACTGGGCCATCAGGGTTATTTCTAATTGGGTTGGTGGGTGGGGGAATCGGCGCCACAAAGCCACCAGCATTATTTTTAATTGGGTGGGTGGGGGTTTTGGAGTCGCTGGGCCACCAGGGATTTGGTTTCTGTTTGGGGTCGGTCAGGGGCACTGGCCCCAACAGTTTTTTGATGGCATCGGGAGCTTTCTCCAATGCCTGGACCATCTGAGGGGAAATTTGACACTTCCCCTCAGATGATCCATCCATCAGGGAAAGCCCCCGATGCCATCAAAATATTGTCGGGGTACACACAGGATGTTTAAGCCACCTCAGACCCAGGCATAGAGATACTGGCACTTTGGCTGGTTATGTAATTCTCTACGTGTTTCTCTGAATTAGGCGCAGACAATATTAGCATGCTATTTTAATATACACAACTCATTTGCCTATAATTTAAATACGCTTGGTGATGCTGTGTGTGCTTGCTTTTCCTTTGCTGTTTACGCACGCACCCGTCTTTTCTGCATTTAGCCTATCAGAACTTCTGCTTATAAGTTGCATTATCTTCATGTAAAGGACGCAATGGTCTTTCTGCATTAGCCCATATGGAAGGAATTGGAATAGATCCTATTTCTACCCTATCTGCATTTCACCCGCAATGCAAAAATTGTATTTCAGAAAAAATCATTATTAGATACTGATGCATTCATCTAATGTTTACCAAATTCTAAGCATGTTTACCGAATTATTTGCCCGAGTTTTCAGCTGCTGTTAATTTACATTTATTCTTATGGGGTATTGCAATAAAACTGGTAATTCCAATTTTTCCTTTAACTAAGGATTTTTTGCAGTACCAACAATATCAACATGTCAGCGCTATCTATGCACCTTAGACAGAGAAATCTCCATCACAAAAGATTTAAAGGTTACCAAGCCATATAATAATAACCACTTCCAACAGCGGAAATTGGGTAATAGTGACCCAGATCTGTTTCCAAAATAACAAAAAATATTGGGAAAATAAATATGGGAAAATGCCCCTACAGAATCCTGACAGTGCCAACATTTGGAGTACTCAAGAGCACCAACTTTTCATAATTTCATAGGTGTCCAAACCACATGATGCGGAACAAATAAAGGGACTGCATTAACCTCACTGAAAGAATGGGTGATTAGCACATGACCAAAAAACATTCTAGTACATTAGCTATCTCTTGATGCTAAATAAAACACTGAAGCTGTTTGACCATTGGCACTTACCTTTATACATTGTCTATTAGCTGCCAAACTTCCACCTTCTTTATTATCTTCACTGCATCCAGTCAATAGCCAACTTGTTAATTTTAAATATTTGATTTATTCCATGATACTTTATTTAACCATATTCAGTCCCATGGCACTTTAATCATTTAAGCAGTTATTTTAGAAGCCTTATTCACTATTTAGACATGCATAATTAAGCAAATGCATGTGTAAATTGCTATTTTAGAAAGGATCCAAATTACATTTTATTTTATTTATTTAACAAATGCTTATATACAATAGTTTGTATTTCCATTAGCTTATTTAAATAGTATTACAGGTTTATTTACCTATTATATATAGAGTGTGATTGAAGTGTGAGTAGTACTTTTGATTGTCATATTGAAAGTGCTAGTCTCATTTAAATGTTAAGGTTGAAATTTGTATTGAGTTTAAATTTATAGGAGAAAATCATAGTTCATGGAAGGATATTGATCCGGGGTAATTTTGTTGATTATAAAATCTGTAGGATTATGCTCCGGTGAGTCTATTATTCATTTAGAGAATAATTTATCCATTTTCAACAGGTGGAGGAGTGTTTTCCATTGAGTCATAGTGTAATCTGAACATGTGGGTTTTTAGCCTTTTCCTAAGTTCTTTTAATTCGGTTAGTTTTCTTATTTCTTCCGGGAGGGAGTTCCAGAGTGTAGGGGCTGCATGAGAGAATGCTTTTTTATTGGTTATCTTTTTAGCTTTGGTAAAGACTTTTGGACACTTTATTTTATTAGCGTGGCCTCTCCTATGGGCACTGTTTGTTGAGTCTATATCTATGAGCTTGGTTAGTGTGGGTGGGGCTAAGTTATATATCGCTTTAAAAGTAGTTATTATTGCTTTATAGTTTATTCTACATTGTATTGGTAGCCAGTGCAAGTAGGCTAATATTGGGGGGGTATATGTTCAAATGGGTGTACTTTCTTTTTTTTTTAAATTCTTTATTTTCGTTTTGCAACAACAAAGGAAAGGAAGACATACAACTAAGAGACAAATACATACATGTAATGTGATACATACACCAAAGCAAACCCACACCACCCCCCTCCCCCCTGCTTCTTCTCTAGAAACTAAAACATTCTCGAAGCGGACGTGTACTGACATTATTGTGTTACAAAACCGTCCAGCGGTCTGAAACATTATTATGTTACAAAACTTTACAGCGATCTGAGACATGATGGGTGTACAGTAAACAGACATGTCGAAGCAATAAGCAGATGGTACATGATCATTGAGCATCTGCCATTTAGACAAGCAAGAATGAAATTGGGTATGGAAAATAGCCCTCCAAGATATCTGCTCATAGTTACTATATAAGCAGACAAGGTTCCACTATTCATTGACAGCAAGTCGAGAGCTATCCCTCCAAGTCCCCGTGATCAAACACATGGCTATACCCAGCATAAAATCAGGAGAAAATGACCCTTCTTAGGAAGAGAGGGGACCCCCGCCACTGAGCGGAGTCCAACAGTCGTCCGAGAAAGAGGCTCGTGAAGGTGCAAGATAAAGGAAGAACGATCCCAGACCCGCCCCTAGTAAATCTGTAGTTAAGAACATTTACAAGAACATGAACGAAGGTTCCCACATCAGTATAGCGAGACCTGCACGGGCCCCTGGCAATTGTGTTCCATTTGACTATTTTCTGGAATATAAGAACATCTTTGTGCAAAAGGACAAGAGTTGAGTTTGGATAGCTGAAGCAGATCGGGAAACCCACATTATGTTGCTCCAGAAACGCTCCAATGCACAGGGGTTAAAGTGGTTTGCGGTTAGCAAGCCCAGGCTAGTTGGATTCTACAAGTGACAGTATCTGTACCCTGACATAATAGGTTATAAAAGGTAAAGGCTGCTCCATGTGTACTACTAATAGAGTGAATTAGTTCTAAGAGCCCATCCTTAGTAGGGACAGAGGGCGGCATGATTGGAGCACTTTTGAGGCAGCATGTAAGCTGCATCAATTGAAAATAATGTTTCGCTAGGAACGCAAATCCCTTGTATAGATCAGAAAAGGTTTTCCAACGAGCTGCAGAAAGAGCTGTTGGGGTGTCCTGATCCCCCTGGAGGACCAGGGTCTAGAAATAGTCATACATGGCTGCTCAAATTTCAAACCGAAACTCTGGCTGAGTTAATAGGGTTCTATCAAAGAGCCAGGCCCCCGGATTCCCTTGAAGTGCAGTAGTATGGTAGTGAAAAGGAATAGCAGCATGATCTGAAATATACGAGGAGTGAATCTTTACAGCGTCCACCTGGGGAGCTAACAATGTTGATATTAGAAAGAAATCTATGCGAAACTGGAATTTGTGAAGGGAAGAGAAGAAGGTAAAGTCTAGCTCATTGGGGTGTATCTAAGCAAATCGCTACAATAGTAGCATGCAGAGATTTCCTATCCAATATAGCAACCCCACATTTCTTAGAAGCAGCTGGGGAGTAGGCGGCCACCATGTAAGGTTTAGTATTGAAGTGGAAAGTTTCCTTCGAATTGAAATGTGTTTCTTGGAGGAAAATCAGGTCCGCAGCCTCATGATTTAGATAGCATAGGAGTTTCCTCCGTTTTATCGGATTATTGATTCCTTGTACGTTCAATGAAAAATCTTACATGGTGCTATCAGTCGATACTAGACATTTTAGGTAAAAGCGCTTGAAAACTTACAACATAATCAGAATCTTTACACTAATGACATAAGCACCAAATATGCTGGCCAATACACCATATTGAAAAGTATGTACCAAAGTAACTTAGAGAAGAAGCAAACCCCCAATGAATATGGCGACCAGATGTCTGCGGGAGGAGGCCCTAGAGAGGAGATAAGACATAATAAAAGAAAAGAAACACCAGAGTCCATAAGAAACACTGTCTCTGATATTCGTCGAGGCTACAATGGGTAGATGGAGTCGGGTCCCAGATATCTTCAAAATAAGGCGACAGACCTCCTTCGATAAACTCTTCGCTGAGCCGCGGTAAATCCAATATGGCAGGCACAGCGGATATGAGAGTATTGGCAGGAATATTCTGGAAATCAGCGCATCAAGTCAGCTTCTTTAGAGTCCAAAAACTCCGCTAGTAGCTCAGGGTCCTCAAATGTTCTTGTCTGATTGTGAAGCGTAACTCGGAGCTTGGCCGGGTACAGCAGACCATAGCGCGCTTGTAATTGTTGAAGCCTCGGCCGAAATTCCAGAAAGCGCTTTCGGCGGTCGACCGTGGGTTTAGCCAAGTCAGGATAGAAGGAGACCTTGTGGCTCTCAAACTCCATATGGCCCTTTGCCCGGGAGGCACTGAGAATTTGTTCCACATGTTGATATCTCAAAAGTCGAAAGATGATAGGCCGCGGGGTCTTCCTGTTGAGCGTTATGTTTGTGGGTACACGATGAGCATGATCGATCTCCAATTCTTTGGTAAAGGTGATTTGGAGCAAGGAAGGGAGGATTTTACTTAAAAACTCCTTCATGTCACCCAATTCCGCTCCCTCCGGTAGGCCCACGAGGCGCAGGTTGTTGCGGCGCGCTCTATTATTGCCATCTTCCACTTCTTTCTGCAAAGCCCGCACCTGACGTTCAACTTTGTCGAGTTTGGACAGCCGGACCGCATGGGAGTCTAATATATTCTCCATTTTGTCCTGACGCGAAGAGAGCCCCTCTAGCCTGCCTTGCAGTACACCAAGATCTTCCCTCAGCGCTCGAAGTGCTTCACCGTTTGACTGCACGAGGTCCTTAACCCCTCTAATTTCTGCGAGGATTTCCTGCTGCATTTCGGGGCCCTCGCGCAAAGCCAGCCCCTTCTGCGGGGACGGGGGTTCAGTTTTGGAGCGTTTACCATGAGAAGCCGCTGAAGAGCCAAATTCCAGGCGCGTGGGTTTGGTCCCCGCCATCTCACCAATGTGCCCCGGCAAGATCAGAGCAGAAATTCAAGTTTGTCCGGTGTTAATTCAGGATTCTGAGTAGGCCTCTCGGGAGCCTCAGCATTATGCGACCATCCCGCTGGACATCGGGCTCCGCCCCCCTCCAAATGGGTGTACTTTCATTAAGATTCTGGCTGCTGTATTTTGGGTAATTTGAAGCCTTTTTATATTTTGTTTTGTAGTACCTAGGAGTGTTAGATTGGCAAAATCGAAATGGGGTGTGATGATTGCATGTATTATGCTAGTAAAGTCCTGTAAATGTATCAGTGGGCGTATTTGTTTTAGTATTTTTAGTTTGTAGTTAATTTTTTTTTATTGTGTTACTGATATGCTTGTTCATAGTGAGGTGAGAGTCAAGAGTGACTCCTAAGTATTTCACTTCCTTTTTTATGAAGATATCGTGGTCTTGTAATGTTATGTGGGTTGGGGGGGTGTAGGATTGTTTTTTTGTTACAATTAATATTTCTGTTCTAGAGTGGTTAATGTGTAGATTTTGTTCTGTTAGCTATTTTGTTATTTCGTTGAAACTCTCAACTAGTATTTGCATTGGGAGGTGAGGTGACATAAATGGAATATACATCATTATGTCGTCTGCATATATATGATATTGAATTTTGAATTTTTTGAAAATATTGCAGACGGGTTGAATGTATATATTAAATAGAAGGGCTGAGAGGGCAGAGCCCTGAGGAAGGCCAATGGTTTGGTCATAGGTGTTAGATGTTTGGTTTCCAATTCTTACTGTTTGTGTTTTGTTATTTAGGTATGATGTAAACCAATTGTAAACTGTTGAGTTAACTCCAATTTGTTGTAATCTATTTAGCATTATCGTATGATTTACGCTATCAAAAGCGGCAGATATATCGAGAAAAAGGAGAATGAATGCTTGCTTAGAGTTATCAATTCCTCTTTGTAGTGTATCTAGGAGAACTGTCAGGAGTGTTTCCACTCCATGACATGGGCGAAAACCATATTGTTGGTCGTCGAGGGGGGCTGATGTATCTATGTATTCTTGTGTTTGGGTTTGGACTACTTTTTCAATAAGTTTAGCCATAAAAGGTATACTTGATATAGGTCTGTAGGAGTTGGGTGAGGTTTTGTCAAGTTTATTATTTTTGAGTATTGGACGTATTTGTGCGTGTTTTAGTATTGGTGGGAGGTAGCCTTGGTGCAATGATAGATTTATTATTGGTAGGATAAATGCAGATAAAGTAGAAAGAGTGTTTTTTATCCATGTTACTGGGCAGGGGTCTAGGTTAGATGTCGTAGTATTTAAGTTTAAGATAATATTTTTCAGTGAATTTTTGGTTATTGGGTGGAATTTGGACCAGTCATTTACTTGCTGGAAGAGATTGCTTGTTATAGTTTTTGGTGACAAGGTATGTTGGTTTGATTTGTTTTTGTAGTAGTCAGCTAGTGTTTGGGCAGATATATCTGTTATGTCATGACTTGCATTGTGTGGGTTGTTGGTAAGGTTTTGAACCAATGAAAACAATTCTCTTGGTCTGTTTAATGATTTATTTAGAATGTTTGTGTAGTAGTCTTTCTTTGCGTTAACAGTTGCTTCCTTGTATTTTTTAAGATGGTTATGGTATTTCTCATAGCTAGGGGTTGATTTGGTGCTGCGCCATTTTGATTCTAGTTTCCTTAGTTCCCTTTTCATTAATTTCAAGCAATTAGTGAACCATGGAGTCTTACCTGCTTTGGATTTGTTGTTCCTATTTAAATCATGCTTGTGGATGGCTGCTTTGTTGATTGTATTGTGCCAGGTTGAGATTGCTTCGTCTAGGTCAGTAGGTGATAGAGAGAGATAAGGGATTGTTGAATCCAGAAATTCTTCCTCATTGAATCTTTTGAATCTTGTTATTGGAGCTATTTGATTTTTGTTATTATTATTTGGCTCAGTGTATGTAAGGTTGAACTTGATTAGATGGTGGTCTGACCAGGAGATTGGGGTACATTCCAGAAAAGTTGTGTCAAAAAATTTATATAGTACATCAGGAAGAAAGACTAGGTCGAGGGTACCACCTTTATTGTGGGTTTTTTCGTTTATTATTTGGTGATAATCCATATCAGCAATTGCATCAAGGAATAGGGTTGATTGTTGGGTTGGTAGGGATGGGAGATTAAAATCACCTAGCAGTATTATTGGATTGCGTTCTGTTGATGTGCTAAGGAGTTCTAATAGGGCATCTAGGTTTTCTGCTTTATTATCAGGTGGTCTGTATGTAAGGCATATTCTAATGTGAGCTAATTTTATGATGATTGTGTCAATATTATTGTGAAGAATAGAGGGTAATGGTTTTGCCTTTAGGATTTTTTTAGTCATCGTGAGTACACCTCCTCCTTTTTTGTTATTTCTATGTGTGTATGATATGTCATAGTTATCATTTTTTAATTGGTTTAGATATACAATATCGGTGTCGGTTAACCAGGTTTCAGTGACAAATAGTATATCTGGATTATAGTCGTTTAACAGATCAGTGAAGATAGGGAGTTTATTTTTCATAGATCTTGCATTTATTAGTATACATGACAGGGAGGTGGGATTTTTTATTGTTTGTTGGTTGAGAGAATGATGTGAAGTGGTGAGTTTTATCTGTATCAATCTGTGATGATTTGCTTTTAAGTTAAGTTCTGTGAAGATATGTCCAGGGGGAGGTCCAGAACGAATTATTCTTTGTATTATAGGGATTGGTTTATTTTTATTATTGTGTAGACTGTTGGTTAGTGTGACTAGTGTTATTAAGATAATACATATATATAGCATTCTTAAGCAGTAGTCGTTTGATGGTAACATTTTTAGGGCTAAGGATTGAGATATGAGTAATGAATGAATCTAAGACAATTTGCAATAGTAAATGCAAAATGCAACCAAAATGTTAAAAATTACATGTGATTGTCTATACCATGCCAAAGTTGTGCAGGGGTGCATCAGGGTCATGTACTGGGTGAGACAAAAATCTACTCGTGTAATCCCCATTTCATTTAGGGAATGCACACGGAAGCCCAAAATTGTCCAAGTCTGAATTTACACCTGTTCCCCGACATGAATAGGTATTCAAAATGTGCTCTATTTGGCCATCCCTTTATAGGAGGGCTCAAGAGAGATATCCCCTTTAACTCCCCCCCCCCCCCGTGTTTATTTCCCCCCTCCAAATTGAAATAAGGTGATATCAGAGCCCCCTGTAGTTAATTAAGAGCATGATGCAGGTCTAGGTTTGCAAAATGGCTCAGTTGCAGGAGCAAGTGCCGGCAGTTACATGTGAACATTGTGAAATGTTGGTACATACATGTGTACGTTGCTGGGTTTTCTTGGTCAGTTTTTCTCATGTGCACATTTGTGAATTAGGTCCTTCTGCTGCATATGGATATACATCATAGAAAAGCCAGTTCTAAAATACGGGCAATTTGGTGACCTTGACATCTTAATTCTGATCTTCCGGTCCAATCTAAAGTGTGCCATTTTGCCTTGTGAGTAGATTTTAGGGTTAAAAAATAGCTAAGGCTGAGCAATGCTTTGATTCTAAGTATATGATGATGAGGGAAGCTAGTTCCTTCTCTATACATAATGAGCTAGGATATGATTTTGATTTGCCCTAGTTACCCTAAAGGTTTCTAACTTGACTGAACTATTATAGGCTGCTGTTGATGTTTTTCTTCATCTCTTCCTGTTCACATAACCTACTCTTAAGAGAGCTTACCAGCTCACAGATTGTAAAGATATTTCTCTTGAAGTGTCTGCTGCTTTCAAATGTTGTGTGAAGTTCATCGGTGAGAGCATTACTGTTTTGATTTTTCAATTTTCTGGTGGCCTCCTTGGAGCTGGGCGTTTGAAATCCTGAAACGATGGAAGAGCATAAGGTTAACAATGCTTAAAGTGCAATGGTACTTTAGAAAATCAAGCCAATGAGTTTAAAAGAAAACCTGTTTGGAGCAGTGATAAGGTTAGGCCTACGTATGCAGTGGAGATAGCTTCACAAGCTGTGCTGCTGTTTCTGACTATTAAACTGCAAAGCTTGGCAATTAAACTGAGAAACATTAGCAATGGCCAGGCTAAGCAATCAAATCATTTAGATTTCTCTTTGATGCTTACACTGCTTGCAGTATTTCATCATACCCTCTAACTCTTCTCTTCCCTGTACTTTGGCACTGATGTCTGGAACATTTCGTATGAGACAAATGTGATGTGTTTCTCTGTATCCCATTCAGATGCAAATCTTCAATTGTTGTTCTCTTCTTTCTCCGTTTAATTGGGGATGCTGGCAAGAAATTTAGCCTGGCCTGATTATGACACCTGGCTGGCTTCCACCAAAGGAATGAATCAAGGGATGAATGGACTACACTTAACAAGAGACCAGCTTCTCTCTTTGCTAGAAGCACCCCTCGAGATTTCTCAGCTACAATTCCTGTTTATACACAGCACTTTCCCATCTTTGCATCGGGCTCTTGGGGCGGAAGAGCAGTGGTGCATATAATACAAAGCATTAAGAAGTAGTTATTCAAGGAGCTGATGAAATCCCTTCTCAAGCACTTCACTTAATTAGAGAATCTTTCCATATACTGTATGAAAAAGGACCATGTCAGAAACTATTACTTAAAAAAAGTACTGAGCTTTAATTCAGAACCCATTACGGTTATCAAGTCTTCCTCAGATAGTTTGTCATTTTCTTACCTGGAAAACTCTTTTGATTGGCCAACATGAGGGTCCAGAATATCTAAGGGAAATGTTGATTCTTTATACTTTATAGCTTATTGTCAAATTTAATATAGCATCTTATCAAAAGTATCAGCGTGGTTTACAATTAAAAGTGGGGCTAAAGCTATAAAAGGAAATCCTAACGAGGGAAGAGTAGTAGAGAAAGAGAATCGCAGGGTAAAATAATAGTTAGGGATAGGTATTGAGAGGGGAGGGGAGGGAAGAAAGCATTGTTACCCAGGCACTACTGGAGATTAATCAGGCAGGTCATAAACAAGCTGGAAGTAATGCCTTAAGGTTCTTTTTAAATGTCTTTAGCAAGGTCTCCTCTCTAAGATCGAGAGACACAGCATTCCAAAGTTGGGAGCTAAGCAATAAAACACCAAATATTGGGTGGACTCCAGTGAGATGTTTACATTCTTGTAATGAATATTTATTTAACACTTTTTATATACCGCTTTTCTGGGTAGTCAAAGTGGTTTACGCAGAACAACAAGGTGAGCTCAGTTGAGTTTGGAATATTGTCTTGTCAAATCCTCAGTAAGAGAGCTGAAGCAGACTGAAAACAAGCAAAGATCTTTCTTGAGGCGATTTCTCAAAATGGGTTAGTTTAGCACATAACCAAAAAACAACTGCAAGGAAGGGAAATATAATATTAAAACGAACGCCAACCTTCCTAAACCCCAACGTTCCTTACTATTCCAACATTGAAATAAATCACTAATTTAACAAAGGCAAACAGGCCTCAGAGAAATCTTACCCTTCACTTGGCGAACCGAGTCACCATAGGGTTAGATGGAAAATTCCACATCACGGGCCAAAAAGCCTTTCACTTTTCTATTATAACAATTTAATTACACCAATTATCTATAATCAAATTAAACCTAATTAAAAATCACCTAAAAGTACTTTTTTGGGATTTCAAAAGAGTTCATTATCTTAACCACACAACTGAAAAGTGTGTACAGAATGCCCAATACGGGTGCTATCAGGCCTCACCCGAGGCTCCGTAACCTACAAAAGATAAGGAGAACCTTTCAAAGTAAGTTATGATAACATGAAAAATGTAAATAGCATACTCAACTTAAGGTTCTGCTGAAATCTCCCGCACACGCTTGACATCAAAGCCGCGCACACTTTTTTCAATTCCTTAATAGCGAATCCAATAGCCTCAATTTGGAGAAGCAGAGTCAATGCCACGAAAGTTCTTAGAAGTCCTTGGGGTGTGTAATGGATATCCGCTGAATATCATACTAACCAGCCTTTGCAGGTCTGCCAACTGGGTAAATGTCCTTGAATATCAGGCCCCACTCACATAGTTTTAGGCAGCTGGTGAAGGGTTCCCTTTTCAGTCATGCATCTGAATGGGTCTGAAACTTATGCACTGTTTTATTAACAGAACTGATATGAATGCACGTTGGCAATTTTATTTTATGAAGAGGAGGGATTTTGTACCTGCCTTGGGCATATAGAAAAGGCAGAAATGAAAAAAAAAAAGAATTCTGAATTGTAAAGTTTGAAATGATTGCATTCTAATATTTTTTAGACTATTCATAGACTGCGTGCTATGATTTCTCAATCAGACAAAAGCAATGCATATCTTTATATTCCAGGCTAAATCACGTTGGGACACTTTTACTAAAATGCTGTGAGTAGCGTGGGGCAAACATGTGGTTGCTGCAGGAATTTACTGTGGAAGGGGCTAGCAGCCACGATAGTTGCAGGAGGGTATTGCCGCGTTAGAGAAGTAAGGCCATGTGGGCATTTTTCTAGCATGGTAGCAGGGAACGTGCAGCTGCAGCACATGTGCACTGTGAAGGCTCTTGCTATGTGTGCCTTGCAATTGCTTGCTACCATTGTGATGTTATGGCTGGCAGTGGGCTGCCAAACCTCTGCAGAGATATGAGGCAGTAATACCTGGGCCCCTACCTTACTAACAGGGCACCTAGGAGCATGTTTACTAAAGGGCCGCAGGTAGTGTGGGGCTAATGCGCTATCAGAGCCAGCCCATCCACTAGGTGAGCTAGGCTGCTGCCTAGGGCGGCCAGCCTGGGTGGGCGGCAGTGGCAGCAGCACACATGGGCGGCCACGTTACCCCCCTCTCCAGCTGCTTCCAATTCCATTTGGGGGGGAAGCAAACACAGGCAGTATTTCCAAAAGTGGGAGCTTTTGCTGCCTCTTTTGGAAATACTGTTGCTGCCACTGCCCACCTCCACTTCCTGAGATGGAATCAGCTGCAGATGGGAGGGGGGAGCCGTGGTGGCGGAAGCTGGGGGATGTTAGTGAAGGGGGGCGGCAAGGCCAGGGTTTCTGCCTAGGACAGCAGAAACCCTTGGGCCGGCTCTGTGCACTGTTGGCATACAAAATTAATGTGGCAGGGCTTAGTGGCCACAGTACCAGCAAGTGGATGTGGTTGCGGCAGAGTGTTACCAGTGCACTAGGCATAGCAGTACCATAGTAGTTGTGAATGTGTGGCTATAATGCATGTGCAGGATGAATGCGTTCACAATGCACACCTTGCAATTGAAAGTCACAAATGCTTATTGGGTTGGCAGTAATCTACGGAAACACTGGAGACAGTGGGATCCAACCCCATTTATAGAACCGTGTTAAGAGGCCAGTGCAGTATAGGGAGGGATGGCTGGGAATAGGCACAACTGGCTGCACAGCTCAGAACAATGGGGTAAGTACAAGAGGGCGGGGCATGCAAATCAGGAAAGCAAACACATGCAATGAGTCTGTGCTGTGCCCCTAATTGTGAGGGATAGTTTGCAAATGTGGTATCTGAAGATACAGGGGGCCTCTATTCCATGAGGTCCATAGCCCAACATCTAGAATACCCACTCCTTTGCCCTGAATCTACAATGGGAGGTGCGAAGCACATAGAGCACCCATACTACCTGCCTCCTAACTGCAAATTACACCCCCCCCCCCCACAGAGATGACCAAACCTAGGCCAAGCATCCCAGCTCTCAAGGAAGCACAGACCCACAAGAGCTTCTAGTTCCATGGAATGCCTCAACGCATCAGCAAGGGAGGGGGATCAGAAAGAAGACACTGATCAGTGATCTCCAACACAAGAAGCCCATGTTCTGTGTTAAAAGTATTAAGTAGCTGTTCAAAGCTGGTAGGCATCAGCCACATACTCCCCTGGTCAGGGTGTGTGGGGCCAGCTGCCGACATGAACATGGCCCATGGCAGGAACAGCATGACCCCCAGGTCCACAAATGCACAGCAACATGTTCTCCCTTCCCACCATGCAGGGAAAGTAGGGACCGGATATCACCTTTTGATGCCATACCATCATGTTGCCAGTATGTGAAACACCTCATTTGCATGCCCCATCTCTCACTGTACTCTGCTGGCTCCATCTCTGGCTATGTGGCCATTACTGACTGAAGCTCAGAGTACAGGCCCTATCTTCTGATATTGGCAATGCAAATAACACTAGAAGCCCACTGCAATCTATCCAGTGCATATGCAGACACGAACAACAGTCAGACAAGAGAGCTGTTAATGTTTCTGTAGTTGTTTGCCCACTGTCCCAGCAGGGTCACTCCTGGTTTTATGGTAGATAGGCTGTTGTGGTCCACCGCCATGGCATCTGCACCATGCAGCCCCTCCAAACAGGTGGCCTAAGCTGGTACCTAGGTATTCTGTTAACATCAACTATTTGTGCTATTATTCCTTATGTACTTGCCTTTCTTCTGTCCTTCATATTTCCTAATGCTTGTGTGTGAACCATGCATTCAGACTGCACTAGTGAGGTAAGTGCAACTACTGCCTGATGAGGGGTAGTTGGAAGTTACACCTGTGCTAGTGACATCATTGTATTGCTTGCCTGCAACTAAAGTAGTGTGGATGCCCCAGCTATGTGCCAAATCCCCCCCCCCCCCCACACACACACTCTTTGCCTTAACCTCCACTTATTCACGTGCTGCTGAAGTAGTTTGGCAGTTTTATTGCAGTTGCCTTTTGGCTGCATGCTCCCGGCTAACACATGACCGCAATGCATACTAGCCCCATGCTAAACCCCATGCTCGTGGCTTCTCGCTTATGTAAACATGCCCCCTAGTAAGTGGTCAGTGAGGGATAGAGAGGGAAGACCTGGGGAAAACCACTGCTTATCCCTGGGGATAAGTAGAATGAGATCTTGCTACTTTTTTATACTGTATTTGTGACAGGGATTAGCAATTGGAACAAGGATATTGGGCTAGATGGACCTTTGGTTGGACCCAGTATGGCAATTTTTATGTTCTTATGTAACCTGCTTAAAATGAGGTGCAGGAGATATCAATCAAGAACAGGTCCAGCCCCAAGGAAGATTTTACCTTCAGGCACTTTAGACCTCAGAGAAATATTACTTCCCTAGGCATATATGGTGAAGTACCACTTGTGATGAATCTCATCATCAGAAAGAACTCAAAGAACCCAAGACAGTGAGCAGACTGAGGTCCCAGGACAAGACAAACCACTGAACGAAGCAAGCCCAGGGTGGGTGAGGGTAGGAGTATGACTCTTGTCTGTAGTGAGATCTTTCCCTTCAGACTGAGTTCTCTAATGCTGGTGTCTGCCAGACCTTAGTTGCACAAAGCCAGAGCCCATGGTGGAATACTGGATATCAAAAGAACTCAGTGACATGACAGGTACAATCCAGCACTCTGACACGCTCCAAAAGTTCCCCGCTCAGGAGCAAGGCAGGTTTGCAGCAAGGGAAGTGATTCAAGATTGAGGAAGACTTCACAACAAAGAATCAAGATTAGGGGCATAGTAGGGCCACAGCAAGGAAGTGGTGAAGACCAAGCTCTATCAAAGAGGCAAAGTAGAGACAAAGGGGTATGTTTACTAAGTTAGGTTAATGGTTAAGATGTGCTACTTTGTAACTAGGTCCTATTTTATTCAATGGGACCCAGTTACAAATAGCATGCTTTAACCATTAGCCCAGCTTAGTAGACATACCCCTAGGTTTCCCCAATATTTAGTGGCACTTATTTGGACAACTTCTCACTGGACTTATCCAGATATTTTCAGTGGCACAATCTGTATAGTGTTGCTGAAAATATGATTAACTGTCTTGGCACTATGCGGATAATGCTGGGGCAGAGTATGAGTGGCATCGGCATAGTCCCGGAACTTATCCAGATATTAGAACTATTCAGCTCACTATCTGGATAACCTCAGGACAGCAATATTGCCATTATCCAAATAAATTTCACTGCTGACCATATTCTACAGTTATGCACTGCCGGCCACTATCTAAATAGCAGTCCTGACTATCTGGATTTTTTTTGGCCACCATGGCTGGCATTTAAAGAATGCTAACCATGGTGGCTCATTATTCATCTCAGCATATACAGGGTGGCCCAAAAAAGTGAGAACATCTCGTAAATTAAAAGCTTAAATAGTTAACTTATTTACTTTTTTTAGCTATATAACGTCTTTATTTCGACAATTTCTGGTCGCCATCTTTTTTTTTTAAATTTGTCAGTCGTTTACATCTGTCTTTTTGAATTTTTAAATAACTTATATGCTACAAGATGTTCTTACTTTTTTTGGGCCACCCTGTATATGTGTTGAAGATTCCCAAGAGGAAGTGGTAATCATGTAGAGCCCCATTCAGAAAGGGGCATGCCTGGCCTGTCTGGACGCCCAGAATCTGGATGGGCCGGATTTGCACCCGATTTGGATCCTGTGGGGGCTCTATGTCCCCACGAGATCAGAATCGGGTGCAATCGGCCTGGTCGAGCAGGACATGCCCTGATTCTGGGCCCTTGGATGCCCTGCACCCTCCCCATTCAACCCAGCCACGGCTCCTGCATGGAGCCCGGTGCCGTGGCATCTCGTCGCCATGGCACCAGGATGCCATGCAGGGGACACATTCACCCCTGAATGCAGATTAGCCTTCTTTCCCTGCTGCCTGACCCCCGAATGGGTCATCACCGGAATCGTTCCTTTATATTTGGGGACATAGGGCCGCCCCCGCACCGCCCAATCTCACCCTGTCACTGCCCCCTCCTGCCCCCGAAAGCGTCCTGCACAGCAGGCCTGAACATGCAGGGAACTCTGGACCTGAAATTGGGTCCTGGCAGCAACAGGGATTTGGACGCCGATGCCTCTAGTCACCACTCTGCATGCCGCACATAGTGGAAAGGAGAGGTTACCCAACTTGTAGGAACATACTGACACCTACTTGCAGGAAGTCAGAGATACAACCTAGCAAGGTTTTCTTAGAAAGTGAGCATCTTGTAGACTAGTTATGGAACCTTACACCAGTGCCAACAAGAGGGTTTTTTACATCTTTTCTGCCAGCAAAAATAGGGACCCTTCAGATTAGAAAGAAAGCATTCTGCTGAGGCAGAAGATTAATGTGCTTTGGGAGGGACCTAATGTTCCTTGGATCTGATATGCTTAGCGCTGGTGTCAGATCTTCTTGGGGGGCAAGGAGTAGTCTTCCTGAAAGTACAGTGTGTTGGGGAGGCCTTAAGGGCATAACCTCCCATGAATGTTAAATGTTATTGTACTATTCCTTTCGGCAGTAGGGATGTACACAGGGCAAATATTTTAGGGGTTTTTTTTGGTTCATTTGGCATTTTATTCTCAGTTTTCAGGTATTTTTGTCGGTTCATTTTATGCATTCATTTTAATAAAAACTTTTTAACGCGCTTAATAATGTTTTAATGTGTTCAAATTGACTTAAAACGTTAATACATAGTTAATATATAGTTTCCCCTGTTATCCAAGTTTACTGCTCCTGTTCATTGTAATGACCTGACTCTTGTTTACTGTCGGATATTGTTTGTTCTATGTAAACCGCGCTGATGGCAAATAGTGCGGTATATAAGAGATGTAAATAAATAAAATAAATAAATAAATAAAATACATAGGTTAACACATATTAGATTGATTTTGTGTGTAACACATTTTTTAAGCATGCTAAAGAGACCAGGTTCAATTCCCATTAGCACTCCTTATGGCCTTGGGCAAGTGAATTAACCCTCCATTGCCTCGGAAGAGAGGCCTGGCAGTCAACGTCCGGTCACACTGCCAAGAAAACCCAGGAGCTCCTGGGTTACCAGGAGTCAGCATTGACTCAAAGGCACACATTGCATTGCAATGAACCAAATACATGCTAATGAACAAAGAACCTGATTTTCTTCTGGGACGGCTGTACGCTGCTACGGCGCATAGCTGTCACCGCCAACCTTTAACCTTGCATATTCAATGCTGGGGTCATATGCAGCCCCAGCATTGAATATCTAGGGTCGTCGCACAGCCCACAAGCCAGAGGTTAATTGGCCAGCAGAGATATTGAGCTGCTGCCTGGTTAGCTCCCATGGGTAAAGATAGGCTGGCTTTTGCTGCGCCTTTTACCTGCGGGTGAAATATATATTTACCAGCGGTGAAATGTTGCTGCTGCCCAGTTAGCTACTCGTGCTACCCCCAGACCACTTCAGAACATCCATAACATGCCCCAATGCTAAGTGGTTAGCACTGGGGAATGTAGCGGAGATCATTGGGGATGTTCAGTGGTACTAACCATGTCTATAAACCATGTAAATGCTTTTGAATATTGGTTCCAAACTCTCTAGGAGATCATTTTAGAAGGTTTAGGTTACATTTACATGTGTAATAAGCTAGTCTACGTGTGGAAATGGGCATACATGTATAAACATCATTACTTACCTGTATATATCTACAATATATACAGATTTCTAAGGGGTGTGATGTGGGCAGACCTTTAAAAGATAGATGCACACTATTTTAGAAGGGAAATGCATGTGTATTTCAAAAAATGTTCCTGTCAACATTTACACCTTCTTCAAATCATGCATAACTGTGCACAAACTGCTTGTTCCAATTGGGGATTCAAGGAGTGAGTGAGGGGGCAATTAGGCTTATTCCTCTGGCCTTAAAAGCCACCTGAAAGGCCTAAAATTTGAGGTGTGGAACTTTAACATCTTCTACATGTAGTTTTACAAAATCCCTCTAGGCCAGTTCTCTGGGTCAGGAACTCAGCATAGTCTTTTCCTTTTCCATATATGAGTAAGGCACTGGTGCACTGTTTACATGCTTTATTTGCTGATTTAGAAAGAGGCTTCATTGTGGGTTTCTAATCACTAGAGTTCACAGCTAACATATAGCTCCCTTGCGCAATTTATTACAAAAAGCAATTTTAATCAAGGGATTACCACTGTTACCTGTTCTAATTTTCCAATTTATAGACTAAGGCTGATAGGTTTTAATATGACATCCAACCTCCCATCAGCTTCTCACTTAGTGTCTGCAGCTCATGACTTGTCCGTGTCTACACAGCATAGCCCTTAGCTTCTTAACATTAATCTACCCCTGGTGAGTAACTTTGGCAGTCAACATAAAGCTATGGCACAACTTTAATCCAGGGTGGAATTCTTATGGTAATGAGGTTATCTCTTCCAGTTTGTCTGTCTTTCACCCCCCCCCAGCGCAGACTTCCTGCCCACATATTTTAAACTACTAGGTGGATGCTTCTCTGTGACTTCTAATCAGAACCTTTCACCGCAAATATGTTATCCTCCTGTCAGCTTTCCAAAGCACTGATGGTTTCTTAATTCCTTAATGAAATCTGTAATGGCATTCTTTCCATCAAGCATGTACCTCACTTCAAGGTTTGACAACTAAGCCCCAATTTGCAGCTGATTCTCTGGATGTGTTTCTCCCAATGGCATAGCCAGGACAGATTTTTTGGTGCGGCTTGGGATTAACATGGGTGGACATAAGGCAGTGCAAATGTTGACGTCACCTTCAGTTCTCATCTCGTTCAACTTTTCTGATAGGGTGGGCCTGATGCCAAAGTGGAGGGCCCATGACCCACCCAGGTTCACTGTTGGCTATGTCATAGGTTCCTCCTGTTCGAATTTGCTTCTGTTATGAACAGTCCGGCTTTTCAGCTGCTTTGCAGAATGGTTCCAAGTGCTCAACTATCTTGACCTATGCTCTGAACTCCAACTGCTTCCTCGCTACATCTTCCAGACTGTCTTTCTCCAAAATGTCTCACTTTATGCCAGTTTGGGACTCTCCTGGAATAAATCTGTCAGCATTAACAAGATCTCACTTCCTTTCAGGGATGTTACAGTCTCTGAAGCCACCTCTGATGGTGAACTGCTACTTAACCAAGAACACACTGCCTAGCATGTTGCCAGTAAAGTACAATTTGCATTACAATTTGTTTTCAAAGCTGTTCATTTGTGCATCCATCATAATACTTCAAGATTCAATTAATTTAGATAAAGCCCCAAAAGTAAATGTAATTCTTTCATTTGCTCACTTCATGCATGAACCAATGTTCCAAACTTGTGTTAAGTCATCCCCTTTGTGTGAATGCTACCATATGCCCAATAGATGAGCATTTTTTTTCAAAGCTATAAAGTGTTATAAAGTGAAAACAACCAGGGAGGGGACTTTCAATTTGTTTGTAGAGAGGGCAAGAAAACAGAAAGACTAACAGCAGGGTTTAAAGCTAACAGAGAGCTCTGCCTGCAAAAAAGTGAGAAAAGCAAATGTTGCTATTAAGTTCTACTGTGCTTCTTGCAAAGTAATATTTGATCATTTTAATTTCAAATGTTTGAATGTAAGCAAATGTCCCCTTGAACTGCAGAAAGCTCATTACTAAGCTTCAGGATAACACTTTTCAAATTACAACAAATTTCACAAGCACCTTGATACTGATTAAAGGCAAAATTATGTGCAGAAACTCCAAACAGAACAAATAGAAAAATAATTATTTACTCCCACATTTCTTCTAAATTAACTGATCAAAAGGGACTGTTGTGAAGCAGCTTGTTTCTCTCTGAAATACTCTACTGAATTTATACTAATAAAGATCAAGAATATTCTACAGGGGCTGTACAAGGATTCTCAGCGAGGACCAGCGGCTGCATTTTCAGGATATCCACAATAACTATTCATGAGATGTACTTGTGAATATAATGTTTGATTTAAATAAGCTTGTTGCCCATAGACACAGGGAGAGAGAAAAGCTTTAGTAAATTAGGCCCGTTGTCTGAAAACAAGGCTAATTTGCATAGCTTGTTTACTCTGAAAACCAGATCCATCTTTGACCTTAAAGAGTGGAACTGAGAACCACTGAGCTAGTGTAATTCGCCTACCCTGTTGGAAAATATTTTTTGGTCATTCAGGCAGAATTAAAATAGTTTGCAGGAAAAAGATATTAGTCAACTTCAGTGAATAAAAATCATTGCATCTTCTGTTAAAAAATACATTCAGACATATTTAATATATTATGAGCTTCATTATAGTGCGACTGAACCTTGCTATCTTTTTGTGGCTTTGCACAGTCAAAGGAAAATTCTCGTATATAAGGGTTGCCTAGTTTTGTGCGCATTGAAAAGTATGCAAATTGTACTTCCTTCATAAAGAAAAGCGGGTGCCTACATTTTATTATAAAATAGGGACATAAGTTGTAAGATACATGCACCCAATCTAGGCATGAGTATTTATACCAGCCCTAGACTTGCGTGCCCCTTTTACTAAAGCCCATTAGCCAGTTACTGTGTGTTTTAACATGGGGTAACTGGAAATCGGGAGCACCAGTGCTCGAGTGTGTCTGCCGCTGCAAGCTAAAAAGTATATTAATTGGCGATGGTGGGTGGAGGTGGGGAATGGGTGGAATGTGGGCATGGAGAGTACATTACCACTAGCTCCAGGGAAATTGCTGTACACTCCGTGGCGATGCGGTCCTTAACGTAGATGGCACATTAGATTAGTCCATCATTCATTAGTTGCCAGGAACATACTAGTCATGCTCATGACTGCTAATGCGGAAGCTTTGCAATGAACATGGGTTTGTTTTGCGTGTTCATTGCAAATCCTTAGCGAGCTTTAGTAAAAGGGGCCCTTAGTGTAAATGTGTACACTTAGATTTGTAAAGCCTGCTCACAAGATATAGTATTTTATAACTTATGCATGTAAATTTCGACTCTGCCTATGCTCCGCCCAAGCTCCATCCCTGTGCTCGACCACTCCATAAGTCCACGCCATCGGCTTGATGCATATACTTATAGAATAGCTACTGTCTAAAGTATGCATGTATGTGTTATGTATTTTCCATGACTTACGTGTATAAGTCATGGAAAATACATGATTTACGTGTGTGGATTGTGCGTTACTTTGAGTGGCTCATAAGAAAATTACCTCCTCCCTGTCCTGATGATACCAGTATCTGGAATTCAGCTCAGACTGTGGGCAGGAACCACAAATTCCCTGCTCATACTTCAACAAAATCCCTTCTTTTAGTGGAAGAGGCTGCAGACCACTTATACAATTTAGGGGTTTGTTTACTAAACCGTCTTAATGTTACCGGCGCTAGTTGCAGCGTTACTGTGAGGAATGCCATATAAGGTAGTGGGAGTTCTGGTCTTAAGGTAGCAATCGCGGGCTATCGCACGATAAAGTGCGCCGTGCCCATTATCGCGCAATAGAGGGAGCCGTGCACGTTACCGCGCGTTAACCTTAACTTCACATGCTGATCTGCAATCCCTGCAACAGAGGTGTAGCACACTGGTAAATGCAATAACTGCTGAGGCAGGGGTCATGAGTTCAATCCCCCAGTGGGTGTAATGAATAAGGGTGGCCAAGGCAATTCCTTTTCCTGCTTGAAACAGTCCAACAATCTGTGCTGCCAGCTAAAAATACCCACACCCCAGTGCCATAACCTAATGCACCTTTTAGGGAGCACCAGAAGGCACATCCTAAACCACCACGTCAGCCAAAGTGGGTTATAATGTGCCCCAGAGGGCGTGTCAAAAGGTTGTCAACCCCCAAGACACCATATTAGGTGCTCCATAAGCTGACTGAATCTAAGGTGTGGCTAAAGATGCCCCAAGGATGTATAGGTGACTCAAGAAATGTTGGCCAAGGGCAGTAAGGTCCCCCAAGTTGAAAAGCAAGAAGGGCATGGGCCAAACACAGATGGAACCCTAACACTGCACAGAGCACCAAGGAAAGACAAAGCACAAGTGATGGAAGGAAGCAGATCTGAGCTGATGGATCAGACAAATCTGCATCCAGCCCATGTGGCAGCTGGAAAAATGGACAAACATATCGGGGGCAGCTGTAGCGATGCACAGGGTGATGGTAATGTACCGTGCAACAATGACAGTGTGTGGCAGAGGATGGGAAGATGTGTCCAGCAGAGGAGGTAGAGTTGGCAGGATAGGTGCAATGACAGGAGGACAGAGGAGTAGCAGTGCCATGCAGAGCACACACAGGAGAGGCAACCAGGAAGAGCTGCAATGCAGAAATGTGTACCAGTGCAGGACATGGGGTAGCAGCTTGCACATCAGGGCAGGACACTAGAACGAGGTGGGAGCCTCGTGAGGTTGCCTTTAAAAAGACTAAGTTCGAGGTCTTTGTGGATGTCATTTGTGGACACTCTCTGAGGGAGAGAATTCTTTCACATAAGGACTCTTGAAGATCTGCTGCCTCCATTTTTGGTTGTTGGAGAACGGGCTATTTGGCTGTTGGCGTGGTTTATCCCATTAGAAAGAGATTTTAAAGGGAGGTTTGCGGTATGACGATACTTCTACATCCAGATAAGTGACCTTTGAATATTTCTCCTTTATATGGATTGTTTGAGGAGGAAGCCTGAAAATCAAGTGATAATGTTTGGTATCGAGGGGTTGTGTTCCCTTTGAACCCTTTTGATGGGGTTGTGTCCCCAATTAAAAGAATAAAAAGGAACATTGCACCATGAGAAGAGGTTTTCTCTTCAAGGTGCTGGTTCCGACAAAAATTTTTTATGTTTTGTGTGTCTCTCTGAGTTTATGGACCTATAAATGCAGGCACACTGTGGTGTTGCAGTAACTTCCCTTACTGATCTCAAGTACCAGTAATCCAACTACTACTGAGCATGAATATAGTGCTACTTGTCACATGTAGCACTATACAGAAACAACTAACACATAGTACCTGCTTATCAGAGCATACCAACCAATCAACAGCTCATATTACAAAATGTGAAACACACACGTCTAGGCAACTGGTCCCATCTATGGGTCGCCCTCCTACTGTTGACCCCATACTACACACCTTTCACCTTGCTGCACCCAAAGCCCTAAACTAACTACCTGTGGCTGTACAGCAGCCCCTATCCCAATCAGCCACAAATCATGTGTGTCCGCTTACCACCTCCAACAAGTCTACTACTCCTGACACACATAATCCACCTCCACCCACTGTTGTGCCCTGCTCACATCTTCTGCGTTTCAGTCATGACTAGATTGTAAGCTGGGATGGCCAGGCAGTGTCTGTTATATGTCAGTGCAGTGTTGCATCTTACTGCTATTGGGATACAAATGTTCACTAGTAGTAGTAGTACACATATATCTAAACAAATGTATGGCAACATATGCAGTATTTACATGAGAAGACCTCCTCAATCACCTGCCGCCTGACTGCTGTGCCCTCACGTGTGTCACCACGGCCACGTACAGGAGGGCACGTAGGATCATCCTCTAGATCCTCATTAATTTGGACAGGGATATGGTGCCTGAGAGCAATGTTGTGCAGGATGCAACAGGCTATAATGATCTCTGCCACAGTCTGTGGTTTGTATTGTAAGGCCCCGCCTGTCCTATCCAGACACCTGAAGCGACTCTTTAAAACGCCAAAGGTGTGCTCTATGGCGGAGCGGCTGGAGGCATGGGCCTCATTGTAACTCCCCTCTGCACATGTCCATGGTTGATGCACAGGGGTCAGCAACCAGGGGCGACACCTATATCCTGAATCACCTGCAGAAAGAAATGTGGAACATTAAAGCAGGAGCTGATGTCTACCCAAATGGAAACAAGTATGCATGTGCAAAGCAAATGCACAAAGCATCCTGACAGAAACATATGACATCACATGATGGGACACCACAACTATGCATCAGCGTGTGAAGTTATGACACACAAAACAAGGGGTAGGTGTACGGATTGCAAACAACATAATCTGTAACCACGACACAAATGCTAGTGTCCATTCTACCATCATCACACAGCACCGTAGCAAGGTACAGCTGGAGGGCACTACCCCCCCCCCCCAATGTTAGGTCACACACAGACAGATGAGACACACACACAACTAGGGATACACCTCAAAGACAGACATGTGCACATATGGTTAGTCACAGGATTACCATGTGCATGTCAGGGATGAGAAATACACACCCAGCAGTATACAGTCCTCATACTGGCCTGCCTCAAATTGTCTGAATAGTGCCGAGTGATGCAGGATATAGGAGTCATGGGTGGACCCTGCAAACCTAGGGACCACATTCAGAATATGCATATTTGCATCACATACAACATGAACATTCAGGGAATGGTAGTGTTTGCGGTTGCGGAACACTACCTCCCTGTTTCTGGATGGGACCAGGGCAACATGTGTGCAATCAATAGCTCCCATCACGTGTGGTATCCCGGCAAACGCCTCAAAGGCCTCGTTCAGGGTCCCCCACTGTTGCCTAGTGTTGGGAATGGCAATGTAATTCCCCACCCGACTCATCATGATACGCAGTACCTGGTGGAGACAGCGTGAGAAGGTGGGGCGGCTCATGATACCTACTGCGGCCACAGATGACTGGAAACAGCCAGAGGCAAAGAAATGTAGGGCTCCAAGGAGCTTGACCAAACCCGGTATGGCATGTGACCGACCAGTCAGGAGCTCGAGGTCAGGTCTTAGATCCTCATAGAGCTCCCTAATAGCCCCCATGCTCAGGTGGTAGAGGGAGATGACCTGGTCCTCATGCATGCCCTGGAGCTAGGCCCTGGGCCTGTAGAGGTGAGGCTGGCGAGCCTGCAACTCTGCACGGCTCCTGCGCCATGCCAGCACAGCCCCTGCCTGGCCTGCCCCCACAGCTGCAGGTCTGTGTTGCAGTGGGACTACACCCATGCCCTGTGCCTCAGCCCCATGGACACCATCTCCCCTGTCAAGCAACTGCAGCCCCTGCTCACCTCCCACTGCACATGCAGCAACCACAAAGCTCGCCATAAACTCCACCCCCTCAACTCCTCTAACTCACTCAAACTCAGACACCCACCTCGCCAACCTAGCCACACACCTCCCCCACCACACACCAACTCAGCCACACAACCCCACCACCACTCACGAACCCAGCCACTCCCCACGACACACCTGCCTCTGACACTCTCCCTGCTTCACCAACAACCAGCAGCGCACGCTTTCTCTCCCTCGCCTACACAAACCCCTCAACGTGTACCAGGTATGCATGTGTATTTATGTTTTTTTTAATGTTGCGCGCATTGCGCATGTGCAATGGCGCAAGCGCGTCAGTTGCGTGCATTGCACATGCGCTGCAGAGATGTGGAAGATGTGTGCGCAGGACACCATGTTACGCATGCACTGTGTGTGAGCATGAGGCTTGGCACATGTGCTGCTGTTACGCGCATGCACCAAGCCTCACGCTCACGCCCAGCGCATGCGTAACATGGTGTCCCGTGCATGCACCTTCTGTGTCTCTGCGGCACATGCGCAACGTGTGCAGCTGATGTGCTCGCGTCTCTGCGCATGCACAACGCACGTAACATAAAAAGACCTATAAATACACATGCACACCTTGTACACGTTGAGGGGTTTGTGTAGGCGAGGGAGAGAAGGCGTGCGCTGTTGGTTGTTGTTGGTGAAGAGTATCAGAAGTAGGTGTGTCGTGGAGAGTGGCTGGGTTGGTGAGTGGTGGTGGAGAGTGTCAGAGGCAGGTTTGGTGTGGAGAGGTGTGTGGTAAAGCAGGCGAGAGAGAGAGGAGGGGAAGCGAGGAGCAGCCGAGAGAGACAGGAGCTGAGTTGATGAGCAGGCAGCAGGGAGAGGAGGTGGGGCGAGGAGCAGGTGTGAGGTATAGCAGAGGAGCTGAGGAGCAGGGATGTGTGACAGGGAGGGAGAGGGCACAGAGGGCAGGTAATGGAGCGACAGGACATGGCAGGAGGGGAGGAGGGGGGCACCTGTTCAGCAGGGCCCAGAGCCGGCAGGGAGTGTTGGGCCTGTGGTGGTGGCTGCAGGCCCATCGGGTGTGTCGCAGCCCACACAGGGGCCACCCAGTGCCAAACAAAGGCGTATACCGGTGCCAGCTGAAGAACGGAGGAGGGCTGTGAGATTCAGTCAGAAAGAAAACCATATCCTGCTGGCCAGTGTTTTGGAGCGGTATGAGATGCTCTATGGCCGGCTGAGCAACAGCACCACTGTGGCAACACGTACACATGTGTGGGAGGAGGTACAGGAGGCTGTAGCCCAGGCAGAGGGACCAACCAGGGACCTGGACAGCCTGAGAAAGAGATTCAATGACATTAAGCGTGGTGTCCGTGCACCCATGGTGGCAGAGAGGCAACAATCCATGGGCACCGGTGGGGGTGCCCCCTTTGCCCCAACTCTCACACCCCTGGAGCAGGAGCTCGCAGACCGTCTTGGGCCCATCTACCTGCGTGGACTGCCAGAAGCGCTGGACACCGCCCATCCACAGGCAGGTGGGTATGCACCTTACACCTTGCTGCTCCTTACGCTTGGAATAAACATCCTTTGTCTATGTGTCAGGCATCTTCTTTGCCCCTCCTCACACTTGAGTTCACAGCTCATATTTTTGCCTCTGCCTTTGGCTCATGAGTGTGCTGTTCTCCATTCCTCCCCTTTTTCATTTCACCTTTCTGTCTTCCTCTCACACTTGTTCCTACCTCCTTCCTTTGTCCTGTCCCCCCTGCTCTTGTCTCTTTGCTCCTGTTCCAAACCTCTTTCCACACCTGTTAGTGCTCTGTCTTTATAGATTTTAAGCTCCATTGAGCAGGGATTGTCTTTTTGTGTTTTCATGTTTACAGTGATGCGTGCGCTTGGTAGTACCCTATAAATGCTTATTAGTAGTAGTAGGAGTAGTAGTAGTAGATATGCAGCACATGTACAGGGCACGCCCAAGCACATGTGGCACATGGAGGGGATTGGTGGGGGACCATGTCCTGAGAGCAGGCGTGCCCTAACACAGGCAACTGTGGGGTGATGACACAGCAGCACATGGCAGGGTAGGTACAGGGTGTGTGTGACAGGTACCTGGGCCTGTGTGCATGATAGACACAGTCCTGAACGTAGATGAGGACCGCAAATTAGTGGAGAAGCAGGGGGTGTGGCGGACAAGACCCATATCTGATTGAACACTGCATACATCAATGGTCCAGAAAACAGACATGCAAAGTCCAGAGGGTTAAGCTGCATAGCAACAATTCACAGCACTACAGATCAGCAATGTAACAGTGATGTAAAGGACCTATCTGAGGAGTGGCTAATGATATCCCACTGTAATCAAAGAGCATCACAGCATACATGAGCAGCAATGGAACAGTAAAGAACCACATTGGGATATCATTTGACAGTATTCAGATAACCTCCTTGTATCATGTTTATATTGTTGCTCTCTAGTGCTGTGAAGTTTGGCTGTGCTGCTGGACCCTCTGGGCCTTTCATATAGGTGTGTTTGGCCACTGATGAATGCAGAGTTAATGCGATTTCAGGGCTTGTCTGTCCTTCGAAGTACTCCTCCTCCTAAGGATATGTGGTTGGGGGACTAACTGAGGTCTGATTCCTCTACTACTGGAGTTATCCTACCCAGATTGGTCTAACATTCCTTCCTTACATATGGCTTATGAGGGCTTACATTTAGTTATATTTTTGTGCCTACTCCTTTTGGGGCGTGTTCATCATTACCAGTCTGCGTTCTCTGTCCCCCTGAGGTCTACTTGCTAAAGAGTACCTGGCATATAGGTCACAGCCAGTCATCATACCTCTGCAGCCAGTTACCAAGCACATTGTGACAGGGGGTATACATACAAGAGGGACATACAACTAGCCCAGAACACAGTGGCCTGTGGGTACACACACACACACACCACCAAAACACATATGACGTCTGTATGCACCTACCTATCCTGTGACATATCCCAGACCACTGACAGGGAAGGGCCTAACACACGGGGGTGATGACGTAGATGCAAACAAACGGCAGCAAACACATCACACACATGTCACACACGTAACATTCTGTCGGGGCCCACATACAGTGGGGATACCCCACCCACCCTCACCAGACATTGGAAGGCACATTGCCACACCCATACCAAATGCACATAGCACAACCCCCACAGTGCGCAGATCAAGCATTGACACATTGAACTGCGACACTGTACCATGTGTGAGATCTGTGATTCACACGACCCCTCATCAGGACCCTTTCCTGGCATGAGAATGGCTCATGGGACACACAGATGTAAACATGGTCATTCGTTGCTAGTTGTTGCATGTATGGTTTATCTGCAGACTGATCTGGTGGGATATGCCTGATATGTGCATGTGTCACAGTGGGGGTTGTAACAGGTGTCTCACACATCACCTTGTGTCCCACCCACAGGCACTCGTCAGGCTCTGTTGGCCATTCACCAGGAGATCCACCAGCTGCATGCCACAGCGGACACAATGGCAGGGGCGCTCCTCCGTATTGTGGATGCCCAGGAGGTCATGGCTGCCCGTACACAGCAGCCAGCACCGGCACCAGAGGCGGCACCAGCAGTCCCGGGATAGAGAGGTGGGTTGGGCCGTGGTTGCTGTGGCCGGCCACGGAGGATGTGAACATTCTAAATAAAGACATCACAACCTATGTGTTTGTTTCCAATGTGTGGCACTGTGATCCCCTACGTACCCTGCACCCCATGTTGTCACTCTGCCCACATGTGCCTACCCATATCCCTCAGGGGTGTGGTATCTGTACTGCAACCAATCATCGCACATAGGTTATACCATGCCCTGTGTGCCATGGACTGTGGCAGGTGGTCACCCTCCTACCTATGCGTGGGAGTATACCCAACCTCACCCATTGCCCAGCAAGATGTTCACAGTGGTACATGTCTGTTGTAAGGATCTGTCACCCTCTCCCACTCCATATGCTCTCCATCATTAGACACACATGTGTGACCATCCTCCCTGCCCACACCAGGGACTACGTGGCTGTCTACCCACATAGGCTTGCATGCGGCACAGGCAGACAAAGGTAGCTCACTTCAATCAGCTGATCACTATTCACCAGCGCTTGTAGTCCCCTACAGCTCATCCTTGGGACATGCATCGACCTGTCTCACCCTCACCAGCTATCCCCCTGTGCAGCTCCTGGGTACAGCATTCCCTCTTACCCTTCCTGCCATATACCTGCTGCTAGCCTTTACCCCTATTGCCCCACAAGCATGGTGCATCAGATATGGTGCCCACACATCACAGGCAGCATGCATATGACCATAGCTGTTGGGACATACTGCATATTGGCACATCACAGGGGCACCATGGGACACAGACTCCTATGCACATGAGCAGCCCCCACACCTGCATGTGGAGACGGTCCATGTATGTTACCTATGTCTACCATGCATACACATAGGGATCTACACATATGTCCCATGCTCACATCCACAGTCTGTCTGTAGGGGAGACATGTGACCACTGTGCCGTATGTACAAAAGTTTTTATTTACATATTTACATTTGTACATATTTAAAGATGTACCAACGAGACTAAGGGCGTTATATGACCTCACAGACTTCCGCAAAGACCTCAAAACATTGTTATTTATGGAAACCTATGAGCATTAAGGCAACATCTCCTACCCAAACAGTAACATAAGAACATAAGATATGCCATACTGGGTCAGACTAAGGTCCATCAAGCCCAGTATCCTGTTTCTAATAGTGGCCAATCCAGGTCATACATACCTAGCAGTTTCCCCAAAAGACACAGGTTCTGCAATGCTTGTACTAGGTCAAGCATTGATATCCTGGGCCCTTCTTAATAATGGTTTATGGACCCTTCCTCCAGGAACCTGTCCAAACCTTTTTTATACCCAGCTACACTAACAGCCCTTACCACATCCTCAGGTAACAAATTCCAGAGTTTGATTACACGTTGAGTGAAAAAATATTTTCTTTTATTAGTCTTAAATAGTTTACCCTGTAGCTTCATTGCATGTCCCCTAGTCTTTCTATATTCTGATAACATAAACATTCGATCTACGTTTACCCGTTCCACTCCGTTCATTAATTTATAGACTTCTATCATATCTCCCCTCAGCCGTCTCTTTTCCAGGTTAAAGAGCCTTAACCTTTTTAGCCTTTCTTCATAGGAGTAACCTTCCATCCCCTTTACCATTTTGGTGGCTCTTCTCTGAACCTTTTCTAATAACGCTATATCCTTTTTAAAATACGGCGACCAGAATTGCACACAATATTCAAGGTGCGGTCTCACTATGGAACGGTATAGAGGCATTATAATATCTTTTGTTTTATTTTCCATTCCTTTCCTTATAATACCTAGCATTCTATTTGCTCTCTTGGCAGCCGCTGCACACTGGGCCAAGGGTTTTAACATGTTATCCACAATGACGCCTAAATCTTTTTCCTGGGTGGTGGTTCCTAATGTGGAACCTTGCATCGTGTAACCATAGTTTGGGTTGTTCTTTCCTAGGTGCATAACTTTGCACTTGTCCACATTAAATTTCATCTGCCATTTTGATGCCCAGTCTTCCAATTTATCAAGACCCTCTTGCAATTTTCCACAATCCTCTTGGGTTTTAACAACTTTAAATAGTTTTGTGTCATCTGCAAATTTGATAACCTCACTCGTTATTCCACTTTCCAGGTCATTTATGAATATGTCAAAAAGCAGCGGACCCAGCACAGATCCCTGGGGTACACCACTATTCACCTTTCTCCATTGGGAAAATTGGCCATTTAGCCCAACTCTCTGCTTTCTATCTTTTAACCAGTTCCTGATCCACAGTAGTATACTGCCTCCTATCCCATGACTCTTTAGTTTTGCCAAAAGCCTCTGATGAGGGACCTTGTCAAAGGCTTTCTGAAAGTCCAGATACACTATATCAACCCGACTCACCTTTGTCCACCTGTTTATTCACACTTTCAAAAAAACAACAGATTAGTAATACAAGATCTTCCTTGTCTAAAGCCATGTTGGCTGTCTCCCATTAGGCTATGACTATCTACATGCTGAGCAATTTTATTCTTTATGATGGTTTCTACCATTTTTCCCGGTACTGACGTGAGGCTCACCGGTTTGTAGTTTCCCGGATCACCCCTCGAATCCTTTTTAAAAATTGGTGCTACATTGGCGATCCGCCAATCTTCAGGTATTAGAGATGATTTTAATGATAGTTCACAGATTACTAATAGCAAGTCTGCAATCTCATATTTTAGTTCTTTCAACACCCTTGGATGTCTACCATCCGGCCCAGGTGATTTGCTACTCTTCAGTTTATCTAATAGTTGTAATATATCTTCCCGATGTATCGATATTTCCTTCAATTCTTCCGCAACTTTAAATACCACTTCAGTCATGGGGAACATCCCTACATCTTCCTCAGTAAAGACCGAAGCAAAGAATTCATTCAGTCTCTCCGCTATTGCCTTGTCGCCTCTTAGTGCCCCTTTAACTCCTCTATCATCTAATGGTCCAACTGACTCTCTCGCAGGTTTTTTGCTACGAATGTACTTGAAAAAATCTTTATTTCGGGTTTTTGCTTCCGCAGCAAGCTTCTTCTCAAATTCTCTCTTTGCCTTCTTTATCAATGCCTTGCATTTGATTTTCCAGTGCTTGTGCTGTTTCCAGGTTTCATCGTTTGGCTCTTTTTTCCATTTCCTGAACAACAGCCTCTCTGACCTCACTTTTAAACCATGCTGGCAGTTTTTTGGACTTCCTTCCACTTTTCTTAAAGCGTGGAATACAGCTGGTCTGGGCTTCCAAGATAGTATTTTTCAACAACACCCAAGCTTGATGTAAGTCTTTAAGCTTTGCAACTGCTCCTTTTAGTTTTTCCTTAACTATTTTCCTCATTTTATCATAGTCTCCCTTTTGAAAGTTAAAAGGTAGTACTGTGGATTTCCTAACTATCCCTCCTCCACTAATTAAATCAAAGGCGATCATGCTATGATCACTGTTGCCAAGTGGCCCCAACACCCTTATCTATATATTCTAACTCTCCCATCTTATTTTTTAGACTTCTAGCATTTGCATACAAGCATTTTAGAGACTGTATTTTATTCATATTAATTTGGCTATTGGTAGACATGGGTAATTTGGGTTCTTTAAGCTCTGTCTGCTCCATACTCGAGGGCATTTGGGCTACTTTACTCTTTTTTGGAAAATCTCTGCTTTTGGTAGTATATTTCAAGGATACATTCTTCTGAACCATCTGCTCTTGGGCGACTGTCGGGTTTCCCCTATTATCTAGTTTAAAAGCTGCTCTATCTCCTTTTTAAAGGTTAATGCCAGCAGCCTGGTTCCATCTCGGTTAAGGTGAAGCCCATCCCTTCGGAAGAGTCCCTCCTTTCCCCAGAATGTACCCCAGTTCCTAACAAATCCAAACCCCTCATCTCTGCACCATTGTCTCATCCACGCATTGAGACTTCGGAGCTCTGCCTGCCTTTTGGGTCCTGCACGTGGAACGGGAAGCATTTCGGAGAACGCTACCCTGGAAGTTCTGGATTTCAACCTACTACCTAAAAGCCTAAATTTAGCCTCGAGAACCTCCCTACCACATTTTCCTATGTCATTGGTACCGACATGTACCAAGACAGCAGACTCCTCCCCAGCACTATCTAAGACCTTATCTAGGTGGCGCGTGAGGTCCGCTACCTTCGCACCAGGCAGGCATGTTACCAGGCAATCCTCACGTCCACCAGCCACCCAGCTATCTACATGTCTAATGATCGAATCACCAACTATAACGGCTGTCCTAACCCTTCCCTCATGGGCACATGGCCCTGGAGAAACTTCCTCGGTGCAAGAGGGTTTTACATCACCTGGAGGACAGGTCCTAGTTACAGGATCACTTCCTGCCACACCAGGGTGATGCTCTCCTGTCACGTGACCTCTCTCCTCCATGGCAACAGGGATGCTGCCAGACTGGAAGTGGGACTTCAGGACTATATCCCTGTAGGTCTCATCTATGTACCTCTCTGTCTTTCTTATGTTTTCCAAGTCTGCTACTCTAGCCTCTAGAGAATGGACTTGTATCCTGAGAGCAAAGAGCTCCTTGCACCTAGTGCACACTTAAGACCTCTCACCAACTGGGAGAAAATCATACATGTGACACTCAATGTAAAAGACTGGAAAGCCCCCATCCCGCTGCTGGACTGCTGTCTGCATCTTAGTTTTAAGTTTTTGTTTAGATCTTTAAGTTCTTTACTTACTAAGGGTTGCTATGGATATTTATACCAATAAAACTGTACCTAATACGTTTCATATACCTTGTTCACCTGAAGCTTAATTAATCTCAGGTCCTTAGTGTATGTCTGATTTGGGTAACAAGCTTCACCTGAGAGCATCTCCTGTCTTTTAAGATGTGTAAGTACCTATAAAGCTACGATTATCCCAGGGGTGGGTGGGTGTGGGGAGGGAGGGAGGGAAATAACACATTAAAAGAGGGCTGCTACACAGTACCCTGTCCTGTGCTGCTGAGGTAAGCTATATTCTTATTTGATTTAAATTATAGCTCTTTGCTGCTGCTAGGCTCTAACTTATTATGAAATTTAAACTACAAGCTCTCTGCTGGGTTCTAAATTTAACCAGAAAGCTCTCTTCTGTGTTTTAAATTTAAACTAAAAGTACTTTGCTGATGCGAGGCCCTGAGTGACTATTAAATTAAAACTATAAGCTCTCTGCTGGGTATGAAATGTAAACAGAAAGTTCTCTTCTGTGTTTTAAACACTACTACCTCCGCAACTAAACACACACCCATCCCATCCACACACACATATCTATCATACCACGTCATAGAATACCTTTATGTTAAATGTTACCTTCATTGTACTGTCTAAACACTGGTAAGTAACTGTACTGTCTACATGTTTACACGCACCCTAATGTTAAATGTAAACCTCCAATTGTGATGTAACTTGACCACCTTGATTGGAGGAAAAGGTGCCATACAAATTTTTCAACATAAAAACAAAAAGAACACCCCATGTTCTGTACCGGGGTGACAGGACAGCACAGGGCACGTGTGTGTGCGCCCATGTTCCCCTTAAACGCTCCATGGGATGGCTGTCGAGATGCACCACCCATAGCAACTGCACGCTTCATGTGCATCTCGGCAGCCAACCACTGAATGGCGCCTGCCAGCCACCGTATGGTGCGGTCCTGGGTCCGCTGGTGTTGCAGCACACCACCTACTGCCACATACAGGTCCTGCACATACCTGCCACCACATCCACACCAGGTGCCCGGTGTTTGTGTGGTGGCATGAGCGTGGGTCCTGTCTGTGGCAATGGGTGGGGATGCTACTCCCAGGCGGACACCATTGCCGCAAACATTTGGCAGCTGGCAGGGACCCATAGTGCCCTGTGCTGTCCTGTGTCCCCTCTCACCCACAGAGACACCCTCCCCCCTGCACACACCCCTCCTCCCCCCAACCCCTCCCATCTACCCTTTCTGTCCCCCTCCATGCTCTCCTCCTCCTCCTCCTCACCCCTTGTCACATACAGCTCCCCCTCCTCCTCCCCTCCCTCCTGCACCACCCCACACTCCGCCCCCTCCATGTTGTCCTCTTCCTCTTCACCCTCTGCCCCTCCTCTTCCTCCACTGGATGGACTGGCGCTGTGGGGCCTGTTCTGGGGTGCCCCGATGTGGATGGGTCCTCACCAGCAGCAGCAACATACACCATAACACCAGGGTGACTGACAGATCACTTTGATCAGGTCACAGGACTCCTGGGGGTAGGGTGGATTAGAACACTTCATCAGCAACATACACCATAACACCAGGGTGACTGACAGACCACTTTGATCAGGTCTCAGGTCCCCTGGGGGTAGGACAGATGTTTTAACCTGCAAATGCATAAATGACCATAACAGCAGGGTGACTGACAGATCACTTTGATCAGGTCACAGGACTCCTGGGGGTAGGGTGGATTAGAACACTTTATCAGCAGCACATACCATAACACCAGGGTGACTGACAGACCACTTTGATCAGGTCTCAGGCCCCCTGGGGTTAGGGCAGATGTTTTAACCTGCGAATGCATAAACAATCATAACACCATGGTGACTGACAGATCACTTTGATCAGGTCACAGGACTCCTGGGGGTAGGGTGGATTAGAACACTTCATCAGCAACATAAACCATAACACCAGGGTGACTGACAGGCCACTTTGATCAGGTCTCAGGACTCCTGGAGGTAGGGTGGATTAGAACACTTCAACAGCAGCACATGCCATAACACCAGGGTGACTGACAGACCACTTTGATCAGGTCTGAGGCCCCCTGGGGGTAGGGCAGATGTTTTAACCTGCAAATGCATATACGACCATACCACCAGGGTGACTAATACACCACTTTGGTCAGGTCACAGGCCTCCTGGGGATGGGCAGATGTGTGAACCTACAACTGCATATACTACCGTACTAAGAGGATTTATTACAGACCTCTCTAATCAGGTCACAGGACCCCTGGGGGTGAGGTGGATAGGGACACATCAACAGCAGCACCTAACATACCAACAGGATTTATGACAGACCTGTGTAATTTGGTCTCATGACTCCTGGGGGTGGGCAGATGTGTGAACCTGCAACTGCATACACTACCATACTGACAGGATTTAACACAGACCTGTGTAATCAGGTCTGAGGACTCCTAGGGGTAGGGCAGATGTGTAAACCTGCAACTGCAGAACCTACCATGTCAGCATGCTGTTTACCAGACCTCTTTAGGCAGATCTAGGGGCTCCTGAGGTTAGGGTGGATTTTAACACATCAACAGCAGCAGGTACCATAACACCAGGCTGACAACTGGACCTCTGTGATCAGGTCCTTAGTCTCCTGGGGATAGTTGCCCTATCCCCAGGAGGCTAAGGACCTGATCACAGAGGTGATCACTTTGATGTGATAAATAGGCGGTATATCACGTGAAATAAAAATGAAAAAGAAATGAAATGAAATACCTACACACAGCAGCATATGCAGCTACATTCAGCAATGGATATCCCACAGACTGGTGTCTATACCATTTTTATTTATTTGATTCTCTTATATACTGTACTATTCTGCATCAGTGTGGTTTATATTGAACAAACTGAAATTACATTGAACAGGGCATTATAACTTGGAGATAACTATTTTACAGGGAACATGGGCTATGGAGGGTTAAGTGGCTTGCCCAAGACCACAAGGAGCACCTGTGGGACTAGAAACCCCAGTCCTTCCGGCCCAAGGTTGCTGTCCTTGAGTGGGATTTGAACCCCTGACCTTCTGGTGTGAAGTACCTTGCCCCAACCACCAGGCCACTCCTCCACTCCACCATGTTGTACATGTATGATATGTGTTTATTGCTGGATAATGTGTTGAACACCTTGCATTGTGTGACCTGTCCCCATACACTTACCTCACGTGGGTAGTCAGCAAGACGATTGTACTGCCTCGTGACGCAGTCCCATGCCCTCCTAACGCACCCAAGGTCCTGGCGTTTGGAGGAGTCAGGGAATAATTTATGCTGCCTAGTGCAGATCAGTCCAGCAAGGTGTTGCAGCTCCCAACGGGTGAAGGCAGGCTTCCTGGACCACATCACCATTTTCTCCGAAGCCTTGCTGATGCATGCACGCATCCACGCCGCATATGCCTCAATGCGCCCTGCCGCGCATCATTACGACATGCTAGCTACGTGCCCATGCCACGGCCGGTACATGGCGAACGGTGTTGCCGTCAATATATATAAAGATTTATGCTGCAGACACACATTGTAGAGATGTGTCTGACATTTCTTATCACAGTCTGCATATGAGGCATTTATCTTGGGGTTGGCACACTGGGGTCTCAAACCCATCACCACTAGCTGGGAAGGCATTGTATTAACCAGTGTGCTATGCCTTTTAACATAGCAATGGCTGGCTACACAGCTAAACCAGGTCATCTACACACACTTTCTGCTCTGCTTACCGGGCTAGTGTAAGGACACAGCTAGGGCACTTTAGTTTGGCCAACTGAGCTGGAGACATGGGTGAGGCTACATCAGGTGTGTGTGTGTGCTTTGGGGTGGATGGGTGTAGATGAAGCTGTGTCAGATGTGTGTGTGTGCATGTGTGCTGAGAGGTAGATATGTGATGGATATGAAGGGTTCATTTCTCTTGGAATTTCCCTTGCATTCATTCCCTCTTTCTCCCACACTCTTACATGCCTTTCCTTTTCTTGCCACCCACTTGCACTCTCTTCCTTCTTCCTTCTTTCCGCTCCTTCCTCTTTGCCTTCACATCATTCATTTTATCTCAAGTTCTTGCTGCAGCTGGACCCCTTTTCTTGTGCTGGTGGGGTCCAGTCTATTGGCAGGCTATAGACTCCAGCTCCATGGTCATGACTGGAGCTCAGCACTGCTTGCCCCTCTTACATCAGTTGTCAGAGCCTGTAGTCTCAATCACTCATGACGTCTTCAGAGCTTGTCCTACCAGCTGTCTTTCTCTCAGTGTGTGTGTGTGGGGGGGGGGGGGGGGAGGGGGAAGCAGGGCCTGACCTACCCTATGAGAGTGCGAGCCATTATCGGAAATTTCTGGGAGAAATCATGGGTGGCAGAGGTGTTCATTATTTTTCTCTCTTCTGCCAGCTGGAGATTGGGATCGTCTACATGTTCCTGAGCTGCCACTGCGTTTTTTCTAGTCTTCATTGGTGGAGGAGTGGGATCACCACTGTCTTCTGAGCCACCATTTCTATAGGCTGAATGCATCTGTTTGCCCATGTGCATATGTACAAATGCAGAGACAGATGGATTGATCCTACCCAATAGGCACTCTTGCTTAAGCAAAATGTACCTAAAAGCTTTGTCTTCCACATAAAGCATTAGCTCTCAGTACTCTGAACTTCCTGGGGATGTGCTGGTGACAACTGTATTCTACCATTGTCACCCTGACCACTTCTATAATGAATGCATATCAGCTCAGGTAGTCAAACCATAGTTAAAATGGAAATATATCTTCTAAGTGCTTTCCAACAAGAGTGGATGAGTAGCCTTGTGGTTGCCACAGTGGTCTGATAACCAACAGGCCAGAGTTTGATTCCACTAGCACTCCTTGGGTGAGTCAATTTATGTTGCCTCAGAAGAAAGGCTTGGCAATGTACTTTCTTTTACACCTTATCAAGAAAACCCAGGAACTGCTATGTCACTAGGAATCAGCATTGACTTGATGACACGCACAAAGATATCATCCCATGTTATATTTGGAGACCAAAGATTAAAAAGGTTTGTGGGCATTTGGCTAGTATGCGCATACCTGATAATTAATTTTATGATTGCCCCTTTTCTTTGCATCAACTTCTTAATTGACCACTATTATGAATTTATTGATTGCTGTGGTTTGGTTGGTTGTGGCTGTGGTTGTGGTTTTGAAGTAATATGTACATAGTAAGATTTAAGATGCACACACTGTTAAGCTGAAATGATTTTTCTTGCATTTATTTTTCAGAACTTGAAAGCACCAACCAATGCCCCTTTATTGGTTAGATGGTTTGCCTATCAGTTGTATATGTCATTCTAGATAATTTGGATGGCAGGGAGCCTCTGATGCTGCATGAGTGTCAGGTGTAAAGGGGTGTGGTGTATAGCTTTTACAACTTTTCAGTATGTTAATTAGAAAATTGGCCATAATTTTTTAGGGGACCTAGATGGATAGTGCTGCTGAAAATTCATACAGACCGTCCAGCACTATCCGGAGAGTGCTGCAGAAGAATAAAGGTGAAGTGTGGGCATCCTACCTACTATTACTAATTATTTGCATAGCACTACAAGGCATACACAGTGCTATACATATAGATGTAAGACACAGTCCCTGCTCATAAGAGCTTACAATATAATCAAGACAAAGCAAATGAAGCCCGATTCAAGAAGGGACATGTCCGGGCCGTCTGGACGGCTGAAAAATGGATGGCCCCAAATAGTACCAGATTCTGCAACCGTGGGAACTAGATGGCCTACGGCTGCAGAATCAGGCACACAGATGGCCTGGTGATAGCCCTATCTTATGGCGTGGGACATCCTCACAACACCCCATACAGCCCGCCCTATGCCCCTGTCAGTGTGCTGGTGGCATGGCGTCCTGTGGTCATGGGACCAGGAAGCACAGCAGGAGTGCTGACAGCCTGCCATGGCGAAAACCACAGCTTTCCCTGCCAGGGCTGGGATCGGTGGAGGGGTCTCACTTGTCACAGCTGCTGTGCTGCTGGGGGGTTGCTGGGCCAGACCACTGTCATCACTGCAGCTTATTCCACCTCTGAGGTGGAATAAGCAGCACGGTCATCTTCCGCCCGCTGGAGGTACAGGGCCATAACCTGAATTGGCCCTGTATATCCGGGTGCCTGGCTTGCCCCCTCTCTGCCCACTCTCTGCTCCATGCCACCCCTGTCCATCACTACACGCACAGTGGCACTGTGTGTGAGGGGGGCACTTAATGCGCAATACGGTCCTGGAGGATAGTGGGGCTGGACATCTTGCCGGGACACACCACAACACTATTTGTCGGTCAGAATTGGTCTCATAGTGAAACTTGGGACCAGAGTATGGTAAGATACACATAAATAGTGGACAAGAGAGTGAGGAGCATCAGGATCCAAAAACGGTTTCAAAGAGGTGGTTTTTTTTAGCCTGGATTTGAATAGGGCTAGAGAAGGAGCCCGACACACAAACCCAGGAAGTTTGTTCCAGGCATATGGAGCAGCAAGTTGGAATGAATGGGCTGGAGTTGGCAGTGGCAGAGAAGGGCACAGATAAAAGGGATCTGCCAAAGAAGCGAAGTTCCCAAGGAAGAGTGTAGAGTGAGATAAGAGAGGAAAAGTGGTGAGGAGCCGCAGAATTAATGCATTTGAGGTTAGTAAGAGAAGTTTGAACTGGATGTGAAAACTGATAGGGAGGCAGTGAAGTGACTTGAGAAGAGGGGTTACATGAGCATAGCATCACTGGTGGAAGATAATCTGTGCAGCTGAGTTTTGAACAGAAAAAGGGGAGAGATGATTCAGAGGGACAGGTTACAATAGTCAAGGCAGGAGGTAACTAGTGAGTGGATAAGGATCTTAGTAGTGTGAGCAGAAAGGAAGGGATGAACTTTACTGATGTTATAGAGAAAGAAGCGGCAAGTTTTAGTTATCTTTTGGATGTGTGCAGAGAAAGAGAGAGTAGAGTCAAAGATGAACCAAGGTTTGTGAACTGAGGAAACGGGAAGGAGTGTAGTGTCATCCACAGAAATAGAGAGGGGAGGAAGAGGGAGGTGGGTTTTGAGGGAAAGATAAGTAGTTCAGTTTTGACCATGTTCAATTTCAGATGAGACATCCAGGCAGCAATATTGAATAAGCAGGCAGAGATCCGGGACTGGATTCCTGGAGAGATTTCAAGCACATAGGTATATTCATCGGAAATAAAGATTGTACTGACTCTATGGATAGCTAATGATATGCTGTACACTATCTGTATGGATATGCAGTTTAATTTATGTCACCCAAAAAGCTGGTGATCACTGCTTTTCACATATATTCAGCACCACACACTATGAGCCCGATTCTGACGAGGATGTCCAGGCCCTCTGTGCTCCTGGTCGGAACCGGACAAACAGAGTTAGCTGGGATTCTGATCCCGCAGGCACGTCTAACCTTGTGGGATAAGAATTGTGTTCAGACCTGTACGTGCAGGCCAGGACCCCAATTCATTCCAGCCTACACATACAGGCCTTGCCCAGATAGCTCAGTCAAGGCTTTACAATTGAGCCGCAGTGCCATGGCTCCTTTGAAAAGCCATGATCCCTGGCCACCAGCTCAAAATGTGGATTTTCCACAGCCAGACCCCTGATATGGCCTCCCAAGGCAAGGGTTGGGCTGCGGGGATCATCCTCTGCCCCTCCTGTCCTTTCTGAGCCAAAGGCCCACTGTCACCCGCCGACGAGGGGAACTTATTCCACTTATTCTGGCATGCTATAATCATAAATAAACAACAATTAAATTATGAATTTAAAACCATATTGAATAATTTTAACTCATAAAGCAAATAAATAATTAAAACATTAAAACATTAAACATCTAAACATCTAAACATAAACACTATATGAACAAATGTTAAAATAAGTAAATAATTAAATAATCATAAATAATTATATTCAGTCATACAATATTAACTAAAATCATCACGAATAAAAACATAAAAATGACAAGAACAAAAGACAATCATATAAGGGTGTGACATTAACCATAAATTGAAATTGTCTATTGGTACCTCTGTAATGTATGTAATGGTCTTGTAAGCTAAAAAAAGAGATGAGGAGAAATAAGTATGGAGAGCAGGAGTGAAACGCGTAGAGCTCAAAAAAACTTAAACCTTGCTGTGGACTTTAAAATATAAACATGCATCATTTCATGCTGTCATCCCTTTATAATGTAAAGAAAAGGGAGTATTGTAACTCAAAACGTTATCTGTGATATAACAATAATACTATAACATGTTTTTTATAAGCTCACAATAATGCGCCTTTAATATAAACTTCATTAAATGAAAATGTTGCTATTTACAATAGAGCCAGCAAAAGAACAAGGGATAATTCTCTGCCCTGACTCAAAATAGACCATAGAAGAGAAACATTTGTATTAAAAATTGAATCCTGAGACATTTGTGATTTATAAACATGCAAGTGCTTATCAAAGTTATTATTTAAATAGAAACAGCAGCAAACATTTAAAACGCTACAATGTTTTCTTTTACAAAGACTCAGCATGAACCCTAAATGATTTAATTTAAAACAAAATGCTGGAAAATTCATACCTCTAGAATGATAGCTAACTTCTAAAAGGATCTCCCTGTAAGAATTCTGTGTTCAGACTGAAAAGACGCCCTCACTTGCACTGTAAAAAAACTCTCCGCGGGAAAGATTGTGTAGTCTCTTCTGATAGGCTGTACATGTTTCCGAGGCTTGCATGGGGTTAAAAGGAAGTGATCTCAAATTTGATCATAAAAAACTTTTCTTTTCTCCACATTCTGCACTCATATTGGTGAAAGCCATATTTGCAGGATTTCTATATCGGGGACATCCCACACATTACACTAGCTTGTACAATAAAAATGAGAATAACGAGAAACTCTAAGAATTCATATGCTGAAGGGCATAGTTAGTATCATACTAAAATATGGGTATGCATATTATAGCACACCAGATTACCCCTGATGAAGGTTTAATCGAAACACGGCCTGTGTCAGGTCCCTTTGGCGTTTTATTCCCTGTGTTATGGTATAATTAAAAGCTCTGTCTTTCCTTTTTACCACGTTTTTGGACTGGGTTCTTTCTCTTTATGTGGTTTTGTGCTTTTTGTGGTGGACTTATATCCCGGTGAGACGTCCATCCCCACTATTCGTGCCTCGGAATGACCCCGTATCTGAATAGCGTTGCTGAATATATATGGATAATTTAGACACATGGCAGGTGTTTTTTACAAGATCGACCTGCGAATATTTATCATATGTCTTATGTGTCAGCTTGTTTATGTTCTGACAGCCATTTTGAGCAAATAGACATGGTCAGATGGTCGAATTGCCAAAATGATTGCTGTGCATATTGAGAGAAATACTACTAGCCCTGAAGCAGAACTTTTTATAAACTGTCACAATAAATGTTCTCCAAGGCTTCCATGGTTACGTAGTACTGTATCATGATCTTTGCAGTTTTCTGGGACATGCCACATCTCACTAAGTTGATCCGACCCTTCAGCCATCATGCTGTGGCTTTCTTCACGGTAAAGTGGTTATGCAGTGGATGTTATATATAATGGTTCTCAAACTGGATTGGTGAGAAGAAGAAAAGGTAGGAAATTTAAAATCTGAATTTTGGCAGGAAAGTTCATTGGAGAAAAAGCAGGAAAAATGCAAGTTAGAATTCTGGAGGCAGGGAATTCTGAATTTTAGCAGGAAGCTTACAATCTAGTCAAGACAGACAACACTGTAGCTGTAGACATGCGATACAGCTAGGGGGAACGGTAAGGAAACACAAAGGAGATCAGGTGAATCAAGATCCAAAAGCAGCAGTGAAGAAGTTAGTTTTCATGCATGGATTTGACTAGATTGTAAGCTCTGATGAGCAGGGACCATCTTTACATGTGTCTGTGCAACACTGCATACATCTTGTATCACTATACAAATGTTCAGTAGTAGTAGTAGTAGTAGTAGTAGTAAAGACCCGACTGCGAATTATCGCGGCGGCGCACAGGCGCGCACTGGCGAGCCGAGGGCAGGGGGAGGGGCGGGGGGACGTCAAGAGGGGGCGGGCAGTGAGCCGCCGATATAGGAGCGTGCACGAAGCCTGCTCAGCCTCTTTCGCCGTTCCCCCCCCCGTCGGGCTGAGAGGAGCAGAGACATATACAGCAGAGACCCTTGTGAACAAGGCCAAATCGCGCAAATAAAAATCTGAAGCATTCGGGAAGAGGACAACATCGCGCACCGGAGAGTCATCCACACAAACGGCAAGTAAGGCTTACCTGTATGCAGCACGCAGCGAAGGGGCTAAAGCAACTGACCCGCCGCTCAAACAAGCGCATTATAAACGGGAGATAAGCAGTAGGCGGGGAGCAGTCGCCAGAAACGGCATTTAGCAATCGCCGCACAAACGCGCTCCTCCACACGACGTTTAGGAATCGCCTCACCGGATGTGCTCCTAGAAACGGCGGTCACAGGCAGGCTGCGGCCAACAGGCGCGAGGAGGTGAGGTGAGGCAGGCGGGCAAGCAGGCGGGCCGGGGGGGGGGGGGAAGCTACATTTCTCCTCACAGCAGCTTTAAAATCCACAAGCAAGTTAAAACAGCAGGGGAAAAGTCTGAGGATTCTGGGGGGAGGACATGCACCTCCATGTGCTATCGGTGGAACTCGGGAAGCATGCATCCCCCTTGAAAATATAAAAGGAGGGTGATAATGCGGGCTGGAGATTTGGTAGCCATGGTAAATAAAACAAAAATAAATGCAAATAGTCGTTCAGAATGAAAGTCAGAAGAATAGGGCTCACATAAATAAAACAAACGAGTCTAAATTCTATTGCAAGGTTAATGAAAGGGGATGCATGCTTCTGCTGAGCGGGTGGAACGGGCCTGCCATCTAATGGACAAGATTGGTATTGCAGGAGGAGAAGTGTGTGATTGGCATAGATAATAGTTATGACAGAATTTCAAACAGAAAATTCCAATGGAAACAATATATGTTGTTTTTGGGAAGGAAGATTTATATATAAGAATGTTGTATATGCGGATACCATACATATGAGAACAATATGTAAGGGGTCATATAGAGGTAATCACTATGAAGTGAGGGTTGCATAGGGAAGATACAGGACGGTGAGACAGACTGTAATGCAGACTTTCCCCCCTCCCGTAGTAGATATCACCCTAGAATAGAGATGCCGAGAAAAGAGACGCAGAAGGCTAAGGCACCACGAGCCCAGTGGCCAGAGGGCAGGGCTACGACAAAGGCAACCGCAAGGGCGCGGGCAGCCACTGGCTCGGGAAGAAAAAGAGCACAGGGGGACGGCCATGACGCAGCTGGCAGCGCAACAGCAAGACAGCCGAGGCGCAGCAACCGGAAGAAGGCACCACAGCAACAGCAAATCGCAGCTCCGGCACAAGGGCAGGAGCTGGACGACCTGCTCCAGATGATACGGGAGCAAGTTACCCAGCACGGCCTGTCCGCGGTCAAACAACGACTGGGGACAACAGGCTTTATGAGCGAGGGACAGCCGTCAGCGAGCACGAGCGCCTTAACACCCGGCATAACAGAGGGTAAGTCTAGGGCGAATAGAGGGGCCCCAGAATCAACATCTTCATCATCTGACGACTCTTGTTCTGGCAGTGATAGCGACACTGCATTAGCAGATGTGATTAAATACGCATTGAGGAAAGTTAAAAGAAAGAAGACCCCAAAGCAAGCCAATCCCCTAAGGCAAGCATGGGCGGGGCAGGCTCAGGATGGGGCGCACCACGGGAGCACGCCCTCAGGGACGGCTCAGAGAACTCTGCAGGTCTGGCGCGACACCAGTCGCGATCCACGCTGTGGGGTGAGCTCCCTGGCCGTGTCAGTACCCAAAAAATTAAAGAAAATAATTTGGAGGCGAGAATACATTGACCTATTCTCGCTCCTACTTAGAGACCAGGATGAGGAAGCCAGCAATGGGAAAGATAAAGATAAAAGGAGTGATAGGGACAGAAAACCTAAAATCCCCAAATCCCTTAATAACTGGGTCTCAGCATTCCACATCTTTATGAGTGTAATTATGGAGAAAGAACCTGACTCGGGCCCATATCTGACCAGGTACCTGGATACGATCACCAGGGCATATAAACAATACGGGGGATGGGCCTGGCTAAATTATGATGTGAGGTTTAGAAGAAGCATGGCAGAGGATCCCACCCTAGCATGGCACCACAGAATTCTGGACATGTGGACAGACGAAATGGCACCCAATAGGCCATTCTGTCAGGATGGGATGTTGCAACCTCTCTCAGGCGCGCAATGGCAACAGCCAACCCAAACCACGCAAGGGAGGCAAGCCAATCAGTGGACGGGGAGGCGGGCGTGCCGCCAGTACAACACAGGGAGTTGTACATGGCAACCCTGTAAGTTCAGACATGCCTGCTCATTATGTGGAAACGGGCATCCCGCCTTCACCTGCAGAGCATCCAGGGAGGCCAAGCCATTCAGAGCATTACAGCAGCGCTCAACGGAAGGAGTTGGCCCCAACGCCCATCAGGCTTGAGAGCATGCGTCCCTGGCTGAGAGCCTACCCGAAGCAGGATATAGCTAACAGTATCGAGGTGGGTTTCTCGCAGGGTTTCCGCATCCCATCCCTAATAAGCAGGAAAGAATTACTAACGCGGGCTATCAATAACCCACCATCTGTCCGGAAACATAACGCCATAGCACACAGTAAAATAGCCAAAGAAATAGGTCTAGGGAGGGTGGCAGGCCCTTTCCGGTCACCCCCTTTCAAGGATCTAGTAATCTCACCTTTGGGCGTCATACCAAAAAAGGAACCGGGGCAATACCGGTTAATTCAGAACCTGTCACACCCAGAGGGGAGGTCAGTTAATGACCATATTGACCCGGCGCTATGCTCGGTCAAATATGCCACCATTGACCAGGCAATTATGTTGATTCGAAGTAAGGGACGAGGGGCGCAGCTGGCAAAGGCAGACATAGAGTCCGCGTTCCGGCTATTGCCAATTCACCCTGAGTCTTTCCCATTATTGGGTTTCGTATTCAACGGGGAATTTTTCTACGATAAATGCTTACCCATGGGATGTGCTGTATCATGCGCATACTTCGAACAATTCAGTTCCTTCCTACACTGGGTGGTCGAGGACATCGTGGGCCCCAACACAGTGGTCCACTATCTGGACGATTTCCTTTTTATTGGAAAAGACCATGACGAATGCAAAAGGATCCTAAGTATCTTTCAGCAGACGGCACGGTTGTTCGAGATCCCGTTAGCAAAGGAAAAGACTGAGGGCCCGACAGGGATCATCACTTTCCTAGGCATACAATTGGATGTGCCGGCACAGATGTCTCGCCTCCCAGCAGATAAAGTGACGAAATTGAGAAAAGACATACAACTACTTCACAGTCAACGAAAGGCGACCCTGAAACAATTTCAAACAATCCTCGGCCTGCTATGCTTTGCATGCAGGATAATGCCAATGGGGAGAGTTTTCTGCCGCCGTATGGCGTGGGCAACGAGAGGGATCACGAAGCGACATCATCGCATCCGAGTGACCAAAGAGATGCGGGAAGACCTTCGGGTCTGGATGCAATTCCTCCACACCTTCAATAGCCTGGCCTTCTGGCAGGCACCCCCGGTGTCTAATGCGGAACTTGACTTCTTCACCGATGCCTCGGGAGGAATTGGTTTCGGCATCTACTTTAGAGGGGCGTGGTGTTCAGAGGCTTGGCCCACGGAATGGCGAGCGGAAGGAACCACCAAGGATATCACGTTCTTGGAGCTTTTCCCGCTTATGGTAGCCTTAGGTATCTGGGCTCCTGGGCTTGCTAACAGGGCTATCACCATCCATATCGATAATCTAGCCGTGGTGTGGGCAGTGAACGGGATGAGAGCTAAGACGCCAAGGGTGATAGCACTATTAAGAAGAATCGTGTTACTATGTCTAGTGCATAACATAACCCTTAGAGCGGAGCATATCACAGGCAAAAACAATAACATTGCCGACGCTCTTTCTCATTCTAAGATCAAGCTTTTCCACCAACTGGCGCCCAAGGCGGACGCAGTCAGGACAGCAGTACCCGAACAAATCTGGGAGTATGGCTCGCCGAAGTATGGGAGCTCCTCTTGGGCTCCCTAGCAGGGCAGACCCGGCGAAAATACATAGCAGCATGGGAAGCGTACCAAACCTTCTGCAATGAGGCCAATATACAGCAAGAGGACACATTCGAAGCGGCAACGCTTCTGAGATGGATTTTGCAGTGCAAAAGCAGTGGACAAACAAAAGGGTCAGTGCAAGCCCGCTTAGCCGCGGTAACTTTTTTTGCAAAGGCCATGGGTAAGAAGAGCCCAAAGGCGGAGTTCGTCATCAAGAAAGTGATGAGAGACTGGTCCTTAGGGCAGCCCCGAAGGGTAGACCAACGCCGTCCGATCACGCACCAGATGCTCCTGCAACTGATGGTGACCACTAGCCAGGTGTGTTATGACGAGTATGAAGCCAGGCTTTTTAGGTGTGCCTTCTCCTGGGCCTTTTACGGAGCATTTCGGGTGGGGGAGCTAGTCGCCACATCAGCGACAAAGCACGGGGCGACCTATGGCGGAATCGAAGAACGCGATGTGAACATACTTAAGGAGGCCATAGTGCTGCACTTGCGCAGATCCAAAACGGACACGGATGGAAAAGGGACTCAAATCGTCCTGTCGGCACTGCGCAAAGACCCCTCATGCCCGCTGCGAAATGCTCTGGCCTATCAACAACTACGGGCACACACAAGCCAACAATGGTTCGTCCACGCAAACGGCGACCCACTTTCACGTTTCCAATTCATCAGAGTACTCAAGCTGTCGATAGAGCGAATGGGAAGGAATGCAAGCTTATACGGCTCGCACTCCTTTCGCATAGGAGCCGCTTCAACGGCGGCCAGCATAGGGATGTCCAGAGCCCAAATATTGAATATTGGACGATGGCGCTCGGACAGATATAAACTGTACATACGTCCAACAGAATGAGGAAGGTGGATATAAAAAAAAAAATACTAATAAACAATGAGGGCGGGAACACGGCAAGGCCAAGGGTATATACTGTTGTATGAAATCACTGTGATGTCTAATGTCTATTATCTCGATATTGCTGCGGTAACCATTTCTTGCTAATTGTGTTCCAATCTAGGAACGAGTCCCTGCCTATGGCCCCGCGAAGTGTGGATATGCGGCCATTCATTTGTTCACTGGGCGCAAAAGCGGACTCAGGGCAGACCGCAGGGGCTGAACCTGGGACTCCCAAGTACAGAGGTTTCAGTGGTGTGGCTCGGTCGAAGGGGTATGGTGTGGGACCAACTAGTGCCGCTCTTGCTGCAAAGGAAGCGGGTGACCAGGAACCCAGCGATGATCGTAATCCATCTGGGGGGCAACGACCTGGCGGCCATACGCAGCGTCGAGCTCACCAAAAAGATGCAGAGCGACATACTGATGCTGGCAAACGCATTTCCCGGAGCGCGCCTGGCATGGTCCCACATCATACCGCGGCGCGTGTGGCGGGGCGAGGTGTCGCACAAAGCAGTCGAAAAAACTAGGCAGAAAGTGAACAGGTGGATGGCCCGCTTCATGGGGATGATAGGAGGCGACAGCATCAAGCATGACCTCATTGAAGAAAGATGCCCAGGACTGTATCATGCGGATGGGGTACACTTGTCAGACATAGGGATGGACATTTTCCTGTGCACCATACAAGATGCGGTGGAGCAGCCATGGAAGAAAGAGGTGTTGGCCACAGCTGCGTGTTGATAGGTGGGGGCCCCGTCAACAAGCGAGGATTCGCGGTTGGCGGGGTTGGCAGAAGAAACGCACCCGGTGAGAGAGAACACAGCCTAGGCTTTAAGTAAAGGGGGAGAGTTGCAGGAGAGAAACCTGGACATGCCCCCGGTGAGATGGACCAGGCACAAGAACACAGCGCAGAGGGCCCCTGGCCTCGCTTTGACGGCGGGCAAAAGGGGGGGTAAAGAAAGAAAAGTGCCAAACCTGCTTGAACGGCAGGCGTAACAGCTTGGCGACTGAAAGAGATAGAGAAGATTAAGGACTGGGGAAAGCTTGAACGGCTATCTCCTACTGACAGTTAAAAAGGACCCTGGGATAGTGGCTGTGTCTCTCGAGGGGCGGAAGGAAAGGAATTGGTACAGTGTTTCGTGGAGTGTTATGTGCATGCTGTGGCCAACAGTTTTGGACTGTTAATAACCATTGTAAATCAATAAATAAATGTAAATAGTTGTTGAAAGAAAACATATGGAAAATCGTGGATTATTGGAGGGATGGGAGGGTGGGGGAGGGGGAGGGGAGGGCAAAGGGCGGGGCCAAATACCCGAGGCTACAATGCCGGTTGCGCGGCTGAGACCCAACTGCGAATTATCGCGGCGGCGCACAGGCGCGCACTGGCGAGCCGAGGGCAGGGGGAGGGGCAGGGGGACGTCGAGAGGGGGCGGGCAGTGAGCCGCCGATATAGGAGCATGCACGAAGCCTGCTCGGCCTCTTTCGCCGTTCCCCCCCTGTCGGGCTGAGAGGAGCAGAGACACCCTCCCGACCCACCCCTGTGGCAAAAGAGGGGGGAATAGTCGCAGCATGCGAGAGACGGCAGAAGAAACGCACCCGGTGAGAGAGAACACAGCCTAGGCTTTAAGTAAAGGGGGAGAGTTGCAGGAGAGAAACCTGGACATGCCCCCGGTGAGATGGACCAGGCACAAGAACACAGCGCAGAGGTCCCCTGGCCTCGCTTTGACGGCGGGCAAAAGGGGGGGTAAAGAAAGAAAAGTGCCAAACCTGCTTGAACGGCAGGCGTAACAGCTTGGCGACTGAAAGAGATAGAGAAGATTAAGGACTGGGGAAAGCTTGAACGGCTATCTCCTACTGACAGTTAAAAAGGACCCTGGGATAGTGGCTGTGTCTCTCGAGGGGCGGAAGGAAAGGAATTGGTACAGTGTTTCGTGAAGTGTTATGTGCATGCTGTGGCCAACAGTTTTGGACTGTTAATAACCATTGTAAATCAATAAATAAATGTAAATAGTTGTTGAAAAAAAACATATGGAGAATCGTGGATTATTGGAGGGATGGGCGGGTGGGGGAGGGGGAGGGGGGAGGGGAAAGGGCGGGGCCAAATACCCGAGGCTACAATGCCGGTTGCGCGGCTGTGAGGCTGGTGGAAGTTTAGCTGCACGGCAGAGTGTTGAACAGATTGAAGGGGAGAGAGATGATTCAGAGGTAGATCAACAAGGAGTAGGTTACAATAGTCTAGATGGGAGATGACTAAGGAGTGGATAAGCATCCTAGTAGTGTGTTTAGAAAGGAATGGGCAAATTTTGTTGATGTTGTAGAGAAGGAAACGGCAGATTTTACCTATCAGTTGGATGGAGAAGGTAACAGCTACATCCGGTTGCTGTAATACTTTAATGGGAATGCCATCGATGCCCAGTGTTTGGCTCTTTGATAAGGCTTTCAGTGCTGCTTCAACTTCTTTCATCACCAATGGTTTCTGATCATAAGGTACAGGTTAAAATGGCTGCTGGTCCAATTGATCTTTATGATATAATGAGTCTATATTCTTTCCATCTTTTCTTGATCTTCTCAGCATCATTCAACATGGATCCTTGAGCATCGAGGTTGGGATTTTTTCTTTAACTCTCATAGTTTTAGGAAATCCAATCTTGTTCTTCCTGTAATAGTTTCTGATTCTATTTCCTTGCATGCATCATTGTAGTAATTCTCCTTGTCTTGTTTTGCTGCACATTGAAAATCTCTGTTGCGTTCTGTGATTGCCTCTCTTTCTCCTCTGGCTTTAACTTCTCTGATTTTCTGGGCAATTTTGAGAGTTTCTTCAGTCATCCATTTTGACCGTTTTTGCTTTTTCATCTTTTGTAGAGACTTCTTGCTTTCTTCCAACACAACCTTCTTGATGTCATCCCATAACTCTTCTGGTGCTCTGTCATTTATTTTATTCATTTATTTATTGGAAATTTTTATACCGCATTTTCCAGAAGATCAAATGCGGTTTACAGGGAACACAAACTTTAACATAAGAACATAAGATATGCCATACTGGGTCAGACCAAGGTCCATCAAGCCCAGTATTCTGTTTCCAACAGTGGCCAATCTAGGTCATATGTACCTAGCAGTTTCCCCAAGAGACACAAGTTCCACAATGCTTTTACTGGGTCAAGCATTGATATCTTCGGTCACTTCTTAATAATGGTTTATGGACCTTTCCTCCAGGAACTTGTCCAAACCTTTTTTAAACCCAGCTACACTAACAGCCTTTACTACATCCTCCGGTAGCAAATTCCAGAGTTTGATTACACGTTGCGTGAAAAAATATTTTCTTTTATTAGTCTTAAATAGTTTACCCTGTAGCTTCATTGCATGTCCCCTAGTCTTTCTATATTCTGATAACGTAAACAATCGATCTACGTTTACCCATTCCACTCCGTTCATTAATTTATAGACTTCTATCATATCTCCCCTCAGCCGTCTCCTTTCCAGGTTAAAGAGCCCTAACCTGTTTAGCCTTTCTTCATAGGAGTATCCTTCCATCCCCTTTACCATTTTGGTGGCTCTTCTCTGAACCTTTTCTAAAATCGCTATATCCTTTTTAAGATACGGCGTCCAGAATTGCACACAATATTCAAGGTGCGGTCTCACCATGGAACGATATAGAGGCATTATAATATCTTTTGTTTTATTTTCCATTCCTTTCCTTATCATACCTAGCATTCTATTTGCTCTCTTGGCCGCCGCTGCACACTGGGCCGAGGGTTTTAACATGGTATCCACAATGACGCCTAAATCTTTTTCCTGGGTGGTGGTTCCTAATGTGGAACCTTGCATCATGTAACCATAGTTTGGGTTGTTCTTCCCTATGTGCATAACCTTGCACTTGTCCACATTAAATTTCATCTGCCATTTTGATGCCCAGTCTTCCAATTTATCAAGATCCTCTTGCAATTTTTCACAATCCTCTTGGGTTTTAATAACTTTAAATAGTTTTGTGTCATCTGCAAATTTGATAACCTCACTCGTTATTCCACTTTCCAGGTCATTTATGAATAGCAGCGGACCCAGCACAGATCCCTGGGGTACACCACTATTCATCTTTCTCCATTGGGAAAATTGGCCATTTAGCCCTACCCTCTGCTTTCTTTTAACCAGTTCCTGATCCACAATAGTACACTGCCTCCTATCCCATGACTCTTTAGTTTTGCCAAAAGTCTCTGATGAGGGACCTTGTCAAAGGCTTTCTGAAAGTCCAGATACACAATATCAACCGACTCACCTTTGTCCACCTGTTTATTCACTCCTTCAAAAAAACATAACAGATTAGTAAGACAAGATCTTCCTTGTCTAAAGCCATGTTGGCTGTCTCCCATTAGGTTGTGACTATCTACATGCTGAGTAATTTTATTCTTTATGATGGTTTCTACCATTTTTCCCGGTACTGACGTCAGGCTCACCGGTCTGTAGTTTCCCGGATCACCCCTGGAACCCTTTTTAAAAATTGGTGTTACATTGGCGATCCTCCAATCTTCAGGTATTAGAGATGATTTTAATGATAGTTCACAGATTACTGATAGCAGGTCTGCAATCTCATATTTCAGTTCTTTCAACACTCTTGGATGTATACCATCCGGCCCAGGTGATTTGCTACTCTTCAGTTTATCTAATAGTTGTAAGACATCTTCCCGATGTATCGATATTTCCTTCAATTCTTCCGCACCTTTAAATACCACTTCAGTCATGGGTAACATCCCTGCATCTTCCTCAGTAAAGACCGAAGCAAAGAATTCATTCAGTCTCTCCACTATCGCCTTGTCGCCTCTTAGTGCTCCTTTAACCCCTTTATCATCTAATGGACCAACTGACTCTCTCACAGGTTTTTTGCTACGAATGTACTTGAAAAGGTCTTTATTTCACATTTTTGCTTCCGCAGCAAGCTTCTTCTCAAATTCTCTCTTTGCCTGCCTTATCAATGCCTTGCATCTGACTTGCCAGTGCTTGTGCTCTTTCCAGGTTTCATCGTTTGGCTCTTTTTTCCATTTCCTGAAAGATGCTTTTTTGGCAACAACAGCCTCTCTGACCTCACCTTTAAACCATGCTGGCAGTTTTTTGGACTTTCTTCCACTTTTCTTAAAGCGTGGAATACAGCTGGTCTGGGCTTCCAAGATAGTATTTTTCAACAACACCCAAGCTTTATGTACGTCTTTAACCTTTGCAACTGCTCCTTTTAGTTTTTTCTTAACTGTTTTCCTCATTTTATCATAGTCTCCCTTTCGAAAGTTAAAAGGTAGTACTGTGGATTTCCTCACTATCCCTCCTCCACTAATTAAATCAAAGGCGATCATGCTATGATCACTATTGCCAAGAAGCGGTACATATTCATTTTCCTTAAACAGTTAAACAGTTTGTATGTAAAGCAGTAAATCGATTATGCAGACAGTCTTTAAATTCTGTTGGTATATTCTCAAGTCAGCTTCAGAGCAGAGACAAACAACAGCCACACCAATGATCTCTTCAAACAATCAATTTATTAAAGGACCCAACTTGGCCATGTTTCGGCATTCAGGCCTTCATCAGAGGTTTAAAAGCATAAAAACAAATACAAATATATAAATATACTAAAAATTCACAAGAGGTAAAACAAATAAAAGGAAGGTTTACACATAGCAAAACAGGGAGATATACAGATAAAAGGCATGAACAGGGATAAGGTGAAATCAATTACCAGTATATTGGATGAGAACATCTAACAGAAAATGGTAATGCTGATAATGAGCAGTCAAAATGCAAATGCAACCTACAGAATGAATAATAAAAAAATATAAAAACAGATACTTCAAGTACAAACTGCTTTAAAAGGTAGTACCAAAAATTCAAAATAACTATTACTCTATAGAATTAAAGTCAAACACAAAAATAGAGCAGTTTAAACTTTCGACATGAGCTAAACTATGCAAATATGAAAGAATTAATGTTGGAAGGATAGCCTTGAGGATAGAGAAACAACCTCTCGTAGCTTAACTTCCGTTTTACTCAAGTATTTTTAAAGGCTCAAAAAGAGCGTGAAAATGTAGGCAAAAAAACACCATGTGACGGTGTGCCCTACACCCCTACAATAACAGTGCTCCCAACAAAATTCAATAAATGTAAAATATCTTCAAAAATATTGGCAAAATCTAACTTATTCACAAAAACAGCACTCATTCACAAAAGCAGCACTTATCTGTTGCTGTCCATGTAAGTGTAAAAGCGTTGTGATATGAAGTCATTTTTTCAAATTTCTTTCATATTTGCATAGTTTAGCTCATGTCGATAGTTTAAACTGCTCTATTAAAAGGTAGTACAACTTTTCTCACATAGAATGAGCCATACATAAAGACTATAAAATTTAAAAGACAAACCTAGCCATATGGCTGCAGAATAAACACAGGGAAGAGCATTATGATTTCAAACCAATAAATATCAGATAAAGGACAAACCCCTTTTCCTTAAAAAGTAGTTAGACTAAGAAAAGGAGCTGTATTGCTAGTAAGGCCACCTGACATATGATAAGAAAAAATGTTGCACATTATACAGTCACCAGAGCGGGGAAATCTATCACATTAAACAGATGATAAACAGAAACACTGCTAAAAAACTAAGCAGATAAGAGCTGCCAGATTATGGTATATTCAAAAATAATGTGGGCATATCCAATCTATGCAAGCAAGCACCGCTAGTAAAATAGTAAGCCGGTATCCATATGGTGCTGCAATTATCAGTGTTTGTCAACATAAACTGTATAAATGTAAGTTACAATGTTGTGCCCTAGTGAGCACAAAGTGAAATTAAAATGGACCAAGATTGTATGTCAGTCAAAACAATTCACCAGCCTGGAAACATAAAAATGGCAAAACAGGCCAAAATGGTCTATAAGCATAAAACTATCCATACTAACTCTAAAACAAGAATAAAACAGCCATCAAAGCTTCTTTTCTCCAGAAACAGGTCTTACCTATGTCGGTCACAAGCACGGGTAAGGTAAAAAATGTCATGCATGTGCGATGGAAATATTGAATTGGGGACTAAAAGCTCATCCCTCTCTTTATGCCATTGAGAAAGGCAGAGGTGTAGCACAAACTTTGAGTGAACCACAAAAAAAGGGGGGACAAGACATATGAAACAATTGGGAACAATAAAAAAAGGAGATACCCATATATATAAATAGTGATTTCTAAAAAATAGACACAAAGGGCCTGATTTTCATCTGGGCGGTGCTATGCGCCATGTCGGGGCATAGCCTGCCTGCTATCCGTTTAACCCGGAAGCCTCAGGAGCTACTCGCTTAGTCCCTGTGCCAGAAAGATAAGCGAGGAAAAGCTCTTTCCTCCACCCCTGAATGCCCCTAACATGCCCCGATGCTAACTGCATAGCATCTGGGCGCGTTAGGGACTTATCCGGGATTTTCTAAGGGCACTACCCATGTAGGTGCTTTTCGAAAATCCCGGATAAGGCATTTAAAATGAAAACATCATGCATATAAAAATGATATAGTTCACAAACTCACATTTTTCATATCCTGTTAGTTAACAAGTTCCTCTTAAAACACAAGTTCAGAACAGCTACAATAAGCAAATTGGTGCAACATTGCTTCTTAGAACTAAAAAGGCAGATAGCCCACACATTGTTAAAAAAAGGAGGTATGGCATAGAAAAATAAAGGGGAACAAAAAAAGGGACAATAAATATTAGAAAAGGGGTTTTACTGATCAGCCCAGCTAACACTGCAGCATGAAGAACATGTTGTTGTTAAGTGCCGTCGAGTCGGAGTTGACTCATGGCGACCCTCTGGATAGCTATCTTAAATTGTGTTCGGTCTTCAGTCAGGCGGCTCATTGTTGACAGACTGGTACCCGTAGCTGCTGTTATTGTATAAATCCATCTCATTGCTGGCCTTCCTCTTTTGCGTTGACCTTCTATCTTGCCAAGCATGATGTCTTTCTCTAATGATCTCTCTCTTCGCATGATGTGTCCAAAGTATGAAAGTCGAAGTCTTGTCATCTGAGCTTCTAAAGAAAGCTTAGGTTTGGTCTCCTCTAGTACCGACTGGTTTGTTCTTCGGGCAGTCCATGGTATACACAGTATTCGCCGCCAGCACCATAATTCCAAGGTATCAATTTTCTTCCTGTCTGTCTTTTTCACTGTCCAGCTTTCACATCCATATGATGTTATTGAAAATACCATGGCTTGAAAAAGTCGAATCTTTGAATGGAGAGAGACATCTCTGAACTTGAGAATCTTATCTAGGTCTCTTATAGACATTCTGCCAAGAACAATGCGTCGTTTGATTTCTTGACTGCTTGTTGCTTCTTTATTGATAGTTGATCCAAGTAGGTTAAAGTTGTTCACAATTTCAATTTCTTCTCCTTCAACAATGAACCTGTTGATTATGCCAGTTGCCATGATCTTTGTCTTCTTTACATTAAGGTGCAGGCCCATTTTGAGACTATGTTCTTTGATTGTGAGAAGCAAATGTTTCAGATCATCTTCACTTTCAGCCAGTAATGTAGTATCATCAGCATAGCGAAGGTTGTTGATGAGTCTTCCACCAATCTTCACACCTCTGTTGTCTTCATACAATCCTGCTTCTCTGATGATTTGTTCTGTATATAAATTAAACAAGTAGGGGGAAAGTATGCAGCCTTGTCTTACACCTTTGCTTATTTTAAACCATTCTGTTTCTCCTTGTTCCGTTCGAACTATTGCTTCTTGATTAATGTACAGAATGTGCAAGAGTACTATCAGGTGTTCTGGTATACCCATGCTTCTTAATGTGGCCCAGAGTTTCTCATGGTTTACACAGTCAAAAGCCTTGCTATAGTCAATAAAGCACAAATAGATATCCTTTTGGTATTCTTTGGTCTTTTCAAGGATCCATCTCACTTCCACAATGATGTCTCTCGTTCCTCGCCCTTTTCTGAACCCTGCTTGCACTTCAGGTAGTTCTTGTTCCAGGTATGGTTGTAGTCTCTTTTGAATAATCTTCAGTAAAATCTTGCTGGCATGTGGGATCAGAGCGATTGTTCGATAATTTCCACAGTCAGTTGGATCACCTTTCTTTAGCATTGGTATAAACACAGATCTTTTCCAGTAAGTTGGCCATGATGTTGTCTTCCATATTTCTTGGCAGAGCCTTGTAAGTATGTTAACAGCTGCATCAGATTGTTGCAATACTTCTATAGGAATTCTATCAATGCCTGGTGCTTTGTTCTTTGATAAGGCTGCTTCAACTTCTTCTTTCATCACCAATGGTTCCCGATCATAAGGTACAGGTTGAAACGGCTGTTGGTCCACTTGATCTTTATCATATAAAAACTCTGTATATTCCTTCCACCTTTTCTTGATCTTCTCAGCATCATTCAACATAGAACCTTGAGCATCTTGTAACATTCCAATTCGAGGCTGGAACTTTTTCTTTAACTCTCGTAGCTTTAGGAAAGCCGATCTTGTTCTTCCTCTAACAGTTTCTGCTTCTATTTCCTTGCAAGTGTCATTGTAGTACTTTTCCTTGTCCTGTCTTGCTGCATGTTGGAAATCTCTGTTGAGTTCTGCGATTGTCTTTCTTTCTCCTCTGGCTTTAGCTTCTCTGCGTTTCTGGGCAATTTTCAGAGTTTCTTCCGTCATCCATTTTGGCCGCTTTTGCTTTTTCACCTTTTGTAGAGACTTCTCGCTTTCTTCCAACACAACCTTCTTGATGTCATTCCATAACTCTTCCGGAGTTCTGTCATTTGTATCTAAAGCAGCAAATCGATTTTGCAGGCAGTCTTTAAATTCCAGTGGTATATTCTCAAGGTCATATTTTGCTGCATTCATGAGTGGTTTGCTCTTTTTCAACTTTAGCTTGAGTTTGCATACTAGTAGTTGATGATCTGTACCACAGTCAGCTCCAGGGTTTGTCTTTGTTGATGTTATAGAACTTTTCCATCGTTGACTTCCACAGATGTAGTCAATTTGATTTTTATACAATCCATTGGGTGAAGTCCATGTGTACAGTCGCCGCTTGTGTTGCTGGAAGAAGATGTTTGAGATGAATAGATCATTGGTCTTGCAGAATTCTATCAGTCTTTCTCCAGCTTCATTTCTGTTGCCAAGTCCATATTTTCCAACTACTTTGCCTTCTTCTTTGTTGCCAACTTTGCGTTCCAGTCACCCATGACTATCAGGATATCTTGTTTGCATGTTCTGTCAATTTCAGCTTGTACTTGTTCATAGAACCCTTCAATTTCATTCTCTTCTGCAGCTGTTGTTGAGGCATATACTTGAATTATAGTTGTGTTGATAGGCAATCCTCGTAGACGAATAGAGATTAAGCGTTCGCTGACTGCATTGTATTTCATTACAGTTCTTGCAAGTTTCTTCTTTATTATAAATGCAACACCATTTCTTCTTTGTCTTTCATTTCCAGCATAGTAGACCATGTGATCATCTGATGCAAAGTCCCGATGCCAGTCCATTTCAGTTTGCTGACACCCAACAGATCAAGTTGTACATGGTCCATTTCATTCTTGACCACCTCCAACTTCCCTTGGTTCATGCTTCGTACGTTCCATGTTCCAATGCGTAAGACATCTTTACAGCTTCTGACTCTCATTTCATGCGCAGCTACATCAGCAGTCAGACTTCCCGAGGGCTTTGATCCAACCACATCTTAAATGCTGGCTTTACTCTGAAAAGTCTTCAGCTCTTCCCCAGTAGCTAGTTGAGTGCCTTCCGATCTGGGGGTCTCATCTTCCAGCACAATAGCACAATTTGTTTTGTTGTAACTATCCATTGGGTTTTCATGGCAAGATACAGAAGTAGATTGCTGGGCCTTTCTTCCGCGCAGTTTAAGTTTGGTGTTGTTGCCGTTGTCACAAAAATGTGATCCTCCGCCGTCAACACTATCCCATTCTGCTGCTGCCCAGATGGGTGGTTTGTCTTGGTCTGGCACCTCAGCTGAGACCTGTCCATCTTGGGAGACCCTGCCAGTAGTTAAACTACCGATAGTTTAGCTCTCAGCATCACTGATGCACGCAAGCCCTCACAGCACGACAAGCTGCAAACCAAGTGAGAGATGAAGAACATACAGAAATATGCAACCACTCTTTGGGATACATCCCCTTGGGTATTCCCATTTCCTTTCCGTTTTCATGGTTTGGATATATATGAATAACATACAGAAATTACGCTACCGTGAGGATGTGTTTGCTGGCAGCACTAATTAAAATAAAAGTAGAATGCCTCAACAATCACTACTTAAACATAAAGGGTGACGCTTCAGCCAGCCTTATGCATTAGGTACACTGGGGAATCAAACCCATGACCCCTGTACTATCAGTCAGTGTAGTAACCATTGTGCTACAGCTCTGTTTCTGTGTTTGCATGTCTGCGCACCTTCTTAAGATTAACGCGTGGTAACGTGCCACGGCTCCATCATGTAACGCTCGTTAATTTATGGCGCCTTGTAACGCGCGTTATCAGTAACAATGTACCGCCCATGTCCTTATTTGGGTATTTCTGCCTCTACCGCGGATCCTAACGCGAATGGCATTACCGCAGTTTAGTAAACATACCCCTTTGTGTTTAATACAGCTCTTATGCTCCTGTATGCAAATTTTGACCTGTCTCATAGTTTTTCCAATCTAGAGAAGCCTGCATGGGCAGATAATCACATTAACTACCTGTGTTGACTTGCAATCAGTCCTTTGGTATAACCTATATTGCTTATTGGTACTCAGATGTCCAAAAATATCCAAAACAACAGTGTGAGAGCAAATAGAGCATTTACCACATTTGAAATGCCCAGAACTCTGTGAGGAAGCAGTGCAGACATCAGGTAGAAAAGATGGAACTAAGACATCTGCTAAATTGCGTTCTTTATTGAGCTGCTGGTCAGAAATCATTGGTGGATTTTCAAAATGTGCCAATGCCTCTTCATAATTTTTTGAATGAATGATGAGAGGTATGAGAACCGAAGGATACAGATGTACTTCCTGTATGTAGGTTTCTTTTTAGTATAAAGCAAATCTTGTCTGGAAGCAAACTTGGCTCATTGATAATCTTTAACAATACAATCTACCAGATAACCCCGGGCAGCAAATCACTGACTCATGTTTCGGGACTGTTTGTCAAATTCTGTGACATCTGTACATAATCTACGCAATCTCATGAGGTGAGAAATGGGTCAATTTATTTTAAGACTACTGTGATAAAAACTGTCAGATCTAAGAAGTTTATTCCAATCTGTCCGTTTACGAAAAATGATGGTGTGAAAACCACAAGTAGTTTTCTTGACACGACTATCTGAGAAAGGAATCTCATTGTATCAAATTGCATTTTAAACCCAAGGTTAGGATCCCGAATGTTCAGCCATTCATAAAATTGTGATAATAAGTCTGTCTCTCCTCTCCACAAGACAAAAATATCATCAATGTACTCTTTCCAGGATATCACCTGGGTTGAAAAAGGAAAAACTGAAAGGTTTCAAATTCTGCCATGTAAAGATTTGCTATGTCTGGTGCCATATGGGCTCCCATGGCGGTACCCTTTATTTCTTGATAGAAGATTTCATCAAAGACAAAGTAATTTTTAGTCAATGCTATCCATGCCATCTCAACTAAAAATTCTGTAGGTGTGTGTGAAGAACCAGATTGTAAGTTCAAATATTTACATATCACAGATAGCACACCTTCCTGAGGGATATTGGTGCATAGGGATTCGATGTCCAGGGTAACTAGACAAAGTCCAAATGTGTCACCTTCTAAAGCGTCCAAAAAATTAATAATGTCTGCAGAATCTCTAATGTAAGACTGAATAAGTGGAACAAATGAACAGAGGTGGTGATCTACAAATTGAGACAGAGGTTCAAGAACTGAACCGATGCCCGAAACAATAGGTCTACTTGAAGGCGTGGTCAGAGATTTGTGAACGTTAGGTACAGTATATATAGTAGGTAACACTCGATGCTGGACTCTTAAAAAAGATAATTCATGGATAGTTATATAACTCACCGTCACAGTGAGTGAGAGCAAGGAGTCAATTTCTTCTTTTATCTGATATGTAGGGTCTTAACTACTGGTTGGGTCTTTTAAAGCAGTTTGTACTTGAGGTATCTGTTTTTATATTTTTTTATTATTCATTTTGTAGGTTGTATTTGCATTTTGACTGATCATTGTCAGCATTACAATTGTCAGGGATCTGTCCTTGGTCCGATTCTTTTTAACATCTTTGTTAGTGATATAGCGGAAGGGCTTTCAGGTAAGGTTTGCCTCTTTGCGGATGATACCAAAATCTGCAATAGAGTAGACACCCAGGAAGGGGTAGATAACATGAGGAGGGATCTAGCTAAGCTTGAAGAATGGTCTAGAATTTGGCAGCTGGGATTTAATGTTAAAAAATGTAAGGTCATGCATTTGGGCTGCAGCAATCCAAGGGAGCAATATAGTATAGGTGGTGAAGTACTTTTGTCCACTAAAGAAGAGCGGGACCTAGGCGTGGTTGTGTCTGATGATCTTAAAGTAGCTAAACAGGTAGAAAAGGTGACGGCAAAAGCTAGAAGGATGCTTGGGTGCATACGGAGAGGAATGGCTAGCAGAAAAAAGGAGGTGATAATGCCTCTGTATAAGTCTTTGGTGCGACCTCATTTGGAGTATAGTGTGCAATTCTAGAGACCACACCTTCAAAAGGATGTGAACAGGATGGAGTCGATGCAGAGGGTGGCTACTAAAATGATTAGTGGTCTTCATTATAAAGCATATGAGGACAGACTGAAGGATCTTAATATGTACACCTTAGAGGAAAGGCGGGATAGAGGTGATATGACTGAGATGTTTAAATACCTCCGTGGCATAAATGTTCAGGGAGAGAGCCTCTTTCAATTGAAAGCAAGTTCTACTATGAGGGGAATGGGATGAGGGTGAAGGGAGATAGATTCAGGAGTGATATGCGGAAATATTTCTTTACGGAAAGAGTAGTGGATCCATGGAATAGTCTCCCAGTGGAGGTGGTAGAGATGAGGACAGTAACTGAATTCAAAAGAGCATGGGACAAACACAGAGGATCTCTGAAGGTAAAAAGGGGTCTGTTGTAGTTGTTATGGAAGGACAGCCTAGATAGGCCATGTGGTTTTTTTCTGTCGTCATATTTCTATGTTTCTATTACCATTTTCTGTTAGACGTTCTCGTCTAATGTACTGGTAATTGATTTCAAATTATCCTTGTTCATGCCTTTTATCTTTATATCTCCCTGTTTTGCTGTGTGCAACTGTTTCTTTTGTTTGTGTTATCCTTTTGGGATTTTTTAGTATATTTATATATTTGTATTTGTTCTTATGCTTTTAGACACCCTGATGAAGGCTTGAGTGCCAAAACTTGGCCAAGTTGGTGTCCTTTAATAAATTGGTTGTTTGAAGAGATCATTGGTGTGACTGTGGTTTGTCTCCTCTCTGAAGATGGACTGTGTTTTTTGCGGAGAAACCTTTTTCTCTGTTTGTTTGGTATATTCTCAAGGTCATATTTTGCTACATTCAGGAGTGGCTTGCTCTTTTTTAAATTTAGTTTGAGTTTGCATACTAGTAGTTGGTGAACTGTGCCATAGTCAGCTCCAGGTTTTGTCTTGGTTGATGTTATAGAGCTTTTCCATCATTAACTTCCACAGATGTAGTCAATTTAATTTTTGTACAATCCATTGGCTAAAGTCCATATGTACAGTTGGCATTTGTATTGCTGGAAAAAGGTGTTTGAGATGAATAGATCGTAGGTCTTGCAGAATTCTATCAGTCTTTCTTCAGCTTCATTTCTATTACCAAATTCGTATTTTCTAAGTATTTTGCCTTCTTCTTTGTTGCCAATTTCAGCTTGTACTTGTTCATAGAACTCACCCACTTCTTCCTCTTCTGTTGTTGGGGCATATCCTGAATTATAGTTGTGTTGATAGGCATTCCTTGTAGTCAAATATAAATTAAGCATTCACTGATTACATTGTATTTTATTTCAGTTCTTGCAAGTTTCTTCTTGATTATAAATGCAACACCATTTCTTCTTTGTCTTTCATTTCCAGCATAGTAGACTATGTGATCATTAGATGCAAAGTGCCTGATACCTGTCCATTTCTGTCCACTGACACTCAACAAATCGAGTTTCAATCTTGACTACCTCCAACTTCCCTTGGTTCATGTTTCATACGTTCTATGTCCCAATATGTAAGACTTCTTTGCAACTTCTGACTTTCATTTCATGTGCAGCTACATCAGCATTCAGACATCCCAAGGACTTTAATGCAATCACATCATAAATGCTGTCTTTACTCTGAAAAGTCTTCAACTCATCCCCAGTAGCCAGTTGAGTACCTTCCAAACTGTGTGTGGGGGGGGGGGGGGGGGGGGTGTCTCATCTTCCAGCACTATAGTGTGGTTTGTTTTGTTGTGATTATCCATGGGTTTTCATGGCAAGATATGGAAGTAGATTGCCAGACCTTTCTTCCGTGCAGGTAATTCTAGTGTTATTGCCTTTGTCACAGAAATGTGATTCTCTGCCCCCAACACTGTCCCATTGTGCTGCTGCCTAGATGGGTGGTTTGTTTTAGTCTGGCCCCTCCGCTGAAACCTATCCATCTTGGGAGACCCTGCCAGTAGTTTATCTCTCAGCATCACTAATGCACACAAGCCATCATAGCATGACAAGTTGCAAACCATCCATTCCAACAGTTATCTACATGCAGAGTCCCATCACTACCCATCCATGAAAAGAGGCATCCTGCACACACTTGTAAACAGGGCACTAAGAGTCTGCAACCCGGACTGTCTACAGGAAGAAAGGAACACCTTCTGGGACATGTTCTCAGTGAATGGCTGCAGTAAAAATCTTTTAGACAAATAAATCTACAAGAAGAGCAACCACCAATAACTGCTGGATGATAACTCCATGATAGAACAAAGATCTGTGGTGCTTCCCTATGTCCAAGGAGTAACAGATCACATAGGTAAACTACTTAGAAAGATTAACATAACTGCGTATAGCACACCACAAAAGCAGGCATCCTCATTCACATGAGTGAAGGATCATGTTCCCCCATTCTAAAATGCTGGAATCTATGAAATTCCATGCAGAAGCAGCCAATTGTTAGTAGCCTAGTGATTAGACCACTGGTTTGGTAACCAAGAGACCAGGATTTGGTTCCTATTAACACACTTGTGGCCATGAGCAAGTCACTTAACCCTCCATTGTCTCTGAAGAAAGGCCTGGCAATGTACTTCTGGTCACACTGCCAAGAAAACCTAGGAGCTGCTGGGTTACCAAGAGTCAGCACTGATTTGAAGGCACACATTGTTGTTGTTTGCAGCCAATCATATATATAGGTGAAACATCCCACAGCATAGAAGTAAAGCTGTAGAGCATGATGCCATCCACATCTACACAGACGACATCATGCTCTATGGACTATTCCACCAGGAACAACCCACCAACACAAAACTCATACAATGACTTGAGGATGTTTCCCAATGATTAGAAGAAAACAATCTCACCATCAACTACAAAAAAACTGAAGCTCTTTACATTAAAGAGACACTGGCTTTACCCCTGTAGACTCCATCACCATAAACAATAACAAAGTAAAGATACAACTTGAAATCAAGTACCTTGGAATCATATCGGACCAAGACCTCTCCGTCAAATCACAAATACAACACACCATGAAAGCTATATACCACAAGATAAGAACCCTCCAATGATTACGTCCTCTCCTTGACCCGCCAGATTTCTGCTCATCATTCCAAGCCCTAATCATACCCATATGGACTACTGCAACTCCATTTACCATGGCCTGCCTCACTCAACCATGATCCCTCTCCATACAGTGCTGCACACTGCAGCACACACCCTAATGGGAGCAACAAAACACCCACCTTGAAACAACTGCACTGGCTCCCACTTGCTAGCCGAATCAAGTACAAAATGCTTTTAATAATATATAAAGCAATCAACAGCAATCCCCTATCGCACATAAGCACATTGCTCCAAATAATGCAACATAACTGCGCAAGAAATCAAGCTACTACAAATACGTTAATCATCCCCATGCAAGAACAAAACCAATCCAACAAGCATGTGCTCAAGCCCAGACACCATCACAGACCTACTCACATTCAGAAAATGACTGAAAACATTTCTATTTGCCAAATACTTTACCCCCCACTCCCATGAAACCCATCAACAACAATAAATTAGCTCAAGGAATCAAAGTTGATTTCTCTGTACTATACATAGATCGACTTCAGAAAAATCTTAGAAGTCTCATATCATCTACCTAACTGTATAAAGTAACTAGTTATCTGTACGTAAGTTCAATTGTTCAATGTAAAATCTTTCCCTTTGTTCTATGTTAACCACCTTGGCCACGGAGAAAGGTGGTATATAAACCTTGATAAATAAATAAATACAAGAGCATAAAAGACATCATAAACTTTGTAATATAGAGAAATCTGCTGTAGTCCTCCAAAGATGTGTATTAACTAGGTGTGTCTTTCTAAAATTAGCTTCATAAAGGCCAGTTTTAGATAGAATATGGAGAGGAGAATTAAGAACATCCAGGTCATGATGCAGAAAATTCCCATTGTATTTTACAAAAGCTCTGCCAAACAAAGAACCTCTTGTAAAATATGTGTAAAGACATGCAAGACTGCACATCAGTGTCACCATGTCCAGCGGGATCAGTGATTCTAGAAAGTTGCACATGGGAACAAAGCATGCAGCTTTACCCCAAATGTGCATGGGAGAAGGTTTTAATAATTGCTGCTTCCAACCCTTGACACCACCCTGGCATCAGTCCCCTGGATGGTCTACCTGGAATCAAGAACCCTCATCCATCCCCCCTTGAAATCAAGATAGCCACCCAACTTCCAAGCATCTAGTACCCTCCAAATGGCCCTCCCAACAGACACCTCCTTCCCATCCCCATCCCCATCCCCAACCCCTAGTCCTAACCTAGCTTTAGTGGGATCCTTAGTAGTATAGTAGTACCAAGAGCAATCCCCAGTTTCTGCTGCTTATGATGGGGCTAGGTTCCAAAATGGTGACCATGATCTCTAGCAGTAGTACCACAAGATTACCATTGGGGTCATGGACCACCATTTTGGAACTGAGAGCCATCATGAGCAGGATCAATTGAGGATCACTTCTACTACCATTAGTCTACCAGGGACCCTGGTAAGAACCAGATATGGGACTGGGGTTGGGTGTCTTCTAGAGAGGGGCAATCATGCAAGGCTTGATGTTGAAGAGTCAGATGGAGGGGTGGCCTCAGCCTTTGCACCTGTCCCTTCAAGTAGCAATTATGCATGCCTCGATGAAGATGTAAACACACATGTAAAGAATTCCCTTTTGAAAGATAGGTAGGGCTTTTGCTTTTTGGTTATGGCTGGAAAATCCTAATAAATCTCCCCTCCTGATGGGAAAATTGGGGTTTACAGTTTCCCTCCTATGCTAACAACTGATGAGATTATCAGGCTGTCGCAGTACCAGATGGATGATGCCATCAGATTGGGCCACAGCCAACATTTTAGAGTTTCCGATGGCAGAGGCAGAGCTAGCACAGGAAAAACCAAAAGAGAGTGAGGCCTAGCAGTAGTCCATGTTTGCACTGAATGGCTTTCATGTAGAAACGTAGAAACATGACAATACAAAAAGACTACATGGCCTATCTAGTCTGTCCTTCCATATCAACCACTACAACAGTCCCCTTTTTTCCTTTAGAGATCCTCTGTGTTTGCCCAATGCTTTTTTGAATTCAGATACTGTCCTCATCTCTACCACCTCCACTGGGAGACTATTCAGTGGATTCAACACTCTTTCCATAAAGAAATATTTCCGCATATAACTCCTGAATCTATCCCCTTTCATCCTCATCCCATGTCCCCTCATAGCAGAACTTGTTTTCAATCGAAAGAGGCTCTCCTCCTGTTCATCTATGCCATGGAGGAATTTAAACGTCTCAAAAATATCACCTCTATCCCACCTAGGGTTGCCAACTGGATCCAGATGCGCCCGACACACTTGATCCAGTCCTAGGTTTACCCCACTGCATGCAGGGGCATGTAGTTCTGATTTTTCCATTGCGCTTCATAAGAAAAGCAAGACTACATGTCCCTGCATGCAATGGGAGAAAACCAGAACTGGATCAAGCCTGTCGGGTGCATCTGGAGCCAGTTGGCAACCCTAATCCCGCGTTTCCTTTAAGGTGTACATATTAAGATCCTTAAGTCTGTCTTTATATGCTTTATAATGAAGACCACTAACCATTTTAGTAGCCACCCTCTGAACTGACTTCAGCCTGTATATCCTGGAATCAGTACAGAGGGTGGCAACTCTCTCCAACAATACTTATGTCAGGACATTGGAGAGGGTGGAATGTATCAGAGCCACTCAGAGTGTGCATGGACCACAGGAAGGACCCACTTTCCCTTTGTTTTTCCTGTGCTGGATCTGCTTCTGTTGTAGCTCACAGCTGCTGGACTGGGGGTGTCGTTCTGCCTACCTGCTCATGGTAAGGCTGAAAAGGGGGGTGGGGGGAGGGAGAAACTGGGCTACCAGGAGAGGGTCCAAAAGAGAAACTGAAGGGAAATGCTGCATGGGGGGGGGGGGGGCATGGGAAGAGATAATGACACAGAGGGCAGATGATTCTGTTGTTGGTACTGAGGCTTGGAGAAAGGAATGCTGGTGCTGATTCTATTGCTGGGGCATGGTGAAGAGCTGGCTGGCATTGGAAAATTGTGTTTTGAGTCATTAAATGGAATCCTTTTAAAAGGCAACACATTTTTTCACAACTCGTATTGTTTTGATGCTGGGAAAATACCTAATTGGCTTAAAAAATAAACCCCTAAAATCTCAAAAGATAAACACCTAGGACTGGAAATGTTAAAAAAATCAGACCAAGGACAGACCCCTGAGGCACACCACTAGTAATATCCTTCTCAGAGTGAGCTCCATGCACCTGTACTCTTTGTTGCCTTCCACTCAACCAATTTCTAACCTAGTCAGTCACTTTAGGGTCCATCCCTATGATTCTCAATTTATTTATAAGTTGCCTGTGCAGAATGATGTCAAAGACTTTACTGAACTCTAAGAACACCCCATTAGGGCTCCCCCTTGGTCCAGTTCTCTGAACACCCAGTCAAAGAAATCAATTAAATTTGTCTGACCAGACCTGACTTGTAAAGCCATGCTGCCTCAGTTCCTGCAATCCATTGGACTACACAAACCTCACTGTCCTCTGTTTTAGCAGGACTTCCATCAATTTACTCACCACAGAAGACAGACTAACTGGCCCTTAGTTCTCAACCTCATCCTTACTTCTGCTTTTGTGTAATGGGACCACATGCACCTTTCTCCAGTCATCTGGAACCATTCCCAGCTCTAAAGAAGCATTGAAAAGGTCAGACAGTGGAGCAGTTGATTCTTCTCCTAGTTCCTTCAATATTCTTGGATATATCCCACCTGGCCCCAGTGCTTTGTCTACTTTTAGTTTAGCTAATTCCTCACAAACACAGTCTTCTAAAAAATGCTCAAGGTATCTAATAGCATGATGGTTAGAGTAATGGCTTAAAAGCAGGGTGGCCAGGATTCAATCCCATGTGGGTCACTTAATTCTCTATCGTTTATGTTTCTTTGGACAAACACATAGGATCTCTAAGGGAAAAGGGGGGACTATTGTAGTAGTCAATATGGAAGGGCAGCATAGATAGGCCATGTGATCTTTTTCTGCCATCATGTTTCTATGTTTCTATCTCCACTATTACTATTTGTGGGTATTTTCTGAGGTCCTGCTTCAGGCCCTTCATCTGTGAACACAGAACAAAAATATTTGTTAAGCAATTCCACTTAATTCAACTTCTACATATTCCTCCCCTTCACCTTTGAGTCTGATAATACCACTTTTGCACTTCCTCCTCTCACTAACATATCTGAAGAATGTCTTGTCCCCCCATTTTATTGCATTAGCTATTTCTTCTTTTTTTTGTATCTTTGCTTTCCTATTTTCCTAGATTCTCTATGCTTTTCCAAATATAGATGCTTGTCTTCCTCTTTCTGTGATCTCTTATATTTTATGAAGGCTACCCCCCTTTTCTTCACCTTTTTAGCTACTTCTTTTGAGAATCATAGCGGCCTCCTTTTCCTTTTACATTTATTTACCTTTCTAAAAAAAGGTTTGTTCCCATTAAAATATCCCCTTTCAGTTCTGACCATTGCTTTTCTACATCCCCCAGATGTTCCCATCTCGCTAACGACTCCCTGAGGTTTGTCCCATTTTGACAGTTAGTTTTCCTAAAGTCTAAGACCTTCGTTTTTCAAAGGACTTTATCAGCCCTAGTACTAATACTGAACCACACCAGCTGGTGATCACTGGATGTGAGATGATCTCCCACTATAACATCAGAAACACTTTCCCATTGGTAAGTATGAGGTCCAGTATGGCCCCTTAATATGTGGGTTCTGTTACCAGTTGCTTGAATAATTCTCCCTGTAGAGAATCCATGATCTCCTTACTTCTAGATGAAATCACAGCAGGGATGTGCCAATCAACATCCAGCATATTGAAATCACCCATCTGTAGCACTTCTCCTCTCATGGCATTACTATGTATATCTTCAATGCAAATGGATTTCCCACTCCCTCTTTCTAGTTTAACCCTCCTCGCTCCATTTTAAGCCCTGTAGTTCATTAACTTTAATATTACACAGGTACACTACCAAAAAACTGCCTCCAGTTTTGCAACTGATTCCTATAGATTTTGGGGTGCTGAATCCAGGAAAAATAGCCAAAATGTTCCATCACGTCACTTTTCTTGCAAAATTAGAATTCTTACCCATATAAGGAATGTTCACATAATTTCTTTTTAGCCGACTGCAGTTTATTTTCTTGGCCCAAAATAGAGGTTGTAATGGTTAACTAACTAGAAACACTCCCTCATGATATTTTAGAGTGTTTTGTATTCATTTTATACATTAACAGGACAATTGGGAGGCGGGGGGCTAAATCCAGTACTCGCGCTGGCGCATGTTCTTTCCTGTTCGCCTCGCCTCGTTCGCTCGCTCAAACACGGTGGTTGCGACATGAACGTTCCTGTCAAATTTCAGTTTCTTGCAAGTTCATTATTACCTTTTGTTTGCTCAGTCGTAATCCAGCTTTATTCCGAAGTGGTTCACTACAGTTGTAGTTTGCAGTGCTGTGTATTTGTGATGGCTCACAGAGCCAGAGGTTGCGTCAACTCTCCGGACAGTTTTTGTTTTATTTGTGGGGAATATACCGTGAAAAAGCGGCAGAGGAACATTTCTGCATTTATTTAAAAAGTATATTTCGCCTATTTCGGTTTGAAGTTAGGCGATCAAGACAAACCGTGGGCTCCTCACAAAGTGTGCAAGACATGTGAGGAAGATCTACGCTTATGGATGAAAGGTAAAAACAAGCATTTCGTTTCGGAATACCTATGATGTGGCGTGAACAGAGACCACAGCAGTGACTGCTATTTTGCTCTTGCATTGTGAAGGGATACAACTTAAAAAATAAGAACGTAATAAGTTACCCCAACCTTCCCTCAGCAATTAGGCCTATGCCTCATAGCAACGAAGTACCTGTGCCTGAACCACCAAAATCTTTGGATCATATTTGTGTGGACCGTTCTGATCATGATGAGACTCATCAGATGGCTTTTCCCGATGAGTCCAGTACTTCCGAGTTTGAAACTGAACCAGATCCGAAACCTGAACTTTTCTCTCAAGCTGAATTGAATGATTTAGTCCGGATTTAGGACTCCCAAAAGATGCTGCCCAACTGCTAGGTTCTCGGCTTAAACAGAAAAATCTATTGTCACCAGGAACGACTTTTTATTGGTACCGCAACCGCGAGACACAATTTTTGAAGTATTTCAGCAAAGAGGAAGATTTGGTATTTTGCAACGATATATACGGAGTGATGGAAAAGTTTAAACTCAAGTATGATCCTGCTGAATGGCGGCTGTTCATTGATTCGTCAAAAGACAGCATAAAAGGTGTTCTTCTTCATAATGGCAACACATTCGCTTCAGTTCCTATTGCTCACTCTGTTATTCTCCAAGAAAAATACGAGAATTTGGCCCTGATTCTTCAGAAGATTCGTTATGATGAGCATAAGTGGATGATTTGTGGAGACTTTAAAATTCTATCCATGCTATTAGGGCAGCAATCCGGTTTCACCAAATATCCCTGCTTCCTTTGCTTGTGGGACAGCCGGGCCCGCGACCTACACTGGGGGAAAAAAGACTGGCCAATTCGGGAGTATTTGAGACCCGGTGAGAAAAATGTTCTTCATGAGAGCTTGGTACCTCGTGATAAAATTCTATTACCACCTCTCCACATTAAGTTGGGTCTCATTAAGCAATTCATCAAGTCCCTTCCAAAAGATGGTGAGTGCTTTCGGTACCTTTGCTCAAAGTTCCCCCGACTTTCTGAAGCAAAGCTAAAGGAAGGAGTGTTTGTTGGCCCTGATATAAGGAAACTCATTTCAGATGGAGCATTCGCTGAAACGATGTCTGAGAAGGAAAAAGAAGCCTGGGATTCCTTCAAGGATGTTGTTCTCAAATTCTTGGGGAACAGGCGGGATGAGAACTATAAGGATATTGTTGCCAGGATGCTCAATGCCTTCAAAGAACAAGGCTGTAACATGAGCCTGAAAGTCCATTTCTTGCACTCCCATGTGAACTACTTTCCCGAAAACTTGGGGGCGTACAGTGAAGAACAAGGTGAAAGGTTTCACCAGGACATCAAGGACGCAGAGAGAAGGTACCAAGGAAGATGGAACACCACTATGATGGCTGATTTCTGCTGGTTGCTGCTGCGGGAAACCCCAGATGAAAAATACGCCAAGCAGCGCACCAAGAGAAGCATTCGGGGGAAGAAGAAACGGGCCCACCAGGAGATTGATTGACCCAAGAATGACTTTAAAATCTAAACTGTGTTGACAAATATCGTGTTTTTACTAAACTTTGAAATAAAAATTTGCTAGTTATTACCACAGTGTCGGATCTCATTTATTAGAATTTTATTTTCACACCATCGGGTGTTTGTCTTCATGTATTGCAATGGTGCGGTTTGCGTTTTCTATTCTTACATACATACCTGTACAACATTTTTTGCACATTTCTTTGCTTTGCTTTGTGTCTAACCTCGCTCTTATATGCTCAATGTTTGTGCACATGTATGTGGCTGTTTTAAGTGCAGACAATTTTGCTACCATCACAGTGTGTTTTGTTGACATTACTCTATTCTTATGTGCTGCCTTGTTACAATTTTCTTTATTCTTATTTGAATAACTACTAAACAATTAGTATAAAGAATTCATCCAAGAAACGTTTATCTCGATCGCACTCAATCTGAAACGTTCACCTCAAACTGCTAACCCAATGTAGCAAAAAATCTGTATGTGATGGAGCAAATTGGTTACCAGATTTGGATTCAGCGCACCAAAAAACGTAAAAATCAATCGAAACATTAGAGGCAGTTTAAAAAAATTTTTTTTTAGTGTACCTGTGTTATTTTTAAAATATAGTGCCACGCCTTCTCCCCTTTTCCTATGCTGTCATTCCTGAATAAAGTATAGCCTGGTATAATTACATCCCAGTCATGGTTGTCTGTGAACCATGTCTCCATAACCACCACTAAATTCAAGTCAGCCTCTTCCATTAAAGCCTCAACATCTGGAATCTTATTTCCCATACTGTATAAATGGATAAGAGGAGCAGATGTTGCCCCTTTTACCCATTTATACAGAAGTATTTAATGTTTTACTTACCTAAGGGCTTTTACTTACCTGGGGATTTCTTCACCCATCCCCAGAGAATCTAGTTGAAAGCCCTCTTAAGTAGATTAGCCAGTCTGCTGTGGAAGACACTTTGACCCTTCTTGGATAGATGGATGCCATCTCTGCTCTGCAGCCCTTGGAAATTCATCCCATGGTCCAGGAAACCAAAATGCTCTCAATGACACCATCCATGCAGCCATGCTTCTCTTCCTTGGCCGTTACCCTCAACAGGGAGGATTGAAGAGAACACTGCCTGTGCACCTATCTGCTTCACCCTCTGTCCCAGAGCCATGAAGACACTCTTGATATGCTTGGAGGTGCTGTGTAGCATTACATGCCATCTACATGCATAAATCATGTTATTTTGATGATTTATATGTGTAAATGGGCTTTTACTTGTGTACTTTGGCTGGTTGCTGCTTAAGTATGCATGTAGATCCACTGGAGTGTACTTCCATTGTGAGCCTGTGCATGAGTGGAGTTTGGGCAGAGCATGGGCAGAATGCACAACTAGGTGTAAGCATTTACACCAGTCATAGGGTTGCTGTAAGTGATTGTTCCTTAATTTAATATATGTTTTTGACCACTTATGCTCCTACTTTATAAAGTGAAGTAAGCGCATACTTAGCTTTAGAAAATAGGTACGAAGTGTGAGCAGAAAAATGCTTGTCAATTATTCGAGACTTTATAAAATTCCCCTCTAGGAATCTTCCTAATATCAAAGCCATATGTAACCAATTTCTGCTTCAATAAAATGGAACTGTATGACATCTAAGGGATCATTTACTAACAGTGTGCTAAGGTCTTTAACTTACAAAATGAAACAAGCAACGTCCAGAAGAGCAATATCACTCTCGGCACCGAGGAACTAAGAACACAAAAAGACTTCAAGGACTTCCGCAAATCGCTCAAGACACACCTCTTCACGGAATCATTTGAACAAATACCATAATCCCCTCTTTTCACAGCTTTGCCATCCAGCCACAGAATCCAAAGACCAGCCCTGAGACCCTCCCAGGAATATATGTATGTCTCGGAACCCCCAATGTTAATTGTAAACCCGGTCATGTCCCTGACCGCCTTGATTGAAGGATAAGGCGGTATACAAAACTGGCTAAATAAATAAATAAATACAGGGCCCATTTTATGCAGTGTGCCCCGTGGTAAGTAAATCACATACATATGTCAGATTTATTAGGGTATGTTGTATAAGGGAATTATGAGTCCGTATCTGATGTAAATTGAAACATTGAAATCATTGAATTCTGTATTAGCTGTTTTTGTGTATTACTATATTTTATTTCACATTTTTAATATACCTCATTTCCAAAGGTCAATGCGGTTTACATGGAACAATTTAAAGTTAACGTTACATAAAACAGGGAATATTAACATGGAATAACTTTTAACATTAAATAAGGAATATTAACATGAAATGAGCTTTTTACAAGTGCTATTCCATATGAAGTAGGCTGTAGTAGTGGTTGCATGTATTTTATATGGTGAGGTTTGAGTGGGGTAGGTGCAGGTCATTGAAATTAGATATGAGATAAATATTTCCATGTCAGAATAAGTTGCTCTCAATCATGGTTTCAAGAGCACTTTATGAGGGAAGGGTAACATTTCTGAAATATATTCATTATCAGTACAAACTTGTATTTGCTTAGAGAACATTATTTTTTGCACTGCAATCATTTGAGGTACTGTACTTTCATTTGAAAAGATGTGCAATAATGGCATTAGGCAAAAAATAGAGTGAACACACATAAATCTTTTATCTGTGATAGCTAGATGATGAGGCTCAAGCTATCTGTATTTTGCTGGGTTAATTTCACTTGCCTCTGAGTTTAAGACTTTCTAAGTTACTCCCATCTGCTGATGAACATATTTTAGGTTTCATTTTCTTTCACATCCTCTTGAAGATAAATGATGTAATAATTATTACATTTGGGGAATATTTTGTGAAGCTGATTTTGAACAACTTATTTGTCATACGGTAAGGAAAATTCTCTATATATTCTACTTCCCAGCAGTTAGAGCATGTGAGACACAGCATGGCAGGTCCTCATAGGCAGCTTAGAGAAGCATTATCTCTATGGTTGCATCTGTGCACACCCATTTCTCTTTCATACAGATATGACTAGAATTCCCAGCAGCTAATCATAGAAACATAGAAACACGATGTCAGAAAAAGACCGCATGGCCAATCTAGTCTGCTCTTCCATATCAACTACATTAGTCCCCTTGTTACCTTTAGAGATCCTCTGTGTTTGTCCCATGCTTTTTTGAATTCAGATACTGTCCTCATCTCTACTACCTCCACTGGGAGCCTATTCCACACATCTACCACTCTTTCCATAAAGAAATATTTCCACATATTACTCCAGAGTCTATCCCCTTTCACCTTCATCGTATGCCCCCTCATTGCAGAGCTTTCCTTCAATTTAAAGAGGCTTGCCTCCTGTGCATTTATGCCATGGAGGTATTTAAACATTTCTATCATATTTCCTCTATCCTGCCTTTCCTCTAATATATGCAGATTAAGATCTTTAAGTCTCTCCTCACCTGCTTTAGAACGAAGACCACTAACCATTTTAGTAGCCACTGTCTGCACTGACTCCAGCCTGTTTATGTCCTTTTGAAGGTGTGATCTCCAGAATTACACACAATACTCCAAATGAGGTTTCACCAGAGACCTATATAGTGGCACTATCACCTCCTTTTTTCTGCTGGCCATTCCTCTCCCTATGCACCCAATCATCTTTATGGCTTTTGCTGTTGCCTTTTCTAACCATTTAGCCACTTTAAGATCATCAGAAATAACCATGCCCAGGTCCCGCTCTTCTTTTATGGACAGAAGTACTTTACCCCCTATATCCTACTGCTCCCTTGGATTTTTGCAGCCCAAGTACATGACCTTGCATTTTTTAGCATTACATCTCAACTATCATATTCTAGACCATTCTTCAAGCTTAGCTAGATCCCTCCTCATGTTATCTACTCCTTTATGGGTGTCTACTCTATTGCAGATTTTGGTATCATCCGTAAACAGGCAAACCTTAACTGACAGTCCTGATGTGATATCACTAACAAAGATGTTAAATAGAATTGGACCAAGGACAGATCCCTGCAGCCCACCACTGGTAACTTCCTTCTCCTCAGAATAACCTCCATTTACCTGTATCATTTGTCACTTCCCACTCAACCATTTTCTAACCCAGTCAACCACTTTAGGACCCATCCTTAGGGTGTGCAGTATGTTTGTAAGTTGCCTGTGTGGATCGATCTCAAAGGCTTTACTGAAATCTAAGTACATCACACCTAGGGATCTCCCATGGTCCAACTCCCTGGTCATCCAGTAAAAGAAATTAATCCGTTTTGTCTGATATGATCTGTCTCTGGTGAATCCATGCTGCCTAGGATCCTGCAATCCTTTGGACTCCAGAAACCTCACTATTCTCTCTTTTAGTAGTGTTTCCAATAATTCACTCACCACAGAGGTTAGACTAACCAGCCTGTAGTTTTCAACCTCATCCTTACTTCCACTTTTGTGTAAAGGGACCACATGTACCTTTCTCCAGTCCTCTAGGACCACTCCTGACTCTAAAGAAGCATTGAAAAGGACAGTCAGTGGAGCTGCTGGAACATCCCCAAATTCCTTCAGTATTCTTGGATGTATCCCTTCTAGTCCCTTTGCTTTGTCTGCTTTGAGTTTAGTTGGTACCTCACCGTCAGAATTTTCTGAAAATCATTCAACATTCTTGTCTATTCCATTCCTATTTGTGGATGTTTTCTGAGGTCCTGCTCCTGCCCCTTCATCTTTGAACACAGAACAGAAAGATTTGTTAAGCAATCCTGCTTTATCCTCATCAGCTTTGCATATTCCTCCCCTTCACCTTCGTGTATGACTATCATTAAAATCATCTCTAATACCTGAAGACTGAAGGATTGCCAATGTAACACCAATTTTTAAAAAGGGTTCCAGGGGTGATCCGGGAAACTACAGACCAGTGAGCCTCACGTCAGTACCGGTAAAAATGGTAGAAACCATCATAAAGAATAAAATTACTCAGCATGTAGATAGTCATGGCCTAATGGGAGACAGCCAACATGGCTTTAGACAAGGAAGATCTTGTCTTACTAATCTGTTATGTTTTTTTGAAAGTGTGAATAAACAGGTGGACAAAGGTGAGTCGGTTGATATAGTGTATCTGGACTTTCAGAAAGCCTTTGACAAGGTCCCTCATCAGAGACTTTTGGCAAAACTAAAGAGTCATGGGATAGGAGGCAATGTACTGCTGTGGATCAGGAATGGGTTAAAAGATAGAAAGTAGAGGGTTGGGCTAAATGGCCAATTTTCGCAATGGAGAAAGGTGAATAGTGGTGTACCCCAGGGATCTGTGCTGGGTCTGCTGCTTTTTGACATATTCATAAATGACCTGGAAAGCGGAATAACGAGTGAGGTTATCAAATTTTCAGATGACACAAAACTATTTAAAGTTGTTAAAACCCAAGAGGATTGTGGAAAATTGCAAGAGGATCTTGAAAAATTGGAAGACTGGGCATCAAAATGGCAGATGAAATTTAATGTGGACAAGTGCAAAGTTATGCATCTAGGGAAGAACAACCCAAACTATGGTTACACAATGCAAGGTTCAGCATTAGGAATCACCACCCAGAAAAAAGATTTAGGCGTCATTGTTGATAACATGTTAAAACCCTCGTCCCAGTGTGCAGCGGCAGCCAAGAGAGCAAATAGAATGCTAGGTATAATAAGGAAAGGAATGGAAAATAAAACAAAAGATATTATAATGCCTCTATATCGTTCCAAGGTGAGACCACACCTTGAATATTGTGTGCAATTCTGGTCACCGTATCTTAAAAAGGATATAGCGTTATTAGAAAAGGTTCAGAGAAGAGCCACCAAAATTGTAAAGGGGATGGAAGGATACTCCTATGAAGCAAGGCTAAAAAGGTTAGGGCTCTTTAACCTGGAAAAGAGACGGCTGAGGGGAGATATGATAGAAGTCTATAAATTAATGAACGGAGTGGAACGGGTAAATGTAGATCGATTGTTTATGTTATCAGAATATAGAAAGACTAGGGGACATGCAATGAAGCTACAGGGTAAACTATCTAAGACTAATAAAAGAAAATATTTTTTCACTCAACGTGTAATCAAACTCTGGAATTTGTTACCGGAGGATGTAATAAAGGCCGTTAGTGTAGCTGGGTTTAAAAAAGGTTTGGACAAGTTCCTGGAGGAAAGGTCCATAAACCATTATTAAGAAGGGACCCAGGATATCAATGCTTGACCCACTACAAGCATTTCGGAACCTGTGTCTTTTGGAGAAACCTCTAGGTGCGTATGACCTAGATTGGCTACTGTTGGAAACAGGATACTGGGCTTGATGGACCTTGGTCTGACCCGGTATGTTCTTATGTGTCTGACAATATCACTTTTGTCCTTCCTGCTCTCACTAACATATATGAAAAATATCTTATACCCCTATTTTTTTTAAAATTAATTTATTTATAAATTTTCAACAATACAACCACACACACCAATTTAACAACCCATAACACTCTCCGTCCCTTCCCACCCACTCTGTCCCCAATGGATCATCGGTAGCATCATGTTAATCAGAGCTTCGATAACTCGCTCATGACATTTATGCCAGATTAATAAAAACCACAGATCATGTTACAACAGTGCCCCGAATATGATCTGCCGAACTGGTATACACACCGGCAGACGCAGCATAATCATCCAGCCACTTCCACTTGTCCTCGACCTGACTCAAATCTGCTATCCCATTGAACCCATAGACCTGGCAAGGTACAAACCCCCTTTTCAAACACCTCTGCCTTTGCTTACAACTCCATGCCTTTTCATAACTAGCATAGAGACTTACCAAATTCCACCAGTGATTGCCGTCTAACTTGCCGGAATCTTTCCAACAAATCAAGATTAATTTCAGCGCTATTGCAACCAAAAAGTTAAACAGGAAATGTTTCTCTTTCCTTAAAGGCAAGGTCAAACAAGTTGAGCGTAAAAAAACTAAGTCCCACGACAGAGGTGTCTGAAAAGAGAGTATCCTTTGAATGTTCCCCCATATTCTCCTCCAAAAACTCTGAACATTAGGGCAAACAAACAACATGTGCCTCAGGGTGCCTGGATGTGCCAAACAAGTCCAGCATCTTCCCTCTGCTCCAGGAGCCCAACGGGAGATCCGGCTGGGTGTTAGGTACGCTCGGTGAGAAATAAAATATAATGTTTGGGTTATTGCTGCAGTGCTAGAGACTCTGTTCACCTTAGACCACAAAGTAGACCATTGCTGAGGAGAAATAATTGAGTCTACCTTGACCTCCCACCCCTTTGTTAGACCCGAAGAAGAAGTAAGCCACCCATCTCTTAACATTGCATACAGTTTTGAGGCCGCACCCTTGCTCTCAGTACAAGCAAGCAGTAGCTTTTGTAGACCCCACTCTTTAGATAAGCTGATAGCATCGATCCTTCCTTTTGCTAGGCAGCTTCTCAATTGGACCCATTGGAACCGACAGCTATCGGATAAGTCAAAGTCCCCAGTAAGTTTTTCCCAGGATTTCCAATGCTGGAGTTGAACTAATTTACCCAAAGTCCAAATGCCCTTTTCTTGCCAAAGCTTCCAAAAGATCATTTTATCTCCAATCCTAAACCTAGGGTTATACCATATGGGGAGATCCCAAGACGGCGGATTTTCATTACCCATTACCTCTGCGAGACAAAGAGAAGCTCCCTGGGTAGCCAAAATAGCATGAGAAGCAGAAGGGAGTTTCATGGATAACAACAGTTGAAGAGGGATATGCAAAACCACCTTCCTCTCCACCTCTAACCAAATCGGGCTGTGCCCCTTGACTATCTCCGTACACCAAAGCGCTCCCTCTCTAAGTAAAAAAGCCTGATGGTAAGCTTTAAAATCAGGAAAATCAGGGGGGAGGAGTGGCCTAGTGGTTAGGACAAGGTACTTCAGGCCAGAGAGCCAGGGGTTCAAGTCCCACCTGGGGACAGCAATCTCAGGCCGGAGGGACTAGGATTTCTAGTCCTATAGGTACTCCTTGTGGTCTTGGGCAAGCCACTTAACCCTCCATTACCCATGTTCCCTGTAAGTATTAGCGTATGTGTGTCATATCCCCTCATGTTAAATGTATCTCCCAATTGACCGCTTTGACCCGGTGAAAAGCAGGATATAAGTACAGCTAAATAAAAAATAAATTTACTCCCCCTCACTCCTTATTCACTTTAAGCTTGTTCACCACGATTCTGGGAGGCTTTCCTAACCACAGAAACCTTACTAATTGACGCTCCCAATCCTTATATACCCTGGCAGGTAAGACCACCGGTAACATTTCCAGAATATAATTTATCTTGGGGGTCAGAACCATCTTGATTGCCTCTGTTCTGCCCCACCACGTCAGATATAGAGGAGACCACTTTACCGAGAAGACTCGAAGCATATCCTCTATATTCTTACAGTTTGTATGGATTGTCTCTTCTATCGAAAAACAGTATTTAACTCCCAAATATTTAATGACCTTAGCTTCCCATACAAAAGGAAACTCCTCTAATGCAGAAAGAGAACGTAGCTTTATTCATGGGGAAGGCCACAGACTTCCCCCAATTTATCTTATAACCCGAAATTTCTGAATAGGCATCCATGATCCTTAGAACTTCATTCACCTGGTTGGGCTGAACAAAAAGCAGCAAATCATCAGCGTAAGCTGATAGTTTTATTTGCAAATCTCCAATCTGGATACCCCGAATCTTCTCAGAGTGTCGAATAGTTAAAGCTAAGGGTTCTAGAGCAAGATTAAACAAGGCAGGGGAGAGAGGACAGCCCTGCCTGGTCCCGCGACTTAAAGAAAAGGGGGCGGATAAAATTCCATTCACCAATATACTGGCCTGGGGACTAGAATATAACACCCTGATCAGCTTAATGAACGAGTCTCCAAAGCCAAACCACCGCAACACACGGTACATAAAGGCCCACTCTAGCCTGTCAAAGGCCTTTTCCGCGCCCAAGGAAAGCCCGACCATAGGGCAATCTTGCTGGGTCATCAAAAAAAGGAGATCTATAAGCAAACGGGCATTATCCGCAGACGATCTCCCTGGCAAAAAGCCACATTGATCAGGGTGTATTAGGTCTGAAACCATGGTTGATAGCCTCTTAGCCAAAACACCAGCAAAGATCTTATAGTCAGCATTTAAAAGGGAGATCGGCCTATAGTTACCCACCTTGAGGGGGTCTCTGCCCTCCTTAGCCAACACGACGATAGTCGCCACGTTAAAACCCCCTATCTGTGGAGACTGCTCTACAAGAAGCTGAAAGAATCGAGTCATTTGCGGGACTAAGTCCTCCTGGAACACCTGATAAAATTCAACAGGAATGCCATCGGGACCCACCGCCTTGCCCCTCTTCACATCCCTAAGGACAGCCTGAATTTCTCCCTCCACAAATGGCAAGTCCAACTCCTCCGCTTGTTGGGCACTAAGAACAGGGTGAGGTAAGTCTCCCAGAAAATTTTGATAAGCTGCTTCATTGCACTCTCCTGCAGAAGAATACAAATCTAGATAAAAAGACCTGAAGCTCTCTCCTATATCACTATTCTTAGTGAGCAGTCCCTGACTATCAGATATCAGTGCCGCAATACCGGATTTCTCCCGAGGTGGGCTAAGCAAAGAGGCCAATAGACCCCCAGCTTTGTTTTGTTCGGCATAATACTTCGTATTTTGCACATGTAGAGCCCTTCTAGCTTCCGTACTTAAGAGGTTATTGTACTGATATCGTAATTTTTGCAGACGGAGCAAAACACAGGGCTCCAAATTCGCTCTCAGTAGTCTCTCCCCAGCCGAAATTTGCGATTCAAGCTCAGCAAGGGCAGCCTTCCGCTGTTTAGCCACCTTGCTAGTGTAACTAGTTATCTGAGCTCGGATGGAGGCCTTAAAGGCCTCCCACCAGGCCCAACCGGCAGTATCAGATGGAAGATTCTTGGCAAAGTATTCCTTAATCTCAAACCTTATGTGGTCTTGAAAAGCCGGATCATTCAACAGGTCTCTCTGAAAATACCAACCCGCTCTCCGTAAAGGCTCCATCCCTCTTGTTAAAGTTAAGAATACGGCGGCATGATCTGACACCGTGGTGGCGCAGATGCCGGCATCCCCTACAGAATCCACTAAAGAGCTGGAAATTAACAAAAAATCGATTTGGGAGTGCGAATTGTGTGGGAGGGAATGAAAAGTAAACTCTCTATCTGTAGAATGTAAGGTCCGCCAAATATCATTTAAACCCAACTCCTGAATTAAAGATAAAATGACAGAAACAACCCTTCCAGGTCTATGGGATCTATATGGCTGCCGGTCCAGCAATGGGTCTAAAACCAGGTTAAAATCTCCACCTAGGATAAGTGCGTGGGATCTCAACTGGTAAACTTCCTCAGCAATCCTCTGGTAGAAGGAGACATCGTCACAATTTGGTCCATATACATTCATTACAGCCCATTTCTCACCGTTAATATGCATTAGGACTTTTGCCCACCTCCCCTCCGGATCCGCACATGCAAATTCAAATTGTGGCTGAAGAGTTTTCCGCACCAGTGTTATTACTCCATTTTTCTTTTTAGCAGCTGCAGCATGTGCTGCTAGCACCTATTGCCCCTTTCCCAATTTCTTTGCTTCCTCCGAAGTCAGATGGGTCTCCTGGAGCAGAACTATATCTGCACCCTGTTTAACACTGTACAATAAGATTTTCTTTCGTTTAATTGGGTTATTAATCCCTTTAACGTTCAGAGAAAGAAGCTTAAGGGACCCCATAATTCTTGAGATAGAGGACCAAAGTTAATCCAGGACATCTGGCATATATGACATACCCCCAGCTCCTTTTTGGATTCCCAAAGACTACCATTGGAGTCAGCACTCCCCACAACCAAACCCACAATCCTGGGTGAACCATCGATTCCGCAAAATTACCCCTCAATCTCCACCCCCCACTATGATACTCGGTCCCCCAACCCCCTCCCAGAAATCTTCTGTTGTTTCCCCCTGTCTCCAGCCCATTACCGTACCCTTCCCACCCCCCTCAGCACAATACAATACAAGCCCGAACCTGAATTCACAGGCCCCATGATTAGCCCGGCACAACACACAACAAAATCCAGGCCCCCCATCCCCAGAACCCAATCCACAGGATTAAACAGGAGACCCAATTTTCAAAGACCACACACACAACCTAAGCATAACAAAAGTCAAAACTTGTTCCTGCGTCGTCGCTCAACAAGCCTTGAACTATGAGTTCCTCGTCATTGCTTCCAAAGACAATCCTTAATGCATCACAGCAGCCTCTTGCTCCTCAATAAAGGCGAGAAGAAGTTGAGGATCTTCAAAAGTCTGTGTTTGATTGTGTAGGGTGACTCGGAGTCTGGTGGGAGAGAACAGCCCATAACGGGCTTGAAGGTTCTGTAGACGAGGTCTTAATGCCAGCATCTGCTTTCGCCGTTCCACAGTAGGTTTGTTAAAATCCGGAAAGAAGGCTATATTCGACCCTTCAAACTTCAACGGTGCCAAGGCTCTGGCTGCCATCATGATTTGCACTACTTGTTGGTGCCTCAGTAGCCTCATGATAATAGTGCGCTCTCTCAATCTCAAAGGGACGGTCAAAAGTAAGTCGCAGCAGCGATGGGATACTTTTGCATAGAAAGTCTATCACGTCCCTTCCTTCCGCACCTTCAGGAATCCCCACTAGCCTGATGTTGTTCCGGCGTGCCCTATTGTTAAGATCCTCAAGATTGCGCTCCAGGACTGAAATGCGCTTAGAATTGACGGCGATCACCTTCAACGCTCCTCATGCACCTCCACCCTAGTAGAGAGCCCTTCCATCTTGTCCGATAGCATGCTGAGCTGTGCCTTTAGCTCCTTTAACTCCACCACATCGGCTTGCACCTCACTTAGGGTTTCCCCATTCGCGGTGACCAGCTCGCGTACGGCCCTGATTTCGGCCAGAAGCTCATGCAGGCCTTCCAAACTCTCCTTCGTACCTGCGGCCTTCAGAGGCGAGGGGGGATCAGGCTTTAATCGCTTGGTTCCCGCATTCGCGGGCGAATTAAAGTCTAGCCTGGTGGGTTTGCTGGACGACATGCTTCCACACTCGTACACTCACGTACTCCAGATAAGATATTTCTTCACGGAAGGGCAGGATTTATTGCAGGAGTCCGGGGAGGAAAAGGATCAAGCGGCCATCTTGTACCGTCTCAGGCTCCGCCCCCCTTATACCCCTATTTTTTGCACTGGCTATTTCTTCTTCTTTTTGTATCTTTGCTTTCCTAACTACTTTCCTAGATTCTCTAAGGTTTTTCAAATATTGATGCCTGTCTTCCTCTCTCTGTGATCTCTTGTATTTTGTGAAGGCCACCCTCTTTTTCTTTACCTTTTCAATTACGTGCCAGCCCTGAAGCATTGCCCTTATTTCTGCTAAGATATGGGTACAAGTATGGCTGTCATCCCTGATGTGCTGTGTCATCATCCTTGATGCTGCCTGCTACCTTCTCCAGGACAATGCTACCACCTCACCCCACCTCTTTTATAGTGGCTTGCTTTGATGCATATCAGGCCTGCTTCCTTGCAATCTGACTGGCGGAAGAGGTTAGAAAAGGATTTTGGTTTGTCTTTACCTTTCCCACAATGGCTATTTTTCACTTCTAGATGGAGTCTCCATCCTAGGATCAGTGCCCTTCTTTGTACTGACTTGGAAAATATGCTGTTATACCAAATGATGCAGGATGCCGCTGTTCGTAAGATTAGAGCATAAGAATATAAGAACATAAGATATGCTATACTGGGTCAGACCAAGGTCCATCAAGCCCAGTATCCGGTTTCCAACAGTGGCCAATCTAGGTCATAAGTACTTAGCAGTTTCCCCAAAAGACACAGGTTCCGCAATGCTTGTATTGGAGCAAGCAGTGATATCCTGGGACCCTTTTAATAATGGTTTATGGACCTTTCCTCCAGGAACTTGTCCAAACCTTTTTTAAACCCAGCTACACTAATAGCTTTTACTACATCTTCCGGTAACAAATTCCAGAGTTTGATTATATGTTGAATGAAAAATATTTTCTCTTATTAGTCTTAAATACGTTACCCTGTAGCTTCATTGCATGTCCCCTAGTCTTTCTATATTCTGACAACATAAACAAGATTAAACATCAGCTTTCTCTACTATGTGCTTCCTACATTAATTGGATTCTCCATATCATGGGTCCTCAAGCACTTGAAAAAGCCTTTGCACCTGTGAGGTTTTATGAGACTTCCTTTTTACTTCCTTGAGGGGGGAGGGCTGCTGCTAAACCTGTGGCTGGGGATGGAGAAGAGAATGAAAGACCAGCAGCATTCTTCCCACTCTCTATTGTCTTCTCTACCTGTGCCATGCGTTTGGCTTTGGTACTGCGAGTATCACTTTTTATCTCCTCAGCAATTAGCATGCTAGCAGCAACCTCTTCAACACACTTTTCAGCCAGTACCCTTTCTATTTCTGGTGATTCAGATGCAAATCCTACCCATTGGATCCCTCAAATTCTATATCTGTGAAAAACAAATCTGTACACTTTTCAGCATGGAATACATTGTGCCTGCTGCTCTTCTCAGTTACCTTCAGCTGATGCCTCTCTCATGTCCCCCCCATCCTGCATTGTGTCAACCTCCTTTTGCCCCCTGTAGAGATGACCATACATCTGATGTTTCACAGTTGTACCAGAAGCTGTAGCTTTTTCTATTATCCTTCTAAAGACATCTCTATTTAGCTTCACTAGTGGACTAGAGGAGCCCTTAAGCATACCTTGAGAATGATCTATCTTATTCTGCACACTTGTGCCAGTACTGCTCTCACCTTCCTTCCCTTCTTTCCTTCTATGACCATTTAATTTTATGAATGCACCTTTCTCAAGCATTTTCTTATACTTGGACTGAATTCTAAGTTCTTTTGGGAAGGGACGTCTATCCTTTAGTGCCTTGCCACACTCAGCAGACCTATACTACCTAGAAGTACCTTCAGCCCATGTATGCTGCCTCATATGTTAACCCCAGGGTCACCCACTGGATCTGTCATAGGCCTTGCAGTGCCCAGTTATCTTGCCTGCCAACTCACACTCTTCAATAGACTAGAGAGAGGGAGGATGGGTTTGTCCGGCTAATGCTCCTATCAGACGATATTCCCAGCTCTTTGGGGAAGGTATTGCCTGTATTTTAGCACTCTGTGCCACCTTGGAGTACCAGCATCCCAAGTGTGCTAACTTAGATATTTATTTAATTGTATTTGATGAATACGGGGTGGAACAGATCGACATAGTAAGGTGCCCTTCCCTCCCACCCCCTCAGCTGCTCTTATAGACAATAGATGAACAAGATTGTTACAAAAAATGATTTCATTGTATCTTCTGCTTGTGAAATAGAATAGATAGATTAGATAAAGTAACCTGTCCTTTCCCCACTGCCACTGGCTGCTATGAAAATGTTGTAACTTAAGAACATAACGTAACATAAGATATGCCATACTGGGTCAGACCAAGGTCCATCAAGCCCAGTATCCTGTTTCCAACAGTGGCCAATCCAGGTCACAAATACCTATCAGTTTCCCCAAAAGACACAGGTTCCTTAGTGCTTGTATTGGGTCAAGGAGTGATATCCCGGGTCCCTTTTAATAATGGTTTATGGACCTTTCCTCCAGGAACTTTTTTTAAACCTTTTTTAAACCCAACTACACTAACAGCTTTTACTACATCCTCCGGTAACAAATTCCAGAGTTTGATTACACATTGAGTGAAAAAATATGTTCTCTTATTATTCTTAAATAGGTTACCCTGTAGCTTCATTGCAGGTCCCCTAGTCTTTCTATATTCTGATGATGTAAACAATCAATCTACATTTACCCATTCCATTCATTAATTTATAGTCCTCTATCATATCTCCCCTCAGCCGTCTCTTTTCCAGGTTGAAGAGCCCTAACCTTTTTAGCCTCTCTTCATAGGAGTATCCTTCCATCTCCCTTATCATTTTGGTGGCTCTTCTCTGTACCTTTTCTAATAACGCTATATCCTTTTTAAGATACGGTGACCAGAACTGCAGACAATATTCAAGGTGCGGTCGCACCATGGAACGATACAGAGGCATTATAATATCCTTTGTTTTATTTTCCATTCCTTTCCTTATGATACCTAGCATTCTATTTGCTCTCTTGACCACCGCTGCACACTGGGCGGAGGGTTTTAACATGTTATCCATGATGATGCCTAAATCCTTTTCCTGGGTGGTGGTTCCCAATGTGGAACCTTGCATCATGTAACCATGGTTTGGGTTGTTGTAACCATAGTTTGGGTTGTACAAATAAAGTGTACATCTTCCACCAATACTTACGCAGGTAAGCAATTAACAATTGGCAAACTGCAAAAGCAGAATTTTCCTAGTCTCTCTCTGATTTTTACTACTACTACTACTAACCTCTCCCACCCAAGACACTCCTTGCAGGAACAGTTGGCGAAGAAAGTTCAGCAAAACTTTCAAAGTCTTTCAAAGCCTTAGTTATAAATGCAAAGAACACAGCAGCACTCTAAGATTAAAGCAATGAAGCAAGAACCATCTGTTTCATTTAAGCTGTTTTTTTTTAAAATCTTTTTTGTGCTTTCAACTTTTAAGCCTTTCCTCACTGGCTCAAAGTCAGACTTCAAGCTCTCTGTCTTTTCAAAGTTTTTTTTTCTCCTTTGCAATCCTAAGCCTCAAAACCCCTTCCAGACTCTCTGAAAGTGAGATAGAAAATGGTTCTCTGGAATTTGGGCTGGGCTGTGTCTTGCAGCCCTACTGTGACCTCACAACCAATGGGACATGCATAACTCAGGAAGGGATACAATTCTCAGGTTGCCTGCCAAGGATTTCAGCATGAGTGACTGAAGTGCCTCATGCTGACTTGAACTTCTTCCCCTTCCAGATTAGCTCCAGTATGTCTGGCTGTTTGCATGCTTTTGTATTTATTTTATTTATTAGTAGGTCTTCAAGGCAAGTTACATTTCAGGTACAGTAGTTATTCCAGTAGATGTTCAAGGCAAGTTACATTTCAGGTACAGTAGTTATTCCTCTGTCCCTGGGAAGAACTGAATCACAAATAGTGATTCAGGAAAAATTCAGAGCATGTGCAGTCAGTTAGCTGGCCCTGGTATGAACCAAAAATCACAATTTTCGTTGATTTTTCCATTTGTATAAAAACTAATGGACATGCCTACAAAAGGGTGGCAGAAAAGGACCATTTAGTCCACCAATCTCCCTTTTTATGGCTGCATAGTATGCGCTAACAGGTCTTGAGAGGTTTCTCTTCTCACTCATTCCTTGCAGGGTGTACAATATTACTACTACTACTAGTCATTTGTATAGCGCTACAAGGCATACAAAGTGCTATACAAAGACAAGAGACAGTCATAGGCTCATCAGAGCTTGCAGTCTAGTCATAGGCTCATCAGAACTTGCAGCCTAGTCTACTCACTGACTGGCTAACTTCCCAAAACCTCCACATAAACTTTAAGAAAACAGAGGTTCTCTTCATATCAAGGAACAAGAGTTTCTCCCCTCCTCCCTTCCTAAGAGTAAGAGATGCAGCCCTTCCAATCCAAAGTACCATACGCTATCTCGGCATCACTCTGGACCAGCATCTCATCTTCAAAGAACACATAAAAAACATAACCAGGTCTATCTACAACAAAATCAGAACGCTGAGACACCTCAAACCTATGCTACCTGCGGACGACTTCCGAACCATCTTCCAGGCCCTCATACTACCACATTTAGATTATGCAAACTTAATCCTGTATGGCCTACCAAAGAACACCCTCAATCCTCTCCAACAAGCTATGAATGCTGCAGCCCGTGTCCTCCGCGGTCTAGCCAGATCAGACCATATCACCCCAATTCTTAAGGATCTCCACTGGTTACCGATATACTGCAGACTAACTTATAAGATTCTGCTAATAACATTTAAGATTATCAATGACATCGCCCCCGAATCTATCAAAGTCCTTATCACACCTACTCCAAAAATTAGAACTAGAAGGACAGCAACAGACAATACTTTAACCATCCCCAAAGACTCCATAAAGTGCTCACAAACAACCAGGAGAAGAACCTTTGCACACTATGCACCAAAATGCTGGAACGACCTCCCACCAGAAATCAGAGCGATCAGAGACCTTTTACAATTCCGGAAAGCAATAAAACACCACCTCTTTCTGTTCCATTTTTCTCAATCATCTACCCCACCCCAGAAACCACCCCCATAACAGAGCCCCCTACACAACATAACACTCTTGCCTTAAGCATTCTCTCTCCAGCCTGTAAACATCCTACGTCTTTGCAGATCAAGTATTATCCATTGTGCAATATCTTATGTATATATTTTTCATGTATTCCGCATCTACCCTGATTTATTTCAACATGTAAATAGTCTCCCATGTTCTCCAAGTTCTATTCCCTGTTATAATGTAAATTCAAACATTCTTCACTGTTTTGAATATTTTTGTTGAATGTAAACCGCACTGATAACAAATAGCGCGGTATATAAGAATTGTTAAATAAATAAATAAATAAAAATGAGAAACAATACAACAATGGGGGACTAGGAAATGTCTAGGGGAATGGTAACTTACAAAGTAATACTTTTAATTGGAATAGCTCGATACGTTTCTTAGAATTATACATGAATTACTTAGAATTATACATGAATACTGAGAGCAGTGAAGCAGAACCCGTTTATGAATACCTGCTCTGGATAACTCTGGAACAGGACCTGGTTGTAAGTATCTGCTGAGTGAAGATTCTTGGAACTCATATTGAATATGCGTGTTATAATTCATGTTCAAGGAGAGCTAGTATTGAGCTATTGAAACTTCGTGGTGAAGGCAGGCGGAGAAATTGACAGTTTCAGCTGCTGGCACTCCATATGATCACTTGAACCATAACAGCAGGCTCCAAGCCTGAGAAAGCTGGGGATAAAAGGAAGCTCTTCCTAGATTATCAAGCAGATAAATAGCAAACCTCTGAGGCAAGATTGCCTACAGGGTTCCCAGGGCTATGGCCCCACCTGGGAAGTCTCTAGGTTTCATTCAGAGGCTGCAAAATTCTACAGGAATAACTAGATCTGTCTCAAAACCAGAACGCTCTAGCTGTGGATACTGATTCAGTCACCTTGGACTCTCAAGCCAGAACTGACATGGCTCTCTGGATTCCCTTTCTCCTTTGGATCCACTCAGATCGGGAGCAGTAAAAAGTATCTTCCATCCATACGGACCCAAGGGAGGTAGAGGCAGAGGCAGAAGTACAATAGTAATTTTTTCAGCTCATATGTCTAAAGAAGGAGGGAGTGTATGTGTATCTGGAACGAACAGGCTGGTATAAGGCTTGGTCTAATGTCATGAAATGTATGGTTCTGTGTCTGGGCCTGGGGAAGGTAGAAGAGAATAAAAAAAAAACCAGAATATGTATATGTGTATGTGTATGGGACGGGGACCGGGGATAAATTTCTCATGTGTGCACCTTCTTTTCCCTTCCACTGTCTATGCCAATCTCAGGGCAGCCAGAAATCAAATGTTCATAGGTGTATCATTAAGTAACCAAAATAATGTTAACGCTCCACTCCTCACCTTGAGGTTTTGTGGAGGTGAGGAGTGGAGCGTTAACATTATTTTGGTTACTTAAGAGTATAACGGGCTCCGGAAGGTGATAGCATTTGCATTTTGTCATAGGTGTATCATGGCATCAGACTTCATGTTAGCAACAACAAGCTATGTAGCTACAACAGGGTTTTTCTCCTCATGGGTGGTTCTTGACCTTATGGACCACAGGTATAAGGTGATTGGGAAAGAAAAAAAGAGAGAATGTACCAGTAGTTAATTCCCCTCCCCCCCCCAAAAAAAAAGAGAAGTGGGAAAGGTGATAAATCAAAACATAAATATAGAGGGAGTCATATGATGACCAACCTATGAGTGGTCTCAAGCTGGTGGAGCTCCTGATTTGCCTCTCATTTAATAGCATTTGGAATGAGGCACCCACTCACCAATATGTCCCATCTGACTGTACAATAGAAATGGAAAAGCATTGCTAGCATCAGATGTGAGCAAAAACTGTTGGGTAAAGAGGGTTGAGAGATATATCTGGCAAGATAAGAAGGCCACAAAATGAGAAGTCAAGACCCTCAGAGGCCAAGATGGTGGCACATGCAAATATTTCATGCAATGCATGGCTACAATGCTGCGAGAAAAAAGGGAACTATTATAGTTGATATGGAAGGGCATACTACATAGGCCATATGTTCTTTTAATTCCGTCCTGCTTCTATGTTTCTAAACTGCCCAGCATATTGGATAAAAGAGTTGCGCAGTGACTTCGCCCCAATCATAGCCAACATGATAAAGCTATCCTTTAGCACTGGGTCATTCCCCTCTACTCTCAAGCAGACCTCCGTTAGACCTCTATTAAAGAACGCCAAGCTAGATCCCCAAAAGGTGTAGTCGTACAGGCCAATATCCAGCATCCCGATGCTTGCAAAAATCATTGAAAAAACAGTCTACAGGCAACTCCAAGATCATATCGACACCAATGCCCCACTGGATTCATCTCAACATGGATTTAGAGAGTCACATGGAGTTGAAACATTACTCACAACTCTCTTCAACACTGTAATCTCAGGCATTGACAACATACGACATGGCTTTGCGCTCATCTTTTTAGATATAGCAGCGGCTTTCGACTCTGTTTGCCATGAGATTCTCATATACCGGCTAAGAGAAAAAGGCATCAGCGGATCAGCACTAGAGTGGTGCAAATCTTACCTGTCAGGAAGATGGCAACATGTTCGATCAGACGGGGCTACATCCGAACCATTTCCTCAAACTCAAGGAGTGCCTCAAGGATCCTCCCTATCATCCTTGATGTTCAACATATACATTCAACCCATCTGCAACATCATCAGATCGTTCAACGTGAGTTGTATGCTATACGCCGACGACGTACTGTTGTACTTGCTGATTTCACTTGACTGCCCAAACCTTACCCCTCTGATTGCATGCTTCAACACCATATCCGATTGGCTGCTATCACAAAATTTAAGAATTCAACACAAGAAAACTGAGGTGCTTTTCATCTCGAGAAACCCTAATTTCACTCCACCCAGTTGCTTGAAGGTACACAATGCTGAGCTACAAGTGAAATCAACTATACGTTACCTTGGGGTGACGTTGGACCAACATCTTGACATGAAGCAACACATAGCGAACACTGTCAGAGCAGTCTACTTTAAAATTCGATCCCTCAGACACTTACGCCCGTTACTCGAACCAGATGATTTCCGCACCATTTACCAAGCCCTCATCATTCCTCATTTCGATTTTGCAAATGCCATCCTTCAAGGACTTCCCCGAGCAACCTTAAACCCCTTGCAACTGGCCATGAACAGTGCAGCACGGATACTATTCGGAGCCTCAAGGAGAGAACACATCACACCTCTCCTGAAACAGCTGCATTGGCTCCCCATTCAAGCCAGGATCAGTTTTAAGACCTTGCTGATGATGTTCAAAGCTATCAAGGGGCTATCCTCCCCCTCTCTCTCTGACGTCATACAACCGCCCGCCCCCTGCAGACTAAGAAGATCTGCAGAGACCAATATGTTATCTATACCGAAGGAAACAACAAACTGCACCAAAACAACATCCAACCGAGCCTTTAGTATTTGCGCCCCAAGTCTATGGAACACCCTACCACCACACATCAGAGCAATCCCCAACCTGAGCCAGTTCAGGAAGGCCCTGAAACATTTCCTCTTTATCAAATACCTCACTTACAGCCCTGAACCCCAGCCACTCTCATATAGCTCGTCCCCAAAAATGTAAAACACCAAACAGGAGCCTTTTCCATTGAACTTCTTATGTATATAGTTCACCTTTGTTCTCCAAGTTCCTTTATATAGTTGATACTTGTTCTCCAAATCCCATTCCCTGTTCAATGTAATGACCAGACATATGCATTTTGTCGGATGTTTTTTTGTTACATGTAAACCGCGCTGATTGCAAATAGTGCGGTATATAAGAATTGTAAAATAAATAAATAAATAAACTAGGGCAATTTCAATCTACACTGGCTGAAATGCATGAAACTAGGTCTCTGCAAAACATTTATTTTATTTATTTATTTATTTACTTATTTCTTCTATACCGCCCCTTCCAGTGATCAAGGGCGGTTTACATGGAACAAGTTATGTATACTAATTGTATACTTTACATGGAACAGGAAACTTTCTAACTTTTTACATGGAATAGTTTAACAAATTATGTGTACTACTGTATACATTACATTGAAACAGAGAAACTTTCTAACTTTTTACAGAGGTGACAGGTGTCATAAACTGTCCAAACTATTTACATAGGTTATTTACAAGTGATTCTATACAGTGGTTTACAAGATAATCGTGCATCATGTGTGAGTGTGTGGTGGAATTTATTTCCATTTTACCAAGAGTTTTGTGTGTGTGTGAGGGGACTATGTAAGGTTATCTAGTTGTGGTGTAGGGGGGTTCTGAGTTGGTGTGTCTGAGGATGTTGTGGGACAGAGCTAGGGGGGTAGGAGATTTGGAAATGTTCAGAGAATAGATATGTTTTGAGTTCCTTCCGAAATTGGGCAAGGTCCTTTATGGTGCGGAGGTCTAGTGGGAGATCATTCCAGAGCATGGGGGCAGTGAACAAGAAGGCTCTGTCACTTGTGGATTTTTTAGTCTTCTTGAATGATTTTGGTATGTGGAGTGAGTGGACTGCATTTTGTCTGCGAGCTCTCGATTCAGATGGGGTCTGAAGTAATGTTGTTAGATGTGATGGGGCGAGGTCATTTAGGAGCTTGAATGTTGTTAGGAGAATTTTGTATTTGATACGGCTGTTTATAGGGAGCCAATGTAGTTCTAGGAGTATAGGGGTCACATGGTCTGTTAGGTGAGCTTTAGTAGTTACCTTTGCGCAGATGTTCTGGGCTCTTTGTAATAGGTATGTGTTTTTTTGTGGTAGGCCAATCAGGAGACTGTTGCAGTAATCAAAATGGGGTGTGATGAGTGTATTGACAACCGATCTAAAGTCATGTGTATCCAAGAGGGGCCTTAGATGTTGTATGGTTTTGAGTTTAAGGAATATGGTTCTTACTGTCTGCTTTATGTGTGGTATCATGGTGAGGGTCTGGTCTATTATTACACCCAAGTATTTTACTTCTTTTTAACGGGTATAGATGTATTGTTGATTGAGATTGTTGTTGGGAACGTGTCCTCAGTCACAGGTGTTCTTGTAACGAACATTGCTTCCGTTTTTTTAAGGTTAATGCTAAGATAATTAGTTTCCATCCAAGAGGTGGTCTCAGGTTGCCGTAAGTGTGGTTTTTTGTGGTTATGGGGGTGACGAGCATGATATCGTCAGCATATATAAAGTGATTAATCTTGTGTTTTCTAAATATGTTTGTGATGGGTTGCAGGTATAAGTTGAATAGAAGGGCAGAAAGGGCTGATCCCTGAGGTATACCTTGTCCTTGGGGGAAGGTTTCTGATGCTTCTTGATCTATTTGGACACGTATTAGTCTATGTGTGATGTAGGATTTAAACCATTTGAGAACAGTTCCACCTATTCCTGTTTTCTAGTCTGTAGATCAAGGTGGGGTGGTTGATGTTGTCAAAGGCGGCTGAGATGTCAATAAAGAGTAGTAGGAAGCCTTGATTGTTGACATCTGTGCCTTTGATGAGGTGGTCGATCAGTGTGATCAGGAGGGTTTCCACTCCGTGATAAGGGCGAAAACCGAATTGGTGTGAATCGAGGGGTTTATGTTCATCAATATGTTCTTGTAATTGTAGTTGAATTGACTTTTCTATAATTTTAGCTATAAAAGGAATGCTAGCTATCGGTCTGTATGCATTGGGGTCTTTTGAGTCAAGTTTATTGTTTTTTATTATTGGGCGAAGCGTTGTGAGCTTTAGAGCATCAGGCATGATGCCCTGTGAAAGGGACAGGTTCACCATGTATTGGATGTTTTCAGCAAGTTCTTCCTTTGTACATTTAATCCAGGACACAGGGCAAGGATCGAGTGGGGAGGTTGTAGTATTGATCATTGTTATGATTTTTATGAGCTGTTTACGATCCACAGTGTGGAAAGTTGTCCAATTGTTATTGATTTCAGTGTTTGTAGTCAGTATTGGTGTTAGGGTATTGGGTTTAGATTTTAGTTTTCGGCAAAGTGAGATGCTAAGGTTTGAATGCTTATTGTTGGTAGCTTTGGCTCGGAATTCTTTGTTTTAGTTAGTGTTTTTACAATTGAAAATAGTTCTCTAGGTCGGTTGATGGCTAGATTTATTACTTTAGAGTGGTAATCCCTTTTTGATTTGTTTATTGCGTTTTTGTATTCGTTAAGTGTGTTCATATATTGTGATTTATTTTCATCTGTTTTAGTTTTCCTCCATCTCTTTTCCTGTTTTCTTAGTTGTTTTTTTAGTTTTGCTAGTTCTTTGGTGAACCATTTTTCTGACTTTTTCGTTTGTCTATGCCTATTACGTGTGGGGATAGCTGCTTCCTGTATTGTTAGGTTCCAGTGATTTATAGCGGAATTGATGTCAGGGAGGTTTGCGTCGAGTACTGGTAATACTTTGCTAAGGAATGTATCCTTGTCAAAGTGGGCAAAGCGTGATAAATGGGGTGATGTGCTTGTTGTATTTGGTGTTGCTTGTGCTGGGAGGTGGAGTGTTATGAGGTGATGATCGGACCATGGTACTTCTGTTGTAGTTGGGGGTGTGAATTGTTGATGGCTATTAAGGGAGGAGGGGAGGAAGATGAGATCTAAAATGTTACCTTTTATGTGTGTGGGGGTATGAACTATCTGTGTATATCCCATTTGGTTCATGGCGTCCATGAAGTTATCTGATTGGGGTTTATTTAGTGAGGGGAGGTTTAGGTCACCTAGAATTACTAGTGGTTTGTTTTGTGATGCTGTGCATGCAAGTTCAAGGATGGAGGATAGGTTTTTTTGGTCAGTTGAGGGTGGTCTATAAATTAGGGAGAGTGCCATGGTTTTACTTTGTATATTAATGATGTCCATTCCATCTATATTGTTCAGGCTTGTTAAGGTGTATTGTAGGACTTTTTTGGTAAGTATGAGTGCGCCACCTCCTCTTTGTATATTGCGATGGCTGTTGAATACATCATATTGATGCGTGTTTATTTGGTTTAGTAGTATGGTGTCTGTGGGTGAGAGCCATGTCTCAGTGATGCAGATGATATCTGGGTTTTTATCTTTTATCATGTCGTTGATTATTGGTATTTTGTTTCGTATGGATCGGATATTTATTAGGTAAAGCTTAGTTTTAGTGTCTATATTAGCTGTGTTGTCCTTTATATTTTGTGATTGACATTTTATTTGGATAAGTCTGTGGGAGCGTCTGCCTGAGTCTTGACGAGAAAAATGGTTGTGGGAGTGCGAGTATGTTATTATGTGTTGCGGGTTTTGAAATAAGTTTTGTGTGGTGGGGATGCTGTATGGGTTCTGATAGTGGTTATGAATAATGGGGATGTTGATGTAGGGGTTTTGATTGGATTTGTATGTGTAAATGTGTTGTGTTAGGAGTGTTATTAGTAGGAGAGTGAGGGAGAGGTTTGTACATTTTATTGTAGACATTGTGTATTAGGTGGAGGGATGCTGATGATAGTACAACAGTAAATGAGGCTACTAACAATGCTATATAGGTTAGTGACAACAATATATGAGACTTCTAGTAGTAGTATTACACTAAGCTACTGGCAACAGTATATGAGGCTACTATTAGAGTTAGTAGTTTACTGACAACAGTAAAAGTGTTTCTAACAGTGCAATATGATCTTACAGTGTTATATAGGTTGCTGACAGTAGTATAACAGTATATGAGGCTACTGACTATGTTTTTTGGGTTACTGATATCAAGGGTTATTGACAACAGTATATGAGATTAATAGTAATATTACATGGGTTACTGACAACAGTAAATGTGGCTTTTAATAGTACTGTAAGGTCTACTGACAACAGTAAGGTCTATCGATAACAGTAAGGTCTACTGACAACAGTATATCTTTATAGTTTGGTATGTTGGAAGTCTCTGTTATAGCTAAATCATTAGGGAGTGTTATACTTGCTGAGATCGATGGATGGTCTGTTTCTTTTGTGAAGGGAGGTAGTTCTACTTCAAGGGAGCTCCAGCTGGTTGACTGTATGTTGGTATCACAGAGCTGTTGGTGAAGGATGGTGGTCGGTGAGGGTATTCCTTCTGCCAGCGTGTTGAACCCTAGTTGCTGCTGGTGTCTTGCGTTTTTAAAGCAATGTAGGAGATGAAAGTTGCAATGCGCTTAAAGTTTCGTTATTGTAAACGACAGGAGAGAGACAGTTGTTGTAGGTTCCGGCTTCTGTAATCGAGTGTTGGTGGAGTCGTGAGTCATTGTTTCTGGTCCACGCTTAAGGGCCAAGTGTTTCACAAACAGCTTCTTCATGGAGTGGACCACTGATTGCCCCAACAATCAGACTTAACGTTTTCTCAAGGGTCAATATTGCTTTGGTAGACAGCTAGCATTCCGAAGGCTCGTAGCTGGTGGGTAGACTTGCCTTGTTCCTAGGCCTCCACCAGGTCTCTGCCTAAGGGCCACGCCAAAGGGCCCTCTGGCGAGGCCCTCAGGCGCAGGCCCGTAAGGCGTGGGCGCGCCTGATGGCGCGATCTTTAAAAAGTCCTCAGAGCGCCCGGATTGGGCGGGAGATGCTCGGCTGCTGCCCTCTCTGCCAGAGACTCTATCCCCATGCAGGGGAGAGCTGTAGATGGTGGTGGGGGCAGGAAAGGACATGCGCCCGATGGCGCGATCTTTAAGAAGTCCTCGGAGCACCCGGATTGGGCGGGAGAGGCTCGGCTGCTGCCCTCTCTGCCGGAGACTCTATCCCCGTGCAGGGGAGAGCTGTAGATGGTGGTGGGGGCAGGAAAGGACACGCGCCCGATGGCGCGATCTTTAAAAAGTCCTCGGAGCGCCCGGATTGGGCGGGAGAGGCTCGGCTGCTGCCCTCTCTGCCGGAGACTCTATCTCCGTGCAGGGGAGAGCTGTAGATGGTGGTGGGGGCAGGAAAGGACACGTGCCCGATGGCGCGATCTTTAAAAAGTCCTCGGAGCGCCCGGATTGGGCGGGAGATGCTCGGCTGCTGCCCTCTCTGCCGGAGGCTCTATCCCCGTGCAGGGGAGCTGTAGATGGTGGTGGGGGCAGGAAAGGACACGTGCCCGATGGCGCGATCTTTAAAAAGTCCTCGGAGCGCCCGGATTGGGCGGGAGATGCTCGGCTGCTGCCCTCTCTGCCGGAGGCTCTATCCCCGTGCAGGGGAGAGCTGTAGATGGTGGTGGGGACAGGAAAGGAAACATGAGAATGTCCAAGAATGAACATTGCACAGCAATGCAGGAGCTGGCCACAGATAACCTGACAACTCAGCTTGAGCTGCTAAAGAGAAAAATGTCCAACTCAAGGAGAATATAGAGGACTGTGAAAATTGAAATCATTGTGTTGCAGCCAAGCAGCTGAAAATGCTCTTATTCGCTAACTCACCAAAAGAAGGAAACTCACAGACAGGCTTGAATGCAAACAGGATCTTTAATGTGCGCACAGGCTCAGACAGAGAGCCGGCAGTCTCCACAAAAAATCTGAGCCCCGAAGGACGTCCTACATTGTCTTATATACAGTACAATTTTAAACTCATTCTACAGTCTCATTCGTCTCAGGTATTTTCTGTCCACCAATCAGCAGCCCCTGGGGAAGGTGCCTGGGTGACCTGTCCAAACCGGTATGCTCTGGTCTGCTGATTTCTGGGCAAGGGGGTATTGTGCTCAGACCTGGAGTGGGGGAAGGGTGCCTACTGAAATCTTTATGTCTTCTCTTAGCAAGCTGATCACTTATGTAAGAACCTCATGCTTTGGGGGAAGGGTTACCCACAGCTAAACCTTATGGCTGCCTCACTCCCCCCTTTTTAAGTGAGACCTCAACCGCTAGGGGCGGTAGAGGGCAGTATTACTGGAGGCAGGCCGCAGAGGGGTGTATTTGGGTCAGGGCCATGACAGTGGTAGCAGCCTTGTGTTCTACTTTCCCCGAGCTCTGCGGACGGTAAACTGTGTGTAGCTTCCAGTCGATCTGCAAGGCCTTGGCTACCTGCTGTACCACTTGGGCCACAAATGCAGGTCCATCCCACTACTACTGGAAGCCCAAAACGGGGAATGATTTGATGCAGCAGCACCGTTGTCACTTCTCTGGCTTTTTCTGTGCAGACTGGGAAGACCTTCACCCACCCCGTGAAAGTACAGACTAATACTAGCAGATACCGGTACCCATTTGCTCGGGGCATTTCTGAAAAGTCAACCTGGATGTTTCCCATACGGGTGACCCCATAAGACTGGACCCCTGGGGATTGGCTTGGACCTTGACGGGCATTGTTTTTAGCACATGTGGTGCATTGTCTAACAATTGCAGCTGCCAACGAGGATAAGCAGGAAATGAAGAAATATGGGCGGAGGGTAGTTTCCATTGCTGTCTTGCCCATATGAGTGGCCTGATGAAAGGATGATAGGAATGCTGGGGCAAGGCTGTCTGGGATGACTATCACTGAAGCTGTCCCTGTTCTAGGTAACCTTATCCAACCATCTGTGTGTAACGCCCCACCCTCCTCCTGACAGAAGAAATCTAGTTCTCGTGTAGTGTACCTCTTGGCCCATTGGCTTAGTGGGACCGGAAACAGAGGGGCTTGTAGATCCTGGGAGCCCTCTGGGAAGGACTGGGACAAGGATGTGGTTGCAACCCGCCGGGCTTCTACATCAGCCCGTCTATTTTCCTTGGCTATCTCACTGTTCCCTTTCTGGTGGCCTCTGCAGTGCATAACGGCTACTGCTTTTGGACGCCAGACTGCTTCTAACAGGGCCAATACCTGGGGGCCGTTCTTTATCTCAGATCCAGCTGCAGTGACTAACCCTCTTTCCTTGTACAGGGCCCCGTGGGCATGGAGAGTGGCAAAGGCATACCGGGAGTCTGTGTATATATTCACATGACGGTTAGTCCCAAGGGATAAGGCACGGGTAAGGGCAATGAGTTCCGCCTTCTGTGCGGATGTTCCAGGGGGCAAAGGCTGAGCTTCGACTATCTCTTCCATCGTCACCACCGCGTACCCCGCACACCTGCGGCCCTCCAACACCAGAATGCTTCCATCTACGAAGTAGGTCTCATCTGGATTGCTTAATGGCACATCTGTCAGATCAGGGCGACTGGAAAAGATTGTATCCATCACTTCCAGGCAGTCGTGATCAGGTGGCCCCGGGCCAACAGGCAGGAATGTAGCAGGGTTTAAGGCTTGGCTGGTAGTTATCTGCACTCTGGGATTTCCCCATAACATGCTCTGGTATTTCAACATCCGGGAGCTGGTAAACCAGTGACTTCCTTTATGCTCTAGCAATGTTTGGACTGAATGTGGGACGGTGACTAGAAGGCCTTGGCCCATGGACAGTTTATCAGACTCCTCCACCAACAAGGCTGTTGCTGCTATTGCTCTCAGGCAAGGTGGCCATCCCTTGGCCACTGGATCCAGCAGTTTAGACAGGTAGGCGACTGGTCGATGCCAAGACCCCAGTTGTTGGGTCAAGACTCCCAAAGCTGTTTCTGCTGCTTCGTGTACATAGAGGGTGAAAGGCTTGGTAACATCCGGAAGGCCTAGGGCTGGTGATGACAGTAATGCCCTTTTCAAATGTTCGAAGGCCTCCTGATGGTCACGGCCCCATTCAAGGGGGCTCTTCTCTGGGCCCTTTGTAGACTCATAGAGGGGCTTTGCAATCTTTGCGAAGTTGGGAATCCAGATACGACAGTACCCAGCGGCCCCGAGAAAAGCGCGTACTTGCTTGTGGGTTGTTGGCACTGGGATCCGTCACACTGCTTCCTTCCTCTTGCTCCCCAACCGTCGGCTTCCTTTCGACAGATGGAATCCCAGATACTTCACTTCCAACTGGCATAACTGAGGCTTTTTCTTGAAGCTCGGTAACCCGCATTGTACAAAAGTTGGAGAAGCTCTGTAGTTGCCAGTATACATTCAGCCTCAGAGTCAGCAGCGATTAGCAGGTCATCGACGTACTGCAGAAGTGCTCGTCTGCCGGGCTCCCCCGGGGGAAACTAGCGAGATCTTGGGCCAATGCTGTGCTGAAAATGGTAGGGGAGTTCTTGAATCCCTGTGGTAAGCGAGTCCAGGTAACTTGGGACTTTCTGCCAGTAGCAGGGTCCTCTTTCTCGAAGGCAAACAGGTGCTGGCTCGCAGTAGCAAAAAGAAGGCATCTTTTAGGTCCAGTACTGAGAAATGAGAAGCAGTCGCCGGGATGAGGCCCAACAGTGTATAAGGGTTTGGTACTACTGGAGGCAGAGTCACAGTGGCCTCATTGACACGATGGAGATCCTGAACAGGTCGGTAGTCGATGGTTCCAGGTTTTCGGACTGGCAGCAAAGGAGTGTTCCATGCTGATTGGCAGGGCCGCAGGATACCATGCTGTAGTAGCTGCACCAGATGATGATGAATTCCTTCCACAGCTGCCCGCGGCAGCGGGTATTGTCGCACATGTACCGGGGAAGCTCCCGGCTTCATTTCAATGCATACGGGAGGGATTTTGAAGGCCATTCCGGGGGGGGGGGGGGGTTCCTTCAGTCCATACTCCAGGGGGGCACCCACGTATCCAGGGTAGTCACATCAGATTTGGGCCTGTTCTCATATAACCGCCATTCTTCTTCTCGGGGGACGGACAGTACCAAAACTGCTGGGCCCAGGCTGGGTATTTCAAGCTCAGTCTGGCCGTCAGGTCCGAATGAGATTTGGGCCTGGGGTTTTGCCAGAACATCCCGATCCAGCAGGGGTATAGGACATTCAGGCATATACAGGAACTGGTGAGTGATGGTCCGTCCCCCCAACTGCCACGTGCGGTTTTGCAGAAAAAGTTGCTCCGGTATCGACCATGAATTGCATTTTCCGGTCCCCTAATATTCATGTTGACCATAGGCTCCTGGGGACCCAACAGAAACTTGGAGCCCGGTCTGGCCTAGTAGCCATCTGAGTCATAATGTTCCATAGTTGCAAGGCCTTCGATGGCTGGTCCCAGTGGAGGCGGGAAAGCATCATGCTGGTCTTACTCCCGTGTAGGAGGCATAGTGGGTTTTCCAATTCAACAGGTCCGTAGTGGAGAAAGGGACATAAATCAGGCTGTATGGTCCCACTGCCACACGCCCAGCAGCATCAAGGTACGGGAGCCCCTGTACTTGTCGTAGTGGCATTTGGAGATCATGCGACCGCAGGTGGTGGGCCACTGGGGTGGACGATCCAAGCTCAGCCTGTGTGCTCTCAGGGGAGGAGATGGTGGCACTGGAGGTGGTACCAGAAGTGGGAGGGGTGGAGGATGTGGGAGGGGAATCTAAAGATGAGGGGCTGGAATCCGCAGAATCCTCTCCCTAAATCTGGCATCACCCACCCCAAGAGGAGGTCTTCCTGACCCTTCAGCTATGGGTGGATCCTGCAGTGGTGCGGATGGGACAAGGGTTGAAGCAGAGGGAGGGGGCATGGAGGAATATCTGGAGAGTCCCTCCCCTGGTAGATAGGGGTGGGTGTCCATCCCTTTTGGCGACCGATGGCCGCCACCATTATTCTACACTGATCCTCGTGGCAGCGCTGGAGCCATTTTGGCATGAGCTGGCATATGGCCAGCCATGAATCAATATAGGGAAACTGGTCTGGGTGCTCTTTTGCTACAATTTGATGGACTAAAACCACAGTGGGCAGATCAGTGGACCCCATGCTCTAATTCTAGTTCAATGACTAAATGCAGTATACAATGTGGATCTTCTGATCTATTCTCAATTCTGGAATTGCAATGTACAATATGGATCTTCTAATCTAATCTCAATTTAGGAAATGCAATATTACAATATAGATCTTCTAATCTAATCTCAATTCAGGAAATGCAATATATCAATATAGATCTTCTAATGTAATCTCATTTCAAGAAAATGTAATATTACAATATAGATCTTCTAATCTAATTTCAATTCAGGAAAATGCAATATTACAATATAGATCTTCTAATCTAATCTGAATTCAGGAAAATGCAATATATCAATATAAATCTTCTAATCTCACTTCAAGGAATGCAATGTTCAGTGTAAATTTTCTAATCTCACTTCTGGGAATACAATATACAATATAATCCAGGTAACAGGCAGAGTTTGGTTGCACAAAACACACAGGACCACAAAGGGAAAAAGAAAGAGGGAAAACAGAAAACAGAGATGTCTCAGCAGCGAATACTCATACACTCTCTTTCCTCAATAGCAGCCGTTACAAATACGCATTACACATTACACACACTCTCTCTAGCTGTAGCATAGGATTTAACTTTTACCATGAGGATAATAGTAATATGAGAAATTTAGCTAGCTATTTTTCTAATGTCCACTAGATAGAGCTCCAGGATCACTTTAACCATGAGGATAATAGTAGTATGAGAAATACAGCTAGCTATCTTAAATGTCCACTAGATGGAGCTCCAGGATTACTTTAAGTGCCGTTTCTTCTTCTTTAGTATCTCAGTGTAGAGAAATTCTTACACGTGGTGCTCACAAAATGGCTGCTACCTCCTCGTGCGTTCCACACCGGCTCACTCAGCACTCACAGATGAAGGGAAAAAAACGATCACTCTCCTCTAATGGGGAGGGAGGAGTGGTCTAATGGTTAGGACAAGGTACTTCAGGCCGGAGGGCCGGGGGTTCAAGTCCCACCTGGGGACAGCAATCTCAGGCTGGAGGGACTGGGATTTCTAGTCCTATAGGCACTCCTTGTGGTCTTGGGCAAGCCACTTAACCCTCCATTGCCCATGTTCCCTGTAAGTATTAACGTATGTATGTCATATCCCCTCGTGTTAAATGTATCCCCCAATTGACCACTTTGACCCGGTGAAAAGCGGAATATAAATACAGCTAAATAAATAAATAAATAAATAAATAAATAATGGCACTGCATACTGCCCAACAACGATTTTTAGCCGATTCTGGACTTGAAAAAACAAGAGGTAAGCATCGGGTCTAACAGCATTAGATTTAAAGATCTAGCCAGAAGCAGAGGATCATAGGTCAGGACTCCTCGGGAACAGGGAGTGGCCCGGTAACAATTTATATTAGAAGAGAAGAGACGGGCTCTGCATTTTCTGTACTTCCAACGCCAACTTCTGCTACTACAGCTTCCTTCCAGACAGCGTGTGTAGGCTCAAAATCACCCCGATCATCGGAGGATTGCGGTCAGTGCAATTTTTAATAAGCAGCTTGGAGAGCACACTTAAGGGGGTTAAGTGCTAATATTTTAGGCATTTTAATAGCTTTGGCAGCGCTTGTCAGACGGCTGCCTGGGTGAGAATGTTCACAGTCTTGGCAAGTGCATATGTCAATATGATTTGCAAGGGATTGTGGGCAATGCAGTCCATTCACACCCGACACAGCTGCTCACAATAATTTAGTTGTGCTCAAGTGTAAAGCCAATAAGATATTTATTTATGGGGTTATTTCTCCCAACACAGATATGCTTGGTAGCACATAAATCAGGTTACTTGCTTTCAGTGTTAAACTTGGAAAAACAAAATCAGGAAAACAACATTTTAACTTATCAGGCAATCAAAGCAAAAGAAATAAGACCTGGTTGGCAACAAACTGGTCTTTTCTGTAGGCTTTAGCTAATATTCTCTTAGCAATGTATCAAACAACAAACCAAAAGCCACAAAGAAAGGAAAAACTGTTCTTTTCAGGTTAACTTCTTATATCTTCCCACATAGATTCAGAAGTGATTCTCTCAGAACACACAAGCAATTAGGTAAGGCTCAATTGCTAGCAGTTATCCAGCTGAAACCCCTTAGCTGGCTTGCTTTCTACTGCGTGGCTAAAAATCCTACTCAGGAGCTTTTCTGAGTAGATTAAAGAACAAGTTTGTATTTCTTTGTGATGGTTGCTGTACTTTGTAACAGAAAATCACCAAAGGAGTTTAGACAGAGAGCAGTCCATGTAAACAGATTCTTCATCTGCTATCACCCCCTCTTCTTCAACAAGCATGGGTTCAATATCATGGATTGGCACAGATGAATCTCCCAATGGAGCACTTTCAGGAGAATGCTTGTTTCCCTGCTGTCTTTCAAGGTTATAGCTAGGGCATAGATCAGTGTTCATACCTGAGCTTCCATTGCTGTTAGAGTTCCTCTCTATATAGCCTGGCCAGTATGTAGTCCAGTTCTTATGTCCAGCCTTCCAATCCAGATCCCTGGACACTGGATCTCTCTTCACATATCTTCTGGCACGGGTCTTAGGGTCCCTTCCACGTGCAGCCGTCTCCCTCACAGGTACCGTCTGGAGATTCCTAGCTCTGCAGCACCATTACTCTGGCTTTCCCCAGTCCAATGGTATATGCTGGCCCTTGGAATGCCTCCCAGTATACGTACTGCTCTGGACTCTTCTAGACCTCTCAAAGGCTTTTCTCCTCTTTCTTCCAAAGGGTTTCTTTCCCTCTCTGTCCGTCCGGTTTGGCTTCTGCTTCTGATGATCCTCCTGATGATGAAGATGATCAAGCTCAAGCTGCCTCTGTAGAATAAACTCTACCTTTATTCTGCTTAGATGAGTGCTCCTCCCTAACACAGCGCAGCTGTGCTGAATCAGGCCCTGCCATTTGAGATGAGTGCTTAGGGATTACCTCATAGCCCTCCTGATTGAACACACGTTTCCCCACTTCAGCTCCTCTAATGGCTGTTGGAAACCTGGTGCATTCTGGGACTGGTAGTCTTTTATGGGAAAATTCTGTTTTCTTATTTCTACCAGAACTGACAGGTTGCTTGTTCAGAGTCACTTCACCTTTTCTATAGCTCCTTCCTGAGCTATGATAAGCTTCCTTATCACACACTTTAAATACTTTTAAGGGACCCGAGTTGACAGAGTTGAATTTATACTGCAGTCATTTACTGGCGCTCGCAAGCGCTTCCCCCCCCCCCCTATTCCTTTACCAGATTTTACCAGATTTACCAGATTTCACCAGAATTTCCAGATACAGAAATACAGAACTACCCAAAACAATACCCAATACAGACTGGACGAGCAATGGTTTCAGGGATTCTGGGGCCCTTACTCGGACTGCTCGTTGCGGGTGATCATGCCGCTACAGGTTCACAGAATTTGCCAGATTTACCAGAATTTCCAGATACAGAATACAGAACTACCCAAACAGTAAAACAGTAAGGCAGTAGTACTCACCAGACCTCTGATCAGAGAGAGCGTTTGGATGCCAGTCTATCTAGCCGGTTTTTTCAATGGGGGGGGGGGGGGTCAGCCGCAGGGACCGACTGACCAGACGAGTCAAGGTGTCCTTCCAGAGCACAAAAGGGGCCCGGGGCACCAAGGACCGTTAATCACCTGGAGGAGCCGGTCCCTGACTGGTGGAGGCCCGATGCTGCAAGAGCAGAAGTCTTCCCACCGTGGGTGTGATGAGAGAGGCTTTTTATTTAATTTAATTTAATAGGGTCCCACCTGGGGTTCCAAAATGTTGCAGCCAAGCAGCTGAAAATGCTCTTATTCTCTCACTCACCCACAGAAGGAAACTCACAGACAGGCTGGAATGCAAACAGGATCTTTAATGTGCGCACAGGCTCAGACAGAGAGCCGGCAGTCTCCACAAAAAATCTGAGCCCCGAAGGACGTCCTACATTGTCTTATATACAGTACAATTTTAAACTCATTCTACAATCTCATTCGTCTCAGGTATTTTCTGTCCACCACTCGGCAGCCCCTGGGGAAGGTGTCTGGGTGACCTGTCCAAACCGGTATGCTCTGGTCTGCTGATTTCTGGGCAAGGGGGTATTGTGCTCAGACCTGGAGTGGGGGAAGGGTGCCTACTGAAATCTTTATGTCTTCTCTTAACAAGCTGATCACTTATGTAAGAACCTCATGCTTTGGGGGAAGGGTTACCCACAGCTAAACCTTATGGCTGCCTCAATTGCAACATCTGCAAAATGAGGATTTCTGAGGCAGTGCAAAATAGTGATCTGGCCAGTTGTGGTAGTCAGAGATCCCTGCAAGCTCAGCATGGTCACAAGAGGTTTGTCAATCAAATTTGAAGAGATTCACAGGCTGGGTTCCCAGAGTGAAAACAGTAGCAGGCTCAAACCTGCGTGCTTATCTATGCAGATAAAGGGCCTTTATGTAAACGTACAGATTAGCAAAAGAGCTGGATTACAGCAGGAACAAACAGCTGATTTTTCAGGATTTCTCTGTGCTAGTTTGTCCAAAACAGTGGGAACTGATACTGTCCTGTGCTCAGCTATTCATCAGAGAGATCTATTTCACTATGCAATATCCAACAAGAGTCAAGCTCTTCTATCAAGGAAACTAAGCTTTCCCAATCAGCAAAGGAGTTCAAGAAGTTCATTCAAGCATCAGATGTGGACAATATTGGAAATGGAGCCTAATTCACGATACATTTGCCCTCAGATTGCAAAATATAACACAAAAATTTGCAATATGCAAGCTGCATTTAGAAGAAAGGACTATAAGTTGGGAACAGATGGTCAATGCATAATTGAAATATGACACTAAGAGCCTTGGGTGGAGAGGGGCTCAAAATACACAGTGCACTGGACTCTAGCCTGTATTGCAAGGCTCCTGCTGCATTGGGCAGGGAAGTGGCGAGAATGTAGAATATAGGGATGCTTTTACAATTTGACTAGAACAGCTGAGGGAACTGCCTATTGGCAATGCCTGAGCTAAGCCTGGATGGTGGGGTGCTGAATTAACAGGATGCAGCCAACTGACAAAGGTGCTTATACCTCATACCAGAACATAAATGATGAGGTTGCTTTGAGACTCTATGCAGGCCTGAATTGCTCTGTTAATGGTGCAGACAGTTGAGATGGATATGAAAAAATCGGCATGCAATGAACGATGGGCCATACAACAACAACATTTAAATAAAATGTGGTCCTTTATCAACAATCGGTGCAGCTCTTGATAACACAAAGAAATCTGGCCATCTTCCATAAATTAAAAATAACTCAAACCACAGCATTCCGTATCATGTACAAGATTCTAAGTCAACAACCATATAAACCAAGATTCAGTATATTACAGTAGTCAAGGTATGGAAGTATCAATATCTGGACTACCATCCAGAAGTCCTCATTAGTCAAATAAGGTCATGAACCTCTCACCATAGGCAAAAAACAGGCCAAACAGACTATATTCAATATCTGAGAGTACACAGATAAAGCAGAGAATAAAATGGTACATAAATAACACACCTCTGTGGGTAAGAAAGAATATGGCTATCAAACAAAATGGATGAAAGATTCATTACACAGGTCTGCGACTAAAAAGCTGTTTGATTATTTTCATCTAATTTCTATGTATTTTGGTGTGCTGAAAACAAATAAAATATTGAAAAAACTCCTAGACGTCATGATTTGCCACAACATGCAAAATTGTCTTCAAATTTATCAAATTTTTTCAAATTACTATTAATTAATTCAAATTACTATTAATTAATTCACACAAGTGCATTTAAGATATAAAATGCCAAAAAAACCTTAAAGGGGTTGTCCGAGTTATGTAAAAAAAAATATAGCACTGTAAATCTGATGGTCAGCAATATATACATAAGCTAAGCAAGTTTTAAGTCCGTGCTTCTAATGGTAGAAGGGGTTAATCTTTCCTGAAGAATCCAGTGGGAGGGAGACACAGGGCAGATAGCAGCAGCTCCGGTCAGTGCAGGGGGGCGTGGCCAGCACTGTGACGTCTCGTGTACAGACATAGAGCTGCTCTCTCCTGCATGCCACACTTGTGCACGAATCATCATCAGGTTCTTGGTTCTAGTCTGCTCACACATTTTCATCGCAATTCGTGTTAGCTCATCATTCTTCAACCGTTATGTTATGGCTCCGCGAAAGTGTATTAATTCGCCAGTTTCTGTTTCATCTGTGGTGAATATACAGTGTTGAAGCAACAGAAGAATATTACAGACTTTGTGAAAAAAGTATACATTGCATACTTTGGATTAAAAATTGGAGATCAAGATAAAGTCTGGGCACCTCATAAAGTGTGCAAACGGTGTGTTGAGGACCTCCGAAACTGGTTCAAGGGTAAGAAAAAATCTTTCCGTTATGGGATTCCTATGGTATGACGACTGTTACTTTTGTTCATGCAATGTGAAAGGGTTTAATTCCAAATGGAAGCATTCCATTTCATACCCCAATCTTCACTCGGCAATTCGTCCCATCCCCCATGGCACAGATATACCAGTACCCAAGCCCCCTGCTACCTTGGAAGAGATACCAAGCTCCGATGAAGGTGAAGTCATACCTGAACCAGATGACGAATCAAGTTCTGACTTTGAAGATGATACAAGACCAAAATTGTTTTCTCAGGAGGAGATGAATGATTTGGTAAGAGACTTGAATCTTCCCAAAGATGCCACTGAGTTACTCGGATCAAGGCTGAAAAGCAGGAATTTATTGTTGCCAGGAGTGTCATCTTCATGGTTAAGACATCGTGAAAAGGAGTTTGTTCCTTACTTCGCCCAGGAAGACAAGTTGGTTTATTGCATCGATGTCGAAGGTCTGATGGGTCAATTTAAAATCCAATATGATTCAGAGCAATGGCGTCTTTTTATAGATTCTTCAAAAAGAAGTCTCAAAGCAGTTTTACTCCACAATGGTTTTTACGCTTCCATACCTGTAGGTCATTCCGTACACTTGAAGGAAACCTACGAGAACTTGGAATTGGTTCTTCGTAAACTTAAATATGAAGACCATGGTTGGCAAGTGTGTGGGGACTTGAAGGTCTTGTGCATGCTGCTCAGGCAACAAGCTGGGTATACCAAATATCCTTGTTTTCTGTGTCTATGGGACAGTCGAGACTGACAAAATCACTGGACCAAGAAGAGTTGGCAGCCGAGGGTGCTAACAGTCGGTGAAAAAAATGTCCTCCGAGAAACTTTGGTACCTTCCCATAAAGTTCTTCTACCACCTCTCCACATAAAATTGGGATTGATGAAGCAATTTGTAAAATCACTTCCAAGAAATGGAGAATGCTTCAAATACTTGGTCACCAAGTTTCCAGGCCTGTCGGAGGCAAAATTGAAGGAAGGTGTGTTTGTCGGACCAGACATTAGAAGGCTTATAGTTGATCAAGAGTTTGTCAATACTATGACGGATCCTCAAAAAGAAGGGTGGATTGCATTTAAAGAAGTCGTACAGAAATTTTAGGAAATAACAAAGATCCTCACTACAAAAAGATCGTCGGACGAATGCTGAAAGCATTTCAAACTTTAGGTTGCCTGATGAGTTTGAAAGTGCATTTCCTCCGGTCCCACCTTGACTACTTTCCTGAAAATTTGGGAGCTGTGAGTGAGGAACAAGGTGAACGATTCCACCAAGACATTAAAGAGATGGAAAGGAGATACCAGGGAAAATGGAGCATTACAATGATGGTAGACTACTATTGGATGCTTCAGAGAGACATTCCAGATGCTACTCACAAGCGTAAATGCACCAAGAGGAGCCTCACAAGGAAGAAGAATCGAGTTTAGTGTGTGTAGGTGAGCTCATTTCAGTTCAAAAAAGGATTTTCATGAAAATATTGTAATAAAACTTTAATTTTATAAGTCTATTTCCATTTATTTTGAGGTATTGCCTTATTTAACATAGTTACCTAAATTGTCAGGAAACGTGATGTCCTATGACAAAATGGAGGTCATTTTTGGATTCAGCGCACCAAAAAACATAAAGATTATGTGGAATAACCAAAACAGATCTCGAAAAAACTTTTTTGCAGACCTGTGATTGAATGTGAATTTGTTACAACCATGGTCACAGTCTTTTTATAATTAATACTGAATCTATTAGCTGAGAACCAATCCAAAATTACAAAAATAGTTGCACTCTTAAGGAGGTTATTTTAGAAGCCCTAGTTGTGCTTTGGATGTCTGAAAACAGTCATATAGATGTCTAAAGCATGGAGATAACCCTGGAGCCATTTTAGAAAGCAGTTCTATGGACGTCCCTGGTGCAAGGATGTCCAAGGCTGAATGGGGTCATGGTGAGGTGTGTCTGGGGTGATCCCCAGTACTTGGATGTCCAGCCCAATTTCAGAAACATCCTGCAGATCCTGAGCCGCGTGCAAGCTTATATGTGCTTCAGGGCATGAATAAGCATCTGAAAAGCTGCCCATCCAGAAGCTTAGAGGGCATAAAGAAGAAGGTACTCCACTACCCCCTATATTTTTACCCATGATTATGAAAATGGCAGGAAGCTTAGGACACTTGTTGCAGTTTCGCATGCTGATGCACATCACTACATGCAAAATACTGTAGCTTGCGTTCCGCATAAGATAAACATCCCCGACCTCACTTTTCTAGCGGGGACATCTATATGGCTACCCGTGCAGCCATCTGTTTCAGGGACGTCTATGTTTCCAAAATCAAACTGACATAAAGATCCCTAACAGTTTCTGAGACATTTTGTGCTGGATACCCCAGATTTCACCTAGATGTCCTTTTTAAAATGTCACTTCACAACTGTTTGCATGATGTCATCATTCACAAAAAAAAGGGTCAAATAAAATTGCCATCTGTATATAATTTATACATAATATGGAGTTGTTGTAAAAGTTTGCTTGGGGGTAGATGAAAGAGCAGATCCTTGATGGGCTCCCTTACTTGCGATATTGTTAGATACCTTCTGAAAAGTCTGATTTTTTGGTTGAAAATAGCTGGAAAATTGGTCCACTGTGGGAGGAGCAGCATACTTTGCAGAGGGAACTTTATACAGTATATGAACAGTACAAAAAACTCAGCAGGATGGGATAACACTGCATTTAATTTAGAGGTGAAGAAAGCATGTTTAGCGATTACACACTGTGCTCGATAATCATAAAAAATACGAAAGTAATCATTCTTATCCAACACCAATTGCAATTTATACCACTTGCATTCAGCCCGATACAAAGAATGCTTTAGCAAACAAAGATGCTCAGAAACCAGAGTGTGTAATTCGTATGAGATAATCCAACAATCCTAAATACCAGTTTTATGTGTTGCCTTCCTGACAAATGCCATAAGTCTAAGCTATCTTCACTGTCAAAACTATCACATACACCATCACTATATACAGGGGCGGCCCAAGGGGGGTGCGGGGCCATGTGCGGAGATTAATTGCGGGGCCTCATTTGCATAGGGAGCCTCATTTGCATAAATATTTGCATAACGTTAACATGCATTTTTAGTAAACATGCTTCTTAATGAGTGTCTGGATAAAGAAAGACTAATAGATTTCTACGTTACTATATTCCAGTGCCAACCGCCAGGCCCATTAGGAAGTACTATAAACACTGACCATTTAGAATCCATAGCAAATCCACCCTGTCATAACAGAACTACCAGGACTCACAAAGCACCAAACCCTACCTATCAAAAGGCAACACTGCAAATATTAAACCAATACATCTCAGAGAATACCAATGCATCTCCTACTGGGGAAAGGGAACAAGTGACATGGTCAAATAGAAACTACATGAACAGAATACCTCAGCTTGGTTAAAATGCAGAATATAGACCGTTACCAAAGAACAAGAGATCACAATTTAGAAATAGGAAGACAATAATTAAACTGGGAACCCCAAAAGTCAAACTTGGGATGTACAACAACACTGGAGAAATAAAACTATAAATTAATTTCCTCTTGTACTTAGCAAAACACAAAAGATGTTAACAATGCACATTTCCCAGAGCTGATATATTCCAGTTAATAAATTCAAAATAAAAAAGTATTTTTCTACCTTTTGTTGCTTGTGCATTTTCTTTTCAGTTGCAATTGCTCCCGTCACTTTCTTCTGGTTTCTTTGTGTCTTCTGCGAGCTATCCATTTTCCTTTCTTCTCTTATAGATTTTTTTCCAAATTTTTTCTCTATATCTGCTTTGACATACTGATCTTTCCCCTTTTGCTCTTTCCTCCATTTCTTTCCTTATTGCTTTATCATCCACTCAAATTTCACCCTTCCATTCTCAATCTACACTTACTCTTCCAATACCCGGCCCTTCGTAGACTTTTCTTCCCTCCCACACAAAATATCTTTTCCCCTCTCCATTCTCATTTCCCATCCCTTTCTAGTCCTCCCCCAAAATCAGCTCCTTTATAGTTCTAGACCCACCCAGTATCTGCCCCCTTCTAGTCCCAGTCTCCCAAGCTTCCACATCAGCCCATTTCCAGTCCTAGCCTCCCATATGCTGTTTTCCAGTTCCATTCCAGCCCCCCCATCAGCCCATTTCCAGCCCTTTTCCAACTCCCATCAGCCCACTTCCAGTCCTATTCCAGCCCCCATCAGCCCATTTCCAGTGTCCTATTCCAGCCCATCACCCATTTGCAGTCTACGTTCCCCCCATCAGCCCATTTCTAGTCCTATCCTAGCTCATCAGCCCATTTCCAGTCCTAGCCCCCATATGCTCTTTTCCAATTCCATTCCAGTCCCTCAGCCCATTTCCTCCATGCTCCCCCATCAGCTAATTTCCAATCCTAGCCCCCTCATCAGCCCACTTCGCCCTATTCCAGCCCCCATAAGCCCATTTCCAGTCCTAATCCAGCTCTTCATCAGCCCATTTCCAGTCCAAGTTCCCCCCCCATCACAGCCCATTTCGTCCATTCACCCCACCATCACAGCCCATTTGCAGTCCTCCCCCCATCACAGCCCAATTGTAGCCCGTTCCCCCCATCACAGCCCATTTCCAGTCTGTTCTCCCCCCCCACCACAGCCTATTTCCAGTCTGTTTCCCCCATCCCACCCCAATTTGTCTGTTCACCCCCATCACAGCCCATTTCCAGTCTGTTCCCCCCCACCACAGCCAATTTCCAGTCTGTTCCCCCCCACCACAGCCCATTTCCAGTCTGTTTCCCCATCCCAGCCCATTTTCAATCCGTCTGTCCCCACCATCACAGCCCATTTCCAGTCCTATCCCCCCCCACCATCACAGACCATTTGCAGTCCTAATCCAGCTCTTCATCAGCCCATTTCCAGTCCAAGTTCCCCCCCCCATCACAGCCCATTTCGTCCATTCCCCCCTCCATCACTGCCCATTTGCAGTCCTCCCCCCATCACAGCCCAATTTTAGTCCATTCCCCCCATCACAGCCCATTTCTAGTCTGTTCTCCCCCCCACCACAGCCCATTTCCAGTCTGTTTCCCCCCATCCCAGCCCAATTTGTCCGTTCCCTCCCATCACAGCCCATTTCCAGTCCGTTCTCCCCCCCACATCACAGCCCATTTCCAGTCTGTTTCCCCCCATCACAGCCCATTTCCAGTCCGTTCCCCCCCACATCACAGCCCATTTCCAGTCTGTTCTCCCCCCCACCACAGCCCATTTCCACTCTATTTCCCCCATCCCAGCCCAATTTGTCCGTTCCCCCCCCCATCACAGCCCATTTCCAGTCCGTTCTCCCCCCCCACATCACACAGCCCATTTCCAGTCTGTTTCCCCCCATCACAGCCCATTTCCAGTCCGTTCCCCCCCCATCACAGCCAATTTCCAGTCTGTTTCCCCACTCCCAGCCCATTTTCTGTCTCCCCCCCATCACAGCCCATTTCCAGTTCGTTTCTCCCCCCCATCACAGCCCATTTCCAGTCCGTTCCCCCCCCAGCCCATCCAATCCTAGCCGCCCCCCCCGAAGAGCCCCGCGCCATCTAAGGGGCTGCAGAGGGAGCCTGGGAAGCCCGCGCGAGGCCCTGGCTCCCTCTGCACAGCCCGCCAGCGTGAAGAACCTTTACCTTCCCGCTGGCGGCTGTTTCAATGAAGCCGCGAATGCCGGGAAAGGTTAAAGGCAATGCCCTTTAACTTCTCGCGGCATTCGCGGCTTCATTGAAACAGCCGCCAGCGTGAAGGTAAAGGCTCTTCACGCTAGTGGGCTGTGCAGAGGGAGCCGGGGCCTCACGCGGGCTTCCCCGGCTCCCTCTGCAGCAGTCCATTGAGCGAGAATGTGGTTCGCGTGGGGCCCCTTGAAGCGCGGGGCCCTGTGTGAACAACATTCTCGCTCAATGGACGGGCCGGCCCTGACTATATAACCAGGAATTAAAAAATGAAGAATAATCATAAGAGCCTAAGAAGTGACATACTGGATCAGACTAAAGGTCTATCAAGCCCAGTATCCTTCTTCCAACAGTGTACAATCCAGATCACAAATACTTGACATAGCCGAAAAGTAGCCTTAATAATGGTTTATAGACTTTTCCTCCAGGAATTTGTCCAAACCTTTTATAAACTCACTACACTATCTACTTTTACCACATCCACCGACAATGAGTTTCAAAGATCAATTATACATTGAAATTTTTTTTCTCCTATCTGTTTTAAATATACTACTTTGTAGCTTCATATCATGTCCCCTAGACCTGTACTTTTTAAAAGAGTAAACAATCGATTCCCATCTACCCATTCCACTCTACTGAGGATTTCTTAGAGCTCTATCATATCTCCACTCAGCCATCTCTTCTCCAAGTCAAAGAGATGTTGTTCCATCCTCTTTATCATTTTGGTTGCCCTTCTCTGTACCTTTTCTGATACCTATATATCGTTCTGAGCTGAGGAAACCAGAATTGCACACAATATTCAAGGGGCAGTTGCATCATGAAGACATGCAGAGGCATTATGATAACTTTTGCTTTATTTTCTATTGCTTTCCTAATGATTCCTAACATTTTGTTTGCTTTTTGAGCCACTGCCACACACTGAACAGAAGATTTAAATGTTTTGTCTATGATCACACCCAGAGCATTTTCTTGGGTGGTGACTCCTAATGTGGAATTTAGCATTGTGTATCTATAGTTTGGAATATTCTTTCCTACATGCATCACTTTGCACTTGTCCAGATTAAATTTCATCTACCATTTGGATGCCGAGTCTCCCAGTCTCACAAGTTCCTCATGCAGTTTCTCACGTATTTATACACTTTGAATCACCTCGCTTGTTGTTCCCAATTCAAGATCATTTATAAATATGTTAAAAAACACCAGTCCCAATACATATCCCTGGAGTACTCCACTATTTACCATCCTCCATCGAGATAATTGACCATTTATCCCTACTCCATTTTCTATCTCTCAACCAGTTTCCAATACATAATAAGACACTGTCTCCTATGCCATAACCTTTTAATTTCCTTAGAAGTCTCTGATGTGGACTTTGTCAAATGCTTTCAGAAAGTCTAAATACACTATGGGCCTGATTCTGAGAGACGACTTGAGGGGCTGCATGTCCCCGTAGGACGTGCAAGACTGTAAGCCATCCTGATCGTATTCCCCCTCCAACTCTCCCAGCACGACCAGAGCAGCAGTTCGGGGAGAGCCGGCAGGGGGGTGGGAGGGGGTGGAGTGAGGATAGAGCAGGGGCAGGCTGAGGCAGCAGGACGTACAGGGCCAATTCAGGTCATGGCCCTGTACATCCTGTGGGGTCAGGAGGAATCTGCTTATTCCCCCTTGAAGATGGAATAAGCAGCTCTGAACAGGTGTTCGGGGCTGGAACCCCTCCCCCCAGAGGCCGGGGCTGGAGGCAGATAGATCCCCACTGTCTGATCCTGGCCCCTGCTGCCCAGACTTGGGTTGAGCAGTGGGGAAACAAAGGGTTAGTGCTGCAGAAGTCAGGAGGCCTGCGGGGAGGGTGTTCCTGCAGGTTTGCTGTGGCATTCCGGGCCATCTCAGTGTCTGATCCTGCACCCACGGGAACGTCTGGTTTCCACATTGCAGAATCGGATCCAAATGGGCCCATCCTGCTTGGGGCCATCCAGATGGCCCGGACGTGCTGCTTAAAGAATCGGGCTACACATCAACTGGCTCACCTATATCCATATGTTTCTTCATGCCTTCAAAGAAATAGAACAGATTGGTGAGGCAAGACTTCCCTTGGCTAAATCCATTTTGACTTTGTCCCATTAACCATGTTTGTCCATGTGTCTGGAAAATAATAGTTAACAACATTTTGCCCTGGTACTAACATTGGAATCATTGCTCTGTAGTTTCCCAGATCACCCCTGGAATGCTTTTATAAAAAGAGGCATTAGGTTGGCCACCTTCCAACCTTCTGGTACTATAGGCAATTTTAATGATAGGTTAAAAAATCACTAATAGTAGCTCCAAAATTTCATCTTTGCATTCTCTCAGTACTATTGGGTGTATACTATCCTTTTCCGGTGATTTTCTTCTCTTTAGTTTCTCAATTTGTTCTACTACATCTTCCAGATTCACTGAGATTTAATTCAGCTCTTCTGACTTATCACTGTTAAATATCCTTTCTGCCATGGGTAATTTCACCTAAAGACCATGTCCCAAATTCCCTTCCATGTATCAAAAGCCTGTATTCCCTCCCTTCTACTAGAATCCTACCCCGTCCCATGCACCAGTGATATACCGCGCTCCAACCACTTTCTACCCACATTCCAACCACTCTCTCTTGTCCTAGGAACATCAAATACCCACCCCATCTACTTGAATGTATATATTATCACCTGTGTTGATTTACTCTATTTTAATTAATCCTTGGAGTTGTAACCCCCCTATATAATTTTCGAAGTTCAATTACCCTGTTCATTGTACTTTTTCTGGCTCATGTTGTAATGTAAACAGCTTTGAATCTATGATAAAGCAGTATAAAAAACTCATTACATAAATAAATATCTTCTTCTGTAAAGACTGAAGCAAAGATCTCATTTTAAGACACATTTAATAAAGGATGTTTAAGTGCAATCTGGATGTCGAAGCCAGAACATCTGAAAAAGAAGCAGGCACACCACATTTGGGCACAATTTCACAAACATGGATGCTCCTGATATGTCATCTGCAGGGCCGTTTACATAAATGTCTCCAGAATAGTTTCCAAGACTGGGGATGTCTAAGAGACATGCAGCAGTGGTTCAAACACAACAGAAATTTCCTAAGTACATAAAAAATAGCATTGAGATTGTGGAGAATACTGGGGATAGTGGAGTGCCATCTTCTCTATACCCTCCAGGGCCCAAACGAGCACTTTCCCAATGTCTATTTGTGTCTGGAGCAGATCTTAACATGGACGTAGCTGCAGAGGATTCTAAAATTGATCAAGGGGGTTTATGTATATTGCCCCTTCCCCAGAAATGCCTCTGCCACACATCCTGCCTACTTGGATGTCCCAACTCCTGAGACTTCCTCAGACACCACTTATAAAATGGCTACGGGGACGTCTTCATGATTTGGATGTCCACACGCATGTTTTTGGATATCCAAATTGCGAATAAGTCTTCTAAAATCTTTTGGCTATGGCCCTGTCCTCCCCGAGTGCTCCTTTTACTCCTTGATCATCTAATGGTCCAACTAATTCCTGCTCCAGCTTCTTGCTTTGTATGTACCTGAAAAAGTTTTTATTGTGAGTTTTTGTCTGTGGCAGCTTTTTTTCAAATCTCTTTTTGTCTTTCTTATCAGTGTCTTGCATTTATCTTGTGAGTACTTATGCTGTTTCCTATTTTCTTCATTTGGTTCCTTTTTCCATTTTTTGAAAAAAAAATGTTGTCTCTAATAGCATTTTTCATCTCACCTTTTAACTATGCTGGTTATCATTTGGTCTTCCTTCTGCCTTTGTTAATGTGTGGGATACATCTGGTCTGGGCTTCCAAGATTGTATTTTTAAATAATGTCCATGCCTGATTTAAACTCTTGACCTTTGCAATTGCTGCTTTTAGTTTTTTTTTCTAATAATTTACCTCATTTTATCAGTTTCCCTTTTGAAGATTAAAAGCCGACACAATAGATTTCCTTATTATGTCAAATGTAATTATATTATGATCACTAGTTCCAAGTGGTCCCAACATGATTATTTATTGTACCAAATCCTGTGTTCTACAAAGAACTAAGTATAAAATGGTTCCCAAACCAGCTGCTCCATAAAGCAGTCATTTATTTCATCAAGGAAGTTTACCTTCCTAACATGCCATGATGTGATGTTTATCCATTCAGTGCTGGGATAATTGCAAGAGCCTTTGATATTCTGTTGCTAATTATGTTAGCTGCCATAATTTCTGATAACATTTCATCATCTGTTTGTTCATTCTGTGCAAATGGACTGTACTAAACACCCTACCACTATTTTCTTCCCCTTTACACAAGAAATTTTTATCTACAATGATTCAGTGGTGCATTTTGTTTCTTGCAGAACTTTTATTCTGTTTAACTCAATGTTATCTTTAACACATAGCACCACCCCTCCACCAATTTGATCCATCCTAATATTGCAATATAATTTGTACCATGGTATCACTGTCCCATTGGTTATCCCTCTTCTGTCAGGTCTCTGAGATGTTTCTCTCTTCATTTACTACTATATATTACTTTTACTTTATTTTATTTATAGGTTTGTTATATCACTTTATCATTTTGGTCAAAGTGGTTTACATTGTAACTTAAACTTGGTAAAGTACATTAAACAGGGACAATGATAACTTGGATTTTTCTGAGGCAATGGAGGGTTAAGTAACTTGCCCAAGGCTACAAGGAGGGCTAGTGGGAACTGAACCCTGGTCTCTTGGTTTCCAAGCCAGTGCTTTAACCATTAGGCTACTACTCCAAAGGCTTCTAATGTTTGTATAGAGACATTTCAGACTATGCTAGTTTGGAGTTACAAACCTTATAGCAGTTGATAGGGATACTTTGCAATCTTTCAACTCTTTCTGCTCTCTGATCTTTATTTAATGGTACTGAGCTATTGTAGCTTTATTGCAACCTTTCTATCAGGACGTCCTAACTTCCCTGTTACGATGGTATCCTTCAAAGATATCTTACTCTAAACCATGTGTTTCTGAGCAACTATTGGCTTTCCCCCTGGTTCTGGTTTAAAAGCTGTTCTTTCTCTTTTTGAACATTAGCACCAGCATCCTGGTACACCCTGGTTAAGGTGAAGCCCATCTTTGTGGAAAAGGCTCCTCTTTCCCCAGCCCAGTTACTAACAAATCAAATACCTTTCTCCCTGCACCATTGTCTCATCCACACATTGGGACTTTGGAGCTCTGCCTGTCTCTTGGTTCATGTGCATGGAACAGGAATCATTTCTGAGTATGTTACCCCTGGAGGTCATGGATTTCAGCATCCTGCCTAAAATCCTAAATTTGTCTTCCAGAACTTCCCTCCCACATTTTCCTATATCATTGGTACTAGAATATACCAGGAGGTCCAGTTCCTCCCACCACTACCTCATTTCCTATGTAGGTTATGCATGAGGTTTGCCACCCTTGCAACAGGCAGCAAGTGACCAGGCAATCCTCATGCTTACTAACTACCTAGCTATCTACACGTCTAATGAGTGAATCACTAGCTAAGACAGCCATCCTGACCCTTCTCTACTGAGTAGAAGCCCCTGGAGACACAGTCTCAGTGTTAGAGGATATTGTATCTCCTGCAGGGCAGGTCCTGGCTACAAGGTCACTTCCTGCCACACCAAGCTTATACAGAGGCTGCCAGATTGGAGGTGGGTCTTTTCAACTATATCCCTCATTGAAACCCTCTTTCCAATGTGCAGCTGTGGCCAAGAATGCAAATAGAACGCTAGGAATCATAAGGAAAGGAATATAAAATAAAACCAAGGACATTATAATGCCTCTGTATTGCTCCATGGTGGGACCACATCTTCAATATTATGTACAGTCCTGGTTGCCATATCTTAAAAAGATATAGCAGAATTAGAAAAAGTGTGACCAAAATGGTAAAGGGGATGGAAGGATATCCCTACGAGGCAAGGCTTAAAAGATTAGGGCTCTTCTACTTAGAAAAGAACTATTTTCAGGCACCTATGTAAGCATATTTTGTAAAGAAAAATAGCATAAGTAAATTATAGTATTTTGCATGTACATGAATGTTCCATTTAACGCTTCACCCAAACTCTGCCCCCCTGCTCACCCACAGTGAAAGAGTGTGCTATGAAATTAACACGTCCTTTTACGCTGGGTATGATTTTATGAGACCATTTAGATGTATGAACTGCTCTTTATGCACATAAATGATTAAAATATCCTTGTTTGGATGCCTGCTTTCACTAATAAAATTACCCTTTATAAAGTATATGCCTTCATGTGGACTTTTATAAAACAGGAGCACAAATTGTGATTCCTCCCATACTTTGTCCATTCGCCTCCCCTGAATACACCTACTCTAAAGTTGTGTATAAATAAGTGCCATATGATAGGTAACTTTATAAGGTGCCTTTTACTTTTGTGATGACATTATGATTTCAGTTTTCATAAATGCTGAAAGCTTATATTTTGCAGCAGGTTTTTAGTTCTATTGTAAACTGACTTATTTTTATTGTCTGTTATGGTTATTTTATTGTGTATGTTTTTTGTTGGCCTTGAACTTTGTAATTAGATGGTATATAAATATTTTTAAAGAATAAATAAATAAATAAATATATATATATATTGACATATGTGCATGAAAAATGCTTAAAAAATTACCTCCAAAAGAGCTAACAGGAAGAACCTACAGCTACATAGCTCTCTTTCATCACAGCTTCCAGTTTTAAAAGATGTCATCACTGAACTTTGTTCTAATGCTATTAAAAGTGTATTTTATAGAATTAAAGCTATCTTCTTTCAATATCAATTACTCTGTAAAAAAACATTTTCCCTTAGCTGAAGCAGATTTTAGATATGAAATATTTTCTAGCTTGTTCTTTGCAGTCTTCCAAGGTAAGTCATGATTTATTGGACATTCAGAACTCCATTAGTGTTGATTTAAAGTGGAAAAATGTCTTTAGCTCAAGCCTTTCTTCAGATGGTAAAAGAGATGAAAGTAAGATAATTATAGATTAAAATTAGAAACTACAGAGTACAGTGCAGACAGACTGACTGGACAGGTAATTTCAGGAGAAGCAAACTGGGTAGTGATACTTTTACAAATACTGGAAGTCACTGAATAAGGGGAAGTGAATCTGCTATTTGTTGGATCAGAAGTACCTCATTTGCTTACTGGTTCATAGTAAATGTAAAAAAAAATGATATCTTTAAATGAGAAGGCACATTTTAGAAGAATCATTTTTGTGGTAGCAGTGACGTCCAAGGGAAAACATCTGCAAATGTATGTCAGTTTTAGAGGAGAAGGAAGTGTATTGTCAAATCAACAAATCTCTGCCCCTCACCATGGATGTGTGTTGTATGTCAAAGATGGAAAATCAGGATTGAACAGGGATGGGCATCCACTAGCATCAATAGGCACCATTTTACAAAGATACACGTAGGAAAAGTCAGCGTCGGAAACCAGACAACTCACACATAAGTACCGGCATTTTACAATTGGCGTGTGCAAATGTCAACACTTATATGTGTATCTTTGCAGTTTTGCAAATCTAGATGTCTAGATTCTGCTAATTAACTACAGAAGCCTCTATCTTTCCCTCATTGCTATTAAGAGAGGGAATTAAACATTAGGGAGAAAGGGGAATATCCCCCCCCCCTAATTTCCCCTATAAAGGGAAGGGCAAAAGGAGCACTTTTTTTCCCCCTTCATGTTGGGAAGCTGGTGTAAATCTAGACATTTTGTTGTTGTTAAGTGTCGTCAAGTCGGTGTCAACTAATGGTTGTCCTAAACTGTGTTTGGTCTTCAATAAGGCAGATCATTGTTGACAGAGTGGCACCCATAACGTCTGTTATTGTATTGATCCATTGCATTGCATCCTTCCTCTTTTGCTTTGACCTTTAACCTTGCCAAGTATGATGTCTTTCTCTAATGATCTCTCTCTTTGCATGATATGTCCAAAGTATGAAAGTTGAAGTCTTGTCCTCTGAGTGTTTAAGGAAAGCTTAGGTTGGATCTCCTCTAGTACTGACTGGTTTGTTCTTCGGGTAGTCCATGGGATACAGTACACAGTATTTGTCACCAGCAACATAATTCAAAGGCATCAATTTTCTTCCTATCTTTTTCACTGTCAAACGTTTGCATCCGTATGACGTTATTGAAACTAACATGGATTGAATAAGTCGAATCTCTGTATGAAGAGAGACATCTTTGCTCTTGAGAATCCATTCTGCCAAGAGCAATGCATCATCTGATTTCTTGACTGCTTGTTTCTTTATTGATAGTTGATCCAAGTAGGCTAGAGTTGTCAACTATTTCAATTTCTTCTCCATCAACGATTTTATTTATTTATTTTTTTATTTAGACAGTTTTGTATACCGCCTTATCCTTCAATCAAAGCGGTCACAACACAATTGGGGGATACATTTAACACGCGGGGATATGAGACACATGCACTAATACTTACAGGGAACATGGGCAATGGAGGGTTAAGTGGCTTGCCCAAGACCACAAGGAGCATCTGTGGGACTAGAAACCCCAGTCCTTCCGGCCCAAGGTTGCTGTCCTCTAGTGGGATTTGAACCCCCGACCTTCCGGCCTGAAGTACCTTGCCCCAACCACTAGGCTACTCCTCCCTCTAACGATGAACTTATTGATTTTGCCAGTTGTCAGGATCTTTGGCTTCTTTACATTTTATCCCTTGATCTTGAGAAGCAAATGCTTGAGATCGTTTTTGCATCCCACCAGTAATGTGGTAGCATTAGCATAGCAAAGATTGATAAGTCTTCCACCAATCTTCACACCTCGGTTCTCTTCATCTAGTCCTGCTTCTCTGAAGATTTGTTCTGCATATAAATTAAACAGGTAGGGGGAAAGTATGCAGCCTTGCATACACCTTTGCTGATTTTAAACCATTCTGTTGTCCTTGTTCCATACGAACTGCTGCTTCTTGATCAATGTAAAGGTTGTGCAAGAGAACGATCAGGTGTTCTGGTACACCCATGCTTCTTGGCCCAGAATTTCTCATGGTTTACACAGTCAAAAACCTTTCTCTAGTCAATAAAACACATATAGACATCCTTTTGGTATTCTTTTGTCTTTTCAAGGATCCTTCTCACATCCACAATGATGTCTCTCATTCCTCGCCCTTTCCTGAACCTTGATTGCACTTCAGGCAGTTCTCATTCTAGGTAAGGTTGTAGTCTCTGCTGAATGATTTTGAGTAGAATCTTGCTAGCATGTGGGATCAGAGCAATTGTACAATAATTTCCACAGTCAGTCGGATCACCTTTCTTCAGTATTGGTATAACATAGATCTTTTCCAGTCAGTTGGCCATGATATTGTCTTCCTAATTCACTGGCAGAGCCTTGTAAGTATGTTAACAGCTGCATCCAATTGCTGTAATACTTCAGTGAGAATACCATCAATGCCTGGTGCTTTGTTCTTTGATAAGGCTTTCAATGTTGCTTTGACTTCTTCTTTTATCACCAATGGTTCCTAAACAGATAGGGGGAAAGTATGCAGCCTTGCATACACCTTTGCTGATTTTAAACCATTCTGTTGTTCTTGTTCCATACGAACTGCTGGTTGGGTGTACTGCACCACACTGTTGCCACAGCAGCACAGTGGTCCCTGGGGCTACTCTTACGTTCCTCGGCCAGACCGCTTCAGTTGCACTGCGCATCACGTACTGGTACAGGGCATGGCCTAGGTCCACTGCAGGCGAGTGCCTCTGCTCCCTCCAGCACAATCACCTGCCCCCTCTGCCATGCCACCAAACATTTGCTGTGGGCGCTGGTGGTGAGCCATCCCAGGCCATCCAGGGGGCAGGTAGGCATCTGCCTAAGGTGTAGGTTCTGGGGTAGGGGTGCCTACATAGATGTCCACGCTTCCCCTGGCACCACCTGTCAATGTTATGCACCCCTTGGGGTGCCTGCTGGATGATGTCCCCTGGATGGGACACTGTGGGACACAGACTCATGGGCATGTCTGACCCTGGCCAGTTGCTGTCTTGCTGGTTCCCATTTTCTACATTCCTATGTGCCACCTCGGCAACCGCCTAGTCCACCCTATGTCCCAGTAGCCCCCACTGCAGGTCCCACCTGCAGTCCCCATGCCCCATTTGCGCCATCACCATAGTGGCCTTTCATAAAAGGGCACTATGCTGTTGCTGGAAATGGAGCACTACTATCACCTTTCTTGGGCTCCCTGCCTATGGTGTACATTGCTGACACTGAAATGGTTTCTCTCTCTTGCAAATGTGTGCTAACGCCAGGTTTTCAGTTGCGTTAGGATTCAGCCCTTAATTTCTCTGCGTTAGTGTGAATGGGGCCTCTCCACGCCCACTCCCCGCCCATCGACCCCCTTCTCTCCGCCCTCTCTCCTCCCTTTTCTGGCCTTACAGAATGTAACGTTAAGGCGCCTTAACTGCACATAACGTGCCTTAACGTAGCTGCTGCTGCGTTAATGCAGTTTAGTAAACATGTCCCATAGATTGTTAGAAACACTATCTGAGGAGAGTGATCCATCAGGTGTTTAAAAGAGTTTGCTATGCAAATCAAGATCTGCTGCTGCAAACTAAAGAACTGATCCAGGAGAATACACCAGTATGCACATTACCCTATTTGGCTCAGGTATTTCAGATAAAATATACAATTTTAAAATATTGGGATGTACTTAAGGTCCATTCTGTTTTTAAATATTTACCATATTTTGTATTTAAGAGGACATATTTTAAGAACCTTTTTGGTACATTCAATGATGCCTAAACAACAAGTGAGAGCTGAAGGCCATATCATGGGTCACACTAAGGGGGGTGATTTTAGAAAAGATGAACATGGATTGGATGCCCGAAGAGGGTGATGTGGATGTTGTAAAGGCAAGGATTCATAAAGGATAATATCAGAAATGAGTAGATCCAAACATCGCTGTAGACAAAACATCCAAGTCTGTGTGCCCCAGGATGGGCATGTCAAGGCATTTTGGCTGGTACACTCTAGACCATGGAGCAGCAGAAGCAAGAGGTGGCTCAAGTGTCTTCATGAGTGACCTAGGTAGAACCAAGTGTATGAACTTAACAGGACTTACTGCACTTAACAGGACTTAAAAGACTTTTCCAATGTCCATGCAAAGAATGAGTTTTGGAGAATTCTATTCGGAAGAGGAATTTGTGTTTGTTGAACGTTCCCGATATGTCTACCCTATCTCCAAAGGAGTTGTTTAATTTGTATGTCATCTCAGTTTTGAAAATTCTATTGGAGTCTTTGCCTCCATTGTCAAGAATTTTCTATCTGCCAGTGGCTAAACATACGGACCCTGGGACCTCATCTCCTAGTCAACAACTTTCTTTTGACTCTTTAGATCTAACAGGGTTTTTGGAGATTTTTAATATTGACACAATTCCTCTGTGACTGGCTGTTAAAATTGTATTTTACGGCAAGAGATGAAACCTTCATGCGTGCTCGGGTCAGGATGTTTCCTGATGTTGCGAAGTTCATTCAGAAGCGGAGGAATCAATTTCTTCTTATATGTCCTAAAGTCCTTTAGTTAGGGGGCCTGTTTTTTCTGAGGTACCCCTGCAAATGTTTAATTAAATATCAGGGGATTAGCTATATCTTCCTAGAGCCTAGTCATTTGACCCAATTCCTGGTCGCTAAGAGTTCAGAGCTACCACCACAGCCCATGGAATCACCAAGTTGTGCTTCATGAAGTAATAATTATGCTAAACTAAACTCCCAACTCCCTTACACCAAACAGCAAATCATCACAAGGAGGGAAATTGCAATAACAATTGGTGTAATAGTATCCATTTAGTAGGTCATTGTGATTGTGAAGGATTTATATGCATTCACGGGGTTTTGTTATTGCAATTTCCCTCCTTGCTCATGAAATAATAAAACAGACCGATAATTTAGTTTTGCTATACCAGTATTGTGTGTCTTATTTCTTTCATACCTGAGATGGTACTTTCCTTTCGTTTTCATTTGGCTCCTCTCCATTGTGGTGGGCTAGTGAATGATTTTCTTACATTGTATTCTTCACCATTGTTACGTGACATTATATTGCCTTGTATATATATTCTTTTCTGTAGCAAGTGTATTTCTTCTGTTTATTTTGAAATTTTGCATAAATAAAAAAAAAAAAAAAGAATAGAGCAATGGTGCAATATCTAAGGCTGATGGATGACCGATGCTTGAAACTTTTCCAGTTTGACAACAGCTATGTCTGGAGCTGGAGCCCCACCTCTGTGCCTCCATACAGAGAGGCCATCTCATTCTTGTACACATGAAGATAATGACTGCCATCACATTCTTGGCCATTGGCAGCTTTCAATTTGTTCTCGCAGCCATGGCAGGCATCAACCAGTAGGTGGTGTCACAATGTATAACTGAATTTCTGGCAATGTTCCTCACCAGAACTGTACAGTACATATGCTTCCCCAGCACAGTACAGCAGCAGCAAAAGACCATACTACAGTGCTATCAGATAACATGTTTCCCTGCAGTGCTGGGTTTCATAGACTGTACACATGTGGCCCTGTGGCCTCAAGGGTGAGGGAAGCCATGCACAAGAATAGGAAGTCATTTCACTCAATGAACATGCAGGTGGTCTGCAATTCCCAGGGTGAAATAGCGGATGCATTTCCCTGATTTCCAGGGTCATTCCATGATGCCTGCATTCTGGCACAATCAGGCATCCAGAAGCGATTCAGCAGTGGAGAAATCATTGGAGGCTGGCTCCTTGGTAAGCGTCCTCCACATTTATGTCCCAAAGAGCCCAGTGAGAGAAAATAGACCCCCAGTCTTGGGTTGGTGAAATGAAGGAGCATCTTATACAGCCAATACACAATGCCACCAGGGTGGAAGAATGCAGTACAACTGCGGGAGCAGGAGAACAGCACAGGACAGAACTCAAACAGAGCAGAGTGCAAATCAAACCTCTTAACCAGATAGGCCACTAAAGACACAACCGCGGGCACTGGAAGTGTATAGCTAGAAAGATAAGGGCAGCAGTGCACTGTAGAGAGGAGGGGGTGTGGTGTATAAAGGAGAGTAGTCCACATGGAAAGCCCAGAGAGATACCCAAGGCTGTTGCCTAATGTACATCTGGTACCCCCTACTGAAAGCATTGTAGCTCTAAGGGGTGGGGGAGTGCAGGAACAGGTGAGGTTCTGGGGGAATGTGAGAAGAAGCTCTGTCACAGGTCCTCCACACAGAATGCCATTATAGAGGGACAGGGAACTAATCTCTTGTCCCATAGCAAATCTGTCAATCTGAGACTGTCACCCAGCTGGAGAGGGGGGGGGGGGGCAGCAGGGACAACGTGGAGCCACAGGTCACAGCTGGGTTGAGGTCACTAAGACAACTGCAGCTACCATAGGGGTTGGGGTCGCCTTGTGCCATCACCTACCAGTAACCAGCAGTCCACCAGCAGGAGGCACTTTACTGTGAGGTGGACACACATAGATGAAAGGATCAGAGCTGGAGCTATGATAAGGACTGTGATATGCATTAATGCAACTGCATTTTTCCCCCATCCATTCTCTTGCAGTAGACAGAGGATACCCTATGAGGAGCTGGATAATGACTTCCATATTGGCACCCCACAATGAAGCAAAGGAGCTCTATAACATTATACCACTTGATCTGTCATTGAGAGGACATTTGGCCAACTGAAAACCAGGTTCAGGTGCCTAGTTCTACAGGCCCTAGAAGGTCTGTGAGATATTCATGGCCTGTTGCATGCTGCACAATATAACACTGAGTAGGCACCAGCCCCTGCCCCCTGAGAACCCACTGGAGCACGAAGAGACAGAGCAGGGTCCTGTCATCACCAAGGATGAACAAGAGCTGCAATATAGACTGTGAGACAGAGCAAGAAACCAACTCAGAGAGAATCATTTCATGTGATTGTAGGTATTTATTTGAATGCTGGTATCATACATGCAGGTAATTCTCCTGTCTAGTCCACAAACCTCCCACACACCAACTGGTATACTCCGCACCACCCACAACCTCCCTCGGACCCCCTGGATTTCTACTATCCAATGCCACCAGTATACCAAACTCTCCCAGGCCCCCCCATCCCCTTTCCCTCCCTATCCTAATGCTGCTCTCATTGCTCTGCATAGTACTTGCATTGTGCCAAAGAGAGCCTCCCTCTGGAGTTCATAAGATGTAACATGTATGGGTAATTTCTCATGGGTGTGCTTGACAATTCATCTTAATCAAGCCTGTGACACTCAGCATGATGGGAAATAACCCAGATTCCTTGTATCCAGCTTTTTAATGGTCAGAATAAGAGAATCCAAGGTGATCATAATCTCTTCATTCTCTGGTTTACAGAATTCACATGGTTTACAGCCTAGTAAACCATGTAAATGCCTTTAATTGAGATATTCAACAACATTTACACAATTAGTGTCAATGAATATCCCCTTCTAACCGTGCTACATGCCCCGATGTTATGCGGTTAGCATCAGGACATGTTGGGGGCATTCTGCGGTGAAGCAGAGGCAGAGACTGTTACTAACAGGGCAGCGGTGATATTGCATGCTGTCCAGTTAGCGACCTGTGGCTTACGGCATGTGCAGTGATCCCCGGATATTCAATGACAGGATTAAGGATTGGTGGATAGGGCAATGCGCTATAGCGGCACATAACTGCCCAGGTGAATATCAGGCCCATAGTGTTTACAGAGTTTCCAATGTATGTGGCATACTACTTCCTTGTGCCTTTCTGTATAACAATTTTCTGTCATCAGAACTTTACAGCCATCTATGTGGTGAGTTACTGTTTCCAGCTATTTCTTACAAAATCAACATTGAAAAAACTGGCAAAATAGACATATTGACATGTTTATTTTGCCAATTTTTTCAATGCTCGCTGTAAACCATCTCATCTATAATCCACTGTCCTGGGATGCTACTATCAATCTCTCATTCTTAAGTTTCAGTTCTCCTCTCCTTAACCATTCATGTGTCCAGTCTTAATTAGCAGATGGTTCCTGAGGTGACACACATTGTATTTCCAACTGTATTTGTGCCTTTGCCACTTGTTTTTCCTTGTTTGCTGATCTAATTATTTGAAGAGCTTTTTATCTTGTTTTGCAAATTCTATTGCTTCTTTCCTGTGTGTGCTTGTGGTTTTTCACTCATTCCTTCTAGTCATCAGAGTTAGATTCTGGATGTTTACTTTCATATTTTAGCACTTTTTATGTATTTGTATCCAATGATCCTATTAGGTAGGCCTGAAAGCTTATGATAGCAGCTCTGTATGTGTAATCAATCTCTATGAGGGCTAGCCCTCCTTCAGCTCTAGGGATGTGCAGTCTTGGTATACACTAATTCTTGCAAATGACCTCATGGGCTTGAAGTTTTCTTGTTTGCACATCTAGTTTTTCAAGATCTTTAAGAGGCCAGCCTATAATACCAAAGCTGTATGAGAGTACAGGAATTGCCAGCTGATTGATGGCTTGCATCTTATTCCATGATATTAAATAACTTTTTAAATAACAATTTTAATCTTTTATAGTATTTTTTTACTGATCTTTTCTCTCAATAACTTCTGCTCAAGTGTCATTCCCTCCTCTACTCTGAGATATTTATGTACACCTTCCTGTTCAAGTTCCTTGATGTCACAGCCCTCAGCCAGGGAGATGCTTTCCAGTTTGCTCAATTTTTACTACACGGAGGTGCTCTGCTAATTGTTGGTCACTGGGACTGTAGAGCTTCAGGTGGTCCACAAATAGAATATGAGATGTTACCTCTGGGTTGCTACCTTCTTGAGGATTCAGGCTAAATCCATATCCCAAAGAGATGCTGAAAGTGTTCATTGAATTAAGCACTTGATGTAGGAATTATATACAGTATTGACCATCTTCATACTTCAAAAGGAGTGTGGTTTGCCACATTGTCATGGTGAACTTAATGTACTCTATCAAACCAGGATTTATTTTGTACATTTCAAGGCTATTTATTATCCAAGAGTGTGGGATGCTATCAAATGCTTTCTTATAAGTAATCCATGCTATACTGAGATTTCTGCTTTTCTTACCTCTGGCCATGATGGCCTTATATAACATTAACTGGTCTTTGGTTTTATTTGCTTTCCTCTTATAGTCGTTTTTCTCTATTGCCATGATGTTTTTGAACTCAATATGATCATATAGTCTGTCTACATCTATTGCAGCGAACATCTTATAGATTGTAGGTAGACAAGCTATTGATCTGTAATTTTTGGGGATATGGATCCACAGTGAGTGTCATTCTAAAAGGTTTAGTCATGGTTTGGACACCTGCAGACATGCACATGGATGTCAAAACAATAAGCACTTCTTTGTAACCATTCCACAAATGCCATTTGCAGATGTCTCTAGTATGGGGACACTCAAGTAGGCACAGGGTTGTGGTGGAGGTGCATCTGCGGAGGGGCAGTGGACTTACACATCCCTGTTTGATCCCAGAAGCAGCAGAGCCATCTGCAGGCAAGTGCATGTTTATTCCTGCTCCAGGCACGAATAGGCCTTTCCTCCAGGAACTTGTCCAAACCTTTTTTAAACTCAGCTACACTAACAGCTTTTATTACATCCTCCAGCAACGAATTCCAGAGTTTGATTATGCGTTCAGTGAAAAAATATTTTCTCTAATTAGTCTTAAATGGATTACATTGTAGCTTCATTGTATGTCTTCTAGTCTTTCTACTTTTTGATGGCATAAACAATCAATCTATGTTTACCCGTTCCACTCCATTAATTAATTTATAGACCTCTATCATTTCTCCCCTCAGCCGTTTCTTTTCCAGGTTGAAGAGCCTTAACCTTTTAATCCTCTCCTCATAGGGGTATCCTTCCATCCCAATTACCATTTTGGTGGCTTTTCTCTGTAGCTTTTCTAATTCCACTATATCCAGAATTGCACACAATATTTAAGGTATGGTTGCAATATTTAAGGTATGGTTGTTTTATTCTCCATTCCTTTCTTTAAGATTCCTAGCATTCTATTTGCCTTCTTGGCCATTGTTGCACCCTGGGCGGAGGGTTTAAACATGTTATTCACGATCATACCTAAATGTTTTTCCTGGGTGGTGGTTCCTAATGTGGAACCCTGCATCATGTCGTCATAGTTCGATTTGTTCTTTCCTAGGTGCATAACTTTGCACTTGTCCACATTATTCAAATTCATTATTGAATGTCCAGTCTTCCAATCTATGAAGGTCCTCTTGAAATTGTTCACAATCCTCTTGGGTTTTAACAACTTTGAATAATTTTGTGTCATCTGCAAATTTGATTACTTCACTTGTTATTCTCATTTCCTGGTCATTTACCAATATGCTAAAAAGCAGCAGACCCAGCATAGATCTCTGGGGTACTGCACTATTCACCATTGGGAAAATTGGCCATTTAGCCTTACCCTCTGCTTTCTGTCTCTTAACCAGTTCCTGTTCCACAATAGTACATTGCCTCCTATCTCATGACTTTTTAATTTTGCCAAGAGTCTCTCATGAGGGACCTTGTCAAAGGATTACTGAAAATCCAGATACACTATATTGACCAGCTTCCCAGACCTGTTTATTCACACCTTCAAAAAAATATAACAGATTAGTAAGATAAGATGTTCCTTGGCTAAAGCCATGTTGACTTTCTCCCATTAAACCATGTCTGTCTATATGTTCAGTAATTTTGTTCTTTATAATGGTTTCTACCATTTTTCTTGGTACTGACATCAGGCTCACCGGTCTGTAGTTTCCCAGATCACCCCTGGAACCCTTTTTAAACCATTTGCTAATCAGCAGGTAATACAGATGATTTTAATGATAGTTCACAGACTACTAATAGGTCTGCAATCTCATATTTCAGTTCTTTCAATATCCTCAGATTTGCTACTCTTTAGTTTATCAAATAGTTGTGATACATCTTCCCGGTTTATCAATATTTCTTTCAATTCTTCCGATGCATCACCATTAAATACCATTTCAGTCACGAGTAACTTCCCTACATCTTCTTCAGTAAAGGCTAAACCAAAGAATTGATTCAGTTTCTCTGCTACCTCTTAGTGCCCCTTTTACTGCTCTATCATCTAATGGTCAACTGACTCACTCACAGGTTTTTTGCTACAAATGTACTTGAAAAATTATTTATTATGGGCCTGATTCTGTACCATGAATAGTGGGGGTGGATGTTCCAAAACACTTCCAGCATGGCTTCTCTGACCTTAGCTTTAAACCATGCTGGAAGTGTTTTGGACTTCCTTCCACTTTTCTTAAAGCGTGGAATACAGCTGGTTTGGGCTTCCAAGACAGTATTTTTAAACAACGCCCATGCTTGATGTAAATCTTTAATCTTTGCAGCTGCACCTTTTAGTTTTTTTCTTAACAATTTTCCTCATTTTATCATAAGAACATAAGAACATAAGAGGGTGGAGTGGCCTAGTGGTTGGGGCAAGGTACTACAGGCCGGAAGGTCGGTGGTTGAAATCCCACTAGAGGACAGCAACCTTGGGCCGGAAGGACTGGGGTTTGTATTCCCGCAGGTGCTCCTTGTGGTCTTGGGCAAGCCACTTAACCCTCCATTGCCCATGTTCCCTGTAAGTATTAGTGTATGTGTCTCATATCCCCTCGTGTTAAATGTATCCCCCAACCGCTTTGACCCGGTGAAAAGCGGGATATAAATGCAGCTAAATAAAAATAAATAAATAAATTAATAAAAAATAAATATATATGCCATACTGGGTCAGACCAAGGTCCATCAAGCCCAGTATCCTGTTTCCAACAGTGGCCAATCTAGGTCATACGTACCTAGCAGTTTCCCCAAAAGACACAGATTCCACAATGCTTGTATTGTGTAAAGCATTGATATCCTGGGTCCCTTCTTAATAATGGTTTATGGACCTTTCCTCCAGGAACTTGTCCAAACCTTTTTTAAACCCAGCTATACTAACAGCCTTTACTACATCCTCCGGTAACAAATTCCAGAGTTTGATTACACGTTGAGTGAAAAAATATTTTCTTTTATTAGTCTTAAATAGTTTACCCTGTAGCTTCATTGCATGTCCCCTAGTCTTTCTATATTCTGATAACGTAAACAATTGATCTACATTTACCCGTTCCACTCTGTTCATTTATTTATAGACTTTTATCATATCTCCCCTCAGCCATCTCTTTTCCAGGTTAAAGAGCCCTAACCTTTTTAGCCTTTCTTCATAGGGGTATCCTTCCATCCCCTTTACCATTTTGGTGGCTCTTCTCTGAACCTTTTCTAATAACGCTATATCCTTTTTAAGATACGGCGACCAGAATTGCATACAATATTCAAGGTGCGGTCTCACCATGGAACGATATAGAGGCATTATAATATCCTTTGCTTTATTTTCCATTCCTTTTCTTATGATACCTAGCATCCTATTTGCTCTCTTGGCCGCCACTGCACACTGGGCCGAGAGTTTTAACATGTTATCCACAATGATGCATAAATATTTTTCCTGGGTGGTGGTTCCTAATGTGGAACTTTGCATCGTGTAGCCATAGTTTGGGTTGTTCTTCCCTAGGTGCATAACTTTGTACTTGTCCACATTAAATTTCATCTGTCATTTTGATGCTCAGTCTTCCAATTTATCAAGATCCTCTTGCAATTTTCCAAAATCCTCTTGGGTTTTAACAACTTTAAATAGTTTTGTGTCATCTGAAAATTTGATTACTTCACTTGTTAAAAGGTAATAGTGTGGATTTCCTTGCTGTCCTTCTTCCATTTATTAAATCAAACTCGATCATGCTATGATCGCTATTGCCAAGTGGCCCTAACATCCTTATCTCTTATACCAGGTCTTTTGTTTGACTAAGGACTAGGTCCACAATGGTTCCCCACTTGTTGGTTCATGAACCAGCTGCTCCAAGAATCAGTCATTTATTTAATCTAGAAACTTTATCTCCCTAGCATGTCCTGCCATGACATTGACCCATTCGATGCTGGGGTAATTGAAATCACCCATTATTATTACTTTGTTGTAACTTTTGTTAGCTTCCCTGATTTCTTTGAGCATTTCATCATCCATTTGTTCATTCTGGTGAGGTGGTCGATAGTAGACTCCTACTGCCATCGCCTTCCTCTTTTTGCATGGAATTTTGATCCATTGAGATTCTACAATGTATTTTCTTTCCTGCAAAACTTTCAATCTGTGTAACTCAATGCTCTCTCTGACACAGAATGGAATCCCTCCACCAATTTGATCTACTCTATCTATCATTGGGATATAGTTTGTACCCAGGTATCACAGTGTCCCATCTTATTTTTAGTCTTCTAGCATTTGTATACAAGCATTTTAGAAACTGTATTTTATTCATATTAATCTGGTTATTGGTAGACAGGGGTAATTTGAAATCTTTAAGTTCTGTCTGCTCTGTACTTATTGGTATTTGAGTTAGTTTTGTCTTTATTGGAATCTCTCTGTTAATATGCCCTAACTTCAATGTTTTGCTAATATCCTTCAAGGATACATCCTTCTAAACTATGTGCTTTTGGGTGACTGTCGGCTTTCTGCTATTATTTAGTTTAAAAGCTGCTCTATCACCTTTTTAAAGGTTAATGCCAGCAGCCTGGTTCCATCCCGGTTAAGATGAAGCCTATCCCATTGGAAGAGCCCCTTCTTTCCCCAGAATATTGCCCAGTTCCTAACAAATCTCAAACCCTCTTCTTTGCACCATCATCTCATCCATGCATTGAGACTCCGGAGCTCTGCCTTCCTTTTGAGTCCTGTGAGTGGAATGGGAAGCATTTCGGAGAATGCTACCCTGGAGTTTTGGATTTCAACTTCCTACCTAAAAGCCTAAATTTCTCCTCCAGAATCTCTCTCCCACACTTTCCTATATCATTGGTACCAACATGGACTGAGCAGCAGACTCCTCTCCAGTGCTATCTAAAACCTTGTCTAGGTTTGGTTTGCTACTTTCGCACCAGACAGGCATGTTACCAGGCAATTCTCATGTCCACCAGCCACTCAGCTATCTACATGTCTAATGATCGAGTCCCCAGCCATAACAGCTGTCCTAACCCTTTCCTTATGGGCACATGACCCGGGAGAAACTTCCTCAGTGCGAGAAGTTCTTATATCACTTGGAGAACAGGTCCTAGCTACAGGATCACATCCAGCTACACCAGGGTGATGCTCTCCTGTCACGTGACCTCTCCCTTCCATGGCAACAGGGAGGCTGCCAGACTAGAGGTGGGACTTCAGCATTACATCACTGTAGGTCTCATCTATATACCTCTCTGGCTTCCTTATGTCCTCCAAGTCTGCTACTCTAGCCTCCAGAGATGGGATTCATTCCCTGAGAGCAAAGAGCTCCTTGTGCCTAGTGCACATGTAAGACCCCTCACAAACTGGGAGAAAATCATACATGTGATATTCAATGCACAAGCCTGGAAAGCCCCTATTTTTCTGCTGGACTGCTGTATGCATCTTAGTTTCAAGTTTTTGTTTAGGTATTTAAGTATTTTAAGGTTAAAGCATATTGCATACTTTGACTCAATGCCTATACTATCTCCTTAGGTTTATTTACAAACTGTACTGTCAATCAACAGTTGTTCTGCCCTCAGGAAGTGACAGGTCGCGAATCACAAGGTACCGGCACTAGCATGATTCTCTACTTAAAAGAGGCCCCAGCGGAGCACTGTTTACTGTCTATGCTCTCCCCCACTGTTGCTGTTATATTCCATGCTTTGACTCAATGCCTATACTATCTCCTTAGGTTTGTCTCCAACCTCTGCACTGCCAATCAACAGTTGTTCCGCCCCCAGGAAGTAGAATGTGGCCGCGAATCAGAAAGTACCAGTACTAGCAAGATTCTCTACTTAAAGAGGCCACCAGCGGCGCATCGTGCCAGAGAGGCACGCGCACAAGGAGCAGGACCTGCTCCTTGTGTGTGCTCCTTGGGGCGGCCCTGGTGGCGGAGGGGCCCTGGGTCCTTGCACATCCAAAATGCCTCCTCCAATATGCATCTCTTTTTCCAATGGTGAGTGTTCTTTGGGTTTTAAATCCCTGTGTCTCTTCCATTTTCTTCTGCTAATGAGTCTGATCCCAGTTCACTAGGACTGGTGTCCCACTCCCCCCCTCCCTTCCGCTTCCAAGATCAGAGTTCAGACCTCGGCACAGTCTCATCCAGTGTCTTAAAACCTCCCCGTCAATATCACCTGTTCTTTCCTCTCCTCCTCTGCCTCTGTTGCACTTTTACTTAGGTTTGCTTAACTGCAGATCCCTGCGTGCTAAAACACTACTGCTATATGACCTCCAGGAGTGGAGGAGTAGCCTAGTGGTTAGAACATTGTCTTAATAACCAAGCATCCAGGGTTCAATTCTCACTAGCACTCCTTGTGGCCTTGGGCAAGTCACTTAACCCTCCACTGCCTCAGAAGAAAGGCCTGCTAATCTACTTCCAGTGACACTGCCAAGAAAACCCAGGAGCTTCTGGGTCACCAGGAGTCAGGACTGACTCAAAGGCACACATTGCATTGCATATGACCTTCTTCATGAATCCTTTAATTTCTTATTTCTGTCAGAGACCTGGTTGAAGGAAGGTAAAGAACCTTTTCTTGGCCAGTGCCTCCCACTGGATTTTGCAGCTATATCTGTCCCTTGTTTTGGCCATTCTAGGGGAGGGGGGGGGGTGTTGCTGTACTACACCACTCCTCCTTCCCACTCACTCAGGTTAACTCCTCTTCTCTTCACTACCCTTAATCCTTCCTTCTATGTCTTAATACTACTCCCTCAGTTCATTTTCTTCTACTCTATTCTCCACCATTCCTTCGTCTCCATCTTCTTACAATATCTGAGGTCTCCCTCCAGTTCTATCATCTTCTACTCTTGGGAGACTTCAATGTTCATGTCCTCCTCTCAGGATCTCTCCTTTTTTACTTTTCTTCAAAACCTTGGTCTCACACAACATGTGAACCTGCCCACCCACATGGCAGGCCACACCCTCAATCTGGTCATTACTCCCTCTGCCTCCTTTCTTCTGCCCTCCCGCTTAGCTAGCCGTCCTTTGCCCTGGACCGACCATTTTTGTATCAGGGTTGCACTTCATATTCCACTGGCCTTTGTGTCATCTTCCAGTCCTGCTTCCACTGACTTATCCCAGCTTCACTGGTCCTATCACATCATGCCCTCCACCCTCCAACAATTTCCACCTGCTGGTCAACTCCTCCCTTCTGATTTCTCATCATTTCCCTCAGATTCTCAAGTTTCCTGCTGGAACTCCTGTCTATCTTCCACTCTGGATCAATTAGCACCCCTTAAACCATACCCTCTGAAGGGCTCTTCTTGTCAACCTTGGAAGTACCCTGGACTCCGTCTGGTTTGCTCTCATCTTCAACGGTCTGAGTATCTATGGAGAAAGTCTCGCATCCCTACTTCTTTACAACATTTCAGGTCTTGTCACCAACTACCGCTCTCTCATTCATCAGGCCAAGCGCTCCTACTTCTCTGAGCTTATCTTCACAGTTTCCAATGCCACGAGACAGGTATACTCTGTTCTCAGGACTCTGTCTAACATCCATTCCTCCCAGTCCTCATCCACTTGTGCCCCTCTCTCTGCTCCTTCCCCCTCTCAGATTGCTTCGTTCTTTTCTTCAAGGTTCAATATCTACGTGCTGCTCTCCCTTCCTGTTTCCTTCCTCTGGATTCTCCTCCAGCCACCTCTCTGCCTCTCTCCTCCCTGCTCTCACATGTTTGGGCTACTTTTTGCCCACTTACTGCTGCAGAGCTAACAAAGTCCTTTTCCATGTCACAGAAAACAAACTGTTCTTTAGACTCAGTGACCTCTTCCTTGCTACTACAGCCCTCTCTCTCATTTCTTCTGTTTCTTCTTGACATGTTAAACACAAGCCTTCTCTCTGGCTCTTTCCTCACCCTCTGGAAACATGTGTTAGTCTGTCAACTGTTGAAAAAAAATCATCTCTCTATCCTCATGACCTAGCTCATTATCGTCCAGTTTCTAATCTAATCTCCCTTTCCTTTCCAAGATCCTCGAAAAAGCAGTTTTCTCACAGCTTATCCATCATCTTGATACTATCCATTTTCTCCACCCTCATCAGTCTGGGTTCCATCCAGGTCATAGTGTAGAAACTATCATGCTCTCCTCCTTGAATGAAATTCATACTGCATATGACCGAGGTGACCTCTCTCTGGCAATATCCTTAGACCTCTCTACAGCCTTTGATCTCATTGACCACACTATCCTTCTCTCTTGCCTTCGGGATGTGGGTCTCAGGTGCTTGGTACGTCTCTGGTTTCACTCTTTCCTGTTCTCACGTTCATTCTCGGTTCTCTCAAGTGCTACATCCTCTGACCCTGTCTCTCTTCCTTGTGGTGTTCCACAAGGATCAGTTCTTGCTCCCTTTCTATTTAATATCTTCCTGGCACTGCTCACCTTACTCATCCAATAGCTAGGGTTGTCAGCGTATTATTATACTGATGACATTATTCTTCTATATCTCACCAGCTCACTTCACCCAGATCTTTCTCCAGTAAATGTGTGTCTGTCCAAGGTCTCCATCTGGCTCACCAAGAACTGTCTGCACCTCAATGTATCCAAAACCTCGGCTATATGGTTCTTGTTTGGCACCCCCTGTCCTACAGCGGTCCCATTTCTTTCAGACTCTCCCATTCCTTTGGTCTCCTCCTTCCGCTATCTTGGTGTGACTCTTGACTCTGAACTATCCTTTTGTGAACACATTTCCTTGCTCACACATCAGTCCTTTTTCTACCTGAGACAAATCCGTGCCATCTGTCCCTTTCTTTCCACTCCTGCCCTGATGACTTCCTATGTCCTATTTTAATTTCTGTAACTTTGCTCTCGCTGGTGTTCCTCAGTCACAACTTCATTGCTTACAATTACCGTAATACAAAATACTGCAGCCAGACTTCTCTTACATGACACTCATTGCGATCACATCACTCCAGTTCTCATTCAGCTTTACTGGCTTCCCATAGATTACCATATCCGTTACAAGATACTTACTCTTGTCCATCAATCCATCTATACCCAAACTCCTCAGTATTTAGCTGACCTATTGCAATTCCACACCAGCCTACAGCCTGCGCTCAGCCCATGTGAACCGGTTACACCTCCCTTTCCCAGCACATGCTCATTTACACTCTACTTTTTTCTGCTTTTTTCTTTTTGGGCCCCTCACTTTGGAATTCCCTCCACACCAGCCTCTGTCTGGAACCAGTTTTCCATAAATTGAAATCCCATCTAAAAACTCATCTTTTCTCTTCTGCCTTTGACCTTCCCCCTGCCTCCCTTTGAGGATCCTTCCTTTCTAACAACCCCTTGCTTGCTGTCTTATGCCCTTTGCCTCTATCTGCCTTTCCTGTCTCATATTATAGTTCCTTTCTCTTTCTGACATTAGCCATTTTTCTGATTCGTTTTGTTGATTGTACACCACCCTAAAGTAATGAAGGGGCGGTATATCAAGTTACTGAATAAACATAAACATTAACATACTTAAGTTTGCTGGGGATACTTATACATGATGGGAATTTGCTTCTATATGGTTTCATCACACAGGAGAATCCATCTTCCTCCCATCCAATTAGCAGGGTCATAAGACATGGAAATAGTGGAGGCCAGACCTGACCACCATGTTATCCACAGCAGTTGTGGACCCAGCCTGGAAACAATGATCACTGTGCTTTAAAACAATGTATGCTACTGTTTTCCTTCAAGGTGACAGTGAAAAAAAAAGTAAGTTTAATTATGATCTATCCTAAAATCCCCCATAGACACTTCATTCCCCTAAATGAAAGATATAAAAAATTCAAATTAGCCTCATCAAAAGATAGCTCTGTGGATAGAGAGTTTAAACCAGCAGAGTGCTTTCCTCTTTTAAATTGTTCTTGGTGAACTTTGATAAAGATTACTGTATGCACCTACAAAATATTTGCTCTGTTGAAAGGTACTCATAATGACTTAATACTGTTCCTTTTGTTCAAACAATTGGGTACATAATGCTTTCTGACAGCCTGTTTCGACAGTAGCCATAGCAACGCAGCAAAGAGTTCCATTTCAAAATGCAGCAAATGAACAAATGCTGCTGTTTAGTTTAATTAGAATTTAATGCCCTCTAAGTGCGTACATAAATGTGTTCATTGGGTGGATGCATAAGTAGTAGTAGTATAGAAAGGTACTGGCAGCACTTGTACATTTGACCTATAAATGTATTTCAAATGGCAAATAAATCTTATGACCCAAAAGCCTGACCATTGACAGAGTAAAAACATGATATATCCAGGAAGGATCTGTGGATTTACAATGAAATTTTATAAGTAAATTTAATTAAATTGGCATTTGAAGAGGAGAATAAATACATTAATATCTATATAAGGAGTTTTTCTGGATCATTGATGCAGTTGAGTTATGGGTCAAGGGCTAAGATAATTTATGCCTATGAGAGGTGCCCTAGTGGTCTGAGATCCTTTTCTCCTTATTAAACATGTTCCATTAGGTGTCCTTGTGGAGAGTGGAGTGAGATACATTTTAATGTGGAAATAAATCTTATGAGCAACCTGAAGGGATGCAAGGCAATTCTGTTGTATATATAACATGAAGCTGCAAGGGGATAAACTTAAAGGCAATATCAGGAAATACATTTTTCACTGAAAGGATGGTGGATATTTGGAATGCCCTGCCGATGGAAATGGTGGGGGCAAATACAGTGACAGAGTTCAAAATGGCATGGGACAGACACAGTGGATCCCTTTATAGCAACAGGATAAAATCAAAATAAACTTTACTATTTCTTATATCTCAAGAAATAGGGATGACCTGCATGGAGCAGTGGGTATACCCCTAAATAAAGTCATGGGGTGAAGATCACACATACCACCGGCCTCAGCACCGGCCTGATCGGCATCGGGGAGGTGAGCAGGAAGGAAAGCCCCTCCCTGATCACCATTGCAAGGCCCAAGCAGGCCAGCAGGAACCCCGCAGCTGAACTTTAAATGTAAAGGTGCCTGCAGGCATGGCTGCATCTGGCGGGTCCGTGCCAGAGGGCTCTTTGGCTTGGCCCTTAGGCGTGGAACCAGGAAAATAGCAACCATATAGCTTCCACAAACAAACAACTTGCACTAACCACCAGCCACAACCCCCAGGTAAGAAAGCTACAGCTTCTCCAACTGCAGTTTGCACTAAGCTGTACCACCATTATACTGCACCATGCTGACACCGACATTATACACATTATGCCTTTCTACGCATGATACCAGCAACTAAATGATAAAGTACTCGATCTAAAGAACAACAAAAAAGCCATCTCCAATACAACCAACCTGATCTACGTACAACAACTCACCAGAGTACATCAAGCATACAGAGCCATAACAAGATGCACAATAGCAGATCTGTACTTACCCAGACAACAATACACACATATATCAAATACAAACCAACCATTAACCAATGGATCATATGGCTCACCCAGGCACTCTACTTATCAAAAAGCAAAGCAACCACTTTCTCCTATGGCAATGCTGTACACATCATATACAACCCTAGGCACTTAAAGCAAACATACAAATGGAACTGCTGGCAACCTCCAAGAACCGTCAACCACACCAACCTTATCAGAATTCCACTTACAAGCAGCAGCACCCCACCACAGAACCTCTCCAACACCAAAGAAATAACCTGCGCCTTAATCAACGCCAGATCAGTGTTCAACAAACTGCAAATGATCCGTTTACAGGCTCCACAGTTTATTTCTTTTAATCTGGAGTGACTATAGTATGTTTTTCCATTAAGGGAGTGCTTTGGGGTCCTTCTGTATTCTCATATGTTTGTTTATTAGTTTAGGGTCCTGGTGATATACTTCCATAGTTTGAGTACCTAAAAAACTTAACCAGGTTCTTTGTTTTTTTTTTCCCCGTTAGAGACTGCTGCTTCTGAAATTTAGATGGCAAGAATTGCTCCCTAATAACACTGCATAGTAAGTCTTATGGTCTTCCCCTTGTTACATTTTATTACTCCATGGTTATACTATATATCGACAGTTATCTTTTCTTATTTATACTTTATAGTTTATATATCATTGGCCATAGGAGTGGGAAGAAGTGTTCCCTTGCAGAGCCAGCCTCTCCACGCTGTGAGTAGCAAAAGGATGACGGAGCAGGAGTGGTGACATTCAGGGCAGTCACAGTAGAGGTGTGAGCGAGACAACCAAATGAAGAAAATGTGGCTGTGTGGGCCATGATGTAGCAGCTTTCAGAAGAAGGATCGTATATAAAGTGCATATGCTGATGGATGAGCTGAAGGATAGATGGTGATAGATGACAGTGCAGCCTGGCCCAGCTGCCCACATGTACATGCCGTGAGCACACAAAAGCAGTCGTAGTGAGTGTGAAAACAGTGCAGCTGTGCCAAGGGGATGTCCCAGTACCAGTTATGTGGGTATGACAGCGATGTCAGCTATCAGAACTACCATACAATTCCACTGACATATATGCAGATAACAGCTGGACAAGTGTCTTGCTTGTTGGCCATATGGAGCAAGTAGGGACGTGTGATGATCCCTGCAGGTGGCCATCCCAGGAGTGGGATGCACCTGCATGTAATGTACCACCAAAAAAACACGATACCACGTAAACAGAAGACCCAGTACTACGTAGTAGAAAAGAAGGACCTTTATTGTTGTTTTTTGTTGTTTTTTATGTTCTCATGATTATTAATTATTGTTTACTGTTTGCATAAGATGCTTTGATTGCATCATGCAACATTTAGCGGTTTTGAAGAACTAATAAGTTGGGCTCTTTAATGAATAGGAACAGTTTCCCAGGACCTGATCAGGTCAATAGCGTTTAATTTTATATTTGTTTTCACTTTTTGACAAATGGATTATTGTTTTTTTCCATTTGTCTACAGGATTGTAATTCCAATTTGGAACAATGAAAACCAAACAACCCCCTTTTTTTCAATTCTTCATTTTTTCAATTCTACACATTCTTAAACCCTTTCATTAATGCAGGCAGCTTCTGTGAGTACTCCATCGGCATAAATAAATATGGACCGTTTTCTATTAGGATACAAGTGTAAGATCGCATATTTCAATGATATAACATCTCTTTTGCGACACCGATCCCTTTGGTAGGTGTTTCTTCAGAGAATTGTAAAGTATCGGACATCCCCCAATCAGAAGCCGATATGTGTCATATTCCCGTGGTTTGGGCGCAAGTGTGGGCGCAAGTGTGGGCATCCTCTGCATAGCGCAAAGGGCGCAAGTGTGGGTGCAAGTGTGGGCGTCCTCTGCATAGCGAACATTTTCACTTCTGCAGTGCAGCAGTTTACATGGAAAAGTTCCCCGCCTTGCAGTTTTTTAATCGAGTATTCATCTTCAGGTAAATAACTTCTTTCATCTTTAAACTATGGGGTATGTTTACTAAAACCCCGGTAAAGTGCGGGCCGCGGTAGTGTGCGGATGCCATATAAGGAGTGGGCGTTTCGTGCTGAAAAAGAAAATCCGGAATTTGCATATGCGCTAAGGTGCGCGGCGCCCATGTGCGCCCCGCACATTAGCGCATGAGATAGCTGCGCAGGAGGCAAAAGTGGCGCGCTGATGTGCAAGCAGAAGAGCAGAGCCATAGCACAATGGTTAAGGCACTAACCAATGGTGCAGGGATCAGGGGTTCAATCCCCTATAGTGCTCAATGAAGACAGCTGGCTGAGGTGTTAATATATGAGGCATTTTAATACAAGGTGGCACGCTAATGTTATTGGAGGCATTTTAATACTGGGCGGCATAAGAGGTGCGCTGATGGGCACACAGAAGAACCAAGCCACAGCACAATGGTTAAAACACTGACCAATGGTGCTGGGAGCAGGGATTCAATACCCCACATTGCTCAATGTAGAAAGCTGGCTGAGGTGTTACTTTAGGAGCCTGCCTAATATTGTGCTGCATAAGGCGGCACGCTGATGGGCATTATGTGGTGTGCTATTGATTTAGGAGGCTGTTTAATATTGGGTAGCATAAGGTGGCGCGCAAATGTGCAAACACAGGAACAGAACCACAGCACAATGGGTAAGACACTGACCAATGGTGCAGGGATCAAGGGTTCAATCCCCCACAGTACCCAATGAACAAGGCTTTCTGAGGCATTACATATTATGGGGAAGATTGCTTTTGGAGACATTATATGTTTAGTTTAATTATCACTACTAGCAAACGCACTCTCAAAGCGTGTTAACATAAGGCGCCCTATAAGGCACATTTTAAAGTGCACTGTCCGCCAAGGCACCCTAGAATGTTGCTTATAGGGCGCTTTAGAGGGTGCCGTATGAGGTACCGCAAGGTCAGACTACTGTTTTTAATGGCAGCACTGTGCAGTTTAAGGAATGAGAAGCATAAGTAGGTGCGCTGACAGGCAAGGAGGAGCAGCAGTGGAGCACAATGGTTAAGGCACTGACTGCTGATACAGGGGTCATGAGTTTGCTCCCCAGGGTGCCTAATACGTAAGGCTGGCTATGGCATCAGCTTTGCAATGTACATATTTTGTCCTGCAGCACTTTATTTTTTTTTTTTTTCAAAACTTTATTTAGAACCATCAACAATAAACAACAGGTACAAGACACACAGAAAATCACCACTCTCTGGGGTTAGCTCTTATCCCCAGGAGCAATACCCATTGACGGTTACATGGATTTTTCAAAATGTAATAACCCTCGCCCCCTTCCCCCCTACCCCTCCCCCCACCCACCCCCACCCCCACCTCCCCCCCACATATGTCAGAGCCACGCAGGACCATCTGAAGGTTCCACATTTACCCCGAATAACAAAACAGTATATAAGGGTGTTAACAACCCAACTGCAAGACCGTGTTACGGGTCCGGGCACTCAGATTTTGAATGTATGGATCCCAAATTAGCAAGAAGGCGGACCATCGCTGGACATGGCCCCGGGCAGCCCTACACTCCAGGAGCATAAGCTGATGGAAAGAGTTCCGCCACTCCCAAAAAGAGGGAGGGCGGGTCTCCCTCCATCGCCCAGCACTTTATTTTTATTTTATTAATTGCTGCCAGCAAACACGCCCTCACGTGCTGTAAGTGAAGGTGCCGTATAAGGCACCCTATAAACACTCCATAGGGCACATTATAAGGTGCACTGTCTGCCACAGCACCCTAAAATGTCCCCTATAGGGCACCCTATAAGTTGCGTCACAGGATAATGTATAGTGCTCCTTATATGGACGGGAACCATAAGGTGCCCTATAGGGCGCCCTATAAAGCACCCTCAGAGGCACCTTATGGGTACAGTACACTGAGGGTGTTTTTGCTGGCATCAAAATATGTACATTAAAAAAAGATAATGCGTTGGACAACCCTATCAAATAACCCCACTGTGGGTTTGAACCCATGACCTCTGGTTTCACAGGCAGTGAACTAACCATTGGGCTACAGCTCTACAGCTGCTAGTAAGCCCCTGGCTGGCTGCAGAGAGCCTGCACGTCACCACACAGACAGTCTGCTGAGGTCACCAGGATAGGGTTAGCCCACCCATACCCATGATGCACTGCACATGCAAATCAGCTGTCCACAGATAAACACAAGATGGGCAATGCACCCCCACAGCACCTCGGCCTGGTAGGGGGAAGTGACCATGTGCACCCCCACAGCACCTCGGCCTGGTAGGGGGTACTGACCGTATGTTTTACTGGCACAGAGTAGTTACACACCGTCACATTGTGCGGGTACTGTGCTCACCCTGAGGGTGCAGTGAGGCGCCCAGCACCAGGTCCACAGCACCGTCCATGGCTGAAAGAGGCTATGGCGGAGGTCCAAAGCAGTGTTATTGTGTGAGATAGGTAGTTTTTGCACAAACATCTTGGCTATGTCTGTGTCAGTCAGGTGTAGCCCCATGGACCCCCCAGGTGGGCCATACACCACCACCCTTCCCCCCTGGGCCAAGGGTGGCAAACAGGGCCTCCTGTCAATAGATCCACATTCTACTTCCCTACAAAGGTGGCAGTAGAGAGGAACAGCAACCTGAGCCTGCTGAGGAACAGACACCCCACTGGGCAGTCAATGCAGCTCTATACACATCCATAACACAATAGCAGACAGACAGAAAGTCTGGATATACTAAGCTGCACGCCATCAGCCACTGCAAGCCACTCCATCAAGACACATACCAGCTACAAACAGTCTGCTAGTTAGTCCATAGTGCATGTGCCCAGTGGAGATGCATGCACCCAGAATTGGGATGTCAGCATACACAGCAAGCAGATAAATCAGTGATTGGGCCCCAAAATGAAACCCATATCTATTACATGAGGGAAATACTATATAGCACTAAGGGGGTGCCTAGCCATGCTGTGGTCACTGCACAGTCAGGGTGAGAGTGATCTCTCAGCAGGACATGCAGAGGTCACCCTGTCTGTGTAGGTGGTGGCCGGGCACTAACATGTCCCAGTCAGTGCCCTATGCCCTGTGAAGATGCATCCTGGCCAGGCCACCCTGTCCAGCCTATACCCATGGTACCTTGCTCCTCATTATGCACAGTGGCAGCCCAAAACTGGCAACATTGCTGGCAGTGTGGGCTGTGGAAGGTGTTTGCAGCCACCACACACTGGATAGACAGCCAGCCACCCCACACCTATGCCATCATTGTGCTACTATAGAGGTGTTCAGCAGCCATACCCACCACACCAGTCCTGGGCACAGTACAGGCATGGATATGGTACCCAGTACTGTTGGGGGTCACTCCCCAGGGTGGTAAACACTATCACAGACCAGACCTGCAGCACACACCACAAACATCAGAATGATTGTTATGGTGGAGCTCAATGAGCAAACTGTGCTTAAGGTAGGAATTGATATCTGCCAGTTAGCATAGGAAACGTTTGATAGCTGTGTACCATATACCCAGGTGTAGGGTGGCATTGCTAAAGTATGCAACTGCTAGTATTGGGAGATACAGGCAGGGCCCAATGTCCTGCCTCTGCAGGAGGCATTGGCCAATGGGGCCTGTGGGTGGGTATGTGTGTGTGTGTGTCTGGGCCTGTTGGCTGCTGCTTTATGGCAGAGTTTCCCGACTCCAGTCCTGGTGTTCCAAACACTGTTCGGGTTTTCATGCTGTCCCTCATAAATATGCATGAGCTACATCTGCATACCATGGGGGTGGTGCATAGATATGCAGCACAGGCATCTTTATTAGAGGCAGCATGGAATCTGAATGGTGTGGGGCCCTCCAGGACTGCATTTGGGAGACGCTGCTCTAGGTAATGTGCCTGTTTATGGTGTCTGTGTTTTGTGTGGTAAAATATAGGCGTATTAACCATGCGAATGTTCTCAGCAGTAAAAGTTTGTCCTTACTATCATAGTTTAGTTGTGGGAAATATATGTGGACAGGATTGGCAGTAGCCCCAGCTGGCCTTTGAACCTGTGCCCTTCTGTTCTTGCACACACTGTCTGTGTGCACTGCACCACCGTGTTGCCACAGATATGCTGTATCCCTGGGGAGTCCATGACTGTACATCCGACAGATCCTGTCTGTTGCAGTGGACGGTGCCAGCCTGGACAGGCCTAGGCCACTATCTGCTGTGGCTTGCAGCCACTGCCCCCTCCACCACCTGTACCCTTCCGCCAACATGCAGACATGTCGTAATCTGGGAAAAGGCATATGACCTGATTGAGTTGTGGCACTCCAGGACTGAGCTTGGGGGACTCGGCTGTAGGTACTGCCCATTGTTATGGTTTGTGTGCGGTGTAGGGTAAAATATGGGTGCTTGAACCATACTTATGTTCTCTGCAATAAAGGGGTGTCTTTACTATCACTGTTTAGTGGTGGGTAAAACTATGGGGACTGGGTTGGCAGGAGCCCCAGGTGGAATTTGAACCTGTGACCCTCTGGTTCTACAGGCACTGGCTGTGTTTGCTGCACCACACTGTGGCCACAGAGACAGTGCAGTCCCTGGAGATAGGAAACCTGGCCGGACGAGTCAGAAACCCTGCTCTGCACATTTTTACTGTGAGCTCATTTATCTTGTATGGGGACAAAAGTGCAAATAAACCTCAAAAATGATCTTGAAAAAAGGGGAAAAAAACCCAAAACCAAGCTGGGCAACAGTGATAGCAATGGGCAACATAAAAAACACTCCCAGGAAAGCTCCACAAAAATGAAATGATTTTTGAAAGAGTCTACAGAGCGTAGACCCTTCCAAAAATCATTTCTTTTTTTTTGGAGCTTTCCTGGGAGTGTTTTTTATTGTTGCCCATTGCTAGCACTCTCGCCCAGCTGAATTATAATTTTATATATTTTTCTTGTGGTCATTTTCATGTTTTATTTGCACTTTTGTTCTGTGCACATGTATCACACTGCTCACGTTTTTTAGGTTTTGATGTACATTGCTGACGGAAATGGTTTCTCTTCCCTTTAAATCGGCTCTAACGCGAGGTTTTCACTCGCGGTATTTTTTGGACCGAAATTCAGCCCCGCTCCTGTGTGGGGAGCCTCTCCCCTCCCACTCTCCGCCCATTGACCCCGTCCCCCCGCCCCTCGGGAGCCTTCCTCCGCCCTCGGAATGCCTTTCCACGCCTCTATCGCACATCAGCGCGCCGTGCACTTGTACGGGCGGCGCGCACGTGTGCGGGGTACTAAAACCACACTATTAGGGTGCGCTAAGGTACCTTAGTGCACGCTCAAGTGCGCCCCGCACAATTGCGCGGTTTAGTAAACATACCCCTATGTGTAGATTCATAGCCCTTAGGGCAGTGATGGCTAACCTTTTTGAGCCCGAGTGCCCAAACTGCCGCACAAAACCAAAGAATTTCCTCAAAGTGCCAGCACGTCAATTAAACCTTAACAACAAGATTTTAGTATCTAAAAACTCTTTATAAAGTTGCCTGAACTATGTAACATCATTTGTAAAGGTTGGAATCTTTGTATTGTCAGAGAATCAATTTGATTCACAATCCTTTGGTTTTCATTTCAATTTATTGGCAATTTATAATGTTTTAATGATTTCATTCAATTTAGAAACAGGAAGGCAATAATTAAACTGGGAACCCCAAAAGCCAAACTTGGAATGTACAACACTGTAGAAATAAAACTATAAATTAATTTCCTCTTGTACCAAACAAAGCACAGACGTTAATGATGCACATTTCCCAGAGGTTTCATATTCCAGTTAATAAATTCAAAATAAAGAGATATTTCTACCTTTTGTGCATTTTTTTTCAGTTGCAATTGCTCCAGCCACTTTCTTCTGGTTTCTTCATGTTTTCTGCTAACTGTCCATCGTCTGCTGTCCATTTGTTCTTTCTTCTCTCTTCTAGTTTTTTTTCCATTCTCTCTATCTACATCTGCTTTAACATACTAATCTTTCTCCTTTTGCTCTTTCCTCATTCCTATTTCATCCACACAAATTTTACCCCTCCATCCTCAATCCCCACTTACTCTCCCAATACCAGGCCAATTGTAGATTTTTCATCCCTCCCACACAAAATTTTTTTCCCCTCTCCATTTTACTCTCCCAGCCCCATCCCATTCTAATCCTCCCCCAACATCAGCTCCCTTCTAGTTCCAGTCTCACCCAGCATCCATTCCCTTCTAGTCCCTGCATCAGCCCATTTCCCGTCCTAGCCCACCATCAACCCATTTCCAGTCCTAGCTCCCCCATCCATTTTCAGTCTGAGTCCCTTCATCAGCTCATTTCCAATCCTAGCCCCCCATCAGCCCACTTCTAATCATTTCCTAGCCCCATCATCAGCCCATGTCAAATCATAGCTCCCCTCCACTCAGTCCAATTCCAGTCCAAGCCCCCCCCCCCATGAGCCTACTTTCAGTTCTAGCCCCTCCATGAGTCCATTTCAATTCAAGCCCCCACCACAGCCCATTTCCAATCTTAGCTCCCCCCAACAGCCCATTTCCAGTCCTATCCTAGCTGCTCCATCAGCCCATTTTCAGTCCTAGCTCACTTCCCTCACAGCCCATTTCCATTCCAAGCTCCCTCCCCATCAGCTATTTGCAATTCAAGCCTCTCCTTCCACTCAGCCCATTTCCAGTCATAGCAACCCCCCAACCCATTACCAGTCCTAGCCCCCCATCAACCCACTTCCAGTCCTAACCCCCCCATCACCCCATTTTCAGCTTAAGCCCCCCCCTATAACCCATTACCAGTCCTAACCCCCCATCAGCCCACTTCCAGTCTTAACCCCATCAGCCCACTGCCAGTCCTAATCCCCCCCATCAGCCCACAGCCCGTCCTAACCCCCCATCTGCCAACAGCCCATTACCAGTCCTAACCACATCAGCCCACCTCAAGTCCTAACCCCTCCCCATCAGCCCATTTCCTGTCCTAGCCCCCCCCATAGCTCATTATCAGTCCTAACCACCCCCCATAGCCCATTAGCAGTTCTAACACCCCCATCACCCCATTTCCAGACAGCCCCCATCAGTCCACAGCCCAATAGCAGTCCTAACCCCCCCCCGCCCATTAGCAGTCCTAACAGCCCCCCCCGCCCATTAGCAGTCCTAACCCACCCCCCCCAACCCATTAGCAGTCCTAACAGCCCCCCCCGCCCATTAGCAGTCCTAACAGCCCCCCCCGCCCCAGCCCCAGCCCCAGCCCATTAGCAGTCCTAACAGCCCCCCAGCCCCAGCCCCAGCCCATTAGCAGTCCAAAAAAAAAGCTGGCTCTCTGGCTGCTGCGGCTGCCGCCACGGCAGAATGCAGTGTCCCGCGGGGCCCCCTCTGCGCCGGTTGAGCCCTCTGCCCGGCTTTCAGATTCGCGAAGGGAGAGTGTCTCTCCCTCGCGTCTCTGTTAAGCCCGCAGGGGCTAATGGGAAATTTCCCATCAACCCCTCGCGTCTAAAGGGGCTGATGGGAAATTTCCCATTACCCCCTGCGGGCTTAACAGAGACGCGAGGGAGAGACACTCTCCCTTCGCGAATCTGAAAGCCGGGCAGAGGGCTCAGCCGGCGCAGAGGGGGCCCCGCGGGACACTGCATTCTGCCGCGGCGACAGCGGCAGCAGCCAGAGAGCCAGCTTTTTTTTAAATGTAATTTTGAGGAAAGCACACTCACCTCCCGCCGCGCCACATATTTTAATTGCGGACCTTCCCGCGTGCCAGCTGCAAGGCCTTCGCGTGCCACAGCTGGCACGCGTGCCATAGGTTCGCCATCGCTGCCTTAGGGCAAGAGAAATGCATCATGATAAACGATAAAAGTTTCACACTCGCGGCTCATATGGAAGGCTCTTAATATATTTTTAATCGAGCACTACATTACCTCTGGTTTTGTTTTGTTTTTGTCTTTTAATTTTGGTTTTCAATTTTGTATATAATTTTTGTTTTTTAACTTCATATATTGTTTTCAATACAACACAAATGCTCCTTAATGTTTTGCAAATTTGGCTTTCATTTGGTTTATTGATTATTGCAAAAGGTCATAATGTTCCTCCGTACATATGGGGTCTGTTTTTGTTCGTTTTACCCAATTTTTTATGGTTTCAGTTTTCTTGTTCCACAATATACGTATTTTTAACCTTTACAATTAATGTTTGGCCTTGTAAATGAAGGATTTGTTTTAAGCTCACTCCTGCTTCGGTAATGATGGTTCTGATTATTTCTTCCTCTTCTTTTGTTTTAGCACAAGATCATTCTGATCATTTTTGTTTTTATTTTACAAAAAGAGGTATTGTTTATGAAGTTTTTATTTGTTTAGCACACCCATACATGTTTTATCTTTGTTTTTAAAGTTTATTAATGATTATCAACATTGATTTGTATTAATGTTGATTTTATTTATTGTATTATTGGACATTCCAACATTTGTTTTACCAGTATATGATGTTTTTATTCATCTTTCATTTATTTATTGGTTTATATTTTTATTGTTCATAAGTACAGTATATTTGTGATATGGTTTTTAATGATAATAACTTATTTTTATGTTCTTTCTTTATTTATTTTATCTAATTTATGAACTATTTGTATATGTGTATATTCATTTTGTTCATGTGTTTATGGATACGTATGCCAGAATCCCCCTGAAGAAGATATTTCGAAACAAGGACCTTTATTGCAGATCAGTAAAAAATGCCATAAGGACCTTATGGCATTTTTTACTGATCTGCAATAAAGGTTCCTTCTTTTCTACCACGGTAGTTCCGGACCTGCATGTAATGTATACGTGTGTTGGAGCAAAAAATGGGCAGTCACAGCAAAAATGAAATATCCACAGCATGTCCTCACCAGGGACACACAGGACACACTGAGGAGTGCACCACTGAACAAAAGGAGAGATAGGAGGACTGCAGAAAACCGGTGGGAAGGTAAGCTCCTCCCCGCTGTTCCTTACATCATTGCTCTGCATCCTCTCCCCCCTCTGCTTAAAGCCTGGCTCACTCAAGATGGCAAAGACACACCTGCACTCACCAGGGACACCCAGGATACACTGAGACCACTGTCGACGATGATCCCCATTGAGGAGTGCACTGCTGGACAAAAGGAGGGAGAGGAGGACTGCAGAAACCTGGCGGGAAGATAAGCTCTTCCCCGCTGTGCCTAACATCATTGCTCTGCATCCTTTCCCCCCTCCACTTAAAGCCCAGCTCACTCAAGGCATGCCTGCAGCTGGCAGGCCCATGCCGGAGGGCCTCACAGAGGCCCCTTTGGCGTGGCCCTTAGGTGTGGACTGTAACACAAACTGCATGACCTATATGGACCTACTGCAACACCACCTCTACAAAAGAAGAAGTACACTAATAGCAACCCCCAGGAAAGAAGACCCCCTACAGACTGCAAACCCACTCTAGCACCGGCGCCCAACTCCAAGAAGCACCATGACACCGGAACAGCTACGACAGACGCAAGAACCACTAGCCCATCACCCGGGACTGTTAGCCCATCCCAAGGCACCAGACCTCAATATGCACATCCACAACTACCTCTGTGTATGCCTACTACTCCTATACTTGTTCGTATGCCAAACATGTTCCTTCCTCACTCCAATAACCACCACTGTCCTATCCCCCCCTCTACACATACTGTGCTTCCAACCAGCCCAGCATACAGTGCACAGATGAATCCACAAACAGATCCCCACTCTCATACAGGCCAAAACAAACTTACACACACACAATCTGCCTACTTTTATTTATTTTATTTATTTATTTATTTACATTCTCTTATATACCGCACTATTCGGCATCAGCGCGGTTCACATAGAACAAAAAGTCTCAGTACAATAACATGCATGAGTTTACAGATAACAAGGGGAGGAACTTGGATAACAGGGGAAACTATTTACAGTCTATTTACAGATATAATACTACAGCATGGCTACAAGTTATTAGGAACAGGTGCTAATAATATGTTCAATATACTTCCCTTCACGCCACTACCAGTATTGAACTCCTCAACACCAGATCTGTTAGAAACAAAACAAACACAACCTTGACCACTTACACCTCCACCAAACAGACGCCCTCTGCATTACAGAAACCTGGTTAACCAGCACTGACCAGATCATCCTGAACCAAATAACCCACTCTAAACACACAGCGTTCAACTGCCCCAGAATGCAAAAAAAGGGGTGGGGGGTATTAATCCTTGCCAGAACTCACCTCAGATTCAAAACAATCACAACACAAATCACAAAGCACTGCAACTCCATCATAACACAGAACAAGCACCTAGCCATCTGCCTCACCTACAGAGCCCTCAATGGTCCTGCTGACGAACTCAGGAACCACAAAGAGCGAAGAACCCACAAGGGGGACAAAGAAAAATGAAGCAGCAGATTCATGTGACAGAAAAACAGGCTCTTTATTGTAAAAACAAACCTCAATACGTTTCGGCCCGAGGGCCTTCCTCAGGGGGTGCAAAACCTCAAAATAAAAAAGAAGTCATGTATGAAAGAACAATAAAAGCAACACTGAAAAACAATTAGAAACAACACATTTACAAAAAACTTCATAAATTAAATAAAGGGAGCACATTCCCATAAAGAATAAAGGTACAATCTATAGCATAAATTAATAAAACAAGAAGAGAGACTATCAATGCATATAAATAAATAAATAATAAAACCATATAGATAAATAATTAAATGAAAGAGCATAGCACAGTTAAAACCATATAGTGTATATAGTAGGAGGAAACACCTTTACAAACATGGAACACTAGGAGAAAAAGGAGAAAAAAACAAAGGATATGAACAGTATCAAAATCATCGAAAAAGACATAAAACTGGGGGCAAGATGGCCGATACATGTTCGTTCGCTGCTGGTGGTCTCTGTGCTATATTTCCTATTTCTCTTCCTTTCCTTTGCAATGCCGTGTAAGCGGATGGCCAAATGTTGGGACTTACTTAAGACCACCGCAGCAGTGGCTAAGGGTCCTCTCAATGCCTTTGTGAGGCCCACTGGTGCAGAGTATTCTCCAATGCCTAGCTCGCTGGGGTGTCAGGAGCAGAAGGAGGCTTGCTGCATCCCTCTGAGCTTCAGGTTACGCTCAGCCAGGAAGCATGGACCCCTCTAGCTCAGCCTGCTGTGCAAGACGTGGGAACGGCAGAGGCAGAATCTCATGGTGCTGAGGGATTCGTGGTCGACACGCCTGCAGTGACGAGCAGCTCCGTGGCGGAGGCACTAATGGCTGTGGGGCCAGCTGGTTTGGTGGAGAGCTCAGCTGCAATTAGAGAACCCTTGGTTGTGGAATCTGCAGATGGGTTGGGTATTTCTTCTTTGACTTCTACCGATATTTTGAAGGTAAAGCCTTTTAAGTCTGTTCTTGTCCGTCAAATTGCTTTTAGCTTGGATTCCCTTTGGGAAGGTCTACAGGCTTTGGAGCACTCTTTTTCATCCCAGTTTGTTGCCCTCCAAAGTGCCCTAGCCTCCATGATCCAGTCTGCGGATTATCAGAAGCAGGAGATGGCCCGTTTATCTTCTAAGGTGACCCAGTTGGAAGTTAAAGTGGAGGACGCTGTAACTTCCTCAGGTACTGTTTCTAAAGATCTAACTGCTATCCATGGGAAGATTGAAATGTTAGAAAATTCTGTCAGGAAATTTGCGCTTGTTGAATTTTCCTTGAGTTCCAGCTGTTTCACTGAAGGATTTGTTTAATTCTTATGTAACTTCTGTTTTGAAACTCCCTTTGGAATCAGTTCCTCCTTTGGCTAGGGTTTTCTATCTGCCAACTGCTAAGCGCAAGGACCACAGAGTTTCTTCACCTGCACATTCTTCCCCGATGGACTCTTTGGATTTGACTGGGTTCCTAGAGACTACAGATCTGGGTTTTATCCCGAGGGCTACTCTGCTCCTGACTTCGGCTCTCGAGCCTGATAGCAAGGTTACTTACCTGTAACGTGAGTTCTCCAGGGACAGCAGGATAAGTCAGCCACAAGTGGTGACGTCATCTGACGGAGCCGAAGACGGAAGTATTCTCACTAGCCCAGAAGGCTTTAGCCCTCTGGGCGTGACCACTAGCCCTGCCCTCGAGACCCGCCCCTAGCTGGCCAGATCTTCCCCAGCCGAGGCACGCAAGAGCTAGGAGGCGGATCGCAGAGGCGTGCTGCCAAGAGTCCCCCCATCCTCTTGCCGGGTAGGCGGGTGGGAAGGTGTGGCTGACTTATCCTGCTGTTCCTGGAGAACTCACGTTACAGGTAAGTAACCTTGCTTTCTCCCAGGACAGGCAGGATGAGTCAGCCACAAGTGGTGCCTCCCAAGCTACACGTACAGCGGCGAGAGGGTCTGGGGAATTCAGAATTAATGAAGACAGGGCGTTAAGGTGCAACAGTATTTAATGTGCAACACAGCAACAATAGCAACATAGCATGGAATGTGCAAAATCACAGTCAATGTGCAACACAGCAAACAATAGCAACATAGCATGGAAATGTGCAAAATCACAGACAGCAGTGTAATAACAGCACAGCAGTGTGATAACAGTGTAGAATATTGTAAAGTGCAGAACAATGGTGCAACACAATGCGCATTAGAGCGAACAGAGTCAGAAGGAAGGCGTCACCGTGCAGACGGCACGCTTCGTTAAGGCTGGAGTCATGCAGTCTTAGTGCGGCTGAGCATCCGTTGGCAGATTGGAGGCTGCAGACAGAACTGCAAGACCGAACGCGGGGCCGCTTTGATTCGCCATATCCAGGCAGTAGTGGCACTGGAAGGTATGGACGGTGGCCCAAGTGGCTGCTCTGCAGATGTCCGGAACTGGGACAGATCTCAGATTAGCAATAGTGGCTGCGAGTGCTCTCAGGTGGTGAGCTCTGACTCCAGAGGTGGGAGGAGCTCCCGCACGTGAGAGACATAGAGAGATGCAGGAGAGATCCAGATGGATAAGGTACGCTTGGACACAGGGCGCCCGGGTTTGTTAGGGTCGTATGAAACAAACAGTTGGGAGCCCTTCCGAAGGGTGGATGTCTGTTCTAAATAGCAACGGAGGGCCCTAACACAGTCCAGGGTGTGGAGCCGTTGCTGTTCTTGGTCCGAGTGAGGGCCCGGTAAGAAGCATGGCAACTCAATGGTCTGATTGATGTGGAAAGCGGTGGCCACCTTTGGGACAAATTTTGGGTGAGTCCGAAGGCAGGCACAGTCCTGGTGGAGAGTGGTATAAGGCGGGTAAGCCATGAGGGCGTGAAGCTCGCTGATCCGCCTGGCAGAGGTGATGGCAAGGAGGAATAGTGTCTTCCAGGAGACGAATTTTAGGTTTGCAAGATGGAGAGGCTCGAAGGGTTCCCCCGTGAGTTGGTTAAGGACGATATTAAGGTCCCAAGGAGGCACAGGCTGAGTGACAGGGGGATGTAGATTGAACAGGCCCCTCATGAAGCGGGACACTAGAGGAAGCATTGCCACCGAGGATTCTCCAATGCGCTGATGGAACGCTGCTATGGCAGACAGGTGGACTCGAACTGACTGTGTCTGCAGCCCACTTGCCGAAAGAGCGGAGAGGTACTGGAGGAGCGATGGCACCGGACAAGAGAAGGGGTCTATGCGCCACGCCTCATACCAGAGGCTGAAACGGCGCCACTTCAGACTGTAGGATTTACGCGTAGAAGGGCGTCGGGCCGCTAGGATGACATGCTGCACATCAGCAGCGAGGTTGTAAGGTGCTAGGGTTAGCCTCTCAGCTTCCAAGCCGCTAGCGATAGCATCTGAAGGTTTGGGTGGAGCAGCATGCCGTTGTCCTGTGAGAGCAAGTCCGAATTCCGGGGTAGGTGGATAGGGGGCTCCAGAGCCAGGCGGTGTAGGAATGGGAACCAGACTTGTCTCGGCCAATAAGGGGCTACCAGCATGGCCGTGGCCCCATCCCTGATCAGGCGCTGGATAGTCAGCGTGATGAGCGGGGTGGGGGGAAAGGCATACACCAGGGGCCACTGATTCCATGTCACGTCGAAGGCGTCTGCTGCTACCCTGTGCGGGGCGGGTCTCTTGGAGCAAAAGAGATGGCATTTGGCATTCTCCGGAGACGCGAAGAGATCGATGCTTGGCTGACCCCACCTTGTGAAGAGCGACTCCGCCACCGTTACGTGGAGAGACCATTCGTGAGGGTTTAGTTGCCTGCTGAGGCGATCGGCTATGACGTTCTCCTCCCCTGGGAGATAGGATGCCTGGAGGCTACACTTGTATGAGAGGGCAGTGCGCCAGGTGTGAAGGGCCTCCTTGCAAAGACTCCTCGACCCTGTGCCCCCTTGCTTGTTCATGTAGAACATGGTCACTTGGTTGTCGGTTAGGATCCTGACAACTTTGCCTCTTATATGTTCCTGGAAGGCCACGAGCGCTAGGCGGACAGCTCTGAGTTCGAGGACATTGATGTGTAATGCCTTTTCTGTTGTCGGCCATGAGCCTTGAGTGCGGAAACGAGCACAATGTGCACCCCAACCTAGGGGAGAGGCATCTGTGGTGACAGTGACTTGATGTGCGGCTGGCTGGAGGCTTCTGCCTTGTTTCAGATTGCGTGAGTTGGTCCACCAGCGGATTGCTCTGGACACCGAGGGGTCGATGGGTATCATGACGGACAGGGGCTGAGAGTGCTGGCACCAGTGTGAGTGAAGGTGCCACTGGAGAACTCTCATGTGTAGCCTCGCGAGGGGAAGAACATGAGTGGTGGCCGCCATGTGCCCCAGGAGACGAAGAAGGTTCATGCCATCACCCGCAAGGAGTTCAGCACCTGCGAGGACAGGCGAATGATAGTGATCATCCTGCTTCGCAGAAGGAAGGCCCTGGTCCGTATAGTGTCTATGTAAGCTCCGATGAACTCCAGCTTCTGAACTGGGTTCAGGTGTGACTTTCCGTAGTTGACCAGGAAGCCCAAAGAGTTCAGAAGCGCCACCGCCCTCTTGACTGCACTCTTGAGGTCGGCGGGAGACGATGCGGTGAATAGCCAATCGTCCAGATAGGGGAAAACGACTATCCCGAGTTTGTGCAGGTGCGCTGCCGCCACTGCCACACATTTGCTAAACACTCAGGGCACAGGGGATAGCCCGAAGGGGAGGACCTTGTACTGGTAGTGGTTGCCCGCTACCTTGAAGTGCAGAAATTTTCTGTGTTGAGGATGCATGGGAACATGGGTGTAGGCATCCTGGAGGTCCAGAGATGCCATCCATTCCTGTGCCTGGATGAGAGGGAGGATGGATGACAGGGAGTGCATCCGGAATTTCTCCTTGACGATACGTTTGTTGAGTTTCCGCAGGTCGAGAATAGAAACATAGAAACATGATGACAGAAAAAGACCACATGGCCTATCTAGTCTGTCCTTCTATAACAACAACTACAACAGTCCACTTTTTACCTTTAGAGATCCTCTGTGTTGGTCCCATGCTTTTTTGAATTCAGTTACTGTCCTCATCTCTACCACCTCCATTGGGAGACTATTCCATGGATCCACTACTCTTTCTGTAAAGAAATATTTCCGCATATCACTCCTGAATCGATCTCCCTTCACCCTCATCCCATGTCCCCTCGTAGCAGAACTTGCTTTCAATTGAAAGAGGCTCTCTCCCTGAACATTTATGCCACGGAGGTATTTAAACATCTCAATCATATCACCTCTATCCCGCCTTTCCTCTAAGATGTACATATTAAGATCCTTAAGTCTGTCCTCATATGCTTTATAATGAAGCCCATTAATCATTTTAGTAGCAACCCTCTGCACCGACTCCATCCTGTTCACATCCTTTTGAAGGTGCGGTCTCCAGAATTGCACACCATACTCCAAATGAGGTCGCACCAAAGACTTATACAGAGGCATTATCACCTCCTTTTCTCTGCTAGCCATTCCTCTCCGTATGCACCCAAGCATCCTTCTAGCTTTTGCCGTCACCTTTTCTACCTGTTTAGCTACTTTAAGATCATCAGACACAACCATGCCTATGTCCCGCTCTTCTTTAGTGGACAAAAGTACTTCACCTCCTATACTGTATTGCTCCCTTGGATTGCTGCAGCCCAAATGCATGACCTTACATTTTTTAACATTAAATCCCAGCTGCCAAATTCTAGACCATTCTTCAAGCTTAGCTAGATCCCTCCTCATGTTATCTACACCTTCCTGGGTGTCTACTCTATTGCAGATTTTGGTATCATCCGCAAAGAGGCAAACCTTACCCGACAGCCCTTCCGCTATATCACTAACAAAGATGTTAAAAAGAATCGGACCAAGGACAGATCCCTGGGGCACACCACTGGTAACATCCTTCTCCTCAGAGTGAGCTCCATTTACTTGTACTCTTTGTCGCCTCCCACCCAACCAATTTCTAATCCAAGCAGTAACTTTAGGGTCCATCCCTAGGGTGCTCAGTTTGTTTATAAGTCACCTGTGAGGAACAGTGTCAAAGGCTTTACTGAAATCTAAATACACCACATCTAGAGCTCTCCCTCGGTCCAACTCCCTGGTCACCCAGTCAAAGAAATCAATCAGATTTGTCTGACAAGACCTGCCTCTGGTGAATCCATGCTGCCTTGGATCCTTTAATCCGCTGGACTCCAGAAACCTCACTATGTTCTCTTTCAGCAGCGTTTCCAATAATTTACTCACCACCGAAGTTAAACTAACCGGCCTGTAGTTTTCAACCACATCCTTACTTCCGCTTTTGTGTAAAGGCACCACATGAGCCTCTCTCCAGTCCTTTGGCACCACTCCCGACTCCAACGAGGCATTGAAAAGGTCAGTCAGTGGAGTTGCTAGAACGTCCCAAGTTCCCGCAGTATTCTAGGGTGTATCCCATCCGGTCCCATCGCTTTGTCTACTTTAAGTTAAGGTAGTTTCTCACGAACACAGTCTTCTGAAAATTGTTCAAGATGTCCCTCGCTTCTGTTCTTATTTGTGGGTGTTTTCTGAGGTCCTGCTCCTGGTTGTTCATCTGTGAACACAGAACAAAAATATTTGTTAAGCAATTCCGCTTTATCCTTATCAGCTTCTACATATTCCACCCCTGCACCCTTGAGTCTGACAATACCACTTTTGCCCTTCCTCTTCTCACTAATATATCTGAAAAATGTCTTATCCCCCCAATGGTCGAACGCCCCCCGACTTCTTGGGAATGAGGAAATACCTTGAGTAGAACCCCTTGTTGATGTCGCTGGAAGGAACAGGCTCGATGGCTCTGGACAGCAGGAGCGATGCAGTTTCTGAGGTCAAAGCCGCAAGATGCTGGGAGGGAGTGTTGCTTGCTGGTGGGGAGCGCCGAGGTGGAGATGAGGCGAATTTTATTCTGTAGCCCTGCTTGAGAATGTTGAGCACCCACCTGTCGGTCGTTATGGTCTCCCATGAACGCCGGAAAGCGGACAAGCGTCCCCCAGTCGGTAGGTGCAGGCAGGGCATAGAGTCAAAAACTGGGATTGTTTTTAGCTGGTCCGGGTGTGGCCTTCTTCTGAGCGCGTTCTCGCTGTCTCGGTTTCTGCCGGTAGGATTGCTGGTAAGACTTCTGCTTGTACCGCAGCCGTTGCCATTTGCAGTATGAGTTGTAACGCTTGTAGGATGAAGAGTTGTGCAAAGTGCCTTTGCAGTAAGAGCGAGGATGACCAGAGTTCTCTTCAAGGGTTTGGAGGGTGGTCCAGCGCTCTCGCATGTCGTTCACTGTGTCTTTTACTTTGTCGCCAAAGAGTGAGTCACCAGCGCAGGGGGCATCTGCAAGTTTGTCGTGAGAGTCAGATCGCAACCCTGAAACTCTGAGCCAGGATAGGCGACGCGCGGAGATGGCCGAGCCCGCAGTTCTGGCACCTGTCTCGAAAGCATCGTGGGCCGCCCGGCCTTGATGTTTATTGGCCTCCTCGAGGTCTGCCAGGGCTGAGATGAGAGCTGGTGGGGGCTCGATAAGTTGGGCGACGGCATTTTTAATGTTGGTGACTAGCAGGTCTTGGTAGATAGCATGCTGAAACTGATGTGCTGCTATTCTCGCGCCTAACATGGCTTCTTGGTAAACCCGTTTCGCCGTATCATCCAGAAGTTTGTTGTCCTTTCCCGGGGGTGCATTAGTGGAGACGCGGGAAGATTTAGAATGTTTGAGAGCAGACTCAACAACAATAGATTGATGTGGTAGCTGCGTCTTGTCAAATCCAGGCGAGGGCTGAATGGCATACTTGAGATCCAATTTACGAGGGCAGGCCTGGTTGGAAGCGGGGGTCTGCCACATTTTGACAAGGTTGTCCTGAAGGAGCAGATGAACAGGAAATGCGGTGATAGCCCTGGGGGCATCGACAAATTTGAGGGTGCCCTGTACTTCATCGCGTTGGTCCGGGGCATTCAGACATGCGATGGATAGCGAGGTAATATCCTTGCAGACAAATTTGTAGTAGGACAAATCCTCCGGAGAACTGGGGGGGTTGTCAGAGGTTGAGGGGTAGTCAGAGGCAGTGGAGATGGAGTCTCTGGTGGGCGTGGGCCCGGCTTGAGAGGGAGGATCGGCAGGGTCTGCCTGTGGAGGTGATGGGATGGCTGCAAGAAGTGGCTCAGTGGTAGCTGGCACAGAGTGCGCGGGCTGAGCAGTGGTAGCCGCGACAGAGGGCGCGGGCTGAGGGGGTGGCATCAACCACTGTTTAGAGGCCAGGCTGGTTAGAGAGGAGGCCAATTGCTGGAACATGTCAGTGAACAGCTGAAGTGTCTCAGGGGCCTGCTGCCGAGGAGCATCTGGAACTGTAGGATCAGGGAGGTCCTGCAGCAGTTCCTCACCGTCATCCGAGGATATAGAGCCGGCCAAAGAGGATTGAAAGGAAGGAGAGGACTCACCATCCTTGTGGCTGGACGCAGGAGAGGGAGAAGACTGGCGCGCTTGTTTGCGCTGAGCATAGCGATTCCCCCGGTTTGACCCCCTGTTCCCGCTGCGGCTGCTCCTACGGCATTGAGATCTGCGCCATGATGAACTCCGGCTGTCACTGAGTCTGCTCCTGCTCCGTTGCTGCTTTCTGTGCCTGCTGTGCCGGCGGTCAGCAGGGGAGTGACTGGCGCTGCGGCACCGGCTCCTGCTGCGGGAGGATCGATGCCGGCTCCAATGTCTGCTCCGGGATCTGTGGTGGCTCCAGTGGTGTCGGTGCAGGCTTAGCCTGCGCTGAGAAGATCTGCGCTGTCCCTCTGTGTTCCTCTGTGCATCGGAAGGTCTGTACTGTGCTAAGGCAGCGCTGATAGGCTGAGAGTCGGAGGTCAGGTGGCTGGGACCCGGAAGAGGAGCAGGAAGTAGGGCGGAGTCTCGTCGGGCAGACATGGCAGCCTCCGTAGGAAGACACGAGGTGGAGGGAGTCTCAACATCGCGGCGGGGAACAGAGGCTTGTGAAGGCATGTCCCTGGCCGGAGAGTGATCGGCGGCAGTTCCTGGAGCAATTCTGGAAGCGATGGAGGTAGACTCGGCAGCCGCGGAGTCAAAGAGAGCATGCTTACGAGACTTGAGAGCCTGGGGGGACATACGGGCGCAAGAGAGGCAATCCTCAACGGGGTGCTCCTTACCCAGGCATCGAACGCACAGCTGATGAGAGTCTGCGTTGGCCATCTTCCTGGAGCACCCCGAACATGTTTTGAAGCCAAGTTTCTTCATCGAAGTAAGTTTAAGTTGCTGTTGGTCTTGAGAGTGAGGAAACACGTCTTGCTGGCAAGCGGAAGACAGAAATCTGGCCAGCTAGGGGCGGGTCTCGAGGGCAGGGCTAGTGGTCACGCCCAGAGGGCTAAAGCCTTCTGGGCTAGTGAGAATACTTCCGTCTTCGGCTCCGTCGGATGACGTCACCACTTGTGGCTGACTCATCCTGCCTGTCCTGGGAGAACGAGATTTACTCTTGAAATTATACTTTAAGGCTAGGAATGAGCCCTTTATGGGAGGGACAATTAGGATGTTTCCTGATGTCTCTAAAGCTACTCAGAAATGTAAGCAGCAGTTTCTTTTGTTGTGTCCCCAGGTCCTGCAGTTGGGTGGTCTATTTTTTCTGCGCTATCCGTGTATATGTTTAATTAAATATCAGGGTGTTAGCTATACTTTCTTTGAGCCTGCACACCTAACTCAGTTTGTTGCCAGTAAAGATGTGGCTCCACCTTAGCAGTTTGGGCTACTCCATCTACCCCCTCTATAGTGGTGGGGGCTCTGGGTCTGTGAAATAGTAAAATTCTGCATTAGTTTTGTGTCTATTTCTTTTAACTGTTCCTTTGATTGTATCTTGCCCTCTATGTATTTTGTGGGCTAGTGAATCTTAGTTCTTCATGAAGAGTGTAAGAATAGCGACGGTGTTCCCTTATTCTTTTGTTCTTTTATCTTTCCTCTTAAATTGTATTCTTTTCTGTAACAAGTATGTACCTTGTGTAAAACTGAAATCACACATATAAAAAAAAAGTATCAAAATGCATCACACATACATTTATTTATTTATTTAAAGTCTCTTATATACCGCGCTATTTATCATCAGCGCGGTTTACATAGAACAGAACAATCTCAGTACATTTGAAATACGTATGAGTTACAGATAACAGGGCAGAAAAACTTGGTCAACAAGGGTAACTATCTACAATACAATAATGATTGACTGTTTGTATAAAACATTCATGGATAATAAAACAAATGAAGTATCCATAGAACATAAGGATACAATCTGTAGCATAACTAAATAAATCAAATGATAAAAGGAGAGAAACCAGTTTTAAATAAATAAATAGATAAAAACATATAAATAAATAATAAATTAAATGAGCAAACACAGTTGAAACCATACAGCATATAAAATGGGAGGAAAATTGTACCAACATAAAACATTAAAAGGGAGAGGAGGACTAAGAAACAAACCCACAGGGGTGATACCTGAGAGTGAGTCAAATCAAAGCCACATTGTAGTAGAATCAGTGGCTGGTTCTGCTATCATTCAAAAAAAAGAGCCATTTCAACAAACATACCAAGAAACTAAACCTGGAAAGACAAGGCTATACATCAGAAAATCATTAGTGCATATACACGGTGGAGAATGGGACCTTCAAACCTGTATTTCTAAAACCTATCCGAAAGGGAGGGATATTTAATTAGGGCCATTCAGAGGGGCTCAAAATACCATCCCATGTGTAAAACCATAACAATATGTAGTATAGCAACGAGTATGTGGGAGAAGCAGGCTAAAATAAATTATAAAAACTATCATCGGAGAATAATTACTACTCAAAGAATATATGACTCAGTAAAAGCATGTGCCCTGTGTAAGCAAACAATAAAAAGAGCTGGCGCTGTAAAGACTGGATTCAATATAAAGGGGCACTCAACTACTAATATGAAAGAAATAAAATATTGTCAGTGAATACTAAATCATGTGTGCATATATTCAATTAAAAAAACATACTTGTACTGTTTTCGCTGACGGAAGTCAAAATTGAAAAGAACTGGTGATGTAAGGACCGGCTTTAAAACGAAGAGCGAACTTCCCGCCAATGCGTAGAGTCAAAGGTTCATGACAGAGTGAAACGAAAAACAAAAACCATTCAATTCATAAATATCATGGCATCCCTATCTCGATTGTAAAGTCATTATAACAAAACAAGGGGTTCTCACTTAAAATTTCACATTGTGCCACTTGGTATGCTGTTTTCGGCAATAAAGAAATTCAAAGGCAAAGAAACGCCATGCCTAATGGATCAATATCGAACCAGGATGTGGATGCAAATCAAGCCACATGTAAGCTGTAAAGATGGTGAACTGGAAATGGATTATTGTGAATCTGTGTGTATGCATGTAAGCTGTGAAGAAGGTGAAACAAAACAGAATAATCTGAATCACTCTTAACTATGAAGCCAAAAAAACAGAGACTGGAATATAGAGGAGTGCCCATGGGGGAAAAAGGACATGGCCCATGTGGACAAAATCATATGAAGGGAGGGGAGGAGAGGAGAGGAGTGGAGTGGAGTGGCTCAGTGTTTGGGACAGGTTACCTCAGACCAGGGGTTCAATTCCTGCATGGGGACAAGCAACCTCAGGCCAGAGGGAATGGGGTCTCCAGTCCAATGACCACTCCTTGTGGCCTTGAGCAAGCCACTTAACCCTCCATTGCCTCAGGTACACTTAGATTGTGAGCCCTTTGGGGACAAGGGAATAAAAAGTACCTGTTAGTATACATGTAAACTGCACTGATTCTAAAGAGCACAGTATAAGATAGAAATGAAAACAAATACCAGGATGGGGAGGTACATCATATAAAAATAAAAAGATGGGAAGGTATGAAAAACAATAAATAAAATGAATGGAGAAGGGGGGGTGGGGGGGGGAGATAATGAAAAAGGGGTGTGGTTAGCAGACCCAATGTGCTACCATAACACCTAAAATAAAAGTACAAAATTGCATGTCCCACAGACAATGCAGACCCCTGGTTGTGCAGACAGTATCCTATAGCCACAATGAGAACATGTGAGATTCAAACACAGGACCTTTAGGAACCAAGCCATTGCCCTAACCATTAAGCTTGTCAGACGGCTGCCTAGGGTGAGAACTTACACAATCTTGACGATGCATATATTCATATGATTCTTGCAAGGTATTGTGGGTAATGTAGTTCTTTCACTCCAAACACAGCTGAAGACAATAATTGAGTTGTGAAACCAGTGGTAAGGCCAATAAAATACTTCTTTTATTGATGGGGTTTAATTCACCCAGCACAAGTATGCTTGATAGCAATATAAATGAGGTTACTTGCTTGCAGTGTTTAAATGGATAACATAAAGTCACAAAGCAAAATCAGAAAACAACCTTCAGCTTGTCAGGCAATTAGCTAATGTTTTCTTAGCAAATAATTACCAACTAAAAAGGCACAAAGAAATGAATAAACTTTGCTGGTTAGGTTAACTTCTGCTTATTTTCCACTCAGATCCCAGCAGTGATTCTCCCTTGCTCACACACACAATCAGGTGCAGCTTTAATTACTATCAATTGACCAGCTGAAACCCTTTAGCTGGCTGCCTGCTACTGTGTGAACCCAAATCTTGCTTTAAGAGCTGTTTGCAGTGGAAATAAAGAACAAAGTTAGGTTTCTTTGTGATGGCTGATGTGTTTGCTCACAGAAAGCTAGCAATAGCATTTAGATAGAGAACAGTCCATGTAATTAATAGTTTCATCTGCTGTATCTCCCCCTTCATCAATCAGCATAGGGTCACTATCATACATTGGCACAGACGAGTCTTTCAATAAGGTACTATCATGAGAATGCTTATTCCCTTGCTGCCATTCACTATTATAGATAGGGTCTGGATCAGTGTTCATACCTGAGCCTCTCCTGCTATCATAATTCCTCTCTGTATATCCTGGCCAGTATGTAATCCAGTTATGATGTCCAGCCTTCCAATCTTGATCCCTGGACACTGGATCTTTCCTCACATACCTTCTGGCATAGGTCTGAAAGTCCTTTCCACGTGCAGTCTTCTCTCTTCCAGGTAGCCACTGGTGATTCCTATCTCTGCCATTCCATTCCTCTGGCTGACTCCAGTCCAATGGACTCTGCTGGCACTTGGAATACCTCCCAGTATGGGTACTGCCTTGGACTCTCCCAGACCATCCAATGGGCTTTCTTCTCTTCCTTCCAGAGAGTTTCCTTCTTTCTCTATCCGCTTGGCTTGGCTTCTGTTTCTCCAGGTGATATTGGTGCTTGAGCTTGTAGCCGTTGCTGTATCTGTGTCTGAAGCTCTTTCTGTAGCTATTATCTGTAGAATAAGCTCTATTCTTATTCTGTCCTAATGTGTGCTCCTCCCTAACACAGCGCAGCTGTGTTGAATCAGGCCCTGCCCTTTGAGATGAGTGCTTAGGGATTACCTCATAGCTCTCTTGATTGCACACACGTTTTCTCACTTCAGCCCCTCTCATGGCTGCTGGAAACCTGGTGCATTCTGGGACTGGTAGTCTTTTGTGTGAAAACTCTGTTTTCTTACTTCTACCAGAACTGACAGGTTGCTTGTTCAGAGTCACATCATCTTTTCTATAGCTCCTACCTGAGCTATGATAAGCTTCCTTATCACAAGCTATACCTCTACAAATATACCCCCCCCCCTACATAGCACTAATGTGACCAAAGAGACTGCAGGTCCCTGCCTACAATGGGGGCAATCCAACACATGAAATGCATTATTCCACCACAGTGTCCCCAATGAAAAACCATAATCACAAGTACAGTTCTGCAATGCAGGAGTGTTTCACAAACCCCTGCGGCAGCACATGCACAGGGCAGGCAGTCCCTGTGCACAGTGGGATAGTTACACCCCCCCCCAGATACTTACCCCAAACCACATTCATTACCCCAGCAGTTCATCACTGACCATCCTGCCCACGAGTCAAGCACACATTTCCCACCATAAGAACACACAAGCAAGTACTGAGCAATGCTCCAGTGATAGCATATGGCACCATGGCCCTGGAGGCTGTTATTATTTTATTTAGCTGCATTTATATTCTGCTTTTCACAGGGTCAAAGCAGTTGGGGGATACATTTAACACGAGGGGATATGAGACACATACACTAACACTTACAGGGAACATGGGCAATGGAGGGTTAAGTGGCTTGCCCAAGACCACAAGGAGCACCTGCGGGACTAGAAACCCCAGTCCTTCCGGCCCAAGGTTGCTGTCCTCTAGTGGGATTTGAACCACCGACCTTCCGGCCTGTAGTACCTTGCCCCAACCACTAGGCCACTCCTCCCGGTTAGCCATAAAATTACTCATGATGCGCCCCACAAGCGGAACATATAAAAACAATGATGTCCATCTAGTGAATGCTGCTGCAACCTGCCAAAGCAGCATTGCAATATGCATGGATGCCGAGTGCCTTGTGCACATGACAGCTACAAGATGTGCAAATGAACTGTTGCTGCAGTCACCCTGAGTAAGACGGATGGCACACATCACCTGGCCCACAGGGCAAGCCTTTCAATAGCCCTACTCCCCAGGGGATGGAGCAGCTCTCTATCACTGCTATTGTGCTACAGGTATTGTCAGCAGTGTGTGATGCTAGTCACCTGGTACACAGTACAAATGGGGTATGTTGGGGTGCCATGCTCCTGTTGGCCAAGAACACTCCTAGAAGATCTCATGATGGTCTCAAAGGTAGCAGCAGCTGTTGGCAAGGAACCAAAAATGCAGTGAGTGCTGCCCAGGCAGGCAGGTGGAAGGTACTGACAGCAAGCAGAGGTGACTGTCATGACTCAAATTATCAACAGGTCAGCAGCAGCCTACAACATGAGTATTTAAGAGGGCCCCTATGAACTCTAGAGTTTGAGAGGGGACGGGTTGGGATTTTGGAAGATTTATGACGAATCCCCAGTGTTTTAACACCTGCATGGTGTGTGAGAGGGACAGACAGGATTCCTGAGAGGTGCTTGCCCTTATGAGCCAGTCGTCTAAGTAAGGGAAGACAAATATCCCTAGAGTCCTTAGGTATGCGACTACTACTGCCATACATTTTGTGAAGACTCTTGTGGCAGAGGCGAGGCCGAAAGGCAGGACTTTGTATTGATAGTGTCTTCCTTGAAACATGAAGCACTGGAATTTTCTGTGCTCTGGATGGATAAGAATGTGAATGTATGCTTTCTTTAGATCTAGAGAACAGAGACAATCCTGACTGGAGATAGGGAAGAAGGGTCCCCAGGGACATCATCTTGAATTTCTCCCACAGGAGATGCTTGTTTAGTTCCCTGAGGTCCAGAATGGGCCTGTATCCCCCCGTTTTCTTTGTAATACAAAAGTAGGGAGAATAGAAGCCCATTCCCTGCTGGAATGTTGGAACCTCCTCTATTGCACCCTACAGTAGAAGGGAGGTGACCTCTTATAGTAACAGAGCAGCGAGAGGGGGCTGAGAACGGAACTCTCTTGGTAAAGTCAGAGGGGGGGTAGACTTCGTAGATGAAGTTTGTATCCCACACTATGGATAATGTCCACTGCTCCAAGGTGATGAGATGCCACCTGTGGGCATGGTGACAGAGTCTGCCGGGAATGTGGATAGGATCGGGATTCTCCAGAGGCTGGACAGCTATGTTTTCCAGAAATGAGCAGTTTGGGCTTGCTGAAGTGGCTGAGACTTGGGAGTCTGAGCCTTCTTTTGATGTTTTGGAGGTTGTTGTCCCTTCTGAGGAGTATGATGCTGACATTGAACAGCAGGGATATAAGAAAGATAGAACCACAGAAACATAGAAACATGGCAACAGAAAAAGATCACATGGTGTATCTAGTCTGTCCTTCCATATCAACCACTACAACAGTACTTCTTCTTTTTATTGAAAAAAGCTTTCTTTGCTACTTTCTTCTTAGCCGGGTTGTCAGTAGATCTAGAGAGCCTATTTAGGGTAGTGTTCTCAGACTCCAACTGAGAGCCTTGTCTTGCCAATCCTTGCCAAAGAGGTTTTCACTGGTGCAAGGGATGTTACCCAGCTTATCTTGAACCCATTGTTCAAGATCCGATGCTTGGAGCCAAGCAATCCTGCGTGCACCGATGTAGATGGATGAAGTCCTGCTGATGCACTCAAAGCAATCAAAAGTTGCTCTGTTAACAAACTTTGAAACATTCTGAGCATGCTTCACAAGGGTGAGATAATCCGCCATCTTGTCATCGGGGAGAAGAGGAGTCATTAACTCCAAATCTTTAGCCACCTCTCTAAGGAACATACCTATATAGAGTAGGCCGATAGCATGGAGACCTGAAAACAATGTCGGCCAAAAGTGTCAAGGGTTTGAGGAATGTGTCTTCATGCTCTTGATCCAACACATTGACGATTCCACTACCATGGAATGGTGAAGCAATTGTGTCTTTTAAAAGCCAGGGCACTTTGGTACCCGGTACATGTAATCAAGCCATCTGGTAGGGAGCGTCACTGCCTCTTTTGGAGCTGTCGGGTATTGAAGAATTTCTAATTTCTTGGCCCTAGGCTCTTTCTCCAATGGGCGGTAGCATGGAAAGTGGCAAAAAAGTCGATGCAGGTTGTATCGGTACCGAAGCCGGTACTGACGCCTGTAATGGTTTGACTGGAATCGAGGCCACAAGTAAGGCCGCTAAGCTCCGCTCGATGGCAAGAATACGTTGATCCATTTGGTGAAGAAACACAATACCATAGCTCATTGGAGTCTGAGACCCAGTGCGAATCACTCTTCTGTTTGAGATGGGAAGTTAGAATTTGTCGTTCAGACATTCTCGTGTTACAATTGGAGTAATTGTTTATCACTTGATCCACAGAGCTTGCCAATGTTTGGGTATCGGTATCAGAATTGAGGGCCATGATCCCTGAGCATGGCTTCAGGAACTCTCCGGAGGTAGAGGCCTCGGGAGCATCCTGGGACCCCACTCAGGCTTTGGAGGGAAGGTCCTCCCACCGGGGTTGTTTGGCCTTTGTTCCCCTCCAGAGCAACACCCGAGGCATCTCAATGCTTAGATGGAGATCTACCCTTGGAGGGGCGGCCAGCCTTCGATGAAGGCTTAGGTTTTGATACCTGATATCCTTGCTAGGAAGATGAAGCTCTCGATGATGTCGATGCTAAAGAGATGGCATCGGAAGCAAAGAGGGTACCCAGCTTTGCACCTCGATTCTCTAGGCCTCTCTTCATCATCTTTCTACAGATGATCAGGCCCTAAGCATTTTAGACACCAATCATGGGAACCTGTGGCCGAGATGGTACCACCACACTTAGAATGCTTATTAAAACCACTAGATGTTTTTACCATTGTGTTTGTGACAAAATGGAAGGCCTGGGCCTAAGATGGTGTTGATGCGCCTGAAGAAAAGAAGAAATTCTTTTCTTCACAGATTTTATTTTTTAAGAGAAAGAAGAAAGAAAGTACCAACGAAGGACAGTACCAGCGTCGATAGGAAGGCATACACGAACCATAGAAACATAGAAACATAGAAATATGACGACAGAAAAAGACCACATGGCTTATCTAGTCTGTCCTTCCATATCGACAACTACAACAGTCCCCTTTTTTCCTTTAGAGATACTCTGTGTTTCTCCCATGCTTTTTTAAATTCAGTTACTGTCCTCATCTCTACCACCTCCACTGGGAGACTATTCCACGGATCCACCACTCTTTCCATAAAGAAATATTTCCGCATATCACTCCTGAATCTATCCCTCTTCACCCTCATCCCATGTCCCCTCATAGCAGAACTTGCTTTCAATTGAAAGAGGCTCTCCCCTGAACATTTATGCCACGGAGGTATTTAAACATCTCAATCATATCACCTCTATCCCACCTTTCCTCTAAGGTGTACATATTAAGATCCTTAAGTCTGTCCTCATATGCTTTATAATGAAGACCACTAATCATTTTAGTAGCCACCCTCTGCACCTACTCCATCCTGTTCACATTCTTTTGAAGGTGCGATCTCCAGAATTGTACACTATACTCCAAATGAGGTCGCACCAAGGACTTATACAGAGGCACTATCATCTCCTTTTTTCTGCTAGCCATTCCTCTCTGTATGCACCCAAGCATCCTTCTAGCTTTTGCCGTCACCTTTTCTACCTGTTTAGCTACTTTAAGATCATCAGACACAACCACGCCTAGGTCCCGCTCTTCTTTAGTGGACAAAAGTACTTCACCCCTTATGCCATATCGCTCCTTTGGATTGCTGCAGCCCACATGCATGACCTTACATTTTTTAACATTAAATCCCAGCTGCCAAATTCAAGACCATTCTTCAAGCTTAGCTAGATCCCTCCTCATGTTATCTACACCTTCCTGGGTCTCTACTCTATTGCAGATTTTGGTATCATCCGCAAAGAGGCAAACATTACCCGACAGCCCTTCTGCTATATCACCAAGTACATACATAGACCTTTCTTTGTAACATACTAATGTATCCTTATAAACTAAGGGCCCGAGAAGTGCCTCCTCCTGACATCTAAGCCTCACCATACAAACAAACTGTTCGTACGGGGAGGCATTAGCAGGGGCTGGCGGGGGAGCGAATAGTGGGGATGGACATCCTATCGAGACGTCCATTCCCACTATTTGTGCCACTGAATGACCCCCATTATGAACCTGTTGAAAATCAGAACTTTTTGAGGACTTCACAGACTAGTTAAGAACCCCAGAGTTAGATTCTCTATTTTTTTAAACAATCACCCAAACATGTCATCTCTAAAGTTACTTACAGCATTAACTGATGTGTAATACAGGGATAATGAAAAACTTTGTTCATAACCTAGCACCTTCTATGTACGTGATCTACCATAAAATACAAAGATTATTATTAAAATAGATGTCCCTACATTTTTCTTAACAATTCAAGATCTCTAACAAAATTGGATGGAAATACATGTTCTGATATCTTTGGTACATGCAATTGTTTATCTTCAAAGCTTTATCTTTAATCTTTGATAAGTTGCTTTTCATTTCTCAAATTCAGCTTCCATAAATCATCTTAGCTACCCTCACCTGTGTATAGTTGTTGTTGTTAAGTGCCGTTGAGTCGGTGTCTGTGAATAATGAATTAGGACACACTAAGAATAATCCTAATGCTGAAATTCTGCAATCTCTGATAAATTCAAACATGAATCATATAACCAAGTTGAGTCAAGCACACTGTGGTGGATTCACCCAAATTAATGACTTAAAAAAGTCCAAGAAAAAGATGTAAACAAAATATAAGAAATGTATATCCTATCTTTTAAAATTTACTACAGAGGGGGAGGAGATTTACAAGTGCTTTTCAGATGGCTAGTACTAGGAGTCATCCAATACATTGTCTTGGTTATTTCAACTATTTCTCTTACTATTATTTAACAAGTCGATATTCAAAAGAACTTATCTATATAATGACAGCCACTATACAGATAAGCGTCTTGCCCATCAATTTTCAGCGGCACTATAGGGATAGTGTCACTGAAACTTATTGTAGACTATTTTGGATAGTACTGGTAGGACTGTACCTAGCCCTGTGCGAGCGGTGCGGCCACACAGGGCACAAAGCCTTAAGGGGTGCATTTCAGCTGTCTACCATTGCCTGCTGCTGCCACTTTTTCTGCTCTCAGCAGCGGCAGGCATTGGCAGGCAGCTGAAATGTGCCCCTTAAGCCTTCTCGCAGCACACAAAGCAGGTCTGGTCCCTCCCTCCTCTGACGCGGCGTCAGAGCAGGAAGGGACAGATCTGCTTAGTGTGCTGGCAACCTGCACATTGGGCGCACCTCTTCTCTCCTGCCACCGTCCCGAAAGTGTCTAGATGGAGGTGGGGGGGGGGGGGCCTGCACCCAATGTGCAAGTCACACAGGGTGCAATTCACGCTTGGTACGGCCCTGAGTGCTTTGGTAGGGCGAAGGCGAAGCTGCCTAATTATATGGAGAGTGGCGATATTCATCTACTATCCCTGTCCTATGAGGATACCTATAGCATAGCTGAATATCACTGGCGATCCATCTAGTGGTGATGCTCACAACTCCATATGTATATTCAGCACTGCTGTTTCTGTGGATAGTCATGTTGAATATATGTAAATTTCTTAAATGCTGTGGCCATGGTTTAAAAAAATGCTAATTGCAGCATTGGCATATTGATTGTAAACTTTTATTCTCAATAGAGGGAAGTCTTGGTACAAGGGTATGATCTCAGGTATCCCACAATTATATGGGAGCCCTCTAGCACCATCAAAAATACTAGGTAGATTTTGAATTATATTCAGACAAATACAATCACATAGAAATGGCACACAGGGTGAACATTTAAGACATGTGAGGTCACAGGTAGTGTCAGGGGTGGCTCAAGGCAATCTGCTGCCTGAGGCGAAGTATGAAAAGGCGCCCCCCCCCACCATAGAGGGGGGCGGGTTTTTTTCAGAAATCCAATCAGTGACTGAACCAAACCAAAAAGCCGATTAGTTTATATGTAGGAAATGCAAGATGTTTGCACACAGGGCCTTATCGAGCTGCAATCGCACCCTGTGCGACATGCAGCTTGGACACACGCCCCCCCCTCTCCCCCATACCTCCGTCCAGCGCTGCCTGCTCTTTCCCTGCTGCTACCACTCTCTGTTTTTTTCACGGAGGTGCCGGCAGCAGGGAAAGAGCAGGCAGCGCTAGACGGAGGTATGGGGAGGAGGAGGGGGCATGTGCCCAATCTGAAAGGTGCCGGCACTTTAAGAAGATCTGTCCCTCCCTACTCTGACATGGCATCGGAGAAGGGAGGGACCAGACCTGCTTAAAGTGCTGCAAAAAGGCTTAGGGAGCGCATTTCGTCTGCCTGATATTGTCTTGCCAGCAGCGGCAGGGCAACAGCAGACAGCTGAAATGCACCCCCCAAACCTTTCTGCCCTGTGCGGCTTCACCGCTTGCTCAGGGCTAGTTACAGTCCCGTTTGCACACCAAGGAACTATAAGACAGCAAGAACCAAAAGCACAGTTTATAAAACTAAATCATAACTCATTTTTATTTTGTTGTTATAAACTGCGTTATGGTTCTTGCTTTTTCTTTTTTAACATATATTCTGCAGCCACAGTAGGTGCAGAGCAGAACCAGGACATTCACCCACAGAACTCAATATTTAAAAAATAAATCTGATTCAGATCATCTCACTAACAACAACAACAACCACAACTACTATTTTCCAGTACCAGGCATATTGTGAACTAATACAAAACCCTACAACAAAGAGCAAACCTACCATACCATACCATATCAGCACAAACTTCCAAAACTCACATAAGGAGCCCATCCAAAAAAAGCATCACTGTAAATACTACAGTGGGCCCTGGAACATCCATACACCCATTTGAAAAGCTGAACAAGTCAAATTACTACAGTACAGTATAGATCTTTATGTACAAACTCCATGTTAACAGAACACCTGACCTCAGTCAAACACTCGCAACATCGACCCTCACCAAGTACAGAATAAGTAACCACAATCTAAAGTAAAAATAAAAATAAAAATATGTAGACTAAATTTAAATTGAAACCCCAAGAAGCCAGAGTCCACATGCAGTGCAATATCAGATAAATAAGAGATGCAGTTCCCCAATACTGTGTAAAATATAAAAATAGCACAAAGTCCATTAACTAAAATTAAATAAAATTATTTTTTCTACCTTTGTTGTCTGACCATTTTATTCTCTGATCATGCTGGACCCGATCTGAGACTTCAGCTTTCCTGTCTTCTCTTAGCTCTCTTTCTGTGGTCTATGGTCCATCTGCCATTTCTTATCTCTTTTGTTTTCTTCACTTCCTTCCATCAGCCCATTTCCAGTTCCAGTAACCCTCCCCAGTATCATCCCCCTTTCCAGTCCTTCCCTCCCAGTACCTTCCAATGTCAACCGCCTTGCATTCCTATGACTGCAACTGGTGTCCATTCCCTTTCAGTCCCCCTCTTTCCTCACTTTCCAGCCCCTTCTAGTCCAAATACCATCCCAGATATCAGCTCACGTCCACTCTCAGTGCCACCCCCCAGTCAGCTCCCTTCGTCGCCCTACCCTCTGTCCATCCCCCTTACAGTGCCATTTGCATGTCAGCTCCCTTCCAGCCTCCTCCCCATTACCCAACCACCTACCACTCCCATCCCTAAATGTCAACTCCCTTCCAGTCCCCCTTCAGTACATCCCAGGTGTCAGCTCCTTTCCAGCCCCCTCCTTCCCCCGTGTCAGCTCCCATCGTGCCCCCTCGTTTCCCTGGCACACCCTCTCATTATCCGCTCCCTTCCAGTCCTATTCTACCATCCTCCCGCATCAGCCCATTTGTACCCTAGCCCTAGTTTTCTTCTAGGGCCAGCAGCACTCTCCTCCCCTCCCCCATTAGCCCATTTCCAGTCCTATCCCCCTTCAGCCCACTCTAGGCCTAGCCCCCCAATCAGCCTATTACCAGTCCTAGCTCATTTCCAGTGCTAGCCTCCCATCTGCTCATTACCAGTCCTAACCCCCCATAGCCCATTTCCAGTCCTAAACACCCCCCATCAGCCCACTTCCAGTCCTAACCACCCCATCATCCCATTTGCAGTCCTAGACCCCCCATAGACCATTACCAGTCCTAACCCCCCATCAGCCCATTTCCAGTCCTAGCCCCCCGTAGCCCATTACCAGTCCTAAACAACCCCCATTCAGTCCTAACCTCCCCCCCCCCCATCAGCCCATTTCCAGTCCTAGACCCCCATTGCCCATTACCAGTCCTAAACAACCCCCATCCAGTCCTAACCTCTCCCCCCCATCAGCCCATTTTCAGTCCTAGACCCCCCCCCCCTCTCCAGTCCTGGCCCCCATGAAAATAATAACGCTCAAACTTCTGCTGCTGCCGAGTCTGCTTCTCAGCAGCGGCAGACTCACCTCTCCTCTATAGCAACTGTGCCTCCTGCTTCTTGGAGCCGCGGCTGTACTAGTGCGAGGATCAGCCAGTCACTGCGGAGCCTTCCTGTGCAGCTGCGTCCCGCCCCCAAAGGAAGTTCCTGGACGGGAAGGCTCCGCAGTGGCTGGCTGATCTCACGCTAGTACAGCCGTCGTTCCAAGAAGCAGGAGCCGCGGCTGCTATTGGAAGGAGCGGTGAGTCTGCCGCTGCCGAGAAGTGGATTCGGCAGTGGCAGAAATTTGAGCGTTTGGATTTTTTTTTTTTAACGTTTGAAGGCGAAGTGAGGCGGCTGTTTTGGGGCAAAATGCCGCCTTTAAAACTTTGCCGCCTGAGGCAGCCGCCTCACTTCGCCTCATGATAGAGCCGCCCCTGGGTAGTGTGCAAATTAGCTAGCATTAAGTGGTATGTTTACTAAACAGCGGTAGCGGCTTCTGTGTGATATTGGAGCCACGGCCCCATTGTAGGGTCCTCCAATATCGCACAGAAGCCGCTACCACTGTTTAGTAAACATACCCCTGAGAGATTTGCAAGAGGCATTGGAGTGGAAGTTCCGTTACAGATCAACATAGAGCCATAGATAAACTTCCTCTAAAACATCTTTATTGACATTACCTTCTTGAAGGAGTATAAAAAAAAAAGTAGGGAGTTTGGTAGGTATATTTGCAATTTTTTTTTTTTTTTTAAATTCTTTATTTTCGTTTTATAACAACAAAGGAAAAGGAAGACATACAGCTAAAAGACAGATACATAAAGTGTAATACATACACCAAAGTAAACCCCTGCCACCCCCCTCCCCCCCTGCTTCTTCTCTAGAAAACTAATCATTCCCGAAGCGGGCGTGTACTTACATTATTGTGTTACAAAACCTAACGGTGATCTGAAACATGATGAGTGCACATTATATAGGCATGTTGGAACAATGAGCAGATTGTACATAATCATTAAGCATCTGCCATTTAGACAAGCGAGAATGAGTTTGGGCATGGGGAATAGCTCTCCGAGGTATCTGCTCATATTTACTATATAAGCAGACGAGGTTCCACCATTCATTGACAGTAAGTCGAGAGCTATCCTTCCAATTCCTCGTGATTAAGCATATGGCTATACCCAGCATGAAATCAAGGAGAAAGCGACCCTTCTTAGGAAGAGAGGGGACCTCCGCCGCAGAGCGGAGTCCCACGGTCTTCCAAGAGAGAGGTTCGTGAAGGTGTAAGATAAATTGAATACAACCCCAAACCCGCCCCCAATAAACCTGTAGTTGAGGACATTCATAAATAACATGAGCGAAGGTTCCCACAGCAGTATGGCAAGACCAACACTGGTCCCTAGCAGTTGTGTTCCATTTGGCTATTTTTTCTGGGGTATAAAAGCATCTGTGTGCAAAAAAGAAGAGAGTTTGGGTAACAGAGGCAGACCGGGAAACCCGCACTACTTTGCTCCAGAAAACGCTCCATTGCACAGGGGTTAAAGTGGTTTGCAGTTCGCGCTCCCAGGCTTGTTGGGCTCTAAAAGTGGCCGTGTCGGTACCCTGACATAATATTTTATAAAAGTTAGAGGCTACTCCATGTGTACTACTAATAGAGTGAACTATCTCTAATAGCCCGTCCTCAGTAGGGGCAGAGGGCGGCGTGATTCGAGCACTTTTGAGGCAGTGTTGAAGCTGCATCAATTGAAAGTAGTGTTTCGCTGGTAACGCAAATTCCTTTTGTAAATCAGAAAAGGTTTTCCAACGAGCTGCAGAGAAAAGCTGTTGGGGTGTCCAAACCCCCCTTGAGTACCAGGGTTTCAATGCTATCGTTCTATTTAGGACTTGAATTCTGGGGTTATTCCATAGCGGGAGTCCATCCTGAGGACATACGATCGGGCCCAGTGATAGAATAAGAGTGTTAAAGGCCGCAAGAGTATCGACAATCATTGGTGGATGGCGGGTGTCTACTTGATAGGACATACCGGGGAGATGGGTCAACGGAATTGGGCTACTAAGCTCCTCTTCTATGTCAAGCCAGACTGGTCTGCTGTCTGTTGAGGCATCTAGCCATCGGGCACCTTGCTTAAGTAGGAAGGCTTGATGATATCTAAGAAAATCAGGAAATCTGGTACCCCCTTTTTCCTTTGCAGACTGTAGTTTTTGTTTAGCTATCCTTGGTGGCTTGTCCTGCCAGAGATAACGGACGAGAAGGCCCTCAATATCTTTATAAGTATGTAGCGGGAGTAAGCATGGCAGCATTTCTAAAATGTAGTTCACTTTGGGGACTATCATCATTTTCACAGTTTCTAGGTGGCCCCACCATGTAAGAGATAAGGGAGACCAACGATTTGTGAGCTCACGGACTTTGGAGACTACCTCTTTGGCATTAAAACTGATAGTGTCTTCTAAAGGAGAACAGAAATGGACCCCGAGATACTTCACCATGCGGGATTGCCAAAGGAAGGGAAAGGCCTGCATGTCAGCCTCATGTACCCAGCGGTTCAGTGGGAATGCTACAGATTTGGTCCAGTTAATTTTATAGCCCGATAATTGTGAGTATCCGTTAATCAGATCCAAGACAGCTGGAACCGAATCGAGGGATACGAAAAGCATAAGGTCATCTGCATATGCAGAGAGTTTAATCTCCCTATGACTGAAGGGGACACCTCGAATACGTGCGGACTGTCTAATAAGGAGGGCTAGGGGTTCAAGAGCTAGATCAAAGAGCATTGGTGATAGGGGGCAACCTTGACGCGTGCCTCTTTGGAGATTAAATGGCTGAGACTTGATGGCATTTACACAAATACTGGCGACGGGTTGAGTATACATGACTTGGAGATATCGGAGGAAGCCCTCCCCAAAGCCATACCATCGGAGAACTGCAAATAAGAAGGGCCATTCTAGGCGATCAAAGGCTTTTTCGGCATCCAGGGAAAGACCCACCCATGGATGATCTAGATTGGCAGCACTGGATAGTACATGGCACAAGGTCCGAGCATTGTCAGCAGTTGATCTGCCGGGTATAAAACCGCATTGGTCGGGGTGAATTAGGGTGGCCATCCTGTCAGATAGCCGGGTGGCCAAGATCGTTGCGAAGATCTTATAATCGGCATTAAGTAGGGAGATTGGACGGTAGTTGGCGGTTAGCAGCGGGTCTCTGCCTTCTTTCTCAAATACTACCACATTAGCTGCAGAAAAGGATCCCAAAGAGGATGTATCTACCGCAAGGGCTGTAAAATAGAGTTTTAAATAGGGAACTAAATCTGCACTGAACGTTCTGTAGAATTCGGTCGGGAGACCATCGGGCCCTGCGGCACGGCCCGAGGCTGTTCGTTTTAGGGCAGATTGGATCTCTGAAGTAGAGAAGGGTTCATCCATCGCATCCCTATCATCTTCAGAGAGGGTCGGCCGCTGAATGCCAGAAAGCAATCGCTCGAATGTCTCTGACGAGAACTCACATTCAGATTGATATAGGCGGGTATAGAAATCCCGAAAGAGTTCTACAATGTCGGAGTCTGTGGTCACTATACCCCCTCCCTGTGGAGCTCGAAGGGCCGCTACGCGTTTGGCTTCTTTTTGACCTTTCAAGGCGTTGGCTAAGAGTCGACCGGCTCGGTTATTTTCACGATAATATGTCCCACGCTGAAGCTCAATACTCTTAGAAGCTGCAGTTGAGAGGATTGAATTATATTGAAAACGGAGACGCTGTAATCGAATTAATACACATGGATCAGTATGTGAAGTTAGAACTCGTTCGCCTGCTTTTATTTGTTGGTCTAGTATGAGTAGCTGCTGTTTGCGTTGTTTCCGCAGGCGGATTTGATAGCTAGTGATCGTAGCTCGAATGGCCGCTTTGAAGCCCTCCCACCAAGCCCAATTCGCAGTATCCTGGGGTAGATTAAAATGGAAGTAATCCTGTATGGCTGCTCGAATTTCTAACTGGAACTCTGGCTGAGTTAGCAGGGCTCTATCAAAGAACCAGGCCCCCGAATTCCCTTGGGGTGCAGTAGTGTGTAATTGAAAGGAAATAGCGGCATGATCTGAAATATGTTGGGAGTGAATCTTTGCAGTGTCCACCTGAGGAACTAGCAGTTTTGATATTAGAAAGAAGTCTATGCGAGACTGGGATTTATGAGGGGAAGAGAAGAAGGTGAAGTCAAGCTCATTGGGGTGTAGTAACCTCCAGAGATCAACTAAAGCAAGATCTTTGATCAGGGATGTAAGCGTGGTGTGACTCTTGGGGGGACCACTTGTCCTAGGCGGCTGTTTGTCAATCAGGGGATCAAGGACTAGATTGAAATCCCCCCCAATTATCAATGAAGTATTAGCAGAGGCCTGCGCAACCTGAGCAATGGTAGCAAAAAAGGCAGGCAGGGTCATCCACATTAGGAGCGTAAAGGCATATACATGTAACTTCAAGGCTACCTATCTTGAGGTGAACTCTGGACCATCTACCTTCTGTATCTGAGCTAGTCGCAATAATAGTAGCATGCAAAGATTTCCTAACCAGTATGGCAACCCCACATTTCTTAGAGACGGCTGGGGAATAGGCGGCCACCATGTAAGGTTTAATATTGAGTTTAAGAGTTTCCTTCTAATTTAAATGCGTTTCTTGGAGAAAAATCAGATCCGCAGCTTCCTGACTTAGGTAGCTTAGGATTTTCTTCCGTTTTATCGGATTATTGATTCCTTTTACGTTCAATGAGAAAATCTTACATGGTGCCATCAATCGGTAATAGACATTTTAGGTAAGGGCGCTTGAAAACATACAACATAATCAGAATCTGTGCAACAATGACATAATCACCGAGTATGCTGGCTAATACACCCCATATTGAAAAATATGTACCATTGTATCTTAGAGAAGAAGCAAGACCCCCAAAGAATATGGCGACCATATGTCTGCGGGAGGAGGCCCTAGAGAGGAAATAGAAAGACATGAGAAAAAAGAAAAGAAACACCAGAGTCCATAATTAACACTGTCTCTGATACTCATCGAGGCTACTGTGGGTAGATGGAGTCGGGTCACAGATATCATCAAAAGTAAGGCAAACAAACTGCCCTCGCCAGACTCTTTGCCGGGCTGCGGCAGATCCAAGGTGGCAGGTACAGCGGATATGAGAATACTTGCAGGAATATTCTGGAAGTCAGCGCATCAAGTCGGCTTCTTTGGAATCCAAAAACTCCGCTAGTAGATCAGGGTCCTCAAATGTTCTTGTCTGATTGTGAAGCGTGACTCGGAGCTTGGCCGGGTACATCAGGCCATAGCGTGCTTGTAGTTGTTGAAGCCTCGGCCGGAATTCCAGAAAGCGCTTTCGGCGGTCGACCGTGGGTTTAGCCAAGTCAGGATAGAAGGAGATCTTGTGGCTCTCAAACTCCATATGGCCCTTTGCCCGAGAGGCACTTAGAATTTGCTCCACGTGTTGATATCTCAAAAGTCGAAAAATGATAGGCCGCGGGGTCTTCCTGTTGAGCGTTATGCTTGTGGGTACACGATGAGCGCGATCGATCTCCAGATCTTTGGTAAAGGTGATTTGGAGCAGGGAAGGGAGGATTTTGCATAAAAACTCTTTCATGTCTCCCGATTCCACTCCCTCCGGTATGCCCACGAGTCGTATGTTGTTGCGGCGCGCTCTATTATTGCCATCTTCCACTTCTTTCTGCAAGGCCCGCACCTGACGTTCAACTTTGTCGAGTTTGGACAACCGGGCCGCATGGGAGTCCAATATGCTCTCCATTTTGTCCTGACGCGAAGAAAGCCCTTCTAGCTTGCTTTGCAGCACACCAAGATCTTCCCGCAGCGCTCGGAGTGCTTCACTGTTTGACTGCACGAGGTTTTTGACCCCTCTAATCTCTGCGAGGATTTCCTGCTGCATTTCGGGGCCCTCGCGCAAGGCCAGCCCCTTCTGCGGGGACGGGGGTTCAGTTTTGGAACGTTTGCCGTGAGAAGCCGCTGGAGATCCAAATTCCAGGCGCGTGGGTTTGGTCCCCGCCATCTCACCAATGTGCCCCGGTAAGATCAGAGTAGAAGTTCCAAGTATGTACGGTGTTAATTCAGGATTCTGAGTAGGCCTCTCGGGAGCCTCAGCGTTATGCGACCATCCCGCTGGACATCAGGCTCCGCCCCCTATATTTGCAATTTATAAATAGCATTGTGATTTTTGGTACAAATATTAAAAAAGAAACTCTTTGAGTTAAATTTAAAAAAGAGAGTTAGAGTAAAAAAATATATATTGAAACACAGGTCCAGGAATTAGGAGGATTATTAAAGTTCCCATAGTGATGACTGGAGCTGCATAATATTGGCAGCCTTATGAGCCATATCTATTTTAGTCTGAGACTGGAATAAACATATCTGTGCTGGATGACTCCATGACACTTCAGATACAGAACAAATGAATTTTTTAAAATGAGAGTAGCATCTTCCGTTTTGCATCTAATTTTTAACTCACTAAAGTATTCTCTTCTTTTCGCAACATATAATACAAGTATTAGTTATATCTTTTATTATCTGAAATCAAGCAAAGAGAATACTGGGGATGATATTCGATGGGGGCAGGCAGCCGGAGTAAAGTGGCTGGCTGTTACCATTTAAATTTAAAATCGGATATTCAATGCCGGGGTCATATCCAGCTACCAGCATTCAATATCCAGCGATTTAGTTAATCAGGTAGCGGCAATATCCAACTGCTCCCGGTTGGCTAAACCAGCTAAGGTAAGGCCAGCCTTTTATTTGCCTAAAGTTAGCCAATTTAAGTTAACCGGCCAGCGGCTGAATATCGCCGCTGCCCAGTTAACGGAAGCATTGCCTCTGGTATACCAAGATGCGAAGAGGTTTTAGGAGGGGATATTCAGCAGAACAAATTTAATATGCGCCGTTAGATATTCCTCTTTCTGTGGTTAATGCGGTTAGCAGGTCTACTAGCTGTGTTAATCGATTTGAATGATTTTGTGCCAGCGCTCTTCCATATAATGAAGTCTTAGGAGAGCATTTTCAAAATTGTTTAATCAGTTAACAAACCTGCCAACCAGTTAACTCACAGTCAGGGGGATATTCTGTGGAACTATACCATTTAGTGACGCTGAATATCCAGTTACACTGGGTTTTAACGCCCTGATGCTAACCACTTAGCATCGGGATGTTCCAGGAGTGGAGCGGAGGGGCAGTGGGGGTTAATCAGTCAGCGGTGATATTCAGCAACAGGCCAGACAACCCTAACTAGCTAAAGTTAGCTCAGCTGAATAGATGTCCTAACTTTAGCTGGTTTTGCAATTTGGCCAGCAGCTGAATATCGCCACTGATCAGATTGAAAAATCGCAGTCTGACCATCCTAGATATGGATCTAGCGTTGAATTGTCGGTTCAGATTTAAAGCAACGATGGCTAGCTGTTTTCATCAGGCTTGCCATCACTGCTAAAAATGTCCCCCTAGTTTTTAGCTATCCTTTGCTCTTCTTCATGGTTTAGTAGCAAACAGTTGGTCTCTTAAAAAAGAATCCTTTTTTTTAAAACAAAATTCAAAAATTCAGACATGACTATGAAATTTTATGATTAACTGTGCTGTACAGTACATGTGATGCTAGAGATAGGTCCTGCTGCACATCCCCAGCACTGCCAGTGTGTGCCAGGTGTTCCTAGCAGTGCAACTGAAAGTACTTCTCTGTCCATCTGTGTTCTGTAGTCACATATGGCCCTGTGGGGCCAGACACCACCCAGATTAGTGCATACCCAGTGTTAGGGTCTAGTTGCCATGGGCACCTGTTATCAGGGCAAAGGGGTGTCTAGACTTATATGAGGTGGATGTAGCACTGTCTCTATGGGCCAAAGTGTTATACACTATATACCCCAAAGGACCCACAATCACCCATTTTGTAGGTGAGGGAGTGGAGAGACAGGTGTCTGAGTCCTGCTGGCAGAGGACAGACCTCCAGGGCTGGTGGGCCAGAGCCATACCTATGACTTTGGCAGACCAGCAGTAATGCTTGGTATAAGCGGGGGAAACCTCAACTGCCCCACAACATGGTCTGCCACTCACCAGCAGACAGCACAGTCAGACGGCACCTACACCCTACAAGGTGCTCCAACCATGCACAGACTAATTATAGACAGTCCACAGTGCATGCTCGCAGGGAAACCCTGTGCACCCAGAGATAGGATGCATAGCACAGACAACAAGCAGGCATCTCAGTGATTAAGCCGCAGAACTGGGAACACATAGGTATAACTGAAGACAAATAGTGTGGAGCACTATTTGGGAGCATAGACATGCCATGGTCACTGCTCGGTCAGGGTGAGAGTGACCTCACAGCAAGCCATGCTGTGGCCACCCTGCCAATGCAGGTGGTGGTCGGGCACTACAGTGTTCCAGCCATTGCCCTACAACTTGTGCAGATGCATCCTGCCAACCCGCCCTGTCCGGGCCATACCCACAATACCTTACTCCTCATTATGCACATTTTCAGGCTAACGCTGGTAACAGTGGGACATTGTGGGCCCAGAGCGGTGTAGGCAGCCACAAAACAACTGATAGACATACACACACCCCTATTGCAGCATTGTGCAATGATAGGGGTGGTTGGCAATTCTGATCGCCACACTGGTCCTGATCACAGTGCTGACTCTGCTAAACTGTGCAGGGGGTAGTAGTAGTGCTCTGCTGATAACTGCAGCCCCATGCTGGGGCCAACAGCCTGACTCTCCATGAAGCTTTGGATAGTGGAGCCTGTGTGAGTGGGTGTTTTCACCCCTGTTCGACGTGGCTTTGGGGTTTGCATATGTTGATGTTGTATCTGCATTGTAGGGTAAAATGTGGGGAGATGCTCTGTAGGATCCACAGCTGGGACTTGAACCTGTGACCTTCTGCATCTGAACACACTGGCTGTGTGCACTGCACCACACTATTGCCACAGAGGAGTAGTGGTCCCTGGGGCTACCCTTACTTTCCTCAGGCAGACCTTTTCTGTTGCACTGCACACCACGTATTGATACAGGGAATGGCCTAGGTCCACTGCAGGTGGGTGGCACTGCTACCTCCAGCACAACCACCCCCTGCCATGTCGACATGACCATATGCTGTCAGTGCTGGTCGGGCGTGGTCCCAGGCCATCCACTGTGCAGCTAGGTGGGTGCCTAGGGTGCGGGGTCTGGGGTGGCGAGGCATACATGGACATCCACACATCCCCCCCAATCACTGCCTACCAATGTTATGTCCCTTCCACATGGGGGAGTGATGGCTGGGGGGGGGGGGGGGTTGTCAGGCTGGTGCTCTAGCAACTATTGGCTAGGGTGGACTGGGTAGATGTAGGTGGAGTGTGTTGTTACTGCCGACTGTAGACAGGCTAGGGTATGCACCTCAGGTATGGTGTACCCAGTTTGGCCTACTGGCTGTATATATGTTTCAGACAACATATGGGCAAACCCTTCAATGCCTTACTAGGGGCTGCCATAAAGTATGTTCAGTTAGCTGGGTCTACAAACTGTTTGGGACCCATCCTGGGTGTGCACTATGGACCCTTGTTAGTGTGATCCCCAGATGTGCACTGCTTGCCCTATTACAGGCATAGTGGTACCTGTGTGACTTTTGGGGTACTTGCTGGGTAATGTCCCCTGGATGGAACTCTGTGGAACACGGACTACTGGGAATGTTTGGCTCTGGTCAGCTGCTGTCCTGCTGATTTCCAGTTTCTTTGTTCCTATGTGCCACCTGGGTGATGGCCTTGTTCACCCTGTGCCCCAGCTGCCCCCACTGCATGTCCCGCCTGCAGTCCCCCTATGCCCCATTTGCACCATCACCATAGTGGCCTTTCATACTTGGCTACTATACTGTTGCTGCAGATGGAGCACTACTATCACCTCTCTCGGGCTCCTTGCCTAGGCTCTACATTGCTGACACTGAAATGGTTTCTCTCTCCTGCCAATGTGCATCTAACGGCAGGTTTTCATTCGCAGTAGGATTCAGCCCTTCAGCCAAGCGCGTTAGTGTGCAGGGAGCCTCTCCCTGCCCACTCCCCACCCATTGAACCCTGCTCTCCGCCCTCTCTCCTCCCTCTGCGGTGTGTACCGCGCCACGGAACGCTTCCGCGTGAGTTGTAACGTTACTGCACGGTAACATTACGCACCACACGGTAACGTTACCTAACATGCGGTCTGTAACGTTACCGCAGTTTAGTAAACATACCCTATAGTGTTATTGCATAGCAAATATTTATGATCAGTGTTCACAGATGAAAGGCCAGGAGCACACATGAATAGGAATAGCACCATACCTAGCCCTGGGATATATCTGAGAGTATTGAAGTAACTTAAGGAACGTCTAGCTGCATCACTGTCTGATATTTTCAACATTTCTTTAGAGTTGGGAATGGTTCTGAAGGACAAGAGGAGGGTGGTTGTGGTCTCTTTCCACTAAAGCAGAAGTAAGGAAAAGGATAGGAACTACAGGCTGATTAGTCTGATCTCTGTGGTGAGTAAACTGATGGAAACACTGCTAAAGCAATGGATAGTGCAATTTCTGGAATCCATTGACTTATAGGATCCAAGGCAGTGTTGTTTTACTAGATGTAGATCTTGCTTAGATGAATCCAATTAATTTCTCTGACTGGTTGACCAGAGGAAGAGCACTAGATGTGGTGTACTTAGATTTCAGCAAGACCTTTGATGCAGTTCCACATAGGTGACTTATTAATAAACTGAGAATCCTTGGGAGAGCCCTAAAGTGACTGACCAGGTTAGAAACTGGTTGAATGGGAGGCATTAAAGTGTGATGGTAAATGGTGTTCAATCTGAGAAAAAGGATGTCACCAGTGACGTGCCACAGAGATCTGTCCTTGGTCCAGTTCTTTTTAACATTTTTGTAAGTTATATTGTGGAAGGGCTCTTGGGTAATGTTTTCCTCCTTGCAGATGATTCCAAAATCTGCAATAGGATGGACACCCTGGAGGGTGTGGATAACATAAGGGTGATCAAGAGAAACATCAAGAATGGTCTACAATTTGGCAGCTGAAATTTAATGCTAAAAATGCAGAGTCATGCATTTGGCCTACAAAAACCCAAGGGAGTGGTACAATATAGGGGTGATGTAGTTCTGTACATGAAAGACATGTGGGACTGGGGGGTGATTGTAGCTAATGATCTTAAGGTTACCAAACTGTTAGAAAAGGCAATGGCAAAAGACATAAGGATGTTTGGGTACATAGGAAGAGGAATGGTTAGCAAGAAAACATGAGGTGATATTGTCTTTGTACAAGTCTCTTGTGATACTTCATTTTGATCACTATGTGCAATTCTGCAGATCACACTTCAGAAAGATATAAACAAGATGGGGCTAGTGCAGAGGGCAGCTACTAAATTGGTCAGTGATTTTTGTCCTAATCATATAGGACAGATTTAAAGATCCCAGTATGCATTCTTGGTTAAAAATTAGTGGCAGGCACTGCAAGATATCAAAAGTGGCATGGAGATCCCATGACACCAAAAGAGGGACAAAGAGCAGGAACAGTGGCATGAAGACTCCAAGCCACTGTGATGGGGAAAAATGGCACAAACAGTTGGAATGAAGACTGCAAGGCACAAGGAGAGGGGCAAAGTGCACCAAACTTGGCAGAAAGAATCCAAGGTAACAGAGAAGGATAAAGAGGCCCCAGTATTGGCATGGAGACCCAAATCCTCTGGGCATGCAGCAAAGAAGAACCAAGAGGGAAGATCAGCGTTGGAGCATTGCTGGAAAATCAGTCTATTTGAGGAGTGCTTGAAAGAATAGTTGAGTGTCTCAACAGGCAGGTTTGTCCCCAGCCTAGTATCTGCACTCTCCTTTGAACATAGCTGCAAAAACCATTGTTTCTGAACGTGATGCAACATTCCAGTGTTTGAAAGAAGTCCTGTTAACTTCCGTCATTGCATACATTCTGAAATACATGGATGCTCAAGCACTGTCAAATGCCCCCGTGCCTATGATATTTTATGGGACTTCCTTTCTATTTCTTTTGGGGTTACTGCTAATTTTGTTGGAACTGGGAATGAGGGCAGAACAGAAGATTTATTTATTTATTTAACAAGTTTTCTATACCGTCTTTCTTGGAATCAAAACGGTTTACATTACAATTTCAATAGAACATTATAGAGAACTCATGCAGAAAATGAAATGCCAGGGGCATACTTCACAGATTTTTACAGTGAGGTGTTTTTGACCCTGGCAGTATAACTCCTGAGCATCACTTAGCATGCAAACCACTAGATTTTCAAGAACCTGCAGCTTTCGATATCTGATGATTGTATTGGAATCCCTACATTAGGATTTATCAGATTCTGTATCTGGCAAAACGTGCTCCATACATTTCTCGATAGAGAACAGAGCATGCCTTCTACTCTACTTTTTTGACAATAGCTTTACTTTTGTTCTTCTTCCACTACAGTCTGCACTACCTTTGCCTTTTCTTACCCTTCTGACTATTTGTACAGGTTTTTGGGGAAAGAGCTATATATGCTGTAATTCTTTGAGGGGGGTATTTTTATTGAATTATATTTTATTATATATTTTATGTTTTTTGCTTCTCTGTCTAAATTGCAATTGATATTGTTAAAGGTGGTATATCAAATAAAATAAAATGAAAGCAGATAACTGGTTGGTAATCTCTTTTTAAAGTTGGTAGTCTCCTTTTAAAGAGATCTCTTTAACTTGACTGATGAAATACATGGTATTGGAAATCATCCTCTTTGTTCCTCTTCACTAGTGCTGCTGCTGGCCCTAGATCCCTAGATCTCTCAGGGAGAGTCAGAACAAGGCACAAACGCCACAGGTAAAACAGGGCACAACAGAAGCAAGGCAAAGCGAAAACACCTCTGTGAGTCCGAAGCAGCTTTATTAACCCTTTGAAGACAGCAAGGTTTCTAGATTGATGAGATGTATGAAAGTGACATGTTAGATTCAACAATACTTTTGAACAACAAATACAAAAATTTCAAACATGTGACACTGTGGGGGGTGGCGCTATAAAAAGGGGCATATTTGTCCCTATGGTCATCAAGAGAATAATGGGACATATTTGTCCCGTGTGTTAATTTACACATAACATCTCAGCTATATTAAAAATTCATGTTTATATTTGTTTTTAATTAAGGGTAATCATGTAATTTTTCATATATTTCTGTTTATTGAACAACTTGAGCAAAATTTATTTAGAAAATACAAGCGCAAAAACGTTAAGCATGCAAAACCTTAGGGGCATGTTTACTAAACACCGTTGCTGTGCGGGTTCCCGTTAGTGTGCTGGTGCCATATAAGGAGTGGGCGGGCCAGGCAGAAAAAAGAAAAAAACCGGACTGTACGTGTGTGCGTCGCGCTAATGTGCGGGGCCCACATTATCGCGTGGAAAGGCTAAGTGGGGCGCTGCTGCATAACCAAGCAACAGAGCTGTAGTACAACGGTGAAGACACTGACCTATGGTGCAGGGGCCAGGGGTTCAAGCCCCTATTGCGCTCAACGAAAAAGACCAGCTGAGGCGTCAACTTTTATGGGCAAAAGTGGTGTAGGAGGCATACTGCTTATGGGCGGCAGAAGGCGGCGCACTCCTTTTGTATACGGCATGAGGCGGCGCACTGTTCATTGTGGGCGGCAGATGGCGGCGCGCTGTTAAGGTTGGGCGGCAGAGGGCGGCGAGCCGGTGGGCAGAAGGCGGCGCGCTGATTTGTGAGGGGGCAACCCAATAGTGGGAGGGATAAGTGGCGCGCTGATATGCAAATAACAGGAATGGAGCCATAGCACAATGGGTTAAGACACTGACCACTCGTGCAGGCATCATGGGTTCAATTCCCCACAGTGCCCATTGAAGACAGCTGGCTGAGGCATGCCCATGTTGGGCGGCATAAGGCAGCATGCTGTTAATGTTACGCGGCAGAAGGCGGTGCGCTGTTACTTTTGTGCGCCACAAGACGGTGCGCCGATGGCTACAAGGCTGCGCGCTGCTGCTCAAACACAGGAACAGAGCCACAGCACAATGGTGAAGACAATGACCAATGGTGCAGGTGTCAGGGGTTCAACCCCTCACAGTGCCCAGTGAACAAGGCTGGCTGGGGCAGTATGTATTATGGTGAGGAGTGCTGTAGGAGGCCTTCAAGGTTTATTTTATTTCCCACTACTAGTAAACCCGCTCTCACAGTGTGTTAACATACGGATGCCCGTAAGGCACATGTTACAGTGCACTGTCCGCCAAGGCACCCTAGAATGTCCCCTATAGGGCACCATGTATGTTGCGACACAGGATAATGTATAGTGCACCCAATATGGATGGCACCCATAAGGTGGCCTATAGGGCGCCCTATAGAGCACCCTCAGAGGCACCTTATGGGTACAGTATGCCAAGGGTGTGTTTGCTGTCATAAAAATATGTACAGTAAACAAAGATAATGCTCTGGACAACCCTATCACAGAACCCCACAGTGGGCTTGAACCCATGACCTCTGGCTGTAAAGGTAGTGACATAACCATTGGGCTACAGCACTATAGCTATCAGCAAGTCCCTGGCTGGCTGCAGAGAGCCTGCACGTCACCTCACAGACAGTCTGCTGTTGTAAACAAGATAGGGTTAGGCCACCCGTACCCATGATGCACTGCACATGCAAATCAGCTGTCCACAGATGCACACAAGATGGGGAATGCACCCCAACAGCTACCCGGCCTGGTAGGGGGAATTGTCCGTGTGCACCCACACAGCACCTCGGCCTGGTAGGGGGTCCTGAGCGGGTGGACTACCAGCAAAGAGTAGCTACACACCGTCACATTGTGCGGGTACTGTGCTCACCCTGAGGGTGTGATGTGGCGCCCAGGACCAGGTCCACAACACCAGCCATGGCTGAATGAGGCCATGATAGAGCTCCAAAACAGTACTAACCTGTGAGATAGGAAGGTGCTGCAGAAACCTCTTGGATATCTCTGTCTGTCCCAGTTAGTGGTAAACCCCCCCCATGGACCCCCTAGGTGGTCAAGGTATCCCTCCCCCTTGGGTGGCAAACAGGGCCTCCCACCAACAGATCCCCATCCTGCTACCTTTACCCCCCCCCCCCCTGCACCAATGGCAGTAGAGTGGACCATCAAACCCCCAGTCCTGCTGGGGAAACAGACACCTTACAGGGCAGTTCAAGCAGCTCCACACACACATCCATAACACAATATCAGACAGACTTTAGGTCTGGATATCCAAAGATGCACCCCAGCACTATATGATATTCTCCTGCAGCAAGCCATTAGCCACTGCACCCTGCAAGTCACTCCAGCAAGACACATACCAGCTGTGAACAGTCTGCTAGTTAGCCCTGATGGAAATGCATGCACCCAAAACTGGGGTGGCAGCACACACAAGCAGAGAGTTCTGTGAGGAGGCCCCAACAGGAAACCCATATATATCACAAGAGAGAAACACAATACAGCACTATGGGGGTGCCTAGCCATGCTGTCATCACTGCACACTCAGGGTGAGAGTGCTCCCCCAGCAGCACATACAGAGGTCACCCTGTCTGTGTAGGTGGTGGCCGGGCACTACAATGTCACAGCCAGTGCCCTATGCCCTGTGCAGATGCATCCTGGCCAGCCCACCATGTCTGACCTATACCCATGGTACCTTGCTGCTCATTATGCACATTGGCAGGCCAATACTGGCAGTAGTGCTGGCAGTGTGGGTTAGGGAAGGTGTTTGCAGCCAACACACACTGTATAGACAGACACACACTCCCACACCTATGCCAGCATTGTGCTACTATTGAGGGGGTGAGTAGCCTTGCCCACCACACCGGTCCTGGGCACGGCACAGGCATGGATATGGTACGCAGTACTGCTGGGGGTCACTCCCCAGGGTGGTGAACACCATCAGAGGCCAGGCCTGGAGCACGCACCACAGACACCAAACATATTGTTCGGATGGGGTCAACTAGCAGTATGTGCGTAACGTAGGGATATCTATCAGCCTGTACCCTTAGCAAACGTTTCAGAGCTGTGAACCTCAGGTGTAGGGTGACATTGCTAAGGTATGCAGGTGCTAGTATTGGGAGATGCACGCAGGGTCCAATGTTCTGCCTCTACAGGAGACATTGGCCAATGGGGCCTGTGGGTGTGGGTGTGTCTGCCCCTGTTGGCTGCTGCTTTACGGCAGCGCTTCCCAACTCCAGTCCAGTTTTGCATCACACTGTTCAGGGTCTTCCTGCTGTCCCTCATGAATATACATGAGCTATATCTAGATGCCGTGGGGGTGGTGCATAGATATACAGCACAGGCATTTGTATGAGTGGCAGCATGGAACCTGACTGGTGTGTGGCCCACCAGGACTGCATTTGGGGGATTCTGCTGTAGGTTCTGCCCCTGTTCATGGTGTCTGTGCTCAGTGGGGTAAAAGATAGATGTATTAACATTGCATATGTCCTTGTCATGAAGGGTGTGTCCTTACTGTCACTGTTTATTTGTGGGGAAAATATGTGGGCAGGATTGCCAGTAGCCCCAGCTGGTCTATGAACCTGTGACCTTCTGTTCTTGCATGCACTGTCTGTGTGCACTGCACCACTGTGTAGCCACAGATTGGCTGAATTCCCTGGATAGTCCATGACTGTGGATACGGCAGGGCCTGTCTGTTGCTGTGGACTGTGCCAGCCTGCACATGTCTAGGCCTCTGTCTTCCGTGGCTAGCGGCCACTGCCCCCTGCACCACATGTACTCGTCCGCCAACATGCTGGCATGAGCTTCTCTCAGAGAAAGCAGATGACCTGATTGCAATGTGTCAGTACGGGACTGCATTTGGGCGACTTGGCTGTAGGTATTGCCCATTGTTGTGGTGTGTGTGTGGTGTTGGGTAAAATATGGGTGATCTCCCCATGCCTATGTTCCCTGCAAGACAGGGGTGTGTGTGCTATCGTTGTTCAGTGGTGGGTAAAATGTATGGCCAGGGCTGGAAGGTGCCCCAGCTGGGATTTGAACCTCTGATCCTAGAGGTACTGGCTCTGTCCGCTGCACCACACTGTGGCCACAGGGACAGTGCAGTCCCTGGAGATAGTAACATGGCAGGATGGAGTCGCAAAGCCTGCTGTGTGCATTTCTACTGTGGGCTCCTTCACCCTGTCTGGTGACAAACGTGCAAGTAAAGCCCACAGATGACCACGGGAAAAGGGGGATAAAATATAACCAAGCTGGGCTACAGTGATATTAATGGGCAAACATGGAAAACACTCCCAGGACAGCTCCAGAAAAAGGGAAATGTTTTTGGGACGAGTCTCCGCTCCGTACTCCTTTCCATAAATCATTTTGTTTTGGAGCTTTCCTGGGTGTGTTTTCTAGTTTTGCCCATCACTATAACTGTTCCCCAACTGAATTACTATTTTTAATATTTCTGTGGTGGGCATTTTCTTTTTTTAATTGCACTTTTGTGCTGTGCACATGTATCACACTGCTCACGTTTTGCAGGTTTTCCCGGTTTTGCTGTACATTGCTGACGGAAATGGTTTCTCTTCCCTTTAAATCCCCTCTACCGCGAGTGTTTCCCTCGCGCTATTTTTGCAATGCAAATTCTGCCCCCGCAACTGTGCGAGGGGCCTCTCCCCTCCCCTTCCCCGCCCATTAACCCCGTCTCTCCGCCCCTCCGGGGCCTTCCTCCGCCCTCCTTAGGCCTTTCCACGCCTCTATCGGACATTTACGGGCCCGTACTTGTGCGGGGCTCGTTAGTGTGACGCGCACGTGTGCGGGGGTTCGATGCACGTTTGCGGGGCGCTTAAGAGCACTTAAGTGCTGCTTTTAGTGCGCTATTTTGCGCCGTGCAAAATAGCGGTTTTTAGTAAACATGCCCCTTAGTATATCAAGCTTCTGTCTTAGAGTGAGCATCCAAACGAAAGAATCACCAAACAATACCCCCCAAAATTTTTTGTTGGAACTAATAACATTTGTATTAACCAGGAACTATTTTTTGTCCGATGGCATCTATTACCAACAAATTTTTGGTATTGCAATGGGGGCGACTGTGGCCCCCTCCATTGCGACTTTGTATATGGGTGACTTTGAAGAGACTTATTTATATGGGTCTCCTCATTTTGATCGGATACCTTTTTGGAAACGCTTTCTAGACGATGTGTTCTTTCTTTGGATGGTGTCTTTGTCTGAACTACAGTTTTTTCTTGATTGGCTTAATACTTTAAAATCTAATTTGAGCTTCACTGCTCAGATCTCCGACCAACAAATATCCTTTTTGGACATGATGATTTATAAGGAAGATGAGTCCTTTCGGACCGCTCTATATCGCAAGGAGGTGCAACGGAACAGTCTGTTGAGCTATCACAGCTTTCATCCCAAATCCTTACGTAATGGTCTGCCTTTCGGTCAATTTTTGAGGCTCCGCCGCATTTGTTCCTCAGTACAGGACTTTAAGTATCATGCGGCTGACCTTAAACGTCATCTTCTTGATAGGGGATATCCTGTTCGAGTTGTTCATTTGGCGTATAAGCGGGCTTTTCATATACAGCCTGAATGGTTGCTCGATGCACAACCTTCAACTACTGCTGATGACACCTCACCTGACTCCTTTGTTGGAGTTCTTCCATACACCATGTTAAGTGCTGATATAGTCCGGATTCTGAAGAAACATTGGTCGATTCTAGCTTTGCATGACTGCTTTCGGAAACCTCTCAGGATTGCTTTTACTCGCGGGGCGAATTTACGTGATCATTTAGTGCGATCCACCCCTATATCTGATAGATCAGTCACTCCACCATCACAACAGGGTGGACACTCTACGTGTGGCACATGTATGTATTGTGTTTCTTCACTTACGGGTCGGGAATGGACTCCTCCTATTACTGGGCTGCCGATTTTGCGTCGTTGGCAGACAGATTGTTCTTCAACTTATGCTGTCTATGTTCTTATCTGCCCTTGCCCTTTGCTTTATGTCGGTAGAACGATCCGGTCAGTCAAGACACGGCTGGCTGAGCATGCCTCTCGGCTTCGGCATGAAGTTGTCTCGGCCCCTATTGTGGAACACTGCATTGCATTTCAACACTCTTTTGATTGTTTTCAGTGGACTGTGATAGATCATATCCCTTTGGATCCTAGGGGTGGTGATCGCACTGAAAAACTTCAACGACGGGAGCAGCAGTGGATTTTTAATCTCAGAACAGTAATGCCTTTTGGTTTAAATAAGGACATCGAGTGGCACACAGTAATGTGATATCTACCTCTGTGACACAGGGCCCTCCCTGATCAGTGGGGTGGCCCTGTTTTGCTTTCATTGGTGGATTTGGTATGGATTGACAGGCCTGTGAGCCATTGTTTGAGCTTCCTGTACCCTTCAAGAATCAGCTGGTTTTGGCTCCGGCGTCTTTTAACGGTTGTTGGAATTGTGGACTGAAGAGCACTTGATACAGGGAATATCTTCCCGAAACGTGCACGTCGTGCAAGGACTTCAAGGAACTTTGTGCAAGGACTTCAAGGAAATTTCATTGGACTGAGCTAAGTCTTTTACAACAATTTAGGATATTTTCTTGGTTAATAAAATGGATTGAGCCGCTTGGGAGCATTGGTTTAATTCTATGCTTTGCTGCGGTGATGTCCGACAAAAAAATTCTTTATTATAGATACATTTTTTGGGGGTATTGTTTGGTGATTCTTTCGTTTGGATTTATGTTTGTATCACTGAAGAGTGGATATTTTGTTTGACAGTTTTAGAGTGAGCATCAGCATGAAATAAAAAAGATTTATTATATTTGAAAATAGGCAATTAGACATTAATATAGTAAATATTAAGCAAAAGCCTAATTGTCTGACAAAAAGTTCAGGCTATGATAATCAGCAAAGCAGTTACGTGTCTTAGTGTAGCACAAGTGAATGCTACATGTGTCACAGAAGCTGTCTGTGCGATTTTCAACTCCAGATTTGGCACACTGAGCACATCGTCTGCGTCGATCACTTCTTGTCAGGGAATGTTCTGGTTTTGGTGCTGGAAGAACACACCGTGAACCTCTAACTGGTGCTGATGGTGCATTTCTTTGACGGTTGGAGTACCGTCCAATAAGACCCCTTGCTATCATCTGATGATATTCCAGTGGTGTTATTGCCTTATAATCAGGGTCCCTCTCTTGTTGCAGTTGAACATAAATGCAATGACTATTGTTGACAGCAATATCAAGAAGATCAAAGAAGATTTTCAAGTAATACTTAATTTTTTACTTTCGGTCAGTCTCGTATGAAACCTTTTTTTGGTCCATGAAGTCCACACCACCCATGTATTTGTTGTAAGTTGTAACAATGGAAGGACATGAAACACGCAGCTTATCTGCAGATCCTGCTTGCTTTCTTAGCACATACGTGACATCATCCTTTGAACATGGTAGGAAATTTGATAATAGAATCACTGACCTGTTGTCTAACCATTTCACACAAGTAACACCATTTGCTGTCATATCCATGTCACCACGTTTCATTTCCTTATCTGATTTCAAGTTCTTTGGCATGTGCTTCCAGTCTACACAAACTGTGCCACATAGGTAAATCTTCTTTTGTAGCATCTGAAATTGCAACATTGGCAAGTTGAAGAAATTGTCAATAAAAACTTGGCAACATAGATGTTCGAGTGCTTTTGACAGCATTATGACCACCCCCTCCCCAAGTCCATACTCTGTCTCCATTTTTCATCCAGTATACAGGTCAAACTGGTAAAGATAGCCTGAGATCACATCACATCTGCCTCACAGTTTAAATCCCCACTCCACAGGCTTGTTCCTTATGTACTGCTTCATGATGTTTTGGCCTTTGAATTGTATTATGTCCTCATCAATTGACTGCTACTTACTTGCATTTCTAGCTGCCTGGAAGCAGTGATTGAAGTGGTTGATCAATGGGCGAACCTTGAAAGCCCGATCACACTGTGGGTGAGTTGTCGTAGCATATCATCATTATTTGAAAAATGCAAGGCAGGGTGAATTGTTTCAAATCGCGTCCGAGTCATTGCATTTGCAATGAATGGAACCTGCAGATCTGGTTGAGTAGACCAATAATCTCTAATTGTGGGCAGAACATGGTAACCCATGACCAGACACATCCCAAGGAAGGCTCGGAATGGTGTGGGGCCCTCCAGGACTGCATTTGGGAGACTCTGCTCCAGGTAATGCGGCTGTTCATGGTGTCTGTGTTTGGTGTGGTAAAATATAGGCGTATGAACCATACGTATGTTCTCAGCAATAAAGGTTTGTCTGTACTATCACAGTTTAGTTGTAGGAAAACTATGGTGACTGGGTTTGCAGGAGCCCCAGCTGGGATTTGAACCTGTGACCCTCTGGTCCTATAGGCACTGGCTGTGTCTGCTGCACCACACTGTGGCCACAGAGATAGTGCAATCTCTGGAGATAGGTAACCTGACCGCACGAGTCAGACACCCTGCTCTGCACAATTTTACTGTGGGCTCGTTTACCTTATATGGGGACAAAGGTGCAATTAAACCTCACAAATGACCTCCGAAAAAGGGGAAAAAAACCACAACCAAGCTGGGCAACAGTGATATCAATGGGCAACATGACAAACACTCCCAGGAAAGCTCCATTAAAATGCAGTGCTTTTTGAACGTGTCTACGGAGCGTAGACCCTTCCAAAAATCATTTCCTTTTTTTGGAGCTTTCCTGGGAATGTTTTTTATGGTTGACCATTAATATCACTGTTTCCCAGCTGGATTATAATTTATTTGGAATTTGTTGTGGTCATTTTCAATTTATATTTGCTATTTTGTTCTGTGCACATGTATCACACTGCTCACGTTTTGCTGGTTTCCCCGGTTTTGGTGTACATTGCTGACGGAAATGGTTTCTCTTCCCTTTAAATCGGCTCTAACGCGAGGGTTTCACTCGCGGTATTTTTCTTGCCGAAATTCAGCCCCGCTCCTTTGCGGGGAGCCTCTCCCCTCCCACTCTCCACCCATTGACCCCGTCCCTCCGCCCCTCGGGGGCCTTCCTCCGCCCTCCGAAAGCCTCTCCCCGCCTCTATCGCACATCAGCGCCCCGCACACGTGCGCCAGCCCGTTAATGTGACGCGCACGCGTGCACGGCACTTAAGAGCACTTAAGTGCATCATTAGCGTACACTATTGTGCGCTGCGCATGTGTGCGCGGTTTAGTAAACATACCCCTAAGGAGTTGAAATCAGACACTTGTTCAAAAACAGAAACTGTGCTAATGTCTTCAGAATCATTAAACTTCAGATTTACTTTTCCATAATCATAGTCAATTGTCTCAGAGTTGTCTTTCACCGGCTTCCTTCCCCATTTGAAGTGTACTGTAGTTTGCACTGACCTGCCATTTGCTCGTGATTTAGTCGTTGGGGGCAAGTCTTCATCCATTGGTTGTGTTGCTTGTTTTTGAATATCATCAGGATGATTGGCATCATTTGTCTTTTTTCGTTTGTGTGAATTCTTTCTAGAATTTGATGTAGTTGGCTGCACCTGCATTGACTGTTCTTTTGCTCCAGAGACTATTGATGGAGATGGAGTCTTGATGGTACATTTACGTTTAGATTTACCGTAGAATGTCGCAGATATGAATGTTGAAGCTCCATTGGCTAGATTTGTACTACTACTAGGATTAGTAGCTTCAATTGTCAAAGAATCAGGATGTTCTATGACCTCTTCCTCGTCAACATTGTCGACATCTTTAAGCAAGAAATTTTGATCTTCGTCATCAAGAAGCAAATCATCATCATCAGAATCGCTGCTCTCAGCAAACAAGAGTTGTTGTATATCTGCTTCACGTATTCTAAACAAACGCTCACGCATCTTTTTTCGAAGTATGGTTTTCTACGAATTGACGAATGATAACTAACTGTTAGCATGTGACAAAAGTAGTACTGTATTTTTTTAGTTATAGACCACAGGGACAAATGTGTCCCAGAGCAATAAAACTCACTAAAATTGATAAAAATAGCAATTTCTCTAAAGAAAACTATTCAATTTTGTCAAAGACATGCGCGTAATTAAATATGAAAGTTCACATAACATCCGGCTTCTTACATCATTTTCTATGGAACACCAAAAGAACACAAATTCCTATTTCCATATTGGTAAATTATGAAGTGCTTTATAGAAAATAAATGTTACATGAATTGGTCATTAAACAGAATCATTTGACAGAATAATGTTTTATCTTGATGTGAACAGAAATTAAAATGGATTTTAAATAAAAATTGCATGTTTTATGAGTTTTAAAACTTATGGGACAAATAAGTCCTTAAAGGGTTAACCCCTACACTTGCAATATTTTGCCACATATGCCTTCTTCAGGGGGTAGGATAACCTCCAACAGAAAACCACATAAAAACAAATTAAAACCAATAAACATAAAATCATGTAAATAATATATCAACTGTCAAATTATACACTTTGATTGTAGGATAAGGTGGTATACAAATCTGTCTAAATAAATAAATAAAATAAATGCTCATATGACATAAAATCAATACATATCAAAGGTTTAAAAAAATGTAAACTATTAACTTATTAATAAAAATTACATATGACACTAAAGATATACAGATACATATGTGTGAACAATAAAGATAAAGATTAAAACTATAGATAAAAACTAATGTGAACGTAAATACCATAAAACTGTAGAGACAAGGAGGAGGAAACAGATACTTAAACCACTTTTTGTGTTATCACTGTGAAGAGGACAATAGTACTCACAGTGAATAAGAAAATTGAAAATTGGAAGAGAGAGGGAAGAGAGGAAAGGAACGTACTTGGCTGACACTGAGGACTGTAAATCAAACAGAAGATCTAAAAAGATAGAAAAAAAGAACTTTTTTATAAAGTTGGAGGTTATCCTATCCACTGAAGAAGGCATACGTGCCGCCGCAACACTGCAAGTGTAGGAGTTAATAAAGCTGCTTTGGACTCAAAGAAGTGTTTTTGCTTCACCTTGCTGCTGTTGTACCCTAGATCTCTCAGGAGCATCCTTTGCTTCTACCACCTTTTTCACACCTACCTCTTCCAACCACTGTGATTTGATCAGACTGATTTTGTGCTTTATTGTATAAGAATTCTCTCTTATTTGTGTCAATACAGTGATTCATATGCCTTAACACTCGGATACACTCGGCAAATCGACTGACACGTATACACTATCCACGGGTCACCCCTGACCCATATGTAGAAATATGGTAAAACATCTACTTTTGTTTGTAAAACATGGTTAAATTGTGAAGAAAAAGACATACTTTTATTTATTTTTTATAATACTTGTTATTAATTCACCCTTTCAAGTGAATAATGTGCAATGCTAGCCAAGATCAGGCAGGACAAGTTGTACAAGGTCAGATATATGCTGCATAATGTCAATACCTGTTAACTATTCAGTTGCAAGCTTAAAAATGGTGTGCAGCACTGCACGCTTTGCAAACTACAATAGTTCTATATTTATTCGCTAGGTGGACAGCAACAGTCAAAGTATGGTGCCATTGTAATGGCATGATGCAAATTGTGACAAAAAAATTACCGTGTTATAACAAATTGACAACGGTGCATTGTAAACAACAGAAAACTAGTAAGCAATACATGAAGTACATTGACTGTTTTTTTCAACAACAGTTTATGCACAATGTGCTAGTAGTTGTTCTTGAATGTTCAGGACACACTCGCTTCAGACAGATTTCACATTCGGTAAATACTTTTCGATCTCTGTCACTTGGACAAAAGGAGCATCTTTTTCTTTTCTTTGCTGATGCCCGTGTGGTCAACGGTCTTGGTGGCTTAGGCATTTCAAGGATAGCCAACATTGGCCATGGATTGAAGTGTATGGCTTGTCAGATCTTCTGGATGGCTTTGATGATTTTGTAGCTGAGGCTTCATGAGATTCAAAGCGAGTTCCTCCAGAAAAAACCTTCTCTTGCAGTTTTCCTTGTGATGAAACATAGGATTGTTGTACATAAATATTATGAATGAATTTACAGCCGCGATATCAAGCAGTCCATGAAACACGCAAAGTGGCCATCGACGAGTTGATCTTTTCACACTGTATGTGTGGCACAACTGATCTACTGTGTCAACACCCCCTTTCGTTCTGTTGTAGTCAAGTATTATTTCTGGCTTCTTTGATGTTTCATCAATTTTATTATCATGGTGAAGTATTGACAGCAGCATAACTGATTTGTTTCGTTTTGGGACGAATGACACCAAAGTCTTGTCTCCACTGAAGCCAAATATTGAGGATCCCACAATTCTTGAGTGATTTGCCTGGAATTCTGAAGGTATGTCACGGTTGCAACGTCTTACAGTGCCCAGTAGTGTCAAATTCTTGCTAAGAAGAACATCAGCCAGTTGTACGTTAGTAAAGAAATTGTCGCAAGTAATGTTCCTGCCAGACCGTTCCAGAGGTTCAATAAGCTTCAAAACAACATCAGCTCCTAGAGATACTGTTTTGTCACGAGTAACTGACTCTTCACGCCCTAGGTATGGCTTCATGTTGAATACATAATACGTTTCGGCATCTGCACACACCCATAACTTTATACCGTATCGGTCTGGTTTAGACTTGATGTATTGACGAAACGGACACTTGCCTCTGAACCCCAACAATTGTTCATCAACAGTCATGTATGCAGATGGTGTGTACATTTTCATGCACTGAGAAATGAATAAATTCCAAACATCTCTGACTGGAGTAAATTTGTCATTGGCCCTTCGTGATTCACGGGTTTGTTTGTCATCAAATCGAAGTAAACTCAATATTTCTGCAAACCTTTTACCTGACATAACAGCTGGAAATATAGGATTCTGGATAGGACTTTTAGCCCAAGTTCTGCGTACAGATACTTTGTTCAACCTGAAAACACCACTCATGTACAGAAGACCCAATGTTGCTTGGAGCTCTTCCATTGTTACCTGCTTCCAGTCAGTACATGGTGGCTGCATTGCTTCAGCTCTACGTATGCCTTCAGAATTTGTGAAATCTAACACTGCTGACAATATATCTGGAGTTACAAACATGTCAAAAATATCCTTAGCATTTGTTATACCTCTGATCAGAGCAATTGGTCCAGAAGATTCTCTGACTATATTTGCTTCCCTTGTTCTTGATGTTGGCGGTACAGTTTTATTCCAATGCATGCCAGAACGAGCTGTGTAATGACTGTCAGTAACTTCCTCATTTTCAGAATGTGATTCAGAAGTTTCAGAATTGCTGTATGAACTGCTATCGTCATCACTTGTTTTATTTTCTTCGACAGCATCTTCCGCTTCACTGCCGCTATCATCAAGATCAAGCTGATCGGACTGGGCGGGAACGACTGCACTATCCGTATCAGCACCTTCAGTATCATTACTCAAACTATCATTACTGTCACTTTCTTCATTCAACCAACGTCTAATTTTTTCAGTTGCTGCACAGCTGCTGAAGCGTTTCGGGAGTGGCATTGTTTACCTTTGTCGTAAAAAATTTTAATTCACAGAAACAAACAAGGAACTGACGTCAGGTGACGTCATAAATGTAAGCAAGACGTTAGAAAACACAGGATTGTAATGTGGACTTGGAGTGGTGACTTTCTTTGCTGCTATAAAACAAAGGAGAGTGTTATTGTGCGAGTGTCGAAAATCACCCCTTGTTTGTTCAGCAGCATGCAGTACTGTATAAAAATGTTATTTTTGCAAACCATATGTATGAAAATACTTAAAAATGGTTCGTTGCGGAATACCTAGAGTACCAAAATACAATTCCTTACCATTTTGAAGAAAAAACACAAAAACCAACACCCGGGTCACCCCTGACCCGGGGGTAGTGTATCCGAGGGTTAAGCACTTTAGAAATGATCAGTTGTACTATATTAGCAGTAGTGATAGTAATGGATGACTGTCTGCCTCTGCCTATAAGTCCTGCCTGCTCTCTCTTTGGCTTATCTACTGCATCTCTGGCTCTGGAGCCAGAGAACCTGAGAGATTTATAAAATTACTCTTTTCTGCCACTGAGTCAAAAGCAATGCTGCCTCCCTCTTTCTCAGAGCTCCATTTCTGCTACTTCTCTTTCACTATTGGGGTCATTCTGATCCTCTTTTAGCAGGTCTGGACATCTGATCCGGATGTCCAGACCCGCTAAACGTCCGGATTGTATAGCTGACTTGAGCTCTCTTCATGGGTGGGAGGGGGTGGGCCAGGGGAGGAGCAAGGGTGGGCAGTAGGTGGGAATATGACCCCAGATGTGCAGGCCCAATTCTGGCGGCCATGTAGACGGGGGACTTATTCCACCTCGGAATTGGAATGTGTTCCCCTGGACATCGGGGGACTGCAGAGCCAGGTGAAATGAAAGAGATGAGGGAGTGCAGAGGTTTGTTTTTGGTTTCCTGCTGAGCTGCTGACATTATCAGTCACAGGATTTGGGGCAAGTGAGGCATGGGTAGACTTGTTTGGCTGCTTATCAAAAAGTTTTTATTTGATTGGTATAGTGACATTTATTGCTTCCTTTGTTCACTTCCAAACTGACTCCATTGTGTATGACCACATTGACCATGCTGTTGCAAAAATGAATGGCACGAATAAGGATTTGGCTCATTTGGGGTAGGGCCATTTTGTAGTTTAAAGCTGTACAAATTGAAAATGCCCTTATTTGCCACATTTTACCATTAGTTTTAAAACAAATGCACATCTTATTGTTTATTCAGTGATACCGTGATATTCAAATATCCTTATCAATACTGTATACTTAAACACTAATAGAGTTGAACAGATCGTGTGTATATCTATGTGTGTGTATGTGAGAGAGAGACAGAGAGAGAGAAATTTACAATCATTTTGTCTCTTTCAGTTTGCATACATGTAGGTATCCATAGTCCTCCTCTAACTTGTGATAGAGTCATTATTCATTAATGAATGAACTTTTAACAAAATGTCATTGGTTTTGAAGCAGCTTTCATAATCCTTTCAATATACATTCACCTCACACTAGGTAGGGACCTCAAAACAAATTTAAGTGAAAACTAAAGACATACATGGACATAGAAGTTTTTCTTTCTCAGTTTCTCTTTCAGATTCATAATTACATAGAAATCAATTTTCCATAAAAGGTGAGCACTTCACTTAGGAAGATACATTTAAATTGCTTTAATTTAGATGGATTACACTAGACTTAAGAACATTTTAGTTGAAATTCCACCTCAATTTCAGCAAAGTCTTTGATGCTATTCCTCACAAGAGGTTTGTGAATAAAATGAGCAGTCTGGGGATGGATCCCAAGGTGGTAAACTGGATCAAACATTGTTTGACTGACACAGAAGGTAGTAATGAATGGAATTCACTTTGAAGAAAGGAGGGTGAGCAGTAGAGTATCTCAACAATTGGTCCAATGTCTTTATGGGTGATATTGCTGAAATGTTAAAAGGAAAGGTTTGCCTTTTTGCTGATGACACAAACATTTACAATAGAGTGGACAACTTGGAGAGAGTAGACAACATGATAAAAGATCTACAGAAATTAGGAGAATGGTCAAATGCTTGGCAGTTAAGATTTAAGGCAACGAAGTGCAGTGATGAACTTGGGATGCAGAAATCCAAGGAAGAAGTAAATAATAGAAGTGAAAGGCTGGTGTATATGGAGTAGAGAGGGACCTTAGGGGTATAATGTATGAGGATCTATAGGTGGTGAAAGAATATGACAAGGTAGTGACCAAATTCAGAAGGGTGCTAAGTTGCATACAGAGAGGAATAATCAGCAGGAGGAAGGAGGCATTAGTGCCCCTGTATAGGTCATTGGTGAGGCCCCTCCTGGAGTATTGTGTTCTGTTTTGGAGACCATACCTTACAAAGGATATAAAAAGACTGAAAATGGTTCAGAGGAAGACAACCAAAATGATATTGGGCCTGTGCCAGATGCAGGGTCAGTGCGACCCATTGTACAAACTGTGCACTTACATGGGGTGGCAGCTATGGCAGGGCAGCACGGTTGGCTCAGTGAGCAAACGAGACCCAGCTGTGGGACAGAATCAATGGTCAATGGACAGTTGGCCCAATAAAGGTAAAAAATCAGTGCGGGGCTTTGGAGTCCATGTAAGCATGCCTGCCCTCTCTGATACCACTTCCTGTTACTGAGGGGCCAGGGATGCATTGGAGGTATAGTGAGCACATGGACTCCTAAGTTGCCCACAGGAGACAAGGCCCCAAGATCGCTGTTGTGGCTAAAAATCAGTCTGTCAGCGAGGACCCATCCCCGCCAACTGCAGGGACTGGAGGCTATGTCCGCTGGCAAGGACCCCATCCCTCACCAGCAGCAGTAAGGATTCAGTTGCCAAATTATGGTTTTAAAATATCAGTGGGAATCTCAGAATCTTGCTGGTATTTTAAGGTCACAATAAGAGTGTGAGGCTGGAAAGCAAATAAGGGGCGGGGCATCAAGGTAAGGGGTGGGGTTAGAGAGGAGGGAAAGTGGGCAGAGCCTAATGGAAGGAGTGGGGCTAAAAGAGGAGGGGTGGAGCATAAGGGAAAGGGCAGAGGTGGAGGATGACAGAAGAGAGAACATGAGGCAAGAAGTTGGGGTGTAGATAAAAACAGAGAGGGTGGAAGGGAGAGAGAGAGTAAAGTAGGGTGGAAGAGTGCATTAATGGATGGAAAGCAATGAGGGAGAGTGCAGGGAAAGGTAATAATGCATGGGAGAGAGGAATCTGCATGCCACAGTCACACATGAGGTACATGCTGCACAGTCTCTGTATACATGCCAGCTCCCCAACACACATATACACACACACACACACACACACACACTCAGATGCAGCTCCCAAAACACTCTCATATGCATACAATACCCACCTTGTCAATTCTCCCAACAAACATACCTCAATACTGATAAGTACTGCTACCTTCACACGCATCCCCAAAACACATACCTCCACCTCCTGAACACACCCACCCACACATAAACACCCATGCTCTGACATCACATCTTCATAGATAAACAGTTAAACTCTCCCTGTGGAAATAGATATGCAAATCATAGAATTAATTCACACACACATAATCACTTCATGTATACCATCATCCATATGCCCATGCTTTGCTGCCCTATTAACACTTTGCCATGATTGTTTCAATTGAATCTCCCACACAGACATGCCCAAACATGCAGACAGAGGAAAAGGGGAATGCGCCATATGTCACACTATACCGTTATGGTCAATATTATTATCACCCTTGCAGTTTAACCTCTTACAGGCTCATTCCATCCCAGACGTACAGCCCCTCTGTATGTGCGGTTTGTACCAGATGTATAGAGGGGGTTGTGATTCTGATCCTGCGGGGCACATCTAGCCCTGCGGGACCAGAATTGCGAACAGCCCTGTTCGTGCAGGCTGGGACTGCGAATCAGCCTGGCCTGCATGTACAGGGAAAGCCCGACTAACTCAGTCAGGGCTTTACAATGGAGCCGCGGTGCCGGTGCCACTGTGGTTCCATTGTAAAGCCGCGATCCTGGCCGCTGGCTGCACAAAGGCTTTCCCTGCAGCCCGACCCCCGATCTGGCCTCCTAAGGTCAGGGTACGGCTACAGGGAATGTCCTCGAGCCCCCCCGCCCTAACCACGCCCTGGCCCATCGAAGAAAGACATCCACATTAGAATAGGCCTGTACATCCAGGGCTGGCAACCGCCTGTCCTATCTCCATGCCCAATTCGCCAATTCCCCACCCCCATCTAACTTCCCGGGGAGGTTAAATGCCAGTGGGAAGGTCACAAATAGCAGGGATGGATGTTCCATTGGGATGTCCATCCCCGCTATTCATGGGACAGAATCGGGCCCTTAATGTCCAATGTCTCTTAAAAAAAGTGGCCAGTGAAATGGCTTTGGACTAAATATGCACAAATATTTGTTGCATAAAAGAATCAAATAAAACAAGGCCAATTAAAAAAAGAAATAGCAAGAAATAGTATAAAAACTGGGACATTGTCACGGCATGATTATTGGCACTCTTATAAACAATTCAAATCAGTTTGAAAAGAAGAACCACATTCCCATTGCTGTAAAATTAGACACACTTGTGATCAATATCAGTACTCACATGACTTGAATCAACCAATGAATGATGGTTCTAATGTTTAAAATTGCCATATTCACTCCCTGTTCCATTTTCAGAATGGTGAAAACAAGAGAGCTGCCTGAAACCATCTGAAAAGCCATATACAACATCCAAAGAGCTTAAGGCTGTCGTGGGGCAATCTGGAGTGGTGGTTTCAACTTGCACCATATGCCACACTCTAAACAAAGAAGGACTTCATGGGTGAAGGCCAAGGAGGACCCCACTGCTCAAAGACAGACATAAAAAGGCACATCTGATCTTTGCCCAAACCCATCTTGAGAAACCACAATCCTTCTGGGAAAATATTCTGTGGACAGATGCAACCAAACCAAGCTCTTTGGCAATGCAGACCAGTGATACATTGATAGGTGAAGAAATGACACTTATAAGGAAAAAAACACCCTTCCTACAGTTAAATATGATAGAAGTTCCATAATGTTTTGGTGCTGTTTTGCTGCCTCAGGAACTGGAGGTCTGGAACATATTAAAGGAATCATGAAGTCGGGGGACTACCAAGGTATTTTGGAGCAAAATGTGCTACCTAATGTCAGAAAGCTAGGTTTGGGTCGAAGGTCATGGGTCCTTCAGCAGGACAATGACCCAAAACATACATCCAAAGGTACTAAAGAATGGTTAAAAAGGAACAAAATGCACTGTTTTAAACTGGCGAGTAATGAATCATGATCTCAATCCAATCAAGAACCTTTGGAAAGAGCTGAAACATCCCATTGGTAAAAGGAGTCATGGAAACATTCATGAGATGGAACAAATTGCAGTTGACGAGTGGGAGATACTACCAGCAGACAGATGTGCAAAACTAATAGATGGCTACAAGAAATGTTTGGAAGCTGTTATCAATGCCAAGGGTTGTGCAACCAAATATTAGTGAAGGGTGCCATTAATCCTGTCCAGGTCATATTTTGTTTTTTTCTCAGAAATTACTATTACTAGAATATTATGATGACATGCAGTTGAAATGTTTCTAATTATTTCTTAAGATATTGTACACAACATACTTAAAATGCAAAGGCACCAATAATGTGGACCATAACTGTACATGTGCACTTTTCAACTTGTTCACTTTCTAGAAATGGTAACAGTGGCATTGTGGTGGTGGTAAGGAGGAAAAACAGTGAGATGGAGCAGGGAAGGAGGTCAAGACGCTACTGAACTAGAGAGGATGGGAAGAGGCTGAGAGAGAGGGGCACATTTTCTAGGTCTGTGATTGAATTTCTTGGTATTTCAAGATCTTTTCCCTCTCCACACGATTCACTGAATAATCACTTGGAAGCAACACCTCTATTATCAATGCTGTTTTGGTGTTTTTCTCCTTTTTCTACTATGTCAGGTTTTCTTGCATGCATTTCTTAGCCGTCGGAATAGGAACATCTCAAGTGATCATAACGTTTTTGTTGTCTGTATTTCTCTTAAGGTCATGCTCTCAGTGCTTTTCTAGAACAGCAAAGTTACAGTGTTTACAAAGTTTCCAATGGTTGAGGTGTGCCGCCTTGTTAGGAAATGTGCAATGTTGATGTATTTGCGTTTTGTTCAGTATAAGAAGAAAAACATTTCTTTTATTATTCTTCAGTGTTGCTATGAACACAAAGTTTGGCTTCTTGGTGTTCTCAATTCAATTACTGCCTTTATGTTTCTAGTTCTTGTTTGTGGTCCCTTGTTCTGTATTTGGTGATGCTCTGTTTGATTTTGCATGTGTGACTGAGGTGCACCATTCTGTTAGCATGCAGTTTCTGTGCAGAGCTCTGTAGCAATTCCTCTTGTTCTGTTTTCCAAGAGGTATTGATGTTCTATAAGATGTATCAACTTAATATTAGTGGTGCTGCCTTTTCATAGGTAGGGTTGGTGCTGTGTGTGAGTCCTGATATAGTTGTGTTATTGTTTCAGCAGGTTTGCTGTGGGCTCTGAGTGGTCTTTTTGCAGATTTTTATGTACATGGTAATTAGCATAGAAGGTAAGTCATGTAGAAATCTGGTAGCCTTTCTTTAACTCCACTGAATGTGTAAATTATGTTCAGACACTTGTGTACTTATTAAGTTATTGTTGATACAAAAATGATAGATGCGGGTGGCACCTTTGCCATTTTTGCCACTTGAGACCAGGGTTCTCAACCCAGTCCTTGGGACCTTATTAGCCAGTTAGGTTTTCAGAATAACCACAGTGAGAGAAATTTGCAGACAATGGAGGCAAATATCTCTCGTGCACATTCATTGTGGTTATTCTGAAAACCTGACTGCTTAGATGTGTCCCTTGTAGCACTATAGAAAAGATTAGTAGTAGTCCCAAGGACTGGGTTGAGAACCCCTGCTCCAGACTAACACAGCTACTGTACTTTTCAGAAAATTTCATCATGTTGGGACAAAAGAGAGGCTTGTGAAAGGGCTCCACTGGAATTCATTGGTGGGGGAGGGGGAGGTCAGCACAATAGTCACTTACACAAGTCAGTAAAAAAAGTAGCACCATCCCTGGCCAGAAGACTTATGAGAAGAGACCTGAAGATCTTAATATCTATACCCTAGATCAGAGGAGGGACAGGGGGGATATGATAAAGACCTTTGCATACTTAAATGATATTGATAAACAAAAATACCTTTTTTAAAGATGGGGAAGCTGTAGAACTAGAGGGCATGAAATGAAACTGCAAGGAGGTAAACTTAAAAGTGATGTCAGGAAATACTTTTTCATGGAAAGAGTGGTGGATGCCTGGACTATCCTCCCAATGAAGATGGTGGGGGTAACAACGGTGACAGAATTCAAAGAGGCAGGAACAGACACAGGGGATCATTATATGGCAAGAGAATGTTAGCAAAGCACATTTTAAAAACTTCAAAAAGGGGGGAGGGTTAACCTGCCCAGAACAGTAGGTCTAACTCTACAAATCTAGCCCACTAGATGGACCATATTGGCCTTTATCTGCCTTCATCTACTGTGTTACTATGAATGTGTAAATCTAGGTGGCTGAACTTGGTTAGTCTGAAAAATGGCAAATGCTGCAGTCTCATGTGGACAAAGTGATACCACCTCTTTAGAAGTGATGACAAAGGTTTCTGGAATTGGATTTTCTGCGATCTCTGTCCTGAACCTTCTTTTAGATTCCATCAAAAAGGATTATGAAAAAGCAAAAGGACAAAAGATGTCATAGTAGATCCCATGATTTGAAATACGAGAAAAAAGAAAATAAGTTTTACAGTTTTTCTCCTATAATACATACATTAGTACAGAAAAGGACTAGTTTAATCAAGCCATAGATAGAAGTCAATACTAAGGAACTGATATTGAAAGGATTTATGGGCCCGATATTCAATTGGGATGGCTTTGCGCCACTAGGGTGCATAGCTGTCACCGCCAACCTCTAACCCCAGATATTCATCGTCGGAGTCATATTCGGCCCTGGCATTGAATAGCCGAGAGCACTGCACGGCCTCTGACACCTCAGAAACTAACTGGCTAATGGCGATATTGCACCATTACCCACTTTGCTCCCTCAGGTAAAACTAGGCCATCTTTTGCTTCACCTAATTTTACCCACTGGTCACTAACTGGGTAGCTACCCGGTTAGTGACTGTCGCTGCCCCTGACACTCCCTGGAAAGCCCACACTATGCCCTGATGCTAAGTGGTTAGCATCAGGGTGTACAGCAGCATTAGTTGGGGATACTGGCGGCACGAACCATGTTAGTGCCATTGAATATCTCATTCAGCGGCATTTACACGGTTTACAGGCCAGTAAACTGTGTAAATGCCTTTAAAATATTGGTCCCTATGCTTCTAATTTTGAGAGTTATGCTTCTAAATTGGCCTCTATGAAAATTTACTAGGGCTGAAAACCTACTTTTATTATCAAAATTTCACTAAACTCCAAAATTTAGGAGCATAAAAAGCAGATAACAATGGTGTGGATTTAGGAAAAGGTGAAAAAGTTAGGAGCTTAGCACTAGGCTCATAAATCTAGGCAAATTAATGACAGGCCTAAATTTAGGATCATAAATTTTAAGCTCCTAAATTATGATGAATTTTCAATTGAAAGCTTAGAAGCCTTTTTACTAAATGCTGCTAATGGCTAGCATGCATTTTAGATTGCAGTAACTGGCAGTGGTGAATGCTAATGTATATGCATGCCTCACTATGGACACATCTCCCTTCTCCCCTTCATTTCTAAACTACTTCAACACCCTTCTGGATCCTCTACAATTTGGCTTTTATCCTTTACATTCTACCGAAATGGCTCTTACCAAAGTCTCCAGTGACTTGTTCCTAGCAAAATTCAAGGCCTTTACTCAATCCTCATCCTTCTTGACCTTTCTGCTGCTTTTGACACTGTTAACCACAACCTTCTCCTTGATACCTTGTCCTCACTTGGTTTCAAGGGCTCTGTGCTATCCTGGTTCTCTTCTTATCTTTCCCATCGCTCTTTCAGTGTTTGTTCTGGTGGATCCTCCTCTACTGCTATCCCGCTCTCAGTTGGTGTATCCCAAGGATCTGTCTTGGGTACACTCCTTTCTCTCTCTATACCCAGTTCCTTGATGCACTCATCTCTGCCCATGGCTTTCACTACCATCTTTATGCTGATGAGTCCCAGATCTACCTCTCTATATCTGAAATTTCTCTGGCAATCCAGGCCAGGATCTCTGCATGCCTTTCTTTCATTGCTGCTTGGATGCCTCGCCGTCATTTGAAATTGATCAAGGCCAAAACTGATCTTCTTATTTTTCGTCCAAACCCTCATCTCCTCTTCCTCCTTTCTCAGTCTCTTTGGATAACTCTCTACTCCTCCCTATCTCCTCAGCTTCCAACCTCGGGGTCGTCTTTGACTCCTCTCTCTCCTTCTCCACAGACATCCATCGGATAGGTAAAACCTGCCGTTTCTTTCTCTATCCAAAGCCGAGAGTCATTGTGAAAACCACAAGGATTCCCCCAACACTATCAATAAGCTTGTAAGCCCAAATTTTTGTCGGGACCAGATTGACAAGAGAGGGGAGAAGGAAACTCCCTCCTCAGCGTCGAACGGGCCCGTTTTATTCAACAAGCAACAAGCAAAAAAGAGTGAAAATAGTGCAAAAACACACTTATCTGTGAAATAAGGCGAGAAGACTTCAAATTAGTTCAGCACAGCACGACATGCATGTTTCGGGCGTCGGCAGCCCTGTATCAAGTGCTTGATACAGGGCTGCCGACGCCCGAAACATGCATGTCGTGCTGTGCTGAACTAATTTGAAGTCTTCTCGCCTTATTTCACAGATAAATGTGTTTTTGCACTATTTTCACTCTTTTTTGCTTGTTGCTTGTTGAATAAAACGGGCCCGTTCGACGCTGAGGAGGGAGTTTCCTTCTCCCCTCTCTTGTCGATCTGGTCCCGACAAAAATTTGGGCTTACAAGCTTATTGATAGTGTTGGGGGAATCCTTGTGGTTTTCCCAATGACTCTCGGCTTTGGATACATTTTTGTAGTCATTGGACATTGGGGGGTTCTGTTTATTTGATGTTTCTTTCTCTATAACATCAACAAAATTTGCCCATTCCTTTCTGAACACACTTTAAGAAACTTATCCACTCCTTAGCCACCTCCCTTCTAGACTATTGTAACCTTCTCCTTACTGGTCTCCCTCTAAATTCTCTCTCTCCCCTTCAATCTGTTCAACACTCTGTTGGGTAGCTAATCTTCCGCTAGCCTTGTCATGTTTATATTACCCCTCTTCTCAAGTCACTTCATCCAGTTCAAACTTGTCCTGCTGACCTATAAGTGTCTGCAGCTCCTCACTACCTTTCCTCTCTTATCTCTCCCTATACCCCTCCTCGGGAACGCCACTCTTCTGGCAAATCACTTCTCTTGTATTGCTAACTCCAGATGTCACTCCTTTCACCTCACTGCTCCTTATGCCTGGAACAAATTATCGAGTCTGTATGTCAGGTGCCTTCTCTGACCCTTTTCAAATCAAGGCTGACAACTCACCTCTTTGCTGTCACTTTCTGATTTTGACTCACCTGATCTCCTTCGTGTTTCTTTACCATTCCCCCTAAATGTATCCTATGTCTACAGCTACTGTGTTGTATGTCTTGACTAGATTGTAAGCTCTGGTGGGCAGGGACTGTCTTTCACATGTGTCTGTTCAGCGCTGCATATGTCTTATAGCGCTATACAAATGTTCAATAGTATAGTAGTAGTAGCAGCTATTGACTGCTAAAACCCATGGTAAGCCACCATCACACTTTAGGGTAAAGAGATGGGCTGTGGGAATGGAGAGAGCATTGCTACTAGCATGAAGCTATTGCCGCTTGTTTCATCGCAACTAGCATGAGTGCACATAACGATACTTCTATGAGTGTTGTTAGGTGCACCTATGTTAGGTGCCGCTTGTTAGGGCATGTGATTGTGAGCTAACAGCCCATGTGTTAGGGCTGAGATTGTGATTGTGAGGAACTTGCTGGGCATGCCCTTGACAGTTAGCATATGATGAGTGCACCTACTGCACACTGATATTACTGCAAATTGCAGGGTAAGAGCATGCCTTTAGTAAGAGGGCCTCTTAGGCTCAAAATTTGGCTGAACATTGGGCAAAACTGTAGTAGCCTAATTTAGGTGCTTAAATTCAGCAGCTCAGCCTTTTTAAATATCGGTTCTATATACAGTATTTGGGGACTGAGGACTCCAGAATGAAAATTAAAAGGGCATAAATGCGTGGGTGAATTTACCCTGGGTGGGAAAATCTGTGCATGAAGCATAGGTTATTTATGATAGCTCCCACTCCTGCACACCCCAAAATTGCTTTTTTGGAGATGTGCCAAAAATATTGTTATCTTTCTCAATATTGCACCAAGAAGCCCTCAACAAATCCTGAATAACCAAAAGATTCAGCATATGCCTTGTAGCACTATATAAATGATTAATAATAATAATAATAGTAGTAGTAGTAGCTTCCAGTTTCCATAAAGACAGGTGGGGGTGGGAACAGAGAATGGGGAGAGAGGGGTGAAATAATTTGCCTCCGTAATGAATAATGGCTTAAGCACAAATGCTTTGCTTTGATGCTACATTCTCAGATTGTAATTATCACTATGCTAATATATTTTTTTTGTTTCAGTGCATATATTCATTTTGTGGTCTTATTAACCAATTTCGTTTATGCAGTATTTCCATACAGCGTCTTTTTTTTTGCTTCAACTACTAAGCAAAGGAGTACTAATTATGCAAATTAATTTGATTTGAAGTTCCTGCATTACACTGATCACATTGTTTGGGGCTGTAAAAGCTTTTTAGCTGTCATGGCACCAACACAGTGGTTACCTCAGCAATGTTGAACTTAAAAGAGAGTTTCCAGCTAATGGTGATTGAACATAATGAAAGAGAGCTGGCCGTCTCAAAATATTTAGATTCACACTGCATTCCAAGGTCTGTCCAGCTAACTTTTGCAGATTACTTTTGATATGAGAATCAACTTCTAATTGTTAGGATCTAACACATCCTGAGTGGATAAAAGGAACCTGGGAAACTAAGCATATGGGGAGACTTTGGGCCGTAAATGTCATGTAGTAATTGAAGTGTATGTCTAAGTTTCATAAAGTAACTATGAGGATTCAAACATCTCATATCGAAGAGTTGGCCAAATTAATACATTTCCAACTTTAAAAACTTGCCTTTTGCTTTCAGTCATAGCTAAATGCTTTGTGTTCTGTAGAAGACCAGATATAATGGGGCACTTCACGATGATGCATCCCTTTTTGAAAACATAACAGTAGGCCGCCATTTGACAAATTATTGTTGCATTTGTTATTCTTAAAAGGGGGAAGGGTAGAAGAATCTCTTTTGACACATTTCTTTGCCATCCTTAGCTTTAATTCCCTATTCTTTTCATCAGATGTGACACTGATCAGACTCCTGTTCTCCAAAACTGCATAGGGGCACTAGTTTTAATACTATCCACAATGCATGCAGGCTGCTTTCAAGGAAAACTCACTGCACATACAAAATACATGGGGTAAGGAATTTATGGGGCTTTCAAAATGAAAGCTCAGGGCATACAATACCAATTCTGCTCTAACTCCATTCCCTGCATCATCTCTTTTCCAATAGGGAAAGTATGCTGTGGAAGGCACCTACACTTTTCCCCATACGGGGGAAATCCCTTTAAAAATTGCCCCAGACATAAGAAGGATCATTCCATTTGAAAATTGCTCCAGAATGGTAGCTAAAAATTATTCCAGTAGGAGGAGAGACTGTAAAGACCCAAGTGAGACTAAGGGCATTCTTGCTATCATTTTAAGGTCCTGTTGCTACAACATTTTCATCTGCTGAAGGGTATTGGAGCTAGGAGAGCCTTGAGAACCAACTCTTGAGAGACAAGGTTACTGTTTGTGGTATCGTGGGTGAACGTTCAAACCTTGGCATTTAAGTAAGCAGCCCAACTAAGGTTCAGAGGCAACAAATCTTTATTAATGTAATTCAGGTTCAAACACAAAAAGAAGCTTGCTTTTCCTAGCAGGCTGACAACTCTGTTTCAAATACAAAAGAGGCCTGTCTTCCCAGCAGGCAAATCATTCTGTTCAAAAGATTTCTCCAAGTAATCTCTAGCAAATATACAATGTGGCCTGCAGGTTATAAAGCATCAAACTTCTCCTTAGCAGAATAAAAGGTGTTCACACAGGGGCGGCCCAAGGGGGGTGCGGGGCCATGTGCGGAGACTCGGTGCGGGGCCTCATTTGCATAAGGTGCCTCATTTGCATAAATATTTGCATAATGTTACCATACATTAACTTTTAGTAAACATGCCTCTTAATGAGTGTATGGATAAAGAAAGACTAAAGGATTTCTACGGGACTTCCGGTGGCACATGAGCGAGTGAGGACGTGATCTCTGCTCGCTCCGGGGCCGCCTCAACCTTAACGATTAGTCTTTGCCTAATATACCCGTGGACGGTGTGCACTTTTGTCCTGCACTCCTGGGCGGTTCATACGGGGCACGGTGGCAGCGAAACCGCAGCGCAAAATGCCTCCACCGCCGAAGAAGGAGCGGGGAGAGAAGGCTACCCGAGCCGGGGCCACGCTGCTGGGCGGCCCTAATCCGGCCTCACCGGGAGCGGAGAGCGTCGATTCTGCCACTGAAGAGCTGGCTAAAGAGGTCGTAAAGCTCCTGGACCCCAAATTCGACCGAATTCTCAACAAGCTAGAATCGATGGGAACGGCGTTAGCAGACCTCGGTCACAGAGTGGAGGAGGTGGAGCACCGCGTCTCTGCGCTGGAAGATGCCGGGAGCGGCAGGGCCAGAGAGCACGAGGCACAACAAGCGCAGTTAGCTGCTCTAATGGAGAAAGTTGAAGACCTCGAAAATCGATCCCGGAGGAACAATATACGGCTGGTGGGGATACCGGAGTCTACTACGGATGCTCTCCTTCTGCCCTTGGTGGAATCATGGCTACCAAAAACTTTGGGCCTAGATGCCTTAGTGGGTCAGTTGAAAGTGGAACGTGCGCACAGATTGGGGCCGAAACTCGAGTCACGCCCGCGTCCGCGGGTGGTAATTGCCCGAATTTTGAACTTTCAACACAAGCTGCAAATTCTTCAGGCCTTTCGGCAGAAGCGTGAAGTATTTTTTGAAAATCATAAAATCTTACTTTTTCAGGATTATTCTGCAGCTGTTGCTGCGAAGCGCAAGGGATTCGCGCCAATTTGCTCTGATCTTTTCCAGAGGAAACTACGATTCACGCTGGCGTTTCCTGCCACCTTGCGCATCTCACATTCTGGCGTCAACCATGCTTTTACAGCGGTCGGAGATGCGCAGGCCTTTTTGGACGCTCTGAACCGGAGACCAGCACCCTCGCCGGCTCGAGAAGAGGCCACTTGAGTACATGGCTTACTGCGCCTTTCTGGGCGGCCTTACTTCAGATGTACTTCTGCTGGACTCTCTGGCATGGTTTGTTGCAGATAGCCACACCTAGTACATGTTTAGGATTTGTTATTATTAAATATGTTTGGGGATCTGGGAGGGCGCTTTTGTGCATGGGAGGGGGGGGATAAGGTGTTTGATGGTGGACCACTGTGCAGGTTCTGGCCATAGGGGTGTAGGAAGCTTGGTGTGGCTATTATTGCTGGTGAGGGGTGCCAGGTATTAGCTGTTGTGACGGGTATTGTGTGCCATGGTTGGACTGTTGGGGGGGGGTTGGGGCGGCCCTGCAGGGCCAGGCCCGAAGTCAAGCCCCGCCTCTAGCGGTTGGGGTGCTCATTTGTACGTTGGGGGTGGAGGGATTGATAGGTAGAGGGGAAGTAGGTTTTGGCATGGGGTGGGAGGTGGTGGGGGGTGGGGGGGTTGGGAGGTTGGGGGGTAGGGCTGGGCAGGGGGAGGGGGGTGAGACACAGTGGGGCGGGTGGGTGGGTGGGGGTATGGGTCTGGGACAGCACATCTCTTCATTTTGGATGGCCTTCCAGGGGGGTGATAGGTTCTACACACTTGGGATCTCAGTGCAGCGGTGGGGGTGGGAGCGGAACCTGGAGGTGAGGCTGGGCGCCTCCGGGAACAACACTAAGCGATCTCGCCATTGGTTATCTTCTGTGGTGACCCATGCCTGAGCTCAAGATAATCTCTTGGAATGTGGGCGGCATTGGGTCACCGATTAAACGTACAAAAATTATCCAGGGGCTCAAGCGAAAGGGCGCCCACATTGCTTTATTGCAAGAAACCCACTTGAGCGCTGTGGAGCATAAGAAACTTGCCCGGGATTGGGTGGAGGTGGTATATGGTGCTGAGTCGGGTACGAAGAAAGCGGGAGTGGTGGTTTTAGTGCGAAAGGGGGTTTCTCTTGAAGTGCAGGGGATCCAGGCCGACCCGCACGGCCGGTATATATTGTTGAAGGGCCAATTGTACAATGAACCTATCTGGCTGTTAAATGTCTATGCGCCCAATGTTTATGATCATGCCTTCTTTACCCACTTGATAGATCTGTTAAAGCATGCGGGGGGGGCAAAGGTCATTGTGGCTGGAGACTTCAATTGCCCACATGACCCCCGTTTGGATAAGTCCTCGTGGGGGGGAGAGGGAGCGTGGTCACGTAGAGGGGTTAGCTTCTTGTGTAGGGTGGGGGCCCTTGTAGATGTGTGGCGGGTTTTACACCCGGGGATGCGAGAGTACACCCACCAATCGAGAGCACATCTTACGTGGTCCCGTATTGACTACATCCTCGTTAGTGAGGGGGGGCTTTCCCGGGTTGGACAGGCCGATATAGAGCCCATTGCTGTTTCCGACCATGGTATGGTCTGGATTACGTGGGAGTGTCAGGGGCCAGAGAGACTGGGCTGGAGATTTCCGGCTTTTCTGTGGGAGGATGAGGCTTTTCGGGTGTTTCTCTTGAAACAGTGGGAGGAGTACGCATTATTCAATGATATCCCCACTTGCCCCCCACTGTTATTCTGGGAAGCCAGTAAGGCGGTGATGAGAGGAGCGATTCTTTCCTATGTGGTCTCGCGACGTAAGCACTTGAACCGTAGTATTGTGACAGCGGAGCGCACTTTGCGTACGCTGCAACGCCGGGTATCTCGGGGCGGCGACAGTATCTCCCAGCGGGAACTTGTTAATGCGCAGGCGGCGCTTAATGCTCTGCTTCAGCGGAGGGCCTCATTTTCGCTGCACTATTATAAACATCGCCTCCATCTCTATGGCAATAGGGCGGGAAAGCTTTTAGCTCGATTGGTGCGAGACCCCCGTGGCAATCGGTTCATCCCGGTGCTTCGAGACCAGAATGGTGCTCTACAACATCAACCTCGACGCATTGCGCAGCTCTTTCGAGCCTTCTATCAGCAGCTCTATAGTGAGGAGGCCCGAGACTACCGACAGGGGGTAGCCTTTCTTCGTAACTTGTCTCTTCCCAGACTTTCGGCCACGGACTTGGCACTGCTTAATTCACCATTGAGGCCGTCGGAGCTCCTGTCCGTGATTGCGCGGGGGAAGAATCACAGGGCTCCTGGCCCAGATGGTTTCAGTATGGAATATTATAAAATCTTGGCCCCGCAGCTGGCCCCATCTATGGTGGCGATGTTTGAGGAGGCCCGGGCACAAGGTATTTTCCCACGGGATATGCGTTGTGCGGATATTACGGTGATCCCAAAATCAGGGAAGGACTTGTTAGAGCCGGCCTCCTACCGCCCAATCTCTCTTATAAATTGTGACATGAAACTTTTGGCGTCCGTGCTGGCAGCTCGGCTCGCGCCCCTCTTACCGTCTCTTGTTGACTCGGGCCAGGTCGGCTTTGTGCAGGGGAGGGAGGCTTCTCGGAATATAGCCCGACTGCTGTTGGGAATGGAACACTGTCTATGTAAAGATGAGGCTCTTCTCTTGGTCAGCTTGGACGCTGAAAAAGCGTTTGACAGAGTGGCCTGGGTTTATATGTGGGACGCGCTGTCCGCTTTTGGTTTGCACGGTGATTTTGTTGGCTGGGTGCAAGCGTTATATGCTCAGCCCATGGCCCGAGTCGGCTCGAATGGTGTCTTTTCGGAACCTTTTGTGCTTGAGCGTGGCACGCGGCAGGGCTGTCCTTTGTCCCCGCTCCTTTTTGTACTAGCCTTGGAGCCGCTCTTGCGGGCATTGCGGTCGGACCCAGCGATCACTGGTATGCGCCTAGGCGGGGAGGATATCCGTGTTAGTGCCTTTGCGGATGACATGTTGCTGAGTTTAACGCAACTGCCTCGGTCCTTAACGCGTGCACTCCATCTGGTGCAGGAATTTGGAGGTTTTTCGGGTCTGAAAGTGAACGCTATGAAGTCGGAGGCGCTCGATGTCGGGGGGAAGGTCCGACCGCGGTGGGAAGGGCCGTTTCCCTTAGTGTGGGCGGCCGGGACGATCAAATATTTGGGGATTCAGCTCCCTGACCGCCCCGGTCGCCTCTATAGTGTCAATATTCCTGGTCTGTTGGAGAGAAGCATCCGAACATTTGCTGGCTGGCGGAGCCTCCCTTTATCGCTGAGAGGTCGGATTGCATTGTTTGTCATGGTGGAATTCCCCCGGTGGCTCTATGTGTTACGTATGTTGCCAATATGGGTCTTGAACAAAGACTGGCAACGCTTTGAAAAATGCCTGCGAGGGTTTCTGTGGGGGGGGCGGAGGGCGCGAATCCCCCTTCGAGCTTTAATGAGCAGGCGCGAGGAGGGGGGCTTGGAAATGCCCTCTCTGCGGAATTATAATCTTCGCTATTTGGCTCGGCATATTCGGGCGCTGTTGGAGGGGGAAGGCTGTGCCCCGGTTAAGCAGTTGCGGGAGGCGCTGGCTCCCTATCATGGTCTTTATCTTTTGCACGTTGGTCAACTTCCACGGGCGCTCCGGACCGGGATCGGCGGGGGATATTTGGGAGCTCTCCGTGCGGCCTGGAAGCTGTTATGTCAGCGATTTGGGTGGAACTGGTCTCGATCTCCGTTGCTGCCGCTCGTGGGTAATCCGGAGTTTGTTCCCGGCTATGCACCCCCCAATGTTTTCTGGCAATGGAGGGAGAGGGGTCTTGTATGTTTAGGTGATCTTTTCTCGGGTGACACTGGCATTTTGGATAGCTTTCAGCAGGTGCAGCGCCGATTCCAGATTCGCCATCAAGACTTTTATGGATACTTACAGGTCCGCTCCTATTTAGCTTCTGCTGTGGGGGTCGGAGGGGGAAAGCTTTGGCTCGCTTCGGAATCGCCACGGATTGTTCTGGAACAGCTAGTGGAGGGCCGAGCGGGAGAGCCGACTGTGCGCACCGTGCTTCGGCCCCTTGGAGGTCTCGGGTTCCTACAGGCGCTCGCGGCAAGGTGGCGGGCTGATGGGATTGAGGAAATGACGACGGAGATGCTGCGGGTAGCCTTTGAGGGCATACAACATGGGCCGGTGTGGGTGTATCTCCAGGAAATGCAGTACAAATTTCTATGGCGTGCGTATGCGAGTGCTACGTGGGCTTGTGCCGTTGGTCTCCAATCATCTTCTATCTGTCAGTGGTGTGGGGGTGGTCCCGGAACATTGACTCACAAATTTTGGGGCTGCCCGAAGGTGCGTGCCCTATGGGCACAAGTTTGTACTAAACTTCAGGGGTGGTTGCGATCAGGCGGGGTTTTGCAACGTGAGGTTTGCTTGTTTCATAACTGGGAGATGGGCTATGAGTGGTTCTCCTCTGTGCACCGGGCACTGCTTGAGCGGGGGTTTCTGCTGGTCAAACGGACCTTGTTGAAGCATTGGGTGGACCCCGCACCTCCATGTTTGGCATTCTGGGAGAACTCTATGATTGATTTGCTCTACATGGAAAACTCCACCGCTCAGCAGAGAGGGGGCAAGTGCTGGGAGGGATTCCTGGAAATTTGGTCCCCCATGATTTCCCAGTTATCCCCCCGGGGACGAGGGGGGCTGCTTAATGTGTAGTAGGGGTGGTCCCTAAAGGGGGATCTCCAAGCCACAGTGTTTACCTGCGCCTCTCTTGTGATGTGTTCTGCCATCCTCTACATGTTGGGAGGGGTAGCTGAGCCGCCCGCGGTTTTCTGTCTACTCCACTGCTGTGCTATCTGCCTTCCGGTGTATTATTGCACTTTGCTCTACTGACCTTGGGATGCCCCCATGGGGGGAGAAGGGTTTTTTAGGTGCTGGTGGGAGGGGGGGTTGGGGTTGGGGGAGCTGTTACCCTTGCAGGTCTCTGGAGCCTAGGGCCCTGGACTGATTGTTGTTTATTTACGGGGGTTGGGGGGATAGGGCTCAGTTGATTTGTTTCTAGTTGTGTGTATGTTCTGTGCAAAAAAATTCAATAAAAATGATTTGAAATAAAGGATTTCTACATTACTATAATCCAGTGACAACTGCCAGGCACATTAGGAACTACTACAAACACTGCCCATTTAGAACCCATAGCAAACCCGCTGTATCATAACAGCACTACCAGGACTCACAAAGCACAAGACCCTACCTATCAAAAGGCAACACTACAAATATTAAACCAATACATTTCAGAGAACAACAATACATGACCTAGTGGGGAAAAAGAACAAGTGGCAATGTCAAATAGGAATTACATAAACAGATTACCTCAGCTCAGTTACACATGCAGAACATAGACCGTCACCAAACAAGAAATCACAATGTAGAAACAGGAAGACAATAATTAAACTGGGAACCCCAAAAGCCCAACAACACTGTAGAAATACAACTATAAATTAATTTCCGCTTGTACTAAACAAAGCGCAGATGTTAATGATGCACATTTCCCAGAGCTGGCATATTTCAGTTAATAAATTCAATAAAGAGATGTTTTTCTACCTTTTGTGCATTTTTTTTCAGTTGCAATTGCTCCAGCCACTTTCTTCTGGTTTCTTCGTGTCTTCTGCTAACTCTCCATCGTCTGCTGTCCATTTGTCCTTTCTTCACTCTTCTAGTTTTTTTCCATTCTCTCTCTACATCTGCTTTAACATACTAATCTTTCTCCTTTTGCTCTTTCCTCATTCCTATTTCATCCACTCAAATTTTACCCCGCCATCCTCAATCCCCACTTACTCTCCCAATATCCGGCCAATTGTAGATTTGTCTTTCCTCCCACACAAAATATTTTTTCCCTCTCCATTTCACTCTCCCAGCTCTATCCCATTCTAATCCTCCACCAACATCAGCTCCCTTCTAGTTCCAGCCCCACCCAGCATCCGCTCCCTTCTAGTCTCCACATCAGCCCATTTCCAGTCCTAGCTCCCCCATCCGAGTCCCTCCATCAGCTCATTTCCAATCCCAGCCTCCCATCAGCCCATTTCTAGTCCTTTCCTAGCCCCACCATCAGCCCATGTCAAATCCTAGCTCCCCTCCACTCAGCCCATTTCCAATCCAAGCCCCCTATGAGCCTACTTCCAGTTCTAGCCCCTCCATGAGTCCACTTCAATCCAAGCCCCCCCAACAGCCCATTTCCAGTCCTATCCTAGCCCTCCATCAGCCCATTTCCTGTCCTAGCCCCCCTCACTCAGTCCATTTCCAGTCCTAGCTCCCTCCCCTCACAGCCCATTTCCATTCCAAGCCTCCCTCCCCATCAGCTATTTGTAGTTCAAGCCTTCCTTCCACTCAGCCCATTTCCATTCCAAGCCCCCGTCCCCATCAGCTATTTGCAGTTCAAGCCCTCCTTCCACTCAGCCCATTTCCAGTCCTAGCCACCCCCCAGCCCATTACCAGTCCTAGCCCCCCCATAGCCCATTACCAGTCCTAAGCCCCCCATAACCCATTACCAGTCCTAAGCCCATCAGCCCACTTCCAGTCCTAAGCCCCCCCCATCACCCCATTTTCAGTCTTAGCCCCCCCATAGCCCATTACCAGTCCTAACCCCCATCAGCCCATTTCAAATCCTAGCTCCCCCATCTGAGTCCCTCCATCAGCTCATTTCCAATCCCAGCCCCCCATCAGCCCATTTCTAGTCCTTTCCTAGCCCCACCATCATCAGTCCATGTCAAATCCTAGCTCCCCTCCACTCAGCCCATTTCCAATCCAAACCCCCCATGAGCCTACTTCCAGTTCTAGCCCCTCCATGAGTCCATTTCAATCCAAGCCCCCACAACAGCCCATTTCCAGTCCTATCCTAGCCCTCCATCAGCCCATTTCCTGTCCTAGCCCCCCCTCACTCAGCCCATTTCCAGTCCTAGCTCCCTCCCCTTACAGTCCATTTCCATTCCAAGCCCCCTCCCCATCAGCTATTTGCAGTTCAAGCCCTCCTTCCACAGCCCATTTCCAGTCCTAGCCACCCCCCAGCCCATTACCAGTCCTAGCCCCCCCATAGCCCATTACCAGTCCTAAGCCCCCGATAGCCCATTACCAGTCCTAAGCCCCCCATCAGCCCACTTCCAGTCCTAAGCCCCCCAACACCCCATTTTTAGTCTTAGCCCCCCCATAGCCCATTACCATTCCTAACCCCCATCAGCCCATTTCCAATCTTAGCCTCCCCACATCCCATTCCAGTCCTAACCCCCCATTAGCCCATTTCCAGTCCTAGCCCCCCCCATAACCCATTACTAGTCCTATCCTCCCATCAGCCCATTTCCAGTCTTAGCACCCCCATAGCCCATTACCAGTCCTAACCCCCCATCAGCACATTTACAGTCCTAGTCTCCCCTATAGCCCATTACCAGTCCTACCCCCCCATCAGCCCATTTCCAGTCTTAGCCCCCCATAGCCCATTACATCCTAACCCCCCATCAGCCCATTTCCAGTCCTAAGCCCCCATCAGCCCACTTCCAGTCTTAGCCCCTCCATAGCCCATTAGTAGTCCTAACCCCCCCATAGCCCAGTACCAGTCCTAACCCCACTCCCCCATCGACCCGCTTCCAGTCTTAGCCCCCCCCCATAGCCCATTACCCGCCCAACCCCCCCCAACGCCCATTACCCTTCAAAACCCCCCACCCCCCACAAGCCCTGATAGATTAAAAAAAAAAAAAAACGGCTGCTGCTGCCGCTGCCGCCATGGCAGTGGCAGAATCAAATGTCCCGCCGCGGGGCCCCGCCTGCCCGGCAGTGCCTCCCTTCACCATCAGCTCCCGAGTCCCCCCCAATGTGCGGGCTTTCAGAGTCGTGAGAGTTTCCCTTTCTTCTCGCGGCTCTGTTAATCTCGCCGGGGCTGATGTGATTTCCCATCAGCCCCGGCGGGATTAACAGAACTGCGAGAGGTCAGAGAAGCTCTCGCGGCTCTGAAAGCCTGCGCATTGGGAGGGACTCGGGAGCTGATGGTGAAGGGAGGCTCTGCTGGGCAGGCGGGGCCCCGTGGCGGGACATTTGATTCTGCCGCTGCCACGGCGGCAGCAGCAGCAGCCGGTTTGGGTTTTTTCTACTTGTGCTAATGAAGAATGTTTTTTGCGCGGGGCCCCCTGAAACGTGGGGCTCTGTGCAAAAAACATTCTTGCTCAATGGACGGGCAGGCCCTGTGTTCACACATAGATAGGGTAGGTAATCTTAAAGGATGTTTCTTCCTGTTCTGAGCCTCCTTGACTTTCCCTAACTCAGCATTTGTACACGTCCTAGTTGCCAATGTAGATGCATATGGTGTTGATTGCAAGCCTGCCCTATCCCCAGAAGGCCCCCAGACCTGATTACAGAGGTCTATTATAGATCCTGATGATAGGTTAACTGCATCTGTTTCATTTGCACAGCTCTGCCCTAACTCCAGGAGACCCTGGGCCTGAATACAGAGGTCTATTATAGATCCTGGTGTTAGGGTACCTGCATCTGTTGGGGTTCCACAGCTCTGCCCTAACCCCAGGAGGCCCTGGTCCTGATTACAGAGGTCCATTATAGATCCTGATGATAGGTGCATCTGTTTCATTTGCACAGCTCTGCCCTAACTCCAGGAGGCCCTGGACCTGAATACAGAGGTCCATTATAGATTCTGGTGTTAGGGTACCTGCATCTGTTGGGGTTTCACAGCTCGGCCCCAACCCCAGGAGGCCCTGGACCTGATTACAGCGGTCCATTACAGATCCTGGTGTTAGGGTACCTGCATCTGTTTCATTTGTACAGCTCTGGCCTAATTCCAGGAGGCCCTGGACCTGGTTACAGAGGTCCAATATAGATCCTGGTGTTAGGGTACCTGCATCTGTTGGGGGTTTCACAGCCCTGCCCTAACCCCAGGAGGCCCTGGACATGATTACAGGGGTCTATGGCCCAGCTAGGTGTGTTGGTGCATGCTCCTGTTGCATTCGGCCACAACTGCCCTATTCACAGGAGGCCCCAGTCCTGAAAACAGAGGTATAGTAGACATCCTGGTATTATGATAGTGGCTTCTGGTGATGTGTTCAGGGCCACCCAATCACGGCACGATGCCAGAACACATCACACATGTTCCAATAAAGATATCATGGTGGCATGGCGGGTATGTCTGCTGATGTGTGTAGGTCAGGCAAACACACAGGTGTGTGCCGGACCACACAGGGGGTTAAGAAACACCTCCCCTGGAGACCAGCATGCCTACCCCACACATGGCATGGTGCTGCCATGTAATGCAAGGAGAGCATAGTAACTGGGTAGGGGGGTCCGGGGGTTGACCACAGGACACGTAGATGGCACCCCTCACATGCCCATACCCACAGTCACACATGCAGGCGGTGCTGGCAACAGGTAGTAGAGGACCCACTGGCCAGAGCAGCAGCAGCACCCTGCTGCTCGCAGTGATGTGTGATATGCATTGGGCACCCACCAGAGATATCTTGCCCCTAATGTTCCCACCCCTTGCATTCCCCCCCCAAGGTGGAGGACCTACGGAAAAAGGGATGGGAGTTGCGGCTGCACAGCCTGGATGTCCTCGACCACCTCCAAAGGAGGGTGCTGCAGCAACGTGGCGGTGAGTGTTGTGGCCTCCGCAGCACGGTACAGCATGTCACAGTGGACCAACAGCCTGTGGGAGGCCACAGTATGTTTATGTGGTGCTGCAATTGCAAGATGGTGTACTAATGACTTTCTTCCCCCACAGAGGATGCTGCTGCTGGTGAGGGACCATCAACCCCAGGGCCCCCCACAACATGCCCCACAGCTGCAGTCCAGACAGTCAAGGAGGAGGAGGAGGCGGAGGACGAGGAGGCAGAGGTGGAAGAGAACACCGGGAACATAGAGGGGGTGGAGGGTGGGGTGGGGCGGGAGGGAGGAGAGGGTGAGGGTGAGGGTGCGTGTGATGCGTCGAGAGGTGAGGAGGAGGAGGAGGAGAGTGGGGAGGGGGCGAGGGCGAGGGTGGGTGGGAGGTGTCAAGTGTTGAGGAGGGGGGTATGGAGGGGGTGTGTAGGGGACACAGGACAGCACAGGACATCACAGGGCACTGTGGGTCCCTGCCAGCTGCTGCATGTGTGCGGTGAGGGTGCCCATCTGAGTGTAGCTATGCCACCCATTGCAACAAACAGGGCCCACGCATATGCCACCACACAGACACCGGGCACCTGGTGTGTCTGTGGTGGCAGGTGGGTCCGGGACCTGACTGTGGCAGTGGCTGGCATGCTGCAATGCCAACGGGCCCAGAACCGCACCATCCGGTGGCTGACAGGCGTCATTCAGTGCAAGGCTGGTATGAACATAAGAACATAAGTACATAAGATATGCCATACTGGGTCAGACCAAGGTCCATCAAGCCCAGTATCCTGTTTCCAACAGTGGCCAATCTAGGTCATACGTACCTAGCAGTTTCCCCAAAAGTCACAGGTTCCACAATGCTTGTACTGGGTCAAGCATTGATATCCTGGGTCCCTTCTTAATAATGGTTTATGCACCTTTCCTCCAGGAACTTGTCCAAACCTTTTTTAAACCGAGCTACACTAACAGCCTTTACTACATCCTCCGGTAACAAATTCCAGAGTTTGATTACACGTTGAGTGAAAAAATATTGCATGTCCCCTAGTCTTTCTATATTCTGATAACGTAAACAATCGATCTATGTTTACCCGTTCCACTCCATTCATTAATTTATAGACTTCTATCATATCTCCCCTCAGCCGTCTCTTTTCCAGGTTAAAGAGCCCTAACCTATTTAGCCTTTCTTCATAGGGGTATCATTCCATCCCCTTTACCATTTTGGTGGCTTTTCTCTGAACCTTTTCTAATATCGCTATATCCTTTTTAAGATACGGCGACCAGAATTGCACACAATATTCAAGGTGCGGTCTCACCATGGAACGATATAGAGGCATTATAATATCTTTTGTTTTATTTTCCATTCCTTTCCTTATGATACCTAGCATTCTATTTGCTCTCTTGGCCGCCACTGCACACTGGGCCGAGGGCTTTAACATGTTATCCACAATGACGCCTAAATCTTTTTCCTGGGTGTTGGTTCTTAATGTGGAACCTTGCATCGTGTAAGCATAGTTTGGGTTGTTCTTCCCTAGGTGCATAACTTTGCACTTGTCCACATTAAATTTCATCTGCCATTTTGATGCCCAGTCTTCCAATTTATCAATATCCTCTTGCAATTTTCCACAATCCTCTTGGGTTTAATAATTTTAAATAGTTTTGTGTCAGCTGCAAATTTGATAACCTCACTCGTTATTCCACTTTCCAGGTCGTTTATGAATATGTCAAGAAGCAGCGGACCCAGCACAGATCCCTGGGGTACACCACTATTCACCTTCCTCCACTGGGAAAATTGGCCATTTAGCCCTACCCTCTGCTTTCTATCTTTTAACCAGTTCCTGATCCACAGTAGTACACTGCCTCCTATCCCATGACTCTTTAGTTTTGCCAAAAGTCTCTGATGAGGGACCTTGTCAAAGGTTTTCTGAAAGTCCAGATACACTATATCAACCGACTCACATTTGTCCACCTGTTTATTCACACCTTCAAAAAAACATAACAGATTAGTAAGACAAGATCTTCCTTGTCTAAAGCCATGTTGGCTGTCTCCCATTAGGCCATGACTATCTACATGCTGAGTAATTTTATTCTTTATGATGGTTTCTACCATTTTTCCCGGTACTGATGTCAGGCTCACCGGTCTGTAGTTTCCCGGATCACCCCTCGAACCCTTTTTAAAAATTGGTGTTACATTGGCGATCCTGCAATCTTCAGGTATTAGAGATGATTTTAATGATAGTTCACAGATTACTAATAGCAGGTCTGCAATCTCATATTTCAGTTCCTTCAACACCCTTGGATGTATACCATCTGACCCAGGTGATTTGCTACTCTTCAGTTTATCTAATAGTTGTAATACATCTTCCCGATGTATCGATATTTCCTTCAATTCTTCCGCACCTTTAAATACCACTTCAGTCATGGGTAATATCCCTTCATCTTCCTCAGTAAAGACCGAAGCAAAGAATTCATTCAGTCTCTCCGCTATCGCCATGTCGCCTCTTAGTGCCCCTTTAACCCATCTATCATCTAATGGACCAACTGACTCTCTCACAGGTTTTTTGCTACGAATGTACTTGAAAAAGTCTTTATTTCGCGTTTTTGCTTCCGCAGCAAGCTTCTTCTCAAATCCTCCCTTTGCGTGCCTTATCAATGCCTTGCATTTGACTTGCCAGTACTTGTGCTGTTTCCAGGTTTCGTCGTTTGGCTCTTTTTTCCATTTCCTGAAAGATGCTTTTTTGGCAACAACAGCCTCTCTGATCTCACCTTTTAACCATGCTGGTAGTTTTTTGGACTTCCTTCCACTTTTCTTAAAGCGTGGAATACAGCTGGCCTGGGCTTCCAAGATAGTATTTTTCAACAACACCCAAGCTTGATGTAAGTCTTTAACCTTTGCAACTGCTCCTTTTAGCTTTTTCTTAATTATTTTCCTCTTTTTATCATAGCCTCCCTTTCAAAAGTTAAAAGGTAGTACTGTGGATGTCCTTACTATCCCTCCTGCACTAATTAAATCAAAGGCGATCATGCTATGATCACTATTGCCAAGTGGCCCCAACACCCTTATTTCTTGCACTAGATCTGGTGTTCCACTAAGGACTAGGTCTAATATGGCCTCCCCTTATGGGCAGTGCATCTCGACAGCCATCCCCTGATGGGTGTCCCAGGAGCGTGTGAGGGTCCTGGTGGTGCCCACACATGTGCCCTGTGCTGTCCTGTCTCCCGGGACCCAACATGTGGGATTTTATATACACTACTTGTTGTAAATATGTTTTTAAATACAGTTGTGTTACTACATCACAATGGTCATGTGTCTCCCTTACAGACAGACTGTTGACGTGAGCATGGGACATGTGTGTAGATCCCTATGTGTATGTGTGGTAGACATAGGTAACATACATGGACCGTCTCCACACTCAGGTGTGGGGGCTGGCCATGTGCATAGGCATCTGTGATCCCTGGTGCCCCTGTGATGTACCGCTATGCTATGTGTCCCAGCAGCTATGGTCACATGCATGCTGCCTGTGATGTGTAGGCTGCATATCTGATGCATCATACTCAGAGGAGGATGAAGGGAAAGGCTAGCAGTAGGTATGTGGCAGGAAGGATAAGACAGACTGCTGTACCCAGGAGCTGCACAGGGGGATAGCTGGTGAGGCCAGGACAGGTGGATGTTGAACTGGAGGAGGAGAAGTGGCTCACTACAGGCTCTGCAGAAGAGTAAACAACTGACTGTAGCTAGCTACCTTTGTCTGCCTGTGTCTCTCGCAAGCATCTGTGGCTAAGCAGCCATGTAGGCCCTGGTGTGGGCCAGAGAGAATGGTCACACATGTGGTTAGACTAATAGAGAGGATATGGGGTGTGAGAGAGTGACAGATCCATAAAACATAAATGTACCACCATAAACATATTCCTGGTTGATGGGAGAAGTAGGGTATACCCCCACGCATAGGTAGAAGGGTGCACACATGGCACGGTGCATGGCACACAGGGCATGGTATAATGTATATGCGTTGATTGGTGGTAGTGTAGACACCCCACCCCTAATGGAAATGTGGGGGCACATGTGACCAGGGTGACAACATGGGGGACAGGGTACTCAGGGGAGCACAGTGGCAAACACTGGAGACGTGCGCATAGGTATAAACAGGTTTAGCTGTCTTTATTTGCACAGATAGAGTGACCTGTTCCTCACAATCATGACCTGCGTGGCCACTCACGTCCATGGCTACCACGGCCCAAACCACCCCTTTGTGCCGGTTCTGCTGGTGCTGCCTCTGGCACTGGTGCTGGCTGCTGGGGATGCCCAGCCATGGGCTCATGGGCATCCGCTATACACACCAGCGCTGCTGCCACACTTCAACTGTGGCACACAGCTCTCTGACCTCCTCCAGAATGGCCATCAGGGCCTGACGAGTGCCTGTGGGTGAGATACAAAGTGATTTGTGAGACATGTGATGCACCCCCCACCGTGACTCATGCACATGTCTGGCGTATCACAACAGACCAGTTCTCAGAGCAATCATGCATGCGACGACTAACAACACAGTACCATGTTTACATCTGTGTGTCCCATGATCCATCCTCAGACCTGGAAATGATACTGCTGAAGGGTCGTGGGAATCCCAGATATGACACATAGTACTGTGTCGCAATTCATTGGGTCAATGATTGATCTGCGTACTGGTCGTATGAGATAGGCCGGATAACGTGGGGCTCATGGCACACAGATATATATCTGGGGGGCTCTGTTTGCTCAGAACCTGATGCACAGTACTGATTATGACGACTATCTAAGCTAGGTACTATTACCCAGAAAGATGGGTCCACCGAGTAAGCTGTCTAGGTGATCTGGGATAGATGTTTACTGCTGTACGTCTCCTTGGGGTATATGGAGATGAATAGTGTGTGGATGTATGAGCTCATTAAAATTATGACAACATACGACCCATGCTACAAGAGGGGGGATCGCACATGGCACAGACTCCCACATAAAATACGAAATTAAGTGCTATGGTGTCATTATATTGGAGGTACATGGTATGTCATTGTGAATGTTACCCCAACCCACAGGGGGTTTGCTGTCTATTCTATTACCTACCTTCAGCATCTTGACTTGATGAGGCAGTATGAGTCCGCAGCTCCGCAAGGATCACATCCATGCTGGTGGGTGGGGTGCCTGATGTCCCCAGTGCGTGCACTGTGTGCCGACTCCCCTCCGTCTCCATGCCCTCCACAGCCGGTGTGCTACTGCTGGAGGACTCCACTGGTGTGTGGACATCTTCTGCCCTGTCCTCTGCCTGGGGCACCACATTGGTCCCTGGGGTCTCACCACCAGTGCTGGCTGTGACCTCAGACTCTGCAACCTCTGGCCCCTCAGCATCCTCTGGCTCTGGCACATCCTCCTCCTCATACGCCTCCATGGCTTGGATGTCACCTGGGGGGTGGAACAGGGTACACATCAAGGGTGGGCTTGCGCAGAGCACATATGTACACCTGTGTAGTACATCCCCACCAGCACCAATGTGTTGTCCACCTGTAACTGCTGTCCCTGCACCTACACTGGGGAGAACACATGTGCATACAGTGTGCTGTATCTGGCAGGGGGGGAGGGGCAGCCTCTTGCGCTGGTGGAGCTGTGCCACATTCGATGTTGTGTTTTGGGGGGATGGGGCGGCAAGTGCCAGGCCCACTGTGTGCAACATTAGCTATGCACTGTGCGTATGACCTGGGATGTGGGCTCAGTGCTACATGTGCCCAGGGTGCATGTGGGAGCCCTGAATATGATTGTGGCCGGTCATAGTGTCTGTGTGAGCGATATCTATGCATTGGCCTGTGTGTTATGCATGGTAGGTGTTGCAGCATGCGTCTGGGTCAGCCAGATGTGTGTGGGGACTGCCGCATTGGTAGCCACTGTGTGGTGTGGGTGGACAGCTATCCAGTACTCTGTGGGTATGGTGGATTGTTTTCTAGGGATGGGTGGAGCGATGTTGGGCATGGGTTGCCCCGTTGGTGGGGGTCATGGGAATGTGTCTGTGGCACCGTGGTACCTGTTGTCACAAGGTAGACCTAGGGCAACCCGAGAAAAGGCAGATCAGCATGAATGATCACAGAAAAAGTGACAAGGTAAACAAAGAAATGTTTGATGGTTGCTATGGACAACCTAGGCACAAGTGCACAGAGCCCATGAGGACACACCCAGACAGCAAAGGAAGGGAATTCGCTTTGCCTGATCAGGATCAGCTGGGTGGAGGTGGAGTCAGGAAACACGAAGATAAAATAGGCTCCCAAACAATTAGAAGCGGAGAGGAGTTGAGGCAGCAAAGGTCACAATCCGAGAGGCAGCAGCAGATACAGTTGAAGCCGTGGAAAGCCTGGAGCTGGTGTGAAAGAGAGGAAGAGAGTGAGAATGGGTCATTGAAGCAACAAGGGAGCCAGCGTGAAGGTCGGAGAGAATCCTACGACCTGTGTGAAACAGTGGGAAGGCAGCAGCCTAAGAGTGTGTACGTATATGGAAAACAAGAGAAACGTGGGAAGACTGCAATAGCAGGTACCGGTGCAAGTAATGAATGTAAGAGCTATTGGCTACATGAAAGGGAAAAACCCTGGAGGTATAGAAACAGCCCCTTAAAGCCAAGCTATCTAGAGGCTGAGAATAACTTTTCCCCTGGTTATAGAAAGCCTAGGAGAAGAAGGATTTACTTGCCAGAAGAAGTTGAAGATTTTCCCAATCAGTGTGAGCTCCCAGCTTCTAGAAAATCCTCGTCAAAAGCTTTGCAATCTAGCTCAGCTGAGTTCCGAGGGCTAGCTCTGAGCAGGCAGGGAGCCTGCCGTAATTATCCAACTAGCAGAGCAAATAGAGACCTGAGCCATCTGCTAAGATACCAGCAGGGGCAGAGCTCTGAAAGGTTCAGCTCAAAGATATATGGTAGTTCCCAGAGAGACATTTCTTCAGAGGGAGAGAGAAACTTCCTGGGTAACGAACTAAGCCAGCCATACTCTCATTCCATATCTGATGTTAAGAATGAAACTGCTAATGAACCTGAATTGATGGAGTGTGAAAGTTCTGAAGTACCTGTAAGTCCAGAATTGATGGATTGTTCTCTAACTGTAACTAAGTCAGAGTTCTCATTAAGATAAACGCTTACTGTGTGACCTTAGCTCCAGTGATAGAAGCTGCATGCTGCATCTCACTCACTCTCCAACCAAACAGACGTGAGCTGTGCTATAGCTGTGATATCAGCCACGAGAGAAAGGATCTGTTATTGAAACAGTTAGGCTGTTTTGTTCTTTTGTTTTGTTTAAAGTTAAAAGCTGAAGGAAGCTGTTTGTGTTGCTCATTTAACTTTTGTTTATGCCAAAGTTGGTTCTTAATTTATGTTTACCTGAAGATAAAGAAACCTCAAGGGACGGGGAATAAAACCCTAAACTTAAAAAGAAGTTCTCTTTGTGATTTGTACAACTGAAGGCACAACTACCACACACACAGAGCCAAGCAATACCAGTTGCTACCGCTTGGGCTCACAGCGTGTGACATATATAAATGGCGTAGTTGGCAGGATAACATTTTCAGGGGGCATAATAAGGATTTGCCTGAAGAAAAAAGTAAAAGGACATTGCTGGAAAAGCAAGAGAAGTTTGATTCAAGGAAATAACTGAAGAGGATTCGGCTGGCAGAGCGGCCAGCGGTGGAAAAGAAAAAAAGACCTTTTCTCACATGCTGAAGTCTGCCAGGAGACTGAGGTATTAGTAGCCTGGGTGGACGGGTACAGGATACCGTGAGAAAAGAGGGTGTTATAAAAGGGAGAGAAAAAGCCTTTCTTTGTGTTTTGTACCGCACTTGGTGGGTCTTTCTCTTCTTTATTTTCAGGTGCAGAGAGAAGAAAAGAAGATGGATCCCCAAGACATGCTGGCCTGGATGAACGAGCAACAGGAGAAGCAAGCCAGGATGATACAACACCTGCAGGAACAGTACATGACAGCTATGCAGGAACAGCAACGACCGTTGGTAGAGGCAATGACTGCGCTACTGAGGAAATCTCAGGAAGAAAAAACTACAGTACCGCAAGTAGACATGCACACAGGTCTTGCTTTGAGACATTTGGGGCGGGAAGATAACCCCGATGACTTTATTGAAGCATTTGAGCGCATAGCTGGCAACTTAAAATGGCCTGCAGAACAATGGGCGATGCGATTCGCCATGACTTTAAGTGGCGAAGCTTTATCTGCCTTTAAAGCCATGCCGGCTAGCTTGGCAAATAATTATGATGAAATCAAAAAGGCAGTGAAAGATCGTCTTGGTCTGACACCAAGGCATTACAAGAGGTTATTTAGGGAGGCAATAATGTTGGAGAATGAGACTCCAAAAACTTTGTGCCAGAGGCTTAAGAGCCTAGTTTTCAAGTGGTTAGACCCTGAGGGTAGAACAGTGGAGTCTATATTGGATGAAATTGTCTTAGAACAATTTTTGCTAGCCATACCACATGAAATGAAAACATTCTTAACATTGCAAAATTGTTTAAATACTGAAGAAGCAGCTAAAATGGCAGAGGTGTTTAAAGAGGCCAAGCATGCTAATACATCTAATGTGAGCCTTGTAAAAGGCACAGGTGTGACTGCGGTGGATGAATGCAAAAGGTATACACGGGGTAGGATGAATGAGTATAACCCTGGTAAAGATAGCATAGATAGGAACACCAGGAGGTGCTATAAATGTGGCAGGCCCGGTCACATGATAAAAGAATGTAGGGTTAAGACTGCCCTTATCACTGGATCGGAGGAAATAGTACCGGATGGGTTTGTACAAGTAATACAGATAGAGGGGATACAAGCCTTAGCTCTACTGGATTCGGGGGCCGATCAGAGTATGGTCTCTCAGGACTTGTGGGAAACCATAGAAAAGTGTCGGTCGTCCCCCTCGAATCCAGTAGAGGGTCAAGTTCGCATAAGGTGCGTGCATGGGGAAGCTTCTCACTACCCATTACATGAAGTAGCCATACAAGGTCTAGGATCTATGCGTAAAATATTAATTGCAGTAGTACCGAAACTTACGTATGCGGTTGTTTTAGGACGTGATTGGATCCCTTTCTGCCAAGAGATGGAGAAAGGCCTCCAAGAGATATTGGTCCCATCTCCCATACAAACCCCAGTGATAGCAGAGGAAGTAAAGGTGGAAGCCATAGCGGCTGCTATACCCAGTCCCTTATTCGGGAAACCGTCAAAAAATGGATCTCCGCCTCAGGAACTACCATCAACAGGGAAACAAAAATTTACCCTGCAGTTTTGCAAGAGTACACCCCAGGCAAAAGGTCCGAAAAGGGCTTCTATAATGGCTGCGGGATATGACCTCTTTAGCGTAGAAAATGCTATTGTAGAAAGAGGAGGCAAGGCATTGGTTGACACAGGCATCAGAATCAAAGTACCAGAGGGATGCTATGGGCGAATAGCGCCGAGGTCCGGTTTAGCAGCGCAATATTCTATTGATATTGGCGCAGGGGTTATTGACCCTGATTATCGGGGTCCCGTAAAGGTCTTATTGTTCAATTTTGGGGACAAAGACTTTAAAGTACAAAAAGGAGACAGGATTGCACAGCTAATCTGTGAACGGGTAGGATTCCCGGCGGTGGAGGAAGTATCATCACTACCATCCACTGAGAGGGGAGAGAGCGGGTTTGGTGCTACAGGGACAAGAGAAGTGAAAAGCTTAACAGCCCTTGGGGAGGAAAGGACCGAGGAGGATCTAGGGCCCCAGGTGGGGGATTGGGAAAAACAAACTTTCCCTAAGGTAGGCTCTGAGTTGAACCCTCAGCAACAAAAAGAACTAGCACAGCTATTAAAGAAATTTTCAGACGTCCTGACCACTTTACCCGGAGAAACCCATCTCGTGGCACACGAAATAATTACACCACCCGGACGAGTCATACGACAACGTCCATATAGGATGCCGGAGATGAGAAAACAAGAAGTTGTCACCCAAGTTAAGGAAATGCTGGCCATGGGCATTATAGAGGAGTCTCGGAGCCCATGGTCCAGCCCCATAGTGTTGGTTCCGAAACCAAACGGAACTTTAAGATTCTGTATAGATTTCCGCCAGATTAATGATATATCACAGTTTGATGCGTATCCTATGCCACGCATAGACGACCTGCTGGACTGTTTAGGACAGGCGAAGTATCTAACCACGTTAGATCTCAGTAAAGGCTACTGGCAGGTTCCGCTAACTAAGAACTCAAAACCCAAAACGGCTTTCTCCACGCCGATTGGGCTATACCAATTTAGGCGGATGCCGTTTGGACTACACGGGGCCGCGGCTACATGCCAACGTCTCGTGGACCAGGTACTGAGGCCCCATCATGAATACGCTCTTGCGTATATGGATGATATAGTGATATACAGTACAACCTGGTCACAACACCTCACGAGGGTGGAAGCGGTCCTTAGAGCGTTAAGAAGGGCGGGCCTTACACTAAACCCGGAGAAGTGTTTGTTTGCTACAAGGGAAGCAAAATATCTGGGTCACATAATAGGCAGGGGCCTGGTAAAACCACTAGCTAGCAAAGTGGAAAGCGTTCGAGAGTTCCCCAGGCCCGTAACAAAAAAACCAATGCGAAGTTTCCTAGGTTTAATAGGGTATTATCGTCGCTTTGTACCCCGTTTTGCAGAGGAAAGCCTTCTCCTCACAGAAATGCTGAGGAAGAACGCGCCAAACCAAGTCCGTTGGACCCCTGAAGCGGAGACAGCATTTGAAACTCTTAAAGAGAAGTTGTGTAGCGCCCCCGTATTACGAGGTATAGACTTCAACTTACCGTTTATCATACAAACAGATGCATCGGACATGGGGTTAGGGGCAGTGATGTCCCAGGTTTTCGAGGGGAGCGAACACCCAGTGGCTTACCTAAGTCGGAAACTATCGCCGGCAGAGAAAAATTATGCCACGATAGAACGTGAATGTTTGGCTATAAAATGGGCCGTTGAGGCTCTACGTTTTTACCTGACCGGAAGAAAATTTTTGTTAGTAACAGATCACGCTCCATTAAAATGGCTTCATTTAATGAGGAATAACAATGCCCGATTGACCCGCTGGCATTTAGCACTTCAAGCTTTTAACTTTGAGGTTCAGCACCGAGCGGGGAAGATGCATGGGAACGCGGATGCACTTTCCCGGATTACTTGCTGTCCAGTGGAAACTGCGGCAGCAAGTAATATTTTAAGGGGGGGAATGTGTCACAAGGTAGACCTAGTGCAACCCGAGAAAAGGCAGATCAGCATGAATGATCACAGAAAAAGTGACAAGGTAAACAAAAAAATGTTTGATGGTTGCTATGGACAACCTAGGCACACGTGCACAGAGCCCATGAGGACACACCCAGACAGCAAAGGAAGGGAATTCGCTTTGCCTGATCAGGATCAGCTGGGTGGAGGTGGAGTCAGGAAACACGAAGATAAAATAGGCTCCCAAACAATTAGAAGCGGAGAGGAGTTGAGGCAGCAAAGGTCACAATCCGAGAGGCAGCAGCAGATACAGTTGAAGCCGTGGAAAGCCTGGAGCTGGTGTGAAAGAGAGGAAGAGAGTGAGAATGGGTCATTGAAGCAACAAGGGAGCCAGCATGAAGGTCGGAGAGAATCCTACGACCTGTGTGAAACAGTGGGAAGGCAGCAGCCTAAGAGTGTGTACGTATATGGAAAACAAGAGAAACGTGGGAAGACTGCAATAGCAGGTACCGGTGCAAGTAATGAATGTAAGAGCTATTGGCTACATGAAAGGGAAAAACCCTGGAGGTATAGAAACAGCCCCTTAAAGCCAAGCTATCTAGAGGCTGAGAATAACTTTTCCCCTGGTTATAGAAAGCCTAGGAGAAGAAGGATTTACTTGCCAGAAGAAGTTGAAGATTTTCCCAATCAGTGTGAGCTCCCAGCTTCTAGAAAATCCTCGTCTAAAGCTTTGCAATCTAGCTCAGCTGAGTTCCGAGGGCTAGCTCTGAGCAGGCAGGGAGCCTGCCGTAATTATCCAACTAGCAGAGCAAATAGAGACCTGAGCCATCTGCTAAGATACCAGCAGGGGCAGAGCTCTGAAAGGTTCAGCTCAAAGATATATGGTAGTTCCCAGAGAGACATTTCTTCAGAGGGAGAGAGAACTTCCTGGGTAACGAACTAAGCCAGCCATACTCTCATTCCATATCTGACGTTAAGAATGAAACTGCTAATGAACCTGAATTGATGGAGTGTGAAAGTTCTGAAGTACCTGTAAGTCCAGAATTGATGGATTGTTCTCTAACTGTAACTGAGTCAGAGTTCTCATTAAGATAAACGCTTACTGTGTGACCTTAGCTCCAGTGATAGAAGCTGCATGCTGCATCTCACTCACTCTCCAGCCAAACAGATGTGAGCTGTGCTATAGCTGTGATATCAGCCACGAGAGAAAGGATCTTGTTATTGAAACAGTTAGGCTGTTTTGTTCTTTTGTTTTGTTTAAAGTTAAAAGCTGAAGGAAGCTGTTTGTGTTGCTCATTTAACTTTTGTTTATGCCAAAGTTGGTTCTTAATTTATGTTTACCTGAAGATAAAGAAACCTCAAGGGACGGGGAATAAAACCCTAAACTTAAAAAGAAGTTCTCTTTGTGATTTGTACAACTGAAGGCACAACTACCACACACACAGAGCCAAGCAATACCAGTTGCTACCGCTTGGGCTCACAGCGTGTGACACTGTATAGGAGCTGGCCCCAGGTGGTGTGGGGGTTGGGCTAGGTCCAGATGTTGCAGCTTTGGAAATGTGCACCCCAATGTCTTGTGAGGGTGGGTGGGGGATTCCTACTATATGTTGGCCAATGACAGAGTAGTATGTGTCTGATATGTGTGTGATGTGGTCTTTGGCGTTGGTTTGCGTCCACCTCATAATCTCAGTGTGAGCGGCCGTTCTCTGTCACTGTTCTGGGATATGTCTCTGGACAGGTAATGTCAGACACATATCATAGCTGTTATAGGTGGAGGGTGCGGGGCCCACCAGGTCAATGTGTGTTGGGCTAGATGAATGTCCCTCCTGTATGTTTCCCCCTATCATATTGTGATGCATGACTGGCTGCAGATGTATGATGTATCAGTGTGACCTATATGCCAGGTACAAATAGCTGCTGCATGTGCTGGGATAATAGGATGGAAGGTGTTAGGCCCTCCCCGTATGTACGGTGCTCCTTTCCTTTCTTGCACAGTGGAGGGGGGGGGAAATCCACCTGCCTGATGGACTGCCCCCCCCCCCCCAGTGCTGTATGCCTGTTCAGTGCTCTACTACATCCAGGACTGTGACTGTCATGGACACAGCCCCAGGTACCTGTCACAAACACCCTGTTGAGACCTTGACAGGTGTTGCTGGTGGTGTGGCCCCCAGTTGCCTGTGTTGGGGCACACGTGTTCTCAGGACATAGGCCCCCCACCATCCCATCCATGGCCAGCATGTGCTGGGCCGTGAGCTGTACGTGTGCTGCATATCTGAGACCTACCTGCCTGTGGATGCGGTGTCCAGCGTTTCAGGCAGTCCAACAGGTAGATGGGACCAAGCCTTTATGCAAGCTGTTTCTCCAGGGGTGACAGGGTTAGGACAAAGGGGGCACCCCCACCGGTGCCCATGGCATGTCGCCTCTCCGCCACCATGTGTGCACGAACACCATGCTTGATGTCATTAAATCTTTTTCTGAGGCTTTCCAGGTCCCTGGGTGGGTCCCCAGCCTGTGCTACGGCTTCCTATACCTCCTCCCACACATGTATGCTTGTTCCCACCATGGTGCTGGAGCTCAGCCGCCAATAGGGCACCTATTAGTGCTCCAGCACACTGGCCAGCAGGATGTGGTTCTCCTGCTGGCTGAATCTAACTGCTCTCCTCCATTCCTCCGCTGGCACTGGGACATGCCTCTTTTTGGCAATGGGTGGCCTCTCGGCCTGCCTCTGTCTGGGCTGGGACACACCCAATGGCCCTGCAGCCACGATCTCAAGCCCACCCATCCCTGCCACCCCTGTAGACCGCTGTTCAGGGGTTTCCCCCTCGTTCCCTCCTGCCATGGGCTGTCGCTCCATCTCCCTGCTCCCTGTGGCCTCTTCCTCCCTGTCACACATTCCCACATCTCCCAATCCTTGCCTACTATTCCCTCCCCTGCTGCTCGCCTGCCCTCCTCTCCCTTTCCCCTGCTCCCCTCCTCCCCTCCTCCCCTCCTCCCCTCCTCACCTCCTCTCACTTTCCCTTGCTCCTCTCCTTACCTCCTCTCCCTCTCCCCTGCTCCTCTCCTCTCCTCACCTCCTCTCCCTCTCCTCCTCTCCTCTTCCCCCTCATGCCTGCTCCTCATCACACCTCCTCTCCCACACACCTTCTGCTCACCTCACCTTTCATCTCCTCCCCACACCTGCTATCACCCTGACTGCTCTCCACACCTGCTCCTCACCTCGCCTACACAAAACCCTCGGCGTTATCACGTGTGGTGGCCTTTTTATGCATTTTAGTCAGGGCGCACGGTTACGTGTGTTGCACATGTGCTGCGGTGCGTGTGCACAGTATGCACATGTGCTGCAGTATGTGTGCGCTATGTGCGCATGCGTGGTGACACACGCATGCCAGTCGCTGCATGCACTGCACATGCACCATGCTAGGGACCAGTATATGAGGGGTGCTCCACACATGACACCCATGAATAGGTGCCCATGCAGGAGACGGCGCCCACCAACATCTCGTGCGCATGGCCCCATGCCTGCATGCCGCATACACCATATGCGTGCATGGAGCCACATGCAACACATGCAAATGGGTCACGGTCAGATGTGACGCACATGTGCAATGCATGCAGACACCACGTTCGCGGCACTGCGCATGCGCAACGCATGCACATACACACACCGGATGAAAGGTACTTATCTGTGATGCATATGTGGTACACGCCGAGGGTTTTGTATAGGTGAGGTGTAGAGCAGGTGAGGTGAGGTATTTGTCAGGTGTACAGCAGGTGTGGTGAGGTGAGGTGCAGTGGGGTGAGTTGTGGTGGGGTGAGGTAGGTGAGGTGTGGTGAGGTGAGGTGAGGTGCAGTGCGGTGGGGTGAGGTGAGCAGCAGGCAAGAGGTGGTGTTGGGGTGTTGGGGGGCAGGTGGGGTGGTAAGCAGGTGTAGGGTACAGTGGGTGAGGTGAGGGACAGGTAGAGGGTGGTGTTGGTGGGGCGAGGGGGAGGCGAGAAGAACCCTCTGTCTGTGGTATCTCTGTTTTGCTGATGGCTGCCTTTGTGGTGGCTGCAGGTGCATTGGGGGTGCTCAGGACCCGCAGTTGGCTGACGTGGGTAATGGTGTCCACGGTGCTGTGGCACAGGGCATGGGTGCAGACCCACTGCAACTCTGACCTGCAGCTGTGGAGGCCATGCAAGCTAGGGCTGAGCCGGCACAGCGCAGGAGGCGTGCCAAGCTGCACCCTTGCCAGGCTCACCTCTACAGGCCCAGGGCCCAGCTCTGGGACATGCGTGAGGACAAGGTGATCTCCCTGTACCATCTGGACACAGTTCCTATTAGGGAGCTCTTTGAGGATCTCAGACCTGACCTCGAGCCCCTGACCGGTCGGTCACATGCCATACTGGATTTGGTCAAGCTCCTGGCTGCCCTACATTTCTTTGCCTCTGGCTGTTTCCAGTCATCTGTGGCCACAGTGGGTGGTATGAGCTGCCCCATCTTCTCATGTTGTCTCCGCCAAGTACTGCGTGCCATGGTCAGCCGGGTGGGGAATTACATTGTAATTCCCAACACTAGGCAACAGTGGGGGACCCTGAACCAGGCATTTGAAGAGGTTGCGGGGATACCACACGTAATGGGAGCTATTAATTTCACACATGTTGCCCTGGTCCCGCCTGGAGACAGGGAGGCAGTGTTCTGCAACTGCAAACACTACCATTCCCTGAATGTTCAGGTTGTATGTGATGCAAATATGCGTATTCTGAATGTGAACCTAGGTTTGCTGGGTCCACCCAGGACTCCTATATCCTGCATCACTCAGCACTATTCGAACAGTTTGAGGCTGGGCAATATGAGGACTGTATACTGCTGGGTGGGTATTTCTCTGCTCAGACGTGCATATGGTGTTCCTCTGGGTACACGTAGGTGCACATGTCTGTGTTTGCAAGGTGTCCCCAGTTGTGTTTGTGTGTCATTTGTGTGTGTGTCCAGGGGGGGCACTTCCCTTCACAGTCATCTTTGGTACGGTGTTTTGTGTTGGTGGCACCTTCACCTCTGACATATCTGTCCATTTCACATTGTGTGCTTTGTGTGGGCATAGTACAGGACACATGTATGTTCCATGTATATTTAACAGTATATTGTTGTGTCGGACATCCTCTTGGGGCAGCTCAGGGACCTTTTCCCATTTCAACCCATGTGTGTGGGCAGTCTAATGGCTATCATATGCTTGCAAATCTGTGCATCACTAACCTTGTCAAGGGTGCATTGCCATGTGTGTGGCTGATGATCTTGCAGCTGGCACCACTACATTTCAGCTATGGGTATTTAGGCATATGTTATTGTGGGTTACAGCTGAGGTGGTTTGCACCTGTCTTACACCTCCAGACGCTGCCACATACATGTTGTGTGACAGCATGTGCTGTAACATGTTCTTGGGAGACCTATCTGTGCTGTTGGCTTGCATGTACATGCTTGTGTGCATGTATGTGTGGCTCAGCCTCTGCTTTACCTTTCTGCTATTTCTCTATAGGTGATGCAGGATATGGGTGTTGTCCCTGATTGCTGACCCCTGTGTGTCTGCCACGGACACATGTAGAGAGGAGGTACAATGAGACCCATGCCTCCAGCCGCTCAGTCATCGAGCGCACCTTTGGCGTTTTGAAAAGTCGCTTTAGGTGTCTGGATAGAACCGGCGGGGCCTTACAATACAAACCCATGACTGTGGCAAAGATTTTTCTGGCCTGTTGCATACTGCACAACATTGCTCTCAGGCACGATCTCCCAGTCCAAATTAATGAGGATCTGGAAGATGATCCTACGTGCCGTCCTGTACGTGGCCATGGTGACACACGTGAGCTGATTGCGGCGGTCTTCTCATGTAAGTACTGCATATGTTGGATATTACATTGGTATCTAGACATATGCACTACTACTACTGTACTGTTGAACATTTGTATAGCCATACCAGTCATATGCAACACTACACAGGCATATGGGGGACATTCCCTGCCCATCAGAGCATTCAAGATAGTCCAGGGGGAACACAGGCGGGGTGTTTAGGGGATAACTGCGGATGCATGGAGGTCAGATGTGACTGGATTGCCTGCCTAGGTGGGTACATTACCGTACACAGGAACTTGGTCGGGGATTGGAGACGGTGGCTGGCGATCACACACAGGTTGTTGGTTGCAGCTGTGGGTACAGCATGGTACAAGGAGTGTGGTGTGTGGTCAGCAGTAGGAAAGCGGGACGCAGGTGGCACCATTTGTCTTGATGTGTGGATGCCATGATGGGGGATATTGGCGCATTGGTCACATAACATACACTGATTGGCACAGACTGTGCGTTACATGTTTGTGTACAGCACTGGGTACGACTGGCAACAATATGTACATGCTCAGTGGTAGTAGTATTGGCAGGAGTTAATATTCTGGAGGGGAGGTACAGAGTACACACACAGGTATTGCATCATTTGCTCAGCGGGGTAACCTACACCTGGATGCATACACGGATTGTGAGCCAGTGAGGTGATTTGACAGTAGCAGTATTATGGTCATGGCGCGGCCGGCAGATGATGAGCCATGCAGCGGCGTGTTCATTGGTGTGGGGAAGACACAGCTGATTCAAGGGGATGACAGCAAGGTGTAGGTTACAGTTAGCAGATCGAGGGGTGACTGATGGGTGCATTCATGTTTTAGTTGTGTGTTAAGGGAGGTTGGGGGGGATATTGCTCATGTTATCTGGAATGACACTGCATGTCTTAGCTACATGATGCGTATGTATGGGGGAGGAGAGGGAGGGGTCACAGACAACCCGTACATTGTGTATCAACGTGCGGCAATGTGTTGCAACCTATACACAGACACCTAATATGGGGGCAGGGTTTACGGAGGGAGCTTAGAAGTTGGGTCGTGGCCAGGTTCCATTTCAGGCAGCGTGGATACATCAGGCCAGCATTGTCAGACATGCAAACATAGCTCAGGGTCTGGATTGGCAGAGGCTGTTCAGGGATGTTGGGATATATTTGGCACCCATCAGCATACAGTTGGCACTGAGCGGCAGGGGATCAGATAGCCCCAACACGGCATTTGGTATGGAGCTCTGAAACAGGCAGGCATAGGACATATCCCTGTGTTCCAGCATATGGGTGCAGGCACGCAGGGGAGGTGGGGCCATCACAACACACACTGAAGGTGTGACGGGTGAGATATGGGGTGCAGGGGGTTGGTAAGGAGATAGTGTGGACATGTGAGGACAGTATATCAGGGTGACGGGTGTGGTCAGCAGTATCTGGGGAAGCAGAGAGGTGATGAAATGGGGCGTATGGGGTACAGGCCCTTTTATTTTAGCATTAACACGTCATTGGGGAATTTGGCAGGAGCAATTCTGTACAGTGTAACAGACAAAAGCCAGACTGAAATGGATTTTGGGGGCAGGAGGGGTGATGACGTGATGGTGCTGTGTGTGTTACACAGCTCAAACATGACATGTATGTTTCTGGTGTGTTTATCCCTCGACAGGATATGTTGTGTGACCTCCCTGGTGCATATCACAGTCTGTGGTTCACTGGCAGCTGTCTGTACCCCACTCAACGTGCAGGAGAATGGGTAGATGGACATACAGGTACATGGTGTGTGGGCACAGTCAGCCACAGATCATGTCTGGGGTCATCTGTCCAATGCACATATGTTGTGGTTCACCTCTTTGGTCTGCACCCCCATACCCCATGTGATATTACTGTCACACACAGGCACATGTGTTCCTGCCCAGCTCATCTGCTCCAGCATTTTTTCTAGAACACATCCCAGAGAGCTGTGTGTGTCTACACGTCCTAGGTGTTCTGCTGGTGGGCCACACATACACCCTCCGTGACATCAGCCAAATGCTGTGTAGCATTGCTTTGGCCAAGAGCTATCTCCACTGATCTCAAGTTGTCCACAGACAGGCCGTTTGCTACTGGTGGAATGCTCACCTTAACATACTGTGTGTGTGTGTGTGTGTTTTTCTAGCGCGGGTGTGTAAGGGTACAGTGTGCATACAGTTTGTATTATCATGTGGTGGGTGGTGTTTTAACACCTGTGGAGGGTTGGGGACTCTGCTATCTGTAACCTACTGCTGTTGACCATGTATACATTGTGTGCATCTGTTTTATGTTGTGACCTGACCTATCTCTTGTGTGCCCTCAGAACACTATCCATCAGCATTTCAGTATCACAGATGATGCCCTGATTTGGAAATGCACCGATGGCAGCTGAAGATGGAGATATGGTGATTCTATACATTCCTCTGGCATCTTCTGTTTTCACTGTGACGTGGTGTTGCATTTTCCTGCATCATACAGTCCCTAGCAGACAATTTCTGTAGACAGACGGTAGGTTGCATGTTGGATCTTTTGGAATAAACATCATCTGTTCTATGCTTGCATTTTGTTGTGTTTTTCAGGGAGTTATCCTGTGAGGTCACTATGCACCAACGCTGATGGACGTGGAGTGCATCAGTGAGGCGTCTGTGTAACATGTGCATGGACATATCCATAGGACACCCTCGTGTATGGTTCAATGGCCACATTTCAACAACATGCACTGTGTTATGTGTTGTGCTGATTTGATGTTTGCATGTCTGGCGTTGCATTCTATACATATTGCTGTCTGTCTACCTGCAATGTTCCCTGGTGTTCTGTGCAACATACCATGACAGTGTTTCTCCTTCTTCTGATACAAGGCAGAGCACGCACACTGCACATCGACTACACTGCATCTGCAGGCACCATCACCCAAGTATCTGTAATCCACAACAGGACCATGCAGCTGTCCCTGGGATATGGTGGCATAGGATGGCTGACCTCTGTGTGTGGCCCACATGTCTATGATGGATATTGATGTTGGACTGCTACATTGGGCATAGGCAGCCTGTCCTACACAATGTTGCTGCCGTGCTCTGGCTGGGTGTGGGGCTCATCGCAGGGGACATACATGACCTTTTGTGTGCTGTGGCAGATTGTGATGTACCACTTGTGTATTCAGGCCCAGGGATTCATGGACAGTCTTCACGAGACATGTTGGTTTGCAGAGGCTATTTTCACTAAGGACACTGTGTACAGGCCACTATGTGTGCAGCAGGGACTGACATACTTGCTGCATGTTGTACATCCATATGACACTGTGTTACTGTATTTTGCCTATGTGTGTGACCTGCACCACAGGATATCCTCATCTGTTTAGTTCACCAAGAGCACACAGCCATGCGTGTGGCACAGGGGTGACATTATATAGGTCCTCTGGTATTTGTGGGGCTACCCTGCACTTGAACATGACACGGTATTTACCACCACACCACTTTGATGTGCGCCAACATCTTCAGTCGATATTTGCCATCACTACGTGTGCTACAGTACATGTGGGGCATCACTGTGTCATTATTTACCGTACATGTTCCAGGTGCATGTGACTGAATATGTTGGTACACCAGGACATGTGGCAGTGTGGCTTCTGTGCCGGTTACTGGGCCATGTTTGACCTTTCTTTCAACCTCTATGTACAGATTAGTGTGTTTGGTTAGTGTACAGACGTGCCACTCTGCATTGATTTACAGACATAGCAATGCATGTCTGCACAGTCTTCTTTATCTCATGACATTCCAGGACTCATATTGCACCAGTAATTTGGCAGTGTGGCAGTGTGGGTGTGCGTGTTCGTCCTTCATGGGTGCATTCCATGTGCCGTGTCATATGTATATGCATACTGTCTTCACAACACCCATTGCAGCAGACCTTTGTGTTTTCTGTATTATCTGGGATCATGTTCCTCTTGTACCTGTTACTATATCCGGATTTGGCATTTGCACAGTGTTGTTTTGGATGTATATGGCACTTCATTTGCTATATTACACATTATGCAACATCTGTGACGTGTATATATGCATGTGTGTGTGCAGTTGCAGAGATTTTGATACGTATGCTTTGGCAGGTTTGTGCCACCTGTTTTCTTAGGGCAGATGTGTTTTGGTTATACCTTCATGACTGGTGTGCGTTGGGCTGTCATCATGCCCTGCCTGCTGTCTACATGCACACATATGTGAAAATGGCATTTGGGGCATGCAGCAGCATGTGGGGTGTGTGGGGATACTGCATAGTACACACCATGAACCTATTGCATATTATCTGTACTGATCATCATCTGTGGTGGGGCCAGTGACTTATATGCGACATGTGGGTAGTTGGCCTACTCAATGTGGTTTCAGTTTGTTCACTGTGACACAACTAGCGTCATATCATGACTCACAGTATATACGATATGTCCAGTAACTTTCCAAAATAAAATATATGTCTTTATCGCACATTTGTCTCTTTTGCTGATTCAGCGCACTGACGCATGTATTTCTTGATTTACTGGTGATGTGCATGGCCCACCTGTGCTCACATCCTTGTACAGTGGCAGCTGTCTGACACGTCAGGGTGTTTTGGGTTCCCTTACACACATTCCCTTTATGGAACATATTTGCATGGTCCCTGTAGTAGTGGTTTGGGATAGTGGTTACAGACATGCATTGGAGCACCATAGGTTGCAGGTTTGATTCCCACATGCTTTTCCTTTTACCTTGTGCTGTGCTAACCTGACCTTGAGCTGGCTGCAGCTTCGTCAGCCCTCCTTTACACCCTTCCATCGCTTCTTTGTACAGCACAGTGTGCCCTTTCTGCAGCCTATGTGTCGCATAATAGCTATTATATATGGCTGCTCCTTTGAACTGTTCATGTGGCTGATATGCTTGGGTGACTGTTATTGCTGTTGAACTGATCTGTCCCAGCTTCTGTTTGCAGGTTCAATTCTCACATGTTCATTTTCAGTACTATTCCACATTTTGCCCTGCTACATACAGCATCCCCTGCCACCCTTTGGGTTTATTTTCCTTGCTCTTTTGCATGCTGTTTCGACTTCCTAGAATTATTCTATCTGTAAGTATTGTCTTATTTATTGCATATAAGTTTTACTATTTATTTTTTAGTCCTTGTTGTATATTTATATTATAACTTACATTGGATTTTTATATATATATTCTTTATTGCTATTTTTTGAAGTTGTCTATACATGTTGTTAGACATTATATTAATAATTATGTTTTATTCTTCTATTCTTTTATTATTATCTATATGATTTATTTTATATTTTTCATATCTTATATATGTTTATGTATTATTATTGTTTGGTTTTGCAGTTCTCAGCCCCCTGATGAAGGCTTCGCCGAAACGCGTTGGGGAGTTTTAATTCATAAAGCATTGGTGACCACCTAATTCCCCTCGCTATTTGTGTGTTTCTTCTGGTGATTACGAGAGGTCGCTCCTCTTGTGGCTAGTGGCTAGTGGTCATGGGTTCATTCCGACAGAGGGCCTCCTTTAGTCATAATGTACAGCACAACACCCTTTTGTGGCTGTGTCAGGCAGACATATATCGGAGATCAGTGTTTAGCACACAGACCACCCTCACCTCATTTGTGTGACCTATGGTGCCCTATACAGTGCCTTGCCTGTGCTTTTACCCTGCCCCAGTATGCACAGCAGATCATTTGTGCGGTGACCTGCAGTTGTTGTGTGGCCAGCTATTGCTATGCTGGATCCCATAGAAGCATAGCACAGTGGTCAGTACACTGATTTTAAAGCCAGTGGTCATGGGTTTGATTCCCGTGTGTTCTTGGTTTTTCTGCCTGTCCTACACAACTATTTTTCCTTCCTCTAACAGTCATATCTGTGCAGATGTGTGTGGTGGTACATTATAGCCTCATCACAATTGCCAAGCATCCTTCTGTCCATCTATCTGTCTCTGCCAGCTGTGTGGCGTCATGCCCTAATGTGCGGACTACTGCCCCATGTCCTGCGCTGTGACCCTTTTCTGCATTGAGGCTCTTCATGATTGCCTCTCATGTGTATGCTCAGCATGGCACTGCTACTCCTCTGTCCTCCTGTTATGCTGCCACCTCTACTTGCTCTGGTGGACACGTATTCGCATCCTCTGCCACACACTCTCATGTTGGCACTTTGCATCACCATCACCCTATGCATCGGTCCAGCTGCCTCCGATATGTTTCTGCACTTTTCCAGCTGCCACATGAGCTGCACGCAGATTTGACAGGTTCATCAGCTCCGCCATGTGATACCCTCCAGACGTTGTTTGGCTTTCCTTGGTACTCTGTGCAGTGGTAGGGTTACATCTGTGTTTGGGCCATACATTTTGTGCTATTAAACTTGGGACTCCTTACTGCCACTGGCCACCTTTTCAAGCGTCACCTTGCCCTTCTTTGAGCATCTTTCGATGCACCTTAGTTTGCACCGGTTCATGGGGCGCCTTATATGTTGCCTTGGAGGGTATCAAACTATGGCACATCATAGGGCGCCTTGGGGTGGGCGCCCTAATATGTGCATCAGGTTACTGCACTGCAGCGTGGGTTTTTCGGTTGGCAGCACACACTGTTCAGATGTGTCTGTTACACGCATTAAAAGGAATTGTTTTGGACTGCCATATTGTATGCACCCAGAGGGATTGAACTTATGACTGCTGTCTTGACAAGCATTGCATTAACCAGCATACTACACCTCTGCAGCTATCATCACGGCGCTTCTATGTACTTAGGCTTAAGGCGCACAAACGTGCAGCGCCACACACTATCGCACGAAAACGGCAAGGCACCCTCTATCGCGCGATACACGGCTTAACACCGGAATGCCCACTTAATTATATGGTATTCTTCACGTTAGCGCTACAACTAGCGCCGGTGACATTAAAACGGTTTAGTAAATATACCCCAATATTAGAACTGAACTTTTCTTCTACTAAGGAGTAAAGAAATCTCAAGCTTTAAATTGGTTAAGTAATACTTGCCTGTTTTTAACATCTTTGTTAGTGATATAGCGGAAGGGCTGTCGGGTAAGGTTTGCCTTTTTGCAGATGATACCAAAATCTGCAATAGAGTAGACACCCAGGAAGGTGTAGATAACATGAGAAGGGATCTAGCTAAGCTTGAAGAATGGTCTAGAATTTGGCAGCTGGGATTTAATGTTAAAAAATGTAAGCTCATGCATTTGGGCTGCAGCAATCCAAGGGAGCAATACAGAATAGGAGGTGAAGTACTTTTGTCCACTAAAGAAGAGCGGGATCTAGGCGTGGTTGTGTCTGATGATCTTAAAGTAGCTAAACAGGTAGAAAAGGCGACGGCAAAAGCTAGAAGGATGCTTGGGTGCATAAGGAGAGGAATGGCTAGCAGAAAAAAGGAGGTGATAATGCCTCTGTATAAGTCTTTGGTGCGACCTCATTTGGAGTATGGTGTGCAGTTCTGGAGACCGCACCTTTAAAAGGATGTGAACAGGATGGAGTCGGTGCAGAGGGTGGCTACTAAAATGATTAGTGGGCTTCATTATAAAGCATATGAGGACAGACTTAAGGATCTTAATATGTACACCTTAGAGGAAAGGCGGGATAGAGGTGATATGATTGAGATGTTTAAATACCTCTGTGGCATAAATGTTCAGGGAGAGAGCCTCTTTCAATTGAAAGCAAGTTCTGCTACGAGGGGACATGGGATGAGGGTGAAGGGAGATAGATTCAGGAGTGATATGCGGAAATATTTCTTTACGGAAAGAGTAGTGGATCCATGGAATAGTCTCCCAGTGGAGGTGGTAGAGATGAGGACAGTAACTGAATTCAAAAAAGCATGGGACCAACACAGAGGATCTCTAAAGGTAAAAAGTGGACTGTTGTAGTTGTTGTTATGGAAGGACAGACTAGATAGGCCATGTGGTCTTTTTCTGTCATCATGTTTCTATGTTTCTATTTCTATGTTTTTGAAGAGACAGTGTTGTACCACTGTTGAATAGAAGCATTTTAAGAATTGTTCACAGAAAATACTGAACTACATTTATAAAAATTGTTATTGTTTGTTTACAAATTTTGAATTTGCTCTATCTTTTCACATTAAAGTAGAAATTTTTCAAAAGTTAAAATTGTTCAAGTGGTTCCTTGTGAGAGAGTTCTTACTCCTTTGGTAAGTTCTGGTTTGAATTTTAAAGTTCAAGAAGCTGTAGAGTGCTTTGTAGAAAAAATAAAAAATATTTTTTCTCAGTAAACTGGGAGTTTTCATTGGTGGCTTATCTGAGGTAACTCAGCCATCCATATCATCAAGGTAAATGCCCCCAATTTATCTTGAGGTATTTTTCTGTCTCCAGAGAGCTTACAATTTAAGTTTATACCTAAGGCTATGGAGGGGTAAATGTATTGCTTACTTAATGCCACCAGGATCATCAATGGGATTTGAACCTTGGTCTCTCTTGGTCCTATGATGCTACCTTAACCACCAGGCTACTCCTCCAAATCTTCTTCTTTTTTAAAATTTTATCTTTAATAAATTTCCATTACAAATACAAGTAACAACTTGCAACGCAAGGTCTTTACAGGGAAAAAATATAAATATAAAATAAACAGAAGGAAAAAAAAGGAAAATAAATACCCAATAAAGACTCAAGCCTACAACATCTAGAAAGGGCTCCATTACAAAATGACAAAAAAAGAACAATCCTTAAAACATAAGGAAAAAGAAAAGAACAGATGATTGCTAGAAGCAGCAAGTTAACCAATAAACACGTGCTCTAAGCTATTCTTGAGCAGAATCGTGTAAGCCATGCTGAGCTGTCACAAAGGCAGTTAATTGAGTAGGATCCATAAACACATATCTCGCAGATCTATATCTTATTATACATTTACAGGGATATTTAAGAAAATACAAAGTCCCTAATTGCAATACAGCAGGTTGAAGCAGCAGAAAATCCCTTCTACGCTGTTGTGTTTCTCGCGAGATATCCAGAAACATCCTAATCTTACAGGAAAGAAACAATTCATCTTTATGTCAGAAGAATAATTTCAAAAGCCAATCTCGATCTGCCGAAAGGGCAAAAGTCACCAAGAGAGTCACATGAACAGCATTAGCAGAATCAGAAGACTATAGAACAACTGATATATTCAAAACATCCATCAAAACACCATGATCCTGCAATGATTCTTGGCGTGCTCGTCCCATGGGCAAATAATAAATCTTGGACACAGGAGGAATTGCTTCGGGTGAGACCTTTAAAATTTCTAACAAATATCTTTTAAACATATAATGAGGTGATATTAAAGATACCTTAGGAAAATTTATAAGATATAAATTAAACTGTCTCACATTTTCTAAAGTCTCTATCTTACTGCGAAGAAGAGAATTATCCTTAGCAAGTAATTCCTCAGACCTAGAAATCATCTCCAGATTCTCTTCATACTTGGGTCAGTCTTTTTAACTCTTGAGTATCTTCCTCTGCCTTAACAACTCTCTGGTCCAAAGAAGAAACTAGCTGAAAGTCTGTCAATCGTTGGAGCCAAGGCTGCACCCAGCTCTGAAATTGCCTGCCAGATAGTCTCAAGTGAAAAAGTATCAGTGCACCTAAGCGAGAAAGATGGCTGCTGAAAAATCTCAGTCACACAACCTGCTGGAATGCCGGTGCCTTGCATTTCCACCTCCAAAGGTAAGGGAACCACTGCCGAAGCTGAACTGACCACTACTAGGTTCTTCTCCCTTTGTTCCTCCAACACTGCCTCTGTTGACAGATAACCATTCAATCCAGCATTTACCGCCATCAGGACAGCCACCCCTTGAGGCACTGAAGTGCTGACATTCTCTACACTTGCTTCAAGTGCCTGGGCTAGACCCACAGGGGACGCTGACGGCTGGGCAGGGGGGACCTGCATCTCCAGGCTGAGAGAGATTTCAGAGCCGGAGGTCAGAACTGGGCTCACCACCGCAGGTCCCGACACCAATGGATCCCCTCTGGAGATTGCTTGCTGCATAGCTGGACAAAGCTGATGAGGGAAAATAGTAGAAACGACACTGACAGGGGAAGAGCTGGGCTGCGAGGGGACTTTTGCTCGCACTTTTCCCTTGTGTTTCCCCATCAAAGTTTCACAAACTAGCAACCATCTGCCATCTTGAGATCCTCAAGTCTCTACTCCTCAAAATCTTAACCAATTACTCTCCATTAACTTTCAAAAGCCAGTACAGAAATAGAAGCTTCCATCTAGGTTAGGAACCTGTACAATGGAAGATGACCAGTTGCTATTGGACTCTTCAATCAACTGAGACTGAGCATTTCTGTAACTTCTGCAGCAAAAACTTCTTTTTGGGCTTCTGATATTCTATATAGTCACTGTTGAATAACTACTTCTGGGTCTGAAATGATATTGTCACAAACTAGATGAGTCCTTGCCAGCATGTTGGAGACACATTCACATTCTTATTTATGATCTGCCTTAGCTCAGTCTTCTGTGCTGCCAAGAGTTGGTCTGCAAATAGGACATCTGGTAGCCCAGATTTGAACAGAATGTCTGGCCCAAATTCACTTTCCTAGGTCAATCAGAAATTGTGGTGACCTGTTTTTTTCTGAAGGGTGAGGTTAAGATTAAGGCTTCCTTTATTTGATTTACCACCTTTCTTCCTGAAACAACAAGGCAGTATACACAAAAAACAATCCCATTCTAACAACATGGAATGATCGAGACCTAGGAACAGTAGAAATACCATACATAGGTTATTTATACAAATATAGTCCTTAAAGTCCTCAAAAAAAACAGGACATGAGAAGATCTTATATGGTCTACCTAAGTGCACGACTAACCCCTTACAACTTGCAATGAATTCAGCTGCAAGAATCCTTCATGGAGCCTCAAGAAGTTCTCATATTACCCCAATACTAAAACAATTGCACTGGCTACCCATATAAGCCAGGATCTCATTCAAGATCCTAATTATGACCCATAAAGCCATCAAGAAATACCCTGCTACTGCCATTACTGACCTAATTTCAATCACACCTCCCAATCGAGCAAGGAGATCGAATGCCGCAAATACTCTCATATTACCTAAGGCAAGCACAAAGTGTTCTCAATTCACTAGATCCAGAGCCTTCTCCTTCTTTGCTCCATCCTGCTGGAACGCACTACCAGCAACTATCAGAACCATCAGTGAACTCTCCCAATTTAGGAAGGCACTGAAACGTCACCTCTTTCTTCATCACTACGATGTTGCAGTCTTCCCCCCACACCCACCCACTCTCACATCTCAATGCAGCACCTCAAACTCATGCACGTCACATTCCCAGACTGATCACTCGCAATCACACCTTCCCCTCCAACCACCATGAGAAACTTATGCAGTGCCGCATAACTCATTATATTGTTGCATAAAGTAGACTGTATTTATTCATCGTGTCTCCTTGTTAAGGGACTGGTTATTTATACCCTATTTTACCTGTTATACCTGCTTAATGCATACCCAAGTTTAATTTTCCTGTTTAATGTATACCCAAGTTATTATACCTGTTTCACTGTAAGCACAAATCACGAAATTGAGATGTGCAACTCTTATGTTCATTGTAAACCACACTGATGTCGAATAGCGCGGTATAAAAGAGACTGCAAATAAATAAATAAATAAATAAATAAAGATACAGAATAGACTAAGGGGTATGTTTACTAAACCGTCTTAATGTGCGCTCTGACACAGCGCGCGATAAGGCACCTTATCACGTGATAATGGCGTTTCACCGTGCAATAAGGTACCTTATCGCGTGCTAACGCGCTCAGCGGTGCTCAGCGGCACTCAGTGGCGCAAACGAGTGCTGAAGGCAGAGTAAAGGCTTCCTGAGGGCGAAGGAAGGCTCTCCAGGGGCGGAGAGAAGGGGTCAATGGGTGGAGAGTGGGAGGGAAGAGACTCCCTGCACACTAACGCTGTGGATTTCGGGGCTGAAAACTAACGCCAGTGAAACCCTGGCATTAGAGTAGATTTAAAGGGAAGAGAAACCATTTCCATCAGCAATGTACAGCAAAGCCAGGGAAACCTACAAAAGGTGATAAGTGTGATACATGTGCACAGAACAAAAGGGCAGATAAACATTGAAAATGACCTGAACAAACCGGAAAAAAAACATAACCTAGCTGGGCAATAGTGATATCAATGGGAAACATCAAAAAACACTACCGAGAAAGCTCCAAAAAAAATATATCAATTTTGGAAGGGGCTATGCTCTGTCCCCATACAAGGTGAATGATCCCACAGTGAAATAACGCTGATCAGGGCTTTCCCTTGTTACTGGACAGGTTTCCTATGGCATGCACATGTCCCGCAACAGCAGGGTGGGCATGTCGGAACGAGCAACTGGACAGATGCTGGAAAGGGGACACAGAGGACTGCAGGCGGCAAATGCTGTGGTACAGCTGGGCCACAGTGCAGACTAGGGTGATGCCTAGGTGGCCCATACAAATGCTGAAACAGTAGAGCAGCCAGACAGTAACTGATAAGGGCCCAACATGGGCACGAGTGTGTTTCACACAGTGTCACAAGGGATAGTACCAGCAGGTACCCCCAAGGGTACAGAACATTTGCAGATGGTGCTGGGGGGAAGCGTGGACATCTATGCAGGCACCCCTACCACAGAACCCGCACCATAGGCAGCCGCACACTCCCCACACCTATGCCAGCATTGTGCAACTATAGAGGTGTTTGGCAGCCCTGGACACCACACCAGTCCTGGGCAGAGTGCAGGCATGGCTATGGTAAGCAATACTGTTGGGGTCACTCCCCAGGGTGGTAAACACTGTCAGACACCAGACCTGAAGCACACTCCACAGACATCAGAAAGGTTGCTATGATGGAGCTCAATCAGCAAACTGTGCTTAACGTAGGAATTGCTATCTGCCAGTAATCATAGCAAACCTTTGATAGCTGTGTACCGTATTCCCAGGTGTAGGGTGGCATTGCTAAGGTATGCAAGTGCTAGTATTGGGAGATGCACGCAGGGCCCAATGTCATGCCTCTCCAGGGGGCATTGGCTAATGGAGCCTGTGGGTGTGGGTGTGTCTGCCCCTGTTGGCTGCTGCTTTACGGCAGAGGTTCCCAACTCCAGTCCTGGTGTGCCAAACACTGTTCGGGTTTTCATGCTGTCCCTCATGAATATGCATGAGATACATCTGCATACCTTGGGGGCGGCGCATAGAAATGCAGCACAGGCATCTTTATTAGAGGCAGCATGGAACCTGAATGGTGTTTGGCCCTCCAGGACTGCATTTTGGAGACCCTGCTCTAGGTAATGCACATGTTTATGGTGTCTGTGCTCTGTAGGGTAAAATGTAGATGTTTTGGGCATGTTTATGTCATCTGCAATAAAGGTTCTGTCTGTATTAGCACGTTTTAGTAATGGGAAAAATATGGGAACTGGGTTGGCAGGAACCACAGCTGGGACTTGAACCGGTGACCTTTTGTTCTTGAATACACTGGTTTTGTGCACTGCACCACCATGTTATCACAGAGTAAGTGCATTTCCTGGTGATACAATGACTGTTCGTCAGACGGGGCCTGTCTGTTGCAGTGCATGGCACCCACCTACACAGGGCTAGGCCACGGTCTGCTCTGGGCAGCTGCCACTGCCCCCTCCACCACCAGTAACCCTCTGCCACCATGCTGACATTCCCTTCTGCTGGTGGAGCACAGTCTCAGGCCATCCAGTGTGCGGGTAGGCGGATGCCTATGGTGCGGGTTCTGGGGTAGGGGTGTCTGCATAGGTGTCCACGCTTCCCCCCAGCACCGCCTGCCACTGTTCTGTGCCCTAGGGGATACCTGCTGGGTACTATCCCCTGTGACACTGTGGGAAACACAGTCGTGCCCATGTTGGGCCTTCAGCAGTTGCTGTCTGGCTGCTCTGTTGTTTCAGCATTCGTATGGGCCACCTAGGCATCACCCTAGTCCGCACTGTGGCCCAGCTGCACCACAGCATGTGCTGCCTGCGGCCCTCTGTATCCCCTTTTCCGGCATCTGTCCAGTTGCCATTCCGACATGCCCGCCCTGCTGTTGCCGCACATGTGCAAGCCATAGGACACCTGTCCGATGGAGAGGAAAAACCTGCACAGCGCAATTTCACTGTGGGCTCAACGTAGCATAGACCCTTCCACGATTTATATCTTTTCTATGGAGCTTTCTCGGGGGGGGGGTTGATGTTTCCCATTAATACCACTATTGGCCAGCTTGGTTATGTTTCTTTTCCAGTTTGTTGAGGTCATTTTCAGTGTTTATGTGCCCTTTTGTTCTGTGCACATGTATCACACTTATCACTTTTTTTAGGTTTCCCTGCCTAGGCTGTACATTGCTAACACCTAAATGGTTTCTCTCCAGTGAAATGTGCATTTAACGGCAGGTTTTCAGTCCCGTTAGGATTCAGCTCTTCAGATCAGCGCGTTAGTGTGAAAGGAGCCTCTCCCCGCCCACACTCCTCCCATTGACCCCTTCTCTCCGCCCTCTTTCCACTTTCTGCGGTGTTTTACCGCGCCGTGGAACTTTACGATCGTTAACTTACGTTAACACGCGTTATGAGACGTTAACGATCGTTAACACATCATAACGTGCGTTAACGTAAGTTAACGATCGTTAACATTACATAACGCGCGTTATGTACCATTACCGCAGTTTAGTAAATATCCCCCTAAGACTGCTTAGTAAACATACCCCTAAGACATTTTCTTTAAATCTAAAGGATCCTCCATAAGTCGGGGCAAGGAAATTTCTGAAACTTCTTTAAGACAAAGGTATACAGCTGAATCCATGAAGTAGCAAGGCTTAGCCAGGGTAGGGGAGTATTATTTTGTTTTTATTTTTATTTGTTTTTATTAGATTAATCCATTGAAAACCTGATAAAACAGTATAATGGGGCCGTGGCTCCGATAGCACATGGAGGCCGCTACCGCTGCTTAATAAACATATCCCTATTTCTACGTTTCTTAGACATGGGTTCACAGAATTTATGAATGGGATCCCCAACTGGACAATCAGGATCTGGAGTAGGCTTGGTAAATACCTCTGATTGTATAATAATAATTGGGTATTTCACAGAATTCAACAAGGAAAAGGTTTTAGCAAGGGTTCCGGGATTATTTTCCCAGAATTTATAGAGCTAGAAACATGATGCATCTTGTATTTTTGTAATTGGATTAAAAATTATATTCTCACATGTTAGTGCTGCGTACTCCTTGTAGTACTATATAACTGATAAGTAGTAGTAGTAATAGCCTCTGACTTATTTATAGTTTATAGTTTTTTTAAACATAGAACATGATGGCAGAAAAAGGCCACATAGCCTATCTAGGCCACATCAACTACAAAAAGTCCCCTTTTTACCTTTAGAGATCCTCTGTGTTGTCCAATGCTTTTTTGAATTCAGATACTGTCCTCGTCTCTACCACTTCCACTGGGAAACTATTCCACGCATCTATCACTCTTTATGTAAAGAAATATTTCCACCTATTATTCCTGAGTCTATCCCCTTTCATTCTTATCCTATGTCCCAGCAAGAGCATGGGGCAGCGAACAACATCCGAGCGCCCCGAGGACCCACCATCTGCACCCCAGCAGATTCTGCTGCCAGAGCCTCAAAAGACCCTCCAGGGCACAACCGCCAGAAGCCCCAGCAAAAGGTGAGCCCGCGATTGCTCCCTTTCACCTCTGACCCTTCCATCGGCTGAGGCAGCCTTTTCCTTGCACGCGACCACAAGCTCCGCCCACCAGCATCATTTCCAGGGCAGGGAAACACCGTTTAAAGGTGCAGTGTGCTGCGGGGAAGCCCTCTTGCACACCACTGGGGCAGCGAACTACATCCGAGTGCCCCGAGGACCCACCATCAGCACCCCAGCAGATTCTGCCACCAGAGCCTCAAAAGACCCTTCAGGGCACAACCGCTGGAAGCCCCAGCAAAAGGTGAGCCCGCGAATGCTCTCTTTCACCTCCGGCCCTTCCATCGGCTGAGGCAGCCTTTCCCCTGCACGTGACCACATGCTCCGCCCACCAGCATCATCTCCAGGGCGGGGAAGCACAGTTTAAAGGTGCAGTGTACTGCAGGCATGCCCGCACCGGCGTGCCCGTGCCTGAGGGCCTCACCAGAGGGCCCTTTGGCATAGCCCTTAGGCGTGGGCCCGAGGGGCGCTCCGGCATGAGCCATTACCCTGCTCCCCTAATCTCCGGAGCTGCCAGGGTCGAGCAGCCACGACCGCTCCTCCACACTTTGCCTCCTGACCAACACCATCTCATGAGCACTACACACTGTCTGCATCAAACTGGTGTAGTACTGCTACCCACTGCCCGCACAGACCTGCTACCCATTGCCTGCACAGACCTGCTACCCATTGCCTGCACAGAACTGCTATCCATTGCCTGCAAAGAACTGCTACCCATTACCTGCTACTACCCACTGCTTGCCTAGTATTGCTACTGTAATGACGAAAGTGCATCTGAACCCATGGAACTAGGGGAAAAAGAAACATTTACCTTCAACCAGAGGGATAGCCCAGAGAGCAGTAGGTTTCAAATTGCAGCCAAGGAAAAAAAAACACACAGAGCTGCTGAGTGCAGGCCACGCCCAAACTCTGAGACAAGCTGGGGAGGTAATGGGAGACACCTGGGGGAGGAGTTGGAACCGGTAGTGCAGCCACACTCATTTAAGCTCCAGGGAACAGGAGGAGGAGAGTCCACCAGGGAAAAGAAAGGAGAAAGGACTTCCAAGGGAACAGAAGGGAAAAGAAGCTTCAGGAGAGCTGAAGGAGAAAGGTTTTCCAGGGACAGCCTCACTGGGGAGTCCCAAAGCAGCCAGCACACAGAAAGCCACAGTCCAGCAAGAAGCCTGGGCTGCAGAGGAATTGCAGCTAGGTCTGGAGATAGGACGGTTTGGCCTGAGAGAGTTGCTGACCTTAAGCAAAGTACGAGAGCAGCCGTGCACGAGCCTGCAGGAAAATCATCAGCTGTGAAAAGGTTGTGTGAATAGACCTGTTACTAAGAATAATGTGAGCCAGTTAGAGGCCCTGAGCCGTCTAATGAAAGATAAGAATCTCTACAGCCCTATGAAAAGCCAGGAGGGTAGAGAGGTCTCAATGGGAAAAACATTTAGAGCTGTTAGAAGAAATTAAGCCTACGTTTATACAAGCTGATTCAACCCCAGAAATAACAAGCCCTGGTTATGAAGATATGCAGACAGAAGTTTGTGATTCTGAGCAAGAGTCCGTCGAGTCTTTAATGGATTGTTCCCTTTGTAAGAAGACGGGCTAGAGAAGTGCTGGGTTTTTAAAAAGGAGAAAGAAAAACCCAGAAGCTAATTATCTGAATGAGTTATATCTTGAATTCTGAAAAGTCTGAGAGAGAAAGTTGCCAATACCTAAAGCTAAGAGCAAAACCTTTTAAAGGGTTAATTTGAATATCTGAGGCTTTGAGAAGAAGCTGCTGTCTGAGAGTAAAACAGACAGAAACATTTAAAGATTCGCTTAGACTGTGGGACACTGTGGAAAAAAGCAAATTCCTGTTCCTGTAAGTTGGAAAGAATAGTAAACGCTATATTCTTGACTGAAGAAAGTCTAGAAGAAGCACCTCTCTGTGTAACAACCTGAGTGAAGCCATTGTAATGTTATGTCACTGTAAGAATCCTTTTGTGAAGAAGTTTTTGTGTTGGAGAAGTATCCTACTTTTGTTGTCATGCGCTGAACTTCAAAGAAGTTTCTATTGGAAAGGAAGTAAATAAAAATTCCTGTACTTGCCTTTAAAACCCTTGGCATTCACTATTATTTGACACAACTACAACCTCCAGAAGCCTCGGCTCTGGACCCCCTGCTTGAAAGGGACAACACAAAGGCACGCCCCCGCCCCTAGGCGACCGCCTGGGCGGTGGTGGGCGCAACACTACCCATTGTTGCATAGAACTGCTACCCATGACTGCATAGAACTGCTACTCATGGTTGCATAGAACTGCTACCCGTTGCCTCCATAGACCTGCTACCCATTGTTGCATAGAATTGCTACCCATTGTTGCATACACCTCCTACCCATTGTTGCTTAGAACTGATATCCATTGTTGCTTAGAACTGATATCCATTGCCTGCATAGAACTGCTACCCACTGCCTGCATAGATCTGCTACCCATTGCATAGAACTGCTACCCACTGCCTGCTTGTTCGCCTATTATTTGCTACCCATTGTTTGCCGAGTACTTGCTACCCATTAATGTTGCTTGCTCAGACCTTGCTGCCCACTATCATGTTCCCTTATCTCATTGTCCTTCTCTTCCTCATCCTCCCCAACTGCCTCCCTTCCTATCAACACCCTCCCTCCTCTTCCCCCTACCCTCCCCCTACCTTCCTCACTTTTACCTCCATTCTGCCCCCTAGCATCTGCTCTTGAGCTTCTTCACACCATCCCCCGCATTCAACCAGACCCCCCTCTCTTTAAGGCAACCCCACCCTCGCTTCCGCCGTACTATTTCCATTTTACCTCGCTTTATAATACTCATTCTCCTTCTCTCATCAGGTAACATCAATCCCAACCCTGCCCCCCCCCCCCCCGTTCCTGTTCCCTCGGCCCATAATCTAGGGGTTATCTTTGACACCTCTCTCTCCTTCTCCGTTCATATCCAGCTTGTAGCTAAGACCTGCCACTTCTTTCTCTACAACATCAGCAAAATCCGCCCCTTCCTCTCTGAACACATTACCAAAATGCTTATCCACTCCTTAATCTCTCGCCTCGATTACTGCAACCTACTCTTCACTGGTCTTCCTGTGAGCCACCTCCTTCCCCTTCAATCTGTACAAAATCACGCTGCTCGACTAATCTTCTGCCAACCCCATCATGCCCATATTACTCCTCTTCTCAAGTCGCTTCACTGGCTCCCTGTCCAGTTCCACATCCAATTCAAGCTTCTCCTGCTGATCTATAAATGCATTCACTCTATGGCCCCTCAATACCTCCTATCTCTTATCTCTCCCTATGTCCCCTCTCAAAATTTGCACTCCGCTAACAAATTACTTCTATCAATGCCTTTCAACCGCACCGCGAACTCCCGACTGTGCTGCTTTCACCTTGCTGCACCTTATGCCTGGAACAGCCTACCTGCGTCTATGCGCCAGGCATCCTCCCTGGCCCTCTTCAAATCCAGGTTGAAGACCCACCTCTTCACCATTGCATTCAGATCCTGACTCCTTCTTCATCTTACCCTAACCCCCGTCAACGTCTATGACCAAATTACAGACCAAACTGTACCACACCGTACCTTGCGTAGAACTGACTAATGCTCTGTACTGTTCTAACTAGATGTACTGTTCTAACTAGATTGTAAGCTTCGATGAGCATGACTCTGATGGGCAGGGACTGTCTCCTGTATGTTGGCTACCTCTTGTAGGTTAGCTGTGCAGTACTGCATGCGTGGCGCTTTATAAGTGCTGCATAGTAATAGTAGTAGTAGGCTTTCCTCCTGTGCATTTATGCCACAGAGGTATTTAAATGTGTCTATCATATCTCCTCTATGCCGTCTTTCTTCTAAGTCTGTCCCCATATGCTTTATAATGAAGACCACTAACCATTTTAGTAGCCACCCTCTGCACCAACTCCAACCTGTTTATATCCTTTTGAAGGTGCAGTCTCCAGAATTGCTCATGATACTCCAAATGAGGTTCCACCAGAGACTTATACAGAGGCACTATCACCTACTTTTTTCTGCAGGCCATTCCTCTCCCTATGCACCCAAACATCTTTCTGGCTTTCTCTGTCACCTTTTCTACCTGTTTAGCTACTTTAAGATTGTCAGGCACAATCACGCTCAGGTGTCGCTTTTCATTTGTGGACAGAAGTACTTCACCCCTTAAACTCTACCACTCCCTTGGATTTTTGCAGCCCAGAATAATGATCCTGCATTTTTTAGCATTAAATCTCAGCTGCCAAATTCTTGACCATTATTCAAGCTTAGCTAGATCTCTCCCCATGTTATCTACTCCTTCCTGGGTGTCTACTCTATTGCAGATTTTGGTATCATCCGTAAACAGGCAAACCTTACCCAACAGTCCTCCCGCAATATCACTAACAAAGATGTTCTTTAGAATCGGACCTAGGACTGATCCCTGTGACACAGCAGTGGTAACCTTCATCTCCTCAGAGTGAGCTCCAATTACCTGTACCCTTTGTTGCCTCCCACGCAACCAATTTCTAACCCAAGCAGTAACGTTAGGGTCCATCCTTAGGGTGCTCAGTTTATAAGTCGCCTGTGCGGAATGGTGTCAAAGGCTTTACTAAAGCTTAGTACATCACATCTAGGGTTCTCCCTTGATCCAACTCCCTGGTCACCTGTCAAAGAAATCAATCAGATTTGTCTGACAAGACCTGCCTCTGGTAAACCATGCTGCCTCGGAACCTGCAATCCATTGATCTCTGTTGTTATACCTGCAATCTCATTGAATCTGTTGTTATACCGTTATATATCCATTTTCAATGTGAGCAGTTGAAACACACTGCATTGTTATGTTCTCTGTAAACTGTCTTGAATCATAGAAAGACGGTATTAAAAAAACAGTTAAATAAATAAATAAATAAACTCCAGAAACCTCACTATTCTCTCTTTTAGTAGCGTTTCCAATAATTTACTCACCACAGAGACTAGACTAACTGGCCTATAGTTTTCAACCTCATCCTTACTTATGCTTTTGTGTAAAGGGACCACATGTGTCTTTCTCCAGTCCTCTAGGACCATTCCCGACTCCAGAGAAGCATTGAAAAGGTCAGTCAGTGGAGCCGCTAGAAAGTCCCTAAGTTCCTTCAGTATTCTCGGATGTTTCCCATCTGATCCCATCGCTTTATCTATTTGTAGCTTAGCTAGTTCCTCACATCTTCTGAACATCGTTTGAGCTCCCCATCACTTCTATTCCTATTTATGGATGTTTTTTTAGGTCCTGTTCCTGGCCCTTCATCTGTAAATACAGAGCAGAAATATTTCTTAATCAATTCTGCTTTATTCTCCTCAGCTTCTGTGCCTGACAATATCACTTTTGCACTTCCTCCTCTCACTAACATATCTGAAAAATGTCTTATACCCCCCATTTTATTAAATTGCTATTTTTTCTTATTTTTGTATCTTTGTTTTCCTGACTACTTTCCTAGCTTCTCTAAGGTTTTCCAAATATAGATGCCTGTCTTCCTCTCTCTGTGAACTCTGGCATTTCATGAAGGCCTCCTACTTTTTCTTAATCTTTTCAACTACTTCTTTTGAGAACCATAGCGGCCTCCTTTTCATTTTACATTTATTTACCTTTCTAACAAAGAGGTTTGTTGCCCTTAAAATAGGCCATTTCATTTAGCCCACTGTTTTTCTACATCCCCCAGTTGCTCCCATCCTCGTCAGCTTCTGTGTCTGACAATACCACTTTTGCACTTCCTCCTCTCACTAACATATCTAAAAAATGTCTTATACCCCCCATTTTATTAAATTGCTATTTTTTCTTATTTTTGTATCTTTGTTTTCCTGACTACTTTCCTAGCTTCTCTAAGTTTTTCCAAATATAGATGCCTGTCTTCCTCTCTCTGTGAACTCTGGCATTTCATGAAGGTCTCCTACTTTTTCTTAATCTTTTCAACTACTTCTTTTGAGAACCATGCAAATGCAATGTGTGCCTTCGAGTCAGTCCTGACTCCTGGCGACCAATAGCGGTCTCCTTTTCATTTTACATTTATTTACCTTTCTAACAAAGAGGTTTGTTGCCCTTAAAATAGGCCCTTTCATTTAGCCCACTGTTTTTCTACATTCCCCAGTTGCTCCCATCCCACTCCTTGAAGTATTGACCAATCTTGGCAAAGTTAGTTTTCCTAAAGCCTAAGACCCTCACTTTTGAATGGATTTTATCAGCCTTAGTCCTAATACTGAACCATACCATTTGGTGATCACTGGATGCGAGATGATCTCTCACTACATCAGAAACACTTTCCCCATTGGTAAGCACCAAGTCCAGTATGGCCCCTTCAAGTGTTGGTTCTGTTAGTTGCCTGAATCCAGGATCTCCTTACTTCTAGATGACACTGTAGTAGGATGTGCCAATCAATATCTGGCATATTGAAATCAACTATCAGTAGCACTTCTCCTTTCATGCAATGCTACTTATGTCTTTTGTTAAAGCTCCATCCACTTCTTCCCTTTTCCTCTTTCTAGTTTAACCCACAATGCCTCCTCTCTCCCTTTTAAGCTCTGTAATTCAATAGCTAAAACATTATTTTTTATATATAGTGCCACTCCTCCTCCCCTTCTTCCTCCCCTGTCCTTTTTGAAAAAAGTATAGTATAATTACATCCCAGTCATGGTTGTCCATGAACCATTTCTCTGTAACTACTACTAAATCCAAATCAGCCTTTTCCATTAAAGCCACAGCATCTTATTTTCCATGCTATGGGCATTTATACACACCGCTTTCCAGATCTTGATCCTTTTAACCATTTCTATAGAGGTATTTAATGTTTTACTTACCTGGGAGCTTTCTTCACCCATCCCAATGAATCTAGTTTAAAGCCCTCTGCAGTAGGTTAGCCAGTCTGCTGCTGATGATACTTTGACCCTTTTTGGACAGATGGATGCCATCTCTGCTCTGCAGCCCTTGAAACATCATCCCATGGTCCAGGAAAACAAAATTTAGATTTGATAAACTGCCTTTGGCATGCATATGAGGCGGTTTACAAAACAAAATAGTCAGTAAGAAAATAGAAAGGAACTTTAAGAATTAGTTGATAGGAGAGGCAAGGACAGTTACTGGATGAAAAGGAAATAGAAGGCACGAAGAAGTCAAGTCAAGTGGTCTGCCCCAATTCTGAAGGCCTCTTTGAAGAGTAGAGTCTTAAGGAGGACTTTAAGAGCCTGATTTTCAGCTGTCCACATTTTGGAAGGTCTATGCGCCTCATTGGCACATAGCACTCCCCGCCGACCTCTAAATTGGATATTCAATGCCGTGGCAATGGCATTGAATATCTGGTCACCACTGCACATGCCGGAATCCACCGAAACTAATTGGGCAGCAACAATATTGCATGCTGCCCAGATAACTCCTGCACCTTAAAGATAGGCGAGGGTTTTCCCTCATCTATCTTTAAGGTGCAGATTGCTAAACAGGCAGCATGCAATATCGCTGCTGCCCATTTAGTGCTTGTTGCCACCCCGCTGTGCCCCCAACACCCCTCAATGCTAACTGGATAGCATCAGGGCATGTAGGGGACTTTGAAGGTGATATTCAACAGCACTAACCATGTAAGTGCCTTTGAATATCCTCAGTAAGGCATTTACTCGGTTTACTGGGCTATAAACCATGTAAATGCCTGTCCATTATCGGGCCCTACATTTTTTATAGCTGTCCTCTAGGCAAACTTGGGCTGGGAAACAATTCCATAGTGAAGGGGCCAGGAAAAAGAATGCAGAGTGTCTTGTGCTTTCATACCAAGCTTTGGAGAGAGGTGGAATGATTAATCTGTTACTGTGCAGGGAACGCAGGTAGCGTGGGGGTGCATAAGAGATCACAAGGGAGGACAGATAAGTGGGAGAACAATTGTGCAAGGATTTATGAACCAAGGTAAGAATTTAATGATGAATTCTGAAGGAAACTGGGAGCCAATGCTGCTGAATTGTTAGTGGTGTAATGCGGTCATATTTCCTTGCATGGGACAGGATGCAAAGGGCCGTGTTTTGAATAGATTGTAATTTCTTAACCTCGTAGGCGGGGATATTGGCATAGACCACATTGCAATAGTCCAAGTGGGCTATAAAGGTGCTAAGGATGACTGAAGTCTGAGTAGTGGGGTCTAGAAATGGCCAGAAGACAGGAAAGTGTCAAAGGGCTCTAAATAATGCCTTGGCCATCTGGCTGACCTGGGGGGAGAATGAGAGGTTTGAGTCAATGATGACACCTTAGTACTTAATGGAAGGTTGTAAGGTGATGGGGGAGTTGTGCAAAAGAGGGTAAATGTTAGGGACTGGACCACTGCCAATGATCCAGGTGGTGGTGATTTTATTGACATTACGTTGGAGAGCATTAGAGCCAAATGGAGATTTTACTAGAATTGATATGTTAGATTGGGATTGTGAGGGTCTGTGTAAGTGATAATAAGAATATAGGGGTATGTTTACTAAACTGCGTTAGTGCAAATCGCGTTAGGAGCCGCGTTAGTGAAAGGAAAGCCAAAAAAGACATGGGCGGGACATCGTAACGACTAACGCGCGTTCCAAAAACTAACGAGCGTTACAGGGCGCCGTGGCGCATTACTGCACGTTAATCATATGAAGGCGTACAGACACAAATCATTAAAACAGAGCTGTAGCACAATGGTTAGTGTACTCACCGCTGTTACAGGCAGCATGGGTTCGAGTCCCCAGTGTGTCTAACGCAGAATGCTGTCCCAGACAGCACCCTGTACATTACATAGGGAATGAGGAGGCATGTTTTCCTTTACGTTCAGTAGTTGTTAGTGAAACATACTCTCGCAGTGCGCATAGCCATGTACGTTGGTACGTGCGTGGCTGCGTGCGTTGTTACGGGCGTAGGTACGTGCGTTGGTACGTGTGTACAATCGTGCGTGGGTACGTGTGTTTTTACCAGCGTGGGCACCTTATAGTACAGACACTTTAGGGTGTCTTGCACCTATGCACTATGCTAACAGATGTACGTGTGATGGCCTATGGTTTATCAGAGCCTGAGAGCAGGCGCTGGATCTTCCCAGGGTTGGATTGTGCCAGTCACACCCATGATGCACTGCACATGCAAATCAGCTGTCCACAGATACACACCATGGGGAATGCACCCCCACAGCACCTCGGCCTGGTAGGGGGAAGTGACCATGTGCACTCCCACAGCACCTCGGCCTGGTAGGGGGTACTGACCGTGTGTGGTACTGGCACAGAGTAGCTACACACCGTCACATTGTGCGGGTACTGTGCTCACCCTGAGGGTGCAGTGAGGCGCCCAGCACCAGGTCCACAGCACCGTCCATGGCACAGGTCCAAAGCAGTGTTAATGTGCGAGATAGGTAGTTTCTGCACAAACACCTTGCAGTCAGGTGTAGCCCCCATGGACCCCTAGGTGGCCCATGTTACCCCCCCCCCCCCCCCAAGTGCCAAGGGTGGCAAACAGGGTCTCCTAACAATAGATCCATCTTCTACCTCCCTGCAAGGGTGGCAGTAGAGAGGAACATCAACCCCAGTTCTGGTGAGGAACAGACACCCCACAGGGCAGGCACTGCAGCTCTGTACGCAGACAGACATCAGGCCTGGATATGGTAAGCTGCACCCCACCACTATCTGATATACTCCTGCAGCAAGCCATCAGCCACTGCACCCTGCAAGCCACTCCATCAAGACACATACCAGCTGCAAACAGTCTGCTAGTTAGTCCATAATGCATGTGTCCAGTGGATATGCATGCACCCAGAACTGGGATGTCAGCATACACAGCAAGCAGATAAATCAGTGACTGGGCCCCAAAAGGAAACCCATATCTATCACATGAGAGAAATACTATATAGCACTATGGGGGTGCCTAGCCATGCTGTGGTCACTGCACAGTCAGGGTGAGAGTGATCTCTCAGCAGGACATACTGAGGTCACCCTGTCTGTGTAGGTGGTGGCCGGGCACTAAAATGTGCCTGTCACTGCCCTATGCCCTGTGCAGATGCACCCTGGCCAGGCCACCCTGTCCGGCCTATACCCATGGTACCTTGCTCCTCATTATGCACATTGGAAGCTCAATACTGGAAACATTGCTGGCAGTGTGGGCTGTGGAAGGTGTTTGCAGCCACCACACACTGGATAGACAGACAGACACCCCCACACCTATGCGAGCATTGTGCAACTATAGAGGTGTTCAGCAGCCATACCCACCACACCAGTCCTGGGCACAGTTCAGGCATGGATATTGTACGCAAGACTGTTGGGGGTCACTCCCCATAGTGGTACACACTGTCAGAGACCAGACCTGCAGCATACACCACAGACAGCAGAATGATTGTTATGGTGGAGCTCACTGAGCAAACTGTGCCTAATGTAGGAATTGATATCTGCCAGTTATCACAGGAAACGTTTGATAGCTGTGTACCATATACCCAGGTGTAGGGTGGCATTGCTAAGGTATGCAACTGCTAGTATTGGGAGATACAGGCAGGGCCCAATGTCCTGCTTCTCCAGGAGGCATTGGCCAATGGGGCCTGTGGGTGTGTCTGGCCCTGTTGGCTGCTGCTTTACGGCAGAGTTCCCCAACTCCAGTCCTGGTGTTCCAAACCTGTTCGGGTTTTCATGCTGTCCCTCATAAATATGCATGAGCTACATCTGCATACCATGGGAATGGTGCATAGATATGCAGCACAGGCATCTTTATTAGAGGCAGCATGGAACCTGAATGGTGTGGGACCCTCCAGGACTGCAATTGCGAGACTCTGCTCTGGTTAATGCGCCTGTTTCTGATGTCTGTGTTTGGGTGGTATAATATAGGCGTATTAACCATGCGTATGTTCTCTGCAATAAAGGGGTGTCTTTACTATCACTGTTTAGTGGTGGGTGAAACTATGGGGATTGGGTTGGCAGGAGCCCCAGCTGGGATTTGAACCTGTGACCCTCTGGTCTTACAGGCACTGGCTGTGTCTGTTGCACCACACTGTGGCCACAGAGATGGTGCAGTCCCTGGAGTTAGTTAAAGCGGCCTGACGAGTCAGAAACCCTGCTCTGCACAGGTTTACTGTGGGCTCATTTACCTTGTATGGAGACAAAGGTGCACATAAACCTCAAAACAGACCTCAACAAAAGGGGCAAACACCCATAACCAAGCTGGGCAACAATGATATCATTGGGCAACATTACACACCACTCCCAGGAAAGCTCCATCACAATGAAATGATCTTTGAAAGGGTCTACGGAGCGTAGACCCTTCCAAACATCATTTCTTTCTTTGGTGCTTTCCAGGGAGTGTTGTTCATTGTTGCCCATTGCTATCACTGTTGCCCAGCTGAATTGTGCTTTTTACAATGTTTCTTGTGGTCATTCTTAAGGTTTTATGTGAACTTTTGGTCTTTGCACATGTATCACACTGCTCACGTTTTGTAGGTTTCCCCGGTTTTGCTGTACATTGCTGACGGAAATGGTTTCTCTTCCCTTTAATATGCCTTTAACGACAGGTTTTCATTCGCGTTGGAATTGAGCTCAGAAATTCAGCGCGTTAGTATGAAGGGAGCCTCTCCCCGCCCACTCTCCGCCCATTGACCCCTTCTCTCCACCCACTCTCCACCTTCTGCGCTGTTTTAACGCGTCGCGGAGGTTTACGATCGTTAACTGCGGTTAATGCGCGTAAAGTACGTTTAACGATCGTTAGCACATCAGAACGCGCGTTCGGACGTGCGAACGATCGCTAAACGTACTTTACGTGCGTTAATCACGATTACCGCACTTTAGTAAACATCCCCCATAGTCTGCATAGATCTAGAAGGATAGTCCTGTTGATTGAGAAGAGTGGCCAAGGGCTGAGAAAAGTATTAAACAGGAGGGGAGAAAGAGCTAACCCCTTTGGGACCCTACACATCAGGGGGTATAAAGAAGAGGCCGAATCTCCAGTGGACACCTGAAATGAACACTCTGAGAGAAAGGAATTGAATCAGGAGAGCACATTGCCATGCAAGCCAATACTATGGAGGTGAGAGAAGATGGTCTTATGGTCCACAAGTTCAAATGTGGCAGAGAGGTCAAAGGAGATTGCTAGTGCTATCTGGCCATGGTTAAGAACACTGCGGATCTCGCTTAGGACCAAAGTGACAATCATTTATTATTTATTTGTATTTAGCTCACGCCTTTCCAGTAGTAGATTAAAACGAGGTTTTGCAGGTATTTCCCTGTCCCTGGAGGGCTCACAGTCTAAGGCAATCGAGGGTTAAGTGGCTTGCCCAAGGCCACAAGGATAGTCAGTGGGATTCAAACCCTGTTTTTTCTGATTCTAGGTTGCTAACCACCAGGGCCAGAATGTCCACTAGGCAAACTAGACGGTTGCCTCAGGTGGCAGATCCTGGTGTGCTGCTTGGCCGTAGACAGTCCCGATGTGCTGACCCCACTGCACTGTGTGCCATTGCCACACCACCACTGATATGCAGCCTGTGGGCCTTATTTCCCCACAAAGTTCCCCAAATATCACCAATATTACCAATTGCCTGGGCACATGGGAACTGTACACCAGGAAAATAAACAGAACTCAGATCACAGTCACTTGTCAGCAAAACCCTTTATTTGGTACAAGCAAAAAGCTGCAAGCACAGATATACAAGTGTCTGTCTGAGGGATCTGAGTTCAAGCAACGTTCCCCACCCCCTGATGGGAAGAGGGAAGGCTGCCCATCTGATTCTCTATAGTTGCTGTCTTATATATCCTCTGTAGCAAATGTCCAGCAACCTCTGCACAAAAGTTTTGTTCCGTGTGAAAAGTTGCTGTACTGTCTGTAAAAGGTTGTAGGGCCGTCTGCAAAAGTCTGCAGAGGCCTCTTTCCTTTGGGGCAAAGGCTCTTTCCCTGGGATCCACCCTTATTAGCATATCAATGGCTTTTATTCTTGCTAGTGTTGAGTCATTCTGACTACACCCTGCCATTCCCTTTGTTTCATTAATCACTGTAGATTTCGGCACCGTAGTCTTCAGGGCCTATGAGCACTTTGTATCACCAGCTTTGTTTGGCCTGTTTAACTTGTCCAGGCTTGCCCAACTTGCTCAGGCCTGTTCAATCTGTTCAGGCCTGACCTGTCTTTTCTTAGCTTTTCTTAGCTGGGTCCATTTTCTGTGCACTTCTGCTCAGAGTATGGTTCTCCCTGGCTTTACTCTTGTTGTGCTGGGCTCTGGGTACTCATTTTCTTAGCCCACATGTTTTTTCTGTGCCATCATAATGTATTACAACCTCAGGCAAGGATGCAGCCATACTAGACATACCTATCAGCCAATTTCCCTTCATTTCCCAATTTTTCTTTTTCTTTTCTTGTGTATGTGGCAAGGGTAATCCCACTAAGGGCAATAGACAACAACCATTTGAGACAGAGAGGGGTCATCAAAGGGCAGCTTCTGGTACTGCTCCCTAGAGACAACATACATTGTATTGATAGTTTGTAACATCATTTTCTTGCAGCAACCCAATAATATTGAAAACACATAACATGAAAGTATGTCAAAAGCAGCAGTGCTTAATAATGTGATAAAGAAAACTCTGAGAATAGTACAGCAAAACTTGAGCTGGTGTGGGTATTGCAATTGCTGAAGCCAAAATGGCTTGTAGATTTCAGTTATTTTCTAAGAAAACAATAATAAAAGGATAACAATACAATCATTCACAAAAGCCCCCAATCAGTCCAATAGTCCTCTTCCTATTCTCAGACAATTTGGTCCTGCCTCTCAGCAGTTCCTCAGGACCTCGCAGTGTGCTTCACCTTTCTCTGAAGTTTTTCTGTTTCTCTCAAAATTTGGACCTCTCATTCTCATAGGTGAATATTTTGTCCCTTCTTTCAATGTGATACACGGATCCAGGTAGAGACTCCTTCACACATCTCTGCGGTGTGTAGTTCGGAGTCCTTGGGATGGTCTGTTCCATCTGGATTATGGCCAATTTTCTCTGCTGGAATCTCTGGATTGCAATTGGTGACATGGCTCCAGGCTTTTTTTCCAGAGGAGCAGTACCAATATTGAATGAAAAGACTAAATATGCTAGATTAGATTTCACAATGAGATAAACTTAGAGGTATGTTTACTAAACTGCGGTAACGGTAAATAACGCGCGTAATGTAATGTTAACGATCGTTAGCGCATCATAACGTGCATTATGATGCGCTAACGATCGTTAACATTACATAACGCGTGTTATGATGCGCTAACGATCGTAAAGCTCCGCGGAGTGGTAAAACACCGCAGAAGGTGGAGAGAGGGCGGAGAGAAGGGGTCAGTGGGCAGATAGTGGGTGGGGAGAGGCTCCCTTCACACTAACGCGCTGATCTGAAGAGCTAAATCCCAGCGCGAATGAAAACCTGCCGTTAAATGCACATTACAGGGGAGAGAAACCATTTCAGTGTCAGCAATGTATAGCCTAGGCAGGGAAACCTAAAAAAATTGATAAGTGTGATACATGTGCACAGAACAAAAGGGCACATAAACACTGAAAATGACCTCAACAAACTGGGAAAAAACCATAACCAAGATGGCCAATAGTGGTATTAATGAGAAACATCAACCCCCCCCCAGAGAAAGCTCCATAGAAAAGATATAAATCGTGGAAGGGTCTACACTCCGTCCACATACAAGGTGAATGAGCCCACAGTGAAATAGCGCTGCTCAGGGTTTTCCACTCCATCGGACAGGGTTCCTATGGCATGCACATGTCCCGCAACATCAGGGCGGGCATGTCAGAATGGCAACTGGACAGATGCCGGAAAAGGGGATACAGAGGGCCGCAGGCGGCACATGCTGTGGTGCAGCTGGGCCACAGTGCGGACTAGGGTAATGCCTAGCTGGCCCATACGAATGCTAAAACAGCAGAGCAGCCAGACAGCAACTGCTGAAGGCCCAACATGGGCACGACTGTGTTTCCCACAGTGTCACAGGGGATAGTACCCAACAGCTACCCCCAAGGGCACAGAACATTGGCAGGCGGGGCTGGGGGGGAGCGTGGACGTCTATGCAGGCAACCCTACCCAAGAAACCGCACCATAGGCAGGCTCCTACCTGCACACTGGATGGCCTGAGACTGCGCACCACCAGCACCACCAGCAGAAGGGCATGTCAGCATGGTGGCTGAGGGATACTGGTGGTGGAGGGGGCAGTGGCAGCTGCCCAGAGCAGACCGTGGCCTAGCCCTGTGTAGGTGGGTACCGTGTACTGCAACAGACGGGCCCTGTCTGATGAACAGTCATGGTATCACCAAGGAATGTACTGACTCTGTGACAACAAGGTGGTGCAGTGCATAAAACCAGTGTATTTAGAAGCAGAGAGTCACAGGTTCAAGTTCCAGCTGTGGTTCCTGCCAACCCAGTCCCCATATGTTACCCACTACTACAACGTGCTAATACAGACAGCACCTTTATTGCAGATGACGTAAACATGCCCAAGACACCTACATTTTACCCTATAGAGCACGGACACCATAAACATGCACATTACTTAGAGCAGAGTCTCCCAAATGCAGTCCTGGAGGGCCAAACACCATTCCGGTTCCATGCTGCCTGTGCTGCATTTCTATGCGCCACCCCCATGATATGCAGATGTATCTCATGCATATTCATGAGGGACAGCATGAGAACCCAAACAGTGTTTGGCACCGCAGGACTGGAGTTGGGAACCTCTGCCGTAAAGCAGCAGCCAAGAGGGGAAGACACACCCGCACCCACAGGCCCCATTATCCAAAGCCTCCTGGAGAGGCAGGACTTTGGGCTTTGCGTGCATCTCCCAATACTAGCACTTGCATACCTTAGTAATGCCACCCTAAACCTGGGAATATGGTACACATCTATCAAAAGGTTGCTATGATTACTGGAAGATAGCAATTCCGAGGTTAAGTACAATTTTCTGAGTGAGCTGCATCATAGCAACCTTTCTGATGTCTGTGGAGGGTGCTACAGGTCTGGTGTCTGACAGTGTTTACCAACCTGGGGAGTGACTCCTACAGTATTGCGTACCATAGCCATGCCTGCCCTGTGCCCAGGACTGGTGTAGTGGCCTGGGCTGCCCAACACCTCTATAGTTGCACAATGCTGGCATAGGTGTGGGGAGTGTGTGTCTGTCTATCCAGTGTGTGGTGGCTGCCAACACCCTCCACAGCCCACACTGCTAGCACTGTTGCCAGTATTGGTCTGCCAATGTGCATAATGAGGAGCAAGGTACCATGGGAATAGCCTGGATAGGGTGGCCTGGCCTGGCTGCATCTGCACATGGCATAGGGCAATGGCTCGGACATTGTAGTGCCTGGTACCACCTGCACAGACAGAGTGGCCACAGCATGTCCTGCTGGGAGGTCACTCTCACCCTGACTGAGCAGTGACCACGGCATGGCTAGGTTCCCCCTTAGTGCTATTTAGTATTTCTCTCATGTGATATTTATGGGTTTTCTTTTGGGGCCCGATCACTGACTTATCTGCTTGGTGTGTATGCTGACCTCCTAGTTTTGGGTACACACATCTTCTCCAGGACCATGCATTATGGACTAGCTAGCAGACTGTTTGCAGCTAGTATGTGTGTTGCTGGAACACCTTGCAGGGTGCAGCAGCTGGAGGCTTGCTGCTGGAGAATGTTGGGTGGGGGGGCGGCAGCTGTGCATTTCCAGGCCTTCTGTCTGCTATTGCTTTATGGATATGTACAGCTCTGCATTGCCTGCTCTGTAGGGTGTTTGAACCCTAGCAGGACTGGGGTGATGGTCCCCTCTACTGCCACCATTGCAGGAGGGTAGAAAGTGGATCTGTTGGCGGGATATCCTGTCCCCCACCCTGAGCCCCAGAGGGTGCATTGGGTGGTGGTATGTAATCTCCTTGTGGGTCCCAACACCCCCCCTTCACTTACATCATGTGACCATAGCACCCACACAGGGTATGCACTTTTCTGGGTGCATCATAGTCCACAAGGGCTACATGTGACATACAGATGAACACAGGCATATCCTAGGGGTGTTTGCAAGGACTACCTATCACACATTGGCACTGATGGGGACCTGCAGCATAGCCTATCCCAGCAAAGCCAGGTGCTGTGAGAATGGTGCTGGGCACCATACCTCTCCCTCAGGGTGAGCACAGGACCCGCACACTATGATGGTCTGTAGCTACTCTGTGCCACTAACACACACCGTCGGCACCCCCCTACCAGGCTGAGGTGCTGTGGAGTGCATACCCAATCTTGTGATCATCTGTAGACTGCTGATTTACATGTGCTGTGCATCCTGGCTAAGAATGGGTTGACCCTATCCTGGTAACCACAGCAGAATGTGAGTGTGGTGCGGTGCAGTCCTCCTGTAGCCAGTCAGGAGTTTGTTAGCAGCTCTAACCTACTGGTTACTTCACTGCCTGTGGAGCCAGAGGTAATCAGTTCAAAACCCACAGTGGGGTTCATCAATAGGGCTGTCTTAGGCATTGTCTATTTTTATTGTATATTAGTGCTGCCAGCAGAAACACCCTCAGGGTACTGTCACCTTAGGTGCCTTATATGGTGTCCTATAGGGGACATTATAGGGTGCCTTGGCAGACAGTGCACTTTATAATGTGCCCTATGGAGTGCCTTCTAGGGTGCCTTATGTGGCACCTTAGGTTACGCCACTGTGAGGGTGTGTTTGCTGGCAGCACTATTAAAGTAAAACTAAACTTCCTCACAGCCCAGTACTTAACCCTTTCCAGGCCAAGCCCAAAACTTTCGGGATCCAAACTTCTGCCTAAATATTCCTATCAAATGGTATATAATACATGACCATGGCAGAGGGAACGTCACTATTGGAACATATTGAATAAGACGGGTACAATTTTCCTGAAATATGCAAACATTAACCCAGCTGCAGAATGTGGATTAAAATATTATAGTAGGCTTTCAAAGGGTTACACATGATGCCTCATTCATTAGGCACACTGGGGAATCAAACCTATGACCCTTGCACCATCAGTCTGTGTAGTAACCATTGTGCTACAGCTTTGCTTCTGCATTTGGGTGTCTGCACGCCTTCTTAAGCTTAACGCGCAGTAATGCGCCCTGTAACGATCGTTGCTGCGCGGCACCTTATAACGCGCATTATCGGTAACGATGTACCATCCATGTCCTTTTTTGGCATTTCTTCCACTAACGCGGCTCCTAACGCGAATCACACTAACGCAGTTTAGTAAACATACCCCTTAATTTCATCCATATTTACTTAAGATCATAACTATCTCGTATGGTGTCAACTATGTCTCTCAGTTTGATAAACTCTTTGTCTCTTTATCAATGGAGATTCATTTGCTGATAGGAAATATTCCATTATGCCCTTGACTGATCTTTACATGTTTACAGATCATACAAGTTGCACACACGTGTTCTGCGATTTTTTTTTGGCAAGTTTTTTTTTTTTAGAATTATACCAATTTTTGTGAGAATTTGTCATCAAATCATCCCCCCTTGCCCATGCATGCCTGGCCAGGACATACAGAGGCAAAAAGGAGGCAAAAGGCATCTGGAAGTACCACATGGCCAGTGTGGGTTTTCCAAAGCTCATCAAGGTGCAAGGTGCACCCAGCCTGTCTCCAGGTGTCTATTTCAAATTGGAGTATGTGTTGGGGCTTAGATGAATTTCTAAATTGAAAATTCTGGAGACGGCATAGTTGATATTCATTAAGCAGATACATCACTTTAAATTACCTTCATCAATTTAATTTCCATCAGAGTCCTTCCTCTTAATATCCCACTTCATCTCTCACAACACTTTTTATCACTTGCATCCTTCCACTACCTACATACCTAGGTCCTTTTCATGTTTTTAATACCATACTAATGTATCCTTATTTGGCAAGGCTGCTAAGAACATCAAACAATTGTTAAAAATTTAGTATTGTTTCTTTCTCTCATTCTTTTTCTCAAACCTCTCCTGGACCATTGCTGACAAGCAAGATTTGGCCCTGTCCAATCAACTCAAGTCAATATTATCATTATATCTGCAAATAATTTTACAAATATTTCCATATTTTCTGGGAACTCAGTTCCATCTCTCCACCAAATTTGAAAACTGGAAAGATCAGTGTAATTAGCACCCATGGTGCCACTGTCCTGTTCAGCAGTGATCAGCACTGAACTTAACAATGCAAAGTAATTACCTTAAATCTTACAGTTCAGAAAACAGGCATTCAAATGATGAAACTGATACTTTTGCATGAAAAGGTTGGTGGATATCTGGAATGCAAACACTTCCCTTTTATATTTTTAACCAAAATGTACTTTTCAAATTTAATTTAAAACCTAATAATACCTGAGACTGGCATCAAACTGATCTGAAAACCCTCTATGAGGTGCTTGCCACAATATATAAAATCCCTTTTAACTTTTAATTTTGTATATGCAGTCAAAACCAAATATATGTACCAGAGATACAATTCAAGCTGGATTACCTTTTTATTCACTCAGGATTTAAATCATTTTAAGTTGCAATCTGGTAACTACTGGCTCAGAATGCCCCATTGTCCTGTCAGAGCTCTTAACCTCTACTTTGAAGGTCAAAGGAAAAAGAAACAGTTTCCTTAGTTTCATGCCTTGTTTGTTTGATCTAGAATTCAGGGGCACTTGGCAATGAACAGCCAGCAATTAAAGAAAAACAATATTTACTGTAGATTAAAACATTTAAACACAAGACTATTAGTCTTTAAGTATAGCAGCCTATCTGATTGAAATAAGGAGGTTTTCTTGATAAATTTCACTAAACCCTCCCCCTTGGGTAGTTCTGAAAAGCAACATGCTTTAACAACAGCTTGGAAAACCAGGGACCTTGAAAAGACAAATAAAAAGTCTTTATTTCTTCATAATCTTATAAGGATTTTCTCTCTCTTTTATAGGCTGTAACAAATGGTTTGAAGCTAGTTCTCACACATGAGCTTTGCCCTACAGATATTCTCCACCCCATACATCTTTGCTAATAGTTATTTGACCAGTCCTCCTCCAGCCTTTGTTTGCTCCCAGCCTTACACAATCAAGATGCTGGTCAGACATCTGAGGATGCTCAAGGGAGACACCCCCCATGGCTTTAGAAGCTCAAAATTCTACAATTAAAATTGATGACAAGAGGATTGTTTGGAGGCTAGGTGAATTGTTCTTTTTGTCCTCTTTAATGGATTTCTATTTGTTTGCTAGGAGAAAGACTCCTAGGTGAATTGTCCTTTTGTCCTCTCTAATGGGTCTCCATTCATCTGCTAGAAGAAGAACTCCTCCCTCATCTCCCAGTATCTTTCTGTAGCCATGCAAACAGTTTCACTCCCAGTTTCATTCCCAGTATTTTTCTGTAGTTATGCAAACTGTCTCAACAGTTTCAAGTACCCTATCTCAGCAGTTTCAACTACCCCTTAATGCTGAGAGGTATGATCAAAATTTGGTTTTTTAACTATTGATTATGCATGAAACATAGTAATGAAACTGGATATGCATTAAATAAAGCAATTGTCTTCCTTCACTTCTATACTAGTACAACAGTCTATATACAGTAAACCCTGCTCCCCTTTATCTACAAGAGAGTCCCCCTATTCCCCTTTTATTTACAGGGAACAGTCCCTTTCTTCTTTATTTACAGAGGTTAGAGGAGAAGCTATGGGGTTGGTGCCGGATTCAGTCCCTTTTTCATTATCTAACCCCTTCTTGGATTTCCTTTTTAAACATTTTCTAAACTGCCGCTCTTCCTATAGTCTGTGTAGACCTGGTGTTTTCACTGTTCGGGGACAGGGGCAATTTGTTAATAACTTTGCCTTTTACCGATAAAAGATCAAACCTCTTTATCTACAGAGGTGCATGTAACTTCGCTTTTATAAATAGAGAATCAAACCTCTTTATCTACAGAGGTGCAAAGTTACAAATCCAGGACTCATACAGACATGCAATCTTTGCGCTTCATCCAAACCCAGCCGTCCCCCTTGCGGGAGTACGGAACCGTGGATAGGGACACACACTCGCTTCGTATCAATGATATGTACAGTCTCAAGCATACACCAATCAATCCTGGAGATTTAAAGACCTAATGTCTGGGCAAACTTTCAAACTTTCTTTCCCTAATATTACAACTAGACACAGAGACACTCTAACAGTTTTCTACACAACAAAGCAACATTAATTACATAAAATGCATATACATATGTGTAAATTTGGTACTCACCCACCAATCGAATCTGAGTAAGTCTTCTGTCCTTGTTTGTAGGCAGGTAACGCAGCAATACTCACCGCTGGAGTCTTCCTAGGGCATCCACAGAGCTCTCTTTGTCCCTCAGGATGGTATTCTCATCTCCTGAACCCGGCAGGAGGAATCCTCATCTTCTGGACCGGCAGAAGGAATCCTCATCTTTTGAACCAGCAAAATGAATCTTCATCCTCTATTAGGATGGTATCCACATCTCCTGTTTTTTGCACAATTTAAAACAGGAGGTATCCTCTCTGACAAAAATGCAGGCAAGCCAAAACTGAAGTCAGAGGAATCCTTGGGCAATTTCGAAAAAAATTAGGAGTTCTAAAACTCAGGAGTCCCGGGTTTCAGCACAAATTGTGGGCCTGGTTTCCCCACAAAGTTCCCCAAATATCACCAATATTACCAATTGCCTGGGCACATGGGAACCGTACACCAGGAAAATAAACAGAACTGAGATCACAGTCACTTGTCAGCAAAACCCTTTATTTGGTACAAGCAAAAAGCTGCAAGCACAGATATACAAGTGTCTGTCTGAGGGATCTGAGTGCAGGCAACGTTCCCCACCCCTTGATGGGGAGAGGGAAGGCTGCCCGTCTGATTCTCTATAGTTGCTGTCTTATATACCCTCTGTAGCAAATGTCCAGCAACCTCTGCACAAACGTTTTGTTCCGTATGCAAAGGTTGTTGTACTGTCTGTAAAAGGTTATAGGGCCGTCTGCAAAAGTCTGCAGAGGCCTCTTTCCTTTGGGGCAAAGGCTCTTTCCCTGGGATCCACCCTTATTAGCATATTAATGGCTTTTATTCTTGCTAGTGTTGAGTCATTCTGACTACACCCTGCCATTCCCTTTGTTTCATTAATCACTGTAGCTTTCGACACTGTAGTCTTCAGGACTTATGAGCACTTTGTATCACCAGCTTTGTTTTATTTATTTATTTATTTATTTATTTAATTGGATTTTTATACCGCCTTATCATACAATCAAAGCGGTTTAACAAAAGAGAAAATTAGTAATAGTGAAAAAATCTGTGATAATATATACATAGTTTGTAAATATATGATTAAATGTCTTGGGAAAAGGTGCACTATATATTGTGAGCTATACTATAAAGTGAGCTATTGTACAATGTATATATAAATAATTGCTTTCTTAAAAATTAATTAGTTGATTGCATGACCGTAGTGCTCCGTAAACAAAACTGTTTTCAGTTGTTTTCTAAAGTCTTTGATGTCCTGAGCTGCTCTCAGATCATTAGGTAGGGAGTTCCAGATGGAAGTCGCAGCAAACGAGAAAGCTCTCTCAGAGGTCTCCTTGCGTGTTTTTCTGATGTCATTTGAGGAGCTGATTCTATTTTCAGATACACTTCTCCTAGGTCTGTTGCTAATATCTGACCGGATAAGATACGTCAGACTTTTTGCAGAACATTGTTGCTTTATCTTGAAAATATAAATTACTGTTTTGTATTTAATACGAGATGATATTGGTAACCAATGAAGCTCCTTTAAGATAGGAGTTATATGCTTTTTACTTGATAGACCAAAAATTATACGAGCAGCGGTGTTTTGCGCTAACTGTAAAGGCTTCAGTGACTGCTTAGCTAGACCCAGATATATTGGATTGCAGAAGTCAAGTAATGGTGTAATTAGAGCATGACAAACATTGCGGAAGTGAACAGTTTCCAGAAGCGGCCTTAGTCTTCTGATGATTTTCATTCTATAATAAGCGCTTCTAATCGTCTTGTTTATGTGTGATCTGAGATTTAATTCCTTGTCTAGAGTAACTCCAAGATATTTCACTTCTGATTTAATAGGAATAATTGAATTATCTATCTTGATGACAGGTGGATGTGCAAAATTTTGGTTACGAGATACAAATAATGCCTCTGTCTTGCTAAAATTAATTTGCATATTGTTGGTTTTACACCAGGTGGACATTTGTGATAGACAATATGTGATGCTGGAAAAATCAGGTTTCTCGATGGAGATAGTTGTGAAAATCATAATATCGTCAGCATAAATTGTATACTTTATGCCACTTTTTAATGGAATATTGCAAATTGGCTGCAAATAAATGTTGAAGAGAAGCGAAGAAAGAGCGGAACCTTGTGGCACACCTTGTAATACTCTTATGGGCAGAGAAGTTTTTTGTCCAATCTTTACTTGTAAAAATCTCTCTGTCAGATATGATTGAAACCATTTTAATGTGACCCCATGTAGACCAATCTCCTCTAATCTATGTAATAACCTATTGTGATCTACAGAATCGAATGCAGCCGAAATGTCTATAAAAATCATTATAATACCCTTTTTAATGTCATCAATGGTACGGAGAACGTAATCAAAAAGATAAATCATTAAGGTTTCAACTCCATGGTTTGGGCGAAAACCATGTTGGTTATCGTCTAAAGGCGCATGAATATCAATGTGTTCTTGGAGTTGAAGTTGCACTGTCTTTTCAATGATTTTCGCTAAAAAGGGTATGCTGGAAATAGGCCGGTAGGCAGCTGGGTTATTCTTGTCTAACGTTGTCTTCTTCGGGATTGGTCTAACAGTTGCAAGCTTTAAGTGCTTTGGTAAATTACCTTGAGAGAGGGAATTATGCACAATGTTTTGTATTATGTGAATAAAATTTGACTTTGTGGACTTTATCCAAGATACAGGACATGGATCGGTTGGAGAAGTGCATGTGTTTATGGAAGAGATAATGTGCGAGAGTTCAATCTGTTCAGGCCTGACCTGTCTTTTCTTAGCTTTTCTTAGCTGGGTCCATTTTCTGTGCACTTCTGCTCAGAGTATGGTTCTCCCTGGCTTTACTCTTGTTGTGCTGGGCTCTGGGTACTCATTTTCTTAGCCCACATGTTTTTTCCATGCCATCATAATGTATTACAGCCTTAGGCAAGGATGCAGCCATACTAGACATACCTATCAGCCAATTTCCCTTCAAGCCTCTCACCGGGGATTGATGGGCGGCATGATGATCACCTCTTTGAAGCCACGGCAGTCTTTAAAGCATGCATGTGCATGTACAGTACTTATGTCTTGCCACTCCTGCCCCCTCTGATAGGAAGTCAGAGGGGGCAGGAGTGGCGGCCATGAGTACACACGTGCTTTAAGACCCTCTGCGGCTTCGAAGAGATGATTGCTCTGCCGCCCATCAACTCCTGGTGAGAGGCTAGATGTCAGGGGCAGCAAGACAGTCTGGTGGGGTGGCACATCAGGCCTGCCTAGGGCGGCAAGAACCCTTGGGCCATCCCTGCTAACCACTAGGCTACTCCTCCACTCTTTCCATGCTGTGATGTGTCCGAAAGCCAGATTGGCCTGGGTGTAGAGTTGAAGTGTGTTCTTGGTGATCTCTAAATTGTGGGAGGATGATGTGTTCGGTCAGCTTCAAATTATGGGTGCTGTAGAGTCTATGACAAAAAGAAAAAAAGGTGAAGGGTCTAATGAAATTGTCACAAAGTAAATTAATTGCCACAGAGTAGATTTATTCAGTCCAACATGGCCATATTTCAGCATGTTATGCCTGAATCAGAGGCAGTTTGTCACACAAAATCATAAAACAAGATATAAGCAAAATATCTAGGTAAAATCATAACAACAAATATATAATATAAAACAATAAATACATTGCAATAATTTAAGGTGCTGACTCTGCTGGTAGTGGGCCAGTACTGAACAACTCTTGCATGTCATCAGCATAGGAAAAAGGAAAAGCCCCAAAAACTTTGATGAGTGAAAACCCTCATAAAAAAAAAAATTGAACAGGGTTGGAGATAAGATTGATCTCTGGGAGACCACACTGCTTAATAGTCTGGAAGATTAAATATTTGATTTCCAAATTGAATGAAAAGGAGAAGGCCATATTGAGAGACTTTAACCATGTTGGAGGGGCTGAATCAAGAGGCAAGGCCAATGCTGTTAGGGTAGCCAGGTTCAAATCCAAGTGTGAGCATTTATGAACTTAAGTTAGTCACTAAACTCTCTATACTCTATGGATGTTTAGCTGTTAGTGTAGTTGGATTTAAAAGGAGGTTTGGGCCACATTAGAATGAATCTTAAAAGGACCACTCAGGTCTAATCCCTAAAGATAGGAGTGGAGGAGCTGACCTTTAGAGTGAGAGCACTGTGTTTTAGGCTTGACTATGGAAGGATCTGGTCTACTGATGGACCCTCACTGAGACAGGGAGAATGGTTCCAGAAATTCCCTTATATTGATAAGCTTATCATAAAAAAACTTTAAAAAGCTCTTTGAAGACAAGGAATCTGCATGATAGTTATATTCTAAGGGCCAGATTTTTGAACATAAGTAAATTGTGTAAATTGAACATAAGTAAACATTTAAGAACATAAGTAAATTGTGTAAATGTCTCAAATGGGGATATTCAATGGCACTTGATTAGTACCATTGAATATCCCCTTCTAAGTCCCCTACATGCCCCAATTCTAGCCCCTCCATCAGCTCATGTGCAGTCCTATCCTAGTCCCCCCATCAGCCCATTTCCATGCCAAGCTACCCCCCAATCAACCCATTTCCAGTCCTAGCCCCCCATCAGCCATTTCCAGTCCTAGCCCCTCCACCCCAGAAGAGCCCCATGCCTGTATGACTGACTGACTTTTGATGGGGTTGGAGAGGCCCCTGCTCATCTCTGTACAGCCGCCGAAGTGAAGACTGCCATTTTTCTTCACTTCGGCAGCTGTGTTCTAGTATAGACCACTGGCGAGATGAGTGCTAGGAAACAGAAAATGCACTTTAACCTCCAGCGCGCCAGCAGCCTACACTAGAACACAGCTGGCAAAGTGAATAAAAATGGTGCTCTTCACTTTGGCGGCTGTACAGAGATGAGCCAGGGCTTCGGGCCTCCCCAGCTCCCTCTAAAGCTGGCCCTGCTGGGAGCCGAACAGCATGTGTGGGATGTTGTTGGCACGGGGCCCCCTGAAGCATGGGGTCCTGCATGAACAACATTCTCGCACAATGGATGGACCAGCCCTGCCTTTACTACTATGCTGTTTTGTGCTGAAAACAGTGTAACAAAGAGAAATGTTAAGATGTTACCAATGACAATTGATATTCTAATTGGTTTAAATTTTATATTTTTAAAAGTTTTGGGTTATGTATACATTACCTTTTGTTGAGCACAATTTTTGGTACCATCTATGTAATGACCCTTATGTATCTTTTCCTTTTGTTTTGTGCCCTGATAGTCATGATGTTCCTTCCTTTCGTGAGCTGAGATGTCCATGTTAATCAGATAGTTACACCTACTTTGATTATTGTCAGCAATGTGAGTCAAACAATTGCCTACGATAAGAGCTTTGATAAATAACTGAAATGAGTTTAATTTATTCGCCATAAACTGCCCATTATGTTTTAATGTTTTGTTACCCTTTGAGTAATAAGATTAACTATGGGCCTGATTCAGAGACGTGGGTTGCGGGGCCGAAGGCTATCAAGACCCTATTCCCCCTACAGCTCTCCCCACACATCCTGAGCAGTAGCATGGGGAGAGCCTGCATGGGGTGGGAAGGGGTGGGATCTGGGCAGAGAGGCAGCAGGCTGAGCCAGCAGGAAGTACAGGGCTGATTCTGCTCATGGCCCTGTACATCCTGCTGGGTCAAAGGGGACATACTGCTTATTCCACCTTCAAGATGGAATAAGCAGCACTAATCTGGCGATCGGGCCCGGGGATGGTGGGGGGGGGGGTCCCAACTGCCTGATCCAGTCCAAAACTGCCCAGCCATGGGTCAGGTGGCAGATAAGAAGGGGGCCTAAGTCGCGGGAGTCGGGGCGCCTGCAGGGAGGACATCTCCACAGGCGGCAGAGGCATGCCGGGCCATCCACATGGCCAATTCTGTGTACTGTGGGAATGTTTAATTTCCACAACCCAGAATCAGGTCTTAATGGGCCTGTCTTCCTTGGTGACCTCCAGACAGTCCAAATGTCCATCTCTCTGAAACAGGCTCTATACCTTGTAAATTGTCACAGTTGGAGAGTAAATCACAAACATAATTAATGATATGTTCAATTGTGCACCTGAGAAGAGAGGTGTGTCTATTGACATGCGGCCTAACATTTAATTTAGCAGATAAACAGAAAAATTAAGGAACGTAGATAGTTATGCAAGATAAAAGTATGCTGCAAGGACCATCAGTAACTTGGTCTACATATAGAGACAACTACTGTGAATGCAAAGACGTCTGCAATGCTACTGAATGCGTAGACTCTGAGTAGGAGCAAAGATCAGTGATTCCAGCAGGGCTACTCATATATATGCAGCTATGAAGACTGGTTGGACAGCCACTGAAACTCTGTCCAAGATGTTCATAGTGCAGCCCATAGTGAAAAGAGATGCTGCTGAAGAGTTTGAAGTTATTACCAATGTCATAATGTGAATGTGGATGCAAACCTCTGAACTCCTGAAAGATCTATGGAGAGCAGTTGGCCACTGTCAGCAGATAGTGCTTGCAAAGCATAATTGGTAGAGCCTTATACTCTGTACACATTCTTCTTGAAACCTAGTAAGGGCAAACAGTGTCACGTCACTTTGGTTAATTTGCAGGATGATTGTAACCCTTCTTCTATACTGGCAAATAAAGTCAATGCATAAACAAATGCATTTGTTGAGTTCTCCCACAGATGGGGACTCTCCAGCAAGATGAAGTTTACCTACGGAGCAGATGTGGTACCTAGGACTCTTATGAGGTTCCCCACATCTGCAAATTGAGGTGGAAGGCATTCCTTACTGTGGCAGAAGACTTATCCTGGACTTGGACATATCTTAGTTATCATTCCTTTGTAGTGATTCTTTACAGAATCATAGGAGAGACTGTAGAAAGGGACCCGAAGGGGAGCCAGGGCTTCATGGGGATAATTTACAGTGTGAGAACAGCTCTGAATATGCTGATAGTTTCACAGGGGGTGTTTTTGTATAAGTGAGACAGTCAAGGTTGCATCTTGCAAGCCAGGGAGCTCATGTTTTCAGGAAGCTGTCCTGATTATGTGTAAGCAATATGTATATGCATGCTTTTACCTGTAGGAGGTCATTCCAAAGCACAAATAAGCTGGTTAGACATGCAAGCTAGATGTGTTTCTAGAGAAAATGTCTAAGACTGTATTTTAAAACCCCATGGCCATGTACATTGGAGTGGAGGAGTGGCCTAGTGGTTGGTTGGGGCAAGGTACTTCAGGTCAGAAGGTCAGGGGTTCAGATCCCACTAGAGGACAGCAACCTTGGGCTGGAAGGACTGGGGTTTCTAGTCCCACAGGTGCTCCTTGTGGTTTTGGGCAAGCCACATAACCCTCCATAGCCCATGTTCCCTGTAAAATAGTTACCTCCAAGTTATAATGCCCTGTTCAATGTAATTTCAGTTTGTTCAATGTAAACCACACTGATGCAGAATAGCGCGGTATATAAGAGAATATAAATAAATAAATAATAAAAATAAACATTATGGCGCTAACATGGGGATCTCTGAATGTGGGCAGGAATGGACAGAATGGGGGCATGGTCTGCCATGGAGACATATAAAGCATATTCAGGAAAGTCCCATGCATGTCTTCAGTGTGTCCCGTGTACGTCCATGTTAGCGCTGACGAAACATGGAATAAGGGCATAACTGAGACTTAGAAAGGTTTCTGATCTTCTCTTCAATGCATCCCATATTGAAGAATGGTTGTGACAATTATGTTTTGCACTGGTGTGTCTGCAGTCTAGATGACCACAAGATGCAGTTTTAAAGAACAGAAAGCAGAGGTGAGGGAAGATTGTAAGGTAAAGAAACATTAATAAACAAACACCCCTACATAAATATTAGGACGAGCACTGGTGTTTAATCTGGCTATGCTGACATTTGCTGTTTGCACTAGAGGAGCAAATCTAGGTTTCCCTAACAATTCCTATTTCCTGAAAAATGGGACTGTTGACGTAGTCCTGGGACTCCATGCTATAATGTTATATCAGCTGTTGTTGATAGGTACAGGGCATCTTTATGGCAGATGTATGCTTTCTTCTGACTGCATATGAGAGTGTGTGGGTGGGTGTGATCAGAGTATTACACAGGATGAGCTGGTATGCTCATCCGCTAATCTGGGGGACATAATGCCTGGCCGGTACCTGGACCGCACATCACCAGGTGCCAGTGTGATCGGGAAGAAAAAATCTGAACTGGCTCTCTCAAGCTAAATGTCAAAACATATCCCTGTCACTAAGAAGGGACCCTTGGAATGAGAGCATTCAAATGTGCAAACAGCACTAATACATACCCAAAAGCACCATTATTGGTCACTAAAAATGTGTACATTTGTAGAAATCAATGATGGTGCCTTTGGGCATGTATTAGTGCTGTTTGTGCTGTTGAATGCTCTCATTTTGAGGGTTCCTAAATTAGTAACAGGGATATGTTTTGAAATTTACCTATGGAGAACCTGTTCTGATTGTTTCTGATCCATACTTAGTATAGTACAGACTGTTTTCAGAGATGACCAACTCAAGCATAACTAAAGAGGTCTTCTACTGCCATGTATGTTGTGATGCAAGGTATGTCATGATAAACATATCACTTTCTACTTGCATTTTTACTGTCTTAGAGTGTACTGAGCTTACTTTGCAGTGTTCTGGACATGTGAAACACTAGTATTTATAGTCTACTTTGCATCAAAATTTATATATCATCAGTTTTCATGTGTAGTTTGCATCAGCACAACACTGACAGAGAGCACAGAAGCTTTGGCGATGCACGTTTGACGGATGAGACGTGGCCATTCACAGGTATATAGTGGAGACAGACAGGATGGAAAATATCCATCTTTTCATAATAAGGTGAGTGCAAGGATTATACAGCCATTTTTTGCATATACCCATCTCTTGTACTCTGTGGTGCTTTGTTCGTGCCGGGCCGAAAATGTCTATGTTCTGATTCCAGAACTGCGGGTGTGTGTATCTCCATGGCTGTGGAATCATATTTAAATTAGACCCGTTTTCGATTTGCACATGCCTGTGGGCCGGATGTGCGGGTTATGGAATCAGGCTCATAGTGTTTAACTTGACCTGTAACCAAGGGCTGAGGAAGGATCCCTCTGTTTGTTGCTCCCAGCTAGGAATTCATTACACATAACAACAACAAACTTTGAAAATAATAATAAACAAAAAGCAAAAGAAACATTCAATAAACAAATCAATTCACACATATAAGACAAAAGAAAGAAAAAAAGCTCAAGAACAAAATTAAATCAGCACTCTCACACCTAAATGAACCAATTCAATAATTTTGCAGCAAATCCACTGTCTAGACATTATTCAGACTTAATAAGATCTATGAAATTTGAAGAAACAACTAGTGCTTAATACAATCAAAAAACATTAAATAAATTAGAAAGGCAATGGATAAATAATGTGTTTTAATCCTAATTTAAATTTCTGAAAAGAAGTTCCTGAATTCAAAGATGATGGAAATGAATTCCAAAGGGAAGTTACCAAAACAAAAAAGTGGATTGACAAGTAAACTCAAATTGAACAGCCCCTGGGTCTTGATTTTTGGTGTTTTAAAATGTATTTATGCTATGTATTTATGTATTTATGCTATGTATTTATGCTATGTGATTAGAGTAGCTGCCTAATACCCAGAAAATCAAGGGTTCAATTTTCACTGGTATGCCTTGTGACCTTAGGCAAGTCACTTTACCCTCTGTTGCCTTGGAAGAAAAGGCCTGGCCACCTATTTCCAATGATACATTGCCAGAGGCAGCTGGATCACCAGGAGTCAGCACTGCCTTGACAGCTCCAAAAAGAAATTTATGATGAGGGGAGCCAACATGCTTACTTGTCTAGGATCTTCCAAAAGGTTACAGTAATCCTGCTCTGTAAAAAAAATCCAACACATATAGAGGAAATGTAAGATATTTGTATTCTAAAAGCATTCAAAATGTGAAAAATTAGTACATAACAATTGACATGTATACTTTTCAGAATAAAGGAATGAGTTTCCTTAGTCAAATTCTTTAATCTCAACAGACCATGGGGTATGTCTACTAACAGGCGTTAGCTGCTACCATGGGTCCAACACAAGATTAACATCACGTGGTAGCAGCTAACCTGTGACAAAATCAGATAATAAACCACAAACCATATCGCAGGCAATGTTCTGAGATAGCTTATTTTTGCACAGTGCAGCTCCAGTGGCTGTCAAAATTGGGCCCGATCGTGGTGGCAGATAATACCACCTCTCTTTGCTGGTTGGCTAGCCAACTGTGGGGCCCCTCCCCCCTTCAGTACTTCATTGTGGAGGTGGAGGAAGGGAGGCTTAGCCCGACTGGCTAGTCAGAATGCTGTTTAATTTGGGGCAGTGCACCAATCCTCCCTGGCTGCTCCCGATGGGGATCGGGAGCTGTCTAGGGGGGATTGGTGTTGTGTGGGGGCTAACACTATTTTACTTCAGATTGTCGGTGCCGCGGATTGCAGCATTGCTGCACCGACAATACTGTAGGGGGGGAGGCCCGATTGCAGCAGTTGGGGAGTCATGGTTGCAATCGGTGCATAGAGTTGCTGACAGCACTACATTAGCAGCCAAGACTAATGAGATTTAGAAGACGTACCCCTATGTGCACAGAATGGAAGAAAGAGCCCCTGAAAGGACACGTGATATTAAATATGTTTTCTGATCCAATCATTCAGTTTGACTTTTTTCATAGTCTTTCCAAGGTTGTTAATATGAGTAACACCATATTAAGCCTATGCAAAAATCATGTTTTCATTTTGGGAATATTATTTTAATTATTCTACATAACCATGGAGCATATGTACTAAAGGATGCTAACTATTAGCATGGGGTTTAGGGCACACTAACAGCAACTGGGTATTGTGTGATTGGGCAGGGACTGGATAGGTTAGGGGTGGAATGTGGGCATTAAAGGTGCATCCAGTTAGTGTCGGCATCTTGTTGGCATGCTAACTACAGCTGTTGCCATTAGCATGCTGCTATGCAGTTGCAATGTGCTAAAGGCAAGGGGATGGACACACATATCACATGAGGTCAGTGCAGCCTCGGTGCTAGTTTCATTGCCAAATTCTGTGCTAACTTAGCGTATTTTAGTGAACATGCCCCATGTAATATAGGACCTGATCTTTTAAACTTTTTCCTCATGGATACTGGATGGGAGAGAGAAAGCCTTTGTGAATCAAGCTCTTCAAAGAAAAAAAATTCCAAACAAAAGGTGAAAAGTAGCCAAAATAATCACAAGCTGTGTAGCTGTTTCTTTTCTAAAGGGTGCTTTGTAAATGCAGGAAAAGGACACATCTTTTTTTGTATTTTACTACTTTTTAAAAAAATAAGTCATATTAAAATATGTAAGAAAATATGCAGAAGCAGACATTTTTCATTGATTTTTCCAGAAAGACATAAAGTCTAGTCTTTCTCATTTTCATTGTGAATACTTTCAAATACCTCATATTTCATTTGCCTTTCACCTATACTGTGGTTCCTCCTACTGTTTTTATTTTTAATTCTAATCTTTTTATTATTTTTACAACAAAATAAACAATAACAATAGAAAAATAAAAGACTGACCATTATAATTCTGCTTGGAAGAAGTCTCATAGATTCCAAACAAAATCATCTACAGTAAGTTTCTACATAATAGACCCTTATTGGTCACGGCTTGCATTTTTCTCCATAATGCAGCCTTTATATCTATGATATAAACATCATAAATTCTGTTGACAGGGACTTGAAGTGGGGTACCAGGGCCCTCTGAAAGGGTTAATATGGAGAATGGCTTGGAATTTTGCTGACAACCTGAAACTTGATCTGTGGCAGCTTAGCAGTGGTTGTGTACAGAAGCCAAGGCCGTGTTTTATAGATGTTTATGAAAAAACAAGATAGAATATTTTTGCTCATTCTGATTAAGCTGAGAAATGTCTGTGCCTAGTTTGACCTGTAACATGTAGTGTTTAGCTTGACTTGTAACATGTAGATAAATAAAAAGTAGTGCAGCGCATGACAATAGAGATAAGACAAATTTGTACCATGTAGTAGTTTTTTCCTAATAAAAGAAATACTATGGCTTAGCTGGAGCAGGGCCGGCCCGTCCATTGAGCAAGAATGTTTTTTGCACAGGGCCCCGCGTTTCAGGGGGCCCCGCGCAAAGAACATTCTGCTTTTTTTTTATTACATTTAAAAACAAAAACCTGGCTTTAGCTGCTGCCGCTGCCGCTGCCGCGTCCGTCGCAGCAGCGGCAGAATGGCGTGTCCCGCGGGGCCCCTTCTCCTCTTCGAGCCCTCTGCAAGGGCTTTCAGATTCGCGAAGGGAGAGTTGTGCTCCCTCGCGTCTCTGTAAAGCCCGCAGGGGCTAATGGGAAATTTCCCATCAGCCCCTTTAGACGCGAGGGGCTGATGGGAAATTTCCCATTAGCCCCTGCGGGCTTTACAGAGACGCGAGGGAGCACTCTCCCTTCGCGAATCTGAAAGCCCTTGCAGAGGGCTCGACGTGGAGAGGGGGCCCCGCGGGACACGCCATTCTGCCGCTGCTGCGACGGACGCGGCAGCAGCTAGAGCCAGGTTTTTGTTTTTAAATTTGCCGGAAGGGAAGGGAAGGAAGGGAAGGGGGGGCTGATGGAGGCTGTCTGGAAATGGGGTGATGGGGGGTTAGGACTGGAAATGTGCAAGGGGGGGGGGTTTAGGACTGGAAATGTGCAAGGGGGGGGGGGGTTAGGACTGGAAATGTGCAAGGGGGGGGGGTTAGGACTGGAAATGTGCAAGGGGGGGGTTAGGACTGGAAATGTGCAAGGGGGGGGGGTTAGGACTGGAAATGGGCTGGGACTGATGGAGGCTGACTTGAAATGGGCTGGGGGGGGGTTAGGACTGGAAATGGGCTGGAGGGGGGGTTAGGACTGGAAATGGGCTGGGGCTGATGGAGGCTGACTGGAAATGGGCGGGGGAGGGGGTAGGACTGGAAATGGGCTGGGGGGGAGTTAAGACTGCTAATGGGCTGGGGCTGATGGAGGCTGACTGGAAATGGGCTGGGGGGGTTAAGACTGGTAATGGGCTGGGGGTTGATGGAGGCTGACTGGAAATGGGGTGATGGGGGGTTAGGACTGGAAATGGGGTGATGGGGGGTTAGGACTGGAAATGGGCTGGGGGGGTTAAGACTGGTAATGGGCTGTGGGCTGATGGGGGCTGTCTGGAAATAGGGTGATGGGGGTTAGGATTGCTAATGGGCTATGGGGGGGGTTAGGACTGCTAATGGGCTATGGGGGCGCTAGGACAGGAAAAGGGCTGATGGGGAGGGGTTAGGACTTGAGGTGGGCTGATGTGGTTAGGACTAGTAATGGGCTGTGGGCTGATGGGGGGGGGTTAGGACTGGCAATGGGCTATGGGGGGCTGACTGGAAATGGGCTGATGGGGTTAAGACTGGAAGTGGGCTGATGGGGGGTTAGGACTGGTAATGGGTTATAAGGGGGGGGCTTAAACTGAAAATGGGTTGATGGGGGCTAGGACTGGTAATGGGTTGGGGGATTGCTATGACTGGAAATGGACTGAGTGGACGGGGAGGCTTGAACTGCAAATAGCTGATGGGGAGGGAGCTTGGAATGGAAATGGGCTGTGAGGGAAGGGAGCTAGAACTGAAAATGGGCTGATGGAGCAGCTAGGATAGGACTGGAAATGGGCTGTTGGGGGGAGCTAAGATTGGAAATGGGCTGTGGTGGGGGCTTGAATTGAAATGGACTCATGGAGGGGCTAGAACTGGAAGTAGGCTCATGGGGGGGCTTGGACTGGAATTGGGCTGAGTGGAGGGGAGCTAGGATTTGACATGGGCTGATGGTGGGGCTAGGAAATGACTAGAAATGGGCTGATGGGGGGGGCTAGGATTGGAAATGAGCTGATGAAGGGACTCAGACTGAAAATGGATGGGGGAGCTAGGACTGGAAATGGGTTGATGGGGGGCTAGGACTGGAAATGGGCTGATGCAGGGACTAGAAGGGAATGGATGCTGGGTGAGACTGGAACTAGAAGGGAGCTGATGTTGGGGGAGGATTAGAATGGGATGGGGCTGGGAGAGTAAAATGGAGAGGGGAAAAATATTTTGTGTGGGAGGGATGAAAAATCTACAATTGGCCGGGTATTGGGAGAGTAAGTGGGGATTGAGGATGGAGGGGTAAAATTTGTGTGGATGAAATAAGAATAAGGAAAGAGCAAAAGGATAAAGATTAGTATGTTAAAGCAGATGTAGAGAGAGAGGATGGAAAGAAAACTAGAAGAGAGAAGAAAGGACAAATGGACAGCAGACGATGGAGAGTTAGCAGAAAACATGAAGAAACCAGAAGAAAGTGGCTGGAGCAATTGCAACTGAAAAAAAATGCACAAAAGGTAGAAATATATCTCTTTATTTTGAATTTATTAACTGGAATATGAAAGTTCTGGGAAATGTGCATCATTAACGTCTGCGCTTTGTTTGGTACAAGAGGAAATTGATTTATAGTTTTATTTCTACAGTGTTGTTGTACATTCCAAGTTTGGCTTTTGGGGTTCCCAGTTTAAATTATTGCCTTCCTGTTTCTAAATTGCGATTCCTTGTTTGGTGATGGTCTATGTTCTGCATGTGTAACTGAGCTGAGGTATTCTGTTTATGTAATTCCTATTTGACATTGCCACTTGTTCTCTTTCCCCAGTATTCTCTGAAATGTACTGGTTTAATATTTGCAGTGTTTCCTTTTGATAGGTAGGGACTGGTGCTTTGTGAGTCCTGGTAATGCTGTCAGGATACAGCGGGTTTGCTATGGGTTCTAAATGGGCAGCGTTTGTAGTAGTTCCTAATGTGCCTGGCGGTTGGCACTGGATTATAGTAATGTAGAAATCTTTTAGTCTTTCTTTATCCATACACTCATTAAGAGACATGTTTACTAAAAGTTAGTGTATGGTAACATTATGCAAATATTTATGCAAATAAGGCCACTTATGCAAATGAGGCCCCGCACCGAGTCTCCGCACATGGCCCCGCACCCCCCTTGGGCCGCCCCTGAGCTGGAGTAGGAATTATGGGAGAACTGCTCAAATTCCTCTCCTTAAGCTTAAGTAGTACTGTCACTGATATTATTCTGTGTATGTGTAATTTCATTCCTTAATTGAATTTAGAAAATTGGAGCCAAAATGCTGAGGATGAATTTTGCTACTTGATGTCTAGTCAGGAGTAGGTCATGCAAAGAGATTCTTTCAAATTCCACCATTGATTAAAATCAATTCCAGCAGCATCTTTCTAATTACTGATAAGAAGTTTAGTCACAAGAGTCAGCATAAAGTCCAATAGCATAGAATCTTTAGCACCCCTGATTTTAAAATAATCATCTAACAGGAAATGGGGATAGTGAGGTGGAGGACTTGCATTATCCTCACCTGTACTCGAGACTAAAATTGATTTATATGGTTAAAAAAACAGATTATATGTGATAGAGTATTTACTTCTGTCTTACAGGTCCAGCACCTAGTATCCACTCCACCTAAAAATGTGGATTTCTTATACAGGGACCAAAGAGCTTTATGCATTAGTAGATAAGTAAATTGTGTAATAAACAATGACAAGGAGGCACTCATAGGGGTCTTTTACTAATGGGAGCTAAGGTGTTGCACTTAACATACCAATAGTGCTGAAACCATGGAGCGTTAGGTGCAACACCAACACGCTAACTGTTGGGAGCGTGGAAACCATTTTCCTGGCAGTTAACCCTTTGAAGGCCTACTTTAAATTTTTAATCCACATTCTGCAGCCGGGTTAATTTTTGCATATTTCAGGACAATTGTGCCCGTCTTATTCAATATGTTCTAATAGTGATTTTCCTTCTGCTATGGTCATGTATTATATACCATTTGACAGGAATATTTAGTCAGAATTTTGGATCCCAAGAGTTTTGGGCTCAGCCTGGAAAGGGTTAATGCAGAGCCTTGTCCCCTAGCATGTGTGGCATTAGTGGGGGGCACCTAATGTTATGTAGTGAAATGGTGTTAGGTGAATCCATGCTAATTTATTTTATTTATTTATTTATTTACATTCTCTTATATACCGCACTATTCGGCATCAGCGCGGTTTACATGGAACAAAATGCTCAGTACAATAACATGTATGAGTTTACAGATAACAGGGAACAAAAAACTTGGATAACAGGGGTAACTATTTACAAAACTTACTACATGTAAAAATAAAAGGATTCATAGAAAACACAATCACGTCATGGGTTTGAGTATCAACTTGTTGTGTTGTTGGTATGCTATAAGTTTGTCTGGGAATGTGGATGGTATGGGGGTGTCCTGGAGTTCTAAGGGATGCAGTTGGGCTCAATAAGGTGCTTGTTGAAGAGGTGACCTTTGAGGGCTTTCCTGAACTGTGGTAGATTCTTAATAGCCCAGATATCATGGGGTAATGAATTCCAGTATCTTGGGGCAATGAGACTGAAAGCCCTGTTGGCTGTTGATTTAGTGCAAACAGTAAGAGCCTTCGGTACGGTTAAGGAGTTTATAGCCGTGGATCTTCTAGCTCTATTTGGTGATGTGGCATGGATGAGGGAGGTTAAGGATATGGAGGAGAGATTGTGAAGAGCTTTAAAAGTGATTATCGAGATCTTGTAAGCTATTCTAGCCTGGATGGGTAGCCAGTGCAACTGTATTAGCAGAGGTGTCACGTGGTCTCTCCTGGACGCTCCATGTAGGATTCTTGCTGCCGTGTTCATGGCTAGCTGCAGCGGGTTTAGTGTAGACTGGGGAAGACCTTGTAATATGGCATTGGCATAGTCGAGATGGGGGATGATCAATGCCTGGAAAATTGTCCGAAAGTCAGATGGTTCAAGCATGGAGCGTAAATGCCTAAGTGAGCGTATATTGCCATAGACTGATCTGACTATGTTTCCTATGTGAGCCTTCATATCCAGGCATTGATCTAGGATGACTCCCAGGTATCGTATTGATGGTTTAGAGTGTAGCTCGGCTTCATTTACTTTAAGATATTGTGGTGGGGTAAAGTTGAGGTTCCTCGTAATGAAGAGTACTTCGGTTTTCTTGTGTTGTATTCTGAGGTTTTGAGAAAGAAGCCAGTCTGCTATTGCATTGAAACAATTCGTCAGTGGGGAGAGGTCGAGATGCTCGGTAGAGAAAGGAATGTAGAGAAGGACATCATCTGCGTATAACATGCAGTCAACATTGAAGGACTGGATGATGTTACAAATTGGCTGCATGTAAATATTGAACAAGAGCGCAGAAAGGGAGGATCCTTGTGGGACTCCTTGACTTTGGTGGAAAGGTTCAGAATTTGTCCCTCTAGAACGAACATGTTGTCATCTTTCAGACAGGTAGGATCTGCACCATTCGAGTGCTAGTCCATTAATGCCTTTGTCGATCAGTCGTCTTAATAGAAGCTCATGATTTACTGAATCGAAGGCTGCAGCAATGTCCAGAAAGATGAGAGCAAAACCCTTACGGATGTCATCAATTCCTGTGATTATCTTGCAGAAGAGAGTGGTGAGGAGGGTTTCCACTCCGTGGAATTCTCTAAAGCCAGCTAATAAAGTTAGAACAAAATGTGAACACAGCGCTGACTGTTTTGAGCTCACCATGCCCCTCTCTGCCCCTAACCCACCCATTTGTAACCCTAAGATGGGTTGCACAGTTAGCGCAGGAATCATCCTGTGTTGTCATTGCCGTGCGCTAGTTGTCAACATGCATCCCAGCGTGTCTTTAGCACACACTGCTAGCTAGTGCTCATTAGTAAAAGATCCCCATAGTCAGCTTCCATACCTGTTTCCACTCTTCTGGAATAAGTCACATACCAGACCTCTCTTCCCACACTTCCTCTCCCCCTTGAGACACTAATGTAAGACCACTCTTCAAAAACTTGTAAAACTTAAAGCCTGATCTGGGCATCAAGGCCTTTCACTGCTGCTACACTTATTGAGTAGCTTCTCCAGAGAGAATGCACTATGTTGAAGCAAACATTGATATCTGCATCCAGCGAAAATATTGTGTAGAGGGCACATTATAGAGTTGCTGAAGGTCATTAAAAGGTTTAATTTATCTGACATTTATGACTTGATCTATGCTCCAGATACTCAGTCTCTGCCAAGTCCACCAATTAATAGTCTTGTTATCAACTCAGATATAATCATTATACCATAAGGTCATGTTCCCAGATACTTGCTCTGTAGCATCCTAACATTATGGACACAGAAGAGGAAGCCCATCCTGCAGACTGAAAACAGCAAAGAAGAGCAGGAGAGCCATGACACTGGAGACAAGAGCTTTATTGTGTAACCAGATCAGCCATACACATGTTTTGGCCCAAAGCATTCTTCAGGGGACTGCGACCTTGCACATTAAAACACATATAAAAAATATATAAAAGACAATAAATAAATATATAAAGAACCAGTGAAATCAAAACAAAAATAATAAATTAATAGTAATATAAAATACAAATCTATACAAAAAGAGCCCAATTTAATAAAGGCATTCATAATAAACCATATAAAAACAATAAAAGAATATGTATAGCATTTGAATCAATCAATAAATAAATAATATTTAATAATGTTTAAAAGAGAGGTATATATATATTAAGCACAAGGTAAAAGCCATAACAATGGTGATGAAAAAAAGAATGAATATTAACCATAAACAAAAAACACGGAGAGAGATACAAAGGAAAAACAAATCTCATATAATACATCAAATGATATGTAGGTGCCAAACTCACCACTTGGAAGACACCTTTCAATCATTGATTAATGGTAAATCCTATTAATCTATTCAAAATTGAACTGTGGAAAAGGAAGGGGAAGGACAAAGCAGAGGAAATCATCCACCAAATTAGTTCAACAAACCCCTGTAGTCTCAAGGGAAGGGGGGATGAAATGCATTTCTCCGGGAGCAAGCAGGAAGTCAGTCCTCACATATGGGTGATGTTGGCACCGACGGAGCCTTCGTGGGAGCATCTCCCCAGCTTTCAAATAAAGCCTTTGGGAGATGCCACCACGCATGCTTGGTCCCCTTCCTGCCCAAGGGTGCCATCTTGCTCAGTTTCCTTTTTTCCTCGGAGCCCTTCTGACATCAACTGTCTTTCCCCCAGAAAAAAGTTGATTTTTTCTTCTGGAGTTCTTAACTCATATCTGGTATCGCACCAGTACTGTTCCCGCCTACCGATCTTGGTGCCTCGGTGTTAAGTTCGGTTCCTTTTTGTGTTATTGTTCTTTTTTGGAGCTTTCACGTCTTTTTTCCCTTCTGTCAGCTCAGAGGGTCTTCGACCATGCAGGGGTTCTTTTTCCCCTAGGGCTACTAGTGGTTTTATAAAGTGTGATCAGTGTGCTAAGCTCATGTCCTTAACTGACACACACGACTGCTGTCTCCATTGCCTCGGGCCGGATCATGACCCGGCGGCCTGCAGCTTATGCAAATGGATGTCTACAAAGGCCCTGAAGAGCCACCAGCAGCAGTACGATAAGTTTTTCCATGACTCCCCGATGCCTCCGAAGGCCAGGGCCTCGTCTGAGGTGCCAAAATTTCTGGAGGAGTTCTCCGAACCCGAGCACCATTGTGAGTCCTCAGAGAGGGTGGTCCCCATTGATGGAACACAGGAGGAAGAAACCCTCGAAGGCAGCCTCCTTGGATAGCTCAGATGGACCAGTCCTGCAGCCCCAGGCGCCCGCCCGAGGCTTTGGAGAAGGAGCGGCCGGTCCCCCGGAAGGATCCAGTGATGGACTGGCCTCAATTCTTGGAGGCTATCCTCATTGAGGATTCCCATTCGGGGGAGCTGGTGTCGGGCCCAAGTCCCTCGATGCCAATGCTGAAGGCTGGAGTCCAGAATGGCGGCCTTGGAGCACAGCTTGTCTGCCTTCTTGGACCAGCAGCAGGCGCTGTTGTCTGGCATGTCTGGTTCCTCCACCCCGACCATGGGCGTTCAAAGTCGAAGATGTCCCCAGAGGCTGAGCCAAGCCTCGAAGTCTGCGGCCTTGAGTCAATCCTCAGCCGAAGTTGCACTCGGTGTCCCACTCGACAGGGCTGTGGTCATCCCTGATGTCCCCTCCGGGGCCTCAGGCCCTTTGAGGCCCATGGAGCAGCCTACCCTCAAGTCTTCCTCGGACTACTCTGAGTGGGAAACGGAGGATGACGAGTCCCTGGATACCCGTCAACACCGTGACGTCCCCTCGGACTCCCCAGTCTCGGAACCCTGGAGAAGGTCCTAACCAGAGGACGTTGGATTCTTAGACTTTGTAAAATATATGTCTAAGGCCCTGGCATTCCCGACTGAGTCAGAGGAGGACCCTCGGACTGACGAGCTCGAGAGCCTCCAGGACGAGACTCCCCTTCGGGAATCACTCATGGTGCCCATTCCTCCCATCCTGGAACGGCTTACTTGGAAAATAATTATATGCATCTGAACTCATCTGAGTGATGATCTGACCGGACAGAAATAAAGACGCCAAGTTTCGCAGGAACGGGAGATGAAAAAAACATACAGATCCATTAAAATTGACACCAAACACAGCTATTAATGTGAGTTCTTTCTAAAAAAAACAAACCTATTTTAAAGAAAGTTACCCCACATGATGTATCAGAACTGTTAGAAATATGTCATAGTGAACCAAGTGATTTTTAACAAAGCGATGACATAATAGCAATAGCTCCTTATGCAGACCAGACACCATTGTGAACCTCACTGTCTGATAGTATGCTAGAAGCATCTAACTATAGATGCTAAATGAATATTTATAATAACGCTATTTGTCTAGCAAAAATATAATACATTTAAATATTAACCATTAATCAATTTAAAAGTAAGGTACTGGTCAGGTGTTAAATTGTGCTGATGTCAAAGATATCCTAACCACTCAGGTATAAAACCCAGAAAAAATAAGTATTGAAAAATACTAACAAGGTCTACATTCACTATATATTCTATATATCAAAAGTCACCATCAAAGCAAAATGAAAAGAGTGACACCCAAAGAGTAATCGGCACTCCCCCCCAAAAAAACAAAACAACTTCAAAAGGATCTATATGTATAAAATAAGTAGTTTCCCAGAATCATAGCAGCTAAAATCAGGGAGTAGGTATGGGGCACTGGTGCCGGAGGCCGCGACTAAACTCCTATTGAAAAAATAATTGTCCTGTATAGGTTAAAAGAGTGTAGCAAATACAATCATGGTCCATAAAAACAGAAAAGTGTTATTAAGCCATATGGTAAAAACAGATCAAGTAATAATATTGTATATTAAAAAGTAAATAAATAATTCATGCAAAAGTTATAAATAAATAAATGAATAATAATGCTGATAGAAACCATATGAAAACCAAACTATAAGATATCCATAAAAAGACAGGGCAGGTATGAAATAGAAAAACAGGGCAAATTGTGGATAAAAATGAGAGGGGAACTGAAATATTAATCATAAAAAAACAAAAAGATCAAGGTCCTGACTGAGGCCTTTAGGGTATAAGGTATTCATCTGAAAAATGGTCCGTTGTTCCAACCTAAGCAAGGTCTTATCAAGGTCTCCTCCTCTCCAATGCAGATGTACTTGTTTATAGACTAAATATCTGAGATCCGAAATTTTGTGTTGAGCCTTAATCCAATGTTCTACCAATGGTTTCTGAATGTGCTACATTAGTGGGGGCACCTAATGACACTAGTGAGATAGTGTTAGGTGAACCCATGCTAATAAAGTTAGCACGTGATGTGAACACAGCGCTGACTGTGCTGAGCTCACCACGCCCCTCTCCACCCCTAACCCACTCACATTGTAATCCTAAAATGGATTGCAGAGCTAGCACAGGAATCATCCTGTGCTGCCATTGCGCTGTGCTTGCTGGCAAAACGCATCCCAGCATGTCTTTAGCACACGCTGCTAGCTAGTGCTCATTAGTAAAAGATCCCCATAGTTAGCTTCCATGCCTGTTTCCACTCTTCTGGAATAAGTCACATCCCAGACCCCTCTTCTCACACTTCCTCTACCTCTGGAGACACTAATTTAAGACCACTTTTCAAAAACTTGTAAAACTTAAAGCCTGATCTGGGCATTAAGTTCTTCACTGCTGATACATTTATTGAGTAGCATCTCGAGAGAGAATGTACTATGTGAAGCAAGCATTGATATCTGCATCCAGTGAAAATATTGTGTAGAGGGCACATTATAGAGTTGCTGAAGGTCTTTAAAAGGTTTAATTTGTCCTCCATTTATGACCTGATCTATGCTCCAGATAATCAGTCTCTACTAAATCCACCAATTAATAGTCTTGTTATCAACACAAATATAATCATTGTACCATAAGGGCATTTTCCCAGATACTTGCTCTCTAGCATCATAACATTATTTATTCATTTAACCAGTTTTGTATACCACCTCATCCCTCAATCAAAGTGGTTAGCAACATAACATGGGGATCTATATTCAACAGGGGGGGGGGGGGATGACAGGACATACACATCAACTATTGGCAGTTGGTTCTCAGTTCTTAGTTGTGTGTGTAGGCTGTTGGTGGGCCGCATGTGTCAGGGTTGTGGTGTCTGATATTTATGCTACTTGTCCATAGGAATCCACAAACAGGTGGGTTTTGAGAGATTTGCGGAAGTCCTTGAGGTCATTTTGGGCTCTTAATTCTTCAGAGAGGGAGTTCCATAGGTCTGGCCCTGAGAGTGAAATAGCCCTTTTGGACGTTGCTTGTTTTGTCTTATGGTATCTTGCGGAAATGCAGAGTCTGTTGCTGCCTTGATTTTGCCTAGGCCTGCTGCTTGTGTCTTTGGTTATTATGGCCTGTAATATGTCTGCTGAGCAATGATGTATGATTTTGAATATGATTAGTGTTGTTTTGAATCTCGCCCATGCAATTATAGGCAGTCAGTGCAGCTGCTGAAATATGGGTGTGATGTGTTCATACTTAGCGGTGCCTGTGATAATGCGTGCTGCTGTATTCTGAACCAGTTGAAGTAGATGGACAGTCTGCTTGGGTAGACCTTGGTATAATGAGTTTCCGTAGTGCAGTATCGGGGTGATGACTGCTTGGCATACGGTGCGGAAATGTTCCTGGCTAAGGATTGGTTTAAGTCTCCTGATGAGTTTTAAACGGTGGTATGCTTTCGCTGCAGTCTTGTTTATGTGCGATTGTAGATTCAGGTTCTTGTCTAAGGTGATGCCTAGATACTTTACCTCGTCCTTTATTGCTATTGTCCTATTTAGGATGTTGATTTCTCAGGGTGGGTTGAATCTCGGGCTTCTGGAAATGAACATGCTTCTGTCTTATCAAAGTTCACCTTCAGGTTATTGTTGGCTAACCAGGCATTCATATTGTCGAGGCACTTGGTCATTGAGGTTATATCAGGTGCGCTCAGGCCAATTGGGGTATACATCATGATATCATATGCATAGAGGTAATATTGTATTCCATGTTGTTTGATGATGCTGCATAAGGGTTGGATACATATATTGAATAGGACTGTTGATAGAGCTGATCCCTGAGGTATTCCTTGTGTGGTGGTAAACTGAGTTGATTTTCTCTCTCTGCATTTGACTTGCTGTGGTCGATTGCTCAGGTAGGAGGTGAACCATTTTAGTATGTTTTTGCTTAGTCTGATTTCTTGTAGGCGCTGTAGGAGTATGGAGTGTGATACCATGTCAAAGGCAGCCGAGACGTCGATGAAAATTAGTAGGAATCCATTCTTTATGTTATCTAGACCCCTCAGGAGGTTGTCAAAGATGGTGGTAAGTAGAGTTTCTATGTTGTGATGTGGTTTGAAACCATGTTGGTGTGCGTCCAGCGGAGCATGAAGATCAACGTGACCCTGCAGTTGTCTTTGTACTGCTTTTTCAATGATTTTCGAGATAAATGGTAGGCTTGAGATAGGGCGGTAAGATTTTGGATCGGAGGTACTCAGCGTGTTGCCTTTGAGGATTGGTTGTATCATGGCTTGCTTGAGTATTTGTGGTAGGTGTCCTTGTTTTAGGGACTCCTTCATGATTTTGTGTAGGTGGTGGCTTAGTTGGTTCTTGGCAGCTTTGATCCATTCCACTGGGCATGGGTTGGATGGGGAGGTTGTCATATTAAGGTTGCCCACAATATTTTCTCTCTGCTGGGTGGTTGATATAATAAAGTCATCCCGGGTTTGGTGGGATTCTTCGTAGGTTTGGTGGGATTCCATCATTATTGGGTTGAATTCTGTGGAGGGTATGGCGTGTGCTGGATTGGATTTCTTGTTCCTTATGTAATTTGCAAATTCTTAAGAACATAAGAACATAAGATATGCCATACTGGGTCAGACCAAGGTCCATCAAGCCCAGTATTCTGTTTCCAACAGTGGCCAATCTAGGTCATACGTACCTAGCAGTTTCCCCAAGGGACACAGGTTCCACAATGCTTGTATTGGTTCAAGCATTGATATCCTGGGTCCCTTCTTAATAATGGTTTATGGACCTTTCCTCCAGGAACTTGTCCAAACCTTTTTTAAACCCAGCTACACTAACAGCCTTTACTACATCCTCCGGTAACAAATTCCAGAGTTTGATTACACGTTGAGTGAAAAAATATTTTCTTTTATTAGTCTTAAATAGTTTACCCTGTAGCTTCATTGCATGTCCCCTAGTCTTTCTATATTCTGATAAGGTAAACAATCGATCTACGTTTACCCGTTCCACTCCGTTCATTAATTTATAGACTTCTATCATATCTCCCCTCAGCCGTCTCTTTTCCAGGTTAAAGAGCCCCAACCTTTTTAGCCTTTCTTCATAGGAGTAGCCTTCCATCCCCTTTACCATTTTGGTGGCTCTTCTCTGAACCTTTTCTAAAATCGCTATATCCTTTTTAAGATACGGCGACCAGAATTGCACACAATATTCAAGGTGCGGTCTCACCATGGAACGATATAGAGGCATTATAATATCTTTTGTTTTATTTTCCATTCCTTTCCTTATCATACCTAGCATTGTATTTGCTCTCTTGGCCGCCGCTGCACACTGGGCCGAGGGTTTTAACATGGTATCCACAAGGACGCCTAAATCTTTTTCTTGGGTGGTGGTTCCTAATGTGGAACCTTGCATCGTGTAACCATAGTTTGGGTTGTTCTTCCCTAGGTGCATAACCTTGCACTTCTCCACATTAAATTTCATCTGCCATTTTGATGCCCAGTCTTCCAATTTATCAAGATCCTCTTGCAATTTTCCACAATCCTCCTGGGTTTTAACAACTTTAAATAGTTTTGTGTCATCAGCAAATTTGATAACCTCACTCGTTATTCCACTTTCCAGGTCATTTATGAATATGTCAAAAAGCAGCGGACCCAGCACAGATCCCTGGGGTACACCACTATTCACCTTTCTCCATTGGGAAAATTGGCCATTTAGCCCTACCCTCTGCTTTCTATCTTTTAACCAGTTCCTGATCCACAGTAGTACACTGCCTCCTATCCCATGACTCTTTAGTTTTGCCAAAAGTCTCTCATGAGGGACCTTGTCAAAGGCTTTCTGAAAGTCCAGATACACAATATCAACCGACTCACCTTTGTCCACCTGTTTATTCACTCCTTCAAAAAAACATAACAGATTAGTAAGACAAGATCTTCCTTGTCTAAAGCCATGTTGGCTGTCTCCCATTAGGTCATGACTATCTATATGCTGAGTAATTTTATTCTTTATGATGGTTTCTACCATTTTTCCCGGTACTGATGTCAGGCTCACCGGTCTGTAGTTTCCTGGATCACCCCTCGAACCCTTTTTAAAAATTGGTGTTACATTGGCGATCCTCCAATCCTCAGGTATTAGAGATGATTTTAATGATAGTTCACAGATTACTGATAGCAGGTCTGCAATCTCAAATTTCAGTTCTTTCAACACCCTTGGATGTATACCATCCGGCCCAGGTGATTTGCTACTCTTCAGTTTATCTAATAGTTGTAAGACATCTTCCCGATGTATCGATATTTCCTTCAATTCTTCCACACCTTTAAATACCACTTCAGTCGTGGGTAACATCCCTACATCTTCCTCAGTAAAGACCGAAGCAAAGAATTCATTCAGTCTCTCCACTATCGCCTTGTCGCCTCTTAGTGCTCCTTTAACCCCTTTATCATCTAATGGACCAACTGACTCTCTCACGGGTTTTTTGCTACGAATGTACTTGAAAAGGTCTTTATTTCGCGTTTTTGCTTCCGCAGCAAGTTTCTTCTCAAATTCTCTCTTTGCCTGCCTTATCAATGCCTTGCATTTGACTTGCCAGTGCTTGTGCTGTTTCCAGGTTTCATCATTTGGCTCTTTTTTCCATTTCTTGAAAGATGCTTTTTTGGCAACAACAGCCTCTCTGACCTCAGCTTTAAACCATGCTGGCAATTTTTTGGACTTCCTTCCACTTTTCTTAAAGCGTGGAATACAGCTGGTCTGGGCTTCCAAGATAGTATTTTTCAACAACACCCAAGCTTGATGTACGTCTTTAACCTTTGCAACTGCTCCTTTTAGTTTTTTCTTAACTGTTTTCCTCATTCTATCATAGTCTCCCTTTCGAAAGTTAAAGGGTAGTACTGTGGATTTCCTTACTATCCCTCCTCCACTAATTAAATCAAAGGCGATCATGCTATGATCACTATTGTCAAGTGGCCCCAACACCCTTATCTCTTGCACTACATCTGGTGTTCCACTAAGGACTAGGTCTAATATTGCTTCCCCTCTGGTCGGTTCATGAACCAGCTGCTCCAAGAAGCAGTCATTTATTTCATCTAGGAACTTTATCTCCCTAGCATGTCCTGTTGTGACACTGACCCAGTCGATGCCGGGGTAATTGAAATCACCCATTATTATTACTGCACTGTAACTTTTGCTAGCTTCCTTGATTTCTTTGAGCATTTCATCATCCATTTGTTCATTCTGGCCAGGCGGACGATAGTACACCCCCACTTCCATCGCCTTCCCCTTTTTACATGGAATTTCAATCCATAGAGATTCTACAGCAAATTTTGTTTCTTGCAAAACTTTAATCCTTTCTGACTCAATGCCCTCTCTAACATAGAGCGCAACCCCTCCACCAATTTGATCAGCTCTATCATTTCGATATAGTTTGTACCCAGGTATCACAGTGTCCCACTGGTTGTCCTCCTTCCACCATGTCTCTGATATTCCAATCATATCTAACCTCTCGTTTAGTGCTATATATTCTAACTCTCCCATCTTGTTTTGTAGACTTCTAGCATTTGCATACAAGCATTTTAGAGACTGTATTTTATTCATATTAATTTGGCTATTGGTAGACATGGGTAATTTGGGATCTTTAAGTTCTGTCTGCTCCATACTCGAGGGCATTTGGGCTACTTTACTCTTTTTTGGAACCTCTCTGCTTTTTGTAGTATCCTTCAAGGATACATTCTTCCGAACCATGCGCTCTTGGGCGACTGTCGGCTTTCCCCTATTATCTAGTTTAAAAGCTGCTCTATCTCCTTTTTAAAGGTTAATGCCAGCAGCCTGGTTCCATCCCGGTTAAGGTGAAGCCCATCCCTTCGGAAGAGCCCCTCCTTTCCCCAGAATGTTCCCCAGTTCCTAACAAATCCGAACCCCTCATCTCTGCACCATTGTCTCATCCACGCATTGAGACTCCGGAGCTCTGCCTGCCTATTGGGTCCTGCGCGTGGAACGGGAAGCATTTCGGAGAACGCTACCCTGGAAGTTCTGGATTTCAACTTCCTACCTAAAAGCCTAAATTTAGCTTCCAGAACCTCCCTACCACATTTTCCTATGTCATTGGTACCAACATGTACCAAGACAGCAGACTCCTCCCCAGCACTATCTAAGACCTTATCTAGGTGGCGTGTGAGGTCCGCTACCTTCGCACCAGGCAGGCATGTTACCAGGCGATCCTCACGTCCACCAGCCACCCAGCTATCTACATGCCTAATGATCGAATCACCAACTATAACTGCTGTCCTAACCCTTCCCGCATGGGCACTTGGCCCTGGAGAAACCTCCTCGGTGCGAGAGGGGTTTACATCACCTGGAGGACAGGTCCTAGTTACAGGATCACTTCCTGCCACACCAGGGTGATGCTCTCCTGTCACGTGACCTCTCTCCTCCATGGCAACAGGGATGCTGCCAGACTGGAGGTGGGACTTCAGGACTATATCCCTGTAGGTCTCGTCTATGTACCTCTCTGTCTGTCTTATGTTTTCCAAGTCTGCTACTCTAGCCTCTAGAGAACGGACTCGTTCCCTGAGAGCAGAGAGCTCCTTGCACCTAGTGCACACGTAAGACCTCTCACCAGCTGGGAGAAAATCATACATGTGACACTCAATGCAAAAGACTGGAAAGCCCACATCCCGCTGCTGGACTGCTGTCTGCATCTTAGTTTTAAGTTTGTGTTTAGATCTTTAAGTTCTATATGTACTAAAGGGTGCAATGGATATTTATACCACTAAAACTGTACCTAAGAAGTTTAATATACCTTGTTCACCTGAAGCTTAATTAATCTCAGGTCCTTGGTGTATGACTGATTTGGGTAATGAGCTTCACCTGAGAGCACCTCCTGTCTATTAAGTTGTGCAAGTACCTATAAAGCTGTGATTTTCCCAGGGGAGGGTGGGTGTGGGGAGGGAGGGAGGGATATAACACCTATTAAAAAAGGGCTGCTACACAGTACCTTGTCCTGTGCTGCTGAGGAAAACTATATTCTGATTTGATTTAAATTATAGCTCTTTGCTGCTACTAGGCTCTAACCTATTATGAAATTTAAACTACAAGCTCTCTGCTGGATTCTAAATTTAACCAGAAAGCTCTCTTCTGTGCTTTAATTTGAAACTAAAAATACTTTGCTGATGCTAGGCCCTGAGTGACTATGAAATTTAAACTACAGCTGTCTACTGGGTATGAAAGGTAACCAGAAAGTTCTCTTCTGTGTTTTTAAATTGAATCTTAAACTGTTGCTACTAGGCCCTGACTGATTTAACAAAAAAATAGTGGGTTCACAGATTAATTAGCTTTAAAAGAAAAAAAATTCCTTTCAGAAAAATTCCCAGAAGTATATACTCACAATTTCAGATTTCTCTCCAGAAGTAACAGCCCCTCTTTCCAGTCCTTCAAGACAGGGTCACAGAGCTCTGGTTGAGCTATTTATGCTTGTGCTGATGATGTAAGCAGTGACCTTCTTCCTGGGTAATTAACAGTCCTTGCTTGGATAGAAGGAGTCTTTCAAAATGGCCTTTTGAACTGCCAGCTGGTGTTAACACCTATTGAAAAAGCTTCACAGGTTGCTTGCCCACTAGGTAGAAGGCCTCTTTGTAAAGGTCTCTAGAAGACTTTATATGCTGCTCAAGGAGAATTGACCTTGTTTTGCCTCTTGTGCTAAGCTATATTCTGATTTGATTTAAATTATAGCTCTTTGCTGCTACTAGGCTCTAACCTATTATGAAATTTAAACTACAAGCTCTCTGCTGGATTCTAAATTTAACCAGAAAGCTCTCTTCTGTGCTTTAATTTGAAACTAAAAGTACTTTGCTGATGCTAGGCCCTGAGTGACTATGAAATTTAAACTACAGCTGTCTACTGGGTATGAAAGGTAACCAGAAAGTTCTCTTCTGTGTTTTTAAATTGAATCTTAAACTGTTGCTACTAGGCCCTGACTGATTTAACAAAAAAAAATAGTGGGTTCACAGATTAATTAGCTTTAAAAGAAAAAAAATTCCTTTCAGAAAAATTCCCAGAAGTATATACTCACAATTTCAGATTTCTCTCCAGAAGTAACAGCCCCTCTTTCCAGTCCTTCAATTCTGTGGAGGGTATGGCGTGTGCTGGATTGGATTTCTTGTTCCTTATGTAATTTGCAAATTCTTGGGGGTCTATTTGATGGACACTGTGGAGAGGAGTGTCTCTGGTGAGTTGTTGCATGATGTTGAATAGCTCCCTTGGTTTGTTGGCTGATTTCATGATTAGGTTGATGTGGTGTCGTTGCTTGTGATCATTGATCAGGTTTTTGTATGCTAGTTATTTAGCTCTGTATTGGAGCGCTGCATCTTGTGCCTTGTTTTGTCTCCATTTTCTTTCAAGATTTCTGAGCACATGTTTTGCTTCTCTGACTGCATTTGAATACCAGGGAGCATTGTTTTTCCTGCTTGTGTGTATCTTTTCCTTGTTTGGAGCTGATGCGGCTTTGGATATGATGGAGTTCCATTTCTTTATGGTTTCATCAAGGTCAGGCATGTTTATTTATTTTATTTATTTATTTATTTAGCTGTATTTATATCCCGCTTTTCACCGGGTCAAAGCGGTGGAACATTAAAAGGGGGGGGGGGGTGGACAATAATCAACTTCTGGGGTTGGGGCCCTCACCAGGTGGCCAACATTAATGATTTTAACAAATATTTGAGACATAGACAGAGACATTGTATTACTGTCTCATAGAACATATGTTGAGGGGATGAAATAGGGAGGTTGGGAGGTAGTCAGTGGTGGGTGCTTGTTTCTGCTCCGAAGTATTCCTGGAATAGGGCGGTTTTTAGTTGTTTCCTGAAAGATAAGGGATCTTCGTTGCTTCTGATGTGATTCAGTAGAGAGTTCCAGAGGGTTGGTGCATATAGTTCAAAGGCTCTGTTGCAGGTCCGTTGATTGCATTTGGTTCGTTTATGGGGGATGGTGAGGGAGTTGTTGGTGGTTTGTCTGGTTGTTCTGTTGTGGGCTGGTCAGGGCAGTAGTGTGCGGAGCTGGGAAGTCTGAGTTTGGTAGAGAGCTTTGTGAGTAAGTAGGGCGGATTTGTATTTGATTCTTACTTCAAGGGGGAGTATGTGTAGCTCCCTCAGGACTGGGGTGATGTGGTCTTGTTTTTTTGCTTTCTGGATAATCCTTGCTGTGGTATTTAAGGCAGTTCGAAGTGGGTTGGTATGGGTGGCTGGAAGTCCATGGTAGATTATATTGCAGTAGACCAGGTGGGGGAGTGTCATGGCTTGCAGCACTGTTCTGAAGTCTTGTGGTTCTAGGAGAGGTCTGAGGCGCTGTACTGTTTTAGCCTTGTGGAATATTGTTGCGGTGTTTTTTTTTATTTGTTGCTTGAGTGTGAGTGCTTGGTCTATGATGATTTCTAGATACCTTATGTGTGGTTGTATTTGTATTTGTGTGGTTCCAATGTTGAGATGTGAAGGTGGTGTGAAGTCTGGGTCCTTTGTTACTATGAGGGCTTCTGTTTTCTTTATGTTGATGGATAGGTTGTTCTTTTGTAGCCAGCTGGATACTTCTGTGAAGCATTCTGATAAGTGTTTATTTGCTGGGTTAGAGGTTATGATTGGGGCATAGAGCATTATGTCATCCGCATAGATGTGATAGTTAATGTTGTGTGCGCGTATGATTGAACAGAGTGGTTGCAGGCAGATGTTGAAGAGCATGGCAGATAGTGTGGATCCTTGGGGTACTCCTTGGTGTTGCTGGAAGGGGGGTGAGGTTGATATGTTCGTGCGGATCAGTTGTTGTCTATTGGTTAGGTAGGAATGGAACCATTGAAGTACGGTATCTTTGATGCCAATTGCTTGTAGTCTGTGTATGAGGATGTTGTGGGAGATGGTGTCGAAGGCTGCTGATATGTCTAGGAAGATCATGGCATATCCAGAATGTTTGGCTTGAGTTCCTATGATGAGGGTGTTCATTAGTGATGTCATGAGGGTTTCAACACCGTGGAGTGGACGGAAGCCATGTTGTTGTGGGTCCAGTATGTTGTTTGTATCTAAATGTTCTTGGAGCTGTTGCTGAACTACCTTCTCAATGATTTTGGCGGTGAACGGAAGGCTTGCTATAGATCTGTAGGAGGCAGGGTCGAGGGGATCCAGGTTGTGTTTTTTTAGGGTTGGCCGGATGATTGAAGTTTTGAGGAGGTCTGGCATGCATCCTTGGCTGAAGGATTCATTAACAATGCGTGTTAATGGTGTGCTCAGGTCTTCTTTGGTTTTCTTTATCCATTCTGTGGGGCAGGGGTCTAGCGGAGAGGTGGTGGTATTCAGGCGAGAGATGGTGGATGATATTTCCTCTTTCATGAATGCTTCGAATGTGCTCCAGTCTCTGTCTATGGTGGTTTAGATCAGCGTGATTTACATAAGAACAACTCAATACATTGAACAGGTACAAATTATACATAGAACAGGTATAAATTACATTGAACATGTTTAAAGAACAATAGAATATTTCCGTAAGCTGAATAGCTAACATGTGACTTGAAGTAGGTAACTATTCTGGTTGCTGGTGGCGATTGCTTTAAACCTGTAGCTTTTTCTGGCAATTATTAGGGTTCCTCCTTCTCTCTTGTGCTCTCTAAGGCAGCTGAATACTGTGAAGTCTGGCGGGGTAACTTGTTTTTTTTTAATTTTATTTATTATTTATTTATTAACATTTTTTATATACCGCACTATTCGTTATCAGCGCGGTTTACATGGAACAAGAAACCTCAGACAAGTTACATTTATCTGGTCATTACAGTTAACAGGAAAATCAACTTGGATAACAGGATGACCTTGGTTTAGGATGACCTGGTCCGTGTCCGTAAGCCAAGTCTCGGTGATGCATACAATGTCCAGCTTTTGGTCCAAAATGTAGTCATAGATGGTATTTGGTTTGTTCCAGACTGATCTTGCATTTATTAGTGTGCATTTGATTGTAGATCCGAGTATGGGGTTGCTGGTGGATGTTTGTGGCGGTAGGGTATGCGCATTGTTGGGTGTTTTGTTTGTTGTTTTCTTGGGACGTTGGTGTCCTTGCAAGATGGTGGTCCAGGTTTGAGTGGGCAGGAAAGTGTATATAGGCATATGCGTGTTTGGTTGGACTCCCTGTGTAAGGAGCAGTAGAGTGAAGTATGCCATTAGGCACTGGTAGGTTGTATTCATCTTTGTTTTCTGTGGTGGGAGGAATGGGGAGTTTGGCAGAATTCCTTTCCACTTTGCTGTTGTTCCCCCCGCCTTCTTTTGTTGGGGACATTGATCCGCTAGCGTGTATGAAAGTATTCTTCTGATCTGAGGATTCTAATTTATGATCTTCAGCAGTGATATTCGGGGTTTGTTGACTGATTTGTGTTGGGTGAAAGAGCTGTGTTCCTTCAGTGCTTGCTGCTTGCCTCTGCAATTTTCGATGTTTGGGAAGGCTTGTTTCGTCCATTGGGATCTTCAGAGGGCAGGTATGGAGACCGAGAGGCTGGAATGGTTCTGTCCCCTCGGGTAGTTGTTCTGTGGTGTGGCTATTGAGTGGTGTATTTTTAATTGGGAGGTCCCATCACACCACCTCAGTACCCCAGCTAAGGGCCATGCCAAAGGACCCTCTAGAGAGGCCCTCAGGTGCAGGCCCACCAGGCGTGGGTGCGTCCAATGGCGGCTGCAATTTATGGTATTTCCTCTGCCCCGATTGGGCTGGAGCCTCAGAGCGGGAGGGAGGGAAACTGTGTTCCCGCTCTGGTGCTCAACCTCTATCAGGGGGAGCTAGCAGCACCTAAATGTATTCACTGTCACCAAGATAACCACTTGTTCTCTTCGGCTTCCACAGATAGTATGATACACTTCACAGTTTTCTGGGTTATGCTGCATCTTTGTAATTGGAATTGACATTTCAGCCACCACTCATTTGTATAGCACTAGATGTAACACACAGTCCCTGCTGATCAGAGCTTACAATCTAACCTAGTGTGGTTAAGTGGTTAAGGTTAAGTGGTTGATGCCTGTTCTTTTATATAGTAGTCCTCAAACCAGGAGGAAAGTCCAGTGGAGAAAGGCTGGAGTCCTCTTATTGTTATTATTTATTTAGTATTCAGCTCACACATTTATTTATTTTATTATTTATTTATGGAACGGTTTTATATACCGCCTTTCAGAAAAATCAAAGCGGTTTACAAAGAACAAAACTTGAACATTACATTGAAACTTATTCAAACAATTGAAATTACAGTGAACATTAAATTGTATATAATAAAAATGGTAATTTGAGGGTTACAATGCTGAGTAAATGCTGATTAGGTATGTAGTTTAAACATATATACAGATTTAAATATTTACAAATTTCAAGAATCTTATCATCTTATCTGAGCAAGGAAAAATGTATTGTAGTTCACTAGAATTATTAGTGTAAAGAGTAAATGTGATAATGTGGAGAATTGGGTATTGTAAGATAGAGTAAAAAAAAGGAAAAAGTAAGTTGTGAATTAATGAATATGAGTATACATGAGTTTAAGTGGGAAATATTTCATCTATTGGGAATGAGACTCCAAAGTATTCTATAAATAGGTGAGTTTTAAGATCTTTTCGAAATGCTGAAAGATCTGTGATATCTCTGAGTTTATCCGGCAGAGCGTTCCATATTATAGGAGCATTGAAGCTGAATGCCCTATTTGTTGTAGTTTTATTGAGTTTTGAAAAGTTGTTTGGAACAAGTAGTGTGTTCAGGTTCCTTTGTCTCACTGTTCTTATCCTTGAATGAATTGTCAGCAGATCAGTTAGATATGATGGGGCTATATCTCTTATCAGTTTGAACGTTGTTATGATAACTTTATATTTTATCCTATTTTGTATAGATAACCAGTGAAGTTTGTACAGTATAGGGGTTATGTGCTCAGTCGGACCTGCATTTATAAGCATTCTTGCAGCAACATGTTGTGCTACTTTTAGTTGGTGTAAAGCATGTTTTGGAATACCTTGAAGAATTATGTTACTAAAATCTAAGTGAGGCAGGATCAGGCCTTGAAGGACTGATCTGAAGTCCAGATTTGATAATAATGGTTTTAGATTTTTAAGATATCTTAATTTATTTTTTTTTAAATGCTTTATTTTCGTTTTATAACAACAAAGGAAAGGAAGACATACAGCTAAAAGACAAATACATACAGAGAATGTGATACATACACCAAAGTAAACCCCTACCACCCCCTCCCCCCTGCTTCTTCTCTAGAAACTAATCATTCCCGAAAACGGGCGTGTACTGACATTATTGTGGTACAAAACCTAACGGTGAGCTAAAACATGATAAGTATGCATTAAACAGACATGTCGGAGCAATGGGCAGAGTGTACATAATCATTGAGCATCTGCCATTTAGACAAGCGAAAGTGAGTTTGGATATGAGGAATAGCTCTCCGAGATATCTGCTCATATTTACTATATAAGCAGACGAGGTTCCACCATTCATTGGCAGTAATTCGAGAGCTATCCTTCCAATTCCTCGTGATTAAACATATGGCTATACCCAGCATGAAGTCAAGGAGAAAGCGACCCTTCTTAGGAAGAGAGGGGACCTCCGCCACTGAGCGGAGTCCCACAATCTTCCAAGAAAGAGGCTCGTGGAGGTGTAAGATAGATTGAATACGACCCCAGACCCGCCCCCAGTAAACCTGCAGTTGAGGACATTCATAAAGAACATGAGCGAGGGTTCCCACAGCAGTATGGCAAGACCAACACTGGTCCCTAGCAGTGGTGTTCCATTTGGCTATTCTTTCTGGAGTATAAAAGCATCTATGTGCAAAAAAGAAGAGAGTTTGGGTGACAGAGGCAGATCTGGAAACCCGCACCACTTTGCTCCAGAAAACGCTCCATTGCACAGGGGTTAAAGTGATTTGCAGTTCGCGTTCCCAGGCTTGTTGAGCTCTACAAGTAGCAGCGTCGGTACCCTGACATAATAATTTATAAAAGTTAGAGGCTACCCCATGTGTACTACTAATAGAGTGAATTAGTTCTAATAGCCCGTTCTCAGTAGGGGCAGAGGGCGGCAGGATTTGAGCGCTTTTGAGGCAGTGTTGAAGCTGCATCAATTGAAAGTAATGTTTCGCTGGTAACGCAAATTCCTTTTGTAAGTCGGAAAAAGTCTTCCAACGAGCTGCAGAGAAGAGTTGTTGGGGTGTCCAGATCCCCCTAGAGTACCAGGATTTCCATGCAATCGTTTTATTTAGGACTTGAATTCTGGGGTTATTCCACAGCGGGAGTCTGTCCTGAGGACATACGTTTGAACCCAGTGATAGAATGAGAGTGTTAAAGGCCGCAAGAGTATCAACAATCATTGGGGGATGGCGTAGGTCTACTTGATGGGACATGCCGGGGAGATGGATCAACGGAATTGGGCTACTTAGCTCCTCTTCAATGTCAAGCCAAACTGGTCTGTTGTCTGTTGAGGCAGCTAGCCATCGGGCACCTTGTTTAAGTAGGAAGGCTTGATGATACCTAAGAAAATCAGGAAAGCGGGTACCCCCTAGTTCCTTCGCAGACTGTAGTTTGTGTTTAGCTACTCTTGGTGGTTTTCCCTGCCAGAGATAACGGACGAGAAGGCCCTCTATGTCTTTGTAGGTGTGTAGCGGGAGGAAGCAGGGCAGCATTTCTAAAATGTAGTTCACTTTAGGGACTATCATCATTTTGACGGTTTCTAGGCGGCCCCACCATGTAAGGGATAGGGGAGACCACCGATTTGTGAGCTCACGGACTTTGGAGACTACCTCCTTGGCATTAAAGCTAATAGTGTCTTCTAAAGGAGAACAGTAGTGGACGCCAAGATATTTCACCATGCGGGATTGCCAAAGGAAAGGAAAGGCCCGCATGTCAGCCTCATGTACCCAGCGGTTCAGTGGGAATGCTACGGATTTGGTCCAGTTTATTTTATAGCCCGATAATTGCGAGTATCCATCAATCAGGTCCAAGACAGCCGGGACCGAATCAAGGGATACAAAGAGCATAAGGTCATCTGCATATGCAGAGAGTTTAATCTCTCTGTGACTGAAGGGGATACCTCGGATACGTGCGGACTGTCTAATAAGGAGGGCGAGGGGTTCAAGAGCTAGATCAAAGAGCATTGGTGATAGGGGGCAACCTTGACGCGTGCCTCTTTGAAGATTAAAAGGCCGAGACTTTATGGCATTTACACAAATACTGGCAACAGGTTGAGAATACATGACTTGGAGGTATCGGAGGAAGCCCTCCCCAAAGCCATACCATCGGAGAACTGCAAATAAGAAGGGCCATTCTAGGCGATCAAAGGCTTTTTCAGCATCTAGGGAAAGACCCACCCATGGGTGGTCCAAATTGGCAGCACGGGATAGCACATGGCACAAAGTCCGAGCATTGTCAGCGGTGGAGCGGCCGGGTATAAAACCACATTGGTCGGGATGGACTAAGGTGGCCATCCTGTCAGATAGCCGGGTAGCCAAGATCGTTGCGAAGATCTTATAATCGGCATTAAGTAGGGAGATTGGACGGTAGTTGGCGGTTAGCAGCGGGTCTCTGCCTTCTTTCTCAAAAACTACCACATTAGCTGCAGAAAAGGATCCCAAAGAGGATGTATCTACCGCAAGGGCAGTAAAGTAAAGTTTTAAGTAGGGAACTAAATCTGCACTGAACGTTCTGTAGAATTCTGTCGGGAGACCATCAGGCCAAGCGGCTCGACCCGAGGCTGTTCGTTTTAGGGCAGAATGGATCTCTGAAGTAGAGAAGGGTTCATCCAGGGCATCCCTATCAGCTTCAGAAAGGGTCGGCCGCTGAATACCAGAAAACAAGCGCTCAAAGGTCTCAGATGAGAACTCACATTCAGATTGATATAGACGGGTATAAAAATCCCGAAAAAGTTCTACGATATCGGAGTCTGTGGTCAGTATACACCCTCCCTGTGGGGCGCGAAGGGCCGCAACGCGTTTGGCTTCTTTTTGACCTTTCAAGGCATTAGCTAAAAGTCGACCGGCTCGGTTGCTTTCACGGTAATATGTCCCTTGCTGAAGTGCAATACTCTGAGAAGCTGCAGTTGAGAGGATTGCATTATATTGAAAACGGAGACGCTGTAAGCGAACTAAGACGCATGGATCAGTACGTGAAGTTAGAACTCGTTCGCCTGCTTTGATTTGTTGGTCTAGTATGAGGAGCTGCTGCTTGCGTTGTTTCCGCAGGCGAATTTGATAACTAGTGATCGTTGCACGAATGGCCGCTTTAAAACCCTCCCACCAAGCCCAGTTTGCAGTGTCCTGGGGTAGATTAAAGTGAAAGTAGTCCTGTATGGCTGCTCGAATTTCTAACTGGAACTCTGGTTGAGTTAATAGGGCTCTATCAAAAAACCAGGCCCCCGAATTCCCTTGGGGCGCAGTGGTATGTAATTGAAAAGAAATAGCAGCGTGATCCGAGATATGTTGGGAGTGAATCTTTGCATCGTTTACCTGAGGAACTAACAGTTTTGATATTAGAAAGAAGTCTATGCGAGACTGGGATTTATGAGGGGAAGAGAAGAAGGTAAAGTCAAGCTCATTGGGATGTAGTAGCCTCCATAGATCGACTAAGACAAGATCTTTGATCATAGAGGTAAGCGTAGTGTGACTCTTGGGGGGACCACTCGTCCTAGGCGGCTGTTTGTCAATCAGGGGATCGAGAACTAAATTGAAATCCCCCCCAATTATCAATGAAGTATTAGCAGAGGCCTGCGCAACCTGAGCAATGGTAGCAAAAAAGGCAGGGTCATCTACATTAGGAGCATAAAGGCATATACATGTAACTTCAAGGTTACCTATCTTGAGATGAACCCTGGACCATCTGCCTGCAGTATCTGAGCTAGTCGCAATAATAGTGGCATGCAGAGATTTCCTAACCAGTATGGCAACCCCACATTTCTTAGAAACAGCAGGAGAATAGGCGGCCACCATGTAAGGTTTAACACTGAGTTTAAGAGTTTCCTTCGAATTTAAATGCGTTTCTTGGAGGAAAATCAGATCAGCAGCTTCATGACTTAGATAGCTCAGGATTTTCTTCCGTTTTATCGGGTTATTGATGCCTTTTACGTTCAATGATAAAATCTTACATGGTGCCATCAATCGATGATAGACATTTTAGATAAGGGCGCTTGAAAATATACAACATAAGCAGAATCTGTACAGCAATGACATAATCACCGAGTATGCTGGCCAATACACCCCATATTGAAAAACATGTACCAAAGTAACTTAGGGAAGAAGCAAAACCCCCAATGAATATGGCGACCATATGTCTGCGGGAGGAGGCCCCAGAGAGGAGGATAAAGACATGAAAAGAAAAGAAACACCAGAGTCCATAATTAACACTGTCTCTGATATTCATCGAGGCTACTCTGGGTAGATGGAATCGGGTCACAAATAGCATCAAAATAAGGCTACAAACCGCCCTCGACAGCCTCTTTGCTGAGCCGTGGCAAATCCAAAATGGCGGGTACAGCGGACATGAGAACACTAGTAGGAACACTCTGGAAGTCAGCGCATCAAGTCGGCTTCTTTAGCATCCAAAAACTCCGCTAGTAGATCAGGGTCCTCAAATGTTCTTGTCTGATTGTGCAGCGTGACTCGGAGCTTGGCCGGGTACATCAGGCCATAGCGTGCTTGTAATTGTTGAAGCCTCGGCCGGAATTCCAGAAAGCGCTTTCGGCGGTCAACCGTGGGTTTAGCCAAGTCAGGATAGAAGGAGATTTTATGGCTCTCAAACTCCATAGGGCCCTTCGCCCGAGAGGCGCTGAGAATTTGCTCCACATGTTGATATCTCAAAAGTCGAAAGATAATAGGCCGCGGGGTCTTCCTGTTGAGCGTTATGTTCGTGGGTACACGATGAGCGCGATCGATCTCCAATTCTTTGGTAAAGGTGATTTGGAGCAGAGAAGGGAGGATTTTATATAGAAACTCCTTCATGTCTCCCGATTCCGCTCCCTCCGGTATGCCCACTAGTCGTAGGTTGTTACGGCGCGCTCTATTATTGCCATCTTCCACTTCTTTCTGCAAGGCCCGCACCTGACGTTCCACTTTGTCGAGTTTGGACAGCCGGACCACATGGGAGTCTAATATGCTCTCCATTTTGTCCTGACGCGAGGAGAGTCCCTCTAGCCTGCCTTGCAATACACCAAGGTCTTCCCGTAGTGCTCGGAGTGCTTCCCCGTTGGACTGCACGAGGTCTTTAACCCCTCTGATCTCTGCGAGGATCTCCTGCTGCATTTCGGGGCCCTCGCGTAGAGCCAGCCCCTTCTGCGGGGACGGGGGTTCAGTTTTAGATCGTTTGCCATGAGAAGCCGCTGGAGATCCAAATTCCAGGCGCGTAGGTTTGGTCCCCGCCATCTCACCAATGTGCCCCGGTAAGATAAGAGCATAAATTCAAGAATGTCCGGTGTTAATTCAGGATTCTGAGTAGGCCTCTCGGGAGCCTCAGCGTTATGCGACCATCCCGCTGGACATCAGGCTCCGCCCCCCAAGATATCTTAATTTATTATATATTGTGTTTGTTGTATTCCTGATGTGTGTTGTTAGACTTAACGTTCTGTATATGATAACGCCAAGGTATCTTATTTCATCTTTTATGGGGATGCTTATGTTTTCAATTTTTATTTCTGTTGGGGGGTAAATTTTGGATTTCTAGAAACAAATAATGCTTCTGTTTTCTTGAAGTTAATGTGTAGATTGTGTTCATTTAGCCTTTGCATCATTTTAGTGAAGCATGATTTGATATTGGAGAAGTCTAACTTTGCGAAGATGGGACAATACCTCAGGGAGTTGTTAGTGGGATGGGAACAGTTGGGGGATGTAGAAAAACAGTGGGCAAAACTGAAAGGGGGTATTTTAAGGGCAACCAACCTTTTTGTTAAAATGGTAAATAAAGGCAAAGGGAACAGGAGACCGCTATGGTTTTCGAAGGAAGTAGCTGAAAAAGTGAAGAAAAAGAGGGAGGCCTTCATGAAATACAAGAGATCACAGAGAGAGGAAGACAGGCATCTGTATTTGGAAAAACTTAGAGAAGCTAGCAAAGTAGTCAAGAAGGCAAAGATTCAAAAGGAGGAGGAAATAGCCAATGCAATAAAATGGGGAGATAAGACATTTTTCAGATATTAGTGAGGCCGCGGGCAGGGTCCCGGCGGCCGTCGTTAACCGGGCGCACGGCCCGGTGCGGGGACCCTGCACGTGGCCGCATCTGAAGGCGTGTGGGTGGGGGAATAGTTTAAACCCATTGGCTCCCAGCGAATGCAATCGCTGGGGAGCCAATGGGAAGCGGCCGTGGGAGTGCGGCTTGGGAGGAGAGGCAGAGGCTGGGGACTCCACGTGTGCAGTCGCTGCTGGAGACATGCGAGGTGCCGGCTTGCGTTCCTTCCTGCTTGGGGGCCTGCGGTGGCAGCGGAGCTGATCGGGATTGCCGGTGTGGTCGTGGTTTGGCGGTGGCTGCAGTTTGTGGTCCGCGTTTTCTTGAAGGCAGGTGCTGTTTAGCTGATCAGGTGGAGGCTGGGTGCACGGGCCCGCGGGAGGGTCCTTGGTTGGGAGTGAGTGGTTGGTTTGGGCGCTGGGGTGGGGTGCGGGCCTAGAGCCTGACTGGGAGGTGGAGACTGCCTAGAAGGGTGGTGTTTAGCCCTAACTGGCAGTATCATCTGCACAAAAAAAAAAAAAAAAAGTAAAAGGGAGAATTAAAGTGTGTTGTTTAAATTGCTGCGTCTGATTCAGGATTTATGCCGCCACGTGGGGGTCGAGGGGGCAGGGCAGGAGGGCAGGGCAGGTCTGCGGGGCGTCGACTTGTGCCTTCCAGGGCTGGGGGGGGGGCGCAGAGGAGGTTGAGGGTGCTGTGGGGGGTTCGGCTGGAGAAAGGGGGTTGCGTGGGGGTGTGCCTGTAAGAAGGGGGGTCTCGAGGGGTCGAGGGTTGGCGCAGGGGCATGGGAGTTCTCGGGGGGAGCGGAGGGCAACTGTTGGGGGGGCTCAGAAGGGGAAAGCGAGGGGAAAGGGGAGCACGCCGCGGGGGGTGTGGCGGGCTAGCGCTGATATGCCTGGGAGAGGGGAGGCTCTGGGTGCGGGTGCGGGTGCCGGTGGGAGTATAGTGGATGGGGGGGATGGCGGTGCTGGGGGGGGGGGTAGATGCTTTTGATAGGACTGTGCAGGGGCAGAGCGGTGCGTTGCCGGTAGGTGGGGCTCCTGGCTTTCCGGGTGCGCCTCCTGTGGCAGTGTGGCCATCTGTTCCAGGGGGCTATATGCCAGTGAGGGGACCTTCGCCTTGGGACCACTGGGCGAGTGGGGGGCAGGGCACTTCGTCAGCTGATTGGCGAGCGCCATGGTCCCCCATGTGGCCTTCGGCAGGTTCCCCCCCTGTTTTTTCGTTTTTGTCTCCGCAGGTGCAGGGGATGATGCAGCCTCAGTGGGGACTCGGTACTGGGAGCCCGGATTGGATTCCGGTGGCGGATGGTGGTGTTGCGGTGCTGAGAAGTTCCGCGGAGGTGGAGGCTGATGGAGTCCAGGATGCTGCAGCTCGGCGCGGCGGGAGGTGTCGCCAAAGGGAGCAAGATTCTACTTTGCCTTCTGCGCCGGATGTACAGGCCACTGGTGAGTTGTCTGGGGACCAGGTTGGGGATTTGTCACACCCATTGGCGCTGGGCAGTGCGGGGCACGGGGCGCAGAAGAAGAGGCATCGATCTTGTCGTCGGCGTCGTAGTTCCGATTCCTCTTCCTCTTCGGAGGATTCTTCTTCGTCTTCCTTAGGTGAGGTTGTGAGGCAGGAGGTCGACGGTGGCGGGGCGTCGGGGTCTAGGTCGGGAGGGGGGGCCCCGTCAGTAGTGGCGTTCCCAGAGTTGTGGGAAGGGGTTCCGAAGAAGCTGCGGAGGAAAATTCGGAAGCGACGGTACATAGATATTTTTCGGTTGTTGGAGGGCAGAAAGAGGTCTGGGGAGAGCCGGAAAAAACGAAAGGAGGATGAGAAGGCGGGTCAGATTCGGAAGGTGGCGCACAATGTGGTAAACTGGACACGGGCGTTTCTGCGCCGGGCCAGCGTGTGGGGGCATTATTCGCCGGAGCATTAAGGTATGTTGCTGGCGTATGCTGATTCTATTTTGGAAGCCTCGCAAACGCACGAGGGTTGGGCGTGGTTAAACTATGACGAAAAGTTTCGGGATAAGATGGAGGAGAATAGACTTTTGTCATGGGGCACGCAAGACATCAACCTATGGTTGACTCAAATGTCTGCTAGATCGGGCTTAGCCACTGGGGGGAGAGGGGGTATAGTGGGGCCTTCCGGGGGGGGCCGTTCCTTTCGATTGGCGGGGGGTGGCTTGCAACCGAAAGTCGGGTCGGGGGGGGGCAGCGACGTGTGCTGGCGTTTTAATAGGACCACCTGCCCATTTCTGGACTGCAAATTCAAGCACCTATGTTCAGTTTGTGGCGGGGGACACTCCGCGGTTAAGTGCAGTAGAAGAGGGCCCGACGGTGCCGCTGGGCCGGGACCCAAGGCCCAATGAGTGGGGCTGCTTGGCCCCGACTCCGGTGCATTTGGAATCCTTGCGGAGTTGGCTGCAGCAATACCCGCTGAAGCGGGATAGGGAGGTGTTAGGGACGGGTTTCCAGTTGGGTTTTGTTATCCCGGTTCGGGGTGTGGTGAAGGCTAATAGAGCCAGGAATTCGCCTTCAGTTCGACGGTTTGCAGCTGTGGTGCAGGACAAATTGGTGGCTGAGTTGATGTTGGGCTGGATCGCGGGTCCGTTTCTTGATCCGCCTTTCCTGGACATGGTGTTTTCTCCTTTGGGGATTGTGCCTAAGAAGGCGCCGGGAAAGTTTCGGCTCATTCACAATCTGTCCTGTCCGTCGGGTGCGTCGGTGAATGATCATATCCCGCGGGAGCTATGCACGGTGCGGTATGCGTCTTTTGACAGAGCGGCTGAGATGGTGAGGGCGGCTGGGCGGACGGCGTGGATGGCGAAGGTGGATATTGAGTCCGCATTCCGTTTGTTGCCGGTGCATCCTTCCTCTTTTCCGTTGTTGGGTTTTCATTTTCTGGGGATGTATTATTTTGATAAGTGTATGCCTATGGGCTGCTCTGTTTCCTGTTCTTACTTCGAGAAGTTCAGTACGTTTTTGCAGTGGGCGTTGTGTCAGAAGACTGGATTGCGGAATGTGGTACATTACCTGGATGATTTCCTGTTCATAGGTTCAGCCCATTCCGATGAGTGTCAGAAGCTGTTAGCTGGGTTCCAGGAGTTATCGCTGGAGTTGGGTGTGCCGTTGGCGGTGGAAAAGATGGAAGGGCCTATGACCAGGCTCACATTCCTGGGTGTGAAATTGGACTCTGTTGAGATGATTGCGCGGTTGCCACCTGAGAAGGTGGCTAGTTTACGTGCGTTGGTCGCTAACGTCCTCGTGTCCTCTAAGATCACCTTGCACGAGATGCAAGCCTTGCTGGGATCTCTGAATTTTGCCTGTCGGGTGATTCCTATGGGCAGAGTTTTTTCCAGGCGACTAGTTGCTTCAACGGCCGGGGTGCGGAAGTCACACCACCGGATCAGAGTTACAAAACTGATGAGGGCAGATCTTCGGGTTTGGAGCCGATTTTTGGAGGATTTTAATGGGACGTCAGTTTTGCTGGGAGCGGAGGTGTCCAGCGCGGAGTTGGAGCTGTTTACGGATGCAGCAGGGGGCATTGGATTCGGGGTTTACTTCGGTGGGGCTTGGTGTGCGCATCGGTGGCCCCAGAATTGGCACGATTCGGGTTTGACCTCTAACATCACCTTCCTGGAATTGTTTCCGATTTTGGTTGTTCTGAATTTGTGGCCGGATCGATTATGGGATCGACGGATAGTGTGGTGGTGTGATAATGAGGCTGTGGTTAGCGTCGTTAATCGTTTCTCACCCAAATGCTTACGGGTGACTAGGTTGATGCGCGAAGTGGTATTAGCCTGTTTATATTTGAATGTATCTGTTCGTGCCCGGCACCTTCCTGGTTGCAAGAATCAGATCGCTGATGCTCTTTCTCGTTTTCAGTGGGATCGGTTTCGTGCACTGGCCCCAGAGGCGGACACAGAAGGATCCATAGTCCCCGAGACATTGTGGAGCATTGGCCTGGAGAGATGCTGAGCCTACTGCGAAGTTCGGTAGCGACCGGGACGTGGTTGGCATACCAGCGTGGTTGCGACCAGGTGGCGGAGTTTCTAAGTGAGAGGGGGTGGCTGGCGGGTAGGGTGCCTGATGCCCTCATTGGTAGTTATATAGCGGATGCCAGAGGTCGCGGGCTGTCTAGAGCGGTGGTTCGTTCGCAGCTGGCGGGGTTTAACTTTTTTGCGGGCGCCGTGGGCTGGGGATGTACTGCCGGGGGAGTTTTGGTGCGTCACCTTCTGCGGGGGTGGGAACGGCTTCGGCCGTCCACCACGGATCGCCGTAAGCCAATTACGCACGAGCTGCTTGTGCGCCTCCTGGCGGTATTGCCTCAGGTGGCTTCTTCGCCTTTCGAGGTTGTACTATTCCGGGCTGTGTTTTGTCTCGCTTTTTTCGGGGCTTTTCATATTGGGGAGCTGGTGACGAATTCGAGCAGGCTGGGGGCTGGGGGAGGTTTACACAGACATCATGTGCATTTGGAGGGCAGCCGGATGCGGATCCTTTTGGAGAAATCCAAGACGGATCAGTGAGGTCAGGGTTTGTTGATCATATTGCGGGAGGTCGCGGGTCTCGTTTCGTGCCCTGTGCGGGCGGTGAGGAAGTACTTGCGGGTGCGTCCGGAGCGGGTCGGGGTTCTTTTTATGCATGAGAATGAACTGGTGTTGACCCGTTTCCAGGTAGCGGCGGTGCTTAGGTTGGCGCTGGGTTCCTTGGGGGAGGACCTCTTTTGCTTTGCCCCTCACTCATTTCGTATCGGCGCGGCTACTAGTGCGGCAGGGGCCGGAATGTCTGATGATGAAGTTAGGAGTATAGGTCGGTGGCGGTCTCGGGCTTTCAAGGGTTACATACGATTATGAGGGGTTGGCTCGGTTGGGGGTGGGGGAATACTGACTGTTCATTTGTTTTTCAGATGGGGGTGTCGAGCCTGGTGGTGCCTGGGTGGTTGGTCATTCCTTTGTCCACTGGGCTAGTCAGCGTGCTGCCATTCATCCTGGGGGCCTGAATTTGTGGATGGATCCTGCGGTGGTGTCGGTCTCATGGCTGGGGCAGCGAGGACTCCATTGGCTGCAGCTGCTACCTTTGCTTCGGCACCACATGAGGACGTCGCGGCAACCGGCGGTGCTCATTCTGCATTTAGGGGGCAATGACCTTGTCTCTTGGTCCTGTCGTCAGCTGATTAGAGCGGCGCAGGACGACTTGGCAGTGGTTTTGCAAATGCTCCCTGGGACAATTTTGTTGTGGTCGGATATTATCCCTCGGCCGGCCTGCTGGAGCCAGCAACGTTGGTCGAGGCGGCTGACTAAGATAAACCATCAGATTGGTCGGTGGGTTTGTGGGAATGGGGGTTATCAGATTATGCACCCATGGGTGGAGGTGGGTTGCGCTGGTCTTTATAGGAGTGATGGCGTCCATTTGTCCCCAGTTGGCATGGGCCTGCTCCTTAACGACTGGCAGGAGGCTTTAGAGTATGTTGTTTTGCGGGATAGCCGCTGGTCGCAGCTTTAGGTTTGGGGGGGCGGCACATCGACAGACCTGTCGCATATGCTGGTGGCGGGATCCCGGAGGTTCCGTGGTACGGTGCCTCAAGGTACACTTGGGCGGGGGTTGGGGTGCCCCTGACCTGGATAAACCCTGGCCGGCTTTTGCTATGGGCATGGTGAAGTCGGGAAAAGGGAGGGAAAACTTGCCGGGGGCAAGTGTAGGGCCGTAGCGGTGGTAGGCACTTTGCTAAGGCATGACTGGTGTGGTACTACTCCACTATGGGGCCTGGTTATGGTTTTTGTGGTTGGAATATTGTTAATAGTGTCAGACGGCTGCCTGGGTGAGAATCTTCACAGTCTTGGCAAGTGCATATATCTATATGATTTGCAAGGGATTGTGGGCAATGCAGTTCATTCACACCAGACACAGCTGCTCACAATAATTAGTTGTGCTTTTGGGTAAAGCCAATAAGATATTTATTTATGGGGTTATTTCTCCCAACACAGATATGCTTGGTAGCACATAAATCAGGTTACTTGCTTTCAGTGTTAAACTTGGAAAAACAAAATCAGGAAACAACATTTAAACTTGTCAGGCAATCAAAGCAAAAGAAATAAGACCTGGTTGATAACAAACTGGTCTTTTCTGTAGGCTTAGCTAATATTTTCTTAGCATGTATCAAACAACAAACCAAAAGCTACAAAGAAAGAAAAAACTGTTCTTTTCAGGTTAACTTCTTATATCTTCCCACATAGATTCAGAAGTGATTCTCTCCTAGCTCACAAGCAATTAGGTAAGGCTCGATTGCTAGCAGTTATCCAGCTGAAACCCCTTAGCTGGCTTGCTTTCTACTGCGTGGCTAAAAATACTACTCAGGAGCTTTCCTGAGTAGATTAAAGAACAAGTTTGTATTTCTTTGTGATGGTTGCTGTACTTTATAACAGAAAATCACCAAAGGAGTTTAGACAGAGAGCAGTCCATGTAAACAGATTCTTCATCTGCTATCACCCCCTCTTCTTCAACAAGCATGGGTTCAATATCATGGATTGGCACAGATGAATCTCCCAATGGAGCACTTTCAGGAGAATACTTGTTTCCCTGCTGTCTTTTAAGGTTATAGCTAGGGCATAGATCAGTGTTCATACCTGAGCTTCCATTGCTGTTAGAGTTCCTCTCTATATAGCCTGGCCAGTATGTAGTCCAGTTCTTATGTCCAGCCTTCCAATCCAGATCCCTGGACACTGGATCCCTCTTCACATACCTTCTGGCACGGATCTTAGGGTCCCTTCCACGTGCAGCCGTCTCCCTCACAGGTACTGTCTGGAGATTCCTAGCTCTGCAGCATCATTCCTCTGGCTTTCCCCAGTCCAATGGTATATGCTGGCCCTTGGAATGCCTCCCAGTATACGTAGTGCTCTGGACTCTTCTAGACCTCTCAAAGGCTTTTCTCCTCTTTCTTCCAAAGGGTTTCTTTCCCTCTCTGTCCGTCCGATTTGGCTTCTGCTTCTGATAATCCTCCTGATGATGAAGATGATCAAGCTCAAGCTGATTCTCTGTAGAATAAACTCTACCTTTATTCTGCTTAGATGAGTGCTCCTCCCTAACACAGTGCAGCTGTGCTGAATCAGGCCCTGCCCTTTGAGATGAGTGCTTAGGGATTACCTCATAGCCCTCCTGATTGAACACACGCTTCCCCACTTCAGCTCCTCTAATGGCTGTTGGAAACCTGGTGCATTCTGGGACTGGTAGTCTTTTATGGGAAAATTCTGTTTTCTTATTTCTTCCAGAACTGACAGGTTGCTTGTTCAGAGTCACTTCACCTTTTCTATAGCTCCTTCCTGAGCTATGATAAGCTTCCTTATCACAATAGTTAATATTTAATAAAGCTGCGACCAGTTTTTGTTCCCATAAAAGTGGTGTGGTGTTTTTCTTGAAAGTCGGGGGTGTGGTGGGCAGTGGGAGGGGGGGTGGAGGGGGTGGGGGATGGGGATGTTTGTGGCAGGGCCCGGAGCACCAGGTACGCTTGCCTCGGTTATTAGTGAGGCCGCGGGCAGGGTCCCGGCGGCCGTCGTTAACCGGGCGTGCGGCCCAGTGCGGGGACCCTGCGCACGGCCGCGTCTGAAGGCACGTGGGTGGGGGAATAGTTTAAACCCATTGGCTCCCGGCGAATGCAATCGCTGGAGAGCCATTGGGAAGCGGCCGTGGGAGCGCGTCTTGGGAGGAGAGGCAGAGGCTGGGGACTCCACGTGTGCAGTCGCTGCTGGAGACCTGCGAGGTGCCGGCTTCCCTCCTGCCCTCCCTTGGGAGTACATCTGGGGGTGTTAGCTCTGGGGTGTTGCAGCTTGGGGGGGGGAGTGGGCGGGATCCCGGAGGTTCCGGGGTCCGGCGCCTCAAGGTACACTTGGGCGGGGGTTGGGGTGCCCCTGACCCGGATAAACCCTGGCCGGCTTTTGATATGGGCATGGCGAAGTCGGGAAAAGGGAGGGAAAACTTGCTGGGGGCAAGTGTAGGTCTGTAGCGGTGGTGGGCACTTGCTAAGGCATGGCTGGTGTGGTACTACTCCGCTATGGGGCCTGGTTATGGTTTTTGTGGTTGGAATATTGTTAATAGTTAATATTTAATAAAGCTGCGACCAGTTTTTGTTCCCATAAAAGTGGTGTGGTGTTTTTCTTGAAAGTCGGGGGTTTGGGGGCAGTGGGAGGGGGGGTGGAGGGGGTGGGGGATGAGGATGTTTGTGGCAGGGCCCGGAGCACCGGGTACGCTTGCCTCGGTTATATTAGTTAGAAGAGGAAGGGAAAAAGTGGTATTGTCAGACTCAAGGGTGCAGGGGGGGGGGGGAATATGTAGAAGCTGATAAGGATAAAGCGGAATTGCTTAACAAATATTTTTGTTCTGTGTTCACAGATGAAGAACCAGGAGCAGGACCTCAGAAAACACCCACAAATAAGAACAGAAGCGAGGGACATCTTGAACAATTTTCAGAAGACTGTGTTCGTGAGAAACTAGCTCAACTTAAAGTAGACAAAGCGATGGGACCGGATGGGATACACCCTAGAATACTGAGGGAACTTGGGGACGTTCTAGCAACTCCACTGACTGACCTTTTCAATGCCTCGTTGGAGTCGGGAGTGGTGCCAAAGGACTGGAGAGAGGCTCATGTGGTGCCTTTACACAAAAGCGGAAGTAAGGATGTGCTTGTAAACTACAGGCCAATTAGTTTAACTTCGGTGGTGAGTAAATTATTGGAAACGCTGCTGAAAGAGAAAATAGTGAGGTTTCTGGAGTCCAGCGGATTACAGGATCCGAGGCAGCATGGATTCACCAGAGGCAGGTCTTGTCAGACAAATCTGATTGATTTCTTTGACTGGGTGACCAGGGAGTTGGACCGAGGGAGAGCTCTAGATGTGGTGTATTTAGATTTCAGTAAAGCCTTTGACACTGTTCCTCACAGGCGACTTATAAACAAATTGAGCACCCTAGGGATGGACCCTAAAGTTACTGCTTGGGTTAGAAATTGGTTGGGTGGGAGGCGACAGAGTACAAGTAAATGGAGCTCACTCTGAGGAGAAGGATGTTACCAGTGGTGTGACCCAGGGATCTGTCCTTGGTCCAATTCTTTTTAACATCTTTGTTAGTGATATAGCGGAAGGGCTGTCGGGTAAGGTTTGCCTCTTTGCAGATGATACCAAAATCTGCAATAGAGTAGACACCAAGGAAGATGTAGATAACATGAGGAGGGATCTAGCTAAGCTTGAAGAATGGTCTAGAATTTGGCAGCTGGGATTTAATGTTAAAAAATGTAAGGTCATGCATTTGGGCTGCAGCAGTCCAAGGGAGCAATACAGTATAGGAGGTGAAGTACTTTTGTCCACTAAAGAAGAGCGGGACCTAGGCGTGGTTGTGTCTGATGATCTTAAAGTAGCTAAACAGGTAGAAAAGGCGACGGCAAAAGCTAGAAGGATGCTTGGGTGCATACGGAGAGGAATGGCTAGCAGAAAAAAGGAGGTGATAATGCCTCTGTATAAGTCTTTGGTGCAACCTCATTTGGAGTATGGTATGCAATTCTGGAGACCGCACCTTCAAAAGGATGTGAACAGGATGGAGTCGGTGCAGAGGGTTGCTACTAAAATGATTACTGGGCTTCATTATAAAGCATATGAGGACAGACTTAAGGATCTTAATATGTACACCTTAGAGGAAAGGCGGGATAGAGGTGATATGATTGAGATGTTTAAATACCTCCGTGGCATAAATGTTCAGGGAGAGAGCCTCTTTCAATTGAAAGCAAGTTCTACTATGAGGGGACATGGGATGAGGGTGAAGGGAGATAGATTCAGGAGTGATATGTGGAAATATTTCTTTACAGAAAGAGTAGTGGATCCATGGAATAGTCTCCCAGTGGAGGTGGTAGAGATGAGGACAGTAACTGAATTCAAAAAAGCATGGGACCAACACAGAGGATCTCTAAAGGTAAAAAGTGGACTGTTGTAGTTGTTGTTATGGAAGGACAGACTAGATAGGCCATGTGGTCTTTTTCTGTCATCATGTTTCTATGTTTCTAAGTCCAGGGAGTCTATGTCCATAGGGAGATAAATCATAACATCATCAGCATAAATTTCATATTTTAATTTGCACTGTTGAATGATGTGGCATATAGGTTTTAAATATATGTTAAAGAGTAGAGCTGACAATGCAGAACCTTGTGGGATTCCTTGTTTTTGCATATAGGTTTTATATGTATGGTTTCCTATTTTTACCTGTTGCGATCGATCAGTTAGATATGATTTGAACCATGCAAGAATAGTGCCATGTATACCAATCTGTTTGAGTCTTTCAAAAAGGATACGATGGTTAATTGAATCAAAGGCAGCCGATATATCCAAAAATATAAGGAATACTGCTTGTTTTGATTTGTCAATGTATTTTAGAATATCATCAAAGATAACTGCAAGAAGTGTTTCTACACTATGGTATGGTCTAAAGCCGTATTGGTGTGAATCTAAGGGGGCATGAAGTTCAATGTGATCCTGAAGTTGATTATATACTATTTTTTCTATAATCTTTGCCATAAATGGAAGGCTAGAGATAGGTCTATATGAAGAAGGATTAAGATTGTCTAGTTTTTTGTTTTTCAGAATAGGTCTAATCGAGGCTCTCTTTAGGATGGTTGGCATAGTACCATGTGTGAGAGAAAAATTTGCTATATTTAGAATGTAGGGCGCTAGGAGTGATTTAGTATTTTTGATCCAGCTAACTGGGCAGGGATCAAGACTAGAAGTGGTTGTGTTAATATCTGAGATCACCTTATCCAGTTCTTTTAGTGTTACAATATGAAATGTATCCCATATGTGTTCAGGCTTTGGGTTGGAGTAAATTAGTGGAATTGGAGGGTCTGATAGTGGAGAGAGCTTAGTTATGTAATAGTCAGCAAGAGTTTGTGGGTTAATAGGGGTGACATCTGTATTAGGAGGGTTTGATACTTTTTTAACTATTTCAAATAATTCTCTGGGACGATTGAGGGAATTTGTTAGTAATTTTGTATGAAAGGCTTTTTTAGATGCATTTATTGTTTTTCTGTAGTAGTCTAGTTTCTCATTGTATAAATTTCTGTCATTATTTGAGTTAGTTTTCCTCCATCTTTTTTCAATCTTTCTAAGTTCCCTCTTTATTTGTCTAATTTCTTGCGAGTGCCAAGGTTGGGAGTCTCTCTGTTTGGATCTGGATTTGTTTGTTTTAGAGCTAGGAAGCATAGCTGCTTTTTTTATAGTCTCGTTCCAGTTAGGAATACTGATATTGATGTCTGTTACTGTTTCAGGAATATGTGGTAATATCTGTCCTAAAAATTTTCCCTGTCAAATTTCCTGAACATTGTAGTTAGTCTTTGTTTCGGCTGTTGGGTTGTGATTCTATTGAAATGTGGGAGATTGAATCTAATTAAATGGTGGTCGGACCATGGAATGGGAATAGCCTGGGGTTGTGAAACATTGAGATTATAATCTGGAGATCTTTGAAGAAAGATTAGGTCAAGGGTGTTTCCTTTTAGGTGAGTCGGAAAATCTATGATTTGCTCAAAGTCATGTTCAGACGTGGTTTCAATGAATGCTTTTGAGTGTGATGGTGTAGATGAGGGGAGGTTTAAGTCTCCAATGATTACTAGCTGTATTTTTCTTGTGTTGAGGGAACATATCATATCTAATATGGAGGATAAAGATTTTGTATCTGTGGATGGAGGTCTGTATATGAGACCAAATGAATGTGAAGTTGTTTCAAACATAAGAACATCCATGTTCTCAATACTGTTAGTGGAAATGAGGGAAGCTTTAAGGTTATTATTTATAATAGCGATGACACCCCACCCCTTTTTAAAGCCCTAGAGCAGTGAAGTAGCTCATATCCATCAGTTTGTAATTGATTTAGGAGAATGTTATCATGAACCGTGAGCCATGTTTCTATTAAGAATAATATGTCAGGTTTATAATCGGTGAGGATATCAGTTATGATCGGTATTTTATTCCTAATTGATCTCACGTTTATAAGCAAACAAAGAAGGTCTTTAGATAAGGATTTGTGTTGTTGGACATGGTGATGGTAAGATTTCCCAGGTGTGATATATATTAGACGATTTCTTTGACCTTGTGCATGAGGTGTTTTGTGATATGGTGCATTATGAGAGATGTTGGGATTCTTATGTTGGAGAATAATTGGAATGTTATGAGTAACAAGGGAGTATGCTTGGATATATTTTGGCACAAATATTGCAAGTAGAATTAGAAAGATAGACATGATTTTAAGCCAATTGATGTAATCCATAATGATAGGAGTCTATTGTATTAATTACCTTTCTGAGATTTCAGTAGAATTGCAAAGGTGAAAGACAAGGTTTCTGCTCTAAGGTCGCAATTAGGTTAATGCTCAGCTAGTAACTAATTACTGGCTACTGGCAACAGTATATGAATCTCATGATAGGAATAATTACTGACTACTGGCAATAGTATATTTAAAACAAGTAGAAGTAATTATTAGCTACTGACAACAGTATATGTAAGACAGGTTAGGAAAATTACTGATACTGGCGACAGTATAAGTAGTTCACTAGCTACTGGTAACAGTATATATAAGATATGTAGGGATAATTATTAATTATTGGCAACAGTATGAATAATTCACGAAAGAGATAAGTATTGGCTACTGACAACAGTATAATTAAAACAGGTAGAGATAATCTATTAGCAGGAGAGAAAGGGGTAGGCTTTTAATTTTTAAGGGGGCCATTATGTAGATTTTGGTGAGGGGGCTGTGTATGAAACTACTAACAATAGTAGATGCGGCTACTGGCAACAGTAACGTGGTCAAAATAGAAACAGTTCTCAGGGGATTACTGGTGATAGTAAATGCAGTTCAAAATAGTGACAGTTATATGAGACTACTGGCAGTAGAAGATGCGGTTATTGGCAACAGTAATGTGGTCAAAAATAGAAACAGTTCTCTGAGGATTACTGGTGATAGTAAATGCAGTACAAAATATAAACAATTATATGAGACTACTAGCAATAGTAGATGCGGCTAATGGCAATAGTAATGTGGTCAAAAATAGAAACAGTTCTCTGAGGATTACTGGTGATAGAAAATGCAGTTCAAAATAGTGACAGTAATATGAGACTACTAGCAATAGTAGATGCGGCTATTGGCAACAGTAACGTGGTCAAAAATAGAGAGTTCTCTGAGGATTACTGGAGATAGTAAATGCAGTACAAAATATAAACAATTATATGAGACTACTAGCAATAGTAGATGCGGCTAATGGCAATAGTAATGTGGTCAAAAATAGAAACAGTTCTCTGAGGATTACTGGTGATAGTAAATGCAGTTTAAAATAGTGACAGTTATATGATACTACTAGCCATAGTAAATGCGAGCTAATGGCAACAGTATTATAGTCAATAATACTGTTGCCAAGATGAGCTACAATCAGATACTGTAGGTACCTTGTCCCCAGGGTGCTTATAATCTAAGGTTGTACCTGAAGCAATGGAGGATTAAGCGGCTTGCCCAAAGCCACAAGGAATGTCGGTGGGATTTGAACTCTGGTCTTTCTGCTTCCAGGCTACTCCTCTCTTTTCCCATAATTTGGAAGGTTCTCTGATGAATTCAAAAGTGCTCTCCCCATAGTTTCTTTAAATGTTCTCTTGGGCTTCCACAGCTAGTATGATAAACTTTGCAGTTTTCTAGGTCATGCTACATCTTCATAACTGGAATTGACGTTTCAGTTACAATACTGTGGCTTTCCTCAGAGTAAAGTGGTTAAGCAGTGGATGTCTGTTCTTTCATATAGTAGTCCTCAAACCAGATTGTTGGGTTTAAGGCAGGACATTTGCATTTGAATTTTGGAGGGAAAGTTCATTGGAGAAAGACTGGAGCCCTCTCTTTTCCCTTAGATCGGAAGATTCTCTGGTGAATTTAAAGATCTTCTCCCTGTAGAGTTTCTTTAAATGTTCTCTTTGGCTTTAGCAGCTAGTATTCAGTTTTACGGGTCATGCTGTGTCTCCGTAACTGGAACTGATGTTTCAGAAATCATACTGAAACTCTATGGGGAGAGCATCTTTAAATTCACCAGAGAACCATCCGATCTATGGGTAAAGAGAGGTCTCCAGCCTTTCTCCAATGGACTTTCCCTCCAAATTCAAATTTCCCACCTCAAACCCACCAATCTAGTTTGAGGACTACTATATAAAAGAACTGACCTCCTCGTTATGTCTTGTCTCTGCTCCTCTTGCCATTTCTTCTTTCCTGTCACAATTGTAGTTCCTCTCCTTTTCTATGGCTTCAAGCCATCCTGTAAATGTTTCAAACTAATGTAAACTGCCCTGATGTCATAAAGGGCGGTATATCAAATGTAAATAAACTGAAACTGAACTGAAACTGACATCCATTGCTTAACCACTTCACCCTGAAGAAAGCCACAGTATAATGGCTGAAACATTGATTCCAGTTACGAAGATGCAGCACGACCCAGAAAACTGCAATGTTTATAACCACACATTCTTTATAGCAGGTTGGAACTGTTATTCTGGGCATCAAAGCTATCAGAATAGATTTAATTTATTATTATTTATTTTATTTGCAGACACTTTTATACCGCGCTATTCAACATCAATGAATCTCCTCCTGATTTCTCACGCAATTGAGTTTCTGTTCATCCTCACTGTTGTCTATTGTCACGGGGTAGAGCAGGAATTACCTATGGAAACAGAAAGAGCAGGGCTAGGTAGATCTGAAGCTGACAGATCCAAGCACATGTTGCAGGGTTGCTATAAGCAACCATGGAAAACAAAGGTAACCAGAGGTAGAACGTGCTCCTGCAAAGGATTACCTCATCCTCAATCAGTTAATGAAAGGCAGCTGAGAGCTAAGCAGGATTTCTCAGAGAGCAGAGCTAAGCAGGATTTCTCAGAGAGAGGAGCTAACTGGGATTTCTCAGAGGAGAGAGACACTAAAGATACTACAACAGCTGGGGCAGAAAAGGAGAATACTTCTCATTGGAGTTGGTATAAAGTTCCTAAGGAAAGAATATCCAAGGGCAATTGCAGGGTGCTAGGAAGCACGGAGCAAGAGGCCAGTGAAAAGAATCACAGAGGGATTCAATCCAGCAGGAAAGAGAAACCCTTGAGAGACGGTCCTTCTGCTAACAGGTACCAAGAAAACAGTAAGGGGTTTAGAAGGGACACTTACCTGTATAAAAACCAGCCAGTGGCTAGAGGCAGTAAAAAGCCTGCTTTTAGAAGTATCAATGCTGACTTTCCATGCTGTAAAAGCCCGAGAGAAATCCTCCCTGAGGACTGGCTGAAAGCCTGTAATAGAGAGGGCCTTAGAAGCATAAGTTTTCCCTCTACACAACTAGGAAGGTTGGGTCCCCTAGGGGCAGACTGTGAGAAATACGGTAACTTCCCATCCTACCTTGGTGAAGGGGGGAAGGGAAGTCTTGCAGAAGACGGAAGCTTGCACAGCCAAGAAAGGAGACACAGCTGTTCAGAGAGTAGCAACCAGGGAAGCTACGAGGCAATGGACTTTGAATTAGCTGAAGATAATACAGAGGTATCTCAAATGGAATGTGCTTTGACCCTGGCTAATGAGGTGTCTTCCTTATGCTAGGCTGTGCTAAGAAGATAACCTTTTAAAGAAAAAAGGATTTCTGAAAACTACCTGTATAAATTTAGTAGCTGTTATATTTTGAGTTAAGCTGAAATGAAGCACTTTTGGTTCCAGTAGTATTTTTATTTGTACCAGAAAACATGGTCTGTTTCTGTTAATTTCTCACGTGCAAGAATCCACCCGGAAAGGGATAATAAAAATACCTCTTACTAAAAAGCCTGGCTGCTCGTCACAACTACAACCTTTAGAACGGCTAGTGGGAGATAATTCCCAGGGGGCCTTAAAAGAGCCCCAGCTACATTAAAGAAGAGGCCCCACTGAAAGTCCCCTAGGCTGCCTCCTAGCGGGGTAAGTAGGTGGGTGACACTATCCATTGACTATCTTGCCTCACTCAAGAGAAAGGTGACATGATACAGTGGCAAGTTGGGAAAATTGATGCTATCTCTTCTTTATTCAACTTCAATTTTTTCAAAGCAATTTTAAGGGGCTTCTTCTTCTATAAAAATAGGTAGATGGAGGACGTGACACTGGAAGCATGTGTAGGACATATAAAATCTTTGCTGTTAGCTCTATTTGTATAGGGCCCGATATTCAAAGGCATTTACATGGTTTACAGAGCTGCAAACTGTGTAAATGTCTCTTAGAGGGATTAACGCCACTACATGCCCAATGCTAACTGTGTAGCATCAAGGCGTGTCATAGATATTCCAGGGTGGAGCGAAGATAGTACCCATTGCTAACCGGGCAGCGGTAATATTGCACCACCGCCCAGTTAGCAACCTGCGGGTAAAGATGGACGCAGCAAAAGCTAGCATATCTTTACATGTGAGAGCTAACTGGGCAGTGCCTCAATATTGTCGCTGCCTGGTTAGCAATGGGGTACTACCTCCCCTCCACCCCGTAATGTCCACAACACAATCGGGGATATTCAGTGGCACTAACTGTGCTAGTGCCAATGAATATCCCTCTAAGAGGCATTTACACAGTTTACAGGTCTATAAACCATGTAAAAACCTTTGAATATCGGGCCCCAGCATTGAATATCAGGCCCCAGCATTGAATCACGCTAGCTGCCGGCACTGAATATAGGGCCCATAGTGTCAAATCTCCCCCACCAGGAAAAATATAATGGCTTCCACCTAAATCTGGGGTCACCAACCTCCAGAGGGCCGCGGGCCGCACAGCCGACTACCGGGAGCCTCGCGGGCCGCACCCCCCTTCTCCCCGCCCCCGCGAAAAAAAACAACAAACGCAAAATTATGAAAACAATGGCTGATCACCTTTATTGAATTTAATGAGATGGCTGATGATTCATGTTAGCAGACAAACGCTTAAAGTCCGGCTTCACAGATGACACTGACAGGAGAAGGGACGCTTGCAGGTGGTCGTCGGTGAGCTGCGAGCGCGTGGATACAATGGCGGGAATCCTTGGCGGGCCGCACATAATGTTAACCGGGGTAGAGCCTCGCGGGCCGCACGAAGGGACCTCGTGGGCCGCATGCGGCCCGCGGGCCGCAGGTTGGTGACCCCTGACCTAAATGCTAATATAAGCAGTTCAATAGCTAAATCAAAGAACAAGGTGAAGAGTGGACAGCACTATCGAGTTTCATTTCGCAACAATATAGGAATGGAAAGGAGCCTATTCACCGAGATACACACTATTGGTTTAATATGCAGAATTTCGATCATATGCTGATATTGCTCCCCCAACCCTAACCAGTCCAACACTTTAAATAAAAATGACCATTCTATATTGTCAAAGGATTTCTCAGAATCTAAAGAAATTACAATCAGGGGCTCTTCCTGCTGATCGGTAACAGTTAAAAGTTCATATTGGTATTATCTGAAGAAAACCTACCCCTAGAAAACCCTATCTGCTCCTTAACAATTAACATATGCAATACCTTGCCCATATTCAATACAAGAACCTTAGAATATGTTTTACAATCTGCATTAATTCATGAGATTGGCTGATAATTTTTAACATATTGCGGGTCTTTTCCTGGATTTGGATGGGTTACTATTATTGCTTCAGCCAGTGACGTCTTCAAAGCTTACCCTGCCTTAACTGGTTAAACATGTACACTAACTTAGGGACTAGAACATCCACAAATATTTGATAGATTTTAATTGGCAACCCTCTGGGCCTGGGGCTTTATGAATTGGCATATCTTGAATTGCACTCTTAACTTCATCAATTGTGATCTTTCCTGTCAATGCTTCTTTCCGATTATTAAAGTCTTATGGGGCTAAGAGTGTAGGAAGGTATTTAAGGTCCGTGAAGGAGCATCAGGACCTGTTGATTAGAGCTTGGGCTAATAATCATGAAACTGAACAAGGATGGCCTAATCTGAGTGGACTACATGACCTCCATCAGCAACTATGCTAGGTATCTGCTGTCTATCAGTGTTTATCTTTAAATATTTGGCCAAAAAATGAGCAGACCTATTACTTTCCTCATAGTAATATTTATTTATTTATTTATTTTTTATTTATACACATTTATATACCGCATCTTCCACAGTTCAGTTGCGGTTCACAGAGAACAACAATTAACAAAGCAAGTTTGTTTTACAAGGAACGTCATATTATAAGTATGATGATTAACAAAATATATTTTACAAGGAACGTCATAATATAAGTATAATGATAAGCAAAACAGTATATGTATTGAAGAACGAGGTAATTAACTAAACAGAATATATTGTCTAAATAATGTGAGACAAAACAGAACAGAATAAACTATATACAAATATATATATGTATATATATATATGGGAGTGATGGACATAAGATGTGGGATCATCAAAGGGGTTTAACTATATGTGCTATCTGTGTGAGTTGAAAGGGTTTTTAATTGAAGCAGTCAGATACCTGTTTAGCCTTTGTCTAAAGCGGGTGAGGGATTATCTATGTTGTTATAGTGTTTGGTGAATAGATAAGTTTTCAATTTTTTGCGGAGTTCCATGATCTCAGTTAGTGTTCGTAACTCCTCTGGGAGGGAGTTCCAGATAGTTGGGGCTATGTGAGAAAAGGCTCTGTTGTTTGTTGATTTATGAGCGCTTGTGTAATCTTTCAGGGTTTTTAGTTTGTTTAATTGTCCTTTTCTGTGTGTAGGTTTAGATGGTTCTTTGTGTATTAAGTTACATAGTGTAGTTGGAGCCATATCGTATAAGACTTTGAATGAAGTTATTATTGTTTTGTAAATTATCCTGCTTTGAATTGGAAGCCAATGGAGGGAAGCTAGTATTGGTGTTATGTGTTGGAGTGAGTTGACTTTCAATATAATTCTAGCAGCTGCGTTTTGTGCTAATTGCATTCGTTTGATGTTTTGTTTTGATATGCCCATTAGTATTAGATTGGCAAAATCAAAATGAGGAGTTATGGTGGCCTGAATTATATTGATGAAGTCTTGTGAGAATACTAGAGGACGTAGTTGTTTGAGTGTTTTGAGTTTGAAATACATTTTCTTTATGGTATTGCTAATGTGGGTTTCCATGGTAAGATGTGTATCTAGTATAACGCCTAGGTATCTTATTTCATTTTTTATTTTGATTTCTTGATTTTGAAGTCTTATGTGTGTTGGGGGGATATAGGATTTGTTCTTAGTCACTATTAGAACTTCAGTTTTAGCGTGATTTATGTGGAGGTTTTGTGCTTTTAGCCAAGTTGTGATTTCATTATAGCAGTCCGATAGGAGTTGAAGCGGTAGATTGGGTATCGTAAATGGAATATACATCATAATATCATCTGCGTATAGGTGATATTGTACTCCAAATTTTTTGAATATGTTGCAGACTGGCTTTATGTAAATATTGAAAAGTAGGGCTGATAACGCTGAACCTTGAGGTAATCCAATTTCTTGTTTATATGTAGTGGAGGTTTGATTCCCAATTCTAACATTTTGCGTTCTATTATTTAGGTAGGACGAGAACCATTTGTGTACTGTGGAGTTTAAGCCTATTTGTCTCAAGTTGTTGAGCATTATTGTGTGGTGTACGCTATCAAACGCAGCTGATATATCAATGAAAAGTAGTATGAAGGCCTGCTTTTGGTTGTCAATGCCTCTTAGGATCGCATCTATTAGAACTGTAAGGAGTGATTCAACTCCGTGGCGGGGGCGAAAGCCATATTGTTGCTCATCAAGTGGGTAGGATGAGTCTAGAAAATCCTGTGTCTGTAGTTGAACCACTTTTTCAATTATTTTAGCTAAGAATGGAATGCTGGAGATGGGTCTATATGATACAGGGGAGGTTTTATCAAGTTTGCTGTTCTTAAGGATTGGGCGTATTTGTGCATGTTTGAGTGATGGTGGGAGGTAACCTTGAGTTAGTGAGAGGTTAACTATTGAGAGAATGTAGGGTAATAAAATTGACAGTGTGTTTTTTATCCATGTTACTGGGCATGGATCTAGATAAGAAGTTGTGGTGTTAAGGCTGGTGATGATGTTTTTTAGTGTCTCTTTAGTTATTGGATGAAAGTCTGTCCATTCGTCTGACGGTTGGTGTGATATGTTAATAGTGTCTATAGACATTGACGGCATTTTTGCTTTGTTTTGATAATGGTAGGCTAAGGTTTGTACTGTGATGTCTGTAATTTCATTGCCAGAAGTTTGAGGGTTGGTTAGATTTCTGACAATGGAGAATAACTCTCTTGGTCTGTTGTATGATTTTGATAGTATTTCAGCATAGTATTTTGTCTTTGTGCTGTCAAGGGTTTCTTTGTATTTAGTAAGGTGGTTGTTGTATATTTCTTTGTGTATCATCAGTTTAGATTTGCGCCAGTTGAGTTCTAGTTTTCTAAGATTCCTTTTCATTTGTTTTAGAGTAGTGTTGAACCATGGTTTGGTATTAGACTTAGAGTAGATGCTCTTAACCGAGGCAGGCGGACCTGGTGCACCGGGCCCGTTTCCATCTTCCCCCCACCCCCCCAAATCTCCCCACCCAACAAAAGACAACACACCACATTTCATGGAACACAACTGGTCGCAGCTTTATTAACTTTTAACAATTTCACAATATGCCAACATGCTACACCTTCTCAATCGATTAGCGGCACCCGGCCCGCACCAGCCATACCTTAGCAAAGTGCCATGCCACCGCTAACGCCATAACTTGCCCCCCCGGCAAGTTAACTAACCCTTCCCCCGACTTCGCCATGCTATTAGCAAAAGTCGACCAGGGTTTGTCCGGGTCAGGGGCACCCCGCCCCCGCCCTAGGTGTAGCCTGAGGCTCCGGACCCCGGAAACCTCCGGGATCCCGCCAACCCCCCCCAAGCTGCAACACCCCATAATCCACACCCTTATAAATAATGTGGGCGGGTGGGCGGGAAGCCGGCACCCCCGAGCAGCCTCCGCCGCGAATGACCACGCGGAGGCTGCCCGCCGGCCCCTACCCCCCACCACGCCGCCAGAAACCACCCTGATTGGCTCCCGCGCGGCTGCCACCGCCGGGAGCCAATCACTTTGAACTGCCCGTGGCCGCGCGCAGGGCCCGTGCACCGGCCGCGCACCCGGTTACAGTCGGCCGCCGGGACCCTGCCCGCGGCCTCCTCATTTTTGTTTGTATGATTAATTTTGGCTGCATTGTTAATGGTTTCATGCCAGTTTTTGACAGTATCATCCAAATTCGTTGCAGATGATAAGAGGTGGGGGATTGTTAAGTCAATGAATTCAGTATTGTTGAACTTTTTAAGTCTTGTAGTTGGGACACTTCTAGTGAGGTTGTTAGTGCTAGTGACGGGATATGTAAGGTTTAATTTGATAATATAGTGATCCGACCAGGGTATCTGTGTACATTCTACGGCATTTGGATTGATTAGTTTGAAGAGTGTATTGGAAAGAAGGACAAGATCGAGTGTTCCACCTTTGGTGTGTGTAGATGTGTTTATTATTTGATGATAGTCCATGTCTGATATAGCATCAAAGAATAGTTTAGAGTCCAGTGTTGGTAGTGAGGGAAGGTTAAAGTCCCCTAGCATGATTATAGGGTGTTGTTCAGTGGATGAGCTGAGAAGTTCAATAAAAGAGTCAAGGCAGTCAGATTTTTGGTCTGGGGGTCTATATACTAAGCAGAGTTTCAAGAGGCCAATTTTTATTAATAATGAGACTATGTTGTTTGAGATGTTTGATTGGATTGTTTTGGCACTTAATACCTTTTTAGTCATCATTAATACTCCTTCGCCTCTTTTATTAGTTCTGTGTTTGTAGAATGGGTCATAGTTTTCATTATCAAGTTGATTTAGGTAGACTGTATCAGTATCTGAGAGCCAGGTTTCGGTGACACATAATATGTCTGGCTTTAAATCAGATATTAAGTCATTAAATATGGGAAGCTTGTTTTTCATCGAGCGTGCGTTAATAAGGATGCATGAAAGGGATGTTGAGTTGTTGGTGCATGTTCCCTTAGTTGTTTGATGTGAGTTTGTTTGTTTTATGTGAATTAGTCTATGGAAATTTATTCTGGGATTATTGTTTGAATAAGTGTGTCCAATATGGTAGTTGTTGCGGGTATGTGTGTGAATTATAGGAATTGTTTTATGATTTTTGCTGTTTAAGCTTAGTGTTAGGTCAATGATTAGTATTGCTAAAACTATACAAGTGTAAGATAGTCTCATTAGTATGATATTTGTACGTGGCATTTTAAATGAGTTGTTGTTGGTAGAGCTAAGCAATAATATACCAGGGTAGGATAATATGAGAGAATAAATCACTGAGATGTGGTGTTATGCAGAATGTTGAGAGGGAGCTACTAGACACAGTATTAATCCTAATTGAATGAAGACTACTGACAACAGTATGGGATTGTGTGATAGCTACTGACAAAGGAGCTATCAACAGCTACTGACAAATGAGGAGATGCTACTAGCAAAATAATGAATTGTGTGATCGCTACAGACAACTGTACTGATTGAAGATATACTACTGACAACAGTAATGAATACTACTGACAACATAAACTACTGAAAACAGTAATGAATACTACTGACAACAGTACTGAAATGTGTGATCGCTACTGGCTAGCTAGTTACTGACGACAGTACTGGTTGAAGATATACCATTGACAACAGTAATAAAATGTGGGGAAGCTACTGACAACAGTAGTTAGAGTATCTCAGGACGGCATATAAATGTTAACACAAAAACCTGATATAGCTTAACAGATTAAACATAGTGGTATGGTAAATTTGAGTTTTAGGCTGTAAAGGGTCAGTTAAATAGAGATTGTAGAGGGTATACTTGCTGCGGTGGAGGATCTGTGAGGAGATGAGGTACGCGAGCTCAACCCTAGGGGAGCTCAGCTGTACTTAGATGTAGATGCTGCCTCCGCATTGACTATTTCTTCATTGTTTCAGTGCGAGATGAGTAGACTTAAGCGCCTTAGCCTAAGGGCTGTGCCAAAGGGCCCTCTTGCGCGGCCCTCAGGCGCGGGCCCGCAAGGCACGGGTGCGCCTGATCGCGCCCCCTTTTAAAGTGTAGAGCTGTGCTCCGATTGGGCAGGGGTCAGCGATGACGCGATGGAAGTCCTTGCTGCACAAAACCTCTTTTGAGAAAGCACCTGTGCTGAGCAGTCTGCTGCTTCAGCTGCTGGTCTCCGTGCAGGGAGAGGGCTTTTCTCCGGTGAGCTCTTTTGTGAAGGTGAGTGACCCGAATGGTCTGCTGCTTCGGCGGCTGGTCTCCGGGCAGGGAGAGGGCTCTCTTCCGATTATGCTGCAGCGGGTGGTGTCCCAGCTCCTCCTGGATCACTGGAAAGAAGGATCTTGTGCCTGATCGCGCCCCCTTTTAAAGTGAAGAGCTGTGCCCCGATTGGGCAGGGGTGAGCGATGACGCGATGGAAGTCCTTGCTGCACAAAAGCTCTTTTGAGAAAGCACGTGTAATATGATGTTTGCCTCCAAACTGCTTATTTACTACATATCTGATTACACTGCTATCTAAATTTTGAAGGCTCAGTACAAATTTATTTCCTAGTCTTTATTTTAGTGAACACTCTAAATGTAAAATTTCAGATTCAGTGTGTTGCTGTTAACAAAGCTGAATTGGGTAAGATATGATAGCTCCTTAAATTGTGGCCTTCAATGAATTCACCAGTTACTGAAGATCATTTTTTATTGCAATCATACTTACCTGAACAAAACCAGGATTTTGTAGAAATCTACATTAAACCTCCATTGTTTAGGCAACTGATCCTCATCAGCACCTATTAGTGTGCATGCTATTACCGCATAGTCTGAAATAGTAATAGGGCTTATTCCAGCATTGGCCATCCTAGGTATTAAATTTCTTGATACTCAAAAGAAATCAATCCTGGAATAAGTTCCATGCAGTAGAGAATTAAAAATATAGTTTCAGTCCTCTGGGAGTTGAAGTCTCAAAGGGCCCAATTTTCGAAAGGTATTTACATGGTTTACAACCCAGTAAACTGTGTAAATGCCTTAAATGGGGATATTGAATGGCCTTTACATGGTTAGTGCCGTTGAATATACCCTTCTAACTCCCCTACACGCTCTGATGCTATCTGGTTGGCATTCTGGGGCAGAGTAGGGAGCAGAGGCAGAGACTGTCACTAACCGGGCAGCAGTGATATTGCATGCTGCCCGGTTAGCGACCTGCACCTAAAAGATAGGTGAGGAAAAGCTAACTGGGCAGCATGCAATATCGCTGCTGCCCAGTTAGCTACTGCAGCTTCTGGCATGTGCAGCAATCTCTGGATATTCAATGCCGGGACTGCATATGACCCCAGCATTGAATAGCTGTGATAAGGGTTGGTAGACAGGACTATGCATTGTAGGGGAAAATGGCCTGCCGAACTCATTATCGGGCACCAAGAGTCTACAAGACCCAGGTCCTGAATCAGAGCTTGCAACACTGATAACAATTTAAGGATATTACTTTTTTCAGGCAACTTCCTATCTAAGAATAGGCCAAGTACTAGATTGAAATCTGTACCCAGTAATGTATCTTCCAATATAAGCTCATTAAACTTCTTAAAGAAAGGAGTTATCAATAATGGGGGCATAAATATTTAACAATCTTAGGCTTAAGCCTTCTAAATTCCTTCCAACTAAGCCCATCGACCATCTGATGTGGACTGTTGCCACAAGCTAGAACAGTTAAGCACTTTTGAAACAAAATCAACACTCCCCCTTCGTCCCTTCTGCAGTAAATATGCCATCACTTTATAATTTTTCTCAGAGACCTTTACGATTCAACATGAGTCTTGGAGAAAAATTATCTCAGTCTGCTCTCTCTTTAAATAGAAAAAACACTCCACTTGAAACAATAACTTTAGTGGTAGTCCTTGCCAGAAACTATATATAGGGAAAACCATCAGGACATTAAAAACTCGTATTCTGGAACACAAGAGTCGTTTACGGTGTAGAGTGATGACAGCTCCTTTGGTCCAACACTGTCTTGAAGAGGGCCATACGTTTGAACAACTACGGTGCTTTTGCATTGATCACATAAAACACCCTATGAGGGGTAAGACATTAGATGAGACTTTGTTCTATCACGAACAACGTTGGATTTTTTCTGTTAATACTCTCCAACCCAAAGGTCTTAACTCCTCTATAGATTGGCAAGTGTGCCTGTAGGCTACCTGATAGAAAGTATAAATGACACCCGGATGTGACTAATGCACATGCGCGGCGTTTTTTCGAGACATTACAAGACATATGAGTGCAACGCGGGCAGCTATTTTTCAGTAAGTAATCAAAAGACTGAAGCGTCTAGATTTCTTGACAGTACAGAGAACTTTTAATTGACTCTCATGTCTTTCGTTTAACAATAGTGGATGTCTTAGTAGATATTGCTACATTTGTGTCTATTTTTATAGATCCTCCTGAAGAAACTCCTGCTCGGAGTGAAACGCATTAAGGTACCGGAGGAAGCGTTGAGGCGCAGAAGGCACAAGATATAAGTTAAGGTTTTTTGTCGTTCACTTAAAATTGGGTACAAATGGGCACATGGCATGAAAATTTAAAAAAAAACATGAAAAATAATACAGGAAGGTTGTTGATGTAACCAGTGCGCTATAGCTTTATTTAATAAGCATTCATTAAGCGCGGTATATATGGTCTGAAACCTCCTGCAGTAGTTGTATATTCCATTAGAACCCTGGCTCCTGTTTCTGTGGAGTTCAGTGATCGACAGAAGAAATCACACGAATATATCTACAGATGATTAGTAAAGTTTAGTTGAAAGAATTTTTCTACCACTAAAGTTATAGTTTCAAGTGGAGTGTTTTTTCTATTATTAAGATTACAGCACGCTCCGGATAGACCGGTTCTCCTCTCTTTAAATAGTGCAAGATTTCCTTTCTTTTAATTGGATTATGAATGCCTTTAACATTTAATGAAAGAAATGTAAACATCCCATCATCTGCCATATATTGATTCTATATCAAACACATCTTATCTGAGAGCTGAGCACAGGAATTGTATGCTGAGACAAATTTTGGCAGCTGTCTGCTACTACTATTACTACTACTACTAGCAAAATAAAAAAAAAATGGAAAAAGTGATAGGGCTGGGTGGAATTCATCTGAGGGTATTGGAAGAACTTAGGGAAGTACCGGAGGCTCTACTGGCTGATATTTTGATAGATGTAAGGATCTTAATATGTAATGTATACTTTAGAGGAAAGATGGGATAGAAGTGATATGATTGAGACGTTTAAATACCTTCATGGCATAAATGCACAGGAAGAGAACCTCTTTTGGTTGAAAGCAAGTTCTGCTACGAGGGGACATAGGATGAGAGTGAAGGGATAGATTCAGGAGTGATATGGGGCAATATTTCTTTACAGAAAGAGTGGTGGATCCGTGGAATAGTCTCCCAGTGGAGGTGGTAGAGATGAGGACAGTATCAGAATTCAAAAAAGCATTGGACAAACACAGAGGATCTCTAATGGCAAAAAGGGGACTGTTGTAGTAGTTGATATGGAAGGGCAGACTAGATAGGCCATGTGGTTTTTTTTCTGCCATCATGTTTCTATGTTTCTACTACTGGAAAGACTTCTTCCATTCAAAATCTTGAAAAAAACTTGAACAGCCCACCCATCACAACCAAATACAACCATCCACATTTCCTGGGTTTAGAAAAGCCAAGCCAGATCAACTTCTGCTTCCCTAAGTGTAACTATCTTTCAAACCATGCACATTGCTACTCAGTCACCTACAAGACAACTAAACCCCAGTATCAAACCCAAATATCAGGCAGGCAAACATAATAGAGCACTCTTATCCACATCCTCTCCAGCCATTTCCTTATCAAACCCTTTCATCACTAACATACCCAACAATTCCACACACACTGTTGAACCCCTACACAAACCCAGTCATGCACTAATATCTCTAGCATTCCCATTCATCATTCCTAAAAAGACTTTATAGAGTCCCTCATTCACTCATCAACTTTCTAGACTGCTCACACCAGACAACATTAAAATATATCAGGAAAGCTTTTCAAGTAAATCAAACAGAAATATTCAATATAACAAGCTATAGCCTTCAAAAACAAACTATAAGGCAGAGTCCTGTGCTTGTCTTAAGATGACTACATTATTGGCAGTCCAATGCAGACAATACTCCATAACTGTTTGAGTCCTTATGCCTTATAAGTGTAGTGACCAATAAAGAATATTGATAGCATTCTTGTATGCCGCAGGCTGCCAGTAAATCTACCATAGCAATTTCAAAGTTCTTCAACTCTACTCCAACATAAGCCAATACTGCTTACAAGTCCTAATAACAGTCAGCAGCCTAGATGAGCTCATCTGACCTCCATATGAGTGCCAAACATTGTAAGTCATCTGGCTCTTCAAAGTTCTTGGTCATGTTGTTGACAGTTATCTGCATGTGGACAGGATAATACATTCAATATTTAGTCCCAGTTTTTTAAATTTGTCCCCAGAGTTCCAGCATCTGCTTCTGACACCACTGTATTGCAATATTAGGGCCCAGAAGAAAGAGAAATATGCAAACCTGATATTTTTTTTTTGAAAGTCATTTTTTATTTATTGATAGTTATGTATAACCACAGTATAGGCACCATGTTAACATTCGTAAAACAGTTCAACAATGCAACAAGTACAGATACACAATTTGTAGGCCAGCCCCCAAACAATTTAGCACATTTTTTGTTTTGTTGTGTTGACCTCACACTGCCCCCCCCCCACTGTCACTACCCCCTCAATTACCCCACTCTACCCCTTGTTCTCCCCCTTTAGTTTAGTTCAAAGACTACTGAATACCCCAAGGTGCACAACTAAACAAACAAGAGAGACTACTCATGAAAATATATACATCATGCCTCTACCCTCCCCTCTCTCCCAACCCTCCCATATCCTGATATTTCAAGGGAGCATGAGCCACAGTGGTGTGTAATAACATTAAGGTATGAAGATATCACAAGGCCTTAGCAACCACTTGTCACAGGTATTGGGAGGTCACAATTCATTACAACAGTGCATGGGAGCATGTTCAGGCTGAAAGAGTTGCTCCAAGTTTAGTCCCAAGAACTGTAGCACAAACTCCTCTAGGAATTTGATGATGTCAGTATCTTCAATACCCTCAGGTAGGCCCAGGATTTGAAAGTTATTTCTAATGATTATTTTGATCTTACATATTGTGCTCTCATACAATGTGTGGATGGTCTTGAACTACCACCGTATCACAGTAAGTTGCTCTTCAATTCTAAACATCACAGTGCGGGGTCAGGATTGCCCAGTTGATCTTTTGTGCTCTCCATCTCTTTCTTGAGTTCTTGCAGTGAGTTTATATTTTTTGAGCATGTCCTTGAGCTGCAAAATCACTGCCATCAGTACAGACATTGTTACTAGGTTGTCCAGCTTTTTTGGAATGAGGACTCTAGGAGAGGAATTTGAGTAAGCCAATTTAGTTTATTTATTTTATTTATTTATTTACATTCTCTTATATACCGCGCTATTCTGCATCAGTGCAGTTTACATTGAACAAACTGAAATTACATTGAACAGGGCATTATAACTTGGAGATAACTATTTTACAGGGAACATGGGCTATGGAGGGTTAGGTGGCTTGCCCAAGACCACAAGGAGCACCTGTGGGACTAGAAACCCCAGTCCTTCCGGCCCAAGGTTGCTGTCCTCTAGTGGGATTTGAACCCCCGACCTTCCGGCCTGAAGTACCTGAAGTTGGTTTAATATTGACCATTTCCAAAATCCTCTTAATGATGTTGCTATTCAGATTCAAAAGGTATGTAGAGGATTTGGATTCTTTAATGCCTCGGTCTGTGTCTACCCCATTTTTATTCAGCCATCCTGGATTGAGCCCCAATTCCTACTATTTTTAATTTGATGATTTCTTTGCAAATTTTCTTTGAATCCATTTGTTTAACCTTTATCTCTCTTTTCCTTTTTAAAGTGATTTTTAAGTGACAAAATAATAGCATAATCAATTCCTGTTCATTTCATCTTTTATTTGTATATTGCTTCTCCAGGTAAAACCTACCTAAGGTGGTGAACACCATAAGGTAATACACTACATATAAATTATCATAAAAGCTAGAACAGACCAAAATGTCTCGTCTAGTCGAACATCCTGCCCTGAACAACAGCAAGCGGTCCACAAATCAAATCCAGGGCTTTCTTTGAGGTGGTAGGTGTCAGTACAGACTACTGGCACCTTTTCTGCCACTTGCCTGCACTGCTCACTGGTCCCCAAGTGAAGTGTGTCCCAGAAATGTCTCTACAAAAAGTGTGTATGAAGCGCTGTTATAGATCTGGGCAGTGGCTACCTCTCCCTGCCGCTCTCCTTCCCTTCCGACTGAATTTAAGCTTATAAGGAGCAGCAGCAGCAGTAGTGCAGGCCACAGAGTCTAAGCTGATGGAGCGCTGTCTGTCCCTGCTAGACCGCGTCCTTTAAACAAGGACTTGCTGTTTAAAGGAGGCAGGGCAGCAGGAGAAGACAATGCTACATCTGCTCAGACCATGTGGTCCACATTGCTGTTGCTGCTCCTTGCGAGTTCAATAGAGCCAGAAAGCAGACAGGCAGGGAGAGATGGCCTTGGTATGAATCAATGAGAGGCCTTGAATATGAGATTTGTGGGAGATAGTTTTGGACTTCACTGCCCAGGAAAATTTCTGTTGTGGGGGGGGGGGGGGGGAGAGAGAGAGATAGGAAGGATGGAAAGGAAGGGTACCAGATTAAGGAGGGTAAGGTTTAAAGGAGAACGGGAGGAGGTAAAGGAAGACCGGAAAGATAAAGAATGTCACTGAAGAAATGGAGACGATGTTATAGAGTGCTGGAAGATAATGGGAGAAGGGGAGAATGGAAGAAGGAAGTAGTGGTGGAAGAATAGAGAGGGATGGAGGAGAAAAAAGATGAGGGAAGGAAGAGGGGTGTACAGTATGTGCGAGGAAGGAGAAGGGGAGCAGTGGGTGTGAGAGCTGGTGTGGGATGAGTATGTTAGCAAGATGGAGTAAGAGGTGTGTGAGAAGAAGGGGGGGGGGCAAGGGACATGTGTAGTAAATACTAGGATACAGTACAAAGAAACAAAAGTTAAAATGAAAATACACAGCATCTAAGGAATGGAGGAGTAGCCTAGTGGTTAAAGCAATGGCCTAGTACCCAAGGGTTCAAGTCCTACTGGTGTTCTTTATGACCAAGTCACTTAACCCTCCATTGCCTTGGAAGAAAATGCCTGGCAATCTACTTCTGGTTACATATTGCCAAGAAAATCCAGAGGCTGCTGGGTCACCAGGAGTCAGTACTGACTTGAGGGTACTTAAAAAAAAGAAGAAATGGACATAAATATAAAATCTCTAGCAATTTATATCCAAGAAACAATTGCAGGAACTTCAAAAAATCTTTAGATATCAAATTCATATAAAGAGAAAAAAAACAATTTTATTGCCTTTCCCTCAGAATTGCATGGGGATCATTCCCTCTGCAGCGGAAGACATGGTATTTATTCCAATCTCACAGGTTTGAAAAATTCCTCATTTATTATTCAATTTTACTTATTCATTTTTTAAGTTTCTCTTATCTTAAAAATCTTTCAAAAATCAGCTCTCATATGTCAATATTATAAAGTGTTTGTAAAGTCAAACCCAACTAATCACACCGTAAAAAAGGTTACTCCTTATGTGTAAAAGGACCATCAGACTGGGAGAGCATAATCACAATCAAGCAACTCACCACCACTTCCTCATCGTCCATTAAGTTTCAGCTCATACGTGGACATCAACCTATATTTTTATCTTGACCCAGACTCACACAACATGAATAGAATCCCACACACCTTTCTAGAATTAACCTAAGCCTCGTAACTTAACACCAACTAACCTGTAAATATGTTCTTAGCACCTAGTTTATTTATTTATTTAACATTTCTTCTATACCGCGCTATTAAAATCAGTGCGGTGTACATCGAACAAAACATACTACAATGCATACAAGCAACATTGAGTTTTACATAGAACAGGGGAAAAAAAAAAAAACATAGGACAACCGGGGTAACTATTCACAGGGTAACTATTTACAGGTTACATTAGTATTGTCACCAGTACTCTAAGCTAATTTGGTATCATCTTCATTTTGTGTGGGAGGGACAGGCGTAAAAGTGGTGGGTGGGCAATAGTATAGGCTAGCCATTTTCTGGTTGTAATAACGTGCTGTGGTAGCTGAGACATGAAGGAAGTTTACCCGATGTGTGGGTGTCAGGGTTGGTGTCAGGATAGCATATTGTGAATAGGTGGTGTTTCAAAGCTTTACGGAATAGGATTAAGCTTTTGATGCCACGGATTTCATGTGGAAGGGCATTCCAATTTAGGGGAGCGAATATAGAGAAAGCCCTGTTGGAAGTGGTCTTAGTACATGACGTCATCATCTTGGGGACTATTAAGGTGTTCATTGCAGTGGATCTCCTGTCTTTGTTTTCCAGGGTGCTGTGAATTAGTTTGCTAATCGGTGTAGGTGGGTAGTTACTCAGGGCTTTAAAAGTAAGGACTAATGACTTATATTGGAGTCTGGCGTGTAATGGTAGCCAATGCAGATTTTTCATGATTGGTGTTATGTGGTCAGTTCTTGATGATCCAGAGAGAACTCTTGCGGCTGCATTCATAGCCAGGCGGAGCGGATTTAAAGTTGATTGAGGGAGGCCGTGGAGGACGATATTCGCAAAGTCCAGGTGTGGGAGGACTAATGCCTGAAAGGTTGTCCGGTAGTCATTGGATTCCAGTAGGGGGCGGAGGTGACGTAATGTTCTGATCTTGTGATATATAGACTTTGTAACGTTCTTCACATGTGTGGTCATATCTAGGTGCTGGTCCAATGTGATGCCAAGATATCTGATTGTAGGTTTGGACTTCAATTCTACATCGTTGACAAGTAGCGATGGGGGGTGTGTGTGAATTTACGGTTCTTTGTAACAAAAAGGACATCAGTTTTACTATGATTGATCCGAAGGTTTTGTGTCAGTAGCCAATCAGCTACCACTCCAAAACAATTGATTATTGGGGAGAACATCGGTTGGTCAGTTTTGAACGGCATGTAGAGGAGGATGTCGTCTGCGTAAGCCAGGCATCGTACGTTGAAAGATCGGATCAAATCACATATCGGCTGCATATATATATTGAACATTAATGCCGATAAGGACGATCCTTGAGGTACCCCCTGGGACTGCAGGAATGGTTCCGAGGATGTATGACCTGTTTTTACTTGTTGCCACCTGTTGGATAGGTAGGATTTACACCATTCAAGTGCTGTGCCTTGAATCCCCTTTTCCTTCAAGCGTTGTAGAAGTATGTCATGATTCACAGAGTCAAAGGCGGCGGAGATGTCCAGGAAGATGAGGACAAAACCTTGTTGAATGCTGTCCATTCCAGTGACCAATTCGTTGAATAGGGTTGTGAGGACTGTGTCGACGCCATGCGCTTCCCTGAAGCCGTGTTGTGACGGGTCTAGTGGAGCTTCAGTGTCAATATGGAGCTGGAGTTGTTGTTGAGCAGCTTTTTCTATGATTTTTGCAAGTTGGGGGATGCTCGAGATTGGCCTAAAAGATTCGACTTTGGATGGGTCAAGTCTACTATTTTTTAGTAGAGGCTTGATGGAGGTGTTTTTCAGGCGCTGTGGGAACGAGCCTGTTAGAAAAGACTGGTTCAATATATTGCACAGGATTTGGCTTAGGTCATGACGCAGCTCTTTGATCCAATTGGCTGGACAGGGGTCGTTGGGTGCTGTGCTGGGATTGATAGAGGCGACGATGTTCTCCATCTCTCTATTTGAGACCACAGTGAAATTACATAGTGGAGTTGCTAGGGGTGCCTTAGACGGTATGGGTGAGGTACTGCTACTCATGTTTATGTTGGTCTTAATCATCTTTGATTGCAAGTAGTTTGCAAAGTCCTGTGGTTGGGGCATTGAGGGATGGGCGGAGACTGGTTCGCCTGTTATGGATTTTACTAGTCTGAATAGGGCGTGTGGTTTATTGATGGAATGTTTCAATAAATCTGTGTGGTAGAGTTTCCTGCTCTGTGTTATCTTTCGATGGTGGGTTATTAGGTAAGAGTTGTATGTATCAAGTGATTCTGAGGAGTGTGATCGTCGCCACCGTCTCTCAAGTTTGCGCAGGTGGTGGAGAGATGAGCGAAGGTCAGAGGAGAACCATGGTGCGTGTTCCCGTTTCCTTGTTCTCTTTTCAGTGTGGGATGGACAGGAGGCAGCTCGAAGGTTCTCGTCCCATTTGGAGATGAGATCATCTAAGTTTAGGGACGTGTTGGTCATAAGTGGCAGAAGATTTTCCAGGACTACGCTCCGGTTGAATGGTCGGAAGCGGGCAGTATGGGTATCAGAAATGTTTGATGACATTTGGCTCTTGTAGGATGTATTAAAGGGTATAATGAATCTGTGATCTGACCAAGGCACAGGTGATATATACAGTGCAAGGTCTTGGGCTGTTGAGTCGTTGAAATGGGGGGCAAAGATGAGGTCCAGTTTACCTCCCTTAGAGTGTGTGGGGGAGTCGACATGTTGTTTGTAGCCTAGATCCTCTAAGGCGTCTAGGAATGCTGTTGAGTGGCTATCATGCAGAGATGGGAGGTTGAAATCGCCTACCAACCAAGTTGGGGAGCGTGAGGTGGACGACATGCAGGCAAGCTCAATTATTGTTGGAAGGTCATCTGGTAAAGGAGTGGGTGCCCGATAGAACAGGTTAATTGTGCATAGCTCATTAGCTATGGTGAGGGAATCAAGGTGGGCTGAGCTAGAGGAGTTGCATAGTTTGAAGTGTAGATCAGCTTTTGCAAGGATGAGCGTCCCGCCTCCTCTCTGGATGGTCCTGTGGCATGTGTATAAATCAAATCCAGGTGGCAGCATCTGGTTCAATAGGGCGTTGTCGCAGTCAGATAGCCATGTCTCCATGATCATTAGGATGTCAAGATTGTATAGTGGAATCAGGTCAATGGTAGCAGGCCATTTTGATTTTACTGATCTGGCATTTATCAGTGCACATTTCAGTCGGCGCTGATGATGGTGCTTCTCGGCTTTTGTCTTTTTGATGTTTTGGAGGGGAATGTGAAGTAGGTGAGAGTGGGGTGTACGGTTGTTTTTTTGTTGAGGTGTGGTGGGGGAATTCAGACCATCTCCTTCCATGGGTATGTAGTATTGGTATATGGTTGGGATCATGGTGGAAAGCATGTGAAATGCAAGGGAGACCAAGGGTTAGGAGGGTAGAGAATAAGAACAGGATTTTGTACATTGTAGATTAATAAAGTGCAGTACAGAGAAGTCAGTTCGGGGTAACTTTGCTACTACAAGCAGAATATATAACTGTGAAGAAAAAGAGCAAGTTGACAACTGTGCAGGAGGATATTGAACAACAGTAACTGGGATAATTTAAGTGTAACAGTACAGTGATTACAAGTTGGACAATAATTAACTGCATGAAGACAGTACTATGGTTGTGAGGTATCAGTTACTGACAACAGTAGAATAACAGAGAGGTATGGCTACTGACAACAGTATAATAGGAGAGATAGGTAATGGCTACTGACAACAGTATAATAGGAGAGATAGGTAATGGCTACTGGGAACAGTGTGATTACAGATGCTGGTAATATCATGGATAATCAGTTCATTTAGAGGTAGTATACTTGCGGTGATGGACAGATCATCTGGTTGCTGGTGAGAGTAAGCTCAACCCTAGGGGAGCTCAAGCTGCATGCTTATCCAGTTGATTGAAGTTCTCAGTGAGTATCTCGGTTGGGCTGGTACAGTTAGTCAATGAGAGAAATCTATGGTGTCAGCTCAGTTGTTGGTGTCGGCAGGTATACTTGCGATTGTAAATAAGTTATGAACACACTCCCCCCCCCCAAGCTGCACTCGTTATGTTATTCTATATTTGTTATGTTATTCTGTAAGACAGAAATTCCATGCTCTGTCCATGTTGCCTAGTTCTTTGTAAACCGCTTTGATGCTTAGAAAAGCAGTATAGAAAAAATGTTCAATGAATAAATAAAATCATTCTTTCTCTGCTTTTTTTTAAGCTCATATAGCTATATAGATCAAATATCTTCTGTCAACATCTTCAGCAATAAATCAATGATTCAAAATCCAAAAATGAAGCAGTGATTCAAAGTAAAGAAAAATACTCCATCAAAACTTTTTACTTAAAAATCAGTCCCAAATCAGTCCTGAAATGAATTCATATTTCAAATGTCGTTCACATCTGTTTTCTGCATCAGGGAGTGCTCCTCAAAATGTGCGAACTTCAGGTGCTATTACTGCTCTTCATCTTATGCACACTAGAAAGGAAGGAAATAATATCAATATATATTAATGCCCACTCTTGATCACCCATTCAGATGAGCAATATCCATTCAATCTCTAAATTTCAGTGTTTAAATAAAAAAATCCGGTATTGTTCATGGCAATTCAAAAGAGAGTCCCGATCACCTCCTCTTACATTTTGGGCCACATAGTTGATCACTTTCCACCAAATATCAGCAGATGTATGCCCCTTTTCCATATAATGTTGAACTAAAGGTACTGATTCAATCTGAGTTTTAATCTGTGACATTCAGTCATTGTTGGATCTTCTGCTTAGTCCTACCAATATAAATAAATTGGCAGGGACACATTATCAAATAAATCACATATTCAGTCTCACAGGTCATGAGAAAATGAGTACTCAGAAATTGTCCAGTCTTCAGATTTTTATTTATTTAATTTACATTCTCTTATATACTGTGCTATTCTGCATCAGTGTGGTTTACATTGAACAAACTGAAATTACATTGAACAGAGCATTATAACTTGGAGATAACTATTTTACAGGGAACATGGGCTATGGAGGGTTAAGTGGCTTGCCCAAGACCACAAGGAGCACCTGTGAGACTAGAAACCCCAGTCCTTCCGGCCCAAGGTTGCTGTCCTCTAATGGGATTTGAGCCCCTAACCTTCTGGCCTGAAGTACCTTGCCCCAACCACTAGGCCACTCCTCCACTCCATGAATCCAGTTTTCTTTAGTTAATGTGCTGGTGCACCAGGCACAGTGTCCACAAGCCTGGTGCCCCATAATTGGCAATTCCAACCTTATCTATAAGTCTTACTGAGACACAGAGAGGTGAAAAAAATATTTTTACAGGGGAAAACTGCTGTGGAGTCATAGCTGTGTTTTAAGAAGTGTATGTTGAATAACAGGGTAATGGGAGTTTTAAAAGGGTCTAGAGATCACTTTTTAGCTAGTACTTAATGTTTTTATTATAATATTGGGTATATTTTATTTCAAAATATAATTTCCTATTAAAAACTAATGGGCATTACCATGGCAACCTTTTAAAACATCCAACATCCAGTTCACTTCAGGGATGGAATCCCAAGCTGTGGGGAAGCTGAAGATTCGATGCCTGACTGGTGTCATCAAGGAGACACCATGACAGTGTCATGGATATGTTCTGGAAGCAGGGGTATCACCTTAGAAACAGGGGTATTTTTTTGTGTCAGAGACTTTATGAGTTAAGCTCAGATCAGACCAATGGAACTGAGGAATTTTTAAACCTGATTTAAAATTCTGCCCTGAGGGGCAGTCACGTGGTATAAACCTGAGAAACATCCTAATCACAATAGTGGCAAGGACTGGCCAAAGTCTGGATTACTGAGACTGTCATGAACCTGTATACAGAGAAACCTCAGAACTATTCCTTACTAACTGAAGTAAGTGACAACTAAGGGTGGAAAGGTTATGTTTTGTCTGAAACAGAGTGTGTGCTGAGTGTGAGCCAAACAACAAATCAGAGGTCTCCGTTGTCATGGAAACTGAAATTTCTTTACTTTTTCTCCTTACTTAAGGCCAGTTTAGTTGAAAAAAATAAATGCAAGAGGACAAGGGAAGGACATTTAAAAAGAAACATCAATCTTAAATTCCCTTGTAGGACAGGATAGTAGGTTCCACAAGGGAGCGACAGGAGTCTCTGCTGAAGAAAGGAGAGGACAAGGTTCAAGGCTGCTAACCTGAGGATAAGAAGACATCAGTGCATCAATGATTGTAGCCCTGGTCAGTGGTATCGACATAAGAAATTTGAGGGACAACATAAAAGAAACACAGGGAAGGTGAGGATACAGAATGGTTAAAACAGGGCTTATACTTACCTATTCCTGAAGGAGGGGTTTTTCTTGTTAATCTGTGATGCATCTATTAATATGGAATTGTACACAAAGTGTCAATCCATAGCAATATTAGGTGCTTAGAGCCACAAGGTAACTTATTGAAAGAAAAAAATTGATTGAAACTAATCTGAATGTACGTTGATAATCTGAAGTTTTGTTGTTGAAATTCTGCAAAGTAAAGAAAAGGCAAATTGTATATTCCTTTTCTTTACCCATTTAATAACTAAGGGAGTTATTCTGAGCCACGAATAGCGGGGATGGATGTCCCACCCCCACTATATGTGGCTTCTCCTGCCACTGAATAACTTCCATGCCGGTTGTGCTGGGAAGTTAGGCGGGGCGGGGAATGGGTGGCCCGGGGGTGGAATCTGGACAGGCAGTGGGCGGTCGCCGGCCCTGGATGTACAGGGCCAATTCTAATGTTGCCCTGTGTGTCCAGGGTCGGCAAAATGTCTGGGGAAGTTATTCCACCTCTGAGGTGTAATAATGTCCCTGGATGTGTTTTTTTTTCTTGCTGGGGCACGGATGGGGCAGGGGGGGGGGGGCCAGAGGACATTCCCCGCAGCCTGACCCTAGACTTAGGAGGCCAGATCAGGGTCGGGCTGCGGGGAATTAACTTTATTCTTCAGCAACCGGCATTGCGGTATGATTCTTCTTTTTCTTTTTCAACATATATTTTGCATCCACAGTGGGTGCAGAGCAGAACCAGGACATTCACCCACAGAACTCAATATTTAAAAAAAAAAAATCTGATTCTGATCATCTCACTAACATCAACAACAACCACTATTCTCCAGTACCAGGCATATTGTGAACTAATACAAAACCCTACAACAAAGAGCAAACCTACCATACCATACCATATCAGCACAAACTTCCAAAACTCACATAAGGAGCCCATCCAAAAAAAGCGTCACTATAAATACTACAGTGGGCCCTGGAACATCCATACATCTATCTGAAAAGCTGAAAGTCAAATTACTACGGTACAGTATAGACTTTATGTACAGACTCCATGTTATCAGAACACCTGGCCTCAGTCACACACTCACAACATCGACCCTCACCAAGTACAGAATAAGTAACTATAATCTAAAGTAAAAATAAAAATATGTAGAGAAAATTTAAATTGACACCCCAAGAAGCCAGAGTCCACATGCAGTGCAACATCAGATAAATAAGAGATGCAGTTCCCCAAGACTGTGTAAAATATAAAGATAGGACAAAGTCCAATCATTAAAATGAAATAAAATTATTTTTTCTACCTTTGTTGTCTGACCATTTTATTCTCTGATCATGCTGGTCCCAATCTGAGGCTTCTGCTTTCCTGTCTTCTCTTAGCTCTCTTTCTGTGGTCTATGGTCCATCTGCCATTTCTTATCTCTTCTTTTGTTTTCTTCACTTCTTTCCATCAGCCTATTTCCAGCACCCATAACCCTTCCCAGTATCAGCCCCTTTCCAATCCTCCCTCCCGGTACCTTCCAATGTCAACTTGCATTCCCATTACTGCCACTGGTGTCCATTCCCTTCCAGTCCCCCTCCTTCCCCACTGTCCAGCCCCTTCTAGTCCAAATACCATGGCAGCCCCTCTCAGCATCCACTCCCTTCCAGTCCCATTCTCCCATCCCCTCGCATCAGCCCATTTGTAGCCCTAGCCCCCAGTTTTCTTCCAAGGCCAGCAGCTCTATCCTCCCCTCCCCACCATCAGCCCATTTCCAGTTGAATCCCCGCAATCAGCTCACTTCCAGTGCTAGTCCTCCCTCAACCCCATTACCAGTCCTAGCCTCCCCTAATCAGCTCATTTCCAGTGCTAGTCCTCCTCAGCCCATTACCAGTCCTAGCCTCCTCTAATCAGCCCATTTCCAGTCCTAACCTCCCCGATCAGCTCATTTCCAATGCTAGACCCCATCAGTCTATTACCAGTCCTATCCCCCCATCAGCCCATTACCAGTCCTAGCCTTCCCTAATCAGCTCATTTCCATAGCTAGTCCCCCCTCAGCCCATTACCAGTCCCAACCAATGTTCCCTCTAAGCTGCGCTGGGTCCACCAGCAACATTCCTGCTGGTGGGGGGTGGGGGGGGGGGTTGGGTGCAGTGCGATCGACGCTCCGCCCCTCCCCCCACCGGCAGAGGACCCTGCGCAGATTAAAGTGAACATTGTGAGGGTGCTGCGGCGTGTGTTAGACCCTGTGTCTAGCACACGCCTTTGCACCATTGCAATGTTCACTTTAATCTGCGCCAGGTCCTCCGCCAGCATTCCCACCAGTGGGGGGAGGGGCAGAGCGTCAATTGCACTGCACCCCCACCCTCGCCGGCAGGAATGTTGCCGGCAGACTCAGCGTGGCTTAGAGGGAACATTGGTCCCAACCTCCCCCCCCTTGATCTGTCTATTCCCAGTCCTAGTCTTCCCTATTCAACCCATTACCAGTCTTAGCCCTCCCCCTGATCTGCCCATTACCAGTGCTAGCCCCCCCATTGGCCTATTATAATCCTAACCCGCACTGTCTCTCCCCTCTGTCCAGCATTTATCCCCTGTCTTTCCAGTTTGTCCCCGTCTCTCCCCTTTGATCAGCATTTGCCCCCGTCTCTCCCCTTTGTCTAGTACTTGTCCACTGTCTCCCCCTTTATCCCCCATCTCTCGCCTTTGTCTCTCCTTGTCCTCTTCCTGTCCCACCTCCCTCCACCTGCACCTCTCATTCGGCGGTGGCGGGGGCACACTGGCTGTTTTAATTTTAGATTTTGCCCCCTCTGCCCTGCCTCTGCGTTTTTTCCTCAAGAATGCTTGCAGCAAAAAAAAAAAAAAAAATTTGCGGAAAGGAAGAGGCAGGGCAGACACGACAAAATCTAAAATTAAAACAACCGGAGTGCCGGCATCAAACAAATCAGCCTTATTGCTGTTTCTGCTGGATGAGAGGGAAAGCACAGTTACTTACCTGTAACAGGTGATCTCTGGGAACAGCAGGAATTAGTCCTCACATATGGGTACGTCGGTACCGACGGAGCCTGCGCGGGAACGCTCCCCAGCTTCCCAGAAGGAAAGCTTTTGGGAGCATCCCACAGCGCCTGTGTGCTGCCTTCCCACCTTTCCTAACCAACTCTCCTCAGTTGGAGTTTAAAGCTGAGACAATAGAGAGAGAGAGGAAAGGAAAGACAGAGAGAGATATAACTCCTAGGGGAGGTGGGAGGGTTGTGAGGACTAATTCCTGCTGTTCCCAGAGATCACCTGTTACAGGTAAGTAACTGTGCTATCTCCAGGAACAAGCAGGAATGAGTCCTCACATATGGGGACTCCCTAGCTAAGATGCCTGGGAGATCCCCAAGGGTATGAGACCCGGAAGGGTTCCTCGTCTTCCTATGGATCTCAGGCATCCATTCAGGGAAGGAGGGCAGGAGTTGTTCAAGAATGGAACAGGTGTCTGAGGACAGCCTGACCAAACAAGGCATCCCGGCGGGAGTCCTTGTCCAAACAGTAATGGGCTGTGAAGGTATGAACCGAGGCCCAGGTGGCTGCTCGACAGATCTGGTCGATGGACACAGAATGAAGATGAGCCATAGAGGTGGCCATGGCCCTCACAATGTGAGCTGTGACATGGCCCTCCAGAGAAAGGTTCTTACTCTGGTAAGCAAAAGAAATACACTGAGCAATCCAATTGGACAGTGTTCTTTTAGAGACTGGAAATCCTAAAAGACAAGGATCAAAAGCAACAAAAAGCTGGGAAGACTTTCTATGTTGCTGTGTCCTGTGTAAGTAAAAAGCAAGAGCTCTTTTACAATCTAGAGTATGAAGGTTCCTCTCTGCACTGGATGCATGAGGAGCTGGAAAAAAGACAGGTAAATATACCTCTTGATTAAGATGAAAAGGTGAGACCACTTTAGGCATAAAGTGAGGATTTGTCCTAAGGACTACCTTATCATGATGGAACCTTGTATAAGGTGGATTAGCCATTAAGGCCTGCAGCTCACTGATGCGGCGAGCAGAAGTGATTGCAATAAGGAAAATAACCTTCCAGGAAAGAAATTTCAAGGAGGTAGTGGCTAATGGTTCAAAAGGTGGCTTCATAAGCTGACCAAGAACCAAGTTTAAATCCCATGCCACCGGAGGAGGTCGAATGGGAGGTTTAGTTAAAGTTAGGCCTCTCATGAATCTTGCAATAAGAGGATGAGAGGAAATAGGTTGTCCATTGAGAGGCTTAAGGGATGCTGCAATAGCACTCAAATGGACTCTTACTGAATTCGTTTTAAGGCCTGCATTGGAGAGATGCAGGAGATATTCCAATAGAGAATTCACAGGAAGTGCCAGAGGGTCAAGACCCTTTTGAGCACACCAAATGGAAAATATTTTCCACTTAAAAGCATAGGAACGCCTAGTGGAAGGTTTCCTGGAAGCATGGAGGATATCCTTCACTTGTTGAGAAAGATTGAAGTCTTGAAGGTCTAGGCCTTCAGTAACCAAGCTCTGAGGTGAAGGGACTTGGGGTTTGGATGCCACAAAGTCCCTTCCTCCTGGGACAGAAGGTCTGGTGCAGCTCCCAAGTCCAGGGAGGGGGCTTGGGAGAGATGCAGAAGTAGAGGGTACCACACTTGGCGTGGCCGGCCAGTGTGGAGCTATGAGGATCATAGATCCTTGATCCCTCTGGAGTTTGAACAGAGTCTTGGGAATCAAAGGAATGGGTGGAAAGGCATACAGGAAGCCCTGACCCCAATGAAGGAGGAAGGCATCCTTGGCCTGAACTCCCTGACACGGAATTCTGGAACAGAACCGGGGAAGTTTGGCATTCCATGGACTTGCAAAGAGGTCTATGTCCGGGGCTCCCCATTCTTGGAAGATTCTGAGTACCTGATCCATGTGCAGGGACCATTCGTGTGGAAGCAGAACTCGACTGAGTCTGTCTGCCCAAGAGTTTTGGATTCCTGGGAGGTATACTGCCAGGAGATGGATTTGATGCTCTCTGGCGAAGGCCCATAATCTTAGAGCTTCGTTGCAAAGCAACAGAGAGCCAGTTTCTCCTTGCTTGTTTATGTAAAACATGGCTACTTGATTGTCCATATGAATGAGGACTGTCTTGTAGCTGAGGAGGGTATGAAAGACCTTGAGAGCTAGGAACACTGCTCGAAGTTCCAAGTGGTTGATATGAAGAGAGGTCTCCTGTGGGGACCAAGTGCCTTGGGTGGAGAGGTCTCGTAGATGAGCTCCCCAACCTGTTTGGGAGGCATCTGTTGTGAGGGTTGCTTGGGGTAACAAAGGTTGGAAGGGGGACCCCAGCAACAGATTTTGAGTGGACATCCACCATTGGAGAGACCAAAAGAGACGTTTGGAGGTTGCTATTTGGTCTGAGAGAGCTCCTGAAGCTTGAGTCCACTGGGTGGACAAAGTCCATTGAGCTGCTCTCATGTGTAGGCGAGCATAGGGTACCACATGTACTGTGGAAGCCATATGGCCTAGCAGCTGTAGCATCTCCCTGGCAGTTAAGTGGCTCTTTAACTGAATCTGGGAGGCTAACTGCACTAGACGTTGACAACGGGTCTGGGGAAGGTAGGCCCTTGCAGAAGTGGTGTCCAACCAGGCCCCTATGAATTCCAGGGACTGAGTAGGGGTGAGCTGGGACTTTGGGAGGTTTACCACAAGTCCCAGGTATTGCAGAATGCGCCTGGTGCGGTTCAGGGAGATCTGAGCTTCCGACTGGGTTGGAGCTCAGATGAGCCAGTCGTTCAGATATGGGAAGACAAATATTCCCAGAGTGCGTAGAAATTCAGCAACTATTGCCATGCATTTGGTGAACACTCTTGGAGCAGAGGCTAGACCGAAAGGAAGCACTCTGTATTGGTAATGTTTTCCCTGGAACAGAAAACGTAGGAATTTTCTGTGAGATGGATGGATGAGGACATGAGTGTATGCATCCTTGAGATCTAGAGAACAAAGTCAATCCTGACTCTGCAGGTATGGAAGGAGAGTGCCTAGAGAAAGCATCTTGAACTTCTCCTTGCATAGGAATTTGTTCAATTCTCTGAGATCTAGAATGGGTCTGTATCCCCCTGTTTTCTTTGGAATGAGAAAATAGGGGGAGTAAAACCCTGACCCCTGTTGAAGAAGAGGAACTTCTTCTATGGCCCTCTGGGCCAGAAGGGTAGTTATCTCCTGATCCAGAAGGTCGAGGAGAGATGTGGGAGAATTGAAGTGTCTCACCATGGTGTAGGGAGGAAGGTCTGAGAAATGAAGTTTGTAGCCCTCTCTTATGATGGAGAGGGTCCACTGCTCTGATGTGATTTGCTCCCATCTGGGAGCAAAATGAGCCAACCTTCCTGGAATGGTGAGAGGTTCTGGCTGTTGTAGAGCCAGAAAGGTTAAGTTCTCTAGTATCAAGTCAAAAACCCTGAGGGGGTTGGGACTGCTGGGTTGTATAAGCCCCTGCAGGTTTAGGCCTGGCCTGTTTAGGTTGCTGACGCTTAGTAGCAAAGCGACCTGTAGAAGATTGTTGGCCAGAAGTGGAAGGAAATCTGCTCCTTTTGTAAAAAGGCTTTTTGAAAGGTTTTTTCTTGGCTGGAATGGAGGTTGACTTGGAAAGTCTATCCAGATCAGAATTCTCTGCATCCATTTGAGTGGCTTTTATTTGCCACTCTTTGCCAAAGAGATTTTCACCCATACAGGGCTGATTTCCTAAGCCATCCTGAACCCAGGGCTCTAGATCAGAAGCCTGGAGCCAAGCAATTCTGCGAGCAGCTATGGCAATGCCTGAGGCTCTGCTGGCACCTTCAAAGGAGTCAAAGGCTGCCCTGTTGGAAATCTTTGAAATGTCTTGAGTATGCTTAAGCCAAAGGAGGAACTCATCCCTTTTATCCTCTGGAAGAAAAGGGAGAAAGTTGTGCAGCTTTTGTGCAACTTCCTTTAGAAACATACCCATATAAAGGCTATATGAGTTGATTCTGGCAATAAGCATGCTGGCTTGGAAGATTTTCCTACCAAAAGCATCCAAGGTCCTGCATTCTCTTCCTGGAGGAGCAGAAGAGTGTCTTTTGGTACTCTTTATCCTTTTCATAGCTGACTGCACCACAATGGAGTGGTGAGGAAGTTGAGTTTTCTGAAATCCAGGACAAGGAGGGACACGGTACATAGTGTCCAATCGGCGAGAATGAGGAGAAAGGGTGAGAGGAGTCTCCCATAAGTCAATCATATGCTCATGAAGAATTTCATGAATTGGCAAGGTGACTGCCTCTCTGGGAGCCTTAGAGTATCCTAAAATATCTAATTTTTTTGCTCTAGGCTCTGCTTCAGAGGTTACTGAAATAGAGAGTCCTTTAGCCACTTCTATTCTGAAGTCTTGAAAGGACAAATCCTCTGGAGGAGACATTCTCCTTTTTGGAGAAGTAGGCTCCTCAGGAAGGGTAATGGATACTTCAGGAGACTCATCTGATGAATCAGAATCATCAGAGGAATCGAAGTATCGTCTGTCCGCTTCCAACGATCGATACGCGTATCGGTCGGTACCGATATCGGGCGTCCCCGGTACCGGATCGCTACCGAGAAATAGCCCTGGACAAGGAACCGGAGTTGGTATCCTGGCCGATGTTGATGCAGTCGGTACCGGTATCGGCGCTGGTACCGACAACGGAACTCGTTGCGGTACCGTCGGCGTCGCAGCTTTAATAAAAGCCATTATAGCCTGCTGCATGGATTGCACAGTGTGATCCATGGATGCCACGACTGCCTGGATGTCGGTACCGGGAGAAAGTGCCGGTACCCCAGAGCAGTCTAACAGGTGATCGGTCGAGGCCGTGCCATCGATGTCAACCTGTAACCCCATAGGAGGAGCTTTGGAAGCCGGAGCTTCCCGCCGGGGTTGTTTGGCTGGGGCAGGATCCTCGAGGGTGAGCCCGGAGGCATCTCGATGCTTAGAGGGAGATTTGCCCTTTGAGGACCTGCTAGGATTATGTTTGGTTACCTGAGACCCATCAGGAGAGGAAGACCTGGAAGATGTCGATGCCACCGCTGGTGCATTCGTGGGAAACAGCACATGGAGCTTGGCTGCTCGGTTCTGTAACCCTCATTTAGACATTAGAGAACAGGACTGGCAATCCGGAATGGAGTGTTCAGGACCCAAACATTTAAGACACCATTCATGGGTATCTGTAACAGAAATTGTACCGCTACACCTAGTACATTTTTTGAACCCGGAGGCTGGTTTTTCCATGAGGGAAATTTTTCTTGTGGGCCTGGAGGCCTAAGAAGAAAAATACACCAAGTGAGGAAAAAAAAAATTTATTTTTTTTTTAAAAAGAAAAGAAAAGAAAAGACAGGCGGTACCGGTCCAGCGTCGGGGAAGGCAGACACGTGACCAAAGAAATAAATTAAAATAAAGAACTTCTTCAGCGGTGACAGGAACACGACCTGCTGGCTCCGTGGAAAAGAAGAACTGAGGAGAGTTGGTTAGGAAGGCGGGAAGGCAGCGCGCAGGCGCTGTGGGATGCTCCCAAAAGCTTTCCTTCTGGGAAGCTGGGGAGCGTTCCCGCGCAGGCTCCGTCGGTACTGACGTACCCATATGTGAGGACTCATTCCTGCTTGTTCCTGGAGATCCCTTTTCAGTTCCCTTCCAGCCCCTCCCTCCCCCATTTCATCCCCCCTCCCTCCATCCATCCATGTCAGCCTCCCTCCATCCATCCATCCATGTCAGCCCCCCTCCCTGCATACATCCATGTCAGCCCCCCTCCCTCCCTCCCTTTATGTCAGCCTCCATCCATCCATCCATGTCTGCCCCTCTTCCCTCCCTCCCTCTCTCCCTCTCTCCCTCCCTCCTTCCATCCATGTCAGCCTCCCTCCCCTCCTCCACCTCCATGTCAGCCCCACTCCCCCATGTTAGCCCCATTGCAGATTCCCTGCCCCCTCCTTCTTCTGCAGCCGCAGCTCCCTGCCTCTTAGGGAACCGCGGCTGTGCCAGTAAAGCTGTTGTGGAAGCTTCCTGTCTCTCGACGGGCTCTGTGCAGCATTGTCCCGCCCCTAAAGGAAGTTGTTTACCACTTCCTTTGGAGACAGGACAATGCTGCAAGGAACCTGTCGAGAGACGGGAAGGCTCCACACCGGCTTCACCTGCACAGTCACGGTTCTCTAAGAGGCAGGGAGCCACGGCTGCAGACGAGAGGCAATGAGTTTGCCACTGCTGAGAAGCGGACTCGGAGGTGGCAGCAACTTGTGTGCTTTTTTGGGGGGATTTTTTTTTTAAGTTGAAGGCGAAGTGAGGCAGCTGTTTTGGGGGCATTTTCCGCCCTCAAAACATTGCCGCTTGAGGCAGCTGGCTCACTTTGCCTCATTATAGAGCCGCCCCTGGAAGTAATACTTAGGACCTGTACAGAAAATCTACCATACCATAATAGCATCAACTGCCAAAACTCACACAATTAGCCAGAAAAGAGCAGCACAATTAATATTGCAGTGGGCTCTTAAACATTCATATATGTATTCAGAAAACTGAACAAGCTGAATTACTACAGCTCTCTACCTAGAAACTCCATTCTAACAGAACACGTAGCCCCAGTTACATGTGCAGAACACAGATAGATCTTCACCACAAACTAAAAATAGACATATCTAGACAAAAATTAAACTGAAACTCAAAGAAGCCAGGCTCTGCATCAGAGGCATAGCCAGGACAAATTTTTTGGTGGGGCCTGGGTAGGAAGGGCACTACCCCTTAGGCAAAGTAGGCAGTCACCTAGACCACCAACATTCTGAGGGCAGCCCACTGCTGCCTCTCTCTGGGACCTGAAACAGTGACAGTAAAATTAAGACACAGCACTGACCCAAACTCTCCGATGCTGCGCTTTGACCAGCAGTTTCTGCCTGCATGCAATCAGGAAGTCTGCATTGTTGCGGAGAGAAGGGGCTGATCAAAGCAAAGTATTGGAGGTTTTAGTTAAGCACTGTGTTTTAATGTCATTACTGCTGCTGCAGGTCTCAGTGAAGGGTGACAGTTGCAGCAGCAACAGTGCTGGTGGGAATGGAGAGGCAGGAATAAGGGTTGCACGGTTCTGGGCCTGGGATTAACATGTTTGGGCACAAAGCAGTGAATGTTGACACTATCTCTAGTTATCCTCTCATTCGACTGTTCTGCTGCTGACTGGGTGGGCCTGATTTCTGAGTGAAGGGGCCATTGCCCATCCTTGGCTACACCTCTGCATGCAATTCAACACCAGGAAAATAGAAAGAGGTGCATATGCCCCTGTAATGTGCAAAATATATAGACAGAACATGTAAATTCCAAAAACTGACATTCTGATCACTAAATTGAAAATTAATTTTCTACCTTTGTTGACTGGCCATTTTCTTCTCTAATCATGTTGATCTCAATCTCTGGTTTCTGCTTTCCTCTTTCTTCTCTTATCTTGTTTTCTAGGGCCTCCAGCCCTTCAGTCACCTCTCCCCCCTCCTGTCTTCTTCACTTCCTTACATTTCTGGAATTTATCTTTTCCTTTCAGATTTGTTTCCATTTATTTTTCTCTCTGTCAATATCACCTCATCCCCCTTTGATACTGCATCTATCACTTTTCAACACCTAACACAGTCCTCTCCTTCCCCAGCCTCTTATTCCCCCAGTTTTTCTCTCATTTTTCTCTCTTCTTCCCACTACATCCAGTATCTCTCCCCTCTCTGTCTTCCATCCAGTACCTCATCTCTTTATTTCACTCCACTCCACCATGTCTACCATCCCCCTTTCCCTATACCTGCCCTGTGTCCAATATATCCCTCTTTCTGTCCGTTCCCCAATGTTCAATATATCCCCACTCTTCATGTCTAACATTTTACCTCTTCCCTCCCTCTTGCATTTCCTCCTATCTTTCCTCTTCCTCATCAAGAGCTCATCATGTCTCCTCTCTTCCCCTCCCCCATGCTCAGCATCTCTCCTGTCTACACCTGTTCCCAGAATCTTTCATCTTTTCCTCCACCCTCCTTGTCCAGCATTTGCCCTTTCTCCCCACAATGCCCAGCATCTGCTATCCATGCCCCCATGTCCAGCATCTGCCCCTTTTCCCCTATCTCCCCACACCATGTCTAGCATCTGTTGTCCATGCCCCCATGTGCAACATCTGCACTTTCTTCCCCCTCCCATGTCCAGCATCTGCAATTTCCCCTATGATCCCCCACCATTTTCTCCTCATCCCATGGCCAGCATCTGTCTTCTCCCCTCTCCATCCATGGCCAGAATTTATCCTCCTGCTCCCCCCCCCCCCATGCCCAGCATTTGTCTTCCTGCTGCCCCTCCCATGTTGTCCAGCACAGGGCATAGTAGAGTTTCTGGCACCCTCTGCAACCTATAAATCGGTGCCCCTTCCTTATTATTATTAATGTTGGCTACACCCCATCCTCCTTTTCCCCAAAACTCCTTTGTGAACTCTTTTCATGTGATGCTATTATTTCTTCTTCAAATCCAATGTTGTAAGAAAATTGCAGTGAAGAGGCAAATGCATAGCCAGAATAAAAATAACTACTGAGTAGTAAATACTTAGCAACATTATGAACAGGCTGTGATAGTGCAAGAGCATGGATCAAAAGAAAAATACTCAGTTGTATGGACAGCGCAGAAATATTTTACTCATTGAAATAATATGCAAGAGAAAGATTTTGTACAGATGGAAGGAATCAAAAACAACCATGCAGCCAATATACATCTAGAAACTATAAGCAAAATTGGTGAGAGAAAAGGAAGAATAACATCTCCACTTTCCAGCCAGACCAAGGAGTAAGTTCCATGCTTTTACCCATTGCTCTTAGGTTTTCAGGATTTCTTTCCAAAAATAATATTTTACTCTAGAGTGAGGTGAGAGAAAGAACTGTCACATGTAGGCATTTGCTTTGTAGGCAGAAACTAACATAAAATAGCTCAGTGTATGTAGTGTGGGTGCAACTAATGCCACCTCAGTGGGTGGCCTTAGTTACACCAGCAGCTGTTTTGTCATGTTGAAATGCGGTAATTGCAGGGTGACGCAACTGCCTCCCTGCTGTTAGCCTACGGACCCGCTCTGGTAATGTGACACCAAATATGTTACCAGCACAGAGTTTAGGAAACATGTTGCTAAATATACCAAACAAGTGGGGTTCAACAGCACCCATGCAGTACTTCCCACTTCCAAAAGAACAAGAATGACTTGGCACCCCAACACAGCATTTTCCTCCTTCACAAAAACAAGAGAGACTCAGTGGCTCCTATACAGCACTTCCCACCCTTTGAAAAACAAGAGGAACTTTGTGACCCTAACACCTTCTACTTCAACATAAATACCAAGAAGGGATTGGCAACCATAATATAACTCCTGAAACTGTGCACTGGACTAGCATTAGGTTAATGTAAATATATATTCCGCATAAAACAAAGGAAATGCAAGATGCTCATACACCAGGGAAGTAAAAAAAAAGTGAGAACCCCAGCACAGTTTATAACACCAGATTATAACATTATAACTCATTTTATTTGAATACATATTCTGCATCCACAGAAACCTCTCTTTCAACAATGGGTGCAGATCAGAAGTAGGACATTCATCCACAGAACTCAATATATTAAAAAAAAATCTGATTCTGGTCATCTCACTAAGATCAATGGAGCCGATGTTCAGTTGGGCAGGGCTAAGTGCCGTAGCCGTGCAGCTCTGCTCGCGACCCCTTAACCCCGGATTTTCACTTCTGCAGCAACAATAGTGAAAATACGGGGTTCGCTGCACAGCCAGAAAGCTGCTGAGCCTAACCGGGCAGTAGCAATTTTTGATGCTGTCTGGTTAGCCCCAGCGCCTTAAAGATAGCCAAGGGTTTTCTTCACCTATCTTTAAGGCGCAGAGCACTAACTGGGCAGCATCCAAAATCATTGTTACCTGGTTAGTGCCATTCCCCACCTCTGCTCCACCCCAGAATGTTCCCAGCTCACCCCAATGCTAACCAGATAGCATCAGGGTGTGTAGGGGATTTAATCAGGGATTTTAAATGACACTAGCCATGTAGGTGCCATTGAAAATCCCCAATTAAGGCATTTACACAGTTAACATGGGTTGTTAACCGTGTTATTGCCTTTGCAAATCGTCAGCATAAACTTCCAAAACTCATACAACAAGAGGCCTACTCAGAAAAAAGCAGCGCTATAAATACTGCAGTGGGTCCTAAAATATCCATGCACCTATTTGAAAAGCTGAAGAAGTGAAATTACTACAGTATAGATCCCTACGTACAAACTCAATGTTAACAGAACACCTGGCCTCCGTCACACGCTCAGAACACATACCCTCACCAAGTACAGAATAAGTGACCACAACCTAAAGTAAAAATAAAAATACGTAGACAAAAATTAAACTGAAGCCCCAAGATGCCAGACTCTGCATGAGGTGCAACACCAGAGAAATAAAAGAGATGCAGTTCCCCATACTGTGTAAAATATAAAACTAGAGCCAAGTCCAATCACTAAATTGAAAATAAAATTATTTTTTCTACCTTTGTTGTCTGACCATTTTATTCTCTTATCATTTCTGGTTCCAGTCTGAGTCTTCTGCTTTCCTACGTCTTCTCTTAGCTCTCTTTCTATGGTCTCTAGTCCATCTGCCATATCTTGTCTCTCCTTTAGTTTTCTTCACTTCCTTCCATCTTGGATTTTGATTTTTTTCCTTTCAGCTTTCTTCCATTTATTTCTCTCTCTCTGTCCACCCAGATTTCACTACTCCTTACTATCCAGTTTTCAGTCTCCCTCAGTTTTATGCCATCTACCTACTGCTTTTCAACCTTCACCCCAGTCCTTCCATTGCCCAGCTCTTCTTCCCTGGTCCATTATTCCCCAGTCTTTTGCTCACTCTCTTTTCCCCTCTATGTCTAACATCTCTCATTCCCCATCCAATGTCTCTCTCTTTCTGGCTCTCTCTTTCCCTTGATCCAGCACCTCCACTCTCTCTCTCCCTATCCTTCTACATCTAGCCTCTCCCTTCCTATTCTCTGCAACCAGATCTACCCTATCTCCATACCATACCATCCCCTCCCTATTACTCCCATGTCCAGCATCTCTCCATCTCTTTTTCAACTTATTTACTCCATGTCTGTCTTCTCCCCTCTCTCTCCCTATTATCCCCATGTCCTGCATTTCCTTCTCTGCTTATTATCTCATGTGCAGCATCTTCCCTCTGTTTCCCTCTGTCCCATCCTCCTCAAGTCCAACATTTTTCCATAGACTCCCTATAACTCCCTGGCTAACATCACCACTCCATCTCTCCTCCTTGCTTCTCCCTATGCCCATTTCCCCATGCTCCTTCCAATGTCCAGCATCTTTCTTTATCTCCCTAGCCCCTCATCTCAATCTTCTGGCTCCCTGTGCCCATCCACATCTACCGCCCAGTGTCCCCTCATGCCCACCCCTTGGATGTACAGAGCCTGCCTGTGGAGCAGCATGTCCCAATGGCAGGGACTGTGCAAGCCGTGATTCCAGCCCAGAAAGACTGGGCACAAATTGCCTTACACAGCCTCTGCCTGTGGGACATGCTGCTCCCGTGGGCAGGCTTTGCTTCTCTGGGCTATGATTGCTGCCTCCCACACCCTTCTACCTGCAGGAGCAGCATGTCCTGTGGGCAGGGGCTGTACAAGTCGTGACTATGGCCCAGAGAAACAGAGCCTGCCCACAGGAGCTGACCTCAGAAGGCACCGTCGCTAGCCGCCCGCCCCCACTCCCCAATCAGGATGACCTACAGAATGCCAGTGACCTAGTGGAGAGCCTGCCCATGGAAAATGCTGCTTCTGCAGGCAGAAGGCTGTGAGTAGTGATCGCGGCCTCGCACAGCTTTCTGCCTGCAGGAGCAGCATGTCCCATGGGCAGGTGCTCCACTAGGCAGTTGGTGCTCTGCAGGCAATCCTGAATGGGGAGTGGGGGTGGATGGCTAGCAACAATGCCCTCCTGATGTCGGCGCTCCCTTACCACACTTATCCAGCTTACTGGGTATTTTATTTATCTATTTAACAAGGTTTTTATAACACTTTATCTTACAATCAAAGTGGTTTACATAGAACTCAGCATATTACAGAGAACTCATAGTAATCATTCAGGAAATGGTGGCATGCGGGAGATGCCCATAGGCAGAACTTATATACATAACAACATCAACAAGGCTATCTGTGGTTTGGACTTAAGAGTTAATGGGGAAGGACAATGTATTGTCTTTGAAGTGGTCGGTGAAGAGAAAGGTCTTGAGGAGTTTTCTGAAGTTCTTTACGTCCTTTGTAGTTCTGATTTTTTTCTGGCAATTTGTTCCAGATGGTGGGGCAGCTAAGGAAAGTGCTCTCTTAGTAGGAGAGTTGTTCACCTTTGTGTAAGAGCTGGCGATTGGTATGGTGTCTCTGGTGTTCTGTCTTTTATGTCTGTTGCTTGAGCTTGTAGATATTAGTTCTTGAAGAGTTCCTGCCGACAAGTCATTTCTAATCTTGAAGATAGTGAGTGCAGATTTGTATTTTGCACGTGAGGAGACTGGAAGCCAATGTAGCTGGTGTAGTAGTGGAGTTATGTGATCATGTTTGGGCAATCCTGTTATGATGCGAGCAGCAGTGTTCTGAGCTAGATGCAAGGGACAGATGGTTTGTGTTGGCAGTCCATGGAAGAGAGAGTTACAGTAATTGAGTACGGGGGTTATGAGTGCTTGACAGACTACAAAAGTGTTCGTGGCTGAGGAGGGGTTTTAGTCTTCAGATGATAGCAAGCTTTTGGAATGCCTTTTTGGAGGTTCTGTTAATATGAGCCTGTAAATTTAGGAAGTAGTCAATGGTGATTCCTAAGTAGCGCACGTCCTCCTTTACTGTGATTTTAGTGTCCACTATGGATATGGAGGAAGTGTGGGGGGGGGGGTAAGTGATGGGTCCCATGTTATGAGCAGTGCTTCTGATTTTTTTAAGTTTACATGGAGGTGTTGGATTCCAGCTCATGTCAAGAAGGTATTTTGTGATAGCTGAGTAATCTATGGAGTCTAGGTGGATTGGGGAATAGACCATGATGTCATCTGCGTAGAATGCATAGTGCTGCTTGAAGGAGCTACAGACTGGTTGTAAGTAAATGTTGAAAAGGAGGGTGGACAGGGAGGATCCTCGTTGGACACCCCGTGTTGAGTGAAAAGGCGTTGATATATTCTGACTGATTTTGATCTTTTGTTGTCTGTGACTGAGGTAGGAGTGGAATGTACCATGAAGTCCAATGTTGGATAGTTGTTTTAGGAGGGTTCTGTGGGATATTGTGTCGAAGGCTGAGGAGATGTCAATAAAAATGAGTAGGAATCCAGTTTTTAGGTTGTCTATTCCTCTTAGTAGGGTATCAAAAAGATGAATGAGGAAGGTTTCAACATTGTGATTAGGGCAAAATACATGTTGGTATGGATCCAGCAGAGCATGCTGGTCGATGTGGTCTTGGAGTTGTCTTTGCACCATCTTTTAAATTATTTTGGATAGAAATGGAAGGCTGGAGATAGGGCAGTAATTCGCAAGGTCTGAGCTGTCTGTTGAGGTGTTCTTAGGAATGGGTCAGATAGTGGCTTGTTTGAGAGAGGAGGGCATGTATCCTTTTGTTAGGGATGAACTTATGCTGTTGTGTATGCAGTTAGCAAACTCTTCCTTGACTGATTTGATCCACACTACAGGGCAAGGGTCAGAGGGCACTGTGCTGTTGTTTAGAGATGCGATGGTGTGGAGTATTTGTTCAGTTGTAGGGATGTAGAATTCACCCCATTTGGGTATGCTGTGGTCTGCATCTGGGGTGGAAGGGGTGTCTAGTTGAGAGATCTTCAGGGGTGACTTGTATTTACTGATGGGTCTTTTGTGAGGATGCAAACAATTTCAAATAGCTCACAAGGCTTGTTACAGGATTTTAAGATGAGATCCGTGTGACATTCTTGCTTTTGCTTGTTGACTAGATTATTGTAAGCACTCTGAAAGACTGTGTATTGAAGAAGAGTGGCTTGAGAGTGGTCATGTCTCCATTTACGTTCTAATTGGTGAAGTTAAGAAAATAAAAACATAAGAAATGCCATACTAGGTCAGACCAGGGTCCAGGATCCTGTTTCCAATAGTAGCCAATCTAGGTCACAAGTACCTAGCAGTTTCCCCAAAAGACTCAGGTTCCACAATACTTGTATTGGGTCAAGCAGTGGATATTCTGGGTCCCCTTTAATAATGGTTTATGGACCTTTCCTCCAGGAACTTGTCCAAACCTTTTTTAAACCTGGCTACACTAACAGCTTTTACTACATCCTCCGGTAGCAAATTTCAGAGTTTGATTACATGTTGAGTGAAAAAATATTTTCTTTTATTAGTCTTAAATGGGTTACCCTGTAGCTTCATTGCATGCCGCCTAGTCTTTCTATATATATATATATTTTTTTTTAAATTTTAAAACCTCTTTATTAAGGTAAAATAAAGGTAATACAAGGCAATGAAACAATGTACATTTCACAATAATATTATACGAAATAATAACTCCCAGCCCACAATATGGAGTGTGAAACAAAGGTAAAATAAAAAGAGGAAAAATATCCCGAAATGGAGCGGAAAAAAAACCAAACAGACTCCTTTATACTTAGCAAGAACCCTGAAAAAAAAAAATTACGCTTTAACCAAGCCCTTCAAAAAAGTTTCCAATTGCAATGAATCAAAAAAAATATAAGATTTGCTTTGATACACAACAACAACAACACATTTACATGGATATTTTAATACAAAAGTGACTCCTAGAGCCAAAACACGAGGTCTAAGTAAAAGAAAAGCTTTCCGTTTCAGTTGTGTGCTACGGCATACATCAGGAAATATCTGAATCGGTTGACCAAAAAACTTTTCATGACGATATTTAAAGTAAGAACGTAACACTAATTCTTTATCCCTCTCTAATGAGAAAGTTACAAGTAAAGTAGCGCGAGAGGGAATTTCCTCAGTAGAAGTTTCCAAAAATTCAGATAAATCTAAACTTGGTGCATTTAAACGATCTATTTCTCTATGATCACCACCCCCAGACTCCAAATCCAAAGCAGGAGATTCTCTGACTCCGACAGGCAAATAAAAAGTTTTGATAAAACTATAGCGTCGGGATCAGACAATCTCAACGCTTCCTTTATATATTTAGAAAACAATATACTGGGTGAAAGGTAATGTGTCCGGGGGAAATTTAACAAGCGAAGGTTCTTTACACGCAAAGTATTTTCAAACATTTCATCATGACGATGCAGTATTAAAGAATCCTGGACTGAAGACGCCAAGACTCCCTGTATTGAGGAGATTAAACCTTCCATCTTAACTTTAGAGTGTTCCAAATCATTCAACCGAACTTGACAATCAGTTAATGCAGTCACAGTTTCATAAGTAAATTTGGAGAGCTGCATTAAGGAAGAATTTAAAGATAACTCAGTCCGAGAAACAACTTGCCATATATCTTGTAGGGAAACGTCTTTCGGCGGTTTGGGAGCCTCAGCAGCACAAGAAAAATCAAAAGGAGGCGGCTATATTTTGATGGCGTAAACAATCAATCTACATTTACCCATTCCACTCCATTCATTAATTTATAGACCTCTATCATATCTCCCCTCAGCCGTCTCTTTTCCAGGTTGAAGACCCTTAACCATTTTAGCCTCTCTTCATAGGGGTATCCTTTCATCCCCTTTACCATTTTGGTGGCACTTCTCCATACCTTTTCTAATAACACTATATCCTTTTTAAGATAGGGTGACCAGAATTGCACACAATATTCAAGGTGCGTTACACCATGGAACGATATGGAGGCATTATAATATCCTTTGTTTTATTCTCCATTCCTTTCCTTATGATTCCAAGCCTTCTATTTGCTTTCTTGACTGCTGTTGCACATTGAGCAGATGGTTTCAACATGTTATCCAAGATGACGACTACATCTTTTACCCGAGTGGTAGTTCCTAATGTGGAACCTTGCATCGTGTAACCATAGTTTGGGTTTTTCTTTCTTAAGTGCATAACTTTGCACTTGTCCACATTAAATTTCATCTGCCATTTGGATGCCCAGTCTTCCAATTTATCAAGATCCTCTTGCAATTTTCCACAATGCTCATGGGTTTTAACAACTTTGAATAGTTTTGTGTCATCTGCAAATTTGATAACCTCACTTATTATTCCCATTTCCAGGTCATTTATGAACATGTTAAAAAGTAGTGGACCCTGCACAGATCCCTGGGGTACTCCACTATTCACCTTTCTCCATTGGGACAATTATTTATTTATTTATTTATTTATTTAGCCATTTAGCTCCACCCTCTGCTTTCTATCTTTTAACCAGTTCCCGATCCACAATAGTAAGCTGCCTCCTATCCATGACTTTTTAATTTTGCCAAAAATCTCTCATGAGGGACCTTGTCAAAGGCTTTCTGAAAGTCCAGATACACTACATCAGCTGACTCACCTTTGTCTACCTGTTTATTCACACCTTCAAAAAAACATAACAGATTAATAAAAGACCTTCCTTGGATAAAGCCATGCTGGCTGTCTCCCATTAAGCCATGACTATCTACATGTTCAGTAATTTTGTTCTTTATGATGGTTTCTACCATGTTTCCCGGTACTGACGTCAGGCTCACTGGTTTGTAGTTTCCCGGATCACCCCTGGAACCCTTTTTAAAAATTGGTGTTACATTGGCCATCCTCCAATCTTCAGGTATTACAGATGATTTTAATGATAGTTCACAGATTCCTAACAGCAGGTCTGCAATCTCATATTTCAGTTCTTTCAACATCCTCGGATGTATATCATCCGGTCCAGGTGATTTGCTACTCTTCAGTTTATCAAATAGTTGTAATACATCTTCCCGGTGTATCAATATTTCCTTTAATTATTCTGCAGCATCACCTTTAAATTCCATTTCAGTCATGGGTAACATCCCTACATCTTCCTCAGTAAAGACTGAAGCAAAGAATTAATTTAGTCTCTCTGCTATGGCTTGTCCCCTCTTAGTGCCCCTTTTACCCCCCTAATGGTCCAACTGACTTTCTCACATGTTTTTTTGCTATGAATGTACTTGAAAAAGTCTTTATTATGCATTTTTGCTTCCACAACAAGCTTCTTCTCAAATTCTCTCTTTGCCTGCTTATCAATGCCTTTCATTTAACTTGCTAGTGTTTGTGTTATTTCCATTTTTGTCATGTGGCTCCTTTTTCCTTTTCCTGAAAGATGCTTTTTTGGCAACAGCAGCCTCTCTGACCTCACCTTTAAACCATGCTGGCAGTTTTTTGGACTTCCTTCCACTTTTTTTAAGCATGGAATGCAGCTGGTCTGGGCTTCCAAGATAGTATTTTTAATCAACACCCACGCCTGATGTAAATCTTTAACCTTTGCAACTGCTCCTTTTAGTTTTTTCTTAACTATTTTCCTCATTTTATCATAGTCTCCCTCCTACAATTATTTCCTTACCCTGCTTCCTCCATTTATTAAGTGGAAGATTTCCATTACCCTCCCTCTTCCATTTCCTTACCCTCCCTCCTCCATTTATTAAATCAAACACGATCATGCTATGATCACTATTGCTAAGTGGCTCAATACCCTTATCTCTTGCATCAGATCTTGTGTTCCACTAAGGACTAGAGCCAAAATGGTTTCCCCTCCGGTTGGTTCATGAACCAGCTGCTCTAAAAAGCAGTCATTTATTTCATCTAGAAACTTTATTTCCCCAGCATGTCCTGCCGTGACACTGACCCAGTCGATACCGGGGTAATTGAAATCACCCATTATTATTACTGTGCTGTAACATTTGTTAACTTCCCTGATTTCTGTGAGCATTTCATCATCCAGTTGTTCATTCTGGCCAGGTGGTTAATAGTATACCCTTACTGCCATTGCCTTCCCCTTCCCCTTTTTACATGGAATTTCAATCCATAGAGATTCTACAGTGAATTTTGTTTCCAGCAAAACTTTAATCCTTTGTGACTCAATGCCCTCTCTAACATAGAGCACAACCCCTCCACCAATTTGATCTATTCTATCATTATGATATAGCTTGTACCCAGGTATCACAGTGCCCCACTGATTGTCCTCCTTCCACCATGTCTCTGACATACCAATCATATATAACCTCTCATTTAGTGCTATATATTCTTTAACTTTATCTCTATTAACATATTTGAGTGACTACCCAGGCCGAGTCATCAGAGCAGTGTGCAATAAAAACTAATAAATATTGCTAAATAGAGAGAAAAGAACGCCAGTGTCATGACCGGACAGCAAAGATAACAGGGCTTCTCTTTCCTTATTGCTTGTGAGTTCCATGCCCTGGTCCAGCATTTCTCTTCCTGCTCCCCCACCCCGTGTCCAGCATTTGTCTTTCTGTTTCCCTCCCTGTTATCTAGAATTTGTCTTCCTGTTCCCTCCACCCCGTGTCCAGCATGTGTCTTCTTGCTTTCCCCCATGTCCAGCAATTGTTTTCCTGCTTCCTTCCCTGTTGTCCAAAATTTCTTTCTGTTTCCCTCTCCCTATGTCCAGCATTTGTCTTTTTGCTTCCCCCCATTCAGCATTTGTCTTGCTGCTCCCCTCCCCATGTCCAGCATGTCTTCTTGCTTCCCCTCATTGTCCAAAATTTGTCCTCCTGCACCCTCCTCATTGTCCAGCATCTGCTGTCTACCTTCACCTCCCTTCCTGCCACTGCCGCTGATGCCCCTCTCAATATCTACATCAACAAATTTTGCCCATTCCTTTTTGAACACACTATTAAGACACTTATCCACTCCTTAGTCATCTTCCATCTAGACTATTGTAACCTGTTCCTTGCTGCAGTCCAATTTGTTCAACACTTTGCTGCGCAGCTAATCTTCCGCCAGCTTCGTCATGCGCATATTACCTCTCTTCTCAAGTCTTTTCATTGGCTTCCTATCCGTTTATGCATCCAGTTCAAACTTCTCCTGCTGACCTGTAAGTGCATTCACTCTGTAGTTCCTCACTGCCTTTCCTTACCTATCTCTCCCTACACCCCTTCTCGGAAACTCTGCTCTTCTGGCAAATCACTTCTATCTGTGCCCATCTCTTCTATTGCTAACTCCAGACTTCTCTCCTTTCACCTCGCTGCTCCTTATGCCTGGAACAAACCACCTGAGTCTGTACGTCAGGCGCCTTCTCTGACCCTTTTCAAATCCAGGCTGAAAACTCACCACTTCACTGCTGCTTTCGGATCTTGGCTCACCTGATCTCCTTTTTTTCCCTACCATTCCCCCAGATGTATCCCATGTCTACAACTACTGTGTTGTTTGTCTTGATTAGATTGTAAGCTCCAACGAGCAAGCACTGTCTTTTACATGTGTCTGTGCAGCACTACGTATGCCTTATAGCGATATACAAATGCTCAGTAGTAGTAGTGGTAATATCGGAGGCAGCGGTGACAAAAAAAAGGGGGGTAAAGGAAAAGCAAAAGCGTGGGGTCTTCAAAATTCCAGCATGCTTGTAAGTCTCTTCTGGTTCTGACCCCCTCTGATGCAAAAAGCATGCATCAGAGGGACCGAGAACCATCAGGGCCTTACAAGCATGCCAGAGTTGAAGCAGTTTCGTTGACCAACACCATGAAATAGTAAAAGTGCAATGGTACAGAGTACTCTTACTTCCTGCATTTTAAACTGTACTATCCCTGCTATCCATTCCTGTCACATTTAGCGAATGTATTTTCCAGCATTTCTTGCCGCATTCTTGGTTGGTTAAGATTTCAGGTACTGCTGTGCTTTCTAATGCATAAAAACGTACAATGTGCGCATTTTTGCTATTGCTAACTTATTCAGGGGCTTAGAGTATGTGCAATTAAGAATACTATTAAAAACCTGAGAACCATTAAGGCCTGATTCACTAAGCTTTTATTCCCCAGAGATATGGGGTGAGAGAAAAGCTTTACTGAATCACACTCTAAGTGCTCCTTCAGCTTCGAAAGCTTCAAAAGGATTTGTAAATATAACCCTTTCAGTATTTTACTGAAGAAAATCCATTTCCCGGTCTATAATGAACACTATCAACCCAGTCATTAGAACATAAGTAAAGCCATGCTGAACCAGACTAAGCATTCTGTCACCAACAGCGACCATTCTGAGCCACAAGTCCCCGGAAGATCCCAAATAGCAGATCTGTTTCTCATAGCTCATTTCAAGGGACTGGTGAAGGCGCTGCAAAGTCTACCTAAGTAATAATTTTTTGTGGGCTTTTCATCTAGGAACGTGTCCAAATCTCTTTTAAAGCCTGTCATGTTAGTTGTCTTGTCCACATCCTCTGATTTCACAGCTTAATTATGGACTACTGCTACTACTGCTAGACATTTGTATAAGGCTACAAGACGTACGCAGCACTGTACATATAGATGCAAGACACGGTCCATGCTCATCAGAACTTACAATCTAATCAAGACAAAGCATATATGGGGTCATTTCAGAGCACGAATAAGGGGTTTGTACATACGGTGGGGACCTTTATGTGCCAAAAATGTCCCAGAACATATTCTGAGACACTGCTGACATGCACGTCCACAGCACTAGAACAGGGATCTTAGAACATGGGTAGGAGAGGGCAGAATGGAGGCGTGGTCAGCTGCAAAGGCATAGAAAGTGTATTCAGGAAAGGTCTGTGTATGTATTAATTGTTTCCTGGAAACATCCACATCATTCCTGCTGAAATGTGGACTAAGGCCAGGACTTAGAAAAAATTCTTCTCTTCTCTGCAATACGGCCATATCGAAGAATGGTTGTGACAAGTATATCATGAACTGGTGTGACTGCAGTCTGGAAAATTACTAGATTCAGTCAAGATATAGGGAGCAGAGGTGAGGGAATGTTGTAAGGTATAGACACATTAATAAATACTCTTACAGAAATATTAAGAAGAGCAATAGTGGTTATTCAGGCTATGCACTAATGTGCTGTTTGTCTAGCCAGTCTAAGGGATCCTAACAAGTCCAATGTTCAGAAAAATGGGACTGCTGATACAGGGATAATATGGGTGTGAACAGAGAAAGGATTCCTTTTTGGGTGAGAAACAATCATATTTTGTTTTGTTTGATGTACACTGCTTTGACCAAGGGATAAAGTGGTATAGAAGATTTGTCAAATAAATAAATAAATAAATAAATAAATAAACATTTGTAGTCCTGGTACACCAAGGGATGATACTATGTCAGAGATGTTATGCATAGGTTCAGGGCATCTTTTTGGTAGAATTATGTTTTTGTGACAGAAAGGGAAAGTGTGTGTGTGTGGTTTGAGGGGTGCACAGGGGGATCTGGTGTGCTCATCTGGAATTCAGGAAAGGTATGAAAGCCTGACCAGTACCTGGACAGTATGGATGACCACAGCATCACCAGGTGCAGGTACGACTAAATGTCAAAACATATCCCTGTCAATGCTAAGGGACCCTCAGAATAAGGACACTCAACAGTGAAAACAGCACTAATGCATGCCCATAATGCACATTTGTGGGATCAATGGTGTTGCAGTTGAGCATATATAGGTGCTATTTGCACTGCTGAATGCCCATATTATGAGGGTCCCTATTATTAACAGGGATATGTTTTAACATTGAGCAATAGGGAACTCATGCTGATTCCTTTTGGATCATCTAATATAGGGTACTCTAATAAGATAAGATATTGTTGACAGTGTGATAGGGCAGCATTACCTCTGCCGTGCCTGGCACTGGGAGACATGACTGAAGTATTGCCAACATTCCACGGATTGTCCCAGGCCAGGATCCCTACCCAGGCCAGGATCAATGAGAGCTGTGAGAGAGGTGATCTGGCTATTTGGTATGATGGCACAGGGATCCCCTTTCTCATACCCACACAGCCCTGACCAGGGGAGCAGTGCCACAAAGTTGGCTGTGGGAAGGCAGACAGGGTTGCCCTTGTCATGGGTGGTCTGACAGGTCGTGGATGTATACAGATCGACATCTGCCATGATGGGACAGGTATAGCAGCTGTGAGAAATGCCAGTACCCAGATAGGTGGGCATCAGATTCTATAGTCAGAAGGCCCTGCAACTAAGACTGCTCATTTGTATAGCACTACAAGGCATACGCAGTGCTGCACAGACACACATAAAAGATGGTTCCTGCTCAGCGGAGCTTACAATCTAGTCGAGACAGACAACACACCAGTTGTAGACAGGATACATCCAGGAGGAATGGCCAGGAAACACAAGGGAGCTTAGGTGGATCAGATCCAACAGCGGTAACGATGAGGTGAGCGCTCAGCCTGGATTCGAGAGGGCCCAGGGACTAAGTCTGATGTACAGACTCAGGTAGTTTGTTCCAGGCATAAGGAGCAGCAAGGTGAATGGAGCAACGTCTGAATTTGGCAGTAGAAGAGAAGGGCACAGAATGAAGCAATCTGATAGCAGAGTGGAGTTCATGGGGAGGGGTGTAGGGAGAGATAAGAAGGGTATGGTAGTGCAGAGCTGCAGAATGAGTGCACTTATAGGACATAGGCACAAAATGGGCATACATTGCATCCTTTGGAGACCTACAATGCTAATTTGGGGTTTTGTGCACTTGGTCATTCCTCGCAGTTTAAGGCGTGCTTATAGAGATGACCAGAGCAGGGATTAATGGGGCCAGTTCCTAATGACACGTACCATATGATGCAAGGTATGTCCTGACATACATGTTCACATTTACATTCTGGTATACCATATTAGAGTTTACTGGGCTTACCTAGCACTTTTCAGGGCATGAGGAGGACTAGTATATGGTACAGGTTGCAGCAGCTGTCATTACTCACTGGTATTTATGTCTAGTGTGCATCAGCAAACTACTGTCTGTTATGCTCAGCTTAGGAGATGCACATTTTTCCCGAGGGGTGTGGTGTCGGCGGGTACATTGCAAGGATGGCCACACGTTTCAGAATATAGTGGGCATGGGGATGTCCAAAACGTTTACCCATGTCTGGCTGAATAGTGCTTGCACGTGCCTGCCAAACACATGTCTCCCCGATTCTGGACCCGTGGACATGTCCAGACTCGAGGATGCAGAATTAAGCAAAAAGGGGGCCTGTTTTTTATTCAGACATCTCCGTGGGCCAGCTATGCACATTATGGAATCACTCTCATAGTGAAATGGGAGACTAGAGTATGGTAAGATACACCGTAATAGTAGACAAGAGAATGAGGAGCATCAGGATCCAAAAGTGGCATCAAAGAGGTGGGTTTTTAGCCTGGATTTGAATAGGGCTAGAGAAGGGGCCTGAAGCACAGACTCAAGTATTTTGTTTCAGGCATATGGAGCAGTGAGATGGAATGAGTGAGGTTGGGTGTTGGCAGTGGCAGAGAAGGGCACAGATAAAAGGGATCTGTCAGAGGAGTGGTGCTCCAGAGGAGAGGTGTAGATTGAGATAATAGAGGAAAGGTAGTGAGGAGCCTCAGAATGAATCACTTGTAGGTCAGTAAGAGAAGTTTGGATCTCTAAAGGAAAAAAGGGGACTGATGCAGTGGTTGATATGAAAGGGCAGACTAGATAGGCCATGTAGTCTTTTCCTGCCATCATGTTTCTATAGTAACATAGTATATGATGGCATATCAAGACCAGTGTGGTCCATCTAGTCTTCTCAGTAAGGTGGTAAGAGTAGGTGTGCCAGCCGCTCCATGCAGGTCATCCCTCTCCATGCCTTTGTTTAGGGGTGTACCCACCACTCCCTGCAGGTCACCTCTACTTGTTGAGACATCAGAGACAGTTAAGTTTATTTAGATTTTATCCTGTTTGCTATAAAGGGATCCACTGTGTCTGTCCCATGCTATTGTCACTGCATATGCCCCCACCACTTCCATCGGGAGGGCATTCCAAGCATCCACCACCCTTTCAGTGAAAAAGTATTTCCTGAAGTTGCCTTTCAGTTTACCCTCTTTCAGCTTCATGTTATGCCCTCTAGTATTATAGTTTCCCCCTCTTTGAAAAAGGTTTGTTTGTTCATTAATACTCTTTAAGTATTTAAAGGTCTATCTCATATCTCCCCTGTCCCTCCTCTCCTCTAGAATATACATATTTAGGTCTTGGAGTCTCTTTTCATACATCTTTTGGCGGAGGCTCCAAATCACTTTGGTTGCCTTCCTCTGAACCGTTTCCAGTCTTTTTATATCCATAGTGAGATACGGTCTCCAAAACTGAACACAATATTCCAAGTGAGGCCTCTCCAGCAACTTGTACAGTGGCATTAGTACCTCCTCCTTTCTGCTAGTAATTCCTCTCTGTATGCAACCCAGCATCCTTCTGGCATTGGTCACCGCCTTTTCACATTGTTTCACCACTTTGAGATCCTCAGAAACAATCACTCCGAGGTCCTTCTCCTGGTCCATTCATGCCAACCTATTGCCCCCTATCTCATACAGTTCCCTTGGATTTCTGCATCCCAAGTGCATGACATTTCTATGTTTCTATGTTTTTGATAGGGAGCCAGTGAAGTGTCTTGAGAAGAGGGGTTACATGAGCATAGCGACACTGGCAGAAGGTAAGCCGTGCCGCTGAGTTTTGAATGGATTGAAGGGGAGCGAGATGATTCAGAGGGAAGCTAGCGAAAAGCAGGTTACAATAGTCAAAGCCGGAGGTGACTAGTGAGTGGATAAGGATTGGAAACATACTTTCCAAGATTTGTTTTTAGTCTGCTTGTCCTCTGATTTTAGTATTGTTTAACCTTTCAAACAGCTCTCTCCTAAGTTCTGCATCACTCATAATTTTATAAAGATCCATTATGTGCCTGCAGTGGTTTCTTTTCCAAGCCCAAAAGCCCTAACTTGTTAGCCTCTCTTCATAAGGGAGGTATTTCATCTCCTATATCATTTTTGTTGCCCATGACTGAATCTTTTCTATTTCTGCTATATCCTTTATTGAGATGGACAAGGAGAGCTTTACTCAAAATGCAAATTGTGGTCTCACCTAGGACTTAGCCTTTATTGAGAACCCCCGACACGGCCGCATTTCGGCAACAGTGCCGTCTTCAGGAAGTAAGCCTCAAATAAATAAGAACTACATATTAAAAATAATAATACATCTGAGCAAAATAGAAATTAAGATCATAAACCTTGTAGTATCACATAAAACAAATATATCAAATAAAAACATACAATAGAAATCATAAATACAATAAAAGAAATCATAGATAAAAAAGTGTTCATTGGAAAAGAAATGTAAAAGCACTAAAAATATGTACATATATCAAGAGAATATATACTTAGACCCTGATATTCTAAGAGCTAGGCATGCGCTGGATGCTGAAATGAGTGACTTACCCGTGGAAGGATGCCATAAACATGTACACTAAATATTCAACAAGACATCTTGTTTTGAAAATCCGCCATAACTGGGTAACAGTAACTGCCAAGCTGCTAGGGCATAATGGGGCATGGCCAAGGCGTGGCCCTGTCATACCCATTGTGATGTAGAAGGTCCCTCTGATCCCGTAGAGATAAGTGAAACAGAAGAATTGGCTTCAGTAGCTGACAGGCAGCTAAAGCACATGGCTCATGGTTTCCAGGGAAACCACAAGCAGAATGACTCACGAGAGAGGAAAACACGCCCCTGCTACAGTTTATCCCCACAGTCAGGAGTTGAGGTGAAACACCTGGTCGGGGGAAGGGCTAAGTTAAACCCTAGAAAGCAGGGATATAAGAAATGCTCATTAGAGAGAAAGTCAGAGCCAGAGCGGGAGAGAGAGCGAGAGAGAGAGCCGGAGTTGGAGTCGGAGTCAGAGCCAGAATCAGAGCCAGAGCCGGAGCAAGGGCCAGAGCCAGATTCAGAACAGAAACGAGAATTTGAAGCAGAAAAGGAGCTGTATTGGAGTGAGAACTCTGAGGAGCTGAAGTTGGGAGAGGACTCTCTGAGGTATAAGTCTGAGAGGGAAACCAGCAAGAGAAACAATTGGAGAACCAGTGCCAAGAAGCCAGGTAGAAACAGCCCAGGTTTGGTGCCGTGTCTGAAAGGCAGCCAAAGGGAAAGAATACCAGGAAGGCTAATTTGGGAGCACTCACAAACTCCAAGGTTTGGAACCTTAGCTGACCCTGCAGTACTGAGAAGTTCTCCTGTACGAAAGCCAAAAGGTAGGCTGAGTAATTGGCTCAGAGATAAAACTGCTTTTAAGAATTTATCTTATGCTAACCCAGAAGGGTGGGACTCTCTTCCTGCTAAATCCAGTATATATGGTAATTCTCAACCGTATCTGTTAGAGTGCTGTAAGGAGAAGCCTCGAGAAGAGAAACGGGGTGTGTGCTTAGAAACGCCGTGTAACAAGTTTCAAACTTACCCAGCTGATAGCCAGTATGAAGCAATGGAGACAGAACCGGTTGTAGAAAATATAGTAGAAGAACAGATGGATTGTACACTGTCTATTACCGATGATATAATTTCATTGTGCTAAAGCCAGGCTGTTCAGAGAGCTGTATGAATCAGCAGAGAGAAAGCACAAACGTTTTTGGTCTGAGAAGTGTTTGTTTAACTTTGAGTGCTGTGAAGCAAATGCACATGCTGAAGTAAGAAGATATTTTTGTTAGTTCTTGTATTGTTTTTCCTGCCAGAGATGTATGGCTATTTGTCCTGAATTTCCTTTGTTTTGAATCCGCCCGGAGGGGAAATAAAATCCTGTCATTTTTGCCTGAAACCATTCGTTCACAACTGCTCCTTATTTGGATAGTAAAAGTGGTACTACAACTCCCATGAGGCAGTGCATGCTCAAAGCCCTGCCGTGCTGTCTGAATAAGGGATCCCAGGCAGCTTAACCCTATATGCCTAGGCTGTGGGGTGGCTACTGGTGACACCATGTAACACGAATATTCGAATGTGCTGTGTGGTGCTGGAAGATGCTATAAACTGCATAAAGCCTAGGCAAGAGTTAGTGTCACCTAGGAATCACATTGTTACCCATGGACTGCCATACACACGTAGTGAAACAAATTCATGCAAGAGAAAGGTGCTATTGGAAAGATTTTCCAACCCATGGAATGCACAAACCTGGGCAGGACAGCCGGAGATGCCATATGGGTACTCCATAGGCTCCTTCAGAGGTGGAAAAATGCTCGTCATACCCAGGCACAGAGGAGGATGTGACTAGCTGCAGGAAGACAGCAGTGGGCAGTGGTCCAAGACCCCAGGTGCAGATACCATGCCCCCCGGGTGCATAGGCCCAGGGTGAGCTACCTGCAGCTGACCGAGGAGGCGGTGTGCCAGAAGTACCGGCTGGACGGAGGCACCATCATGGAGCTGTGCACCAGACTCTGTGGGGACCTGGAGCCAGCCAGCATGAGAAGCCAGGCACTGCCCGTGGCTGTGAAGGTGACCACTGCTTTAACCTTCATGGCAACAGGGAGCTTCCAGCATGCTGCTGGAGCAACCACTGGCATAATGCAGTCCACAGCAAGCCACTGAATATATGCCATCACTGGAGCACTGCTGCGATACATGGGCCATCACATAACCTTGCCCTGGACACCCCTGGAGTGCAGGAGATGATGCAGGCCTTCTATGACCTGGCTGAATTCCCATCAGTGCTGGGCATCATTGACTGCAGGTATATGGCCTTGCGGGTCCCCAGGCAGGATCAGATGCAACAATTACACCTCTATGAATATGCAGGTGGTGGTGGATGCCAACATGGTGTTCAGGGATGTGTGTGTATGTTACCCAGGGGCCTTCCATGATGCCTACATACTTGGCCAGTCTGGCATGGGGCAAGCAGCAACTGGTGGATACCTAGGCGATGCCTGGCTGCTAGGTGAGTGTAGACAGCTGTGAGCCCCCCAAATAGGCACCCAACCCACAATAGATGCTAAAATATGCACAACCGGTGGAAAACATGGCGGTGAGTAGGTGACAGGTGTGCCACATGAATGCTGATAAACATTGTTGGCATATGTACTGTGTTGCTGCAGATATGTGATGTGGCAGCAAACAGCACATGGGTGAGGCATCCTGGAAACACACATGTGACTGGAGCAGAAGCACAGCTGTAGCTCTCCCAGGATGCCCCGTCACATGGCAGCAGTCTACAGAGGTAACACCCATGCTGCCCCAACCCTCCCCACCACACCTGTCACAGTTGCAATGCTTATATGCGCCTCTCCATTTGCCTCACCACTGTTCCACACACTATCTGCACTGTGCCTTTGCCCCCACAGGAATAGGTACGCAGGAACAAGCCAATGTACAGCTGCCATGGCCATGCTGGGTGTACAATGCCCCTGTCTCTGTACCACTAACATGACCGCCATGGACAGCCTAGCAGTGCCACAGAAGATACACAGTGGACAGAGCTGGCAGTGCACAAACCTACATGGTGGTGCACAAATGTGATCCTGATCCCAGACATGGGTGTGAATGTATGGGGGAGCAGTGGGGGATTTGTGTCCCAGCTTTGCAGGACAGTGCTACTATGAGGGGTATGGTGGTGATGGCACATCTGCGACCCAGCATGGACAGTGGTGGAGCACGCACAACACTGTTACAGTGCTGCACAGTGCATGGGCCAAGCACACTCACCCTCCTGTGAGGTGGTAGCAGAGTTATTGAAGTTGGGGACCTAGATTGGCCACTGTTGGAAACAGGATACTGGGCTTGATGGACCTTGGTCTGACCCAGTATGGAATATCTTATATTCTTATGTTCTTATGGGGACCCCAGTGATGAAGACTTCCTCCACGAACTGGAGGACCTGTTCCTCAAGGGGTCTGAGTCTGCAATGATGCTGTGGTGTTAACTTGCTGTTGTTGGCCCTCTTCTCCTTTGTAGCCTGCTGTACCACCTGCCACTTTTCTTGATATCCTCCATGTCACTGTTGTGGTAGTGGATGGCATTCACCCTCCTGGCTATGTCCCTCCAGGCCAGCTGCTGCATGCTGGCATCCTCTGAGGATGGCCTGCCACTGAATTATGATTCCCAGGGCCATGGAGGTCTCTGAGGGTGTGGAGTTGGCCTTCCTTGTGTGCTTTGGACCCTTAGGCACTGGATTAGCCATTGTGCTGCTCAACTGCTATGGTGGGGATAGCTTACCTGCATACTCCTTTTCAACATTTATTTATTTATTTACATTCTCTTATATACCGCGCTATTCTGCATCAGTGCGCTTTACATTGAACAAACTGAAATTACATTGAACAGGGCATTATAACTTAGAGATAACTATTTTACAGGGAATCATGCACATGCACCATTATGATGCCCAGGCAGATCATGCCCCATTCAAAACCATATTGATTATCTGTGCAATATTTTACCTGCTGCACTTTCGAAAATTCGAACTTCTGGGTATGCCACTGTACACCATCCTAGCTGTACACCATGACAACAAGGGAGTTCGATACACAGGGACTGTGCTACCTGGGTAAGTCAAAAGCACCAGAGTGCACTAGCTGTATATGCATGCTTACTGTGCTGCCATAGTGTGTTGCCCGGGTACATTACGTAGCAGCAACTCTGCAAGCATAGGTACTATGATGGCATGCTGACGTGCCCGTGTACTGCACTGCCATATTGTGGCACCCATGGAGTGCATGCACAGTACCTGAGCACCACAGCAGCATTGTTGGTGGACCCCTGATATGGCTATGGCCCACTCCCTGCCACCTGGGGGCCCCACCATCACCATCATGGCATAGGCACAGCCCCATCCCTGGCTTCAATGACAACACAGTTGGCTGGAAAAACAGATCTATTATTCAGGAACACAGGCACATACAAATACAACATTGGTTCAAATGGTAGTAAACTACACAACATTGGTTGCAATAGCAGCACACTGTAGAACAGTGGCTAACATGCTGTCACATGTGTGGCTGGTCCACAGTGCCCAGACCTATGCAATGCCACTTACACCCCTGCTGCGCCTGCACATACCCATAGGCAAGGTGGAGCTGGCTGCTGGCCGGTGGCCCACAAATGCCCATGTCACGCCATGGGGGGTGGGGTGGCTATGGTGCTGGGTATTCCTGGCTGTGGCTCAGAAGTGCAGCTGTCATTGTGTTGAGGCACTTGTAGATGGCTTGTGCTGTGGCATGGACCTCCTCCCTGAGGAAGCTCACCTTTGCAGCGAGTATGACCATGGACTTGTCGCCAGTTGTCTGTAAAGGCAGTTGTGCTCCATGACTTGGCATCAGATGTACATGCTGGGCCCCTGGATCCAGTGGTGGCATAGGGGTTCCATGGTTGTGGAGTGGGGTCTCAGGGGCTGTGGTGCCCAGCACCCAAGCTGTGCTAGCCCATCTATTTGGGGGCTGGCCCTGTGGACTGGGCATGCTCGGCTGGGATGAGTGGTGCACCACAAACACCTGCTGGTCCTCCAGTGGCTTCACCTTCACTAACATGGTGGCCCACAGTGTGTTCACCACCCCAGCTGTGAAAAACCTGATGCCTGGTGTCTGCCCTTCCCCTCCCTCAGACCGTGGGCCCATGTGACCCTCTCCATCTAGCCCTTCCTCCTTTTCAGGAACCCCTGAATGCTCTTCACCACTGGATCCATCCCCATCCTCCCCTGACCCCCCTGACTGGTCACCACTGCTGGAAGCCTCACCCTCCTCTGATCCCCCTGACTTGTCAGCATTGCTGGAACCCTCAACCTCCTCCTCTGATGCCCATGGCTGGCCCAGGCCCTCTGACAGTTCCCTCTCCCCTGACACGCCTGCCTCGTTGGGACCTTGTAGCATACCCAGCCCCTCCATGACCTCCGCAGGTGCCCCCACAACCACCCACTCCACACCCACAGCTATTGCCTCCTGCACCACTTCCCCCTCTGGGTCAGGGCTTCCTGCCCCCTCAGCCCACTCAACCTCTGGCTCACCTGGGACCTCCACACTAGTGTGGTGGAGTCAGCTACTGTCACCCTCACCTCCATTGGTGCGGCTTAGTCAACAGATGCCACCACCTCCACGGAACTGTCCTCCTCCTCCATTGTGCTGGACCCCTCCTCCTCACCACTGGAGGATGAACTGCTGGAGGTAGCCTGCTGCTCCTGGGCTTCATGACCACTCACTAGTGGCACTCATGTTGGCCTTGCCACTCCTGGGGCTTCACCAGTTTGGCCTGTGTGGAGAGGGGTGGGGGTGGGTTACATGTGTTCCTGTACATTGACCAGGGGGTAGGTCTGGGACAGCACTGAGGTCACAATTGCATGCCTGCATATGCCCACATATGACCCACAGAGCATGCCACGCTCCAGTGCCCCTTGTGAACCATCGCCTGTGCTCACCTGCAGCCTGTACTTCTGTCACCCACATGTGACCTGCTGTGGTTGCTGGGCCCCCTCCCCAGCATCTGGGCTCATTGATTATTGTGTGCACCTCTGTATAGCTAGTCCATGATGTGGCACAGTCTGGACCTGTTGGTGCATCGCATACAGTGATGTACTGTGGTGTGACTGAGCACCACCCTGTGCTGTCCTATCCTACATTGTGTCCTACATGACAGGCAGAGACTCTCACAGGGGGTCATGTGCATATCACAGCAGGGAGTCGATGGCAGTAGGAGCAAGCACCTTTCTTGTAGCGATACCGCAACATATTTTGAGGTCATCCTAATTTATATTTGTTCTTGGTCTGAGGCCTAATCCCCTGAGGTAGGGAGAATCAAAGTTGCATTGGGGTGTCACCTCAGGATAGGTGTTTGGTCCTACTGCCATGGATGCTCTGTCCTACACTGTGGACAGTTCCCCAGCAGCCGGTCTGCCTGTGCTTCACGATCTGCAATGACTGGTATTCACTGAGACTACTGGGTTCCACTGTGTGTCTCACTTACCTGCGTCTGTTGCCAAGTGGTCTGGGAGGCACTGCATGAGGCATGGGTGCTGGTGGCGCATTGTCTGGAAGCGGCACTTCAGGGCTTCCATGGAGCAACAGACACTGTGGTGATTGTGAACATGAGATTGAGGTCCATATTGGGTCAGTAGTACATTCCCAGGCCACCTATTGTGCTTTCACATATCCTGCTCGTGCATAGTGGGCTGCCCATCTAGGCTGCAAGGCCATGTGCCTGTATATTTCCTGTGTGGCACACCCACTAACCCACTAGGACACCTCCAGCATCTGCCCCAGGTAACATAAACACCACAGCCACCTGGCCAAGGCCACATGCTCCATTCCCTAGTCAGCCTCACATCTTTCTGTCATGATTCTGGCTCCCATGTTCTGCCAATGTTTTCATCACCCTATCCCCTTGCCATACTCTCACCTGTCAATTGAAGAGATAATCGCCCTCAATTATTTCATTAGGTATCACAGACGTATATAGCTTTCATTAGTGAATACAGGTCTCAGACTTACAACAGCCACGTTGGGTATTCTCACCCTAACCGTGCGCCTGATCGCATCAATGACCTTAAAGTATTCACTAAATTCTGTGTAGATTTAGCTTGATCTATACAGCTGATTCACCCATGTTAATCCTTGTAAAATTTCAAATTTTATAGAGAAGGAATTGTGCTTAACTTAGCTGTGTTTCCACTGGAAACACAGCTAAGTTAAGCACAATTCCTTCTCTATAAAATTTGAAATTTTACAAGGATTAACATGGGTGAATCAGCTGTATAGATCAAGCTAAATCTACACAGAATTTAGTGAATACTTTAAGGTCATTGATGCGATCAGGCGCACGGTTAGGGTGAGAATACCCAACGTGGCTGTTGTAAGTCTGAGACCTGTATTCACTAATGAAAGCTATATACGTCTGTGATACCTAATGAAATAATTGAGGGTGATTATCTCTTCATTTGGCAGAAGCTACCCTCTTGAAACTGACCTACACGTTAGAGTTGATACTCTCACCTGTGGCACCACTATGTGGCCTGGGTGGCATGGTAGGTGGCTAGTGTCAGTACTTGGACTGGCTTCTGTTCAGGTGGTGGTGCACTGGACATCTGTCATACACAGACCACACACTTACATGCTTTGTGCAGATCTGTGCAACACAGGGATCCTTGGATTGGGTATGCTGACCATTATGCATCTGCTCTGCCCAATGCCATCACCATATCGCCACCTCTTCATCTGTTCTGCCTGTGATATTCTGTGGCTGCTGTGCATCCACAGTGTGTGGTATCTGGTGAATGCACCCACAGTAGTTGCGCACCTACCTCAAAGCCCCCCCCCCCCCCCACAGCGCCATACCTCCACTGCTGTCTCCCTGTGGTGTGGGCTTTTAATTTGCAGGCTGCAGTTGGTGCCATCCCCCACCAGGGGGAGCTCTGGTTTACCCACATGCTATGTCAGGGCAGGGCTACTGCTTGGGCCAATCAGGGCTGGCAGTGTTGTACTCTGTATGGTACTGGCCCTGGCTGTCTCCTCTCCGGTTCACATTGCTGCTGCTTCTGGCTTATGAACTGTCCCTGCATCACTGTCTGCATGTGCAGACACATATCTGTGCCTCTGTCAGTGTGTTTGCCATGACCTGCTATCCTGCCCCACCCCCCACCATGTTCCCTGCCCCTTTGTGGCTACTCACCTATGCAGGCACAGCTGGTTACCCTCCAGATGGCCAAGGATAGCCTCAAGTTGGGCCTCTGACCCCCCCCCCTTGGGAACAGCACCCCCTTGTACTGGCATACCGCTCACTCCAGGGCCTCTGCCTCACAAGGGCTGAAATTTGTGGTCCTCCTGGACGTCATGCTGCTGCTGTCTATCAGCCCAGCCAGAGGAGGGCTGCTTCACAGGCAGCTGCTGGATCCTGCTTATCGGTGCTGACCACTACACGGGTACTCTGGGAGCTCACTACACGGTTATGCCAGTATGCACCCTATGTACTCACCTGCCCAGGGATTGCATTGAGTCTTTTGTACATGGGTAGTTCAAAATCCCTTTCTGGTGCCTGCGCACTTATGGCTTGTTACATGCCTGCCACTATGCTTGATTTGGCACTCATTTTTGTAGCTTACCCGTGTAGAAGTTGCCTGACTGTTGATTCAGTTTCTTTTGCTGAGTGGGTATCTTTAGCCAGGTAGGTCCAGCATCACTGTCTTGTTCAATATCGGGCCCTTAAAGTACAAATTAATACAGACTCAAGTCTTGAAAAAACATATAAAGTAAAGTGAAGCATTGAAGAGAACCATAGGAGGACCATACTTATTGCAAAACTATCTAGAGAACTCCCATTTATGAGGGGGTGAAGGGAGGAAGGGAAAAACAAGAGGCAAGTACTCTAAACTGCTAGTGATAACTCACTGTGTGTGGTGGTAGGAGTGTAGGAGCTGAAACCACTATGATACAATCGTGCACCGCAAAATACACTGAAGGCACAGAAGAGAAAAAAAGGGGAATAATTTTAAATAAAGTAAAATTGCAGGGACACATTCTAAACACATGCAGTGTAAAACACAGATAATATAATTATAGGGCTAAAAAATGAGTAGTAAAACTGCTGGTTTTAAAACAAGGTATACACTGTGTCCTATACATGTAAACGCTAGTCTGAGCATAAAGGATAACCAAGCACAACACCGAGGAGCAAAACCTTCAATCATGTGTTAATATAACACATGAACAATGAATATTGCAGAATGTATGGTGTTGTAAGAGTAGGACTCTTCCCAGCACGTAAAGCATAATCAAGCTGGCTATCACTGCAAAAAAAATGTATACCGGAGGAATCATTAAATCTGCACAATAGAATATCAGAGGTACATGAAATAAGCCAACAATTGGAATGCAACCACAAACGCACATTTGTCTCAGTCCAAAAACAGGAAACCAATCAACAGTCTTATGCAGAATGCCGGAGGCAGCCTGCAGACACCATTTAAAGAGCTGGTTGGCATCAAAAATCAGTTGTGTCAGCTGTTTCACATCCAGAGGGGGACCCCTGACATGAAACAGTGAATTAAAACGAACTCGATCATATTGAATCAATGCTATTAGCATAAGTATGAAAGGAAATAAGATCATATAAATATATATAATCAGATGGACCAAAATAAAAGCATATAAAAATGTAAAAGAACTCAACAGGACACAGACTAAGAATATAACCAGTGCCTAAAGCACAAATAAAGGGATTGTGCATCCAAGAGGCGATCACTAGGGTAAAATGCACTTGATCATACTAAAAAACATGCTGTTTAGCATAAGTAGGAAAGAAATAAAACCATGTAAAAATGTGTGATCAAAGGGACAAAAGTAAAAACATGTAAAAAAACTCTTACTATAATGGGATGCTAAGAATATGTAGCCAGTACTGAGGGCAAAAAGAAATGGATTGAGGCAAGAACTAAAAATATAAAGGACTATACTAAAAGGATCCTAGAAAGGCAAAATTCATAATTAAATATGGTTAGTCTAAGAAACAAATTAAAACAAGAGGATGTGTGAAAGGGCCCAAGGATGAAATACAATAAATCTATTTGTCAGTGCAAGAGCTCAGATAATGGGGAGCTGGACATAGGACTGCTATAGGTGGCTATTAGGCTGTGGAAGAGCACAAAAACAAGCAAATATAAAGGGTCTGTAGTCAAGTAAAAATCAAAAACCTAAGGTGTAAAACCATAAAAACAAAAAGGTATGTGTGGGGTGGGAGGTAACAGAGGATTAAACACATATAAAACTGTACAGGCTAAAAAAGAAAGGATGAAAGGTAAAAAGAAATAAAAGGTACTGACCAGAAAAACAGGCACTCTAAAAAACACAAAAAGATGGAACACCTATAAATCCTATACAAAATAAAAGTAAAAAAATCTAAAAAGTAATAAAAGAAGTAAAAAATAGGGGGAGGGGTAAGAGGGAGAAGGAGAGAGGGATAGGAAAACGAAGCAGGAGGGATAAAGGGAACTGAGCCAACAGGAAATTAAATAGTAAAAAATGATAAAAATGATAATTAAAAAGCAGGGGTCACCAAAGAGAGTCAAGGACTCATAAGAACACAGAAAAGTCCTGGTCCAAATTGAGACCATGGGTTGCCAAGGACCCCAAATCAAAAATATACTTTTATTCTAGTTGTAGCAAAACTTTCTCTGTATCACCTCCTCTCCAATGGGGTCTACACTCTGATCACAAATAACTTAAGACCTGATAATGTATGCTGTTTGTCACTGCAATGTGCCACAAGAGACTTATCCTCAATTCTTCTGAGGCAGCTCTTATGTTCAATGATACAGGTACATTTGCAGCACTTCATCTTGCCCACATATATTTTGCAGGAACAGATGATCACATAAATGACATGGTGAGATTCTCAATTAGAGAAGTCAGTCAGGAAGAATCTTTTATTGGAGGTAGGGCATAGGAAAAATTCCTTGGTGATCAGAGAGTGGTCACACATGGAGCAGTGTCCACACTGAAAATGCCCTATTATTTCATATTATTCTCTCCCAGCCAGAATACAATACAAAGTACTCCTACTAACATTCCAAACCATTAATGACCTCTCTTCCACATACCTCAGAACGCTACTTCATACCCACTCATCAACCTATGAGAAAAGAGACCACAAACACCCCAACAATACTAACTGAAAAACCGAGAAGCAACCAACATGCCTGCCTGAGAGCATTCAAACTTTATGCACCATCCCTCTGGAATTCCCTCCCTGACAACATCAGGAACTCTTCAGACCTCACCAAGTTCAGAAAACAGCTAAAACCCCACCTGCTTGCATAACACTTCACTAATGTCACTTAACCATTGAAACTTATACTAATGCTTTCCACCAGCTTGTAAATAGTTCACTGTTATGTTAACCTAAGATTTATGTACAAAGTTCAAGTTCTATGTGCCTGATTCTGAGTCACGGGTTGTGGGGCTGCACATCTTGGTGGGAAGTGTAGTCCAACAAGCCATCCAGATCCTATTCCCCCTCCTGCTCTTCCTGCATGGCTAAGGTTGCAGGATAGGGAGAGCTGGTGGAGGTTGGGGGCAGGGTTGGATGAAGCGGGGCGGACCGAGCTGGCAGAACCTACATGGCCGATTCAGGTCATGGCTCTGTACGTCCTGCCAGGTCAGAGGGGACATGCTGCTTATTCCACCTTGAAGGTAGAATAAGCAGCACTGACTCTGAGATCGGGGCTAGGAATTCCTCCCCGGGGCCGGGGCCGGGTGCAGGGGAGTTCCCGCCGCCTAACGCAGGCCCCAGTTGGCCAGCCATGGGTCGAGCAGTGGGGAAGAGGGACGTTTAAGCCATCGGAGTCAGGAGATCCTGCGGAGAGGATGTCCCCGCAGGCAGGCAGGGGCACACCAAGCTGTCCTCGGGCCTGATTCTGTGTGTGGCGGGAAAGTTTTGTTCCCGCCATACAGAATCAGGGCCTAATGGGCCCGTCCTGCACAGGGCCATCCAGACAGCTCGGACGTGCCCCTTTCAGAATCAGGCTCTACGTAAATCCGGTTTGAATTGTTCCATGTTTATGTTTATGTTTATTACATTTGATATACCGCTCAAGCCAAAGTATCAGAGCAGTTTACAATATTACATAAAAGTTACAGAAAATATGAAAAGAACGCCATTAATTAGATAGGGCAGAATAAGAAATACAGTGATAGTTAAAGGAATAGAGGAGACAAGAAGAAATGCTCCACATAGCATGTATACCTCTTTGAGCTGGTGAAAAGCGATATATAAATCCAGCTAAATAAATCATTTTAAGGGAGGCCTGTGGTACCGAAAGTGCAGAGGGAATAAGTAAGTTAGTTAAGTTTGTGTTTCTTTTGTAATCTACTGTAAATTGACTGGTGTTAAGGGAGGGAATGGTGGAGAGGCTTCATCTCTTAAGATCTTAGTGATGTCTTTTGATAAATTGGGAGAACGTGAAGGAACAGACAAGTCTATCATTAGTCTTGCATCTGGAAACCTGCAGGGGTGTAGAATGGTCTGACATGGTCGACACTGTCTGCCATGCAACATTACTAACCAGACTACAGGAGTCGGGCCTACACAGCACCACCTTGAGCTGGTTCGCATCTTACCTCACCAACAGACAGCTACAAGTCAAATGTGGAACAAAGACCTCTCAACCGTTCAGAGCCACTCAGGGAGTCCCACAAGGATCAGCTCTCTCCGCCCTGCTCTTTAACATCTACGTACAACCTATCTGCGCCATCATCAAGGACCACAAGATTCAATACACCATATACGCAGATGACATAATGATATTCACATCAATCAATCTGGACAACCCGGACTATTCCAACATAGCCAACTGCTTCCAACAAATGACAACCTGGCTACAGGAAAACAACCTATCAGTAAACTACAACAAAACCGAAGCTCTGTTCATCACAAGAAACCAGACATTCTCACCATCGGCCACCATCAACCTAAATGACACCATCATACCAGTAAGACAAGAAATAAAATACCTGGGAGTAACGCTTGACAAGGACCTTAACCTCCAATCCCATATTGCAAAAACAACGAGCGCTTACATCAAAATGAGGACAATCAGAAGGCTCAAACCCATCCTAGCCCATGAACATTTCCGAACAGTCTGTCAAGCCATCATCACTCCAACTCTAGACTACTGCAATCACATCTACCAGGGGCTTCCAAAAAAGACACTAAAACCACTACAGCTAGCACAAAACACAGCCGCAAGACTCATAACAGGTCACACAAAGCACGACCACAACACTCCCACACTGTACCACCTACACTGGCTCCCAATCAGCTCTCGAGTACAATTCAAAGTTCTCTTACACATATTTAAAATAATACACAAACTCACAGCTGACAGCCTACAACCTCTCATAATAACCAATGACAACAGACCAAGAAGAAAAGGAACCTCAGACACCATCAGAACACCAAAGGAAGTTACTAAAACAACACGGGCCACATCAAGGAGAGCACTCTCCCTCGCAGCACCTGCTATATGGAACTCACTCCCAGACCACATAAGATCAACCAAGAACCTCAAGGACTTCAGAAAACTTCTTAAGACTGCTCTATTTACAGAGCATTTCAAAGACCTCACATAAATGGACCCTATCCAATACCTCCAAGGCAATATAGGATCACGATCCTAGCGTGCCTTCAAATGGCTCCCCATAATGTATATATGTATATTATATATGTATATGTAAAAGTAAACACTAGTAATAAAGCATTCACATACATAGCTCCCACTCAATGGAACAAACTCCCTGACACCTTAAGAGCTAACTTAGATCTCACATCATTCCGTAAAAACCTTAAAACACATTTATTTCAAGAATACTACAACCAGACAGAAATAACATAGAACAAATTTGTGCATGAAACAATCTGATGGAGCTCAACCCTCCGTTATCATACTTAACTCCAAACTCTGGCATCGACAACATCAAACAGGGCTTTGTCCTCATCTTTTTAGATATTGCGGCTGCTTTTGACTCGGTCTGTCACGACATTCTTATTGTCCGCCTAAGAGAGAAGGGCCTCTGTGGAAATGCTCTTGAATGGTGCAACTCTTACCTCTCAGAAAGATGGCAGCAAGTTCGCTCAAATGGTGAAACATCAGATCCATTTCACCAAGGTCAAGGAGTCCCACAAGGTTCCTCTTTGTCATCATTATTATTCAACATCTACATGCAACCCTTATGCAACATTATCAGGTCCTTCAAAGTCAATTATATGATCTATGCTGATGATGTCTAATTATATATGCCATTCTGCATTGATAAGATGAATCTCACCACCATATCCAACTGTTTTAACGCCATCTCAGACTGGCTACTGACTCAAAATCTCAGAATCCAGAACAAGAAAACAGAGGTACTTTTCATCTCAAGAAACCCTAAGTTCACACCACCTACATTCCTTGAAGTCCATGATGCTAAGTTGCAAGTAAAACCCCACATCCGTTATCTTGGTGTTACCCTGGATCAGAATCTAGACATGAAGACCCACATAGCCAACACTGTAAAGGCAATTTATTTCAAGATTCGCTCCCTTAGACACCTTCGCCAACTAATTGATCCAGATGATTTCCGTACTGTCTACCAGGCTTTAATTATCCCACACTTTGACTTCGCAAATTGTATACTACAGGGGCTCCCCAATCAACCCTCAACCCTCTTCAACTAGCATTAAACAGTGCTGCAAGAGTGCTCTTCGGGGTACCAAAAAGAGAACATATAACACCTCTCCTGAAACAATTACACTGGCTCCCTATCCAAGCGAGAATCACCTTCAAGACCCTGCTACTAGTCTTCAAAGCTCACAAAGGACCTGCTCCCTCCTCTCTATCAGAGTTGATACAACCTATCCCCTCCAACAGGCTTAGAAGAACCTCGGAACTAAACATGCTTAAAGTTCCAAAAGAATCCTTAAAATACATCTCTGCAACTGTGAACCGATCATTCAGCTTATGTGCTCCAAAACTGTGGAACACCCTCCCACCACACATTAGGGCCATCTCTGATATCCCCCAGTTCAAAAAGGCCTTGAAGCATCACCTTTTCATCAAATACTTTCCAGAGAACACAATAACACAAGTTCATCCAAATAGCTCTAATCCCGTTCCTATCTAACAAGATACCTTTTCATGTAATATTACTATCATATGTATATAGTTCAATGTCTATTATCCTTTGTTACAATTACCCCGGTTTTCCAAGTTTTTCTTCCTGTTCCATGTAAAAACAGATATATGTATCTTATCTGATGTTTTGTAGTTCTATGTAAACCGCGCTGATAATAAATAGTGCGGTATATAAAAATGTTAAATAAATAAATAAAATAAATAAATTAAACTGTAACCTACATGCATGTACTCTATCACAAATACTGTATATAGTTAAATTATAACATGTATTTTTTAACATGTTCTCTTCTATTATGTAAATAGTTTGAGTTATCTGAGTTATTTGAAATTGTTACCCTCCAATGTTCAATGTTATCTTCTCACTGTTATATGTAACTGCTAATTGCGCAGAGTTTAATTGTTAAATGTAAACCGCTGCTGATCACTGGAAGGAGCGATATAAAAATGTGTTCAAATAAATAAATAAATAAATAAATATTGCTCATTATGTAAATAGCTCACCGATATGTATATACTGCTCATTATATAAATAGTTCACTGATGTAATCTAGCACACTGCACCACACACACCACTCTTCTCAGTTCTACCACTGCATGCTACAAACCACACACTACTATTGATTGTTTGATGTGCCAAACCGCTTTGATTTAATGATAAGGCGGCATACCAAATACTTCTAAATAAAATTTTGGCTCAATTTTAGGCCTGATTGATGTACTTGGAGGGGTAGCCCTTTTCTGAAACAGTCTATGCATGTTTTTTGCATGAGTTTCAAAATCCTGATCTACGGAGCAAATCCTCCTGGCCCTAAAAAATTGGCTGGTATGTAAATTGCATTTAAAGGACCAAGTATGGGAACTGTCCAAATGCAGGAGTCGGTTTCTGTCTGTGTTGAACTCTACTCACCCTTTTTAATTAAAATGTCTAAATAAGGCACTTAAATCATACTATATGATGTTTAGAACTATAAATTTGGGCCCAATGAGTTAATTCAAGTAAAAAGATTCTTAGAGATGAGAATCATATCCTTCCCAAACCATTAAAATGTCATCAAGGTATCTCTTCCACAGCTTGATGTTATTATTAAGAAGCTGTCTAGTTAAAGCTTTCTGTTCAAAATTGTCAACATATAGATTAGCCATAGCGGAGCTCATAGCTATACCCTTGATCTGTTTGCAGAAATCTTCTGAAGCAAAAATAGTTTTCTGTCAGTGCTAACATAGCTGCATAAAGTAACCAGTGGGAATCCTCGTATATATCACCCTATCCAAAAGGACATCTTCCATCTCCCAGAAGAACTTCGACTAACAACAGAGATCAAAGACTTTCGGAAGCAGCTGAAGACTACACTATTCATTGAGCACTACGGGGACGTCACATGAACTACTCACCATGCAAAACCACCCCTGCCCCATGTACATATGAATGTTGTCACGAAGTGGATCCCTCAGAGCCCATGGAAATAGGCAGAAATGCAGGCAGTGAAGCTGACACTGACACTTCAGAGAAGCACATGTCAGGAAGTTGCTATAGGCAACACAAACAAATCAGGTCACGAGCTATAGAAACACGCCCAAGCAGCAGGAAGGCTGAGGGATCATTAAGTGATGAAAGCCAGCTGGGAGTGGGTGGAGTTGGGACACACACAGATAAACCCAACTCACGTGCAGTTAGTGGAAGAGAAGGCAGAACGAGAGCAAGCAGCTTTGGTAGAACAGAGAGACCGGAGAATGCAGCAGCTACAGGAACTTCTGGAAAATTGAGAAACTTTGCTTTTACAGAGAATTCAAGGAGCCCAAGGCGTTCTGGGGAAAGCCCGGGTTGGAGTGAAGCCATTGAGAGAGCTGGGAAAGCTGGAAGGTTGTACTCCAAGGCTAGAGAGAGCCCAGGTGACTGTTATAGAAAGCAGTGCACAGAGACGTCAGAGCTCAGCAAAGGTTATCCAGAAGGTAACAGAGAATTCAGTTTGGAAGCCAGATTGAGAAAGGCTGAGAAATCTACTTACCCAAACAACAGGCACAGGAAAGGTAAAGTCTTTTGGCCTGAAGATATTCACATATCTGGGGGAAAGTTAAAAGGCAAAACCCGTAGAAAGCTTCTACTCCGGTGACTGCAGCTGTACCGAGAAGCCTTAGTCAGAGAGAGCCAGAAGGTAAGCTGATTACTTCTAATAGAGGGAGAAGTGAATACAATAACTTCCCATATGGTTATCAGCATTGGAAGGGCTCCCAGGCAAGCTACCCCAGTGAAGGTGGTAATTGTCTTTCACACACTTTCACGGAGGGAGAAAGAGAGTCTCTGTATGATCGGGAGAGACTGTTCAATAATATTCCTAGCTGTTCAAAGGAAGAATTGTTAGAAGCAGAAAGTGAAGATATGCAATGCGAAGTACAAGGGGACCAACCTTTTATTGAATGCATGGACTGTACGCTCACAATCGCAGATGATATCTCCTCTCTGTGTTGAACAAGCTGTGAAAACTTGCTAACCGTTGAAGCGGCAAAGAAAAGGTTTTGTTTGCTTGGAAAAGTTGCTAACCATTGAAGCAGCAAAGAAAGGGTTTTGTTTGCTTGGAAAAGAACTGTTTAAAATACCTTTGTATTGAGTGTTAAGAAGCTGAAGATAAGCAATTTTTGTTCACGTTTGTTTCTTTATTTTGTGCCCAAAGTGGGTCTGTCTATCTTATTTTTACCACTAAAAGAATCCTCCCGGAAGGGGAATAAAACCTGTCTTTAAGCCTTACCACACGTCCACAACTCATTCTTTTGACTGGCTGGTGAAAACTACAAATCCCAGAGTGCCTAGCAAGGCTCTCTACACATTTTCAGGCTGGTTAAACACAAGGCCTCAGCGTAATACCCTGCTTCTACCTGTAGGGTCACGTGCTGGGTGACAATGTATAATATCGCACTATGTAAATAGCTCAAATGGAATCTACGAAACACTATCACGTACACACACACACAGTATCACTGGATGAACACACCTAATTCAGTCTTATGATTGTTTGCTGTGGAGACCGCTTTGATTAAAGGAGAAGGCGGTATAGAAATCCTTTTAAATAAATAAATAATGTTCAAAGCAGCTTGCTGCGGTACATTTGCGTATAGGGATGCGATGTCCATAGTTACCAGGATCAATTGATCACGGTACCCTGAAAAATTATCCAAAATCTGTATCACGTGTCCTCAGAAAAGCATCTAAAAATGTGGATATAGGCTTGAATAAAGACCCTATCTATGGCAGATATGATCGGGCGGCCAGGGGCATCCACCAAAGTCTCTTAGGTAAGACGTATATTGTGAGGGTAACTGGATGGGCCACCATGAGTAATTTATGTTCCTTCTTAGTGAGGAACCTGCTTCTAGTCTGTTCTGTATCAAAGAATCGATACTTGTCTTGAGTGGAAGAGGGGGCCTCCATCTAATTTTTCATATAAAGCCTTATCCTTTAATTATCAGGAAACTTTAAATATAATAATTGGTATTTTGGATAACCAAGGCACCACACTTATCTGCTGGCTTAATTACAATATTAGGATTATTCCTTAGAGCAAACAAAGCTTGTTTCTCGGCTTTATAATGTAAAAGGACATATGTTGTTTTTTTGTGTACAAATTCTCGTGTCTTGAGTTTTTCAATAAAAGCTGTCTCATCTCACCTCACTCCCATTTGTTGCTGTTGCTCTGTCTGTGAGTGTATATGCTGTCTTGTGGATTCTTTGCTGTTGATGGGCATGATGTTATCCCCGTGGAAGAATGTATTAAGTTACAATGACGAGGTGCTGCAATGCATGCTCCCTCAGGATCTCTTCTTCTCGAAAGAAGACCAGGGCATTGACAAGGATAAAGAATGGGGAGAGGAGGTCTGTCTGGCACAAACACACAAACATGAGGAGATGCATGCTTCATCTCTTCTCGAGTATTGTAGAAAGAAGATGATCCACTGGATCCTTCGAATTCACAAGGCCTGGGGATGTTTACAGATGATGAATCTTTTATTGCCAATTAGACCACTATTTTAGACAAGCGTTCATTGGATCTTATCATTCTACTCATCTATACTTCTAAGCTCTGGCCACTGGCACCCCAACCTCAGATCCCTCTTCTTGCCCCCTCTCCCAATCTTTCTGTCCTCTTTCGGCTCTGGCCACTGGCATCCCAGCATTAGACCACTTTCTATGTCCTATTTTCAGCATCAGACCATGACATAAATCCAACCCTGACATACACGCATTCATCACACAATCACCCTACATATAAGCATACTACCCCTCATACAAATACACTCTCCTGCCAGCAGCTCTACATCAAAACACAGAGAAGAGCTTTCTGGTTAAATTTAGAACCCATCAGAGAGCTTCCAGTTTAAATTTAATACTCAGTCAGGGTCTAGTTTAAATTTAAAACACAGAGGAGAGCTTTCTGGTTTCTGACTTAGAACCGAAGACTCTCTCTATCCAAGCAAGGGCTGTGGGACTCCCCCTGGTGATTGGTCACAGATTACCTTAGAAGCATAGGACAGGTCACTGTGTAGCTGTTGTTGTTGTTAAGTGCAGCCAGCTTTTAATAAGTCTTTTTTCCCCTCCCTCCCTCTCTGTCACCCACCCACCCACCCCTGGGATAATTGTAGCTTTATAGATTCTTAAACCTCTTACAGGAAATGAGGTGCCACATTCACTCTCAGGTGCAGCTGTTTATTCTCATCAGCATAGATTAAGGACCTGAGATTAATTAAATTTCAGGTGAACAAAGTAAATTAAATGTATTAGGTATAGTTTTATTAGTATAAGTATCCCCAGCAACCATTAGTAAATAAAGAACTTAAATATCTAAACACAACCTTAAAACTAAGATGCAGACAGTCCAGCAGCAAGATGGGGGCTTTCCAGTCTTTTGCATTGAGTGTCACATATATGATTTTCTCCCAGTTGGTGAGGAGTCTTACGTGTGCACAAGGTGCAAGGAGTTCTTTGCTCTCAGGGAACGAGTCAGATCTCTGGAGGCAAGAGTAGCAGACTTGGAAGACATAAGGAAGACAGAGAGGTACATAGATAAGACCTACAGGGATATAGTCCTGAAGTCCCATCTCCAGTCTGGCAGCATTCCTGTTTCCAAGGAGGAGAGAGGTCAAGCGACAGGAAAGCATCACCTGGTGTGGCAGGAAGTGATCCTGTAGCTAGGACCTGTCCTCCAGGTGATGTAAAACCCTCTCACACCGTGGAAGTTTCTCCAGGGCCATGTGCCCATGAGGGAAGGGTTAGGACAGCCGTTATAGTTGGTGATTCGATCATTAGGCATGTAGATAGCTGGGTGACTGGTGGATGTGAGGATCGCTTTGTAACATGCCTGCCTGGTGCGAAGGTAGTGGACATCACGCGCCACCTAGACAAGGTCTTAGATAGTGCTGGGGAGGAGTCCGCTGTCTTGGCACATGTCGGTAACAATGACATAGGAAATTTTGGTAGGGAAGTTCTAGAGGCTAAATTTAGGCTTTTAGGTAGGACGTTGAAACCCAGAACTTCCAGGGTAGCGCACAAAATGCTTCCCGTTGCACATGCAGGACCCAAAGGCAGGCAGAGCTACAGAGTCTCAATGCATGGATGAGACAATGGTGCAAGGATGAGGGTTTTTGGATTTGTTAGGAACTGGGGAACATTCTGGGGAAAGGAGGGGCTCTTCCAAAGGGATGGGCTTCAGCTTAACTGGGATGGAACCAGGCTGCTGGCATTAACCTCTAAAAAGGAGATAGAGCAACTTTTAAACTAGATAATAGGGAAGAGCCGACAGTTGCCCAAGAGCGCATGTTTGGAAAAATGTATCCTTAAAGGATGCTACCAAAAAAATGAAGTTAGGACACATCAGCAGGGAAGTTCCAATAAAGACAATGGTAGCCCAAATGCCCTTGAGAACAGAGGAGACAGAGCTTAAAGATTCCAAATTACCCTTGCCTACCGATAACCAGATGAATATGAATAAAATACAGTCTCTAAAATACTTGTATGCAAATGCTAGAAGTCTAAAAAATAAAATGGGAGAGATAGAATATATAGCACTAAATAAGAAGTTAGATATGATTGGTATCTCAGAGACATGGTGGAAGGAGGAGAACCAGTGGGAAAACCTGGGTAGAAACTATATCGTAATGGTAGAGCTGATCAAATTGGGGGATGGGTTGCACTTTATGTTAGAGAGGACATTGAGTCACAAAGAATTAAAGTTCTACAGGAAACAAAATTTGCTGTAGAATCTCTATGGATTAAAATTCCATGTAAAAAGGGGAAGGCAATGACAATGGGGTTGTACTATCTACCACCTAGCCAGAATGAACAAATGGATGATGAAATGCTCAAAGAAATCAGGGAAGCTAACAAAATTACAGAACGGGTGATTTCAATTACCCTGGTATTGCAAGGTGTTGGGGCCACTTGGCAATAGTGATCATAGCATGATTGCATTTGATTTAATTAAAGGAGGAGGGATGGTAAGGAAATCCACATTACTACACTTTAGCTTTCGAAAGGAAGACTATGATAAAATGAGGAAAATAGTTAAGAAAACAATAAAAGGAGCAGTTGCAAAGGTGAAAGACTTACATCAAGCTTGGGTGTTTTTTAAAAATACTATCTTGGAAGCCCAGACCAGCTGTATTCCACGCTTTAAGAAAAGTGGAAGGAAGTCCAAAAAACTTCCAGCATGGTTTAAAGGTGAGGTAAGAGAGGCTGCTTTTGCCAAAAAAGCATGTTTCAGGAAATGGAGAAAAGAGCCAAATGACGAAAACTGGAAACAGCACAAGCACTGGCAAGTTAAATGCAAAGCATTGATAAAAGCAGGCAAAGAGAGAATTTGAGAAGAAACTTGCTGTGGAAGCAAAAAACATATATTAAAGACTTTTTCAAGTACATTCATAGCAAAAAACCTGTGAGAGAGTCAGTTGGACCATTAGATGATAGAGCAGTAAAAGGGGCAGTAAGAGTGGACAAGGCTAAAGCAGAGAGACTGAATGAATTCTTTGCTTCAGTCTTTACTGAGGAAGATGTAAGGATGTTACCCATGACTGAAGTAGTATTTAAAGGTGATACTGCAGAAGAATTGAAAGAAATATAGCTCCACTGGGAAGATGTATTAGAACTATTTGATAAACTGAAGAGTAGCAAATCACCTGGACCGGATGGTGTACATCCAAGGGTGTTGAAAGAACTGAAATATGAGATTGCAGACCTACTATTAGTAATCTGTGAATTATCATTAAAATCATCTATAATACCTGAAGATTGGAGGATCGTCAATGTAACGCCTATTTTTAAAAAGGGTTCCAGGGGTGATCTGGGAAACTACATATCAGTGAGTCTGACGTCAGTACCGGGAAAAGTGGTAGAAACCATCGTAAAGAACAAAATTACTCAACATGTAGATAATCATGGCTTAATGGGAGACAGCCAACATGGCTTTAAACAAGGAAGATCTTGTCTTACTAATCTGTTATGTTTTTTTGAAGGTGTGAATATCTGGACTTTCAGAAAGCCTTTGACAAGGTCCCTCATGAGAGACTTTTGGCAAAACTAAAAAGTCATGGGATAGGAGGTGATGTACTATTGTGGATCAGGAACTGGTTAAAAGATAGAATGCAGAGGTTAGAGCTAAATGTCCAATTTTCCCAATGGATAAAGGTGAATAGTGGAGTATCCCAGGGATCTGTGCTGGGTCCGCTGCTTTTTGACATATTCATAAATGACCTGGAAAAGGGAATAACGAGTGAGGTTATCAAATTTGCAGATGACACAAAACTATTTAAAGTTTTAAAAACCCAAGAGGGTTATGGAATATTGCAAGAGGATCTTGATAAATTGGAAGACTGGGCATCCAGATGGCAGATGAAATTTAATGTAGGTAGGTGCAAAGTTATGCACCTAGGAAAGAACAACCCAAACTATGGTTATATGATGCAAGTATCTACATTGGGAACCATCACCCAGGAAAAAGATTTAGGTGTCATTGTGGATAACATGTTAAAACCCTCCGCCCAGTGTGCAGCGGCTGCCAAAAGAGCAAATAGAATGCTAGATATCATAAGGAAAGGAATGGAAAATAAAACAAAGGATATTATAATGCCTCTGTATCATTCCATGGTGCGAACGCACCTTGAATATTGTGTGCAATTCTGGTCGCCGTATCTTAAAAAGGATATAGCATTATTAGAAAAGGTACAGAAACGAGCCACCAAAATGGTAAAGGGGATGGAAGGATACTCCTATGAAGAGAGGCTAAAAAGGTTAGTGCTTTTTAACCTGGAAAAGAGACGGCTGAGAGGAGATATGATAGAGATCTATAAATTAATGGAGTAGAAAAGGTAAACGTAGATTGATTGTTTACATCATCAGAATATAGAAAGACTAGGGGACATGCAATGAAGGTACAGGGTAAACTATTTAAGACTAATAAGATAAAATATTTTTTTCACTCAATGTGTAATCAAACTCTGGAATTTGTTACCGGAGGATGTAATAAAAGCTGTTAGTGTAGCTGGGTTTAAAAAAGGTTTGGACAAGTTCCTGGAGGAAAGGTCCATAAACCATTATTAAGAGGGGACCTGGGATATCACTGCTTGGCTCAGTACAAGAATTGAGGAACCTGTGTCTTTTGGGGAAACTGTTAGGTACTTATGACCTAGATTGGCCACTGTTGGAAACAGGATACTGGGTTTGAAGGACCTTGGTCTGACCCAGTATGGTATATCTTATGTCCTTATGTTCTTATATGTTCTTATGACCTCACAATCTTGCACTTACATCTTGTTACAGCTATAGTATGTGGATGTGTGTGTCTGTATATGCATGTGTGTTGAACTGTACGTATGTGTGTGTGTGTGTGTGCATATGTGTGTATCTGAGTGTGTCAGACTGTTCATATTTTTTTTTGTGTGTGTGTATGTATGTGCATGTCAGACTGCATGTGTGTGCGTGCAGCTGTGTGTTCAGGACTGAGTGTGTGTTTGTGTTTTTTGGGGACTACATGGGTAGGCATTTGTGTGTCAGGAAGCTGTATCTGGCAGGAGAGTGTGTTTGTGTAAGGTGTGTGGCTGGGTCTGTATATTCCTCTCTCCCTTTCACTATTAACCTCCATCCCCTTCAATACCTCCCTTCTGCACTCTCTCTCCTTCTTTCCATCCAGCTATACTTACTTCCCTTCCCACCCATCTTTACTATGTTTCTCCCTCCCCTACCTTTCATGCCTTCCCTTCTACTCTCTCCTTGATTTCTCCTCTAATCCTGCTCCTCTCCTTATGTTCCGCCCCTTCTTTCCTCCTCCATCTCTGCCTTTCTCTTATGTTCTCCTTCTCCTCTTTAGGCCTAACTTTTCCATCAGACCTTTAAACTGTGTAAATGCTGCTGAACACGGTTAGTGCTGCTGAATATCTCCAACTAACGCTGCTATACACCCCAATGCTAACTGCTTAGCATAGAGATGTCTTGTGGGTGTTCTGGGGCAGCCGTCTGGCCTAGCAGTCCCCCCAGCAGCATAGCAGCCATGGCAGGTGAAGCCCCTCCGCTCGATCTTGGCCCTGACAGTGCCCGCCAAGGGTAAGGTGTCAGGGAAAGCCGCATTTTCGCTGTGGCAGGCTGTTGGCATTCCTGCTGGGCATTCTGATGCCATGATGACAGGACACCAAGGCTCTGGCACACCAGCAGGGGCATAGGACGGGCTGGACGGGATGTTGCGAGGATGTCCCACGCCATGGGATAGGCGCATTGCCAGATGGTCTGGGTGCCAAATTCTGCAGCCATGGGCCTTCTAGCTCCTGTGGAAGCAGAATCCAGTACTATTTGGGGCTGTCCATTTTTCAGCCATACAGACAGCCCGGATGTGCCCCTTCCTGAATCAGGCTCTATATCAACCCGCTTTATCCACATGGCAAGGCAAAACCTTCCTTTAGTAACCCCATGCTGGCTCATTCCCTTTAAGCTATGTCTATCTTAATCGCCAATAATTTGATTTCAGAATAGCTTCCATCACTCAGTTTTCCCACATTTGTCATTTTCTCTCTTGTTCCTCCCATTTCGGAGTCTCTCCAATTATTTTCCATCTTATCCCTGTAAAATGAATGCCTTTAATCTTCATCTCTATACTTTCCCGTGTGCTCACATTTTGGTACCTTTTGTTTTGTATTCTTTTTTCTGTTCTGTATTCTTTTTTTCTTCTTCCTCTTTACCCTTTTGTAATGCTTACCACTTTGTTGGTTTCTCTGAAAGGCAGTATAGAAAGCTTGTATTGTCTAATTGTATTATATTCCCTTCAAGCTTTTCCCTTCCATGTTGCTCCATTTGTCTCTTCTATTCTTTTTTTTCAAACATTTGTTGCCTTTGAAATGCTTTCCTACAGCCTTATATAATCCACCTCAAATTTGATTCAGTTTGATGCGTGTTCCATTTGCATTTTGAGCATAATTGTTCAAATCCATTTTGCACTAATATGCAAGAAGTTTTATAAAATTTGTGTCATATTCCATTATTACAGGAAACCCCTTGAGACTATCATTGGAATGCTTTTATGATCCACTTACATATTCTATTATTTTCATCTTTCGCTCATACTGCCCTGACCTGATGAAAGAGCTTTTGCACTTGAAAAGCTCATCAAAAAATATATGAAATCAGTCCAATAAAAAAGTACCACCTTATATTCTTTTTGTTTTATTTCCATTTATTAACCTTTAAAATGGTTTGGTAACCACACTCTTTTATCCAGAAAAAAACATGAAACAGGTGACAGTCTAACGCAAAGGAGAAAAGACTTATTCTGCATAACTGAGGAAGGAAACAAGAGTGATGAAAAAGGAAAATAAAACAAATATTTATTAATACTGATCATTAGAAGAACTTACTAAATTAAATGTACCTGACATAGCCACATTTTGGCACATATTGCCTGCATTAAGGGATCAGAAAAAAAAGTACAGTCTTATTCATCCTGTAAATTGAAATTAGTAATAATCACTGCTTAGTAATAACATCCCTAAAATAAACCAGCTAATGCATTATAAAATGTTGTTAAGTGCTATTGAGTTTTCGCCAACTCATGCAACCCTGTGGATAGTAATCCTAAGCTGTGTCCCTCTTCAGCAAGGCCAGCGTGTCCACTAGGCTGGCACGGTGGCCGCCTAGGGTAGCAGACTTCTGTGGGTCAGTCTTATTCTTTTGCATTGACTTTCAATCTTGCCAAGCATGATGACTTTCTTTAAATATCTTTCTCTTCACATGCTATGCCCACAGTATGAAAGTTGATGTCTTGTCATTTAAACCTTCAGATAAAGCTTAGTTTTGATCCGCTCCAATACTGATCGATTTGTTCTTCGGGCAGTCCATATATACACAGTATTATTCGCCAACACCGTAATTCAAAGTTATTGATTTTCTTTCTGTCTTGCTTCTTCACTGTCCAACTTTTGCATTCATATGATTTTATTGAAAATATGATGACCTGAACAAGTTGAATCTTTGTATGCACTTGAAAATCTTGTGTAGGTCCTTTACAGTCAATCTGCCAAGAATGATGAATTGACAGATTCTTGACTGCTTATCATTTCATTATTGATTCTGGATCCTAGCAGGTTGAAGTTATTGACTCTTTCTATTTCTTCTCCATTGAGGTTGAAATTAGTCGCCCATGACTATCATTGTATCTTGTCTGCATGTCTTGCTTTCAGTTTCTACTTGTCCATAGAACTCATCAATTTCACCCTCTTCTGCATCTGTTGTTCGTACATATACCTGAATAATGGTTATGTTGATGAGCATTCATTGCAGACAAATAGAAATTAAGCATTTGCTGATTGTGTTGTATTTCATTAAATTCTTGCAAGCTCTTTCGTAATTATAAAGCATTATAAAATAGACAACTAGAAAGTGGAAAATAAAGTGCTCACATAGAGAATGCAATAGCACCAGGATCTATTTTCAAAAATGCTAACATTAAGGATACAATGGCACCATGAGTTCTATTTTAAAGTATAACAATAATGAAATTTCTATTTTACTGTTTGCCAGTGTATAAAAACAGTGCCGTTCGGGGATCTTACCAATTTCAACACAGCCAATGAAAAAATGTTTTTAATTAATGCTTCTAGCCACCAGATTAAATAAACTGTAGGAACCAAATTAAGGCAATTAAATTATGAAGCAGAACCCAAGAATGTAACACATTTATATCTCAAGCAATTGTATTTAAATTGCCAAGTCCTTACTGCTATCAGTTTCATCTGGTGCATACACACTGCCGCGTTTCTTTGAAAAGAAAAATGTTCTTCTGGATGGCGGCACTAAAAATGCATTGCTGCCATTAACTATTAAACCAATAGTAAAACAAGCTTTATTTTAGCTGGCATCTTCTTATTTAAGAGTATATTCCATAGCATTTATATAAAAACTGAGCACCATTACAAAATGTTTTATGTGCTGTATACAGATTATATGAGCCTCAGTCTATGTTGGTTTCCAGCAATGAAAAAAATTCATGATGGAAAGCAGATCTATCTATCTAACCAATGGCATGGTTTGCATAATGATGAATTCCTCCTCTGTGAGTAGACATCTGAGAGAAGCTGTCCCTGAAACAAGTATTGTAGTTGTACACACAACCCTTTAACCCAGGAGCCAAAGAATACAACAAGGTAGAACAGTGCAACTTTTATTTTTGAAGAAGCAAGGCTCTGGTGAAAGAAGTACATATAAAGCGGCTTATTAGAAAGGATGCCCAAGTCAAATCTGGAAGTTCCAGGGTGGAATGTGCAGAAAAACATCAGGGACCTCTATGTCAGCGGCCAATTTTCATAAGGAAGGAGGAGTGGCCAAGTGGTTGGTGAAAGTAACCTTAGGTCAGAGGGTTAGTGGTTCAAATTCAGCTAGAGGACAGCAACCTTGGGCTCAAAGGACTGAGATTTTAAGTCCCACAGGTGCTCCTTATGGCCTTGGGCAAGCCACTTAACCCTCCGTTGCCTCAAGTATAAAAACAAAGATTGTGAACCCTTTGGGGACAAGGGAAAAATATTTATAAGGTACCTGAATGTGCACCACTTTGGTAGAAAAGTGGTATATAAGCCTAGTTAAATAAAATAAATAACATGGATGTCCCCAATGAGGATGTCCATGCTGGTGGCCACATAGACATCCCCATGGGGCAGGGGATGTTGATCTCATACAAACTAGGATAAGGGGATGTCCCAGCAGCATAACAAAACAGAAACATGTGTCCCCATTCAGTGTTCATTGTTGTATTGGTAAATATAGTGGGTATTAGTGTGCCTCCTTCTCCACACCCTCTAGACATTGGCCTGACAAAAGCAATCTCTTTTCAGATGCCTGTTAATACCTGGAGCAGGTATAACCTTAAATGTGACGTTGGACATCCAGGATGTTTCTGAGATTAGACAGGGATATCCAAGTTCTTGGGACACCTCAGCCATGCATCCACCACACCCCTGTTTAGACTTGGATATCCACAAACCTGACTTTTTAAATGGCTCTGTAGATGTCTCTGTGCTTTGGACGTCTCTATGCACGCTTCCAGACCTCCAAAACATGAATAGGGTTTCCAAAATAATTTCCATAAAGGATTAACAAAGGGAAGGAATGAATTAAAAACCCTACTCTTTTCTCAACACTATGAAGAAAATAATGTAATTGAGGGCAGACAATAAGTATCACCCTAAACCCTCCATAATTCATGGTTCTCACTTACTACACAAAGAAAAATGGAGTTGCGTAGTCCTTGTAAATAGTTAATTGTACATAGTTCAATTAATTGTTTGAATGTTAGGACTGTAAAACTTGTTGTATGTAATGATGTTGTTCATTGTAAACCGCCCCTGATCCCAGGAAGGGGCGGTATAGAAGAAATGCTAAATAAATAAAATAAATAAATATATAGGAATGGCGCAACCATTTTCCATGATACTCTGTTTTTAGGGCAATAAACCTTGATTAATATGCAACCTTATGTCTACTGTTATCAATAACTAGTATACCTTTAATTTACCAGTGAGATCACTATAACCCATGAGAGTACATCATTGCATTAATAATTGGGCCCAGACATAGACATATAGCTGTCCACAGGCCTTCTGAGGACAATTACTGTAATATATATAATTGGGTCAATGTTTAAAAAGCACTTAGACAATTGGCACTATGCTCAAAATAGACTAAGACTTATAGAAGCTGTATGTAACACATATTTCTCAGTTTAAAAAGATTGCCAGCTTAAATAAGACTTGTTTTACTTTGAGTTTAATAGTTTTAAAATCCAGGGGCATTATTTATTTTAATTCTCTTATATACTGTGCTATTCTGCATCAGTGTGGTTTACATTGAACAAACTGAAATTACATTGAACAGGGCATTATAACTTGGAGATAACTATTTTACAGGGAACATGGGCTATGGAGGGTTAAGTGGCTTGCCCAAGACCACAAGGAGCACCTGTGGGACTAGAAACCCCAGTCCTTCCAGCCCAAGGTTGCTGTCCTCTAGTGGGATTTGAACCCCTGACCTTCTGGCCTGAAGTACCTTGCCCCAACCACTAGGCCACTCCTCCACTCCAATGTATACTCATTGGACATGTCTTGATAGCTAGTGTGGGGCCATGAGTGCACCAATGGATTTTGAGTGCCATACAGTCAGTGTACCAATGCTACTTGCACAGCTGACAAGTAGCACGGGTACACTCACCACCTCCTCCATAGATGGCGTTAAGTGTACCTGCACTATTGTCATGCCGTTCCATGGCCACGTGTATTGCGGTAACTGCCTGGAACAAGCTCTTGGCAGTTAATGCTGTGGTGTTGCCATAACATGCCATGGATTTGCACATTATCAGTGCATTAGGTGCAACACCCCAGCACCCTTTAGTACAAGAGCTCCTATGAGGCATGTTGTCACCACTAGGGGGCGTAATAGGGAGGAATCAAGCTCATATAGTAGTGTTCCTTGTCACCCTTTTCCCTTGGGCTTCCAAAGCTTTTTCCAGCATAGAAATTCAGCTTCACAGAGTTTGGGTAATAACAGAAAGTAAAGTGTGCCTTCATAAAGCAATGGCCATTTGACAGAACTTACAATGGACCAAGCACTTATAATGCAAAAGGAACTTCCTCTTTATAGAACACATTGGCAGTGGGTATTGATGACTGACTTTCCATATATGCTTGAGGTTTCTTCCATGTGAATAATATGATTAACCAAAAAGAATAACAAACAATTGGAAAAAGTCATTCACAGCTTATTTCTCTTAGCAGGTACACTATCAAAGCACTAACCAACACAATAAGGGCAGTGTATTTCAAGATTCGCTCCCTCAGACACCTCCGCCAACTAATTGATCCAGATGATTTCCGTACGGTCTACCAGGCTCTAATTATTCCCCATTTTGACTTCTCAAACTCTATATTACAAGGGCTCCCTCAATCTACCTTAAACCCGCTGCAACTAGCCTTAAACAGTGCAGCAAGAGTGCTTTTCGGGGTACCTAAAAGAGAACATGTAACACCTCTCCTGAAACAACTACATTGGCTCCCTATCCAAGCGAGAATCACCTTCAAGACTCTGCTCCTGACCTTTAAAGCTCACAAAGGACTCGCTCCCTCATCATTATCAGAGATGATCCAACCAATCCCTACCAACAGGCTAAGAAGAACCATGGAATTAAACATGCTAATGGTACCAAAAGAGTCCTTAAGATACAACTCCACAACAGTAAACCGATCCTTCAGTTTATGCGCTACAAAACTTTGGAACACCCTCCCACCACACATTAGGGCCATCGCTGATCTCTTCCAGTTCAAAAAGGCCTTGAAACATCACCTTTTCATCAAATATTTCCCAGAGAACATAGTAACACAGGCACACTCAAACAGCAACAATCCCGTTCTATCCACGTAACCTCTGTTAACCCAACAACACTTCACACCTCTCTCTCATATTAACAAGGTTCTTTTTATACAATATGTCTTCCAAATGTAAATAGTTACACTGACTATTATTTGTTGTAAATAATTACCCCGGTTACCCAAGTTATTGTTCCTGTTATATGTAAACAAAAAACAGATAATTGTATTTTGTCTGATGTTTTCTTGTTCTATGTAAACCGCGCTGATTATGAATAGTGCGGTATATAAAAGATGTTAAATAAATAAAAATAAAAAATAAAAATAAATTTCACTCTTGTCCAGCTTTTCTACCCAGTCCTGCACAGCATTGGAGCTTTACCCATCTCTCACCCTCTGGCAATGTGAAAGGCTAAATCCCTGGGCTCAGAAATCAAATCAGCATTTCTCCAGTAAGATAAATGCTTCACAAGCACTTCACAGTTTGTTCCTTCCTTAAACAATGAACTACCCTGGACACACCTATTCCTGTGAAGTGGCATTTTAGAAAGGACATGAAAAATGCCAGGGACCTCTATGTCTCTGTGTGATTTTAGCAACATAGATGTCCTCATTGTGGACATCCATGCTGGTGGTCACACAGATGTCTCTTTTAGGAAAGCTTGGGGCAGGGACATCCATCTCTTGCAAGCTATCAGAAAGGGATGTCCAGCAGCGTAGAAAAATGAAAATATTTGCTGACATATTGTAAAATAAAGGAGTTATTAGTGTAACTCCTTCTCTACGTCCTCTAGATGATTGCCTGACAGAAAGATCACTTTTCAGATGCCTGTTCGTGCCTGAAGCAGTATAAACTTAGATATGATTCCAGACATCCAGGACATTTCTGAAATCAGGCAGGGATGTCCAAGTTCTTGGGAATATCCCAGCCATGCCTCTGCCACACCACCATTCAGACTTGGACGTCCTTGAGCTGGGGTGTCCGGAGACCCTGGCTTCTAAAATGGCTCTGGAGACGTCTCCGTACATTGGACATCTCTATACCCATTTTCAGATGCCCAAAGCACAAAGACGACTTCCAACATAACCCCCTTGGTGTTTTGCTTATGAGAAAGTAAAGCTTTAGCATTCATCCAGATTTCCCATCAGCTATGAATGCAGGTAGTGTCAAGGCTGAAAAATAGACACGACTACAGTTTCACCGACAAATATACTTGGGCTTGCATTCAGTCTCTGAGTGCCTAAACCATCTTCCCTACTATTATAAAGACATTTTCCTCTTCTTGCTCTCCCTCTATCTTTCGCCGAGGTTCTGAGCACTAGTGTGGGAAGTAAAACACAATACCTGGCTTAACATTCTCTTCCTCCCAGGTCTTCCTCATCAGTGAAAGAGCTGAGGCCCAAATGCTTCTTGCAACCCACTGACCAAATAAACGTAAACTCGTTGTTAAAAGTTGTTAAAACCCAAGAGGATTGTGGAAAATTGCAAGAGGATCTTGATAAATTGGAAGGCTGGGCATCAAAATGGCAGATGAAATTTAATGTGGACAAGTGCAAAGTTATGCACCTAGGGAAGAACAACCCAAACTATGGTTACACGATGCAAGGTTCCACATTAGGAATCACCACTCAGGAAAAAGATTTAGGCATCATTGTGGATAACATGTTAAAACCCTCGGCCCAGTGTGCAGCGGCAGCCAAGAGAGCAATTAGAATGCTAGGTATCATAAGGAAAGGAATGGAAAATAAAACAAAATATATTATAATGCCTCTATATCGTTCCATGGTGACACCGCACCTTGAATATTGTGTGCAATTCTGGTCGCCGTATCTTAAAAAGGATATAGCGATATTAGAAAAGGTTCAGAGAAGAGCCACCAAAATGGTAAAGGGGATGGAAGGATACTCCTATGAAGAAAGGCTAAAAAAGTTAGGGCTCTTTAACCTGGAAAAGAGACGGCTGAGGGGCGATATGATAGAAGTCTATAAATTAATGAACGGAGTGGAACGGGTAAACGTAGATCAATTGTTTATGTTATCAGACTATAGAAAGACTAGGGGACATGCAATGAAGCTACAGGGTAAACTATTTAAGACTAATAAAAGAAAATATTTTTTCACTTAACGTGTAATCAAACTCTGGAATTTATTACCGGAGGATGTAGTAAAGGCTGTTAGTGTAGCTGGGTTTAAAAAAGGTTTGGACAAATTCCTGGAGGAAAGGTCCATAAACCATTATTAAGAAGGGACCCAAGATATCAATGCTTGACCCAGTACAAGCATTGCGGAACCTGTGTCTTCTGGGGAAACTGCTAGGTACGTATGACCTAGATTGGCCACTGTTGGAAAGAGGATACTGGGCTTGATGGACTTTGGTCTGACCCAGTATGGCATATCTTATGTTCTTATGTTCCACTGCAAACTCAGTACTTAACCAACCCAGCTAGACTCACAAAACCTTCATGATAAATGTAACCCTCAAATTGTGTTGTCTTAATGTTGTTAAATACCTTCATGTTAAATGTTGTAAAACACCCACATGTTAAATGTAACCCAATTGTGATGTGATGCAACCACTTTGATTGTAGGATGAGGTGGTATACAAGTATGTCTAAATAGATAAATTAATTAATTAAACCACCTCCTTTACAGAGTAGAAATACTAATACCACTGCAGTGGGACCCTTTTCCCTACTCCTGTAGGGCACAGTCCACAGTCCAAACTATAACTGCTGATTGGCTTTAATCACGGGCTCTTTGCCAGTTTACTAACGGTTTGTCCGGGTTTTCTTTGTCCCTTTCTCAGCAGACCATTGGGTGCTTGAATTCTTGTACCTTCTACACACCCAGTGGGACTGAAACCCTCTGTCTAGTTCCCTACTCCCAGTAGGGATTCTCTCAGCTTAATCCCTTCCACCTCTATCCCTTCCTCTGAGGTTACAAGCTGCTGCCTGAGTCCACTTCTCTCCTGGAGATTACAAACCTGACTCCTGATTCTGCCTCTCTCCTGGAGGTTATGGACATGTCTCCTGGCTGTACCTCTCTCCTGGAGGTTATGGACATGTCTCCTGGCTGTACCTCTCTCCTGGAGGTTATGAGCCTGTTCCTTTCTGGGAATCTCCTCCTTCCAGGTTACCCTGCATTTCTCTAGAAAGCAGCCTATTTCTCTCTGCAGGTTACAGAGCTTGACTGGGCTGCCCCATTCCTTTTAGGGGCCTTCCCCATGTCCCATGGAAGACTTATTCCTGTACTTTACCCATGTATTCCTAAGATTATCAGGGAAGAAGATGACTTTCCATGACTGGCAAGTTTCCTGTAGACTTCCTACCTGCCATGATGTTTATTAAACCATGCTAAATGTTAGCATGGGATTTAGTATGCAGTAAAAGTGCTGCTAAAAGTTAGTGCAGGGCTCCAAGCTAAAAATCCTGCACTAACAAGGTTGTACTCAGCGGAGACAGGATGGATTGGGCATTGATGGCACATTGCGGTTAGCATGGGCGCTTTGGGCACATGCTAACTGCAAATGTTGTCGTTAGTATAGATGTACTTAATGTCACCTCGATGTGTGGTGTTCAGTATACCCATGTGCCAGTTTCCACAGTGCCATGCATTAAGAATGCACCAACAGCATGGGCCTCTGTGCTAGTTTCCTAGCCTGACTGTGTGTTAATGGTACGCCCTTTAGTAAACATGTCTCTATAGAAACATAGAAACATGATGACAGAAAAAGACCACATGGCCTATCTAGTCTGTCCTTCCATATCAACAACTACAACAGTCCACTTTTTACCTTTAGAGATCCTCTGTGTTGGTCCCATGCTTTTTTGAATTCGGTTACTGTCCTCATCTCTACCACCTCCACTGGGAGACTATTCCACGGATCCACTACTCTTTCCGTAAAGAAATATTTCCGCATATCATTCCTGAATCTATCTCCCTTCACCCTCATCCCATGTCCCCTCATAGCAGAACTTGCTTTTAATTGAAAGAGGCTCTCTCCCTGAACATTTATGCCACGGGGGTATTTAAACATCTCAATCATATCACCTCTATCCCGCCTTTCCTCTAAGGTGTACATATTAAGATCCTTAAGTCTGTCCTCATATGCTTTATAATGAAGCCCACTAATCATTTTAGTAGCAACCCTCTGCACCGACTCCATCCTGTTCACATCCTTTTGAAGGTGCGGTCTCCAGAATTGCACACTATACTCCAAATGAGGTCGCACCAAAGACTTATACAGAGGCATTATCACCTCCTTTTTTCTGCTAGCCATTCCTCTTTGTATACATCCAAGCATCCTTCTAGCTTTTGCCGTCGCCTTTTCTACCTGTTTAGCTACTTTAAGATCATCAGACACCACTATATGTAGAGTGGGGAGGATGGAGTCTGGGCATTCTGGGGTGGATTCACAAATATGTATACATTTTTTTTATTTTTTTTATATTTTTTCAAATTTTCCATTATAATAACCAAGCATAAATACTTATCCACAAATATGGGATGATTACAGAAAAGGAATTAAAAATGAAAAACAAGTAATAATAATTTTCCCAAAATGTACTGAAGTCCACCAGTGGTAGGTTGAAAAGAATAACTGAAATAAAAAATATGCAAGAAAAAAAAAAAAAAGCAACTGCAGCCAATTCCCCAGGCTTAATGTATACACAAGAGAACCTGATGTTATACCATAGGAGCTACTTGAGAGATATTAGTGATCCTCTGGCTATTAAAAAAAGACATCAGCTGAGATGGCTCAAAGAAAATGCATTAACCAGATGCATCTCAATAATACATTTGCAAGGTTGAAGTAACAAGAATTGCTTCCTTCTTTTCTGATCTTATGTCATGAAAAATTCTAACCAAGCAATTCAAGAATTGGGGTTTTACAATGTCTCAAATCCATCCAGAGCAATGAGTCATAACCAAGAGGCAACGTCAACGGTGCTATCAGCATGGCTGGATCCACTTACTCAGTAATAGAACTGTCCAGTATTCTAAGGTATCCACATTCTGACATTTGTCTTGGCATTCATTCTGATATTCAGGATTTTCTTCCCAGAAGGCAAATAATATATTTTAGTGATAGATGCACTAATTCTAATGAAACCTTCAACATCTCTTATAAAAACTTTTTAAACATATCTTTAGGTAGAATAATTAGCGATTTTCAAAAATGAATAAAATGCAAATTATATCTCCTAGCAATATTTTCCAAATCTTCTATCTTATGTCTCAAAGAATCACATCATTAATTAAGGTAGTATTCAAACAGACTCTTACTTCTTTCTTAATCTTGAAATCTCATTCACTTAGCGCCATGCATTTGTATTTTTATGTTCAATCCCTGAACAAGCCACCCCCAAAGATTGAATAACTTCCCATATACTCTTAAGAGTAAAAGATTTTGTGTGTGGTAAATGCCATTGAAAGGAAATCTTACCGGACTGACCAGAAGTATCATCACTGCTGCCTGGGACGTCTCCAACGGGCAAAAACAGTTGTTCTCACCTCACTGACCATTGGGCTGTGACTTCCTTTGTGCTCTTCCATAGAAATACCTCCTATTTCTGACATCCTCTGGACTTCCTATGACGGAGGTCAGAGCACAGTAGCTGTGAGCTCAGGTCCAATACTGGTTCCCTCTCTTCATGCCTCAAAAGGGAACTCCCATGCAGCTGCAGCAAGAGGTTCCAGCTGGTCTTCTGCATTTAGCAGGTGGAGGAGTCACTGCCAGTCATGGAGAGAGTTTTAGCAAGGGAAAGGGATTAGATTTCAATGGATCTCAGGACTCAAATATGTGTCTAGGCCGAAGAAATATGTTGGGCCACCTGGCTCTGGTGCTGATACAGTCAGTGTTGCTTCTGATGACTCCTGGAAGCTCCGACGCTGCACAAATGCATCCACAGGACCCAAAGGCAATGCTGGCTATGCTTCTGAAGGAAAAAAACAAACAGATTGCCTTTCCTTTTTAACAAATGTAATACAAGAAGAAAAGCAGCCAGACAGTCTTGGAATCAACTGCTGCCATCTTGGATCCATTATTCATCGTGCCAAATGCATATATATTATGGAGGTGGGGGGGGGGGGCATATTGAAAGGCATTTACATGGTTTGCAGACGATATGGTAAATGCAAAGACTGTGCAGTAACTGTTGTGGGAATATCTAGAATATGTCTATGCAGTTTGTCATGAGGTGGACAGCACAGAGTCTAAAACTTTAAAAGGGAAAACAAAGGAAGGGCTTACTGGTCATGAGATAGACAGTACACAGCCTGAAATAACCAGAGAGGCTCTAAAAGGAGAGCTTATTTCTTATGAGGGAGACAGCATAGAACCTGAAGTATTAAAAGGGTTTAGAAATGAAGAGCTTACCTCACAGTCACAGGGTCAGTGGAGACATTCACAGTGCAAGGGGGCAGGGAGTGAAGAAGAAACAAACATTCCTCAGGGCTGCAGTGACGCAGAGAGAATTCAGAGCTCTAATCAGGCTCACCTGTGGGAACAGTCACGTTCCACATCCAATAGGCAGCTCAATAAAACCAGGGGAAAATCAAGTGAAGAGGAGGGTGAACTCACAGGCAGAGTCAGACTGAGACCCAGATGCAGTTTCAGATTCAGAGACGGAACAAGCTTTCCCCAAGCAAGGGAAACAAGCCTAGAGCGCAGCCAGAGTGTGGAGGAGAGTCTGGAACCTAGCCTGGAGAAACAGACAAGGAGCAGAGAGATCCTCAGAGAGGCTGAGTTGGGAACTCCAGACCAAACAGTAAGAGACCTGCTGTCTTGGAGATCCAGGTTTGAGCAGAAGCAGTCTGACGAACCCGAGTGGATCAGGAGAGATAGAGCTAAGGTCTTCCCAACCAGAGGGGTCCTCGCACCCAGGCAAGCAGTCAGATCACCAGAGAGCAAAGGTCACACTCTGAGAGTCTCACAGGAAGCAGGAAGCAAGTGCTACCCTGCTAGACCCAGCAACAGATACTGCCGGGGCAAAGCAGTCTGCAGCTCTGATAGAAAACCCTGGCTAGAGGAAGAAGGACTAGAAGCCATATTCTCTCGTGGGAAAGATAAGTACCCTCTGTATTATAAAGGGAGTGGAGTAGATTCGGGGAGGAGAAGCAAAGCATATAGGAAGCAAGAGTTCCCTCAATGGCTTAGGGACTGGGAAGAATTCCCCAGCCCAGCTCCTGTTGCCTCTGACCCCCAGCAGCAGCACTTGTATCTCCCAAGAACAGAGTTTACCCCAGAGCAGAGGTCTGAGTACAGGTTTGCAAAAACTCAGAGATCCTACGCAGGTCAAGCCCAAGAGGGGATGCAGTGGGAAAGCACTATCCCAGAGAATATTCAGGAGCCAATGGATTGCAGTTTGGGAGTAACAGATGATTTAGAATCTCTGCGTTAAAGAGAAGAAAAGGAAGTGTGTTTTTGATTTCTTTGGAGGAAGATAATACTTTTGTGTTTTGGGGGAAAACAAAGAAGAAGCTTGGTTTTGTTAAAGTGTTCTTTTGCCTGTGATGTAACAGCTTAATTTGTGTTATCCTTATCTGAAAGCCATCCGCATGGGACAGGGAATAAATCCCATCCTTAATTCCACTTTGGACACGACTCTTGAGTCATTATTCTTCCACAACTCAAACTGGGTCGCCATCTAGGCAGCTGCCTAGGGTGACACAGTCAGCCAACAGGCTTACAAGTTAACACACAGTACAAACTTTTCCCACATGCTAAGGGCTTTGCTGTTCATGTGGATGCAGTAGCCCCTTAGTCTCTTAGATCTCCGAACCTGTGAAAGCTGTGCTCTGACTCTCACTGTCAGATAGTCTTAATGAAACATCAATCACAGCTGTGATCTGGTTCTGCTGAAGGATATTATTAAATTCTAACTTTCATTTCTGGAGCTTACACAATTATACAAGAATTGCTCCAGAATTGTCATTATTTTAGTTCCTACAACTTAACTCTTGTTTCCTTAAAGTTACACACCAATGCATACACTCTTAAGCTTAAATCATAATTTTCCCTCCTCAGCACCACAAACAGCTCCTAGTCTGGTTAACTTTAAAAACCTGCAGCAATATTCTCAGTTGGAATTATATTTAGGATCTCTTTTTTCTTTTTCTCTTTAAAGGAAAAATGCATCCTCCCCTCCCCCCCTCCCATGCCCTTCTCTTGGTCCAGTTAGGGTTTCCCTATTCATTATCTGCACCAGCATTCCCCCTAGAACAACTCTTATCTTTGTTACTGGCAGTGGCCCCTCCTGCAGTCGCCCCCCCCTGCAGCAAAGTCCAACTTCTCCTGCAGGCGATCCACAGAGAGCACAGTCACTGCCTCTCACTCTGCACAAGCCTCGGCTGCTCCCCTGTGGTAGCCTCTGTGCAATGTTGCTTCCTCCTCTTCCCAGTGCATTCACCAGAGCGGCAGTACAAAGGTATTGCTTCATGATCCAAACTTCCTGCTGTGCGACGTACCACTGAGATCGGTGCAGCTGCCTAGAAATGCCCCCAGTCAGTCTTGGCAGCAGCAGTAAGATAAAGCAAAGCTAGTGCTGCTGTTGACCAGATTCTTCTTCCCTCACACTGAGCCACTCCAGCTCCAGCTCTAGCATGTCAATCCTTCTACCATAAGCATTTTTTATATCACATTTATAAGGCGTGCAGATGCCTATGCGTCTTTATAAAATGGGTTTTAAATAAATGACCTCCTGACCTAGGCATCCTACTATAAAAGTACAATTATTACAAAAATGTGCTTTATAGCTCTTTACAGAAACAAGTCGCATCAAAGTGATGTACAATACACGTACAGTCATTGTGGGGTTTTTTTAGTGCATTTTATGAAAAAAATACTTATATTTTGTTTTGAATCTCTATATCTATTTGTCTGTAACACTGACCTCACAGATGGAGCTAGAGGGCAGGCAGATAAAACTGAAGGCATAAGTGCTGGTCCTGAAGAGGCGTCAGAGAAGAATAATAAAAGCTGAGCTGGTAGGGAACCCAGGCTATACTAGCTGAACAGAACCCAGGGTCAGACAAAAGAAGGAGAGGGACTGACCCGAAGGGAGCCTAGAACTGCCAAATGTTGAGAAGACTTGTGCTGGTGAACTGAGCTGCAAGGTTGGCAGGTATCCTGAACTCAGTTGCTGGTAGCCATGGTGGGAGAGGGTGTGTTATTTACTCCCCTTCCACATAAATCCCTTTACACCTTTACACCTTCACACCCCCACTCTCCTTTCCCTTACACCGTCCCCACACACATGCAGACCACTGTAACATGAAACTAATTTTTAAAGTTGCCACGCAATTCAAAGGTTGTTGAAAATATGTCCCGTTTTGGTGCTGTATTGTTCATATAAAAGAGGTGGCGGGTATTAAGATATGCCGATATGACAAGACTGACTATTAACCATTGCTTACTTCTGCTATGGAAGCAGCATTTTCCCAATAAAGCCCACATCCAGATACGTTATAGTTTCTGAAACTAGGTAAAGGAAATTTTATAGGATTGGTATAAACTCTTCCCTGTGCAATGCTAGGGGTTTCATCTTCTCGCTTGATATGAAAGATGCTCTAATGGTATACACTTACTTCAGTTTGAGAGGAATTATCTGTCAGCATATGGTTATTGCACCAATAGAAATCCTGTTGCTCTCAAAAATTATGATATATGCTTTATCTAGGTAAATATAAAGAAAGAATAAGCTATTGAGGTCTGAAAATTGCACTGAAAAAATTCCCTGCAACACACAGTGTCTTCAGTCACGGGGATGCCAAACACTTTGGTAGAAAAGGGTTAAAAAACTAACCAGCTTACATTTGGAGAAAACATTGATGATCAATCTTCCTTGGTCAGCTACTCTATTCATTCCATTATACAAAGGAACCATTAATGTTTTTAGCCTTAATTAGCATCTGCATTACTGGCAGACTTGGCTTCAGCTAATAACTCTCATTCCTGTTAGGAAACTGATTAGAATGCTGGGAATGTTCCCTGCTGTTTGATTGGTTGCTGGACCTGGCATTAAAGACTTTCCTTCATGCCACAGACATGCATTTTCTCAAATCGACAAAACCACGATTTAGTTTCATAGAGTTACTTCACAAACCGCCTTTCCAGCAATGCAAGAAAGTTGCTTGCAAACAGCAAAGTCGGAAAGTGAAGGGATGCTAGCCATCTCTGATACAGCATTTGGGAAATGTTAGGCCTTCGGTTGATCACGAGATGAACAGATTCACGGTTGAACAGTTCTTTCCTAACCTTTCTCCGGTTCTTCCCAAAACTGTAGCTCCCTTACTTCCCACTCGTCTCTTCAATTCCTTCTCACCTTGTTTTCTATTGGTAAACTGCTATATTGTTCATAATTTATTTATTTATTTATAGTCTCTTCTATACCGCACTATTCAGCATCAGCGCGGTTTACAGTGAACAAAGAATTTACACATTTCCGATGGTACTTTGTGTTTACAGATGAACACGCAAAAGTAACTTGGATAACAGGGGTAACTATTTACAAATTAAAACAGAATCATGAACATTTCTTGGTTTCAGTGTTATGGGTTTTGGAAGCTCTGTGAGGTGGTTGAAATAACTGCATAGGTTACTGGGTAATACAAGAGGAAGAGGTGGTGTTTCAAGGCTTTTCTGAATTGAAATAGATCCGGGATTGCTCGGATGTCTTGAGGGAGGCTGTTCCAACACCTTGGGGCACAGAACTTGAATGCCCTGTCTGCTGTTGCTTTGGTGCAGTGTGAAATTGATTTTGGGACTACAAGTGTGTTGAGTGTTACTGACCGTCTGTCCCTATTTTGAATGTCAGTAGTAATGACTTGTAAGTGAGTCTACTTCGTATCGGGAGCCAATGGAGTTGTTTTAGGATGGGTGAGACATGGTCTTTCCTGGATGCTCCATGTAGGACTCTTGCTGCGGCATTCATTGCCAGTTGCAGTGGTTGCAAGGTGGCTTGAGGGAGCCCTTGTAAGATTGAGTTCGCATAATCAAAATGTGGCATGATTAGGGCCTGATAGATAATGTGTTCTATCAAGTAAATAAACTATGTTCTGTTGTTACTACATTTAATGCTTGCTGTTCTTTTATTTAAAAATATAATGGCTCTGATTTTCATCCTAAGCCATAAAAGCCAGTATCTGCTTGTTTGTCATACTCCCATAAAACAAATTTGCTGTCATAAAGTCTTTTGCCGACCAACCAGCTTTTGAACCAGTTGCCAAGCAATCAGGCAACCACACTACCATTCCGCATATCAAAGTACTTGTTCTGGGCAGATTAAGGTTGGGAGGGATGAAACTGAGGCTGGAAGAGTGGGGAGCTGTTGAACCATTCTGTTGAGTTAAGGAATGGGATACTCAAAGGGAAGATTAAGAGGAGGGGTGAGCAAAATTAAGGCTGAGGGAATGCAAGTGGAAGGGATTGCTGAGCCTTGCTCTGGGGCACTAAGAGAAGTGTGGGTTGAGCAGATAAAGGAAGCAAATACTGAGAATCTAGAGTGGGGCTAGAAAGGGGGACTGGATAAAAATCACAAAGATATACATATACATTGTAAAAAATGCTTTAGGGAATTCACAAGTCAGTATCAGAGTTTGTGTGGTTAACTACTTGAATTAGTAAAAAAAACAACCCTGAATTTTGTTTTTCCTGCCCATCACAGCTACCATATTATATGCACAGAACTCAATATGTGCAGAAAATCTAGCTTTAGCAGGGGAGGAGTATGCTAGTGGTTAGAGCAGTAGGCTGGGGTCCAAGAAGACAGATGCTCCTTGTGCCTTTGGGAAAGTCATGTAACCCTCCATTGCCTCCAAACATTAGATTGTGAGCACTCTGGGGAAAGGAAATAACTACTGTCGCTGAAAGCAGCTTGCCTTCTACTACTACTGGAAAGGTATGAGCTGAACCCCAGTAAATACAGTAGCTGTAGAAGCAGAAGCAGGACTTGAGGCATTCCAGGGCATGTTTTTAACTTTGGGGTTTATTTATTAAGTTTTGCTATGGAAATAACATACGTTATCTGCCAATTAATGCATATTAATTGACAAATAAGTTTTCTTTGCCAATGATGCAGCTTAAGACTAAAAGTAATAATCCCAATATTTAAATTAGGGAGTCAACAGTCTTAATATCCAAATCTAAAATTGAGCCCAACCCTTAAGATGAAAATGATTTATTTGTGGGACCTGTATTTATAGTGGTTAGAACACTGGCTTGGTAACCAAGCAACCAGGGTTTGATTCCCACTAGCACTCCTTGTGGCCTTGGGCAAGTCACTTAACCCTCCATTGCCTCAGAGGAAAGGCCTGGCAATCTACTTCTGGTGACACTGCCAAGAAAACCCAGGAGCTTCTGGGTCGCCAGGAGTCAGGACTGACTCGAAGGCACACATTGCATTTTTTTTATTTTATTTATTTAACAGGGGGGGGGGGTTATACCACTTTATCATTTTATTCAAAGCAGTTTACATTGCAGCTTAAACTTGGTAATGTACATTAAACAGGGACATTGATAACTTGGATTCTTCTGAGACAATGGAGAGTTAAGTGACTTGCCCAAGGACTGTACCAACCCCACGCTTGTCTCAACCGGCTGACAAGCGTGGAGCTGATGTGACCCTTTTTATAACATTTGTTAAACCAATTATGTTGCCATTGCACCGTGGAATAAAAAGAGTGAGCTGCAGAATCACTGACAATCAGACCAATAATAGCTATATGTGCTCCAGCGACCTATAACACTATGTTACCGTGCACCTCTGGGCAAGACATACTGTATAAAACTCTCAATTTAAATGTTCTCCCAACACGATATCATGTTTCAGACCTGCACATTTTAAAAATACTGTGCCAGGGTAAATATGTGGAACTTATCTGTCCAAAATATTTCTTCTTGCTCGATGCGATCTGACCTTTTTCTTTCAAGTACTCACTTGTGGCAGCATCTTCCTTCTAAATGCTGAACCTGCGGTATTTTGCTTTCCAAATAGTCACAATCAAAACAAATGCTGATGGATTGTGCATAGTTCAGAGTGATGTATCTTTGAAAGATACAAGCAAAACAGGGAAGGCAGGGCATCCCGATAGAGAAATTGTAATAAAGGTAAAAGTAACCCAGATGCCTTTAAATAAAGAGCAGACAGAGCTGAAAGATTCCAAATTACCCCTGTCAGCTGATAACCAGACTGTTAATATGAACAAAACTACCCCTTTGAAATGCATGCAAGCAAATGCTAGAAGCCTAAAAACTAAGATGGGAGAGTTAGAATATATAGTACTGAATGAAAGGTTAGATATAATTAGCATCTCAGAAACCTGTGGAAGGAGGATAACCAACGCGACATTGTGATATTGTAACATAGTAACACAGTAACATAATATATGATGGCAGATAAAGACCAGTATGGTCTATCTAGTCTGCCAAAGTAGTTGGACCCGCCGCTCTATGCATGTCACCCCCTCTATGCTTTTGTTTAGGGTTGTAATGCTGCTCCGTGCAGGTCACCCCCCTCTATTTGTTGAAGTATAAAAGATATTTAAGTTTATATTGTTATAAAGGGATCCACTATGTCTGTCCCATGCCATTTTGAAGTCTGTCACTGTATTTGCTCCCACCACCTCCATCGGGAGGGGGGGGGGGGGGCGCATTCCAAGCATCTACCACCCATTAAGTGAAAAAGTATTTCCTGACATTGCTTTTAAATTTACCTCTTTGCAGCTTCATTTTATGCCCTTTAGTTTTGCAGCTTCCTCTTCTTTGATAAAGTTTGTTAGTTCATTGACCCTTTAAGTATGTAAAGGTCTATATACTATCACCCCTGTCCCTCTCCTCTATGGTATACTGTCCATATTTAGATCTTCAAATTTCTTCTCATATGTCTTCTGGCGCAGGCTTTGATTACTGGAAAATGCAGTATAAAAAACATTTAAATAAAAAATTAATAAATTTTGGTCACCTTCCTCTGAACTGTTTCAAGTCTTTTTATATCCTTTGTTAGATAAGGACTCCAAAACTAACACAACACTCCAAGTGAGGCCTCACCAACAATTTGTACAGGGACATTGATACCTCCTCCTTTATGCTGATTATTCCTCTCTGTATGCAACCCAGCATCATTCTAGCTTTTGCATCCCCCTTGAGACTCTCAGACACTATCATCCCCCAGTGCCTTCTCCTGTTCGTGCACACTAACCTCTTACTCCCTATCACATACAATTCCTTTGAATTTCTGCATCCCAAGGGCATGCCTCTGCACTTCTTTTCTTTAAATCTCAACTGCCAAGCATTAAACCATTCTTCCAGTTTTTGTAGATCTATCCTCATGTTGTCCACTCCCTCAGAAGAGTCCACTCTGTTGCAAATGTTCATATCATCTGCAAAAAGGCAGACATTTCCCTTCAATCCGTATTTGGGATAAATTACATCACAATGATAGACTAGATCAAATTGGTGGATGTGTGGTACTATATGTTAAAGAGGGCATTGGGTTAAAAAGAATAAACGTTTTGGAGGAAACAAAATATGCTGTGTAATCTCTAGGGATAGAAATTCCATGTAAAGAGTGGATAAGACTGGCAGTGGGAGTGTACTAGCATCTGCCTGGCCACAATGATGATGAAATGCCAAAAAAATATTAGGGAAGGTAACAAAAATTACAGCACTATAATAATGGGTGATTTCAATTACCTCAGTATCAATTGGGTCAATGTCACATTAGGACATGCTAGGCAGATGAAATCACCTAAAACCATACCACAAGAATTGTAGTACCCTCTTTAGTGAAATATGTTTAATCCCCATCCACTTTGTTAACTCCAAATTATCAGTACTCTTATGTTCTATGTAACTGTGACTCATGAGTTTGTTTACTGTTCTCTGTAAACCACTTTGGTATAAAGGCAGTATATAAAACCTGTTAAATAAATAAATAGATAAAGCTTCTATATGAAATAAATAGCTGCTTCATGGAGCAGCTACATGAACGGATACAAGGGGAAGCTATTTTAGACCTAGTCTTTAGTGGAACTCAGGATCTGGTGCAAGAGGTAATGGTGTTGGGGCCATAATTTGATCACATTTGATTTAATAAATGGAGGGAGGCCTGCAAGGATATCCACTGTGCTAGCATTTAACTTTCAAAAGGGAGACTATGATAAAATGAGGAAAATGGTTAAGAATAACCAAAAGGAACTGCTGCAAAGGTTAAGAGTTTATATCAGGCCTAGACATTGTTTAAAAATACTCTCATGGAAGCCCAGACCAGATATATTCCATGCTTTAAGAAAGGTGGAAGGAAGGCCAAATGAGTGCCGGCATGGTTTAAAAGTGACGTCAGAGGGGGGAGGATCCAAGATGGCCGCTGTGTAAGGACGCGCTCCAGCGGTCGGCTGGTGATTCTGGACACTGTCCTGTTAAATTTAAGTTTCTTGTTGTTTGAATTGCCTGTATATGATGGGGAAAAGGAAGGGGAAGGTTACTTACCCCGAAGCGGATCTTCCACCTAAGCAGCAGCCCATAACCAACTTTGTCACCATCGGAGCAATGCAGGAGTCTGCTGGGGTTAGCGTCGGAGCTGACTTGAAGGCGGTCCTTTCAATATCGGACGTGAGTCTGAGCCCCGAGCAGCGTATTTTGCCCGATGTGCCTCTTTCACTACCTGCTGAACCGGCTTGTTGGCTGCAGCAGCACCTTAATGAGGTAGCTGTGGGTTTGCCGTCTCCGGGGGCAATGCCGAGCTCGGGGTTGCTGATGGATGTTGCTGGAGGCATTGAGGTTTTCACTCTGAAGGCATCTGCCTATGGTGCAGGAGCCTTGACTGCCATGGCATCCAGTGTGATGAGAGCTTTACTCTCGGGGGCTACAGTGTATTCTGGAGCGCCAACCATTCACAGCACCCTGGTGAAGCCAGCGGTAGTGACTTTGGATTCCATTTGGACTGCGATAACTTCATTGGAATGCTCTGTTACCAATCGTTTGAATATCATGGAACAGATTTCTCAGGACTCGCGGACAAGACTAGATCGACAGGAACAAGCTAGTAAGGATTCCTTTCAAACACTGGAAAATTTGTCTTCTCAAATGACTAATGTCCATATACAGTGTTCTACCTTTGTTAAAGATAGCACTGTTCTTCATGCTAAATTGGAGAGGTTGGAGAATTTCTCCAAACGGTTAAATTTGTGTATTGTTAATTTTTCTGTATCCCCTGATATTTCCCCTGTGGAGCTATTTAAAAAGTACTTGATAGAGGTTTTAGGGATGCCAGGAGCTGCCCTCCCGCCCACTTCTAAGGTTTATTATTTTCCTATGAAGAAACGTTCTAGTTCTAGCTCTATTGATAATGCGGTGGGTGTTCAGAGGGATAGTTTTGACATCCTGAATCTTTCTCAGGTACTAGAATCCTCTGCTGAGGAAATTTCGAGGAGAGCTACTCTTATGGTGGTGTTTGTATTGGAACCTGATAAAGTTTGGACCTTAAAAATGTTTATTAGAAATTCTGATAAGCTTTTTTTTGGTCAAAAAGTCTGGGTATTCCCGGATGTTTCTTATGTTACTCAAGAAAAAAGGATGCTGTTTTTGTCCATGCGCCCTGAGGTAATCTTATTGGGCTATTCCTTTGTTTTAAGGTTTCCATGCAAGTGTGTAAGTCTGTTTCATCTAGATTTATTTTCTATGATCCAAAACACTTAAGTACATGTTTGGAAACTAGAACTGTTCCTGAAGTAGTCCCAGTACCAGTGGAGCCTAACTAGATCGACTCATCTTGGACACTAGATATGTTATGCGTCATCACGGTGGCTTTTTCCTAGGGAGTTATTTCTTTTAAGTTTTGAAGTATCATTATAGCCTCTTTACTAGGATCCTTTCCTTCTCAATTTTTGGGCTGTAGTGTTCAATGAAATTTGAAATTTTGAATTGTTGTTAAAAGATTCTATTTGATATTATTTCTGTAAATTAGCATCTTTCCATTTCTTTCAAGTATGTAAAACATTGCTTGATGTAATTGAAAATTTAGAAATTAAAAAAAAAGTGACATCAGAGGGGCTATTTTAGCAAAAAAGACCAAAACAAAACATATTTCATAAAATGGATAAATGACTGCTTCTTGGAGCAGCTGGTTCATGAACTGACAAGAGGGGGAAGCCATTTTGGACCAAGTCCTTAGTGGTACACAAGATCTGGTGCAAGTGATAAGGGTCTTGGGGCCACTTGGCATAGCATGATTGCGTTTGATTTCATAAATGAAGGACAGCAAGGAAATCCACACTACTGCCTTTTAACTTTCAAAAGGCAGATTATGATAAAATGAAGGAAATAGTTAAGAAACAATTAAAAAAGCAGCTGCAAAGGTTAAAGATTTACATAAAGAATGAGAGTTGTTTAGAAATGCTATCTTGGAAGCCCAGACCAGCTGTATTCCATGCCTAAAGAAAGGTGGAAGGAAATCCAAAAAACTGCCTGCAGGGTTTAAAGGTGAGGCCAGAGTGGCTGTTGTAGTCAAAAAAGCATCTTTTAGAAAATAGAAAAAGCAGCCAAATGACGAAAATGTGAAACAACATAAGCATTGACAAGTTAGATGCAAGGCATTGATAAGGCAGGCAACGAGACAATTTGAGAAGAAGCTTGCTGTAGAAGCAAAAACACATAATAAAGACTTTTTCAAGTACATATGTAGCAAAAAACCTGTGAGAGAGTCAATTGGACCATTAGATGATAGAGGGGTAAAAGGAGCACTAAGAGGGTACAAGGTCTTAGCAGAGACACTGAATGAATTCTTTGCTTTGGTCTTAATTGAAGATGTAGAGATGTTACCCATGACTGAAATGCTATTTACAGGTGATGCATTGGAAAAATTGAAACCTGGAAAATATATTATAACTATTTGATAAACTAAACAGTAGCAAATCACCTGGACCAGATGGTATACACCTGTGGGTGTTGAAAGAACTGAAATATGAGATTGCAGACCTACTATTAGTAATCTGTAAACTATCATTAAAATCATCTCTAATACCTGACGATTGGCGAATGGCCAGTGTAACACCAATTTTTAAAAAGGTTCCAGGAGTGATCCCGGAAACTGCAGACTGGTGAACCTGACATCAGTACCAGGCGAAATGGTAGAACTCATTATAAAGAATAAAATTACTGAACATGTAGATAGTCATGGTTTAATGGGAGAAAGCCAACATTGCTTTAGCCAAGGAAGGTCTTGTCTTACTAATCTGTTATATTTTTTTTAAGGTGAGAATAAACAGGTAGACAAATGTGAACTGATCAGTATAGTGTATCTGGATTTTCAGAAAGCCTTTGACAGAGTCCCTTATGAGAGACTTTTGGCAACGTTCCTGGGTGTCTACTCTATTGCATATTTTGGTATCATCTGCAAAGAGGCAAACCTTACTCGACAGCCCTTCCGCTATATCACTAACAAAGATGTCAAAAAGAATCGGACCAAGGACATATCCCTGAGGCACGCCATTGGTAACCTTCTTCTCCTCAGAGCGAGCTCCATTTACCTGTACCCACTCAACCAATTTCTAACCCAAGCAGTAACTTTAAGGTCCATCCCTAGGGTGCTCAGTTTGTTTATAAGTCACCTGTGAGGAATGGTGTCAAAGGCTTTACTGAACTCTAAATATACCACATCTAGGGCTCTCCCTCGATCCAACATCTTGGTCACCCAGTCAAAGAAATCAATCAGATTTGTCTGACAAGACCTGCCTCTGGTGAATCCATGCTGCCTCGGATCCTGTAATCTGCTAGACTCCACAAATGTCAACTATTTTCTTTTTCAGCAGTGCTTCCAATAATTTACTCACCACCGAAGTTAAACTAACATTTCAACCACATCCTTACTTCCACTTTTATGTAAAGGGACCACATGTGCCTCTCTCCAGTCCTTTGGCACCACTCCCGACTCCAATAAGGCATTGAAAAGGTCAGTCAGTGGAGCTGCTAGAATGTCCTCAGATTCCCTCAGTGTTCCCTCAGTGTCCCATTGCTTTGTCTACTTCAAGTTTAGCTAGTTTCTCACAAACAGTCTTCTGAAAATTGTTCAGGATGCCCTTCACGTCTATTCCTGTTTGTGGGTGTTTTCTGAGGTCCTGCTCCTGGTTCTTCGTCTGTGAACACAGAGCAGAAATATTTGTTAAGCAACTCTGCATTATCCTCATCAGCTTCTAAATATACCTCCCCTTCACCCTTGAGTCTGACAATACCACTGTTGATCTTCCTCTTCTCATTAACATATCTGAAAAACGTCTTATCCCCCCATTTTATTGCATTGGCTATTTCCTCCTCTTTTTGACTCTTTGCTTTCCTGACTACTTTGCTAGCTTCTCTAAGTTTTTCCAAATATAGATGCCTGCAGAGGCTGCTCTCCCTCCACGGGACAGAGCAGCCCCGACCGCCAGCCCATCGCGCTCTACCCAATCGGGGCAGTAGCGTCCCTGGATAAAAGGAAGCGCCATTCGGGCGCTGAGGAACTTGCCGACGCGATCCCTGCAGAGGCTGCTCTCCCTCCACGGGACAGAGCAGCCCCGACCGCCAGCCCATCGCGCTCTGCCCAATCGGGGCAGTAGCATCCCTGGATAAACGGAAGCGTCATTCGGGCGCTGAGGAACTTGCCGACACGATCCCTGCAGAGGCTGCTCTCCCTCCACGGGACAGAGCAGCCCCGACCGCCAGCCCATCGCGCTCTTCCCAATCAGGGCAGTAGCGTCCCTGGATAAAAGGAAGCGCCATTTGGGCACGCCCACGCCTGGCGGGCCCGCGACTGCTTCAGCATCAGCATCAGCATCGCAGGACCCAACCCCCGGGCACCGAGGATCGCCACATGACCAGCAACAGTTAGAGTCCCATGCGAGGAGGTAAGCTGCATTCATAGTAACGGCCTTAGAACCCGCTCCAAGAAAGAACAAAGCTACGACACCGACATTACCAGGCCACTACAACCTCCCTATTAAGGGTCTGCTAAGGCTCAGGCATCTCTTACTACTGTTACTGCTACTTGCCAATGATTGCTGTATCTTGCCACCATTACTGACACTAGCTGCTGATACCGTTTTTGTTAATATTACTGTTTCTTGCTGCCATTACTGATACTCCCTGCTGATACTGATTTTTGCCACTAGTACTGTTAAGGATACTAGACAACTACCTCCAAAAGTATACTGAAATTAGGCACTGTCTGTAAATAGCTTCTCGTTAATGCAAAGAGTTTTCTAATACTAGGCCATTGTATCCAAATCAATTTCTTACTGTTAAGTGAAGCTGCAATTATAGTAACTAGTTCAAGGCCTGTCGCAAGCTTTTCACCGCACCACTGAGATATGAATACTCTAAACTTTTTTCTTAAAGTATGTCTGCTCGGGGGGGCGGAGCCTGATGTCCAGCGGGATGGTCGCATAACGCTGAGGCTCCCGAGAGGCCTACTCAGAATCCTGAATTAACACCGTACATACTTGGAACTTCTACTCTGATCTTGCCGGGGCACATTGGTGAGATGGCGGGGACCAAACCCACGCGCCTGGAATTTGGATCTCCAGCGGCTTCTCACGGCAAACGTTCCAAAACTGAACCCCCGTCCCCGCAGAAGGGGCTGGCCTTGCGCGAGGGCCCCGAAATGCAGCAGGAAATCCTCGCAGAGATTAGAGGGGTCAAAAACCTCGTGCAGTCAAACGGTGAAGCACTCCGAGCGCTGCGGGAAGATCTTGGTGTGCTGCAAAGCAAGCTAGAAGGGCTTTCTTCGCGTCAGGACAGAATGGAGAGCATATTGGACTCCCATGCGGCCCGGTTGTCCAAACTCGACAAAGTTGAACGTCAGGTGCGGGCCTTGCAGAAAGAAGTGGAAGATGGCAATAATAGAGCGCGCCGCAACAACATACGACTCGTGGGCATACCGGAGGGAGCGGAATCGGGAGACATGAAAGAGTTTTTATGCAAAATCCTCCCTTCCCTGCTCCAAATCACCTTTACCAAAGATTTGGAGATCGATCGCGCTCATCGTGTACCCACAAGCATAACGCTCAACAGGAAGACCCCGCGGCCTATCATTTTTCGACTTTTGAGATATCAACACGTGGAGCAAATTCTAAGTGCCTCTCGGGCAAAGGGCCATATGGAGTTTGAGAGCCACAAGATCTCCTTCTATCCTGACTTGGCTAAACCCACGGTCGACCGCCGAAAGCGCTTTCTGGAATTCCGGCCGAGGCTTCAACAACTACAAGCACGCTATGGCCTGATGTACCCGGCCAAGCTCCGAGTCACGCTTCACAATCAGACAAGAACATTTGAGGACCCTGATCTACTAGCGGAGTTTTTGGATTCCAAAGAAGCCGACTTGATGCGCTGACTTCCAGAATATTCCTGCAAGTATTCTCATATCCGCTGTACCTGCCATATTGGATCTGCCGCAGCCCAGCAAAGAGTCTGGCGAGGGCAGTTTGTTTGCCTTACTTTTGATGATATCTGTGACCCGACTCCATCTACCCACAGTAGCCTCGATGAGTATCAGAGACAGTGTTAATTATGGACTCTGGTGTTTCTTTTCTTTTTTTTTTCATGTCTTTCTATTTCCTCTCTAGGGCCTCCTCCCGCAGACATATGGTCGCCATATTCTTTGGGGGTTTTGCTTCTTCTCTAAGATACAATGGTACATACTTTTCAATATGGGGTGTATTAGCCAGCATACTCGGTGATTATGTCATTGTTGCACAGATTCTGATTATGTTGTATGTTTTCAAGCGCCCTTACCTAAAATGTCTATTACCGATTGATGGCACCATGTAAGATTTTCTCATTGAACGTAAAAGGAATCAATAATCCGATAAAACGGAAGAAAATCCTAAGCTACTTAAGTCAGGAAGCTGCGGATCTGATTTTTTCTCCAAGAAACGCATTTAAATTCGAAGGAAACTCTTAAACTCAATATTAAACCTTACATGGTGGCCGCCTATTCCCCAGCCGTTTCTAAGAAATGTGGGGTTGCCATACTGGTTAGGAAATCTTTGCATGCTACTATTATTGCGACTAGCTCAGATACAGAAGGTAGATGGTCCAGAGTTCACCTCAAGATAGGTAGCCTTGAAGTTACATGTATATGCCTTTACGCTCCTAATGTGGATGACCCTGCCTTTTTTGCTACCATTGCTCAGGTTGCGCAGGCCTCTGCTAATACTTCATTGATAATTGGGGGGGATTTCAATCTAGTCCTTGATCCCCTGATTGACAAACAGCCGCCTAGGACAAGTGGTCCCCCAAGAGTCACACCACGCTTACCTCCCTGATCAAAGATCTTGCTTTAGTTGATCTATGGAGGTTACTACACCCCAATGAGCTTGACTTCACCTTCTTCTCTTCCCCTCACAAATCCCAGTCTCGCATAGACTTCTTTCTAATATCAAAACTGTTAGTTCCTCAGGTGGACACTGCAAAGATTCACTCCCAACATATTTCAGATCATCCTGCTGCTAGTTCCTTTCAATTACACACTACTGCACCCCAAGGGAATTCGGGGGCCTGGTTCTTTGATAGAGCCCTGTTAACTCAGCCAGAGTTCCAGTTAGAAATTCGAGCAGCCATACAGGATTACTTCCATTTTAATCTACCCCAGGATACTGCGAATTGGGCTTGGTGGGAGGGCTTCAAAGCGGCCATTCGAGCAACGATCACTAGCTATCAAATCCGCCTGCGGAAACAACGCAAACAGCAGCTACTCATACTAGACCAACAAATAAAAGCAGGCGAACGAGTTCTAACTTCATGTACTGATCCATGTGTATTAATTCGATTACAGCGTCTCCGTTTTCAATATAATTCAATCCTCTCAACTGCAGCTTCTAAGAGTATTGAGCTTCAGCGAGGGACATATTATCGTGAAAATAACCGAGCCGGTCGACTCTTAGCCAACGCCTTGAAAGGTCAAAAAGAAGCCAAACGCGTAGCGGCCCTTCGAGCTCCACAGGGAGGGGGCATAGTGACCACAGACTCCGACATTGTAGAACTCTTTCGGGATTTCTATACCCGCCTATATCAATCTGAATGTGAGTTCTCGTCAGAGACATTCGAGCGATTGCTTTCTGGCATTCAGCGGCCGAACCCTCTCTGAAGATGATAGGGATGCGATGGATGAACCCTTCTCTACTTCAGAGATCCAATCTGCCCTAAAACGAACAGCCTCGGGCCGTGCCGTAGGGCCCGATGGTCTCCCGACCGAATTCTACAGAACGTTCAGTGCAGATTTAGTTCCCTATTTAAAACTCTATTTTACTGCCCTTGCGGTAGATACATCCTCTTTGGGATCCTTTTCTGCAGCTAATGTGGTAGTATTTGAGAAAGAAGGCAGTGACCCGCTGCTAACCGCCAACTACCGTCCAATCTCCCTACTTAATGCCGATTTATAAGATCTTCACAACGATCTTGGCCACCCGGCTATCTGACAGGATGGCCACCCTAATTCACCCCGACCAATGCGGTTTTATACCCGGCAGATCAACCGCTGACAATGCTCGGACCTTGTGCCATGTGCTATCCAGTGCTGCCAATCTAGATCATCCATGGGTGGGTCTTTCCCTGGATGCCGAAAAAGCCTTTGATCGCCTAGAATGGCCCTTCTTATTTGCAGTTCTCCGATGGTATGGCTTTGGGGAGGGCTTCCTCCGATATCTCCAAGTCATGTATACTCAACCCGTCGCCAGTATTTGTGTAAATGCCATCAAGTCTCAGCCATTTAATCTCCAAAGAGGCACGCGTCAAGGTTGCCCCCTATCACCAATGCTCTTTGATCTAGCTCTTGAACCCCTAGCCCTCCTTATTAGACAGTCCGCACGTATTCGAGGTGTCCCCTTCAGTCATAGGGAGATTAAACTCTCTGCATATGCAGATGACCTTATGCTTTTCGTATCCCTCGATTCGGTTCCAGCTGTCTTGGATCTGATTGACGGATACTCACAATTATCGGGCTATAAAATTAACTGGACCAAATCTGTAGCATTCCCACTGAACCGCTGGGTACATGAGGCTGACATGCAGGCCTTTCCCTTCCTTTGGCAATCCCGCATGGTGAAGTATCTCGGGGTCCATTACTGTTCTCCTTTAGAAGACACTATCAGTTTTAATGCCAAAGAGGTAGTCTCCAAAGTCCGTGAGCTCACAAATCGTTGGTCTCCCTTATCTCTTACATGGTGGGGCCGCCTAGAAACTGTGAAAATGATGATAGTCCCCAAAGTGAACTACATTTTAGAAATGCTGCCATGCTTACTCCCGCTACATACTTATAAAGATATTGAGGGCCTTCTCGTCCGTTATCTCTGGCAGGGCAAGCCACCAAGGATAGCTAAACAAAAACTACAGTCTGCAAAGGAAAGAGGGGGTACCAGATTTCCTGATTTTCTTAGATATCATCAAGCCTTCCTACTTAAGCAAGGTGCCCGATGGCTAGATGCCTCAACAGACAGCAGACCAGTTTGGCTTGACATAGAAGAGGAGCTTAGTAGCCCAATTCCGTTGACCCATCTCCCCGGTATGTCCTATCAAGTAGACACCCGCCATCCACCAATGATTGTCGATACTCTTGCGGCCTTTAACACTCTCATTCTATCACTGGGCCCGAACATATGTCCTCAGGATGGACTCCCGCTATGGAATAACCCCAGAATTCAAGTCCTAAATAGAACGATAGCATGGAAACCCTGGTACTCAAGGGGGATCTGGACACCCCAACAGCTTTTCTCTTCAGCTCGTTGGAAAACCTTTTCTGATTTACAAAAGGAATTTGCGTTACCAGCGAAACACTACTTTCAATTGATGCAGCTTCAACACTGCCTCAAAAGTGCTCGAATCATGCCGCCCTCTGCCCCTACTGAGGACAGGCTATTAGAGATAGTTCACTCTATTAGTAGTACACATGGGGTAGCCTCTAACTTTTATAAAATATTATGTCAGGGTACAGACACGGCCACTTTTAGAGCCCAACAAGCCTGGGAGCGCGAACTGCAAACCACTTTAACCCCTGTGCAATGGAGCGTTTTCTGGAGCAAAGTAGTGCGGGTTTCCCGGTCTGCCTCTGTTACCCAAACTCTCTTCTTTTTTGCACACAGATGCTTTTATACCCCAGAAAACATAGCCAAATGGAACACAACTGCTAGGGACCAGTGTTGGTCTTGCCATACTGCTGTGGGAACCTTCGCTCATGTTATTTATGAATGTCCTCAACTACAGGTTTATTGGGGGCGGGTTTGGGGTTGTATTCAATTTATCTTACACCTTCACGAACCTCTCTCTTGGAAGATCGTGGGACTCCGCTCTGTGGCGGAGGTCCCCTCTCTTCCTAAGAAGGGTCGCTTTCTCCTTGATTTCATGCTGGGTATAGCCATATGCTTAATCACGAGGAATTGGAAGGATAGCTCTCGACTTACTGTCAATGAATGGTGGAACCTCGTCTGCTTATATAGTAAATATGAGCAGATACCTCGGAGAGCTATTCCCCATGCCAAACTCACTCTCGCTTGTCTAAATGGCAGATGCTTAATGATTATGTACAATCTGCTCATTGTTCCAACATGCCTGTATAATGTGCACTCATCATGTTTCAGATCACCGTTAGGTTTTGTAACACAATAATGTAAGTACACGCCCGCTTCGGGAATGATTAGTTTTCTTGAGAAGAAGCAGGGGGGAGGGGGGTGGTAGGGGTTTACTTTGGTGTATGTATTACACTTTATGTATCTGTCTTTTAGCTGTATGTCTTCCTTTTCCTTTGTTGTTATAAAACGAAAATAAAGAATTAAAAAAAAAAAAAAAGTATGTCTGCTCACACTGATCCCAGCTTATGCATTCAACTCAAACTTTTACCAATCTCTAACACACCTATGCACTCCGATTTACCTCCTCTTCACCATGCAAACACCACAACCACCCCTACTCGCACCCTTCCGCATCCCCAGAAATGAACCAATATGCACACCCTACCAGAGGGCCTCTACTAACAGCAATAGTAGAACACAGAGACACCGCAAACCTAGAACAACAATAACACAGATAAATAAGCCCATCCTACTCCAGACCACACACAACCAGGCTCCGCAAACACCGCATGAGACCTGTAACATCACCCTCATCAATGCTTGATCAATCAGGAACAAGACCCACATAATCTACGACATCATCAAAGATGAGCAACCAGACATCCTCTGTATAACAGAAACCTGGATCACTGACACTGATGCAGCCATATTAAACCAGATAAGCAGTCTCGGATACAACCTGTATAACTGCCCACGCTCCAACAAAAGAGGTGGAGGGGTTCTCATAATAGCTAAGACCAACCTGCAACTCTCCACCATGTACCTGGACTCAAACATAGACATCGACCTGCTTAAAGTGGAAAACCCAGCTCTATCCATCTGCCTGATATACAGATCCCCCTCGACGCATCATGAAATACTTGCCTCAGCACTAGAAAGCATTTCCGCAACACAACCAAAGAAATTCCAAATTATACTAGGAGACTTAAACCTAGCATCAACAACAACCTCTCAAGCAAATACCTTCCTGGAAGCCATGTCCCAACTAGGATATCAACAACTAATAAATGAGCCCACCCATGACAAGGACCATACACTGGATATGGTCTTCACTCCCACGAGTAAACAGTGCAATGAAGAGAAGCCTTTGATAAAGATCAACCCAATACCGTGGTCTGATCACCACCAAATCGATATATGGATAAAACTACCTTCTTTAACAAAGGGCACGAAAGCACAAAGAGTAATACACCAACAAAGAAGATTCAACAAACTAAACCTGGAATGTCTTATAAGTAACATTAAGACACACATAGACCTGGAAAGCACGGACCTCGATGCACTAACAAACAGCTGGGACACTGGAATTCAGACCGCAGCGAACTCTAAAGGGAACATCACCTCGAACCCGACCAAACACCAATCTGAACCCTGGTACACCGAAACGCTGACCAAAATGAAGAGAGAACTCAGAAAGCGTGAAAAAAAATGGAGACGTATGAAATCCATTGAACACAGGACTACGTACCTCAACCTCCTCTCGAAATACAAAGAAGAGGTAAACGCTGCGAAAAGGACGCACCACACAAACCTATTAAACAAAGCTATCAACAAACCTCGGGAACTATTTGAACTAGTGAAATCTCTAACCAAAACTTCCCAACCAGACCACCATGATAACTCTATCCATCCCCAAACACTGGCGAACCACTACGCAAGCAAGCTGACTGCAACCTTGCCCACTCTCTTTGTGGACGCAGCACACTGGAAATCTGATGTGGAACAAGAACAGACATGGAGAAATTTCCACAAGATTGATGATCAACAAACAATCAACATAATAACTAGCATCAATACCACCACCTCCCCGCTGGATCCCTGCCCAACTTCTTGGGTCAAGGCAGCGAAAAAAGATATCGTCCACCAAGTCTCACACATTATAAACCAATCACTGCATCAAGGAATCATGCCTGACCAGCTCAAGAAATCCATAATAAGGCCAATCCTAAAGAACAACTCACTCAACAAAGCAGACCCAACATCCTACCGCCCCATCTCCAGCATATCTTTCCTAGCAAAGATCATTGAAAAAGCAGCCCTCATTCAACTTCAAGAGCACCTCGATGACCATGAAACCCTGGACAAGCAACAATACGGTTTCAGACAAAATCATGGGGTCGAAACGCTTTTAATAGCACTGCTTAACAACCTCCACAAAGGCCTGGAGGACAGAAAGAAAATGTTTATACTCATTTTCATTGACATCTCTGCAGCCTTTGATACCGTCCATCATGGAATCCTCCTGAACAAACTGGAATCAATAGGAATTTTGGGAACCCCCCTTAAATGGTTCTCCTCTTACATAACGAACAGAATGCTACAGGTCCAATTCAATGGCGAAAAAGCAGAAGCATTCTCGCAAACTCAAGGCATACCTCAGGGATCGGCCCTCTCGGCCCTACTTTTCAACATTTTACATGCAGCCCCTCTGACGTTTTCAAAAAACATAATATCAACTACCATATTTATGCAGATGATATTATGCTATACACACAATTTGGATACCACTGACCCGAAGTATACTCAGCTCGAAACCTGCCTGAAAGAGATGCTAGCATGGTTGCAGCAAAACAACATGACGATCAACCATAAGAAAACTGAGGTGATGTATATATCCAGTAAACCAAACTTTGAACCTCCTCCGACAATCACCCTGTGTAACAACACGTACAACACAAAGAATGAGATCAAATATCTGGGAGTCACACTCGACAGCAAACTAAAGATGGAAAAACACCTGCGCAAAACCAACAAGGCCATTTTCCACAAACTTAGAGTGCTACAACCCCTGCGGAATTTAATCGAACCCTGTGATTTTCGATCTGTTGCGCAAGCACTCATTATGCCTCACTTAGACTACTGTAACGCCATCCTACAGGGTCTGCCAAAGAAAACGCTAAATATCCTGCAAATGGCCCAAAATGTGGCGGCAAGGATCATCATGCGAACAAGCATTGCTGAACACATTACACCTGTATTGATCGAGCTACATTGGCTACCCATTGCTGCCAGGATACAATATAAAACATTGGTAACCACGTTCAAACTCATACACAACCTAGCGCCATCATTCCTCTCAACCCTTATCAGCACGCAACCAACCGAGACAGGAGAACTATCAACTCAGACACACTACAAGTTCCCACTAGCATCAGATCAGTAAAAGCCAGTACTAGCCGCAGAGCATTCTCATTCTCTGCCCCAACCATCTGGAATCAACTACCATACGAACTACGAGCAATCAAAGACATTAGTGCATTCAGAAAGAAACTAAAAACTCATCTATTCAAATGTCACTACAACCGGATGTAAATCACAGTGGGACACAAGATAAAGCAAACGAAACATGCATTATGCTCTGTAGAAATGTTATATGTAAAAATGTAGAAATGTTATATGTAAAAATGTGAAAATGTAAATATGTAAAGCCTAATCTTTAAGTCCCTATTTCTGTGTGATGTGCCATACCGTCAAATCTATGTGTATATTTCCCCAACATTTCTGTCATGATTTGACAACTCCCAAATTTGTAATCAAACCGCTACTGATCGCTGGAAGTAGCGGTATATAAGTGTATACTAAATAAAATAAATAAATAAATGCCTGTCTTCCTCTCTCTGTGATCTCTTGTATTTCATGAAGGCCTCCCTCTTTTTCTTCACCTTTTCAACTACTTCTTTTGAAAAGCATACTGGTCTCCTTTTCCTTTTACCTTTACTTACCATTTTAACAAAAAGGTTGATTGCACTCAATATATCTCCTTTCAGTTTGCCCACTGTTTTTCTACATCCCCCAGCTATTCCCATCTCACTAACAACTCCCTGAGGTACTGGCTCATCATGGCAAAGTTAGTTTTCCTAAAGTCTAAGACCCTCACTTTTAAATGGATTTTAACAGCTCTATTTCTAATACCGAACCACACCATCTGGTGATCACTGGATGCAAAATGATCTCCCACTATAACATCAGAAACACTTTCACTATTGGTAAGCATCAAGTCCAGTATGGCCCCTTCATATGTGGGTTCTGTTACAGTTGCCTGAATAGTTCTCCCTGTAGAGAATTCAGGAACTCCTTACTTCTAGATAATACTGCAGCAGGAATGTGCCAATCAACATCTGGCATATTGAAATCCCCTATCAGTAGCACTTCCCCTTTCCTAGCAATGCTGCATATGTATTCAATTAACTCTCTGTCCACCTCATCCTCCTGTGAGGAAGGTCTGTATATCACGCCAATGCAAATAGATTTCTCTTTCCCTCTTTCTAGTTTAACCCATAGTGCCTCCTCTCTCGTTTTTAAACTCTGTCGTTCCAAAGCTTTAATATTATTTTTACATATAGTGACATTCCTTCTTCTTTTCTTCATACCATGTCCTTTCTGAATAAAGTAAAGCCTGGTATAGTTACATCCCAGTTTTGGTTTTCTGTGAATCATGTTTCTGTAACTGCCACTAAATCCAAGTCAGCCTCTCCCATTAAAGCTTCAACATCTGGGATCTAATTTCTTATGCTATGGGCATTTATACACACCACTTTCCATATTTTGCCCCTTTTACCCATTTCCATAAAGGTATTTAATGTTTTACTTCTCTGGAGACTTTCACTTACCTGGGGACTTTCTTCACCCAGCCCCAATGAATCTATTTTAAAGCTCTCTTCAGTAAAGTAGCCAGTCTGCTACTGAAGAAACGTCAACCTTTCTCAGACAGATGGATGCCATCTCTGCTCTGCAACCCTTGGAACAGCATCCCATGGTCCAGGAAACCAAAACACACCATCCACGCAGCCATTCATTCATCTCCAGGATGCGAGCTTCTCTGCCTTGGCCTTTACCCTCAACAGGGAGGATTGAAGAGAACATCTCCTGCACCCCTATCTACTTACCCTCTGTCCCAGAGCCATGAAGTCATTTTTGATACGCTCTGAGGGATACCTGGCAGTATCATTTGTGCCGACATGGATTAGGAACATTGGGTAATAGTCAGTGGGCTTGATGAGTCTCGGCAAACTCTCCATAACATCTTGGATTTTGGCACCTGGCAGTCAGCATACCTCTCTGGGCATCAAGTCTGGTAGGCAGATGGACACCTCAGTACCCCTTAGCGCATGCTAATGATGCGTTTTTGTGCCCCGCACACGTGTGCGCCGCACTAATGGGCCCGCTCATGTGTGTGGCGCGCTACTGTGCGATAGAGGCGTGGAAAGGCTCCGGGAGGGCGGAGGAAGGCTCCCCAGGGGTGGAGAGATGGGGTCAATGGGTGGAGAGTGGGAGGAGAGAGGCTCCCCGCACAGGAGCGGGGCTGAATTTCGAGTAAAAAAATACCGCGAGTGAAAACCTTGCGGTAGAGCCGATTTAAAGGGAAGAGAAACCATTTATGTCAGCAATGTACAGCAAAACCAGGGAAACTTACAAAAAGTGATAAGTGTGATACATGTGCACGGAACAAAAGGGCAAATAAACATTAAAAATGACCCCAACAAAATATAAAAAAATTATAATCAAGCTGGGCAATAGTGATAGTAATGGGGAACATCAAAAAACACTCCCAAGAAAGCCCCAAAAAATAAATATGAATTTTAGAAGGGTCTACGCTCCGTCCCCATACAAAGTGAAAGATCCCACAGTGAAATAGCACTGATCAGGGTTTCTCTCTCCATTGGACAGGTTACCTATGGCATGCACATTTCCACAACAGCAGGGCAGGCAGGTCAGAATGGGCAATTGGACAGATGCTGGGAAAGGGGATACAGAGGACTGCAGGCGGCACATGCTGTGGTGCAGCTGGGGCACAGTGCGGACTAGGCAGATGCCTAGATGGCACCTAGGAATGCTGAAACTGAACAGCAGCCAGACAGCAACTGATGAGGGCCCAACATGGGAACGAGAGTGTTTAGCAGTGTCACAGGGGATAGTACCCAGCAGGTACCCCCAAGGGCACGGAACATTGGCAGGCGGTGACTGGGGGACGTGCGGACAGATATGCAGGCACCCCTACCCCAGAACTTGCACCATAGGCAGGCGCCTACCCGCACACAGATTGGCCTGAGACTGCGTACCACCAGCACCAGAAGGGCATGTCAGCATGGTGGCACTGGGGTACTGGAGATAGAGGGGGGCAGTGGCAGCTGCCCAGAGCAGACCATGGCCTAGCCCCGGGTAATCAAATTGATGTTATCCTCATCCATCTCAACATTGGTATTAGCCCTACGGGGTTGCAATAATAACCCCCTGTTGTTATAAAGTGCTCTTTGATAAGCGTTTTTTACCACTTAAATTGGATAACCCCTCAATTGGAAATTCTTGGTCAGCGTCTTCGCTTGCGTTTTATAATCCTCTAAACGTGAGCAGTTTCGGCGATATCTAATGAATTTCCTCCATGATGCAGACAGCCCATGTCATTGCACCCAAGGTCACTACCAGGAAGGCAAGCTATCCTTAAGCTGTTTTGGATGTTGGCTGGTATGATGAAGGAGTCTTCACCGACCATGGCTCGGTTGTACCTCGTACCTAAAATACATATAACACTATATAATATATGGCATTAGGTGCCCGTGTGGTCTGCTGTATGTTGGCCAGACTGCTCGTCAATTGAAAGTTCGGATGGGAGAACATCGTAGTTGCATTCACTGTCGAGTAGTAAAAGCCCCATTAGTGGCTCATTGTTTGCAACACAACCATGGATTTCAAGACTTGCGATGCTTTGGACTAGATCGGGTACTGGTAGGCAGTTCCGGCAGATCCAGAGCACAGACCCTTTTACTACGAGAACAAAGGTGGATTTATAAACTACAATCAGTTTCCCCGAATGGTCTCAATAGCATGATTGAATGGAGAGCCTGCCTGTGATAAAATTAATTGTTAGTTTTAATTACAATTTAAAAGCCGACCCCGAAACATCATTCACTATTGCTGGTGTGGAGTCTGACATCACGGCTGAACAACTATTTAACCATCTTGAGTCAAATTTAAACTCGCATGCGCGGCATTTTTTGAGAGAGCTGGTTAGCCATGGATAACACGCTGTTGATCGCATTAGCCTATTTCTATGAATAACTTAGTCCAGTTAAGGTAGGACCATTTCATATGGAGTATTTGTCTACAAATAACATTTAATGAAAAGTTTTTTCTGTAGTAACGTTATTGCATTCATTTATGAACAGTGCTGATTCACAGATTGCATACCCCCTGAAGAAGAATTGAAACGTGCAGCAGGTACCAGAGAGGTGGCGTTGGGGAAGTTGCAATATTAGCACGATTTACAAAACTGGATCAAAACTTAAGATAAGTCTGATTTTGGAGTAATTGTAATGTTTGGTATTCAACCTTAAGAACCTTATTTATATGGTCATTGATGCTATTGGAGCACAAAGCTCATGGGAGATTCACCCAGAGCAGTGCCAACTTTTGTCTGAGACCATAGGTTCTTATTATAAGTGATTTATAATAATTTTGGAAAGCAGTAAAGTAGAGAAATGTGAAAGAAATTTGAATTATATTACCATATTACAGAACATCGGATTGAAGCTTATTTAATTGGAGGGAAAATTCACCGAAATTTTGTACAGCATAGAACTCCTGCATGGTCTGGTGCTGGTCCTGCTGTATTGTTGGGAAGCAGATGTTCTGCATCATAGACCACAGGTAGGTGCCCAAGAACTAGGTCAGGCACTGTAACACCACAGTCTAACTGAGCCCCCCCACAGTCGAGAGCACCATCTGGAAAGAGCCAATCACCAGAAAGACCAGCGCTGTCATCACCTTCAGGTGCACTGGGATAGGATAACCCCTCTGAATGGGGCTTTCCAACCATGGCTCAAGCTGCTGTCTGAGGTCATGAATGGCTGCCTGATCAAAACAGTACCATGCCACACATACAGCATCGCTCATGTCCATATATTGGAACCTCTGCTGAGGGACACGGGCATGGGGATACCTGCAAACCATATCCTGCCCACCACGGGTGCAGCTGTGCAGCAGGGCCGGGGCATACAGGCCATGGATGTCCTGCAGATTGTTCTCATCCAGCCAGCCAGCTACTCAATAATTAGCGGCCATCGCACAGTATCACAGAGAGCTGCAGGTGGCATCGTCACTGTCACACACTGTGTCGGTCCTGCTGTAAAGTAGTTTGGGCCAGGCCATGCACGGATGCCTCCACGGCACATGTGCAGTGGTGCACATTCATGAACATGCACACACATGATGATGTGCACGTGGGCATGTGCATGCACCATAATGTTTGCATATGGCCGGGCCTGACCTCATTATTGTGCTGAGATGTTGTGTCTGCCCCCTGTGTAACTGCTGACCATGCATTCACAGTCCCTTCCATTGAGCTGGCTGTGGGAGGTGAACCATTGACCCTCTGCATCTCATGCACATGCCATCTCCTCCACTCTGTACAGCAGCAGTACCTTCCTGGGTGGCCGGGTGCAGATATATGTGCACATGGGCATGGTGATGTCAGCACAGGGATGTACACATTGGCGCATCTCAGTGTAAATGTCCAAATGGGTTAGTCCCAGGTACCTGTGCATTTCCTCCATGATGCAGACAGCCCATGTCATGGCACCCAAGGTCACTACCAGGAAGGCAAGGTTTTCCGAGAGTGAGGTGACCCTCATGCTGGAGAAGATCCTCCAGCAGCTGCCACAATTGGTGAGTAATGCATCCACACATGTGGGTGTCTATGAGAAGTAACATCTATGGCTTGATGTGTGCCACTGTATCAATGCCATTTATCATCTGAACCGGGACATCAAGGATGTGAAGCACAGGTGGCATCAGGTATGACATGACACCACCCAGAAGGCACAGCAAAGGTCATCAGGTGTAATCGACCTGGAACAGCACTTCCTCACCACAATTGACCCTGCCACCTCAGGGGGGGTAGGCCCCCTTGATACATCTGAGCCATCCTAGGAGCAAGGTATATGTGTGACATGTGTGTCCTTGCCCCTCACCCCATGTACCCCCTCATACTGTGTGCCTGCACATACCTGCACTTAGCCACCAACACTGGCTGCCATGGTGTCCTAGAATAGTGGCACCAAAGAAGCAGAAAAATCACGTAGAAACACAGCAACCAGTCCAGAACGTGATTTATGTAGGAAAGACAAAGTTTATTTACAATTATTGGCCCATTACCACCTGACACAAGCCATGTTTCGGTAATCCTTCGTCAGGTGTGGAATTGGTAAAACCACTACAACCTAAAAAACATACATATGTTAAAAAACATTTAAAAAAAAAGAAAGAAACCATGAACAAAACAGATGCCTAAAATATAAATTAAATAGGAAATGGAGACAATCAAAATCATTAATAAATCATGAGAACTACACTAATACACTACAAATTTATAAACAAACAATAAACAACTCCAAACAAAATTATTATTCTAATATAATCTCAAGAGCCACTAATCGCTCAAGAGAACTATTCTGTATAGTACAAAAACTAACAAACAAAACACTAAATTCTGATGAAATATCAATTGATATCTCCCCACAAGAATTAGCTCAATACTATATCAATAAAACAAAGCTACAAATAACACCTCTACATATTACTCAACTACAAATTCAAACACAAACAAAGCAAGCTACATTTGATAACTGGACCAACTTCAACTTAATATCAAAATCTACTCTCAAAACTACAATAACTAACATTAATACAACAACCTCATACCTTGATCCATGCCCAGTTGATTGGATAAAGAAGACTTTCTCAATACTCTCTTCTTTCATTCTACCCTTAGTGAACCTATCCTTACAAAAAGGCTACTTACCACCATCTCTCAAACACGTTCAAATACGACCTATACTTAAAAATAACACATTAGATAAATTATCCCCAAAATCATACAGACCCATATCAAGTATTCCTTTTATGGCCAAACTTATTGAAAAAATTGTACAAATTCAACTACAAGACTTTATTGACACATTAAACCTCCTTGATGAACATCAATATGGCTTTAGACCCTTCCATGGAGTAGAAACCTTGCTAACGATCCTTTATGACACAATATTAAGAGGTATTGATAATCCTAAACAAGCCTTTATTCTTGTTTTCCTTGACATATCAGCTGCATTTGACAGTGTTAATCACTTAACAATGTTAAACAGACTTCAACAAATTGGAATTACATCTACTGTTTATAATTGGTTCAAATCATATCTATCAAACAGAACTCAAACAGTAAGAATCCACACCCAAATTTCTAACACCTTCAAACAAACTCAGGGTCTCCCGCAGGGTTCTGCATTATCTGCGCTATTATTTAATATTTACTTACAACCAGTTTGTAACATCTTTAAACGTCACAATGTTTATTATCATATCTACGCTGATGATATAATGTTCTACCTCCCATTTGAAATCCCACACCCACCTCTTCAAAAAATAACAGAATGTTTCAATGAACTAACTGAATGGCTCAAAGAACAAAATCTACTTATCAACTTTACTAAAACTGATATATTATTCATCACTAAAAATCAAACATACATACCCCCAAACACGATCACACTAGATACTCATGAAATAAATACAAAAAAAGAAATAAAATATTTAGGTGTAATACTTGACAATAATCTAAATATGGATTCACATATAAAATATCTAACTAAAAAAATACATTACAAACTCAAAACACTAAAACAATTAAGACCATTGATTCATCTACAAGACTTTATTAATATAATTCATGCTATCATCACCCCACATTTTGATTATGCAAACACAATACTTAATGGCATTTCAAAACAAAATATTAAAAAGATACAAATAATTCAGAACATAGCTGCCAGGATGATTATGAATATAAGCCCACTTGAACATGTTACACCAATTTTGGCTGAACTTCATTGGCTACCTATTTACTTACTCCCGAATAAAATATAAAATTCTTGTCACTACATTTAAACTTATAAATAATCTTGCACCATCGGCACTCAATACACTGATTAATATAGACATCGATAAACGATCCCAAAGAAGCAGAAACTTAAATACCTTAACAATACCAAAAGATTTCACAAAAGCCAGAAAACAAACAAATAAGAGAGCTTTCTTACACTCTGCTCCAATTCTTTGGAACAATCTACCTGACAACATTCGCCTGCTATCTGATATAAAGGAATTTAGAAAAACATTAAAACTCACTTATTCATATTACACTACAATACACCCTCAGAACAGAATACTCAAATAGATACAGGCTAACATTTATACATTATTATTACATACTCTATTTTCAAAATAAATATCACTAATACACTATTAACCATACCACACTCTCATTCACATGATGATTATAGATTTAAACTAACAATGTATATATGTTCTAATATGTTATACCTTTAATGTTACAACATTCCTTGTAAATTATAATTATCTGTTCTATGTAAACTGACTTGGTATATTACATACCAATTAACCTACTGTTCCATGTAAACCGCACTTGATACTAGGGAAAGAGCGGTATATAAATAACTGTTAAATAAATAAATAAATACATGTAAATGTGACCTTATGTACATTAAAAAAATAAATATATTAAAATATTAAACTCATAAGATCATATCATCAAACATGCGATAATTTATAAAGGAATGTGACAAGAAGACATACATACTGTACAATAAATACCTTAATGTTGAGGACACTTCTACTGTAACCAGTATAAAACCATAAATACTGTCAAGCTATGGATATAAACGACAAGGAAAATGATTCATCACATAACAATAAATACTGCATAAAAAACACATATAAGCCATATATGATAGCAACAGCACCAAGGAACGTAGCAGGAATGATTGAGGAACCATAATCTGCATATACTGTATATAAGGAGCTTATTAGCAAAAAATGAAATAGACCCATCTACTCTATATCCCCTTTTAGAGATACATATGTTTAAAAAGATAAAAAACATTATAAGCAAATACCTAGCCATTATGAAAAAGTAGGTATAAAAAGCCCATAAAAAATATGATATATAAGGAACCAATGTAACAAAAATTGTTACAGGGCAAACTAAAAATATATACAGCCATAGGTATATCAAAAACAGGGAAAAGTATAAGCGGCACAAATTTCTAAGCAGCTGCAGCGTATGTTGTACAATACAAGACATAACTACTTTTACCGATCCTCAAAACTCAATTAAATCTCAGAAACACAGTAATAAAGAAAGTAGATAATATTTTGGATACCTCACTCAAGAGGAGAGGCTCCTTCACATCATGTGCTTAGCTTCTGTAGCATAACTAAAAAGACGCCGACTCATGCGCGTTTAAAATAGGGAAAGGGAGCGGGAAGGGAAAAAGGGGGCGGGCCAGGAGGCGGGGACAAAAAAATGACAGCGGGAGACCAAGACTATGGGGTATGTTTACTAAAACCCCGGTAATGTGCGTGCCACGCTAGTGTGCGGATGCCATATAAGGAGTGGGCGTTTCAGGCTGCAAAAAGCAAAACTGGGATTAAACATGCGCTAATGTGCGCGGCGCTCATGTGCGCCCCGCACATTAGCGCATTGAGAAAGCTGCGCGGGAAGCATAGGTGGCGCGCTGATGCACAAGCACAGGAACAGAGCCACAGTACAATGGTTAAGACACTGACCACTGGTGCAAGGATCCTGGGTTTAATCCCCCACTGTGCCCAATGAAGAAGGCTGGCTGAGGCATTACCTATTATGGGGAAGATTGCTTTAGGAGGCATTTTATTTTTATTTTAATTACTACTACTAGCAAACGCACTCTCAAAGCGTGTTAACATAAGGCGCCCCATAAGGCACATTTTAAAGTGCCCTGTCCGCCAAGGCACCCTAGAATGTTGCTTATAGAGCGCCTTATAGGGTGCCGTATGAGTTTCCGCAAGGTCACAGCACTGTTTTTGATGGCAGCACTGTGCAGTTTAAGGAATGAAAATCATAAGTAGTTGCGCTGACATGCAACAAGGAGCAGCAGTGGAGTACAATGGTTAAGACACTGACCAATAATACAGGAGTCATGGGTTCAATCCCCCACTGTGCCTAATGAAGAAGGCTGGCTGAGGCATTACCTGTTATAGGTAATAGTGCTGTAGGGGGCATTTTATTTTTATTTTAATTAGTGCTGCCAGCAAACACACCCTCAAAGTATTGTAACATAAGGTGCTGCATAAGGCGCCTCATAGGGTACCCCAGAGGGCACATTTTAAAGTGCACTGTCCGCCAAGACACCCTACAATGTTGCTGAAAGGGTGGCCTATAGGGCGCCATATAGGGTGCCCTATGAGGCACAGCAAGGTCATAGCACTGTGTTTGATGGCAACACTGTGCATTTAAACGCATGGAAATCTTAAGTAGGTGCGCTGACATGCAAGGAGGAGCAGCAGTGTAGCACAATGGTGAAGGAACTGACTGCTGATACAGGGGTCATGAGTTTGCTCCCCAGTGTGCCTAATACATAAGGCTGGCTGAAGCATCAGCTTTGCAATGTACATATTGTTTCCTGCAGCACTTTATTTGTATTTTATTAATTGCTGCCAGCAAACACGCCCTCACGTGCCGTAATTGAAGGTGCCGCATAAGGCACCCTATAAGGCACTCCATAGGGCACTTTATAAAGTGCACTGTCCGCCACGGCACCCTAAAATGTCCCCTATAGGGCACCCTATAAATTGCTCCACAGGATAATGCACAGTGCACCTTATATGGACGGTAACCATAAGATGCCCTATAGGGCGCCATATAAAGCGCCCTCAGAGGCACCTTATGGGTACAGTACGCTGAGGGTGTTTTTGCTGGCAGCAATAATGTACATTAAAAATAGATAATACTTTGGGCAGTCCTATCAAATAACCCCACTGTGGGTTTGAACACACAACCTCTGACTCCACAGGCAGTGAAGTAACCATTGGACTACAGCTCTATAGCTGCTAGTAAGCCCCTGGCTGGCTGCAGAGGGAGTGCATGTCACCACAAAGACAGTCTGCTGTGGTTACCAGGAAAGGGTTAGCACACCCGTACCCATGATGCACTGCACATGCAAATCATCTGTCCACAGATAAACACAAGATGGGGTATGCACCCCCACAGCACCTCGGCCTGGTAGGGGGTATTGACCGTGTGTTTTACTGGCACAGAGTAGCTACACACCGTCACATTGTGCTCACCCTGAGGGTACAGTGAGGCGCCCAGCACCAGGTCCACAGCACCTTCCATGGCAGGAATAGGCCATGCTGGAGGTCCAAAGCAGTGTTAATGTGTGAGATAGGTTGTTTCTGCAGAAACACCTTGGGTATATCTGTCTGTCTCAGTTAGGTGTAGCCCCCATGGACGATTGTGTACCACCCTCCTCCTCCAGGGCTGAGGGTGGCAAACAGGGCCTCCCATCAACAGATCCACATTCTACCTCCCTGCAATGGTGGCAGTAGAGGGGACCATCAACCCCAGTCCTGCTGGGGAAAAGACACCCTACAGGGCAGTCAATGCAGCTCTGTACATATCCATAACACAATAGCAGACAGACATTAGGCCTGGATATGCAAAGCTGCACCCCACCACTATCTGATGTTCTCCTGCAGCAAGCCTTCAGCTGCTGCACCCTGCAAGGCACTCCATCAAGACACATACCAGCTGCAAACAGTTTGCTAGTTAGTCCATAGTGCATGTTCCTGATGGAAATGCATGCACCCAGAACTGGGATGTCAGCATACACAACAAGCAGATAAGTCAGTGACTGGGCCCCAAAAAGAAACCCATAAATATCACATGACAGAAATACTATATAGCACTATGGGGGTGCCTAGCCATGCTGTCGTCACTGCACAGTCAGAGTGAGAGTGATCTCCCAGCAGGACATACTGAGGTCACCCTGTCTGTGTAGGTGGTGGCCGGGCACTAAAATGTCCCAGCCAGTGCCCTATGCCCTGTGCAGATGCACCCTGGCCAGGCCACCCTGTCTGGCCTATACCCATGGTACCTTGCTCCTCATTATGCACATTGGCAGGCCAATACTGGCAACAGTGCTGGCAGTGTGGGCTGTGGAAGGTGTTTGCAGCCACCACACACTGTATAGACAGACACACACTCCCACACCTATGCCAGCATTGTGCTACTATAGAGGAGTTTAGCAGCCCTGCCCACCATACCAGTCCTAGGCACAGTACAGGCATGGATATAGTATGCAATACTGTTGAGGGTCACTCCCCAGGGTGGTAAACACTGTCAGAGACCAGACCTGAAGCACACACCGCAGACATCAGAAAGATTGTTATGATGGAGCTCAATCAGCAAACTGTGCTTAACATAGGAATTGCTATCTGCCAGTACTCATAGCAAATGTTTGATAGCTGTGTACCATATACCCAGGTGTAGGGTGGCATTGCTAAGGTATGCAAGTGCTAGTATTGGGAGATGCACGCAGGGCCCAATGTCCTGCCTCTCCAGGAAGCATTGGCCAATGGGGCCTGTGGTTGTGGGTGTTGGTGTGTCTGCCCCTGTTGGCTGCTGCTTTACGGCAGAGGTTCCCAACTCCAGTCCTGGTGTGCCAAACACTGTTCGGGTTTTCAAGCTGTCCCTCATGAATATGCATGAGCTACATCTGCATACCATGGGGGTGGTGCATAGATATGCAGCACAGGCATCTTTATTAGAGGAAGCATGGAACTTGAATGGTGTGTGGCCCTCCAGGACTGCATTTGGGAGACTCTGCTCTAGGTAATGCGCCAGTTTATGGTGTCTGTGCTCGGTGGGGTAAAATATAGGCGTATTAACCATGCGTATGTTCTCAGCAATAAAGGTTTGTCCTTACTAGCACGGTTTAGTTGTGGGAAAAATATGTGGACTGGATTGGCAGGAGCCCCAGCTGGGCTTTGAACCTGTGACCATCTGTTCTTGCACACACTGTCTGTGTGCACTGCACCACCATGTTGCCACAGATGTGCTGCATTCCCTGGGGAGTCCATTACTGTACATCCAACAGGGCCTGTTTGTTGCAGTGCACGGCACCCACCTGGACAGGGCTAGGCCATGGTCTGCTGTGGCCACCAGCTGCTGCCACCTCCACCACCAGTACCGCTCCATCCTTAGATTGGAGACAGCATAAACCCTGAAGGATTTGTGGCCCTCCAGGACTGCATTTGGGGTAATCTGCTCTAGGTAATGTGCATGTTTCTGGTGTCTGTGCTCTGTAGGGTAAATTAGAGGTGTTTGAGCCATGCTTATGTTCTCTGCAATAAAGGTTCGTCTTTACTATCACAATATAGTTGTGGGTAAAATATGGGGACTGGATTGGCAGGAGCCCCAGCTGGGGCTTGAAGCTGTGACCTTCTGTCTCCAAACACACTGGTTGTGTGCACTGCACCACCGTGTTGACACAGAGACAGTGCATTCCCTGATGATACCATGACTGTTTGTCCAGCAGGGCCTGTCTATGAAATTTAATATGGAGAAGTGCAGACTTCCGGTTTGGCAAATGAGCTGATCGGACGGACACTGGTCAGCTCCGGGTAATCTACCCCTCAAAAACCTGCAATATTCTCCCACTATAGGTGGAAGCTCCTGTTAGAATTAATAGCTACGCTAAACTTCACAGCAGGCGTGCAGTGCGGCAAGGCTAGTGGCTCAATGGCGACAAAAACGACGAGGAAGGAGAAGCCTCGAATTCCGGAGGCTAAAATGGCGGAGAGTGCGCCTTGTAGCCCCGGCTCTGGTGGCTCCCAGGGGCTAGTGGCAGAGGTCTCTGCAGCAGTGGTACAAGCCCTTGCCGCACGATTCCAGGATCTGTCGGAGAGACTGCACACGGTTGACCAGCGGGTAGCCGACTTTGCGGGAAGAGTGGAGCAAGTGGAGACACGTGTGTCTGATTTAGAGGACACCCAGAACTCGCTACAACATAAAGTGGAAAAACTGGAAAAGTTGGTCAAGCAATACGGCGAAAAGCTCGATGACCTGGAGAACAGGGGCCGGCGGAAAAATCTGAGATTCGTCTGGATTCCGGAGACTGTACTGGACGGCGCCCTATACGAATACTTACTTGACTGGATCGTTAAGTTGTTGGGCGACAAAAGATCCGAGGCCATAAAGTTGGAGCGAGTGCACAGATTGGGCCAGAAGAAGGAGCAGGCACAAAGACCACGTGCAGTCATCGCACGTTTCCTGGACTATAGACAGAAGGAAGAGGTGCTCAGAATGGCTCGGAGTCGTACCTGGGAGAGCTCTGCGGCGGAGCGAATACTGGTTTTCCAGGACTATTCGGCTTTGGTCAGCCAACAGAGACGGGCCTTCTCTACGGCGTGCACACAGCTGAGGCAGAAGGGGGTGCGTTTCTCCCTCTTATACCCGGCTCGTCTCCGAGTGGATTTTCAGGGCCGGCCTCAATTTCTGTCTACCCCTGAAGCGGCCACGGCCTTCTTGGACACTATGAACAGCTCTGCCGGTACTAACCCTTGACAACACTTAGGACGGGTTGGCTGACCTACCGGTACTGCAGGGAGTAACCATGCAAAGGGGAGTTGGTTTTTTGGGGGTTTTGGAGAACCTGGGGACGGTTTATACACTTCTAAGCTATTGTATATTTCCCGCTCCTCTTCCCCCCCCCTCCCCTCCCCCCGACTCCTTTTGAGGGTTTTTGAAATTGTATGGGAAACTGCTCCTGTGGGGTCGGGGGCCTAGATAGGTGTTCGAGGGGGTTGAACTCAAGTGTTAGGCTGCTATGCTGCTTAGTTAGACTCTACAGAGATAATGTTATTTTGTGTCCTTTATATGGTAACAATGTTTTGTTGCTCACTTTCTTTACTATGTTTCTACTGCTGTTTGAGGGTTACATTCCTTTGGGAGGTGGGGGGGGGAGGGGGAGGAGGTGAGCGGGCTGGATTAGGTGACAGCTATGTGGGGCTGGGAGCGGGAAGCCGTAGGTTGGAAGGGGGGAGTGGGGCCAGATAGGTTACAGCGGGTGGGTTAAACCTTTGGTCCAGTATGCCATTGTGGCAGTCTAGGCATGTGGCTGATAGTGCTTAGGGGACCAGTAAGTGCGGGAATTACCAGATAATGTTAATAACTGATATCTCGCAGGCCCCTGCTCACTCCCACTTCGTGGGGCAGCGGTAGCCACGGAGGGGGCAGTCTCTGGGGGTAGACTGGGAGGAGCTGAGCTGCCTATCCAGGGCGGAGAGCGCTATGCCCAAAATGCTGCCTACAGTGAACTGGAGCGGTGTTCTTCGATTACCCCCCCCCCAGTCTTGAAAGACTCGATGGGAGGAGGAGGACACTATGAGGTGCCTGGGAATTGGAGGGGGTTGGTAGGCTGAACTGGGGAATGGAGTGGGTGAGAGGATACAGGTTGTGTCAAACTATAGCGGGGACGATAAAGCTGGGTAGAGGGGTAGGCCCGATTGTCAAGGAAAGGCTGTCCGACCATATGGACGGACTATTAGAAGGGGAGTGGGGAGGGGAGATGGGGGGGGGTGGGGGGGGAGGAGAGCTGGGGGGGGAGGGGAGGAGAGGGGAATAGAGGTTTCTTTGGGGTTTCAAAGTAGGCAGCAGAACTTTAAACGACAGAATGACACGGACGGACCCCGGGCTGGGGGGGTCTTTCCCAAGCATGCGAGAATGTACCGTTGTAGGAACCTTGGCGATGCCCTGACGCTCTGAAAGTCATCTCTTGGAATGTCTGTGGATTAGGGTCTCCTATAAAGAGATATAAAATCTTACAAGCTCTGGCTAGGCATCAGTGTGACATCGCAATGCTCCAGGAAACGCATCAGACAGCGGAGGAGCAGGCTAAACTTTGTAGGAACTGGGTGGGACAGGTGTGGGGATCTCCGGCTAAAGGGATTAAAGGGGGTGTAGCCATCCTGGTCCACAAACGGGTACGTTTTGTGGCAGATTCGATTAGATCGGATGAAGCAGGAAGGTACCTTCTGGTCTCAGGAATGTTAGAGGGGAGACCAGTGATTTTGGGGAACCTCTATGGCCCCTCAGTGTTTGATTTTGGTTTTTATAACAGGTTGGCTGCAGTTATTGAGCAACTCCCAGACTATCCCCTGATACTAGGGGGGGATTTCAATGGAGTACTAGATGTAGACTTGGATACGTCTAGGGGAGGGGGAGCGAGGGAAAGGGTATTGCCATCTCAGCTGCTGCAGCGGTTTCGCAAGAGACTGGGGTTGATAGACCCTTGGCGCCTGTTACACCCCTCAGAAAAGGACTATACCCATCAATCACGGGCTCATGGCACTAGCGCCCGTATCGATTATCTCTTATTCTCGGCAGCCCTGTTTGCTTCCATAGGAGATGCCCAGATTGGCCCCTTAGAAATCTCGGACCATACTCCGATATGGGTAGACTTGCACTGGGGCGACGTGTCCTCTCGCGACCGTCTCTGGCGATTCCCCTTGGAACTGTATCACGATTCCCAGTTCCACCCTTTTATCCGCCAGCGGTGGCAGGAGTTCATGGACAATCATCAGGCTCATAAGGAGGACCCTGAGTTGATATGGGAGACGGCAAAAGTGGTTCTTAGGGGGGATATCATCGGGTTTGCGGCTAGGAAACGTCGAACGTTGAATGAGCGCATCATTGCCCTCGAGCGGCGGGTGACTAAGCTTCGGCGCGGGTGTGCACACACGATGTCGCCCACACTCAAGAAACGACTATGGGAAGCCCAGGTGGATCTCAATGAGTTATTGCACCAACGGGCCAAGAAATCGGTTATGTACTATCGATATCGGTTGCACTGCTACGGGGATAAACCTGGGAAGCTGCTAGCACGATGCTTACGAGGCCGGCGAGGTTCCTCCATGGTGGCAGCGCTTAGAGATGACGAGGGCAATGTGTATAAACAGAGTAAGGACATAGCGAGGGTCTTTCGTGGTTTTTTTCAATCCCTGTATAGAGCAGAGCCAGGATCTGTGGAGACAATGTCTGCCTACCTTGCTGGGCTGGAATTGCCGCAGTTGACGGAGGAACAGAGGGAGGCACTGGATCAACCTATCACGGTACAGGAGATACAGACGGCCATTTCGGTGGCCAGTTGTTACAAAGCGCCAGGGCCTGATGGATATGGTGCAGAGCTCTACAAACTTCTTAGTGACTCTATGAGTCCACTATTACAGGAGGTCTTTAGTGCAAGGGCGGAGGGGGGGGCCTTCCGTTGGGGTCAGAACCATACACACATTACATTGATCCCAAAGCCGGGTAAGGACCCGATGTTGGCTGCCTCTTATCGCCCTATCTCCCTTCTCAACTTTGATTTAAAATTACTTGCGAAGGTCCTGGCCGTTCGACTGGCTGTAGTGTTGGGATATTTAGTTCATGAAGCGCAGGTGGGCTTTGTTAAGGGGCGCTATGCGGTCCGGAACCTTAGAAAAATCCTGGCATCTTTAGAGTGGGTGCATACTCGACAGCAGGCCTCACTTCTTATCAGCTTTGATGCGGAGAAGGCCTTTGATAGGGTCAACTGGCACTATCTTTGGAATCTCTTGCCGTATTACGGTCTGGGCACTGCATTTTGTCAACTCATACAGAGCCTGTATGTCTCACCAACGGCCAGCATTTTGTGTAATGGGGTGCTTTCCGAGGGCTTTGAGCTAGAGAGGGGTACGCGACAGGGTTGTCCGCTCTCCCCCCTGTTATTCGTTCTCTCACTAGACCCCTTGATTCGGGCTATTGCGGGCTCGGGGGAGATAAGGGGAGTGCAGATTGGCCCGCACGAGTTCACCATTTCCGCTTATGTGGATGATCTGTTGGTTCACCTGACTAACCCGGTTGCTTCTCTACAATCTCTATTGGGGGAATTCACGAGATTCGGCACCTTTGCAGGCCTCCGCATTAATAAAGACAAGTCTGAGGCTTTGGATGTTTTAGGGCTTCTCCGAGACACATGGCGGGGGGGGGTTTCCTCTTAGATGGGCGGGGGAGGACTTCCTTTATCTGGGCATTGTGCTGCCTCGCAGGCCCCAGGCGCTTTATGGCTGTAACTTGGAGCGTTTTTTAACGCGACTGGCCTTACAATTAAAAACATGGGAACCTTTACCATTGTCGCTTTCCGGGAGAATAGCGGTGATACAAATGGTTATTCTACCACGACTTTTGTATTGGTTACAGACCCTACCTGTGTGGTTGTTAGGTCGCGACCTGCGTCGCCTAGAGACCCTTCTTAAAACATTCTTGTGGAAAAGGAAGAGGGCGCGCATACCTTGGGACCGGATGGTGGGGAAGTGGAGGGACGGGGGTATGGGGTTGCCAGATCTGAAGATGTATGCCCTAGCCTGTCAGGCTCGACACCTCGGGGATTGGTTGGGGAAAACTGAAGTTTATACGCCTAGGTCGCTAGAAGAATGTCTCGTAGCCCCATACACTCTACTGGGGGTTCTGCATGAGACGAAGTGTAAGCTACCGGGTGGTCTGCTGAGGAGCGCACTGGTCAACTCCGTCAAGCGCACTTGGCAGCAGCTCAACGGGTGGTGGGCTGAACCCTGGCAGGCATCTAGTTGGTTGCCCTTGCAGGGGAATGACAAATTCTCCCCGGGAACTGAGACGGTGACATTCCGGGATTGGGGGCTGCGGGGTATACAGAATGTGGGGCACCTGGTAGACCCAGGGGGAAAATGTAAATCTTTCCGGACACTGAGTCGGGAATACGACCTTCCCACCAGACACTGCTTTGCATATATGCAAGTCTCTCATTATATCTCTTCTCTGCCACGAGGAGCACTGCAAATTGAACGATCCGCACAAATATTAGAATTCTTTAGTTTAGGAGAAGATGAACCACCATCGATTTCTATCTTGAAGCATCGTCTGGAGCGGTTTAGGGCAATCCCCAACTACAGGGGGATCGAGATGGCTTGGGCAGTGGAGGTGGGGAAGGGAATTGCTCCAGGGATGGTTGAGGCGGCTCTGAAACGGATAAGCAGGGTGGCGCAGGGGTCTCGCTGGCGAGAAGTGCAATTTAAATGTGTGACCAGAGTTCATTTCTCTCTGCGGCGGGCGTTCCGTAGTCAATTGATGTCCGATGGCAGCTGTCCGCGTTGCTCGGAGCCTTTGGCCACTCTCCTACATATGTGGTGGGGATGTCGGAGTTTGCGTTCCTACTGGGCGAAGATATGCACCTTTGTGAGTGGGTTGCTGCAGCAGCAGCTGAGATGGAATGACCTTTTTGTAGTGTTAGATTTGATGGGATCTCCCTCCCCCGCCAAGAGTGGGGAGAGGCTATTAATGCGGAAGGCTTGTTTGGTGGGGAAGGGGCCGATACTCCGCTTATGGAGGGACCATCAACCACCCACCTTTGCGGAGTGGCGGAACAATTTCCACCATCTGATGTTAACGGAGCGATGGCTGGCTAGGGGCAGCGCCAAGCGTTGGACAATGTTTATGCTAATATGGGAACCTTATATTCAACAACTCGGGGTCCATAGCCGTAATGCGATCCTCCAACTGGGGTCCTGATGTGTTTAGACTATGCTCAGGGCGATGGGAGTGAACAGAGACTGCTGCTGCTTGTTAGTATGAGAATTCTTGCAGGGTTCGGGGGGTGGGTGGGGGGCGGGGGGGGGGGTGGGAGGGTGGGTGAAGGCTGAGATAAAACCCACCTGTTGTATTTATGTATGTTGCTCCCGGGTGGGATAAGAGTACACCCACCTGGGTTGCATAAGTTCATTGGTTGTTTTACTATCTCTTGTTGGTGGAATTTAAATAAAGTATATAAAAAAAAACAAAAAAAATAAAAAAAAAATATGGAGAAGTGCAAGGTTATGCACCTAGGGAAGAACAACCCAAACTATGGTTACACGATGCAAGGTTCCACATTAGGAACCACCACCCAGGAAAAAGATTTAGGCGTCATTGTGGATACCTTGTTAAAACCCTCGGCCCAGTGTGCAGCGGCGGCCAAGAGAGCAAATAGAATGCTAGGTATGATAAGGAAAGGAATGGAAAATAAAACAAAAGATATTATAATGCCTCTATATCGTTCCATGGTGAGACCGCACCTTGAATATTGTGTGCAATTCTGGTCGCCGTATCTTAAAAAGGATATAGCGATTTTAGAAAAGGTTCAGAGAAGAGCCACCAAAATGGTAAAGGGGATGGAAGGCTACTCCTATGAAGAAAGGCTAAAAAGGTTGGGGCTCTTTAGCCTGGAGAAGAGACGGCTGAGGGGAGATATGATAGAAGTCTATAAATTAATGAACGGAGTGGAACGGGTAAACGTAGATCGATTGTTTACCTTATCAGAATATGGAAAGACTAGGGGACATGCAATGAAGCTACAGGGTAAACTATTTAAGACTAATAAAAGAAAATATTTTTTCACTCAACGTGTAATCAAACTCTGGAATTTGTTGCCGGAGGATGTAGTAAAGGCTGTTAGTGTAGCTGGGTTTAAAAAAGGTTTGGACAAGTTCCTGGAGGAAAGGTCCATAAACCATTATTAAGAAGGGACCCAGGATATCAATGCTTGAACCAGTACAAGCATTGTGGAACCTGTGTCCCTTGGGGAAACTGCTAGGTACGTATGACCTAGATTGGCCACTGTTGGAAACAGAATGCTGGGCTTGATGGACCTTGGTCTGACCCAGTATGGCATATCTTATGTTCTTATGTTCTTATGTTGCAGTGTATTGCACCCACCTACACAGGGCTAGGCCATGGTCTGCTCTGGGCAGCTGCCACTGCCCCCCTCTACCTCCAGTACCCCTGTGCCACCATGCTGACATGCCCTTCTGCTGGTGGTGCTGGTGGTACGCAGTCTCAGGCCATCCTGTGTGCGGGTAGGTGCCTGCCTATGGTGCAGGTTCTGGGGTAGGGGTGCCTGCATATCTGTCCGCACGTCCCCCAATCACCGCCTGCCAATGTTCCGTGCCCTTGGGGGTACCTGCTGGGTACTATCCCCTGTGACACTGCTAAACACTCTCGTTCCCATGTTGGGCCCTCATCAGTTGCTGTCTGGCTGCTGTTCAGTTTCAGCATTCCTAGGTGCCATCTAGGCATCTGCCTAGTCCGCACTGTGCCCCAGCTGCACCACAGCATGTGCCGCCTGCAGTCCTCTGTATCCCCTTTCCCAGCATCTGTCCAATTGCCCATTCTGACCTGCCTGCCCTGCTGTTGTGGAAATGTGCATGCCATAGGTAACCTGTCCAATGGAGAGGGAAACCCTGATCAGTGCTATTTCACTGTGCAATCATTCACTTTGTATGGGGACGGAGCGTAGACCCTTCTAAAATTCATATTTATTTTTTGGGGCTTTCTTGGGAGTGTTTTTTGATGTTCCCCATTACTATCACTATTGCCCAGCTTGATTATAATTTTTTTATATTTTGTTGGGGTCATTTTTAATGTTTATTTGCCCTTTTGTTCCGTGCACATGTATTACACTTATCACTTTTTGTAAGTTTCCCTGGTTTTGCTGTACATTGCTGACAGAAATGGTTTCTCTTCCCTTTAAATCGGCTTTACCGCGAGGTTTTCACTCGCGGTATTTTTTTACTCGAAATTCAGCCCCGCTCCTGTGCGGGGAGCCTCTCTCCTCCCACTCTCCACCCATTGACCCCGTCTCTCCACCCCTGGGGAGCCTTCCTCCACCCTCCCGGAGCCTTTCCACGCCTCTATCGTACAGTAGCGCGCCTCGCACATGAGCGGGCCCGTTAGTGCGGCGTGCACGTGTGTGTGGCACAAAAACGCATCATTCGCGTGCGCTAAGGTACCTTAGCGCACGCTATTGTGTGCCGCGCACTTGTGCGCCGTTTAGTAAACATACCCCCATGTGTATTAAAAACCAGCTGTAGCCAACGGAGGCACACAAACATGTACATCAAGAAAAACATGAAAGAGTCATAGTTATACCACAAAATGAACAATGAGAACCCACTCGCAAATGTGAAAAAAATGCTGTAATCACCTAAGGCATCTATCATTCTTAAAGAAAATCAGCGCGATAATAACTAGACCAAAAGAAGGGGGGGGGGGGAAGAATCCCGCCATCAGAAAAACGGGCAAACATAAAAAAACCGTATAAAACAAATCCCAATATCACCTAAATGGACAAGTAAAAATTGATAAGAGCAATCATTAAACACAAACACCATACACATAAGCATTTTTTTTACCTATTAAGATGTATAGCAAATATAACGGAACAAGCGTAGCCACAAAAACCATTATATAACAATGGGTTGCCTGCCCAAAAAGGAAATAAATAAATAATTAAATAGAGGGACCATTAAAAGAATGTATATGTTCAATATATAATACTAATCCATCATTTTGAGAAGATAAACACAATAATATTAAAAGTATTAAAAACTAACAAGGCGTCACCACAATCCAAAAGAAACATCAAAGAAACATATTAAAACAGATCACAATAAAACCACCATCTCCATAAAACCATGCCTATACAAAATAAGCCAAAGTCAACAAAACACATCCACAGACGCAGAATGCCTTATATTATAATATAATAATAAGATGCCTACCCAAAAGGAGATAACTAGTAATATAAATAAATACAACCCACTAAAAAGGATACATGTATAAAATATATAAATAGTAATGACCATAAAATGAATACATATATAGATTATATAATTATAAAAACATGACCACGTAGGATTAAAGGAAAACAGAAAAATCTCTATATAAATTAAGACCATTAGGCGTAAGAGAATCCAATAAAAATATATACCGCTGCTCAAGCCTCATAAGGGTTTTATTATTATCCCGGCCCCTCCAATTAATTTTCACTCTTTTAATAATAAAAAACTTCAAATCCATAACCTTATGCTGATTTTCCTGCCAATGAGCCACAAGGGGTTTATCTGCTAAACCCCTTCTAATTTTACTCTTATGCTCTATAATTCTAGTCCTAATATTATGAACCGTCTTCCCAACATATAACTTTCTACACGGACACTGTATAACATAGATAACATTTTGTGTTTCACAATTAGAAAAATCGTGAATATAAAATTTATGGTTAGTCGTTGGGTGAACGAATACATCTCTAACAGGAAGGACATTCAAACATACTGAACATTTACCACACTGGAAATGTCCCTTATGCTTGGATAAGTAGCCCCTTTCCATAAGAGCAGAAGGCACCAACAGGTTGCGCAGATTGATATTACGCTTGTGCGCTATTGTTAACCTAACATATTGAAAAGCAGGCAGAGACTGGATAAGGTGGCATTCGTTCTTAAGTATCTTAATGATGCTACTAGAGTGTTGTGAGTACATTAAGGGACATACAAAACCAATATCATCTGTTTTATTCTTAGGTTCCAATAGTAACTCTCTAGATGAGTGTTTAGCCCTACTATAGGCCTGTTCTATACATGATGCTGGGTATTTCCTAGCTAAAAAACGTTTCTTCATATCCTGGGATTCTCTTTCAAAATCATATTCATTTGTGCAAACGCTTCTGACTCTCAAAAACTGATCCACTGGAAGATTCTTCTTCAATGATGGATTGTGAAAACTTCCATAATGCAGAAGTTGATTCCTGTCAGTTGGCTTCCTATAAAGTGTAGTGGAAAAACCATCCTTATCCTTTTTAATTAAAAGATCCAAATAAGAAATCTGATATGGGTCATATGTCATCTGAAAACGTAGATTCGGGTCCAACTGATTTATCCATCCATTAAAATCAGAGAGCGACTCTACTGTATCATTCCAAAGAATAAAAACATCATCAATGTATCAAATCCAAAGACCAACATTATCACTAAAAGGATGCCTCTTTAAAAAATTCTCTTCAAAATTAAACATATATAGGTTCGCTATATCAGGTGCCATAGCAGAACCCATGGCTACCCCTTTTATTTGTTTATAAAATAAATTCCTAAAACAAAAAAAGTTTTCAAATAACGCTAATTGTGCCAGCCCCTCACCCCATGTACCCCCCTCATACTGTGTGCCTGCACATACCTGCACTTAGCCACCAACACTGGCTGCCATGGTGTCCTAGTCATGCTGCCAGTGCCAGGTGCACTCACAATGCATGTGGACACTCTGCTGCTAGGCTGTGTGTTGGTGGAATTGGCAGCATGGCCACCAGCTGGTGGTGGCATGGCTGAGTGCAAAGGCCACCAAGATGTGTGTCTGTGCATGGGCTTCTGTGCCTTTCTGGCTCCATGCAGGGGGATAGGGTGTGTTGTATACCATGGCAGCAGCCCCTCTCAGCCTGTGTTCCACCCACATTACTGCAACACTGCCACTCTGTCAGTTGCACCATTGCCGGTTGCAGGTGTGACTCCAATGTTGTCTGAGTCTTTACAGGTACCCCTGTTGTAGCTCCACAGGCAGCAGTGCCTGCTTTGCTGACAGTGTCCATGAAGGATGCAATGGGGGGGAGAAGGAGGCCACAGAATATACCCCACTGCCATGCACTGCTGCTGACACTACACTGCAGCAGCCACATGATGTCCCAGGCTCTGATGATCTGGAGCTCCATTTTTCCTCCCCATCACCTCCGTCACAACACACTATTGACAAAGGCGATGACCAGAAGGGGTACACCCACAGGGTTGAACAGCATCACCTGCATCGATGTGCTGAACATCTGCTTGCACACAGCATTGCTCAGCAGGCACATACTGAGCAATAGCTGGAGCTGGTGCAACAGTCCACGGCATTGCAGGAAAGGCATGTCATGGCCAGTGTGGCTACCATCATCCTCCAGGCAACCATGGTGGAGATGCTGATGGAGCTGCGGCATGTCCCTGACCAGTTCATCCCTGCAACTCTCCCTGAACACGCCAAGTGCCTCCCATGGGGTCTGGACAGGGGCATGGTGCAGCAGCTCCCACAGCTGTACCATCCTCAGCAGCATGTGCACCTACACTTCCACAGCCAGGCACCCAGTGGTATCACAACATGAGCCTCAACACGTACCTGTAACATGGTTGTTCTGCCCACCACACAGACACCCATTCTCCTTGGCCCAGTTCCAAGGAACACAAATTCACAGATAGTGTTCCCCCATCAAGGGTGTCATGGAGTCAGGCAGCACAAGATGTGACACCTCGGGGGCTGAGGAAACACCACCATGCACAGTGCACACCTGTGACCATGGTGATGGAGATACAGGTGCATGTGCTCTTGGAGGAAGGGAGGGGAAAGGGCCAGATATAGGGGAGGGGATGCAGGGATGTCATCTTGCATCAGGTTTGGGGTGCAGAATGCTTGGTGTGTGGGCCTGGGTCCCAAGGGGGTACACATGTGGTGCAGGTTTGTGCAGGGGTCTGTGGGGCGGGTGTCAGTCACATTCCAGGGCTGTTTGTGTGACATTGTGTCATGTAGGTGGGCATGGGTGGTTGTGGGGGATCCACAGGGTGGCACTGCTTCATAGATCTGGCACTAAGTGTGTGCAGGAACACACCACTCAGCATGACATGGACACCTATTTTCATAAATTGCTATGTGACTCACAATGTATATGCCAATAATGTCCACACACTGTCCAGTCCAGGATTCTGCTATGTGTGACATCCGACTGCTGGCCGGTGCCCCTCTGTGCCACCTCAGGTGGAGACTGCGGGGGTCATTTTCCAGCATCAACACATGCATGGGGCACCTATCCATGCTGTGCAACCTCTCACATTTGGCATGCCTTCCTCCCATCTCTGTCCAATTAGGGACACATCCCCTTCCAAAAAATATGATGCTTGCCCTGGGGCAACCTCCACAACTGATCCTGCTAGAGTATTTGGGGGGAGGGGGGGAGCCTTTCCTGCCCTCTGCACACAGCGCAGGATGTTGGGACTGCTGCCTGTGATCACAGCATGTGCGACCCCGGCACTCGGGACACTGGTGGCACTGTGGCACATTCAATGATGTCTGTCTTGCATACATTTGCAACCACAGCCTCTCTCACTTTCTGCAACAGCAACATGTTTCTACAGGGGGCTGCCCAGTACCTGTACATATCAGATATGACATAGCATATGCATATGGGGTACCAGGGCTACATATCTGCTCTCCCATTCTCACCTCAAAGGGTATCCTTTCCCAGTTCACATCCATACTCTCCCTGATTCTGCAGTCCCATCTGGGTGCCTAGTTTTGTTGGCATCCCGTGGATTGTCTCTTTTGCTACATACAGCACATAGGTGCATGGTATGATTAGACACTTGTATTCTTAGTTGTATTGCTGCATGTATGTTTAGTTACGTTTCTTTACCGATGACAGTCTCATGGTTTGTCCCACTGTACCTACTGCATGCATCTTGTATTTGCCCTGTCTGTGGTGGTGCCACTTCAGACCCAACCTGTCACATACATTCACTTCTAGGGGATGCATTGCAGGGCAGAGCTGGATTTTATTAAGTCAGAGCTTTTTACCTGGTTTCAGCAGGTCTGACATGGATGTTTCTGGATTACACATCATATGTACAGGAATAGGCTTTCTATGTTGTGGCGGCTGGCCATGCCCCTCTTCCACCTTCTCCCGCCTATGTTCTTAACTCCCCATGCTAGTGCACAGGATGTGCATGTCAGCGCTGTTGCAGAATACTGTGGGGGCATATATGCCACTTACATGTCCACACAACACATGGACAACCCTTATTCGTGTTCTAGAATGAGGGCCATAGTGTCTATTTCTGATACTGAAACATGGTGCCAGAAATTTTGATTTTGGGAGTATAAAAAAAGAGATGGACAGTATAATACAAGTTAATTTGCAAAACAATGTGGAACATCTCTGAAGAATGTGAAAGGTTAGCATTAAGATTTTATATTTCAGTCTACAAGAAATTGGAAGCCAGCCTTGATATTTTAACAGTAGAGACACATGATCATACACTCGGGCACTATAGATCAATTTGCTTGCAGCGTTTTGAACAAGTGGAAGACAATGAATAGTAGATAATCTAAGGCCATTGTATAATGAATTACAATAATCTGCTATAGATAATACAAGTGCATTAACTAATAAGGCAAAAGAATTCTTAGCAAGTGCAGTACAGATCTAACTGACTGTATTTGGCGCAATGCCATAAAAGAAGCAGAAACTATGAAGAAAATTTGAGTATTAAGGGAAAGTGAGGAGTCCAGATAGTCTCCCAAAACTTTAATACAATCACACAATCTAAGATCTTAGGGGGCATTTCAACTGTGATGGCCAGCACATTTAAAGTAGCTGGCCGTCACCACTTGAATTTAAACCTGGATTGTTAATGCTCAGGCCATATCTGGCTACCTGTATCGAATATCCGGGCTGCCCGGATAGCGTTTTAGCTGTCCAGTCAGTGCCAATATTCAGCTGCTGGCTGGATAGCTAAACCAGCTAAAGTTAGACCAGCTTTTTTTTTTTTGCCTAATTTCGGCCGGCTTAAGTTAACTGGTCAGTGGCAGAATATCACTGCTGCCTGTTTAATCCTGGTGCCACATCGCTCTGACCCCGGAACGCCCTGATGCTAAGCGATTAGCATTGGGGCATACAAACTGGGTAGCAAGGGATATTTTAGTGTCACTGAATATCCCCCTGACCACAGTTAACCAGTTAAACCGCTTTGAATATGCCCCCCTATAGTTCTTACATTTAGGGGACAAATTGAGAACAGGCTGGAAATCAGAAACCGGCTTAGCTTCGGTCTTTGCAAGAGTCATCTTCAGACCATTCTCCTCGTTTATATTGAGGTTCATTACTTTCATGGTATGTGCAAAACTAGCCCATTTGGAGACATTATTCCTGATATCAACTTCTCCAGGAGAGAAGTTGGACGTTCTCAGCAAGATGTTCTTTCTGGAAACCATGATGCAGAGTTTATGGCAGCCACAGATCTGTAAGTTTCTAAAATGGCTGGACACCCTTGTAAATGCCCTTTTAATTCAAGTGTAACAGGTGTGCCATTGGATGCCCTCACTGTACATGTGTTTCCTTTTAAAGTGGGATGTAAGATTTGCACTTTGTATTAGTGCTATCTCTATCGTATCCTCTTTTTCTTGTTTCTCTTTTTCAGGTATGGTTGGTACTTGCGTCTTTTTATTTTTACCCTTCTCTTTTTAATCTTCCTTTTCAATAATTGTAAATCACCCTGCTGTTATTTTCAAAGGGTGATATATCAAATCAATAAACATAAACATAAACATTATGGCCTTCTGCTGAATAGACTTCTCCTTATTAGCCTGCAAATCAGATTCAGCAAGGCATTTATCACCTACACACCCAATTGCTGTAAAAGTGGTCATCTCACAGGATTTATAGTGTGCTGAAGACTGCAGGCAGCTGCAGCTTACACATAGTTCTAGACTGGGAACTGGGCCAGACATTTGCCTTTATGTACTAGGATATATGTGTGGCTTTTTTATGTGATATTATTCATAGTGGCCTTTTTCTTTCTGTGCAGGCAGACTCTTGGACAATGAGTACCTCCAAGAACGGGGGTGTCATCTATGGAGACTTCTGCATTTATGGTAGACATACCTATATGTTTTGTCTGTCTGGAACACTAATTTAGGGGCCATCTGATGTACTTAGATAGGAGTTACTGGGGTCACACCATAGATAGGTATGCTATAAGGAAGCATATAGGTCATTTGTAGCTCCTCAAAGGCCTCTGCAGCATTTAATTGTTTGCGTATTTTGGAAGGGCGAGATGGTGCAATTAAATAGAAATGCCTATTGGAGGAGCAGGGATTATGCCGTTGTGCTATTGCTAAATGCATATATTTTTTAGACATGTGCATCCCAAAGATTTTTAGCTCATTTGTGCTCATCAGAATACACCTGTTTGGACAGTATTCAAGAGCCGAACTGTTCATGCACTCATTCCCATGAAAGTCTAAGGGGGATGCTATTTTACAGTGGAACAGTGAGGCTTGACATCTATTTTTATTCAACCTGATTGAAACTTGATGGCAGGCATCTATAACAGCATTACCAGCCATCAAGGGTGTCACAACTCCACTACCCCCAAAGCACCAGAAGAGGGGAAAGAGTATATATGGTGGCAGGTTGAATACCAGAAGCCACTATGAGAAGGGCGTGGTACAAAGAGCAGAATGAAACCTCGGGAGTTAGCGGAAGACACAAGAAACCAGAAGAAAGCGACTGGGGCAATTGCAACTGAAAAATAAAATACCCAAACAACAAAAGATAGAAAAAACTATTTTATTTTGAATTTATTAACTGGAATATGTCAGCTCTGGGAAATGTGCATTGCTAATGTCATTGTGTTTTCTTTAGTACAAGAGGAAATTAATTTATAGTTTTATTTCTCCAGTGTTGCTGTACATTCCAAGTTTGGCTTTTGGGTTCCCAGTTTAATTATTGTCTTCCTATTTCTAAATTGTGATTCCTTGTTCTATGTTTGGTGATGGACTATGTTTTGCATGCATCACCAAGCTGCAGTATTCTGTTCATGTAGTTTCTATGTGACAGTCCCACTCGTTCTCTTTCCCCAATAGGAGATGTATTGGTATTCTCTGAGATGTATTGGTTTAATATTTGCATTGTTGCCTTTTGGTGATTTGTGAGTCCTGGTAGTGCTGTTATGATATGGCAGGTTTCCATTGGATTCTAAAAAGTGGGGTGTATAGTACTTCCGAATGTGCCTGGCAGTTGATATTGGAGTATAGCAATGTAGAAATCTGGTAGTCTCTTTAACCTCACTACCCATGCAGATGGTACTGAGACACTCATTAAGAGGCAAGTCTACTAAAAGTTAATGCACATTCACAAATGTTATTGTGCGCTAAGTGCAGCAACACCCATTTATTTCTATTGGTGCATTGACCCTTAATGCACATTAATATTTAGTAAACATGCACATAAGTCATTGCCAGGACAAAAAAGAGGCTTGTAAAGGGCTCTTTTGAAAGCTGCTTAAAATTTTAGATGGGCAACATATACATTTTAGAAGAAAATAGATTAAATTTATGTAAATGAGGTCCAGTGGCTATACAAATGACACCCCACAATGAGTCTCTGCACATGGACCCGTATCACCCTTGGGCCGCCCCTGACCTCAGGATAGTGGAAGAGGGCAAAGCAGCACCACAATTGGTAGAAGCACTCAAGTCATTTTTAGAGGAGTAATACAAAACCAACAATGGCAGGAAGCACCAAGGCATAGGCAGGTGGAAGAGTAAGGAAGCAACCACACTGCTCTGATAGACCCCAAGGTAGCAAGAGTGGGTTATAGCAGCAATAACGTTGTCTAAAAGCACTGAAACATTAGAGGAGGACCAATATAGTACCAGGATCAGCTGGAAGGCCCTAAAGGACCTGAAGGGGGCCAGCACAGGAGTAAGACAGCTTGGGAGGCATTAAGATACCAGAAGAGAACCAAGATAGCATCAAGATCAGCTGGAATGTTCTAAGCACTTACAGAGTACCAAGATAGCAGCAAAACAGGCTAAGTCTCAATAACACCTAAAGAGAGCCAACACAGCAGCAGGAATGAATGCAAGATGCTAAAATACCCAAAGAGGACCAGTACAGCAGCAGAATTGACAATAAGATCTCTAAAACACTCGAAGAGGAGCAGAAGAACACCTTGATTAGCTGTAAGACCCTAAAAAAACAACAGCAAGAGGACCAGCAAAGCACCAAGAAAGTACTAGGCCCTAAAATATGCCTGGAGAACCAGCACAGCAGCAAGATGGGCTACAAGGCCCTACAATATGCCAGGAGGAGCAGCAGAACACCTTGATAAACTGCAAAGCCCTAACATGCCTAAAGAAGACCAGCACTGCACCTTGATTAGCTGTAAGACCATAAAGCAAGCCAGAAGGACCAGTACAGCAGCAATATGGGCTGCAAGGCCCTAGAACATACCTGAAGAACCATCAGTAGATCACTTTAATCTGCCACAAAACCCTGAGACACTTAGAGGCCAGCAGAGCACCTCAATCAGCCGTAAGTCCCTATAAGAGTTGAGGATAGCCAATGCAGACGCACGTAACACACATTAATATTTAGTAAACATGCCCCTAGAACATGCCAAGACAAAAAAGATGCTTGTGAAGGGCTCCTTTGAAAGCTGCCTCAATTTTTTAAAAGCTAAGTCTTAAAGGGGTTTTTGTGTTCTATTTTAAAAGATAATTCTTAAAGGGGTTTTGATGTTCATTTTTAAAAGCTAAGGGCCCAATTTTCATCTGGGTGGCTCTATGCACCTAGTCAACACATAGCTCGCCCGACATCCCTCTAACCATGATTTTCAATGCCAGGGTCATATGTGGCCCTGGCACTGAAAATCCAGGTCTGGCCACACACCCTGGATGCCCCAGGAGCTAGCCGGATAGCACAGATTTTCGATGCTACCAGCTTAGCCCCTGTGCCTGAAAGATAGGCAAGGAAAAACCTTGCCTATCTTTAAGGCACAGAGTGATGAGTGGGTAGCATTGAAAATTGGTGCTACTCAGTTATCCCTAACTTCCACCCCAGAACGCCCCTAACATGCCCCTATGCTAACTGCATATCCGGGATTTTCGAAGGGCACTACCCATGTATGATGTGCCCTTCAAAAATTATGGATATGGCATTTACATGGGTAACTAGGGTAGCTACCCATATAAATGCCTTCGAAAATTGGGCCCTAAGTCTTTTTTTTCTTTACTGCAAAGGGGGAATTTATTTTGTTTGCTTGTAGTGTAGGGCAAAGGGTCTGTCAGTTAGAGGTCATTGTCTTTGTTCTAGCTACCCATTCACTGCTAACATTTTGAAGCCACTGACCTCATCAAGTGTTATGTGGCCCTAGAGTGGCTTACTACGCAGCTAGGCAGTGCTGTATAAGGGTCTACAGGACCTTTCAGGTACTAGTATTCCTGACGGACTCCATTGCAAAGCAAGGTAATACTCTGCCTGACAGCTTGCAAAGGGGTTTTGCATTCCTTTTTAAAGGGGTTTTGGTGTTCATTTTTAAAAGCTAATTCTTAAAGGGGTGTTGCTGTTCATTTTTAAAAGCTAAGTCTTTTTTATATACTGCAAAGGAGGAATTTAATTTGTTTGTAGTGTAGGCAAAGGCTCTGTCATTTAGAGTTCATTGTCTTTGTTCTAGCTACCCATTCACTGCTAAGTCTTTGTAGCCACCGACATCATCAGGAGTTACGTCCCTCCATAACCACCCCAACACCCACCCACCCCATGTGAGTCTTCTTGCTTTATAGGGTAGCTCCCCAATTAACTACACACAGGAACATAGAACAGCAATGTTAGAACACACTGAAAAGAGGTTAACTGCTTTTTATCTTAAAGGACAGATGAGGAACTGGTAGGTCTCTCTCTTTTATTTCAACAGGTACCAAAGCTCCATCAACTAAACAATGGCTGGGAAAAATTGTATTGATAAAGCTGTTGCCCCTGTTATAGCTTCTGCCTCTGTCCAGACAGAGATCCCAATGCCAGTTTAAGAAATGGTTCCATGTGCAAGATGCTTGCATGCTGAGGCTATCAGGAAAGAAGTAGAGGAGCTCAGAGAAGAGGTGGCGAGGTTGAGAAGCATTCGAGACAGTGAGAACTACATTGATGAGATTCTTCTTGAAATATCCAAGCTCTCCAACAGAGGTGAAGATAGGCTGCTACAGAAGGAAAAAAAGATGGACACGAGTCACCAGAGCCTGCAGTATCAACACGCCAACTCCTCCAGCCCTTGAACTAATGAACCAGTATGCAGCCCTGGAAGTAGAGGAGTGGAAGCATCCGTGGAAAGGGCAGAGCCACAACTCGAGCACCCCAAAGTTTCAGAATCAGTCACTACTAGGAAGTGAAGAATAGTGGTGGTTGGTGACTCTCTTCTGAGGGATGCTGAGGTGTCCGTCTGCCGACCAGATTTGATGTCCAGAGAGGTGTGCTGTCTTCCAGGTGCCAAAATCTGAGATGTTATGGAGAGTTTGCCGAGACTCATCAAGCTTACTGACTATTATCCAATGATGTTCCCTGTAAAATAGTTATCTCCAAGTTATAATGCCCTGTTCAATGTAATTTCAGTTTGTTCAATGTAAACCGCACTGATGCAGAATAGCACGGTATATAAGAGAATGTAAATAAATAAATAAATAAACCATGTCGGCACCAATGATACTGCTAGGAATCCATCCAAGCATATCAAATGTGACTTCATGGCTCTGGGACAGAGAGTGAAGCAGATAGGTGTGCAGGTGGTATTCTCTTCAGTCCTCCCTATTGAGAGTAAAGGCCAAGGAAGAGGGGACATAGCACAAGAGTGAAATGGGATAGACTCAGGAGTAATATGTGGAAACATTTCTTTATGGAAAGAGCGGTAGATGCATGGAATAGTCTCCCAGTGGAGGTGGTGGACACGGGGACAGTATCTGAATTGAAAAAACCATGGGGCAAACACAAAGGAGCTCTAAATTTAAAAAGAGGACTATTGTAGTTGATATGGAAGGGCAGACTAGATAGGCCACATGGTCTTTTTCTGCTGTCATGTTTCTATGTTTCTAAAGAAGGAAATAGTAGGAAATAGTATAAAAATTGGGACATTGCCAGGACATGATTATTGGCAACCTTATAAACATTGCAGTAAAATTAGATGCACTTGCGATCAATTGTTCGTACTCACATGACTTGAGTCAACCAGTGATTAATGGCTCTAATGTTAAAATGGCCACATTCACTCCCTGTACCTCGTCACAATGGTGAAGGCAAGAGAGCTCCCTGAGACCGCTAAGTAAGTCAATATCACCAAAGATCAAACTTTAATGGGGTACAAGGCCATCTCCAAAGACCTTGGGATTCCTGTGTCTACAGTTCACAATGCTATTAAGAAGTTTTCTGCTCATAGAACTGTCAAGAACTTCCCAGGACAGGGTGGGAAGAGGAAAATTACTCAAAGACTTCGAAGGTTAGTGCGAACTGTTTGAAAAACACCATGTACAACATCCAAAGAACTTAAGGCTGACCTGGAGCAACCTGGAGTGGTGGTTTCAACCCGCACCATATGCCACTCACTAAACGACGGACTTCATGAGCAAAGGCCAAGGAGAACCTCACTGCCCAAAGATAGACATAAAAAGGCATGCCTGATCTTTGCCCAAACCCACCCTGAGAAACCACAGTCCTTCTGGGAAAATGTTCTATAGAAATATGAAATTTAACATGAGCTCTCTGGCAATGCAGACCAGCATTGCAGGCAAAGAAATGAAGCTTATAAAGGAAAAAACAGCCTTCCTATAGTTAAATATGGTAGAGGTTCCATAATGTTGTGGGGCTGTTTTGCTGCATCAGGAACTGGAGGCCTGAAACGTATTAAAGGAATCATGAAGTCAGAGGACTACCAAGGTAATTTGGAGTGAAATGTGCTGCCTAGTGTCAGAAAGCTAGGTCTGGGTCGAAGGTCATAGGTCCTCCAGCAGGACAATGACCCAAAACATATATCCAAAAGTACAAAAGAATGGTTAAAAAGGAACAAATGGACTGTTTTAAACTGGCCAGCAATGAGGCCTGATCTCAATCCAATTGAGAACCTTTGGAAAGAGCTGAAATCTGTCATTAATAAAAGGAATCCTGGACACATTAATGAGCTGGAACAAGGCACAGTTGAAGAATGGGAGAAACTACCAGCAGACAGATATATGAAACTTATAGATGGCTGCAAGAAACATTTGAAGACTGTCATCACTGCCAAAGGTTGTGCAACCAAATATTAGTGAAGGGTGCCATTAATCACGTCTAGGTCATATTTTGTTTTTTTTTCCTCAGAAATTACTATACCTAAGTTGTACAGACATTTTTTGCTGTATACCTTTGAACATATTATTAAAATATTATGATGATATATATAGCTGGAATATTTACAATAATTTCTTAAGATATTGTACACAACATACCTGAAATGCAAGGACGCAAGTAATGTTGACCACAACTGTATATGGTCACTGGACACACTGGTCGGAGGGCAGATCAGAAAATGCTGGGCAATATTGGCCAAGTTTGGCCAGACTGCTGACCTGTGTGCCCAGAATTGGAAAGGATCTATGTGCATTGCCTCAATAAACTCTGTAATATAGTGTATTGCTGTGCAGATTTCCAACCAGTGGCAGACTGATCTCTGCTGCACAACACTGTAGCTAGAGCTTCACGCACCAAAGTAAGTGGCAAGCAAAGGTGGATGGGGGTGGGGAAGGAGTGATTGATTTGATAGGGTAGTGCTTATGGTATCAATAGTTCTTGCTGGTGTGCCTACTATTTTCCTGGCTGCATCACCACTTTCCCATTGCCTTTGGAACTCCTTTTATTCTACCTCACTCATCAGCTTTTCCTTCCATTATGTGAGTGCATTACACTGCAGAGTGATGGTTGCTTTCATTCATGGGTCATAGAAACCAGCTAGCATATAATCATCCTTCATAAGGAGTTGCAAACTTTTTCCACTTGACAATGCAAGAAGTCCACCGTCACCAAAACCTCTGCTGTGAACCCCTATCATTGCAGAAAACCCTTTAACTTCCTCTGTAGAATATTCACCACCGGGATGAGAAGGAGTGGGTTAGCCCCTGTGGAACTTAGCTCCTCTGCAGCATCCTTAAGGGGCTTTAGTACTTTCCATTCTACCCAATCAAAGCCAGCAGGAGGGTGAGAAGAAAGGGGATTCCTCCAGCCCTCTTATTCTCCTCAAAGCGGTTTACATTGCAACTTAAACTTGGTAATGTACATTAAACAGGGACATTAATAACTTGGAATTTTCTGAGGCAATGGAGGGTTAAGTGACTTGCCCAAGATGACGCATGATGGGGATAAGGGAGAAAGGCACAGGAGATGAGGGTATGAGAGCGAAAATACTAAAGTTACGTGGCCGGCTCTTCACTCTTTTGAGCTCCCGGTTGGAGCAGGAATTTGGCAAAACAGAGCAACCAGCTCTTTACTCTGCACTCTCTCTCAATAAACATACACAGCTGGCTGTGATCTCTCCAGGTCTCTCTCTCCCAAGGCTGCATTTTCATGATTCCCCATGGCACTCTCAGGAGGCCAGTGAAGCCTTGACCTGCCTCCCAACAGCTCCTCTCTGCACCCAAACACTGACTTCTGTCCAGAAGAATGATAAAAAGAGAGGACAGCTAACATCACACACAGAGCCAATCTCTCCGCACTCCCCCCGTGCAGCGCATTTCCTATTCCTGCCACGCCACTCAAATCACTCCCCTCACTCCTGCTGCAGTCACTCTGCTGCCATCCACTGAGAAGTGCGCTTGTGTTGCCAATCTTGCCAGAATTGTTTTTCCCTCTGGAGATGCGCTCGTGACTCCAAATGAGGATTTTACGACCCCATTTGTGGTCGTGACCCAGTTTGGGAACTGCTGGGCTAGGCACTCCACTTGGGGAAGGGATTTCATTTTCTATCCCTTTCCCACCACTACTGTTTCCACTCCTGGGATGAGTTTCTAGCCTAGGGTCAGTGCCCTCTTGTTTACTGAACTGAAAATGGTGCCGTTTTAGAAAAAGATGCCGGCTGCTAGTGTTCTTAAGATAGCACTCAGCGTCTCTCTGCTAATGTGCTTACTGCACTAATTGCATTCTGCATACCAAAGATCTTCCAGCACTTTAAAATGCCTCTATATCTGTGAGGTTTTATGAGGCTTACACTGTAACATAGTAACATAGTATATGACAGCAGATAAAGACCAGTATGGTCCATCTAGTCTGCCCAGCAAGGCACAAGAGTAGGTGCACTTGCCGCTCCGTGCAGGTCACCCCTTCACATGCCTTTGTCTAGGGGTGTACCCACCGCTCCATGTAAGTCACCCCTATTTGTTCAGATATAAGAGATAGTTAAGTTTATTTTGATTTTATCCTGCTGCTATAAAGGGATCCACTTGTCTGTTCCATGCCATTTTGAATTCTGTCACTGTATTTGCCCCTAGGTAGTCCTCTGACGTCATGATTCCTTTAATACGTTTCAGGCCTCCAGTTCCTGATGCAGCAAAACAGCCCCACAACATTATGGAACCTCTACCATATTTAACTATAGGTATTTATTTAGCTGTATTTATATCCCACTTTTCACCAGGTCAAAGCGGTCAATTGGGAGATACATTTAACACAAGGGGATATGACACACATACACTAATACTTACAGGGAACATGGGCAATGGAGGGTTAAGTGGCTTGCCCAAGACCACAAGGAGTACCTATAGGACTAGAAATCCCAGTCCCTCCGGCCTGAGATTGCTGTCCCCAGGTGGGACTTGAACCCCTGGCCCTCCAGCCTGAAGTACCTTGTCCTAACCACTAGGCCACTCCTTCCTACACATATAGGAAGGCTGTTTTTTCCTTATAAGCTTCATTTCTTTGCCTATAAATGTATCGCTGGTCAAAACCAAAAACAAAAGAGTGGCAGGTTCACACACGACACCTTTATTGTATATTCAACAAGTGTGTAATATGCTTTTGGCGGCTCTCACATTTCAGTTATAATGGCTATTCAATCTCTTCTGTATCTATAAATGTTTTACATAATTCTTGATGTTCATATATACTTTTAGATTTCCATGGTTGGTATACCTTCGGGATGTTGGTTTCTTGAATACGCATGCGTTAGCGTTCTATTGCATCCTGCAACGTAGACGTGCTCCACGCCTTTGAAGCTGTACTTTTGGCGTCTCTTATAATTCAGGACAATGGTTTTTCAATCTCTTTTATTTATGTTCTATATATATCTCACGTAACCCTTGCAATTAACATACAGAGTTTTACACATAAGGCAATTTATATATGTGGATAAGGCGACTTAGGTTGGCCTCAATGGGTCCGTGTTTTATTTTTGCCTAATGGCTTAAATTGCACTTTTAAAAATGTTTTTTTAGTTAGTTTTTGTGCTCTTGATAATAAGCCTTGAGTATGGTCCGTTTTTATCCTTTGCATAAGAAATAGTGCCATGCTCATTTATAGGATGTTAGAGGTTCTCAATTGAAGTGCCCATTAAATGTAGTATCTCGCTTTTTTGTTACAATGGATACTTTTTTGATACAGTGGATATTTTGTCTGACATTGGCCATAATGTTTTTTAAAAAAATTTTATATTTGTTTTTCAGAAGTGTTACTATTCTTTGTATTAGTGACTTCAGTCACATTTTATGTGTCTGTGAAGTCCAATGCCACCACACACCGATCAGGTAATGCCCTTCTCTCCATTTTAGTACTCACTCCTGCTTCCAATTGTCCTCCTCATTCCCTTGGTCTCTGTTATATGTAATTTTATGGTGTACATTTCAATAATTTGTCCTTCTTATTCTCATGGTCCTTTTTTTTTTTATACGCTTAATATCTTTATTTCATGTGTCTGTATTCCTTTAGCGTATTTTAAAATATTTATTTAACTTATGATTTTCTCTGATGCATTATATTCATGGTATAGAGTAATTATGTATTTATTGATGTGTTGATATTTAACCTTTTAGTGTTAACAATATAATATTAGGTTTTAGCCTGTTTTTTTATATACTTGTCTTAATATTTTTTATTATCATATTTATTTATATTATTATGTTTTTAAATGTTTTTTTAGTGTGCCCTGACAACCCCTGACGAAGTATAACACGAAACACAGTCCTGTGTTGGGTTTAGGCCACTTGTTGAATATACAATAAAGGTGTCGTGTGTGAACCTGCCACTCTTTTGTTTTTGTTTTTGTCCCTGCTGAGTGTGGCTGCTGCTGTTTCTTTGGTTGGCTCAATGTATCGCTGGTCTGCATTGCCAGAGAGTTCAAGTTTAATTTCATATTTCTACAGAACATTTTCCCAGAAGGACTGTGGTTTCTCAAGGTGGGTTTGGGCAAACATCAGGCATGCCTTTTTATGTCTGTCTTTGGGCAGTGAGGTTCTCCTTGGCCTTTGCTCATGAAGTCCTTCGTTTAGTGAGTGGCATATGGTGCGGGTTGAAACCACCACTCCAGGTCAGCCTTAAGTTCTTTGGATGTTGTACATGGTGTTTTTCAAACAGTTCGCACTAACCGTCGAAGCCTTTGAGTAATTTTCCTCTTCCCACCCTGTCCTGGGAAGTTCTTGACAGTTCTATGAGCAGAAAACTTCTTAATAGCATTGTGAACTGTAGACACAGGAATCCCAAGTATGTCACTCTCTTTGACTTTCCTGATCTACTTCCCCCTCCCTCCAAAGAAACACTCCCTCAGAAGCAGGTAGCAAAGCCCAAACGTATTTCAAACTCCTAGTTCTAAAACCAGACACAGCAACACTTCTATTTGAACAAGTTATAATGCCCTGTTCAATGTAATTTCAGTTTGTTCAATGTAAAGCGCCTTGATATCATGAAAGGCGGTATATAAGAAATGTTAAATAAAAAATAAAAACAGTGAGGCATGGATTTATTTATTTTAATTCTCTTATATACTGTGCTATTCTGCATCAGTGTGGTTTACATTGAACAGGGCATTATAACTTGGAGATAACTATTTTACAGGGAACATGGGCTATGGAGAGTTAAGTGACTTGCCCAAGACCACAAGGAGCACCTGTGGGATTAGAAACCCCAGTCTTTCTGGCCCAAGGTTGCTGTCCTCTAATGGGATTTGAACCCCTGACCTTCTGGCCTGAAGTACCTTGCCCCAATCACTAGGCCACTCCTCCACTCCTTACTTATAAGCTTCATTTCTTGATATTCTGTTTCCTTCAAGCTGTTTCCTTCAAGGATATTCTGTTTCCTTCAAGCTGTTTCTTTTTTTCAATCAGTTGGGGGGGGGGGTTGTGTGCTTTCAACGTATAAGCCCTGGCACCCCTTCCTCACTCCCTCAGTCAGACTTCAAGCTTTTCTTTTTTTTTCAAATTGTTTTTTGTGCTTTAAAGTGCTAATCTCCAGCATCCCTTTCTCACTCCCTCAAACTCAGACTCCAAGCTGTTTCTTTTTACAATATATTTTCTGCTTTAAATTGCTAAGTCCCAGCAACCCTTTCTCACTTGCTCAAAGTCACACACAAAATGATTCTCTTTGGTTTGTGCAGAGAGCTGTCTTCCAGCCCTTCAGTGACATCATGACCCTTTGGATTTGTAGAACTCAGCCAGGGATATGTTTCTATGGTTTAGTTTCAAGGATTTCCCAGCATGATTGGCTGACGTGTCTTGTGCTGCTTGCCTGTAACCCATCCTTGACATTCTCCCCTTCCCAGATTGGTTCCAGTGTGTCTGGATGCTCACATGCTTTCCTAACCAGGGCTCCACAGATTAAACAGTAAGGATTTGAGGGTTTCTTTCTTTGTTTTATTATATTACATTGCTAGCTCTCTGACTGGGAGCTCTTAAAAGGGTTTTGTGTATATTTTTTAAAGCAAGGTTACTTTCATTTTTGCTTTTTTAGGGAAACTTTCCTTGAGCACAGTAGGTTGCTGAACTCCAGTAACCTTCTCAGGTTTAGAAACTGCTAACACCTAATCAGGTGTTAGTTCCCTCCCTACCCACCCCAACTCCCACCCACCCCTAGTGAGCAGTCTTGCTTTATAGGGCACCTCCCCCTTTAACAAATCACAGTGAATTGGACCAGCACATTTGTATATACTTAAAGAGATTTAACTGCTTTTTCTCTGAAAGGACAGCTGCGAAACCGGCTGGTACTTGGTAGATCTCTCTCTTTTGCTTTAACAGATACCTAAGCTCCACGAACAGAACAATGGCTGAGAAAAATCATATTGCTAAAGCTGTTGCCCCCGTTACAGCTTCTGCCTCAGTCCAGACAGAGGTCCTAATGCCAGTTGAAGGACCGGTTCCATGTGCAGGGTGCCTGCATGCTGAAGCTCTGAGGAAACAAGTGCAGGAACTGAGAGAGGAGGTGGCGAGGCTGAGGAGCATTCAAGACAGTGAGAAGTACATTGATGAGATGCTTCTTGCAGCAATCAGGCTCTCAAGCACAGGAGAAGATGGGTGCCAACAGAATGTCGATGGTTGGACACAAGTCACCAGGGCCTGCAAAATCACCAATCCAACTTCTCCAGCCCATGAATTGAAGAACCATTATGCAGCCCTGGAAGTGGAGGAGGTGAAAGCATCCCTGGAAAGGGAAGAACCAGAGTTCAAGTACCCCAAAGTTGCGGAATCAGTGACCAGAAAGAAACGAAGGGTAGTGGTGGTTGGAGACTCTCTTCTGAGGGGTACTGAGGCGTCCATCTGCCGACCAGACTTGATGTCCAGAGATGTATGCTGTCTGCCTGGTGCAAAAATCCAAGATGTTACGGAGAGTTTGCCGAGACTCATCAAGCCCACTGACTATTACCCAATGTTGCTAATCCGTGTTGGAACAAATGATACTGCCAGGTATACCTCGGAATGTATCAAAAGTGACTTCATGGCTCTGGGACAGAGGGTGAAGCAGTTAGGTGCACAGGTGGTGTTCTCTTCAATCCTCCCTGTTGAGGGTAAAGGCCAAGGCAGAGAGGCTCGCATCCTGGAGATGAATGCATGGCTGCGTGGATGGTGTCATCGAGAGCATTTTGGTTTCCTAGACCATGGGATGCTGTTCCAAGGGTTGCAGAGCAGAGATGGCATCCATCTGTCCAAGAAAAGTCAACGCGTCTTTGGTAGTAGACTGGCTAATCTACTGAAGAGGGCTTTAAACTAGATTCGTTGGGGATGGGTGAAGAAAGCCCCTGGTAAGTGAAAGCCCCCAGGTAGGTGATACATTAAATACCTTTATGGAAATGGGTAAAAGGGGTAACATATGGAAAGCAGTGTGTATTAATGCCCGTAGCATGGGAAATAAGATCCCTGAAGTTGAAGCTTTGGTGGGAGTGGCTGACTTGGATTTAGTGGCAGTTACAGAAACATGGTTCACAGAAAACCATGACTGGGATGTAACTATACCTGGCTATACTTTATTCAGAAAGGATAGGGTAGGAAGAAGGGGAGGAGGAGTGGCACTATATGTAAAAACTACTATTAAAGCTTTGGAATTACAGAGCTTAAAAGGGAGAGAGGAGGCATTGTGGGTTAAACTAGAAAGAGGGAAAGAGAAATCTATTTACATTGGTGTGATATACAGACCTCCCTTACAAGAGGAAGAGGTGGACAGAGAGTTAATTGAAGACATACGCAGCATTGCTAGGAAAGGGGAAGTGCTACTGACAGGAGATTTCAATATGCCAGATGTTGATTGGCACATTCCTGCTGCAGTATCATCTAGAAGTAAGGAGATCCTGGATTCTCTACAGGGAGAACTATTCAGGCAATTGGTAACAGACTCCACATGTGAAGGGGCCATACTGGACTTGGTGCTTACCAATGGTGAAAGTGTTTCTGATGTTGTAGTGGGAGATCATTTTGCATCCAGTGATCACCAGATGGTGTGGTTCAGTATTAGGACTAGGGCTGTTAGAATCCATTCCAAGGTGAGGATATTAGACTTTAGGAAGACTAACTTTGCGAAGATGGGCCAATACCTCAGGGAGTCGTTAGTGGGATGGGAACAGCTGGGGGATGTAGAAAAACAGTGGGCAAAAATGAAAGGGGGTATTTTAAAGGCAACCAACCTTTTTGTTAAAATGGTAAAGAAAGGCAAAAGGAACAGGAGACCGCTATGGTTTTCGAAGGAAGTAGCTGAAAAAGTGAAGAAAAAGAGGGAGGCCTTCATGAAATACAAGAGATCACAGAGAGAGGAAGACAGGCATCTGTATTTGGAAAAACTTAAGAGAAGCTAGCAAAGTAGTCAAGAAGGCAAAGATTCAAAAGGAGGAGGAAATATCCCCCCATTTTATTGCATTGGCTAAGACATTTTTCAGATATATTAGTGAGAAGAGGAAGGGCAAAAGTGGTATTGTCAGACTCAAGGGTGCAGGGGGTGAATATGTAGAAACTGATAAGGATAAAGCAGAATTGCTTAACAAATATTTTTGTTCTGTGTTCACAGATGAAGAACCAGGAGCAGGACCTCAGAAAACACCCACAAATAAGAACAGAAGCGAGGGACATCTTGAAAAATTTTCAGAAGACTGTGTTCGTGAGAAACTAGCTCAACTTAAAGTAGACAAAGCGATGGGACCGGATGGGATACACCTTAGAATACTGAGGGAACTTGGGGACGTTCTAGCAACTCCACTGACTGACCTTTTCAATGCCTCGTTGGAGTCGGGAGTGGTGCCAAAGGTCTGGAGAGAGGCTCATGTGGTGCCTTTACACAAAAGTGGAAGTAAAGATGTGGTTGAAACTTCGGTGGTGAGTAAATTATTGGAAACGCTGCTGAAAGAGAAAATAGTGAGGTTTCTGGAGTCCAGCGGATTACAGGATCCGAGGCAGCATGGATTCACCAGAGGCAGGTCTTGTCAGACAAATCTGATTGATTTCTTTGACTGGGTGACCAGGGAGTTGGACTGAGGGAGAGCTCTAGATGTGGTGTATTTAGATTTCAGTAAAGCCTTTGACACTGTTCCTCACAGGCGAATTATAAACAAACTGAGCACCCTAGGGATGGACCCTAAAGTTACTGCTTGGGTTAGAAATTGGTTGGGTGGGAGGCGACAAAGAGTACAAGTAAATGGAGCTCACTCTGAGGAGAAGGATGTTACCAGTGGTGTGCCCCAGGGATCTGTCCTTGGTCCGATTCTTTTTAACATCTTTGTTAGTGATATAGCGGAAGGGCTGTCTGGTAAGGTTTGCCTGTTTGCGGATGATACCAAAATCTGCAATAGGGTAGACACCCAGGAAGGTGTAGATAACATGAGGAGGGATGTAGCTAAGCTTGAAGAATGGTCTAGAATTTGGCAGCTGCGATTTAATGTTAAAAAATGTAAGGTCATGCATTTGGGCTGCAGCAATCCAAGGGAGCAATACAGTATAGGAGGTGAAGTACTTTTGTCCACTAAAGAAGAGCGGGACCTAGGCGTGGTTGTGTCTGATGATCTTAAAGTAGCTAAACAGGTAGAAAAGGCGATGGCAAAAGCTAGAAGGATGCTTGGGTGCATAAGGAGAGGAATGGCTAGCAGAAAAAAGGAGGTGATAATGCTTCTGTATAAGTTTTTGGTGTGCCTTCATTTGGAGTATGGTGTGCAATTCTGGAGACCGCACCTTCAAAAGGATGTGAACAGGATGGAGTCAGTGCAGAGGGTTGCTACTAAAATGATTAATGGGCTTCATTATAAAGCATATGAGGACAGACTTAAGGATCTTAATATGTACACCTTAGAGGAAAGGCGGGATAGAGGTGATATGATTGAGATGTTTAAATACCTCCGTGGCATAAATGTTCAGGGAGAGAGCCTCTTTCAATTGAAAGCAAGTTCTGCTACGAGGGGACATGGGATGAGGGTGAAGGGAGATAGATTCAGGAGTGATATGCAGAAATATTTCTTTACAGAAAGAGTAGTGGATCCATGGAATAGTCTCCCAGTGGAGGTGGTAGAGATGAGGACAGTAATTGAATTCAAAAAAGCATGGGACCAACACAGAGGATCTCTAAAGGTAAAAAGTGTACTGTTGTAGTTGTTGTTATGGAAGGACAGACTAGATAGGCCATGTGGTCTTTTTCTGTCATCATGTTTCTATGTTTCTATGATGAAAACACAGTTCACAAATGGTGATTCGGGAAAATTTGCTAAACATGCACATTCAGTTAATTGGACCCAGAACTCACTGAATTTAGAAATTTTTGGTTGACTTTTTCATTTGTATGAAAATTAATGTACATGATTACTGTAGAGGGTGCTGCTGCTGTGTGGTATGTAAAATGTTTGTGTATATTGTAAGGGTGAGATGGTGCTGCTGCACTGTTTATAAATATCTGTGTATTACAGTACATAGAGTATATATATATACACATTGGAGCAGGGTTGTGGCCTGATGTTTACACATTTTTGGATATGGGGGAATCGGGGTGGGAGAGAGTCTGTAGGTCTGATGTTTTGGTATGTACAAGTCTGACAATAAGGGATGGGAAAACTGCAGAACTTACATATGTAGATTGCTGCATATGTAAGTGGTGCAAAATAGCACTACTTCCACATATAAATGCTGGCTCCAGAGATATATGATGGGACAACAGTCTGACACCTACATATGCAGGCGCTGCTCCACTGTGGCTTGCACATCTTGCCACCTCTTTCCAGGTGCAGGCATCCACACGTCTGTGTTTCTGCCACGTACACATATATTTCCCACGTAGCATTTTTTTTCCTGAATATAGATTTCAGGAAGTCCAGATGCACGTATTTCACAAAAGGTTGAATGTTCAGTACACCTTTTGAAAATAATGGTTTTAATATGAATGTCCTGACTTTAATATATATATATATATATATATATATATTGTGATAAGGAAGCTTATCATAGCTCAGGAAGGGGCTATAGAAAAGGTGAAGTGTCTCTGAACAAGCAACCTGTCAGTGCTGGTAGAAATGAGAAAACAGAATTTTGCCATAAAAGACTACCAGTCCCAGAATGCACCAGGTTTCCAACAGCCATTAGAGGAGCTGAAGTGAGGAAACGTGTGTTCAATCAGGAGGGCTATGAGGTAATCCCTAAGAACTCATCTCAAAGGGCAGGGCCTGATTCAGCACAGCTGCGCTGTGTTAGGGAGGAGCACTCATCAAGGCAGAATAAGAGTAGAGTTTATTCTGCAGATGACCAGCTTCATGATCACCTTGGATATTCAGAGAATTGTCCTCAGTATCCTGAGAATCAGCTTGAGTTTGATCATCAGTTTCATCTGAAGGATCAGCAGAAGCAGAAGCCAAACCGGACGGATAGAGAAGGAAAGAAACCCTCTGGAAGGAAGAGGAGAAAAGCCTTTGAGAGGTCTAGAAGAGTCCAAGGCAGTACATATACTGGGAGGTATTCCAAGGGCCAGCATAGACCATTGGACTGGGGAAAGCCAGAGGAATGGTGCTGTAGAACAAGGAATCACCAGAGGCTACCTGTGAGGGAGACGGCTGCACGTGGAAGGGACTCTAAGACCTATGCCAGAAGGTATGTGAAGAGAGATCCAGTGTCCAGGGATCAGGACTGGAAGGCTGGACATAAGAACTGGACTACATACTGGCCAGGCTATATAGAGAGGAACTATAGCAACAATGGAAGCTCAGGTATGAACACTGATCTATGCCCTAGCTATAACCTTGAAAGACAGCAGGGAAATAAGTGTTCTCCTGAAAGTGCTCCATTGAAAGATTCATCTGTGCCAATTCATGATAGTGACCCTATGCTTGTTGATGAAGGGGAAATAATAGCAGATCAAGATATTGTTTATATGGACTGCTCTCTATCCAAACTCCGTTGGTAACTTTCTGTGATAAAGCACAGCAGCCATCACAAAGAAATATAAATTTGTTCTTTATTCCACTAAGAAAAGCTCCTGAAGCAGGATTTGACTCACACAGTAGAAAGCCAGCCTGCTAAAGGGTTTCAGCTGGATAACTGATAGCAATTGAGCTGCACCTAATTGCTTGTGAGCTAGGAGAGAATTACTTCTGGATCTGTGTGGAAAGTAAACAGAAGTTAACCTTATAAGAACAGTTTATTTCTTTCTTTGTGGCTTTTCGTTTGTTAGAGATATGCTAAGAAAACATTAGCTAATTGCCTGACAAGTTTGAAGGTTGTTTTCCTGATTTTGATTTTTGACTTTGTTTTACCAAGTTAAACACTGCAAGCAAGTAACCTAACTTATGTGCTACCAGGCATATCTGTGCTAGGAGAAATAACCCCATAAATAAAGAAGTATCTTATTGGCTTTAACACTTGTGCACAACTAAATTATTGTCAGCAGCTGTGTCTGGTGTGAATGAACTACATTACCCACAATACCTTGCAAAAATCATATAAATATATGCATTGTCAAGACTGTGAAGATTCTCACCCAGGCAGCCGTCTGACAATATATATATATATATATATATATATATGAATGGGCTTTTGTGTGTGACAGTTTAGTACAGAGAAAAACTGAACCCTGCCGGATTTTTTGCAAAGGGTATAATGTGCAAAAACACGCACATGGAGAGTGATTCCATAAGGGGCAGATGGATTAAGCACATTAATTGCGCCTATTCTATAAAATCAAATCCTATCATTAAATGATCTATGGTACCTGAAGACTGTAATGTGACCAGTATGATGTCAGGTTTTTTAAAAATTGATATTTATATGTCAACAGCAAACAGACAAAGCAGGACATGGTGAGTACACTTACACCATCCCCCAACATGATGCCAGTTTTTAAAAAGGGTTCCAGGGAATAAGTGAGCCTGATGTCAGTGATGGGCAAAATAGTAGAATATATTACAAAGAACAAAATTACTGAACACATAGATAAACATAGTTTAATGGGAGAACATGGATTTAGCCAAGGGATGTCTTGCCTTAGAAATCCACTACAATTTTTGAATGAATGAATCGACATGTGGAATAAGGTGAGCTGGTTGATTTGGAGCCTGATCCAATATGGGGCACATCTGGGCCATTTGGACAACCCCAACCAAGATGAAGCCGTCAGCGCCTGATTCTGCACCGCAGGTGCAGGATCGGGGCCTCAGAGATGGCCCGGCCGCCCCAGCAGCACCATGAGGATGTCCTCTTCACAGCACGACCCACCATATGGTTTCCCGGACCCCAATACCCTGCTGTCAAACCCAACGGGGGGGGGGGGGGGTTTGGGTGATCTACAGGCGGGGCTGCCAGGAAGGATAGGGGGGCAGCCGGCGCTTATTCAACCTCTGAGGTGGAATAACCAGGTCGTCCCCCTAGAGATCCCTGACTATACAGGGCCGTGAGCAGAATCGGCCCTATCTGTCTGGGGGTTGGTCCCACTCATACCGCTCCCACTCTCCACCCCGGCATGCCCCCATCCCCGCTGATGGAGGCAGAATACTGGCAAGGAGGATTCCAGGGTAGCATGTCCCAGCATGCCCTGTTATCTGCCTTATGGAACTGGGGCCGTAGTATATCTGGATTTTCAGAAAACATTGGCAAAGTCCTTCATTAGAACTTCTGAGGAAATTAAAAGCGATGGATTAGACGGCAATGTTCTACAGTGTATCAGGAGAAGAAAGAGAAAGGAGGAAGAAAGAGAGAGTGAGGGAGGAGGAGAAGGAGGGAGAAAGAGAGAGATGAAAGGAAGGAGGGATAAAGAGGAGAAGGTGTGGCAGGAGAAGGAAAAATGTAGGGAAGGGGAGATGAAAGAGAAAGAAAGTGGAGGGAAGAGAAATAGGAATAGGCAAGAGGAGAGAGATGGTGAGGAAGGGTGAAAGTAGAGAGGTGAGAGTGGATAAAGAAGAACTGAGAAAAGGTTGGGGAGGAGAAAAAATGGGAAGGGGCAGATGTGGAGAGAGAGAAAAGGAAGGAGAGGGAGCAGGGCCGGCCTGTCCACTAGGCAGGCTAGGTGGCCACCTAGGGCAGCAGATCTCTATGGGCAGCAGGCCATGTGCTTTGGCACACATGGCCTGCCATCTCCCCTCTGCGTGTTAAGCCGTGCTGCCCTCCTCCCCCATTTTGAGCCACCCCTCTCTGGTGCTGATTCTGGCGGCAGGGGGGGTGGGGGCTAGACTCAGCGGCAGGCAATGCTGCTTCTGAACCCACAAAGTTATGTGGGAGGGGGGTCAGAAGTGGCAGGCCATGTGTGCTGAAGCACATGGCCTACCACCGAGTTGTGCCCTCACTTGACCCTGCTGCTGGAATCAGCAGTAGCGTGACTCAGCACAGGGTGTGTGGCTCAGTGCACGGAGAGGGCAGAACAGCCGGGGCTTCTACCTAGGGTGGCAGGAACCTTTGGGCTGGCCTTAAGAGGGAGGGCAATGTGAAGGACAGAAAAGCAAAGAGGGAGGGATGAAAACATATGAGGGAAAGAGTTGAAGATGAGATTATCATGGATAGTTGGGGAAGGTGAGTGAGTAGGGAGGGAGGATGTACAAAGAGAGGTGGGAGCAGGTAGTGTGCATGAGAGAGTGGGAGGGGGAGGGGGAGGAAAATGGAAGAATATAGATAGGATGAAAAAAATCACAAGAACAAGGGAAAACAAAAATGGAATCTAGGAATAGCATAAGAAAATAAAATTGACAACAGGATGGAAAATCTAGAGGAAATGCTGAGAGAATAAAATGAATAGAAGTAGAAGGAAACTTAGAAATCAGAGAAAGAAGTAAATGTGGAAAATGATCAAATAAATTAATAAAGAATGGGCAGAGAAATGAAAATATATCTGAATAAAATAATTTAAAAAAGACAAATAAAGGAAGATGATAAGAATGGATTAAGAAATAGAAAGGTATGAAAGTATTTTATTATGTCACCCTGCTGCAGCTACAACTGAACAGGTCGTAAAGTTGAGGTGATCATGGCAGGCCTGGGAGGAGGCAGTGGAGCATGAGATAATGATAGAGTGTGTGTGTGAGGAAAGATTGAATGTCAGCAGGGATTAGGGGAGAGGAGGAAAACAGAAAGCTAATCAGTGTCAATCTGAGGGGAGGGGGAGAGAGAGAAAATTCATCCCCCGTCAGAACTGATCTGCACTCCCTAATCCTTGCCCCCCCCAAACCCTCCCCCCCCAAACAAGCCATGCCTGTGCACTTTGTTACCTTTTGTGCAGCCCCTCTATCAGGATACCTTAACTTCCCTGTTTTAAAAGTATCTTTCAAAGACACCTTACTCTAAACCATGTACTCTTGTGTGTTGGATTTCCCCCAGGTTCTAGTTTAAAAGCTGCTCTCTTTTCAAATATTAGTGTCCTAGTTCAAACTTTGTTAAGGTGGAGCCCATCTTTTTTGGAATAAGCCCCCCCCCCCTCCCCAGAATGTTGCCCAATTCCTAACAAATATAAATACCTCCTCTCTGAACCATCGTCTTCTCCATACTTTGAAACTTCAGAGCTCTGCCTGTCTCTTTGGTCCTGAGCATCGAATGGGGAACACTTCTGAGAATACTATCCGGAAGGGTATAGATTTCAATTTTACATTAAATTTGGTTTCAAGTAGCTCTGCTCTGCACTTTCCTATGGTATTGGTATCCATATGTATTAGGACAGCTGGTTCCTCCCCAGCAATCTCTCAAATCTTATCTAGGTAATGTGTGAAATCCACTACCTTATTACCAGGCAGGCAAGTTACCAAGCAATCCTCATGTTCACCAGCTACCAACTTATCTAAATGTCTAAGGATTGAATCACCAACTACAACAGCTATCCTAACTCTTTTCTCCTGGGCACATGCCCCTAGACATACATCCTCAATGCAAGAGGCTATTGCACCTCCAGATGGCATGCACAGGTAATATTCTCCTTTTGGGTGGCCTTTCTCCTTCATAGCAGCAAAGAGACTACCACATTGGAAGTGAAACTTTTCTACTATGTCCTTGAAGGTCTCCTCTGCATATCTCTGTCTGCCTCAGTTCCTCTAAGTCTATCACTTCTTTCTCTTCTTTCTTCCTTCTTTCTCTATAACATCAGCAGAATTCATCCCTTCCTTTCTACTCATGATACTAAGCCCTTATTCACTCACTAGTCACCTCCCGCCTTGACTATTGAAACCTGCCCCTCACTGGTCTCCCTCTGAATCATCTCTCTCCTCTTGAATCTGTTCAAAACTCAGTCGCACTGCTTCAGCCATTGTCGCTATGCTCATGTAACCCCTCTTCTCAAACCACTTCACTGGCTCCCTATCAGTTTCTGCATCCAGTTCAAACTTCTCCTACTGACCTATAAGTGCATTCACTGTGCAGCTCCTTACTACCTTTCCTTTCTTTTCTCACTCTACACTACTCCTCAGAGCTCTGCTCCTCTGGCAGATCCCTTTTATCTGTGCCCTTCTCTGCCACTGCCAACTCCAAACGTCATTCATTCCAACTTGCTGCTCCATATGCCCGGAACAAACTACCTGAGTCTGCGTGTCGGACTCCTTCACTAACATTATTCAAATCCAGGCTAAACCCCACCTCTTTGAAGCTGCTTTTGGATCCTGATGCTTCTCACTCTCTTGTCCAGTTTCTCTATGTATTTTGTCTTGATAGGTTGTAAGCTCTGATGAGAAGGTACTGTGTCTGACATCTATATGTACAGCGCTGCATACACCTTGTAGCACCATACAAGTTATTGGTAGTTGTAGCAGTAGAAGTAGCCTCCAGAGATTAAACTTGTTTTCTGAGAGTCAGGAGCTCTTTGTACCAACTTCTCACTAAATGGGAGACAATCATACATGTGACACTTGGTGGAAAAGACTGCATAGCTCCCATCTCACTCCTGGGCTGTTTTCTTATATTGGCAAGTTGTTTATTTATTTAAAGTTGCTAAGGGAGTAGGGATACATATAGTAATGTTAAGTCATTTAGGTTTATTAGATATATTTTCTGTCCCTTATGTTTATTAGGTATATTTGTTAGTATTTATTTTATGTTTGCTTATTTATTTAGTTATTTAAAATATATTTCTATTCTGCCACATGCCCAGAGGCATTCAAGGTGGCTTACAATCTAAAAACCCAAATGCTAACATAGCAATACTAAAAAAAAAAAAACCCTTCAAGATGATATGCAGGGACCTAGAATTAATCTACTGCTAAAGATTAATCACTTGCTGATGAAAATTCTCAATTGAAACTTGTGGAGAACATTTTCACCCTTATCCTTTAATTGGCCAAAACCTTCACAGAAGTTTATAAAATGACCCTTTACATTCCATAAATATATATTTAGCTATGCCCCAAATATACAAGAGAGCTCTTATAATCCAACACCATCTCTAAATAATTACCCTTCCCAGTGATTCAAACCCAATGCCCACACAGACTTCCTTCTCTTGACATTAACACCCCCCATGCGAGTCATAACCCCCACCACAGCCCCCTCCTCAACCAACAACCTCCAATCTAATATCCTCCTACTTGTCCCCCCTCTTTTCTCATTCTGAAAAACATACACTCCATTTTCTGAGAGCCTACCCTTCTGACTCCAAAGATCCCTAAGAGCTCCACCGTTCTTCTCCTACCATGCTCATCTCATGAACTCAATAAAACCCTCCACTCATTCCACTCATCAGCTCCTCTCCAAACCTATAGCACTCCGCTCTACTAGAAGAACGCTACCAACCATACCTTTCCCCATACTCACATTGTACCCACTCCAATAACCATCCAATTCCCTAACCCCATTCAGACTCACACACACTATCTCTCCTCCACCCCTGCCCCTCTTCCCCAAACATTCTTCTTATCACACCTTCCTCCCCTCCATTATACAGCAAGCAAAACACCAATTCCAACAGTCTCTCCTCGCCTTTCACAGTTACTCCACAGTAGTCACTGCATTTTATTGTTGCAGTGACAGTCAGTTCCCTTCTGGTCCCAGCAGCAGATTCTGTGCTTCCTACAACTGCTGGGCTTCTTTTCTCATCTCCTGAACTTTTGATCTGTTTGCAACCAGCTCTTGTCTACTCTGCAGAAGTGGCCAGTTCCCTCCACCACTGTACTGCTTAACATCACTCGTTAATGCTGTGGTCCTCTCTGTGCTCAACATTCCTCAATGTCACTTCCTCTCTTCTCTTCATGGCTGCAACTCTTCCAATCCGATGTCATCAGCTAATATCTTTGCTTTAGCCACACTGTTGCAAAATGTCTCACTCCATTTTCTATATAGGTGAAATGCGCTGGGAGCTAAATACTAGCCAGAAGGCCTGTCTGATCCAGTTTCTTCTTGTGCTATTATAGTTTGTTCCTCTTTTTCATCATTTCAGCATCCAAGTCTGAATAGACATAACAGGCCAGATATTGAAAGGGATTAACGTGGTTAGCAGACCCTGGCATTGAATAGCTGGGTCTAAAGTTCAGCAGCGGCAGCCAGCTGCTTTATCAGCACTAGCCACTGCCGTTAAATATCGCCCAACCTTTCCATCCTTGGAACATGAAAATACCAGACTTCCTGAGAAATCTAATAATGTATTCTTTGTCTTGAAACTATAGCATCTTCGTGATTATGGCCCTGGGTCTTTTCCCCCCCCAATGTTCTCTTCTTCTCATGTACCTTCATATCAGAGTCCAGGCAGGGGCAGCCCAAGGGTGATGTGGGACCATGTGCAGAGACTCATTGTGTGGCCTCATTTGCATAAAGATTAGCATGTTCACAATACCTCATTTGCATTAATTTAGTTTAATTTAATTTATTTTAAAATGTATATGTTGCCCATCTAAAATTTTAGGTGACTTTCAAAAGAGCCCTTCACAAGCCTCTTTTTTTGTCCCAGCATTGACTTAGGGACACGTTTGCTAAATATTAATGTGTGCTAAGTGTCACTGCGTCCATAGAAATAAATGATGCTACTGCACTTAGCGCATGGTAACATTTGTGAATGCAGCTTAACTTTCAATAAACATGCCTCTTAATGAGTGTCTGAATACTTTTTGCATGGACGTGCGGATAAAGACTACCAGATGTCTACATTACTATACTCCCATGCCAATTGCCAGGCACATTAAGAAGTACAACAAATCCTGCTCATTTAGAGCACACAACAAACCCACCATGTCATAATGGCACTGCCAGGACTCACACAGCACCAAATCCTATTTATCAAAAGGCAATACTGTAAATATTAAAGCACTGTATCACAGAGAATACCTACTGGGAAAAGAGAACAAGTGAGACTGTCACATAGAAACTACAGGAACAGAATTCCACAGCTCAGTCACACATGCAAAACATAGACCATCACCAAATACAGAACAAGGGATCACAATTTAGAAATACGAAGACAATAATTAAACTGGGAATCCCAAAACCCAAACTTGGAATGTACAAGAAGACTGGAGAAATGAAGCCATAAATTAATTTCCTCTTGTACTAAACAAAGCACAAAGATATCAGCAATGCACAATCCCAGAGCTGATATATTCCAGTTAATATATTCAAAATAAAATAGGTTTTATTTCTACCTTTGGTTGTTTGGGCATTTTATTTTTCAGTCACAATTGCCCCAGTCACTTTTTTCTGCTTTCTTTGTGTCTTCTGCTATCTCTCCATTGCCCACTGTTCATTTGTCCTTTTTTCTCACTTCTATTTTTTCCATTCTCTCTTCATCTGCCTCTAACATATTGATCTTTCCCCTTTTGCTCTTTCTTCAATTTCTTCCTTTACTCCCTTTCATCCACTCAAATTTCACCCTTCCATTCTCAATCCCATTTTACTTTTCACCGAAGAACATAAGAACATAAGACATGCCATACTGGGTCAGACCAAGGTCCAACAAGCCCAGTATCCTGTTTCCAACAGTGTCCAATCTAAGTCACAAGTACCTAGCAGTTTCCCCAAAAGACACAGGTTCCGCAGTGCTTTTATTGGAGCAAGAGGTGGATTTCCCGGGCCCCCTTTAATAATGCTTTATGGAACTTTCCTCCAGGAACTTGTCAAACCTTTTTTAAATCCGGCTACACTAACAGCTTTTACTACATCCTCCGGTAACGAATTCCAGAGTTTGATTATACGTTGAGTGAAAAAATATTTTCTCTTATTAGTCTTAAATAGGTTACACTGTAGCTTCATTGCATGTACTCTAGTCTTTCTATATTTTGATGGTGTAAACAATCAATCTACATTTACCCATTCCGCTCCATTCATTAATTTATAGACCTCTATCATATTTCCCCTCATCCGTCTCTTTCCAGGTTGAAGAGCCCTAACCTTTTTAGCCTCTCTTCATAGGGGTATCCTTCCATCCCCTTTACCATTTTGGTGGCTCTTCTCTGTTCCTTTTCTAATAATGCTGTATCCATTTTAAGATACGGTGAGCAGAATTGCACACAATATTCAAGGTGTGGTCATACCATGGAATGATACAGAGGCATTATAATATCCTTTGTTTTATGCCCCATTCCTTTCCTTATGATTCCTAGCATTCTATTTGCTTTCTTGGCCACCGCTGCACACTGGGTGGAGGGTTTTATTTATTTATTTTTATTTATTTATTTATTGCTCTTATATACTGCGCTCTTTAAAATCAGTGCGGTTTACAGGTAACATTTAAGCAACTCAGCATAACAGATATGCATTTACAGAGAACGGGAGAGATACAACTTGGATTTCAACTGGGGGAACTATTTACAATATCTACATATCTGTACATTATATCTATGAATTATTTTGTAGTCTTAACATATTATCCACAATGGCGCCTAAATCCTTTTCCTGGGTGGTAGTTCCCTAATGTGCAATCTTGCATCGTGTAGCCATAGTTTGGTTTGTTCTTTCCTAGGTGCATAACTTTGCACTTGTCCACATTAAATTACATGTGCCTTTTGGATGCCCAGTCTTCCAATTTATCAAAGTCCTCTTGCAATTATTCACAATCCTCATGGGTTTTAACAACTTTGAATAATATTGTGTCATCTGCAAATTTGATTACCTTACTCATTATTCCCATTTCCAGGTAATTTATGAATATGTTAAAAAGCAGCGGACCCAGCACAGATCCCTGGGGTACTCCACTAGTCACCTTTCTCCATTGGGAAAATTGGCCATTTAGTCCTATCCTATGCTTTCTATCTCTTAACCAGTTCCACAATAGTACACTGACTCCTATCCCATAACTTTTTAATTTTGTCAAGAGTCTCTCATGAGGGACCTTGTCAAAGGCTTTCTGAAAATCCAGATACGTACACTATATCACCTTTGTCTACCAGTTTATTTACACCTTAAAATAAAAAAACGTAACAGATTAGTAAGAGAGGACCTTCCTTGGCTAAAGCCAGGTTGGCTGTCTGCCATTAAGCCATGACTATGTACATGTTCATTAATTTTGTTCTTTATAATGGTTTCTACTATTTTTCCTGATATTGACGTCAGGCTCACTGGTGTGTAGTTTCCTGGATCACCCCTGGAACCCTTTTTAAAAATTGACCTTACATTGGCCATTCTCCAACTTTCAGGTATTACAGATGATTTTAATGATAGTTCACAGATTACTAATAGTAGGTCTGCAATTTCATATTTCAGTTATTTCAATACGCTTGGATGTATAACATCTGGTCCAGGTGATTTGCTACTCTTCAGTTTATCAAATAGTTGTAATATATCTTCCTAATGTATCAATATTTCCTTTAATTATTCTGTGGCATCACCTTTACATTCCATTTCAGTCATGGGTAACATCCCTACATCTTCTTCAGTAAAGACTGAAGCAAAGAATTCATTCAGGACTGGAAGTGGGCTAATGGGGGGTTAGGACTGGTTATGGGCTATGGGGGGCTAAGACTGAAAATGGGGTGACGGGGGTTAGGACTGGAAGTGGGCTGATGGGGGGCTTAGGAGTGGTAATTGGCTATGGGGGGGCTTGGACTGGTAATGGGCTGGGGGGTTGCTAGGACTGGAAATGGGACGAGTGGAAGGGGGGCTTGAACTGCAAATAGCTGATGGGGAGGGGGCTTGGAATGGAAATGGGCTGTGAGGGGAGGGAGCTAGGACTGGAAATGGGTGAAGTGGGGGGGAGCTAGGACAGGAAGTGGGCTGATGGAGAGGCTAGGATAGGACTTGAAATGGATGGGGAGCTAGGACTGGAAATGGGCTGAGGTTGGGGCTGGGCTAGGATTGGAAAGGACTGATGGGGGGCTAGGACTGGAAATGGGCTGATGCGGGGACTAGAAGGGAGCGGATGCTGGGTGGTGCTGGAACTAGAAGAGAGCTGATGTTGGGGGAGGATTAGTATGGGATGGAGCTGGGAGAGTGAAATGGAGAGGGGAAAAATATTTTGTGTGGGAGGGAAGACAAATCTACAATTGGCCGGGTATTGGGAGAGTAAGTGGGGATTGAGGATGGAGGGGTAAAATTTGAGTGGATGAAATAGGAATGAGGAAAGAGAAAAAGGAGAAAGATTAGTATGTTAAAGCAGATGTAGAGTGAGAATGGAAAATAATTAGAAGAGAGAAGAAAGGACAAATGGACAGCAGACAATGGAGAATTAGCAGAAGACACAAAGAAACCAGAAGAAAGTGGCTAGAGCAATTGCAACTGAAAAAAAATGCACAAAAGGTAGAAAAATCTCTCTTTATTTTGAATTTATTAACTGGAATATGTCAGCTCTGGGAAATGTGCATCATTAACATCTGCACTTTGTTTAATACAAGAGGAAATTAATTTATAGTTTTATTTCTACAGTATTGTTGTACATTCCAAGTTTGGCTTTTGGGGTTCTCAGTTTAATTATTGTCTTTCTGTTTCTAAATTTTGATTCCTTGTTTGGTGATGGTATATGTTTTGCATGTGTAACTGTGCTGAGGTATTCTGTTTATGTAATTCCTATTTGACATTGCCACTTGTTCTCTTTCCCCAGTAGGTCATGTATTGTTATTCTCTGAAATGTATTGGTTTAATATTTGCAGTGTTGCCTTTTGATAGGTAGAGTATGGTGCTTTGTGAGTCCTCGTAGTGCTGTTGGGATATTGTGGGTTTGCTATGGGTTCTAAATGGGCAGTGTTTGTAGTAGTTCCTAATGTGCCTGGCGGTTGGCACTGGATTATAGTAATGTAGAAATCTTTTAGTCTTTCTTTATCCATATACTCATTAAGAGGCATGTTTACTAAAAGTTAGTGTATGGTAACATTATGCAAATATTTATGCAAATGAGGCCCCACACCGAGTCTCTACACATGGCCCCGCACCCCCTTGGGCCGCCCCTGTAGCTTGTACCCAGGTATCACAATGCCCCACTGGTTATCCTCCTTCCACCATGTCTCTGAGATACCAATCATATTTAACCTCTTATTTAGTGCTATATATTCTAACTCTCCCATCTTGTTTTTAAGACTTCTAGCATTTGCATACAAGCATTTTAGAGGCTGTATTTTATTCATATTAATCTGGTTATTGATATGCAGGTGTAATTTGGAATCTTTAAGCTCTGTCTGCTCTGTAATCAAGGGCATTTGGGTTACTTTTGTCTTTATTGGAACCTCTCTGTCGATATGCCCTAACTTCAATCTTTTGCTAGTATCCTTCAAGGATATATTGTTCCAAACCATGCACTCTTGGGCAACTGTCGGCTTTCCCCTATTGTCTAGTTTAAAAGTTGTTCTATCTTCTTTTTTAAGGTTAATGCCAGCAGCCTGGTTCCATCGCAGTTAAGGTGGAGCCCATCCCTTCGAAAAGCCCCTCCTTTCCCCAGAATGTTCCCCAGTTCCTAAGAAATCCAAAACCCTCTTCCTTCCACCATTGTTTCATCCACACATTGAGATTCTGCAGCTCTGTCTGTCTTTTGGGTCCTGCGCATGGAACGGGAAGCATTTCGGAGAATGCTACCTTGGAAGTTTTGGATTTCAACTGCCTACCTAAAAGCCTAAATGTGGCCTCCAGAATCTCCCTAGCACACTTTCCTATGTCATTGGTATCGACATGTACCAAGACAGCAGACTCCTCCCCAGCACTATCTAAGATCTTGTCTAGGTGGCGCATGAGGTCTGCTACCTTCGCACCAGGCAGACATGTTACCAGGCGATCCTCATGTCCACCAGCCATCCCACTATCTACCTGCCTAATGATTGAATCACTAACTATAACGGCTGTCCTAACCCTTCCATCCTGGGCACATGGCCCTGGAGAAACCTCCTTGGTATTAGAGGGTTTTACATTACCTGGAGGACAGGTCCTAGCTGCAGGATCACTTCCTGACACACCAAGGTGATGGTCTCCTGTTACGTGACCTCTCTCCTCCATGGCCACAGGGATGCTGCCAAACTGGAGGTGGGACTTCAGTACTACATTCCTGTAGGTCTCATCTATGTGCTTCTCTGTCATCTTATGTCTTCCAGTTTGCTACTCTAGCTTCCAGAGTTCAGACTCATTCCGTGAGAGCAAAGAGCTCCTTGCACCTAGTGCACATGTAAGACCCCCTCACCAACTGGGAGAAAATCATACATGTGACGCTCAATGCCAAAGACTGGAAAGCCCCCATCTCACTATTGGACTGCTGTCTGCATCTTAGTTTTAAGGTTGTGTTTAGGTATTTAAGTTGTTTACTTACTTAGGATTTCCAGGGATACTTATGGCAATAAAACTATACCTAATACATTTAATGTACTTTGTTCACCTCAAGATTAATTAATATCAGGTCCTTAATGTATGCCTGATGAGGATAAACAGTTGCACTTGAGAATGAATATGGTATCTCCTTCCCTTTAAGTGGTTTAAGCAGCTAGAGTGGGAGTGGGGGAGGGGGGGAGAGAAAGAAGACATTACTGTGGCTGCTACACAGTATCCTGTCCTATGCTTCAAAGGTAATCTGTGACCAATTTCCTTGATGATTCACACAGCCCTTGCTTTGATAGAGGGAGTCTTTCAAAATGCCCCTTTGATCTGTCACTTGGCTTTTATACCTACAGAAAACAATTTCACAGGTCTCTTGCCCTCTATCTAGAAGACCTCTTTTTAAAGGTCTCTATAAACAATTTATTGCTCAAAGAATACTGACCCTGTTTTGCCTTTTATGCTAAATTATACTCTAATTTGATTTAAATTAAATCTCTTTGCTGATACTGGGCCCTGATTGAGTATTAAATTAAAACTAGCAGCTCTCTGCTGGATTTGAAATTTACACTGAAAGCTCTCTGCTGGGTTCTGAATTTAAAATGAAGACTTTCTGCTGGTTCTGAATTTAAACTGAAAGCTCTCTGTTGGGTTTTAAATGTAAACTGAAAGCTACCTGTTGAGTTTTTAATTCAACTAAAATCTCTTTGCTGATACTCAAATTTTTAAAGGCTACTGCATGGGGTCCAATTGGCCTTGGTGGTGGGGAGCAGGAAGGGCTTACCTGCCTGCTCCCTTCTGCTGATGCTGTTTGTGTCCAGGACTGGGTATTTTTCAAGGGGTAGAGGTGAGGGAATGTTGAAAGGTAAAGAAACATCTATAAACACCCCTACAGAAATATTAAGAAGAACAATAGTGCTTATTCGTGCTATGCACCTATGTGCTGTTAGTGTCAAAGGAGTCAATCTATGGGTGTGAACAGGGAAAGAACTCCTTTTTGGGTGAGAAACGGAGATCATATTTGTAGTCCTGGTACCCCATGCATTTATGCTGTGTCATAGCTGTTATGCATAGGTGCAGGGCATCGCAGAATTATGTTTTTGTGACAGAAAGTGAGAGTGTGTGTGTGTGTGTGTGTGTGTGGTTTGAAGGTGCATGGGGAGATCTAGTGTACTCATCTGCAATTCAGGGGAACATGAAAACTTGGCCAGTACCTGGACCATATGAATGACTGCAGTGCCACCAGGTACCACTGTGATTGAGTAGTCAAATGCAGAGAGGGTTCACTAAAACTATATGTCAAAACATATCCCAGTCAAAAATAAGGGACCCTCTGTTGTAGGGATGGTTGATGAATGAGAGAATCAGAAGAAGAGATTGAACTTATCTAATTATATCTGAACCAGACAGTAAATAAGACATTGAACTATATCTGAACTAGATAGGAATTAGGTCATTGTGTACCGGGCATGTTGTCAGTGTACAGCTGCAAGGGAACAGGCAGCTGCATGATGTGAAACAGGAAGGAAGCCTAAGAAGATTTTTGTATGTGACTTTATATGGACATATCAGGTGATGAGTCTTGTCGGTTGACCGTGAGTCACTTGTTTGTCAAGGTGTATAAAGATAGTGGGATAGTCCCAGACAAACTGGAAGCCATTTTTTCTCTGCTGATGAACGTGATGGGTCCTGAACTTGGTTCTAGTCTGTGCCGTTGGGCTTCCCCAGCTGAAGGGAACTGACTGTGAAGAGCATGCCTGGTTCAGTGATGTATCCATAATCTATATGCATATATCCTGTATTAATAAAAGTACCTTGTAACCGCTAGCATGTAGTGTTGTATCTTTGCTTGCTCTTAGGAGTGATAAAAAGAACCTGTCCTGACCTAAGTCACTCTCAGAATAAGGGCACTCACTACTGCAAACAGCACTAATGCATGCCCATAATGCACAGTTTGTGGGACCAATGGTGTTGCTGTTGAGCATGTATTAGTGCTGTTTGCACTGCTGAATGCCCTTATTCTGAGTGTCCCTATTATTTACAGGGATATGTTTTGACATTTAGCTATAGGGAACCTATGCAACTTTCTCCTGGATTAATTTACATAAGGTATTCTAATGAGATCAAAAATTGTTGGCAGTGTGATAATGTGGCAGGTGCAGGCCTGTGACCCACAGTGTCCGAACATAAGCAGGCCAGCATGGCTAGCTTGACCTGTAAATGAGGCCTGTGGAGAGGCATATAGGATTGCACATCCCCCAATATGCTGCTATTGTAAGATAGAACTCAGTAGAAGTATTGAATTAGCTTAGGTAAGCAGAACTGCAGTATTGGAAGATGGAAAAATACAGAAAAACATGTTTAAAAGTTACTGATAAGAAAAAGTACATCTGCAAAGAAATAATTGGGAGTGCTGACAGATGAGTTGCAGAGCCCAGCTCCTCTGCACGTACAAATTGGTTCTATAACCTTGAAAGTGTGAAAGTAACAAGTTGATGAACTGACCATTGTAATTGGGACTAGAAGGGGGGTATGCAGGTGTCATGCCCACTGGAGGGACATAACTGGATAAACTTATCAGTACCGGGACCAATAGAAGAGGTACGGGAGGTACGGGAGGTTACCGGGACCAATGAAATGTTTTTCTATACCTAGAATGGAACAGAAGTCTATAAAAGTTGTTGTAATGCTTGAAAACTTTGCTCAGCCATTTTGAAATTGATTGGTTCGGGGGGGCGGAGCCTGATGTCCAGCGGGTAAGACGCTTCGCGCTGAAGCTCCCGAGAGGCCTACTTAGAATCCTGACTTAATACCTATACAAAATTACTATTTCGCTCCGGGCTGACCGGGGTACCTTGGGGGGGATGGCGGCCCATAAACCAGCGCGCTTGGACTTCGGGTCTCCTTCTTCTTCTCACGGAAAACGCTCCAAAACAGAGGTGTCCTCCCCGCAGAAGATGGTTCCATTTCGGGAAAACCCCGAAATGCACCTGGAGCTTTTAGAGGAAATACGCGGCGTGAAGGAACTGGTGCAGTCCAATGGAGAAGCGCTTAGAGCCCTGCGAGAAGACTTTGGAGAGCTCCAGAACCGACTTGACAGTCTCTCATTACGGCAGGACAATATGGCGGGGGTCCTCGACTCGCACGCGGTGCGCTTGGGCACACTGGACAAGGCTGAGCGCCAGATACAAAATCTTCAAAAGGAGTTAGAAGATAGCAATAATCGAGCCCGTCGCAACAATGTGAGGCTCATTGGAATACCGGAGGGGGTGGAAGCGGGAGATATGAGAGAATTCCTGCTCAAAACTCTTCCCTCCTTGCTGAAGATCACCTTTCATAAAGAACTGGAAATCGATCGTGCACACCGTGTTCCTACCCACATGGCGCTCAACCGAACGACCCCCCGGCCTATTATCTTTCGTTTGCTACGATATCAACAAGTGGAACAAATTTTAAATGCTGCTCGGGCGAACCATCATTTGGAATTTGAAGGTCACAAAGTCTCCTTCTTCCCTGATTTGGCAAAGCCTACCGTTGACCGACGGAAGAAACTCCTTGCTTTTCGCCCTCGACTTCAACAGCTACAGGCTCGCTTTGGCCTGTTGTATCCCGCGAAGCTCCGAGTGACTCTCCACAATCAAACCAGGACATTCGAAGATCCTGATCTACTATCAACATTTTTAGACTCCAAAGAAGCAGAGCAGATGCGCTAATCCAACGACTTGGACTTTTATTTGCCGGCTCTGTCCGCCATTTTGAAGGGCCCGATGCGGCGGTCATAGTCAAGCACAGAGACTGCCTGGACTTCCTTTCTTTCTTTCTATGACTTTTTTGTCTTTGGTCTCCTATCCCTCCATGATGTGTGCCTCGGTCGGATTCGGAGCACGTACAGTCCTACAGGTTATGTGTTTTTTTTTTTTTCTCCATATCGGCCTTCTCTGGGGCTTCTCCCCGCAGACACATGGTCGCCAGTAATTTTTGGGGTTCTGCTTCTTCTCTACCGCGCTGCGGTTTTTCTTTTTTAATATGGGGCGCTTCATTGTATTATCTAAGCTTATTTTCTTTTATGCCATATGTACAGCCAGATACAGTCAATATGAGGGACATTGTGAAATTATGTGCGCTATTATGCTCAGAATTTTTAACTTGTTTAAATGGCCTTATGTAAAATCTTATCACTCAACGTAAAGGGCATTAATAGTCCAATCAAAAGAAAGAAAATCCTTAGCTATCTTAGCCATGAGCATGCTGATTTAGCGTTTCTTCAGGAAACGCACTTAAACTCTGCTGAAACACTGAAACTCAATGTTAAGCCTTACATGGTGGCTGCCTATTCTCCCGCCGTTTCCAAACGGTGCGGGGTAGCCATTCTGGTTAAGAAATCTTTGCAAGCTACTGTAATTGATACTAGCGCTGACAAGGAGGGTAGATGGGCCCGAGTACATCTTAAGGTTGGAGATAGTGAATTTACATGTATTTGCATTTATGCCCCGAATGTGGACAACCCTGCTTACTATGCTAGTATTGCGCAGTTGGCACAGGCCTCTGCCAATACTCCATTAATACTTGGTGGTGATTTTAATCAAGTGTTAGACCCTCTGATAGATAGACAGCCGCCTAGAACGAGTAGTCCACCCAAGAGTCTTGCTACCCTTACAGCCCTGATGCAAGATCTAGCGCTGGTAGATATATGGAGGCTGCTTCACCCCTCCGACTTAGAGTTCACTTTCTTTTCTGCCCCCCATCACTCCCAATCTAGAATAGATTTCTTTCTCATTTCCAAAGCACTGATTTCTCAAGTAGACACGACTAGGACTCATCCTCTCCATATTTCAGATCATGCTGCCATATCTTTATCATTACATGTCACTGCGCGGGACGATTCTCCCCGAGCTTGGTTTTTTGATAGATCCTTACTGGGTCAAAAAGATTTTCAGGTTGATATAAAGGCCGCTATCCAAGATTATTTTCATTTTAACTCACCCCATGACACAGCGAGCTGGGCTTGGTGGGAGGGTTTTAAAGCATCTATCCGCGCAACTATAACTAGCTATCAAATTCGGCGGGGGAAACAAAGAAAGCAGCAATTACTGATTCTAGAGCAGCAGATACAAGCTGGGGAGCGTCTTCTCACGTCCCGTACTGACCCATGTATTTTACTCCGTTTACAACGCTTGCGTTTTCAATACAATCAGCTTTTGTACACTGCTGCTGTTAAAAATATTGAATCACAACAAGGGCTATATTATCGGGAAAATAATCGTGCTGGCAAATTATTAGCAAATGCCCTAAAAGGTCAAAAAGAAGCCAAGCGTGTTACCGCCCTCCGTAATCCGTCGGGGGGGGGGGGCTTGGTCACTAAAGATACCGAAATCTTAGAACTCTTTCGTGATTTTTATACTCGGCTTTATCAATCTGAATGTGATTTTGAGCCAGATGTATTTGAACGCTTACTTTCAGGGGTACAAAGACCGACCCTATCTGACGAAGATAGAGTGGCCTTGGACACACCCTTTACTGTCTCAGAAATTCACTCTGCTATCAAGAAATGTGCCTCAGGTCGAGCCGCAGGCCCAGACGGTCTCCCTGCTGAATTCTACAAAACCTTTCACGCTGACTTAGCTCCAGTTTTGAAACTTTATTTTTCTGCTCTGGCCGAGGAGGGTTCTCCTTCTGGGTCCTTTTCAATGGCCAATGTAGTAGTTTTTGAGAAAGAGGGGAGAGACCCGCAACTCACAGCTAATTATCGTCCAATTTCCCTCCTAAACGCGGACTATAAAATATTTGCCACCATTCTCTCTACCCGGCTCTCCGATAGGATGCCTACCTTAATACACCCAGATCAATGCGGTTTCATTCCGGGTAGATCAACTGCTGACAATGCTCGGACTCTATGCCATGTACTGACTACCGCAGTTAATCTTGATCGCCCATTTGTTGGTCTCTCACTTGATGCTGAGAAGGCCTTTGATCGCTTAGAGTGGCCCTTCCTGTTTGCAGTCCTCCGCTGGTACGGATTCGGGGAAGGTTTTCTCCGTTGTCTTCGCACCATGTACGCACAGCCTACAGCCAGTATATGTGCCAACGCTTTAAAGTCTCAGCCTTTTCCCCTTCAACGCGGCACTCGCCAGGGATGCCCACTGTCTCCACTTCTCTTCGATCTCGCACTCGAACCCTTGGCTTTACTAATCCGGCAATCGGAGGAGATTCATGGAGTCCCCTTCACCCATAGGGAAATCAAAATCTCAGCGTATGCTGATGACCTTATGCTTTTTGTCTCTATAGACTCCGTACCGGCTGTCCTAGAGCAAATTGGTAAATACTCACAACTGTCCGGTTATAAGATAAATTGGACCAAGTCGGTAGCCTTTCCCTTAAATCCTTTGCTTCATCAGGCAGATATGCAACCCTTCCCCTTTTTATGGCAACCTCGCATGGTCAAATACCTTGGGGTTCACTATTGTTCTCCTTTGGAAGACACTATCTCCTTCAATGCCAAAGACTTAACCTCTAAAGTCCGGGCGCTTACTCACCGCTGGACTCCTTTAACACTTACCTGGTGGGGTCGATTAGACACCATAAAAATGATGATTGTTCCGAAAGTGAATTATATCTTAGAAATGTTGCCCTGTCTCTTACCTCGACGTATATATAAAGATATAGAGGGCCTTCTGACTAGATACTTGTGGCAAAACAAGACACCTAGGATAGCGAAACATAAGCTGCAAGCAGATAAGGAAAATGGGGGTGTCAGATTCCCTGATTTCCTGAAGTATCATCAATCTTTTCTTCTCAAACAAGGCGCTCGTTGGCTGGAAGATCCAGTACCGAGTAGACCTGTGTGGCTAGACATAGAAGAGGACCTTTGCAAACCGATTCCTCTTACTTTTCTTCCTGGTATGACTCTCCCATCAGACTCCCACTTTCCACCAATGCTTTTAGACACCTTAGGTGCCTTTAATACTCTTATGCAATCTTTAGACTCCCGACTCTGTCCGTTAGACCAGCTCCCACTTTGGTACAATACTCGATTTCGAATACAAAATAAGCCGATGGCGTGGAGCCCCTGGTACACTAGGGGCATTTGGACTCCTAGTCAGTTGTTTCATGAAGGTCGCTGGAAAACTTTTAGTGAATTGCAAATTGAATTTGGTCTTCCAGCGAAACACTACTTTCAGTTGGTGCAACTTCAGCATTGCCTTCGGAGTGCTAAGGTGCTCCCGCCCTCGGCTTCCCCTACACAGGGTTGGTTGGAGACTCTCCGATCTATCGGTAATTCACCGGGCGTAGCATCCAATTTTTACAAAACCTTATGTAATGCTATAACTAGAGATACCCCTATAGCGCAGAAAGCATGGGAGAGAGAATTGCATGTGACTTTGACCCCGGAGCAATGGAGCCTTGTCTGGAGTAGAGTGACACGGGTCTCCCGATCCGCCTCACTCACTCAGACACTCTTCTTTCTAGCCCACCGGTGTTTTTACACTCCTGATAGATTAGCCAAATGGAACACTACTCAGGGCAATAGCTGTTGGACATGTCATGCGGCCATTGGTTCACTACCTCATGTTATGTATGAATGTCCCGCACTACAGTATTACTGGCGTCGGGTCTGGGGTCGTATCCAGTCTATATTGCACTTTCAAGAGCCCCTTTCTTGGAGGATAGTGGGACTTCGCTCAGCTGCGGGGATCCCCTCTCTTCCAAAAACGGCTTACTTCCTTTTGGACTTTATGCTTGGCATTGCTATTTCCCTAATCACGAAATACTGGAAAAATAGCTCTCATCTGAGCCCCAATGAATGGTGGAATCATGTCTGTCTCTACAGTAAATATGAACAAATACCTCGTATGTATGCTTCCCCCATTCAGACTCCTCATCATCGGTCTAAATGGAAGATGCTCAATGACTATGTACATTCTGCTCAATGCTCTCATCTGACTGTCTAAATTTGTATATATCTTTGGCCCATGATTATTCTGTATCGCAGATACTCTTTTGATTGTTTTGATGTATATTCACTGTTGTTTGGAAGCGTTCACATGCTGACATAATCAGCTAGAGAAGAAGCGTGGGGGTGGGGAGTAATTGGGTTTACTTTTCTTTATTGTATACTTGTTTTGTCTCCTTTGGTGTGTTGTTTCTTTTGTTTGTTGCAAAATGAAAATAAAAGTTAAAAAAAAAAAAAAAAGAAATTGATTGGTTCGAGACTTGTGCACAAATAAATGATTTGGACCTTCTGAACAGACTCCTGGTATCATTGGTTTGTCTGCGCTTTGCTGCTACATATTCCTTGGTGCATTGGCCGGGAAGTTGTGGAATCAAAGTGTATATAGGGCAATATACCACGACTTTCCGCCTCTATAGGCTTGGTCCTGCCGGGATCGCGCCCTTCCGACGAGGGCTGCTCCCTGGCGCCACCGGTCCCTTGTATCGGAGGGAGCTGGTCGGACCTCGGCGGGTGACGAGCCCGGCTGGAGTCAACGCCTCGAACCCGAGTGAGGGGAGTCCGAGGTCCAACTCATGCGCCTGCTTGGGAAGTTTGAGGACCGGATCCGGTGAGTATAGTTTTGATTTTGGGTCTAGACAGAAATAGAAAGCGCAGTACTGCCATTGGAACTTGGAACTTTGGAATTTGTAATCTCGAGATATTGGGAATTGGTAAGAGAGCATGATCACCTCTCAAGGAAGGGCCGAGTAACCCCGCATGGGAATTCGCCGGGTGAAACCCCCATCCTTTTTGTAATTGGGAAATTGGAAAAGACTAGTCAGAATAGATAGAAACGAATGCATTCTGGGATACGTTGCTAGCATGATTGTGTGAACGAAGTGTGAATGAGAGGTCTGGCAGCACGGACCAAGTGAAGGCGGACCCCTGAGTAGCGCATTTCCTGACCGGGCGACCGCGTTCAGGTCGCGAAAAGGGGGAAGCGATTGTCGTCTTGTCTTGTTATTTGTACTCCTTATACGTTTCCAGGGCCGTGAGGACCCCTTACCCACGATCCGCCCTCCTTTTCCCTTCTGTCTGTTGTTGCGCGCACACATCGAAATGGGAGGGGCGGGGTCTACTAGAAACACTCCATTAGAATGTATGATCGCACATTTTAAAGAGGGATATTCAGGAGATTATGGTATTAAAATGACAGCAGCCCATTTGCAGATTTTGTGTACTAGGGAGTGGCCCGATCTAGACCCCATCTGGCCCCGAGAGGGAACGTTCAAAGTAGAGATTATTCAGTCAATACACCGTAGAGTGCGGATAGCGCACCCCGACCAGTACCCCTATATAGATTCCTGGTTAAGTATTTGTGAAGATCCGCCCCCCTGGGCGCAGCGCTGTTATGAGGAACAGTGCAGAATAATGTTAGCTAAAGCAGATTCTAGACAGAAAACGGAACAGCCTAGAATGAAAGAGCAGGATAAGAAAGCCAGAAAGAAGCCCATCCTGGCAGATCCTGATTCCCCAGAAATAATTCTCAGGCAGCCCCGAACCCCAGGTCCAGTAAGAGTAGCCCGGCGTCCTGCCCTAGAACCCCAGAGACGGCCAGAGCCGAGGCGGGACCCAACCCCTGATCCCCCTCCTGGAGAAGAGAAAGAGGAAGAATTAGCGGGAAAAGAAGAGGAGGACCTAAAAAGCGAGTCAGAAGTGGAGACTGAAGAAGGAGAAAGAGAGAATCCCCCAGATGAGGAAAGTGTACAAATAATTGAGAAAGCCAGCACTAGCACTAGCACGCCAGTGACAGAGAAACCCAAAGCAAAACCTGTTGAGAAAAAGAAAGTGACTCCTGCAAAGGCAACGACAATAACCCTTAGATCCCAAAAGACACCCATAGCAGCTAAACTGTTTCCCTTACGGCAAGTCCCGGGAGTGCCCGTAAAGAATGATAATGATGAAGTGGTAGCGGGACCCCTAACTTATGTGTATATCCCTTTCTCTACAACTGATTTATTAAATTGGAGGTCGCATTATGCCTCCTATACTAGTAAGCCCCAGGAGCTGACAGAATTAGTAACTAGTATTATGGAAACTCACCAACCCACTTGGCCAGATTGCCGTCAGCTCCTGACCACCCTATTCACTACAGAAGAATGAGCAAGAATTAGAAAAGCAGCTATTGAATGGATGGCAGAAAACCCTGCAGCTCCGGCACAGGGGCAGAATATAATAGACCGTAGGGAAGCAGCTCAGAGAGAATTCCCGAATGAAAACCCCCAATGGGATCCAAATACAGAGGAAGGATCCACAGCCCTAGCCCGTTTTCGCCAAGGCTTTTTACAAGGCCTGAGAAGGGGGGGCCAGAAAGCTATGAACCTTTCCAAAGTTACAGGAGTTATCCAAGGGATAGATGAGAGCCCAGCAGATTTTTATGAAAGATTAACTGAAGCATACAGAATGTATACTCCCTATGATCCCGAGGCACCAGGAAGTTTATGTATGGTGAATTCTGCTTTTGTAAACCAGTCTCAACCAGACATTAGACGCAAATTACAGAAGTTAGAAGGGTTTGCGGGCATGAATGCAACACAGTTATTGGAAGTCGCTCATAAAGTGTATGTGAATCGTGATACTGAAAGACAGAGAGAATGTGATAGAAAGATGAAGAAGAAAGCTGATTTTTTGGCTGCGGCCATAGTGGAACAGAAAAGGGGAGGTGTCCCTAGTCGAAGGAGCAGAGGAAGAGGGCGGGGTCAAGGCGGAGGCCGGACCCAGAGACTAGGCGTGAACCAATGCGCCTATTGCAGGGAGGAAGGACATTGGAGAGATACGTGCCCGCAACTCGAAGACGCCCAGCATGATGACGACAGCAGCCATCAGTGGCGAGAAGAAAGACGAAGCTATCCCCGAAGCCGAGGAGGAGCCAATCGAGAACAATTCCAGCGAGAGAGAGGAGGAACCATTCAAGCATTGGCCACACCAGCCCATGATGAGAATGACGTGGATTAGGACAGACCGGGTTCCAAGTTTGCTTTAGGTCTCCAGGAGCCTATGGTCGGAATACAAATAGGAGACCAAATTATGGACTTTATGGTTGATACTGGAGCACAACATTCAGTAATAGACAAAAAGATAGCCCCATTCACTACAAAAGCAGTCACTATCATAGGAGCAACTGGTGCCAAAGCCACAAAGTCTTTTCTTCAAAACCGAATATGCAGTCTGGGAGGACAGCAAGTAACTCATCAATTCCTTTACATGCCCGAATGTCCAGTGCCACTACTGGGACGAGATATGCTAGCCAAGCTTCAAGCACAGATATCTTTCTCTGAGCAAGGAGAAATGCAAATGACAGTAAATTCCCAAGCCAAGTCAGCAGGAGTAATGCTGCTGACAGTTCCCCGAGAAGAAGAATGGAGGTATTACATTGATGATTCTGTCCAAGACACCTATTTTGAACAAACTTTGAAAAGTATTGATGCACCACCTGGAGTATGGGCAGAAGGCAGTCCCCCAGGCCTAGCCAAGCATATAGCTCCAGTAATTGTAACCCTCAAGCCTAGTGCTACACCAGTGCACGTCAAACAGTACCCTCTCCCAAGAGCCGCAATTGAAGGCATCCATCGCCACCTACAAAGATTGCTTGAGTATGGCCTACTAAAAGTATGCCAATCCCCATGGAACACTCCACTTTTGCCAGTAAAGAAGCCTGGGACAGATGATTATCGCCCAGTGCAAGATTTGAGAAGAGTAAATGATGCAGCTGAGACCATACATCCAGTCGTACCCAATCCTTACACCCTCCTAGGACTGATACCTGCTGAAGCTACCCATTTCACTGTACTGGATTTGAAAGATGCATTCTTTTGCATAAGATTAGCCCCTGTAAGCCAAATATTGTTTGCATTCGAATGGCAGGACCCCATCTCTGGAAGAGGGGGCCAACTTACCTGGACAAGATTACCCCAAGGATTCAAGAATTCGCCTACCATCTTTAGTGCCGCACTGAATCAGGACCTTTCAAGCTATCCAGTAGCCCCGGGGAAGAGAGTGCTTCTCCAATACGTGGATGATCTGTTGATAGCTGCCGTATCAGAAAGTGAATGTATACTAGCCACTAAAGATCTCTTGCAGTTACTAGAGGAAGCTGGATACAAAGTTTCCAGAGCCAAAGCACAGCTATGCCAAAAAGAAGTGAAATACCTGGGTTTTCGTATCACCCAAGGAAGCAGGAGATTAGGCAGAGAAAGAAAAGAAGCAGTATGCAGAATTCCAACTCCAACAACCAGAAAGCAAGTCAGAGCCTTTCTGGGAGCGGCAGGATATTGCCGAATCTGGATACCCAACTTTGCCCAAATTGCCAAACCACTGTATGAAGCCACAAAAGGAGAAGAGAAGTCACCACTGGAGTGGGGACTTGAGCAGGACACAGCCTTCCAGAAGTTAAAAGAAGAATTGATGTCATCACCAGCACTTGGACTACCAGATGTCCACAAACCTTTTCACTTGTTTGTACATGAAGCACAGGGAAATGCCCTAGGCATGTTGACTCAGAAATTAGGAAATTGGGAGCGACCTGTAGCCTACCTATCGAAACAATTGGACCCTGTGGCCAAAGGATGGCCACCTTGCTTGAGAGCAGTTGCAGCTACAGCACTACTAGTGAGTGAAGCAGACAAACTCACACTAGGACAGAACATACGAGTCACTGTGCCACATGCAGTTCTTGCCCTTATGGAACAAAAAGCAAATTATTGGCTCACCAATTCCCGAATGTTGAAGTACCAGAGCATGTTATGTGAAAACCCACAGATACAACTTGAAGTGAGCCATGCCCTGAATCCAGCCACCTTGATACCCATCAGTGAAGAACTCCCAGAACATGACTGTATCGAAGTCATGGAGACTGTGTTCTCCAGCCGACCCGACTTGACAGATGTGCCCATAGACAATCCTGACCAAACCTATTATGTTGATGGGAGCAGTCTCATCCTTGATGGACGACGCTGTGCCGGATATGCAGTCGTCACTCAACACGAAGTAGTTGAATCATCAGCCCTAGCCTCAGGCACATCAGCCCAGAAAGCCGAATTGATAGCACTCACCAGAGCATTGTTGTTAGGAGAAAAACTTATACTGAATGTATATACAGATTCCAACTATGCCTTCACTACCCTGCATGCCCATGGAGCTCTCTATAAAGAAAGAGGACTCATCACATCCGGAGGAAAATCAGTCAAATATGGTCCCGAAATATTGATGTTACTTGATGCAGTATGGGCCCCAACACGTGTAGCTGTCATGCATTGCAGAGGACATCAAGCAGGAAAAGGAGAAGTTGCCCGAGGAAATAGATTTGCAGATGCCTCAGCACGACAAGCAGCTATGACAGGACAAATTGCCCCACAAGCTATGCCAATGCAAGCAGCATTGTTTCCAGTACCTTTGAATCTATGGACTCCACGATATACCACCAAAGAATTGGACTACTATTGTGACAAAGAAAATGGAGTATTGAAAGACGGATGGATTGAGCTGCCACCAGAAGAGGGCAGTCAACCTCCAGGACGAATAGTAATTCCTGAACTGTTAGGACCATCCTTTGTCAAAGCTTTCCACGAAGCCACCCACTATGGGAAGAGTGCTATGGAAAAAGCACTCAGACCACATTTCTACATCCCTCTGATGACAACCATATCAGCTTCAGTAGCACGACAATGTCAAACTTGTGCCAAGAATAATGCCAAGCAAGGCCTTATTACAGCACCCCGAGTTCAGTCGAGAGGTGTGACCCCCATGCACAACCTCCAAGTTGATTTCACCGAAATGCCAAAAGCCAATGGGTACCATTACCTATTAGTATTAGTTTGTACTTTCTCTGGGTGGGTAGAAGCATTCCCAACCAGAACTGAGAAAGCCCGAGAAGTTACCAAAGTCTTAATGAGAGAGATTGTCCCCAGATTCGGAATTCCAGCAGTAATAGGGTCAGATAATGGACCCTCATTTGTCTCCCAAGTTACTCAGCAGTTAGCAAAAGCTTTGCAGATACAATGGAAACTCCACACTGCATACAGACCCCAGAGTTCAGGGAAAGTTGAGCGCATGAATCGTACCTTGAAAGCCCAAATGTCTAAGCTTTGTCAGGAGACACAATTGAAATGGCCCCAAGTGCTCCCCATAGCTTTATTCAGAATACGCTCAGCTCCTGTAAAGTCAACAGGATTTTCCCCTTTTGAAGTTTTGTATGGTAAACCCCCACCAATAGTGCAGGGAATCAAAGGAAGTCTAGCCCAAATTGGTTCGGAAATAACCAGACAAGAACTTCTAGCTCTTAGTTTTGTTCTGCAGACTCTCCATACGTGGATCCAAGACCAGTTGCCTATCAACTTGACGGAACCCTTGCATCCCTACCAGCCTGGTACTTCGGTGTGGATCAAAGATTGGAAGAAGACACCATTGGAACCCCATTGGAAGGGACCGTACACCGTCATCCTGTCTACCCCAACTGCAGTAAAGGTAGCCGAGATCGACGCCTGGATCCACCACAGCAGAGTCAAGCCCGCCGCCGATCCTGAACCAGAGCAGTGGACAGCAGAACAGCACCCTGATGTACCCTTGCGAGTTACTCTGAGACGGCAACCAGCAGCATAGACACTTCAGCACAAGTGCTTTGCAGTAGCCAAGTCTTTCGAAGAGGATTGCTGTTTTCCATGCAGCAACAGTTTTGTTTCAACGAACCCAATTTGTGTGTGATTTGACACACTACTTTGAGACTACACTGACTAAGCCAGACTCCACAAGCCAACTGAATTGCTAAGTTGGTCAATGTGTACTGGACAACTTGAGGATCGTCAATCAACACTCAGCACCCGTTAAATTGCTTCATTAGCAAACGGGACGAAGAATAATAGATCGTCGTGATCAAGATCAGCAAGCTGAGGATTCAGAAGAACTCCAATCAACATCGACATGCATCTTTACTTTTGCTTTACTTTGGTTGCCTTCTTTGGAGGTTTTGAACAGACTTATGCTTTACCTCCATGCACTGCCTGCATTACTTCTACTAGAATTGGACTGAAAGTAACTCAGACTTTGCTTTATCATTCTTACTATACCTGCAAGGGAACAGTAACTCGGTGTATCTATAACACCACTGAACTAAATGTTTGCACTCATGGGAAAATTAAAACATGCTATAATCCGCATCAGAATCCATCCTATTACACGATGGAAATAAGATGGAAGGATGCAGATGGACCTATATTAGCTGCAACGCCACCACTTAAGGACATTACTAAACCTGCTGTTTTGAATTTTGATGCATGCAATGCTATTAATAGAGATAGTTATTCCACCTGTGGTACATGGGAGAAAGCGTATCGAAATGACCATAAGTATATGTGTCCAGAAGGTGCCACGGGATGGAGAAAGTGTACAGGTAAAAAGGAACCGGGCTATAGTACTGCCCCAGCAGCAGACTACTATTGCCCGTATTGGGGATGTGTTTTTTATGCTACCTGGAACACTGGTATAACTGATGAGAAAATAGATAAACGAATGGCTACTTTAACCAAGCCAACCACAAATGATAAATGTCAGAAAGATGCTTGTAACCCCTTACACTTACGTATACACAATCCCCATGCATGGAAACAAGGATATAAGTTTGGTTTACGTATTGCTGGAGGAGCAATAGATCCGGGGACCATTGTGTATATCAGATTGAATACCCAAGCCCACAAGTCATCTAAATATCATCTTCATAATACTTTTTATGAAGCCATGCATGTAAATAAGTTTGAGATCCCTCACCCCTCACAGAATTTATTTCTAGAATTAGCCGGAGCAGTAGTATCTAGTCTTAAGATCACAGATTGTTATTTCTGTGGCGGAACCCAAATGGGAGATCAGTGGCCATGGGAAGCCCAAGAATTGAATTATTCCATGATTTACAATCAGACTGAATTACACAAGACTACCAGTGAATGGGTGTTAGCGCACTCAATCGTTGGATGTCTTTGCTATGCCAGAACTGGACCCCAGTTCACCCAAAAGGTAGGACAGCTGGTCTGTCTTAGCCAGAAATACTATAATGCCACGACCACAAAGACAGCATGGTGGTCAGGAATTGGACATCCTGAACCTCCTAACCCATTAGCCAGATTTCCTGAACTGGCAGGTCTATGGATTAACCTTGCTAAAGTCCAAGCCTGGCAGGCCCCACCTGGCCTATATTGGATCTGTGGAAACCGAGCATATGCACAACTCCCACCACACTGGGGAGGAGCATGTGTCTTAGGAACCATCAGACCTTCTTTCTTTCTTTTAAACACTGAACATGGAGAACAATTAGGATACCCAGTATACACTACCCACCGACACAAAAGAGCACTAAGACAAAAGAGAGAGGCCTTACAGATAGGCAAGTGGGAGAAATGGCAAGGTGATGATTGGCCACCAGAAAGAATTATTGAGTATTATGGACCCGCCACTTGGAATGATGATGGTATGTATGGTTATCGTACCCCAATTTATATGATTAATCGTATCATTCGCTTACAAGCAGTAGTTGAAATAATAACCAATGAAACTAGTCATGCTCTCACGCTCTTAGCTAGACAAAGTACACAGATGCGCACTGCGATATATCAGAACCGCTTAGCACTTGATTATTTGTTAGCAGCTGAAGGAGGAGTATGTGGTAAGCTGAACTTAACCAATTGCTGTTTAAAAATAGATGATAAAGGTCAAGTAGTTGAAGAAATTGCTAAAGATATGCAAAGACATGCTTATGTGCCAGTACAGACGTGGCACTCATTGAAATTTCCTAATTGGTTTGCTAACCTCTTTTCATGGGTGGGAGGATTTAAGACTTTCATCGTATTGGTACTAATCCTTGTTGCTGTTATCTTCTTATTACCATGTTTAATCCCATGTTGTATGCGTTCCATTCATAACACTATTGATAGTACAGTAGAGCGGAAGACCGCAACAAAAATCATGGCTTTATATACAGCCAGTCCTGGTAGAAATCCTTTAGCCAGGATGTGATTCTTCAGAAAGTGATTTAATTCTCACACCTTATTAAGTAATAGGGTGAGATTAATCAAAGGGGGGAATGTGGCAGGTGCAGGCCTGTGACCCACAGTGTCCGAACATAAGCAGGCCAGCATGGCTAGCTTGACCTGTAAATGAGGCCTGTGGAGAGGCATATAGGATTGCACATCCCCCAATATGCTGCTATTGTAAGATAGAACTCAGTAGAAGTATTGAATTAGCTTAGGTAAGCAGAACTGCAGTATTGGAAGATGGAAAAATACAGAAAAACATGTTTAAAAGTTACTGATAAGAAAAAGTACATCTGCAAAGAAATAATTGGGAGTGCTGACAGATGAGTTGCAGAGCCCAGCTCCTCTGCACGTACAAATTGGTTCTATAACCTTGAAAGTGTGAAAGTAACAAGTTGATGAACTGACCATTGTAATTGGGACTAGAAGGGGGGTATGCAGGTGTCATGCCCACTGGAGGGACATAACTGGATAAACTTATCAGTACCGGGACCAATAGAAGAGGTACGGGAGGTACGGGAGGTTACCGGGACCAATGAAATGTTTTTCTATACCTAGAATGGAACAGAAGTCTATAAAAGTTGTTGTAATGCTTGAAAACTTTGCTCAGCCATTTTGAAATTGATTGGTTCGAGACTTGTGCACAAATAAATGATTTGGACCTTCTGAACAGACTCCTGGTATCATTGGTTTGTCTGCGCTTTGCTGCTACAATAAGGCAGCCATACATCCGTTGAGCCAGGCACTCGGAGACACAACTGATGTAGTGCCAACATTCCCTGGATTGTACCATGCAGCCTGCATCCCTACCCAGGCCAGGATCAATGAGAGCTGCGAGAGTGGTGATATATCTAGAGTCTGGCTACTTGCTGTGAAGACACAGGGATCTCCCCTCCCATGCCCACAAAGCCCTGACCAGGGGAGCAGTGCCACAAAGCTAGCAGTGGGAAGGCAGACAGGGTTGCCCCACAGGGAGCGGATGTTTACAGACTGACATACGCAATGATGGAATGCTGTGAGAAATACCAGTACCCAGATAGGTGGCTCAGATGCCATAGCCAGAAAGTCCTACGACAACTACAACTGCTACTGATCATTTGTATAGCACTACAAACCTTATGCAGAGCTGCACAGACACACGTAACAGATGGCCCATGCTCAGCAGAGCTTATAGTCTAGTCTAGACAGACAATACAGCAGTTGTGACCAGGAAACATCCATGGGGAATAGTCAGGAACCACAAGGGAGCTTAGGTGGATCTGATCCAACAGTGGAACCAATGAGGTGAGCGCTCAGCTTGGATTTCAGATGGGACGGGGATGAAACCTGACATATAGGCTCAGTAGTTTGTTCCAGGTATACAGAGCTGCAAGGTGGAGGGAGAAACGTCTGGATTTGGCAGTAGAAGGGAAGGGCATAGATAGAATCAATCAGCCAGAAGAGCGGTGTTCATGGGGAGGGGTGTAGGGAGAGAGAAGAGGGGAATGGTAGTGCAGAGCAGCAGAATGAGGGCACATATAAGCCAGAGGCACAGAAAGGGCATATATTTGTTGCTCAGCAATTTTATGTATCCTTTGGGGACCTGCATGATTAGTTCGGTGTTTTGTGGACTTGGTGAGGGTCCATCCCTAGCAGTTTAAGTCGTGCTTGTAGAGATGGCCAGTGCAGAAATCACTGGGGCCAGTTCCTAATGCCACAGACCATTTGATGCAAGGTATGCTGTGACATACATGTTCATATTTACATTCTTGTATACCATATTAAGGTGCTCTGGGCTTCCCTAGCACTTTTCAGGGCATGAGGGGTATTGCTATATGGTCTAGGTTGCAGCCCCTGTCATTTATGATTGCTGTTTATGTCTAGTGGGCATCAGCACACTACTGTTGGTGATGGGCAGCTTAGGAGATGCACATTTTACCCGAGGGGCATGGCATTAGTGGGTACATTGCGGGGACAGGTATGATCCTGTTCCCACAACGCACCCACTAAAGTTTCAGAATACGATGGGAGCAATGTTTCAGAATATGATTGGCGCAAGGATGTCCTAAACGTTTTTCCATGTCCAAGGTACAGGGATGGCTGAATAGCGTTTGCACGTGCCCGCCAAACATGTCTATCTCCCCGATTCTGGACCCACGGACATGTCCAGACGTGCACATGTGGAATTAGATTCAAAGGGGGCCCGTTTTTGATTTAGACATGTGCACGGGCCGGTGGTGCAAGTTATGGAATCTCACTCCACATGATCCGACAGAAGCACCTTGATGATATTGGAATGGTAGAACTGTCCATTGATGGTCCTAGTCATTTTTGACTCACAGGTCATAGCAGCTCATAGTATTAGTTAATACATGTTCATCTCTCAGGAAACTCATCTGCTCTGTACCACAAGGCTCAGTATTGTCATCAGTCATCTTTACCAATTTTTCTATTGGCAATCATGCGTATATGAGGCTGTCAACTGTTCACCAATTACATCCAACTGTGTGCCAACAGATAAAGCATGAGTTATTTCTCAGCTTACCCCATGCTTTGTAGAAATGGCAGATTGATTCAAGGAAGGGGGAGGGGAGGATTTGTGATTGGCACTGCGAATCCAGAGGGTTGGGAGGTGCTGTGATTAATGTCAGGGGGTAGGGTAAGACGATGTTGTAATTGATGTTGGAGGAGGTCCAAGGGAGGTTGAAAGGGGTTGATCTGGGGAAGGGTGTGAGGAGTTTATGTTTGATATTAGGGTGGGCCCAGGCGGTAATTTGATACCCCCACCAGCCCTTTTCACAGATAGTACTACTGACATGAGGCCCACTATCTCATTGCTGTAGCCAGGAATCCACAATACAGTGATCCCTCGTTTTTCGCGGTTAATGGGGACCAGAACCTTCCGCGAAAGCTGAAAAACCGCGAAGTAGTATTTGCCCCTCAACATCATGGACAAGACTGGCGAGATTCAACAAGAGAAGATGCTAGGTGAGGCTGCAATGATGCGCAGACAATCAACTCACAGGGATAAATCCACTCGTACTCTTATTGGTCGATGTCACACCGGAAACCAATCACGCGCCTTTATGAAAGCCCGTGGTATGTACAGTACTCTGAGTCAACTCATCTCTTTGGTTGACATGCAGGGATCCTTCTCTCTCGCGCATCAACATGAAACAATGCTCCTTTCCACAATGTGGCTGCTGACCCGCGAAGCACTGAAGCCGCAAAACATGAAGCGCGAAGTGGCGAGGGAACACTGTATTCCTGGCTGCAGAAATGCTAATGTAAGAGGGTGGGACAATTTTTTCCTATGCTTTCTTTTTAAAATCACTTCCCACTGCACATGCTAGGAAATACATGTGCAAGTCTACATGTCCTTACATATATTTTACAAGAGGCTCTGCATTTACAAAATACAGGGAAGATTGAGTATGTCCTAAATTAATGCCACACTTTCTTCCTTTCATGCAAAAATATTTCTCCCTCCATTGCTATATGGAGGGAGAAATGCAGAGGGTTAAGCCTATCATACAATAAATATTTTTGTATGATAGGCTTAACCCTCTGTAACGAGATCAATCATTTAGAGTGATAAAACACTTTCTTCCTTGACATCCTATGCAAAATGGAACTTTTATTCTCATCCATACCCTCAGAGAGGCAAGATTAATCAGTACGAAGCAGTGCATGCTTAGCTGTTTTGCATCTGAATTATGACATTCCATTCCACTTGGGTTGCTTTTAGAATCCTGCAGCTTCACTTTTAGAAAGCAGGTTAACTCTTGGTTCAATGGCTCTTTTACCAAGCTTTTACAGTTCTCAATTAAACTTAGCACAATAAATAACACTTTTGTCTATGGTTTGGACCTCCAATGTAATAGTTTTTATAAACTGGGCCTATTCTATGACGAGCATTGTTATGTAAGGGCTCTTTTTGCAGATCTTAACTTTTCATTCAACTATAAAGTAATTTTATGAAATCCAGTTTATGCTTGCAGTCAGGAAACTGCAGCCCGGAACCAAACATCCTTTTAGCAAAGGGCTGATTCAATTTAATATAAAAGGGCAAATCAATGTGAACTGAAAATCATTTTAACATTTTCCCAGTATTATAATGCTGTTGTCGGTGTAAGCCTTATGTAATGCTACAGCCCTGAAGACGCCTGGGTCAGACCCCTTAGCTGTTCTGCCTAACGTTTGCCCAGAGAGTTTTGAGAAGAGTGCAGGCAGTTTGTTTAGGATTCTGCATTGAGCAGCAGTTAAATTCAGTACCATGTAACAAGTAGATGCAACCTACAGTAGCTCCTTGGCTGCTTTACCTGCCTCTCCTTGGAAGGATTATGGGTGTAAATGTAAGAACATAAATTCCCCATGGTAATTTTCAAAGATGAAGTACGTGCATTCTTTTGTTTTGCAAATTTGCTGAAGTGCGCACATGTTAAAATAGACATACTTTTTGAGGTAATTATATAAAGATGCACATAGTTAATGTGAATTTTCATGCATCTGTTTTATACCTGTTTTGTAAGATACTAGCATAAGTGACATAGAACATGCCTTAAATGAAGGCGTGATCGCTTGCACAGCCCTAGAGTTGCTGGAAATGACTGCATCTACTTTTTACAACTATGCGTGTAAATGATGATATGCTATTATTCACCTACATTCTCGCTGACTCTGTCCACATGCATGACCACAATGAAAGCGCTCACCATGCAAACAACACATGTCCTCTTCTGCTGTTTAGCATTTTCTGAGATCACTTATGCCTGTAAATGACTAAAATATCAACATTTAGGTGCATTGTTAGAATTGAAAAATAGGTGACTTTTTATTAAATTGCCCCTTTTAAATGTCTACACAGTTATACAATTTAATTTACTAGGTTGAGTAGGAAGATGTATGCACCTGAAAAATGGGCCACCTAAATGTGCATCTGTATTTTATAAATTGTGTAGAAGGAGCAACAGAGTTTATAAAAAAGAGACATATCTTCATCCTCCAGCCTATGCGCATTCTTGACAGAAGTAAATGTGTGCACAGAGATTTGTATGTGTACATTCTGGAAATGGTGTATTTTTTTAAGGATTACAGAGAGTACACGCCATAAACCAAGCTTTCTGCTTCTTCACTGTTCTCTGGCAATGCAACCATGGTACAGTAGCCAGTCAACTCAAACTTCATTAAAACATTTCCTCTGCTCCAGTCTACTGAAGTAGTAATAGACAACTACTTTCGATTGCCGAAGAGATGGAGCGAGCCAGGCCTGAGAGAGCTCCCACAGACCCCCATCGAAATCCGTAGTTCTGATATGGATTGGATAGCCTGTACCTGTATGTTGTGGTTCATATGACACAGAGCACCAAAGTAAAAGGAGGTAAGGAAGTGGGAAGTACAGTCCTGGAACCAGAGGCGAGTGCTGGCAGTGAGACATCAGCGGGGCTCGTGCATGTGCAGCTGTGGGTAAAAGAGATGACAGTAAGTGATGGAGCACCACAGAATGTGGCCTGGATCTGGAGGGGAGCCTGATGCTGCAAGAGATCAGGGACTCCAATACAGGAATTCTCCAGAAGATGGGATGCGTGGAGGGGCGTTTAGCTTTTTTCCGGGAGTGCCCATCTGAGAGAGGCACAGGTGGGAGAGCTGGAGGATATCAACAGGAACACTAATGAGAAGGTGCTGTGGCTGCAGAAAAAAATGGATCTTAGGGCAGCATGAGCAGTAGACCAGACCAGGAGAACAGGGACTGAAGAATGAAACAGAGGATCTTCAAGTTCCCTAAGAGATAGGAGAGACCAAATACTATAGGCAGTGTCAGAACGTTGTTGCAGGAATGCTTCCCCAGGACTCTGAAATCAAGATATATGAGATGGAGAGAACATATCAAGGGAAAAAGACCCAGGGCTATAATCAACAAGATACTACAGTTTCAAGACAAAGAACTCATTATTAGACTTGCCAGGAAGGACGTTTTATGTTCAAAGGATGGAAAAGTTATGTCTATTCAGACCTGAGTGTTGAAACGAAAAAGAGGAAGGACATACTACCATACAAGAGAAAACTGGCTCAGTATTTAGTATCTGGCACATCTCATCTATGAAGAAAATGGGGTGATACATTTTGCAACAATTTGGCTAAAGCAGAGAAGTTAGTTGATTGAGATCTGATAAAGGGTGGTGAAATTATGCAGATCAGATTACCTCAGGGTGGAGGAGCTGAGGTGATGAACAGACGAGAAGTAATACAGAGGAATTTTGGGGCACAAAGGAATGCAGCATTTCTTGTAAATAACATTGAAGAGTGATGTTATGCAGTGCAGTGGTGGCCACCTCTACAGAGGAGATGGATGAGATGGTTGCAGACAGAGTGAATGCTATGGAGGTGAGAACAGAAGCCCAGCAGGTTTAGAAGTGCTTACCTTTGGAGCACAGAATCTGCTGCTGGGACCAGATGGGGATTGACGGTTGCCACAATAACAAAATGAAATGACTGCTGTGGAGTGACCATGAAGGGAGAAGAGGGACTGTTGAGATCTGTGTTTTGCCTGCTGTATAATGGAAGGGAGGAGGGTATGATGAGGAAAATGTTTGGGGGAGGTGGTGGGGGAATATTATGTATGAGTTTTAATGAGGCTAGATAATTGAGTGGTTAGGGGAGTGGCTATAATGCGAGTATGGGGGATGGTGTGGTTGGTAGGGTACTTGGGGAATAGTGGATTGTTTCAATCTTTGGAAAGGAGTTGATGATATATTGGAATGAGTTAGGGGTTTGATTGAATGGATGGGAGGGGAAGAATGGTGGAGGCCTTAGGAAACCTTGGAGCTGGAAAAATAGGCTGTAAGAGAGTGTGATGTTTGCTGGATAGCAGGGTGGAGGGGGTCTGATTGGGAGGATGTTTAGTTGTAGGTTGCAAGATGAGAAAGGTGGTATTGGGGGGATTATGGCTTGGCATGAGGGTGTAGAAGTCAGGAGGTGGGGGTCTGTTTGGGCATCGAATATCCAGGTTGGTCAGATAGCAGCAAAGCTAACTGGCCAGTGGCAAGATTCAGCTGCTGTCTGGTTAGCTTTGTGGCAGACGTTAGGGCAGCCTTTACTGCACCTGATTTTTTTTTTGCTGTGTAGGCAGCTGCACAATATCACTTCTGCCCAGTTATCACCAGGTGCTGCCCCCAGAGCTCCCCGGAACACCCCGAGGCTAGCCGGCTAGCATCGAGGCACACAGCAGCAGCACCCGTGGATATTCAGCGACACTAACCATGTTACTTTCACTGAATATCACAGCCAAGGAGACTAATACAGTTTGCAGCTCTGCTAGCCATGCCAATTGCTTTGGAAATCCCCCTCCCCCCCCCACACACAGTTTTTAAGATGGGATGTGTCATACCCCACCCTATGCCTTAGGCTTGGAGGGCTGGGGTTGCCATTATTTTTCCTCTATTGAAGGTTAAATTAACTAACTTTCCTCTCATGATGCATGCTGGGAAAAGTAGTTTTCCTTCTGATAGAAAATAGTCATGAAGCCAGAGTTATAGGCAAAACTATAACAAAGTTTATTTCTCCGAAAAGCAAAGGTTCAAAGTAAGTTGCACCAGGATACTTCTCCAGTATTTGTTCAAAAGGGTTCTTTATACAAGTGTGTTGGCTGAGCTTTTACATTCATTCAATCCAAATGCAGCTGCTTCTCACACATACAGCAAAAGAACAAACATTGGCAGCTTCTTTTACCAAAGAAAATATCTTCTTTTCTTTAGGTTACACTCAACTTATACTATACAGTTTAGCAAAGGCTTTCAATATTATCTGCAAAGCACAAAGTACAATCCATAGGTTGTTCTGGCTGTATGGAATCACTCTCCTTAGGGTTCACCTGCATTGCTTCAGGTTCTTGTGCTGCAGTGCCTTGCCAATAACTACTGGCCAATGCCTCAGGGTGTTTTCTCCCTAGAACTCCCTGTGGGTCTTTTCAACACAGTTCTAGTGAATAGGGGTAAGCAGTACCTGAGCCTGAGGAAACTCCTCTCTACAACTGTGCAGCTATCTCCTGCCAGCTCTGGGGAAACAGTCCCTTGTCTCTTAGTTTAGGTTCCTCCCTGGAGCTCTGCCACGGTTCTCTGTTCCAGGCTGGGCTCTGCAGACTTCTGCACTGAGTCTTAGGCACCCACCTCTGAGCTCTCTGAAGCTTTTCATTCAGTGCTGGGGTTTGAAGGTTTTCCTGCTCTTTCTCTCTGAGCACTCCAGACCACCTTCCTGTCCTCTCCCTTTCTGCACTGCTTACTTCAGTTCCTTTCCTCCACGTGGCTTCCTTCCTCCAGCTACTGTGTTTCCTCCAGCTGTGCTCCCATCTGGGCTGCTCTCTGTGTGGCTTCCTTTGCTGCCTCCTGTGTTGTACTCCGTATTGCTCCCCTGACTCACTCTCCAGCCTTGCTTTATATTCCTGTTCTCTGATCAGCCTCCCTGACTCTCTAGACAGGTGTTTGTAGTTTCCAAGCCTATTGCTTCGTCATCAGGGCTTGGGTGTGTCATCTTAGCTTTTGAATCCCTGTGTTTGTTTTTCCAGAGAAATGCTGGAACATGTGCTTTTCAGGGCTGTGACCTTTCCTAAAGGTAGAATCATTCTTTTCTTCTACTTCCATGGGCTCACTAGAGTCTTCCTTATCACAGATGCCATCATTTAAAAAAAATTCTGCCATCAAATTTCTTAATTGATTCTCATCTTACAATTAAAATCTATTACATTATCACAATAGACAGCATAATGCAAATATCACAGTTCTAGTTCGTTTCTGCTTATCAGGCAATTATGCATAAATAAGACACAGCTCCAAGTGGAGGAGTAGCCTAGTGGTTAGAACACTGGCTTGGTAACCAAACAACCAGGGTTCAATTTCCACTAGTACTCCTTGTGGCCTTGGCAAGTCACTTAACCCTTCATTGCCTCAGAAGAAAGGCCTGGCAATCTACTTCCAGTGACACTGCCAAGAAAACCCAGAGCTTCTGGGTCCCCAGGAGTCAGGACTGACTCAAAGGCACACATTGCATTTGCAAGACACTGCTCAAAAAGATTTGCAGGTGATGTTAAATTTTAAGTTCTCATTCTCCTCCTACCTTCATTTTCAATGCTTTTGCTTCTGCTGCTCTTAGGAGATGACTTTAAAAAGAAAGTGCTAAGGTCCATACTTCATTATTTTTTTATTTTTTACTAAACAATTTGCAGCTAGCTAAAAAGGTTTCTGAAAATGATATGTACTTTAGAGAGTTTAGTGAATGCAATCTTTAACATATTTGTTAAGATGTGGATTATATTAGGGATGTGAACTTTTTTTTAACCTAAGGATAAGATGCAACAAATGATTGGAATTTTTAGTTTGGTTACTTTGAACTAACCGAGTAGCCACATGATCGAAAAACATTCATTTTCATGTCTATGGGGCCAGGAAAACAGTCTATCTTGCCACTTGACCAAACACAGTGCAACTGCCTTGGGGAGGGACAACTATTGAAATGTTTGGGCAAGCAGCCAAACATGTTTATCCCATTCTCACTTCTTTCACATTCCATGGCTGATGATGTTAATAGGAAACTGAAAACAGAAAGCAACACCGTTTTTTATTCATTTCTTTCTCACAGTTTCAGAGTGATTGGACATCTTGTTAGCTTCCTCTTAGGAGAATTAAAAGAGAGGTGAAGATTGAAAAATATCATCATCCTTAAACTGAAATAAAGCAAATAATGGCACATTCAGGGCCCAGACACAAGCAGAGAGGGGCTAGGATGTCTGATTGATTGTGTGTATCAGAAATAAAACCTGAGACTCTGATGCAACTGCAGACAGTACAGCAGAAGACTTCACTTTGAAAGAATAGAGGACTGCCAGAGATGGGCAGAGGATGGCAGAGCAAAGGGTACACATACTGTCTTTGGGAGTATGTCTTTGCTTGTAAAGTGTGGCATGGTATATGGGTGCACAGAAGTGAAAGACTGCCGAGTGTGCCTCAGTGTGCCTTACAAGACAGGGCAGAGGGCACACAAACACACTGATTCTGATTGTAGGTGTTACAGTCACTCTGCTACTAATGAATGCCACAGGACAATATCACAGTGACCAGGCAGGACAGTGTGTATACACATACTGCAAAAAATTCTGGATTACTGTAGCAAAGTAGCTTGTCCATACAGGCCAGTTTGTTTTAGTTAAGTATGATCAAGATGAGCAGTGGCCAATCTAGGTACGTATGACCTAGATTGGCCACTGTTGGAAACAGGATACTGGGCTTGATGGACCTTGGTCTGACCCAGTATGGCATATCTTATGTTCTTATGTTAGTGGTACACAGTTTTAGAGGACTTGCTTCAGATATTCAAAAATATGAAGACAGAATTATGCATTGGTGCAGCTTTATCCCTTTCCTGGTGCCTCGGGATCTTCATGCCTCTGTTTCTTTATTGATTTTATATATTATAATCCTATTGTCCCAAAAGCTGTATTTTAGAGAGGTCAATAGCAACTCCTTTGTGATATAAGAACACTAGAGATGAGCGTTTAGACTTCATTCCAATCTCCTAAGTCTTTTCATGGGATCTTTCTGGCAGTATGACAGAAACTAAGCTCTCACTGACAATTTCTCCTGGGCAAGCCTGTCAATGGGGATGTTCACATACTCCATCATTCATTGCTCTAAAGGGTCCATTTCCCCACAGAACTCTAACCCTAAGCTGATGCTTCTTTGCCCAATGTTCAGAAGATTTGGGGTCTTCATATCAAAGTTAATGCCACTTTATTCCTATCCTGATGCCTTGAGGTCTTTCTGACTTCATATCTTCTCTGGTGCTTTGGGGTCTTCCTGCCAATTCTGGTAGAGCTCTGAATGTTTCACAGTGGCGTGGAATCTTCATGTTTCTGTTAGTTCCCTTTCACTCTCTTTTAGTGTGGTGGGATTTTCATGGCACTCTTGTTGCCTTGGAGTGTTGTTGCCTCTGTGGCAGATGCCTACCAGCAAGTTTCAAGCAAATATGATTAAAATTGCAAAATATTTAATCTAACTGATTAAGTCTTTACTTAGCCCATTATATCCCTTTGAAAACTGACCTTATTATGATTTAGTATTGCCAAGTGGTTCCACTACGGTTCCCTATGTAGTGCATCCCGCTTTTCAATAAAAGCTAGATCGAAAGTAGCTCCCATTTGATTGATGCCAAGATCAGCTACTTTGAAGCACTTATTTATGGCATCTAAACAATATTCCTCACTGGCATGTCCATGAGACACATTCACCCAATCTAATTAGAGATAATTGGAATCTCCTTTTACTACTGTGTTTTTTATTTTTGGAAACCCGTCTAATCACGGAGGGGTAGTCATGTAGTCTGTAGCAGAAAAAATGATAGAGGTTCATGCCTTTTTTAAGAGTAGCTCAAAATGAGTTACATCCACATAGAATAGGTATTTTTCCTATCCCTCAGAGGGCTTACAATCTAAGGGGGCATATTCAAAGTGGTTTAGATGGTTAGTGGACCTGCTAACCAGGTAAACCATGGTGATCCCGATATTCACTGGCACTATCCAGATAGTGCTACTGAATTTTGCCATACTCCACAGAAAAACTCCCAGATAAAACGGGGGTGGTTTGTGAGCGGATCGGGGACAGTCCCAGTCACTATTCGGTCAGCGATGATATTCAGTCGCTAACTAGATAAAATTAGGACAGGTCAATCGCTATCCTAACTTTAACCATTTTTTGCTATTTTCGCTGCTGACTGGATAGTGACAGTGCTGTCCTGTGAAACTGGATATTCAGTACTGGATTCCAGACACGTTCTAGCACTAAATATCCGATTTAGAGAAAGCGGCAGCGGCTAGGCAATGTAAAAGCATCTAACTGCCACTACTGAATATTGGCCCTTAATTTTCTATCTGCGACAATGAAGAGTTAAGTGACTTTGCCCAGATCACAAGGAATGGTGATAGTATCTGACTCTGGCTTTTTACAGCTGCTGCTCTAACCATTAGGCTACTCTTCCACTCCCAGCAGTCTCCATCATTTTTGTGTGCTCTATGTTAGCACTTTATATTCTGTTTCATGGTGCTGATCATGTGGCCTATGTTATGCCTTCAGTGGGACTATGGCTGAATAGGCGTTGAAAAGTTCAACCTCTTGTACCCCCCCACCTTGATGTAGCCTTCTGATGCTAAAGCCTGCACCATTGCCCTCTCTGCAGTTATTTTGATGGGCGGAGCAGGGGTGGAACAGGGGGTGGGGCAGGGGTGGACATGGACGGAGCATGGCTAGCCATAGGTGGCGGGTTTTCATTTTTCAAAAGGTTGACAACCCTAGGGCCAAGCAGCACCACAGTTGGTGGAAGCACACCAAGGCACTTGGGTTTCCTAACAGAAGTCTCTGATGTCATAAGCAAACAGCATGGAAATATGGTGTGTGCAAAAAGTCTGCTCCAAACAAGGAAAGCAAGCCAGATGCATGTGCACATCGGTGCACATTAACAGCACCTATTTCTTGTACACAAACAAAACTATTTGGAGCTTGTGTATATATATTGGAATGATATCTGGAGCATAAGCAACAATATTATTCTGCACAGAATAATAGTAATGTTTATGCACCAGATAGCATTCCATCAGATCCATATAACATTGCTGAAGCACAGTTCCCCTGTTGTATTTTGTTCACCACTCCCCTCAGCAAAGCCAGGAAAAAGGTTGTGGGTGCTGTACGAGAAGAAACAGGCATAAATTCCTCACCTGCACTGACCTCTTCAGGCCTTGCATTAAAATCCCGGCATTGGGCTCAGTCTTCTGGTCTTCTGCGCACTTCTCTGAATTTGTGCTGAATAACTAATTGCTTCATTACCATGCATTTAAATGTTCTGTGCATGGCTATCTGCATGAGGCTTTATGCACAGTTTGCTCATGTGCAAAATTCCTTTCTGCACTGGTGGCACACAAAATTGTGCACAAAAACTGAGCTAGTTTTCAGCAAAGCCTAACATATTTTATTGCATGGGCCCCTCAGTGTGGCTATGGGTATCAGGCCGGCCTGTACTTTGTGAGAGAATATTGTTCACACAGGGCCCCCCGCCAATTTCATTCTGCACATGGTCGGTTTGCAGAGTCAGCTTCAGAGGGAGCTGGGGAGGCCTGAGGCCCTGGCTCACCTCTGCACAGCTGCCAGGGTGAAAAGCGGAGTGTTCCTTCACTTTGGCAGCTGTGCTCTCATGAAAAGCGCTGAGTGCCAGGAAACAGAAAATGTCCTTTAACCTCCGGCACCAGTGGGCTTCATGAGCATATAACTACTAGAGCAGGGATGGGCAAACTTTTTGACTCGAGGGCCGCAATGGGTTCATATATTGGACCCGGGGGCCGGACCAAAATTACCCACATAGTGACAGGGTGAAAAGTGGAGTAGCCGCCTTGCAGTTTGAGGAGGGATAGAGCCAGGGTTTCTCGCGACCCCCTTGGGGCTCTTCCTTTGCAAACATCAGTACCGCCGCCGCCGGACCCCCCTCCTCCCCCCCCCCCCGCAGCAGGAGTCAGGACTTACTGCACTTATGGTGATGCACCAGCTCTGGGTGACAGCAGCAGGGAAGCCAAGATTCAGATCCAGCTTCTTCCACTAGGACAGGGGTCTGCAACCTTTAAGACATAAAGAGCCACTTGGACCCGTTTCCGAAGGGAAAAAAAAAAACTGGGAGCCGCAAAACCATTGCGACATTTAAAACAAATCTAACACTGCATATATTGTTTCTTACCTTAATGCTATATACGACCCCCTACTTTTCCTGTTAAAATATAGGTGTTTGGCCTATACTCGCCGTATAAGACTACCCCTCTTCCTTCGCACACCAAAAAAAATACGCCAGAAAATATAACAAGAAGTAACAATATTTGATTTCAAAATTATGATGATTTTGTAGTCAAATCACTAATATGAAATAAAATTATTTTTTCTACCTTTGTTGTCTGACCAATTTATTCTTTGATCATGCTGGTCCCGATCTGAGGCTTCTGCTTTCCTGTCTTCTCTTAGCTCTCTTTCTGTGGTCTATGGTCCATCTGCCAGTTCTTATCTCTTCTTTCGTTTTCTTCACTTCTTTCCATCAGCCTATTTCCAGTCCCAGTAACCCTGCCCAATATCAGCCCCTTTCCAGTCCTCACTCCCAGTACCTTCCAATGTCAACTTGCATTCCCATGATTGCCACTGGTGTCCATTTCCTTCCAGTCCCCCTCCTTCCCCACTGACCAGTCCCTTCTAGTACAAATACCATGGCAGCCCCTCTCAGATCCAGTTCCATTCTCCCATCCCCTCATATCAGCCCATTTGTAGCCTTAGCCCCCAGTTATCTTCCAGGGCCAGCAGCTCTATCCTCCCCTCCCCACAATCAGCCCATGCCCAGTCAAAGCCCCCCAATCAGCTCGCTTCCAGTGCTCATCCCCCCTCAACCCCATTACCAGTGCTAGCCTCCCCTAATCAGCCCAATACCAGTCCTACCCCCCATCAGCTCATTACCAGTCCTAGCCTCCCCTACTCAGCTCATTTCCAGTGCTCGTCCCCTCAACCCCATTACCAGTGCTCCATCCCTCCATGTCAGCCCCCTCCCTCCCTCCCTCCATCCATATCAGCTCCCTCCCTCCATGTCAGCCCGCCTCCCCAATCCCTCCATGTCAGCCCCCTCCATCCCTCCTTGTCAGCGCCCTCCCTCCATCCATATCAGCTCCCTCCCTCCATGTCAGGCCCCTCCCTCCATCCATCCATCCATATCAGCTCCCTCCCCTCCATGTCAGCCCCCTCCTCCATGTCAGCCCCCTCCATCCCTCCATGTCAGCCCCCCTCCCTCCATCCATTCATATCTGCTCCCTCCCTCCATGTCAGCCCCCCTCCCTCCATGTCAGCCCCCTCCATCCCTCCATGTCAGCCCCCTCCATCCCTCCATGTCAGCCCCCCTCCCTCCCTCCCTCCATGTCAGCCCCCCCTCCATCCATCCATTCATATCTGCTCCCTCCCTCCATGTCAGCTCCCTCCCTTCTTCTGCAGCCGCGGCTCCCTGCCTCTTACGGAACCGCGGCTGTGCTTTTAAAATCATCTCGGAGCCCTTCCTGTCTTGACGGGCTCCGTGCAGCATTGTCCCGCCTCCAAAACTTCCTTTAGAGGCGGGACAATGCTGCACGGAGCCCGTCAAGACAGGAAGGGCTCCGAGATGATTTTAAAAGCACAGCCACGGTTCCCTAAGAGACAGGGAACCGCGGCTGCAGAAGAAGGGAGGGAGCTGACATGGAGGGAGCCCATAACGCGACGTTTAAAGCGGGCAGTGTGCTCCGGAGCCGCGGCAAAGGTGAGAAAGAGCCGCATGCGGCTCCGGAGCCGCGGGTTGCCGACCCCTGCACTAGGACCTTGGGCAAATTCACTTCGCCCTCCACTGCCTGAGGCACAAACGAGATGGTGAAGACCACTCGGACAGGGAAATAACTTGAGTACCTGTTTGTAACTTGCCGTGAAGTCGGACTTGTGAAAAGATGAATAAGTGAATCTCAAATCCCCGTCCCCCGGTCTGCAGCCTACTTTGTTGACACACTGTTCCTGTAATTATCCCAAGTCACATTTTAGATTAGATCACTTGAAAACAAATAAATTTACCAGCATTATCGGCCGCCCGCGACCAGTTTCTATAGGTTTTACTTCTACTGCACTTTTCCGCCTTCTTTGACTATTTAGATTAAAACGGGTTGTTCAGGTTCTTCTTCTTGCAACTTGGTTTGCCTCTTCGTCAGTGTTTAAAAACAGAATCAGCTTTTCCGTTCCTGCTAGTTCGGGTGTAAAACCTTTGGACGCCTTAGCACTTCGGCAGCTACTGTTTGCCTTCAGTACTGCCCTTCGCTCTCTGGTAATTAGGTTAACACAGGAAAACCCACCATGCGTACCATTGCTCTTTCTTCCCGCTCCACATGGGCTGCGGCCTGTCTCGTGCCGACCTCTCTCTCTCCGGCTCGGGGCCGCTGCTCGCACTCAAGCCCCGCCTACGAGCCTCGGGCTCTCCAAAGAAACCCCACGCACACAGAACGTCACCCCTCCAGCGGCTCCATCCGGGGAACTCTCGTCGTGGTGCTTAACGCTCTAAAGCTCAATGCCTAGAATCTATTTTTAGAAGTTATTTTTCTCCACCATTTTTCTCCACACCAAGAATCTTAGCTAGCGCTCCGCGGGCCGGATTAAAAGGTCCGCCGGGCCGTATACGGCCCGCGGGCCGTAGTTTGCCCATTCCTGTACTAGAGTGAAGGAAAATGACGATCTTCACTCTGGTGGCTGTGCAGAGGTAAGCTGGAGCTTTGGGCCTCCCCAGCTCCCTCTGAAGATGGTCAGAGAGGCATGGGGTTCTTTGGGGGGAGGGGGGGCGGGCTAGGGCTGGAAATGGGCTGACAGGGGCTAGGATAGGACTGGGAATGGCTGATGAGGGGGCTTGAGTTGGAAATGGGCTGATGGGGGGTCTAGGATAGGACTGGAAATGGGCTGATTGGGGGAGCTTGGACTGGAAATGGGTGAATGAGGGGCTAGGATTGGAAATGGGCTGATGCGGGGGGGGGGATGGGAGAATGAGACTAGAAGGGAGAAGATGCTGGGTGGGGCTGGAACTAGAAGGGAGCTGATGTTGGGGGAGGACTAGAAGGGAATGGGTCTGGAGCACTGTTCCCTCTAAGCTGTGTGCGTGTGCGCGCACACACACCTCGCTGAGCGAGCGCACATACTTTACAACAGAGCGCACAAAAATTACGGTTCTGATTCTGATAGAAAACAACACAGATGTCTTAAAATTTAAAAGTTGTGATTATAATTAATAGAAATTTTCCACTTCATTTAGTAATCTATTTTCATTTAATTTGATTAAAATCAATGTGGTGTATATACTGTATTCTGACGTGTAGTCAAATTTTAAAGTATATGTTTATGTTTATGTTTATTTGAATTTGATATACCGCTCAGACTAAAAGGTATTAGAGCGGTTTACAATACTACATCATTTAAGGAAATAAGAAAAGAACGCCATTATAAGATAGGATAGAGTAGAGGACAGAAACAGTCAAACAGATAGGAGAAGGACACGGAACAGCAAGTTACCCTGATATATAAGCAGGACATCAATACAGACTCCAGAAACGGACGCCACGGACCAACGCCTAAGGGCCATGCCAAAGGGCCCTCTTAAGCCGTTGGGCCTGGTTGCTGATTGGTGGGCTCGGGGAGGAAGGGGGAGCTCCTGCTCTCACCCCCGTCAGAAGCGCTGCTCATCGGAGGCCCCGGCAATGGCGGATCTTAAGCTGTTGGGCCTGGCTGCTGATTGGTAGGCTCGGGGAGGAATGGGGAGCTCCTGCTCTCACCCCCGTCAGAAGCACTGCTCATCGGAGGCCCCGGCAATGGCGGATCTTAAGCCGTTGGGCCTGGCTGCTGATTGATGGGCTCGGGGAGGAAGGGGGAGCTCCTGCTCTCACCCCCGTCAGAAGCGCTGCTCATCGGAGGCCCCGGCAATGGCGGATCTTAAGCCGTTGGGCCTGGCTGTCGTTATGTGGTGCACAAAAATTTAAGCTTCCTTCAAAAGCTGCGCAGCTGATATTTTATGCGCACACAACCTACAGAAAATTGGAGGGAACATTGGTCTGGAGGAATGAGGATGGAGAGGGGAAAATATATTTTGTGTGGGAGGGAAGAAAAATCTTTGATTGGCCGGGTACTGGGAGAGTAAGTGGGACTGAGGATGAAAGGGTGAAATTTGAGTGGAAGAAAGGATAAATGGACAGCAGACAATGGAGAGTTAGCAGAAGACACAACAAAACCAGAAGAAAGTGACTGGAGCAATTGCAACTGAAAAATAAAATACCCAAACAACAAAAGGTAGAAAAATACTTTTTAATTTTGAATTTATTAACTGGAATATGTCAGCTCTGGGAAATGTGCATCGCTAATGTCTTTGCGTTTTGTTTAATACATGAGGAAATTAATTTATAGTTTTATTTCTCCAGTGTTGTACGTTCCAAGTTTGGCTTTTGGGGATCCTAGTTTAAGTATTGTCTTCCTATTTCTAAACTGTGATCCCTTGTTCTTTGTTTGGTGATGGTCTATGTTTTGCATGTGTAACCGAGCTGCAGTATTCTTTTCATATAGTTTATATTTGACAGTCCCACTCTTTCTCTTTCCCCAGCAGGAAATGTATTGGTATTCACTGAGATGTATTGGTATTCTCTGCATTGTTGCCTTTTGATAGGTAGGGTTTGATGCTTTGTGAGTCCTAGTAGTGCTGTTATGATATGGCGGGTTTGCTTTGGGTTCTAAATAAATTAAAAAAAAAAATAAATGGGCAGTGTTTATAGTACTTCCTAATGTGCCTGGCGGTTGGCACTGGAGTATAGTAATGTAGAAATCTGGTGGTCTTTCTTTATCCACACACTCATTAAGAGACATGTTTACTAAAAGTTAGTGCACGTTAATATTATGCAAATGAGTACCTGCAATGAGCCTCTGCACATGGCCCCACACTCCTCTTCAGCTGCCCCTGATTGGTATGCTGTACAACAGAGGATATGAATTTGTTGCATGCATTCAATTTGTTTAATTTAACATGTGAAACAAGTCAACACAAAATTGATTTATTACACATAAACCTATGAAAATTCCTGGGAGCATCCAAGATGGCGGCAACCATACATGTGGCGGAGTAGCATTTCTTTGAATGATGGGGAAAAGGAAAGCCAAGGGTGGCAAAAGCCTTCCATTGCCTTGGCGGCTTCCTTTTCATTGCTTGTATAGGGTACACTGTATCCTTTCCTTGTTCACTCTCTGCAACAGCCCACCAGTTTGCCGGTGACACAGAGTCCCATTGGCAGCTTGGCGAGGTCGGAGTACCAGTTGAGCAGTTCCCAACCAGACACTCCATCGCCGGTGCAGTGGTCAGTCTCCAAAGTGGTCTTACTGGACTTGGACTCTCCTGTGGGCCAGACTAGGCTGGCTGTGACCATAGCTGGTGAGATGGTTGTAGTTGGAGGGACAACCCTGGGTCATCAGAGAAGAGGTTCATTGGTCTGGTGACCCGTTGCTGCAAGGTGGGACTGGAAGGTCAGCAGAGAAGCCGGCTGCTAGTGTGTCATCTGCTATGGCACTGTGAGGCTCAGAGGCTGGAGTGGGTTTGGTGGGACTTTTGACCTTTTCCATGACTCAATCAGCAGTCTTCACATTGGAAGAAATTTGGGCCACCATAGTCCAGCTTTGGGAAAAACTTGTCCCCAGGTTCAGGCTTTGGCATCATAGGTTTCCACAAATTCCTCTCAGATACAGCAGCATGCGGAGGATATTTCCACACTGCAGACTTCAGTATCTCAGCTTCAGGACACGATTGGCTGTATAGAAGGTACCTCTGAAGTGTTATGCAAAGACTTCCTTAGTATAAAAGTTTGAGTTGAGCAGTTGAAGAACTCTGCTCGGTATCAAAATTTGAGACATAAACTTTCCTAAGTCAACCGTTATAAATGCTAAAGAAATGTTTAAGTCCTATATGCTGGAAGTGTTTGGGGTTCCGGTTGACTCTCGTCCCCCTATTACTAAATTGTATTATATCCCTACTGGTCGTAGGTCTTTGGGTTCTGGGAATATTCCAGGAGTGCAACAGGCTGGTCTGTTGAATGTTTCCGCTATTCTTGAGATGTTACGGTCTGAGATATATACTCCCTCCACTCTTCTGGTTACATTTACTTTATCAAGTGATCATGACTGGTTCTTAAAAATGTTCTTTCATAAAAGATCTGTCTCTTTCAAAGTTTTTTCTGTTTGGGTTTTCCCTGATCTCTGCTGTGTCACTCAGGGTAGGAGGCATGAGTTCCTTATTTTCCACCCCAGGGTCCAGCAGCTGGGGGCGCGGCAATTTTTCCTAAAGTTTCCTTCTAAATGTTCTATTAAAGTACAGCCCAATTCCTATATTTTTTATGACCCTTCACAGCTGCAAGCCTTTTTGAGTGCTCGGAGGTCTGCCGTAACCAATGGAAGTTCCACTGTAGAAGTAGAGGGTGGTCTATAGTATAGCACCATTCCTGGAACAGTGGTATTATTTGTTTATTTCCTGGTGTCTCTCCCCCTGGGTTGTGGGCTGTAGTGGGAACTGCTTTGTTCAATTTTCTCAATATTTCAATTTCCTGATATATTGTAATGTCAGGATTAGTTCCCTATTTCTTTTCAAGTGTATTGTATGCTTGTTTTTCATTGTAAAATTCATAAATATAACAAAAAAACAACTATGAATTAAAATGTATAAAGTCGATTTCCACATATGAAAATTTTGCTGTGCTTTAAAAACATGTACAAATTAAAAAAATGTCAAGCAGAAAAAAAGTCCATTAATTTGTCAAACTGAAAACAAACTGATATTTTTTTTCATGCAAGTTCGTAGTTCTAATGGAGTCTGACAGCCCACAAAACTCCCCTCCCATCTTCTTCCCTCTCCTCTCCTGCCCCTGACCCTGCCATGCCCTAGTACAGCCTCGTTTTTCTCCTGCTCTAGACTGCTCTGTTTCTCAGTATTTTTGCTTTGTGGTGCATAGTGTATATTTTTCATAAGTTGGTAGTGCAAATCCACCATCGTGCACCACTTACACTAAACCCATAACTACACTTTTTGCAAAAAGAAAAAAAAATCATTTACTGTAAATAAAACAAAGATGTAATAGAATCAAGAGCTTTAAGTGACATACAAACTGAAACACTGAAGGCTGAATGCTTTGTAAAAGTCACCATGACCTGAAGATGCTGTTGTAGCTTTATGAAAGTATATCCTCTGTCAAAAACCCTGCACTGATTACTGTATTTTGAGGAAATTGTTCCTCTACCTTCATTACTATCTTTCCCTATGTAATTCTCCTTCCAGATTCCATTACCTCTGTCTACTCTCCTCTCACTCTCACTTTGTACATGATGTTCCACTGTCTGACTTTTTCATGTATTTTAAAAAATGATATTATTTAACCCATTGGTAAATCATGTAAGATTGCAAACTCTTGAAGTTTGAGAGAACATTAGAAATCATGCACATATAACTCAGTTTGTTCTCGATGGCAAAAGGGAAGCAAATTGGTGTTTTTTATTATAAAAATAATTTAGTTATTTCTGCTGATGAACCTCTCTCATTATTTAAATAAATTAGAGTCAGAACCAGAAATTACCAGGCCAAGAATTAAAATCACTTATTCGAATAGCAGCACCTGCTATCTGGATAAGTGCCGCTGGTGGGGGTCTATCCGTTTATCTCCCGAGGCACTGTCTAAACAATGCTACTGAAAATCACTAACTCTCCCGGCACTATCTGTTCTGTATAGGGCTGGGATGGCGCATAGGTGGAGCATGGATAGTACTGGAAATTATTTTGATAGAGGCAATATTCAGTCCACTATCTGGATATCTGGATTGAATATCCAGGGTTAAGGTTTGGTGGCAACGGCTATGCACCTTAGAGGCGCATAGCCATTCACAACTCAATTTCAGGCCCTACATAACTAGAGATGGGAGAAACATATAATTAGATAAAAGTGTGAATTATCCAGGAGGACTAGCAGTGCAGGGGAAGTATAGTCATACGCACCAGGGCTCTGGGACAGCTTTCCTATAAAAATCAGAGCCAAAAATGACATTGCACACTTTCACAAGGAAATAAAAAACACTTCTTTTCAAAGAATACTTTGTAAAAAAATATAATATGACAATGCTAGCCATGATTCAGCAGTTGCTCAAACACTCTGCATCATCACTCCAATAGCTAATCTGGATAATTGCATTGTAGTTATACACTAAAGTTATGACAGCCCAATAAAATAAACACATCATCTTCCACACCCCTCAACATGTATAACATAATCCTGTATATATATGTTAAATCTAATACAACCAGTATTCAACGTTGTAACCACCAGACCTGTTATCCATTCTGTTATCATATTTCTTGTACCTTGTAAAATGACGGTTTAAATGTAAATCGCCCAGACCCAAGATGGCGGCGGAGTAGGACGCCAAAGCGGGACCGCTGAGATGGGTTGATGTTTCAGGCTTTTCTGATGGGGAAGAAGAGAAAACAATGTACCCAAAAGCCCTCTAATGCTCTCTCTCCTTCAGGTGGCCTGGTGCAGCCCTCCATTGCTGGGTTTTTTCTTCCGTCGGTGTTGTCCATGGCCTCGGCTGAATTGCAGGGTTCCCCAGCAGATCTGAGCAATGGGGTGGATTTGAGCCCCATCCAAGTGCTCCCGCCACAACCCGGATGTTCCTGATGCTTTGGAGGGCTCTCTCTCAAAGTCGACATTGGTGGTGACTGCTGCATGGAGTGGAGCCTCGGTTTCTTCTCCCGAGGGTAGTTTGCGGGTGGAGCAAGTGAAGATCAGCTCCCCTACCACCTTGGTTGTCCGGACTTTTGACTGTTTGGAAAGACCAGCATTAGTAACACTTGATAAGCTTATAGGAAGCAATATCCTTGCTCCAACAAGCCCTTCTTCCTATTGTGAGGTCTTTTATTTATTTATTTATTTATTTATAGTCTCTTATATACCGCACTATTCAGCATCAGCGCGGTTTACATGTAACAAAAATGCTCAGTACAGTTGAACGCGTATGAGTTTTACAGGTAACAGGGCACAAAAACTTGGATAACAGGGGAAAACTATTTACAAAATTTATTACATGGAGTCATAATAACAGTAGTTTCGCAGAAACATAACCACCACTAAGGGTTTGAGTATCATACTTGGTGTGTTGTTGAGATACCATAATTTGTATGGAAATGGTATCGCCATGAGACTTTGGGCTCTAGGGGTTGTCGTTAGGCTCTATAAGGTGTTTTACTCAAGAATTGGCATCCGTTATGGCTCAGTGTTCGATGGTGGAGACAGAGTTAGCTGGGTATACTTCACAGGTGACCCAGCTGGAGACCAGGGTGGAAGAGCGGCATACTCTTGGTGGAGTACATTCCAGGGAGCATTTGATTCAAGCACGGAGGATTGAGTACATGGATAATCAATTGTGTCATAATAATTTGAGGTTTTTGAATTTTCTTCGATCCTCACTGCTGGAACCTGTGGGTTTGGTCCGTAAGTGTTTTACAGATGTCCTGCGAATGCCTGCTGTATCCTTACCCCCAATAGTGAGGGCACAATATGTGGTGGTATCCTCTTCTGCGTCAGGCATGGAGTTGGACTCTGGAGGTGCGATGGGACCTGCCCAATTGGGCCTTTCGGGGTTTTTGGAAAGCTCCCTGGAGTTAGTGACCAGACGAGCCACCTTACTGGTGTGCTTTGCATTTGAATCCAACCGGAACTCTGTCCTATAGTTATATTTCCGTAAAATGTCTGTTTCTCAGTTTATGAGGTCAAAAAGTTCTATATTTCCTGATTTGGCTAGGGACACCCAGAAAAGGCAGAGAGACTTCCTGGCCTTGCGCCGGAGAGTCACCGCACTGGGCGCGCAATTTAGATTAAAATATCCTTGTAAGTGTATTGTGTTATGTCAGTCTAAGCAATTTCTGTTTTTTGAACCTCAGCCACTTGTGCAATTTCTTCAGAGTAGGGAAATTGGACGGCGAAAATGAGTTTCCTGTACGGATGCCATGTATGTTATCTATGCTCCTATGATTTTCTTTAGTTTCTGAGGGATACGTTGTGTTGCCCTCTATGCATTGCTACCTTTACTTGGTGCCTTAATGTGGTTTTGTATTTTGTGGACTAGACCATGTTGGTATAATTTCTTTAGGGGAGATGTTTTTTTTCTCTTGTTTGACCCTTTTCTGTTATTCGTATTCAAATTCATTTTCTGGATATATTTGTTAAAACTTTATAAATAAAAAATATAAAAAATAAATGTAAATCGCCAAGATCTAAGGAAGGGTGGTATATAAAAACTGTTAAACAAATAAATAAATGAAAATAAATAAATAGTTTTCCTAAAGTCTAAGATCCTCACTTTTGAATGAACATTATCAGCCCTAGTCCTAATACTGAACCACACCATCTGGTGATCACTGGATGTGAGATGATCTCCCACTATAACACTAGAAACATTTTCCCTATTGGTAAGCACTAGGACCAGTACAGCCCCTTCATGTGTGGGATCTGTTACCAGTTGCAGGAATACATAGTTCTCCCTGTAGAGAATCCAGGATCGCCTTACTTCTAGATGATACCACAGCAGGGATGTGACAATTACCTGAAATATCAGTAGCCCTTCTCTTCTCATGGCAATACTGTGTATATCTTCTATTAAATCTCTGTCCACTTCTTCTCCCTGTGAAGGAGATCTGTATATCACACCAATGCAAATAGATTTCCTGTTCCCTTTTTCTAGTTTAACCCACAGTGCCTCCTCACTCCCTTTTGAACCCTGTAATTCTATAGCAGGTATGTCCAACAAGTAGATCGCGATCTACCTGTAGATCGCAGAGGGGTCAGAGGTAGATCGCCAGCCCCACTTAGCTCCATCTCTCCAGCAGCTCGCCCCGTCGCTAGGAGAGAGCTCGTGCCAGCAGGTCATCTGCCGAGGGCTTGCCGCTGCTGCTGATCCTTTGCCTGTCTTTTTTCCCTGCCTGCGGGAATCTTGCCTACGGGTGTATTGGGGACGCTTGTTGTTTTCGTGCCAATAGTTTGTGGGTACCCCAGAGGGCTGCCGCCCATGCCCCACGATGAGACGCCACAGGCCCGGTGTCATACCTGGTCTCCTGCCTCTCAGAATCACCCATTCCTGTCCCCGCCCCAACACCCCTTAGAAGTGTGTTATATACCGGGCGATATCCATTCGCCCGGGCTTTACCTGAATACACTTACTGTATTAGTTGTGTCGTGTGCTGGTCGTTGGTCGCTTTATAGTTCGCTTTCATTAAACGTTTTCAGGCAGACACAACAAAGTGTCAAGAATTGGTGATTTTGGCAGGCTTTTCCAATTTTGTTTTAACTTGCCTATGCCTTGCCTTCGAATTGGTTCAAACCACTGTGACTTTTGCTTGCCTCTGCAATTTTATTTTGCCTAGCATTTGGGTTGATTCTACAATGCAATTTTATTTTGCCTTGCCTTTGCGTTGATTCTACACTGTGTGCAGAATTTATTAAACCACGTGTGGTGGTATTTGAACTTGTTTGGCGGTATTAGATTTTATCTGCTTTGCTGGACAGGTGTTTGAGTTTTTTGGATGATTGTTTGGTGGTATTTGATTATTGGTGCCAGTATGATGAATTCTTATTTTTACTTTTAGAACTACATGTGTGGTTTTGGCATCTCCAGTCCTTGTATTGCACATCATCCAGAGGTCTTCAGTTCCTGTTGATCTTTAATACTTTGGGACAGTGACAGTTTTGGACCAGATTCAGCCAGTGTTTATACTAACTTAGCAGATATGGCCTTCTTACATCCAGCCACACCAGTATAATGAAGATGAGTGTTCCAAAGAAGAGCAAAACCTATCACTTTCATGATGAATGGGAAATGGAATACTTCTTCATCATGGTGAAAGACAAGTGTTGTTGTCTAATTTGTAACGCCCCAGTATCCTTGCCCAAAAAGGGTAATCTGGAACGTCATTATAAGGCTCTGCATAGCAATAAGTTTGATGCTGATTTTGCACCCAAAAGTGAAATTCGTAAACTGAAGCTCAAAGAACTTAAATCGAAATTGGCTACTCAGCAACAGTTGATGGCAAAGCCAAGGTCACATTTGGTCAATGCAACCATAGCATCCTTCAAGTTCAGCAACCTGATCACAAAAAAATGCAAACCTTTCACTGAAGGGGAATTTGTAAAAGATTGTCAGCACTTCAAGAAAACAATCTTTTTGAAGGATTTAAAAATAAGAAAGAGATCATAGCTGCTTTTCAAGATGTACAATTGTCAAGAAACACCATCATGCAGCGACTAGAAAAGATGTGTGGAGACACTACTGAACAATTGTTGGAGGATGTTTCAAATTGTGTTGCTTTCTCACTCCAACTGGATGAATCTACAGACATAAGAGACATAGCCCAGTTACTAGTCTTTATCTGGATGGTTTTTGAAGACTTCAGTGTTAAAGAAGAACTACTTGGAATGATTTCTTTAAAAGGGAGAACTACCGGTCAGAAAATATTCAGTTCTTTCCATTTTTTTGTGACAAAGTGTAATCTTCCATTGAATAGACTTGTTTCCATCATTACTTTCTTTTTTTATTTATGATATTTCTTGAACAATACAAAATGAGAAAAAAGGAAAACAATAAAGTAATATTGACAATCCACGAAAAATAGCTATCACACATAATAAGAAACTCATCAAGGAAGAGGAGCCAGCCAATAGTAAACATCTATGATAGAAAAAGAGAAAAAGGAAAATAGGAGTAAACAAACTCCACATCAAAGTTCCCACTACTTCCCTTTCATTCAAAATGTTTAACAATGATTGTACATCAGCATATACAAAGGTTTGTCCCCCCAATGATATAATATAGGCCCTTAATATACGCTGTTTAGTAGACTCAAAGCCAAACTGCACAACCAAGGTGCAACATTTGGAAATGAAATCTGTGGAATCCTCCAGAAAAGCTGTCAAGTTCTGACCAACTGGCCCAGCCATAGGGGAAAAGACCCCTGCGGCTGATGGTGAAGGACCAGAACTCGCAGAAAGGTAATACTGTGGGACCCTAGCCTGGGCCCTAGGGCTTACAGGCTTAGGGCTGCCTTGTAATGTCCTTAAATAAAGCTTTTCTGACTGTCCCCAGTGGAATTCTGGGACTTGTAGTTAGGCTTTTCTTGAGCAAGGACAAAATGTAGTGTGAGACCGTTGGTAAGGCATACAAGAATATTTATTTTTCTATGGGGATTTCCAAGGCATTGAAATTCAAACACAAGGCATTAGGATACTTCTCCAACACAAAGGATAACAGAAGATAATTGACAACTGAGGTAAACGGAAACCAAAAGTCCTGCTAACCTTAGCAGCTGTTTTTCATTAAACAAAACAGTACTCAGCACAGCTTCTTATATCTCTTTCAAACAAAAGGTAAACTTTCTTCTTGGCACAACTGTTGTTTTACCTTTTAAACAAACTTCTGGTAACACACAGTTTTTGAACAACTGTTGTTTTCCCAGTTCAAACAAACTTCTGGTAACACACAGCTTCTTTGCTTTAGAAGAAAATTCTCACTTGGTAAAACACATCCTTGGCTTTAGAAGACTATTAGCAGTTACAGAGTTATGCATAATACAGCTTCTCACTCTTTCTCAGCTCTGCTTAGTAAGGCTCAGTCTTCTTTTAAACAGAATGAGCAGTCCATTGGAGAGATTCCTAGGTCAGACTCTGGCACATAGGAATTGACCTGCATTTCCTCTTGGGCTAAAGAATGCTCATTGCCTTCTACAGTCTTAAAAGCTTCCTCAGCTTCTCTGTCTTGTAGGAACTTTTGGAACTGGCTCCACAGCAAATCTTTCTGATTGGGCACAGTTACTTTGGGAGAATAAGCCTTTCTCTCAGGGAACACCTGTGCTAATGTTTCTAGTGTTTTTAGCTCAGCTGCTCTGCTCACTGCTGGGGTTTGGCTTTTTCCACTCTCAAGCGTCTCCACCCACCTTCTGGCAGTTGTAGGGCTCAGGTCTGGCTCTTGTACACTAGCTGTTGCAAACTGTTCCTGTTCATCTGTAAGCTGTTCAGCTATACATCTGTCGGCTTCACTTCTAGGAGCATTTCTCAGACATCCACTGCTTCCTTTTCTACTGACCTCTTTCAGTTTCTGGAAGTCAGACTTCTTGTGCCTTTCTCCACTCCTTCTCTCATGAGATCTCTCCTGAAAGCCTTCCTGGAATCCGTCTTCTTCTCCAGGATCTCCCAGGGCTCTGGGATATCTCTTCCCACTGGAATCCCCTTGCTCCAGGATCTCTCCTTCTCCTGTGGAAGTGACTCTCCCTTCCTTCCTTCCTCTCTGGTCAGAGTGAGGTTTTAAAAACCGTTTCTTCCCTGCCACACCCTTGCCTTCGCACAGGCTTTTCCAATCAGTATCTAAGCCTGCCCCCACTTCAGAGTCTGGGCGTGGCTTAGCCTCAGCAGAGACAGGATTTTTTTTCTTTCCTGCTCTGCATGCTCTGTGCACAGCTTGTCTGTCACTAGTTTTAAAGGCAGAAACCTGGTTTTCTTCTATCTCCATCTGTTCTTGGCCGCTCTCATCATCACAATACATATGGTCAATATCGGAAATACTCTCGAGATACAATACCTCAGAAAAGTATTTTCCAAGTAAAATTTCTGAAGATAACAACTGAGTTACAGGAAAATTAAGGACACATAAGTTACATGCCCTGAGCTTATTCTCCAACACTTCTAGCCGATATGACATTGTAGAAGAATCTTGCATAAAGGCAATATTATTATCCCTAGAAAATATTCAGTTCTTTCCATTTTTTTGTGACAAAGTGTAATCTTCCATTGCATAGATTTGTTTCCATCATTACTGATGGAGCAAGAGCAATGACAGGTAAGATTAACGGTTTCATAGCCCTCTGTAGACAGCATGATGACTTCCCAGATTTCCTTTCTTACCACTGCATCATTCACCAGCAAGTTTTGGCAAACAAGAGACTCAATACAAAGACTGTCACGGACATCACTTTCAAAATTGTAAATTCAGTTCGTGGAAGATCACTTCAAAGACAGCTTTTCAATCTTACTCTTGATGAAGGGGCAGCGGAAATCATTTTGCACACAGATGTAAGGTTGCTAATAGGCACAAATTTCTGCAAAGATTTCATGATTTGCTGAATGAAATAAGAAGTTTTTTGAAGGAGAGGGGAGATGATCAAGCAGAGTAGGAAGATGAGGAGTGGTTATGTGATCCGGCATTTCTCGCTGACTTTACAGGTGAACTAAGTGATATGAACCTTGAACTACAAGGTAAAAACAAATGCATTGGCGAGATGATGAGTACAGTTTCATCCTACAAGAGCAAATTTGAGCTAATGATGACTAACCTTGCAAACAACACTTTTGATCATTTTCCTAATACGAAGGACCATCTGGGACAATATCCAAATTTTGTTTTTCAGAACGAGAAGTATGTGACAGAAATTTGTTCTGTTATCCAGGAATTCGAAAATGGATTCTGTGACTTCCAAAAAATTGGAACAGTTGTGGATTACTTGTTATACCCATTCAAAGTAGATGTGGACATTAAAGAAACTGCAGCTGCTATCAGTAAAAATTACTCATTGAAATATTAACCCTTAAAAATGACATTTTTCTCAAGCCCAGGCTGAGCAAGAATCATTTTGGAAGCTAGTGCCTAGAGAGAAATTTCCCAACTTGAGAAGATGCAGTGAAGCTGTACACTCCTGTTTCGGTTCAACTTATTTGTGTGAATCTGCGTTTTCCCATCTGAAAATGACAAAGGGGTATGTTTACTAAACCGTCTTAATGTTACCGGCGCTAGTTGCAGCGATAATGTGAAGAATGCCATATAAGGAGTAGGCGTTCCAGTCCTAAGGTAGCAAGAATCTGTATCGCGCGATAGTGGGCGCCGTGGCACGTTAACCCTAAGTACATGCCAGCGCAGTGTTAGAAGCTATAAAGATGTAGCCCACTGGTTACTGCAATGACAGTGGAGGCAGGGGTCATGGGTTTGATCCTGCAGTGGTGTAATCTAAAAAGGCTGTCTGAGGCATTTTCTTTTAATTTAAATCAGTGCTGCCAGTAAAAACACCCTCACAGTACCGTAACCTAAGATGCCTCATAAGACACCCCATAGGTCACATTATAAAGTGCCCTGTCTGCCAAGGCACCCTATAATGTTCCCTATAGGGTGCTGTATAGGGCGCCTATAAGACACCTTAGGCTACAGCATTGTGAGGGTGTTTCTGCTGGCAGCACTGATTGAAATGAAAGGGAAAAGCCTCAGACAGCATTCTTAAATAACACCACTGTGGGATCAAACCCATGACCTCTGCCTCTACAGTCATTGAAGTAACCAGTGGGCTACATCTCTATACACACCGCTGGCTGGCTACAGAGAGACTGCAGGTCACCACACAAACTGTCTGCTGTGGTTACCAGGATAGGGTAAACCCACCTGTACCCATGATGCACTGCACTTGCAGATCAGCAGCCTACATCTGCTCCCAAGATGGGGTATGCACTTCTATAGCACCCTGGCCTGGTAGGGGGAACTGACCTTGTGTGTTACTGGCACAGAGTAGCTACAGACTGTGACATTGTGCGGTTCCTGTGCTCACCCTGAGGGTAAGTGTGGGGCCCAGCACCAGGTCCGCAGCACATGGCATAGCTGAGATAGGCTGCGCTGCAGATCTCCATCAGTGCCAGTGTGTAATGGGTAGTCCCTGCAGACACACCTAGGATACACTTGTATCCATCTGCATTTCTCAGTTATGCCTAGACCTTGAGGACTATGCTGCACCCAGAATAGTGCATATCCTGTGTAGATGCCATGGTCACATATTATAAGTGAAGGGTGGTGTTCGGACCCCAAAGTGGATCTTGTAGCACCACCCAACCCACCTGGGGGGGGGGAAACAGGATCTCCCACCAACAGATACACATTTTACATCTCTGCAATGGTGGCAGTAGAAGGGAATGGGCACCCTACAGGGAGGTCAATGCAGATCTGTACGCAACACATAGGGCAGTAGGCCTGAAAATACTCAGCTGCCCCTCACCCCTGTCTGACATTCACCAGCAGAGGACATGGTCAGTCTCCACCTGCTGCACCCTGCAAGGTGTTCCAGCCATACACATGCTAATTGCAGACAGTCTGCTAGCTAGTACATGTTCCTGGAGGAGCCGTGTGCACCCAAAAATGGGATGTCAGTGAGTGGGCTCCAGAGATATCACATGAGAGTAATACTATAATAGCACTATGGGATAACCTAACCATGCCGTGGTCACTGCTCAGTCAGGGTGAGAATGACCTCCCAGCATGACATGCTGTGGCCACCCTGTCCGTGCAGGTGGTGGCCGGGCACTACACTGTCCCAGCCATTGCCCTATGCCCTGTACATATGCTACCTACCCAGGCCGCCCTGTCCAGGCCATACCCACAGTACCTTGCTCCTCATTATGCACATTGGCAGGCTAACACTGGAAACAGTTCAAGCATTGTGGGCTCAGTAAGGTGTAGGCAGCCACATAACACTGGATAGACATACGCAGACTACCACACCTATTTCAGCATTGTGCAAATATGGAGGTGGTTGGCAGCCCTGGCCGCCACACCAGTCTTGGGCACAGTGCAAGCATTGCTATGGTACTCAATACTGTTAGGGTCACTCCCCGGGGGAGTTAAACACTGTCAGAAACAAAACCTGAAACGCACTCCACAGATATCAGAAAGGTTGATATGATGAATCCCTATCAACAAATTGTGTTCAACTTAGGATTTGTTATCTGACATTATTCATAGCAACCTTTTGATATATGTGGAACGTGCTTCCACATTTAAGACGGCATTGTTAAGGTATGCAGGTGCTAGTATTGGTAGATGCTGCTGCGTGCAGGGCCCAACAGCCTGACTCTCCATGAGCAGCTGCATAGTGGGGCCTGTGGGTGTGGGTGTTTGTGCCCCTGTCAGCTGCTGCTCTAGGGCAGAGGTTCCCAACTCCAGTCCTGGTGGGCCAAACATGGTTCAGTTTTCATGCTGTCCCTAATGAATATGCATGGATACATTTGCATTCATTGGGGGTGGTATATGTAAATGCATCTCATTCATATTTATTAGGGACATCCTGACAACCTGAATGGTGTTTGGCCCTCCAGGACTGGAGTTGGGAAACTCTGCTCTAGGGATTGCACATGTTTATGGTGTATGTGCTCTGTAGGGTACAATATAGGCGTTTATGGCATGTTACTTTTACCTGCAATAAAGATTCGGTCTTTATTATCACGGTTTAGTAAGGGTAAAATGATGGGACATGCTCTGCAGGAGCCACAGCTGGGACTTGAACCTGTGATCTTCTGCTCCTGAATATACTGGCTGTGTGTACTGCACCAAACTGTTGCCACAGAGGCAAGCTATTCCCTGGGTATAGCATTACTGTTCATCAGACCTTGTCTGTTGCACTGCACGCCACCTACCTGAACAGGGCTTGTCCTTGGTGTGCTGTGGGCAGATGCCACTGCCCCCTCCCCCACCAGTACCCATCCACCACCATGCTGACATGCCCTTATGCTGGTGTTGCTGGTGGTGCACAGTCCCAGGCCATCCAGTGTGCCAGTAGGCGCCTGCCTATGGTGTGGGGTCTGGGGTAGGGGTGCCTACATTTACATCCGCACTTCTCCCCGGCACTGCCTGTCAATGTTATGTGCCCTTTGGGGTACCTGCTGGGTGATGTCCGCTGGGACACTGTGGGTCGCACACTCGTGGGCATGTTTGCCCTTGGTCAGTTGCTGACTTGCTATTTTTCTGTTTCTGTGTTCCTATGTGCCACTTAGGCATCTGCCTGGTCCACCCTATGCCCCAGCTGCCCCACTGCATGTCCCACCTTCAGCCCCCTGTGCCCCATTTACAGTCTCACCATCGTGCCCTTTCGTACTTGGACACTATGCTGCTGCTGCTGCACATGTATCACTACTATCACTTTTCTTGGTTTCCCTGCCTTTGCTGTACATTGCTGACTAAACTGGTTTCGCTCTCCTGCAAATGTGCCTCTAGCGCGAGGTTTTCACTGGTGCTAATTTTCAGACCTTCATTTCACAGCGTTAGTGTGCATGGAGCCTCTCCCTGCCCACTCTCCGCCCATTGACCCCTTCTCTCTGCCCCTGGGGAGCCTTACTCTGCCCTCTGGGGAGCCTTATGCCACCCTCTACGCCCCTTAATGCCGCCGGCCACATTATCACGCGATACGTGACGTTCTCGCATGGTAATGAGCCATTATCACGCGATAACATCACTTATCGTGCGATAATGTTGCAGCTGCGCCATTAGCGCCGTTTAGTAAACATACCCCAAAGAGTACACAACGTTCCAACATGACAGATGAACATCTCCAGGATTCCCTGAGACTGGCCCTCACACAATATTCACCCAACTTCAAAAAGCTGGTGGATGAAATGCAGGCTCAGATATCTCACTAATGAGCAAGAATGAAATATTAAAGATTGTGCAAGATCATCCTGGATCAATACTCAACCTAAATGTAACACAAATTACTCAATAAAAGTTAAAGAAAGTTATTAAGACAGTTAAATAAAGTTATTACTCAATAAAGCTTTAAGAAAAAATTTACTTTCCATTTCCCCTCACAGTTCTTACTGGATCTTCGTCTCTCTGTTTTGTTTTTGCTTAATTTGCTTAACAGTTGATCACATCCAAGTAAATGACAGAAGGTTCATTAAAAATAGGGGGGGAGGGGAATCCTCCAACTTTATTGGGTTTAAATTTAATTTGAAACTAATTTGAAACTTAGGGGTATGTTTCCTAAACCGCGGTAATGTTATCGGTGAAAAGTGCAGTGCTAACGTGAGCAATGACATATAAGGACGTGGGCATACCGGCATTGAAGTAGCAATGGTCGATTAACGTGCATTAAAGGGCGCCTTGTCAGGTATGTCGCATTAAACTTGACAATACATATTAAAGCTGTCAGCACATTACAAGCCTGACAAGGTGCTGCATAAGATGCCCAACACCCTAAGGTGCACAAAAAGGCGCCATATGAGGCGCCCCAGGTTAAGGCACTCTATAAGGCACCTTATAAGGTGCCTCATAAGGTGCTTTAACCTAAGGTGTTGTATAAGGTGCCCTAAGGATGTTAAGGCGACTCAAGATATGGCGCCCAAGGGCAGTAAGGTACCCCAAGTTGACAAGCATGAAATGTAAGGCCAAAAAACAGATGTAACCCGAAAACTGCTCAGAGCAATGAAAGGCAATGAACAAGTGATGGAAGGAAGTAGAGGTGGGAGCTGATGGATCTGCCAAATCAGCGTGCAGCCTATGTGGCAGTCAGTTTAGTGGACAAACATATCGGAGGCAGCTGTACCAATGCACAGGGTGTTGGCAATGTAAAGTGCTACAATGACAGTGGGTGGCAGAGGATGGGAATACGTGTCCACCAGTGGAGGCAGAGGTGGCAAGATAAGTGCAATGATAGGAGGACAGCGGAGCAGTAGTGCTATGCAGAGCAGACACAGGAGAGGCAAGCATGAAGAGCCACAATGCAGAAACGGGTACCAGTGCAGGACATGGGGTAGCAGCCTGCATATGAAGACAGGATGCCACACAGCTGACAGACACAAATAGACAGACAGAAGGATGGCTGGCAACTGTGATGTGGGTATCATGTGCTGGCAGCACAGATCAGCAGAGATAAGACTGTGACAGGAATGACAAGTAGTTGTGTAGGACAGGCATAAAAAATGAGAACAAAGAGGGACTAAACCCATAACCACTGGGTGGAGATGTGAAGAAGCTGTAGACATTTCACGGTCAGGTCAGCAGAACACAAGAAAATAAAAATAAAGGAACATGTGGGATTCAAACCTGCAACCTATGGTGTTCTAATGCACATCTGTAACCACGTTCCCAAACAACCACAGCAAATGCAGCACAAACATGTTCCATCAAAGGGAATTTGTGTATGGAAACCCATAGCACACTGTGAGGTGGCAGACGGCTGCCACAGTACAAGGATGTGAGCACAGGTGGGCCATGTACATCAGCAGTAAATCACTAAATACGTCTGTCAGTGTGGTCAAGCAGCAGCAGAGACAAATGTGCATCCAACATCTAGGTTTATCTATTTTACTTTATAAATATTTGTGTTTTTTGAGCCCGCTCAGCTTCTGGAATTCCTGGTGGCTAGGGAGGATGGTATTGTGATTGTAACATCTCGTACGGCTGATGTGTAAGTCTTGCTCTGCTTTGTTCTATATTTCCTTTTTAATGTAATTGATTTCCTGGTGCCTCCCCTGAGTAATGTTGTGGGCTTATTATGGTAATGTACAATGGTATGGTTCTATGACATTTGGATTTGTATGTTCTGTTACCATGTTTCCTTTATTCAATTTTGGAATTGAATGTATTTTTAAAATTTAATAAATATAAAATAAATATTTTGTATATAACGCCTTTCATGTTATCAATGCAGGTTACATTGAACAAACTGAAAGTACATTGAACAGGGCAGTAACCCACATGTCACACAAAAGTCACGGGCCCGTCTACAGATGATGAGCAGGACAAATAATGTGCAGGAGCTGCATGGTGTGTACCGTGCAGTAGCCTACCCGCTCCCCCCCCCCCCCAGGAAGCCTCATGCTCCAAATGCCATAGTCACATATGCGTGCATGTAGACATTAGTCAGTGCATGATGAGGACCCAACACACAACAGTGATGAATTTTCCACAAAAACATGTGCCTGGCAATAGAGGATGCACAAACCTCAGAAAGCATAGATAGCCAAATGTCAGCAAGTGTACAGACAGATATATATATGTAACAGCTGTCAGATACTGCATTATTATAAGAATCAAAGCGGCACAAATGGGAGCAAAAACATTAGCCAAATGCAAAATGAGGACATGGTAACAGGTACAAGAGGCACATGTTCCCAGATAATAAACAAAGCAGAACCTCACAGACATGCAGAGATAGCACTATGCAGAAGGTCTGCTGCAATGGGTGCTGTGGATACAGGATCCCCACACATATGTCACGGTACATGCAATGCACAAATGAAGGACCAAAATGGACACTCACACTGATACACTGCAAAGGTACTGGTGAAATGTGAGCGGCAGAATGTCAGCGAATAAATAGGACTGTGCAGACATGCAATGTTTCGTTTGTAAATCAATGTAAAGCGGCATGTCTGGACAGTAACCAAACACAAGAACATGTACATAGAGGTAGAAACAAAGGACAAACATGGGGAAGTAACCCACACAGAATACACACTGCCACATGCACTGGTGTACCAACATATTCAGTCACATGCACATGCACCGTGTAAGTTGAACCATGACACAGTGCTGCCCCAGATACACTGTAACACCCCTGGTGAGGGCAAACAGCAATCCAAGATGTTGGCGCGCATCAAAGTGGTGTGGTGCCAAACAGCATGTCATGTCCAAGGGAAGGCCAGCCAGACAAATAGAAGAGGACCTACACAATGTTCCCCCTGTGCCACACGCGTGGCTATATGCTCCTGTTGATCCAAACAGATGATGATAACCTGTGGTGCAGGTCACACACATGGGCCATACACATGAGCACAATATCAGATGGACATACAACATACAGAGAGTATGTGAGTCCCTGCTGTACACCTAGGGACCAGTACACAGTGTCCACAGTGCAAATTGTGTCTGCAACCGTACATGTCCCGTTAACACTGTCCTTGAATTCCTGGGCATGCATAGTCAAGTGTGACATCTCAATGTGTCACAGTATTGCAAAGGTGATGTTTGTCACCTGCAATAAACACGACACCCAGTCAGAGCACGGCAGCAACGATGTGCTGGTCATCCCTGTTATGTTCAAAGTAGCAGTCCAACAATAATGTCCATCATAAGCATGTGTCACACTCGCATAGGTGAAGCACCCTATGGCACCATCTCTCAGGTATCGTTGCATGGTGTTGCTGTGTCCTCCAACAGGTGGGTGATGGTGACTGGAGATGCAGTCTAGTAGATGTGCTGTGTGTGTCCTCTGCCCTGTGATAAAAGGAGAAACACCATCATGGTATGCTGCACACAACATCAGGGCACATGGCAGGGAGTCAAACATCAATATGTATGTAATAAAACATCAGACATGCAAAGATTACATGATGACAACACACAACACAGTGCATGTTGGGGACATTCGGAAATGGTACCACAGACGAGGGTGTCACATGGACATGGTCATGTCCATGCCCATGTCACACAGGCGGCTCAGAGCTCCACCTCATGTCCATCAGTGTTGGTGCACAGAGACCCCACAGAAAAGATACAACAAACAAACAGCAAAACACAAACATGTAAAGGATGATGTCAGTCCCAAAAGATCCAAGGTGCAACCTACTGTGTGTGTGCATCAAGTGTCTGCTAGGGATTGTCTGAGGCAGGCAAAGGCCACAACACGTCATAGCAAAGGCAGAAGATGTCATCGAAATGTGTTGAATCACCATGTCCCCATGTCCAGCCACCGTTGCCGCATGACCAAATTATGGAGACATCTGTGATACAGTAATGCTGATGCTCAGTGGTCTGTCAGCACACAAGAGATAGGTCATTTCACAACACAGAATACATGCGCACAATGTTCACAAGGTCAACAGCAGTAAGGTAGAGATAGCACAGTCACCACCGCTCAACAGGTGTACAGACCCATCCCACCACATGATAATGCAAACTGGCTGCACACTGTATCATTACACAGCCACGCAAAAAACATACACATACACAGAGTATGATAAGGTGAGCATGCCACCAGTAGCATACAGCCTGTCTGTGCACTATTGGAGATTAGTGGAGATAAAGCTTCGGCAAATGCAATGATACACTGCTGTTGGCTGATGCCACAATGTCAGGGAAGGGTGTACGTGTGGCCCACTACCAGAACACCTAGGACCTGTAGACACATGCAGCTGGATGTGTCGCAGAAACAGTGCTGGAGAAGATGAACTGGGCAGGAACACATGTGCATATGAGGTATGGGGGTGCAGGTCAAAGGGTAAACAACAACATATGTGCATTGGACAGATAACCTCAGACATGTGCTATGCTTGATTGTCCCCACAGAACATTTACCTGTATGTCCACCTACCCCGGTCTCCTGCACATTGAATGACGTACACACAGCTGCCACTGCACCACAGCACCAGGCAGGTCACAAAGCATATCCTTGGGATTGAGAAACACAAGTGAAACATACATATGTCATGATGGAGCTTTGCAACACACATGGCACCTTGACCTCCTTTCCTCTCATATCCTCATAGATCCTTTACAGTCTGGCTTTTGTCCTTTACACTCTACCAAAACGGCTCTTGCCAAAGTCTACAGTGATGTCTTCCAGGGAAAATCCAAGGGCCTGTACTCTGTCCACCTCCTTCCTGACCTCTCTGCTGCCTTCGACAACGTTGACCACAACCTTCTCCACGATACCGTGTCCTCTCTTGGCTTTAAGGGCTCTGTACTATCCTGGTTCTTCTCCTATCTCTCCTATCGCTCCTTCAGTGTGTGTTCTGGTGGCTGCTCCCCCTCTGCTACCCCGCTTCCACTTGCTGTACCACAGGGATATGTCTTGGGTCTGCTTCTTTTCTGTCTCTATACCCAGTTCCTTGGTGCACTTATCTCCTCCCATGGCTTTCAGTACCATCTGTATGCAGATGACTCCCAAATATACCTCTCCACGCCTGAACTCTCTCTGGCAATCCAGACCCAGATCTCTGCTTGCCTTTCTGACATTGCTGCCTGGATGTCTCCCCGCTGCTTGAAATTGAACATGGCCAAGAAAGAACATCTTATCTTTCTCCCTAAAACCTCCCCTCCTTTCTCAGTTTCTGTGTATAGCTCAGTACTCCTTCCTTTCTCCTCAGTCTGTAATGTAGGGGCTGTCTTTGACTCCTATCTCTCTCTTTCTCCACACATATCCATCTTGTTGCTAAGGCCTGCCGTGTCTTTCTATATAACATTAGCAAAATCCCCCCTTCCTCTCTGAACACACAACTAAAATGGTAATCCACTAATTAATCACCTCCCGTCTTGACTACTATAACCTACTCCTTGCTGGTCTCCCTTTGAATCATCTCTGTCTGCTTTAATCTATTCAACACTCCGCTACACGTGTAATCATCCGCCAGCCTCGTCATGCCCATATTACTCCTCTTGTCAGGTCACTTCATTGGCTCCCTATCCATGTCTGCATCCAGCTCAAGCTTCTCCTGCTGACCTATAAATGCATTCACTCTGTGGCTCCTCAGTACCTTTCTTCTCTTATCTCTACTACTACTACTGAGCATTTATATAGCGCTACCCATCGTACGCAGCGCTGTACAAAAACATGTAACAGACAGTCCCTGCTTATCAGAGCATACAATCTAATCAATCCCCTTATATCCCCCATCGGGAACGCCACACGTCTAGGCAACTGCCCCTATCTATGCCCCATTCTCCTACTGCTAACTCCAGAGTACACTCCTTTCACCTTGCTGCACCCTATGCCTGGAACAAACTACCTGTGTCTGTATGCCAGGCACCTTCTCTAACCATCTTCAAATCCCGTTTAAAAGCTTACCTATTCGCATCCCCCTACTAATCTTGACTCACCAAATCCCCTTCCACCCACTGTTTTACCTTGCTTATACCTTCTGTGTTGTGTTTTGACTAGATTGTAAGCTCTGATGGTCAGGGATTGTCTTTTATATGTCTGTGCAATGCTGAGTAAGACTGGTAGTGCTATACAAATGCTCATTAGTAGTAGTAGTACAATATATACCCAAATGCATTTGCCAACATATGCAGTACTTACATGAGAAGAGCTCCTCAATCAGCTGGCACCTGATTGCCGTGCCCTCATATGTGTCACCACAAGCACATGCAGGATGGCACATAGGATCATCTTCCAGATCCTCATTAATTTTGACTGGGATATAGTGCCTGAAAGCAATGTTGTGCAGGATGCAACAGGCCAGAATGATCTGTGCCACAGTCATGGGTTGGTATTGTAAGGCCCCGCCGATCCTATCCAGACACATGAAGAAACTCTTCAAAACCCCAAAGGTGCATTTGATGACTGAGCAGCTGGAGGCATGGGCCTCATTGTACCTCATCTCTGCATGTCTCCATGGTAGACACACAGGGGTAAGCAACCAGGGACAACACCCATATCTGGCATCATCTTCAGAAAAAAATGTGGAAAGTTAAAGCAGGAACTATGTCCACACACATGCACACAGGCATGTACGTGCAAACCAATAGCACATAAACGACTGACAGAAAGATATGACATCACATGATGCCACACAACAGCTATGCACCAGCATTTGGAGGTGTGAGACACGGAACACGGGGGAGGTTTAAGGAGGGCAATACACATCATCTGTAAGCACACCAAACACAAGACCAAACACCTGTAGCCAAAAGGAAGTAGTGCCATTTGTGAACACATCAGCCAGACACATACCAATGCACTCTGGACAAGGGCAGAGATGCACACCTGTGCAAGCATGTAAGGGCCATGATACTGCCCACACACAGCAGGTGGTAGAGGAACATGTACCTGAGTGGCCCAGAAATGATGGCAGAGACAACACTATACTGTTGATATACATGAAGCATACATGTGCGTTGTAACGTGCCAACACAAATCAGACAATGTGAAATGGCCAAAATGGTCAGAGGTGAATGTGCCCCCAAGACAAAGCACCGCAGGAAAGAAGACCTGGGAACAAATCCAACCCCCCCCCCTTAGAACACACACACAGATGACACACACACACAACTAGGAACACACCACAAAGACAGACAAGTGCGCATATGGTTACTCAGAGGAACACCATGTGCATGTCCGAGATGAGAAATACCCACCCAGCAGTACACAGTCCTCATTTTGTCCAGCCTCAAATTGTCCAAATAGTGCCGAGTGATGCAGGATATAGGAGTCATGGGTGGACCCTGCAAATCTAGGAACCACATTCAGAATATGCATATTTGCATCACATACAACCTGAACATTCAGGGAATGGTAGTGTTTGCGGTTGTGGAACACTGCCTCCCTGTCTCTGGGCGGGACCAGGGCAACATGTGTGCAATCAATAGCTCCCATCACAAGTGGTATCCCTGCAACCTGTTCAAAGGCCTGGTTCAGGGTCCCCCACTGTTGCCTATTGTTGGGAATTGCAATGTAATTCCTCACCCGGCTGACCAAGGCCCGCAGTACCTGGTGGAGACAACATGAGAAGGTGGGGCGACTCATCCTTCCCATTGCGGCCACAGATAACTGGAAACAGCCAGTAGCAAAGAAATGTAGGGCACCCAGGAGCTTGACCAAACCCGGTATGGCATGTGACTGACCAGTCAGGGGCTCGAGGTCAGGTCTTAGAACCTCAAAGAGCTCCCTAATAGCCCCTGTACTCAGACAGTAGAGGGAAATGACCTGGTCCTCACGCATGTTCTGGAGCTGGGCCCTGGGCCTGTAGAGGTGAGGCTGGTGATGGCGCACCTCAGCACGCCTCCTGCACTGTACCGGCACAGCCCTGGCTTGCATAGCCCCCACAGCTGCAGGTCTGTGTTGAAGCAGGACTACACCTATGCCCTGTGCCACAGACCCATGGACACCTATCTCCCTCGTCAGGTAACCACAGCTCAGGCACACCCCCCAACGCACATGCAGCAACGAGAAAGTCTGCCATCATGGACAGCAGATAGGAAAGAAACAGAGGGTTAATATGGTGTGGGGAGTGGCAAACAATCAGAAGAAACGCTCTACACCTCGCCTACTCTACCTCTCGCCTGCTCACCTCACCTACTCCACTCCTCGCCTGCTCCACTCCTGACCTACTATGCACTTCACCTAATCTACACCTCACCTACTATGCCCCTCGCCTGCTCTTCACCTCACCTACTCCACTCTTTACCTACTGTACACTTCACCTAATCTACACCTCACCTACTCTTCTCCTCACCTGTTCTGCACCTCACCTACTCTGCACCTTGCTGGCTCTGCACCTCGCCTGCTCTGCACCTCGCCTACTCAAACCCCTTGGTCTGCACCACGTGTCCAGGCCTATTTATGCATTTTCAGCCGGGGGTGCAGCCACATGCATATGCGGCATGCGCGGAACCCCACGTTGCACATGTGCTGTACGTGTATGAATGAGGGACGTGCGCATGTGCTGCACATCGTTCCACAAACACTGTGTACAGACACGGCATACGTGCCATGCAGGTGTGGCGCATGTGCATTCGGCATCTCTGTGAGCCATGTGCCGTGCATGCGCAAAGCAAGCAGCGTCCTGCGTGGAAACAAGCATAGTTGAGCAGGTACGTCTGTTGCGTGCACGCAACCCAGGGTTACACAAAGGACGCTGCTCGCATTGCGCATGTGTGGCACATGGTCACAGAGATGCCGTGTGTGCATGTGCCATGCCTGCACGGTGCGTATTGTCCTGCCCCCTACTGGCTAGGTGGTAGCCTAGGAGCAGGGGATGTGACTTCTTTAAATATCCCTTGTTTAATCACCTATGTTCCCAGCACTTGGCCTGCTGGGTAATGTAGTCGTGTAGTTGAAAAAATCAGCCGAGAAGGTTTCCATAGGCAAACAGGATTTTTTTTTTTTCTTACTTCAGCCCAGTGAACTTTTCTTTCTAGTAGTTCAAAATATCATAACATAAATTTGGATTATTTTCTCCAGTGAAACAAAAGAATAGATGCTTCTCAGGTAAACTTGCTAGAGTACAAAAACAGCAGTGTTTCTTCCCTTGAAAACAGTCAGCAACTTTCCTGCGCCACACATCAGCTTTGTGCTCTTTAGCTTAGTTTAAAACAAAAGCTTTTTATCCTTTAAGCTATACACAGCATTGGCTTCTTCACTGCAAGCTGTTTTATCTCTGGCACTCTTTGCTTTTTCTCAGTTGCTATATTGCACACCCTGGCTTCCCTTATTCAAACAGTCCTTTTTGAAACACCGGAACAAGCCCAGGAGACCAGCAACTCATTTGCATAATTCACAGCACTGCACTTCTGTACACCCCAGGTCATCTGGGCCGGAAGGTATACATCCAAGGGTGTTGAAAGAACTGAAATATGAAATTGCAGGCCTGCTATTAGTAATCTGTGAACTTTCATTAAAATAATCTGTAAGACAGCCCTCTTTACTGCAGCAGCCATTTAAATCAGCTCCCCTTTCGGGGTAGAGTAGGGGGTGAGCTTTCCTTTCCGCTCCTACACTCCGGTCCAATCCGGGCCGTGGGAGGCTTCAGCGGCAAGGATAAAACACAGCCGCGTGCAAGCGCGCCCGTGTCTTGCGGGCCCGCGCCTGAGGGCCTCGCAAGAGGGCCCTTTGGCGTGGCCCTTAGGCGGGGCACGTCAGGCGAGAAACATCCTGCAACCTACCGAACAATTAGCAAGTGCAGCACCAGAGCCACAAATATCGCTACTCGGCAGATGTCGACAAGACCAGCTCACTAAAAGAGACTTATTATCCCATGTGTCCCTATGAACGCTAAGATTGGACTCTGTGTCTCCCTCTTACAATCCACAATTTGTTGTTGCGCTCAAGAAACATCAGCTCAGGTACTTGACACTGTATCAATGATGTTTATTATCTACTGTAGCACACAAAGTAAATATGTATCAACAATGTAACGTTTACCATTGCCGAGTAGTCTGAAGTATGTCACAGCAGGTTTATTTACTGGATACTCACATATTATATTTAAATAGCATACCGCTCCCACACCAGTATTCTATGTGGTTTAGTATGTTATAAAACATTTATAACTTATTCATAGCAGATTTCTCCATCACTCCAACATTGATGATCACATAGTGTTTATATGCAACAGTGCAATAAATAGATCTGCACTGTATTTAAACAGCCAAATAAGAGTGTTATCAAATATCTGTAACCATTGTGGCTACATTGTACCTGCACTTGTTACATTGTACTTTACCAAAACCCACACACCTAGGAGAGAACCTTCACACCTATGTCAAAGCAACTGAAACATTATCAGCTTGATTAGGACCATTCTTACTAAAGCACCACACCAAGCCCCTCCTACAACTTAAACTCCTTTCTCACCAACTAGCCCAAAAGACTTTAGAATGGAGCATACATTTACATCCCTATTGAGCCTTTTCTTGCTCCTCGCATTCTGGCCACCCAGCTCACTAGCCCTTCTTACATCACATAATCACATCCCCATAGTCTCAACTGGTGGAAGGAAATGGTCAGGTGACTTCTACCGCAATTCCCATGACTCTCACTATTCTCATCGTAACCACCTACTGCACATCCCATTACAGTACTTCCCAAAGGCCAAGCAAGGTAAAAACCCTTTCCCTTGTGCCCTAAAATGCGCACTCATTAACGCTCGATCACTTCGCAAAAAGTGGCCGGCAATCACTGAAACGATAACATCCCATAAATTAGACATCATCATGATCACTGAGAACTGGCTCTCTACTGAAGACAACACCATTCTCAATCAACTACTTCCATCCAACTTTGTTGCCTTCACCAGCCATAGGCAGAACAAGAGAGGGGGTGGAGTTGTTATAATCACCAGAACTGAGCTCCAGTTCAAAATGGTCGAGTCCAACTGCATTAAAAACCTGGAAACCGTATCAATCTCCAATAACACATGTTCTATAAACTTACTCTACAGAGCTCCAACTGCGGATCCAGATAACCTGTCCACCATCATAAATATAGCATCCAACACGCAGAGTCCATACAAACCTAATTGGATCTTAGGGGACTTTAATCTCCCATCCTTACAGAACAATCAAGCATCCACATTCATAGAAGCTCTAGATATTCTGGGGTATACCCAACTGGTGCAGAAACCGACTCACACAAAAGGTAACACGCTGGACCTCATTTTTGCCCCTCAAGCAGTTCTGAACCAACCACAAAATATCATGCTATCATTGACATCAGTACCATGGTCAGACCATAAACTCATCACCTTTCAGATGCCTACCCCGCGGCCACAAAGACCCCAACAGGATGAAAGCAAGACCTCTAAACCAACGACCAGAAGCTTCCTCCCTTTTAACAGAGAACTGATTCTCGCTGAAACAAACAAGCTCCTTGAGAAGTCTTCCCTAGACCTAGAGGAGTTGATCACCTCCTGGAACAACAGTCTCAGCACAATCGCAATTCGCTCTTCAACTAACAAGGCCCCAAAGAAAAGACCTTCCACACCATGGTTCACACCCGACCTTAAGGATTCACTAAACCTTCTACGAAGGCTTGAAAAACGCTGGAGGAAATCACGCACCAGTAGTGACCAAGCAGCATACAACCAACACCTGCACACACATCGCAAAGCCATTACAGACAAGATGAAGCAACACCACACAGACACCTTGAAACGGTCATTGAATAAACCACATGACCTGTTCAACCTAGTCAAATCTCTTACCAAAGAACCTACCCCCGAGCAACTGGCCAGCATCAACCCGCAGGACTATGCTGTCTTCATGCAGTCCAAAATGTGCAAGACTGACAGGATAGTAATACCTGGCCCCCTCAGCGAACAAGAGTACCTAACCTCTCTAACCTCCTTTTCCACCCCTTCAAAGAAAATTATCGAAGACACCATTTCAGCTCTAAACACCACCACTGCACACACAGATCCATGCCCAGCATATTGGATAAAAGAGTTGTGCAGTGACTTCGCCCCAATCATAGCCAACATGATAAAGCTATCCTTTAGCACTGGGTCATTCCCCTCTACTCTCAAGCAGACCTCCGTTAGACCTCTATTAAAGAACGCCAAGCTAGATCCCCTAAAGGTAGAGTCGTACAGGCCAATATCCAGCATCCCGATGCTTGCAAAAATCATTGAAAAAAACAGTCTACAGGCAACTCCAAGATCATATCGACACCAATGCCCCACTGGATTCATCTCAACATGGATTTAGAGAGTCACATGGAGTTGAAACATTACTCACAACTCTCCTCAACACTGTAATCTCAGGCATTGACAACATACGACATGGCTTTGCGCTCATCTTTTTAGATATAGCAGCGGCTTTCGACTCTGTTTGTCATGAGATTCTCATATACCGGCTAAGAGAAAAAGGCATCAGCGGATCAGCACTAGAGTGGTGCAGATCTTACCTGTCAGGAAGATGGCAAAATGTTCGATCAGACGGGGCCACATCCGAACCATTTCCTCAAACTCAAGGAGTGCCTCAAGGATCCTCCATATCATCCTTGATGTTCAACATATACATTCAACCCATCTGCAACATCATCAGATCGTTCAACGTGAGCTGTATGCTATACGCCGACGACGTACTGTTGTACATGCCGATTTCACTTGACTGCCCAAACCTTACCCCTCTGATTGCATGCTTCAACACCATATCCGATTGGCTGCTATCACAAAATTTAAGAATTCAACACAAGAAAACTGAGGTGCTTTTCATCTCGAGAAACCCTAACTTCACTCCACCCAGTTGTTTGAAAGTACACAATGCCGAGCTACAAGTGAAATCAACTATTCGTTACCTTGGGGTGACGCTGGACCAACATCTTGACATGAAGCAACACATAGCTAACACTGTCAGAGCGGTCTACTTTAAAATTCGATCCCTCAGACACTTACGCCCGTTACTCGAACCAGATGATTTCCGCACCATTTACCAAGCCCTCATCATTCCTCATTTCGATTTTGCAAATGCCATCCTTCAAGGACTTCCTCGAGCAACCTTAAACCCCCTGCAAATGGCCATGAACAGTGCAGCACGGATACTATTCGGAGCCTCAAGGAGAGAACACACCACACCTCTCCTGAAACAGCTGCATTGGCTTCCCATTCAAGCCAGGATCAGTTTTAAGACCTTGCTGATGACGTTCAAAGCTATCAAGGGGCTATCATCCCCCTCTCTCTCTGACGTCATACAATCCCCCGCCCCCTGCAGACTAAGAAGAACTGCAGAGACCAATATGTTATCTATACCTAAGGAAACAACAAACTGCACCAAAACAACATCCAACCGAGCCTTCAGTATTTGCGCCCCAAGTCTATGGAACACCCTACCACCACACATCAGAGCAATCCCCAACCTGAGCCAGTTCAGGAAGGCCCTGAAACATTTCCTCTTTATCAAACACCTCACTTACAGCCCTGAACCCCAGCCACTCTCATATAGTTCGTCCCCAAAAATGTAAAACACCAAACAGGAGCCTTTTTCCATTGAACTTCTTATGTAAATAGTTCACCTTTGTTGATAGTTGATACTTGTTCTCCAAATCCCACTCCCTGTTCAATGTAATGACCAGACATATGCATTTTGTCGGATGTTTTTTGTTACATGTAAACCGCGCTGATTGCAAATAGTGCGGTATATAAGAATTGTTAAATAAATAAATAAATAAATACCTGAAGATTGGAGGATCGCCAACGTAAGGCCAATTTTTAAAAAGGGTTCCAGGGGTGATCTGGGAAACTACAGACCGGTGAGCCTGATGTCAGTGCCCGGAAAATTGGTAGAAACCATCATAAAGAGCAAAATTACTCAGCATGTAGATAGTCATGGCCTAATGGGAGACAGCCAACATGGCTCTAGACAGGGAAAATCATTTTTTATTAATCTGTTATGTTTTTTTGAAGGTGTGAATAAACAGGTAGACAAAAGTGAGTTGGTTGATATAGTGTATTTGGACTTTCAGAAAGCCTTTGACAAGGTACCTCATCAGAGACTTTTGGCAAAACTAAAGAGTCATGGGATAGGAGGTAGTGAACTATTGTGGATCAGGAACTGGTTAAAAGATAGAAAGCAGAGGGTAGGGCTAAATGGCCAATTTTCCCAATGGAGAAAGGTGAATAGTGGTGTACCCCAGGGATCTGTGCTGGGTCCGCTGCTTTTTGACATATTCATAAATAACCTGGAAAAGGGAATAACGAGTGAGGTTATCAAATTTGCAGATGACACAAAACTATTTAAAGTTGTTAAAACCCAAGAGAATTGTGGAAAATTGCAAGAGGATCTTGATAAATTGGAAGACTGGGCATCAAAATGGCAGATGAAATTTAATGTGGACAAGTGCAAAGTTATGCACCTAGGGAAGAACAACCCAAACTATGGTTACACGATGCAAGGTTCCAAATTAGGAATCACCACCCAGGAAAAAGATTTAGGCGTCATTGTGGATAACATGTTAAAACCCTTTGCCCAGTGTGCAGCAGCGGCCAAGAGAGCAAATAGAATGCCAGGTATCATAAGGAAAGGAATGGAAAATAAAACAAAATATATTATAATGCCTCTATATCGTTCCATGGTGAGACCGCACCTTGAATATTGTGTGCAATTCTGGTCGCGTATCTTAAAAAGGATATAGCATTATTAGAAAAGGTTCAGAGAAGAGCCACCAAAATGGTAAAGGGGATGGAAGGATACCCCTATGAAGAAAGGCTAAAAAGGTTAGGGCTCTTTAACCTGGAAAAGAGATGGCTGAGGGGAGAAATGATAGAAGTCTATAAATTAATGAACGGAGTGGAACAGGTAAACGTAGATCGATTATTTACGTTATCAGAATATAGAAAGACTAGGGACATTCAATGAAGCTACAGGGTAAACTATTTATGACTAATAAAAGAAAATATTTTTTCATTCAATGTGTAATAAAACTCTGGAATTTGTTACCGGAGGATGTAGTAAAGGCTGTTAGTGTAGCTGGGTTTAAAAAAGGTTTGGACAAGTTCCTGGAGGAAAGGTCCATAAACCATTATTAAGAAGGGACCCAGGATATCAATGCTTGACCCAGTACAAGCATTGTGGAACCTGTGTCCCTTGGGGAAACTGCTAGGTATGTATGACCTAGATTGGCCACTGTAGGAAACAGGATACTGGGCTTGATGGACCTTGGTCTGACCCAGTATGGCATATCTTATGTTCTTATGTTTTTACTGGATGAAAGAGGGGTAAAAGGGGCATTAAGAGAGGACAAGGTCATAGCAGAGGGACTGAATGAATTCTTTGCTTCAGTCTTTACCAAAGAAGATGTAGGAAATTTATCCATGCCTGAAATGGTATTCAAAGGTAATGTATCAAAGGAATCTGAACAAATCTCAATAAATTGGGAAGATAAACTAAAGAGCAGCAAATCACCTGGACTTGATGACATACATCCCAGTCTGCAGAAAGAACTGTAATATGAGATTGCAGATCTACTTTTAGTAATCTGTGAACTATCCCCAAAATCATCTGTAGTACCTGAGGATTGTAGTACCTGAGGTTTGGAGAGTGGCCAATGTAACACCATTTTTAAACAGGGTTCCAGGGGTGATCCAGGAAATTACAGAACAGTGATCTTGACATCTATGCCAGGCAAAATGGTAGAAACCATTATAAAGAACAAAATACCGAATATGTGGATAGTCATGGCTTAATGGCAGGAAACCAACCTGGATTTAGCCAAGGAAAGTCTTGTCTCACTAATCTGGTATATTTTTTCGAAGATGCAAATAAATAGGTAAATAAAGGTGAGACAGTTGATAGTGTATCTGAATTTTCAGAAAGCCTTTGACACAGTCCCTCATTAGATGATCTTGTGGAAATTAAAATATTGTGGGATAGGAGACTGTGTACTATTGTGGATTAGGAACTGGTTAAAAGATAGAAAACAAAGAGAAATGCTAAATTGACAATTTTCTCAATAGAGAAAGGTAAATAGTGGAGCACTCCAGGGATCTATGCTGGTCCTACTGCTTTTCAACATATTTATGAATGACCTGGAAATGGGAATAATGAGTGAGGTGGTTAAATTTGCAGATGACATAAAATTATTCAAAGTTGTGAAAACACAAGAGGATTGTGAAAAATTGCAAGAGGACCTTGAAAAATTGGGAGACTGGGCATCAAAATGCCAGATAAAATTTAATGTAGACAAGTGCAAAGTTACAGTCCAAAACATGATCTAAGTGGAAAAACACTTTATTAAGCAAAGACTCTTGTCAACCCGACACAGGCCGTGTTTCGCAACCTTCGTCAGGGGTTGATCTGGTAGAATCCTACAGACGTAGAAAACACAAACATTTGACACTCAAATATACTTAAAATAATGTGAACAGAACAGAACACTAAATATGATCCATAAAACCTATAAACATACTTATACAATAATCATAAATAATTTGAAAACATAATAAATAAATATAATATAAAACCAATAAAAAGAAGGGAAACATGGATACGCTCCTTTAAATAATGAGATAAGAACAATGAGAGAGAAACATACTATATAAATATAGCTGTTAAGAATCAAAGTATGTAAACTGATAAAAACAAACCAGAAATGTGACAAACAAAGAGTACCTCTGCAGGAGGACCCAACAAGGGTAGCTTCTAGAGGAAACCGTACATGTCAAGCTAAATGTAGAAAAAACCACAGAGAAATAAATAGCTATAAATGTCACTTAACATTAAAATGCATCGTGAGGTGCAATCCTATGAACAAATAGATAAATACAGCTAAAAACAGATAGACAACTAAAAGAAACCATTGGGAGCAAACTATATAAAATAATAAATAAATACAGCATCACCTTATAAAATACATATACTAACATCATTAGAAACTCAAACGGTAAAAGATAAATATATATAAAAAATATATAAAAAACTGGGAACATTAGGACTGGAGAAAAGAAGAACGCAGCAGGAGCGAAAGGGATAATAACTCTAGACAGTTACGTACCAAGGGCAAATTGTGCCACGATGTATGCTAAACAAGAGACTGGCCGTATCACAACCAACCAATGATAAAAATAAAAATAAAGTATTGATGCTATCTTCTAAACTACCTAGAATGGATCACTCTAAATCAGCAATCTATATTATATAGTAAAATAATCTGTCATGGTATTTGCTAAAACCGGAGAAAAGCCGTAGCACCCACGGCAGACTCTAAAACTTAAAGAGGCAATATTCGAACCAATAAAATATTTCCTAAGCTACATTGAATGGATCACTCTATATCTGCGATATATATTATGTAGTAAAATAGTCTGTCATGATGTTTGCTAAAACCGAAGAAGAGCCGTACCACCCACGGCAGACTTAAAAATTTGCAGAACCAATATTGAAACCAAAAATGTTGATACTGGGCTAAAAAACCTCATAAATAAGTGACACTTAAATTAATGATATAAAATATGTGTAATTGGGATCCTTTGCCGACATCTTTCGCTCCTGCTGTGTTCTTCTTTTCTCCAGTCCTAATGTTCCCAGTTTTTTATATATTTTATTTATATATTTATCTTTTACCTTTTGAGTTTCAAATGATGTTAGTATATGTATTTTATAAGGTGATGCTGTATTTATTTATTATTTTATATAGTTTGCTCCCGATGGTTTCTTTTAGTTGTCTATCTGTTTTTAGCTGTATTTATCTATTTGTTCATAAGATTGCACCTCACGATGCATTTTAATGTTAAGTGACATTTATAGCTATTTATTTCTCTGTGGTTTTTTCTACATTTAGCTTGACAAGTACGGTTTCCTCTAGAAGCTACCCTTGTTGGGTCCTCCTGCAGAGGTACTCTTTGTTTGTCACATTTCTGGTTTGTTTTTATCAGTTTACATACTTTGATTCTTAACAGCTATATTTATATAGTATGTTTCTCTCTCATTGTTCTTATCTCATTATTTAAAGGAGCGTATCCATGTTTCCCTTCTTTTTATTGGTTTTATATTATATTTATTTATTATGTTTTTAAATTATTTATGATTATTGTATAAGTATGTTTATAGGTTTTATGGATCATATTTAGTGTTCTGTTCTGTTCACATTATTTTAAGTATATTTGAGTATCAAATGTTTGTGTTCTCTACGTCTGTAGGATTCTACCAGATCAACCCCTGACGAAGGTTGTGAAACACGGCCTGTGTCGGGTTGACAAGAGTCTTTGCTTAACAAAGTGTTTTTCCACTTAGATCATGTTTTGGACTGTGTTTTGGGTTTGGCGTGATCTCTTGCCTTTGGTGTTGGACAAGTGCAAAGTTATGCACTTAGGGAAAACAACCCAAACTACAGTTGCATGATGCAAGGCTCCACAATAGGAATCAGCACTCAGGAAAAGGATCTGGGCATTATTGTGGATAGTACATTGAAGTGTGCAGCTGCGGCCAATAAAGCAAATAGAATGCTATGAATTATAAGGAAAGGAGTAGAAAATAAAACCAAGGATATTATAATACCTCTGTATCACTGCATGGTGCAACTGCACCTTGGGTAGTGTGTGCAAGTCTAGTCTCTGTATCTCAAGAATGATATAATGGCATTGAAAAATGTACAGAAAAGAGCAACCAAAATGATAAAGTGAATGGGGAAAGGCTAAAGAGGTTAGGGCTCTTCAGCCTAGAGAAGAGATGATTGAGCAGTGTGGAATGGTTATACATGAATCTATTGTTCATTCTCTCAAAAAACAAGGGGCCTGATATTTGAAAGGCATATACATAGTTTCCAGTCCTGTAAACCATAAAAATGTCGCTCAGTAGGATATTCAACGGCACTAACATGGTTAATGGAGCTGAATATCCCTGATCTTCTCCCCTACACGCCCCAATGCTAACCGCTTAGCATTGGGGCGTATTGTGGGTGTTCCAGGGAGGAATGGAGACGGCAACAGTCGCTAGCTAGGCAGTGGCGATATGTCATGCTGTCCGGTTAGTAACCTGCAGCTAAAAGATAGGTGTAGCAAAAGTTTGACTATCTTATAGCTGCAGGGGCTTACCGGGCAGCATGCAATATCGCTGCTAGCCGGTTAGCTACTATGGCTTGGAGGCTCTATGGCATCCCGGATATTCAAGTCATATGACCCCGGCATTGAATATCCAGAGTTAAGGGTCAGCACAGATGGCTATGTGCTGCTATGGTACATAGCCACCATAATTCAATATTAGGCTCTAGAGGACTAGAGGACACAATGCAAAGTAATATATATATATATTATTTATTTCATATTTTAATTTATCAAGGAAAACACACACTAAGAAAAAAAACCTAGCTAAGAAAAAGAGAAATACAATTATAGACCTTGTCAAGGAGGGAACATTTGTCAGATAATTACTCTGACTGAGGAGACAATATGCTTAATTGCTAGAGATTCCATCCTCACACATAAAATCAATAGAAATGAAAACAAGAACTGTTGATCCTAGGCATAGTCTTCCCAGATGCCTCACAATTCAGCCTTCTGGTGCTGACTTGTCTTTAAGGACATTTTCTATTTGTAAAGAATCAAAAGAAATATTGATTCTTCTGATAGATCACTACACATTTAGAAGGGAAACAGAGAAAGAAAGCGACTCCAATTACCAAAATATGAGGTTTCAGCTGTAGGAAGCCTTTTCTACGAGCCTGCATAGCCTGTGAAATGTCAGGGAAAATCATGATTCTCTGACCACAGAAATGTTCTTCCTTTTTCAAAAAATATAACCTAAACACAGACAACTTGTCTGACTTGGACAGAAAAAGTACCACCAGGGTGGCATGGGTAGATACGAGTCTGAAGAAGATTCAAAGAAATTAGATAGACCCAAGGAATTACTATATTCCAACCCTACTCAAGCCTCCGCAGCCAAGGTAACATTCACATTTCTGTTTGATATATAATAAAAATTAGAAATAACTAGAACATAAGCATTGGGCATCAATAATACTTCTGTAATATATTTCCTAACTAATATATCTGGAGACAAATAATGTGTTTTAGGAAAATTTAGAAAATGTACATTTTTTGCCCTAGCTGAGTTTTCTAAATTTTTCAACTGCTTACACACAAACATATTATCCTTAATATTTGTCATTCCAGTGAATTGTAAAATTGAAGGTTGACCACTCATTTTTTCAAACAGCTGTTCTAATAAAAAAAATATTTATCATCACGAGTCTTAAATTTAACAACCACCTCCTCAGAAAAGGAAGATACCTGATCCATAGTCCCTTCTGATAAAGTGGTTTTGTGTAACGACCTTCCATGACATTGCTAAGAGGGTCCGAGAATTGATTGGAAGAATCAAACAAATGCAGAACCTTAGGCAATGCAGCAATACTGCCACTACTGAGAAAATCCTCAGGGCAGAAAGACCAGCAGAGCCCACACTGACAGTGAGAATAAACAGCCCTCCAACAAAGACACTGCCTTCTCAGCAGGTAAGAAAGGAGAAGTTCTAGCTATAGGGCTCAAAGAGACCTTTAAGAATGAGGAAGTTGATAATTCAGATGTTACAGACAAATTAGCTACCCCTCTGGCAGATACAGAGGGCAAATGTTTATCCATTGGCCAGCCACCTTTCTAGTTGATTCTGTAGAAACCATCTTTGATTTCCCCTTATTGTTCCATTTACCTCCTCTTTGGGCCTAACTCTGAACAAAAGAAAAAGAAACCCAAGACTGACAGCAAAGTGGCATTGAAGTGGCATGAATTTGCAAAGACAAGAAGGGAAAATGCACACTTCAATCTCAGTAATCCTCTTGCAAGTCTTAAATGCTCCATCCGCTGACTCACGAACTCCATCAGTGAAACATGCCTTTTTGCAATGCTTACAGCATACACTTTTCAACTCGTAACAGGGTTATTGTGGGAGTGGTGCTATTTGGATGATCATGATTGTTGAGTTTAATTAATAAAATCTCAAGGAGGGAGTAGGGCAGGGCAGGGCATAAGGCTGAATGTTTGCCTAAGGCTCCCAATACTTTTACACTAATCTTGGCCATAATCAAGGTCTGATAAATTTATCCTCAAGCAGCTAAGTGAACTCTTGTCTTCTCTGACCCATCAAGAGAAGCATTCTGGAAAGGAAGCCAAAGGAGTACTTTTCAGCAAAGCAGTAAAAAGGGCTGAGGCATAAAATCATGCCTTGCTCTGTGAGACAAGGCAGAGCAGAGTTTGTGTCTTTGCACTCAGGACATGACAGCAACTCTAGTTAAACACAGACCTTGAAGGTTTATGAGGAGAACTTAAGAACATTAGTTCGTAGACTCCTACGTTCCTTGAGGCCATTTTATAACATTAATGATTTTTCTCTGCTTCTTTTTGAAAGTGTGGCTTATATTGACCAATGCACTCCAAGAAACCTACTGCAGGGAGGAGGTTTGCAGTGTTGCTAGCAAGTTTAACTTACTAGAACATAGTGTAAGAGTGACATAGAGGGCAAACACCTTCAGGCTCTAAAAGTCTGAACTGCAAGCATAATCTAGTGTCCTTTATTCATCTACCTTTCAGGCAAAAGCACCATTTGGTTTGTTTGTCAAATATTTCATGAAGCAAAGAAACAATACAGGCAAGGGAATGCATTCTGGACCTCCACCAGCCAAAAGAATTTGGTGCCTTTAACTTTCAAAGCTGAAGATGCCATACTCTCCCCACCCAGGCCATAGCATACCAAGGGTCCTCATCTCTTCCCTCATCCTACAGCATTGTGGCTTCTTAGAAACCAACCTCAGAGTATGGAACTAATATTACGCACCTCTGACCTTGTGTCATTAGTTGATGATAGCCGGTGATCACATTAGCTTCATTAACCTGGCAATGGCTGGGCAACCTCTGACAGAGGTTCATTGCAAAACATCCACACCTGAAAGAGCCAGATCATGCCATAATCACACCTAACAGTACTGAGAAAGGGTCAATGTTAGAGTGAAAAATAGAGCTAAAAAGGGAAAAATCACTCTACATGTACATAATCTTCAAATGAAACAGATGTTATCAACAGAGCAAAAACAAATAATGAGGAGGAAAAGGCCTCAGAACCACTGGGATACAGAGCTATACCAACAGGTATTGACAACCCGAAGCTCTCCACAGAACATCAACGGCCAGAAAAAACTCCTCACATGAAAAGTCTCTATTCTCATCTAGAGCATATAGCGTATCACAAATTGTACATATCAAATTGATGCAAAAGCCACACTTATCTTAAGCAACTCTTCCATCTCATAACAGCCAAAACGACTGGAAAAACACAGCAATGATTAGCAGTTCATTCATGTCTAACCACCGACACCACCAACAATGCCGGCTAGGCATTTCACCACGTGCTTTCTTAAGGGAAAATTTCAAATGCTGTAGAAGAAACAGAGAGCAATCAAGAAAAACAATTAATATCATGAGAAGAAAATGGCAGCACAAAACACACCAAAAAGCAGCAATCCAAAACTTTATGTAACACAAACCTTGTACGTTCAGGAAAACAGCTAATAAGTAACCACACACAACATGCACATCCTTCTCACAAATGCTCGAAGAGTAAAAAAAAATGCCGTGCATGTGCACTCTTATATGCATCCACCTCCCCTATCACTGACACACTCGGAGCGCAGAACAAATGTGACTGAACAGCCACAGCACCATGGCATCGGCGATCACTCCCCCATAGTACTGCTCGGCAAAACCAGAGACACTTTCCAAAATGGGCTCACACAGATATATACCAACCCACCCAAGCCTTCAAGAACAAGCATTCCACTCAATCTGGGCATTCAACCCCCGAGATGCTACTGAATCCAGCTGAAAGATCCACTGCTGTTCCTGCCATCCCAGAAACTGTTCTCTATCCAGGTCACCACTGCCGGTCAAAACCTGATCAATGCAAAAACATTGCTGATCTACAAACTCATGTCCAACATCCAAAGAGTGTTGTGCAATAGGGGCTTCCTTACATCTACACCGTACCCTGCTCCTATGTTCACTTATCCTAAACCTAAAGGAACAAATGGTCTTCCCAATGTACACTAACCCACACGGACATCGAATCAAATACACCACAAAACTAGAGTCACAAGTAGTACAGCTTTTAATGGTATTGTTTATTGTTTATTAGGTTGCTTAATATACTGCTCATCACGCCAGCATCTGAGCGGTTTACAAAATACATCAAAAAAATGCTGCTAGAAGAAGGAAAAGAATGCAATTATATTATAAATAGGAAAGCATTGAATAAAAGCTATAGGGGGGAAGAAAGGAGAAGAGCGGAGGGAAAGACAGGCTACTGAGCATCAGCGGAGGGGGGTGGGAAAAGAGGGGAGGGGGTAGGGGAAGGTCAAAAGCTGAACAGAAAAGATGGGTTTTTAGGTTTACCTTGAAAGTTTTGAAGGAGGGCTCTAGGCAGAGGGCCGGGGGGAGTGAGTTCCAGAGTCGGGGGCAGTAACCTCCTCAGAGACCTCACAAATAGAGCAATTGTCACATACCTGATGTCCACGGGGACGCTCCAATGAGCATTCAGTGCTAGGTATACACTAGGACTCAGGAGATCACACAAATTCTGATTTCTAGTCCACACACATCGTAAATCCTTACCTTTAAGGCTTGGAACCACCTGTACGACATGAAATCCAAGTCTGCTCTTCCATACTGACTATTACAGTCCCTTTTTTTTCTTTAGAGATTTTCTGTCTTTATCCCATGCTTTCTTGAATTCAGATAAAATCTTCATCTGTACTACCTCCACTGGGAGACTATTTCATGCATCTAACACTTTTTCCATGAAGAAATATTTCCTCAAATTGCTCCTAAGGCTATCTCCTTTCATATTCATCCTACGCTTCCTCATTGCAGACCTTGCTTTCAATTGAAAGAGGCTCCCCTCTTGTGCATTTATGCCATGGAGGTATTTAAACGTCTTTATCATATCTCCCATCTCCCACCTTTTTTCCAAACTATACACATAGGGGTATGTTTACTAAACCATCTTAATGTGCGCTCTGCCACGTTATCGTGCGATAAGGTACCTTATCACGCAATAATGGCACTTTATCAGGCGCAGAGGTACAAATGAGCGCTGAGGGTGGAGAAAGGCTCCAGGAAGGCGGAGTAAGGCTCCCCAGGGGCAGAGAGAGAGGGTCAATGGGCGGAGAGTGGGAGGGGAGAGGCTCCCTGCACACTAACGCTGTGAAATTTGAGGCTGAAAACTAACGCTGAAACCATGGCGTTAGAGCTGATTTAAAGGGAAAAGAAATCATTTCCGTCAGCAATGTACAGCAAAACCAGGGAAACCTACAAAAAGTGATTAATTAATTATAAGTGTGATACATGTGATAAGTGATAAGTGTGATACATGTGCACAGAACAACAGGGCAAATAAAGAGTGAAAATGACCAGCAGAAAATGTAATAAAAACATAACCACGCTGGCCAGTAGTGATTTTAATGGGAAAGATCAAAAAACACCCCCGAGAAAGCTCCAAAAAAAGGATATGAATTTTGGAAGGGTCTATGCTCCGTCCCCATACAAGGTGAAAGAGCCCACGGTGAAATTGCGCTGAGCGTGGTTTTCCCTCTCAATTGGGCAGGTTTCCTATGGCATGCACATGTTCCACAACAGCAGGGCGGGCATGTCGGAACGGGCAACTGGACAGATGCTTGAAAAGGGGACACAGCTGGGCCACAGTGCGGACTAGGGTGATGCCTAGGTGGCCCATAGGAATGCTGAAACAGTAGTGCAGCCAGACAGCAACTGATGAGGGCCCAACATGGGCATGAGTGTGCTCCCCACAGTGTCACAGGGGATTGTACCCAGCAGATACCCCCAAGGGCACAGAACATTGGCAGGCGGTGCTGGGGGGAAGCGTGGACGGCTATGCAGGCACCCCTACCCCAGAACCTGCACCATAGGCAGCCGCCTACCCGCACACTGGATGGTCTGAGACTGCGCACCACCAGCACCACCAGCAGAAGGGCATGTCAGCATGGTGGCAGAGGGGTACTGGTGGTGGAGGGGGCAGTGGCAGCTGCCCAGAGCAGACCCTGGCCTAGCCCTGTGTAGGTGGGTGCCATGCACTGCAACAGACAGGCCCTGTCTGAAGAACAGTCATGGTATCACCAGGGAATGCACCACCTCTGTAGCAACACAGCAGTGCAGTGCACACAGCCAGCATGCTCAGAAACAGAAGGTCACAGGTTAAAGTCCCAGCTGTGGTGCCTGCCAACCCAGCCACCATATTTTACCCACTACTAAGACGTGCTAATACAGACAGAACCTTTATTTCAGATGACGTAAACATGCCCAAAACACATACATTTTACCCTACAGAGCACAGACACCAAAAACATGCGCATTACCTAGAGCAGAGTCTCCCAAATGCAGTCCTGGAGGGCCAAACACCATTCAGGTTCCATGCTGCCTCTAATAAATATGGCTGTACTGCATTTCTATGCACTGCCCCCATGGTATGCAGATGTATCTCATGCATATTCATTAGGGACAGCATGAAAACCCGAACAGTGTTTGGCCCTCCAGGACTGGAGTTGGGAACCCCTGCTCTAGAGCACCGGCCAACAAGGGCAGACACACACGCACCCACAGGCTCCATTATCCCAAGCCTTCTGGAGAGGCAGGATGTTGGGCCCTGCGTGCATCTCCCAATATTAGCACTTGCATAACTTAGCAATGCCACCCATAACATGGGAAAACTGTACACAGCTATCAAAAGATTGCTATGATAACTGGCAGATAGCAATTCCTACGTTAAGCACAATTGGCTGATTGAGCTGCATCATAGCAACCTTTCTGATGTCTGTGGAGTGTGCCTCAGGTCTGGTGTCTGACAGAGTGACCCCAACAGTATTGTTTACCATAGCCATGCCTGCACTGTGCCCAGGACTGGTGTGGTGGCCAGGGCTGCCAAACACCTCTATAGTTGCACAATGCTGGCATAGGTGTGTGGAGTGTGTGTCTGTCTATCCAGTGTGTGGTGGCTGCCAACACCCTCCACAGCCCACACTGCTAGCACTGTTGCCAGTATTGGCCTGCCAATGTGCATAATGAGGAGCAAGGTACTGTGGGAATAGCCTGAGACAGGATAAATGGATACATAATAAACACTAAATCAATGCTAATCACAATATGTGAAACCATGTGTCTATAAAACTAAGGATAATAAAACGTATCTCTAAATATAATAAGACGTATCTTTAAAAATAAGGTTTATAACATCCTAATATAAAAGAAATCGCATGGATAAAAAGAAAAATCTCACATATAAAAACATATAGCATGCTCTTATATATGTGATGTTATACATGTGAATTTTTCTATGTGCATGATATCACACACTGTTCGTATAACACTAACTTTTCGTATAGTATTTATAATCTTATTGGTTTTAACTCATTTGTAATAGTATTTATTATTCAGTTTTTATCATTTAGTATTTATTATGGTTATTTATTGTTTTTTAGATATGTTATAGTTTTAATGACTCTGTATTTGCAGCAAACCTGTATCCCCTGATGAAGTGACAATACGAAACACGGCCTGTGTCGGGCTCTCAGGTTTTTGAATACAATCAATAAAGTATCCTTGCCTTACCACTACGTATTATAGACTGGGTGACTATCATATAACGTGGTGTAGTGCTCCTTTGTTGGACTAGATCCACAAGCATGTTCTCTCCGTGGAAGGATACTCTCAGTTTTGGAGATGAAGCGATTGAAAAGCTTTTACAGAAGGAATCCTTAATAGACTCTTCTGAAGAATCCATGGATGACATAGGACTACAATGGGAGAATACAATTTTACTCACACAGAAGATGGTGAAGGAGGACATACACGCAGCTTATCTCCTGGAATGCTGCAAGGCCAAAATTATTCCTAGGGGGCTCAGAATGAACAAGGCTCCAGGTCTTTACCGTAATGAAGAAGGGTTTGTACGTTGTTGGAATGCCATTTTGAATAAGTGCTCCCTGGACCTTATGATACTATTGATTACAACAGCCAATAAGAAATCAGACTTGCTAAAAGTAGAGATTGATGATAAGTTAAAATTACTGAAGGGGTGTGATACTAATTATGGTAAGACTCATGCAGAACATGAGAAAAATATTCAGCATTTCAAGAAAGAAATGAAAGGTATTAAAATTGACAAATTCAGACGGGATGAAGAGGATTATAGGGTAGGCTATGTGTACCACTGGTGCAAAAAAGTTGAGAATGAACGGATATGGATTAAGAAGAAACCTTCAATATAAGACCATAGGGAAGAAACGATAGAGGATGATGATGAAAAGGAAATTGTGCATGAACAAAAGAAAAAAAGGAGCAGGAGTGAGTCGGTAGAGCATATAGATGCATCGGCATCTCTCTTTTCCCCTCGAGAGAGGTCTAAGCCGCAAAGAACAAGAGAACATAACAACAGAGGGCGAAGCAATAAACAAAATAATGATAATAGTAATTTTTTAGACATGGACACAATGTGGAAAGGAGGAGGTCGCGACAGGTCATACACACGTCCACTAGAGCGAGATCAAGACAGACGGTACAATTACCCCCGAGAGCAGAAATACAATCAATACCACCAGTATCCGACCCGAGGGAGGGGGAGAGGGAGGGGACGCGGGAGACAGACAACAGACAGATCTCGAGAACGGTGGTATTAAATGAGAATATAGACTATAATGTCATAAATATATCAGACTACAACTTGACCCCTGACGAAATTTCAGTACTCAATAAGGGCCTATCATTCGTCCCTATTAGAAAACCAGACCCTTTTGAACTTGAAATAGATTTATACAAATTTTTCCGGAAAATACGGATTAAACAATTTTTTATGGAACAGCAGACAAGCCAAATAGACACGTCCATTGTTAGTAAGAAGTCTTCATGGGTCCCACCTCCTCACACAGATCCGATTATTGAAACATTCGAGAGAGTAGTTTTGAAAGAAGTGAGAAAAATATGCACACGATCACAAAAGAAATATTTTAACCTCACAAAAGGAGAAAATCAGGCACTCAAGACATTGCAAAAAAATAGTCAAATAATCATAAAACCGGCAGACAAGGGAGGGGCAGTAGTGATAATGGACAAAACTAGATACATTGCAGAAATTAATAGACAATTAGACGATCGGTCTTTTTATGTTCGGCTAGATAGCGATCCCACTGAAACATTAAAGAGAAATATAGATAGTCTGATAATTACAGCGTTTGAGATAGGGTATATAACTAGAAAAGAAAGAGATTTTTTGATTGTACCAGCACCTATAATTCCAACTATATACATTAATCCAAAAATACACAAATCCTTGACCAACCCTCCAGGTCGCCCTATAGTTTCGGCGATTGGGTCCCTCATGGAGCCTATTTCAAAGTTTTTAGACGTGCTGCTGCGCCCCTTTATAGTGCAAATGTGGTCTTATGTCAGAGATTCCACCCACGTTATTGAGATTTTATCCACATTTCGAGAGTTCAGTGATAACATTATACTAGTCATGCTAGACGTGGAATCGCTATACACCAACATTCCACAGGCAGAAAGTCTAATAATTAAGAAGGACCGAATCTAAGCGCATTCCCACCGCATTTTTAATGGCCATAGCGAGATTCGCCCTATGTGAGAATTATTTCTGCTTTAGAGATAAATTTTATAAACAGATAAAAGGGGTAGCGATGGGGTCATCAATGGCACCGGATGTGGCCAATTTATATATGTTTAAATTTGAGGAGACATATTTGAAGGAACATATATATAAAGACAACATCAAACTTTGGATACGCTATATGGATGACGTCCTAATCCTGTGAGATGGAGATGTTGGCAGATTAGGAGACTTCAATTCATGGATTAACAGTTTGGATGTCAACCTGAAATTTCAAATTACATATGATGCACAACATATACCATATTTAGATTTAGTTATTAAGAAAGAAGATCAACATTTCACTACCACTATGTACAGAAAACCAACGGATCGTAATCATCTGCTACATTTTGACAGTTTTCACAACCCAGCCTTAAAAAGGAATTTGCCTGTGGGGCAATTTTTCAGAGCAAGAAGATTTTGAAGAACATGGATTTTGAAGAACATGCTGGATTAATGAAAGATAGGTTCACAGCAAGAAAATACCCGATGCAGTACATTGAACAAGCATACCATAGAGCAAAAAATACACCTCGAGATACATTGCTTCAACAACACCATAAGGAAAGAGATGTCGGATTGGTCTGCCCCTTGTTATATTCGGTTTATTCAAAACAGGTTACAAGAATTTTAAAGAAAGAATGGCATCTCATTCAAACACTACCAGGATTCGAGGAGACCACAATCACAATAGCACACAAACGTAACGTCAATTTAAGGAATATGTTAGTGCCGTCAGCACTGACTGAACGCAAATATCTCTCTAAGCATAAGGGTCATTATCAATGCGGGCGGTGTTCGGTATGTATACATGCGATGCCAATACGAGATAGATTTATACATCCCACTACACAACAGATATTTCAAATAGAAGACTTTTCAAACTGTGACTCTTCTCATGTAGTGTATGTTATACAGTGCCCCTGTAACAAGATCTATGTGGGGAAAACCATTAGGAGTGTGAAAGTGCGGATTATAGAACATAGGAGTAGCATCAAGAGGGGTGCCATTGAAAAAACGCTTGTAGCGCACTGGCAAGAACTGAAGCATCGAATCAGTGATTTAAAGTTCTTTGTGATAAAGAAAGCCAAACTCAATTGGAGAGGAGGAGATGCTGACAAGATGCTACAACGGTTAGAGCAGAGAAACATTTTTCAGTTAGGATCTCTTGCCCCACATGGGCTTAACGCAGAAAGAGATTTGTCAGTTTTTTTATAGTTGGCCATCTGATTAATTTGTTATGACAAATTCTCGGCGACAATAGATAGTAGACTATTTATATACAATAATTTATATATAATAATTTAAGCCGCAGCTTTAGTGTTTTTACTAACCGAGGTATCCGGATGCCCAACCCGGCTTGTACCCATCCCCCACCCCCCCACCTCCTTTCCTTACCCCTTCCACCGACCCCCCACCCCCCCACCCTCAAGACAAACCGCACAGACATCAGGGTTTGGTGCAAACATTGCTTGGTCGCAGCTTTATTGACTGTAAAAACACCGGCCCAACACGGGCCAATTTTGTAATCCAAAAACAGTAACTGAATACAGAATAACCCCCCCCCCCCTCATCCGGATGGTGCCCCCCACCAGACGTTAGTAGCAAAGTGGAGCACCATCCACACCACCCCCCCGTGACCCCCCCCCGCGCCCGCCTAGCCGTTATAGCAAAGGCCGGCTGAGGGGGTTCCTATTTCCGGGTAGAGACCCCATCCGGGACGTCTCCCCCAACCTGACGAGCCGTGCCGCTCACCTGGAAGGCGGCATACGGCTGCACTGAGGCACCAGGTCCACGAGCACCAGCTCGCTACCCCGCTCACCCGACCCAAAAGGGGCCACCCCCCCCACCAGCTGCAACGACATCCATCTCTCTCCCCCCCCCTGCCGCAAACAAAGGGAGGGAGGGAGGGAAACCTTTCACCAGCGCGAGCAAGGAGGAAGAGAGGGGTCACCGGCCAGCGAGCCCTCCTTGCTCGCGTTGCCACCCACGTGTCCGCCTACGCGGACCAATCAATATGCCCCCACTCCCCCCGGAGCATAGGGCCCAGCGCGCGAGCGCGCCGCCCCCCCCCCCACTCCCCCAAGCAAACACGGCCAGCCAGGAAGTCGGGCCCCGGAACCCGGTTACCAGGCCGGCCGCGGGACCGGGGCCCGGCGGCCCAGCCCCTCATAACCGAGGTATCCGGATGCCCAACCCGGCTTGTCCCCATCCCCCACCCCCCCACCTCCTTTCCTTACCCCTTCCCCCGCCCCCCCCCCCCCCCCCTTCAAGACAAACCGCACAGACATCAGGGTTTGGTGCAAACATTGCTTGGTCGCAGCTTTATTGACTGTAAAAACACCAGCCCAACACGGGCCAATTTTGTAATCCAAAAACAGTAACTGAATACAGAATAACCCCCCCCCCTCATCCGGATGGTGCCCCCCACCAGCCGTTAGTAGCAAAGTGGAGCACCATCCACCCCCCCCCCGTGACCCCCCCCCGCGCCCGCCTAGCCGTTATAGCAAAGGCCGGCTGAGGGGGTTCCTATTTCCGGGTAGAGACCCCATCCGGGACGTCTCCCCCAACCTGACGAGCCGTGCCGCTCACCTGGAAGGCGGCATACGGCTGCACTGAGGCACCGGGTCCACGAGCACCAGCTCGCTACCCCGCCACCGGCACTAGGTAGCTCGCTATCCTAGAGCCACCCCCACCAAAGAAAGCTGCGACCAGCACCAAGACTCCAATGCCTCCTGCCAATCATTGAGAAGCAGGTCCTGCCCCACTGGGGCCAAGTGAACCCCATCCAGCCGGTACAGACCGGCACAGGCGACATCAGCCCACGGGTGTCGAACATGTAGCCCACCCGTCTGCTGCACCCAACGCCCAATCTGACGGTTGAGCTTGCACAAACCCCTCGACCAACGCCGTTGGGTCCAGCAGGCAGGGCGAGGAACAATGTCCGACCAGATGATGGCCACCCCTGGGATGACCTCCCGCAGCCGGGCAATGTCATTCAAAACCGTCATAATGAGTTGCAGGCAAGCCCAGCCAGCAACGTCATTGCCCCCCAGGTGAAGCAGCAGCCCGACTGGCCGCTGCCGCCGTCCGAGTTCTGCATGGACGTGGTCCAGGAGCTGTCCCCAGTGCATGCCACGGCGGCCCATCCAGCACAGGCGCACTCCAGCCCCAGCAAGACCAAGATGAACCCCCAACGGCCGAACAACCGCTCGACGCTCCGCCCAGTAGACAAAAGAGTGCCCGATGATCCACCAGTCCCCACCGGACACACCACCTGAAAGCAGAAAAGAGCGGACTGCCACCAGCAAGCAATTCTGCAAAAGGGAGAAAAGCATTAGTACCCCCCCAGGCCCCGCCCCTGCACCGCCCCCTCGGGCAGAGCAGCCAAGGAACTAGGCGGCACCCCCGGAGGCCGGTGGGCGAACATACCCAGCATAAGCCCCCGACCGCCATCTGCCAATGCGCTGAATGACCCGCGAGTCCAGACCCGCGGCCGCCGCGCTAGTCGCCGCCACAATCCGGAATGAGTGCGACGCGTAGCTCCGTTCAGGGCAACCCAAGGCGCGCAAAACCAACCGTAGCACCGCCGTGAACTGATACTGAGTCACTGGCCTGCCGTCCGCGTGAATGAAGAATTGGCCCCGCGCCCCCGGTCGCTGTTGCACGTACGCACCCAAAGCTCACACGGGACAAGACAACAAGGGGGGAATAGCACGGAGCAAGACCCAACCCCCTTTTCCGGACTGGTCCGTCTTGGACCGTGATAAGAAAATCTGCACCCGCGCCGGATCCACACGAACATGCCCAAAGTCGAGCCCGCCAAAAGCCCCTCGGCTCGCGGACCGAGGGACAAACTCGGATACCCGAAAGGCGCCGAAAAAAGGCCGTAGTAAACAGAGCATGAAACAAGACCGCCTCGAAACCGGAGGCTGCCACCCGCGGTAAAACCGCACAAACCTGCAACAAAAGCTCATGAGATATCGGGAGCCGCCAATCCCACGCCCCCGGCTGTACGCGAGCCCATCCGGCAAGCAGACGCCCAACTAAAAAGGAGACACGCGGATTTCCCCAACCAGCAGCTTTACAAAAGAAAGAGAAGCCCGCCAATGCTCCAGCAACTGCCGACCAGGCCCAGCCCTCCTGCTTCGCCCACAACACAAAACGGCCGACCAGGCCATCCGACACCGCCCCCCCAGACCAACCATGCGCGCCCAGAAAAGCACTCACCTGACGGTAGCCCCGCCAGTACGACGCCCAGGTACTACGAGCCACCGATGCTGACAGGAGAACCATTAGGTCAGGGTCCCAATTCTCCAGAGATGCTCCGGAACCCGCGCAGGCAGCTCGTCCGCCTGAGGAGCCAGCCGTCGGAACTGCGCCCACTGAAAACGGGACAAAGCGTCAGCAATAGTGTTCTGAGAACCAGGTACGTGCCGAGCTCTAGCGGTGACGTTCAAACGCAAGCAGGCCAACACAAACACTCTCATCAAGGAAGCCACCCTGGGGCACCGGGGAGCTTGACGGTTTATGACCTCAACCACTGCCGCGTTATCGCACCAAAAGACTACCCGCCGGTCCCGCAATCGGTCCGGCCATACCCAGAGAGCCACCACAATGGGAAAAAGTTCCAGGAAGGTGATATTCCGGGTGAGGCCGGAGCTTACCCAACCCGCCGGCCAGGGCTCAGCGCACCAGGACCCGTGACAAAACGCCCCAAAACCAGAACCGCCCGCCACATCGGTAAACAACTGCAGATCGCGATTCGAGAGCTCCGGCAGCTGCCGGACAGAGGACCCGTCAAAGCCAGCCAAAAAGGCGTCCCAGACCCGCAGATCCGCCCGCATCCCAGCGGACACCCGAATACGATGATGAGGCAGTCGCAGCCTCGCCATCGCCAAGGAGAGGCGCCGCGTAAAAGGGCGCCCCATGGGGAGGACACGGCAAGCAAAATTGAGATGCCCGACCAACGACTGGAGGACATGGAGGGAAGTCTTGGAAGCGGAACCTATAGAGGCCACCAACTCCCGAAGGCGACGGATCTTTTGCGCTGGCAAGCGCACCACCATAGCCACCGTGTCAATTTCAATACCGAGAAAAGTAAGACACGTCACCGGTCCGACCGTCTTATCAGATGCGACGGGGATGCCGAAGTCGGCAGCCACACGCAGAAAAGTGCTGAGGAGATTGGGACACGTGGGAGCACGCTCAGGTCCGACAAACAGAAAGTCATCGAGATAGTGCACCATGGAAGCGGCCCCCGACTGTTGTTCCATGACCCAATGCAAGAACGTACAGAAGGCTTCGAAGTACGCACAAGAGATGGCACAGCCCATGGGCATGCACATATCAAAATAGTACCGTGCCTCGAAGCGAAACCCCAGCAGAGGGAAGGCTGTGGGGTGCACCGGCAACAGGCGGAAGGCCGATTCAATATCCACTTTTGCCAGAAGGGCACCAGGCCCGCATCGACGGACCAGGGAGACGGCGGCATCAAAAGAAGAGTAATGGACCGTACAGAGCTCGCGAGGTATGCGGTCATTGACCGAATCGCCTGGAGGGCAAGAGAGGTTGTGTATCAACCGGAACTTGCCCGGCTCCTTCTTGGGAACCACCCCCAACAGCGAGACCATAAATGGAGAAAAGGGGGGCACCAGGAAGGGGCCAGCAATGCGACCCAACGCACACTCATCAGAAATCTTCCGCCGCACAAAATCCCCATAAATCCGAACGGAGGCAGCATTGCGGGACCCCCCTTGGGCGGACGCGCCCTGGACAGGAATGCAGAAACCCCGGGAAAACCCACCCAAAAGCAAACCCGCCGCCCTCCCCCTACGGGAACGCCCATACGCCAGCAACCAGGGGCGCATCGCTGCCACGCATACGGGGGTACGGGCCAAGGCCCGCCCCCAGTTACTTCCCCGCCGAGGGGGCCCCCTGGACCCCTTTTCTGCTGCACTTCGCAGCTGTGTGCGCACCACTGCACAAGGAGCAGGCATGCTTGAATTTGCAGTCAGGGAAGGGGCAGGACGCCTTGTTGAAGCGCCAGCAGACGTCCCCCCCACCGAGAGCTCCCTTTGGCTGGGGCAAAGCCGAGCCGGAGGCACGAAAGGAACGCCCGCTAGCTGGCACCGGTGCTGGCCCCGCCCTACCGGCCGCCCCGCCGGATACCCCAGCGCGACCCCGTACGGACATCTGGGTCAACCATAGGTTGATGTCTTTCGTTCCCCACATCAAGCGGCTATTCTCCTCCATCTGATCCCGAAACTCCTCGTCATAATTCAACCAAGCCCAACCCTCGTGAGCCTGGGACGCCGCCAGGATATTATCAGCATAGGCGAGCAGGGCCCCGTACTGGTCCGGGAAGTAATGCCCCCATACGCTCGCCAAACGCAAGAAGGCGCGGGTCCAGTTGAGGGTGTTGCGAGAGACCTTGCGCACGCGGCCCGCCTTCTCGTCCTCCTTGCGCTTTTTCCTGCTCTCACCAGAGCGCTTCCGACCATCGAGGAGACGGAAGATGTCAATATATTTTCGGCGCTTGATCCGCCGCCGCAACTTCCGCGGAACGGCCTCCCACAACTCAGAGCACTGTATGACGGAAACCCCACCCAAGGCGCCCGCTGCCGCCCCTCGAGTGGAGCCGAGCGAGGAAGCCGAGGACGACGACGAGGAGGAAGAGGAAGAGGATGCACGCCTGCAGCGCCGAGCTCGTTTGCGCTTCCCCGCTACCTTCCCCGCCCCCACAGGGCCCGGTGTAGATTCAGGGGCCCCCCCCGCAGCGCCACCAGCATACTCACCACTCCCCCCAGCGGGGGCGACAGGAGCCCCGCCAGATGACACGCCAGGCGCCGGAACCTCGAGCCCAGCAGTGGACCCCGCTGGGTCCGCACCAGCCAACGTACCCGAAGAAGCCATGGAGGTGGAAGGCGTTGAAGTCCACGGAACCTGCGGAGAAGAGGAAGAGAAAGCAGCCAGAGCACCAGGGGTACCGAGAGCTGTGGGCGACCCGGCCCCCCAAGTCCGAGCCGAAGACCCCAATCCCCCGGCCTCCCAGGCCGCTGCCCCCCCGGCCGCCCCACGAATGTCCCCTAACCAACCCCCCCAGCCACCCCAAGGGCCTCCACCCCCCCCACGGGGCCGCTCCGAACGGCCAAGGGCCCGCTGAACCCGGGAAACCGGTAGCAGGAGGGGAAAGCCAAGGGGAGGGGGAAGGCCCCCCGTGCCTGGGGGAGGGGGTGGGAATGAGGGCCAGCCCTCCGCTGCCATAGGCAGCAGGCTGTGGACAGGGGCCCGCAGAGACCCGGGGCCACCGCCGACCGGGCCGCCCGACACCTCACCGCCCCCCAACGCCGCCAATGCAGTGCCCTCCACCAGAGGCCCCGCAGAAGGGTCTTGCTCGCCCCTGGAGGCACTCGCCGCACACGCGGGCACAGGGAGCCCCCGAGCGGCCCCCCGCCCCCGAGCACGCCGCACCCCGCTAAGCCCACGGCTCTGCCGCGCCGCAGGCGGCCCCCCGGGAGCCGGGGCTGCGGCACGGCCCGCCCTGCCGCGGTCTCCAGGCAGGGCACCACGCCGCAGAGCTCCCCGCCCTCGGGCGGCACCCTTCGCCCCCCTGGCCACGCCCCGCAGCGGGACCCGCCGGGCCATGGAGAAAAAAGGGGCACTCAGCCAAAGGACGGCACCCGGCGGCAAGGCCCTGCCCCCCAACCAACCGAGGCAGCACCGCTGAATAATAGCAGGTGTCCTGGTATTTAAAGATTTTTTTTTTTTTTTAATCTATTGGTATGTGCCTTATTGCTTTTGGTTTTCCTGTCTTTTTTTGAATTAATTGGGCACAGCAGGGAACGCCGCGCCCAAAGGTCCCCAAGCCGGCCGGGGGCCCGCTCACCAAACGAGGCCTCACACAGGCCTGACCAACCCCCCACGTGCCCCGAAGCCAATGGCCACGCTGGACTCTGCCGAGGAGAAAAGCAACCACGCGAAAGCGCGTTGGTTTCTTTACTTTCGTTGTTTTGGGTTTTTTTTGATGGTGAGGCACGGGGACGAAAAGCACCCCCCACGGACCACCCGAGACAAAACAACGAGACCGGTAGGCCCAAACAACCCACCCGCACCCGAGAGCGACCCCTCCAAACCTTTCACCAGCGCGAGCAAGGAGGAAGAGAGGGACCAATCAATACGCCCTCCCCCCCGGAGCATAGGGCCCAGCGCGCGAGCGCCAGCGCGCCGCCCCCCCCCACTCCCCCAAGCAAACACGGCCAGCCAGGAAGTCGGGCCCCGGAACCAGGTTACCAGGCCGGCCGCGGGACCGGGGCCCGGCGGCCCAGCCCCTCAATACTTTCAATTCTGTGATTATAGATTGACAAAGTGTAATGGTTTTAAGGTTTGTAGTTGCACAGTATAGAATGGGGCGGCCCCCCCCCCCCTTTTAGGATTTTACTTGAGACTAGAATAGGTTTCTCCTGATCAAATAGGAAATTGTTAGATTTGATCCTCGTTGACCTATGATTCAGTTAACATCATCAATTTATTTATTTATTTATTTATTATCTTAAACATATTGTTATGAAGTTTAATTCATTTATTTATTTATTTATTATCTTAAATGTATTGCTATGAAGTTTTTTCTTGTAGATTTTATTAATTTTAATTAATTTAGACTAATTAATATGACCGTTTCATCCGATCCTCCACATACAACAATTTGAATTAATAAGTGATATAACTTTGCCTACAAAGCTCATGAGATTATAGAGTCAATTTATATAGAATTGATAGTGCAAAACGGTGATATGTCCATAGTATAGAGCATACGTTAGTTCATACTGAGTGACAACGATGGCGTTATGTTTTTTTGTTAACAACACAGAGGTTAGAAGTACACAGTCTTTAAAAGCAGTTCAGTCTTGCAATCATAAAAAATGACCGATTCATCCGATCCTCTACATATAACAGTCTTGCAATCATAAAAAATAAAAAATGACCGATTCATAAAAAATGACCGATTCATCCGATCCTCCACATATAACAATTTGAATCAATAAGTGATATAATTTTGCCTACAAAGCTCACGAGACTATAGAGTCAATTTATATAGAATTGATAGTGCAAAACGGTGATATGTTCATAGTATAGAGCACACGTTAGTTCATACTGAGTGACAACGACGGCGTGATGGTTTTTTGTTAACAACACAGAGGTTAGAAGTACACAGTCTTTAAAAGTAGTTCAGTCTTGCAATCATAAAAAATGATGAACATATAAGAATATCACCCAGCCCGACAACGAATGGAGTTTTTGTAAATGCTCGAATTGTTACCTAGTAACCAGTGACGTATATGGTAATACAGTCAAACACGTCACCTCTCCCGCGCTTAACAAGAGCGCAAGCGCGAGCGTTCAAAAAAATTTTTCCTTTCGGATCAAAGAACAGTACTTCTGCATCAAACAGCAAGACAGTAGGTGGTTTAAATATGTTTTGTGCATCATAGTGTATATTTTAAAAAATGGGTGGTCCTCGAATGGTTAGTTTGTGAACAGAACATATTGACATGTTGACTTGCGCTTTTTAGGCAAACATTTGATCAAAGATATAGTCTTATATTAGCACAGTTTGTGTGTACTAGAATTTTTGGTAACTAAAAGATTAAGCAATAAGAAGGATAATTCAATAAGGATATAATAGACGTAGGTATATTCATATCTATAATTATGTTATAATGTCAATATTCTTCCCCGAGCCAAATTAAGATAGAATTGATCAGCATAAGGCCCTTTATAAAGCTGCACCGTTGTATAAAAAAACAAAAAAAGACTATATCAACTATGTTAATAGTTAATGCCGGTAAACATAAAGAGTAACATTATTAGTAGTTAGAGTATGGCCGTCAAACATACGTTCCTTAGAGCGGAGAAAAGTTTTCAGTTGCCCAGTATATGCTTTAATGCCCGATATGTTCCCATGACAATTCTATTGCATTTATCTCTTGCAGACATATACACAGACTCGTTTTCTGAAAGAGTCCAAGTTTCCACAACATGTATCAGAATTGAAAAATACGGGTATGGCTATCCTTGAACTATAGGTTACATACATACAGATTTTCGAGATTCCAAAATTGGTATTCTGAACGGTTTTTCGTTTAGTATTTACATATATACTAAGAAATAATGCAATTGGTCAGATACTTGGTTTTAGTCTTTATGAAAAATGGCTTTATTTTTATATTTATTTTTATAGTATATATTTAATAATACTTTTTATACTTATGTCTTAAAATAGCCCTGTTTTCAAGTTACTTCACTCACTCTACTCCTGCTCCTAGTCATGTGCATGTTGCCACAGTGGTTACACAGCACGTTTTTATACATGGTGTTTTTATTCATGTGTTTTTTTGTTGTTGTTTTTTTGTTTTTTTATTGAAAGGCTGCCAATAGTTGTAATACATCTTCCCGATGTTTTGATATTTCCTTCAATTCTTCCGCACCTTTAAATACCACTTCAGTCATGGGTAACACCCTTACTTCTTCCTCAGTAAAGACCGAAGCAAAGAATTCATTCAGTCTCTCCAATCTCGCCTTGTCGCCTCTTAGTGCCCCTTTAACCCCTCTATCATCTAATGGACCAACTGACTCTTTCACAGTAACCGGGGTACCCGGAAGCCCCAACCCTGCATCCCCGCTACCCCCGACCAACCACACATAAACCCGAATAAACAAGCCAACACCAGATTATGGTAAACAGTTGCTTGGTCGCAGCTTTATTAACAACAGTGAAAATCCGGCCCAACATGGGCCAACTCAATATCACCAAAAATGCCATATGCCCCCCCGCCCCCCCTTTTCCGGATGATGCCCCACCAGCTGTTTCTAGCAAAGTGGTGCATCATCCACCCCCCCTTTCACCCGCCGCCCACCTCGCCATGTTATTAGCAGAGGTAGACTCCAGTTGCCTTCCACCGGGCAGAGACCCCCAGCCGGGACGTCTCTCCCACCCAAGGAGCTGAACTGCTCCCACTCAAAGCGGCATCAGCCTCAAATGCCCCACCGGGTCGACGAGCGCCAGCTCGCTACCCCGCTCAAGCCAGAGAACCCAAGTAACACACCCCCACCAGCTGTGACAACCACCCCCTTAAAGAAAACAAGGGAGGGAGGGAGGGACACCTTTCTCCGGGGTGAGCAGGACAAGAGAGGGAGAAGGAATACACGTACTCCCCCCACGCGCCCTGCCGCCCCGCCTCTTCCATCCACTTGGCCAATCGCGCGCCCGACAGCGCGACGAGCTGCGGAGCGCAGCCCGGCCCTGCTCCCTTGAACTCACCACCACCCCCCCCCACAGGCTCAACCCACGTCACGTGCTGAGGGTTCGGGCCCCGGGGACCCGGTTACAATGCCGGCCTCGGGACCCGGCCCTGCGGTGACGGCTACATTAATCGGGGTACCCGGAAGCCCCAACCCTGCATCCCCCCTACCCCCGACCAACCACACATAAACCCGAATAAACAAGCCAACACCAGATTATGGTAAACAGTTGCTTGGTTGCAGCTTTATTAACAACAGTGAAAATCCGGCCCAACATGGGCCAACTCAATATCACCAAAAATGCCATATGCCCCCCCGCCCCCTTCCTTTTCCGGATGATGCCCCACCAGCCGTTTCTAGCAAAGTGGTGCATCATCCACCCCCCCTTTCACCCGCCGCCCACCTCGCCATGTTATTAGCAAAGGCAGGCTCCAGTTGCCTTCCACCGGGCAGAGACCCCCAGCCGGGACGTCTCTCCCACCCAAGGAGCTGAACCGCTCCCACTCAAAGTGGCATCAGCCTCAAATGCCCCACCGGGTCGACGAGCACCAGCTCGCTACCCTGCCACCAGCACAAGGGAAAACCTTAACCTTGTGCCGCCCCCCCCAAAGAAAGCTGCGACCAGCACCAACCCTCCAGAGCTTCCTGCCAATCGTTCAGAAGGAGGTCCTGCCCTACCGGGGCGAGGTGAACTCCATCCAAATGATACAGGCCGGCGCACCAGACATCCGCCCACGGATGCAACACCTGAAGGCCCCCTGACTGCTGAACCCAACGCCCAATTTGCCTATCTTCGTGAGACCTCGTGACCAGCGTCGCTGAGACCAGCACGCGGTACGAGGAATAATGTCCGACCATATAATGGCCACTCCCGGGAGAAGCTCCTGCACTAGTTCAATGTCCCATTGCACAGCTCTGATGATCTAACGACACAACCAGCTCGCCAAGTCATTGCTACCCAGGTGTAGCAACAATCCCGCAGGGCGCCGTCGCTGTACTATCTTCGCCTGAATGCAGGCCACCAACTGCCACCAGCGCATGCCGTGATGCCCCATCCAATGCAGCTGGACTCCTGCCAACTCGAGACCGAGATGGGTACCCAACGGCCGCACTGCAGCCCGACGCTCCGCCCAGTAGACGAAGGAGTGTCCGACAATCCACCAGTCGTCGAAGCGCACACCATCTGAAAAGGAGAAGCCGCAGTGCCACCAGCAGCTAACTCTGCAACAGGAAAGAAAACATTAGGAATCTCCCCCCCCCCCGCCCCACATCAGTAAAGCACCCAGGGTGTGCTCCCAAACCGGGAGCTGGGCAGGGACGCTTAGGGGCAAACGTAGCCCGCGTAAGCCCCAGAACGCCACCGACCAATGCGCTGAATGACCTGGGGTTCTAGGCCCGCAGCGGCCGCACTCGTGGCCGCCCCAATCCGGAAAGAATGAGAAGCATAGCTCTTATCATCATAGCCCAGAAACCGCAAAACCCTGAACAGCACCGCCGTGAACTGGAACTGCATTGCCGGCCGGCCATCAGCATGAACGAAAAAATATCCCTGCACCACCGGCAGAAGCCGCAGGTAATGCCGGAGAGCATGCACCGGGCAAGACTGCAAAGGAGAGATAGCCCTGAGGACTACCCAGCCCCCTTTTCCAGCCTGGTCAGTTTTGGAGCGCGAGACATAAATACGAACTAAGGACGCCTCTACCGTCACATGCTCAAATTCCAGCCCGCCAAAAGTGCCCCACCGCGCAGACCTCGGGACGAGCTCGCAAACCCAAAAAGCCCCAAAGAACGCGGTCGCGAACAACACGCGGAAAAGCATGAACCCGAAATCCGAGGCTGTGATGCACGGTAATGACTCACAAATTTGCAATAATAAGTCGTGGGAAATCGGTAGCCGCCAATCCCAAGGTCGGGGCTGCGCTCGAGCCCAACCCGCCAACAGATGCTTAACCAGAAAAGATATCCGAGGGTTTCCCCAGCCTGCTGCCTTGCAAAAGAAGGAAAACCCCGCAAGCACAGAAACGACCGCGGACCGCGCCCATCCCGCGTTCTAAGCCCACAAGACAAATTGTCCCACAAGCCCTTCCGGCACCCGACCCCCAGACCAACCCCTGTCGCCCAAGAACAAACTCACCTGGGCATAGCCCCGCCGATACCCTGCCCAGGTACCATGCGCCACTGATGCAGCAAGCAAAGCCATCAGCTCGGGGTCCCAACACTCCAAAGATGCTCCGGGACAGGCGACGCCGACTCCTCTGCCTCTGGCGCCAGGCGCCGGAACTGCTCCCACTGGAAACGGGACAGAGCATCAGCAATAGAATTCTGAGGGCCCGGCACATGCCGTGCCCTGGCAGCCACATTCAACCGTAGGCACGCCAGCACAAAAAGCCGCATCAAAGCCACCACTCGTGGACACCGGGGCGCATGTCTATTGATCACCTCAACCACCGCTGCGTTGTCGCACCAGAAGACCACACGCCGATTCCGCAGGCGATCAGGCCACACCCAAAAAGCAACTACTATAGGAAACAGCTCCAGAAAGGCGATATTGCGTACCAAACCAGACTGCACCCAATCCACCGGCCAAGGCTCCGCACACCACACCCCTTGGCAATACGCCTCGAAACCGGAACTCCCTGCCGCATCGGTGAACAAATGTAAATCTAGGTTCGAGATCTCCGGTAACTGCAACACCGAGCACCCGTTGAAAGTTGCTAGAAACGCGTCCCACACCCGCAGATCCTCCCGCATGCCCACCGAAACACAAATCCGATGATGCGGGAGCCGCACCCCGGCCATGGCCAACGATAACCGCCGCGAGAACGGATGGCCCATGGGTAGAACCCTGCAAGCGAAATTGAGGTGCCCCACCAAAGACTGCAAGACCAGCAATGTAATCCTGTGCGAAGATCCCACGAACGCCACCAACTCCTTGAGCCGCTCGACCTTCTGGGTAGGCAAGCGGACAACCATAGCCACCGTATCAATCTCAATCCCCAGGAAAGTGAGGCAGGTGACCGGTCCCATGGTTTTGCTGTCCGCTACCGTAATGTCGAAATCCTCTGCCATGCGCAAGAAAGCGCCTAGCTGGGTGACACATGTGCGGTCCACCCCCGGGCCAACGAATAGAAAATCATCCAGATAATCAACTATCCCGCTGAGGCCCGTCTGCCACTCTAACACCCAATGCAGAAAAGTACTAAAGGCTTCGAAATAGGCGCAGGAAATGGCACAGCCCATAGGCATGCACTTATTGAAGTAAAACGCCGAATCAAAGCGAAAACCCAATAATGGGAAAGCAGAAGGGTGGACAGGCAACAGCCGGAAAGCGGATTCAACGTCAATCTTCGCCAGCAGCGCACCAACCCCGCACCGCCGCACCAGGAGCACAGCTGCATCAAAGGAAGCGTAACGCACGGTACACCGTTCACGAGGAATGCGGTCATTCACCGAATCACCCGGGGGGCAGGAAAGGTTGTGTATCAGCCGGAACTTACCCGTCTCCTTCTTGGGCACCACTCCCAAAGGGGAAATGGTAAACAGCGAAAATGGAGGCTCGCTAAAAGGCCCCGCGACCCTGCCCAATGTGCACTCCTCCGCAATCTTCCGCCGCACCACCCCAGCGTGGGCTTTGACAGAACTAGCATTATGCGCACCCCTCCCTGAAGGGACACCCTGACACAGAATCCGGAAGCCTTCTGAGAAACCATGCAATAGCAGCTGCCCTACCCCACCCTGCTGCACACGCCCGTAACTGACCAGCCAAGGTCGCATAACCGCCACCCTGACGGGTGTGGGAGCCAAAGTACCGCAAGCCCCCTCACTTACCCCCCACAGGGGCGCCAGCCACCCCTTTATGACTGCACTTGATGGCCGCATGCCCGCTCCCACACAAGGAGCAGACGTGCCGGAATTTACAGTCGGGGAATGGGCACGACGCCTTGTTGAAACGCCAACAGACGTCGCCCCCCCCCCCCCCGCACCCCCTTTTGATTGGGACTGGACGGGAGCGGAGGCCCAAAAGGACCGCAGGCCACCAGATAAAGGAGCCGGCCCCAACTTGCCACTACCCCCCCCCCACACCACCGCTCCGATTGCGAGTGGACATCTGCGTCAACCACAGATTAATGTCCTTCGTCCCCCACGAGAGCTGTCCATTCTCCTCCATCATGTCCCGAAACTCCTCATCGTAATTTAACCACGCCCACCCCTCGTGAGCCTGGGATGCTTCTAGAATAGTATCAGCATAAGCCAGCAGCGCTCCGGACTGCTCTGGGAAATAATGACCCCAAACACTAGCCAGACGCAAAAAGGCGCGAGTCCAGTTCAGGGTATTGCGAGACGCCCTCCGCACTCTGCCCGATTTCTCATCTTCCTTGCGCTTTTTACGGCTTTCGCCAGAACGCTTCCTACCATCCAATATCAATATACTTGCGCCGCTTAATCCGATGGCGCAGCTTCCGTGGCACGCACTCCCATAACTCAGAACAATGCACCACCGAAGACCCTCTGCTGTCGCCCTTCCCACCCCCTGCTGTCCCCGAATCGCTCGAGGAAACCGATGAGGACGAAGACGAGGAGGATGAAGACGCACAATGACAACGGCGCCCACGCCTGCGCTTCGCTCTCGCCTTCTTAGCCACGACACCCTCAGTGCCAAGGGTCTGCGCCCCACCTGCCCCTCCTGCATACTCACCAGCAGCAGAGGGAGAAGCCACGGAAGTGTCCACAGGCTGAGCTGCCGCCGAGGCGCCGATCCGCTCTTCGGAGGCACCTGCCTGTCCCGAACCTGGAGCAGTGTCCACCATGTTCGCTCAGGCCAGTGACATCGGGTGTATCTGTAGGGGAATAGGAGAAGAAAGACTAGCAGCCCCAGGCCCAGACGCACCAAGAGTAGGCACCGACCCCCCACCCCAGCCCCAAGTGGAAGAGCCGAGACCACCAGCATCCCACGCCACAGGGCCCCGAGCCCGGAAACAGCCCGGCCCACCATGCCCAGCACGAAACCAGTCACTCCACCCACCCCCCCAAGGGCCCATACCCGCACTCTGCCCCATACCAAATGCCCACGGGCCCCACGACCCGAAGCACCCCAGGTGCGCTACCTGCCCGGGCACTGCTGAGGAAATAGCCCCCCTAGGAGATCCGCTGGATACATCAGTCACCGACAGTCCGACGACCCGCGCAACCTCTGCACCGGCGACACCCAACGCCACCTCACAGGTGGCGCCCACACCCCCCTCCAGCATCGCCCCCCACACTGCCACCCGCTGCTGGGGACAACGGCCCCAACCCTGCTGACCCTGCGCCCTCCACAGCCACCTGAGGCGCCCTGGTCTGAGGGACCAATGGCAGGGCTCCCAGGCCCCTCCCACGTTTCTCCTTCCCCCTAACGCGCTCTGTGCACGCCGCACCGAGCATTCCGCCCGGCCAGACCCCCCCGCCAGGGGCCCTCCCCCTACTGGAGGACAAGCCGCGGCCCCTGGCTGCCCCTGCCGCCCCACACCGTTTTCCAGCTCCTCGCCCGCCCTTCCGCCGAGGCATAGAGCCCCTGCCCATAGTGTCCAGGCACTGCGCTAATGGAAGGAATATCCCCCACACACACACCCCACACACTGGCCCCGAACAACGGCTGAAGGGAGCACGGAAGGCCCTTTTGAAAATACCTGAAAGGATTCCTCTTGGTGTTAGAGCTTTATTCTATCTTAATTTGGTTCTTTTTTTTTTTTGTGTGTTTTGTTTGCTGAATTGGACCGGGGAGAGCCCTTACCCGCCGCAGAACCCCCCGCGAAAGCTGCTCTATGCGAAAACCTCCCCACTAGCTGCACCCAATGGGAGGGAAATGGCGGTAGGCCGCCGCACGTGCGGCCGGCCCAAGGACACACGCCCGCGTAGCCCCGCCTGAGCCCCGCTCCCCGACAGAAGGCCTGCTGGCACAATGGCCCACCGTGTACCACCCTGAACCAATAACGCGACCAGCCGACAGCCGACCACCCCCACCCCCACGCCCAAACCTCTAAACCGCGCCGCAGGCCCAAAAAGAACAAAACGGCACACACCTTTCTCCGGGGCAAGCAGGATGAGAGAGGGAGAAGGAATACACGTACTCCCCCCACGCGCCCTGCCGCCCCGCCTCCTCCATCCACTTGGCCAATCGCATGCCCGACAGCGCGACGAGCTGCGGAGCGCAGCCCGCCCCTGCTCCCTTGAACTCACCACCACCCCCCCCCCCACAGGCTCAACCCACGTCACGTGCTGAGGGTTTGGGCCCCGGGGACCAGGTTACAATGCCGGCCTCGGGACCCGGCCCTGCGGTGACGGCTACATTTTTTTGCTACGAATGTGCTTGAAAAAGTCTTTATTTTGCGTTTTTGCTTCCGGAGCAAGCTTCTTCTCAAATTCTCCCTTTGCCTGCCTTATTAATGCCTTGCATTTGACTTGCCAGTGCTTGTGCTGTTTCCAGGTTTCGCCGTTTGACTCTTTTTTCCATTTCCTGAAAGATGCTTTTTTGGAAACAGCCTCTCTGACCTCACCTTTAAACCATGTTGGAAGTTTTTGGGACTTCCTTCCACTTTTCTTAAAGCGTGGAATACAGCTGGTCTGGGCTTCCAAGATGTTATTTTTCAACAACACCCAAGCTTGATGTAAGTCTTTAACCTTTGCAACTGCTCCTTTAGTTTTTTTCTTAACAATTTTCCTCATTTTATCAGTCTCCCTTTCAAAAGTTAAAAGGTAGTACTATGGATTTCCTTACTATCCCTCCTCCACTAATTAAATCAAATGTGATCATGCTATGATCACTATTGCCAAGTGGCTCCAACACTCTTATCTCTTGCACTAGATCTGGTGTTCCAGTAAGGACTAGGTCTAATATGGCTTCCCCTCTGGTTGGTTCATGAACGAGCTGCTCCAAGAAGCAGTAATTTATTTCATCTAGGAACTTTATCTCCCTAGCATGTCCTGCTGTGACTCTGACACAGTCAATACCGGGTCCAACTGGCTCTCTCAAAGATGTTTTGCTATGAATATACTTGAGAAGATTTTTATTATGGGCTTTTGCTTCCATGGTAAGCTTTTTTTCAAATTCTCTCTTTGCCTGCCTTATCAATACCTTGCATTTAACTTGCCAGTGCTTATTTTGTTTTCCGTTTTCATTATTGGGCTCTTTTTTCCATTTTATGAAGGTTTTTCTTTTAGCTAAAACAGCCTCTTTGACCTCAGCTTTAAGCTATGTGGCTGTCGTTTGGCCTTCCTTACACCTTTCTTAAAGCATGAAATATATTGGGTTTTGGCTTCCTAGACAGAATATTTAAATAGTACCTAGGCCTGATATAAACTCTTAGGGGTATGTTTACTAAACCGCGCACACGTGCGTGGCGCACAGTAGCGTACGCTAATGATGCACTTAAGTGCTCTTAAGTGCCCCGCATGCGTGCGCGTCACATTAACGGGCCCTCGCACGTGTGCGGGGCGCTGATGTGCGATAGAGGCGGGGAAAGGCGTACGGAGGGCGGAGGAAAGCCCCCGAGGGGCGGAGGGACGGGGTCAATGGGTGGAGAGTGGGAGGGGAGAGGCTCCCCGCACAGGAGCGTGGCTGAATTTCGGCAAAAAAATACCGCGAGTGAAAACCTCGCGTTAGAGCCGATTTAAAGGGAAGAGAAACCATTTCCGTCAGCAATGTACAGCAAAACCGGGGAAACATGCAAAACGTGAGCAGTGTGATACATGTGCACAGAACAAAATAGCAAATATAAATTGCAAATGACCACAACAAATTCCAAATAAATTATAATCCAGCTGGGCAACAGTGATATTAATGGGCAACCATAAAAACACTCCCAGGAAAGCTCCAAAAAAAAGAAATGATTTTTGGAAGGGTCTGCGCTCCGTAGACTCATTCAAAAGCACTGCATTTTAATGGAGCTTTCCTGGGAGTGTTTTCCAGGTTGCCCATTGATATCACTGTTGCGCAGTCTGGTTTTGGTTTTCTTCCCCTTTTTTGGAGGGCATTTGTGAGGTTTATTCGCACCTTTGTCCCCATACAAGGTAAACGAGCCCACAGTAAAATTGTGCAGAGCAGGGTGTCTGACTGGTGCGGCCAGGTTTCCTATCTCCAGAGACTTCACTGTCTCTGTGGCCACAGTGTGGTGCAGCGGACACAGCCAGTGCCTGTAGGACCAGAGGGTCACAGGTTCAAATCCCAGCTGGGGCTCCTACCAACCCAGTCCCCATAGTTTTACCCACCACAAAACAGTGATAGTACAGACACTCCTTTATTGCAGAGAACATAAGCATGGTTCCAACACCTATATTTTACCCTACACCGCACACAAACCATAACAATGGGCATTACCTACAGCCGAGTCCCCCAAATTCAGTCCTGGAGTGCTACAACTCAATCAGGTCATATGCTTTTTCCCAGATAGGGACATGTCTGCATGTTGGCGGAAGGGTACAGGTGGTGGAGGGGGCAGTGGCTGCAAACCACAGCAGACACTGGCCTAGGCCTGTGCAGGCTGGCACCGTCCACCGCAACAGACAGGCTCTGTCGGATGTACAGTCATAGACTCCCCAGAGAACACAGCATATCTGTAGCATCACGGTAGTGCAGTGCACACAGACAGTGTGTGCAGGAACAAAAGGTCACAGGTTCAAAGCCCAGCAGGGACTACTGCCAATCCAATCCACATATTTTTCCTACAACTAAACCGTGATAGTACGGACAAACGTTTTTTGCTGAGAACATACGCAAGGTTCATACGCCTATATTTTAGCACACCAAACACAGACACCAAACACAGACACCATAAACAGCCACATTACCTAGAGCAGAGTCTCCCAAATGCAGTCCTGGAGGGTCCCACACCATTCAGGATCCATGCTGCCTCTAATAAAGATGCCTGTACTGCATATCTATGCACCACCCCCATGGTATGCTGATGTAGCTCATGCATATCTATGAGGGACAGCATAAGAACCCGAACAGTGGTTGGAACACCAGGACTGGAGTTGGGACACTCTGCCGTACAGCAGCAGCCAACAGGGCCAGACACACCCACACACACCCCCACAGGCCCCATTGGCCAATGCCTCATGGAGAGGCAGGACATTGGGCCCTGCCTGTATCTCCCAATACTAGCAGTTGCATACCTTAGCACTGCCACCCTACACCTGGGTATATGGTACACAGCTATCAAACGTTGCCCATGATAACTGGCAGATATCAATTCCTACGTTAAGCACATTTTACTCATTGATCTCCACCATAACAATCATTGTGATGTCTGCGGTGTGCGCTGCAGGTCTGGTCTCTGACAGTGTTTACCACCCTGGGGAGTGACCCCCAACAGTAGTGCGTACCATATCCATGCCTGTACTGTGCCCAAGACTGGTGTGGTGGGTATGGCTGCTGGACTACTCTATAGTAGCACAATGCCTTCCACAATACCTTCCACAGCCCACACTGCCAGCAATGTTGCCAGTATTGGGCTGCCAATGTGCATAATGAGGAGCAAGGTACCATGGGTATAGGCCGGACAGGGTGGCCTGGCCAGGGTGCATCTGCACAGGGCATAGGGCACTGACTGGGACATTTTAGTGCCCGGCCACCACCTACTAGACAGGGTGACCTCAGTATGACCTGCTGAGAGATCACTCTCACTGTGCAGTGAACACAGCATGGCTAGGCACCCCCATAGTGCTATCTAGTATTTCTCTCATGTGATAGATATGGGTTTTCTTTTGGGGTTCTGTCACTGATTTATCTGCTTGCTGTGTATGTTGACATCCCAGTTCTGGGTGCATGCATCTCCACTGGGAACATGCACTGTGGACTAACTAGCACACTGCAGCTGGTATGTGTTGCGATGGAGCAGTGTGCAGTGGCTGATGACTTGCTGCAGGAGAATATCAGATAGTGGTGGGGGGCAGCTCACCATATCCAGGCCTAATATCTGTCTGCTATTGTGTTATGGATGTGTATAGAGCTGCATTGACTGCCCTGTGGGGTGTCTGCTCCTCTGCAGGACTGGGGTTGATGGACCCCTCTACTGCTACCTTTGCAGGGAGGTAGAATGTGGATCCATTGATGGGAGGCCCTGATTGCTGCCCTCTGCCTGGGGGTCTGCACCTGACTGAGTCAGAGGAAGATATCCAAGGTGTTTGTGCAGAAACTACCTATCTCACACATTAACACTGCTTTGGATCTCCAGCATGGCCTTTTTCAGCTATGGAAGGTGTTGTGGACCTGGTCCAGGGTACCTCATTGCACCCTCAGGGTGAGCACAGTACCCGCACAATGTGACGGTGTGTAGCTACTCTGTGCCAGTAAAACACACGGTCAGTACCCCCTACCAGGCCGAGGTGGTGTGTGGGTGCACATGGTCACTTCCCTCTACCGGGCTGAGGTGCTGTGGGGGTGCATTGCCCATCTTGTGTTAATCTGTGGACAGCTGATTTGCATGTGCAGTGCATCATGGGTATGGGTGGGCTAACCCTATCCTGGTGACCACAGCAGACTGTCTGTGTGGTGACGTGCATGCTCTCTGCAGCCAGCCAGGGGCTTGTTAGCAGTTATAGAGCTGTAGACCAATGGTTACTTTACTGCTTCTGAAGCCAGAGATCATGGGATCAAATCCACAGTGGGGGGTTTTTTGATAGGGGTGTCCAACATATTTTTTTTAAAGTACATATTTTGATGCCAGCAAAAACACCCTTCAGCGTACTGTACCCATAAGGTGCCTCTGAGGGTGCTTTATAGGGCGCCCTATAGGGCACCTTATGGTTCCCATCCATATAAGGTGCATTATACAATATCCTGTGACGCAACCTATAGGGTGCCCAATAGGGGACATTTTAGGGTGCTGTGGCGGACAGTGCAATTTCTAATGTGCCCTATGGAGTGCCTTATAGGGTGCCTTATACGGCACCTTCCATTGCGGCATGTGAGGGCGTGTTTGCTGGCAGCAATTAATAACATAAAATTAAAGTGCTGCAGGACAAAATATGTACAATGCAAAGCTGATGCCATGGCCAGCCTTACGTATTAGGCACACTGGGGAGCAAACTCATGACCCCTGTATCAGGAGTCAGTGCCTTAACCATTGTGCTCCACTGCTGCTCCTCCTTGTCTGTCAGCGCACCTACTTATGCTTTTCATTCCTTAAACTCACAGTGCTGCCATAAAAAACAGTACACTGACCTTGTGGTACCTCATACAGCACCCTCTAAAGCGCCCTATAAGCAACATTCTAGGGTGCCTTGGCTGACAGTGCACTTTAAAATGTGCCTTATAGGGCACCTTATGTTAACACGCTTTGGGAGTGCGTTTGCTAGTAGTGATAATTAAAATATGAATAAAATGCCTCCTAAAGCAATCTTTCCCTTAACATGTTCTGCCTCAGCCAGCCTTGTTCATTGGGCACTTTGGGGGATTGAACCCCTGATCCCTGCACCATTGGTTAGTGTCTTAACCATTGTGCTGTGGCTCTGTTCCTGTGATTGCACATCAGCGCGCCGCCTTATGCTGCCCAGTATTAAAAAGCCTCCTAAAACATTAGCACACCGCCTTATGCTCATCAGCGCGCCACTTTATACCGCCCATCATTTAAATGCCTCTTAAAATGATGCCTCTGCCAGCTGTCTCCATTGGGCACTGTGGGGGATTGAGTCTCTGATCCCTGCACCATTGGCAATTGCCTTAACCATTGTGCTGTGGCTCTGCTTTTTTTCCTGTACATCAGCGTGCCACTTATACCGCCCAGTATTATAATGCCTCCATAAACATGAGCATGCCGCCTTATGCCGCCCAGTATTAATATGCCGCCAAAAACAATAACCCGCCACCTTATGATGCCCAGTATTTCTGGGCTTCATAAATTAATGCCTCAGCCAGCTGTCTTCATTGGGCCCTAGTTGGGGATTGAACCCCAGGTCCCTGCACCATTGGTCAGGGTCTTAACCATTGTGCTTTTCTTTTTCAGGACGGAACGCCCACTCCTTATATGGCACCCGCACACTACCGGGGCCCTCACTTTACCGGGGTTTTAGTAAAGTTTTAGTTTTTTTTTTTTTTTGAAAATCATTTTTATTGAAACAAGGCAGCCATCAAACAAGTAATAATCGTCACAAAACAATGTAAACCTAACGTACAGAAAAAACTTGGTTACCCGGGTAGGGTTGTATCTGATCCACTACCCGGGAAGACAGCCAAAATGCAACAGTCCAGCATCAGCACTTACATTTTTCCCCCACAAAGACCCCCCCCCTTCCCCCACCCCTACCCTACCACCCCCCCAAGCAGCCCTACCCGCTCCTCATCGAATCCCTGCACCTCAATATCCTCTACTCCCCACAGAATAACTAGGCCCTACGCACCGCTAATGGTACGCCTGGAGTACTGCATTACGCGTAGCAGGCCGCAAGGTCTGAATATAGGGTTCCCAGGTCAATAGGAAGGATGTCCAATGTCTAACCCTGCCTCTCGCCCCCCGCTTCTCGAACAGCATCAGCTGGTGAAAGCTGTTACGCCATTCCCAGAAGGAGGGGGGAGTAGGTTCCCTCCAGCTGCGTAACAAAGGACCCTTCCCCACTAAACAGGCCTGCCTGAGTAAAAGGCGCTCCCATCTCCCCTTCGGGTGGAGTGGCCCAACTTGATCCAACACCACAACAGACCCCGTCCAACAGACCCGCTGGCGCAGCACGCCATACATATAATCCCGAATCCGCATCCAATATCTGCGAACTTTCGCGCACCCCCACCACATATGACCCAAATCTGCTAGTGCAGCGCCACATTTCGGACAGCTCCCATCTAGTGTAATATGACAGCGAAATGCCCTTCGCGGGGAAAAGTGGGCTCGCAAAAGACATTTGATCTGAATCTCTCTCCAACGGGCCCCATCTACGATCTCCCCGACATGTCGCAGGGCCTCGTGAATGGTACCGGGGACCACCACCACCCCCAGCTCATTGGCCCACGCTCTCTCCACCCCTGTATAATCCAGCGGGGGCATCCACTTCTCCATACGTCGCTTCAACCCGGCTATAGACGGCCCTAGGCCTGCCCCAATATCAAAAAACTCCAGGATCCGCACCGCCCGTTCAACCACCAGCCCAGTCCGCGGGAGCGATGCAACATAATGGGAGACCTGGGCATAGGCAAACGCATGCCGGATGCCTAGTTCAAAGTCTCCACAAAGGACCCGAAAGGATTTACACCTCCCCTCGCCATCAATAACATGTCCTAGATACCGAATCCCCCTGTGTTCCCAGAGCCGCAACGTAGGCGAATCAGTTCCCGGAGTAAAGTGTACATTCCCCTGCAGCGGTAACCAGCTAGAAACCTCTGGCGGCGCCCCCCACCATTTATTCAGTTGTTGCCATGCGGATCAGGCCGGCCGTATTAACACACTCTGGGTCACCCATCCCGGTAAAACGGAACCCGGCAGGTGCAGGGCCGCCAGCAGGGCGTGCGGAGCAACCAAGGCCTCCTCGAGCGCCCGTGGAGTATGGTCGTCAGTCTCTCCCAGCCAGTTTCTAAGATGCCTTGCCTGACAGGCCAGGGCGTATAACCGTAAATCGGGGATGCCGATTCCCCCATCCCTCCATCTCCTCTGCAGGCGACAGAGGGGGATACGAGCCCGTGCCCCTTTCCACAGAAAACTCCGGAACAAGCCCTCGATTTCTTGCAAGTCACGTTTCCTCGGCCACACTGGGAGTGTTTGCAACCAATATAGAATACGCGGGAAAATGACCATGTTCAGGGCCGCCGCCCTACCTAACAGTGATAAGGGGAGAGGGGCCCACGCCTGCAACTGTACTCGAGTTTTGGACACAATCCGGATCAGGTTCGTCCGATATAGTTGCTTGGGATCTGCGGTCAGAGAAATGCCCAGGTAGGTGAAGGAGTCCTCCGCCCACCGAAGGGGGAAGGAGTCACCCCAAGCCACACGGAGTGTACCCCCCACATCTAAGGCCTCAGACTTGCCCATATTAATACGGAGGCCCGCGAAGCTCCCGAATCGGGAAAACTCCTCCAGTAGCCGCAGAAGGGAGATACGCGGGGCCAAGAGATGGACCAACATGTCATCGGCAAAAGCCGCTATTTTAAAACCATGGGGTCCCACCCGTACTCCGGCAATCGCAGCTGATGTCTCAATCATCCGGACCAGGGGGTCTAAGGATAAAACAAAAAGTAGGGGGGAGAGCGGACATCCCTGCCGGGTACCTCTTTCCAAATCAAAGGCGTCCGACAGGACCCCGTTACAACAAACGCTCGCCATGGGCCGGGTATACAGCAAGTTCACCATCCCACAAAAAGACTCCCCTAGTCCGTATTTCGGCAAAAGAGCCTTCAAATACGACCAACCAACCCGGTCGAAGGCTTTCTCAGCATCAAAGCTGATCAAAAGCGAAGGTATGCCATGTCGATGAACCCATTCCAGGGATGCCAAGATCCTCCGGAGGTTCCGTACCGCATGCCGGCCCTTCACAAAGCCCACCTGGGACTCATGTACCAGGTCTCCCAGCACCCCGGCCAAGCGCGATGCTAGGATTTTAGCTAAAATCTTCAAGTCAAAGTTAAGGAGTGAGATAGGTCGGTAAGACTCCGCGTACGTACTATCTTTGCCCGGTTTAGGGAATAAAATAATATGCGCATGGTTCCCCCCCACATAAACGTCCCATTTGCCAGCCGCTGACGGTAGACCCCCACCAGCACGGGCGGGACCAATTCCCCAAGCAATTTATAAATTTCAGCCCCGAACCCATCCGGCCCCGGGGCCCAACAGCCCCTCGCCTGTTGGACTACCAAGGAAACTTCCTCCGCCGTAATCGGCGCCTCTAAACCCGCTCGCTGTTCTTCGTCAAGCTGGGGCAGCTGTACTTCCTGCAAATACTCTTCCATGGCCATACCTGGGTCAGCACCCCCCGCGAATATAGCTGCTGGTAAAACCGGCGGAAAATCTGGGCGATTTCCCGATTCCCTGACTGGAGGCTACCCTGCGCATCCCGTAGGGCCACCACCGTTCTAGCCCCCCCTCTGCCTCTTAGACATCTAGCCAGTAATTTCCCCGATTTATCCCCGAACCGATAAAGCTGATATTTATAGTACATAAAGGATTTCTTGGCTCGCTGGTGGAGCAGTTCATTGAGAACACATTGGGCTTCCCATAGTGCCTTCCTATTTGCCGCCGAGGGGGCACTCGCCTGCCGGCGCCGAGCCCGGCATACCTGTGTTTCAAGGCAGATAATCTGTTGTGCTATCAATTTTCGCTTACGGGCCATATATCCTATTATCTCGCCCCGTAGAACCACTTTAGCCGTTTCCCAAAATAGCTCCGGGTTATTACGATGTTGTTCATTATGCGCAGCAAAGTCTTGCCATTTCTGCCTAAGAAACAAGGAAAAGTCCGCATCCCGGTAAAGCTCCACCGGAAAGCGCCAAATACGGGACGACGGAGCAGCATCGCTCCACTCTAATTCCACCCATATTAAAGCATGATCAGAGATTTCGAAGGGACCGATCTGCGCATCCTGTACATAGGTAAAAAGTCTTTCCGATAAGAGCACATAATCAATACGGGCACCCGTACCGTGCGCTCGGGATTGGTGGGTAATATCTCGCTCCCCTGGGTGTAAAAGTCGCCAAGGATCCATCAATTGGAGCCGCCGCCGCAATTGTTGCAGGGCCTGAGTGCCCCGCCTGCGCGACCGCCCATCTCCATCCCCCGAGAGGTCCAAAGCAGGATCTAGAACGCCATTAAAATCGCCAGCTAACAGCAATGGGGCGTCTGGCAGCTGCTCCACCCGGGAGCCCAGCCGGGCATAAAGAGCCCGATCCAAGACATTGGGGCTGTAAAGGTTACCCAAAATTACGGGTTTACCTTCCAGAGTCCCGTAGAGCAGAATATATCGCCCCTCCGGATCTACATAGAGCTCCTCCTTAGTAAACCGGAGTCTCTTGTGTATCAAGATGACCACTCCACCCTTCCTACCCTGCGCCGGGGCCCCCCATTCTTGTCCCACCCAATCCCGTTTAAGTTTAGCATGTTCCTCGGTACTCTGGTGAGTTTCTTGTAACATAGCTATGTCGCAGCGCTGCCTCGCTAAGGCCTGTAGCACCTTATATCGCTTGATAGGGTTGCCTATACCGCAGACATTCCAAGAGAGGATCCTCACGTCAGCTGGGAATGAAGATCAAATAAACCGTCATTAACAGCAGAAACGGGAGAGATCTCCCCAGCCTGAGATCCTCCCTTCCTTCCTCTAAGGGATTCCTTGCCTGCTACCTTTACAAAAGTCCTGGGCTGCGTCCCCACCCCACCACTCACCTCCCCACCCCCCCACCCCCTGCCCCCCCCTAATCCGGCGCCCTACCCCTCTCCTCCCCTCCCCCCCTATCCGGATCAGCATCCCCCAAAACCTCCTTACTCCCATGATGATCACTAAGATGTGTACAGGACCCCCTCCCACCCTCTATCTGTCCAATGGCAGGAATCTCACCCGTCCTCCACACACTATACTTTGAGCACATGCTTCCAGCCAGAGAGGCACGCACACACACACACACTCACACACACACACACACTTACACCCCCACACCCAGCGACAGGCACCCACCATCCATCCCAGGGGAGTGGTACTCCCAGATTGGAGCTTCACTATCCCCCCCCCACCCCTCCCCCCCAGACAATGGTCATCCGAGGCCCTCGAAGGGGGGAGATGCCCCCCTCTCTGGGAATCCACCCCCCCGACTCCCTGTCAGCGGACCGCTGGGGAGGCCCACCACCCTCCACCCCCCACCCCCATATGTATACAATACACTGAACACCATATTGAAACATTACAATATAAGTTAACCAACAATTTAGAACATAATAATGTCCCAACTATATGTCGCCGTCCATCTCGCCATTAAGTACGTCCCGGTGGGGTTTGGCAACAGTTGAACATTAGTAACAGGCCCCGGGGAGAACTCCCGGGGTAGGCACTAAGCCGCCCCTGGGTATAGGAGTTCTGCCGCTACACATAGGCAGATCCCATGGTCACAAGCTCCCATGGTCACAAGCACCCATGGTCACAAGCACCCATCAACCTCCCTCCCCCCCAGAGCCTCCCGGGCAGGGCACCACGGCCGGGCCGGGGAGACAAGCACGACCACTTATCCGCCACGGGGGAGCACCATAGTCACCTGGGGGGGGGTGGGAGGCCAAAATCCGGGGCCGCCATCCGCCCCCAGTAATCCACTCCTCCCCGATGTGGTAGTCTCCAGCTCCTCCGCCGGTCAGCAGCTCCGAAGGTGGCATCCGAGTTCATAGGGCAGTGCGCTGTCGCGCCCGACAGAAGGCCGCATCTCTCTGCACCGTCCCAAAAGTCCCATAACACGCGCCACAGCAGCCCTCTATGACGCCGGTTCACGGTTGTTCACTGGCAGCGTAGTCAGCAGTTGCTCTACATATAGGCTGGCCTCCGGAGCGGCATCGAACACCCGGTGGGTGCCCTGGTGGATCACATGGAGCCTGGCCGGGTACTGGACATGGAACCTCACATTAGCCTCAACCAGTCGTTGGCAGACCGGGGCATATGCTTTACGCCGCTGGCTAAGCGCGGCTGAATAGTCCGGTGTTATGCGGATCCGCATATTCCCACGTTCCACCGTGCCTTTTTGCCGCGCTTCCTTCAGAATGGCTTCCTTTTGTGTAAAATACAGAAAGCGGGCCAGCACTACTCGGGGTCGCGCACTCGAGGCTTGCAGTTTCGGCCCCACTCTATGGGCCCTGTCCACTACTACTTGAACTGTCCCCTCCTCCCCTTCCAGTAGTGAGGCGGCCAAAGCTTCCACATAGGCTCGGAGGTCTTTGTCCGGTATGGATTCGGCTATGCCCAGCAGACGTAGATTATTACGTCTGGATCTGTTCTCCAGATCATCAAGTTTCAAGGCGTGGGCTTTGGCTTCAGTCTGTAGCAGATGTACTTCACGCTTCAGAGTTACCACCTCCTCCTCGGCCTGTGCTAGTCGGCCCTCCGCCTCCTGCACCCTAGTACCTAGGGCAGTCAGCGTACCCTGCATTGCATCCATTTTAGTATGTAAAGCTGCAAACTGTACAGAGAGTGCCGCTGTGATCGAGGCCGTAATTTCCTCGGTCATTGTGGGGGAGGCCGCCGGACTCGCCTTCGGCGGGGATTCCGCCATTTTCGCTTGCCCCGCCGTCCGATCCTTTTCTCGTCTCCCGGCCTTCACCGACGTGGCCATCCCACGATTTTCCCCAATAAAGGTGCAGGGATCGGTCACCAGACTCTCCAAGCTGACAATCAGTGAATTTCTCCACTATTCACGGCCATAAAATACCGGTAGGTGGAGGGGGGCCCGGAGCTACGGTGACTCACGTTTTCCCCAGCTCACCACACCACGTGATCAGTAAAGTTTTAGTTTTAGTAAAGTTTCCTAACATGCGCGCCGCGTTAGTCTGCAGGATGACATATAAGGAGTGGGCGGTCCGGACAAAAATAGAGGAAAATGGGATTAGCGCGCGCCGCGTGCTCTTGTGCGCCGCGCACAGTAGCGTACGAGGAATGCGCGCAGGAAGCATAAGCAGGCGTGCTGATGTGCAAATAGAGAAACAGGGCTGCAGTGCAATGGTAAAGACACTGGCAGATGGTGTAGGGGACATGGGTTCAATCCCCCACTGTGCCCAATGAAGAAGGGTGGCTGAGGCACTACCATTTAGGTGTAATATTGCATTATGAGGCTTTTTAATTTTATTTGAAGTACTGCTGCTAGCAAACGCACATCCAAAGCGCTGTAACATAAGGTGCTGCATAAGGCACCCCAGAGGGCACATTTTAAAATGCATTGTCCGCCACGGCACCCTACAAAGTTGCTGAAAGTGTGGCCTATAGGGCGCCATATAGGGTGCCCTATGAGGCACAGCAAGGTCATAGCACTGTGTTTGATGGCAGCACTGTGCATTTAAATGCATGGAAATCTTAAGTAGGTGCACTGACATGCAAGGAGGGACAGCAGTGTAGCACAATGGTTAAGGCACAGACTGATGATATAGGGGTCATGAGTTCAATCCCCAGTGTGCCTAATACATAAGGCTGGCTGAGGCATCAGCTTTGACATGTAAGTATTGATTCCTGTGGCACTTTATTTGTATTTTATTAATTGCTGCCAGCAAACACACCCTCATTTTTATTTATTTATTTATTTATATTTCTTTTATACCGCACTCTTTTTCATCAGCGCGGTTTACATTAAACAGGAATACTCATTGCAATCAACAGACTGTGGTGAGTTTACATATAACAGGAGAATACAACTGGGATTTTAACTTAGGAAAACTTTGTACATATTTGTAACATGCAAAGAACCTATATACACAGGATCATCTTGAGTAAATAAGGCATTTATGCTTTTATTGTAAGTGTTAGAGGGTTGATGATGTGTTTTGGAAATGTAGAATGAAGAGGTGGTGCTTTATGGCTTTTATGAATTGCTTGAGGTCAGTAATCACTCTAATGTTGGGAGGTAGGTTGTTCCAACATCTAGGTGCGTAGTATGCAAAGGCTCTGTCTGTGGTTGAACGTTTGTATTTTGTGGTCTCAGGTGGTGTTACTAGGGTATTAGCCGCTGCTGACCTCCTAGATCTGATGTTGGGAGTGTGATGGAGGAGTTTTGAAATTGATGAAGGAGCTATAGTATTTATCGCTTTAAAGGTCAAGAGAAGGGCTTTATATGCTATTCTGCAGTATATAGGGAGCCAGTGAAGCTCCATTAGGATGGGTGATATATGTTCGTTCTTTGAAGCACCATATAGTACCCGGGCTGCGGCATTCATGGCTAGTTGCAATGAATTTAGAGAGTTTTTTGGAAGACCATGGAGTATTATATTCGCATAGTCGAAGTGGGGTGTGACTATGGCTTGGAATATAGTTCTGAAGCTGTCTGTGTCAAGCATATTTTTCAGATGGCGAAGGGTTCTTATCTTGAAATAAATGGTTTTCACGGTGCGGTTGACATGTGCCGTAACCTAAGGTGCCGCATAAGGCACCCTATAAGTCACTCCATAGGGCACATTATAAAGTGCACTATCCGCCACGGTACCCTATAATGTCCCTATAGGGCACCCTATCAGTTGCTCAATAGGATACTGTATAGTGCACCTTATATGGACAGTAACCATAAGGTGCCCTATAGGGCACCATATAAAGCGCCCTCTGAGGCACCTTATGGGTACAGTACGCTGAGGTTGTTTTTGCTGGCAGCACTAATGTACATTAAAAATAGATAATGCTTTGGACAGCCTTATCAAATAACCCCACTGTGGGTTTGAACCCCTAATCTCTGGCTCTACTGGCAATGAAGTAACCAGTGGGCTACAGCTGCTAGCAAACCCCTGGCTGGCTGCAGAAGGACTGCAAGTCACCACACAAACAGTCTGTGGTCAACAGGATAGGGTTAACTCACCCATACCCATGATGCAAATCAGCAGTCTACAGATGATCACAAGATGGGGTATGCACCCCCACAGCACCTCGGCCTGGTAGGGGGGAACTGACCGTGTGTGGTACTGGCACAGAATAGCTACACACCGTCACATTGTGCAGGTACTGCACTCACCCTGAGGGTGAGGTTGGGCGCCCAGCACCAGGTCCCCAGCAGTGCTAATATGTGAGATAAGTAGATTCTGCAGACACACCTTGGATATAGCTGTATGTCTCAATCAGTTGTAGCCCCTATGGACTGCTAGGAAGATTATGTACCACCACCTTCCTACTCCAGGGCTGAGAGTGCTAAACACGGTCTCCCACCAACAGATCCACATTCTATCTCCCTGCAATGGTGGCAGTAGAGGGGACCATCAACCCCAGTCCTGCTGGGGAACAGACACCCTACAGGGCAGTCATTGCAGCTCTCTACACATCCATAACGCAATAGCAGACAGACATGAGACCTGGATATGCTAAGCTGCACCCCACCACTATCTGATATTCTCCTTCAGCCACTGCACCCTACAGGGTGCTAGACACATACCAGCTGCAGACAGTCTACTAGCTAGTCCATAGTGCATGTTCCTGGTGGAAATGCGTGCACCCAGAACTGGGATGTCAACATACACAACAAGCAAATAAGTCAGTGACTGGGCCCCAAAAAGAAACCCATAAATATCACATGAAAAAAATACTAAAAGGCACTATGGGGGTGCCTAGCCATGCTGTGGTCACTGCACAGTCAAGGTGAGAGTGATCTCCCAGCAGGACATGCTGTGGCCACCCTGTCTGTGCAGGTGGTGGCCGGGCACTACAATGTCCCAGCCAGTGCCCTATGCCCTGTGCAGATGCATCCTGGCCAAGCCACCCTGTCTGGACTATACCCATGGTACCTTGCTCCTCATTATGCACATTGGCAGGCCATTACTGGCAACAGTGCTGGCAGTGTGGGCTGTGGAGGGTGTTTGCAGCCACCACACACTGGATAGACCAGAGCTACTCAATTCCAGTCCTGGTGGCCCGCAACCCTGCAGGTTTTTGGGATATCCCTAATGATATGCATGAGATATATATGCATTAGAGATAGCCTGCCAACCTGACTGGTTTTTGGCCCTCCAGGGCTGGATTTGGAGACCCCTGCCTTACACCTCTGTCATTTAAGATTGTAAGTGGGCAAGGTGCAGATGTCCAAGACATCAAAGAGGTTAGAATTTGTCACATTCCTCTTTGCTTCTCACCACCACCAAAATATTGTCTATTAGACAATTTTTTGGTGGTGTTGAGAATCTAGGAGGAATGTGACACATTCTATCTACCCTTTTGATGTCTAGAACATCTGTACCTTGCCCACTCACAATCTTAAATGACAGAGGTGTAAGGCAGGAGTCTCCAAATCCAGCCCTGGAGGGCCACAAACCAGTCAGGTTGGCAGGCTATCTCTAATGCATATATATCTCATGCATATCATTAAGGATATCCCAAAAACCTGCAGGGTTGCGGGCCACCAGGACTGGAATTGAGTAGCTCTGGGATAGACAGACACACACTCCCACACCTATGCCAGCATTGTACTACTATAGAGGAGTTTAGCAGCCCTGGCCACCACACCAGTCCTGGGCACAGTGCAGGCATGGATATGGTACGCAATACTGTTGGGGGTCACTCCCCAGGGTGGTAAACACTGTCAGACACCAGACCTGCAGCACACTTCAAAGACATCAGAAAGGTTGCTATGATGGAGCTCAATCAGCAAACTGTGCTTAACGTAGGAATTGCTATCTGCCAGTAATCATAGCAAACTTTTGACAGCTGTGTACCGTATTCCCAGGTGTAGGGTGGCATTGCTAAGGTATGCAAGTGCTAGTATTGGGAGATGCACGCAGGGCCCAATGTCCTGCCTCTCCAGGAGGCATTGGCTAATGGACCCTGTGGGTGTGGGTGTGGGTGTGTCTGCCCCTGTTGGCTGCTTCTTTACAGCAGAGGTTCCCAACTCCAGTCCTGGTGTGCCAAACACTGTTCGGGTTTTATGCTGTCCCTCATGAATATTCATGAGATACATATGCATACCATGGGGGTGGTGCATAGATATGCAGCACAGGCATCTTTATTAGAGGCAGCATGGAACCTGAATGGTGTTTGGCCCTCCAGGACTGCATTTGGGAGACTCTGCTCTAGGTAATGCGCCTGTTTATGGCGTCTTTGCTCTGTAGGGTAAAATGTAGGTGTTTTGGGCATGTTTCGTCTGTCTGTAGTAGCACGTTTCAGTTGTGGGTAAAATATGGGGACTGGGTTGGCAGGCACCATAGCTGGGACTTGAACCTGTGAGCTTCTGCCTCCAAACACACTGGTTGTGTGCACTGGTTGTGTGCACAGAGACAGTGCATTCCCTGGTGATACCATGACTGTTTGTCCGGCAGGGCCTGTCTGTTGCAGTGCATGGCACCCACCTACACAGGGCTAGGCCATGGTCTGCTCTGGGGAGCTGCCACTGCCCCCTCCACCACCAGTACCCCTCTGCCACCATGCGGACATGGCCTTATATTGGAGACAGCATAAAACCTGAATGATTTGTGGCCCTCCAGGACTGCATTTGGGGGACTCTGCTCTAGGTAATGCGCATGTTTCTGGTGTCTGTGCTCGGTGAGGTAAAATATAGGCGTTTGAACCATGCGTATGTTCTCTGCAATAAAGATTTGTCCATACTATCACAGTTTAGTAGCGGGTAAAGTATGGGGACTGGATTAGCAATAGCCCCATCTGGGACTTGAACTTGTGATTTTCTGCTTCTGAACACACTGGCTGTGTTCACCGCACCACACTGTGCTCACAGAGACATTGCAGTCCCTGGAGATACCATGATTGTTTGTCATACAGAGCCTGTCTGTTGCAGTGCATGGCACCCACCTACACAGGGCTAGGCCATGGTTAGCTCTGGGCAGCTGCCACTGCCCCCCTCCACCACCAATACCCCTCTGCCACCATGCTGACATGCCCTTCTGCTGGTGGTGCTGGTGTTGTGCAATCGCAAGCCATCCAGTGTGCAGGTAGGCGGCTGCCCATGGTGCATGTTCTGGGGTAGGGGTGCCTGCACAGACGTCCACACTTCCCCCCAACACCACCTGCCAATGTTCTGTGCCCTTGGGGGTACCTATTGGGTACTATCCCCTGTGACACTGTGATAAACACTCTTGTGCCTATGTTGGGCCCTCATCAGTTGCTGTCTGGCTGCTGTTCAGTTTCAGCATTCCTAAGTGCCAGCTAGGCATCTGCCTATTCCGCACTGTGCTCCAGCTACACCACAGCATGTGCCGCCTGCAGCCCTCTGTATCCCCTTTCCCAGCATCTGTACAGTTGCCCATTCCGACATGCCCGCCCTGCTGTTGTGGAACATGTGCATGCCATAGGTAACCTGTCCAATGGAGAGGGAAACCCTGATCAGTGCTATTTCACTGTGGGATCATTCGCCTTGTATGGGGACGGAGCGTAGACCCTTCCAAAATTCATATTTATTTTTTGGGGCTTTCTTGGGAGTGTTTTTTTATGTTTCCCATTACTATCACTATTGCCCAGCTTGATTATAATTTTTTTTTATTTTGTTGGGGTCCTTTTCAATGTTTATTTGTACTTTTGTTCTGTGCACATGTATCACACTTATCACTTTTTTGTAGGGTTCCCTGGTTTTGCTGTACATTGCTGACAGAAATGGTTTCTCTTCCTTTTAAATTGGCTCTAATGCGAGGCTTTTGGCCTCGAATTTCACCTCGCTAGTGTGTGGGGAGCCTCTCCCCTCCCACTCTCCACCCATTTACCCCTTCTCTCCGCCCCTGGGGAGCCTTCCTCCGCCCTCCAGGAGCCTTTCCCCGCCTTCAGCACTCGTGTGCGCCGCTGCACGCATGAGCGCACACTAAAGCGCATTTTTGCCCCGTAAAGCGTCATTAGCGTGCGCTAAGGTACCTTGCTAAGGTACCTTAGCGCGCGCTCATGCATGCCGCGCACGTTAAGAAACTTTAGTAAACATACCCCTTAATCTTTAGAGTTGCTCCTTTTAGCTTTTTCTTAACCATTTCCCTCATTTTATCATAGTCTCTTTTTTGAAAGTTTTATGCTAGCACAGTGTTATCCTCCCTCCATTTATTAAATCAAATGCAAACATGTTAGGATTGTTATTGCCTAGCGGCTCCAACAGTGTTACCTCCCACACTAGGTCCTACATTCCACTCAGAACTAGATCTAAAATAGTTTCCCCTCGAGTTGGTTCCAAAAATAGCTGCTCTGTGAAACAGTCATTTATTTCATCTAGAAACATTATCTCCCTAGCATGCCCTGATGTAACATTGACCCAATCAATACTGGAGTAATTGAAATCTCTCATCACTGTATTGTAAACTTTGCAAGCTTCCCTAATTTCTTTCAGCATTTCATCATCTGTCTGTTCACTCTGCAGGCGGATAGTGGTACACCCCCCATTGCCATTCCCTTCCCCTTTTTACATGGAATTTCTAGCCATAAAGATTGTACAGTGTATTTTATTTTCTGCAATACTTTATCCTGTTTCACTCAATGCCCTCTTTAACATATAGTACCATCCCTCCCCCCATGTAGCCTTCCCTATCGTTGCAATATAGTTTGTAACCTGGTATCATAGTGCCCCATTGGTTATCTTCCTTGCACCAGTTCTCTGAGATATGTAACTTTTCAATTATATGTAACTTTTCATTCAGTTTTATATATTATAACCATCATAAAGAACAAAATTACTCAGCATATAGATAGTCATGACCTAATGGGAGACAGCCAACATGGCTTTAGACAAGGAAGATCTTGTCTTACTAATCTGTTATGTTTTTTTTGAAGGAGTGAATAATCAGGTGAACAAAGGTGAGTCGGTTGATATTGTGTATTTGGACTTTCAGAAAGCCTTTGACAAGGTCCCTCATGAGAGACTTTTGGCAAAACTAAAGAGTCATGGGATAGGAGGCAGTGTGCTATTGTGGATCAGGAACTGGTTAAAAGATAGAAAGCAGAGGGTAGGGCTAAATGGCCAATTTTCCCAATGGAGAAAGGTGAATAGTGTTGTACCCCAGGGATCTGTGCTGGGTCCGCTGCTTTTTGACATATTCATAAATGACCTGGAAAGTGGAATAACGAGTGAGGTTATCAAATTTGCAGATGACACAAAACTATTTAAAGTTGTTAAAACCCAAGAGGATTGTGGAAAATTGCAAGAGGATCTTGATAAATTGGAAGACTGGGCATCAAAATGGCAGATGAAATTTAATGTGGACAAGTGCAAGGTTATGCACCTAGGGAAGAACAACCCAAACTATGGTTACACGATGCAAGGTTCCACATTAGGAACCACCACCCAGGAAAAAGATTTAGGCGTCATTGTGGATACCATGTTAAAACCCTCGGCCCAGTGTGCAGCGGCGGCCAAGAGAGCAAATAGAATGCTAGGTATGATAAGGAAAGGAATGGAAAATAAAACAAAAGATATTATAATGCCTCTATATCGTTCCATGGTGAGACCGCACCTTGAATATTGTGTGCAATTCTGGTCACCGTATCTTAAAAAGGATATAGCGATTTTAGAAAAGGTTCAGAGAAGAGCCACCAAAATGGTAAAGGGGATGGAAGGATACTCTTATGAAGAAAGGCTAAAAAGGTTAGGGCTCTTAACCTGGAAAAGAGACGGCTGAGGGGAGATATGATAGAAGTCTATAAATTAATGAACGGAGTGGAACGGGTAAACGTAGATCGATTGTTTACCTTATCAAAATATAGAAAGACTAGGGGACATGCAATGAAGCTACAGGGTAAACTATTTAAAACTAATAAAAGAAAATATTTTTTCACTCAACGTGTAATCAAACTCTGGAATTTGTTACCAGAGGATGTAGTAAAGGCTGTTAATGTAGCTGGGTTTAAAAAAGGATTGGACAAGTTCCTGGAGGAAAGGTCCATAAACCATTATTAAGAATCGACCCAGGATATCAATGCTTGAACCAATACAAGCATTGTGGAACTTGTGTCCCTTGGGGAAACTGCTAGGTACATATGACCTAGATTGGCCACTGTTGGAAACAGAATACTGTGCTTGATGGACCTTGGTCTGACCCAGTATGGCATATCTTATGTTCTTATGTTAACTCTCCCATCTTATTTTTTAGACTTCTAGAATTTGCACACAGGCATTTCAAAGTTTGCTTTTTGTTGATAATAATAGTAACTTCCCTATTTTGCTAGTATCCTTCAAATATAGAACATTCCAAACCATGTGCTCTTGGGTGACTATCGGCTTTCCCCATTTTCTATTTTAAAAACTGCTCTATGTCCTTTGTAAAGGTTAATGTCAGCCGCTTGGTTTCACCCTGGTTAAAGTGGAGCCTGTCCTTTTAGAAAATGGCCCCCCACGTTCCACAGAATGTTGCCCAGTTCCTAACAAATCCAAAACTCTCTTCCTTGCACCATCATCTCATTCTCACATTGAGACTCTAGAGCTCTGCTTGTCTTTTGGGTCCTGTGCATGGAATGGGAAATATTTCTGAGAATGCTACCCTGGAAGTTCTGGATTTCAGCTTTCTACCTAAAAGCCCAAATTTAGCTTCCAGAACCTCCCTCCCATACTTTCCTATGTCATTGGTACAAATATGTACCAAAACAGCAGGATCCTCCCCAGCACTATCTAAAACCTTATCTATGAAAGTGCATGGGTCCACTACCTTCACACTAGGCAGGCATGTTACCAGGCAATCCTCACGTCCACCACCTACCCACATATTTACATGACTAATGATTGAATCGCCAACTATAATGGCCATCCTAACCCTTCCCTCATGGTACATGGCCTTGGAGACACGTCCTCAGTGTGAGAGGGTATTATATCACTTGGAGAACAGGTCCTAGCTATAGGATTGTTTCATGCCACACCAAGGTGATGTACTACTTCCAAGTGAACTCTCTCCTTCATGGAAGCAGAAAGACTGCCATACTGGAAGTGAGACTTCTCTATTACATCCCTGTAGGTTTCATCTATAAGAACATAAGATATGCCATACTGGGTCAGACCAAGGTCCATCAAGCCCAGTATCCTGTTTCCAACAGTGGCCAATCTAGGTCATACGTACCTAGCAGTTTCCCCAAAAGACACAGGTTCCGCAGTGCTTGTACTGGGTCAAGCATTGATATCCTGGGTCCCTTCTTAATAATGGTTTATGGACCTTTCCTCCAGGAACTTGTCCAAACCTTTTTTAAACCTAGTTACACTAACAGCATTTACTACATCCTCCGGTAACAAATTCCAGAGTTTGATTACACATTGAGTGAAAACATATTTTCTTTTATTAGTCTTAAATAGTTTACCCTGTAGCTTCATTGTATGTCCCCTAGTCTTTCTAAATTCTGATAACGTAAACAATCAATCTACGTTTACCCGTTCCACTCCATTCATTAATTTATAGACTTCTATCATGTCTCCCCTCAGCCGTCTCTTTTCCAGGTTAAAGAGCCCTAACCTTTTTAGCCTTTCTTCATAAGAGTATCCTTCCATCCCCTTTACCATTTTGATGGCTCTTCTCTGAACCTTTTCTAATAACGCTATATCCTTTTTAAGATACGGTGACCAGAATTGCACACAATATTCAAGGTGCGGTCTCACCATGGAACGGTATAGAGGCATTATAATATCTTTTGTTTTATTTTCCATTCCTTTCCTTATGATACCTAGCATTCTATTTGCTCTCTTGGCCGCCGCTGCACACTGGGCCGAGGATTTTAACATGTTATCTATATACATCTCTGTCTGCTTTAGCTGCTCCAAGTCTGCTACTTTAGCCTCCAGAGATCAGACTTGTTCCCTGAGAGCAAATAACTCTTTTCACACATCAGACCTCTCACCAACTTGGAACAAATCATATACTGTATGTAAACCTCAGTGTAAAATACTGGTTAGCCCCCATCTCGCTACTGGACTGTTGCCTGCATCATAACATTTAAAGATTTCTTTTAGCTATTTAAAGTAGTTCAGTTTTTTTAAAGTTGATAGGGGACTAGGAATACTTGAACCAATACAGTTATACCTAATAAGAATAAGGAACTTTTAGTTTTCACCTCAAGGCGAACTGCAAAGACTTAGTGGTATGTTTATTAAACCGTCTTAATGTGCGCCTGGCGATAGTGTGCAGGCTGCCATAAAAGGAGTGGGCGTTTCAGTCTTAAAGCAGCAAAATGGGAGTATCACGCGATAACACGCGCTGCTGCGCACATTATCGTGCGAGGCGCCGCTAAGCATGTTAACGCGCGGTAATCCTAAGTAGGTGCCCAGACATGTAAACATTGAAACAGAGGTGTAGCACAATGGTTAATACACTGACTGATGATACAGGGGTCATGAGTTTGATTCTCCAGTGTGCCTCATACTTAAGGCTGGCTGAGTCATCAGCTTTGACATGTAAGTATTGTTTCCTGCTGCACTTTATTTTTATTTTATTAATTGCTGCCAGCAAACACACCCTCACATGCCGTAACCTAAGGTGCCGCATAAGGCACCCTATAAGGCACTCCATAGGGCACATTATAAAGTGCACTGTCCGCCACAGCACCCTATAATGTTCCCTATAGGGCACCCTATAAGTCGCTCCATAGGATACCATATAGTACACCTTATGGGTACAGTACGCTGAGGGTGGTTTTGCTGGCAGCACTAATGTACATTAAAAATAGATAATGCTTTGGACAGCCCTATCAAATAACCCCACTGTGGGTTTGAACCCATGACCTCTGACTCCACAAGCAGTGAAGTAATCAGTGGGCTACAGCTCTATAGCTGCTAGCAAGGCCCTGGCTGGCTGCAGAAGGACTACATGTCACCACACAAACAGTCTGCTGTGGTCACCAGGATAGGGTTAGCCCACCCATACCCATGATGCACTGCACATGTAAATCAGCCATCTACAGATGATCACAAGATAGGGTATGCACCCCCACAGCACCTCAGCCTGGTAGGGGGAACTGACCATGTGTGTTACTGGCACAGAGTAGCTACACACCGTCACATTGTGCGGGTACTGTACCCTGAGGGTGCGGTGGGGCGCCCAGCACCAGGTCCACAGCACCTTCCATGGCATAAATAGGCCATGCTGTAGGTCCCTAGCAGTGCTGGTGTGTGAGATAGGTAGTTCCTGCAGACACACTTTGGATACATCTGTATTTCTCCGTCAGGTTTGACCCTTATGGACCCATAGGTAGATTATGTACCACCACCCAACCCACTCTCTGGGGCTGTGGGTGGGAAACAGGGTCTCCCACCAACAGATCCACATTTTACATCCCTGCAATGGCAGCAGTAGAGGGGACCACCAACCACAGTCCTGCTGGGGAACAGACACCTTACAGGGCAGTCACTGCAGCTCTGTACACATCTATAAGCAATAGCAGACAGACATTAGGCCCAGAAATACTCAGCTGCACCCCACCACAATCTGATATCCTCCTGCAGCCACTGCACCCTGCAAGGTGTTCCAGCAAGACACATACTAGCTGCAGACAGTCTGATAGCTAGTCCATAGGGCATGTTCCTGGAGAAGATGCATGCACCCAGAACTGGGATGTCAGCATACACACCAAGCAGATAAGTCAGTGATTGGGCCCCAAAAGGGAGCCCATAAATATCACATGAGAGAGATACAAAATAGCACTAGGGGGGAGCCTAGCCATGCCATGGTCACTGCTCAGTCAGGGTGAGAGTGATCTCCCAGCAGAACATGCTGTGGCCACCCTGTCTGTGCAGGTGGTGGCCGGGCACTACAATATCCCAGCCAGTGCCCTATGCCCTGTGCAGATGAATCCTGCCAGGCCACCCTGTCCGGGCTATACCCATGGTACCTTGCTCCTCATTATTTATTTATTTATTTATTTTATTTATTTAATTGGATTTCTATACCGCCTTATCATGTAATCAAAGCGGATTAACATATGAAAAACACAAAACCGAAAGTGAAAACAATCAGTGAAAATATGTACATAGTTTGATAAAAATATGACATAGTGTCTTGGAATAAGTTGCGCTATCTACATGGTGAGCTATACTATAATGTGAGCTATTATACAACATATATATGACTGATTATTCCAAAAAAATTAATTAATTGTTTACATGACCATAGTATTCAATAAACAAGACCGTTTTCAGTTGTTTCCTAAAGTCATTGAGGTTTTGAGCTGTTCTTAAATCATAAGGTAGAGAGTTCCAGATGGTAGGTGCCGCAAAAGAGAATGCCCGCTATGAGGTGACCTTACGTGTTTTTCTAACATCATTAGAGGTGCTGACTCTGTTGGAAGACTCTCTTCTTCTTGGTCTGTTGCTGATTTCTGACTGAATGAGAGAAGTCAGGCTTTCTGCAGAACAGTGTTGTTTGATCTTAAAAATATATATTATTGTTTTATATTTGATACGAGATGATATGGGTAACCAATGAAGCTCTTTTAAAATGGGAGTTATATGCTCTTTACTAGATAATCCAAAAATTATTCTTGCAGCGGTGTTTTGCGCTAGCTGTAAAGGCTTGAGAGACTGTTTAGATAAACCCAGGTATATTGGATTACAGAAGTCAAATAATGAGGTAATTAACGCTTGACAAGCATTTCGAAAGTGAACGGTCTCAAGAAGGGGCCTTAGTCTTCTGATGATCTTCATTCTGTAGTAGGCATTTCTGATAGTTTTACTTATGTGTGATTTAAGATTCAATTCATTATCCAGAGTCACACCAAGATATTTTACATTTGATCTAATAGGAATAGTTGAGTTATCTATGATGATGTCAGGTGGATGTGCAAAATCATGGTTACGAGTTACGAACAAAGCTTCTGTTTTGCTAAAATTGATTTCCATGTTGTTGTTTTTACACCAAGTGGACATGTTTGAGAGACACTCTGTAATGCTGGAATAATCAGGGTTATCAATAGAGACAGCTATGAATATCATAATGTCATCAGCATAAATAGTATAGTTAATGCCATATTTCATCGGAATGTTGCATATAGGCTGTATATAAATATTGAAAAGAAGAGATGAAAGAGCTGAACCTTGTGGTACACCTTGTATAATTTTTATGGGTTGAGATGTTTTTTTGCCCTATCTTTACTTGTAAATGTCTCTCTGTTAGATAGGAATGGAACCATTTTAATGTGGTGCCATATAGACCAATTTCTTCTAGTCTTTCTAATAACCTTTTGTGATCTACAGAGTCGAATGCAGCAGAAATGTCTATGAAAATCATTATGATACCCTTCTTAATGTCATCAATGGTACGGAGTATGCTGTCAAAGAGGTAAATCATTAAGGTTTCAACTCCGTGGTTTGGGCGAAAACCATGTTGGTTGTCATCTAAAGGCGCGTGAACATCAATGTGTTCTTGAAGTTGCAGTTGTACTGTCTTTTCAATGATCTTCGCTAAAAAGGGTATACTGGATATAGGCTGATAAGCAGCCGGGTTGTTCTTGTCTAGCGATGTCTTCTTCGGTATTGGTCTAACAGTGGCAAGCTTTAATTGCTCTGGTAACATACCTTGCGTGAGGGAATTTTGCACAATGTTGTGTATGATGTGAATGAAACTTGACTTTGTGGTCTTAATCCATGATACTGGACATGGATCAGTGGGAGCAGTGCTTGTATTTATAGAAGAAATGATGTGGGAGAGTTGCTCATTTGAAGGAGAATAGAATGTATCCCAGATCCTGGAAATCGAGTCTAAATTTAAGTTATATCTACATATTGGTTTTTCCTTAGACTGGAATTTTTCCTTGATATAGTCTGCATAACTCTGCGGTTCAATTTGAGCTTCACCTTCTGTTTTTTGTTCTTTTGTTAAACTCTTCACGATTTCAAAAAGCTCTCTAGGTTTGTTGATGGAAGAATTTATTAAGTTTGTGTGGTATTCTTTTTTAGAGTGTTTAATACGTTCGTCATATTGCTTTTGTTTTGTTAAGTATAGTTGTCTTAAAACTGTTGTCTTGTTTATTCTCCATTTACACTCTATTCTTCTGAGCTCTCTTTTCATCTGACGTATATCTATTGAATACCAGGGCTTGTGATGGAGCCTATTAATCCTTTGTTTCTTTGGTCTCATGTCTGTCATTCTGGCTGCATTGGAAATAATGTTGTTCCATTTGGTTACTTGTATCTTGAGTTCCACTGAATCTGTGGACAGATGAGGTAAAGTGTCTTGTACAAATGAATCCCTATCAAAGTTCTTGAACCGTCTGTGAAAGCAATTGTTGTCTAGAATCGTATTACTATTTTTTGTTTGTAATAAAATCTTTATCCTAATTAAGTAATGATCTGACCAAGGAACTGAGGTGATGGTAGGAGTTGAAATTAGACCACTTAAAGTTAGATCATTGGATGCAAAGATGAGGTCAGGCGAATAACCATATATGTGTGTAGGTGCGTTAACTATTTGGGTGAACTGTAGTGAAGACATTGCTTGAAGGAAGGCCTCGGAGTCACTGCAGTTAATTGACTTGAGGTTGAAGTCACCTAGCACTATGGAGGGCTTGCAAGGTGAAGTGATGGCACAAATAGTCTCGAGTGTTGAGGCCAGTTCAGCAGGAGACGCCTTTGGTGCTCTATAATGTAAACTGATAGCCATGTGCTTGTTCTCAATGTTAATGGAATTACACTGTTGCGATTCTAAGATACATTGTACTCTGAATCTTAAACTCTTTTTTTGCAATTAAAAGGACACCTCCTCCACGTCTGCCAGAACGAAAGCTACTATAAGCAGAGTATGAGTCTGGGACAATCTGATTGAGAATTACATTATCAGTTGGATTTAACCAGGTCTCTGTGATGCAGAGCACATCTGGTTGAGCTTCTTCTATATGATCTACTATAGTGTGGATCTTGTTGCATACGGATCTGGCATTTACTAACACAATATTAATTGATTTATCTGAATAAGGTGAAGGTTGAGTTATTTTTGCCTTGACATGAGAGCTTCCACTTAAGTGCGATTGTTTTTTTGAAGCAGGGTAACTATATTTACCATAATGCCTGTGTTGTGGTATAATGAAAATAAATCTATATGAAACTAACCAAGTGAAAGGGGGTAGCCAAGTATAACTGTTTTGGATAAATTGCTGTTGTAAGATTACAGGGAGACATTGTGCGCAGATAAGGCAGACTGGTAACAAGAGCATTATATGCATATAAAATAATCTCTAGTGGGCTATTCTTGCGTTTAGTTGTTTGCTCCTATTTATTCTGAAACTTAATTGTCGTGTTCCAGATATAAATATCTTTCCCCTTCGCCTACGTGTCACGCCTAATACTGGCAACAGTGCTGGCAGTGTGGGCTGTGGAGGGTGTTTGCAGCCACCACACACTGGATAGACAGACACACACTCCCACACCTATGCCAGCATTGTGCTCCTATAGAGATGTTTAGCAGCCCTGGCCACCACACCAGTTCTGGGCACAGTGCAGGCATGGATATGGTACGCAATACTGGTGGGGGTCACTCCCCAGGGTGGTAAACACTGTCAGAGACCAGACCTGAAGCACACTCCACAGACATCAGAAAGGTTGCTATGATGGAGCTCAATCAGCAAACTGTGCTTAATGTAGGAATTGCTATCTGCCAGTAATCATAGCAAACTTTTGATAGCTGTGTACCGTATTCCCAGGTGTAGGGTGGCATTGCTAAGGTATGCAAGTGCTAGTATTGGGAGATGCACGCAGGGCCCAATGTCCTGCCTCTCCAGGAGGCATTGGCTAATAGAGCCTGTGGGTGTGGGTGTGTCTGCCCCTGTTGGCTGCTGCTTTACGGCAGAGGCTCCCAACTCCAGTCCTGGTGTGCCAAACACTGTTCGAGTTTTCATGCTGTCCCTCATGAATATGCATGAGATACATCTGCATACCATGGGGGTGGTGCATAGATATGCAGCACAGGCATCTTTATTAGAGGCAGCATGGAACCTGAATGGTGTTTGGCCCTCCAGGACTGCATTTTGGGAGACTCTGCTGTAGGTAATGCGCCTGTTTATGGTGTCTGTGCTCTGTAGGGTAAAATGTAGGTGTTTTGGGCATGTTTACATCATCTGCAATAAAGGTTCTGTCTGTATTAGCATGTTATAGTAGTGGGTAAAATATGAGGACTGGGTTGGCAGGCACCATAGCTGGGACTTGAACCTGTGACCTTCTGCCTCCAAACACACTGGCTGTGTGCACTGCACCACCATGTTGCCACAGAGACAGTGCATTCCCTGGTGATACCATGACTGTTTGTCTGGCAGGGCCTGTCTGTTGCAGTGCATGGCACCCACCTACACAGGGCTAGGCCATGGTCTGCTCTGGGCAGCACTTCACCACCAGTACCCCTCTGCCACCATGCTGACATGCCCTTCTGCTGGTTGTGCTGGTGGTGTGCAGTCGCAAGCCATCCAGTGTGCAGGTAGGCGGCTGCCTATGGTGCGGGATCTGGGGTAGGGGTGCCTGCATAGGCATCCACACTTCCCCCCAACACCGCCTGCCAATGTTCTGTGCCCTTGGAGGTACCTGCTGGGTACTATCCCCTGTGACACTGTGATAAACACTCTCGTGCCCATGTTGGGTCCTCATCAGTTGCTGTCTGGCTGCTGTTCAGTTTCAGCATTCCTAAGTGCCACCTAGGCATCTGCCTAGTCCGCACTGTGCCCCAGCTGCACCACAGCATGTGCCGCCTACAGCCCTCTGTATCCCCTTTCCCGGCATCTGTCCAGTTGCCCATTCCGACATGCCCGCCCTGCTGTTGTGGAACATGTGCACCCCATAGGAAACCTGTCCAATGGAGAGTGAAACCCTGATCAGTGCTATTTCACTGTGGGATCATTCACCTTGTATGGGGATGGAGCGTAGACCCTTCCAAACTTCATATCTTTGTTTTGGGGCTTTCTTGGGAGTGTTTTTTGATGTTTCCCATTGCTATCACTATTGCCCAGCTTGGTTATGGTTTTTTTACATTTACTTCTGTTCATTTTCAATGTTTATTTGCTCTTTTGTTCCGTGCACATGTATCACACGTATCACTTTTTGTAGGTTTCCCTGGTTTTGCTGTACATTGCTGACGGAAATGGTTTCTTTTCCCTTTAAATCAGCTCTAACGCCAGGGTTTCACTGGCGTTAGTTTTGAGCCTCGGATTTCACAGCGTTGGTGTGCAGGGAGCCTTTCCCCTCCCACTCTCCACCCATTGACCCCTTCTCTCCGCCCCTGGGGAGCCTTCCTCCGCCCTTTGGGAGCCTTTCCCCACCTTCAGCGCTCGTTTGCGCCGCAGCACGCGTTATCGCGTGATATGGTACCTGTGCACCTTAAAAAGCACCATCATCGCGCGATAAGGTACCTTATCACGTGATAACATCGCAGAGCGCACGTTAAGACGGTTTAGTAAACATACCCCTTAATTAATCTATTCCTAAAGCCTAATAACTTGCTTATTAAAATGATCAGTTAAACTTGAAAGTGAGTAAGATCACTCCCTTCTCCTTAACTGGTTTAGGAGGCTTAACTGGTTAGGAAGATTATGCCTGGTGTGGATGGAAGCTGGGATGGGAAGGAGGGAAAGAAACACTAACTGAAACCTTGCTTGTAATAGTAAGACCTAAATGTCTAATTGAAATGAAACATGGCTTGTAATAGCAAGTTCTTACTGCCTTTAATTTAAAAGAAAATTGGCTTGTTTTAGTATGCTCTTACTGACCTAGCAAAAACAATGAATTTTAAAATACATAGAGTCTATCAGCTTTAACTCAAATAATTTCCTTTTTCCAAAGAGTTAGGTGTTTGTTTACAAAGCAGCGGTAGCGGCTTCCGCTCGATATCGGAGCCGCGGCCCCATCGAATTCAATGGGGCCGCGGCTCTGATATCGGGCGGAAACTGCTACTGCGGCTTTGTAAACAAGCCACTTAGAGAATTTTACAGCAGATAAATACTTACAAGTGCAGATTTCTTCCCTGCAATAGCAGTTCCTCTTTGTAGTCCTTCAAGACACCACCACCACCACAAGCTGAGCAGAATATTTCAATATATTGTCTACAATCATGCCAAACCTTCCAACATTGTGTGTCTATAGTTTGGGTTATTCTTTCCTACATGCATCATTTTATACTTTCCACATTCAATTTCATCTGTCATTTTGATGCCTAGGGTATGTTTACTAAACCGTCTTAATGTTACCGGTGCTAGTTGCCACCTTAATGTGCAGAATGCCATATAAGGTAGTGGGCGGTCCGGAGGCAAGGTTGAAAGGAAATGGTATAATGCGATAGTGGGCACCGTGGCACGTTAACGTGCGTTAACACTAAGGGGCATGTTTACTAAAACCCCGCTAATGTGCGGGCCGCGGTAGTGTGCGCGTGCCATATAAGGAGTGGGCGTGTCTGGCTGAAAAAGAAAATCCGGAATTTACATATGCGCTAAGGTGCGCAGCGCCCATGTGCGCCCCACACAGTAGCACATGAGACAGCTGCGCGGGAGGCATAAGTGGCACGCTGATGTGTACACAGAAGAACAGAGCCACAGCACAATGGTCAAGGCACTTACCAATGGTGCAGGGATCAGGGATTCAATCCCCCACAGTGCCCAATGAAGACAGCTGGCTGAGGTGTTAATTTATGAGGCATTTAAATAATGGGCTGCGTAAGGCCACACGCTGATGGGCATAAGGCAGCGCGCTAATGTTTTCGGAGGCATTTTAATACTGGGCGGCATAAGTGGCGCGCCGATGTGCATACAGAAGAGCAGGGACACAGCACAATGGTTAAGACACTGGCCAATGATGCAGAGATCAGGGGTTCAATACCCCACAGTGCTCAATGTAGATGGCTGGCAGAGGCATTACTTTAGGAGCTAGTCAAATATTGTGCAGCATAAGGCAGAGCACTGATGGGCATTAGGTGGCATGCTATTGATTTAGGAGTCTTTTTAATATTGTGTGGCATAAGTCGGCGTGCTAATGTGCAAGCACAGGAACAGGACCACAGCAAAATGGGTAAGACACTGACCAATGGTGCAGGGATCAAGGGTTCAATCCCCCACAATGACCAATGAACAAGGCTGGCTGAGGCATTACATATCATGGGAAAAATTGGTTTTGGAGTCATTTTATGTTTATTGTAATTATCACTACTAGCAAACGCACTCTCAAAGCGCGTTAACATAAGGCACCCTATAAGGCACATTTTAAAGTGCACTGTCAGCCAAGGCACCCTAGAATGTTGCTTATAGGGTGCTTTAGAGGGTGCCGTATGAGGTACCGCAAGGTCAGAGTACTGTTTCTATGGCAGCACTGTGCAGTTTAAGGAATGAAAAGCATAAGTAGGTGCGCTGACAGGCAAGGAGGAGCAGCAGTGGAGCACAATGGTTAAGGCACTGACTGCTGATACAGGGGTCATGAGTTTGCTCCCCAGTGTGTCTAATACGTAAGGCTGGCTGTGGCATCAGCTTTGCATTGTACATATTTTGTCCTGCAGCACTTTATTTTTATTTTATTAATTGCTGCCAGCAAACACGCCCTCACGAGCTGTAATTGAAGGTGCCGTATAAGGCACCCTATAAGGCACTCCATAGGGCACATTATAAATTGCACTGTCCGCCACAGCACTCTAGAATGTCCCCTATAGGGCACCCTATAAGTTGCGTCACAGGATAATGTATAGTGCACCTTATATGGACGGGAACCATAAGGTGCCCTTTAGGGCTCCCTATAAAGCACCCTCAGAGGCACCTTATGGGTACAGTACGCTGAGGGTGTTTTTGCTGGCAGCAAAATATGTACATTAAAAAAAAGATAATGCATTGGACAACCCTATCAAATAACCCCACTGTGGGTTTGAACCCATGACCTCTGGCTTCACAATCAGTGAAGTAACCATTGGGCTACAGCTCTATAGCTGCTAACAAGCCCCTGGCTGGCTGCAGAGAGCCTGCACGTCACCACACAGACAATCTGCTGTGGTCACCAGGATAGCGTTAGCCCACCCATACCCATGATGCACTGCACATGCAAAGCAGCTGTCCACAGATAAACACAAGATGGGCAATGCACCCCCACAGCACCTCGGCCTGGTAGGGGGAAGTGACCATGTGCACCCCCACAGCACCTCGTCCTGGTAGGGGGTACTGACCGTGTGTTGTACTGGCACAGAGTAGCTACACACCGTCACATTGTGCGGGTACTGTGCTCACCCTGAGGGTGCAATGAGGCGCCCAGGACCAGGTCCACAACACCTTCCATGGCTGAAAGAGGCCATGCTGGAGGTCCAAAGCAGTGTTAATGTGTGAGATAGGTAGTTTCTGCACAAACACCTTGGATATCTCAGTCTGTTTCAGACAGGTGTAGCCCCCCATGGACTCCCAGGTAGGCCATGCACCACCATCACCATCCAGGGCCAAGGGTGGCAAACAGGGTCTCCCATCAATAGATCCACATTCTACCTCCCTGCAAAGGTGGCAGTAGAGGGGACCATCAACCCCAATCCTGCTGAGGAACAGACACCCCACTGGGCAGTCAATGCAGCTCTGTACACATCCATAACACATTAGCAGACAGACACTAGGCCTGGATATGGCAAGCTGCACCCCACCACTATCTGATATTCTCCTGCAGCAAGTCATCAGCCACTGCACCCTGCTAAACCACTCCATCAAGACACATACCATCTGCAAACAGTCTGCTAGCTAGTCCATAGTGCATGTTTCCAGTGGAGATGCATGCACCCAGAACTGGGATGTCAGCATTCACAACAAACAGATAAATCAGTCTCTGGGCTCCAAAAGGAAACCCATATTTATCACATGAGAGAAATACTATATAGCACTATGGGGGTGCCTAGTCATGCTGTGGTCACTGCACAGTCAGGGTGAGAGTGATCTCTCAGCAGGACATACTGAGGTCACCCTGTCTGTGTAGGTGGTGGCTGGGCAATAAAATGTCCCAGTCAGTGCCCTATGCCCTGTGCAGATGCACCCTGGCCAGGCCACCCTGTCCAGCCTATACCCATAGTACCTTGCTCCTCATTATGCACATTGGCAGCCCAATACTGGCAACATTGCTGGCAGTGTGGGCTGTGGAAGGTGTTTGCAGCCACCACACACTGGATAGACAGACAGCCACCCCATACCTATGCCAGCATTGTGATACTATAGAGGAGTTCAGCAGCCATACCCACCACACCAGTCCTGGGCACAGTACAGGCATGGATATGGTACGCAATACTGTTGGGGGTCACTCCCCAGGGTGGTAAACACTGTCAGAGACCAGACCTGCAGCACACACCGCAGACATCAGAATGATTGTTATGGTGGAGCTCAATGAGCAAAATGTGCTTAACGTAGGAATTGATATCTGCCAGTTATCATGGGAAACATTTGATAGCTGTGTACCATATACCCAGGTGTAGGGTGGCATTGCTAAGGTATGCAACTGCTAGTATTGGAAGATACAGGCAGGGCCCAATGTCCTGCCTCTCCAGGAGGCATTGGCCAATGGGGCCTGTGTGTGTGTGTGTGGGTGTGTCTGGCCCTGTTGGCTGCTGCTTTACGGCAGAGTTTCCCAAATCCAGTCCTGGTGTTCCAAACCTGTTCGGATTTTCATGCTGTCCCTCATAAATATGCATGAGCTACATCTGCATACCATGGGGGTGGTGCATAGATATGCAGCACAGGCATCTTTATTAGAGGCAGCATGGAATCTGAATGGTGTGGGGCCCTCCAGGACTGCATTTGGGAGACTCTGCTCTAGGTAATGCGGCTGTTTATGGTGTCTGTGTTTGGTGTGGTAAAATATAGGCGTATTAATCATGCGTATGTTCTCATCAATAAAGGTTTGTCCTTACTATCACCGTTTAGTTGTGGGAAAAATATGTTGACAGGATTGGCAGTAGCCCCAGCTGGCCTTTGAACCTGTGACTTTCTGTTCTTGCACACACTGTCTGTGTGTACTGCACCACTGTGTTGCCACAGATATGCTGCATTCCCTGGGGAGTCCATGACTGTAGATCCAACAGAGCCTATCTGTTGTGGTGGATGGTGCCAGCCTGCACAGGCCTAGGCCACTGTCTGCTGTGGCTTGCAGCCACTGCCCCCTCCACCACCTGTACCCTTCCGCCAACATGCAGACATGTCCTTATCTGGGAAAAAGCACATGACCTGATTGAGTTGTGGCACTCCAGAACTGAATTTGGGGGACTCAACTGTAGGTAATGCCCATTGTTTTGGTTTGTGTGCGGTGTAGGGTAAAATATGGGTATTTGAACCATGCTTATGTTCTCTGCAATAAAGGAGTGTCTTCACTATCACTGTTTAGTGGTGGGTTAAACTATGGAGACTAGGTTGGCAGGAGCCCCAGCTTGGATTATGAACCTGTGATCCTCTGGTCTTATAGGCACTGGCTGTGTCCACTGCACCACACTGTGGCCACAGAGACAGTACAGTCCCTGGAGATAGGAAACCTGGCCTGACGAGTCAGAAACCCTGCTCTGCACAATTTTACTGTGGGCTCATTTACCTTGTATGGAGACAAAGGTGCAAATAAACCTCAAAAATGACCTCGAAAAAAGGGTCAAGCACCCATAACCAAGCTGGGCAACAGTGATATCACTGGGCAACATTAAAAAACAATCCCAGGACAGCTCCAATAAAATGAAATGATTTTTGAAAGGGTCTACGGAGCATAGACCCTTCCAAAAATCATTTCTTTTTTTTGGAGCTTTCCTGGGAGTGTTTTTTATTGTTGCCCATTGATATCACTGTTTCCCAGCTGAATTATGATTTTTACAATTTTTCTTGTGGTCATTTTAAGGTTTTATTTGAAATTTTGTTCTGTGCACATGTGTCACACTGCTCACGTTTTGTAGGTTTCCCCGGTTTTGCTGTACATTGCTGACGGAAATGGTTTCTCTTCCCTTTAAATCGTCTCTAACGCGAGGTTTTCACTCGCGGTATTTTTTAGGTTGATTTTCATTCCCGCTCCTGTGCGGGGAGCCTTTCCCCTCCCACTCTCCACCCATTGACCCCATCCCTCCGCCCCTCCGGAGCCTTCCTCCGCCCTCGGAATGCCTTTCCACGCCCCTAGCGCACATCAGCGCACCGCGCACTTGTGTGGGCCTGTTAGTGCACGCTCAAGTGCGCCCCGCACAATTGCACAGTTTAGTAAACATACCCCTAAGTTCTTGCCAGCGCAGTGTTAGACGCTGTAAGGATGTAGCCCACTGGTTGCTGCAATGACTGTGGAGGTAGAGGTCATGGGTTTGATCCTTAAGTGGTGGTATGCAAGAAGGCTGTCTGAGGCATTTCCTTTTTTAAATGTAAATCAGTGCTGCCAGCAAAAACACCCTCAGGTGCAGCATAAGGCGCCCTATAAGGCACTCCATAGGGCACATTATAAAGTGCACTGTCAGCCAAAGCACCTTATAATGTGCCCTATAGGGCGCCCTATGAGGCACCTTAGGCTACGGCACTGTGACGGTGTTTTTGCTGGCAGCACTGTTTTAAATTAAAAGGAAAAGCCTCAGGTAGCCTTATTAAATAACACCACTGTGGGATCAAACCCATGACCTCTGCCTTAGTAAGCATTGAAGTAACCAGTGGGCTACATCTCTATAGTGTCTAGCACTTCGCTGGCTGGCTAAAAAAAGACTGCAGGTCACCACACACACTGTCTGCTGTGGTTACCAGGATAGGGTAAACCCACCCATACCCATGATGCACTGCACATGCAGATCAGCAGCCTACAGCTGCTCAAAAGATGGGGTATGTGCCTCTATAGCACCCCAGCCTGGTAGGGGGAAATGACCGTGTATGTTACAGGCACAGAGTAGCTACAGGCCGTGACATTGTGCGGATTCTGTGCTCACCCTGAGGGTGAGGTGGGGTGCCCAGCACCAGGTCCGCAGCACTTGGCTTAGCTGAGATAGGCTGTGCTACAGATCCCTATCAGTGTGTGATAGGTAGTCCTTGTAGGCACACCTAGGGTACATCTGTTTCCATTTGTATTTCCTAGACATGTCTAGCCCTTGTGGCCTATGATGCACCCAGAACAGTGTGTAGCCTGTGTGGTTGCTATGATCACATGTTATAAGAAAAGGGTGGTGTTTGGACCCAAAAGCGGATTATGTAGTACCACCCTCTATGTGTCAGGGTGGGGAGACAGGATCTTCTACCAACAGATCCACATTCTACATCTCTGCAATGGTGGCAGTAGAGAGGATCATCAACCCCAGTCCTGCTGGGGAATAGGCATGCTACAGCGCGGTCAATGCAGATCTGTACACATCACATAGGGCACTGGCAAATAGGGAGTAGGCCTTGAAAAGCTCAGCTGTCCCCCACCACTATCTGACATTCACAAGCAGAGAACATAGTCAGTCTCCACTGTGCAAGGTGCTCCAGCCATACACATGCTACCTGCAGACAGTCTGATAGCTAGTACATAGCGCATGTTCCAGGAGGAACTGTGTGCACCCAAAAATGGGATGTGAGCGCACACACACCAAGCACGTATGCCAGCAATTGGGCCCCAGAAAAGGGAACTCATAGATATTACTTGAGAGAAATACTGTATAGCACTATGGGGGAACCTAACCATGCCATGGTCACTGCTCAGTCAGGGTGAGAGTGACCTCTCAGAATGACATGCTGTGGCCACCCTGTCCATGCAGGTGGTGGTCGGGCACTACAATGTCCCAGCCATTGCCCTGTGCAGATGCATCCTGCCCAGGCCAGCCTGTCCGGGCCATACCCACAGTACCTTGCTCCTCATTGTGCACATTGGCAGGCTAGCACTGGAAACAGTGCAAGCAGTGTGGGCTCAGTAAGGTGTAGGCAGCCACAAAACACTGGATAGACATGCACACACTCCCACACCTATGCCAGCATTGTGCAAATATAGAGGTTTTGGGCAGCCCTGGTTTGCCACACCAGTCTTGGGCACAGTGCAGGCATTGCTATGGTACGCAATACTGTTGGGGTCACTCCCCGGGGTGGTAAACACTGTCAGAAACAAAAATGAAACACACTCCACAGATATCAGAAAGGTTGCTATGCTGAATCTCTGTCAACAAATTGTGTTTAACTTAGGATTTGTTATCTGACATTAATCATAGCAACCTTTTGATATATGTAGAACATGTTCCCAAGTTTAGGATGGCATTGCTAAGGTATTTGGAGATGCTGCTCCACACAGGGCCCAACAGCCTGACTCTCCATGAGGCTTTGGATAGTGGAGCCTGTGGGTGTGGGTGTTTGTGCCCCTGTTGGCCGCTGCTCTAGGGCAGAGATTCCCAACTCCGGTCCTGGTGGGCCAAACACTGTTCAGGTTTTCATGCTGTCCCTAATGAATATGCATGGACATATTTGCATACAATGGGGGTGGTGCATACAAATGCAGCACAGGCATATTTATTAGGGACAGCATGAAACCTGACTGGTGTTTGGCCCTCCAGGACTGCAGTTGGAAAACTCTGCTCTAGGGATTGCACATGTTTATGGTGTCTGTGCTCTGTAGGGTAAAATATAGGCATTTATGGCATGTTTATTTTATCTGCAATAAAGGTTCCATCTTTATTACCATGGTTTAGTACTGGGTAAAATATAGGGACATGGTTTGCAGGAGCCACTGCTGGAACTTGAACCGGTGATTGTTTGCTCCTGAACACACTGGCTGTGTGTACTGCACCAAACCATTGCCACAGAGGCAGATCATTCCCTGGGGATACCATGACTGTTCGTCAGACAGACCTTGTCTGTTGCAGTGCACAGCACCCACCTAAATGGGGCTTGGCCATGGTCTGCTGTGGGCAGATGCCACTGCCCCTCTGCTACCAGCACCCCTCCGCCACCATGTTGACATGCCCTTGTGCTGGTGGTGCACAGTCCCAGGCCATCCAGTGTACCGTAGGTGGCTGCCTATGGTGTGGGTTTTCGGGTAGGGGTGCCTACATGGACATGTGCGCTTCCCCCCTCCCCCCCCCCGCACTGCCTGCCAATGTTATGTGCCCTTTGGGGTACTTGCTGGGTACTGTCCCCTGGGACACTGTGGGACACACACTCGTGGCCATGTTTGACCTTGGTCAGTTGCTGTCTACCTCCACGTGTGGATTAGGCTGAGACTGGACAGGTCAAGGCAGAGCGTGCTCACTGCGGTTAACATGGGTATCTTTACTGCACACTAACCAGCAATATTGCAGTTAGCATGGGCACACTTATCGCCTTCTTAATTAGTGGTATTAAGTGTACTCATGTTGCAAACTGTTTAGCATGGGGGGAAGGGGCATGCCAGATCCATTCTAATGGCATGGGGGCATGCCAGATATGCTTCCATTTGTTAGTGCTGATCCAGAGCCAACTGTATTCTAAGTTTTGGGGCTTAATGTTTGGCATTTAGCAAGTACGCTCCTAAATATCTATCCGGTGGCTAAAGTCATTCCATGGGTGGGAGAATTCATGGGTTTATCGGATGAGGAATTGCTAGGGAATATTTTATTGGTTTAAATGCTTTCACTGTATTGAGATCTATAATCCACCATAAACTCTTATTAGGGTAAAGAGGAATATAAATGTTGAAAATTAAATTAGTTTATAACTGTGCTTTCCTTTGGTATTTATGGATTATTCTTTTTTAAAATTTCTATTGTGTGTCCTGGGTATCTGCAACAGTTTCATTAATTGTAATAATCATTGGTATTTATTTTGTCAAGTTTTTCTGGTGAATATGTTTCAATTCTTCATATTTGGGAGAATTAATTTGAAAAATTGTATGAAAATAAAAAGCAACATAGAGGCACAAAATAAAATCTCAATACGTATACTTTGGAAGAAAGGAAGGAGAGGGGAGATATGATAGAGAAATTTAAGTAGCTCCATAGTGAGAGGATTATATTGTTATGCTGTACATTCCCTCTCTTCTGTGGTTTGTCTGGTGCTGAGTGTCTAATTTTTAATTCATTGTTTTTTGTATAGTATTGATTTTATGCCTTAACTGGACTGATTTTGTAAACTACTATATTGTGTTTGAATAGTGGTCTATCAAATCTTTAATAATAAATAAATCAATGTATGGTGGGCAGACCTATTTTAACCGAAAGTAAGATCTGGAAGGAGGGTTCATAGTATGAAGGGGAAACGGAATAGACTCAGGAGTAATCTAAGGAATTATTTCTTTATGGCAACAGTGGTAGATGTATGGAGTGGCTTCCTAGTGGAGGAAGAGGATACAAGGACAGTATGGGGGTCATTCTGGTCGTTGAATAGCAGGGATGTTCATCTGGTTTGGATGTGCAACCCCCGCTATTCGCAGGGAGCGTATTCTGTTGTCATGGTCTCCGCACGCACAGAGCTTTTGTGAGGGGAGCACCGGACGGGGGCGGTGACTGGGCAAGGTGAGGGCAGAGCACGGGAGATGCCAGGCAACTGGATGTACAGAGGCCATTCAGGGCAGGCATCAGTACATCTGGAGAGGAGCAGGATAGACGTCGGACTTATTCCACCTTGGAGGTGGAATAAATCCCAGGAGTGGCAGTGATCGGGGCAGGCAGCCCGCCCCCCCAGGACATAGTGCCATGGCAGGTGAGCCCCTGCCGCCTGAGCCCAGCCCTGGGTGAGCCTACCGAGGGTCGGGCAGCAGGGAAAAGAGCTTTTTATCGCTCTTGGGCCTTGCATGCACCTGCTGACGATCCCAGTGCCATAGTGATGTGACACCACAGCACTGGCACACCAGCAGGAGCACTGAGCGGTGGAGACAGGCAGCATGCTGTATGTCTCCCCGCTCAGAATACTGTGAATATGGGCCCATCCCAGTGACTTGGTTCTGTAGCCATGGGAACATATAGCTCCCGCGGTTGTAGAATCAGGTACAACTGTGGCCCGTCCATTTTTTGGACGTCCGGACAGCTGGACGTGCACAGTATGGAATCAGCCTCTACTTGAATTCAAAAATGCATGGGACAAGCACAGAGGATGTCTAAGGGAGAGGAAGGGATTGTTGAGCCTAGCAAATGGTGCTGGACAGACTAGATAGGATGTATGTTTTTTATCTGCCATCATGTCCTATATTTCTACATATATGTATTGTGTTTATTAAATAGATTAACTTATGTGTATATTTTTGGCATATATTAGGCACTCCGGTGTGGTGAAAGGCATAGATTCAAGGGCTTTAAAAATGTTTTCTGTGCATTTAATTGGTAGGGAGATGAGCAGAATTGGTCTATAAATATTTGACATTTCCAGACATACCTACTGGTTAGTGGGTTCAGCACATTGATCACTCCTTCCATCAGATGATCTGGCAGAGTTTCGTTCTTTGGCAGTGGTGGTTCCAACACATTAACATCACAATTGATCTTTGGTCTCTTTCCAGCATTTTCTCTCTTGGCCCCCTTCCACAGTATGTGTACCTTTCCTCTTCCTCCCAACTATCTGACCTGTGTCCGCATTCTCTCTACTGGGATGCCATTCCATGCATCTAATAAAACGAAACAAAACATTAAAAGAATACAACTAGCACAGAACGCAGCAGCCAGAATTGTAATGAAAGCACACTCATTCCAGCATATTACTCCAATATTAGCAACCCTGCATTGGCTCCCAATACAAAGCAGGATAATATATAAGACCACAATAACCACATTTAAAGCTCTCAATGGCATGGCTCCAATCCCATTAAGCAATCTTATAAGCAAGGAATCTCAAAAAGTCACTCACAGAAAAGGACACTCAAATAAATTAAGGACTCCAAATGATTTTATAAAAGCAACCAAACTAACTAATAACAGAGCATTCTCCCATGCGGCCCCCTTCATTTGGAACTCCATCCCAGAGGACCTAAGATCTACAACAGAAATTATAGAATTCCGCAAAAAACTGAAAACCTACCTCTTTGCCATGCACTACAACAACATTGATAATCCACTAATCATCCCAGAAAAAGGCTAAATAACACCCAACTGAGTAAAGCTAAACCCAACTGATTAAAGCTAAACCTCATAATTTAACAGATTTACACCCTCTTGTAAATAACCATGATTTAAATTTAAGGAACCTACAAACCTGTATCTGTACATAGTTCTTAAATTGTTCTTGTTCTGTTATGTATTTAACCATTACATTGTTGTGTTACGTATTTAACTATTACATTGTTTACTGTCAAAAAATTGTTCCATGTAAAACAAGCCCTTGCTTTGTTGACTGTTGTTCAATTGTAAGCCACATCTGAACTCTGGAAGATGCGGGATATAAATGATTGTTAAATAAATAAAATAAAAATTCCATATTGAGGATTATTTATAGCTTTGATGTATTTGAATGTCTATAACATCATACCTGTCTGTCTTCTCCCTTAGGGTATAAAGTCTCATCTCATATTGTATGACTTTTAGTATATATTTTGCATCATTTTTGCAGCCTTTATGTGGACTGTCTTGACCCTATTTATATCCATTTTGAAATGCAGACTTCAAAAGTGAACACAATACTTCAAATACATAGGGGCAACAATTTTCAGTTCTTTTTCGGGGGGGGGGGAAGAATATGCATAAATTGATGAGGATAAAGCGGAATTGTGTAACAAATATTTCTGTTTTGTGTTCACAGATGAAGGGCCAGGAGCAGGACCTCAGAAAACACCCACACATAGGAACAGAAGTGACATGGATCTCGATCGATTTTCAGAAGACTGTGTTTGTGAGGAAGTAGCTACAGTAAAATAAAAGTAGACATAAGGATGGGTCCACATGGGATACATCCAAAAATACTGAGGGAGGAGTGGCCTAGTGATTGGGGCAAGTTACCTCAGGCTGGAAGGTCAGGGGTTCAAAATCCACTAGAGGACAGCAACCTTGGGCCAGAAGGACTGGGATTTCTAGTCCCATAGGTGCTCCTTGTGGTCTTGGGCAAGCCACTAAAACCTCCATTGCCCATGTTCCCTGTAAAATAGTAATCTCCAAGTTATAATGCCCTGCTCAATGTAAACCACTTTGATATCATGAAAGGCAGTATATAAGAAATGTTAAATGAATGCTTGGGGAAGTTCTAGCAGCTCCACTCTCTGACCTTTTTAATGCCTCTTTGGAGGCAGGAGTGGTGCCAGAGGACTGGAGAAAAGCATGTGGTCCCTTTACACAAAAGTGGACGTAAGGATGACATTGAGAATTGCAGGCCGATTAGTCTTACCTCTATGGTTAATAATTCATTGGAAAGGCTAGTCCAATGGATTGCAGGATCTGAGGCAGCATGGATGCACCAGAGGTAGGTCTTGTCAGACAAATCTGATTGATTTCTTTGACAGGTTGACCAGGGAGTTGGAGTGAGAGACAGCCCTAGATGTGGTGTACTTAGATTTCAGTAAAGCCTTTGACACTGTTCCCACAATTTATCCTCTACACTCTTTCCAGCCCCCTTCCTATTGGTGTCAAGCTTGTCTCCACTAGCTCTTTTTATTTCCCTTCTCTTCTTCTTCCTACAAGCCTCTCTCTCCCCAGTGAAGCCCTAACAGTATTTCTCTCTCCTCCTGCAATTCAGCATAGTCATCTCTTTCTACATAGACTAGGAGCTCACATCTGAGTCTTTCTCCTGCCTTTCTTCTTCCTCTTCAGTTGTCTTTTTGGCTTGTTCTTTGTTTATCTATCGGAGTATACAGGCAATCCCTGTCCTTATTATCTTCAACTTGATTTTACTTGATTTTTGAATAGCCCCCTTGCATATGTTTTATTTTTCATATTAGTCCTCCATCCTGTGTTTGTATAGATACTGGTTTAATACATTACTATCAGACCCTTATGGCCCTTTTGTTACCTTCTTTTAAATGATTGCTTTATATGTATTTACTCTTTTCTATGGTATTCATGTTTTGTGCTTTAAACATCACTTTTGGCATTTTTACGATATTGGTACAATGTTTCAGGTCCTTTTGGTATTTTCACATCTTCCACATGATTCTATCTCATATGGTGTCTGGCGGCTAATATGGTAATTAAGTGGGAGGAGCCTTCTCTCTCATATAAGCTCTCCTGCCCCTGCGTGGCATTTTTCCGTGTCCAGTGGATCCACAAAGGTAACAGCTGCTCTTTGGTCCTTTACCATTCATTCATAAATGGTAGTATAGTCACATTAATTACATGAGTTATTTTCATATGCCGCTACAAGTTCTGATTAGGTTTCTTGATATATGTCGTAAGTTCATTTAATGCCTTCACTGTTTTCATCTCAAGCCTATCTATCATGCTGCCCTTATGACCAAAAATACATGTCCGTTTTTTCTGAACTAGTTTACCTTTTTGGCTTCATTTGTTTTATTGGTGACGCACATGGTTTTTGGTTTGTCTTCATAGTCTTTGAGTGCACAATACCCGCTCCTGCCGAAAAAGCACTCTTGTATGAGTTTTATTTCTGCCCTTGTTTTTAAGTACAGTTTTAGTATTTGTGTTTCCTTCTACTTGATTAGTGATTGTTTTAATATTTTTATACAATCTCCTTTGTATGTTTATATTTGTAATGTATTTATGTTCATATATATTTAGCCTCCTCTTCTATGTTTATATTACCCTTTTTTTGTAATTTGGACAAGGTTGTGTTTCATTTATACTATACTTTCTATTTAGTTTTTTCAGTTATGGTCCCCCCTTTTTTCCCTTCCCCTCTCACCCTTTCCTTCCCCCCCCCCCCTTTTTCATTTTTTCCTTCCATTTCCCCCACTTCCCCCTTCCCCTTCCCCTTCCTCCTGCCCCCCTTTCCCCTTCTCCTTTATCCTTGCCCCCTTTTTTCTATATTTCTTCTTCCTCCTTTCCCCTACTTCCTCTCTCCCTTCTCCATTTCCTTTCCCTTCTTTCCCTCCTCCCTTTTTCCCCCTCCCCTTCCCCTCTCCCCTTTCCCCTTTTCCCTTCTTCCCTTCCTTTGCTCTTCTATCCCTTCCTTCTCCCCCACTTCCCCTGCTTTTATCCTTATACATTATTTTAGTGGAACTTTTAAAATTTGGTTTCCTTTAATGTTTATGGTCATACAGTAAGAGGTATGTTTACTAAACCTTCTTAATGTGCGCTCTGTGACGTTACCGCGCGTTAAGGTACCTTAACGCGCGTTAATGGTGCTTTATCAGGCGCTCAGGTACCTTAGCGTGCGTTAACATGCGCAGTGGCGCAAATGAGCGCTGAAGGCGGGAAAAGGCTCCCGAAGGGCGGAGGAAGGCTCCACAGGGGCGGAGAGAAGGGGTCAATGGGTGGAGAGTGGGAGGGGAGAGGCTCCCCGCACACTAACGATGTGAAATTTGAGGCTCAAAACTAACGCCAGTAAAACCCTGGCGTTAGAGCTGATTTAAAGGGCAGAGAAACCATTTCTGTCAGCAATGTACAGCAAAACCAGGGAAACCTACAAAAAAGTGATAAGTGTGATACATGTGCACGGAACAAAAGTGAAAAGAAACATTGAAAATGACCCCAACAAAATATTAAAAAAACATAATCAAGCTGGGCAATAGTGATATTAATTGGAAACATCAAAAAGCACTCCCGAGAAGGTTCCAAAAGAAAGATATGAATTGTGGAATGGTCTGCGCTCTGTCCCCATACAAGGTGAATGATCCCACAGTGCAATTGCGCTCATCAGGGTTTCCCTCTCCATTGGACAGGGTTCCTATGGGGTGCACATGTTCCACAACAGCAGGGCGAGCATGTCGGAATGGGCAACTGGACAGATACTGGGAAAGGGGACACAGAGGGCTGCAGACGCACATGCTGTACTGCAGCTGGGCCACAGTGCGGACTAGGGTAATGCCTAGGTGGCCCATAGGAATGCTGAAACAGTAGAGCAGCCAGACAGCAACTGATGAGGGCCCAGCATGGGCATGAGTGTGCTTCCCACAGTGTCACAGGGGATAGTACCCAGTAGGGACCCTCAAGGGCACAGAACAGTGGCAGGCGGTGCTGGGGGGAAGCGTGGACACCTATGCAGGCACCCCTACCCCAGAACCTGCACCATAGGCAGCCATCTACCCGCACACTGGATGGCCTGAGACTGTGCTCCACCAGCACCACCAGCAGAAGGGCATGTCAGCAGGGTGGCAGAGGGGCACTGTTGGTGGAGGGGGCAGTGGCAGCTGTCCAGAGCAGACCGTGGCCTAGCCCTGTGTAGGTGGGTACCATGCACTGCAACAGACAGGCCCCGTCTGATGAACAGTCATGGTATCCCCAGCGAATATCCTGTCTCTGTGGCAACATGGTGGTGCAGTGCACACAGCCAGTGTGTTCAGAAGCGGAAGGTCAGAGGTTTAAGTCCCAGCTGTGGTTCCTGCCAACCCAGCCCCCATTTTTTACCCACTACTAAAACGTGCTAATACAGACAGAACCTTTATTGCAGATGACGTAAACATGCCCAAAACACCTACATTTTACCCTACAGAGCACAGACACCATAAACAGACGCATTACCTAGAGCAGAGTCTCCCAAATGAAGTCCTGGAGGACCAAACACCATTCAGGTTCCATGCTGCCTCTAATAAAGATGCCTGTGCTGCATTTCTATGAGCCGCCCCCATGGTATGCAGATGTATCTCATGCATATTCATGAGGGACTGCATGAAAACCCGAACAGTGTTTGGCATACCAGGACTGGAGTTGGGAACCTCTGCCGTAAAGCAGCAGCCAACAGGGGCAGACACACCCACACCCACAGGCTCCATTAGCCAATGCCTCCTGGAGAGGCAGGACATTGGGCCCTGCGTTCATCTCCCAATACTAGCATTTGCATACCTTAGCAATGCCATCCTAAACCTGGGAATACGGTACACAGCTATCAAAAGGTTGCTATGATTACTGGCAGATAGCAATTCATATGTTAAGCACAGTTTGCTGATTGAGCTCCATCATAGCAATCTTTCTGATGTCTGTGGAGTGTGCTTCAGGTCTGGTGGCTGACAGTGTTTACCACCCTGGGGAGTGACCCCCAACAGTATTGCGTACCATATCCATGCCTGCACTGTGCCCAGGACTGGTGTGGTGGCCAGGGCTGCCAAACACCTCTATAGTAGCACAATGCTGGCATAGGTGTGGGAGTGTGTGTCTGTCTATCCAGTGTGTGGTGGCTGCAAACACCCTCCACAGCCCACACTGCCAGCACTGTTGCCAGTATTGGCCTGCCAATGTGCATAATGAGGAGCAAGGCACCATGGGCATAGCCTGGACAGGGTGGCCTGGCCAGGATGCATCTGCACAGGGCATAGGGCAATGGCTGGGCCATTGCAAGCCTCCTGTGTCTCCCGGAACCGGTGCCTGACCCCGGAAGTGACGCGATCGCGTTCCCGCAGTCGCACTCTTTCCAGGTTCCCTGGTATCCATTGCAAGCCTCCTGTGTCTCCCGGAACCGGTGCCTGACCCCGGAAGTGACGCGATCACGTTCCCGCGGTCGCGCTCTTTCCAGGTACTCAGCTGACTATTTAAACAAGTCACCGGCAGCGTTCAAGTGCTGCGCTACTCCCATATGCTTTTGCTATTGTATGCTGTTATTTGTTGTTTCCTGTTATTTCAGGTCCCCTGGTATCGATTACAAGCCTCCTGTGTCTCCCGGAACCGGTGCCTGACCCCGGAAGTGACACGATCGCGATCCTGCGGTCGCGCTCTTTCCAGGTACTCAGCAGACTAAACAAGTCACCGGCGGCGTTCCGCACCGCGGTCATGCGCCGAAGGTGTGTGACCAAGGAGCAGGTCCTGCTCCTTGGTCGAGCTCCTTGGGGCCAGCGTGGGGCGTGGCTTGGGTATTCTTTATTCCAGATGCGAGTTTGGCTCGGGACTTTCTGTGCTGTTCTTTTCAGGAGTTTCTCCTATTTGATTACCTTACTCCTCAGGTCTGTATGTTTATTTGATTGGGTGTTTGGGTCCTTCTATGACTTTCACAGAATTTGCTCTTTTTGGGTCTTTCGGGTTCTTTTCGGCACCCTCGTGCTCTGCTTGGCTCTTTTTACTATGGCCCTTATTCCAGTGCACTGGGGCTGGCGCCCTTGCCCTACCTCTATAGCTCCTGCCAGCCTCTCTTCACGCTGTCCTTCTTATCTTATCTCCTGCAGATCCGTAAAGACTAGACCTCTTCAATGCTCTCGCCCCTCTGGCCCACTCTCTGTGGCTTCCACCTTGATGCTTAGTCTTGCACTACTGAACTGTCGATCTCTCCGGGCTAAGCCCCTGCTGATCCAGGACCTTATTAGACAACAGTGCTTTGATTTATGCTTTCTTACTGAAACCTGGCTTAAGGAAGGTGATGGTCCCATTTTGGCCAGCGCTCTTCCCTCTGGCTTCTCAGCCTTCTCATCCCCTAGGCTGGGTAGGGGCGGGGGCGGGGTGGCTCTCCTCTACCGCTCCTCTCTTGCCTTAGAGGAGATCTCGTCCTCGTCCGTTTCTTTTCCGGGAGTCTCTGTTACTCCGTCTTCAGATCTCACCCCCACTCCATTTTCTTCTTCTTTATCTTTCCCCTTCTCCTTCGGCTGCACGCTGGGAGGCAGCTCTGCAGATGCTTTCTGAGGTTTCCCTCCACTTTTCTAATTTTATAATTCTTGGAGATTTTAACATCCACGTGGATACCCCTTCTAGGCATAAAGATCGGGTCTTCCTGGATCTTTTGCATGATGTCTCTCTTCACCAACATGTTTCTGGTCCCACTCATATTGCGGGCCATACTTTAGATTTAGTGCTCTCCTCTCCTGCGCTTCTCCCCCAGATCTCTCCTCTTACCACTCATCGTGTTCCCTGGTCGGATCATTTCTGTGTTTCCTTCTCAGTCTCTTGTCCCTCCCCGAATATTGCTACTTCGCCTAGCTCCCCACCTCTATGTTCTTTGCATCATCGCATCACTCCTGCGACATTAAATGCTTTTCCATCCGCACACTCTCTCTTTCCCCCTGATTTTGCATTACGCTCTCCTGTCTCCCAGGTCTCCTTTTGGAATACTACACTCACCACTGCTTTAGATAATCTGGCCCCACTCTCCTCTACTGCTCGGGCTACTCGTGTCACCTGCTCCCCCTGGTTCCACCCAGGCCTGCGTTTTCAGCGGACTCAGCTCTGGCAAGTGGAACGTCAATGGGCCAAACATCCTACACCTAAAGCACTTTGCCGCTTTAAGCAACTCTACTCCCTTTATCGCACAACGATTCAATCAGCCAAGCGCGCCTTTTATACCACCGAAATCTCTGAGGCTGCGGATTCCTCGAAACAACTTTTTTGCATCCTATGCCAACTTTCTTCTACCGGTTCGGCTCACAATCAGCCCAGTAAAGCCCCAGCTCTGCAACTTTTGGCCACCTTCTTTTCAAAGAAAATCTCGGATTTGCGTTCTTCTTTTTTGAATCCAGCCTCATCTCCATTATCCCCTCCTCACTCTCCTTCTGTAACTGCACCCTCTGCTGGGATGTCAAACCCCACCTTATTAGGATTGCCCACTTCCCCACCGAACCGGGCACTAGCGCATACATGGTCCTCTTTTTGTCCCATCACCTCTGCTGAGCTCTTACAAGTTCTCTCTAGCTCTAGCTTGACCCAATTCCCTCCCATTGGTTGGCTGAATCTACCTTGCAGTTAGTGCCTATCATGGTTACCATTTTTAACACAAGTTTTTCCACCGGCCACTTTCCACTCCTCTGGAAGTCTGCCATAGTTCGCCCTCTCTTGAAACAGCCTTCACTTGATCCCTCCGTACTTTCCCACTGGCGCCCTGTGTCGAACCTCTCCTTTTTGGCCAAACTGCTTGAACGCTTTGCTTTTGCACAACTCAGCTCACACGTTGAAGCCACTAATGCATTACATCCACGCCAAGCAGGATTCCGCTCAGGGCATAGTACGGAAACCGTCCTTCTGGCGCTACTCAATGAACTCCACGTCGCCCATGACCGTGGGGATATTACCCTCATTGTCTCTCTTGACCTTTCTGCGGCATTCGATCTGATTGACTACCACATTCTTCTTTCTCGTCTGGCTGATCTGGGGTTACGCGGTGAGGTCTGGAAATGGTTCTCTTCTTTTCTTTCCGGCCGTTCGTTTACCGTCCACTCCAATAACCAGTGTTCTTCTCCGTTCCCTCTTACCTGTGGTGTTCCCCAGGGCTCTGTTCTTTCTCCTCTTTTGTTTAATATTTTCCTCTCTCCCCTCCCTCTCTTGATCCAGCAATATCCGGTTTCATCATACATCTATGCCGATGATATCATTCTCTTGTATCATACTTCACCACTGAACCTTGACGTCTCTCAGTTTAATCGCTGCCTTGCTCATATCGCTTCATGGCTTTCCCTGAACCTGTTGCACCTCAATCCGGCAAAATCTACAGCTATGTGGGTCTCCCTGAGTGGCTCCTGCCCAACTGTTGCTCCTCAGATCACCCTCACTCCAATCCCGCTTGTCTCCTCCTTCCACTACTTGGGGGTTACTCTGGACTCCACTCTTTCTTTCTCTGGTCACATTTCCACTCTCACCCGCCGGTCTTTCGCAGTTCTACGACAAATTAGAGCTGTTCGGTCCATTCTCCCTTCTACTGCACTGATTACCCTTGTTTTGGCCTTGGTTATCAGCAGACTCGACTACTGCAATGTTTTCCTAGCTAACCTTCCTGCTACTCAACTTAAGCGCCTTCGGCTAATTCAGAATACGGCAGCTCGTCTTATCAATTTCTACCATCGTTATGAGCATGTCACTCCTATCCTCTTTCGCTTACATTGGTTGCCTCTCCGTTTTTGATTCCGTTACAAGTTTCTTATTCTAACGCATAAAGTCATCTACACTTCTACTCCCCGTTATCTGGCTGATCTTATATCTCTGCACACACCTTACCGTCAACTCCGTTCACTACATGCTAATCGCCTGTCCTGTCCTCTCCGTCACAAGCACACTTAGAACAGACCCGTCACTCCGCTTTCTTTTTTCTAGGCCCCTTCCTTTGGAATGCTTTGCCACCTTCCCTCCGACTAGAACCTTTATACTCTAAATTTAAGGAGCAACTGAAAACCCACCTGTTCCAACAAGCCTTTAACCTTCCTCCGGACGCCCCCCCTTGAGTCTTTGTCTGCTTGTCTTTAGTGCTGTTGCCTAGTTTGTCTGTGCATTGTTGCCTCCCTTTTGTTGTTTTGGTTTCCCTCCCTGTGCTTGTTGTCTGTCTTGAATCCTCTGTCTGGTCTGTCTTTGTGCTCTTTTCGCTGTTGTTGTGCACTGTCCTTTTCTCCCTCTTTCCTATTTATAATTTGGCATTCCTTTTCTCTAGCTTAGTGGCGTAATGACCTTTTATTGTACACCGGTCGAATGTCTTGACAAGAGCGGTCTATCAAATGACGAAATAAAGATAAAGATAAAGATTGTAGTGCCTGGCCACCACCTGCACAGACAGGGTAGCCACAGCATGTTCTGCTGGGAGATCACTCTCACCCTGACTGAGCAGTGACCACAGCATGGCTAGGTTCCCCCATAGTGCTATATAGTATTTTTCTCATGTGATGTTTATGGGTTCTCTTTTGGGGCCCAGTCACTGACTTATCTGCTTGGTGTGTATGCTGACATCCCAGTTCTGGGTGCATGCATTTCCACCAGGAACATGCACTATGGACTAGTTAGCAGACTGTCTGCAGCTGATATGTGTCTTGCTGGAACACCTTGCAGGGTTCAGTGGCTGAAGGCTTGCTGCAGGAGAATATCAGATAGTGGTGGGGTGCAGCTTAGCATATCCAGGCCTAATGTCTGTCTGCTATTGCTTTATGGATGTGTACAAAGCTGCATTGACTGCCCTTTAGGGTGTCTGTTCCCCATCAAGACTGGGGTTGATGGTCCCCTCTACTGCCACCATTGCAGGGAGGTAGAATGTGGAACTGTTGGTGGGAGACCCTGTTTACCACCCTCAGCCCCAGAGGGGGAGAGAGAGGGGGAGGGTGGTGGCACATAATCCTCCTATGGGTCCAAAAGGGCTAAACCTGACTGAGAAATACAGATGCATCCAAAATGTGTCTGCAGAGACTACCTATCTCACACATTAGCACTGCTGGAGACCTGGTGCTGGGCGCCCCACCTCACCCTCAGGGTGAGTACGGTACCTGTACAATGTGACGGTGTATAGCTACTCTGTGCCAGTACCACACACGGTCAGTTAACCCTACCAGGCTGAGGTGCTGTGGGGGTGCATACCCCATCTTGTGATCATCTGTAGACTGCTGATTTGCATGTGCAGTGCATCATGGGTATGGGTGGGTTGACCCTATCCTGGTGACCACAGCAGACTGTTTGTGTGGTGACGTGCAGTCCTTCTGCAGCCAGCCAGGAGTTTGCTAGCAGCTATGGAGCTGTAGTCCACTGGTTACTTCACTGCTTGTGGAGCCACAGGTCATGGGTTCAAACCCACAGTGGGGTTATTTGATAGGGCTGTCCAAAGCATTGTCTATTATTAATGTACATTAGTGCTGCCAGCAAAATACCCTCAGGATACTGTAACCATAAGGTGCCTCAGAAGGCGCCTTATAGGGCACTCTATAAAGTGCCTTCTGAGGCACATTATGGTTACAGTCCATATAAGGTGTCCTATGGAGTGCCTTATAGGGTGCCTTATGCGGCACCTTAGGTTATGGCATGTGAGGGTTTGTTTGCTGTCAGCAATAATTAAAATGCCTCAGGAAACAATACTTACATGTCAAAGCTGATGCCTCAGCCAGCCTTATGCATTAGGCACACTGTGGGATCAAACTCATGACCCCTGTATTATCAGTCAGTGTATTAACCATTGTGCTACACTTCTGTTTCTATATTTTGATGTCTGTGCGCCTACTTAAGATTACTGTGCGGTAACGCGCTTGGCGGCGCTTTGCCCGATAATGTGCGCAGCAGCGTGCGTTATCATGCACTAATCCTGTTTTGCTACTTTAGACTGAAACGCCCACTCCTTATATGGCATCCTGCACACTAACGCCGGGCGCACATTAAGAAGGTTTAGTAAACCTACCCCTAAGTTTAATGTGCCTTTTTATAAGGACAGACTGCACTTTTTATTTATCTCTCTTTATTTATGTGTTTCTCATGAGTATATTAAGCATTCGATGCATTTTATTTTTATAGACTAGGAAGAGTATTTTATCACTGTTCTCCCCGAGATGGTTTTTATACAAAGCTTTGGGAATGAATTTTATTTTTTATGTTTTTATGTTATGCAACTTGTTTACTCATCTTTTTAGTTTCTTACATATTCTTTTAATTCATATCTGTTTGTTTGTCCATGTTTTTAGACCCCTGACGAAGGCCTAGTGCCAAAACTTGTTTAAGTTGGGTCCTCAATAAAACTTAGTTTTGAAGTTTACTCCAGTGTGGCCGTGGTTTGTCTTCTCTGCTCCTGCTTGGTTTTGGCCCTTTGCGGAGAATTTTTTATTTTATTTATTTTTAATTATTTGTTTGGTTTTATATACCACACTATTTTGAATCAGTGTGGTTTACATTGTAACAACTTGATACATTGAACAGTGTACATAGATCTTAGAACTTGGTTTATACACAAGTAACATGTAGACATGGAACATTTGAACTTGATACTTCAAACAAGGTAAATACATAAGGGAGTTTACAAATAATTATTTACAGTTTCTCAGTATTGGATGAGTTGGGCCGAGTACATTGTGGTGGGCTACATTACCCATTCGAAGTGTAGGTGGAAAAGGTGTGTCTTTATAGATTTTCTAAAGATGGAGAGATCGGTGATTAGTCTGATTGGAGCAGGTAGGGAGTTCCAGAGTGGAGGGGCAAATAGTGAGAAGACTCTGTTTCTGATGAACTCAGAGGATTTACTGGCCAAAGTGGGAATAGCTAGGGTGTTAGTCATGTTTTCTCTTCTGACTCTGTTGTCGGGTGTCCATTGTATGAGATTTATGAGGGAGGTTGCAGAGAGATGGTGACGGATTCGGAATGTGATAAGAAGGGCCTTAAACTTGAGGTGACTAGTTATCAGAAGCCAGTGTAGTTGCTTTAGGAGGGGTGTGACGTGCTCATGTTTGGAGACTCCATAGATGGTTCGTGCAGCAGTATTCATGGCCATTTGTAATGGATTGAGGGAGTAGGCAGGCAGACCGTGTAGAATGTTGTTGGCGTAGTCAAAATGTGGAATGATGATAGCTTGGAAAATGCTGCGGAAGTCAGCAGGTTTAAGTAGAGGTCGTAATTGATGAAGGGAGAGAATTTTGTAGTTAACAGCCTTGGTGATAGTGTTTCCAAATTCAGTTGGTCTAATGTGATGCCTAGATATTGGATCTCACTTTTTGTCTTTAGTTTGGTGTCTTTAACCTGTATGGAATCCGGTGGCATGAAAGTTGGATCCTTTGCGATGAATAAAACCTCTGTTTTATTAAAGTTGACTTTCAGGTTGTGAGAATTTAGTCAGTCCAACACTGCATTAAAGCAGCCAATGATTTTAGCATAGTTAGGGTTGGTTATGGAAAACGGTGTATAGAGTAACACATCGTCCGCATATATATGGTAAAGGATACCAAAGGATTGTATGATCTCACATATTGGTTGGATATACAAATTAAATAGCAAGGCAGATAATGAAGAGCCTTGTGGTACTCCTTGGGTTTGTTGATATTCTGATGATGATTGGGAGTCAATGCGAACTAGTTGTTGAAGGTTTATTAGATATGAGCGACACCAGTCTAGTGCTAAGTCTTGAATGCCCTTTAACTGTAGTTGGTCAGATAGGATTTTGTGAGAGACTGTGTCGAACGCTGATGCAGTATCTATGAATATTAAAATGAAGCCTTGTTTTTTATTTATGCCCTTTATCAGGTTGCCCATGAGTGATGTCAGCAGGGTTTCCACACCATGTTGTAACTGGAAGCCATGTTGTTGGTGATCCAAAGGTGTCTAGCAGTCAATATGGTCCTGGATCTGTTGTTGGACTATCTTTTCTAATATCTTCGCCAAGAAAGGGAGGCTAGATATAGAACGATAAGAGTTTGGATCTTGCGGGTTTAGCTTAGGGTTCTTTAGAATGGGTCTGATGGTGGCAAGTTTCAATGGTGCTGGAAATAGACCTTTAGTGAAGGAGAGGTGAGCGATCCTTGAAATATAAGGGTTGGGTTAATTCAGTGCAGGTTGATTTAATCCAATGAGCTAGGCATGGATCTGTAAGTGAGGTAGTAGAGTTGAGGCTTCTTATTATGTTCTCTATTTGCTCTGTGGAATAAGGATAGAAGGCATTTAGAACAGGTATATTGGTACTATCCTTATTAGGATTGGCTTTGTTGGAATCTTCTGTTTTATGGAAGGAGAGCTTGTTTTTATTTTGGAAGTGAAAGGCGAAGTCTTGGGGTTGTGGTAGTTTAACATTTTGTTGACATGAGTCCTTAGTGAGAGGCTGAACTAGTCGGAATAGTTTCCGGGGTCTGTTGAGGGAGTATATGAGGATTTTGGAGTGATACTCTTTTCTTCTCTGGATGATGCTAGTCCGGTGTTCTTGTAAGGACTTCATATATATTTCTTGATCCTGAAGAAGCTTGGAGTGGCGCCATTTTCTCTCCAGTTTCCTAAGATGTAATAAGGATTTACGTAGATCAGCTGTGAACCATGTGGCAGTGTGGGCCCGTTTTTTTGTTTGTGCTGTCTGGGTTATGAGTGCTGCTTGGCTTAGAGTGGAATTCCAAGTGTGTATGAGGTTTGCCAGATCAGGGTTGTCGGGGTTAAGATTTGGGAGTATTTCTTCAATGAATGTTTCTTTATTGAATAGTCTAAAACGCCGAGTTGGTGATGGTGTTGTTGTGGCGGTGGTAATTGGATTCGGGGGGGGGGGGGTGTCGATGGAATGTGGAATAGTATGGCCTTGTGATCTGACCAGGGTACTGCCATAATTTGTGGTTGGGGAATTTTGCAGGTTCTTAGAGTGTCAGATGGAGCAAAAATGAGGTCCAGTGTGTTTCCCTTCATGTGGGTTGAGTCATGTATTATTTGGTCATAGCTTAGTGCAGACATTGTATCAGTGGCATTTTTCTTTGATAATGCTGGGAGATTGAAGTCACCTAAAATCCAGAGAGGTCTAGATTTAGGAGATTGGTTACAAGCTAGTTCAAGGGCTATGGAAAGGTCATCTGTGCAGGTGGATGGAGCACGATAAATGAGAGTTGTAGTTAGGTGCTTATTTTCAATTATAATGGTGTTGATGCTATTGGAGTTATTTGAGGATAGGCATTGGAACTGTAATGCAGATCTAGACAAGATGAGTGTGCCACCTCCTCTTCTGCCAACTCTTGGGCAGTTAAAAATGTTATAGCTGGGGAGTTTGAGATGATTTAGAAGGACTGTATCAGTGTCCGTAAGCCAGGATTCAGTAATATAGAGAATGTCTAGGTTGTGATTTTCTGTATAGTCTCTAATAATTTGCCATTTATTTTTAATGGATCTTGCATTTATGAGCATGCAGTTTAGTTGTTTCTCCTCTGGATGTTTTCTAGTGTGTGCTTTTCTTGAGGGCTGGCATATGATATGGGTGAGATGTTGTTGTCTTGAGGTATGCAGAGTTCTTGAGGTAAAAAAATCCATCATCTTGTCTGTTACAGCCATAACCATGTATGGTTGAGATTAGTGCTTGTTGGTGAGAGAAAGATCCAACAGGTATGGCGTAATGAGCCAGACAGTATAGGGACTGTATGAACGGGATCATTTCAAGCATTTTATATATTGAAAAGGTACAGGTTTTATCTGGAATTGGTGAAATTATTCAGAGTAGAGTAGTATCTATTCTGGGGTGGGTTGACTTATCAGAGCTTGGCTATACTAGCAATATATAGAAAGGTAGAAAGGTTGTACAGGTGGACTAGTAAACAACACAAACAACACAGTATACAATATGTAATATTATACAGATTGACAGGTGTTCAGGTGTTACTTGCAGTATGCAGTTCCTATAGATGTAGGATCTGATCAGATAGGTGGTTCAACTGTAACAATGACAGTAGTAGATAGGTGGGCTGGAAACAGTTACTAGTTCTATAGATGATGTTTTATGATGGACTTACAGTCTGTGGGGATGGTTCGTCATTGAGGAGCGACACTGGATGCGATGTGACGGCTGTAGCTCTTATCGTACTCTTGTTCCCCGCCTGTGACACTGGATGTGACGTGACGGCTGTAACTCTTATCGTACTCTTGCTCCCCGCCTAAAGGCCACGCCAAAGGGTCCTCTGGTGAGGCCCTCAGGCATGGGTCCACCAGCACGGGCGCGCCAAGGGCGCTCACGGTTTAAATGGAGGGTTGCTGTGGCCTGATTGGCCTCAGCGGGTGGACTGGGTAGGAGCGTTCCCTCCTGCTCCACTCCCCGATGCCGATCGGGTCCCGGTGGTGTGCTGCAGGCATCTTCTTTCGCGCCAAGGGCGCTCACGGCTTAAATGGGGGGTAGCTGTGGCCTGATTGGCCTTGGCAGGTGGACTGGGGAGGAGTGTTCCCTCCTGCTCCACTCTACGATGCTGATCAGGTCCTAGTAGTCCTTGTCTCTCTCCTTTTTCCTCATTTATAAATGCAATCCCTCTATCTCTGCAAACACATAGACATTCAAAGTAAATAAATTAATTACTCATTATTTTTCCATGTCGGTTCATCAGATTAAGGGAGCTGGGCAGTCAATAAAATCAGCTGGGTGGTACTGGGGAGAACTCTGGTGCACATCAGTAATTCATCCACTGCTGTCTTATTTTCCAAATCTATGATTCTGTATTTTTGGGGACTGCATCTCAATTTCCAAGCACTTAGCCATTGTTAGCATTTTTTTATATCATACCTCCTTCTCTCTGCTCTCTCTAGGGTATTTGTTCTATTACAGATCTTTGTGTCATGTAGAAATTATCAAGCATTTCCTTTCATCACCTCCACAATATCAGACACAAAGATTTTGAGTACAACCATCCCCCAGCAAAGATCCCTGAAACACTCTACTAATTGCTTTTCCTTCTTCAGAGTGAATTTCATTTACCATCACTCTCTGTGATCTGTCATTCAACTGATTTCTATCCTTTGTGACTCAATCCCCTACTGCTCCGTTGGTTCTCTAGCACAGTGGTTCTCAACCTGTGGTCTGCGAACCTCTGGTGGTCCGTGAGACCATTACAGGGACTCCTCAGGACATGGAAAGGAGAAAAAAAAGATATTTTTCTGGTAATATACTCCATTTGACCTGAATACAGAGGCTGCTCTGGAGGCAGGATCAACATCAGCAGCCTCAGGGACAAGAAGAAGTAGCAGATGTAGGGGAGAAATTTGAGGTTGCTGTGCAAGCCAGAAGCAATAGTGGCCATGAGGGTGGGATCAGAGCCAACTATGCAGGCTGGAGGCAGCCATGGAGGCCAGAAGCAGAAACCCCAGGACCAGCATCAGAGCCTGGGAACAGCAGTGCAGCATCAGCAGGAAAGGAGAGGAAGAAATACTAATTGCAGGGATCAGGGCCACTTCAAGCCCTTATGGGGCTCTTGGCAAACTTCAGAGAATGTACCCCCACCCCCCATCAGCAGAAGACAAGGGCATGGTTGAAATCACAGGCCAGATGCAAGCTGTCTGCCTGCAGGGTTCCCACTTATTGTATGGGCCTGTAGTCCATGCCTTTGCAGACAGCACAGGCAGAGACACACTACTTGATGAGGTATGGAAAGTGGGCCTTGGTGCAATTGACATGACCTATTCCCCCAGTTTGATCTCCCCTACCCTGATCCAAACTCTACTTGCTTTAAAAAAGAAGTATCCCTCCGGCCATGACCCTCCTTCCCTGATCAGTATCCTCCATGGAGAACATCCTCCTCAGTCCAGAACACCCCCAAGAGCATCTCCCCAAGCCAAAAGCTCCAAGAGTTTCTCCCTTCACCTGACATATCCACCCTAACAGCTTCTCCCCAACTCCTCCCTGACTTCCCCAGGATTCACCCCAGGGATTTTCCGCTGTCTTATGGGCCAGGGCAGGTGTGATCCTATTCCATTCCTGTACTGGAGCTACTGGGGTTCAAAATGGTGTCATGTTAACAATAATCATGGTATCATAGCCATAATTTTGAATCTTGGGGCAGGAGCAGAGGGTGACTGCTCATGCCCTGGACCACTAAATACATGTATGAATCCTGGGAGGAGTTGAGGGATGGAGGAGGGTGAGGCATCTCATTATTTATTTAAACTTTTTTTTTTTAATATACCACCCCTTCCATCGATCATGGGTGGTTTACATTGAACAATAACTCCAAAAATTTAGTTACTAAGAACATATCAAAACTATGATACACCAAACTATTTACATGTCAACTAAGCACCTACACAGAGGCATTATGGTAGCTGAGTCTGAACTATTTACAGGATATAAAGACAGAAAAACAGCTTACAAGGGCGTGTTCTTGACAAGTGGGGGAGGGGGGTTGTGGTATGAAGTAGGGGAAGGTGGGATAGTGGGATAGCGGAAGTAGTGGAATTATAATATTCAGTGAAAAGTAGTTTTTAATTCTTTGCAAAAAGTCTGTAGATCTTTAATTAATCTGATGGAGGCAGGGAGGAGGTTCCAGAGGGCAGGAGATGAGTATCTAAAAGCTCTATCGCTGGTAGTTTGCTTGGTTTTTTGAATTGAGGGGGGTATGGCTAAGAGATCCTTTGTACTTTTTCTTCTAGTTCTGAGATCGGGATGTATCAGGGTGGATAGATAGGTGAGGGAGATGCTGTTGTGTAATTTAAATGTTGTAACTATCATCTTGTATATTACTCTTCCCACCTCCAGTCTGGCAGTATCCCTGTTGCTATGGAGGAGAGAGGTCACGTGACAGAAAAGTATCACCCTGGTATGGCAGGAAGTGATCCTATAGCTAGGACCTGTCCTCCAGGTGATGTAAAACCCTCTCGCACCAAGGAAGTTTCTCCAGGGCCATGTGACCATGAGGGAAGGGTTAGGACAGCCGTTATACTTGGTGATTCGATCATTAGACATGTAGATAGCTAGGTGGCTGGTGGACGTGAGGATCTGACTGGTGCGAAATTAGCGGATCTCATGCCCCACCTAGACAAGGTCTTAGATAGTGCTGGGGAGGAGTCTACTGTCTTGGTACATGTCGGTACTAATGAGATAGGAAAATGTGGTAGGGAGGTTCTGGAGGCTAAATTTAAATTTTTAGGTAGGAAGTTGAAATCCAGAACTTCCAGAGTAGTGTTCTCTGAAATGCTTCCAGTTCCACGTGCAGGACCCAAAAGGCAGGCAGAGATCTGGAGTCTCAATGTGTGGATGAGACAATGGTGCAAGGGTGAGGGTTTTGGATTTGTTAGGAACTGGGGAACATTCTGGGGAAAGGAGGGGCTCTTTCAAAGGACTGGGCTTCACCTTAACTAGGATGGAACCAAGTTGCTGACATTAACCTTTAAAATGAGATAGAGCAGCTTTTAAACTAGATAATTGGGGAGAGCCGACAGTCGCCCGAGGTAGGGCACATCAGCAGAGAGGTTCCAATAAAGTCAAAGGTAGCCCAAATGCCCTTGAGTACAGAGCTTAAAGATTCCAAATTACCCATGCCTACCGATAACCAGATTAATGTGAATAAAATACAGTCGCTAAAATGCTTGTATGCAAATGCTAGAAGTCTAAAAAATAAGATGGGAGAGTTAGAATATATAGCACTAAATGAGAAGTTAGATATGACTGGTATCTCAGAGACAAGGTGGAAGGAGGATAACCAGTAGGACACTGTGATACCTGGGTACAAACTATATCATAATGATAGGGCTGATCAAATTGGTGGAGGAGTTACACTCTATGTTAGAGAGGGCATTGAGTCATGAAGGATTAAAGTTTTGCATGAAACAAAATTCGCTATAGAATCTCTATGGATTTAAATTCCATGTAAAAGGGGGAAGGCAATGTCAGTGGGGTTGTACTATCGACCGCCTGACCAGAATGAACAAATGGATGATGAAATGCTCAAAGAAATCAGGGAAGCAAACAAAAGTTACAGAACAGTAATAATAATGGGTGATAGGGAGATAAAGTTTCTAGATGAAATAAATGACTGCTTCTTGGAGCAGCTGATTCATGAACCAACCAGAGGGGAAGCCATTTTAGACTTAGTCTATTGAGGGAAGAGTGACCTAGTGGTTGGGGCAAGGTACCACAGGCCAGAAGCTTAGTGGTTCAAATCCCACTAGAGGACAGCAACCTTGGGTCGGAAGGACTGGGGTTTCTAATCCCACAGGTGCTCCTTGTGGTCTTGGGCAAGCCACTTAACCCTCCATTGCCCATGTTCCCTGTAAGTATTAGTGTATGTTAAATGTTCCCTGGAAGTATTAGTATATGTTAAATGTATCCCCCAATTGTGCTGTGACCACTTTGATTGAAGGAAAAGGTGGTATACAAAACTGTCTAAATAAAATAAATAAATAGTCCTTAATGGAACCCCAGATCTGATGGAAGAGATAAGGGTGTTGGGGTCACTTGGTAATAGTGATCATAGCATGACTGCATTTGATTTAATTAATGGAGGAGGAATGGTAAAGAAATCCACAGTACTACCTTCTAACTTTCAAAAGGGAGACTATGATAAAATGAGGAAAATAATTAAGAAAAAACTAAAAGGAGCAGTTGCAAAGGTTAAAGCCTTACATCAAGCTTAGGTGTTGTTTAAAAATACTATCGTGGAAGCCCAGACCAGTTGTATTCCATGCTTTAAGAAAAGTGGAAGGAAGTCCAAAAAACTGCCAGCATGATTTAAAGGTCAGGTCAGAGAGGCTGTTGTTGCCAAAAAAGCATCTTTCAGGAAATGGAAAAAAGAGCCTAATGATGAAAACTGGAAACAGCACAAGCACTGGCAAGTTAAATGCAAGGCATTGATAAGGCAGGCAAAGAGAGAATTTGAGAAGAAACTTGCTGTGGAAGCAAAAACACATAATGAAGACTTTTTCAAGTACATTTGTAGCAAAAAAAAACTCTGAGAAAGTCAGTTAGACTATTAGATGATAGAGGGGTAAAAGGGGCTGTAAGAGGGGGCAAAGTTATAGTGGAGAGACTGAATGAATTCTTTGCTTCGGTCTTTATTGAGGAAGATGTAGTGATGTTACCCATGACTGAAGTATTAATTAAAGGTGATACTGTAGAAACCATCATAAAGAACAAATTTACTCATCATGTAGATAGTCGTGGCTTAATTGGAGACAGCCAACGTGGCTTTAGACAAGGAAGATCTTGTCTTACTTATCTGTTATGTTTTTTTTTCCATTTAAACATTTTATTAAGTATTACAGAAATCAATTACACATCACTACAATCTTCACTTAACATTTACATATATGTTAACATTTATATAATCTATTTTCTTTATATCATCCCCTTTCCCACCTTCCTCTCCCGCTCATCTTCTACTTGTCATCTATACGTTCATTCCCCGCTCATTCATTCCTGAATTATTATCCTCTCCCCTTTCAACCAATCACCATAAGGCCTACCTGTTAATTTTTATTTAGAGTCCCTCTCGCCTTTTTCTCTATCGCTCCCACTCTCTCATCCTTCCATTTTTCCAACCATTTACGCACACTCTTCCATTGTTTCTCAGCTTTTCCCCCTATCCCCCGTCGCATCTCCGTCAATCTATGCATCAAACACATCTCTTCCACTCTTCACACAAATTCTTCCGGTTATGGCATGGTTTCCCCCTGCCAGTGCTGTGCTATTTCACTTCTGGCAGCTACTATACAGTGATGTATCACTCCACTACTCCTCTTTGGAATGTCTTCCTCTAATTGATGTAACAAGCAAGTCTCTGGTTTTCTTTGTATTAGATATCCTGTCATGTTATAAATCAACTCCAAAATCTCAATCCAATAGGCTTGTCTCCACTTACACGTCCGCCACAAATGCAACCAATCCCCTCTCTCATGATATCCCCTCCAATATTGATCATTAAGTCCCCATCCAGCTCTTGTTTTACGTACTGGAGTCCAATACCATCTGAACAACAGTTTATAAGCATTCTCTTTTACCCTTGTGGCAATGGATATACTTGCCACCGTCTGGATTATCTTGTCCCATTCCTCCTCAGACCAACTCACCCCCAAATCTTCTTCCCATTTTATCATATATCCCAATTTGCTATACCCACCCTCCATTAAGCCTTTATAAATTCTGGACAAGACTCCTTTTTGAATGTGTGAATAAACAGGTAGAAAAGGTGAGTCAGTTGATGAAGTGTATCTGGACTTTCAGAAAGGTTTTTACAAGGTCCCTCTTCAGAGACTTTTGGTAAAACTAAAAAGTCATGGGATAGGAGGCAGAGTACTACTGTGGATCAGGAACTGATTAAAAGATAGAAAGCAGAGGGTAGGGCTAAATGGACAGTTTTTCCAATGGAAAAAGGTGAATAGTGGAGTAGCATAGGGATCTGTGCTGGGTCCGCTGCTTTTTGACATATTCATAAATGACCTGGAAAAGGGAATAACAAGTGAGGTTATCAAATTTGCAGATGACACACAACTATTTAAAGTTGTTAAAACCCATGAGGATTGTGGAAAATTGCAGGAGGATCTTGATAAATTGGAAGACTGGGCATCCAAATGGCAGAAGAAATTTAATGTGGAGAAGTGCAAAGTTAAGCACCTAGGAAAGAACAATCCAAACTATGGTTACACGATACAAGGTTCCACATTAGGAACCACCACCCAGGAAAAAGATTTAGGCATCATCGTGGATAACATGTTAAAAACCTCTGCCTAGTGTGCAGCGGCAGCCAAGAGAGCAAATAGAATGCTAGATATCATAAGGAAAGGAATGGAAAATAAAACAAAAGATATTATAATGCCTCTGTATCGGTCCATGGTGTGACCGCACCTTGAATATTGTGTGCAATTCTGGTCGCCGTATCTTAAAAAGGATATAGCGTTATTAGAAAAGGTACAGAGAAGAGCCACCAAAATGGTAAAGGGGATGGAAGGATACTCCTATGAAGAGAGGCTAAAAAGGTTAGGGCTCTTCAACTGGAAAAGAAATGGCTCAGGGGAGATATGATAGAGGTCTATAAATTAATGAATGGAGTGGAACGGGTAAACATAGATTGATTGTTTACATCATCAGAATATAAAAAGACTAGGGGACATGCAATGAAGCTACAGGGTAACCTATTTAAGACTAATAAGAGAAAATATCTTTTCACTCAGTGTGTAATTAAACTCTGGAATTTGTTACTGGAGGATGTAGTAAAAGCTGTTAGTGTAGCTGGGTTTAAAAAAGGTTTGGATAAGTTTCTGGAGGAAAGGTCCATAAACCATTATTAAAAGGGTCCCAGGATATCATTGCTTGACCCAATACAAGCATTGAGGAACCTGTGTCTTTTGGGGAGACTGCTAGGTACTTATGACCTACTGTAGATTGGCCACTGTTGGAAACAGGATACTAGGCTTGATGGACCTTTGTTTGACCCAGTATGGCATATCTTATGTTCTTACGTTCTTACTCTGGTAGCAATGGGGAGCCAATGGAGGTTATAGACTATTGGGGTGATATGTTTGTCAAGGCTTGCTTTGGAGATGATCCTAGCAGTTATGATTTGTGCAAGTTAAAGTGTATGGAGTGTCTTTTTAGGAAGGCCCTATAAGACACTGTTACAGTAGTCCAAGTGAGGGGTAATCAAAGCTTAGAGTACTGTTCTAAATTTGTGTGTTTCGAGGACTGGCCTAAGGTGCTGTATCATTTTTAATTTAAAAAATATTATTCTAGCAGTTTGCTTGACCTGTGCAGACATACTGAGGGCTCTGTTGATAATGACATCTAAGTACTTTACCTCTTGTTTTACTGGCAGATTGATATTATGAAGTTTGAAAGTAGGGGGGTGAGGGGGATGAAGTTCTGGTTTCTTGTTGTGAATAAACATTTGTTTTTTTTTAAATTTATTTGCATGTTGTTTGCGATGAGCCATGATTCTGCTTCAATTCTGCATTCAATAATGCTGTTGTATTGACGTTTTTTTACGTCAGCTGGGGCATATACCATTATATCGTCTGCATAGATGTGATATTTGATATTATATTTATTGAAGATTGCCCATATAGGTTGGAGGTATAGATTAAATAGTAGGGCTGAAAAGGCCGAGCCTAGGGGAATACCGTGTTCTTGGGGGAATGTAGTGGATGACTCCTGGTTGATCTTTACAAACTGATAGCAGTTAGATATGTATGATTTGAACCAATTTAAAATTGTTCTGGATATCCCTATGCATGCTAGTCCTAACAGGAGGATTCTGTGGTCAACGTTGTCAAATGCATATGAGATATCCAGAAAGACCACAATGAAGTTCTGATTTGGGTTGTCTAGCCCGCACATGAGAGTATCGAATAAAACTAGGAGAAGGGTTTCAATGCCGTGATAGGGGCAGAAACCATATTGGTGAGTATTGAGGGGCAAATTGAGATCAATGAAATCTTGTAACTGTATTTAAACTACTTTTTCGATTATTTTTGCTGAAAATGGAATGTTGGCTATTGGGCGGTATGATGTAGGGTCATCCTTGTTGAGGGATATGTTTTTAAGTAAGGGGCGAATGATGGATAGTTTAAGTATGTCTGGCATAATTCCCTGGGTTAGGGATTGGTTGACGATGTTGAGTATTATAGGTGCTAGTTCAGTTTTAGCTGCCATTTTCCAAGAGACTGGACATGAGTCAGGGTGTGAGGTTGTAGTTTTAATTTTGGTTATAGTTTCTAGGAGTTGTTTTTCTTTTATGAGTTGGAAAGCGGTCCACTTCTTCGGGTGAGATTGGGAATCACTATAGATGGACAAAGTTGGCTTGTTTTTGTTTTTTTAATTTGGAGGTTAGATAGTCTGCTATAGCCTGAGGTTTAATGGGTGTGCTATTTGACAGGTTTGTGTGAGACTTGGTTAGATTCTTTACTATTTCGAATAGTTCTCTAGTGCTGTTGATGACCTTGTTTAGAATGGAAGAGTGATAGTCCTTCTTTGCCCTGAGAATTGCCTCTTTATAAATATTTAGTGCTGAGTTGTAAAGTTCCTTATTTTCTGGGGTTTTGGTAGACCTCCATTTTTCTCCAGCTTATGGAGCATTTTTTTGTGGTTGCATAATTCCTGCATATGCCATTGTTCCGAACATTTTTTGAAGGTTCTCTTATTTGGAAAGGTCGGCCTTGCCACTTTATTGATTATTGCAGCCTAGTTTTTTATAGTGTCATCCAGATCCTGCATTGGTGTGATGAGTTGGGGGGTAACCTCAGACTGGAAAACATCCTTGTCAAATTTTTTAAATTGTGGTTTCGATAGGTTGGGCATGAGGATTCTTTAGAGGAGATACATATTGAGAGGCTCATTCTTAAGATGTGATGGTCTGACCATGGGACCTGTATTTAGGATGGGTAGGTGAAGTAAGGGTGCAAGACTAGAGACCTAGGTACACAGATCAGATCTAGTATGTTACCTTTTGTATGGGTAGGCTGGTTCATTATTTGGAGGAAGCTCATGTCTTCCATAAACTTTAGAAAGTCAGCTGATTGTTGTATAGAGAGGGATGCTAAGTTAAAGTCTCCAAGAATGATATGAGGTTTCTTCATCTGAGATATACAGGCTGATTCAAATATGGTAGTGAGGTTGAAGTGATTATTGGTTGGCGGTCTGTAAGGGAGGCAGATTACTACATTTGTTTTCCAATTTTTATCAAGTCTATGCTATCACAGTTTGTGCATAAACTGGTGAAGAGACTGAGGTGAGGTTTGGTTTGGTAAGTATAATTCTCCACCACCCCTTTATGAGTCTCTGGGGCAGTTGAACATGGAGCAACCACCTGTGTTTCACTGATTTAATAGGATGGAGTCATGATCAGTGAACCAAGTCTCTTGATAGAGAGAGAGCCCGGGGATTCATCTGTGAGGATGTCTCTGATTACTGGAATCTTTCTTATGGAACGAGCGTTTATCAGTTGCCCATTTAGGATGGTGATTGATTCAGTTTGTGTTTGGGGATGGGTGGTAGTGGTCGTGTTAATGCAAATTATTCTTCAGTGTTGCCTGTTTCTGTGCGAATGGGAGTCATATTTGTTTCCATTTTTGTTGGAAATTAAACATTGGTTGTAGAGCATATAAAGTTGAGCATGAGGGATGACAGAGTTGAAGTCCGGTGGGTTAGGAGTGTGTTGGATGAGGCTAGAAGAGTTGCTAAGATGTAGAGGGCACGTAATGCTTTGTTTGTGAGCTTCATCTCTTTTTTTTGAAACTTTTATTTTCATTTTGCAACAAACAAAAGAAACAACACACCAAAAGAGACAAAACAAGTATACAATAAGGAAAAGTAAACCCATTACCCCCCACCCCGGTGCTTCTTCTCTACCCATTTGTATCAGCATGTGAGCGCTTCCAATTAACAGTGATTATACATCAAACGATCAAAAAAGTATCCACAATACAGCATGATCATGAGACAGAGATATATACAAAGTTAGACAGTCAGATGAGAGCATTTAGCAAAATGTACATATTCATTGAACATCTTCCAGTAAGACCAATAAGAAGGAGTCTGAACGGAGGAAGCGCACAGACGAAATATTTGTTCATATTTACTGTAGAGACAGGCATGATTCCACCATTCATTGAGGCTCAGATGGGAACTAATTTCCCAGTATTACTTAATGAGGGAAACAGCAATGCCAAGCATAAAGTTCAAAAGGAGATAAGCCATTTCTTGGGAGAGGGGGGATCCCCGCAACTGGGCGAAGTCCCACTATCTTCCAAGAAAGGGACTCCTGAGAGTGCAATATAGACTAAATACGACCCCAGACCCGACGCCAGTTATACTGTAGTGCGGGATATTCATGCATAACATGAAATGAAGTAATAAACCAATGGCCACAGGACGTGTCCAGCAACCATTACCCTGAGTAGTGTTCCATTTGTCTAAACTGTGAGGAGTGTAAAAACACCGGTGGGCTAGAAAGAAGAGGGTCTGAGTGGGTGAGGCGGGTCGGAAACCCGTGTCCCTCTGCTCCAGATAAGGCTCCATTGCTCCGAGGTTAAAGTCACATGCAATTCTCTCTCCCATACTTTCTGCGCTATAGAGGTATCTCTAGTGATAGCATTACATAAGGTTTAGTAAAATTGGATGCTACACCCGGTAAACTACCGAGAGATCGGAAGTTTCCAATCAACCTTATGCAGAGAGTGCCGATGGCGGGAGTACTCTAGCGCTCCGAATGCAATGCTGAAGTTACACTGACCAGAGTCGGGAGTCGAAAGGTTGCATAGGAGTATTAAAGGCACCTAAAGTGTCGAAAAACATTGGTGGATAGTGGGAGTCTAATGGGAGAGTCATACCAGGGAGTAAGGTAAGAGGAATCGGTGAGCAAAGGCCCGCTACTATATCTAGCCACACAGGTCTGCTCGGTACTGGAGCCTCCAACCAACAAGCACCTTGTTTGAAAAGAAAAGATTGAGGGAACACTTGAGTAAAATCGCCACCAAGTATTAATGGAGCATTGGCGGAGGCCGAGGCCAACTGCGCAAGACTTGCATAGTGAGCAGGGTTGTCCACATTCTGGACATAGTGCAAATACACGTGAATTCACTATCTCCAACCTCAAGGTGTACACGGGCCCATCTACCCTCCATGTCAGCGCTACTATCAGGTACAGTAGCGTGCAAAAACTTCTTAACCAGAATGACTATCCCGTACCATTTGGAAACGGTGGGAGAATAGGCAGCTACCATGTGAGGCCTAGCATTGAGTTTCAGTGTTTCAGCAGAGTGTAATGCGTTTCCTAAAGAAACACCTAATCAACATGCTCGTGGCTAAGATAGCTAAGGATTTTCTTTCTGCTGAGTGGACCAGCAATGCCTTGTACGATGAATAATAAGATTTTACATGAGGCCATTCAGAAAAGTTAAAATTCTGAGCATGATAGCACACATATTTCACTGTGTCCCTCAAACTGACTGTATCTGGCTGTACACATGACATAGGAAAAATAAGCTAATATAATACAATGAAGCGCCCCACATTAACAAAGAAAACCGCAGTACGGTAGAGGAGAAGCAAAACCCCAAAATTACTGGCGACCATGTGTCTGCGGGGAGAAACCCCAGAGAAGGCCGAAATTGAAAAAACATATAACCTGTAGGACTGTGCGTGCTCCGAATCCGACCGAGGCACACATCATGAAGGGATAGGAGACCAAAGACAAAAGTCATACAGAGAAAGAAAGAAAGTCCAGGCTATTTCTGTGCTGGGCTATGACCGCCGCATCGGGCCCTTCAAAATGGCGGACAGAGCCGGCAGATAAGAGTCCAAGATTTGGGATTAGCGCATCTGTTCTGCTTCTTTGGAGTCCAAAAATGTTGATAATAGATCAGGATCCTCGAACGTCCTGGTCTGGTTGTGGAGAGTCACTCGGAACTTCGCTGGATACAACAGGCCAAAGCGAGCCTGTAGCTGTTGAAGTCGAGGGCGAAGAGCAAGGAGTTTCTTCCGACGGTCAACGGTAGGCTTTGCCAAATCAGGAAAGAAGGAGACCTTACGACCTTCATATTCCAAATGATGATTCGCTCGGGCAGCATGTAAAATTTGTTCCACTTGTTGATATCGTAGCAAGCTAAAGATAATAGGCCGGGGGGTCGTGCGGTTGAGCGCCATGCGGGCAGGAACACGGTGTGCTCGATCGATTTCCAGTTCTCTGTGAAAAGTGATCTTCAGCAAGGAGGGAAGAGTTTTGAGCAAGAATTCTCTTATATCTCCTGCTTCCACCCCCTCCGGCATTCCGAGGAGCCTCACATTGTTGCAACGGGCGCGATTATTGCTATCTTCCAACTCCTTTTGAAGATTCTGTATCTGGCGCTCAGCCTCGTCCAGTTTGCCCAAGCGCACCTCGTGCGAGTCGAGGACCCCCGCCATATTGTCCTGCCGTAATGAAAGACCTTCAAGTCGGTCTTGGAGCACTCCAAAGTCTTCTCGCATGGCTCGAAGCGCTTCTCCATTAGACTGCACCAATTCCTTCACGCCACGTATTTCCTCCAAAATCTCCAGGTGCATTGCGGGGTTTTCACGAAATGGAACCATCTTCTGCGGGGAGGACACCTCCGTTTTGGAGCGTTTTCCGTGAGAAGAAGAAGGAGACCCGAAGTCCAAGCGCACTGGTTTGTGGGCCGCCATCCCCCCCGAGGTGCCCCGGTCAGCTCGGAGCGAAATAGTAAATTTATATAGGTATTAAGTCAGGATTCTGAGTAGGCCTCTCGGGAGCTTCAACGCAAAGCGTCCTACCCGCTGGACATCAGGCTCCGCCCCCCTGTGAGCTTCATCTCTAATGATGCCATGAAGGGGCTGGAGAAGGGGGAAATATTGATTTTGGGAAATATATTATGTGGGAAAATACGTTAGTGTACACTAGGGAGTGTAGTGTAGTGTAGTGTAGTATGCTGTGTTATAGAGTAGTCGTCAATAATGAATTTAGATAACAATGACTGATATTTATCTATGACTTGCAAGAAATTATATGTAAGGAACAAAAATGAGATCATAACAGCAATGATTATCAATAGGATCAGTTTTCCTTTAAGCAGAATGATATAAAAACTCGTCCAACAATGAGCATATAGAAGGAGGCAGTATAATGTTTATAGCGATTAAGAAACAAACTGGGAGTTGATCTTGGTGAAAATCAGAGTAGAGAACTGTTAAGATATAACATTAGTAATCAGTAATCAAAACAGCGTTACATAGATGTACTGTAACAGGTAGAGCAGATAGGTTAAAGCAGTTTGTAAATGAGCTAATCAGAGTAAATCTTGTTAAGTTAACGCTAGTTAGATGTATTCTACTGTAGTGTGTGGTTGTACATATAATAGCTGGTGAGCTGAATATTGTATGTGCAGTACAATAGATTAAACACAGATTGTGTCTGATTAGCAGTTGAGTTCAAAAGAGGGTGTAGTTGAGCTTGATAGAATCCAGCTGATTGATTAGTCATGGATATTCAAGCATCAGAAGAATAGAGTTGTCAGAGTTCCCACCTTTGTCCCCCACCTAAGGGCCATGCCAAAGGGCTCTCTGGCGAGGCATTCAGGCGCAGGCCCGCCAGGTGCAGACATGCCCGATGGTGCCTTGGATTTGAATGCTAGTGGAGTGCCTCTGATTGGGCTGGAGTTGAGCAGCGGGAGGGGTTTTGGGCTCCCTCTCTCACACTCTACCCCGGTTTGGGGAGCAGGCAGAAGAGCAGGCTGGTTGGAGACTCTTCTTCGCGCCCAATGGTGCCTTGGATTGGAATGCTTTTGATTGGGCTGGAGCCAAGCAGCGGGAGGGGTTTCAGGCTCCCGCTCTCACGCTCTACCCTGATCGGGAGAGCAGGCAGAGGAGCAGGCTGGGTAGAAGAAGATGATCAGGGGGGTGGGGGTGGTTCTGGTTTGAGAGCCAATGCTCTCGCTAGGGGTGAGGATCTAATCTGGGTGGTGGATTGTCAGGAAGAGCTTCATTTTTAAAGAAAGTAGAGATTCAATTGGTGTGGAGGAATTAGGTTTCTCTACTGTGGCTGCAGCTTACTTTCTTTTTTAAAGGGCTGGCAGCTTCTGGACCACTAGACTGCTGGTAGCATGGTTGTACTTAATACCACCTCTTGAGATGGTGTTAAGTGCAGTCATATTATTGGCAGTTGTGACAGCTAGCGTGTGGTAATATCTCGTACACTAGCTGTTACCAGTGACCATGCCTGATCTCCACTCTGAATGCACCCTGATCCCACCCCAACCCACACTAAGCACTTTGTGTCGGTTTTTACTATGGCACTGTATTTAGCATGCAATAACCATTAGCACAGGCCTGCACTAAAGGTTACTGTGTGGTAAATACATGCTAAGTGTTCATCGCACTTAAGTAAACCAGTCTCTATTTATCACGCCAACCTCCTCTCCAGGCCTCTACAGCATCCCCAGCCCCAGCTGACTTTGGGGGCGGATGGTGAGAGTCATCAGCCCCACTCAACTAGTATCTAATCAAGGCCATCATCTTTGGCCTCCCCCCCAAAAAAACATATATTTCTATCTTCCCTTTATATATTATTCCCCCCCCTCCCCATTCTTATCAACTAAGCTGGTAAGAAATGCTTTAGAAGAGATTGAAATGAAGCATTGTAGTGAATGAATTGTAGGCAAGCATGTTTTTCTTTTCACTTTCAACCGTTATCACAGCTGGAATATGCTCAGTGTTTCTCTTGCCCAGTTCTAGATATTTATATTTAAAAATGCATATTGGAGGACATGCATATTGTACTGAGAATGATATACAAGTCACTGAGGGACCATTCCAAAATTCACTGTTAAGGTGGTTTATACATTGTTTCTGATATATGCAAGGGCCTCTGAGTTATTGTGTTTTAAAAATAGAATCAGATTTTTTTTTCCACTGCAAAAGGTGAATAACTCCTGCTATAAATTTTATAAGCCCTCAATTCAGATTTATTGAGCTGTAAATGTATTGTTCTAGAACCATCGTTTAATAAAGTGATATTGTCTATGGAATGACAGGTTGTGGCAGGATCATTGCCTCCTGCTATAACATAAATATTATAGAAAAGCTGAGGATGTTCTAAAAAACACAATTATTGATGTTTATTCAACCCACAAGAGACCATGCTGCTACAACATGGAATCTACTGTGTGTTTTTTAAGCTTATTAAAAGTCCTTGCATGAAATATTACTGAGAAGTAATAAAATTTACCTAATACCATAAATTCTGTGAGGAAGCTTTTACTAGCCACTATTAATAAAGAAAAGGAAGCACTACAAATAACACTGGTCAACATTGAAATCGTTACTGACTTTAAAAGGCCCTAATCTGTAGTATCTTGGTGAGCTGAACACGAATATAACATTAAAAATTTTTATTGGCTCTCGTTTTGAAGATATTGCATGTAGTTCATTTTTGACGTTTCAACATGTAAATTTATCCAGTAGGACATCAACAACATCCCAAATAAGCCTTGAATGATGCAATATTGCATCACATTGCATAATACCAGCATGCACACATCATCCAGAGTTGATTACATCATTTTCTGATGCAATGCAATACTACTGCCAGATGGCTGCTGAAGCCATCTGATGTCAGCAGTGTACTATACGCAGTCGGAAAGGTTGAGCACTTAAAATATTTCAGACTGTGTGCGAGACAGTTTAAGCTACTGTAGAACCACAGGAGCGAGTAGATATGGAAGTCACATGCGCTTTATTAATTAAATAAAGCGCATGTGACTTCCATATCTACTCGCTCCTGTGGTTCTTCAGTCGTCTCTGCGAGCAGTGCTCTTGTTTTGTAGTTTAAGCTACTGTTACATGTAACTTTTATTAATCATATAATTTTAGCCATTTAGGTACAATATAGAACAGTAATGCCACGAAAGTGCGTTAATACCATTGACAATTTCTGCTACATTTGTGGGGAAGTGACATTTGCCAACCAGAAGAAAAGTATCACTTCTCAACTGAAGAAGGCCTATCATCTTTACTTCGGATGCAAGATTGGTGACCAAGACAAGCCTTGGGCCCCGCATATATGCTGCGCTACATGTACAACACAGCTTTCACAGTGGTTGAATTGCAAACGACTATCAATGCCGTTTGCAGTCCCCATGGTGTGGAGAGAGCCAGACAACCACATAAATGACTGTTACTTCTGCTTGGTTCCTCCTCTTTCCAGAGGAATAATGAAGCAAAAGAATTCGAGCATAGTCTACCCAAACATTCCATCTGCATTGAGACCAGTTCCACATGGTGAGGGACTTCCTATTCCAGAAACTCCATCAGAATATTCTCTTGATTCATCTGATGAGGACAAGGGTGAGCCGACCTGTTCTTCTCCTGGTCCGTCAGCATGCAGTGACCCAGAATTTCAGTGAGATGCATATCAACTCCACACAGAATAGCACAGGAAGAACTAAATGACCTGGTTCTTGATTTGGACTTATCCAAGAACAAGGCAGAATTGCTAGGATCAAGACTCCAACAATGGAATCTTCTAGAAGAAGATGTCAACATTACTTCATATCGAAAGCGCCACCAGCAGTTGGAGCCTTTCTTCAGAAAGGAAAGTAATCTGGTATTCTGTTCCGATATTGAAAGCCTCATGAATGCCTTAAAAATCACTCATGACCCACAAGACTGGAGACTATTTATAAACTCTTCAAAACTGAGTCTGAAGGCTGTGCTTTTGAACAATGGAAACCGTCTTTCATCTATTCCAGTAGCGCATGCCGTCCACATGAAAGAGACATACGATAACTTAAAGCATCTACTGACTTCCATTAACTATAACAAGTACAGCTGGCACCTCTGTGGTGACATGAAGGTAGTCACCCTTTTAATAGGACTGCAGCAGAGATATATAAAATACATGTGTTTCTTATGTGAGTGGGATAGCCGAGCAAGGGATTGGCACTACTTATGGAAGGAATGGAATCGCAGACAAAATGTAACAGTTGGAGAGAAGAATATCCAACACCCAGCTCTGATTGAGGCTCACAAAATCCTGCTACCACCCCTTCACACCAAACTAGGTTTGATGAAAAACTTCGTGAAAGCCATGGAGCGCACTTTGCCAGCTTTCCGATACCTGCATGAAAAATTCCCTCGACTCAGTGAAGCAAATAATAAAGAGGGAGTTTTTGTGGGTTCTCATATTCGAAAGCTCTTCAAAGATGACCGGTTCAACAACTTGCTGCGGGGTGATGCAAAACAAGTATGGAATGCTTTTCGCCTAGTGTCAACAAACTTTCTTGGGAATGTTAGGGCAGAAAACTACAAGGAACTAGTAGAAGTCATGCTGATGCAGTATTAGAAACTTGGCTGCAATATGTCTCTAAAGATCCATTTCCTTGATTCCCATCTCGATTTCTTTCCCGACAACTGTGGTATGGTTAGTGATGAACAGGGCGAACGTTTTCACCAGGATATCGCAATGATGGAGCAAAGATACCAGGGAAAATGGTCCACTACAATGCTGGCTGACTACTGCTGGACACTCCCCAGAGAAGCTCCCGAACAACTGTACAAGAGACAGGCAAAAAAATCTAAGAAGTAGTCTATGACTTGGGGGTATGTTTACTAAACCGCGCAATTGTGCGGGACGCACTTGAGCGTGCGCTAAGGTACCTTAGCGCAAGCTAATAGTGTGTTTTTGGTGCCCCGCACATGTGCGCGCCGCCCACACATGTGCGTGCCACCCTCACACGTGCGCGCCACCCGCAAAAGTGCGCGGCGCACTGATGTGCGATAGAGGCGTGGAAAGGCATTTCGAGGGCGGAGGAAGGCTCCCGAGGGGTGGGGGGATGGGGTCAATGGGTGGAGAGTGGGAGGGGAGAGGCTCCCCGCACAGGAGCGGGGCTGAATTTCGGCAAGAAAAATACCGCGAGTGAAACCCTCGCGTTAGAGCCGATTTAAAGGGAAGAGAAACCATTTCCGTCAGCAATGTACAGCAAAACCGGGGAAACCTGAAAATCGTGAGGAGTGTGATACATGTGCACAGAACAAAATAGCAAATATAAATTGAAAATGACCACAACAAATTCCTAAAAAATTATAATCCATCTGGGCAACAGTGATATTAATGGGCAACCATAAAAAACACTCCCAGGAAAGCTCCAAAAAAAGGAAATGATTTTTGGAAGGGTCTACGCTCCGTAGACCCTTCCAAAAATCATTTCATTTTATTGGAGTTGGGGAACTCTGCCGTAAAGCAGCAGGCAACAGGGCCAGACACACCCCCACACCCCCCCACAGGCCTCATTGGCCAATGCCTCCTGGAGAGGCAGGACATTGGGTCCTGCCTGTATCTCCCAATACTAGCAGTTGCATACCTTAGCAATGTCACCCTACACCTGGGTATATGGTACACAGCTGGCAAACGTTTCCTATGATAACTGGCAGATATCAATTCCTACATTAAGCACAGTTTGCTGATTGAGCTCCATCACAACAATCATTCTGATGTCTGCGATGTGTGCTTCAGGTCTGGTCTCTGACAGTGTTTACCATCCTGGGGAGTGACCCCCAACATTATTGCGTACCATATCCATGCCTGTACTGTGCCCAGGACTGGTGTGGTGGGTATGGCTGCTGAACTCCTCTATAGTAGCACAATGCTGGCATAGGTGTGGGGGTGGCTGTCTGTCTATCCAGTGTGTGGTGGCTGCAAACACCTTCCACAGCCCACACTGCCAGCAACGTTGCCAGTATTGGGCTGCCAATGTGCATAATGAGAGCAATGTACCATGGGTATAGGCCGGACAGGGTGGCCTGGCCAGGGTGCATCTGCACAGGGCATAGGGCACTGACTGGGACATTTTAGTGCCTGGACACCACCTACACAAACAGGGTGACCTCAGTATGTCCTGCTGGGTGATCACTCTCACCCTGACTGTGCAGTGACCACAGCATGGCTAGGCACCCCCTTAGTGCTATATAGCATTTCTCTCATGTGATAGATATGGGTTTCCTTTTGGGGCCCAGTAACTGATTTATCTGCTTGCTGTGTATGCTGACATCCCAGTTGTGGGTGCATGCACTATGGACTAACTAGCATACTGTTTACAGCTGGTATGTGTCTTGATGGAGCAGGGTGCAGTGGCTGATGACTTGCTGCAGGAGAATATCAGATGGTGGTGGGGTGCAGCTCACAATATCCAGGCCTAATGTCTGTCTGCTATTGTATTATGGATGTGTATAGAGCTGCATTGACTGTCCTGTGGGGTGTCTGTTCCTCAGTAGGACTGGGGTTGATGGTCCTCTCTACTGCCACCTTTGCAGGGAGGTAGAATGTGGATCTATTGATGGGAGACCCTGTTTGCCACCCTTGGCCCTGGATGGTGATGGTATGTGGCCCACCTAGGGGTCCTTGGGGGGCTGCACCTGACTGAAACAGACAGAGATATCCAAGGTGCTTGTGCAGAAAATACCTATCTCACACATTAATACTGCTTTGGACCTCCTGCATGGTCTCTTTCAGCTATGGAAGGTGCTGTGGACCTGGTGCTGGGCGCCTCACCGCACCCTCAGGGTGAGCACAGTACCCGCACAATGTGACGGTGTGTAGCTACTCTGTGCCAGTAAAACACACGGTCAGAACCCCCTACCAGGCCGAGGTGCTGTGTGGGTGCACATGGTCACTTCCCTCTACCAGGCCGAGGTGCTGTGGGGGTGCATTGCCCATTTTGTGTTTATCTGTGGACAGCTGATTTGCATGTGCAGTGCATCATGGGTATGGGTGGGCTAACCCTGTCCTGGTGACCACAGCAGACTGTCTGTGTGGTAACATGCATGCTCTCTGCATCCAGCCAGGAACTAGCTAGCAGCTATATAGCTATAGCCCAATGGTTACTTCACTGCCTCTGAAGCCAGAGGTCATGGGTTCAAACCCACAGTGGGGTTATTTGATAGGATTGTCCACTGCATTACCTTTTTTTAATGTACATATTTTGATGCCAGCAAAAACACCCTCAGCGTACTGTACCCATAAGGTGCCTCTGAGGGTGCTTTATAGGGCGCCCTAAAGGGCACCTTATGGTTCCCGTCCATATAAGGTGCACTATACATTATCCTGTGACGCAACCTATAGGGTGCCCTATAGGGGACATTTTAGGGTGCTGTGGCGGACAGTGCAATTTATAATGTGCCCTATGGAGTGTCTTGTAGGGTGCCTTATACGGCACCTTCAATTACGGCACGTGAGGGCGTGTTTGCTGGCAGCAATTCATAACATAAAAATAAAGTGCTGCAGGAAAAAATATGTACAATGCAAAGCTGATGCCACAGCCAGCCTTACGTATTAGGCACACTGGGGAGCAAACTCATGACCCCTGTATCAGCTTTCAGTTCCTTAACCATTGTGCTCCACTGCTGCTCCACCTTGCCTGTCAGCGCACCTACTTATGCTTTTCATTCCTTAAACTGCACAGTGCTGCCATAAAAAACAGTACTCTGACCTTGCGGTTCCTCATACGGCACCCTCTAAAGCGCCCTATAAGCAACATTCTAGTGTGCCTTGGCTGACAGTGTACTTTAAAATGTGTCTTATAGGGCGCCTTATGTTAACACACTTTGAGAGTGCATTTTGCTAGTAGTGATAATTAGAATGCCTCCTAAAGCAATCTTCCCCATAATATGTTATGCCTCAGCCAGCCTTGTTCAATGGACACTTTGGGGGATTGAACCCCTAATTGCTGCACCATTGGTCAGGGTCTTAACCATTGTGCTGTGGTTCTGTTCCTATGAGTGCACATCAGCGCGCCGCTTTATGCCGCCCAATATTAAAAAGCCTCCTAAAACATTAGCCCGCCACCTTATGCTGCCCATCATTTAAATGTCTCCTAAAATAGTGCCTCAGTCAGCTGTCTCCATTGGGCACTGTGGGGGTTTGAACACCTGATCCCTGCACTATTGGTAAGTACCTTAACCATTGTGCTGTGGTTCTGTTCCTGTGATTGCACATCAGCACCTACTTATTCTGCCCCATATTAAACACCCTCCTAAAACATTAGTGTACAGCCTTATACAGGCCATCATTTAAATGCCTCCTAAGATAATGCCTCAGCCAGCCTTCTTCATTGAGTACTGTGGGGGATTGAACCTCTGATCCCTGCACCACTTGTCAGTGTCTTTACCATTGTGCTGTGACTGCTTTTTTTCCAGCACATCAGCGTGCTGCTTTAACCACCCAGTATTAAAATGCCTCCATAAACATCAGCGCGCAGCCTTATGCTGCCCAGTATTTATGTACCTCATAAATTAATGCCTCAGCTAGCTGTCTTCATTGGGCACTGTGGGGGATTGATCCCCTGATCTTTGCATCATTGGTTAGTGTCTTAACCATTGTGCTGTGGTTCTGCTCTTTTTCTTGCACATCAGCGCACCACTTATGCCTCCCGCGCAGCTATCTCATGTGCTAAGGTGCGCCCCGCACATGGGCGCCGCGCACCTTAGCGCATATGTAAATTCCAGCTTTTCTTTTTCAGGACGGAACGCCCACTCCTTATATAGCACCCGCACACTACTGGGGTCCGCACTTTAACAGGGTTTTAGTAAACATACCCCTAGGTTTTTTACAGGTATTAACGAAAGCCTATTATATTTACTATTGACATGCATTTCTTGATGTAAACATTAATTCTTGTAGATTACAAAAAAACTAGAGCCAACTTTGCAATTTCACTGTCATATTCATGTTCAGCATATAAAAATTGATAAGAAATGACTATTTTTATTTCAGTAACATGACTTTTGTAAAAAATTGTTGACTAGTGATAATACAACCTAAGCAAGCTCTTAAGCATATTTATATTGGGGCACGTCTACTAAAGCACAGTAACCGGGAACGTGCATTTAGCATGTGAATAGCGTGTGTCCTGGCTCCATGGTAGCCGAGAGTGTATGGTAAAAAGCTTCTGCACTACAAATCCTGCACTACCTGAGTATCGCATAAAATGGCGGGGTTACAGCAGATTTGGGGCAGAGAATGGGTGTGAACCATCAAGTGCTGCTTACGCAAATGTGCTGGTGGAGCTTTTGACCAGGAATGATGCTCCTTGAGATGACAGCTGCCTTGGATCCAGCACCATTCTCTATGGGTTTCTAGCTCTTGGAGACCCCAGGCTCCCCTTCCCTCTTACTGTCTCTTATCTGCATGCAGTAATTTTATCGGCCTATTTTTTCACTTATACTTTTTGCCCTTTGACTGTCATTGAGCTTCATTTGACTCTCTCCTCTGCTTGATAAAACAAATTAAAAACAACAAGATGAGGCCTTGTCTGGCAGTGGGGCTTCCCGAGTCTGTGAGGGCATTTGGGGAAGCTCAGATCGGATTTCCTTGAGAGGCCTTTTAGGCAATGGGACTCCCAAGTTAGATTCCCTTTACACCATGATTTGATTTGGATTTTTCTCACAGCTAGGTTTGTTATTTTCAATGGGCCTTTATTGTGTTGTTTTTTCTTCATATTTTTTTCCTAAGAACAGCATGGAGCGGGGCAGGCATGCCGTGTGCCTACTGCTGTGCCTCATGTCCATCAAGCTCAGTATCCTGTTTCCAACAGCAGCCCATCCAGGTCACAAGTACCTGTCTGGTTCTCAAAAAGATACACAGATTCCATCTTGCTTATCTTGGGGTAAGCAGTGGATTTCTCTGGTCCTCTTTAATAATGCTTTATGGACTTTTCCTCCAAGAGCCTGTCAAAACCTCTTTTAAACCCAGTAATACTATATCAAGGGCCACTTTTAACTAACAGCAAAAGGGGGATCTGCCCTGCACCTCTGCACAATGAAGGGACCAGGATTTAATTGCATTGAGAGAGGGGAATCAGCAAGCAAAAAGCAAAAAAAAACCAACAAGCTGGAAATCACATCATAGATGCAGACTCACAGTTAGCAAGTGATTTCCTGCATCTGTTCTCAGACTGTGCTCCTCCTCTGCTCTGGGTTAGCTCTACCTCCAAGCCTGCATCCGCCGCAACGTAACAAAGAAGGTGCTTATTTGTGCAGCCAGCAAAGGGCATGTGGTGGTTGCTGTATGTGCATGTGCAGTGTGGGCAACCAGGTGGCACTGGGCAAGAGCTACACTAGATGGCACATTAGCCACCTGTTACATGAGCTGGCATTCATGCTTGCTGTCTGTTTTGTATTGATAAGAACAGTTATTTACTGAATGGATCTTTGCCTAGTTGCAGGTTCTAGTAGTAGGTGCAAACAGGGTTCCTTCTAGCTGAAGTCTATATATGCGGGGCTTCTTTGTGCTGGTACTCAAGGGTGTAGTGTACTGGCACCTTTTTGCCCTCTTTTGCCTTCCCAAAATGAGCCCACAGGCTTTAGGCAGCACTTTTCAGGCAGCAGTGCCAGCGGCTGACAACCTATGGATTACCTTTTTCTTTTCTTTTTTTTTATTATATCACTGTTGTAGTTCACTGCCACTACTGTTTTCTTACTGCTGCTGCCTAAACAAATGAGGAGAGGAGATCACAGAGAGGAGGAACCAGGTCCAATGCACTGTCTTGTTGCGGCATGACTCTCTTGGTCAGCGTTTGTTGCACTGCTACTGACAGTTGGAGCCTTGGAGACAATTTGTTTTCTCTACTGCTATGTCTAGACACTGCTGTCTCCCTGCCATAACTTACAGCTTGATTTTCAAGCTGCCATTGATGCCTCTATATGTCTGCACCACTATTAGAGCCTTCAACCACGGTCTGCTTTCATTTTCAGAGTAGCTACCGCTGCCTCTCACCCTTCCCCATTCAGCCTGGACAAGAGCCCATTGTTGCCCCAGAGTTGAGGATAGCCTCTTCCTGGGCGTTCACAGCAGAGCATAGAGCAACTTCCAGCTTTTGCCTTCATGAAAGTATTGGCCAGGGCATAGGAGTGGATTCAACCCTGGTTGCACCTGCTACAACCAGTTGGCCAGTTCTTTAGAATCCCACAGGCACCTTAGACCCTTCTACAGTGGTGAATACCTTCTCTCAAATTTGTATATATTCGTATATTGTGGTTATAGCCCCCTTCCTCTCAGCCCTGCTTTCCACTTTCACAGATCAGCTTCCCTGCGCTCTCTTGCTCACTGCCCTGTTATCCACTCTGCCTTCTACTCCTTCACTCTGTTCTCTCTGCCCTCATCCACTTCCCCATCCCAGTTATCTGTATCCTGATGTGGGAGGAGATGGGGCAGAGAGAGTGGAGTACCAGCTGAAGGTGTGGAAGGTAGATAGCAGAACAGGCATCAGGGGACAGCAAAACACCTCTTTGCCCTATACTCCCACCTCTTTATCTCCTAACCTGTCCCTGGGCGCATTCCACCCTGAGAAAGGCATGACAACAGAGTATGGCAGGGAGATAATGTGGGTGCAATGAGATGATGGGGCAGAGCTAAGCAGTGGAAGGCAGAGATTGAGCAACAGGGTAAGGGGCGAGAGACAGCAGGGAAACTTGGGCAAAGTTTTCATGGTAAAAGAAGAGTGGGAAGCGGTGGACATTGTTATGGGGTGGAATGTGGTTCAATGGAGGTTGGCAAGCCCCTTTTTGTTATGACACAATTAATACATCTGGTCCTGGATTTACTCCACTGCAAGCAGAAGCATGTAATTGTCATTTCCTAAGAAAATCAAAATTTCAAATGCATATAATAGGGCAAATCTAGATCTGGATTAGTTCTGTCATGAGAATCTGGGACCAGTTGGCAACCCTATGTTTTGTCATTCATTTGGGGCTGGAATGTGGTATAATGGGGTCACCAATTCCCTATTATGAATTTGTGGGGGATGTTCAGAATGAGGGACCCTCTCATAGTTCTTTTGTGCATGTTAGGGGCACAATTTTGGTTTAATATCAGGTTTTGCAATGTGAATATGCAGATCTAGAAAAGGCAAAGTGAAGAGCAACCAAAATGGTAAAGAGGATGGAAGGATACCCCTATGAGGAAAGGATGAAAAGATTAGGGGATATGTTTACTAAACTGTCTTAATGTGCGCTCTGACACGTTATCGCACGATAAGGCGCCTTATTGCACGATAATGGCGCATTACCGTACAATAAGGTGCCTTATCGCGCGCTAACGTGTGCAGCGGCGCAAACGAGCGCTGAAGGTGGAGTAAAGGCTCCCTGAGGGCGGAGGAAGGCTCCCCAGGGGCGGAGAGACGGGGTCAATGGGTGGAGAGTGGGAGGGGAGAGGCTCCCCGCACACTAACGATGTGAAATTCGAGGCCCAAAACTAACGCCAGTGAAACCCTGGCGTTAGAGCTGATTTAAAGAGAAGAGAAACCATTTATGTCAGCAATGTACAGCAAAATCAGGGAAACCTACAAAAAAGTGATAAGTGTGATGCATGTGCACGGAATAAAAGTGCAAATAAACATTGAAAATGACCCCAACAAAATATAAAAAAAACATAACCAAGCTGGGCAATAGTGATATTAATGGTAAACATCAAAAAGCACTCCCGAGAAGGTTCCAAAAGAAAGATATGAATTGTGGTAGGGTCTGCGCTCCATCCCCATACAAGGTGAATGATCCCACAGTGCAATTGCGCTCATCAGGGTTTCCCTCTCCATTGGACAGGTTTCCTATGGGGTGCACATGTTCCACAACAGCAGGGCAGGCATGTCGGATTGGGCAACTAGACAGATGCTGGGAAAGGGGACACAGAGGGCTGCAGACGGCACATGCTGTGCAGCTGGGCCACAGTGCAGACTAGGGTGATGCCTAGGTGGCCCATAGGAATGCTGAAACAGTAGAGCAGCCAGACAGCAACTGATGAGGGCCCAGCATGGGCACGAGTGTGCTTCCCACAGTGTCACAGGGGATAGTACCCAGTAGGGACCCCCAAGGGCACAGAACAGTGGCAGGCGGTGCTGGGGGGAAGCGTGGACACCTATGCAGGCACCCCTACCCCAGAACCCGCACCATAGGCAGCTGCCTACCCATACACTGGATGGCCTGAGACTGCGCTCCACCAGCACCACCAGCAGAAAGGCATGTCAGCAGCGTGGCAGAGGGGCACTGGTGGTGGAGGGGGCAGTGGCAGCTGCCCAGAGCAGACCGTGGTCTAGCCCTGTGTAGGTGGGTGCCATGCACAGCAACAGACAGGCCCCGTCTGATGAACAGTCATGGTATCCCCAGGGAATGTACTGTCTTAGTGGCAACACGGTGGTGTAGTGCACACAGCCAGTGTGTTCAGGAACAGAAAGTCACAGGTTCAAGTCCCAGCTGTGGTTCCTGCCAACCCAGTCCCCATTTTTTAACCACTGCTAAAATGTGCTAATACAGACAGAACCTTTATTGCAGATGACGTAAACATGCCCAAAACACCTACATGTTACCCTACAGAGCACAGACATAATAAACAGATGCATTACCTAGAGCAGAGTCTCCCAAATGCAGTCCTGGAGGGCCAAACACCATTCAGGTTCCATGCTGCCTCTAATAAAGATGCCTGTGCTGCATATCTATGCACCACCCCCATGGTATGCAGATGTACCTCATGCATATTCATGAGGGACAGCATGAAAACCCGAACAGTGTTTGGCACACCAGGACTGGAGTTGTGAACCTCTGCCGTAAAGCAGCAGCCAACAGGGGCAGACACACCCACACCCACACCCACAGGCTCCATTAGCCAATGCCTCCTGGAGAGGCAGGACATTGGGCCCTGCGTGCATCTCCCAATACTAGCACTTGCATACCTTAGCAATGCCACCCTAAACTTGGGAATACGGTACACAGCTATCAAAAGGTTGCTATGATTACTGGCAGATAGCAATTCCTACGTTAAGCACAGTTTGCTGATTGAGCTCCATCATAGCAACCTTTCTGATGTCTGTGGAGTGTGCTTCAGGTCTGGTGTCTGACAGTGTTTACCACCCTGGGGAGTGACCCCCAACAGTATTGCGTACCATATCCATGCCTGCACTGTTCCCAGGACTGGTGTGGTGGCCAGGGCTGCTAAACACCTCTAGAGTAGCACAATGCTGGCATAGGTGTGGGAGTGTGTGTCTGTCTATCCAGTGTATGATGGCTGCAAACACCCTCCACAGCCCACACTGCCAGCACTGTTGCCAGTATTGGCCTGCCAATGTGCATAATGAGGAGCAAGGTACCATGGGTATAGCCTGGACATGGTGGCCTGGCCAGGATGCATCTGCCTAGGGCATAGGGCACTGGCTAGGACATTGTAGTGCCCAGCCACCAGCTGCACAGACAGGGTGGCCACAGCATGTTCTGCTGGGAGATCACTCTCACCCTGACTGAGCAGTGACCACTGCATGGCTAGGTTCCCCCATAGTGCCCTATAGTGTTTTTCTCTTGTGATATTTTTGGGCTCCAGTCACTGACTTATCTGCTTGGTGTGTATGCTGACATCCCAGTTCTGGGTGCACGCATTTCCACCAGGAACATGCACTATGGACTAGCTGGCAGACTGTCTGCAGCTGGTATGTCTTGATGGAGCACCTTGCAGGGTGCAGTGGCTGAAGGCTTGCTGCTGGAGAATATCAGATAGTTGTGGGGTGCAGCTTAGCATATCCAGGCTTGATGTCTGTCTGCTCTTGCTTTATGGATGTGTACAGAGCTGCATTGACTGCCCTGTAGGGTGTCTGTTCCCCAGCAGGACTGGGGTTGATGGTCTTCTCTACTGCCACCATTGCAGGGAGGTAGAATGTGGATCTGTTGGTGGGAGACCCTGTTTACCACCCTCAGCCGAGGAGGAGGGTGGTGGTACATAATCTTCCTATGGGTCCATAAGCGCTAAACCTGACTGAGAAATACAGATACACCCAAGATGTGTCTGCAGAAACTACCTATCTCACACATTAGCACTGCTGGGGACCTGCAGCATGGCCTCTCTCTGCTGTGGACCTGTTGCTGGGCACCCCACCTCACCCTCAGGGTGAGTGCAGTACCTGCACAATGTGACGGTGTATAGCTACTCTGTGCCAGTACCACACACGGTCAGTTCCCCCTACCAGGCCGAGGTGCTGTGGGGGTGCATACCCCATCTTGTGATCATCTGTAGACTGCTGATTTGCATGTGCAGTGCATCATGGGTATGGGTGGGTTAACCCTTTCCTGGTGACCACAGCAGACTGTTTGTGTGGTGACGTGCAGTCCTTCTGCAGCCAGCCAGGGGTTTGCTGGCAGCTATGGAGCTATTGCCCACTGGTTACTTCACTGCTTGTGGAGCCAGAGGTCATGGGTTCAAACCCACAGTGGGGTTATTTGATAGGGCTGTCCAAAGCATTGTCTTTTTAATGTACATTAGTGCTGCCAGCAAAACACCCTCAGGGTACTGTAACCATAAGGTGCCTCAGAACGGTGCCCTATAAGGCACCTTATAGGGCACCCTATAAAGCGACTTCTGAGGCATCTTATGGTTACAGTCCGTATAAGGTGTCCTATGGAGTGCCTTATAGGGTGCCCTATAGGGGACATTATAGGGTGCCGTGGTGGACAGTGCACTTTATTATGTGCCCTATGGAGTGCCTTATAGGGTGCCTTCTGCGGCACCTTAGGTTACGGCATGTGAGGGTGTGTTTGCTGGCAGCAATAATTAAAATACACATAAAATGCCTCAGGAAACAATACTTACATGTCAAAGCTGATGCCTCAGCCAGCCTTATGTATTAGGCACACTGGGGATCAAACTCATGACCCCCTGTATCATCAGTCAGTGTATTAACCACTGTGCTACACTTTTGTTTCTATGTTGGATGTCTGTGCGCCTACATAAGATTACCGCGTGGTAACACACTTAGCGGCGCTCAGCCCGTTAATGTGCACAGCAGCGCGTGTTATCGCGCGATAATCCCGTTTTGCTACTTTAAGACTGAAACGCCCACTACTTTTATGGCAGCCTGCACACTATCTCCGGGCGCACATTAAGACGGTTTAGTAAACATACCCCTAGGTCTCTTCAACTTGGCAAAAACATGGCTGAGGGGAGATATAATAGAAGTCTATAAAATAATGAATGGAGTACAATGAGTTAAACATAGATCGGTTGTTTACTGCTTCAAAAGCTAGAAATATTAGGGAACATGCAATGAAGTTACAATATAGCTCATTTAAGATTAATAGGAGAAAGTATTTTTTCTCTCAAAGCATAAACAAACTCTGGAATTCATTACCGGAGGATGTAGTAAAAGCATTTAGTGTAGCTGGGTTTAAAAAAGGGTTGGCCAAGTTCCTGGAAGAAAAGTCCGTAAACTATCATTAAAGAGGACCAGGGAAATCCACTGCTTACCCCTGGAATAAGCAGCATGGAATCTGTGTGTACCTTTCTGTGAACGTGACAGGTACTTGTGACGTGGATTAGCCACTGTTGGTAACCGGATACTGGGCTTGATGGACCCTTAATGTAATCCATTATGGGATATCTTATGTCTTTATGTGCTTATCTTTTATACTGCAGTATTTTGCAGTGGTCCTGAATTTATCCCATTGTATGCCGGAACTTGTAATTTCTATTTCCCAATTCCATTTAGTAAGAAAAACAGGATTACAAGTTTGTCCACGCAATGGGATAAGCCCAGACCCATAATTATATTTAAATCCCACTTATGGGACTCATTCAACCTCATCTCTGTAATGACAGCAGCAGAAGTGTTAAAGCAATGTTTGTGTTTGTGCCCTACCATATAGATTAGGAAAGGCTGGACACAGGAAGAAAAGTAGTTCTCTTTTAATTTCTTCAGTGTTGCACTAAGCTCGGGTTTCATGGTGTTTCAGTCCAGTTTTGAATCACACATTTCTATTGTAATTCATGGTCACTTATTTTGGTAAGGCTCTAAGCATGTTCTCTATATATGTTACTGAAACGATATAATCTACTGACGGACTCTGTAGCTGACTGCAGGAGGTGTAAGGGCAGAGCCATGGAAGTCATCTGCCCCCTAATGCAGGCCGTATATATGGATACCGACACCTGTTTTCCTAGGAAAGAAGCACTGTATATATGCAAGTGCTCCATAAGCCTCTGGCCTAAATCAAGATTTCTGTAACAAGTAGGGCCCGAAATTCAAAGACATTTACATGGTTTACAAACCTGTAAACTGTGTAAATGCCGCTTAGAGGGACATTCAGTGGCACTGACCCAGTTAGTGCTGTTGAATATCCCTGATGATCTCTGCTACACACCCCTATGCTGACTACTTAGCATCGGGATGTGTTTTGGGCATTCCGGGATGGTCTGGAGGCAGCACTAGTCGCTAACAGGGCAACAACGATATTGTACCTCTGCCCGATTAGCACCCGGGAGTAAAAGATAGGCGCAGCAAAAGCTGGCCTACCTTTGCCTGTGGGAGCTAAGCGGACAGTGACTCAATATTGCCGCTTCCCAGTTAGCTTCTGCGGGCTTGTGGACTGTGCAGTGACCCCAGATATTCAATGTGAGGCTGCATATGGCCCTGACATATCTGAGGTTAAAGTTCAACAGCAATGACTATGCGTCATAGCAGCGTATAGCCGTCCCAGAAGAATATTGGGCCCTAGATATATAAGAGTGTGTGTGTTTATGTTTGCCAGGTGGACCCATCTCCAAAACTTTGCCCAGAGGTAGTTAGAGTCCCTGTCTACATCCATTATTACTGCTGATACTGTATCAATTCTCCTGTGCTACTAGGCATACTCAGTGCTCTACACATACACATAAGTGACAGTCCCTACACCACAGAGCTTACAATTTGTTCAAGACAGGCAAACAGACCAAACAGGGAACTAGGGTCATTTTTAAGGGGAATGATTAACAGGCATAAGCGCATGGACAGGATAATAAGAGGGTTAGGATCCAAAAGCAGCTTCAAAGAGATGAGTTTTTAACCTGGAATTGAACTGGACTACAGATGGAGCCTGATGTATCAACTTGGGAATGGACTTGTAGGTAAGTAGAAGTTTGAACTGTATGCGGATTGTGAGCTAATGAAGTGACTTGAGAAAAGGAGTTACATGAACATAGAGACACTGGCAGAACATTAGGCATGCAGCTGTGTTTTGAACAGACTGAAAAAGAGAGAGATTATTCAACAGGAGACCAGTGAGAGCAAGTTGCAATAGTCTAGATGGGAGGTGATGAGAGAATGGATAAGGGCAGGGCCGGCTTGTCCACTAAGTGAGCTAGGTGGTCACCTAGGGTAGCTGGCCCGGGTGGGCAACAGAAGCAGCACACATAAACAGCTGCGCCACCCCCCCCCCCCCATCTGCTGCCAATTCCATTTGGGGGGAAGGCGGGCAGCAGCAGCAATATTTCCAAAAGTGGCTGCTTTTTGCTAGCGCTTTTTGAAATACTGCCACTACTGCTGCCCACCACCCACTCCTGAGATGGAATTGGCGGTAGATGGGGGTGTGTGGGGGGTGGCGAGGCCAGATCCTGGATAAGGGTCTTGGTTGTATGTTCAGAAAGGGAAGGGCAAGTTTTGCTGATGATATAGAGGAAGAAACAACAAGTTTTACCTATGTGTTGGACATGTGTACAGAAAGATGACCCCCAAGGTTGTGAGCTGAGGAGACAGGGAGGATGACGATGATGTCCACAGAAATGGAGACAGGAGGAAGGAGAGAGGTTGGTTTAGGGACATCATAGAAAATCTGCTTAAGTTGCATGGGTACAAAACACCCATAACTACCTCATGTTAAATGTAACCTTCCAATTGTAATGTGACCACTTTGATTGTAGGATAAGGTGGGATCCAAATCTGTCTAAATAAATAAATAAATATCTGTTGTCAGCTCACTTTCTTTCAGAGCTTTCATGTGTTCTCCTGAGCTGTGCCAGGCTATGAGTGCCCAGCACATCACAGTGTATTGGAATATCCAATGCCATTCATGTCGTTTTTCTAATCATAGTTCAAAGCACAGAAATGGAGGCAAAGCGTAAAGATACTTTGCACCCATATAACATTTTGGTGGATTTTCTTTCATAGAAAATCTACTTAGAAGTTACATGTGTACAAAAAATCCACATATGTTGCTGTCAGCATCTTAGTTAAAATTGCATCCAAAATCTATTCACATGCAGAGTTCAGGAAAACTGTATTGTAGTGCACTCATTTTTGCAAAGTTTATACTTGAAAATAAAAACATTACAGTGTAAATGTAACAATATCCCTCACTGGAAATCTGACGAATGGGTAAATCGGTGTGTCTTGTAGCCTTGTATGCTGGATATTGACTTCAGAATCCCTTAGTTCTCTACTTATTAAACTGTCAGTACTGATGAATTTCCAATCAATAGCTATTTTGTTCCCTATAACCTCTCTCTGAGTTTCATGCTTTCTAAAGAATAAGTTTGCATGCAGCACAGAGGTAGAGCAAAGAATTGCAAACTTGAAAACTGCAAGTTCATACGCTGTGTTTAGGCCACTTTTACCTATGGGCAAAAGGGGCAGCTGCCCTGCGCCCATATGCAACTGGGGCCCAGTTGCCCATAGGTAAATGTAGCCCAAGTGCAGGCTGTTGAACGTATCAGTCCATTTTGTCTTCTAGTCTTCTAAGTTCTATCCTTTTCTCTGCGACATGGCAGGATTTTGTGTCGGGACCATATAGCAGCGTCCCCAGGCCAGTGCCTTCTCACTGAAACCTTAAATTAAATATAGGGCTGCTTTTAAAGTTTATCTCCCCATTTCCTGGGTTCCCTTTCCTCTTTGAACAAGGGGGAAAGGATCCATAGTGAAATACATTGACTCAGCTGGAACTGTGCGGCACAGCTTTCCCGACCACCCCAGATCCCACCATCCTCTGTATGCGCTATTTTATGCCTGCAAGGGGGAAAATGGGGACTAAGAGCAGGGTCAGTCTGTCTGCTAGGTGGGCTAGGCAGATGCCTAGGGTGGCAGATCTCTGTGGGCAGCAGGCCATGTGCTTTGATACACATGGTCTGCCGCCCCCCCCCCCCTCAGCATGCCGAGCTGCGCCGCCCTTACCCCCGTGCTGAACCATGCCGTGCTGCCACCCACTGCTGCCGCTGATTCTGGTGGCATGCCACCCCTCGCTGCCGCTGATTCTGGTGGCAAGGGGGAAATGGCTAGGTTCGTCAGCAGGCCCTGTGCTTTGGCACACAAGGCCTGCTGCTTCTGAATCTCCAAAGTTATGTCAAAGGAGGGTCAGAAGCAGCAGGCCATGTGTTCCGAAGCACATGGCATGCCACCGAGCAGAGCCATGCTCCCCCTCGACCCTACCACCAGAATCAGTGGTAGCGAGGCTCAGCAGGGGTGGCAGAAACCCTTGGGCTGGTCCTGACTAAGAGGAACCACAAAGGTGAATGTAGCAAGTGAGAGAGAGGGACATTGGCAGAAGAGAGGAAGATAGAATACCAGCAATATAGTATTAGTTCAATATGAGCATTAAAGAGAGAGAACTGCTGTTAAAATGGTGTATTTAGTATTCAGCACAGGACTAGCCCTAGACATATTAGCCATGTTCGGCATTGCTCCACCACAAGGCCTGTACCCTGCCAGCTGGATAGGAAGATACTGGACATGGGAGGAGAGATGCTGCACTATGGGGAGGAGGGGAGGAGGGGGGGAAAGGGAAGGAGAGATGCCTAACAAAGGGGGTAGAGAAGGATTGGTGCTTGACTATGGAGGAAAGAAAGGGGAAATACTGGACACAGAGGAGGGAAAGGAAGGAGGCCCATCCTCAAAAGTTTGCCCAGGGCCCCATAAGTGGTTAAAGCAGCCCTGGTTATGCTCAATTCATTGCATGGCTGTGGGCAAGTTGTTAAATATCCAAGTGTTGAAACAGATTGTTGACTTCTTTGTGGCATGAATATTACTATATAATTGCTTGAATTATTTTGTACAACCTATGAACATCAGGGGCGCTATATAGCTCTGGCATCTCTAGAACTTGAGAATGTTATAGCAACTTTTGCATTCCTCTAGGGCAGGAGTTCTCAACCCAGTCCTCAGGATACGTCTAGTCAGTTAGGATTTCAGGATAGCCACAATGAATATGCATGAAAAAAAATCTGCATGCATTGCCTCCATTGTATACAAATCACGGTCATGCATATTTAGTGCCGTTATCTTGAAATCCTGACTGGCTAGGTGTATCCCGAAAATTGGATTGAGAACCTATGATGTACATCCCATCACTGCAGGACTCTTGGGGAACCCCAGACAGCCCTGGCTTGGGAGGTATGGACCCATCTAGGAGGGGCCCCCTAGAGCAGCAGATGAAGACACCCAGGGGCCGAGGAAGGGCCCAAACCCCTGCTCCCTCCCCAACCAGGAGACATAGGACCAGGCTCCCTGACAACACCTGGGATGAAGAAGATGCAAAGAGGTGAGGGATTTGGCCCAGACCCCCTTGGGGAGGATCGAGGAGAACTCCAGCAGGAGGAGGAGATGGAGCTGGGAAATGAGCAACAGTGAGTACCTGAATAGACTCCCATAGACATTCAGCTGGAGGATAACCCACCAGACTGGAATGTTAGCAGCAACAAGCAGCTAGCTATGTGAGAGGTAGCAGGGTGTTCAGGTACTTCCATACCTGGCATGCACCCCAGCTGAATCCAAGACTTAAAGGGGGAAGGTGGAATTTATTGTAATGTTCCATGTATATGTTTGTCTAAACCAGGGATGTCAAACTCCAGTCCTGGAGAGCCACAAACCAGTCAGGTTTTCAGAGTATCCCTAATGAATATGCATGAGATATATTTGCATGCACTACCCCTATCATATTCAAACATATCTAATGAATATTCATTAGGGGCATCCTGAAAACCAGACTGGTCTGCAGCCCTCCAGGACTGGAGTTTGACATCCCTGGTCTAAACTGGAGGACATTGGGAAGACATCATTTGCATATTCCTGATACAAAGGACTCTGGTGAGGGCTACTTTGGAGCCAGGGAGGGGACTGCTGTCCAGAAAGGGGGGGGGGGGGGGCAGACCCCAGCCTAGGAAGGGAACCTATCAAATGTGGACTTTAAGACTATTGTATCACTCACCAGGGCCGGATTTACGTATACGCCATGTACGCCATGGCGTAGGGCCCACAACCGGCAGGGGCCCACAAAAAATAGAACCAGTTTTGTTTTTTTTTCAACTCGATTAAAAAAAAAACCTGGTGGCTGCCGCCGCGGGGCCCCCTCTGCTGCCGCGGGGGCCCCGTCTACAAGATGGTCGGGTCGGGTCGGGTCGGGTCGGGTCTCGTCTCCCTCCCTCCCTCCCGGCTGCGAGAGACGCGAAGATAGAGCGTCTCCTCGCGTCTGTGTTAAGCCCGCAGGGGCTGATGGGATTTCCCATCAGCCCCTGCGGGCTTAACACAGACGCGAGGAGACGCTCTCCCTTCGCGTCTCTCGCAGCCTGCAGCGAGGGAGGGAGAGAGACCCGACCGGACCCGACCCGACCGGACCGGACCCGACCAGCTTGTAGACGGGGCCCCCGCGGCGGCAGCCACCAGTTTTTTTTTTTAAATTAAATTTTACTTTAGGCGGGGGGGGGGTAGGAGTCCTACCCCCCCCCCGGCCTAAAGTAAAATTTAATTTAAAAAAAACACCTGGTGGCTGCCGCCGCGGGGCCCCCTCTGCTGCCGCGGGGGCCCCGTCTACAAGCTGGTTGGGTCCGGTCCGGTCGGGTCGGGTCGGGGCCGGTCGGGTCTCTCTCCCTCCCTCCCTCGCTGCAGGCTGCGAGAGACGCGAAGATGCGTCTCTCGCAGCCTGCAGCCTGCAGCGAGGGAGGGAGAGAGACCCGACCCGACCGGACCCGACCAGCTTGTAGACGGGGCCCCCGCGGCAGCAGAGGGGGCCCCGTGGCGGCAGCCACCAGGTTTTTTTTTTAAATTAAATTTTACTTTAGGCCGGGGGGGGTAGGACTGGTAATGGGCTATGGGGGGGGGGGTAGGGTAGGACTGGTAAGGGGCTAGGGGGGGGGTAGGACTGGTAATGGGCTATTGGGGGGGCTGGGGCTGGAAATGGACTGGGGGGGGGTAGGGCTGGTAATGGGCTATTGGGGGGCTGGGGCTGGAAATGGGCTGGGCTGGGGGGGGTTAAGGCTAGAGGTGGGCTGATGGGGTTAGGACTGGTAATGGACTGTGGGCTGTTGGGGGGGCTTAGAACTGGCAATGGGCTTTGGGGGGGGGTTAAGACTGGTAATGGGCTGTGGGCTGATGGGGGCTGTCTGGTAATGGGCTATGGGGGGGGGCTAGGACTGGAAATGGGCTGGGGGGTTAAGACTGGAGGTGGGCTGATGGGGTTAGGACTGGTAATGGGCTGTTGGGGGGGGGTTAGAACTGGTAATGGGCTTTGGGGGGGTTAAGACTGGTAATGGGCTGTGGGCTGATGGGGGTTGTCTGGTAATGGGCTATGGGGGGCTAGGACTGGAAATGGGCTGGGGGGTTAAAACTGGAGGTGGGATGATGGGGTTAGGACTGGTAATGGGCTGTGGGCTGATGGGGGGGGGTAGGACTGGCAATGGGCTATGGGGGGCTGACTGGAAATGGGTTGATGGGGTTAGGACTGGAAGTGGGCTGATGGGGGGTTAGGACTGGTAATGGGTTATAGGGGGGGCTTAAACTGAAAATGGGGTGATGGGGGGTTAAGGACTGAAAATGGGGTGATGGGGGGTTAAGGACTGTAAGTGGGGTGATGGGGGGGCTAGGACTGGAAATGGGCTGATGGATGGCTAGGACTGGAAATGGGCTGATGCAGGGACTAGAAGGGAATGGATGCTGGGTGAGGCTGGAACTAGAAGGGAGCTGATGTTGGGGGAGGATTAGAATGGGATGGGGCTGGAAGAGTAAAATGGAGAAGGGAAAAATATTTTGTGTGGGAGGGATAAAAAATCTACAATTGGCCGGGTATTGGGAGAGTAAGTGGGGATTGAGGATGGAGGGGTAATATTTGAGTGGATGAAATAGGAATGAGGAAAGAGCAAAAGGAGAAAGATTAGTATGTTAAAGCAGATGTAGAGAGAGAATGGAAAAAAATCTAGAAGAGAGAAGAAAGGACAAATGGACAGCAGACGATGGAGAGTTAGCAGAAGACACGAAGAAACCAGAAGAAAGTGGCTGGAGCAATTGCAGCTGAAAAAAAATGCACAAAAGGTAGAAAAATATCTCTTATTTTGAATTTATTAATTGGAATATGTCAGCTCTGGTAAATGTGCATCATTAACATCTGTGCTTTGTTTAGTACAAGAGCAAATTAATGTATTGTTTATTTCTACAGTGTTGTACATTCCAAGTTTGGCTTTTGGGATTCCCAGTTTAATTATTGTCTTCCTATTTCTAAATTGTGATTACTTGTTTGGTGATGGTCTATGTTCTGCATGTGTAACTGAGCTGAGGTGCTCTGTTTATATAATTCCTATTTGACATTGCCACTTGTTCTCTTTCCCCAGTAGGTCATGTATTGTTGTTCTCTGAAATGTATTGGTTTAATATTTGCAGTGTTGCCTTTTGATTGGTAGAGTATGGTGCTTTGTGAGTCCTGGTAGTGCTGTTAGGATACGGCGGGTTTACTATGGGCAGTGTTTGTAGTAGTTCCTAATGTGTCTGGCAGTTGGCACTGGATTATAGTAATGTAGAAATCTTTTAGTCTTTCTTTATCCATACACTCATTAAGAGGCACGTTTACTAAAAGTTAGTATATGGTAACATTATGCAAATATTTATGCAAATGAGGCCCCTTATGCAAATGAGGTCCGCACCCCCCTTGGGCCGCCCCTGCTGGGGGCCCACAATTTTTGTTGGCGTAGGGCCTCACTCAAGGTAAATCCGGCCCTGTCACTCACCCTACTGTACAGGGGAACCCCAGAGAAAGACCTCCCTGCTAGGGGGAGGCCATAAAGAATTCTTCCTTTAGAATGAACTAAGCAAGGAGGACCACTGGAGGGACCTGAAAAGACTATCAGATGCCTGCTTGCTGCAGCTGGAGATGGAACAACAGAACCCCTGCATAAGTATTATAAAACTTCATTAGGACTTGGGTGTCATTTCTTCAATTTATATCCTTCAAATCTATGTGGATGAATATTTTTTCTCCTAGATTGTGCACCAATTCTCAAAGGCAATTTATACATGTTTGTTCTCTCAAAAAAACTCCATAAGGGCACAGATTGCTATCTGCTTTTTTTTTTGTTTAGAATACTTTTTTCTTGAAAATCAGAGCATGGAAGTCAGAAAATACAAAACTACTTGTGCTGTCCCCCCCCCTCCCCCAGTTTAACCCACTTCTGACCCTGTCTGCTTTACCGCCAAGTAAAAGTACATGTATCGTTGGTCCCACACACACTTTGATCCACATACAAGCTGAGCTGTTTTCAGGCAACCAGTTCTTCAAGATAAATAGCTATTCACCTGGATAAATGAGTTTTCAAAATTGTTTTCCCTTTGACTCAGTTTCCCCATACATGATTTCACCCTCTGCACATGTAAATGCCATTTTTGAAAGGGGACCTTTTACACATGGCAATGCTTACTATATTTAGGTTGCTAGGAGATGTGGTAGGGCAGGGAAAGGGAGCGATTTGGGCAGGCCTAATGTGGATTCTCCATCTCACCAGGGAATAGGGAATATCAGTTAGCGCTCAATATCTGGGTATATCTTTAAATCCCATGACCGGCATTTCAAGGGAATGTGGACAATGGAGTTTAAATATTGCCCCAGTAGTTGCTTTGATGTGCCATTTTATTTCTGATAGTAGCTTTGTTTATAGCAGTTGTCTTCCTTTTCCTTCTTGCCCTTAGAGCTTATATTTTCAACATTGAAACATTCTATGGAAACACAGTTCTGAATTACTAGTAGAATTACTTCCCCAGCACTAATTTAGAACAATACGGCTATGCTGATGACCATGCTCAGATGGAGTCTTAGAGATCTAACCAACGGGGACTTCATTTCTGAAGATGGGCATAATTAGTAACCTGCAGTGAAGAGTAATTGCCATCTAAAGATATCTAAATTATATTAATGTGCTAACTAGCACACCAGAGAGGAACAGAAGCACATTATATTTTTTTGCTGATATTTGAAATACTTATGAATTCTTGTGATGAAAAAAAAGATAATTTTGCAAAGCGTGTGCATTTATGCTGAGAGCAACTGCTCCAAAAGCATTTATTTCCCACATGCGCTGTATATATCTGCAAAATACAGAGATATGCAAAAATTACCTTTGCAGTAAATCCCCTTGCGACACAGTTGAAAATTTCTGATTTGATATAGCATTCCTTTTCCAAAATTTGCTGAGGCATGCCACCAAAGAGGCATACACCACCTTTTGTGGGTTACCTTGTGGTTGAATTGGTTTTCATTTTGGAATAATTTATGAGCTGCTTAGATAGTGTGATGAGGAGAGCTTGGCTGAGCCCATGCAAACAGAGGAAAATTATAAATCTACCTTTAAGGAAGGAAACAGGCAAGGTATCTGTAGCTTTCAGGGTGCAGGCAAGGAATAAAAAACACGCACTTGCTGAAGCTAAGCCACACCCAAGCTCTGCTGATCTAAGGGCAGGCTTGGAGGATAATGAGAGACACCTGGGTAAGGAACAGGGCAAGTTAGGAAAAAGGCAGCCTTATAAAACCAGAGAAACACGTGAGAGCAGCACCGGCTGGAGAGAGGATTCCACGAGAGAGCAGTGCTCAGGGAGAGAGCAGCACAAGAGAGGGCTGACTAGAGAGAGCACTGCAGACTTCCATGGAGGGAAAAGTACTAGGGAAAGACCCAGTGAACTCACCGGAGAAGAGAATGGTGGAGATTTCCAAGGGGATTTCAAAAGTGAAAGCAGCACCCAGAAAGAGAGCCAGGCTTGCAGGGAAACTGCAATTGGTTCTGAAGCCAGTAGAGCTGTAGCTGAAAGAATTGCAGACAAGGGGCAAGGTGCAGTTCCTCCAGTACGTGGACCAGCTAAAAAGATTCCAGTTCCCAGAAGGTGGGTGGATAAAAATATACCTAAGAGTGACCTAAGCCAGTTAGAGGCACTCTGGCGTTTGAGTCAGAAAAAGAAACTTCTCACTCCAGGTGGAAACCCTTTTCCTAGTAAGAAGCCCCAGTGGAGGAGAATTCAGGAGCTCTTAGAGAGTTTCAAGCAAGAAGCATTGCATGAAGGCTTAGAGCCAGACATACCGGTTGAAAACCCGGAGAAAATGCAGGTAGAATCTGTAGAACCTGATTCTGACTCAGAGGATTTATTAATGGACTGTTCATGGTGTAAAAAGGCAGAATAGAAGCTGCTGGATAAAGGAAAAAGTCTGTAATCTGAAAACCACCAAAAGCAGTGAGTAAGACAGGGAGAATGATTCTAGCCTGAATTGCTAAGTACCCTGTTGAAGGAAGAAAAGACAATTACTTTGATTTGAAGAAAAGAAAACTGTGTTTATTGCTGTATGTTTGGGAAACAGCTACTTATGTTGTGAAAGCCAGCTAAAGCAATTTCACTGTTGGGTTTTTGTGTGATTTTCCTGAGGATCATTTTGTTTTGGAGAAGAATCCTGTTGTTTTGTTTGAGCTATATGCTTTTTGAAAAGAAGGAAATAAATTCCTGTGTGTCTTTTGAAAAAAACCCTCGGTTCTCAATACTATTGTTTTTTTTTAAGTGGTAGCACAACTACAAGTCCCAGCAGCCCAAGCTCTGGACGAGGACAAATTATTCTTTATTCAAAGAATAAATAGTGGCACCCTTATGCCTATAGGCTGTGGCCTGGGATAGGGGCCCCACAATAGCTATTAATCTCTGCTGTTGAGACCCTTCTGACTACATAAAACAACAACTAGTTGCAAATATCATAAACCAATATCAAAAAATACAATGCAACAGATATCAATTTAACAAATTTTACAAGGAATTTTAATTAATCATATAATAGTGTAATAAACACACATCTTTCAAAAATATATAGGATACATCAAAATATGTAAATGTGAATAGTATATTTAATATAATGTATTTCTTCCAAAGGCAATATCATCACCAATTTACCTAAATTTTTTTTACCTAAATTACAACACATAAAAGAAGCACAAATCACATAAACTCACCATTCACACATACACTCATACAAAACAATCACAATTACTAAAACACATATTTTATCCCCACTATCTCACTACCAACTAATGTTTATGAGATTTTAACAAATATGCAAGAAAGTTGTTGAAACTGATGGAAAAATATCTCTGCAAGAGTCCCTGCATTGCAAGGAAAGCTGTACCACGTTAAACTACTATTACTATCCCAAGGAAGATCATGCAAGGGCTCCAATAAAAAGTGGTATAAACCACGATCATGTCGTATCTAATCAGTCTATCATCCAGGAACCGACGGATTTCACTGCCAGCTTTCCACAGTAAACAGAAAACACCTTGATACTGCAACTAAATCAGAATTAATGAATTTTAATATCAAATCGATACTTATTTATTTTTTATTTATTTTATTTAACACTCATTTTTATACCGCATCTTCCAGAGATCAGTTGCGGTGTACAAATAACAACAATTAACAAATCGAAGTTTGTTTTACATAGAACATCTTAAATATACATAGAACGTCTTAAAGTATCATAAATTAAACAAACTTAAATCTAGGAAAATTAAACAGTGATTTTAAACTGGAACTGTGTTAAAACAATTAACTAACAGAATGTGGTATCTACGTACATAATATAGTACATAACAGATACAACTATATACATGAGGGAGGTATTGGGGCATAAGAGATTGGATAGTCTTTTCGTTTGTGCTATGTGTGTGGTCTATTTATGTGGAAGGTTTGTGCTTTATGTTGTCAGTTACTTGTTTAGCCTTTATCTAAGTGAGTGCAAGGTTTTCCATGGTGTTGTAGTGTTTGGTGAATAGATACGTTTTTAATTTTTTGCGGAATTCCATGATCTCTGTTAGAGATCGTAGATCCTCTGGTAGGGAATTCCAGATAGTAGGGGCTATGTGAGAGAAAGCTCTATTATTGGTTAATTTATGTGCTTTTATGAAGTCCTTCGGAATCTTTAGTTTATTTAATTGTTCTTTTCTGTGGGTAGGCTTAGGTGTTTCTTTGCATATTAAATTACATAGTGTAGTCGGGGCCATGTCGTTTAATGCTTTGAATGAGGTAATTATTGTTTTGTATGTTATCCTACTCTGTATTGGTAACCAATGAAGGGATGCTAGTATTGGTGTTATGTGTTGGAGTGAGTTATTTTTAATATAATCCTTGCCGTTGCATTTTGGGCTAGTTGAATTCTTTTAATGTTCTGTTTTGAAATGCCCATAAGTATTAGGTTGGCAAAATCAAAATGAGGGGTTATGATAGCTTGTGTTATATTAATGAAATCTTCAAAACACAATCTCCCAAAAAACCTTTAAAAATATTTAAAGTAACCCATAAAGTTCTCCCCTTTCAATAATTTGAAACAGATCCACCCAAGGGAAACTTCCACCATCGGAAACAAATGAAACACTATCACCGCTTCATGTTAAAAACCTTCATTCACAGCATGAGCGTTAGTTTCGCCACAACACGGCTTCATCAGGGTGAATTGTTCAACCTACAACACATTAACCAAAACTTTTAAAAGTAATATCGCCACAATATCATTCCCAACAATAAACATATTATTCTGCATCCCCACCAACCTCAAAAAAACATCCGATGTCCACTTCCGTTTGATGGCTCCCGCATGAATGAAAACGCTACAGACAGACGCCCGCACATGCACTTTTTATACAAAATCCCAGATTCAAAGATCCTCAAAGGTCCTCAATAGAACCAATGCCATTCTAGCTGTGAATTTAACCCTTGAGGTGCCATGCTCTTCCACCGAAAAATATACTGCTGCTCTCTACGACATAAATGTCGTTGAAAATGACCACCCTCTCCACCCCTAACCAGTTCAAGTACAAAACAACGGAAATCCTCAAGAGAATGATTATGTGTCTTCCAATGAGTAACTAATGGAGCTGCCTCTACCCCTCGGCGAATAGCCGATAAATGTTCGATGATACATTTTTTAAAAGGACGTGAAGTCTGTCCTATATATAACAAAGGACAAGGACATATCACAACATAGACTACTCCAATAGAGTTACAATCCGTAGCATCCCACAGTTGATGTGTAAATCCTAAAAACGGATGTGTAAAGGATGTAACCTCCATCGTAACTGGACAAACCACGCAACGATGAAACTTCTTATGACCTGGATTATCCACAATGGAAAGAGACTTAAAATGAGTATTGACCAGCAAATCCCTCAAATTTTTACCTCGTCAGAAAGAAAAAAACCCGGAGGATCTGCAAATACGGGATGCACTCTCAAAATATCCCAATGCGATAAAACCAAATCCCGTATATGACTAGCCTGAGACGAAAAGGGTAACATACAAATCAAAGATGAATCTTGTTCTCATTGAGACCTCAAAAAAAGCCAGTCTCGATGGACATTAGATGCCCGTTTATGGGCCCGTTTAATCACTCTTTCTGGATAACCCCATCTCATAAATTTGCGTTTCATACATTGTGCCTTTAACAAGTATTCTTCTTTAGAAGAACACAATTTTCGTAAACGTAAAAATTGTCCTACTGTTATATTGTCCCGTATATGTCGTGGGTGAAAACTGGTATAATCTAACAAACTATTCCGATCTGAATCCTTTTGAAAAGATAGAAGTATGAAATCCATCTGCACATAACGAAAACTTTATGTCCAAAAAATGTACCTCACTCACCGATATTTCTGGAGTGAATTGTAGATGTGAGTCCTGAAGATTTAACCAATCTAAAAACTCATGTAAATAACTCCCAGATCCTTGCCATATAAAAAATATATCATCGATATATCTGACCCATTTAACCACCGAGGGCCAGTATTTAGATTTAAATACTATAGTTTCTTCAAAATAGCATATATATAACCCTGCTATAGACGGGGCAACCGTAGCCCCCATCGAAACCCCCTCAATCTGATGATAAAACTGACCACGAAATTCTAAATAATTCCTATATAAGATCAAACCAACAGATTATGAAAAAAAGATTCCCTACCATGAGATAAATCTGTAGTGGCTAGATATTGCATGGCCACGTTCAAACCTTGTCGTTGAGGTATGTTAGTGTATAACGCTGATATATCCATGGTAACTATTATATAAGGTCCCTCCATCATTTGCCATGAATCTAAATACCCTAACAACTATCCCGAATCTTTAATATATGAAGCTGCCTGACACACTAATGGATTAAAAAAAGAGTCCATATCTTGGGACAACGGTTCCAAAACAGAGCCTATACCAGACATAATTGGATGTCCAGGAGGATTAATCAAAGATTTATGACTCTTCGGAATGACATAAAAGACCCTTCTGACTGCATTTGCTCATTTTGAATCTTTTGCAGCTAGTTGGTAATGGGGTAACGATCTCTACCCACTCCTGTGACATCACTGTGGAGTATCTTCTCCCTTCAGATTCAAGTAGATGCTGTAGTTAACCTGATACTCATTTTGGCTATCCAGCTACTGGAATCTGCTGTTAAGACCCTTCTGACTGCATTTCCACAATTTAAAGATTTTGTTGACAGTTATTCAAGCTGCTGCGTTTCTGAGTGGGCGGTGAGTTTTCCCACTCCTGTGCCATCAGTATGGGTTGTCTACTTCCTTCAGACATTGAGCTGCTCTAGCTGAAGCATGCTTCCAATGGGGCATGCATAAGGGGCATATCCTTCCCCTTAGTGTGATCCTTTGTGTGTGATTTTCTGATCACTTTGGAGTGAATTTATACACTGGAAATAATTTAGATTGAATGAGAAGGAATACTATATAAAGACTGAGTACCAGGATTGGGATTGATGCTGTAAGTCCTCCAATACCTTACCACTCTGGTTGATGTGGGCCCCAAGACAACATCTATCCATGTCTACCTGTCTGCTATTGTGGCCTACTGCGATTGCCTTGGCAATGCCTCCATCTCTGCATATCCACTGATTTCTCAATTCATGAAGGGCTTCGCCATCCTGAAGCTCTCCTTCCAGCAAACTGTTCCACTCTAGGACCTCAATGTCATGCTGCAACAGCTCACCCAGGCCCCTTTCGAGCCTATTATTTCTGCACCACTGAAGAATGCCTGCTGGAAGATCCTCTTCCTCGTGGCTATTACTTGGCAAGATGCACCAGTAAGCTGCAGGCACTGGTGGCTGCAGGCTACACAGATCAGTGACAGAGACCAGGCAGTGCAGATACTTACCCAAAAGGAGAGTCTAACTGATGTTTTTTTCTCTCCCCACACTAGTTGCTATCTGGCCACTGTGAGTGCCTGAGTCCACTGCTCTTGCAGGGCAGTATCATCATTAGAGGTCAATGCCACTCGCATACAATAGCAGGTCCTTATGTGGGCCTCTTACTGGCAGGCTATCGTCAAATGGCGATGCCAAATGGTCATTAGTCTATGGACTAGAACTGAGATAATCTGGCTATTGTAATACAAGCTTTGATGAATAGTTTAATTATGACTCTTATACTGTTGTATTGACTTTATAAGAACTCATGCTTACTGATGCTTTTAATAGTTTGTTGTGAATCCTTCTGATTTCAGGCAACCTATAGACTTGTGATTTCTGGATATGGCTATTAAGATAGGGGACCATCAGTTACTTGTCACCTTCCATTAGTATAAGGACAGCATGTGAAAGTACAAGTGTAACCATATTTCTAGAAGCAAACTTTGGAGGTTCGCCCTTTAAATTGTCATGTGTAAAGCCAGAAGCGATGGCATCCATTTAGCCCTTTCCTCCACCCCTGTTCTGCTCCAGTATGCCCCTAACACACCTTGATGCTAACCACTTAAGATCTGAGCACATTAAGGACTTCTCCAGGATTTTTGAAAGGCACTACCCATGTAGGTGCCTTTCGAAAATCCAATATAAGGCATTTACCTGTGTAAATTCCTTTGAAGATTGGGCCCAAAGCACCTGGCATTGATGGCATTCCCACTGAAGTATTACAGCAATCTGATGCAGCTGTTACCATACTTACAAGGTTCCTCCAGGAAATTTGGGAGACAACATCATGGTCAACTGACTAGAAATTATCTGTATTTATATCCATACTAAAGAAAGGTGATCCAACGGACTGTGGAAATTATCGCACAATCACTCTAATCCCATATGTCAGTAAGATTCTACTGAAGATTATTCAGCAGAGACTACAACCATACCTGGAATGAGAACTACCTGAAGTGCAAGCAGGGTTCAGGAAAGGGCAAGGAATGAGAGACATCATCACAGATGTGAGATGGATCCTTGAAATGTCTAAAGAATATCAAAAGGATATCTATGTTTTATTTACTACAACAAGGCTTTTGACTGTGTAAACCATGAGAAACTCTGGGCCATATTAAGAAGCATGGGTATACCAGAGCACCCTGATTGTTCTCTTGCACAACCTTTACATTGATCAAGAAGCAATAGTTTGACTAGAACAAAGAGAAACAGAATGGTTTGAAATCAGCAAAGGCATACAACAAGGCTGCATACTTTCCCCCTACCTGTTTAATTTATATGCAGAACAAATCACCACAGAAGCAGGACTGTATGAAGACAACAGTGGTGTGAAGATTGGTGGGAGACTCATTAACATTTTTCACTGTGCTGATGATACCACATTACTGGCTGAATGTGAAGACGATCTGAAACATTTGCTTCTCAAGATCAAGTAACATAGTCTTAAAATGGGCCTGCACCTTAATGTAAAAAAGACAAAGATCTTGACAAATGGCAAAATTAATAAGTTCATCGCTGATGGAGAAGAAATTGAAATAGTGGACAACTCTAAACTACTTGGATCAACTATCAATAAAGAAATGACAATCAGTCAAGAAATCAGACAACACATTGCTCTTGGCAAAATGGCTATGAAAGACCCAGACAAGATTCTCAAGAGCTGAGATGTCTCTATCCATACAAAGATTGTATTCATTCTAGCCATGCTATTTTCAATAACATCATATGGATGCGAAAGTTGGACAGTGAAAAAGATAGACAGGAAGAAAATTTATGCCTTTGAATCATGGTGCTGGTGACGGATACTGCGTATACCATGGACTGCCTGAAGAACAAACCAGTCAGTATTAGAGGAGGTCAAACCTAAGCTTTCTTTAGAAGCTCACATGACAAGACTTGCGTTGACTTTCATTTTTTGGACATATCATGCAAAGAGAGAGATCATTAGAGAAAGACATCATGCTTGGCAAGGTAGAAAGTCAACGCAAAAATGGAAGGCCAGCAATGAGATGGATCGATACAATTGCAGCAGCTATGGGTGCCACTCTGTCAACAATGAACTGCCTAATTGAAGACCGAACACAGTTTAGGACAACTATCCAGATGATCACCATGAGTCAACACCGACTCAACGGAACTTAACTACAACAACATGAATCTATAAAAAGTAATATATTTCATGCTCCAGATGTTGCGATTTAATAAACATGACAATAAATCTTTTGTACCAGATTCAGTAGTTGTCTAGAATTTTGTTTCTCAAATCATCTTCTTGGACCTCTCAAGTAAAGTGTTTTTTTTTCCTATGTTACTCTGGGTTTAATCAAGACTTGCCCTTGATTTCATACTCCAGAAGTACATTTCCAGTTCCCTAAAATGTTTTCTGGTGTGTGTATTTGAGCTCAAATATTTTGGTGTAAACAGGTAAAGCACAGTTACTTACCTGTAACAGGTGATCTCTGGGAACAGCAGGAAAGCACAGTTACTTACCTGTAACAGGTGATCTCTGGGAACAGCAGGAATTAGTCTTCACATATGGGTACGTCGGTACCGACGCAGCCTGCACGGGAATGCTCCCCAGCATCCAATCAGAAAGCTTTTGGGAGCATCCCTCGTGCCTGCGCGCTGACTTCCCGCCTTTCCCACTGCCTCTCCTCAGTTGAGTTTCATAGCTGAGACAGAAGGAGAGAAAGAGGAAAGGGGATAGATAGATACAACTCCTAGGGGAGGTGGGTGGGTTGTGAAGACTAATTCCTGCTGTTCCCAGAGATCACCTGTTACAGGTAAGTAACTGTGCTATCTCCAGGAACAAGCAGGAATGAGTCTTCACATATGGGGACTCCCTAGCTGTGGGTGCCAGGGGAGATCCCATAAAATGCGTATCCCTGGAACAGGACAGCATTTCCCAAACCTGGATCCCTGGCATCCCCTGAGGGATGGGGGGTAGGAGTTGAATAGAGAAGAGCTGTAGAGGAACAGCGAATCTAAAGACTACAGAAAAAATGAGTCTTTAGAATGTATGTCAAGTATCATTAAAATATTTAATGAACTAATACAATATAGAGCTTACCTACTGGATTGTAGGAAGTAGAACTGTGATGGAGTGTACTGTAGATGCAGTAGCGGAATCCTCAAGGTAACTTCACAGTAGTGAGGATGAAGTTCCAAACCTGGAATGGGCAGGTGACCCAGGTGTCAACTGGGGTAGGAGAAGAACGGCAGGTCTTCAATGGAAAGCTTTATGGGAAAAAGCTGAAAACTCTTTTAGGTACAGAGTTATTAACATTGAGGACTAAAAGAAGAAGACTGACCGATCTGGAGAATTAGCCCAGTCCTGAAGGGAAGAGGGGGTATGGAAAAAAGCCCCTATTCCCAAGGAGAACAGGAGTATTCAGAAATACTGAAGATGTACACTGTCTTTCCTAGCTGGTGAGAGATAGGAAGACATTGAAGTTTGATACTTCATAGACAGGGAGATCTATAACAAAAATAGAAGCTGTTGACATCACAGCAGTAATTGTGTGTATAACCGCTCCCACTTACTGAGCCGTATGAGAATAGGCAAGCTGACTGTCTGGACCCCTTAAGAAGGTAAAAGCTTTATAGCACAGACAGTTAGGGAGATAGTAGGTAATACATAGCGTCCTATGGACATCTCCCAATGGGCACATATATATATATATATATATATATATATATATATATATATATATATATATATGGAGATACATACATATATATATATATATGTACATATATGTCTAGATATGTGTGATATATATAGATAGATAGATAGATAGATAGATAGATAGATAGATAGATGGGCATGACTTATGCCCACACAGCTTACAGAAATATGTATGTATAGGACATATACATACATGAATATAAGACTGAGGATACATGCCTGCAACTGAGCCCCATAAAAACATTTACTTGGGGAATGTGATGGGAAAAGATTGATCTAATAATAAGGGGGTGGAAACCACCTGAAGATATATAGAGAATCTATTTCTGTGGTGCAGGAATGTAGTTCAGTGAAATAACCAGTATGGTTGCGTGAAAAAACAGAGGATAATAGCAGTCTGGCAAGAGCACGTCAGGAGTACTTTAGGACTCTGACATGTCCAAAGGACAAAAAAACGCATAGACTAAGATACCAGGATGACCCAGCCAAGGGACACAGGGGTATCATGTATAGTAAAAGAGTATGCGTTGTCCAAGTGGAGCAGAAAAGTATAATGCCAAGCTGTAAGAAAAAAGGGGTAGATTCCTGCAAGATTGGGAACTCCTTGGACATTCACGCAGAAAAAGCTTGTCTTCTGTATCACAACAGGAGACAAGAGGGTATAAAGAACCCATATAGCCATGAAATGATTATATAAGCTTTTTCTATTATGTGGAAAAAACCCTCAGAGACAAAGTTCAATGCTCTGTAGCAAGGGCCCATAGTAGAAAGCTTCTCTGAAGATTGCAGAGAGCATTGTGCAGGAGAATTAAGACTGAAGTCAGGTGTGTTGCCACATCCTAGGAAAGGATATGGCTAGAAGAAGATAACCTGCAGTGAGTAGTATTATGCAAGATAGTTGAAAGTAGCTTGCAATGAGCACTAAAATAATCACTGGAACTCCTGCATGCACAGCAACTGAACAAAACAGCAGAGGGGATTGTCCTGTATAAAAACAGAGAGAAAACAGACAAAGGGAGCGGAGATATTCCCGTCCCTGTCTGATGAGTTGTTAAGAGCATGCATTGAAGGATAACAAAAAAGTCTACACTGGAAAGAAAGAGAAGTGTTTCAGTATGGTACCAACTCAAGCAGGGGAAACCCTGGAAGAGAGGGGGTTGGAAGGTGACTTACCATATGGTAAGTCAGCTGAAGGAAAAGATGTCCATGTGGGGACAGAAAACTATCATGGGATAGTTGTAACCTCCCTTCGTAGTAGTAAGAAGGGGAGAATTCTGTAACCCATGGACAAAAGTATCCTAACAGCTTAGCATACTGAAAACCAGTGTAGAGTTTGAAGAATAAACCTCTGCTAAGAAGAAGTTAACTGTAGATTGCAACATATAGGAACCTATGGTTGCTGTTTATGATTAGACTGATTAGAGTCTGGAGACCTCAGACTAGGATGAGATGTCCCTTGCTTGGGTACATCTGGAGGATGGGCAGAAGAAGGGTGAAACCTTCTTTTCTTAGGGAAAGGATGTTTGGTAGGACATTTCCTACGTCCTGGGGAAAAAGAAGGCTTAGGATGGTTTCCAGAACCAGGGAAGTCAGTGGAGCAATGAGCAACCTGACGTAAAGCCTCTCTATTGAAGAGATTTTCTCCAGTACAAGGAGAATTACCCAGTGCATGTTGTGCCCATCTGCTCAAGTCTGAAGCTTGCAGCCAGGCTTTACGACGTGCTCCAATGGCAATAGCAGAGGATCTGCTAACAGACTCAAAAGGGTCTAGAGAAGCACGAGAAAGAAACCAAGAGATATTCCTGCTATGATTAAGAAGCAAGGAATAGTCAGTGGCCTTAGGCTCTGACAAAAAAGGGGACAAAAGAGATAATTTCTCTGTGACCTCCTGAAGTGTCAGACTCATATAAAAAATATATGAGATAATTCTTGAAGCCAGCATAGAAGTTTGGAAGGTTTGACGTCCAAAGGTATCAAGTGCTTTAGATGCACGTCCTGGCGGATAAGAAGAATGCTTCTTCTTGCTTCTTACCTTCCTCATTGCTGATTCCACTACAATGGAATGATGTGGAAGTTGATTTTTTTGAAACCCCGGAGAGGGAGGCACCTGATACAGAACATTAGTGGCTGTAGAAGGCGAAGGAACCTTTAAAGGTGATTCCCACATCCTCAGAAGAAGATCCTGCAAAGAATGATGTAAAGGAAGCATTATATTTTCCTTTTCTGCAGGATCTTGGTTAAGAGTAGAGCCAGGAATAGGAATGGCAAGAAAGGTTGCCATGTCAAGGAGAAATTTCTGAAAAGAAGGATCTCCAATGGGAACTATTCCTGGGTAAGCTGAGGTGGAAGAAGCAGCCTGAGCACCAGAAGACATACTGGACTGGTGCAGAAAAAGAATCCTGCTAGATGGACAGTGATACTGACAGTTCTGATTCGAGGCAGTTAGTACTGCATCGTCAGTGCCCGGTATCGATTCCAAGCTAGGCATAGAAAGGATCGATGGCACCGATGGAACTGCAGGAATCGACATCGATACCGATACCGGTATCGGAGACGGTAATGTCATCGAAGCAGTAATCGGGGGCTGCTAAAGCGGTACCGAGGTAGCCAGAGAGCCTTGGTGAATATCCTCGGTACTGCGTAGTCGGAAACGATATGGATCGGTTCCGAAACGCGTCGGTACCAAGTCATCTAGACTGGATATCGATTCTAGACTCGGCATCGAAGGGAGCAAGTCTATCGATGCATGTCTAGAAGGTACCGACGTTGGTGGTGGTATCGACGATGCCGATACAAGAATGTCAATCGGAGTCATATCGATCGGTTCCGAAGGTACCGAGGACGTCCGAAGACGATGCCTGGTGAAGAGTGGAACACTCGACACCGGCGCCGATGTCAGGGTATCGGTACCGCTCGAAGCCAATACCAACCCCGAGCATGGCGAAGATACAGGAAAGTCAATCTGGGTCGTATCGATCGGCCCCGAAGGTACCGAGGATACCAGATGACGATCCCAGGTGAAGAGTGGAACACTCGACACCGATGCCGATGCCGGGGTATCAGTACCGCTCGAAGCCAGTAACAACCCCCAGCATGGCGGAGATGCAGGAAAGCCAATCTGGGTCGTATCGATCGGCCCCGAAGGTACCGAGGACACCAGATGATGATCCCAGGTGAAGAGTGGAACACTCGACACCGGTGCCGATGCCGGGGGATCGGTACCGCTCGAAGCGGATACCACCCCCGAGCATGGCTCAGGTATGTTCTGTGAGTGGTGAGCCCCAGGAACAACCTGAAACCCCGTAAATGCTTTGGAGCCCGAAGACTCCCGCCGGAGTTTTATTGCCAATGGGGTCTTGAGGGCAAGGCCAGAGCCGTCATCATGCTGGGCATGAGACTTACCCTTCAAGAATTGGCTAGTCTTAACAGACTGTTTGTGGGTTACCTGATCCTGGAGAGAAGAATAAACCGGTGTCCTCACCTCAGGAGGAAAAACGGCATCGAGGGAAACTCGAAAAAGGGAAGGTCTTCTCCCAATAATACAGCCTGATGGATCAGGGAAACAAGGGTCAGGACCCAAACAGGTTAGACACCAAGCATTGGAGTCTAAAAAGAAAACTATGTTTCCACAGTGAAGGCACTTCTTAGGGGAAGAAGGCTCCATGTTGGAGAGGCCTGGTAGGCCCAAAAAGTTAAGACAAAAACTGAGGAGAAAAAATCTCTCTAATTTTAGAAAAGAAAAGAATAAAGCACCGGCGGTACCGGTATCGGCGGGAAAGACAACCGCGACCACAAGAAAACAAGAAAATAAGAATTTTAAAGAAAAACGTTTCTGCGGTGACAGGAGGACGTCCTGTTGGCTCCGCGGAAAAACGAAAACTGAGGAGAGGCAGTGGGAAAGGCGGGAAGTCAGCGCGCAGGCCCAAGGGATGCTCCCAAAAGCTTTCAGATTGGATGCTGGGGAGCATTCCCGCGCAGGCTCCGTCGGTACCGACGTACCCATATGTGAAGACTCATTCCTGCTTGTTCCTGGAGATTAAGTCTTCACATATGGGTATCATCGGTACCGACGGAGCCTGCGCAGGAACGCTCCCCAGTGTCCAATAGGAAAGCTTTTGAGAGCATCCCACAGTGCCTGCGTGCTGCCTTCCCGCCTTTCCCAACTGTCTCTCTCCAGTTCGAGTTTTAAAGCTGAGACAAAGAGAGAGAGAGGAAAGGAAAGATAGATAGAGAGATACAACTCCTAGGGGAGGTGGATGGGTTGTAAAGACTTATTCCTGCTGTTCCCAGAGATCACCTGTTACAGGTAAGTAACTGTGCTATCTCCAGGAACAAGCAGGAATGAGTCTTCACATATGGGGACTCCCTAGCTGCTGATGCCAGGGAGAGACCCCAGAGTTGTGTGTCCCTGAAAAGGGCTCCACCTCCCCCCATGGATCTCTGGCATCCAACCAGGGTAGGTGGGTAGGAGTTGATTAGGAATGGAACAGGTGTTTGAGAACAGCCTGACCAAACGAGGCATGCCGGTGGGAGTCCTTGTCCAAACAGTAATGGGCTGTGAAGGTATGAACCAAGGCCCAGGTGGCCGCTCGACAGATTTGGTCGATGGACACAGAGTTCAGATGAGCCATTGAGGCTGCCATGGCCCTCACATTGTGAGCTGTGACATGGCCTTCCAGAGAAAGGTTCCTACTCTGGTAGGCGAAAGAAATACACTGAGCAATCCAGTTGGACAGTGTTCTCTTAGAAACTGGAAGTCCTAAATGGGAAGGATCAAAAGCAACAAAGAGTTGAGAAGACTTTCTATGTTGCTGTGTCCTTTGTAAGTAAAAGGCGAGAGCTCTTTTACAATCCAAAGTATGAAGATTCCTCTCTGCACTTGATGCATGAGGTCCTGGAAAAAAGACAGGTAAGTATACCTCTTGGTTCAGATGAAAAGGCGAGACCACTTTGGGCATAAAGTGTGGATTGGTCCTGATGACTACCTTATCATGATGGAACCTTTTATAAGGAGGGTTAGCCACCAAGGCTTTCAGCTCACTGATGCGACGTGCTGAGGTGACTGCAATGAGAAAGATAACCTTCCAAGAAAGAAATTTCAAGGAGGTGGTGGCTAAAGGTTCAAATGGTGGCTTCATAAGCTGGCCAAGAACCAGATTTAAGTCCCATGCCACTGGAGGTGGTCTAATGGGAGGTTTAGTTAAAAGAAGGCCTCTCATAAATCTTGCTATAAGAGGATGAGAGGAAACAGGCTGTCCATTGAGAGGCTTGAGGGATGCTGCAATAGCACTCAAATGGACTCTTACCGAATTCGTTTTGAGGCCTGCATGTGAAAGATGCAGAAGATACTCTAGTAAAGAATTCACAGGTATTGCTAGAGGGTTAAGACCCTTCTCTGAACACCAAATGGTAAATCTTTTCCATTTGAAAGCATAGGAACGTCTAGTGGAAGGCTTTCTAGAAGCATGAATAATATCTCTGACTTGCTGAGAGAGATGGAAAACTTGAAGGTCTAGGCCTTCAGCAACCAGGCACTGAGATGGAGAGACTGGGGGTTTGGGTGCCACAACGTTCCATCTTCCTGGGAGAGAAGATCTGGAGCAGAGCCCAACTCCAGGGATGGAGCTTGAGAGAGATGTAGAAGTAGAGGGTACCACACTTGGCGTGGCCAATGTGGTGCTATGAGGATCATAGACCCTCTGTCTCTCTGAAGCTTGAACAGTGTTCTGGGAATTAGGGGAATGGGTGGAAAGGCATAAAGGAAGTCTTGACCCCAGTGAAGGAGGAAGGCATCCCTGGCCTGAACTCCCTGACACGGAAACCTGGAACAAAACCGAGGAAGTTTGGCATTCCACGGACTTGCAAAAGGGTCTATGTCCGGGGTTCCCCAAATTCAAAAAATCCTGGCTATCTGGTCCCTGTGGAGGGACCATTCATGTGGAAGCAGAACTCGACTGAGTCTGTCTGCCCAAGAGTTTTGAACGCCTGGAAGATATACTGCCATAAGATGAATTTGATGCTCTCTGGCGAAGGCCCACATTCGCAAAGCTTTGTTGCAAAGCGACAGAGAGCCAGTCCCCCCCTGCTTGTTTTCATAGAACATGGCTACTTGATTGTCCGTGTGGATGAGGACTGCCTTGTTGCTGAGCAGGGAGTGGAACACTCTGAGAGCTAAGAAAATTGCTCTGAGTTCCAAGAGATTTATGTGCAGTGAAGTCTCCTGTGGAGACCAGATGCCCTGGGTGGAGAGATCTTGTAGATGAGCTCCCCAACCCATTGGAGAGGCATCTGTTGTAAGGGTTGCTTGGGGAAGTGACTGTTGAAAAGGGGACCCCAGCAACAGGTTTTGAGAGGACCTCCACCACTGGAGAGACCAAAAAAGGCGACTGGAGTTTGCTATTTTGTCTGACAGGCAACCTGATGCCTGAGTCCATTGGGTGGACAAAGTCCATTGAGCTTGCCCTCATGTGAAGGCGAGCATATGGAACCACATGCACAGTGGATGCCATGTGGCCTAAGAGTTGCAACATTTCTCGAGCAGTTAAAAGAGGCTTTAACTGTATCTGGGAGGCTAGCTGCACCAAGCGTAGGCAACGGGCCTGAGGAAGATAGGCCCTTGCAGTTGTGGTATCCAACAAAGCCCCTATAAACTCGAAGGACTGAGTAGGGGTGAGACTGGATTTTGGGATGTTTATTACTAGTCCCAAATACTGAAGGACACGCATTGTGCAGATTAGACAAGTCTTGGCCTCTGCTTGAGATGGAGCTCGAATGAGCCAGTCGTCCAGATATGGGAAGACAAATATTCCTAGAGTGCGTAGAAATGCAGCTACTACAGCCATGCACTTCATGAACACCCTTGGTGCAGAGGCCAGACCAAAAGGAAGCACCCTGTACTGGTAGTGCTTTCCCTGAAAAAGGAACCGAAGGAACCTTCTGTGAGTTGGATGGATGAGGACATGGGTGTACGCATCCTTGAGATCTAGAGAACAAAGCCAGTCCTGACTCTGAAGGTATGGAAGCAGAGCACCGAGAGAAATCATCTTGAATTTCTCCTTGAATAGAAATTTGTTCAATTCTCTGAGATCTAAGATGGGTCTGTAACCCCCTGTCTTCTTTGGAATAAGAAAATAAGGGGAGTAGAACCCTGTGCCTTGTTGAAGAAGAGGTACTTCTTCTATTGCCCCTTGGGCAAGAAGTGTGGCAATCTCCTGACCTAAAAGGTTGAGGAGAGATGTTGGAGAATTGAACTGTTTCACCATGGTGTAAGGGGGAAGGCTTAAGAAATGAAGCTTGTACCCCTCCTTATGATGGAAAGTGTCCATTGCTCTGCTGTGATTTGCTCCCATCTGGGAGCAAAGTAAGTCAACCTTCCTGGGATGGTAAGGGGCTCTGGTCCCTCCAGAGCTAGAAAGGCTAAGTTCTCTAGCTGCAAGTCAAAGTCCCTGAGGAGGCTGAGGCTGCAGGGCCATGGAAGGTCTAGCTGCCTTTGACTTGGCCTGTTTGGGTGGTTGCTGATGCTTTGCAGCAAAACGACCTGTAGAAGATGCCTGCTGACCATAAGCAGGATAGTATTTTCCCTTTTTGGAAAAGAATGTCTTTTTAAACAATCTTTTCTTGACAGGGGCAGAGGTAGACTTTGAAAGTCGATCCAAAGCAGAGTTTTCAGCATCCATCTGAGTGGCCTTTGCTTGCCAATCCTTACCAAAAAGGTTCTCACCTGTACAAGGGAGATTTCCTAATTGATCTTGAACCCAGATCTCCAAATCAGAAGCTTGTAGCCAAGCAATTCTGCGTGCCCCTATGGCAATAGCCAAAGCTCTGCTTACACACTCAAAAGAGTCAAAGGCTGCACGGTTGGAAAATTTGGAGACCTCTTGGGCATGTTTGAGCCAAGTGAGAAACTCCTGTCTCTTATCCTCTGAAATGAAAGGAGATAAAGTCTGCAGGTGATCTCTGACTTCTTTTAGAAACATTCCCATATAGAGACTATAGGAATTGATCCTAACAGCTAGCATAGCAGCTTGGAAAACCCTTCGGCCAAAAGCATCCAGGGTCCTGCATTCACGCCCTGGATGATTAGATGAGTGTCTCTTTGCACCCTTCATCTTCTTCATGGCAGACTCTACCACAATAGAGTGGTGAGGAAGTTGAGTCTTGTGGAAGCCTGGACAAGGAGGGACACGATATATGGTGTCTAACCTGCGAGAATGAGGAGAGGTGGGGAGAGGTGTCTCCCACATCCTCAACATGAGATCATACAGAATCTCATGAACAGGTAAAGTAGCTGCCTCCTTAGGAGCTTTGGGATATTGTAAAATATCCAACTCCTTGGCTCTGGGTTCTGACTCAGGGGCCACTGTGATAGAGAGGCCCCTAGCCACGTCCCTAACAAAGTCTTGAAAAGACAAGTCTTCTGGAGGAGACATTCTTCGTTTAGGTGAAGAAGACTCCTAAGGAAGAAGTATCGATGCTTCTACAGAACCCTCAGACTCATCAGAGTCTTCAGAGGAATTGAAGTATCGCCCGTCTGGATGCTCCTGTAAAGCCCGATAACCGTATCGAGTGGGATCGACATCGGGAGTAATCGGTACCGGCTCAGTACCGATGGGCATCGTAGGACAGGGTACCGTAGCAGTCGACACCGAAGCCAATGTCGATGCAATCGGTACCGGTACCAGGAGTGATGCCGGTACCGGGGCCGGTACCAGCAACGGGGATTGTTGAGGTAAAGGAGGCGTCGTAGCCTGCATGAAAGCCGTTAAGGTGCGCTGCATGGTCAGAATCTTCTGATCCATCGACGCCACCAGAGTCTGAATGTCGGTACCAGTGGGAGCCATCGGTACCCCAGAACACGGCAACAGGTGATCGGTCGAGGCCGAGCCATCGATGTCAACCTGTGACCCCATAGAAAAAGCTTTGGAAGCCGGAGCTTCCTGCCGGGGTAATTTTGCCGGTGCGGAGTCCTCGAGGGCAAGCCCGGAGGCATCTCGATGCTTAGAGGGAGATCTGCCCTTTGAGGACCGGCCAGATTTATGCTTGGTTACCTGAGATCCATGGGAGGAAGAGGAGGCCCTGGAAGACGTCGATGCTACCGAAGCTGCATCAGAGGGAAACAGGGTACTGAGCTTGGCTGCTCGGTTCTGCCGACCTCTCTTGGACATCATGGTACAGGACACACAATCCATGATGGAATGGTCAGGTCCCAAACACTTTAGACACCAGTCATGAGTGTCGGTGACAGAAATAGTACCGCCACATTTTGTGCATTTTTTAAATCCAGAAGCGGGCTTCTCCATGAGGAAAACATTTTTTAGGCCTAAGGCTTGGTACCGACGATACCCATATGTGAAGACTCATTCCTGCTTGTTCCTGGAGATGTACTTAAACACTGCAATTCCACGTTCCTTGGGTATAGCCTTCGGAACTTCTTCTGGTCCCTGGGATACTTCAAACCGCTGCTTCACTTGATCTTTACCTTATTTTTCCTCCCTCTCTCTCCCCATACCCTCTAGGGGAAAAATATATGAGGACAAGTAACAAGTTTGCTCTCTACACTCTAGCACTCACCATGTAACAAGACTCTCTTACACCTGTGTATTCACATAATTCTTTCTCTCATCCAGGCATATATCACTTTCTTCCCACATTCACTATCCTCTTCCACACACACCAGCCACTCAGCTTCATTCACACTTGTTCTCCAACCCCTCAGTCTTCCAGATCTAACTCTCTCACACACTATTTCCCTTCACTGTCTCTAACCTGAAACTAGCTTATCTTCCCTTAAAAGCTTAGGACCAAATTTTGACTTTTAAAAGGAGTGAAGTTACTTCTGAGGCTCCTGAAGAGACTTTACTGGGGATGCTTCATTCGGTCTTTCCCACCCCCAGGCTTTTGGGTGCTAAACCTGGTGCTAGTCTTTCATTCTGGTTATCCAAAATGAGGGGGGAAAATTAAAAAAACTAAATATTCATTCACCCCACTCAGTACCATTCCCCTCAAGACCTAATTTCCCTACAAATCTCTTACCTGTGTTCACACTATAATATAAAAACTGTCTTTACCTGAACTTTATCCTAAATTGTGGAACCCCCCTAAAACATCTATTCTGTCCTCATACTCTTAGGGGTATGTTTACTAAACTTTCTTAACGTGTGTGCAGCATTAGTGTGCAGGATGCCATATAAGGAGTGGGCGTTTCAGTTTAAAGTAACAAAACGGGATTAGCGCGCGTGCTCTTGTGCGCCGTGCACATTAGCGCACGAGTAATGCACGCGGAAAGCATAAGCAGGCGCGCTGATGTGCAAACAAAGGAACAGGGCTGCAGTGCAATGGTGAAGACACTGACAGATGGTGCAGGGGTCATGGGTTCAATCCCCCACTGTGCCCAATGAATAAGGCTGGTTGAGGCACTACTATTTATGTGTAATATTGCATTATGAGGCATTTTAATTTTATTTTAATTACTGCTGCTAGCAAACGCACTCTCAAAGCGCTGTAACATAAGGTGCTGCATAAGGCACCCCATAAGGTACCCCAGAGGGCACATTTTAAAGTGCACTGTCCGCCACGGCACCCTACAATGTTGCATAAAGGGTGGCCTATAGGGCGCCATATAGGTTGCCCTATGAGGCACGGCAAGGTCATAGCACTGTTTTTGATGGCAGCACTGTGCATTGTAACACATGGAAATGTTCAGTAGGTGCGCTGACATGCAATGAGAAACAGCAGTGTAGCACAATGGTTAAGACACTGACTGATGGTGCAGGGGTCATGGGTTTAATCCCCCACTGTGCCCAATGAATAAGGCTGGCTGAGGCACTACCTGTTATGTGTAATATTGCATTATGAGGCAATTTAATATTGTTTTAATTAGTGCTGCTAGCAAACACACTCTCAAAGTGCTGTAACATAAGGTGCCGCATCAGCCGCCCCATAAGGCACTCCAGAGGGCATACTATAAAGTGCACTGTCCGCCCAGGCACCCTAGAATGTTCCTTATAGTGCGCTTTATAGGGTGCCTTATGAGGCCCCGCAAGGTCATAGCACTGTTTTTGATGGCAGCACTGTGCATTTTAATGCATGAAAATCTTAAGTAGGTGCGCTGACATGCAAAGAGGAACAGCAGTGTAGCACAATGGTTAAGACACTGATTGATGGTGAAGGGGTCATGAGTTCAATCCCCCAGTGGGGTTAATGGTTACCTGTCTCAGGTGTTACACTTTATTATACAGCAGTGCTGAATAAGGCATAGTGCTTTTTAATGTACATCAGTGCTGCGTGAGGCATATGTCTTCTTACGTTACAACAGTGTTACCTGAGGCAGTCTCCTTTCTACGTTACAGCAGTGCTGCCAGGTGAAACACCCTCACAGTGCTATAAACGTCATGTGCAGTGCAGCATGGTTACGAATGGATCAACCCTACCCTGGTAACCGCAGCACACAGTCTGCAGGATTCCTTCTGTAGCCAGCCAGGCATCTGTTCTCAACTATAGAGCTGTGGCCCACAGGTTACCTTGCTGCCTGGGGAGCCAGAGGTTGTGGGTTTGAATCCACAGTGGGGTTATTTATGAGGGCTGCCTGTGGCAGGTTTTTTAATTTAAATTAGTAGTGCCAGCTCAAACACCCTCACAGTGCTGTAATCTTCAGGTGCCCCATAAGGCACCTTATAAGGCACCTTAAGGTTACAGCACTGTGAGGGTGTTTCTGCTGGCTGTACTACTTGAAATTACACACAAACTGCCCCAGACAGCCCCCCATGTACCCTGTAAAATAGTTATCTCCAAGTTATAATGCCCTGTTCAATGTATGTCCAGTTTGTGCAATGTAAACCGCAATGGTGCAGAATAGCGCGGTATATGAGGGAATGTAAATAAATAAAGTAAATTAAATAAATAAACCCACTGTGGATTTAAACCACCAACCTCTGGCTCCACAGGCAGTGCAGCTACCAGTGGGCTACAGCTCTATAACTGTAAAGAGATGTCTGGCTGGCTACAAAATAACTTCTGCAGACTGTGTGCTGCGGTTACCAGGGTAGGGTTAGTCCTCTCGCACCCATGATGTACTGCACATGCAAAGCAGCTGTCTACAGATGATCTGAAGATGGGGTATGCACCCCCACAGCACCTAGGCCTGGTAGGGGGTACTGACCGTGTGTGTTACTGGTACAGAGTAGCTACAGACTGTCCCAGTGTGCAGGTCCTGTGCTCACCCTGAGAGTGAGGTGGGGCGCCCAGCACCATGTCCACAGCACCTGTCCCAGCTGAGATAGGCTATGCTGCAGGTCCCCATTAGTGCCAGTGTGTGATAGGTGGTCCTATCAGACACCCCTATGATATACCTGTCCCCATCTGTATATCCCAGTCATGTCTGGGCCTTGTGGACTATGATGCCCATGGAATATTGCATATCCTGTGTGCGTGCCATGGCCACATGATTATGTTTGCGGGGTGGGGGGAGGAAAGGTGCTGTTTGGACCCATAGACGGAGTGTGTCGTACCACTGAACCTGCCCTCTGGAACTCAGGATCCCCAAACAACGGATCCACATTCTATATCCCTGCAATGGTGGCAGCAGAGGGGACCATCAACCTCAGTCCAGCTGGGGTACAGACAACCTACGGACACTCCATGCAGTTCTGTACGCATCCATACTTCAATAGCAGACAGACAGTATTTCCTGAAATGCCCAGCTGCCCCACCACCATCTGACATTTTCCATCTGTGAGCACAGTGAGTACCCAGCTGCTGCACTGTGCATGGTGCTAATAGACAATATTTTGGTGGTGGTGAGAAGTGAGGAGGAATGTGACACATTCTATCTAACCTTTTTGATGTCTTGGACATCTGCACCTTGCCCACTCACAATCTTAAATGACAGAGGTGTAAGACAGGGGTCTCCAAATACAGCCCTGGAGGGCCACAAACCAGTCAGGTTGGCAGGATATCTCTAATGCATATATATCTCATGCATATTCATTAGGGCTATCCCGAAAACCTGACTGGTCTGCGGCTCTCCAGGACCAGGGTTCCCCACCCCTGGGATAGACGGACACACACTCCCCTCACCTATGCCAGCATTGAGCAACTATAGAGGTGTCTGGCAGCCCTGGCCACCACACCAGTCCTGGGCACTATGCAGGCATGGCTATGGCACACAATACTGTAGGAGTCACCCCCCAGGGTGGTAAACACTGTCAGACACAGGACCTGTATCACACTCCACAGACATCTGAACGATTGCTATGATGCAGCTCACTCAGCATATTGTGCTAAACTTAGGAATTGCTATCTACCATTACTCATGGCAACCTTTTGATAGATGTGTACCATATTCCCAGGTGTAGGGTGGCATTGCTAAGTTATGCAAGTGCTAGTATTCGGGGAAGGAAACAGGGCCCGAAGCCCTGCCTCTCCAGGTGGCTTTGGATAATGGGGCCTGTGGGTGCAGGCATGTCTGCCCCTGTTGTCCACTGCGCTGGGGCAGAGGTTCCCAACTCCGGTCCTGGTGGGCCAAACACTGCTCGGGTTTTCATGATATCCTTAATGAATATGCATGAGATACATCTGAATACCATGGGGGCGGTGCATGGTGATGCAGCACAGACATATGTATTGGAAACAGCATGGAACCTGAATGGTGCTTGGCACTCCAGGACTGCCTTTGGGGGACTCTGCTCTAGGTACTGCACATGTTTATGGTGTTTGTGCTCTATGGGGTAAAATATATGCATTTGAGGCATGTTTCTGTTCTCAGCAATACAGGTTCAGTCTTTACTACCATGTTTTCTTCATGGGTAAAATATGGGGACAGATCTGGCATATTCCCTGGGGAGTCCATAACTGTACATCCGACAGAGCCTGTCTGTTGCAGTGGACGGCACCCACCTACACAGGACTGGGCCTGGACTGCTGTGGGCAGCTGCCACTGCCCCCTCCACCACCAGTACCCCTCTGCCACTATGCTGACATGCCCTTCTGCTGGTGGTGCTGGTGGTGCGCAGTCTCAGGCCATCCAGTGTGCGGGTAGGCGGCTGCCTATGGTGCGGGTTCTGGGGTAGGGGTGCCTGCATAAACGTCCACGCTTCCCCCCCAGCACCTCCTGCCACTGCTCTGTGCCCTTGGAGGCCAATACTGGCAACAGTGCTGGCAGTGTGGGCTGTGGGGGGTGTTTGCAACACCATACACTGGATAGCAGATATACACTCCCACACCTATGCCAGCATTGTAGAACTATAGGGGTGTTTGGCAGCCCTGGCCACCGCTCCAGTCCTGGGCACAGTGCAGGCATGGCTATGGCACGCAATACTGTTGGGGTCACTCCCCAAGGTGGTAAACACTGTCAGGCACAAGACCTGTAGCACACTCCACAGACATCAGAAAGGTTGCCATGATGCAGCTCAATCAGATAATTGTACTTAACCTCGGAATTGCTATCTGCCAGTTATCATAGCAACTTTTTGATAGCTGTGTACTGTATTCCCTGGTTTAGGGTGGCATTGCTAAGGTATGCAGGTGCTAGTATTGGGAGATGCACGCAGGGCCCAATGTCCTGCCTCTCCAGGAGGCATTGGATAATGGAGCATGTGGGTGCGGGTTTGTCTGGCCCTGTTGGCTGCTGCTTTACGGCAGAGGTTCCCAACCCCGGTCCTGGTGTGCGCAACACTGTTCGGGTTTTCATGCTGTCCCTCATGAATATGCATGGATACATCTGTATACCATGGGGCGGCGCATAGAAATGCAGCACAGGCATCTTTATTAGAGGCAGCATAAAACCTGAATGGTGTTTGGCCCTCCAGGACTGCATTTGGGATACTCTGCTCTAGGTAATGAGCCTGTTTCTGGTGTCTGTGCTCTGTTGGGTAAAACGTAGGTGTTTTGGGCCTGTTTACGTCGTCTGCAATAAAGGTTCTGTCTGTAGTAGCACGTTTCAGTTGTGGGTAAAATATGGGGATTGGGTTGGCAGGAACCATAGCTGAGACTTGAACCTGTGACCTTCTGCTTCTGAACACACTGGCTGTGTTCAGCACACCACACTGTGGTCACAGTAATGGTGCAGTCCCTGGAGATACCATGGTTGTTTGTCAGACAGAGCCTGTATGTTGCAGTGCATGGCACCCACCTACACAGGGCTAGGCCATGGTCTGCTCTGGGCAGCTGCCACTGCCCCCTCCATCACCAGTACCCCTCTGCCACCATGCTGACATGGCCTTATATTGGAGACAACATAAAACCTGAATGATTTGTGGCCCTCCAGGACTGCATTTGAGGGACTCTGCTCTAGGTAATGCGCATGTTTCTGGTGTCTGTGCTCAGTGGGGTAAAATATAGGCGTTTGAACCATGCGTATGTTCTCTGCAATAAAGGTTTCTCCTTATTATCATGGTTTAGTAGCGGGTAAAATATGGGGACTGGATTGGCAGTAGCCCCAGCTGGGACTTGAACTTGTGACCTTCTGCTCCTGAATTCACTGGCTGTGTTCACTGCACCACATTGTGCTCACAGAGACAGTGCAGTCCCTGGAGATACCATGGTTGTTTGTCAGACAGAGCCTGTCTGTTGCAGTGCATGGCACCCACCTACACAGGGCTAGGCCATGGTCGGCTCTGGGCAGCTGCCACTGCCCCCTCCACCTCCAGTACCCCTGTGCCACCATGCTGACATGCCATTCTGCTGGTGGTGCTGGTGGTGTGCTGGGGGGGGCGCGGGGGCTGGTGCGGGGGGGGGGAGGTGCCTGCATAGACGTCCACGCTTCCCCCCAAGCACCGCCTGCTGCTGTTCTGTGCCCTTGGGGGTACCTGCTGGGTACTATCCCCTGTGACACTGTGGGACACTCAATCGTGCCCATGTTGGGCCCTCATCAGTTGCTGGCTGGCTGCTGTACAGTTTCAGCATTCCTATGTGCCACCTAGGCATCTGCCTGGTCCGCACTGTGCCCCGGCTGCACCACAGCATGTGCCGCCTGCAGCCCTCTGTGGCCCCTTTTCAGGCATATGACCAGTTGCCCATTCCAACATGCCCGCCCTGCTGTTGCGGGACATGTGCATGCAATAGGACACCTGTCCGATGCAGAGGGAACCCTGATCAGTGCTATTTCTGTGGGATCATTCACCTTGTATGGGCACAGAGCGTAGACCTTTCCATAATTCATATCTTTTTTTGGGTGCTTTCTTGGGAGTGTTTTTTGATGTTTCCCATTAAAACCACTGTTGCCCAGCTTGGTTATATTTTTTCTAAATTTTGTTGTGGTCATTTTCAGTGTTTATTTGCCCTTTTGTTCTGTGCACATGTATCACACTTATCACTTTTTGTAGGTTTCCCTGGGTTTGCTGTACATTGCTGACAGAAATGGTTTCTCTTCCCTTTAAATCGACTCTAACGCGAGGTTTCACTCGCGGTATTTTTTGCCTCTGATTTCATCTCGCTAATGTGCGGGGAGCCTCTCCCCTCCCACTCTCCACCCATTTACCCCTTCTCTCCGCCCCTGGGGAGCCTTCCTCCGCCCTCCGGGAGCCTTTCCCTGCCTTCATCGCACATTAGCACACCGCGCACATGAGCGTGCATATTTGTGCCCCGTACGCGACATTAGCGTGCACTAAGGTACCTTAGCGCACGCTAATGTCGCGCAGCGCACATTAGCGCACAGTAACGCACATTAGCGCAGTTTAGTAAACATACCCCTTAGTTACTTATGCTGATTTGTAACTTCTCCCAGTTTAAACTTTATTTTACATAGTAGCTCTTTTTCTTGAACTTTATGTATAAAGGCATATTTCAGAAAGGCCTTATGTGGTTGCTGCAATGTCCAAATGAAACCATTTGCAATTCTGCAAGTCACATTTCAGTTTGATCTAAAATCAACATATCTCTGCTCTTCATGCTAGACGTGTGTTAAATCGAACTAGGAAATGCAGGTACGTATGGGGATGGGCACCAGTACACAGCAGGAGGCACTATTTTATAAACATGCATGTGTGAAAAGTCGATAAGGGAACCCCAGTGACTTGCCCGTGTATCTGCTTCTATTTCAGAAAGCACGCGTGTAAACGTTGGTAGAAACATGCATATCCTGTCCATTCTGCAAACCTGGATATGCTACTGCTTTTCATCAATTATAGGTAAATTCAGTGTTTACCAATGTAACTTGTAGAGGGGGAAATAAACACTGCGGGTTTAAGGGGCATTTCCCTTTTAATCCCTTCTTTAAAGGACTGGCTGAAATGAGCACTTTCTAAAATCTAAACATGCTAGGGAGCAGGTGTAACTATAGACATGGATAATTTCCATCACCCTCATGGATCTCTATATGAAATTAGATAGACACATATATCTTGCTGCTTTGTCCAAACCATGCCTCGACATGCCCCAACATCCCTTCCCCCCATGTGACTTACATAGGATTGGGGCAGATATGCATAAATTTGGAGCTTTATAAAATGACTGGCTGTGGATGTGATTTGCAGATGAGTGATCATAATCACACATGAAAATCACTAATAGAGCTTCTAAAATAAACCCCATAGCTAGACAAAGCACCCTTGCTCTGGAGAATTTAGAGGGAATTTTCAGTAACACTATGGGCCTGATTCTAACCTGCACGTACATCTCCTTTGTATGTCTGGGCTGACCTGGACGTACAAAGGAGATCACGATTCTGATTCTGCGGGGCATGTCTAGCCCCACAGGATCAGAATCACCAACAGGCATGTACATGAAGGCCAGGACTTCAATTCAGTCCCGGCCTGCATGTACAGCCACAGCTTGGATAATTCAGCCAGGGCTTTTGAATGGAGCCGTGGTGCTATGGCGTCATGTTGCCATGGCACTGCTGCTCCATTTAAAAGCTGTGATGCTGCCTCGGAGGAGGAATAACTTCCCTGGCCATTTTGCTAGCCCTGGACGTACAGGGCCAACATTAGAATTGGCCCTGTACATCCAGGGCTGGCGACCACCCACTGCCAGCCCACTCTCTGCCCCTGAGCCGTCTCTTCCCAGCCCCCAACTAACTTCCCCACACAACCAGCAGGGAAGTTAGTCGGGGCATGCAGCCGGCATGAATAGCAGGGATGGACGTCCCAATGGGACGTCCATCCCCACTATTTGTGTCTCAGAATAACCCCCTATACATATAGTGCTGCTGAAAATTCACAGGTAGGAATCTTACACACTTAGCGATAGCTACTGAGGGTAATTTTAAAAGGAGTGGCTACATTTGTGTGCATTTTTAAGGGCTTATTTCGCACCTGTTTCATAAAGAAAGGTGTGCATGTACTTTACCTTATAAAATAGCAGTGTAAGTTTAATTTAATCCTATGACTAGTGTAATACATGCCTGCCGCTAGATTTCTCAAGAATCCGTATAAATAATCATATTTTATAATTTATGCATGTATTGCGTTTCATCCATGTTTTATTTATTTATTTACATTCTCTTATATACCGCGCTATTCTGCATCAGTGCGGTTTACATTGTGTTTTACCCAAATTCTTCCCTTTGAGCATGCACACAATGAAAGTACATGTGATCTCTGCATGTGTACTTTCAGAATAGGAACCACATCACCCATTTATGACTATGACTAAAATATCTAGAGTTAAGTATGCATAAATGTAGGCATGACTTTTAAAATTATCCCATAAATGTATCCATTTTAATATTGGATAGTTTCTTCAAGGTTGCCATACCTGCTTTTCTACAGGATCAGTAGTAATAAACAAAGCACAACACTGTCTTGCAAACATCAGTCCTAAATTATACTGCTGAACTATGCAGACAGCAGCTGAATATTGTAGATGGTTGTATAGTTGTTGGTGACTAATGGCCTGTATTCAGCACCGCTGACTATTTGGTGGTGAATATACATGTTGTTGTGTTGTATTTTTTTTTTAAATGCCACAGTCAGGGTTAAAAAAAATCCTGCTGTTTCCATCAAGATCTGAACTGGTAAACAGTTTTTCTTGCCAGCATCCATCTTTAATCAAATGATTCCGTCGTGTACCTGACTGATCAATAAAGGCTGACTTCTGATTTGCCCATTTGGTTCCAGGAAGCTTTAGTATAGACAATCAGTAACCAATTCCAGAATCTTGTTATTTACTTATAAAACTGATAAGGCAAGAAAAATGTCTTAAAACAACTTCTCTTTACTTCTGCCTTGAAATGTTGCTTTTGTCTTTGCCTTGCTTTGGCCATCACCCTAAACGTTTATTCCTAGAATACTCACTGAGCCTTGCAGGGCCGGATTTACGTATACGCCATGTACGCCATGGCGTAGGGCCCACAACCGGCAGGGGCCCACAAAAAATAGAACCAGGTTTTTTTTTTTTCAATTCGATTAAAAAAAAAACCTGGTGGCTGCCGCCGCGGGGCCCCCTCTGCTGCCGCGGGGGCCCCGTCTACAAGATGGTATGGTCTGGTCGGGTCGGGTCGGGTCGGGTCTCGTCTCCCTCCCTCCCTCCCGGCTGCGAGAGACGCGAAGATAGAGCGTCTCCTCGCGTCTGTGTTAAGCCCGCAGGGGCTGATGGGATTTCCCATCAGCCCCTGCGGGCTTAACACAGACGCGAGGAGACGCTCTCCCTTCGCGTCTCTTGCAGCCTGCAGCGAGGGAGGGAGAGAGACCCGACCCGACCCGACCGGACAGGACCCGACCCGACCAGCTTGTAGACGGGGCCCCCGCGGCAGCAGAGGGGGCCCCGCGGCGGCAGCCACCAGGTTTTTTTTTAAATTAAATTTTACTTTAGGCCGGGGGGTAGGAGTCCTATCCCCCCCGGCCTAAAGTAAAATTTAATTTAAAAAAAAAACCTGGTGGCTGCCGCCGCGGGGCCCCCTCTGCTGCTGCGGGGGCCCCGTCTACAAGCTGGTCGGGTCGGGTCGGGTCGGGTCCGGTCGGGTCTCTCTCCCTCCCTCCCTCGCTGCAGGCTGCGAGAGACGCGAAGATGCGTCTCTCGCAGCCTGCAGCCTGCAGCGAGGGAGGGAGAGAGACCCGACCGGACCCGACCAGCTTGTAGACGGGGCCCCCGCGGCAGCAGAGGGGGCCCCGCGGCGGCAGCCACCAGCTTTTTTTTTTTAAATTAAATTTTACTTTAGGCCGGGGGGGTAGGACTGGTAATGGGCTATGGGCTATGGGGGGGGGGTAGGACTGGTAATGGGCTATGGGGGGGGGGTAGGACTGTTAAGGGGCTGGGGGGGGGGTAGGACTGGTAATGGGCTATGTGGGGGGGGTAGGACTGGTAATGGGCTATGGAGGGGGTAGGACTGGTAATGGACTATGGGGGGGTAGGACTGGTAATGGGCTATTGGGGGGGCTGGGGCTGGAAATGGACTGGGGGGGTAGGGCTGGTAATGGGCTATTGGGGGGCTGGGGCTGGAAATGGGCTGGGCTGGGGGGGGTTAAGGCTAGAGGTGGGCTGATGGGGTTAGGACTGGTAATGGACTTTGGGCTGTTGGGGGGGGGGGGGCTTAGAACTGGCAATGGGCTTTGGGGGGGGTTAATACTGGTAATGGGCTGTGGGCTGATGGGGGCTGGCTGGTAATGGGCTATGGGGGGGGGCTAGGACTGGAAATGGGCTGGGGGTTAAGACTGGAGGTGGGCTGATGGGGTTAGGACTGGTAATGGGCTGTTGGGGGGGGATTAGAACTGGTAATGGGCTTTGGGGGGGTTAAGACTGGTAATGGGCTGTGGGCTGATGGGGGTTGTCTGGTAATGGGCTATAGGGGGCTAGGACTGGAAATGGGCTGGGGGGTTAAAACTGGAGGTGGGATGATGGGGTTAGGACTGGTAATGGGCTGTGGGCTGATGGGGGGGGGGTTAGGACTGGCAATGGGCTATGGGGGGCTGACTGGAAATGGGTTGATGGGGTTAGGACTGGAAGTGGGCTGATGGGGGGTTAGGACTGGTAATGGGTTATAGGGGGGGCTTAAACTGAAAATGGGGTGATGGGGGGTTAAGGACTGAAAATGGGGTGATGGGTTAAGGACTGTAAGTGGGGTGATGGGGGGGCTAGGACTGGAAATGGGCTGATGGATGGCTAGGGCTGGAAATGGGCTGATGCAGGGACTAGAAGGGAATGGATGCTGGGTGAGGCTGGAACTAGAAGGGAGCTGATGTTGGGGGAGGATTAGAATGGGATGGGGCTGGAAGAGTAAAATGGAGAAGGGAAAAATATTTTGTGTGGGAGGGATAAAAAATCTACAATTGGCCGGGTATTGGGAGAGTAAGTGGGGATTGAGGATGGAGGGGTAATATTTGAGTGGATGAAATAGGAATGAGGAAAGAGCAAAAGGAGAAAGATTAGTATGTTAAAGCAGATGTAGAGAGAGAATGGAAAAAAATCTAGAAGAGAGAAGAAAGGACAAATGGACAGCAGACGATGGAGAGTTAGCAGAAGACACGAAGAAACCAGAAGAAAGTGGCTGGAGCAATTGCAGCTGAAAAAAATGCACAAAAGGTAGAAAAATATCTCTTTATTTTGAATTTATTAATTGGAATATGTCAGCTCTGGTAAATGTGCATCATTAACATCTGTGCTTTGTTTAGTACAAGAGCAAATTAATGTATTGTTTTATTTCTACAGTGTTGTACATTCCAAGTTTGGCTTTTGGGATTCCCAGTTTAATTATTGTCTTCCTATTTCTAAATTGTGATTACTTGTTTGGTGATGGTCTATGTTCTGCATGTGTAACTGAGCTGAGGTGTTCTGTTTATATAATTCCTATTTGACATTGCCACTTGTTCTCTTTCCCCAGTAGGTCATGTATTGTTGTTCTCTGAAATGTATTGGTTTAATATTTGCAGTGTTGCCTTTTGATTGGTAGAGTATGGTGCTTTGTGAGTCCTGGTAGTGCTGTTAGGATACGGCGGGTTTACTATGGGCAGTGTTTGTAGTAGTTCCTAATGTGTCTGGCAGTTGGCACTGGATTATAGTAATGTAGAAATCTTTTAGTCTTTCTTTATCCATACACTCATTAAGAGGCACGTTTACTAAAAGTTAGTATATGGTAACATTATGCAAATATTTATGCAAATGAGGCCCCTTATGCAAATGAGGTCCGCACCCCCCTTGGGCCGCCCCTGCTGGGGGCCCACAATTTTTGTTGGTGTAGGGCCTCACTCAAGGTAAATCCGGCCCTGGAGCCTTGTACTCTCGTGTTTCCCCTTTCTTCATGCCATCCATGTAAGTCTGCTTACACATTCCAGCCGACACACTGATAAAGCTATGGCCTCATAAATAATCCCTACTTGAAATCTTGGAACTGTGCCTGCAGTCAACCATGACCAAATTCCGGTGCCCTCTCCTCTCACACCCTGTGAAAGACCTGCCTCCAAAAGATGGGATAAGGTTTATTTAATTTATTCTTTGTTTGGTAGTTAGACAGAGATAAATTCAGTTCTGTGTCAAGTGCAGATCTAATTGAGTGATGTAGTGACATTTTTGATCTTTCTGCAAAATAAATCTTTTCTAAAAAAGTCAACTGTTTGCCTGACCTGAAACTAAAATTAACATTTTCTATTGCATATGCTGTCATTGCGCTTCTCGTAATAAATCTTTATGAACTCTAGTTTCGCTCAAAATGGCCTTTTCTCTGCTAACTTGGGCTGGTAATTATGGACTCTCACAGCAGGTGTCCTGGCAGCAATGTTAGGGCCCCCCTGAGCTCTTTAAATTCTAAGAGCTCCCATCCCAGTATCTGGAGCACTCCGTTGAAGAGACCCCCGGGAGTCTGAAGGTACAGTATAGGTGTCCTGTCTCCATCAGTGGCGCTGCTTAATGGAGAAGAGCAGGAAAATCAGACGTGATCTTTGAGATGATCTTAATGTTTTTGGAGAAGTTATGGATTAATTAACCTCACTAGATACAAAGACATCCCAGAGTAGAAGGCTTGGTAGGTCAGCAGCAAGATTTTAAATTGGAGCTTGTGAGAAAGTGGGAACCAGCGTTTGTTTAACTGAGAAGGGATGAAATGGTTACACTGGAGCACCTTTGAAAGCATGTAACTACTATGTTTTGGTTAAGTGAAGATAATTTCACATCATTGTATAGAGAATTATAATGGACAATGACTTCAGAACACGAGCATAAATTAGGAGCTGGATATCTTTCTCCTCTATTAAATGTGTAAGGGTATGAATTCTATGCAAGGCCTGGAATAAGGAAAACCATGCAGATGGAATCTAGGAGAAAGAAATGAGGCTAGAGTTGAGATATTTGTCTAAAGTAGTTAAGTGCTTTTTTTTGCAAAAATACTGTTATTCAGAATTGAAAGGTGAAAGTGATGGTAAAAGCTCCTTCAAAGAGAACAGAACCACTTCCGATCCCTGAGGGTTCAATATACGCCTGTGTTCAGTAATCTTGTGGACCACAGCACTGAGGCAGGTATTTATTGGTTACAGGTCTGTGACTCCTGGGTCTACAGAGTCCAAAAGCTGGATGGCATCCATATAGAAAAATCTAATTGTGCTGAAGCTTTAGATAAATATGTTCAGTGGAGACAAAAAGGAATTAACCAGATAGGTGCTAGAATGGAATAAGAGGGGTGGCCTGGTGGAAGACAGCATATCTGGGGAGGCCTCAGAGACTGGTATTAAGGCTATAGCAGAGCAAGATTCAATGTTTGGTTCAGTGTCTGGAAACTGTTCACCTCCTAAAGATGTGGTTTCACAAGTAGGTATTGATGGAATTCAGGATGAGTGAGGGTGGGTTTGGATTTGAAGTTTCTTTAATTGATATTTGGAATGTGGTTACCAAGACTGATAGTCTGCTTAGGGAGTCAATTACCAAGCTTTCGGATTTCACCAGGGAGACAGAAAACAAGTTAGAAGAAATGGATAAAAGAGCTGAACAAATTGAATCATGACTGATGAGACTGAAAACACAGATGATGGTCACCAGAGACAGACTGGAGTATCTGGGATCAAAGATAGATTGAGCAATTATGATATGTTAGAGGTTATAGAAAATTTTGCTATGGCCAAAAATCTGAGGGAGGGGGCATTTGCAAAACAATTAACACAGCAGAACTGGCAAGTGGGTTATCCCTGCATGCCGCTACTGAACACCCCAACGCTAACCAGCTAGCATTAGGGCATTCTGGGGGCGGACCAAAGGCAATACCCAGGGATAACTGTATAGAGATGATTGAAGGATAAGGCGGTATACAAAACTGTCTAAATAAATAAATAGAGGTATTCAGCTGCTAGCTGGTTATCCCTCAGCAGTGAGGTTAGGCACCTGAAAGACTTACTTATCTTTCGCTGCTGAAGCTACCCAGATGAATCCAAAACAAAAATAGAGTAAATGATGTGAGCAAACATGTGAATGTAATTTTTGTCGGAAGGCAGCCCGGAGGAATGAACTAACCTCTTGAAGCTGTGACTTCCATTTTAATCAGTTTAAATTAAACCCTATAACCAATTTTCTAAGGGTTAATGCCAAGGTAAAACCACCACAATAAGGTGTCACCTACACCAAAATCCAAAAATGGTAAAAAGTTAAAAATGGCTGAGGCAAGTAAAGAAAAACGTGGTACTTATCAGAACCGCTGCTTCCCTTTCTCGGCTGTATCTTCACGGGGAAAACAAGCAGCTACCACATTCATCAAATGTCCAGTCCACAAAGGATCAACAACAGCAGCAGTTGTCAAGGGGTACACAGTACTGCGTTTCGGGTGAATATCCAACTTCCACGCCCTGTATCAACGCTTTAAAGGAACTGCCAAAGAAAAATAAACTGCAGCATCTCCACCTCTCCGAGACACCGGCGCATGCTCATTAATGATCTATGCCAGACAGCCAGCATTTAAATAGCAGTGGTGGGCCAATAGCAATGAGATGTAAGAAAGCATTACAAAACAGCCATCAGAAAGTCCAAAAGCCAAAAATTAAAAGCCAAAAATTGAAGGCCAAAAATTTTTTAACAGTCCAAAGGCCAAAAATTTAAAGAACGCTAACCCAGTCCCAGAGCATCCTCGAGGGGGAGATCATGAGAAATCTTTGCAGCGACTTGAACAAAAGTGGATTTTTACTTGGAATACAGTTGAACCATTAGGTTTAAATAAAGAATTGGAGTACTATTAAAGAATGAAGTAGAAAATAGCAATGCCTCTAGATGTTCTTGAAAAAAACTAAACACATGGACTTCCTCTTTATGTTTTACACTTTTTTCAGTTATTTTCACAAAAAATTGCATCAAAGCACCAAAACAGTGAAAAAATGGTGCTGCTTCTGTTAGTATCTTAATCTAAGACAATACACATAATTACCAAAGGATCGCCCCCAAAAGGTGATTGCCTGAAACAGTCTGAAGGGAGAGCTACTATAGTAGATCAGAGAATGCAGATTTTTGCTTTCAGAAGAGACTCTGCTTTCAGTTAAGTGAGAAGTTGAAAATAATGTAGCTGAAATCAGCAAATATATTTTAAAACTTTTAGGAAGATTTTATCCAAATGCAAATGTTTTTCAATTCAAGAAAGCTATATTATACAAATTTAATCAATACAGTCTTGATTCACTTATATTCCGAATTATGAAGCAGAAAAATATTGAAGTACAGTGAATAAAGAAAGCACCCTATGATAATAAAAAATTACTCAAAAGCTCTGCATTTCTCAGGAAAATTGTATCACACCCTTTTTGCTTCTTTATAGGACAATTCAAGCTTGAACAGAGAAATACTGTAGCCTCAATATAGACAAGTTCCATAATCTCTTGTGAAATACAAGTTGGTTTAGTGTGACTGTGAGCTCCTTAAACAAGGGTAAAAGAACCACACTATGCTCAAATGAGAGGATAGCATAGAGGAAAAGGATGAAACCATAAATGCTTGTTCATAAACTAAGGGGTACAATTACTAAACAGCGCTAAGGGCACAAAGGTGCCATTAGCAGGGTTCATCAGTGCCCACTAGTGGTTAACACATTGATAACACAGGCTTACAAAGGTACAAAGGGTTGGAGAAAGGGCATAAACTGGGTAGAGTGTGGGCGGAGACAGTATGTGCTTCTCTAATGACATGCGTTATTAACAGGTGTTTGAGGCACAGCCACCAGGAACCTTAACACCAATTCAAGGCTGGCATTAAGTGCTTGTTTTGGAGGGTGAGAGCCTTTTTCACTCGTGTAACACCACACAGGGAGCCCATTCACATGTATGCAGCTTGTACCTCCTAGACTAGAGTTCTGAAATTAGTGATAGTAGTGGTCCATTGCCAGTCGCAGCATGGTGCCTTGTAATAGAGGGCATTATTTATTTATTTACAGTTCTTATATACCGCGCTATTTCGTATCAGTGCGGTTTACAAATAACAGAAACTTGCATCAGAACAGGATCTTTTGCATACATTGTAATTATGTTGTTGGTGCCAAAGTGCCATGTGATTCAGTGGGCTGATCATTCTGCTAGGTGGACTAGGTGGCCATCTAGGGTGTAACTCTGCTATGATAGCGGCAGCACACATATATTTTGCTCTTGTCAGAAAGGAGTCGCACCACTGTTACTGCGCAGCCATGTTAGCAGTATATAGGGGTGGGAGTGGCGGCGGCAGCAGCTTCTGTCTGTTACAGAAGATACCATTGTTCCTTCTGTGCATGTCAATGCAATGCTGCTGGTTGTATTGTCAGGGCCAGGCCAAGAGATTGTGCTATCATAAGCAGACTACCTCTGTGCAACCCCTCTCCCAAATGCTGCCTTGAGGCTCTCTGCAGCATGAACATGAGGATTCCCCATGCCACCCCCCTTCCATCATCCATTGTTTCACCTAGGGGCGGAATGCGGCATGGCAATTGCTCTCTGTTGTGGGGTGGCGAGGCTTATGATAGCATCAGGCGTGTTCACGGCGTGCTGTCCCCAGCCCCCTCTGACACATTCTTTCAGAAAAGGACAGGAGTAGCATGCCAGGACTCCCACATGTGCAGGCCACCCAAAGCACTGAAGTGGTGGTGCCATGCTTTCAGGGAGGGAGGGATCGAACCTGTTCACTGTGGTCTGCCAACTAAGAGATTATTCCAGGACTGGCCAACAAACACACATCAGGAAATGGTTATGTTGGTCGCTGTACTAGGCCACCCATGACCTGGAATGTGTGCGGACATGTATCCTGGCCTACCTCTTTGGCAGGACAGATCCCATATGTAAAACATGAACTCAGTTGAACCAGCAGCATATCAATGCAGTGTTACATACACACCTAACAAGATGTTCCTCTCCCACATCTGCCTAACGTACCCTATAAGACGGGTATGGCACAGAGCCTGCAGAGAGATACACAGACAGAGGCATACCCCAGCTTATTCCTGCATGATGTCTGACAATAACCACATATATACACATGGAATGATGCACCCATATTCCCATATGGTTTCTTTGTGGCTCCTAACACCTGACCACTGTGTTGAGTGAAAATGGTCATGGGTTCAAGAGCAGTCAGTGGATCAAGAGTGCAACCCTTCCCCTCTTGCTCAGCATGAGTCCTGACAGTCATCAGCCACATTGAGAAGCTGCACCAACACCTGATGAATGGCAGAGCATGCTAATAGCACCCATACACTGAGTAAGCCTTAACAATGTGTGCACGCTCAGAGCGGGTGTTAGCAAAGTCCAAGCATTAAAGGAGCCCTAAGGGCCAACTTACATCTTTTTTGGACAGTCTGGTCATGTGTTTGTGGGGGGGTGTTTGTCCAGAGGACTGTGAGCTTTAGCAATGCACTGTGCATGCGTGTGATGCCCCGGCTTTATGACTGTGCATACAACATGCTGCACAGTCAGTTATTCTGCAACTCCACCAACTGTGTGAGATACCATTTATGGGCAGAAGGTTAGTTTTCAGTAAGTAGTTGCAACTTGTGTGAGTCACTGGCTGACTAGCTGTGATTGTATACATCTTGTTCCCAAAGTTGTGACACTCAAAGGCTTTCCCATTTAAACCATAATTAAGGCCCATCTCCACAGCATGCCCCTATACTTACCTCCCAACATGACACTGCTGTACAGCTCCTATATCGCCTGCTGGTTTCACTCGAGTGAACTGGGAGGGGGGTTGGGGGGCATGGTCTTTCCAGGGACAGCTCTATCACATCTGTGTGTGCAGCAACCCTCACCTCTGACTGAGACTTCAGGACTCAGGACATACCTGGCTGCACAGCTCAAAGGCCCGATTAATGATAAATACCATAATAACTATATCCCCGGCAACATTGTCAGCCCCCTTGGAGCAGCTGTAGTCTATTGGGAGCTAGGCCCACATAGAGTATTGACCTCTGTGAATGCCCAATGGAGTCACTGAGTTGGTTAGACAGGAACGATTCTGCCATGTAGCTGAATGCACCTTGCTCTTGTCCTAAGATGCAGTCACAGAGTGCAATCTGGGGTCTCTTAGCTCTATTAGCTCTATGCACGGTATGCAAATATACAGGTATGTCCATGTTAGTATACATGCTATGCAGATGTGCCTCTCTCAACACTGTCTACTAACGGTTGACCACAGCAGTCAGCATGGCATTGTGTACTACTCCATAACCACAACCAGCCTTATGTTTACAGAGATGACATGCATTGGTTTGCCTGATTGTGACAATGGGACACTGACCTCTAAATGGTGCATGCACAAATCCAGCAGGAGTAATGTGCCACATGATGTCGCGTTGGTCTTTGTATCGCCTGGCACCATGTGGGAAGGCAAGGCCTGGCGGTGAATATTGGGGTGGAGGTGGGGAGAACAGTCCCATACTTGTTTTGAATGTGCCCCTGGTAGATGGCATTGCCGGCCAGAGGCTCTGTTCAGATGCATAGAAGCTGCCATGCTTTCACCTGCTCTTTGGGGGGGGGGGGGGGAATGGCATACAATATGTGGGAGAGCACTTGCGCTGCACTGGCCATTTTTGCAGTGTCCATGGCCAGGGACATGACATGATATGGGAGTATGAGTATGCCACTAGGTTCAATGCTCACTGGCAAAAGCTGTATAGGGGGACACAGTCTTCTGGTATGTGACAGATGTACGAAGGCCACTGTGCGCCAAAATGTACTCACAGTCTCTCTGAGACAGTTTCCAGTGCTCTTGGCATTGTATTAACTGTCCCTAAGTTCAAACAAAAAGGGTAAACAAATGAAGAGCAGAGGATTCTGGGTACTGTCTACAAAAGAGCAGTTTACAGTGGATGTACTTGAGTCAGAGATTAGGTAAACAGCTGAGCCATCAAAACATGGGCCAGCACTAACTTGACCTAAAAGCACACAGCTGTTCATGCTGAGAGGCCATTCTCACTGTGACCATGTCACGTCTATATATGCATATTGTGCTATATAGGAATAAGTTTCAGTAACAAAGGTGTTTTTTTTTTAATAGCACTCCTGTCACTGGCCAAGCTGCTGGATGTCCATGCCAATACTCTCATTGTGGCTCTGTGAACCTGGAGTGGGTAGTAGCTAACCTTGCACAGATGGTGTGAGGTAGCAGACATAGTCCAGTGTAGCACAATATCTGCAGGCTGACAGTGGTGGATCTGGTTGAATCAATTTCTTTGAAAGAGAGAAGATGAGCTTCCTTGCATTGCCTGTAACCTGCTGGTAGCTATGTTTTTGGCAGGTTGTACTGGTTGGTGTCAGAACCCCCCTTCCTGCTTATATACCACTCACTGCTTTCAGATTCCTTGAAAACAGCTGCCTGAGCCCTAGAGCATAACATATACTACTATATGAGAGTCCCTGGCCAGCAGGTACATGCTACTCCAACCTGCTGTAATTGTACAGGGTACAAAGCATTTAGCATGGCATACCTGACTCAACACCTGCAGTATCCTGGCAATAAAATAGATCTGCTTCAGAACCTGAAGAGACTACCTATTGCAGTGCTTGGTCTGGGCAACAGGTGATTGTGTGCCCTTCCTCTCATTTAGGGGGATGGTGAAAAAGGCCATTTGTACATGTGGCAGCTGCTATTTTCATGACACACACATTTCTGCACATTTCATAGCTGATGTGATGAATTGTTGCATTCTCCATTGGGTAAAAAGTAGCGTATAGGTACTCAGATGGTGAAGTGCATCCTAGGAAATAAAGGGGCTAGTCAATACCGGCACACATAGCCCAAATTTCAGCCATAGTGACAACCCTGATCACTCGAGCATTGCCCAGTACATACATGTCTTGTATGATGAGGGAGCAAGTGTGCATGGCTCCCTGGAGAGGACAAGATAGTGTGGGAAAGACTTCATGTGTCATGACTGAGGTTTAAGCTTGGTGTATGTGCAGAAGTACTTATCTTGTAGTATACGGTAGGTCACAAGGGAATGCATGCCTTGCACATGTGCTGCCTCAGAGATTACTGCAACATTGCAGCCCAGCGGACCTCTGTATGCAAATGTTGTTTGGCTTAGGAGGTACAGTACATTGGAGGGAAGGGTATCTTGCCCTCATCTGTGGCTTGGTCTTTGCTCAGGAGGTTACTACTGTTGCTGTGTGTCTGTTATGCAGTCGCAGTACTGAGTGTCCAGTGCAGTCCTTACTGCATGTGTACAGGCAGGCCCTAGGTGTGGTTTACAACTTTCTCAGAGTGTGCCTGCCAGGTTGTAGGATGTCCAGGGTTTAGGCCATTGCAGGCAGCAATCTATATTTTAGAGAGTATAATGGCAAAGTGTATGGAGCTGTAGCTGAATGGTTAGAGTACTGGCTTAGTAAGGAGCAGACCACAGTTTCAATCCTACTTGTGGCCTTGGGAAAGTCACTTCACCTTCCTTTACCTCTGAAGTAAGAACTGACAATATATTTCTGATCACATTCCAAGAAAGTCCAGGGACAGTTGGGTCACTAGGCATCAGTCTTGACTGGAAGGCACACATTGTTAGTATTTTTTGTTTTTATGTATTATGCACATTGGTTCTGCAAGCATGCATATTGCAATCATTGCCATTCAATAGTACGACTTTATTGCCTCTGTTGCAGAGCATTGCAAAGGGTCATTCAACTTGACCCTGCAGATGCATGATACATAAGTTATACATTATTGGGAACTGTCATAACTCCACCGTCGGACTCCCTGTGAGGGGCCAGACCATCTGCCTGCCTCCGGCCCAATCGGGGCTGTGGGAGGGGAGCAGCAGCTCCATTAATTTGAAACCGCCGACGGCGGGAAGGACTCCACCGTCGGACTCCCTGTGAGGGGCCAGACCATCTGCCTGCCTCCGGCCCAATCGGGGCTGTGGGAGGGGAGCAGCAGCTCCATTAATTTGAAACCGCCGACAGGCGGGCCCGCGCCTGAGGGCCTCGTCAGAGGGCCCTTTGGCGTGGGCCTTAGGCGGGGCACGACATGCAACTCAAAACGGAGCCCACAGATAAGTCTGTACCAGGTTGGTCATTGTAATGCATGCCGTATACTTATGCAAGCCCTTCACTAGAGGACAATCCGAGAGTCAGCCAGTAACCTGGCAACATTGTATACCATCTCTAGATACTTTGTCTCCTAATGCTAAGCATCCTGTTTAATAGTGTATTCTGAATAGATACTATTCCAGTCTTGCTCTAGCTATTTAGATTAATTGATCACTTATCTTGCCTTTTTGTTAGCTACTATATTTTGAACACTTCCTAGTGCGCACAGATACTACCCAGTACCACCACACTGGTTCACTTTCTATACCTTCACCATGCTACCTTATTGTGCAACCTCATACCCCTTTACCCTCTCTCTCTGTTATATGTTAATAGCTTTAACTTATGACACCCTAGCCTTTACTCCACCCCACAACGCTATTCCAATCCTTCATAGACCATGGAAAAGACTCTTCGACTTCCCCAACCAACAAACTGAATCACCACGGCGCCCACCTGGTCCACATGTTATTTATGTTGCCCTACAGCAGCACAATCCTCCTCAGAGGGCACAGCCTCTCCATCCCTCTAACCTCAAATGCGCACTAATAAATGCTCGATCAATACGGAAAAAATGGCCAGCATTAACAGATGTTCTCTCATCTCATAACCTTGATATCTTATGTGTCACTGAGACCTGGCTATCCGCCTCTGCCTCTGTGCTCCTTCACCATATTGTTCCTCCCAACTTCATAGTTCACTCATGTCACAGAACTGACCGCCGCGGTGGTGGGGTACTCATCTTATCTAAATCTGACCTTAGGTTCCAGCTTGTTGCTTCAAGCAGCACTTCGACCCTCGACTCTGTGACTATCACAAATAAACAGGTCACTATCAATTTACTTTATAGAGCACCATCCTCTTCTCCAGATGATTTAGCCACAATCATTGATCTTGCCTGCAACTCTATGAGCCCGCACACCTCATTAGGTGACCTTAACCTCCCTACCATTCAAGACAGCCACACCAATGCCTTTATTGATGCTCTCAGTGAATTAGGCTATGTTCAGTTGGTCGACACCCCTACTCATACAAAAGGTAACACACTGGATCTTATCTTTGCACCACAATCAGCTCTTACTCATTGGAACAACTCTTACCTAAATTCAATCTCAGTACCATGGTCTGATCATCTCCTGATCCTATTCCAGATGCCAATATGTTCTAGCTTTTCCAAGACATTACCAGTAGATGCACCCTCCCCAGAACACTTTAGACACTTTCACCCTTTTAACAGAGAGGACATCCTAAAGAGGACTCAGAACCTACTTTGCCCTCCTAAAAAAAGCCTTGACGACATGGTCGATTCTTGGAACTCCTGCCTAGATGCTGTGATCCACTCTCCTACCTCAATCAAGGCACTTCATAAGAAAAAGAATGCACCATGGTACTCCCCAGAACTACGGAAATCACTCCTCCTCCTTAGACAACTAGAAAGACTGTGGCGACGATCAAGAACAGCCGAAAATCATGATGCATTCAAAACACAATTAACAAGACATCGCTCATCTGTATCTTCCAGTATGAAACAATATTACGCAAGCAGACTACAGCGCTCCCTCAACAAACCTCACGAGCTCTTCCACATTGTGAAAACCTTAGCAAAGGAACCTTCTCAGGGTGCCCTGCCCCACCTAGACCCTCAGGAATATGCCAACTACTTACGAAGCAAAAGTAACCAGTTCGCTCTAAGCTCTAAGCCCCTTACTCCAGCTAACACTCCCTACACTGTCCCTCTACCCTCACCTAGCCAATTCTCATGTGAGACTCAACACACTCTTTCATCCTTCTCCACCCCAACTGACAGAGTCATTCAAGACACCATCTTAAAAATAAACACCACAACATCACCTTCCGACCCCTGTCCAGCTTCCTGGATAAAGTCACTACGGGCGGATCTCAGCCCATTTCTAGCTAAAATGATAGATGTATCGTTCTCTACTGGGACCTTCCATCACACTCTGAAGCAGACCTCCATCAGACCTCTCCTAAAAAACAGCAGGTTGGACCCCTCCTTGATGGAATCCTACAGACCCATCTCCAGCATTCCTCTCCTTTCGAAAATCATCGAAAAGATTACCCAACGTCAACAACAAGATTATTTAGATACCAATGCACCCTTGCATCCATGTCAGCACGTATTTCGTGAATCACATGGTATGGAAACACTACTGACATCCCTGTTTAATGCTCTAACCATAGGCCTAGACAACATCAGACAAGGTTTTGTTTTAATCTTCATGGACATTGCCGCTGCGTTTGACACTGTCGATCATGAAGTACTCCTGTCACATCTTAGAGAGAAGGGAGTTCATGGATCAGCTCTGTCTTGGTGCTCTTCATACCTCAGAGACCATTGGCAACATGTCCGTTCTGGATCTTCAACCTCTGACCCCTTCCCTCAAACTAAAGGTGTGCCACAAGGCTCCTCCCTTTCCGCCTTACTGTTCAACGTTTATATGCAACCTATCTGTGACCTCATCCACTCTTTTAACATCAACTGCCTGGTCTATGCTGATGACGTCCTGATGTATATGCCATTCTCGACAGAACTCCCGGACCTCTCCCCACTAATCAAATGCTTTGACGTGGTCACAGACTGGCTAAATGCACAAATGCTTAAGATAAACTTCAAAAAGACTGAAGTCCTCTTCGTGACCAGAAACCCTGCATTTACCTCACCAACGTCCATCAAAGTGCGTGATGCAGAACTCCTTTGCAAGACTACAGTGAGATACCTAGGGGTTACGCTTGATCAACAACTCAATATGAAGGCTCATATCAGCAACGTAGCGAAATCTATCTATCATAAAATCCAGACCCTTCGTCATCTGCGTCAGCTGCTAGAACTGGACGACTTTCGATCAGTCTTTCAGGCCTTAATAATGCCTCACCTAGACTATGCCAATGCGATCCTACATGGCCTACCAAAGAGCACGATTAACCCCTTACAATTGGAAATGAACTCAGCTGCAAGAATCCTTTATGGAGCCTCCAAGAGAACCCACATCACTCCAATACTGAAGCAGTTACATTGGCTGCCTATACAATCTAGGATCTCTTTCAAGATCCTAACTATGACTCACAAGGCGATCAATAACTACTCCACATCTACTATCACTGACCTGATATCAATTACACCCCCTAATCGAGCAAGGAGATCGACTGCCTCCAACTCTCTTGTACTACCCAAGGCAATCACGAAATGCTCTCAAGTCACTAGATCCAGAGCCTTCTCTTACTTTGCACCATCATGTTGGAACGCCCTACCATCAGGCATCAGAACCATCAGTGACCTCTCCCAGTTCAGGAAGGCACTGAAGCATCACCTGTTCCTGCAGCACTACGATGTTTCGGACACCCTCCCATACCAACCCACCTCCACACCCCAGGCCAACACATTAAACCCATGCACTCCACAGTCTTAATCCGTAGAACCGCAATCTCACTTTGCACCTCCTCTCACTAAGAAAATTTTACCTAGATTCATGTAGCTCTACATATAGCTGCATTTAGTTGCTTTGTACATAGTTCTCACGTTCTCTGTTTCACTGTTCATGAAACCTGTTTAATGTATACCAAGTTTATTGTCCTGTTCATTGTAAGCACAGATCAATTATTTGAGACGTGTAGTTTTTATGTTCATTGTAAACCGCACTGATGACGAATAGCGCGGTATAAAAGAAACTGTAAATAAATAAATAAATAAATGAATGAGCATCATTTGTTCCATCACATATATGCAGTACATGCAGGCACATCAGACTCCTGGGATGCCCACCTGCATAGATCATCCCACATCATTACTTGCTCCATATGGCAATATTAGAGACACATCAGTTCAGAGACATGAGAGGACACCAGGTGTGCAGCATTATGCGAGTGACCTTGTTCCACTAGACAGTATGTGTGTAGACCTTATCTATTGAAGAACACTTTGCGTTTGCAAGCAGCTTGTACAGATGTATGGCTCTTATATCTTTGGATCATAGCCTCTTTACTTGTGCAGTAGTTATATGCATATGTGTCAGGAAGTTTGGATGGTGGTTAGAACGGCTGAGACAGCTGTGAAACCTAAATAGATGGTATTAGCCCTTCCCTGTGGCCCGGACACTATATTTCACGCACACTACAACTGAGGTTACCTGCATTTGTGAGGTCTCATTGAGGCAGCAAGGCCATACAGCACTATCATCTATCCCGTCCATCCTTCGGCCTATCCATCAGCATATATCCATCATGTTCAGTCATTTATACTCCTGCCAGCTGCTATACACTGGCTCACACTGTGGCATTTTACTCATTGGGGTGTATCACTCCCACTTCACCTGCAGCTGATGTGCAGTTCATCACTACTTCCCTGGCATTCATTCTATGTCTACCTGCTGTTCCCTTTCTTTTCTTTGCCTATCCTTTTGACTGTTTCTGTCCTCTACTCTTTCCTATCTTACAAATGGCGTTCCTTTCATATTTCCACAAATGATATATTATTGTAAACCACTCTAATGCTTTGGCCTGAGCGGTATATCAAATTCAAATAAACATAAACATAAACATTATGGCCATGGTGGCTACTCCATGGCACACTTCTACCCACTCCTATGCCACCCACAGTCATCACCGTGGATTGCATCTGCATACCTTACTGCTGCAGTCCACCTGCCTCCCACATCTTCCTTCTACTCACTGTCTCACTTGTACATGTGGATGTGACATGTTCCTCAGCTATTACCTTTTCTCCCATCCAGCAGCTCAAATGTGACTTGCCAAAAGGCTCCCTTATTCTATCTTAAGGCAACCAGCCTTAGAGGTCATTAATGTGCACACTGGGCACTCTTGGCACTCACTGGTCACTTAATGCCTGCTAACTAGCCGCTAGCACCCTTAACATTGGAAGCCTACTCCCCACCCCATCCTTTAATGCACGTTGGGACCCTTAACGGTGCCATTTTCCACTCACAAATGGTATGCCTTTAGCACTGTTTAGTAATAGTACTCCTAGAGCTTAAATATAGCATTGAAGTCAATATTCAGCTATACTTGGCTAAGAGGGAGGAGTGGTTCAGTGGTTGGGACAGGTTGCCTTAGGCCAGAAGGCCAGAGGTTCAATTCCCACATGGGGACAAGCAACCTCAGCCCAGAGGGACTGGGGTCTCTAGTCCCATGGCCACTCTTTGTGGCCTTGGGCAAGCCACTTAACCCTCCATTGCCTCAGGTACACTTAGATTGTGAGCCCTTCAGGGACAAGGGAATAAAAAGTACCTGTTAGTATACATGTAAACCACACTGATTCTAAATAGCACAGTATAAAAAATAAATAAATAAAATAAAACTAATTGAATATTCAGACATATTTAAGAAGGCCGGAAGGTCGGGGGTTCAAATCCCACTAGAGGACTGCAACCTTGGGCCGGAAGGACTGGGGTTTCTAGTCCCAGAGATGCTCCTTGTGGTCGTAGGCAAGCCACTTAACCCTCCATTGCCCATGTTCCCTGTAAGTATTAGTGTATGTGCCTCATATCCCCATGTGTTAAATGTATTCCCCAATTGTGTTGTGACCGCTTTGATTGAAGGATAAGGCGGTATACAAAACTGTCTAAATAAATAAATATATAGACTGGACTGGGACCATACCAAGCCATGTGCAAGTTATGCAGCCGCACAGGGCACAAAGACTTAAAGGGTGCATTTCAGCTCTCTGCCGTTGCGTTCCACCACCACTTTTTCAGCGTCAGGCAGCAGCAGAGAGACAAAATGCGCCCCCTTAAGTCTTCACGCCGGCACACTAAGCAGGTCTGGTCTCTCCAGGAGGGACCAAACCTGCTTAGCGTGCTGATGACTTGCAGATCGGGTGCACGCCCCCCCTCCCGCACCCCCATAAAGTGTCTAAATGGAGGTGCGGGAGGGGGGCGCACGCCCGATGTGCAAGTCGCACAGGGCGCATTTCAGTCTAGGTACGGCCCTGGACTGGACTACATTTGTAAATGTAATTTCAGAAATCTGGGGCCCAATATTAGAAAGGCAGTTGCACAGTTTACAGACCTGTAAACATGTAACTGCTGCTCAACAGGATATTCAGTGACACCAACACGGTTAGTGCCACTGAATATCTCCTCTCTTCTCCCTTCCGTGCCCTGATGCTAATCGCTTAGCATTGGGGCATGTTGGGACCATTCAAGGGAGGAGCGGAGGTAGCAATAGTCCCTAACTGAGCAACAATGAAATTGCATGATGCCCAGTTAGGGACTTGCGGCTAAAAGATAGGCAAGGAAAACCCCTGCCTGTCTTTAAGTCACAGGAGCTAACCAGGCAGCATGGAATATCGCTGCTGCCTGGTTAGCTACTGCAGCTTTTGGGCATGTGTGGCAAACACAGGTATTCAAACCGGGCCCGCATATGACTCCAGCATGGAATATCCAGGGTTAAGGGTCAGTGGATGTGGTTATGTGCTGTAGTGGTGCATAACCTGCCCAAATGAATATCGGGCCCCTGTTATTTACACATGGAGATCCATACCATGTGGATATTTCAAAGGGGCATGGTCAAGGCATCGTTTGGGCATGGCCTGCGTGGGTCAAATCTGTTTTACAAAGGAAAGCCATATATGTGGCAAGTAGCCTAGTGGTCAAAGCAGGATTCAAATCTCACTGCTGCTCCTTGTAATCTTGGGCAAGTCATTTAATCCTCCATTATCTGAGGATCAAACTTAGAGGCATATTTACTAAAGCGCCGTAACTAGCAGTGCATGGCCGAGAAACATCCACAGTAATAACACGAGTCCTATAGACAAGTAACACAAGATGTCAAGCACTAGATTCCACCGCAAACGGCCCACCACCAACCCACACCCAAATGAGAACTAAATGCATATAGCCCGTACGTATGTATGTCTTATCCCACCCCTTTCCTACAATTGTGTTGCTGACCACTTTGACTGAGGGATAAGGTGGTATACAAAACTGGCTAAATAAATAACGCCATGCTACCAGGATTAGAGCAGAGTTAAGGTAGAGAGCGAGCAGTTGGAATCTCAGAAATCAGTTGGTTAAAACACGCCCCAGTACTCCTAGAGAAAAATCAATAGATGGCCATATTAAATGTGGCTGCAGTGTGATTTGCCAATCTACAACTGAGACTTCAGTTTTTGAACAGCTGTCTTGCAAACGCCTCTATATATTATGCAATTGTATGTCTTGTATTAGTGAAGGGGTCAGCTATGTGGCATTATGCTCGTGTAATATGATATAAACATCATGTAAATTCAAAAATAGGATTATAGAACAGCGTTCGGCCATTTGTGTATGTTTAAAAGTGTTAATTAAACTGTAGAGTATATATTGTAAAAACTTAAAGCTTAAACCTAATAAGCTTGTATTGGAAAGCTGAAAGCCATGGTGCTGTGCAGCATGCCCACTTAGCGTTGTATGCTATTTGGGGAGCAATCATGATGAAAAATCAATGACTGGCTCATGATAGGGGTCAGTAACGCCATTAGTTGAGCTCCCTCAACGCTTTAGCAGTAGATGAGCTATTTCTTTCAAGGAAATAGAGGTGGCTCTTAGGTTTTGAGGCCATTTTTAGTGGATCCATAAATATTGATTATTGGGCATCTGTGTACCCATTTTCAGATTCCAAAGCATAGATATGATTTCTAAAATGATCCCCTCAGAGAAGAACAATGCAAACTATAGGTAAATGATGCAAGGTTCCATATTAGGAGTCACCATCCAGGCATGAGTATGGATAATATATTGAAATCCTTTTATCAGTGTGCAGCAGCAACCAAGGAAGCTAATAGAATGCTAGGAATTATAAGGCAATGCATGGAAAATATAGCAAAGGATATCATAATCCTCTGTAATGCTCCATGGTGTAACTGCACCTTGAGTATTGCATGCAATTCTGGTCCCCACATCTAAAATAAGATATATAGAGGAATTAGGAAAGGTATAGAGAAGATCAACAAAAATAATAAAGGGGGATGGAAGAATACCTTTATGAGGAAAGGCTTAAAGGTTAAGGCTCTTCGGCTTGGAAAAAAGACAGCTGAGAGGAGATATGATAGATGTCTATAAATTAATGAATGGATTAGAACAAGTAAAGAGGCTTTGGTTTACTCCTTCCAAAAGTATAAAGACTAAGGGACATACAACAGAAGAACATACTGAAAGAACAGAAGAAATGCTATACTGGGTCAGACCAAGGTCCATCAAGTCTAGTATCCTGTTTTCAACTGTGGCCAATCCAGGTCACAAGTACCTGGCAAGTTCCCAAAACGGTGCACAGGTTCCACAATACTTGTCCAGGGGTAAGTAGTGGATTTCCTGGTTCGTCTTTAACAATGGTTTCTAGACCTTTCCTCCAGGAACTTGTTCAAACTTTTTAAAACCCAGCTACACTACCAGCTTTTACTCCATCCTCTGGTAACAAATTCCAGAGTTTGATTACAAGTTGAGTGAAAAAATATTTTCTCTTATTAGTCTTAAATAGGTTGCATTGTAGATTCATTGCATGTCCCCTAGTCTTTCTACTTTTTGATGGTGTAAACAACCAATCTACATTAACCTGTTCCACACCATTCATTAATTTATAGACTTCTATCATATCTCCCCTCAGCCTTCTCTTTTCCAAGTTGAAGAGTCCTAACCTTTTAAACCTTTCCTCATAGGGGTATCCTCCCATCCCCTTTACCATTTTGGTGGCTCTTATCTGTACCTTTTCTAATTCTGCTATATCCTTTTTAAGATATGGTGACCAAAACTGCATACAATATTCAAGGTGCGGTATCACCATGGAATGATACAAAGGCATTACAATATCCTTGGTTTTATTCTCCATTCCTTTCCTTATGATTCCTAGCATTCTATTTGCTTTCTTGGTCACCAGTGCACAATAAGCGGAGGGTTTCAACATATAATCCACGATGGCGCCTACATTTTTTCCTGGGTAGTGGATCCTAATGTGGAACCTTGCATTGTGTAGCCATAGTTTAGGTTCTCCTTTCCTAAGTGCATAACTTTGCACTTATCAACATTAAATTTGATCTGCCATTTGGACGTCCAGTCTCCTAATTTATCAAGGTCCTCTTGCAATTTTTCACAATCTTCTTGTGTTTAACAACTTTGAATCATTTTGTGTCATCTGCAAATTTGATCCCCTCACTCGTCATTCCCATTTCCTTGTAATTTATGAAGATGTTAAAAAGCAGCGGGCCAAGTTCAGATCCCTTGGGTACTCCATTATTCACCTTTCACCACTAAGAAAATTTTCCATTTAGCCCTACTCTCTGTTTTCTAATTTTTAACCAGTTTCTGATCCACAATAAGCACACTGACTTTTTAATTTTGCTAAGAGTCTCTCATGAGGGACCTTGCCAAGGCTTTATGAAAATGTAGATCCAGTATGGAGGTCATTCCACATCACAAATAAGGGGGTTGTACATGCAGCAAGGATGTTTATCTGCTGAAAACATCCCTGACCGTATTCTGAAATACCGCTGACATGCATGTTCATGGCTCTAGAATGGTATCTCAAGCATTGGTGGAACAGGGACTTGGTCAGCTGCGAAGACGTATAAAGCATATTCAGGAAAGGTCCGTGTATGTTTTAAGTGTTTCCCACATACATATGTCCACGTTATTCCTGCAGACATGTGGAATAAGGGCAAGACTTAGAAAATATTCTGCTCTGCTCTTCAATGTGTCCCATGTTGAAGAACTGTTGTGACTATTCTGTTTTAAACTGTTATGTCTGCAGTCTGGAAGAACACAAGATGCAGTTGCAAAGAACAGAAAGCAGAGGTGAGGGAAGGTTGTACAGTGATGCAACATAGATAAATACCCCTACAGACATATTAAGAAGAGCAATTGTGTTTATGCTGGCTATGCAGACAATTACTGTTTGTGCTAAAGGAGAAAAGCTAGGGTTCTCTAACATTTCCTATGTTCTGTAAACTCAGACTGATGGGGTAGGGATAATATGCTAGTAAGTATGGCAAAGATTCTGGTTTGAGTGAGAAATGTAGATCAGAGTCGTAGTCCTGGGATGCCATGCTATTATGTTATATCAGCTGTATATAGATGCCGGGAATCTTTATGGCAGCTGCATGTTTATTGTGACTGCAATTAAGAGAGTGTGTGTGTGGTTTAAGGAACGCACAAGAGAATCTGGTGTGCTCATCTGCAGTTCTGGGGGGACATGAATGCCTTGCCAATACCTGGACCATAGTGGTGACCCAGTATCACCAGGTGCCAGTGTGATAGGGCAACCATACATCAGCTGTGCCAGCCACTGGAAGACATGATTGATGTTGTGCCAACATCTCTCAGGTTGTGCCATGAGGCCTACATCTTTCCCCAGTCCAGAATCTATGCAAGTTGTGAGACTGGTAATATATTGGAGGCTGGTTACCTGGAGATGATGACACAAGGATCCCACCTCCAATGCCTACACAGGCCTGACCAAGGGAGCAGTGCCACAAAGCAAATTGTGAGAAGGCAGACAGGTTGCTCTGCAGATAACAGATGTATTCAGACCGACATAAGCCATGATGGGACAGATGTTGCTGCTGTGAGAAATGCCAGTACCTAGATATGTGGGAAGCAGATGCCATAGCCAGAAGGCCATACTACTATTACTACTTCTACTACTGTTCATTTGTTTAGTGCTACAAGGCTTATGCAACACTGCCCAGACACACGTAAAGATGGTTCCTGCTCAGCAGAGCTTACAATCTAGTCAAGACAGACAACACAGCAGCAATGGAAAGGATATGGTTAGGAAGAATGGTAAGGAGACACAAAGGAGATTAGGCGGGTCAGATCTAAAAGCAGCAACAAAGAGATGAGCATTCAGCCTGGATTTGAGAAGGGCCAGAGAAGAAGCCTGACATACAGACTCAGGTAGTTTGTTCTAGGCATAGGGAGCAGCAAGGTGAAAGGAGCAAAGTCTGGAGTTGGCAATAGAAGAGAAGGGCACTGAGAGAAGCAATCTGCCAGATGAGTGGAATTCCCAAGGAGGGGTGTAGGGAGAGATAAGAGAGGAACAGTAGTGTGGAGCAGCAGAATGAGTGCACTTATAGGCCAGAGGCATGAAAAGAGCATACATTTGTTGTTCAGCAATATTATGCATCCTTTTGGGAACTGCAATATTAGTTTTGGGTTTATGCACTTCATATGGGTCCAACCTTAGCAGTTTAAAACGTGTTTGTAGAAATGACCAAGGCAGGGATCACTGGGGCTGTTTTCAAATGCCACATTCCATTTGATGCAAGGTATGCCCTGACATACATGTTCATATTTAAATTCTCTTATACCATATTAGGGTGCGTTGGGATTACCTAGCACTTTTTAGGGCCTGAAGAGGACTGGTATATGGTCTAGGTAGCAGCAGCAGTCATTTGTCATTGGTATTTACTATATGTCTAGTTTCATCAGCAAACTACTGTCAGTGTGAAGAGCAGTTTAGGAGATGCACGTTTTACAGAGGAGGCATGGTGTCTACGGGTACATCCTGGAGACAGGCACGATCTGAAACGTGTAACTTTTCAGAATACGGTGGGCATGGGGATGTCCAAAACCTTTACCCATGTCCCATTATATTGACGGTGGATGTGTTTCTCCATTATATTGCATGGCCTATGCCTGCACCCATAAGCAGGCCTCATGCCAGATACATGAACAGGACGGCTGATTAGCGCTTTGCCCGTGCTCTATTGGATATGTCTATCTCCCCGATTATAGACCCCTGGGCATGTCCAAACCTGCAGATGTGGAATTAGGTTCAAACAGGGCACATTTTTAATTTAGACGTACCCATGGGCCGGGCATGCCTGTTGTGGAATTGGGCTCTATATCAACTGACTCACCTTTGTTATCTGTTTAATCACACTTAAAAAAATATAACAGTGACACAAGATCTTCCTTGGCTATATTCATGTTGGCTTTCTCCAATTAAACCATGATTATCTACATGTTCAGCACTTTCATTCTTTATAGTGGTTTCTACCTTTTTGTCCATTATTGGTAGGCTTATTGGTCTGTAGTTTTCCGGATCACCCCTGGAACCCTTGTTAAAAATTAGCCTTACATTGGTAATTCTCCAATTTTCAGGTACTGCAGATTAATTTAAGGATAGTTAACAGATTACTAATAGTAGGTCTGCAATCTCATATTTCAGTTCTTTCAACACCCTAGGATGTATACCATCCATTCTAGGTGATTTGCTACTCTTCAGTTTATCAAATGTTATAATATATCGTCCCGGTTTATTGATATTTCTATCAATTCTTCCATCACATTTCGATACCATTTAAGGCATGTGTAACTTCCCTACTTCTTCCTCAGCAAAACTCAAAGTAAAAAATTCCTTCAGTCTCTCCGCTATGGCCTTGTCCTCCCTTAGCCTCCCTTTTATACCTCTATAATTCAGTGGTCCAACTGATTTTCTCAGAGGGTTTTTTGCTACAAATGTACTTGAAAAAGTTTTTATTATATGTTTTTCCTTCCACAGCAAGCTTTTTTTTCAAATTCTCTCTTTGCCTCCCTCATCACTGCCTTGCATCTAACTTTCCAATGCTTACGTTGTTTACATTTTCATCATTTGGCTCCTGAAAGATGCTTCTTTGGCTACAACAGCCTCTATAATCTCACCTTTAACCCATGCTGGCAGTTTTATGGTCTTCCTTCCACTTTTCTTAAACCATGAAATATATCTAGGCTGGGCTTCTAAGATAGTATTATTAAACAATATCCATGCTTGATGTAAATCTTTAACCTTTGCAGCTGCTCCTCTTAGGTTTTTTTAAAACTATTTTTCTCATTTTCTCATAGTCTCCCTTTTAAAGTTAAAAGGAAGTAACATAGAAACATAATATACGAGGGCAGATAAAGACCACTATGGTCCATCTAATCTGCCCAGCATGGTGACAAGAGTAAGTGCACCTGCTGCTCTGTGCAGGTCACACCTCCAATGCTTTTGTTTAGGGGAGTACCCACTGCTCTGTGTACAGTAGGTCACCCCTATTTGTTCAGATATAAGAGATAGCTATGTTTATTTTGATTTTATCCTGTTGCATACCATTTTGAATTCTGTTACTCTATTTGCCCCCACCACTTCCATCGGGAGGGCATTCCAATCATCCACCACCCTTTCAGCGAAAGAGTATTTCCTGACATTGCCTTTGTTTGCACCCTTGAAGCATCATGTTATGCCCTCTTGTTTTACAGCTTCCCAGTCTTTGGAAGAGGTTTGTTTGTTCATTAATACTTTTTAAGTATTTAAATGTCTGAAACATATCTCCTCTGTCCCTCCTCTCCTCCAGAATGTACATATTTAGGTCTTCAAATTTCTTCTTATAAGTCTTTTGACGCAGGCTCCAAATCATTTTGGTTGCCTTCCTTTGAACCGTTTCCGGTCTTTGTATATCCTTTGCGAGATATGGTTTTCACAATTGAACACTGTATTCCAAGTGAGGCCTCACAAGCGACTTGTACAATGGCATTAGTACGTCTTCCTTTCTGCTGGTAATTCCTCTTTGTATGCAAACCAGCATCCTTCTGGCTTTTGCCACCGCCTTGTCACACTGTATCGCCACCTTGAGATCCTCAGAAACAATCATTCCGAGGTCCTTCTCCTGGTCTGTGCACATTAACCTCTCGCCTCCTATCACATACAATTCCCTTGGATTTCTGCTTCTCAAGTGCATGACACTGCACTTCTTCACATTAAATCTTAACTGCCAAGCATTAAACCATTCTTCCAGCTTTTGTTGATCTTTCCTTGTGTTATCCACGCCCTCAGGGGAGTCTACTCTGTGCAAATTTTCATGTCATCTGCAAAAAGATAGACTTTTCCATTCAGTCCTTCAGCAATATCACTCACAAATACATTGAACAGTACCGGTCACAGGAACCGAACCCTGGGGCACACTGCTAATCACCTTCCTTTCATACGTGTGAGTTCCATTTACCATCACCTTCTGTCGTCTGTCAGTCAACCAGTTTATGATCCAGTTCACCACTTTGGAACTATCCCCAAGCTGCTGAGTTTATTGATAAGCCTCCTATGGGGAACAATAGATCATATCCATCGCATGCCCTTGATCTAGTTCTCTGGTCACCGAGTCAAAAAACTCAATCAGATTTGTTTGGATTGTGCTTTGTTAAAACTATTGCCTCGGATCATGCATCCTGTTGGTTTCGAAAAAGTCAACTATTCACTCTTTCAGGAGTGCCTTCATTACTTTTCCTGCCATTTAGGTAAGGTTTACTGGCCTGTAGTTTGTCACTTCTTCCTTATTACTACTTTTGTGAAGAGGTAACACATCAGCCCTTCTCCAGTCCTTTGGAACTTCACCTGTCTCCAAGGAACTATTAAAAACATCCCTTAGCAGCCCTGCAAGAACTCTCTGAGCTCTTTCAGTATCCTGGGATGTATCTCATCTGGTCCCATGACCTTGTCCACTTTCAGTTTGCAAGCTGTTTGAACACATCATCTTCTGTGAATGGTGTGATATATACTCCATTCCCATTTTTATATTTGGGAATCAAAGGTGGTCCTTCTCCAGAATTTTCTTTAGTAAAAACGGAGCAGAAGTATTTGTTTAGCAATTTCACTTTTCAATGTCCACAAATCTGTTCCCAGCACTTTTGAGCCCTGCAATTCCATCTCTGATATTCCTCCTCTCCCGAATATACCTGAAAAAAGTTTTGTCGCCACACTTCACATCTTTAGCCATCTTTTCTTCTGCTTTTGATTTTGCTATCCTTATTTCTCTTTTTGTCTCTTTTAGTTTGATCCTGTATTCTTTTCTGTGTTCCTCTGTTTGCGAACTTCTGAATTTTGTGAAAGCTGTGTTTTTTGCCTTTATTTGTACAGCCACTTCTTTGGACAACCAAATAGGTTTCCTTTTCCTCTTGCTTTTATTTACTTTCCTTACATATGTATCTGTTTCCCCTTTTATTGTTTCCTTTAGTTTAGCCCATTGCAATTCCTCTTCCCTTATCCCCTCCCACCTTGCCAACTCCTCCTTCAGGTACTTGCCCATTTTACTGAAGTCAGTGTTTTTGAAGTCTAGAACTTTGAGCTTGCTATGATTGGACTCCACCTTGTCTTTTATCTCAAACCACACCATGTGATGATCACTGCTGCTCAAATGGGCACCCACCTGGATATTCGACATGCTATCTCCATTGGTGAGCACTAAATCCAGCATCGAGCTTTCCCTGGTCAGTTCCATCACTATTTGTCTATGTAACACATCTTGGAAGGCATCCACAATTTTTTTACTTTTTTCCATATTTGCAGAAGGAATACTCCAATCCACCCAATATAATCACTTCCCCTTTTGTGTCTGTCTTTGCAATATCAATAATCAATTCGCTATCCATTTCTCCGGTTTGAGATGGAGGCCTGTAGACTACACCAGTATGGATGACAGTGCCATCTCCTCTTTCCAATACAACCCACAGCACTTCTTTTTCCCATGTCCCCTGCATTTCAGAAGTTTAATATTGCTTTTGACATATAGGGCTATTCCTCCTCCTTTTTTACTCTCTCTGTCTCTTCTAAATAGATTATAGTCAGCTATGACTATATCCCATTAATGTTTCTGTAATGGCCACAATGTCCAAGAACATTTCTACCATTAGGGCTTCCAGGTCAGGAACTTTGTTGACTAGTCTTCGAGCATTTGTGCTCATTGGTTTCCAGCATTTCTTGACTGACATGCCTGCATTTTGCATGGATTTTGTTCTATACGCCTCTTCCCACTTGCCATTGATGTGTGGTTTAAAAGTGTGGCTGTTTCCAATGTTATTATGCTTTTGCTAGGAGTGATGTCTTGAACTTGTCCTTCTCCATCCGTCACCGCCTTTCCCTAGTTTAAATGCCTGTCCACATACTGTCTGAATTATTCAATTAGTCTCCTTTTCCCTGCGACGGAGAGATGTAGTCCATCAGCACAGTATAGTCTCTTGTTGATCCATCTGTTTCCCCAGTCACCTATATATCTAAATCCTTCTTGTTTGCACCAGGTTTGGGGCCATGTATTAAAATTGTTTATGCAATGCAGCCTTCCTGCCCCCTTACCAAGAACAGGTAGAACTTCTGAGAATGCTATAGTGTTAACAATGGGCTTGAGTTTCTATCCCAGAGTCACACTTTCAAACCACACACCAATGACAAGTGGGAAGAAGTGGACAGAACAAAATCAATGCAAAATACATGCAAGCCAGTTAAATGCAGGAAAGTAATGAGCACAAATGCTCGAAGCTTAGCCAACAAGCATCCGGACCTGGAAGCCCTAATGGTGGAAATGGACTTGGACATTGTGGCCATTACAGAAACATGGTTTAATGGATCGCATGAATGGGATATAGCCATAGCTGGCTATAATCTATTCAGAAGAGACAGAGAAAGTGGAAAAGGAGGAGGAGTAGCCTTATATGTCAAAAGCAATATTAAAGCTACTGAAATGCAGGGGGCATGGGGAAAAGAAGAAGCGCTGTGCATTGTGTTGGAAAGAGGAGATGGCACTGTCATCCATACTGCTGTAGTCAACAGACCTCTGACTCAAACCTAAGAAATATATAACAAATTGATTATAGATATTGCCAAGATAGCCAAAAAGGGGGAAGTGATCATATTGGGTGACTTTAATCTACCCGATGTGGCTTGGATTACTCCTTCTGTGAATCCGGTAGGAAACAAAGAAATTGTGGATGCTTTCCAAGATGCGTCACTTAGACAAATGGTGATGGAACCAACCAGGGAAAGCTCAATGCTGGATTTAGTGCTTACCAACGGTGAGAGCGTGTCAAATGTTTGGGTGGGTGCCCCTGTGAGCAGCAGCGATCATCACATGGTGTGGTTTGAGATAAAAGCCAAGGTGCATTCCAATCATAGCAAACTGAAAGTCCTAAACTTCAAAAACACTGACTTCAGTAAAATGGCCAAGTACCTGAAGGAGGAGTTGGCAGGGTGGGAGGGGATAAGGGAAGTGGAATTTCAATGGGCTAAACTAAAGGTGACAATAAAAGGGGCAACAGCAGGACCGGCTCGTCCATTGAGCAAGAATGTTGTTGGCACAGGGCCCCGTGCTTCAGGGGTCCCCACGCCAACAACATTCTGCACACTGCTCACCTTCTTTAGCAGCACCTGGCAGTTTTAGACCCCTCCACAGCCCATTTCAAGCCCAAGCCCCCTCCCCAAGAGCCCCGCGGCAGGCTTCAGTGCCTCCCGGCAGGCTCAGCACACCTCGTTACAGCTGCCGAAGTGAAGAGCATTGTTCCCTTCACTTCGGCAGCTGTATTGTAATGAAGATCGCAGGTGCGCTGAGAGCTGGGACAGGAAGGGTCCTTTGACCTCCGGCGCGCCTGCGATCTTCATTACAATACAGCTGCCGAAGTGAAGAGAACAATGCTCTTCACTTCGGCAGCTGTAACGAGCTGTGCTGAGCCTGCCGGGAGCCGCTGAAGCCTGCCGCGGGGCTCTTTGGGGAGGGGAGCTTTTGCTTGAAATGAGCTGTGGAGTAGTCTAAAACTGGAATTGGGCTGGGGGTCTATAATTGGAAATGGGCTGAATGGGGGGAGGCTAGGATTGGAAATGGGCTGGGGGGCTGTAAATGGAAATGGGCTGAATGGGGGGAGGCTAGGATTGGAAATGGGCTGGGGGGCCAAGAATGGAATGGGGCTGAGTGGGGGGGGGGTGGCTAGGACAGCAAATGAGCTGATGGGGAGGACTAAGACAGCAAATGGGCTTTTGGGGGGGGGGGTAGGATTGGAAATGGACTGATGTAGTTCTGGAATAGGATTGGAAATGTCCGAGGGGGAGGGGGCTACTTTTAGAAATGGCTGATAGGGGCAGCTTGGACTGGAAATGAGTTGATGAGGGGGGGCTTGGACTGGAAATGAGCTGATAGGGAGGCTCAGACTGGAAATGACCTGAGTGTGGGGGAGCTTGGACTGGAAATGGGCTGAAGCTCCTCCACACTCGACCCAATTTCCAGTCCAAGCCCCCCCCCCCCCATCAGCTCACTGGAATAGGATTGGAATTGGTTTTTGGGGGGCTAGTATTGGAAATGGCTGATGGGGGGCCTAGGATTGCAAATGAGCTGATGGGGGAGCATGGACTGGAAATGGGCTGATGGTGGGTGGAATAGGACTGGAAATGAGCTGAGTGGGGTGGCTAGGACTGGAAATGGGCTGATGCAGGGTGGGGAGGGGAGAATGCAATTAGAAGGGAGCGAATGCTGAGTGGAGCTGGAACTAGAAGGTAGCTGATTTTGGGGGAGGACTAAAAGGGGACGGGGAATGAGGATGGAGAGGGAAAAGATATTTTGTGTGGGAGGGAAGTAAATCAACAAATTGCTGGGTATTGGCAGAGTAAGAGGGGATTGAGAATGGAAGGGTGAAATTTGAATGGATGATAAAGGAATAAAAAAGAAATTGGGGAAAGAGCAAAAGGGGCAAGATCAATATGTTAAAGCAGATGTAGAAGATAGAATGAAAAAAATCTAAAAGAGAGAAGAAAGGACAAATGGACAGCAGACAATGGAAAATTAGCAGAAGACAGAAGAGACTAGAAGAAAGTGACTGGAGCAATTGCAATTGAAAAATAAAATGCCCAAACAACAAAAGGTAGAAAAATACTTTTTTATTTTGAATTTATTAACTGGAATATGTCAGCTCTGGGAAATGTGTATCATTAACGTCTTTGCATTTTTGCTTAGTACAAAAGGAAATTAATTTATAGTGTTGTTGTACATTCCAAGTTTGGCTTTAGGGGTTCCCAATTTAATTATTGTCTTCCGATTTCTAAATTGTAATTCCTTGTTCTTTATTTGGTGATGGTCTATGTTCTGGATGTGTAACTGAGCTGAGGTATTCTATTCTTGTAGTTTCTGTTTGACAGTGCCACTTGTTCTCTTTCCCAAGTAGGAGATGTATTGATTTAATATTTGCAGTGTTTCCTTTATAATAGGTAGGATTTGGTGCTTTGTGAGTCCTGGTAGAGCTGTTATGATACGGCTGGTTTGCTATGGGTTCTAAATAGTCAGTGTTATAGTACTTCTTAATGTGCCTGGCGGTTGGCACTGGAGTATAGTAATGTAGAAATCTGGTAGTCTTTCTTTATCCAGACACTCATTAAGAGGTATGTTAACATTATGCTAATGTTTATGCAAATGAGACATCTTATGCAAATGAGGCCCCACAATGAGCCTCCGCACATGACCCCACACCCCCCTTGGGCCACCCCTGGGCAACAGATAAATATGTAAGGAAAGTAAATAAAAACAAGAGGAGAAGGAAACCCATTTGGTTCTCCAAAGAAGTGGCTGCTCAAATAAAGGCAAAAACCACAGCTTTCGCAAAATTCAAAAGCTTGCAAACAGAGGAACAGAGGAAGGAATATAGAATCAAACTAAAAGACACAAAAAGAGAAATAAGGAAAGAAGAATCAAAGGCAGAGGAAAAGATGGCTAAAGATGTGAAGTGTTGCGACAAAACTTTCTTCAGGTATATTCGGGAGAGGAGGAAAATCAGAAATGGAATTGCAGGACTCAGAAGTGCTGGGAACAGATTCATGGAAAGTGACATTAAAAAAGTGAAATTGCTAAACAAATACTTCTGCTCTGTTTTTACTAAAGAAAATCCTGGAGAAGGACCATTTGTGACTCCGAAATATAAAAATGGGAATGAAGTAGATACCACACCATTAACAGAAGATGATGTGTTAGAACAACTTGCAAAACTGAAAGTGGACAAGGCTATGGGACCGGATGGGATACATCCCAGGATACTGAAAGAGCTCAGAGAGGTTCTTGGAGGGCCGTTAAAGGATGTTTTCAACAGATCCTTGGAAACAGGAGAAGTTCCTCACGACTGGAGAAGGGCGGATGTGGTACCTCTTCACAAAAGTGGTGACAGGGACGATGTGACAAACTACAGGCCCGTGAGCCTTACTGCAGTGGCAGGAAAAGTAATGGAGGCACTTCTGAAAGAGCGAATAGTGGACTTTCTCAAAACCAACAGGTTGCATGATCCGAGGCAACATGGTTTTACCAAAGGATGATCTTGCAAAACAAATCTGATTGAGTTCTTTGACTGGGTGACCAGACAACTAGATCAGGGGCATGCGATGGATGCCATCTACTTGGATTTCAGCAAAGCCTTTGATACTATTCCTCATAGGAGGCTTATCAATAAACTCAGTAGTTTGGGGATGGGTCCCAAGGTGGTGAACTGGATCAGATATTGGTTGACTGACAGACTACAGAAGGTGATGGTAAATGGAGCTCACTTGGATGAAAGGAAGATGATTAGCGGGGTGCCCCAGAGTTCGGTCCTGAGTCAGTCACGCTTCAATGTATTTGTGAGTGATATTGCTGAAGGACTGCATGGAAAAGTCTGTCTTTTTGCAGATAACACGAAAATTTACAACAGAGTGGACTCCCCTGAGGGAGTGGATAAAATGAGGACAGATCTACAAAAGCTGCAAGAATGGTCTAATGCTTGGCAGTTAAGATTTAATGCGAAGAAGTGCAGTGTCATGCACTTCGGAAGCAGAAATCCACGGGAAATGTACACGATAGGGGGCGAGAGGTTGGTATGCACGGACCAGGAGAAGGACCTTGGTTTGATTATTTCTGAGGATCTCAAGGTGGCAAAACAACGCGACAAGGCAGTGGCAAAAGCCAGGAGGATGTTGGGTTGAATACAAATAGGAATTATCAGCAGAAAGGAACGGGTACTAATGCCACTGTATAAGTCACTGGTGAGGCCTCACTTGGAATACTGTGTTCAGTTTTGGAGACCATATCTTGCAAAGGATATAAAAAGACTGGAAACTGTTCAGAGGAAGGCGACCAAAATGATTTGGAGCCTGCATCAGAAGCCTTATGAGAAGAGACTTGAAGACCTAAATATGCACATTTTGGAGGAGAGGAGGGACAGGGGAGATATGATTCAGACATTTAAATACTTAAAAAGTATTAATGAACAAACAAACCTCTTCCAAAGACTGGGAAGCTGTAAAACTAGAGGGCATAACATGATGCTTCAAGGGTGCAAACAAAGGCAATGTCAGGAAATACTCTTTCACTGAAAGGGTGGTGGATGATTGGAATGCCCTCCCGATGGAAGTGGTGGGGGAAAATACAGTAACAGAATTCAAAATGGAATGGGACAGACACAGTGGATCCCTTTACAGCAACAGGATAAAATCAAAATAAACTTAACTATCTAATTTCTCAACAAACACGGGTATCCTACACGGAGCGCTGGGTTCACCCCTAAACAAAGACGTGGGGAGGGGTGACCTGCACAGAGCAGCAGGTGCACCTACTCTTGCCATCTTACTGGGCAGACTAGATGGACCATACTGGTCCTTATCTGCCATCATTTACTATATTACTATGTTACTATGAGTCTGGAAATCCCTTTGAATTGTAGAGGCACTGTTTCTAGGCAGGTCATTTGTACCTAAGTGGATGACAACATTAATTTTGGAGTGCTCACTTTCTGCACTAACTATACTAACAATTTGGTTTATATTTCTGCTGGCTGAAGAGCCTGGGAGGCATCTGACCATCTTCTCTCCTTTGAACTGTGTTCCCAAATTGGTGCCTCTGATGACGGGATCTCCAAGTAGTAGTAGTTTTCTGTTTTGTGATTTTTTTCTTCATATTTGGTGCATTATCAGTAGATTGGGCATTGACTCTCTCATTTAAGGACACTTCAGTTTCCACGGATTGGGCACCCTTATTATCCAAAGCAGAGAAGTCATTATGCAGGGATATCTCTTGATGTAGAGGGTGTCTCCACATAAAAGGTCTCAACCTACCAGAATCCACTGTGATCCATTTATTCCTGGGCTGTTCGATTCTTTGTGGGAACGGTGGTGGATTTTGTTCAATTTGTACCCTAGAAGAGGTGTGTTTAATTGCAGCTAATTCTTACCTTAGTTGAGTCAATTCTTTATGCATAGGCGCTAACTTGAGGCATATAGTGCAAACTCTTAGGTTTCAAAAGATGCTTCACAGAATGAAAGCACCACAGTTATTGCATTGAATACACGACATGCTGAGTTAGCGGTCTTCTGTGTATCAGCCTACTATGCAAAGGTCCCTGTAACCTTAAAATGTATACCTTTGCTGCAGAATTAAGTAGGAGACTTAGATAGAAAACCATGTCTCTGCAAATCTAAAAGCAAATGTGTACTTCTATTCCAAGTAGCTATATATCACAGGTGTTCCTGGCCAGTAGACCTTACATGAACTGAGGGCACACTCAGATATGTGTTTTAAAGGCTATACAAGGAATGTAGGCAGTCAGAATATTCCTAAAAAACGTATATCCAACAGTTAAGTTATATTTAAAAAAAAGAAAAAACACAGGTAATTGTAAAGTCTGAAAGCTTAGCCGTGTGTAGTCTCTGGGAGTTGTGATGAGCAGACTGCAGATTTCCTTGCCGTCCTTCCATTTATTAAATCAAATACGATCATGCTATGATCACTATTGCCAGGTAGCCCCAACACTCTTATCTCTTGCACCAGATCCTGTGTTCCACTAAGGACTAGGTCCAAAGTAGCTTCTCTTCTTGTTGGTTCATGAACCAGCTGATCCATGAAGCAGTCATTTATTTCATCTAGAAACTGTATCTCTCTAGCATGTCCTGATGTGACACTGATCCAGTCGATACCAGGGTAGTTGAAATCACCCATTATTACTGTGTTGTAACTTTTGTTAGCTTCCCTGATTTCTTTTAGCATTTCATCATCCATCTGTTCATTCTGGCAGGTGGTCGATGGTAACCCCCCACTGCCATCACCTTCCACTTTTCGCATGGGATTTCTATCCATAGAGATTCAACAGTGTATTTTGTTTTCTGTAAAACTTTAGTCCTATGTGACTCAATGCCATCTCTAACATAGAGCGCAACCCCTCCACCAATTTGATCTACCCTGTCATTACAATATATTTTATACCCAGATATCACAGTGTCCCATTAGTTATCCTGCTTCCACGGGTCTCTGAGATACCAGTCATATCTAATCTCTCATTTAGTGCTATGTAGTCTAACTCTCCCATCTTATTTTTTAGACTTCTAGCATTTGCATACAGGCATTTTAGAGGTTGTATTTTATTCATATTAATCTGGTTATCAGTTGATACGGGTAATTTGTAATCTGTCAACTCTATCTGCTCTGTACTTAAGGGCATCTGGGTTACTTTTATCTTTATTGGAACCTCTGTCAGGATGTCCTAACTTCCCTCTTTTTCCCTTCAAGGATACATCATTCTGAACTGTGCATTCTTGGGCAACTGTTGGCTTTCCCCTATTACCTAGCCTGGTGCCATCCCAGTTAAAGTACAGCCTATCCTTTTGTAAAAGCCCCTCCTTTCCCAAGAATGTTGCCCAGTTCCTAAGAAATCCAAAACTTTCTTTGCACATTGTCTCATCCACACATTGAGATTCCAGAGCTCTGCCTGCCTTTTGGGTCCTGTGCGTGGAACAAGAAGCATTTCAGAGAATGCTACCCTGGAGGTTCTGGATTTCAACTTCCTACCTAAAAGCCTAAATTTAGCCTCTAGAACATCCCTCCCACACTTTCTTACATCACTGATACGAACATGTACCAAGACAGCAGGCTCCTCCCAAGTACCATCTAAAATGTTGTCTAGGTGGCACAAGAGGTCCACAACCTTTGCAACAGGCAGGCATGTCACCAGACAATCCTCATATCCACCAGCAACCCAGCTATCTACATGCCTAATGATTGAATCACTAACTATAGAGACCATCCTAACCCTTTCCTCATGGGCACATGTCCCTGGAGAAACCTCAGTGCAAGAGGGTTTTACATCACATGTAAGACAGTCCTAGCTACAGGATCATTTCCTGCCACACCAAGATAATGCTCTCCTTTCACGTAACCTCTCTCCTCCATGGCAACAGAGAGGCTGCTAGACTGGAGGTGGGACTTCATTACCACCTCCCTATAGGTCTCGTCTATATACCTCTCTGTCTTCCTTAGGCCCTCTAAGTCTGCTACTCTAGCCTTCAGAGATCATACTTGTTCCCTAAGGGCAAAGAGAGCCTTGCACCTAGTGCACATGGATGATCCCTCACCAAATGGGAGAAAATCATACATGTGACACTCATTGCGAAAGACTGGATAGCCCCCATTTTGCTGTAGGACTGCTGTCTGCATCTTAGTTTTTAGGTTTTGTTTAGCTATTTAAGTTGTTTACTTAAAGTTGCTAGGGATACTTGCACTGATAGAACTATACTTAATAAGTTTAAGGGGCTTTGTTAACCTTAAGATTAATTATTTTCAGGGCCTTAATTAATCTATTCCTGGTAAGGATAACCTGCTGAATCTGAAAGTGAATTTGACCACCTCGTCTCCTTTAATAGGTTTGAGAGCCTATAAAGCTAAGATTATGCCTGGTGTAGGTGGGAGGGAAAGAACACTTAGTAAAATTTAGCTTTCAGCAGAGTGCCATGAGCTATGCTTCTAAGGTAATTTCTTAGCAATTTTCTGGGTGATTCACACAGCCCTTCATCTGTTAGAAGGACCCTTTCAAATTGCCACTTTGATCTATCACTTGATTTTAACACCTATTTAAAACAATTGTAATGGTCTCTTGCCTCCTAACTGGAAGACCTTTTTGTAAAGGTCTCTGTTCATTGTAAACTGCCCTGAATTAATGATAGGGCGGCATAGAAAAACCTGTTAAATAAATAAATAAAATAGAAACAATTTATCTCTTACTCAAAGAATATTTACCCTATTCTTCCTTTTATGCTAAACTATACTATTATTTGATTTAAAGTAAAAGCTCTGGTGGTACTAAGCCTTGACTGACTTAAGAAATACACTGAATTCTAAAATATACAGATTTAGCAGCTTTAACCCAAAGAATTCCCTTTTCTTCAAGATTTAGAGAATTTCCCAGAAGGTAAATACTTACAAGATTTCTTTCCAGCAGTAGCAGTCCCTTTTGGTAGTACATCTAAGACTAATTGGTGAAAATATATTTTCACTCTATGCATATTTGGAGGAGTAGCCTAGTAGTTAGAGCAACTGTCTAGTACCCAGAAAATCAAGGGTTTATTCCTACTTTCATGCCTTGTGACCTTGGGAAAGTCACTTTACCCTCCATAGCCTTGGAAGAAAAGGCTTGGCAATCTACTTCTGGTGATACATTGGCAAGAAAACCCAGGGGCAGCTGGGTCATCAGGAGTCAGCACTGACTTGATGGCACTTGAAAAAAAAAGTATAATTAAGATCTGGAATTTGCTGCCAGAGGATTTAGTAAAAGCTGCTAGTGTAGCTGGATTTAAAAAAGATGTGGACAAGTTCGTGGAGAAAAAGGTCTATAAACCATTTTTAAAGTGGATTGGGGAATATCCACTGCTTACCCCTAGGAAAAGCAATATAGAATCTGTGCTTGTGACCTGGATTGGTCACTGTCGGAAACAGGATACTGTGCTTGATGAACTTTAGGTCTTACCCCATATGGGAAATTTTATGAAGGCAAGCCTGATTTATCATAGAGTCCCAAGGTATCAAGAACTATATAAGCAAATCGGGGATAGTTAAGGAGAATGAGGAGAAAGATTCACTGTACTATATCATAAACATACTGTATAATAATGTTTATTTGGAAAATCAGTGAGCTGGGAGTCTTTTCCACCTCTTAGTAAGGTTCTGCGTGGATTTCTTTAATTTTTAATACTTGATATAGCATTAATAGGTTTACTGGAAGGGCATGTACCAAGGTTAGTCCCTCTCAGAAATACTTTCTTATAAACCAGGCAGCTAGGAAATTATTTCTCTCTTTTTCTTTGTTGTTAGGGCCTTGGAAATGGAGTAAATTGTTGCTGATCATATCAGAGATGTGTGAAAAAGAAAACAATAGATGAAAGAGAACAGAGATGGGCAGGAATTTATATGCATTTTTTCGGGTGGCTTTCAATGAGGATTAGTACTATGCTATGCTATTTGTGTAGTTTGTATCTGCACCCATTAGCACTATCCTAGTGTTTATATAGTTTGTGCTGCATTTTAATTATGCATGTATTATTGTAACCAACTGAGGACGTAAGATTAGCAGGATCTAAATGTTTTAAATTAATTAATTAATATTTCAACAGTTTACAGACTTAAAATCACGGACTGTCAAACTGCCATGAAATTTCAGCAGTGTTGAATTTACAGGACTATGGAATTGCTATTGGTTTTCAGATGGACAGATCCCAACATGACCAAGAGTACAGGTTTTCAGAGCTTGCAAATCTTGCACAGATTGCGTTAGCACTGCCACATAGAACTGCAGAAAATTAGAAGTCAAAAACCCACTAATTTGATGACAGGAAATATTATGAATAAACTGTCGACACTAATGCTAGAATGCTTACTGCTAGCCAGAAACTGGCACCAGAAGAGTATAACTGCAATGACTGACAGCACAAGGAAAACTAATTTTAAAGATAGCTATCTTCAGATCTACAGTCCTTTCTCACTGCAAGGGAAAACGGGATAATACTATTCTCTCATTTATATGTAGTTCGATATATAACGTTGAACATATGGATTTTTTAATATTTTGTACCCTTTTACATCATATAAAAGATATAAAATGCAACAAAATTAACTTCATTAATCTCCTTGGCTGGGATATTCAGCTGCACTAACACAATTAGTGCCACAGAATATCCATGGGTTTTGCCGCTGCACAGTCCGATGCTAGTCGGCTAGCATCGGGACGTTCCGGGGGTAACACCCAGTAAAAACAAGGCAGCGGCCATATTGAGCTGCTGCCTGGTTATCGCAATGTGGCAAAAGGCTGGCCTAATTTTCACTGTCGAAGCTAACCGGGCAGTGGATGAATATTGCTGCTGCCCGCATTAGCTTCCTCCGGATGACCTGGATATTTAATGCCGATGGCTGGATATGGTCCCAGCATTGAATATCCAGATCTACAGCTCAGTAGTGGTGGCGGCTAGCTGCTTTAGCAGTACTAGCCGCCACCACTGAATATCTCCCCCAGTGTAAATATTTACATGTACTCTTTGGGAGTAATTTTATGATAAGCTGCCTAGATTTATGCATCAAAGTGAAAAAATCCAGATGTTTTAGTCATATAAAGTATATATGGCCACTTACACATGTAAATGGTGTGACCGTGATTCTGTAAGTGCATATGTACTTTCAATAGCATGTACTTTCACCCTGGGTATGCATGGGCGCAGAGTTTGCGTAGAATGTGGGCAGCGGTTACATGCAAAATTATACGCTACTTTAATTTATGCACATTCCTTACAAAATTTAGTTGTGGGCAAGTGATTGCACCTTCAGTTAACACATGCTTTCAGCCATATACAGTATGCTAGTATTTTGCAGAGTAAGGTATACACATACCTGATTTTATAAAATAGTGGTGAAATATGCCCATAAAAAAAACATGTAAACCATGCAGGCATTTATAAAATGACCTGTCATGTGTGCACCTGCATATTTTATAAAATACACATGCAAATTACAACTCATCCTCTGCGCTGTCAAAATGATGCCACTGGGAAAGCATTTGCACAGATCGAGTAAAGGTAGGCACAATCTTTCTGTACACTTACTTTTCACAATGAGTAAGGCCGCGGGCAGGGTCCCGACGGCCGTCATTAACCGGGCGCGCGGCCCGGTGCGGGGACCCTGCACGCGGCCGCTTCCTGGGCCGGGTGGTGGGGGAGGTATGGTTTAAAACCATTGGCTGCCGGCGAATGCGATCGCACGGGAGCCAATGGGGAAGTGGCTGGGGGGAGAGCGGCATGTAGAGAGGCGGATGCAGGTTTCCGCGTGCTCAGTCGCCGCTGGAGACATGCAGGAGTGCCGGCTTCTTCGTTTGCGCCTTTGGGGTTTTACCTGCTGCGGGCTGCATCAGAGGAGAGCGGGCCATCGTTGTTCGCTGGAAAAGCGTGCTTGCAGGCAGGTGGAGGCTGTGCGCACAGGTCCGCGGGTGGGTCCTGTGGCTTAGGCGGTATCTGGGGGCGGGGGGGGCGGTGCGGGCCTAGAGCCTGATTGGGGGGGGGGCGTCTGGCTTGAGGGGTGGGGGGTCCGCCCTTCCTGGCCGGGGCAATCGCATTTAAAAAAAAAAAAAAAAGAAGAAAGAGGAAAGCAACACATACATAAATTACGTGAATTGAATCAGGGCAGTTGTGAGCAGGAGTCTGAGAGATTTTTTCACGTGCTCCAGCTTATTCAGGCCTGATGCCGCGTGCGGGGAGTAGGAGTAGGGCAGCTGCGCAGGGCAGGTCTGCGGGGCGTATACCTGTCCCTTCCAGGACTGGGGGGGGGCGCGGGCGAGGCTGGAGGTGCTGTGGGGGGCTTGACTGGGAAAAGGGCTTGCGTGGGGGTGCGACATCAAGGAGGGGAGGCTTGAGGGGGCGGGGGTTGGCGCAAGTGCGTGGGGATTATTGGGGTGGGCGGAGTGTAACTGTTGGGGGGCTCTGAGGGGGAAAACAGGGGGGAGAAGGGGGAGTATGCCCCGGGGGGGGGGGGGCGGCGGGCGGGCGCTGCTAGGCCTGGGAGAGTGGAGGATATGGGTGTGGGTGCTGGGGTGGGCATGGTGGATGGGGGGGTTGGCAGTGCCGGGGGGGGTAGATGCATTGGGTGGGCCGGTGCAGGGGCAGGGCGGTGCTTTGCCGGTGGGCGGGGCTCCTGGCTTTCCGGGTGCACCTGCGGCAATGTGGCCCTCTGTGCAAGGGGGTTGTATGCCGGGGAGGGGGCCTTCGCCTTGGGACCATTGGGCGAGCAGGGGGCAGGGCACTTCGTCAGCTGATTGGCGAGCGCCTTGGTCCCCCATTTGGCCTGCGGCGGGTTCACCCCCTGTTTTTTCGTTTTTGTCTCTGCAGGTGCAGGGGATGGCGCAGCCTCAGTGGGGGCTCGGTGCTGTGAGCCCAGATCGGGTTCCGACTGCGGACGGCGGTGCGGCGGCGCTGAGCAGTTCCGCGGAGGTGGTGGAGGCTGGAGTCCAGGACGCTGCAACCCGACGCGGCGGGAGGTGTCGCCAGAGGGACCAAGCTTCAAATTTACCATCGGGGGCGGATGGACAGGCCGCTGGTGAGTTGTCGGGGGACCAGGGTGGGGATTTGTCGCAGCAGTTGGCCCTGGACAGTGCGGGGCACAGGTCGCTGAAGAAGCGGCGTCGATCTTGTCGTAGGCGTCGTAGTTCTGATTCCTCTTCCTCTTCCTCTTCGGCATGATTCTTCTTCGTCTTCCTTAGGGCGCGAGGCTGAGGGTGGGGAGTCGGGGTCTCGGTCGGGTGGGGGGGCCCCATCGGTAGTGGCTTTTCCGGAGTTGTGGGAGGGGGTTCCGAAGAAGTTGCGGAGGAAGATTCGGAAGCGACGGTACATAGATATTTTTCAGTTGTTGGAGGGCAGAAAGAGGTCTGGTGAGAGCCGGAAAAAGCGGAAGGAGGACGAGAAGGCGGGTCGGCTTCGGAAGGTGGCGCATAACGTGGTAAACTGGACACGGGCATTTTTGCGCCTGGCCAGCGTGTGGGGGCATTATTCGCCGGAGCATTATGGTATGTTACTGGCATATGCTGATTCTATTTTGGAAGCCTCGCAGACGCACGAGGGTTGGGCGTGGCTAACTATGACGAAAAGTTTCGGGACAAGATGGAGGAGAATAGACTTTTGTCATGGGGCACGCAAGACATCAACCTATGGTTGACTCAAATGTCTGCTCGGTCGGGCTTGGCCACTGGGGGGAGAGGGGGTGTAGCGGGACCTTCGGGGGGGGCCGTTCCTTTCGATCGGCGGGGGGCGGAGTGCAACAGAAAGTCGTGTCGGGGGCGGCAGCGACGTGTGCTGGCGCTTCAATAGGACCACCTGCCCATTTCCCGATTGTAAATTCAAGCACCTCTGTTCCGTTTGCGGTGGGGGTCACTCCGCCATTAAGTGTGGTAGATGAGGGCCCGACGGTGCCGCCGGGCCGGGTCCAAAGGCCCAATGAGTGGGCCGACTTGGCCCCGACTACGGTGCGTGTGGCAGCCTTGCGGGTTTGGCTGCAGCGATACCCGCGGCAGCGGGATCGGGAGCTGTTGGGATCTGGTTTCCAGTTTGGTGTTGTTATCCTGGTTCAGGGGGTAGTGAAGGCTAATCGGGCAAGGAATTCACCTTCGGTTCGGAAGTTTGTAGACGTGGCGTGGGGCAAACTGGCGGCTGAGTTGCGCTTGGGCCAGATCGCGGGGCCTTTTCTGGAGCCGCCTTTCCCGGATATGGTGGTTTCTCCTTTGGGGATTGTGCCGAAGAAGGCGCCGGGTAAGTTTCGTCTCATTCACAATCTGTCCTGTCCGATGGGTGCGTCGGTGAATGATCATATCCCGCGGGAGCTCTGCAATGTGCGGTATGCGTCTTTTGAAAGGGCGTCTGAGATGGTACGGGCGGCTGGGCAGTCCGCTTGGATGGCGAAGGTGGATATTGAGTCCGCCTTCTGTTTGTTGCCGGTGCATCCTTCTTCTTTTCCGTTGTTGGGTTTTCATTTTCTGGGAAGCTATTATTTTGATAAGTGTTTGCCGATGGGCTGCTCTGTTTCCTGTTCTTTATTTGAGAAGTTTAGTACGTTTTTGCAGTGGGCCTTGAGTCAGAAGACTGGATTGCGGAACGTGGTCCACTACTTGGACGATTTCCTGTTCATAGGTTCGGCCCATTCCGATGAGTGTCAGGCGCTGTTGGCTGGTTTCCAGGAGTTATCGCAGGAGTTGGGTGTGCCGTTGGCGGTGGAGAAGACGGAAGGGCCTACGACCAGGCTCACATTCCTAGGTGTGGAGTTAGACTCGGTGGAGCTCATCGCGTGCTTGCCCCCGGAAAAGGTGGCTGGTTTACGCGCGTTGGTCGGTAACGTCCTTGCGTCCGCTAAGATCACCTTGCGCGAGATGCAAGCCTTGTTGGGATCTCTGAATTTTGCTTGTCGGGTGATCCCCATGGGCAGAGTTTTTTCCAGGCGACTTGCTGCTTCGACGGCCGGGGTGCTGAAGCCGCACCACCGGATCAGAGTTACCATCCCGATGCGGGCGGATCTTCGGGTCTGGAGCCGATTTTTGGAGGAGTTTAATGAGACATCCGTTTTGCTGGGCGCAGAGGTGTCCAGCGCGGAGTTGGAGCTGTTTACGGACGCGGCAGGGGGCATTGGATTCGGGGTTTACTTCGGGGGGGGCTTGATGTGCGCAGCGGTGGCCCCAGCATTGGCACGAGTCAGGTTTGACCTCCAACATCACCTTCCTGGAATTGTTTCCGTTTTTGGTAGTGCTGAAGTTGTGGCCGGAGTGGTTATGGGATAGGCGGGTGGTGTGGTGGTGTGACAATGAGGCCGTGGTCAGCGTGGTTAATCGTTTCTCGCCCAAATGCCGACGGGTGACTCGGTTGATGCGCGAAGTGGTGTTAGCCTGCTTATACTTGAATGTATCTGTTCGTGCCAGGCACCTCCCTGGTTGCAAGAATCATATAGCTGATGCGCTTTCTCGTTTGCAGTGGGATCGTTTTCGCGCACTGGCCCCGGAGGCGGACACGGATGGAGCCATAGTCCCCGAGTCCTTGTGGAGCATTGGCCTGGAGAGATGCTGAGCTTACTGCAAAGTTCGGTAACGCCCGTGACGTGGTCGGCGTACCAGCGCGGTTGCGACCAGGTGGTGGAGTTTCTAAGTGAGAGGGGTTGGTTGGCGGGTAGGGTGCCTGATGCCCTCATTGGTAGTTATATAGTGGATGCTAGGGGTTGCGGGCTGTCCCGAACTGTGGTGCGTTCACAGCTGGCGGGTTTTAACTTTTTTGCGGGCGCGGTGGGCTGGGGTGGTACTGCTGGGGGAGTTTTGGCGCGTCGCCTTCTGCGTGGGTGGGAGCGGCTTCGGCCGTCACCCGCAGATCGCCGTAAGCCCATTACGCACGAGTTGCTGGTGCGCCGCCTGGAGGTATTGCCCCGGGTGGCCTCGTCGGCTTTCGAGGTGGTGCTATTCTGGGCCGTGTTTTGTCTCACTTTTTTCGGGGCTTTTCGCATGGGGGAGCTGGTGGCAAATTCGAGTAGGCTGGGGGCTGGGGGAGGTTTGCACAGGTGCCACGTGTACTTGGAGGGCGGCCGGATGCGGATCCTTTTGGAAAAGTCCAAGACGGATCAGCGAGGTCAGGGTTTGTGGATCATATTGCAGGAGGTTGCGGGTCTCGTTACTTGCCCTGTGCGGGCAGTGCGGAGGTACTTGCAGTTGCGCCTGGAGCGGGTCGGGGTTCTCTTTCTGCATGAGAATGATCGGGTCTTGACTCGTTTCCAGGTAGTGGCGGTGCTGAGGTTGGCACTGGGTGCATTGGGTGAGGATCCCTGGTGCTTTGCCTCTCATTCGTTTCGTATCGGTTCGGCCACCAGTGCGGCAGGGGCCGGAATGTCTGATGATGACGTTCGGTGTATAGGTCGGTGGCGGTCTCGGGCTTTCCAGGGTTACATACGATTATAAGGGGTTGTCTCGGTTGGGGGTGGGGGTATACTGACTGTTTATTTGTTTTTCAGATGGGGGCGTCGAGCCTGGTATTGCCTGGGTGGCTGGTCATTCCTTTGTCCACTGGGCCAGTCAGCGCGCTGCCATTCGACCTGGGGGCCTGAATTTGCGGATGGATCCTGCGGTGGTGTCAGTCTCATGGCTGGGGCAGAGAGGACTACGATGGCTGCAGCTGCTTCCTTTGCTCCGGCACCACATGAAGACATCGCGGCAACCGGCGGTGCTGCTGCTGCATTTGGGGGGCAATGACCTTGTCTCTTGGTCCTGTCGCCAGCTGATTAGAGCAGTGCAGGACGACCTGGCAGTGGTTTTGCAAATGCTCCCTGGGACAATTTTGTTGTGGTCGGATATTATCCCTCGACCGGCATGCTGGGACCAGCGGCGTTGGTCGAGGGGGCTGACTAAGATAAACCGGCAGATTGGTCGGTGGGTCTGTGTGAATGTTGGCTATCAGATCATGCACACATGGGTGGAGGTCGGTTGCACTGGTCTTTATAGGAGTGATGGCGTCCATTTGTCCCCAGTTGGCATGGACCTGCTCCTTAATGACTGGCAGGAGGCTTTGGAGTATGTTGTTTTGCGGGATAGATGCTGGTTGCAGCTTTAGGCTTGGGGGGGGCAGCGCATTGACAGATTTGTCACGTGTGCCGGTGGCGGGATCCCGGAGGTTCCGGGGTCCGGTGCCTCAAGGTACACTTGGGCGGGGGTTGGGGTGCCCTTGACCCGGATAAACCCTGGCCGGCTTTTGCTATCGGCATGGCAAAGTCGGGAGAAGGGTGGGAAAACTTGCCGGGGGGCAAGTGTCGGGCCATAGCGGTGGTAGGCACTTTGCTAAGGCATGGCTGGTGTGGCACTACTCTGCTATGGGGCCTAGTTATGTTTTCTGTGGTTGGAATATTGTTAATAGTTATTACTTAATAAAGCTGCGACCAGTTATTGTTCCCATAATAGTGGTATGGTGTTTTTCTTGGAAGTGGGGTTTGGTGGGTGAGGGGGGTGGGGTTGGGGGATGATTGTGGCAGGGCCCGGAGAACCGGGTATGCTTGCCTCGGTTATGAGTAAGGCCGCAGGCAGGGTCCCGACGGCCGTCATTAACCGGGCGCGCGGCCCGATGCGGGGACCCTGCGCGCGGCCGCTTCCTGGGCCGGGTGGTGGGGGGGGGGGTATGGTTTAAAACCATTGGCTCCCGGCGAATGCGATCGCATGGGAGCCAATGGGGAAGCGGCTGGGGGGAGAGCGGCATGTAGAGAGGCGGATGCAGGTCTCCGCGTGCTCAGTCGCCGCTGGAGACCTGCAGGAGTGCCGGCTTCCCTCCCGCCCACCCTTGGGTGGACGGTTTGGGGTGTTGCAGCTTGGGGGGGGGGGGATTGGGGCGGGATCCCGGAGGTTCTGGGGTCCGGTTCCTCAAGGTACACTTGAGCGGGGGTTGGGGTGCCCCTGACCCGGATAAACCCTGGCCGGCTTTTGCTATGGGCATGGCAAAGTCGGGAGAAGGGTGGGAAAACTTGCCGGGGGGCAAGTGTCGGGCCGTAGCGGTGGTAGGCACTTTGCTAAGGCATGGCTGGTCTGGCACTACTCCGCTATGGGGCCTAGTTATGTTTTCTGTGGTTGGAATATTGTTAATAGTTATTACTTAATAAAGCTGTGACCAGTTATTGTTCCCATAATAGTGGTGTGGTGTTTTTCTTGGAAGTGGGGTTTGATGGATGAGGGGGGTGGGGGGTGGGGGTGGGGGATGATTGTGGCAGGGCCCGGAGCACCGGGTACACTTGCCCCGGTTATTGATTGCAGCCACACAGCCCTTTTCCATATCTAAAACAGGTATTACATGCAGAGAAAGCTTCATAAAAATACCCCTTAAAGTAAACTACCCCTTAAAGCTTCATAAAATTACCCCTTAAAGTACAATTACCCCTTAAAGCTTCATAAAATTACCCCTTAAAGTACAATTACCCCTTAAAGTACAAGCTTTTCAAACATGGCAAATACAAATCTACTATATACTACAGATCATATTTTAACAAATGCCACAGGCTCATGTCTAGGTTTATTTTGAAAGTTTAATCTTTACTTATTAATTTAAAATAATTTATAACCTTCTAATACAAAGTCCTCACAGCTTGCAATAAAACATGCATAATCTTATCACAAAGTGACAATCATTTCAGGTTAACAAATCAATAAACAAAAATAATATAAAAAACAACTCTTCATAAAACTAGTGTGGCATCTAAAATAATCACAAAATAAACAAACTACCAAACGTTATGGAGTAGCAAGTTTAACAGACCAAAACAATATTAGTTTAAGTTTAGCTTGTTTAGCTTTTTGTATATATTGCCTTTTGGACTACAACAATTGTAGTGATAAAAGTAATAGCACAATATAGATCCTAATTAATCATACCTAGATTTGTGCATCAAGCTTTCAAACAAAAACACTTTCCTTATATTCTAAAATCAAACAAATCTGCTAATCTAAGAAGACTCACCATCAAAGAATTCCAATTTTTTGATCTAGCAAAATACGACCTGCTATAGCTTCCAACATTACTGAGGTTTTTTACTAATTTGAGCTAGGGTTTTGCATCTAATGCCCCAGAAGCATTAAACTATGGTAAGTCAGGTGCAACATCACCGCAGTACCTGTCAGGGGTGCTGAAGCAGTTAACGTGGGCCACATGAGCATGGGCTCAAAACTCCATCTATTGAGGTGGTGTTAGGTGAACCTGTGCAAATGCAATTAGCCCATGGTGTGAACCGAGCTCTAACTGCTCTGAGCTCACAATGCCCACTCTCCATCCCTAACCCATCCACTCGCGACTCTAACGTGGGTTGCACCGTTAGTGCGGGAATTGTCCTGTGCTGTTGTGGCCCTGTCCTAGCTAGCAACATGCATTCCGCGCGCCTTTAGCATGTACCACAACACGAGCTACCAGCTAATGCCCTGTAGTAGAAGACTCTATGGGGCATGTTTACTAAACTCTGAAATTGTGCGGGGCCGCGGTAGTGTGCCTGTGCCATATAAGGAGTGGGCGGTTCAGGCAGAGAAAAGAAAAAACCGGGAGACAGCGACTGTACTTGTGCGCGTCGCGCTAATGTGCGGGGTCCACATTAGCACGTGGGAAGGCTAAGTGGTGCGCTGCTGGGCACAGAAAATAATAGAGCCGTAGTACAGCGGTGAAGACACTGACCAATGGTGCAGGGGCCATGGGTTCAATCCCCCATTGTGTGCAACAAAAGCTTTTGTCTGAGGCAATAACTGTAATGGGTTAAAGTGCTGTAGGAGGCATATTAATTTTGTGTGGCATAAGGCGGCGCACTGTTAATGTTGGGCGACATTAGGCGGTGCACTGTTAGGTGTGGGCGTCATAAGGTGTAGCACTGTAAATAGTGGGCATTATTAAAAGAGGGCTGCTACACAGTACCCTGTCCTGTGCTGCTGAGGTAAACTATATTCTTATTTGATTTAAATTATAGCTCTTTGCTTCTGCTAGGCTCTAACTTATTATGAAATTTAAACTACAAGCTCTCTGCTGGGTTCTAAATTTAACCAGAAAGCTCTCTTCTGTGTTTTAAATTTAAACTAAAAGTACTTTGCTGATGCTAGGCCCTGAGTGACTATTAAATTTAAACTACAGCTCTCTGCTGGGTTCCAAATTTAACCAGAAAGCTCTCTTCTGTGTTTTAAATTTAAACTAAAAATACTTTGCTGATACTAGGCCCTGAGTGACTATTAAATTAAAACTATAAGCTCTCTGCTGGGTATGAAATGTAACCAGAAAGTTCTCTTCTGTGTTTTAAATTTAAACTTAAACTGCTGCTACTAGGCCCTGACTGATTTAGCAAAAAATAGTGGGTTCACAGATTAAATAGCTTTAATAGAAAGAATTCCTTTCAGAAAATTCTCAGAAGTATATACTCACAATTGCAGATCTATCTCCAGAAGTAACAGTCCCTTTTTCTAGTCCTTCAAGACTCGTCTTCTTTTTTTCTAGGGAGTGCTTCTTTCAATCTTTCTATATTTGGCTTATGGCGCAGTTAATATGCCATTTTAGTGGTCCTCTTTTGAATTGCCTATATCTTCTCAGTGTTCATTTCTGAGTGTGGTCTCAATAGAGATTTGAGAGAAATCTCATCAAGGATCTATACAAAGGTAATATTACTTTCCTTTCCCTTTATGCACCTACGAACAGTGCCTTGTAAACGTCTTTATACCCATTTAGGTTCTTTCACATTCTGCTGTCTAAAAATGCATTTCAAAATACGTTATAGTAAGAACTTATTTCACTGATCTATTCAACATGCTTCATATTTTCATTAAAAAAAACAATTATAGAAATATTTAAAATGTACAGTTGTGGTCAACATTATTGACATTGCAGTTCAATTCCTTAATGTCCAATATCTCCTAAAAAAAGTGGCCAGTGAAATGGCTTTGGACTATATATGCACATATTTGACACATAAAAGAATCAAATAAAACGAGACAAATTAAAAAAAGAAATAGAAGAAAATAGTATAAAAACTGGGACATTGACAGGACATGATGATTGGCACCCTCATAAACAATTCTAATCAGTTTGAACAGAAGAAACACATTCCCATTGCTGTAAAATTAGATGCACCTGTGATCAACAGTCAGTACTCACATGACTTGAATAAACTAATGAATGATGGCACTAATGTTTAAAAAGGCCACCTTCACTTCCTGTTCCATTTTCACGATGGTAAAGACAAGAGAGTTGCCTACGAGTGTCAGAAAAAAACATTATCACCAAACATCAAATTTCAAAGGGGTAGAAGGCATCTCCAAAGACGTTGGAATTCCGGTGTCTACAGTTCACAATGTTATTAAGAAGCTTTCTGCTCATGGAACTGTAAAGAACCTCCCAGGATATGGAAAGAAGAGGAAAATTAATCCAAGAAGTCCTCAAAGGTTATTGTGAACTATTGGTAAAACACCACATACAACATCCAAAAAAAATTAAAGCTGATCTGGAGCAATCTGGAGTGGTGGCTTCAACCTGCACCATATGCTGTGCAATAAACAAAGAAGGACTTCATGGGCAAAGGCCAAGGGGGGCCCCATTGCTCAAAGACAGAAATAAAAAGGCATGCCTGATCTTTGCCCAAACCAATCTTGAGAAACCACAATCCTTCTGAGAAAATGTTCTGTGGACAGATGAAACCAAACGTGAGCTCTTTGCAAATACAGACCAGTGATACATTTAGTACAGGCAAATAAATGAAGCTTATAAAGAAAAAAGTACCCTTCCTACAGTGAAATATGGTGGAGGTTCCATAATTTTGTGGGGCTCTTTTACTGCCTCAGGCACGGAAGGCCTGGGATGTATTAAAGGAATCATGAAGTCAGAAGACTACCAAGGTATTTTGGAGCAAAATGTGTTGCCTAGTGTCAGATAGCTAGGTCAGGGTTGAAGGTCATGGGTCCTCCAACATGACAATGACCCAAAGCATACATGCAAAGGTGCAAAAGAATGGTTAAAAAGGAACAAATGGACTGTTTTAAACTGACCAGCAATGAATCCTGATCTCAGTCCAATTGAGAACTTTGGAAAGAGCTGAAATCTGCCATTGGAAAAAGGAATCCTGGAAACATTCATGAGCTGGAACAAATCACAATTGAAGTATGGGAGAAACTACCAGCAGACAGTTGTACAAAACTTATAGATGGCTACAAGAAACATTTGGAGGCTGCCATCATTCCCAAAGGTTGTTACATAGTAACAGTATATGAAAGCAGGACCAGGGGTGTACCCACCGCTCTGTATAGGTCACCCCTATTTGTTCAGATATAAGATAGTAACACAATAACATAGTATATGATGGCAGATAAAGACCAGTATGGTCCATCTAATAAGCCCAGCGAGGCGGTAAGAGTAGGTGTCCTTGTCATTCCGTGCAGGTTACCCTTCCCCATGCCTTTGTTTAGGGGTGTACCTATCGCTCCGTGTAGGTCACTGCTATTTGTTGAGATATGAGAGTTATGATTATTTTGATTTTATACTGTTGCTATAAAGGGATCCACTGTGTCTGTCCCAAGCCACTTTGAATTCCGTCACTATATTTGCCCCCACCACTTCCATCGGGAGGGCATTCCAAGCATCCGCCAGCCTTTCAGTGAAAAAGTATTTCCTGATGTTGCTTTTCAGTTTACCCACTTGCAGCTTCATGTTATGCCCTCTAGTTTTACAGCTTCCCTGTCTTTTGAAGAGGTTTGTTTGTTAATAGTCAAAGTATTTAAAGGTCTGAATAATATCTACCCTCTCCCTCCTCTCCTCCAGGGTGTACGTATTTAGGTCTTCAAGCCTTTTCTCATATGTCTTCTGATGCAGGCTTCAAATCATTTTGGTTGCCTTCCTCTGAACCATTTCCAGTCTTTTCATATCCTTTGTGAGATATGGTCTCCAAAACTGAACACACTATTCCTAGTAAGGTCTCACCAGCGACTTGTACAGTGGCATTGGTACCTCTTCCTTTCTGCTGGTAATTCCTCTCTGTATGCAGCCCAGAATCCTTCTAGCTTTTGCCACTGCCTTGTCACACTGTTTCGCCACCTTGAGATCCTCAGAAATAATCACTCCAAGGTCCTTCTTCTGGTCCGTGCACACCAACCTCTCGCCCTCTATCGCATAGAATTCCCTTGGGTTTCTGCTTCCCAAGTGCATGGCACTGCACTTCTTCACATTAAATCTTAACTGCCAAGCATTAGACCATTTTTCCAGCTTTTATTGATCTTTCCTCATGTTATCCACTCCCTCTGGGGAGTCTACTCTGTTGCAAATTTTTGTATCATCTGCAAAAAGACAGACTTTTCCATTCAGTCCTTCAGCAATATCACTCACAAATACATTGAACAGTAACAGTCCCAGGACTGAACCCTGTGGCACACTGCTAATCATCTTCCTTTCATCCGAGAGAGTGCCATTTTACCATCATCTTCTGTCATCTGTCACTCAACCAACTTCTGATCCAGTTCATCACCTTGGGATCCATCCCCAAGCTGTTGAGTTTATTGATAAGCCTCCTATGAGGAACAGTATCAAAGGCTTTGCTGAAAACTAGGTAGATCACATCCATCGCATGCCCTTGATCTAGTTCTCTGGTCACCCAGTCCAAGCACTCAATCAGATTTGTTTGGCAAGATCATCCTTTGGTAAAACCATGTTGCCTCAGATCATGCAACCTGTTGGTTATGAGAAAATCCACTATTCGTTCTTTCTGTAGTGCCTCCATTTAGAGATAGTTATGTTAATTTTCATTTTATCAAATATTAGTAAATATTAGTAAAGAGTGTTATTATTCATGTCCAGGTCATATTATGTTTATTTTGCACAGATATCTTTTTTTATTGTTGTTTACCTTGAAACATACTATTAAAATATTATGACATATAGTTGGCATATTTCCAATTATTTCTCAAGATATTATATACAATATACCTAAAATGCAAGAGTGCCAATATTAAGAATAAAAAACAAAATGTCTTGACTGCATGAGTTTTTGCACACTTTATCATTGCACACACATATTACCTCAGGCTACAGAAACTGTCTTAAGAATACCCCTAATAAGTTAAATAAATATCCACCCGTGTCCTGTCATGTTAACTGAGATGATCTGAATATTCCAGAATTAAAAATTAAGTTGTTTCTTTTCTGTGAGTGAAGTTGAAGCAAAGGTCTAAACATGCCTAACATGTAGCTACTGAAAAAATAAGCTATGAAATAAAGGGGTATGTTTATTAAATCGCATTAGGGTTTTTGCAGCTAATGCCAGGCAATATGTGCAAATAGCCAGTATAAGCTGCAAAAGTCCCACGGTAGGTGCAGGAGCTATTCCCAGCATCTTCTCAGCAGATACCAGAGGAAATGATGGAATCACGGGACACAAGTTTCATGGATGCAGCTATTGCCACCCATGCGATATGAATGTCCACAGTAGCTGCTCAAAGTTGGAACGCCCACTCACTACCCACAACTAACCCATTTGAGCAGCTACCACACAAATTGCAGACATCACAGAATATTGCTGCAATGTCTGCATTTTTCCCGTGTTATCTATCATCATGGCGTGAAGATCCTATGTTAGTGCCATGAAGACAGCTAATACCATTTAGTAAACATACCCCAAAGTTACTCAAAGATACATACTGGGGGAAAGTTGTAAGAAAAGATTAATGTGTTTGAATGTTTCTTGGAGTACTGTCTGGTCCATCACTGTGAAGTGAAAAAAGTTTGGCACCACCCAGATGCTGTCTTGATACAGCTGTCTCTCTAAAATCAGTAGCTGTGGGTTAAAGAAACTGCTGAGAAAAGTCACTGCGAGGCCTAAGATTATTATTTTTTAATTTAAATTTACACATGTGGAGGCCAATTCTAGGCTGTATGTCCCTGGGCCATCCTGATGTCCAGTCATCTGGATGGCCAGGAGATGCACCCAATTCTGATCTCATGGGGACAAGATGTCCCTGCAGGAGCAGAATCACATCACCTGATTCAGGCACCCTGGACGTCCAAGCCACTTACCTGGCCAACTCATTCAGTCTCCCTTATGGAGCCGCAGTGCCATGGTGTCCTGTCTCCTTGGCACTGCAGCTCTATGAGGGAGTCGCGATCACCGGCCACTGCCAAAAAGATCGGACACACAGACATGCTAAACAGAGACCAGAATGACCCCCAATATAAATAAAAAATGAAATATAGGTAAGGTGACAGTAAAATAAGAAAAAAGAAAACTAATGAGATCCAAGATGGTTTCTCCCTAGCTTGATGACATGGTTCAGGCTCCATTTACCTGTTTTTGCTAATTCTGTCCTCTCCTCGGATGTTGTGTTTATGGCAAAGAGGAAAGAAAAGACATCATCCTTGTCTTTGGAGATCCGCCAGTCTTCTATTTTCCTATTCCTTCTGAAGCAAAAGACATCTGGAGATAGCTCCAGTGTGCCGGGAAGAGGGGGGGGGGGGGGTTAGACCTGCAACAACCCCTTCACCCATAAGGACTCCAGACTCCAGTCCAGAACTGCTTTAATTGGCTAAGATCCCTTGGATCAGGAGCACTGAGCTGAAGAGTGTGCCAGCTCCAATTCAATGTTTGGGTTGCTTGATAGCTCTGTGTCAGATGAAGAGCTTTTTGAGTCCATCATGCAGCTTGTGAGGAAGGGAAGTCTTGTCCTTCAGTGGCTCAGTGGCTTTCCTATGAACAGGCATGACCAGCTCCATTCATTTTGAACTCTGGACCTGGTAAGATCCCTTTGATGTCTTCTGGAGTTAAAACCTCTTTACCTCCCTCTGCTACCATTCTGGGAAACTATCTTTTTCTTCATCTACTCGGGACCATCCTGATTCTCTCTTGCTAGACTCTTTTGGTGGTACTTCATTTGAAAGAAAGGAGTTTTGATGCCTCTCCTGCTTTAGTGCAAAATGTACATTAGATGAATAAGGATTCCAACTTTATTACTGTAGAGGTTCTCCTGCCAAATTCTTCTTCTTCCTGCAAAGTGATTGTTCAGCTGATCCTGCAGGCTTTTGCTAGGCTTCAGTCTGTAGTGTTAGATAAACTAGTATTGCAACATAATACTGTTGTAAAGTTTGCTTGAGCTGGCCCCAAGGGAGTTTCAAGATGGCTGCCTAGTCAGCTGTGTCTCTGGCTATGCATTTGAATATGCCAAAGAGGAAGGGCAAACAAGGCAAGAAACCTCCCGAGCCCAGTATGGCCTCTTCCACTCCACTTACCTTGGGTCCGATAGATGCCTTTCTAGCCCGACTGGGGAGTCAGCAGTTGGAGACCAGCGGTATCACAGGCATAAGCACGCCAGAGCTGGAGAGCTCGGTGTCTTCAACTGGGTGTGATTTCTCACCAGTGCTGCAGCTCCCTCCCCCTTGTCTCTTGTGTTTTTTTCCTGCAAGCCTCTGGGGTGGCGGAACCTGAGCTACGTTGTCTTGCTATCCCGGTTGGAGGAAGTGCTTCTGGGTTAGCCACAGCATTAGTGCTGATGTCTTCCACTTCTAATTTGGCTGCTGAATAGAGAGACAAAACGGGAGTTTGTGGGTGGACTGGCATTGACTTTATCCTTTGGTGCGATGGGAGGTTTCCCACAAGCCTCTGGAATAACTCTTGGATTGGTTCCTGATTCTTCTTTTGTTTTTGCTCTGGAATGTCCAAAGACTTTTACTTTAGAGGCCATTTGCAGTGCCATCTCAGTGATGGGTGAAGTGTTTGTCCAGCAGACCAACAAGGTGCTATGGTCTATTTTATGTGCAGCTTTATTGCCTCTCAAGGCAGCTAGTAATAGAGGTAATTGCTGGTGCACTCTTAATTATATGCTCCTATGATTTATTTTGTAGGCTGGGTATGCAATTCACCTGTTTTATTATCACCATTCTTCTTTTTTACCAGACATTCTCGTCCAATGTACTGTTAATTGAGTAATTTACCCTACTCATATTTTTCTGTATATAATCTTTATGTACTGTTTTTTGGTTATCCATATTGTCCTTTTGGGATTTTAAATTTACTGACATATGTTTATTTGTTTTATGCTTTTAGATCCCTGACGAAGGCCTGAGTGCCAAAACTTGGCCAAGTTGAGTCTTTTAATAAACTGGTTGATTGAAGAAATATCGGCGTGGCTGTGGTTTGTCTTCGCTCTGAAGTTGGACTGTATTTTTTGAGGAGAACACCTTCTCTCTTTTTGTTTGATTTCCCCCGCCCCCAACTGGCTGTCTTCGTCAGTTCCCATCTCATAAATATATCCTGGGATAATGCAGCAGTTTAGTAATTCTGCTGATTAAGCTGTACTATATAGGTTTTCATGTCAATATCATTATGTATCATGTTTTTCCTTTCTTGATTCTCCCATGTTTTTGGGCCTGAGTGTAAAGGGTAATTCATTGCATATCTGCTTAGTTTTATATGATTTGTATTTCCTACCCTTTCAATTCTTGTATACATTTTTTTCCTTGGATTGTAATTTGAAATTCAGAAATAAAAATTTAAAAAAAAAAGCTTGCTGAGCGAATTGATCTCATGGTGTTTATTATCTTGATTGGACCCATCACATATTCTTGATCATCCGACACTTATTTTTATCTCTGAGGAAATTTTCCAAAGTATTTGCTCTGCTGAAAATTTACCAGGAACTTGCATAGAAACCTTTTTTTAAAAAGTTGTTCCCAACAGATATATCCAAAGTTTTGTTTGAAGAAAAGCTTTCTGATGAAGCTGAGTGTTTTTAGAAACATCCGGAAATTTTTGTGCATTATGTTTAAGAGATGGCACCTATTGGAGAGGGTCCATCCATCTGTCTGTCCATCTTTACATATCTTTGTACAAAGGCTTAGGCAGAGGAGGGTTGTGAAGAGCTGGTAGGAGTTCCCAGTTCCTGCTGGCAAGAAGAGAAGAGTGACAGCTGAGAGCTGGCAGGAAATCCCAGGTCCCACCAGCAAGAAGAAAGGAGGAACACCAGTTAAAAGCCAATGGGAGACCCTAGGTTCCACTGCCAAGAAGAGACCTGTCCAAAGAGAAGAACTGGCAAGAGTTCTCTGTCCAGCTGGGAGGAAGAAAGAGGCAGCATAGTAAATGAATGGTCAGGGGAGAGGGAGAAGTCTAAGGGAAGGGGCAGAGAAACAAAACAGGAGATGAGTGGAGTTAAAGGCAAGGGGCAGGCTTGGGGAAGAAAGGGCAGGGTATAAGGGAAGAGGTCAAGTTAAGAGGAAATAAAGGGTAAAGCATAAGGGAAGAACAGGGGTTAAAGAGGAAAAGGCCTGGATTAGAGGAGGAAATGAGTAGACGGGTGGAACATCAGGGAAGGGGCAGAGTTAGAGGAGGAACAGAAGAGACGGTGATTGCATTAAGAGAGCATTGAAGGGAAGGAAGAAGTGAAAGGCCAATGGCAGAGGAGGAGATAGAGTTGAAGGTTGGATAGCAGGGAAAGGAGGGGAGAGAAAGTGCATGTGTGGGTGGAAGAGAAAGATAAAATGCAAGAAATGTTCTGTCTATATTTCTGTTTTATCAGTGTGTGTCCTATCTTCTTCCTGTCCTTTTCCAGCTCCTGCTCTCTGCAGTAATGTATCTTCCTTCTCAATACTTTATTGCCTCTCTTCTCTGACTAGTACTATCTGACTGCACATTTAGAAGTGCTTTTTCATTCTTTGTCCTCCCTATTCCTCTGCAAGGCCTGCCTTGTAAATATTTAAAGTCTTAAGTTTTTTTTATCTTGCCTGAGTTTTACTAGGACACTTCCTGTGGAATCAGCACTTGCCCAGCCCCTCCCCCTGCTGGGGCTTTGATCAGAAGCTTTCCTCTCTGAGCACATAAGCTCCTGGCCCTTTATTTGGAGGTTCCTGCATGGTGAGAGCACCCTCATTGCAAAACTCTGCTAACTTTATATGTTCTGTTCAGGCATTTTCCTGGGCTTGTTTAGAATCTAGCTTATTTATTTATTCTCCGATTTGAATTAAACATGACACCTATATGTATATATATGTATATAGTTCCCCTGTTAGCCAAGTTTTAGTACCCATTCTCTGTAAACACAGAGCGGCTTGCCGCCTTGCTGTAAGTTTTGTGTTCTATGTAAACCGCGCTGATGCCGAATAGCGCGGTATATAAGAAAATGAAAATAAATAAATAAAATAAATAAATTTATTGTTCTGTCTATATTTCTGTTTTCTCAGTGTGTGTCCTGTCTTCAGTCTATCCTCTACCCAACTCCTTCTCTCTGCAGTGCTCTGTCCCCCTTCTCAACACTTTATTACTCTCCACCCCCTCCCCTCAGCCCACCCACCCCTGGCTTAACATTCTTTCATTGCCTTCATCTGCTCATTCACACAATTACTCAGGTGCACCTGAATCCACCAGGACTTTCTCCACCCTCTCCACCTGTATCTCCTTTTATTTGCAAACTCTCCTCTTCTCCCTCTCCTATGGCTCCACAGTTTTTGATGTTAACTCTTCCTAATCGTTTCCTCTCATTCTGACAGGTCCATGACCCTACTTCTCATTATCCACTCCTTACTGTCCCCACCTCCCCTACCATTTTGTCTTCATCATTTTCTTCCTCCCATTTAGCCATCTCCACTCTCACTGAGGGAACCTCACCCTTGCTTCTGTCATGCCACCTCCTCTCTCCCCCATTCTCTCCTACATAGTAACATAGTAAATGATGGCAGATAAAGATCAGTATGTCCAATCTAGTCTGCCCAGCAAGGCAGTAAGAGTAGGTGCATCTGCCGCATCGTGCAGGTCTCTCCTCCACAAGCCTTTGTTTAGGCGTGTACCCACCATTCCATGTAAGTCACCCCCATTTGTTGAGATATAAGAGATAGTTATGTTTATTTTGATGTTATCCTGTTGATATAAAGGGTTCTTCTGTGTCTATCCCATGCCATTTTGAATTCTGTCACTGTATTTGCCCCCAACACTGCCATCAGGAGGACATTCCAAGAATTCACCACCCTTTCAGTGAAAAAAGTATTTCCTGACATTGCCTTTCAGTTTACCCCCTTGCAGCTTCATGTTATGTATGCCCTCTAGTTTTACAGCTTCCCCGACTTTGGAAGAGGTTTGTTAGTTCTTTAAGTATTTGAAGGTCTGAATCATATCTCCCCTGTCCCTCCTCTCCTCCAGAGTATACATATTTAGGTCTTCAAGTCTCTTCTCATATATCTTCTGATGAAGGCTCCAAATCATTTTGGTTGCCTTCCTCTGAACAGTTTCCAGTCTTTTCATATCCTTTGCGAGATACGGTCTCCAAAACTGAACTCAATATTCCAAGATAGGCCTCACCAGCAACTTGTACAGTGGCATTAGAAACTCTTCCTTTCTGCTGCTAATTCCCAGCATCCTTCTGGCTTTTGCCACTGCCTTGTAAAACTGTTTCGCCACATTGAGATCCTCAGAAACAATCACTCCGAGGGCCTTCTCCTGATCCGTGCAAACCAACCTTTTGCCCCCTATCAGATACAATTCCCTTGGATTTCTACTTCCCAAGTGCATGACATTGCACTTCTTCACATTATATCTTAATTGCCAAGCATTAGACCATTCTTCCAGCTTTTGTTGATCTTTCCTCATTTTATCCACTCCCTCAGGGGAGTCCACTCTGTTGCAAATTTTTGTGTCATCTGCAAAAAGACAGACTTTTTCATTCAGTCCTTCAGCAATATCACTCACAAATACATTGAACAATACTGGTTCCAGGAACGAACTCTGGGACACACCGTTAATCACCTTCCTTAATCCATTTACCATCACCTTCTGTCATCTGTCAGTCAACCAATTTCTGATCCAGTTCACCACCTTGGTCCCTATCCCCAAGCTGTTGAGTTTATTGATAAGCCTCCTGTGAGGAACAGTATCAACGTCTTTACTGAAATCTAGGTAGATCACATCCATCGCACGCCCTTGATCTAGTTCTCTGGTCACCCAGTCCAAGCACTCAATCAGATTTGTTTGGCAAGATCGTCCTTTGGTAAAACCATGTTACCTTGGATCATGCAACCTGTTAGTTTCGAGAAAGTCCACTATTCACTCCTTCAGAAGCACCTCCATTTCTTTTCCCGCCACCGAGGTAAGGCTTACAGGCCTATAGTTTGTCACGTCTTCCCTATTACCACTTTTGTGAAGAGGTACCACATCAGTCCTTCTCCAGTCCCGTGGAACTTCTCCTGTCTCCAAGCATCTATTAAAAACATCCTTTAATGGCACTGCAAGAACCTCTCTGAGCTCTTTCAGTATCTTGGGATATATCCCATCTGGTCCCATGGCCTTATCCACTTTCAGTTTTGCAAGCTGTTTGAACACATCATCTTCTATGGGTATCTACTCCATTCCCATTTCCATATTTTTCTATTATAAGTAGAAGCACCATCCGGCACTGAGAGAGACGCTCCTCTCCACAGAGTTGCCATCAGCTCTCCCCGTCGGGGATCGAGCCTCCGGAGGAGCAGTGGTGGGAAACCAGCCATCTTGGCATGCTGCCCAATCGGGGCAGACGCTCGACATATAAGCAGAAGCGCCATCCGGCGTGCCCGCGCCTGGCGGGCCTGCCCCTGAGGGCCCTTTGGCATGGCCCTTAGGCGACGGCCCTACCCTGCGGCATATCTAACCCACCAACATAAGCCCGAGCCCACCTTCCTCCCCGGGATAATCCCGTACATTTCAGATACCACCAGACACAGTAACAGCTGAGGTTCCTCCACGACAGGGTCACCCTGAACCTGCAGCCTACCCACCCTACGAATGTCTATACCATCATAGTTCTAAGCCTGCCTAATAGATCACCCAATGCAGAGTGGACTGTAAGTACTTTCACTTCCAACCTTACTGCTAGCCGCAAATATCAACCAACCTCACTGTTTTGCCGTGAGAACTTAACACTGTGCACTACGAACTTCAGCACCGCAAGTATTAAAAAGTATGCCACATACCGAAAGTAGTAGTACTATGTAACGTGATTATTAGCAAATCAAGTAATATCAACCTCCCGCTCTCTGCATGTAGCTGCACTGTACGCATTAGCAATTCAACTCTGTTTACTGCATGTCCCTGTGTTATGGTCTACTGTGTGTACCATTAGCATACTGTATGTAACTGCACTATACGTATTAGTAAGTTAATACTTTATAACGTGTATACCCTGTGATTACTCTGCATAACCAAATGTGTTCCCTGTGTCTACACACCTAAGTAATTACCCTATACACCCTCCACTTCACCAGCTGTGTAACCTGTTGTGTACCCCACACTGCTAGATGCCCTCGAGACTACCACTCACGGTGCACCTTAAATCTCAGAAGACGATGCCTCCCCCTAGCATAATCACGTGCATCCTATACCTTCTCATATACGCCTTCTCAGGATCTCTCTCCGCCGCACCTAACCACAACAAAATTACGACCATACATGGGCTAGGCAGGAGAAACCATAGCAATGCTCACTACCCACAAATAGAGCCCTCCCATAACTCACACGTTCACTTGATCCATATACCACTCAGACAACCCACGAAACCTAAGCAAACAAGCAACCTATGCAATTTAAAATGTGCCCTCATAAATGCACGGTCTGTCCGTAAGAAGTGGCCAGTCATCCCTGACATCATATCACACCTTGACCTAGACATGCTACTGGTGACAGAATCATGGCTCGACAACTCGGACTCTGTACTCATCAACCAACTCACTCCCCCTGAATTCTCAATCCACACCTGCCATAGAGCCGACTGCAGGGAGGGTGGAGTATTCATCCTGGCCAGAACAAGCCTACAATACCAGACAATCAACTCTACTAGCTCAGCTTACCTGGATACTATCACTATTGCCAACAACTTCAATACCATTAATCTGATCTACAGGTCACCATCCCCTTCCTCAGACGAATTGGCAACAATAATTGAGCTAGCATCTAACCCTCAAAACACACGAAAGCCAAATTGGATACTGGGAGACTTCAACTTGCCAGACCTACAGGAGACCCACTTCAGAGCTTTCCTTGAAGCACTCAGTAACCTATACTATGAGCAGATAGTAGATGCCCCCACTCACCAAAAAGGGAGCACGCTAGACCTGATCTTCAGCCCTCAACCTGAAGTCAGCCCTGATCATAAGTTCAACGTTACTACCTCCCCTGTACCATGGTCTGACCATAATCTAATCAGTTTTCAACTACCATTACGCCAGGAAAGAGAACAGGCCCTAAAACCAGCTGACAAAGAAGCAATCCTCCCCTTACACTTCAGACTTTTCAACAGCGAGGAGATCATCACAAAGGACCTCCCCAACATCACGACCACTGCATCAAATCTCGAAGAAATGCTTGCCTCATGGAACAACAACCTGAGCTCATACGCTCACTTACCTACCCATTCTAAACCTAAAATTACCAGGAAGCAACCTAAAAAGAAGGAACCTGCACCCTGGTACACCGCTGAATTAAAGACCTCTCTAAAGTCGTTGAGGAAAATCAAAAGAAAATGGAGACATACCCGTACAGCATCAACCCTGACACACTACAACTCCTGCCTACAAGCCCATCGAGATCTAATATCAACCAAAATAAAAGAATACCACTCTGTCTTGCTTCGCTGACCAAAGAACAAGCCCCACGTCCTGTTCAACATTGTGAAGACCCTAACTAAGGAACCCTCAGTGTCTCAGGAAGTCTCGATCCACCCCCAAGACTATGCTGATTTCATGATAGCCAAAATCAATAATGTACTCAAAGCTAAACCATCTTACCCTATCAAGAACCCACCCATGCAATTCACATCCTTTTCAACACCGTCTCATACTAGCATCGAGAGCACCTTAGCTAACATCAATGCCACCACTGCCCCCAACGATCCTTGCCCAGCCTTCTGGATAAGGTCGCTACGTCACGAGATCAGCCCAATAATAGCAAAAATCATCGATCACTCCTTCTCTTCTGGCCAATTCCCTTCAGGCCTAAAACAGACATCCATCAGACCCCTTTTGAAGAACACCAAACTAGACGCTAAAAAGGTCGAATCATACCGACCTATCTCAAGCATCCCGCTCCTATCAAAAATAATTGAGAAGGTTGTTCAGCGTCAGTTACAGGACGATGTAGACTCCTATGCCCCCCTCGATATGAGCCAACATGGCTTCAGAGAAAATCATGGTGTTGAAACACTCTTTACCACCCTCATCAATACACTAATTACTGGGATTGACAACATCAAACAAGGCTACACGCTTATATTCCTAGATATCGCTGCTGCATTAGATTCGGTGAATCACGAGCAACTCCTAATCTGACTCAAAGATAAAGGGATAAGTGAATTAGCATGGCTATGGTGCAGGTCTTATTTAACAGATAGGTGGCAGCAAGTTAGAGTAGGTTCCACATCCTCTTAGCCTTTCCAACAGCACCACGGTGTCCCCCAGGGCTCGTCCCTTTCCGCCCTCCTATTTAATATCTACATGCAACCTATATGCGACATAATCCGCTCATTCGACATCTCATGCCTATTCTACGCAGACGACGTTCTTCTCTTCTCTCCATTCACGACTGAAAACCCGGACTTCACCCAACTGACAAAATGCTTTGATGCCATAACCGACTGGCTCCATTCACAAAGCCTCAAGATCAACTTCAACTAAACTGACATACTGTTTGTGACTAGAAACCAGTCCTTCTCCCCCTCCCGCCAACCTTGAAGACAAGAGATGCAGAACTCACGAGCAAACCTAGCATCCGCTACCTAGGAGTGACATTGGACCATCAGCTCAATTTCAAGCACACATCAGTAACACCATCAAACAAATATACCACAAGATAAGAACTCTACGACATCTTCGACCCCTGTTGCAACCCAATGATTTCAGATCAGTATTTCAGTCTCTGCTTATCCCCCACCTTGACTATGCCAACGTAATCTTGCAAGGCCTACCCAAGAGCACCTTAAACCCCCTACAGCTTGCCATGAATGCGGCTGCCCGTGTCCTAAGTGGAGCTGCTAGAAGTGATCACATTACCCCGGTCCTTATGAACCTACATTGGCTGCCGATATACTGTAGGTTAACTTATAAAGCAATTATCATAACCTTCAAGGTCATTAACAAAACAGCCCCTACAGCCTTAATGGACCTTGTTCACCCTATATCAGCAAACAGAGAGGAGATCCTGCACAGCTAACACTCTACAGATCCCCAAACAAATAACGAAATGCAACAAATCAACAAAAAACAGAGCCTTTAGTCTCTATGCCCCTAGCTGCTGGAATGCCCTCCCAGCGTCCATCAGAACCATAACAAACCTAACCCAATTCAGAAAGGCGCTAAAGCACCACCTATTTCTCCTACACTACTCGCAATACACCAACCTAACACCATCTATCACACGCACAACAAAGACCAATTGAAATGCTGTCAAAGATTGTACATATTGTAGATACAAATTGTAGATAACTATCTTAAATTGTATATAGTTCCCCTGTTGAATTCCAAGTTCAATCCCCTGTTTCATTGTAAGTGCCTACTTTGCACAATATCGTTATATGTAAACCGCGCTGATTTTTAAGAGTGCAGTATATAAGAACCATAAATAAATAAATAAATCAAATCACAGGTGGTCCTTCTCCAGGATTTTCTTTAGTAAAAACAGCACAGAAGTACTTGTTTAGGATTTTTGCTTTTTCATTGTCCCGTTCCACAAATCCGTTCCTGGCACTTTTGCGTCCTGCAATTCCACTTCTGATTTTCCTCCTCTCCCGAATATACCTGAAAAAACTTTTGTCGCCACACTTCACATCTTTAGCCATCTTTTCTTCTGCCTTGGATTTTGCTATCCCTATCCCTATTTCTTTTTTTTTTTTTTGTCTCTTTTAGTTTTATCCTGTATTATTTTCTGTGTTCCTCTGTTTGTGAACTTTTGAATTTTGTGAAAGCTGTTTTTTGCCTTTATTTGTGCAGCCACTTCTTTGGAGAACCGAATAGGCTTCCTTTTCCTCTTGCTTTTATTTTCTTTCCTTACATATGCATCTGTTGCCCCTTTTATTACCTCCTTCAGTTTAGCCCACTTCAATTCCACTTTCCTTATCCCCTCCCACCCTGCCAACTCCTCCTTCAGGCTGTTGACCATTTTATTGAAGTCAGTGTTTTTGAAGTCTAGGACTCTGAGTTTGCTGTGATTGGACTCCACCTTGTCTTTTATCTCAAACCACACCGTGTGATGATCACTGCTTCTCATATGGGCACCCACCCGGATATTTGACATGCTATTTCCGTTGATGAGTACTAAATCCAGCACCAAGCTTTCCCTGGTCGGTTCCATCACCATTTGTCTAAGTAATGCATCTTGGAAGGCATCCACAATTTTTTCACTTCTTTCCAGATTTGCAGAAGGAATACTCCAATCCACATAGGGTAGATTAAAGTCACCCAATATGATCACTTCCCCCTTCATGGCTGTCTTTGCAATATCAACAATCAATTCACTATCCATTTCTTCAGTTTGGGTTGGACGCCTGTAGGCTACACCAATATGGATGATAGTGCCATCTCCTCTTTCCAACACAATTCAGAGTGCTTCTTCTTTTCCCCACGTCCCCTGCATTTCAGCAGCTTTAATATTGCTTTTGACATATAGGGCTACTCCTCCTTTTCTACCTTTTCTATCTCTTCTAAATAGATTATCTCCAGCTATGGGTATATCCCATTCATGTGACTTATTGAACCATATTTCTGTAATGGCCACAATGTCCAAGTCCATTTCCACCATTGGGGCTTTCAGGTCAGGAACTTTGTCAGCTAGGCTTTGAGCATTTGTGCTGATTGCTTTCCAGCATTTGTTGACTGGCTTGCCTGTATTTTGCATGCATTTTGTTTTACATGCCTCTTCCAACTTGGCATTGATGTGGGGGTTAATACTGCCGCTGTTTCCATTGTTATTGTGTTTTTGCTAGGAATGACATCCTGAACGTGTTCTTTTCCATCTGTCATCCCCTTTCCCTAGTTTAAATGCCTGTCCACATAATGCCTGAATTTTTTCACTTAGGATCATTTTCCCTGCAACAGAGGGATGTAGTCCATCCATACAATATAGCCATTTGTTGTCCATCTATTTCCCCAGTCACCTATATATCTAAATCCTTCTTGTTTGTACCAGGTTTGGAGCCTTGTATTAAAGTTGATTATGCAATGCAACCTTTCTGCCCCCTTAACAAAAACAGGTAGAACTTCTGAAAATGCTATTATAATAGCAATGGGTTTGAGTTTCTCTCCCAGAATCTGGAAATCCTTCTGAACTGTAGAGGCACTGTTTTTAGCCAGGTCATTTGTACCCAAATGGATGATGACATCAGTTTTGGAGTGCTCACTTTCTGCAGTAACTATGCCAGCAGTTTGCTTTGTATTCCTGCTGGCTGAAGAGCCTGGGAGGCATTTAACCATCTTCTCCCCTTTGAAGTGTGTTCCCAAGAAAATGTTATAGTAAGTATTTTGCTCTCACATATATGCACACTGCCCACTCATTTCCCAGCTCAACAGCAGCTCCTGGATGTGAACCACTGACCCTAGGATCTGCAAGCCACAAGTGAGATGGCACATCTGGAGATGTCAACCCCAACTCTGGCCCCCTAGACTTTTTCACACTCCCACGGCAGATCAAAGCATAACCTTTCTAATCTTATTCATATCCCTGTCCTTTCTCCCTCTTCTCTCCCTTTTTCATGCACATTTTGGAATGTACATTCTGAATCCAATAAGCTTGCCTTCATTCATGACCTCTTTATCTCTACAATTCCAGGCTCTTACTGAAACTTGACTTCTCCCTGAAGGTTCTGCTTCAGTTGCTGCCCTCTGTCACAGAGGCTACCTATTTTTCCATACACTTTGGCACATTGGCAATGGTGGCAGTTTTGGGTTCCTATTCTCTCATTCCTGCCAATTTGAGCACCTTCTTTTGCCTCCATCTAATTCCTTTGCTTCCTTTGAAGTCCACACCATCCACCTATTTTCTCCACTATCTCTCTGGGTAGCTGTCATTAATTAACCCCCAATAAGTCCATTTCTACCTTTTCTCACTAACTTTGACTCCTGGCTCTCCTCCTTTCTGGGTGCATCTTCCCCTTCCCTTATTCTTGGGGATTTTAACATTCACAGTGATGATTCTTTTGACCCTTATGCCTTAAAATTCCTTTCCCTAACCTCCTCATTCAACCTTCAATTGTGCTTTATTGATCCTACTCACAAGCATGGCCACTGCCTTGACCTCAACTTCTCCTCCAACTGCTGACCTTCAAATGTCTCCACCTCAGTCCTGCCCTAATCTAACCATCACCTGCTAACCTTCACCCTTAACTACCCCCCATCTTGGTCTTGCTAATTCTCCACCAACATATTTAGGAATCTTCAGACTATCAACCCTTCAACTCTCTCCACTGCTGTCTTATCACCTTTTTCCTCCACTATGTCATATGAGTCCATTGATGGGGCAGTATCTTCCTAAAACACTATACTTTCCTTTGGTCTACTATAGATGTACTTGCTCCTCTCATTCTATGACCTGAGAGGTGTACTGTACCTCAGCTCTGGTTGACCTCAACAACCCACTACCTGTGCCTGCTAAGCTGAGTGCCTTTGGTTTAAATCACGTACCCTTGCTGACTACCTACATTTCAAATTCATGCTAACCTCTTTCCAGTTGGCATAGAACTCACCAAGCAAGAGTACTATGTCCATCTGACTAACTCTTTTGCTGTGACCCTCGCTGTCTCTTTCTTATGCTTAACTCTCTCCTCAAGGTCCCTCCTCCCACAATTGCTCCTTCACTGTCTGCCCAGACCTTAGATGACTATTTCCATGACAAAATCTAGAAGATTAGCCTTGAATTCTCCGCAAGGTCACTTCCATCTCATCTTCACCCTCTTTAATGGGTGAAGATGGAGGAGTGGTCTAGTGGTTAGGACAAGGTACTTCAGGCCAGAGAGCCAGGGGTTCATAGTCCCACCTGGGGACAGCAATCTCAGGCCAGAGGGACTGGGATTTCTAGTCCTATAGGCACTCCTTGTGGTCTTGGGCAAGCCACTTAACCCTCCATTGCCCATGTTCCCTGTAAGTATTAGCATATGTGTCTCATATCCCCTCATGTTAAAATGTATCCCCCCCCCGGGGGCGGAGTCTGCCGCCGGTGATGATGGCCGCATAGAGAACTAGCTCCCTCCCGACATTACAGAATCCTTAGCAGAACCATGATTAAAAGTGCCCTTGCAGTTAAATCTTTGGAGCCAAGGAGTCGGAGAATATGGCAGCCCTAAAACCAGCCAAGTTGGACTTCCAGCAAACAACCGGTCAATCCAGCAAACGGGCAAAGCAGGAGCCCCCGTCTCCACAGAAAATGGCGCCCGATAAAACCACCGCAGATGGGGTAAGAGAAAACCTGCACGAACTCCGGGAAGTTAAAACACTAATTGCAACTAACTCCGTACCCTGACATTACTGCAGGAAGATATGCGGGAAGTGAAAGACCATCTTAATGATATGACCCGGCGTTTAACGGAGGTAGAAGCGAGGGTGGACAAACACGCGGCAGAGATTGCACAGGTCGGCCCGATAGAAAAGAGGGTCTCAGCCCTAGAAACACTGCTGGAAGACCACTCAAACAGGGCCAGGAGAAGTAACCTGTGAATCCTCGGAATACCCGAAGGCCGGGAAGGCGCTGACCCCATAAGATACCTTGAAAAGCTCATACCAGAACTACTGGGATTAACCTTAGAACGGCCTCTAGAACTGGAGCGGGCCCATCGCGTGCCGTCGCACCCCACCGCCCAGACCCCGCGACCACGCCCGCTGGTGGTAAAAGCGCTTCGTTACCAACACACCATACAGATATTGCAAGCAGCGAAACAACGAAAGCAAGTGCAACTAGATGGTCATAATATCACCTTCTTCCCAGACCTCTGCAAACAGACGGCCCAGCGACGCAAGGATCTCTTGGCATGCCGAACTATGTTGCTACAAGCGCAGGCTCGATTTGGTCTTTTCTACCCCGCAAACATGCGAGTAACCCTGGACAATCACACCCAAACCTTCACGGAAGGCCCAGCCCTCCGTGCTTTCCTTCGAGAGCGGGCCCGGATGGACGTTGGATCCTAACCTGGTCATGGCGGTCAGCGCCTTCAGATACCTCATTGCGCAACCCACAAGGAGACCAGTGCTGATAACTCCAGCTCCATAAATCAGCTAAGGACAACATTGGACATTAAATATAAAGTCACAGTTTGCAAATGCTTGCCTGTCTATTAACTGCATAGGGATACTAGGATTCACTGTCTAGACTCCCCGGTCTGCTTCAGTAATAAGCATGCAGGGAACATATACCATCAGTTACTAAATGTTGGGAGGGGGTAGTACGGCCAGGTTGGCGGAGTGGGCTCCACCATACAAGTTTCAAGTAGTGTATGGCGGGTTGCAGTCAGGCTATGTGTATAGTTGATGTTGATGTTATAATGCTGTATTTCATGTTTACAGGGTGGTTGACCGTGAATGTCCCCCTCCAGCCGTGCGACAGGACCGGATATGGCTAGTAGCCGGGTGCGTATACTGTCCCTAAATGTCAAAGGTATTTCTAATCCCGCAAAACGAACGAAAATCCTGACCTACTGTAAACACCAACAGGCAGATATCATATACTTGCAAGAAACGCGCTTATCTCTCACAGAATCCCACAAAGTGGTGGACAAGCATTATAGGAATCTACTTTCGGCACCAGCCCTGAGGAGGAAGGGCGGGGTAATAATACTAGCCCGGAAGACCCTCCAAGTGGAAGTCAAGGAGACCAAAACTGACCCTGAAGGCCGCTGGGCTATGATGTCAGCCACGCTCAGTGGAGACCCTTACATCTTCATGACAGTATATGGTCCTACCACAGATGACTCGCAATTCTTTACTCAGGTGACACAGGAGCTCCTTGGCACCGGATCGCCCAGAATTATAATGGGGGGAGACTTCAATCTCATTCCGGATCCGCTCTTGGATAGGACTCCCTACAGACCACAGCATAAGCCGCGCTCTTCAACGGCATTGCAAAACCTAAACGAACTGCTGGGACTACTCGATCCATGGAGGTTGCTCTTCCCCACCGCAAGGGAATACTCCTTTTACTCATTACCACACAACTCCCAAACGCGTATAGACTACTTTCTAACCTCTAAGACGCTAATATCACAGATCTTGGACATAAAACTACTTCCCATAACAGTTTCGGACCATGCGGCGGTTCTTTTGGACCTTAACGTGGGCCCGGGGAAGAATTCCTCGAAACGATTTATCTTCGAGAAGCAGTGGTTGGCGGACGAAGACTTTCGTAATACAATGAAAGCGGCTACTACTGAATACTTTGAAATAAACCGCCATGGAGAAACCTCCACCTGGGCCTGGTGGGAGGCCTACAAAGCCACGATGTGAGGGCATATGGAAGCTTATAGAATCCGTAAGCGTCGTTCAGAAGTACAGAAAAGGACGGCACTGGAAGTTGAAATCCGAGCTGGTGAACGACTCTTAGCCCGATGGGCCGACCCGACAGTCTTGGTACGGCTACAAAGACTTCGGTTTCAGTACAATACGCTTTTACACACAGAAGTCAGCGATTCGCTCAGAGTCCAGCAGGGGAGATGCTACCATGATAGCAACCGGGCGAGTCCGCTGCTTGCGAATATGTTAAAGGCGAAACGAGTAACAACCAAGATAGCAGGATTGAAAGACTCGAGTGGAGGATTACATACAGCAGACGATGAGATTCTAGCACTTTGCGAAACCTTCTACACCAAGCTATACCAATCGGAGGTCTCCTGTGAAGAATCAACCTTTGCAGCTTTCGTATCCACTGTTGACGGACCCCGGCTAACAGCTGCGCAACAACAGTCGCTTGCAGCTGACGTCACCAGCAAGGAGCTCCACAAGGCAATCAGTCAACTAGCCAAGGGTAAAGCCAGCGGACCGGATGGTCTCCCTATAGAATTCTATGAAGCCTTCAAGGATCAGCTGACACCAGAACTGCTCCTGTACTACTTGGGGGTGAAGGAGGAGTCCCCTGCGGTCGGTGCGCTAGCAGCAGCAACGATAGTAATACATCCTAAACCGGGGAGAGATCCGAAGAAGGTAGAGAATTATAGACCTATTTCTCTACTGAATGCAGACTACAAAATATACGCCAAGATCCTAGCTAACCGATTGTCTCGAGTATTGGAGTCCCTTATTCATCCGGACCAATGTGGTTTTATGACCGGAAGATCCACGGCAGATAATGGTCGTATGCTGGCCCACGTTCTCCGAAAGGCTCAACTCGGAGACCAGCCTCTAGTAGGCCTTGCGCTGGACGCAGAAAAAGCCTTCGACAGGGTTGAATTTTCCTACTTATTCCATACCATGCGCTGGATGGGGATTCCTGATAACTTCTTGAAGAGCATACAACTACTCTACACCAAGCCGGTGGCTCGGGTGGCAGCGAACAACGCCACCTCCCGGGAATTCCTTCTTACCAGAGGTACCAGACAGGGCTGCCCTCTGTCACCCCTGCTATTTAATATAGCGTTGGAACCCTTGATCCTTCGAATTCGTCAAGCGCCCAATGTCATAGGATCGCGGCTGGAGGGCTATCATTGCAAACTGTCAGCCTACGCAGACGACTTTCTTCTCTTTCTGGAACTAAGTTCAGTGGATGCCGCCTTGGAGATAATTGGAGAATACGCTCTCATCTCGGGATACAAGTTGAATATGGATAAGACCACTGTCATACCTCTCACATCTGTAATCCCTGAAGAGGAGCTTCGGAAATACTCCTTTCAGGTGGAAAAGTCTTCCTTCAAATACCTGGGAGTCACGTATGGCGCTACTCTGACAGACACCATTACGCTTAATGTGAATAGATGCGCCCAGATTCTACAAGACTGTGTGGCTAAATGGACACCATTACACCTGACGTGGTGGGGTCGATTGGAAACCATCAAAATGGTTATAGTACCCAGGATCACGTACATACTTGGTATGATTCCGGTATTCTTTGATAAACAATTTTACCAAGCCTTAGAAAAGCAGTTGCTGGTTTTCTTGTGGGCGAAGAAGACGCCGCGTATTGCAGCCTGGAAGCTAAAACTGCCTAAGAAGCAAGGGGGAGTTTGCTTTCCAAACTTATACTGGTACCATGTTGCGGCCATAGCCAAGCAAGGCTTATGGTGGGCGGAAGAGTTGGATACTCCAGGAGTCCCCAGCTGGCTCTCAGTAGAATCGGCGGTGAGTGATCCTCTTCCATTACGTTACCGAATTGGAGTAGCGTCTGTGCATCCGAATACGCGGACACAGGATGCGATCCATCAAGTGACTCAACAAGCCTTAAGTATGGTGTTGCCGCTATTGGGAGAAGACCCACCTTACACGGACGCCACCCCCCTTTGGCTCAATCAGCGCTTTAAAATAGGTGGGACAGGCATCGCCTGGGCCACTTGGATACGTCACGGTATTTTCAATCTGGGGCACCTGCTCAGAGGACAGAGATATAAAACCTTTGTGGAATTACAAAATGAGTTTCAAATCCCCTACAAATGCTTCTTCCAATGGGGTCAGCTTCGGCACTGCTTGAGTAAGGCAGGAGTCACCCCCCTCCATGTAGTTAGTGGGCGCCCGTCATATCTTCGGATTCAGGAACTCCGGACAGGGACCGGACAAATCTCGCTGCTGGTGGACCTCCTTCGATCGGCGGACGGACGAAGCCCTAGCGGAGCACAATTGGTTTGGGAAGCTGACGCCGGACCACTCGCAAACACAGAAATGTGGGCTTCCTTCTGGGGATCCCAGATACGGATATCTAGATCAGCCTCCCTCACGCAGATGTTGTTCTTCTTAGCGCATCGCGCATATCTTACCCCAGTGAGGACTTCCAAGTGGCAGGAACCGAGAGATGTCCGCTGCTGGTCCTGTGGGCACGAAGCTGGGACCTTATCACACATGCTATACTATTGTCCTCTTACTCCCGTACTGGCAAGGAGTTTGGCGGCGAATACAGCGTCTAGTTGGGATAAACGTGCCCTTATCATATCGGGTAATCATTTACAAATCCCTGGCGGAGGTACCTTGTCTTCAGAAACAGCATCAAGCCCTGTTTGACCTCCTACTGAGCCTGGCGGTAAAGGCTATCCTAAGTCACTGGAAGTCCTTCGGAACCTTAAGCGTGGAATACTGGTGGAATTTGGTGTGCTACCATCGAACCTGTGAGATAGCATATGTACAACAAAATCCCTCCTATCGAAGACTGATGCACAAATGGGACAGTCTAGTTACGAATTAGTCAATATCGGAACATTTCGCTGGTGCTGGACGGTGGGACATGAGCGGTCAACCCCCCCCCCCTTCCCTCCCCCTTACTGGAAATTCACTTCTGTCTACATTACACTGTCTCGACTCTAAGTCTAGAAATGACCCTGTCTGGATCTGCCGATTAACTCTGAATATTCCTTCCTCGTATAGTTTTATTTATGTATGATGTATTGTGCGTTCACGAAATGATAAATAAAAATTTAAAAAAAAAAAAAATGTATCCCCCAATTGACTGCTTTGACCCAGTGAAAAGCAGGATATAAATACAGCTAAATAAAATAATCCCAAATTCTTCAGTCACCCTTTCTTCCTTTTCTGAAATCACTGAGGAGGAAACTGCAAATCTTTTCCTCCAAACTGACTCCCTGCTCCTATGATCCCATTCCCATACATCTACTATCTATTCTGCTGTCATCCCTTCTATCTGTCATAAGAATATAACATAAGAACTTAAGATATGCCATACTGGGTCAGACCAAGGTCCATCAAGCCCAGTATCCTGTTTCCAACAGTGGCCAATCTAGGTCATACGTACCTAGCAGTTTCCCCAAAGACACAGGTTCCTCAATGCTTGTACTGGGTCAAGCATTGATATCCTGGGTCCCTTCTTAATAATGGTTTATGGACCTTTCCTCCAGGAACTTGTCCAAACCTTTTTTAAACCCAGCTACACTAACATCCTTAACGTATCACTTTCCACTGCAACTGTTCCTGTGGCCTTCAAACATACTGTGGTTTACACCTTCCTCAAAAAACTTTCACTAGATCCTACCTGTCCTTCTAGTTATCATCCTCTCTCTCTCCTCTCCTTTGCTTCAAAACTTCTTGAATGAGTGGTTCACTTCCACTGTCTTGACTTTCTTTCCTCTCAAGCCCTTCTGGATCCACTGCAATCTAGCTTTCATTTTCCACATTCCACAGAAACAGCTCTTGCCAAAGTCTTCAGAAACGTGTTCCTTGCCATATCCAAAGGACTCTACTTGATTATCATCTTTCTTGACCTTTCAGCTGCTTTTGACACTGTTGATTATCATCTTCTCCTCAATACTCTGTCCTCACTTGGATTTAGGGGTTCTGTTCTATCCTGGTTTTCTTCTTCCCTCTCCCATCACACTTTTAGTGAATGTTCTAGTGGATCCTCCTATACTGCCATCCTTCTTTCAGTTGGTGTACCTCAGGGATCTGCCTTGGGACCTGTCCTTTTCTCTCTCAACAGTCAGTCCTTTGGTGCATTTATTTCCTCACATTGTTTTCAGTACCATCTTTAGCTGATGACTCTCAGATCTACCTTTCTGCATCTGAAATCTCTCCAAGAATCCAGGCCCAGATCTCTTCTTACTTATCCGACATTGCTGCCTAAATGTCACAACATCTGAAATTGAACATAGCCAAAACTGAGCTCCTTATCTTTCCCCTTAAACTCACCTCTCCCCTTCCTCTCTTCTCTATTTCTGTGGAAAACACTACACTCCTCCCTGTTTCCTCAGCTTGCAACCTTGGGGTCATCTTTGACTCTACTCTCTCTGCATGCATCCAACAGATAGCTAAAACCTGTCACTTCATTCTCTATAACATTGGCAAATTCATTCCTTTCTTTCTACACACACTATTAGGACCCTCATCCACTCACTAGTCACCTCCTGTCTTGACTATTGTAACCTGCTTCTCACTGGTCTCCCTCTGAATCATCTTTCTCCCCTTCAATCTGTTCAAAACTCAAGCTGCATGGCTTATCTTCCACCAGTGCTGCTATGCTCATATAACCCCTCTTATCAAGACCTTCACTGGCACCTTATCCATTTCCGCATCCAGTTCAAACTTCTGCTACTTACCTACAAGTGCATTCATTCTGTGGCTCTTCACTACGTTTCTTCTCTTATCTCACTCTACACTCCTCCTCAGGAACTTTGCTCTTCTGGCAGATCCTCTTTATCTGTGCCCTTCTCTGCCATTTCTAACTCCAGACTTCATTCATTCCACCTTTCTGCTCCATATGCCTGGAACAAACGACTTGAGTCGGTGCATAGGGCTTCTTTTCTAGCCCTATTCAAGCCCCGGCTGAAGACCCACCTCTTTCAGGCTACTTTTAGATCCTGATGCTCCTTGTTCTTTTGTCCACTGCTTATGTGTATCTTGCCATACTCTAGTCCCCAGTTTTGCAATGTTTTTTTTATCTTGCTTAGATTGTAAGCTCTGATAAGCAGATACTGTGTCTTATCTATATGTACACCAATGCATGCACCTTGTAGCGCTACACAAATGATTAGTAGCAGTAGCAGAGAGGATAGTGGAGAGAGAGAGAGTAGTGGAAGAGGCTGGTAGGGATAAGGAATGAGTGAAGGAGGATAAAGGAGTGTGCACACACACTCACAGTCCCCCCGCACAGATATACATGCACGCTGGCTCCCAAAACATACATATACACACATGGATGTACAGAATCCCCAACATACATACACTCATACACAGAGCCTCCTAACACACACAGCCCCCTCATCAAACATACATGTACACACACACACATAGAGCTTTTAACACGCACACATGCATATACACACAGAGTCCCCTGACACATGAATACATGCATGCACACCCACACTGCCAACTCTCATACCCCTGACACACACACACACACACACACATTCATGATATATACACTCAGATACACATATACACATATCCTGTCCCCAGCACACTCCTCCTCCTCATCCCTTGACACCAACACATCCCGTCCCCACACCTACCCCACTCTATTACACACTGCCAATAAGCACTCACACAGACACATGCACACACTCTCTGACGTGCCACCCTCACATTTCAACAGATAAACAACTAAACTCCTCCTGGGCAAATGAATATGCTTATTATACTACTGATTCACAGATGCATATATACCTCATACACCACCAATCACCAGGCAAACGTGTCATCTCACATTGCAAGGTTTGTATGCACTCATGGCTGTTATTGCTGCTGAAAAGGCTTCCACCAGATACTGAATCGAGGATTGTGAAGGCTCCTGCAATCAAACGTTTTTCATTTCTTATTATTCATTATGTTTTCAATCTTTCTATAACTGCCCTTTCATACTGATAGTTTGTCATATGTTGCATATAATTGGTGAAACAGAACTCCTTCTTGAATATAATTTGAAATTATATTTTAGACAGCAGAATGTAAAAACGTATGCCAGGGTGTGAAGAAGTTTACAAGGCATTATTACATTTCCCAACTACTTTCATTCTTGATGATTAAAACTTACAGAGAGGCATATTAGTCTGTAACATCAAGCATTACAAAGAGACTGCATGCACCTTTTAAACTAATGGATTTATTGGTGCATGATCTTTGGAGGGTAACAGTTCAGTTCATCAAGACTCCGTCCTTGAAAGCTCTTGCCTCAATCAATCAGCTAGTGCTAGTCTGTAAGGTGCCGCCAGCTTCTTTGACATTTTTCAATAAAGCAAATCTGTAGTACCTGTGATGCATTTCATTTCATTTATTATATTTAGGGACTGGTTTTACAATTACCCCAAAGTGATTTACAGTAGAATAGACAAGTTAAATACTAAGGGGCCCAAAATCAAAGGGATTAACATGGTTAACAGACCTGTTAACTGTGTGAATCCCCTTGTCCAGGATATTCGGCGGCACTAACATGGTTAGTGCCGCTGAAAATCCCTGTGTGCCGCTGCTGCATGCCCCAATGCCAACAGGTTAGCATCAGGGTGTTCCAAGGATGGCACCCAGTCATAACCGGGCAGTGGCGATATTGAGCCACTGCTCAGCTATGGCAAAGCAGTGAAAGTCAGGTGCAGTAAAGGCCGGGTTAACTTCCTGGCAATTTGTGCAACCGGATATTCAGTGCCGGGACCCCGATAATCCAGGCATATGACATCCATCGCATGCCTCTGTTCTAGTTTTCTGGTCACCCAGTCAAAGAACTCAATCAGATTTGTTTGGCAAGATCGTCCTTTGGTAAAACCATGTTGCCTCGGATCTTGCAACCTGTTGGTTTTGAGAAAGTTCACTATTTGCTCTTTCAGGAGCGCCTCCATTACTTTTCCCGCCACCAAGGTAAGGCTCACGGGTCTGTAGTTTGACACTTCTTCCCTGTCACCACTTTTGTGTAGAGGTACGACATCAGCCATTCTCCAGTCCTGAGGAACTACTCCTGTTTCCAAGGATCTGTTGAAAACATCCTTTAATGGTCCTGCAAGAACCTCTCTGAGCTCTTTCAGTATGCTTGGATGTATCCCATCTGGTCCCGTGGCCCCATGTTTGATGTATGTGTGAAATGATCTTGCCTCACCTAATCTCCTCCCCCCCCCCTATTTACCCCTCCCTATACCTATTTACCCCTATTTACCCCTCCCTATAACTTCTGTGTTGTCTTACTAGATTGTAAGCTCTGATGAGCAGGGACTGTCTCTCTTATTTATATGTCTGTACAGCGCTGCGTACAACTGGTAGCGCTATAGAAATGTGCAGAAGCAGCAGTAGTAGTAGAAATGGTCCCGACATTGAATATTCTGCAACGGTGACTAGCCACTTTCCCAGCGCTAGCTGCAACTACTGACTATCGGGCCCTATATATGCAAAATCCCTGCAACCCAATGGGTCTCATCCAGTCCTCAGGACCCTCCCTGCCAGTCAGGTTTTCAGGATATCCTTATAAGTATGCATAAGAAAGTTGCATGCATTGCTTTCACTGTATGTTAATCTATCTCGTGCAGTTTCCTTGTGGATATTGTGAAAGCCATACTGGCTGGGTGTGTCCTAAAGACCAGATTAAGAACCTCCAGGTGTCATGAATCAAGGAACAGGCTCACGGTCTTTTGCACGAAAGAGGGATCCTAAGCCACATGTACAGTGCAATGAATGAGGGATCTCTGTGGTCCCGAAAGCTCATGTAGCACTACCATCTATTTGCTGGTCCGTTGAAAGGTGTTACACCATACTAAAACTTTCCAACTGTTTGCTACAACTGAGAGGCAATCTTGAGATCTTCAAAAATGATAACGTCCAAAGTCTCTCTCGCTTGGTAGCGGTAAGCTCTTCTTCTCCCAAATGGTATTTAACTTGCCCTCCCGATGCATGACTTCTCAATTTTTTTTTATTTAATCACAGTCAAATTCTAGACAAGTCTTCCCATTTTTAAAGTCATCTTTCATCTTTTCTATTCCTTTGCCATAGTTAAACAATGACAGATTTTCATATCAGGCATAAACCAGTATACTTTCCTTTCTTACCTTTCCATGATGTCTACGACTACTACTTAATGATTTTGTCAGTTCTACTAAATGTTCTCTAATGATGCTATTTATAAAGACATTGATTAGGATTATTCCTAGCTGTGACCCTTGTGGCACTCTCCTGACTACTTTCCCTACATTAGAAAGGGCACCTTTAACCACCAGCTTACTCACTTTATATATTTTTTCTTCCTCCCAGACTCATAAGCTTCCTCACCAGTCTTCTATGTGCCAGACCTTATAGAAATGAAGGTCATGTAAAATCATTCAATCAAGTTTGCAAGATTCTCCTTGTACAGATTTCTGAAATCTGCTATTACTGGGATATTGTAATTGTGTTTCCTTCAGCCATAAAATTCTACAACCCCAATCACTTGGAACCACCCATATGTCTCATGATAAATTGAGCAGATGCGTGAGGCATAAAATCAGTGCCCCCTTCGTCTCATCTAGTATTCTAGGTTGTATTGCATCAGGTTCTATAGTCTTTTCTGCTTTCAATTGGGTCAGTACACCGAATATCACCTCCTCAAAAAATAGCAGGGTTCATGCTACAATCCCTTGTTTTCTTGCTATTTGCTTTTGGTCCATTCCATGCCCTTTTAGTGTGAGTACTGAACAAAAGTATTTAATCAAGCAATCTGATTTATTTTGAGATTGTTCTTCGCTAAACCTGTCTTCCCGTTCATTTCAGAGGAACATCCTTTTAGTTTTCCTCTTTTTGCTTATGCATCTAACAAAGTTTTACCCATCGCCTTTACTGAATGAGCAACGTGTTCTTCTGTTTGGACCTTTTTAGTTAGCTTTCCTGCCTTTCTTTTATCCACCTGGGAATTTTGACCGACCTCCTGCTTTGGTTTATGTTTGTATTTTCTGAATACTAGTTTCATGCTTTTACTTGTTCATCTACAGGCCAATATTTATCCTGTGGCTGTCAGTATTAAAATGCTGGCTGCCACGGATAAAAAAATGCAGATATTCAGTGGCAATATCCGCATAGTGGTTGCTGTTAAAGTGGCAGTATCTGGATAACAGCAATATTAAGCTGCTCTTCAGATACAGTGATTCCCGAATCTGACCTGGGGGATTCCCCAGCCAGTCAGGTTTTCAGGATATCCACAATGAATATGCAGGAGGTAGATCTGCAGGCAGTGGAAGCAGTGTATGTAAATCTTTCTCATGAATATTCATAGTGGATATCCTGAAGACCCAACTGGCTGGGGAGCCCCCAGGGCAGGTATGGGAACCACTGAGATAACACAATCTGTCTAGGCTTAGACCAGCTTTTTACCTGTTGCAGGTTTTACAGATACTTATCCAGATAGCGGCACTGAAAATCACCATTATCCAGATAACTGCTGGCTCCTTCCCTGCTTTGCCCATGGACTGCCCCAGCATTATCTGGATACTGCTGTGGCAGTCAGAGGAAATATCCAGTGAGGCTATTCGGACAGTGCCATTGGATATTGAGCTTAGTGGGATTTAGCCAGTTAGCTGGTCCTGCTAACCAGCTAAGGGATGCTTTCACTAAGTGCCACTAACTAGTTAATGTGTGTTATAGCATGCGGCAACTGGTCACGGTGAACTTTAATGCTTGGGCATGCCAGCTACCCAACCATCGAAACTCATTTTCAATGCCACTCAATGTGGACAGTGGGTGGGTTAGGAATGGAATGCGAGTGTGGAGAGCACATTAGCGTGCATCACCATTAACATGGAAATTAGCACAGGTGCATCTAACAATACCTCTATGGGTACCGTTAGGTGCACCCATGTTAATTGCGCCCCAGGTTAATCTACTCAGTCATGCCTCAACCGCAGGAAACATCCTAGCCGTGCCCCTGACAGTTAACGTGGAGGCTTTGCACTTAACGTGTGTGGACAGCCTTACCGGGATTTAGTAAAAGGGCCCTTTAATCTCTTTGAATATCCGGCCCCTGCTTCTTTGGTGAGAAACATTGGTCTCTTTGCTTTCTTCTTCCCTGCCAACATGTCTGGTACACAGATTTGTCATCCAATATACCCTTTTTATGGTCAGTCACTCTAAGCTGTACTTTTATACTGTATACTTAAAAAAGTGTCCTATCTTAAACACCTAACTTTATAAAGACAGACAGCAGATCAAAGTATGGCAAAGTCATTTTCTTTCTTTACTTTTACCTGGTTTCTTGTCTGGTTTTAAATGAGGACACGTTCTTGTCAGAAGAACATAGCTGTAATAACTATGTATGTTATTGCTGAAGGAAGCCAGCAAGGGGAGCAGACACACTTTCAGATCCATGATTTGCTTTATGCTGCTTGGTCATAAAGAACTACTGTATCCAAAGAGCTAAAACAAATTGTTTCTATGTGGGATCCAGACATATTGCAGATAACAGAGCATTTCAGGAAGATTATTTTTTAGTTCTTTTCTCCCCTTTTTCAGAGAGCATCTAAAGATGTGGGGAATATTCTCAAACATTCTGATACAATGAATATCCACAGTGAAATGCAAGAGATATTATGCAAACAACTGATGCTGTATTTTCTTATATTGGATTATAAACACAACAAAAATAGGAAAAAGCAGAAGACACCCTCCTAGCTGTTAATGTCAGCAAGAGGCCAAGGAGATAGTCTAGCTGTTAAATTTAGGGAAAAAAATTGTTTTGAGATAGTTCCCGAACTGGCTTTTCTCTTTAATGAGGTATTTACTTACTACCTGAGTCGGTGTTTCGGGCTCCTTCTCTGGCCCTATTTAAGTCCAGGCTGAAGACACACCTGTTTATGGCTGCTTTTTGATCCTGATGCTCCTCATTCTCTTGCCCAATATTACATAGAACATAGTAACATAGTAAATGATGGCAGATAAAGACCAGTATGGTCCATCTAGTCTGCCTAGTACGATATCAAGAGTAGGTGCACCTGCCACTCCGTGCAGGCCCCCCTCCCCATGTCTTTGTCCAGGGGTGATCCCGCCACTCCATGTGTGTCTTGTCATACTCCCCAGTTCTGTGATGTTTTTTCATCTTGATTAGATTGTAAGCTCTAAAGAGCAGGGACTATGTCTTACATATATATGTACAGCGCTACATACGCCTTGTAGTGCTATATAGAAGATTAGTTGTAGATACAATGAGGCAGGCTAACAGCAACTATTCTCAAAGCAGGAAAGGATTTTTTATAACTCAGTTCATATTTCCCTTTTTCTTATTAACCTCTGCCACTAAAATGTTAGTGACAGTTTTAGTGAGGCATTCAGAATACTATTTGCCCATAATGATCAGAGATCAATTGTTTTTTAAACAAATCAAGGTGACAGACTTAGGAGAGCGATCAGTGTTACGCTATACATAGAGCTGAAGAAGTCCAGCAGTATTTCTTATTGCTCTCTGCTGACACTGAAGAGTTTGAGGGAGTGAAAGACTCATGTTTTAAATTTTAGAAGGAAAGACATTTGCTTCTGCCCCATGAAGAGAAATCAGTATAAGACACAAGGGAAGAATTTGGACCTGGGAGAGAATTTTTGTTTCTTTCTTTTTAGTTTCAAAGTAAATTAAATGTAAGAAAGGTCTGCGCATGTCACTACAACTTTGGGTAGTGTTGGACTAGGAAGCAAAGTCCTTTGAACAACATTAGATACATTAAGAACATGATACCTTGCCTCATAGGGACTTGGGCAGAGTTAAATACATTTCAATGTCAAGCAATATTGAAAGAGAATGTATGTTAAGGGGGATGACGAGTAGGAGGGGAGAAAGTGAGGTGAAGGGACGAGGCACATGTGTAGTTGCAGAGTAAAAACAAAAATGTATAGTGCATAATTTATTTGTTTTAAATAAAGTCTTTATGTGACATTACTTGTGTATCTAGCTAATGTATTTGGATCTTTTTAGGGTGTGAAGGGATCTTAGTGAGTCATACTGGGGAGAGGGGGTGAATAAAATGTAGGGGAAGGGAAGGGGTCTGGAGGATGGGGGAGTCAGAGGAGGGAGAGGGGTTATTTATTATTTTATTTATTTATAAATTTCTTCTATACCGCCCCTTCCAGAGATCAAGGGCGGTTTACATGGAACAGTTAACAATTTTGTATACTTCAGTATACTTTACATAGAACAGTGTTTAAACTATGTACAGGTAAGATTACATGGAACATGGGTTGTCAGCAATAGGGACAGGGATAGGAGTGCAAAAAGAGAATAGGACGGGGGAAACGGAGATGAAGGAACAGAGAAAGTGGATAGAATAAGGTCAGGGAGGGGGAAGTATTGGGGAAGGGTGATCTTTATACCCCATAGACCAGCGTTTTTCAACCACTGTGCCGCGGCACACTAGTGTGCCGTGAGATATTGTCTGGTGTGCCGTGGGAAAAATTCCAATTTCATCCGTAACATGTGGCCTCAGCTCAAAAATAGACCAATCATTAGATTCTAATGATTGGTCTATTTGTGAGCCGAAGCGCATGTTACGGACTATAAATAGCTCCGGTGTCACTGTTACACTGACAGGAGAAGACATCGCAGTAGATCGCCGATGCGCAGAAGAGCACCGAAGGATCTGGACTCTGGAGGATTATCGCGGACGCAGCACAGAAGAGCGCTGAGTGATGGATCTGGAGGAGACAGGAGCAGAAGAGCGCTGACTGATGGATCTGGATGGAGTGCTGAGTGTGACGGACAGCGGCTATCTGGAGGAGACAAGCGCAGTAAGTACTGAGTGACAGTGAGACAGGAATAGATACTGCAGTGATGGACAAATTTTTGAAAAGGAAAGAACTGGATTCTGAACAAAATTCGGAGCCAGATAAGAGCCCAAGTATGAGTGGGGATCAAAAGAAAGCAAAGATGGTTAGCTCAAGGAAATTCTCTGGCACAAGGCAATATAGCGAAAGCTATATTTCATTTGGATTTACTTTCACCGGAGATGCAAAGAAACCAACTCCACTGTGTGTGGTGTGTGGTGAAAAGCTATCTAACAGTGCTATGGTCCCAAGTACAATCAAGTAGTTGCCTAAGGATTTCTACTATTACATACTGTTACAAATTAGCTAGTTCAAGTAACTTTATCACATATCCTCTTACTCTAGTATGTTTAATCCAGACAGACAAACAACTAGCTACATAATTACTCAACTATTACAGTCTGTTACAGGGTAGCTATTAGATACCAGATATCCTACTAGACCATCCTATTTTTTGTTAAAAGATACATTGTATGATACTCAATGAGGTGCACTAAGATACACTGTTCCATTAACTGGAGGTACTGTCTGACCCTCCCAAATCTAACTGAATTCCAATCTTAAAGATAATTCTACCATACTACATAAATATAAATATATAAAAAATAAAAAAAAATTAAAAAAATGTCTCTACCAATACCAACTGTTTTTAAAATCTTAAGTATATGCATTACAATCACCGCCTTAATAGACCTAACAAAATGCCTCAAGGGTAACAATGATAAACCCATCCCAATAATCCAAGGTACAATACGTACTGAGAAACTTTCATTACCATATAAAGTAGGACCATACCATAAACATAAGCAATCCAGACTCATTAACATAAATATAACACCACAATGTAATGCTCCTCAACCACTTAATACACCCACACTCACAACTCTATCATGCCAACTCATTAATGCAAGATCAATGAGAAACAAACTACCTATATTCACTGACATCCTCAATGACCAGAAGCCAGACCTAATCTGCATAACAGAAACCTGGCTTACAGAATCAGACTCAGTTTACATTAATCAACTAAAATCACATGAATATGAGACCTTCCACACACAGAACACACAAGAGAGGTGGTGGTGTCCTCATAATAATAAAGAAAAAACTCAATGCAAAACTAATAAATTCTTTCAACTCTAACAATATTGATACCCTTACAATAAAAATTAAAAACCTGAGGATTTGTCTAATTTATAAACCACCAGAACATAACATAGAGATCACTGATACTTTAATTGAAATTATGTCATCATCTACAGACACAAATCCTGTAATTCTGATGGGGGACTTTAATCTTCCTTCAACACATAGCACATATTCATCTCATTTCCTAGACACCGCTACCAACATGGACTTCAATCAAATTATATCGGATCAAACACATTCCAAAGGTAAAACACTAGATCTTGTTTTCCTACCAACCTCCCTCTACAACATATTTGACACTGCAACTCTTAAATACCTACCTGTCCCTTGGTCAGACCATTACCTCCTCAAATTTGAAATAAAGTATACTGACAACATCCAAACAAATAATCCACGACCCCCACTAATATATAGATTTAGAAAATTTAATGAAGAGGAATTTCTCGATAACATAATCCCTCAATTATCCCCAACAACAACAAACCTTGAAGAATCAGTGAATAACTGGAACAATATAATCTCTAAGGCAGCAGAACGCAAACCAACCGTAACACAACATAATAATAAAAACTATATGACTAAAAATAGCGATGAACCATGGTATAATAACACAATCAAACAAATTAAAAGAAAATTGAGAAAGTACGAACGAGAATGGAGAAATTCCAAAACGACACCTAACCATGAAAAATACTTAAACACACTCATCCATTACAGAAAAGCAATTGACACAGCAAAGAGAAACCATTACTCTAACATACTAGCTAACTCTATGAATCGACCAAGAGAACTGTTTAGTATAGTCCAAAATTTGACCAACAAAACCCATAACACACATGAAACATCTATTGACATCTCCCCACAAGAACTAGCACAATACTATATAAACAAAACTAAACCACAAATGGCGCCACCAAAAATATACACTGAGTTGATCCCTAACATCTCCGATAACTGGTCAAACTTCAACCAAGTAACAAAATCCACTCTCAAAACCATCATATCTAATATAAATACAACAACCTCCTATCTTGATCCTTGCCCAGTAAAATGGATAAAAAAGACTCTCCCTACACTCTCATCCTTCATTCTCCCCATAGTCAACTTCTCATTAGTAAAAGGCTATCTACCTCCCTCCCTAAAGCATGTCCAAATAAGACCAATTCTCAAAAATAAGACCCTTGACAAGACATCCCCAACCTCTTACAGACCCATTTCAAGTATCCCTTTCATGGCCAAACTCATTGAAAAAATAATCCAAATCCAATTACAAGAATTCATTGATACAATAGATCTACTTGATGAACATCAATATGGTTTCCGTCCATATCACGGAGTGGAACTCTTCTGACAGTACTCTTTGACACCCTAATAAGAGAAATTGATGACTCAAAGCAAGCATTTATATTAATCTTTCTAGACATCTCTGCAGCATTTGACAGTGTTAACCACGCAACAATGCTAAGCAGACTCCAACAAATTGGAATAACATCCACCGTATATAATTGGTTTAAATCTTACTTAACAAACAGAACCCAAACAGTGAGGATCGACAATCAAACATCAAATACCTTTAACCAAACCCAAGGCCTTCCACAAGGATCTGCGCTATCAGCACTTCTATTTAATATTTACCTCCAACCAGTCTGCAACATCTTTAAACGTCATGGCGTAGGATATCACATTTATGCAGATGATATCATGTTTTATCTACCATTTAAAATCCCACACCCACCAATACAACAAATAAAAGATTGCTTTAATGACTTAACCTCATGGCTCATTGACCACAACCTTTACATTAATTTTACAAAAACTAATATCCTCTATGTCACAAAAAACCAAACATATACACCTCCAATTTCCATTAACCTAAATAACCACGAGATTAAAGCAAAAAAAGAAATAAAATACCTAGGCGTAACGATTGACGATAAACTTAATATGGACTCACACATAAAAAATCTTACAAAACTATACATTTCAAAATCAAGACCCTGAAACAAATACGCCCATTAATTCATTTAAATGACTTCATATCGATAGTACAAGCAATCATCACTCCACACTTCGATTTTGCAAACTTAATTCTCCAGGGAATCACACGACAAAACATTAAAAAGATCCAATTAACTCAAAATATTGCAGCGAGAATTATAATGAAAGTAAGTCCAAAAGAACACATTACACCAATTCTTGCTAAGCTCCATTGGTTACCTATTCATGAAAGAATACACTACAAAATACTAGTTACCACCTTTAATAAACTGATGAATAAACTTGCACCATCCGTTCTTAACAACCTAATCAACACAGAACCAAATAAGAGGTCTCAAAGAAGTAGACATACAAACACAATATCACTACCTAAAGACTATAAAAAAGCTAGAAAACTAACTAATAACAGGGCCTTCTCACACTATACACCGTCTCTCTGGAATAACCTACCTGTCAATATTCGCCTTCTAACTGAAATTAAAGAATTTAGAAAAAAACTAAAAACACATCTATTTACCTTACATTATACACCTCTGGCTTACCAAACCACACAAGTTGACACAGGATAATAATCCCTACAAGACATACTCCCACTCGACCAAACTAAACCCATAATCTGATAATAAAAGATCCCTCTCAAGTAATACAGTCTGTATAAAATTAATTTAAATATGTAAAAATTTGATTATATCCACTCAATTAAATTGGATATACATCCACTCAATTAAATTAGATCTAATCCAAACTATATAAAATTAATGTAAATATGTAAAAAAGTTTGATTACATCCACTCAATACAATTGGATGAAATCACTGTTTGCATATCTTAATTATACTGTTAAATGTAAAAAGTTAAATCTGTTCACTGTAATATGACTAGGACATGATTAACCATGTACCTTAAATTTTTACTGTTATCTGTAAACCGCACTTGATACTTGGGAAAGAGCGGTATATAAATGTGTGCTAAATAAATAAATAAATAAAATAAATAAGTAAACTTAAACGCCATCTCCAAACGAAACACCCTTCGCTTCAAAACAAGAATGCAGACTTTTTTGTTCGCCTGCTTGAAAACACGGAGAAACAGGCAACTTTCATGAGAAAAACCACAAAGGTAAATGAAAGAGCTCTTAAAGCTAGCTATCAAGTTGCTGAACTTATAGCCAAGTCAAAAAAGTCGCACACTGTGGCAGAGACATTAATACTTCCCGCCTGCAAAGCTATTGTAGAGGAGATGCTCGGACCTGAAGCAGCTAAGGAAATAGACAAAGTCCCTCTCTCAGACAACACAATTTCCAGACGTATTAATGACATGTCTGCAGACATAGAAAGTGTGGTTTTGGAAAAGATCCGTATCAATGAGAAATTTGCATTGCAACTTGACGAGTCTACTGATATCAGTGGACATGCTCAACTCTTGGCCAATGTGCGTTTTGTGGATGGTGATGCAATTAGAGAAAACTTCTTTTTTTGCAAGGCATTGCCAGAAAAAACAACAGGAGAAGAAATTTTTCGGGTCACATCAGAATACCTTGAACAAGGAGGACTTAAGTGGGAAAACTGCACAAGTGTCTGCACCGATGGAGCTGCAGCCATGGTCGGGCGCACCAAAGGCTTTGTAAGCAGAGTGAAGGAAAGAAATCCAGATGTGATTGTTACGCATTGTTTTTTACACCGTGAGGCCCTCGTAGCCAAGACTTTACCAGCAGACCTAGTTCCTGTGTTGGATGATGTTGTGCGCATGGTAAACTTTGTAAAGTCACGACCCGTGAAAAGTCGCATGTTTGCAGCTTTGTGTGAGGAGATGGGAGCGAAGCATAAAACCTTGCTGTTTCATACGCAGGTCCAGTGGTTGTCACGTGGCAAGGTCTTGGTTCGTGTGTATGAGCTGCGGGAGGAACTTAAAGTGTTTCTGACAAATGAGAGGTCAGATTACGAAAAGCTGCTTACAAGTGATGAGTGGTGTGCAAGGCTGGCATACCTGGCAGATATTTTTCATCATCTGAATGAGCTGAACACACGAATGCAAGGCCGAAATGAAAATCTGCTTACAAGTACAGATAAAATAAATGGATTCCGTTCAAAGGTGCAACTCTGGAATCAACACGTGGAAAGTGGCAATCTTGAAATGTTCACACTCACCAAGCAATGGCAAGGTGTTCACACTGCTGCACTGGGTGAGATAATAGTTAAACATTTAAAAACTCTCGAGGAGAAGTTGTCATGTTATTTCTCTTCAGTCTCCACTGAATGCCTTGACTGGGTTAGGGACCCTTATAGCTCAGCATCAGTTGGTGGAAAGGACATGACTTTACAGGAGCAGGAGGAACTAACTGAACTGAGACAAAATCGTGGTTTCAAGCTAAGATTTGCTGATCTACCTTTGGACAGTTTTTGGTTGGATACTGCCAAGGAGTTCCCCGTTCTGGCAAACAAAGCTATTTTGACATTGCTCCCATTTTCCACTACATATCTGTGTGAGATGAGCTTTTCAAGCCTGATTGCTATAAAAACTAAAGACAGAGAGAGACTGAGAGCTGTTGACGAAGAGCTACGTGTGTGTCTTTCTTCGATTCCTGCCAGAATATCAGCTTTGTGTTCAGCCAAACAGGCCCAGGTTTCGCACTGAGTAAGTAAACAGAAATATGAACAATTATAAAATACTTTATTATTTCATAATAAAGTAATTATAAAATAATTTCTTTGTGTTTGATTCCTATTCAAGAGAATTACTTTATATATAGTCAATATAGGCACAGAGGTAAATTTTTTTAACATTTTCTAATGGTGGTGTGCCTCGTGATTTTTTTCATGAAAAAAGTGTGCCTTTGCACAAAAAAGGTTGAAAAACACTGCCATAGACCTTACGATCTTCTGACTCACTTCCTCTCCACACACTCACCAATGATCCTCTCTCTCAGACCCTACAGCATCCCCTAGGACCTAACCTTGCCCACCACCACCTCTGAACATCTCACTCCCATCTTACAGAACCTCTAGTCTGCTCACAGTCTCCCTACTCCCTCTATCCTCAGTCACTCTCCCCCTTTCACATGGCCTACAATTCTATCACCTCCCTTGCTCTCTCATGTCCCCTTTGATTCCCATTCTCACACCCATGTACATAGTTTGGATTGGGGCAGGGGGTAAATCCCCCCCCCCAAATGCTGAAGCTTATTTGCATCCAATTGGGGTGTCTCTCTACCTCTGCTACTGTGGTCGCACGCTGTTTCTTTCTTCCTCTTCGCTTTTCCCCCAGTAGAACATCTTCTTTCATGCAGCAGCATCAACTGCAACAGCAATACTGAAGAGTAAAGCACACTGCCCATTATAAATCACTCCATCACATGCAATTTGAACACTTTGCCACATCCCACCTGCAATAGGAAGTATACAGCAGTGCACTTTACTCGTATTGCTGTGGTGAGGAGAGAGATGCTGAGTTAAGAAGGACATGTCAGGGAGAGAGATGAAAATGATGGACTACATAGGGTGGGGAAGGGATAGAGGGGATATGCTGAACCACACTGGGGAGACGGAAGAGAGAAAAGAGATACCAGACCATGTGGGTGGGAGAGGGGGTCAGAAAGAGAATATACTAGACCACATAGGTGGGAAAGAGAGGTGAGATGTTAGACCATTTGGGGAGGGGACAGAGGGGATATGATGAACCATATTGGGAAGGGGGAGGAGGAGAAAGAGGGGATTGGCTGAACCCCTTGAGAGGAAAGAAGAGAGAGAGAAAAAGAGAGATGACAGACCATGTGGGGGGGGGGGGAAAGGAGAAAAAGAGTGGATATGTTGGAATACATTGAAGAGGGGAGAGAGAGAGGAGAAATATAGGACCACATGTGGAAGGGACAGAGGGGACAAGCTGAACCACTTTGGATGGAGGAGAAAGAGAGGGGATATGAAGGACCACATGGGGCATAAAAGAGAGAAGAAATGCCAGACCATATAGGGGAGGAGAAAGAGGGGGATATACTGAATCCCATTAAGGAAGGGAGAGAAAGGAGAGATGCTGGATCACATCTGTGTGGGGTGGGCGGATAGATGAAACATGCTGGACCATGTGGAAAGGAGGGGACAGAGGAGAGATGCTGGGCCATTAGGGTGAAGGGAAAAAGAGAGGAGTGTCTGGACATGAATGGGGGAATAGAGAGACAGAAGAGAAATGCTGGACTGGGGGGCAGGAAGAAACAAGAACGCCGATGCTTGCAGATGGTAGGATGAGTGAAGGAGGCATCATGTTAGAAGAAGGGTCTAAAGTTGATGCTAGAAGATAGGGGCTGGGGGCTGATGTAGGGGCCAGGAATGGAGATGGGTGATGATGCTGGCAGATAATGGGGGGAGGGGGAAGCAAATAGAAGAAGGGGGGGGGGTGAGAAGGAAGAGGAGGCCAGGGAAAGCAAGGACATATGCAGGGGAACGTGGAAATGAAAGGGAAGAGTGATGGATGTTAGGGATAAGGAAAAGGAAAGGTAGGGTTAATGAATATTGGAAAAGGAGCTATGAGGGAATAGGTGGAGGAATGGATGTCTGGGATGGGAAGAGATGGGGCAAAGAATGCTAAAAAAGAGGAGCAAATGACAGAGGGCTATGAAGAGGATGAGATACAAAGAAAGGGGTCTTTGAAGGAGGTGAGTGAGGTAGACATGGAAGGAAATAAAAGGAGAAATAGGAGCCTGAGTAGAGGGTAAGAAAAGAACTGGAGATGAAGAGAGGATGAGAGACAGGGAAGGAGCTGGGGTTGGTGAGGAGATGAGACGCAGAGATGGATGAGGCTGGGGATGGGATGATTACAGAGGGTGGAAATGAGAACAGAAGGTGGCAATGAGGGAGTAGAAAGTCAGTGAAAGATGGGAATAGGGTACTGGCATCAGAATGAGAGAAAGGTGGGAATGGGAGGTAAGCAGTGCATGTTTTCTAGCAAGAAAAGGTGCCGGTACTCATATGCAGGGATTTTTCATCACATAAAGACTATGGGTGAATTTTAGCAGTCGATAAAAAAAGGTGCAAGTATTCCATACTACCATTTACCCCCCCCCCCACCCCCATAAAAAAAAACAGGTCTGGAGGTAAGTGTAGTAAATGGAAAACTGGTAAATAGGTGAAAGGTGAAAAGAGGGAGACAGGACTGGAAGAAGGGGAGAAGAAGAAATAAAATCCTAGCTATAAATACTTAAAATAGGGAATAAAGAAAGAGCTGGAAGAAGACAAGAGAGTGAAGAAACAGAAAATGGAGGTAAGATCCAGGGAATGGACATAAGAGAAACCAACAAGAAGAATGGCAAAGAGAGACCTGGACCAACCCAATTAGAGAAATAAAATGATCAAGCAAAGGTATAAAAAAATATCTTCACCCAGAAGCGGCGCAGAGAGTTTTTACTGCTCTGGTCTGGGGTTCTACAATTGGGAGGGCTCTTTTTTCTTAAACACCCATGTAAGTGTCTGGTGAAGTACCAGACGATTTCTTATATTTTCTTTGAGCCCTCCCAATTGTTGGCATTCATAAACGCCAGACGTCTGGAAGCTTCCATTGATTCATAGGGTTTTTTTGGTCCGATTCATGGCTGTATGCAGTTTCCTGATATATTGGGTTTAAATGATATTACTATGTTATCCCCCCCCCCCCCCCTTTATAGTGGGCTAGGGAGATTAGGCATTCTGTACTAATGTATTTTTATATCTCTTTGTTAATGTGTCCCGGAGTACTGTGGATGGTTTTCTGACTGCCTTCTCTATTTCTGCAAGAATGGTTTATGTAATCTTTCTTGACTTATTTAAAAATTTCATAAATAAAAAAGAAAAAAAAAATATCTCTTCAGCTTTAGAGAATGAAATATGTCAGCTTTGAAAATGTAATTTCTTACATTTTGGTCCATAAAAAAGTAAATGCATTTCTATTTCTCTTTCTTCAGTGTTTCACAGTCAAGAAAGTATGGTTTCTTGGATTTTCTATTTCATTTTTTGTCTGTATATTTGTTTTTGACTTGTAGTTTGTTCTTTGTTTTCCATGTGTAAAAGATGTGAAAGAGTCTGGTAACATGTACGTTCTGTGTAGGAATCATAGCAGGTCGGCTTGTTTTCCTATCCCAACTGGAAGTGTACTGGTGTTCTAGAATATTTGCAGTGCTTACATTGATAGGTAGGGTTGTTGCAATTTAAATTCTTGGACTTATTTATTTATTTAACAGTATTTATATACCACCTTTTCCTTAAATCAAGGTGGTTTACATTTAACTACACCAAAAGTACTACAGGGCAATTAACCACGGCCTACCCAGAAATTGGTAAATATCTTTATTAAGGACCCAACTTAACAAGTTTCGGCCGAGGCCTTCGTCAGGGGTCTAAAAACACAAACATATAACACAAACATAAAAGTGAAAAAAGATGAGGGGGCGGAGCCTGATGTCCAGCGGGTAAGACGCTTTGCGTTGAAGCTCCCGAGAGGCCTACTTAGAATCCTGACTTAATACCTATACAAACTTACTATTTCGCTCCGAGCTGACCGGGGTACATCGGGGGGGATGGCGGCCCATAAACCAGCGCGCTTGGACTTCGGGTCTCCTTCTTCTTCTCACGGAAAACGCTCCAAAACAGAGGTGTCCTCCCCACAGAAGATGGTTCCATTTCGTGAAAACCCCGAAATGCACCTGGAGATTTTGGAGGAAATACGCGGCGTGAAGGAATTGGTGCAGTCCAATGGAGAAGCGCTTCGAGCCATGCGAGAAGACTTTGGAGTGCTCCAGGACCGACTTGAAAGTCTCTCATTACGGCAGGACAATATGGTGGGGATCCTCGACTCGCACGTGGTGCGCTTGGGCAAACTGGACCAGGCTGAGCGCCAGATACAGAATCTTCAAAAGGAGTTAGAAGATAGCAATAATCGAGCCCGTCGCAACAATGTGAGGCTCATTGGAATACCGGAGGGGGTGGAAGCCGGAGATATAAGAGAATTCCTGCTCAAAACTCTTCCCTCCTTGCTGAAGATCACTTTTCATAGAGAACTGGAAATCGATCGTGCGCACCGTGTTCCTGCCCACATGGCGCTCAACCGAACGACCCCCCGGCCTATTATCTTTCGCTTGCTACGATATCAACAAGTGGAACAAATTTTAAATGCTGCCCGGACGAATCATCATTTGGAATTTGAAGGTCACAAAGTCTCCTTCTTCCCTGATTTTACAAAGCCCACCGTTGACCGTCGGAAGAAACTCCTTGCTTTTCGCCCTCGACTTCAACAGCTACAGGCTCGCTTTGGCCTGTTGTATCCAGCGAAGCTTCGCGTGACTCTTCACAACCAAACCAGGACATTTGAAGATCCTGATCTACTGTCAACATTTTTGGACTCCAAAGAAGCAGAGCAGATGCGCTAATCCAAAACTTGGACTTTTGTCTGCCGGCTCTGTCCGCCATTTTGAAGGGCCCGATGCGGCGGTCATAGCCAAGCACAGAGACTACCTGGACTTTCTTTCTTTCTCTATCTGACCTTTTGTTTTTTTGGTCTCCTATCCCTCCATGATATGTGCCTCGGTCGGATTCGGAGCACGTACAGTCCTACAGGTCATGTGTTTTTTTTTGTCTCAATTTTGGCCTTCTCGGGGGTTTCTCCCCGCAGACACATGGTCGCCAGTAATTTCTGGGGTTTTGCTTCTTCTCTACCGCATTGCGGTTTTCTTTTTTAATGCGGGGCGCTCCATTGTATTATCTTAGCCTATTTTCTTTCATGTCCTATGTACAGCCAGATACAGTCAACATGAGGGATATTGTGAAATTATGTGCGCTATCATGCTCAGAACTTTTAATTTTCTGAATGGCCTTCTGTAAAATTTTATCACTCAACGTAAAAAGCATTAATAGTTCAATCAAAAGGAAGAAACTCCTTAGCTATCTTAGCCATGAGCATGCTGATTTTGTATTTCTTCAGGCAACGCATCTAAACTCTGCTGCAATACTGCGACTCAATGCTAAGTCTAACATGGTGGCTGCCTATTTTCCCGCCGTTTCCAAACGGTGCGGGGTAGCCATTCTGGTTAAGAAGTCTTTGCAAGCTACTGTAATAGATACTAGCGCTGACAAGGAGAGTAGATGGGCCCGTGCACACCTTAAGGTTGGAGATAGTGAATTCATGTGTTTTTTGCATTTATGCCCCGAATGTAGACGACCCTGCTTACTATGCAAGTATTGCGCAATTGGCATAGGCCTCTGCCAATGCTCCATCAATACTTGGTGGTGATTTTAATCAAGTGTTCCATCACTCTTTTCTTCTCATGCAAGGCGCTCGTTGGCTGGAAGTTCCAGTACCGAGTAGACCTGTGTGACTAGACGTAGAAGTGGATCTTTGCAAACCGATTCCTCTTACTTTTCTCCCTGGTATGACCCTCCCATCAGACTCCCACTATCCCCCAATGTTTTTAGACACTTTAGGTGCCTTTAGTACTCTAATGCACTCTTTAGACTCCTGACTCTGTCCGTTTGACAGGCTCCCGCTTTGGTACACTACTTGATTTCGAATACAACATATGTCGATAGCGTGGAGCCCCTGGTACACTAGGGACATTTGGATTCCTAATCAGTTGTTCCATGATGGTCGCTGGAAAACTTTTAGTGAATTGCAAACTGAATTTGGTCTCCCAGCAAGGCACTGCTCTCAGTCGAAGCAACTTCGGCATTGCCTTCGGAGTGCTAGGGTACTTCCGCCATTGGCATCCCCTATACAAGGTTGATCGGAGATATCCGATCTATCGGTAGTTCCCCGGGGGTAGCATCCAATTTTACAAAACTTTATGTAATGCTATAACTAGCGATACCCCTAATGCGCAGAAGCATGGGAGAGAGAATTGCATGTGACTTGACCTTGGAGTAATGGAGCCTTGTCTGGAGTAGAGTGACACGGGTTTCCCAATCCGCCTCACTTACTCAGACACTTTTCTTTCTAGCCCACCGTTGTTTTTACACTCCTGACAGATTAGCCAACTGGAACACTACTCAGGGCAATAGTTGTTGGACATCCCATGCGGCCATTGGCTCACTACCTCATGTTATGTATGAATGTCCCGCACTACAGTATTACTAACGTCGGGTCTGGGGTCGTATCCAGTCTATTTTGTATTTTGCACTTTCAGGAGCCCCTTTCTTGGAGGATGGTGAGACTTCGCCTAGTTGCGGGGATCTCCTCTCTTCCAAAAACGGCTTACTTCCTTTTGGACTTCCTTTTGGACTTTATGCTTGACATAGTTATTTCCCTAATTAAGAAATACTGGAAAATAGCTCCCATCTGAGCCCCAATGTATGGTGGAATCATGTTTGTCTCTACAATACATATGAACAAATACCTTGTATGTTTGCTTCCCCCGTTCAGACTTCTCATTATTGGTCTAAATGTAAGATGCTCAATGACTATGTACATTCTGCTAAATGCTCTCATCTGACTGTCTAAATTTGTATATATTTTGGTCTCATGATCCTTCTGTATCGTAGATACTCTTTTGACCGTTTTGATGTATAATCATTGTTAACTGGATGCGCTCACATGCTGACCTAATCAGCCAGAGAAGAAGCATGGGGGTGGGGGGTAATTGGGTTTACTTTTCCTTATTGTATACTTGTTTTGTCTCTTTTGGTGTGTTGTTTCTTTTGTTTGTTGCAAAATGAAAATAAAAGCTTAAAAAAAAAAAGTGAAAAAAGATTAATAAAAACAAAAATGATATTATATGACAAATAATACAAAAAGAACTGTATGAATAGTCAAAAGGTTACCAGATCACATAGAAAGTGTGAAGAACACGTCTATGGGATGGGGCAACCACTCTTCCCAATCTAAAACATAATAGAAATACTAGCATAAATAGTGATATAACAGAGAGAATATATGTGTGTAATAATAAAATGCATAGAAATAGTAGTCAATATAAAAATACATGCGTCCGCAAAAACAACATAATACAAAGGTATATATACATAAAACATTGTAATTATAAACTTAAAATCTTGTATGCTAAAAAAGCTAATATGTAAAAAAATACAACCATGGCCTATACCCAATGGGATAACATTTTTAGTTATACGGAGGATCACCTTAATCATTTACTGCAAGAGCCTCCTCTTATAGAAGATGAACCTGAGGATGTCAGTTTTGCTGATCGATGGATCGACATGATCCGCACTAGGAAGGCTGTTATCCAATATGAACTTCATTATGCAAGTTTACTTCAATACTGCAGAGTCAAAAGGATCCCACGAGGTCTGAGAATAACTAGAGAACCTAATATGTTCCGTGATGACAAATCCTTCATGGATAGGTGGTGTGTCATCGTCAACAAATGTTCCTTAGACCTCATGGTCCTTTTAGCTGAGACTGCAAAGAAGAAAGCGGAAAAAATTAAGAAAAGCAGACAGAAAGATGGATGCTCTCAAGTCTGAAGACAGACACTTTGACAGACTCATAGGGGATTATAACAAGAAACTAGAAGAATACCGTAAGGAAGTAAAAAAAGGAAAATTAGATAAACATAGATGAGATGAATGGGACGATAAGAATGGTAATGTGTATTTGTGGTTAAAGTCTTCTGGTTCTTCCAACAGCTCACGCCAGGTTAGTTTTAAGGAAGGAAATTATGACAATCAGAATTATGACAATTCTAGACAATATGATCACACTACACATAGATATGAAGATCCTTCCACCTCTCATAGGTATCAATCCCCTGTAAGTAAGAATGACGACACACGTAGGAAGAAGTTTACACTGGTGCATAGAACTAATGATACACATGTCTCCACCCCCCTCCCTCTTTCTCCTAATACATCACAAGATTTTTATTCGAAGATCTTTGGGAAAAAGAATCAGCATGACCTCCCAAGAAATCCTTTTTTCCCAACCTAGAGTTCAGCGGGAGAGGAAGAGGCAGAGGCAAGTCCTTTTGTCCCCCTTACAGTCGCTCATACGACCGGTATTAGCTTCAACCTCTAATACCATGGACCTCATTCCTCCCAATGACCTTCCTGTTTTCAATTTGTCCTCAGTTGAGATTACTAAATCAGAAATGGACCTTCTGCAAAAAGGTCTCTCCTTCGTTCCCACCACTCGGTATGATGCTTTCCCAGCTAGGATTGATCTCCATAAGTTTTTTCGTAAATTACAGATTAATACATTTTTTTCAGACAAACCCTTCACTTCCACAGATCCATCAATTATACGTAACAAGTCACGTTGGTACCCGCCTGGGCCTGTAGATTCTGCCATACAATCTTTCACCGACTATGTCCTCCGTGATGTTCAGCTTATAGAACATAAGTCCAGATGCCGTTACAATAATCTTTCCCGTGATGAGTGGTCAGCTTTACATACACTCAATAAACGACCTGATATCATCATAAAACCCGCGGACAAAGGCAGTGGTATTGTCATCCTAGATCGCTCCTATTACATACAAGAACTTACCAATCAGCTCAAAGATGTGAATTTCTATCATGTTCTCCCGCACGATCCTACTTCAGCAATTAAACAAGATATTGACTCCTTGCTAATGTACGGCCACAATGCCGTTTTTTTGACTTCACGTGAATTTTCGTTTTTAAAAGTACCGCATCCTGTGATTCCAACAATATACACTATTCCAAAGATTCATAAATCTCTTCATTTTCCTCCTGGCAGACCTATAGTGTCAGGCATAGGGTCGGTTCTTGAACCTTTATCCCAATTCATTGATGTCTTTTTACGGCCCTTTGTACCACATATTACTACATATGTCAGAGACTCAGCCGATGTTATTAATTTCTTAAGTACCGTTAGTGGAGATTTGTCGGATATCATAATGGTTTTTTTTTATATTGAATCACTTTATACTAACATCCCACAGGATGGTGCCATTGCTGTGATTACCAAATATTTAGACTTACGTACCTTACCGGTTCGCATTCCCACTCATTTTTTGGTTGACTTAGCCCGCATTGCCTTGACCAAAAATTACTTTTTATTTAATAATCAGTTTTTTCAACAAATAAAAGGTACGGCTATGGGGGCTGCTATGGCACCTGATATTGCTAACCTGTACGTGGCACAATTTGAAGAAACTCATTTACAGAATTGCCCTTTTTCATCCTCCTTGATCTCCTGGAAGAGATATATAGATGATATTCTAGTACTTTGGAAAGGCACCAGCAATCAGCTACATCAATTTCATGAATGGCTTAATAGTTTAGATAATAACCTCATATTTAAGATGCAGTTCAGCTTCACAGAGCTTCTCTTTCTTGACATCCTTATTAGTAAATCTCAAGACGGTTTCACTACTACCATCTATCGAAAGCCTACAGACCGTAACAAGCTGCTTCGCTTTGAAAGCTTCCATAACAGCCAACTTAAAAAGAATTTACCTCTGTCACAATTTTTACGCCTGCGGCGTTTATGCACCAACAATGATGACTTCAAAGAAAAATCTCGCCATATGGCAGCACGGTTTCGTGCCAGAGGTTATCCAAGAGAGTGCATTCAAAAGGGTTTCCAACGTGCTAAGCTGTCTTCTAGACAACAGTTATTATTACCAAAAAATAAACAATCTGATGACAAATTTGTCTGTGTCCTTCACTTTTCTCACCTCTCCTCCAAAATTCAAAGGATTTTGAGATCTCACTGGCACATTCTGCAAACATGGCCGTGTTTTTCCAATCAACGTCTCACCATTGCATATAATAGACAACGCAATTTAGGTGACATGTTAGTTTCCTCATACATGCCCCTGTTTCCTCCTTATCATACACAGTCAAAGGTCATTTCAAATGCAATAGATGCTCTATTTGTAGACATGCCATTATCATGCAAGGCTTTTTTACATATCCTGTTACTAACGTGCAATATAACCTGCACAATCATACTGATTGTTTGTCCACACATGTTGTGTACGTAATCATATGTCCTTGTCCTCTTTTGTACGTTGGTAAAACCATTCGTGCTGTTAAAAAGCGCATTCAAGAACACAGAAGTTGCATTAAAAGATGGATTATCACCGCTCCACTTGTACAACATTGGGTCCAATTCCAACATGATATTAATAACATAAAGTTTTTTGTCATTAAAAAATTTTTTCCCTCCCCTCGTGGAGGAGATTCAAATCGCAAGCTAACCCAAGAAGAACAACGGTTTATATTTTTATTGGACACAGTCTCTCCAAAAGGATTGAACAAGGAAATAGAATACAATATGTTCCTCTGAACCCCCTTCCCTTGGTTTTCATAATACTGATTCCATAGGTTTTTATCTCTTCTTCACCCTTAGTCCTATGAAGGCTGCATTTAATATTTTAATTGTTTGGTGGTAAGAGTTAATTAGTTCATTCTATTTATTTTTTGGTTTTGCTTTTGTTTTGTTATTATCAGGTATAACATCTATGCGCTGTTTTGTGTCCGATATCTTTGTGACCTATATCTCATCAAATTATACGAAAGGCACTTTTTATGGTCTTAGCCTTAGGGGTATGTTTACTAAACCGCGCTACTGTGCGGGGCGCACTTGAGCGTGTGCTAAGGTACCTTAGCACACGCTAATGATGCGTTTTTGTGCCCCGCACATGTGCGTGCCGCACTAACGGGCCCGCTCATGTGCACGTCGAGGAGAGGCGTGGAAAGGCTCCCGGAGGGCGGAGGAAGGCTCCCCAGGGGCGGAGAGACGGGGTCAATGGGTGGAGAGTGGGAGGGGAGAGGTTCCCCGCACAGGAGCGGGGCTGAAATTCGATGAAAAAAATACCGCGAGTGAAAACCTCGCGGTAGAGCCGATTTAAAGGGAAGAGAAAACATTTATGTCAGCAATGTACAGCAAAACCAGGGAAACCTACAAAACGTGAGCAGTGTGATACATGTGCACAGAACAAAATAGCAAATAAAAATTGAAAATGACCACAACAAAATTCTAATAAATTATAATCCAGCTGGGCAACAGTGATAGTCATGGAAAACATCAAAAATCACTCCCAAGAAAGCCCCAAAAAAGAAATATGAATTTTAGAAGGTAGGGTAAAATAAGGGCATAAACAGTAATTATTATTTTTTACGCTCCGTCCCCATACAAGGTGAATGATCCCACAGTGAAATTGTGCAGAGCAGGATTTATGACTCCTTTGGCCAGGTATCCTATCTCCAGGGACTGCACTGTCTCTGTGGCCACAGTGTGGTGCAGTGAACACAAAAAGTGTGTTCAGAAGCCAAAGATCACCAGTTCAAGTCCCAGCTGGGGCTCCTGCAAACCCAATCCCCATATTTTACCCACCACTAAACCATGATAATAAAGACCAACCTTTTTTGCAGATAACATAAGCATGGTCCAAACACCTCTATTTTACCCTACAGAGCACAGACACCAGAAACATGAGCATTACCTAGACCACAGTCCCCTCAATGCAGTCCTGGAGGGCCACATATCATTTAGCTGTGATGCTGTCAGCAATATAAGGCCATGTCAGCATGGTGGCGGAGGGGTACCGTTAGTGGAGGGGGCAGTGGCTGCTGCCCACAGCAGACGGTGGCCTAGCCCCCTTCACGTGGGTGCAGTGCCCTCCAACAGACAGGCCCTGTCTGACAAACAGCCATGGACTCCCCAGGGAATGCACTATTTTTGCGCTAAGACGGTGGTGCAGCGGACACAGCCAGTGCCTTTAGGACCAGAAGGTCACAAGTTCAAATCCCAGCTGGGGTTCCTACCAACCCAGTGCCCTTATTTTACCCATGAAGAAAACATGGTAGTAAAGACTGAACCATTATTGCTGAGACCATAAGCATGGGTCAAAAACCTCTATTTTACCCTACACAGCACAAACACCATAGAAATGTGCATTACCTACGGCAGAATCCCCCAAATGCAGTCCTGGAGGGCCAAACACCATTCAGTTTCCATGCTGCCTCTAATAAAGATGCCTGTGCTGCATATCTATGCACCACCCCCATGGTATGCAGATGTATCCCATGCATATTCATGAGGGACAGCATGAAAACCCGAACAGTGTTTGGCACACCAGGACTGGAGTTGGGAACCTCTGCCGTAAAGCAGCAGCCAACAGGGCCAGACACAGCCACACCCACACCCACAGGCCCCATTGGCTAATGCCTCCTGGAGAGGCAGGACATTGGGCCCTGCGTGCATCTCCCAATACTAGCACTTGCATACCTTAGCAATGCCACCCTACACCTGGGTATACGGTACACACCTATCAAACGTTTCCTATGATTACCGGCAGATAGCAAGTCCTACGTTAAGCACAGTTTGCTCATTGAGCTCCATCATAACAATCTTTCTGATTTATATACCGCTGCTGATCGCTGGAAGCAGCGGTATATAAATGTTTGCTAAATAAATAAAAAAAATAAATAAAATAAATGTCTGCGTTGTGTGCTTCAGGTCTGGTCTCTGACAGTGTTTACCACCCTGGGGAGTGACCCCCAACAGTATTGCGTAGCATATCCATGCCTGCACTGTGCCCAGGACTGGTGTGGTGGGCAGGGCTGCTAAACCCCTCTATAGTAGCACAATGCTGGCATAGGTGTGGGAGTGTGTGTCTGTCTATACAGTGTGTGGTGGCTGCAAACACCTTCCACAGCCCACACTGCCAGCACTGTTGCCAGTATTGGCCTGCCAATGTGCATAATGAGGATCAAGGTACCATGGGTATAGCCCGGACAGGGTGACCTGGCCAGGATGCAACTGCACAGGGCATAGGGCACTGGCTGGGTCATTGTAGTGCCCGGCCACCACCTACAGAGACAGGGTGACCTCAGTATGTCCTGCTGGGGGATCACTCTCACCCTGACTGTGCAGTGATGACAGCATGGCTAGGTACCCCCATATTGCTATAGGGTATTACTCTCATGTGGTATTTATGGGTTTCTTTTTGGGGCCCAGTCACTGATTTATCTTCTTGTTGTATATGCTGATATCCCAGTTCTGGGTGCAAGCATTTCCACTGGGAACATGCACTATGGACTAGCTAGCAGACTGTTTGCAGCTGGTGTGTGTCTTGATGGAGTGGCTTGCAGGGTGCAGCGGCTGAAGGCTTGCTGCAGGAGAATGTCAGATAGTGGTGGGGTGCAACTTAGCATATCCAGGCCTAATGTCTGTCTTCTATTGTGTTATGGATGTGTACAGAGCTGCATTGAGTGCCCTGTAGGGTGCCTGTTCCCTAGCAGGACTGGGGTTGATGGTCCCCTCTACTGCCACCATTGCAGAGAGGTAGAATGTGGATCTGTTGATAGAAGACCCTGTTTACTGTCCATGGGGGCTACACCTGACTGAGACAAACATAGATATCCAAGGTGCTTCTGCAGAAACTACCTATCTCACACATTAACACTGCTTTGGACGTCCAGCATAGCCTCTTTCAGCCATAGAAGGTGCTGTGGACCTGGTGCTGGGTGCCTCACTGCACCCTCAGGGTGAGCACAGTACCCGCACAATATGACGGTGTGTAGCTACTCTGTGCCAGTAATTCACACGGTCAGTACCCCCTACCAGGCTGAGGTGCTGTGGGGGTGCAAATGGTCACTTCCCCCTACCAGGCCGAGGTGCTGTGGGGGTGCATTCCCCATCTTGTGTTTATCTGTGGACAGCTGATTTGCATGTGCAGTGCATCATGGGTACGGTTGGGCTAACCCAGGGGTGGGGAACCCTGGTCCTGGAGAGCCGCAGACCAGTCAGGTTTTCGGGATATCCCTAATGAATATGCATGAGATATATATGCATTAGAGATATCCTGCCAACCTGACTGGTTTGTGGCCCTCCAGGGCTGGATTTGGAGACCCCTGCCTTACACCTCTGTCATTTAAGATTGTGAGTGGGCAAGGTGCAGATGTCCTAGACATCGAAAGGGTATATAGAATGTGTCAGATTCCTCCTCGATTCTCACCACCACCAAAAAATATTTAATAGGGCTGTAGCACAATGGTTACTTCACTGCCTGTGGAGCCAGCGATCGTGGGTTCAAACCCACAGTGGGGTGCTGCCATGAGGAACAGCATGAAAACCTGAACAGTGTATGGCACACCAGGACTGGAGTTGGGAAACCCTGGCATAAAGCAGTAGCCAACAGGGGCATCCACACCCGCATCCACAGGCCCAACAGCCAAAGCCACCTTTGGGAGTCAGGACATTGTGCTCTGCGTGCATCTCCCAATACTAGCAGCTGCATACCATAGTAATGCCACCATACACGTCGGAATATGGTCCACACCCCACAAAAGGTTGCTATGACCACTGGCAGATAGCAATTCATAGCCTAAGTACAGGTTTTCCCCCAGTGAGCTGCAGCATAGCAACCTCTCTGATGTCTGTGGAGTGTGCTACAGGTTCCTTGTCTGTCAGTGTTTACCAACCTGTGCAGTGACACCAACAGTTGTGCGTACCCTAAGCATATGTGCACTTTGCCCCGGACCACTGTTGTGGGCAGGGCTGTCCAACACCCCCAGAGCTACACAATGCTGCCATAGGTGTGGGGAGTGTGTGCACCACTATCAAGTGTGCTGTGTCGGCAAACACCCCCCACAGCCCTCAGTGCTAGCACTGTTGCCAGTATAGGCCGACCAATGTGCATAATGAGGAGCAAGGTACCCTGGGAATAGGCCATAGAGGGTGGCCGACCTGGCTGCATCAGCACAAGGCATAGGGCAATGGCGCAGACACTGTAGTGTCTGGCCACCACTTGCACAAATAGGGTGGCCATAGCATGTCCAGCTGGGAGGTCACACTCACCCTGAATGAGCAGTGACCACTGCAGGGCTAGGTTCCCCCATAGTGCACTATGGCAGTTCTCACATGTGTTATTGATGGGTCCCTGTGTGGGGCCCAATCACTAACCTATCTGCTTGGTGTGTATGCTGACACCCCTGTTCTGGGTGCCTGCATCCCCTTCAGGACCATGCACCCTGGACTAGCTGCTGGATTGTCTGCAGCTAGTATGTGTCGTGCTGGAACACCTTGCAATGTGCAGCAGCAGAAGGTGTGCTGCTGAAGAGTGTCAGAAAATGTTGTGGGGTATCTGGGCATTCCCAAGCCTGTCAACTATTGCCCAATGGATGTATAGCGCTCAGTCTGTTCCCCAACAGGACTGGGGATGATGGGCCCCCCTACAGCTACCACTGTAGTGTGGTGAACCTGTCCTGCACCATGAGCCCCGGAGGGGGGGTTGTGGGGTGTAACCTAAGTCCCCCCCCCCCCCCCCCTAGTTCTTTGTGTGATCACAAAAGACAAACCCCAGCCCTGGGATGCTGCAGGCCCCAAGAGAGGGTTCCCTGCACCATCCTGGTGCCTTGGAAACAGGTCCTGTTTGTGATGCCGCAGGGTTCCATAAGTCCACGTGCAGCATGCTCTGCTGGATTCGGAGGAACTTAGATTAGGCCGCGAGCACATGGCCAGATTCCGGTTAGCTCCCCTTTGGAATAGATCTGAAAGGGGAAGAATCAGAGACAGCATTAAAACATTTAAAGGAGTAAGTAAGGAGGAAGGATTCCTCTTCTGAATAAGTGAGTTTTTGGTAATTTCAATTGGAGAGTAGAGAGGTCCGTCTTGTCGGCAAGGCGGAAGAACTAAAACTGGCTAGCTAGGGGCGGGCCGGGGGGCAGGGCCAGTTGGCCCATGCTCAGAAGGGCAAAGCCCTTCTGAGCTATGGAGAGTACTTCCGTCTCGGCGCCGTCGGATGACGTCACCAAGTGTGGCTGACTCATCCTGCTTGTCCTAGGAGAACTGTTTGTGATCACAAAACACAAACCCCAGCCCCAAGATGCTGCAGGCCCCAAGAGAGGGTTCCCTGCACCATCCTGGTGCCTTGGAAACAGGCCCTGTTTGTGATCACACAAGACAAATCACAGCTCTAAGATGCTGCAGGCCCCAAATGAGGGCACCCCTCCCCATCCCTGTCCAATTTCAGTTGGTTCTTTGTGTGATCACAAAAGACAAACCCCAGCCCTGGGATGCTGCAGGCCCCAAGAGAGGGTTCCCTGCACCATCCTGGTGCCTTGGAAACAGGTCCTGTTTGTGATCACAAAACACAAACCCCAGCCCCAAGATGCTGCAGGCCCCAAGAGAGGGTTCCCTGCACCATCCTGGTGCCTTGGAAACAGGCCCTGTTTGTGATCACAAAAGACAAACCACAGCTCTAAGATGCTGCAGGCCCCAAATGAGGGCTCCCCTCCCCATCCCTGTCCAATGTCAACTGGTTCTTTGTGTGATCACAAAAGACAAACCGCAGCCCTGGGATGCTGCAGGCCTCAAGAGAAGGCTCCCCTCCTCATCCCTGTCCAATGTCAACTGGTTCTTTGTGTGATCACAAAAGACAAACCACAGCCCTGGGATGCTGCAGGCCTCAAGAGAGGGCTCCCTGCACCATCCTGGTGCCTTGGAAACAGGCCCTGTTTGTGATCACAAAAGACAAATCACAGCTCTAAGATGCTGCAGGCCCCAAATGAGGGCATCCCTCCCCATCCCTGTCCAATTTCAGCTGGTTCTTTGTGTGATCACAAAAGACAAACCACAGCCCTGGGATGCTGCAGACCTCAAGAGAAGGCTCCCCTCCCCATCCCTGTCCAATTTCAGCTGGGTCTTTGTGTGATCACACAAGACAAACCACAGCTCTAAGATGCTGCAGGCCCCAAGAGAGGGTTCCCTGCACCATCCTGGTGCCTTGGAAACAGGCCCTGTTTGTGATCACAAAAGACAAACCACAGCTCTAAGATGCTGCAGGCCCCAAATGAGGGCACCCCTCCCCATCCCTGTCCAATGTCAACTGGTTCTTTGTGTGATCACAAAAGACAAACCCCAGCCCTGGGATGCTGCAGGCCCCAAGAGAGGGTTCCCTGCACCATCCTGGTGCCTTGGAAACAGGTTCTGTTTGTGATCACAAAACAAAAACCCCAGCCCCAAGATGCTGCAGGCCCCAAGAGAGGGTTCCCTGCACCATCCTGGTGCCTTGGAAACAGGTCCTGTTTGTGATCACAAAACACAAACCCCAGCCCCAAGATGCTGCAGGCCCCAAGAGAGGGTTCCCTGCACCATCCTGGTGCCTTGGAAACAGGCCCTGTTTGTGATCACACAAGACAAATCACAGCTCTAAGATGCTGCAGGCCCCAAATGAGGGCACCCCTCCCCATCCCTGTCCAATTTCAGCTGGTTCTTTGTGTGATCACAAAAGACAAACCCCAGCCCTGGGATGCTGCAGGCCCCAAGAGAGGGTTCCCTGCACCATCCTGGTGCCTTGGAAACAGGTCCTGTTTGCGATCACAAAACACAAACCACAGCCCTAAGATGTTGCAGGGAGCACTGCAGGTGACACCCTCCCACCCCAACAGTGGCTGATTGGCACTGGCAGATGTGTGTAGGTGGCACACAGAAATGTGTTGTGTCATGTACGCTGGGGTGCACACACAGGGCACATGGGGTACAGACCTGAGAGGCGTGTGCGTGGGCCACACATGGGGCTGTCCCCTGGGAAAGCATGGGGCATGAGTGTGTCACCCAATAGGGGCAGGCTCTTGTTGTATGAAGAGAGAGAGTTAGCTGCTGAGGCAGGGGACTCCAACGTGTCTCTGCGGTAGCTAAGGTCAATGTTTGGTGTCACCCCTACAGGTGGAGGACCTGCGCAAAAAGGCGAGGGAGCTCAGGGCACGCTACCCGAGATTTGTGGCCAGGGTGCAGCGCGAACGGATGGTGCAGCAGAATGGTGAGTACTGTGACATGGCCCTGTAGGGCACCGAGTGGTGGAACCACAGGACCACTGTGACTGCGGAATATGATGTGTACCCAGGGGATGATATGTGTTACCTCTCCCACAGCTGATGCACGTGCAGCCATTGAGCCAGCGAGGCCGGAGGACCCGGATGTTGCTGCGGCCCGGGAGGAGGCCAATGACAACGTGGGCCTACAGGGCGGCGGACTAGAAGGGCCACCTGAGGCATCCCCACGCCCCAACGAGGGAGAGGAGGGGGACGAGGAGGATGAGGGGCATATGGGAGGGGATGGGGAGGATGCGGATCACATGGAGAGTGATGCGGCAGAGTTGGGGGACCGGGGAAATGAGGGGGGAATGTGGGGGACAGGGGAGGGGAGAGGGAGGAAGTGGGTGGCAGGGAAAGGGAGGGGGAGGTGGGGGAGGAGGGGGAAGGGGATGTGGAGAGGATGGTGGAGGCAGGGGGGGAGGGGCTGTACAGCGTGGGCGGGGGGGGGACAGGTCCCCAATGGCATGCTCCGCCACAGGGCAATGGGGGCACCAGCCACCTGCCCCATGATCATGGCGAAGCATGCCCTTTGGACGTGTGTCTGCCACACATTGCCGCAGGCAGGTCAGCCGTGCATGCAGCCACACAGACACGGGGAGATGTGTGTCTGTGCGGCTGCATGTGCGGTCTGTGCCTGGCTGCGGCTGTGCGTGCCCAGGCACACGCCCAGAGGCAGTTCGCCCTAATCCAGGGGCAGGTGCTGGCGACCCTGTCCATGGTGGCTGACCGTCTGCGTGAGCTCGATGAGCACCTTGTCGGTGCCGCACCCGGTCAGCCACCATTCGACAGGGGTCCCCGGGGTGTGTAGTGTGTGGACACACATGGCACACCCGCCCTGTGACGGACCGTGCCATTGCCTCTCCATCATAACGTCCACAGGGATGGGAGTGCCCAATGCTGTGTGGCTAAGAGGCCTAGTTGGACCATGCTGGTCTTTATCTGCCATCATATACTATGTAACAATGTTGGACTATGTGTGTCCCAGTTCAAATGTTGTAAATATGTTATAAATATAAATATGTTTTAAATGTTCTACGTTTCATATATGAACCTGGTGGTCAGATGTCCCTCATTGCTAGGTGACAGTGCTGTGCGAGTGATGGGTGTGTCAGTGTTCACTCTGAGAGGCGAGGGAGGACGTGGAACAGGTAAGGGCTGCGGTGAGAGCACCTCCACAGACATGTCACAGCTACGTTGCTGAGAGGGTGGGGCAAGGACCAGGGGGGAGAGTGGCGTGCATGAGTGACGTGCGACAGCAGATGTGTATGAAGGTGTGGGGCGCGCAGCACAGAGTGACAATGGGACATATGGCGGGGGAGGGTGGACGGCCTGTGTAGCCTATCCAGCATAACCCCATAGTGTTAGGCTGTGGTGGCAAAGGTAGGACGGCTGAGGTGTATGCGTAGGGGTGGGGTTAGGGTGAGAACACAGAGGGTCCACCTCAGGAGGTGGTGAAGCTGGTGCCTGAGGGGGGGGGGAGTGAGCGGTGTTGCCAGCTGTGACTGTGTAGGGCCTGGCAACAGCTGGCTAGATGGCAAGCACGTATACCAGCATGCAGGGTGGGAAAGGGGGATGGTACAGGATGGTCCAATGATCCGCTGGGAGACGCATGACCACCTTGCTGTATGGTATGATGGGTGTAATGGCTGGCCCTAGGGGGTGCAAGAGCATACTGTCAGTGGAGTGCATTGGCCCATCGGTGGTGGCACCCACAGGGGTGTGGGGGTCTGGGGGTGGGCACAGCAGAGGGTGGGGACAGGGGCTTAGCGGGATAATGCCCAGCAGAGTGGCACAGTGTGGCGTGGCTGTGGATGGGGTGGAGCGCAATGTGGATGGTGCGACAGGTGACAGTTAATGGATGTAGCTTATGGAGCCAAATGTGGTATTGGGATGTGCCTGATGGGGGCAAGGGGGTATAGGTGTATATTGCGGCCACTGGTGCACAGGGTGATGGGTAGGCCTTACCGGGGGGTCACCCTAAGGTGTTGGAAGCTGCAAGGGTGTGCTCAGGGGACCACAGTGGACATGTGTCACGGGTGCGCCAAGGTGGATGGCTGTGGGAGCATGTGAACTGGAGTATGTGACATGTGCAGTGCACATACTGTTTGGGTTTAGCGTGATGGGAGCGGCCAATGTGGCTCCCCATGCAGGACATACAGTGCACCTACACCAACACAGAGACTAATGGTGGGTGAGGGCTCAACAGGGTATTGGTCCACGGGGTTCGTGAGCCCCCACGACACAATGCAAGCCACCACGGCATGGGAGTGGTGGTCCAGCATTGCAGCTTATGTGATTGGCTGCGTACCCATGGTGGACATGGCTGAGGGGGGGGCAATGGCTGATGACATCAGTGGCACCGTGTCGTGCCCTGGTCACGGGTCAGGGGGTGGGGTGGGGGTGTGTGATTGTCGGGCCCCAAATGAGACAATGAACACATGTCTCCTTCACTGGCCACCTGTGTAGCCCTTTATTTTCCCCTCCCTCTGCCACCCCTTGGGCGCCCTGCCCAACCCTTGGTGTTTGTCGCCCCCCTGCTGCCAGTGCTGTTGCTGCTGCAGGTGTATGTGGTGGTGTTGGCTCTGGCTGCTGCAGATGGACAGTGACTGCTCCCCTGCCTGCCGCTATCCGCTCCTGGGCATCAGCCATCCTTTCACACGCCGTGGCCATGCTGTCGACACCAGCAAGGACCGCAGACATGGTCCGCTGCAGGCGGCGTGCCAGCCGCAGTTGGCGCCGCTGTGCCTGGGCCACCAAATGCAGTACATGCCGTATACCTGTGGGGAGAGGCCATAGTGCAATGTGAGACAGGGGAAAAAGCAACACCTGTTCCGAGGCATATCAACCATAGCACATTAGGACACTCACTCTCTGCATCTCTATGGGCTGCTGCAGAGTGCGCCTGCATATCCCCGATGACATCTGCCACAGCAGCCAGTGCCTCGTTCCGGTGTCGCTCTGCCTCATCCGCAGGCCCGTCCCCAGTGCCTGCAGTGGTGGGTGTTGTGTCCCCGTCTGCAGTTCGTGGGACCTGCATGTCCCCATCCCCCAGGGGTGCAGCCTGCCTCTCCACTCCCACATGGGCCACCTCAGACACAGTGTCCACTGGGCTGGATGGTCCCGCGGCTGACTCGCCCTGTGCCTCCTCCTGTGCCTCGACGGCGCTGACATCACCTGGGTGCCACAAGGTTACAAAGGTCATATGGGGTTCTGGCTGCCTCCCCACCCCATCACATACCCCCTCAGGCATCCGCGTGTGTCTGGCCCATGGTTGTTGATCCGCGTGTGTCTGGCCCATGGCTCTAGTGGCAGCCCACTACGTTTGTGCACTCCCCATGCAATATCCCCTGTGCCCTGCTTCCCCAGGCCCCCCACACCCCTGGGTGCTGCCGCACACCCCATGCATGGCCATCACCACCCTCATCCTGCCACCACCCAGCCTGTCCTAAGCAGGTGCAGTGTGCCTTCCGGTTGGCCGTCTCCCTACCCGTGTGGCCCTACTGCCCCTGCCAGCCCTGCACCGTGAGCCATGCAACATGTCGGCACCCTCTGCTGTCACTGTGGGCCTGCCACCCCTGCACAGTCTCCCATTCACTTACTTTTGCCGCCCACTGCCACCCATAGACAGGCCCCCCACCGTGGCTCTTGAATGGATGCTGCCTCTGTGTCTCAGTTGCCCCCCAATTCCCAAACAGCCACGTACTGCCCCCCCCCCCTCTGTTGTGGCGCACACCATGTGTTTGTGCTATATCCCACAGTTGGTCCGCACTCCCCCCTTACCTGCTTGTGGGTGCGCTGTGTCCAATGCAGCGGGTAGGCCATGTACATATATTGGGCCAAGTCTCTCGGCCAGGCGATGTTCAAGGTCTGAGAGGTTTGCCACCTGAGCTGGGCCCCCTCCAGTGCCTTGGGCCCCACGTTTCTCCCTCACAAGCTCAGTCCGTATGTTCCTTTTGATGTCACAATAGCGTTTTCGCAAGTTCTCAATGTCGCGGTGGGGTCCCCCTGCTGCTGCCACTGCTGCCTGGACCTCAGACCATGCCCTGGTGCGAGTGGCTATTGTGATGGTTGAGCTCTGGCGCCCAAACAAAAGGTCATATCTCTCCAAGATGTTTGCCAGGAGGAGATCATTTTCCTGCTGGCTGAAGCGTACGGCCCTCCGCCGTATCTCTGCTGGGACTGGGACCCTGGGCTGCCTTGGTCTCCCAGCTGCACTTGCATGTGCACTTGGTGCTTGCTCAACCCCAGATGGCCCTGGCACCTCATCTTCGCCAGATGTGGTTTGTGCTGATGGGTGGGTGGGCTGGTCCACTGCATGCACCTGCTCCTCTGCCTCCCTGCGCTCCATACTGTCGCGTATGGTTGTGCTCGGGGGTTTGCCATACACAGCGAATCATACATATAGGTTTTCATGGGGCGTGGGTCGCGGGGTGCTGGCTACGAGCACAGCCACGCGCACAACCACGTGCGCCGCGAGGCGCATTGCGACGCGCGGTGCTACGCGCAGGAAGTGACATCATATGTGTTCATGTAGGCAGCAGGTGCCATTTCAGGGATCCATCTTACATGTGCCTTTATAACAGTTTCGTAGTGTGTACTGCTGGCCCACATATTCCCACGTTTGATATATTGCTATGTTTATCTGCACCTTAGTAGTAGCGCTGGATGCTGCAGCACTACGTGACGAGTACGTTACATCACTCAGACGTTGCACGCTTCATTACGCGCGTTACAATGCCTCTTCCGTTCCCTGCTCGTGGGCACGTTCATTGTATGTCACTCCTATATTGGCGTCTGGGTGTGGTTTCTAGTGTGATACGCAGTTTCTTTACACCCTGCTACATCTCAGGGACTCACGTAGATGATTGTGAAATGTAGATGAGTGGCCGCGGGTGCATTATGGGAATGTGCGACACAGCGCGCGGTGCCGTTTCAAACAGGTAAGTTTTATGTTTGCTGTATTCTGGATCTTTCTACTCCACCAGGTGTGTGGCGATCATGTGATGTCCATCCACACCCCGACCACTATTTATAACCCAGCTATCCTCCAACCTGTGTCTATCATGGCTCAGACTGCGCATGCAGGTGGTGCTGTGGTTGCATTGGTCGAACTGGCTGGGCTGCTTTTTCCGGAGGAGGGAGATGTTTTTCCTGGGGCTGCAGCCCTGGGCATGGGTGCAATGCCACTGCAACTCAGGCCTGCAGCTGTGGGGGCTGCACAGGCGGGTGTGAGTGACCAACGGCACCATAGGCATGCTGAGGCACAACCCCGCCTGGAATGTCTCTACAGGCCCAGGGCCTTGCTCCAGGACCTGAGAGAGGGCCATGTGATCTCCCTCTACCGGCTGGACACAGGGGCAATTCGGGAGCTCTATCAGGAACTCAGACCTGACCTTGAGCCCCTGATTGCTCGGTCACATGCTATACCGGGTATGACCAAGCTCCTGGCTGCTCTACATTTCTTTGCCTCTGGCTGTTTCCAATCCTCTGTGGCAGCAGTGGGTGGGATGAGTAGGCCGACCTTCTCCCGCTGTCTCCACCAGGTACTGCGTGCCATGGTCAGCCGGGTTGGGAATTACATTGCAATTCCCAACGGGAGGCAACATTGGGCGGCCCTGGCACAGGCATTCCATGGGATTGCTGGGATACCACACGTGATGGGTGCTATAGATTGCACACATGTTGCCATTGTCCCGCCACGTGACAGGGAGGTTGTGTACTGCAACCGCAAACACTTCCATTCCCTCAATGTGCAGGTTGTTTGTGATGCAAGTATGCGTATCCTGAATGTGGTCCCACGGTTTCCGGGGTCTGCCCATGACTCCTATATCCTGAAGAACTCGGCAGTGTTCGGCCAGTTTGAGGCTGGTCAATATGAGGACTACGTCCTGCTGGGTGGGTATTCAACGTGTATGACATGCACCTACTGTAGGTGGTTTCTATACACCATTGTCACCATTGTCCACTGCATGCCTGACATTGCGGTGTTATTTCTGGGTGCAGACTATTGGGTGTGGCACACTACCTCATGCCGTGTCACTGGTGTTTTGGTCACAGACATATGTGCAATGACACCCATCTCTCTGTCTACCATGTATGTTTGTTTGCTCTCACATGTGTGTCCCAGCGGCCATGTGGTGTCGCCTTTTCCGTGGCCTTGCCCTTTTTTCTTCTGCGTTACTATGTCCAGGGGCACCCGTGCTGCATATGATGTGTCCCCTCCATGCCTGTGAGCTACACCTGCAACTTGCCCATGGCCTCCACATCTGGGCACGGGCATGCTGCACTGGCAGTTGTAAACATGTCTCCCAATGGGGTCAGTCACTTGGGCAGCCCATATGTTGCATGGTTTTATGTGTGCCATCCTGTTGGGGGGGGATGGGGTCACAGACACATCCTCATGGTGGTCATTCTGTATGCGCGACCTTCTCTCTCTGGCCATGCTGGGGGCTACACGTGAAATGTGCTGTGGGCACTTCAGCTATGACACATGTCTGCTGCATGTCTGGGCACCTTCTTTGGTGTCCCCTGCCACCCCCGCCTGTTGCTTCCCCCACCCCACCCCCGCAATGTATCCCAGTGGCCTATGCTGTGTGTGCGCCAGATCAGGCCAGCCACCTACGTGCACACCTGTGCATCCCTGCACCCCCGGGTATGTTTTGCCACTGTCAGACATCTTGGCTCACAGTTCCCACCACTGCTCTCTCGGCACAGTTTTGGCACATGTCCTGTGACACGGTAACATGGGTGTGCACTGCCCCTATCGGCATGTCATGGTCATTTGCCTCTGGCCTCGACAGCCTCTGATGCACTACCACTGTGTGCACTGCTTTTGCCTCATATCTGTGTGCACGGCCTCTCAGCTGTCCGGTTCTGTATTGCTACTTCTGTCATTCCATTGGTGCCTCAGCACGCATGTAACTTTGCACCATTGTTTTCTGCAGGTGATGCAAGATATGGGTGTTGCACCTGGCTGCTTACCCCTGTGCGTCTCCCTCGGCCAGGTGCAGAGATACGGTACAATGAGGCCCATGCCTCCAGTCGCTCAGTGATTGAGCGCACCTTTGGTGTTCTCAAAAGTCGCTTCAGGTGTCTGGATAGGACTGGCGGGGCCTTACAGTACGGACCCCTAACTGTGGCAAAGATCATCATAGCCTGTTGCATCCTCCACAACATTGCTCTCAGGCACAATGTTCCAATCGATATTAATGAGGATCTCGGGGTGGATCCTGTGTGCCCTCCTGCACCTGGCCATGGTGACACACGTGCAGGGATGGCAGCCAGGCAACATCTGATCGAGGAGCTCTTTTACTGTAAGTTATGGGTGTGCTGGGGACGTGTCTCTGGGTTAGCCATGTGTTAGCTGGTGTACGGATTGTGCAGCACTGCCATCTCATGTCTCCATATCTCTGTCATGTTCTTGGCTCCACAGGATGAGCTTCTGTGTTCTGGGCCCACAGGGATTGGCTGACTATGCTGCCAGAAGCTGTGCTGCATGTGGGGAGTGTGTGTTCATATATGCACCATTCCTGTTGACTCGGGTGAGTTGGCAGATAGTGAAGATTGCATTGCTGTCGTCACGGTTAGACACATATATGTTGTTTTCTTTCCACTGCTCCTATGGTGATGCACATGTCTTTGGACCACTGCTCCATCACCCTTAGCTTCCATCTGTCACACATGTGGCCATTACCTGTTCACATCTTGGGAGTCTTCATGGTGTATCTTAGACACATATTGTGAGGCTGTGTGTGTACTCGGGCACAGGACATTGTATTGTTGGAGGATATGTTGCACAGCCACTGCCTTTGAGTCATTTGAAAGATTTATGCCACTCATGCATGTACTGTGATGTGTGTCTCCATTTGTCGTTCAGTGTTGGGGGTCCTGCCATCTGAACCTTCTGGCATGCGTACCTTGTCACACAGTGTATGTTACTGTTTCTGATTGACCTGTCTACATGACCGGTCATTCTGCGCTACCCTGCGCTACCCTGCCTATCTGTGTTATAGGGATGTGTTTGGCCACCTCTCCAATTATGTTCCCTCATCCCTCTGTTACCTTCTGCTTGTGGGCTAATGTACATTGTGCACATGTACCAAAAAGGAGCTAAGGATCCGCACAATATAGTAGAAAACAAAGTAGCGGAGCCTGGACTGATAAAGTAAACCTTGTTTATTACGCCCCAACGCGTTTCGGCCACCGGCCTTCTTCAGGGGGTCTTAAAGAACACACCTTAATATGAACAAATTGAATGTTATCCCGGATTGAACCTATGGGATACTGACGGCAAAAGCCAGGGACGGATTGATGAACCGCAAGAGGGGACATACGATGAATGGAAGCAATTCCCCACCCTCATGTTGGGTACCCGAATATAGAGGCCTTTATTAAATTGGTGTTGTTGGAAGTGCAAAAATTAACACCCTCTAAAATTAAACGTATTACCTCTTTATCAGCTAGGCAAGTATTGAAATCTTTAGCTGCTGATTCTTCTATACTTATTTGCCAAGCAGATAAGGGAGGAGGGGATAATCATTTTAAACAAATCAGATTATGTATTGGAGGTTCTACAGCAATTGGGTGACAGACAATATTATCGCCCATTGTCTGTAGATCCTACATCTGATATACAAGCGGAAATACTAGTTCTGGAGTCAGCGTTAGAATGGAAGATCATAACAGACTGATTATTTCGTTTTTTGTGGGAACCTTTTCCAAATATTCCAAGTTTTTATATTGTCCCCAAGATCCACAAGGATCCTCTAAAGCCTCCTGGTAGACCTATAGTTTCAGCTAGGAATTCAGCTTTGGAACCTTTATCAAGATTTTTGGATTTTTACTTGAATCCATTAGTACAACATTCACGATCCTACATTAGAGAATCGGGGGCTTTATTATCACAGTTGAGTGGGCTCTTGATTCGACCTGAGTGGCTTCTGGTGATTATAGACATAGGGGCATGTTTACTAAAACCCCGTTAAAGTGCGGGCCGCGGTAGAGTGCGGATGCCATATAAGGAGTGGGCGTTCCGTCGTGAAAAAAAGAAAAGCCGGAATTTAAATATGCGCTAAGGTGCGCGGCGCCCTTGTATGCCCCGCACCTTAGCGCATCAGATGGCTGCGCGGGAGGCATATGTGTTACGCTGATGGGCAAGCAGAAGAGCAGAGCCACAGCACAATGGTTAAGACACTGACCAATGGTGCAGGGATCAGGGGTTCAATTCCCCACAGTGCCCAATGAAGACAGCTGGCTGAGGCAGTAATTTATGAGTCTCAGAAATACTGTGTGGAGCACTGATGTTTTTGGAGGCATATTAATACTGTGCGGCCTAAGGTGGTGCGCCGATGTTTTTGGCAGCATAGTAATGCTGGGCGGCCTAAGGCGGCGCGCTGATGTCTATGGAGGCAATATAATACTGGGCGGTATAAGTGGCGTGCTGATGTGCAGGAAGAAGTGCAGAGCCACAGCACAATGGTTAAGACATTGACCAACAGTGCAGGGATCAGGGGTTTGATCCCCACAGAGCCCATTAAAGACAGCTGGCTGAGGCATTAATTTAGGAGGCATTGATATAATGGGCAGCATAAGGCAGTGCACAAATGTTTGTGGAGGCATATTAATAATAGTCAGCATAAGGCAGCACACTAATGGTTTTGGGGGCAATTTAATATTGTGTGGCATATGGTGGCTCACTGATGTGCAAGCACAGGAAACAAAACACAGCCCAATGGTGAAGGGATCAGGGGTTCAATCCCCACTGTACACCAAAAAAAAGCCTGGCTGAGGTAGTGATGTTTTCCTAAAAGTGCCATAGGAAGCATATTCATTTTGTAAGGCCTAAGGCGGCGCACTTTTAATCCTTTGTGTCATAAAGTGGTGCGTTGTTAAGTTGTGGCCTCATAAGGCGGTGCGCTGTACATTTTGGGCATAAGGCTGTGTGTTGAAGTTTCTGCGGTTTGGGCGGCATAAGGCGGTGTGCTGTCAGGTGTGGACGGCACAAGGCGGGGCGCTGTTAATGTTGTGAGTCATAAGTTGGCTCGCTGATGTGCAAGCACAGGAACAGAACCACAGCATTATGTTTAAGACACTGGCCAATGGTGCAGGGATCAGGGGTTCAATCCCCCGCTGTGCCCTATGAATAAGGCTGGTTGAGTCATTACCTGTTGTGAGCAAAATAACTCTAGGAGGCATTTTTCTCTTTTATTGTAATTACTACTGCTAGCAAATGTACTCTCAAAGCACTGTAATATAAGGTGCTGCATAAGGTACCCTAGAGGTTACCTTTTAAAGTGCACTGTCCACCAAGGCACCCTACAATGTTGCTGATAGGGCGCTTTATAGGGTGCCGTATGAGGCAGGGCAAGGTCCGAGCAGTGTTTCTGCTGGCAGCAATGTGCATAGTAACGCATGGAAATGTTAAGTAGGTGTGCAGACATGCAAGAAGGAACAGCAGTGTAGCACAATGGTCAAGACGTTGACTGACTGTGCAGGGGTCATGGGTTTAAACCAGCAGTGAATAAGGCTGGCATAGGTATGTCTGCTTTCTGCATGCAAATGTACAGCAATCTGTGCTGCCATCTAAAAATAACCCCACCCTAGTGCCCTAAATGAATGCACCTTTTAGGGTGCACCAGAACGCACATCATAAACAACCACGTCAGCAAAGGCAACTTATAATGTTCCCCAGAGGCCATGTTGAAAGGTTGGCAACTCCCAGGGCACCATAGTAGGTAGCCCATAAGCTGCCTGAATCGAAGGTGTGACATAAGATGGCCCAAGGATGTCCAGGTGAATTCAAAAATGTTTGGCAATAGCAGTAAAATCCCACAATCTGAAGGGCAACAGAGGTATGTGGCAAACACACATGTAAGCCAAACACTGCACAGAGCTGAAAGGAAAGACAATGCATAAGTAGAAGGATGTACATTACAGCTGCTGGACTACACAAATCAGCCCCAGGCCATGTGGAAGCTACAGAAATGGACAAACATATTGGGGTTAGCTGTAGCTATGCACAGAGTGATGGTAATGTACCATGCTATAATGACAGTGTGTGACAGAGGATGGGAAGATGTGTGCAACACAGGGGGCTGAAATGGCAGGATAGGTGAAATATCAGGATGACAGTGGAGTAGGAGTGCTATGCAGAGCACACACACGAGAGGCAACCATGGAGATATGAAATGCAGGAATGTGTAGGAGTGTAGGACATGGTGTAGCAGCATGCACATCAGGGTAGGATGGCACAACAGCTGCCAGACAGAAGATGGACAGAAGTGTGGTTCACAACTCAGATTAGGGTACAATGTGCTTACAGCTTAAATCTGGCCACATATGACCGTCAAACAAATGGAAGCCACCTCTGCAGGACAAGCATACACATCCAAGAGAACAGAGAGGAATCACACCTACGACAACTACCACAAATGCCAATGCACCAACCGGTAGACCACACCACCAACGTGTGCTCATGAGCAAAGGCTGCATCCAAAAATAGTGCAGGCCATCACACAAGACACATGCTGGTTGTAAGGACAGGCAAACCCACAACAGTAATCATGAAGAAATGCACATGCAGATCTGCTGTGTACAGATCAGATCCCAGGCTGTATTTGGTACCAGGGACACATGCACACACACACAATGCAATGTTTTGCAGTGGATACAGCATGCAAAAGAGGAAAGAAAATAAACCCCAAGGGCAGCAGAGGATGCTCGGTGGAGATGGGTAGCAATCTGGGACAGGACAGGAGGGAACTCAACATGAAAAGAGGTGTACCACACACCAGCTGAACCACAGCACTATCAAACCCCCAGGTGCACTGCCCTGTAAACACCATAAAGAAAGAGACCTATGTAACAGATAATATCTGATGGCTAGGCAGCACAGAGTGCACACCTTGCTGTACACTGAAGAGAGGCAAGGGTGTGTGTAGAGGTGATGAATCTGCTGGTAACTAATGGTCAAGTTACCACAACAGAAAAACATTAAAAAAACCACATGTGTGGATCAAACCTGCAAACTACTGAGTTAAAACACATGTCTCCAACCACTCCCACAAACAGCACACTGAGCACAAGGCAGAACTAATAGTCCAAAGGGAAGGTCTGTATGGGAACCTGTAATACCCAGTGATGTGCCAAATGGCTGACACATACACAGTTGCCATCGTACAAGGATGTGAGCACAGGTGGGCCATGGACATGACCAGCAAATCATTAGACACAAGTGTAAATTTGCTAAAAGAGTGGAGGAATAGCCTAGTGGTCAGAAAATTGTCTTGGACACCAAGCAACCCGGGCTCAATTCACACTAGCACACAATGTGGCCCTGGGCAAGACACCCCAGTGACATTGACAAAAAAACCCTGGAGTGTCAGGTTTTCAAGGATTCAGGACTGATTCAAAGGCACACATTGCATTGCATGTTTGACACCATGATTAAGCAGCAAAAGAGACGAATGTCTGTCAAAGTCATATATTTATTTTGGTTAACCCTCACAGATACTGTAGACAGTGCAATCATAATATCAAGGTGAGTGCATCCCTCGTGAAAGATGGAAACACATTTAGCAGGGCACCAACCCACATGCTACAGAAAGGTCACTGCCTTGACCACAAATGAAGGGCACGAGATATAATGTGCATCAGGTGCATGTTATGCACTGGGCAGCAGGCCCCCACCCCCCACCTGCTGCTGCATAGCTCAAATGTGTGACACACATATGAGTGCATGTAGACCGTAGGCATTGCATGATGAGGACCCAAAACACATCACCTGTTCCCCCAAACATAGCCATCAGGCAACACACGAGGCACACAAATTAAAACAACATATGTTGTCACAATGTTGTAATGTGAAAAACACTTTCAGAAAGTAATGTTACACCTCACACATAATGCCTGATCGAAGAATCAGAAATGCTACAATGTCGAGCCAAAAAATCATCCAAAGCACAAGGAGCATATGCTAACAGGTAGCAGAGGCACATGAACACAGAGAGAATACAAACCAAAAACTTGCAGAGATAACACCATGCATGAGGTCCCCTTACAGTGTTTGTTGGGTAGACAGTGTTTGGACACATATAGCATGTTACATGGGATGCAGAATTGAAGGAGGACAATGGACACCCACAGTGCCACACACCAAATATAATGGGGCAATGAGAGTGTCCTTAACGCAGGGAATAAACAGGACCGTGTAGGGTTGCAATGCAAGGTGTGTACATACATGCATAGTGTCACGTCTGTACAGTAAACAAACAATAACCAGCATGTAAATATGGAAATGATGGGCAAACATCTTACAGTGAGCCACACAGAAGCCATAGGTCCACATGCTGTGGGTCACAAACATAGTCAGTCATAAGCACAAACAACCCCCGCATACCAACATGATACAGTGAGGCCACACATGCATGTAAACACCCTTGCCCATTGCAAACATCAATCAAGGATGGTGGTGGGCATGAAAGCGTTGTTGTGGCAAAACCTGTATCATGACCAGGTGGAGGGTAGGTGGACATAGATAATAGGAACCCTCCATCTTTGCTCCTATGCCACAAACATGGCTGTATGCTCATGTGGAAACAAACAGATAAGCGTATCCTGTGTGACATGTCACGCACATGGCCAAAACACAACAACTACACAACTGGCAAGGAATGTACAACATACAGTGACAATGTCAGTCTCTGCTGCACACAGCGTCCTAAGAGCAAAGTGTACCTACAATCCAACAGGTCATATCAAAAGTCCCCATGCAACCCTGGGCATGCATAGTCAAGTGTCACATTCCAATATGCCACATTCCTTGAAAGTTCATGTGTCCCTGCAATGAGCAGGACTCCCAGCCACAGCATGGCAGAAACAGTGTGTTGTACAGGTCTCTCATGGGCAAAGCAGCAGTCCAAGAGCAATACTGTCCACCACAGGCATGTGTTACACTTTCATAAGTCAAACATCCAATGGCACAATTCTCCTGAAACAATTCTATGGTGTTCTGTCCCCCAACAGGTGTTTGATGGGACCGGCAGATGCACTGTAAGAAATGGGTCCGGTATGTCTTCTGCCCTGTGTCATGAGAAAATAAGTATGGTCTTGTTAGAAACCTTGCAAAAACAGCAGAAATTGCATAGAGTCACACATTAGCAAATACTGAAGTAAGGGATGCAAAGGCAAACATTACATGATCGGAACATTAAATAAAACCCAGATTGTAGATATTAGTAAATGTTTATGCAGACACGGGTGTCACATGGATATGGTCATGCCCATTTTCATGTCACACAGGCATCTCACTGCTACACACTATATGCATCTGTTTGTGTGAACAGAGAGGCAACATGACATGTACATGAGTCAAACAGTAACTCATCAACAGGTACAGCCAGATGTAATCCCCAAATAACAAAGGTCCAACATACCCTGTGTGTGCATCATGTGTACGTCATCAATTCGCTGAGCTACTCAACAGCCACATCAGGTCACAGTGAAGGGAGACAATGTCAGGCAAACATGTTGAATCACCATGTAAATTCACTGATGATGCATGTCCACATGATGCCGATATCTGAGAGAAAGAACAGTTGCTCAACAGTGATTCCTCAAAACACAAGACACAATTCTGCTCACAGCTCACAACACATGTTGTCAATGTTGACAAGGTAAATAGCACTACGGTAGAGGTAACACAGTCACCACTGCCCCCCAGGTACTTAGAGCCCTCACAGCACATGATAATGCACCATGCCTCAACACTGCATCACCACACAGTCAACCCATAAACATGCACCCACACAGTATGTGTAGGTCAGCGGGACAGCTATAACACATGGCCTGTATGTGCACAATTGCCAATTTTTGGACATAAAGGCCCAGTGACATGCAGTGATACCCTGTTGATGGCTGATAGAACAATCTTGGGGGAGGCAGCAAGTGTAGGTTCACCCAAACAAGAAAGAACCACACACACATGTAGCTATGCTGCAAATATGCCAGAAACAGTGTTGTAGAGGACAGACTGGACACAAACACATGGGGATATGTGTGACAACAGCAAGATATGGGTAAGGGGGGCTTAAGGAAAACAAGTGAACCACAACATCTACCCAATATGAAACATCACAGACGACATGTTCTCCCCGTGACTGCAGGCACAGACAATGTGGTGGTAGATCCACCTACCCCTGACCACAGCATCTTGGCTGATGTACAGTCACGTGCCAATGCTCCACACCAACAGCATCCTCACGAAGTATGTCCTGTGCATTGGAAAACACAAGAGAAACAAACATATGTCAACTTTGAGCTGTGAAACACACAATGCACCTCCCTGTCCCCAGCTGTCAGAACCCACAACATAACCTACGGACTGACTGTTCACTATCACACTGTACTTATCTCTCACATGGGAGAGGCAGCACGGAGGTGTCAGATGCTAAAGAAAGGTCTCACTAATCCCTCTGTCGCCTCCCTTACCTCTCTGTTGTTGTCCACACAGGTCAATAGAGGTGTCTGCTGACACCATGTTTTTGCACCATACCAAGGTCACACTATTAGTCTGTGTCCCCCATGTTGCCACCAATACCCCCTCTCCGTGTGTAGTGCTCTCCCAATGTTGTTTGTTACCCCACAGTAAATTGCTGCAACACATGGAATTATGCTTTTAACACCTCCTGTATCCCCTGACCAAATACATATTCCGCAGTGTACATCTCATATCCCAAATAATAGTGACAGCTGTGTGCTGATGATGTGCTACAATACATGGCAATGTCAGTGACACATCTGCAAAACCACACCCCCATGTCTGTTTGTGACATGACCATGATGGCTGCATGTCATCCCACTGTGTGACAGTGAGAATGTCCAACCATGGATAGCCTATATGTGCACCTGAACCAAAAAGCTCACATCTAAATCTCTGTGTGTATGTGGACCTAACATCCCTCGCTAGGGTGCCCAAAGTATTAGTTTATGTTGACTGTGGTCTCCTGCCCTACACACATACACAGCATGTACCATAGCCATGTGGCATATGTTGAGATAGCATCACCTACATATGCCATGTTCCTCATGAAAAGCAGCAAAACACAAAATCCACCCACACATGCAGCGTAACACTTGGCTACTGTAACCCACTCTTTGCTGATCAGACTCGCATCACCTCTGTATGTTTGTACATATGTAATACTGCACCAAATGGCTATTATCCAAAAACACCTGTAGTAATGATATGGCCCCCGGGCTGCACACTGCACAGGTCCCCATCATTCACCATATCCATGTCAGGGTTACGTGATGAAGTATACATTAGGCCACACTGTGGGGTTGCATCTACACCCGTCACACATAATCAATACCATCATGGGAAAGTAGTCATGCGCATGTGTACTGTGCTATGTATGACATGTGGCACCACACCTAAGAAACATACAGACATAGCCAGCTGACACGAGCAAAACACCCACACAAGCACCTACAAATTGGACTATATAAACATACACCCCGCAGGAGAGTTGCCCACAATCATGGACCTGCCTTCCATTGTGAACACCGCACCATATGCCTGCCACCGTGCTCCACACAGACCATCAAACCAACTAACTGTGTGTGCACAGCAGCTGCTATCACAACCAGCCACTAACTAGGAATGTGACCCACAAAACCTCTCAAGGGCGTATGAACACCCACCCACATAATCCTCCAACAGCTGCTGTTCTGGGCTGAACACATGGTTGGTCACACACTCATGGCTATATTTGACCTTATGATTTTCAGTCTAATGACATTGCAGTGTTTCATCTGAATGCTATATGATCTGGAAAAAAAACCTTTATAAACATGACACACACAGAACAGCACATATATGTGGAAATATATGGAATACGTACCAGAGAAGATCTCTCCAATCAACCTCCGCCTGACTGCTGTGCCCTCTTGTGTGTCACCACTGGCACGTACAGGGGGGGCATGGTGGTTCGTCCTCAAGATCCTCATTAATCTCTGCAGGAATATCGTGCCTGAGAGCAATGTTGTGCAGGATGCAACAGGCTATGATTATTTCTGCCACAGTGATTGGCTTATATTGTAAGGCCCCGCCTGTCCTATCCAGACACCTGAAGCGACTTTTCAACACGCCAATGACAGAGCGGCTGGAGGTGTGGGCCTCATTGTACCTCCGCTCTGCACGTGTCCGTGGCTGACGCACAGGGGTCAGCAGCCAGGGGCGACACCCATACCCTGCATCACCTGCAGAAAGAAATGTTGCATGTGAATGTGTGAGCGCATGTTACCCAAAATTGACACAGGCATAGACGTGATAAACAAATCAATAACACATCCTGACAGAAATATATGACAGCACAACTATGCATTTGAAAAAAATTGCCAAATGGTGATAGAAATGGAACACATGGGCCATGGAGTCTGTACATACATGCCAAAGAAAAGAACAGTCCCATTTGTACCTCTAGAGACTCTCTATGTGTGGCACATGCGTATTGTACTGCAGTTAGTGTTATGATTTCAACCACCTGCAACGTTAGAATATACCACTGATCACATGTGCAAAGTATATGTCAGCAAAGTACACAACACAAAAATGTTTTGTGATGCGATGTAGGCTCATATCCAGAACATGTATGCCATGGAGGTATGACAAGGTCAAAACAATATCACCTATATTCCCCATGTTCTCCAAGGTCTACATATCAACTTTTAGCAGGCTAACTCCATATGCTGGTTACTGCTGACCACCAATCATTCTAGTAGCCACCCTCTGCACTGTCTCCATCATGTTCCCAGCATTTTGAAGCTGCGGTCCACAGAACTGCACACTGTAGCCCACATGAGCTTGCAACAATCACATATACCGAGGCAGAGTACTTTCCTGTGTATGTGCTACCAATACCTCTCTGTATGCATCCAAATAGCCCCCTTGCCCTTGCTGTCACCTTTCAACAATGCTCTGCAACATTAGTACCAGCACCTACAATGATGCCTATGTCCCCCACATCTACAGTGTTCAAACGTACTGCAAACCCTAGACTTTGTTTCTCCTCTGCTATGACGCAGGTCAAATGCATGATCATACATATGTAAACATGTACTTCCATTTGCAAAGGTCAGAAACATGCATCCTACATAGCTACACAGACCCTCATGTTATCTACTGCTTCAAGGGTGACAACCCCAGTACTGACTGAGTGTGTGAACCTCACACACACATGGCAAGGGTTAGCTGTATGGGTTTTCAATAACATAAATGTAACATGACAAAACACAACAACCTGAAAAGGAACCGGCATCACAGGTGGGTGTGAAGGGCACCAACCATCCCCCCCCCATGTGTGCAGATGTCACACACACACACACACACAAACACACACACACTATTACCAATCCACCAACAGGACACACATTTGCATTATTGCGTAGTTAATTGAACACCATCTGAAGGGTTTGATCTGATTATGTTACAATCTTGATGTCACTTTTCTAATCTTGTCCCCTGTTACTCTTCGTTTACACTCCGGTAACAATGTAAACTCTAAACAGTCGTCAGTCTTTTTAACATGAGGTAAGTTTTCAAACGCACAGAGAGCAAACAGCGCACTATATAAGAGATGTTACTGAAACACATAAATAGATGCATGACTAAATAAGTAATCAGGAAATACTCACACAGCAATATACAGTCCCCATACTGTCCCTCCTCAAATTGTCTGAATAGTGCTGAGTGATGCAGGATATAGGAGTCATGGGTGGACCCTGCAAACCTAGGGACCACATTCAGAATATGCAGATTAGCATCACATACAACCTGAACATTCAGGGAATGGTAGTGTTTGCGGTTGCAGAACACTACCTCCCTGTCTCTAGGCGGGATCAGGGCAACATGTGTGCAATCAATAGCTCCCATCATGTGGTATCCCGGCTAACGCCTCAAAGGCCTGGTTCAGGGTCCCCCACTGTTGCCTATTGTGAGGAAGGCCTATGTAATTCCCCACCCGGCTGACCATGGCACGCAGTACTTGGTGGAGACAGCTTGAGAAGGTGGGGCGGCTCATGCCACCCACTGCGGCCACAGATGACTGGAAACAGCCAGAGGCAAAGAAATGTAAGGCAGCAAGGAGCTTGACTAAACCTGGTATGGCATGGGATCGATCACTCAGGGGCTCGAGGTCAGGTCTCAGATCCTCATAGAGCTCCCTAATAGCCCTTGTGCTCAGTCGGTACAGGGAGAAGACCTGGTCCTCACGCATGCCCTGGAGCTGGGCCCTGGGTCTGTAGAGGCGAGGCTGCCGAGCCTGCACCTCAGCACGCCTTCTGCGCCGTCCAAGCACAGCACCTGGCCGGACCGCCCCCACAGCGGCAGGTCTGATTTGCTGCAGGTCTACACCCATGCCCTGTGCCTCAGCCCCATGGACACCATCTCCCCTGTCCTGCAACCGCAGCATCCGCCCACGTCTCAGGGCACATGCAGCAACATAAATCCCCGCCATAAACCCCTCTAGTGTGGCTACACAAACACACACATACACACCTCCCTAGACAGTGTACACCTTACAAACCACACAAGACAATAGACATACAATACAATACACTACAACCAACACACTCAATCTGATCCACAACACCTGCCTTGCTCTCTCCGTATCTCACAACCAACACACACCTCACCTACGAAACAACCCTCAATGTGGACCAATTCTGCAGGCAGTTTTATACAGGTTTCTGGATTTGCGGACATTGCGCATGCGCAGTGCGAGGGCGCTGCCTGTGTGCGGCGCGCATGTGCAAAAGTTTGCGCATGTGCGTCTGTGTGTGTGCGGCGCGCATGTGCAACTTGTTACGCATGGGCGTCTGTCTGTGCGCGTCGCGCATGTGCAACTGTCTGCGCATGTGCAACTGTTTTGGCATGTGCATCTGTGTGTGTGCGGCGCGCATGTGCATCTCGTTACGCATGGGCGTATGCGTCGCATGTGCGTGTAGATGCACACACTCAAACGCACATGCGCAAACAGTTGCACATGCGCGCCGCGCACAGACAGACGCACCTCGCCAAACGCACGCCCGCCCATGTGCAAATGCACATACGCGCCGCGCCCAAGCAGCGCCGTCATACAAACTAACGCCAAAAATATCTATAAATCACCCTGCACACCTGGTCCACGTTGAGGGTTGTTTGAGGAGTGCTAGGTAGGTGAGAGTAGTGTGTGAACAGGGAGTAGTGTAGCTGGCGTGGAGTTTCTGGAGGTAGTGTGCAGGTGTCATTGTATTGTATTGTAGTCTATTGGGTCTGTATTGTGCTGTGTAGTGTGCCGTGTATTGTGTTGTGTTGTTTGTAGTGTGTTCATAGTTGTTTCGTTTGTGTTGTGTTGTGTGTAGGTGAGGGAGAAAGGGTGAGGTGAGGTTAGGTGAAGTGGGGTGTGGGGAGAGGAGAGGAGAGGGTGATGGAGAGGGAGAGTGAGAGGGAGAGGGAGAGGGAGAGAGAGAGGGAGAGAGAGAGGGAGAGGGAGGGTGAGGGCGAGGGGGTGGGGGAGGTGGGGGATGTGGGCCCACCTGTTCCTCTGGAGGCAGGGCCTGCTGGCCCTATGGAGGCTGAGCCAGTAGCAGGGCCATCAGGAAAGGGCCAGGCTGCACAGAGCAGACACACAGCTAAAAGAAAAAGGGTCCCTGTGCCGGAAACACAGAGGAGGAGGGCCACACGGTTCACAGATGCTGAGAACCACAACCTCCTTGCAATGGTGTTGGAACATTATGAGGTCCTGTTTGGGAGGCTCAGCAGCCGCACAACTGTGGCTGGACGTAATGCAGTGTGGGAGGAGGTCCGCGTCGCAGTTGCTGAGGTAGGGGGCCCACCGTGAGACATAGAAAGCTTGAAAAAACGCTTTTCAGATATTAAAAGAGGGGTGCGCCACCACATGGCTGCTGAACAACACCATGCTAGGGGCACACGCCCCTGGAACAGCAGCTCGCTGAAAGACTCGGGCCGATCTACACATCTGGGCTGCCTGCGGCCCTGGACACAGCCCATCCGCATGCAGGTAAGTATGCTACGTATACCTTTAACCTCTCAAGACCTTCCTGAAATCCCCATTGTGTAGACAGCAGACATCTGCAAATGCACTTCCATACCTCTCTCCCAAGCCCCATCATTTACCTATGCTGGTGTCACAGGTGTATGCTGTACCCTTGCACACCCTGTTCTGTTCAACACAAAGGCACGAGCCCACAACAAAGGTTAAATCAAGCCAATACCAAGATGTGGAGAACTCAGAAGGACAACTAATGTTTGTTGTTAAAGACATATGCCACTGACCCAACACAGGCTGAGTTTTGCTGCCGGCCTCAGGGGCAAGAAGTGGATCTAAAAGCTGCTCTTCCTCCTTGAACATACATGTAATACTACACCTTGGCAACTCAATTTCCAAAGCTTGTGAAAGGGAGGGTTCCCATACACTATGCAGCAATTGGAGACTGCAGAAATGCCAGGCGTAGATGTAATGCACATCCCAAACGCATTTCATCTTTAACTGTGCTATCTCCTTCCTTCACTTCAAAGTAAAATCTGAACAACCGTCAATTAAATGTGTTCAGATCCGACCTTGTAGTGAAGGAAGGAGATAGCACAGTGAAAGACGGAAAGAGTGTTTTGATTTGCATTGCAGCTACGCCCGGCATTTCAGCAGTCTCCAATTGCTGCATAGTGTATGGGAACCTCCCCTATCACACACGTTTGACAATGAATTGGCAAGGTGTAGTATTACATGTATGCTCAAGGAAGAAGAGCAGATGTGTGGTCCACGTGTTGCACCTGAAGAAGGCAGCGAAACATGGCCTGTGTCGGGACAGTGACATATGTATTTTCAAAAAATATGTTTTGGTCCCTCTGAGCTCTCCACGTCTTGGTATTGGCTTGTTTCACCCTGTTCTTTTGCCATGATCCTGGGACACATTCAACATGTGTCCCTCATCCCATCATTCCCCCCACCTGTCACAAACATGTCCATGTGTACCAGCCCCTAACCTACCCCCACAACAGTGCTTGCCATCCCCTGTATTATTGCATTGGCCTGTGATAAGGGCATGTTTATGTGACATACTATACGCACAGTGCTGCATGTGCTTGTCAATGCGCCCAAGGTGATTAACATTTGCAGCTCGCTGCATAGTAGGTCACTGCCAAGCACATGTAGCACTGTGATGATAGTATGTCACAAGGACATATGCCCTGCTCAATGGCATGCACACTCAATCAGGGGATAGCAAAAACAGGTGTAAGGGTAGTGAATGAGCAGCCGTGAGTGGACATATTTTGTCCAGATGGGTTGAGAGATGGAATGGCGGCTACATGCGCAATTGGAGCAGAAACAGAAGCATGGCAAACAAACAATGTCTGCAGGGCTAAAAAACACACCTGTTCCCCTGGTACAGGTACATGGTGGTGACAGACAGGTATGGGAGGGTGTAGGGGATCCTGGATGCAGCACACATGCAGGGTCCCCCCACCATCATGTATGTGTTGTCTGCAGCACACACGTATACATAGCTGGAGTGCGTAAACATATGTGTGCTGTCTGTGATTGCCCACAATGCAGGTGACTACAGTACCATGATGACCCATGAGGAGGAGGAAGAGGAGGAGGAGGAGGAGGGGGATGAGATGTCAGGCCCTCACATCATGGAGGAGGCTGAGGCTGCTGTGTCGGGGGGCAGCACATCTTCCGGCGAGGGGCCCCTGGAGCCACACATGATCAGCCAACCAACAATGGGGTCTGGACCAACAGGAGGCAGCCTACCACCGAGGCAGGAGGAAGTGGGCGAGGATGTTCTGATGGCGGAGCTAAGAGCCCATGCTACATCTGCACGTCATGATGCAGAAGGTGGGTGATAACCAATGTTACCTCCAATGTTCTGTATGCTGTGTGCACATAAAATATCAGCTGTGCATTTTATGACAGGAATGTTAATTTGGTCCACTCCACAGAATGGCACTCGAGCTTATATAACTTAACAGTAGACTACATGTCAGGATACAGTATGTGCACCACAGTGATTGCAGTGAAACATATCTTAGAACCTGTGGAAAGCAGAAATACACAATAACCTGTACATTTGAACACGTATGTGTTGATGTTGATCAGAATCAGATACCTAATTTTTGTGCGCTCTGTCATAAAGTATTTTTGGTTGCTCGGCAAGGTGTGTGCACACACACATGTGCACAGCTGAGAGGGAACAGTGGTGACAACAGACCGTCACAACCACAACGCACAAACCACTAGTCTCTGTTTGGGGTGTGTGTGGTGGATGTGGCAACATACCTTCCACAGCTGTGACATGTCTGTCTCCCGTAGACGGTATACATTTGAGAAAACAAAAGGGTATCACGTATGTTAGCTTATGTTACTGTGACACACACCAGAACAGCCTAGGGTCAGTTTACACCTACGGATGCAGACATAAGAGGAATGCAGTTTAAGGTGTAGCATGTTGTGAGCCAAAACCTCAATACTAGCATTGCACTTGCGTGTGGCAGAAAAAATAATGACTACTGTCCCCTAGTCCATGGACAATCAGAGCTGACATACACAAACCTAAGGATTGTATGTCATGCAACGTCACACAGCCCCCATCCCCTACAGTCTGCATTTCCAGGTGTAAAACAATCATAAAATATGAAATTAGCAGTCAAAATCTGTTCAGACACCCATATTGCACGATGTACGGAAAGGACAGGGTCAAAGATCATGTAGCTATGGTTTGGGAGGGTTACAGGTCCCTGGAGACTGCCTGTATGTCCACAACTAAGGTAGGCTGCTTGACATACAGACAGGGCTATCAATATGTCCCGTTCCTGTATATATGACAATGAGTTTCCCAATTGCATGGGTTGGGACTCACCCACCTGATCACACAGGTCAGCTTCTGCCCCCTGTTGTCTTTTGAAAGACTCGACACCTCACAGGTGACACCCCTGCTGCCAACCAGAATCAGGGATCCCCCCCCCCCCCCAGCTCTGTGACTCACCACACATCCCTAGGGGTTACCACCTGCTGTTGATTGCTCAGCATAACCCTGTCTGTGCAATCATGCGGTCTGTCCCCCTCTGCTGCACCATCTGGTGCTACCCATGCTCTGTCTAAAACCTCCACATGTGTATCAAGGTGTACACGCACTGTTATCAGACCCCTGCTCTGTTGCCACTAGGTGTATGTGAACCCCTGTGCCGTCAGACACATGAAGCAGCAGTGGACTTGCCCACGTAAGGGTTGTAATCCTGGTGCTCCCACCCCATCCCTCAGAGTCAATAGCGCTGCATCTGTAACCTGTCCATGCTGCGTGTATTCCGCCAACTGTGGTCCCACTTGGGCTGGCTGTTCTCAACCTACCTCTCTTCATCAATGCAGCTCCCCAGATGTGGTTGCTGTCCAGCGCACACGCTCCACCCCCCTACACAATGGACATGTGTTTGCTATCTGTCCCCAAGCCTATTGCTACGTCTGCAGTATGTGGGTGTGTATGCGCAGCCTGTGTCTCCTTGTGTTTGCCTCCCACATCACTTAACTGAACCATGTCCTGTGTGTGGCTGTGACATATACTTCTCTGACAATGAGGTTTTGTAAACATATCCATGTGTCTACTAGAGTTTGTCCAATCACAATGAGAATCTTGTGTTATATGTGTGACATTGTTGTGTGTGATCGTTGCTTACTGGAGACGGATCTCACAGGCCACCCTTTGTTCCACCCACAGGCAGTCGTCAGGCATTGGAAGCTATACACCATTCTGTGGACCTGGTATGGCAGGAGTTAAGCCACTTGCGGGAAGAGGTGAGGGCCCTGCTCTTCCAAAGGATCACTGTGGCCCTGGAGGGCATGCTTGCCGTTATGCAAAGATTAGCACCGCCACCACCACCGCCACCAGCACAGCAGGAGGGTGGAGCACCAGGGGGGGGGGTTTGCGACGTGGCAGACGTGTGCGGCCACGCCGTCGACCCTAACTGGGGGAATAAAAAGATATGATAACATACATGCAACGTGTGCGTCCAATGTGTGTCCCTGTGGTCCCCAATGTACTGTGTACATGCATGTTTCGTTCCTGACCATATGACCTGCACCCAGGCCCGTTGCTGTTGTGTTGTTTGCACTGGCAGGTATTACTACACAGATGCCAGCACATGCCATGTGTGACCTGCACAGTGTGTGTTCATTGCCCCTTGGCTGCAGCAGGCCGGTTTACACAGACCCCCATGTTGCGGCAGGGTGACTGGTCCGAGTTTGCATGGTGACTATTCAGATCCATCATTATTTGCACCCCCTTATACACCAAACATTGGTTGCATATGTGTGACCATTGCCCCTGCCTGGAACACTGATGACATTTATTTATTTATTTATTTTATTTAACAATTATTTCTATACCGCTCTTTCCCAAGTATCAAGTGCGGTTTACAATGAACAGTAAGTTATATGGTATGTGAAATAGCATACCTAGTCATTTTACATAGAACAGGTGGAACTATTTACAAGTAACAATATAAGGTTTGAACAGTAAACTATTAGAACATATTTACATTGTAGGTATTTACAAATTATATCATAGATCAATTGTGATGCATAAATTATTTTAAATGTGACAGATCACAGTTATCTGTATGTATGAGTGGTGTGGTTATGTTATTATTTGTTATTTGTTAAGTGTTATGTAGTGTAGTAGTATGGTTGTTAACCTGTGTCTCTTTGTGTAATCTGATTAGATTCTGCTCTTTTGTTGTAGTGTAAAGAGAATAAATGGGTTTTCAATTTTTTTCTAAATTCCTTTATGTCCGACAGTAGGCGAATGTTGTCAGGAAGGTTACTCCAGAGGATAGGTGCTGAATGTGAGAAGGCCCTCTTGTTGGTTTGTTTTCTAGCTTTTGTGTAATCTTTTGGTACTGATATAGTGTTCGTGTTTCTGCTCCTTTGTGTCCGTTTATCTATATCTGTGTTGATGAGTGTATTGAGTACCAATGGTGCTAAGTTATTTATTAGTTTAAATGTGGTTAAAAGAATCTTGTATTTTATTCTGCTGTAAATAGGTAGCCAATGAAGTTCAGCCAGGATCGGTGTGATATGTTCTATTGAACTTATATTCATTATTATCCTTGCTGCTATGTTCTGAGTTAGTTGTATCTTTTTAATGTTTTGCTTTGTGATGCCATTAAGGATTATATTTGCAAAATCAAAGTGTGGGGTTATGATAGCTTGAATTATAGTTATGAAGTCTTGTAAGTGAATCAATGGTCGTAATTGTCTCAATGTCTTAAGTTTGTAGTGTATGTTTTTTGTTAGATATTTTATGTGTGAATCCATATTAAGTTTATTGTCAAGTATGTGACATAGCAAGTCCTTCTGGCCCGGTAGAAATGCTTGAAAACCAGGTAGAAAGTGCAGGGCTGCAAGATAAACAAAGGCACATGGCTACCAGTTGTCAGGGAAACAAGGCACGAGAGAAGGAAACACGCCCCGCTATCAGTTTAGCAAAGAGTCACGGGGAAAGTCTGAACACCTGCTAGGGGGTGGAGCCAGGCCCTACCCAGGAAGGCTGTCTCATAAGGAGGCCCCAGCAGGCAGAGAGGAAGGAGAAGAGAGAGAGGAAAGCAGACGCCCAGTCAGGAGGTGGGCAGAGTTTACAGCTGAAGGGAGGTCAGAGGCTCCGGCTGGGAGCTATCAAAGGAGCAGACCAGACCAGCTGAAGCATACACGGGATTATAAGCAGCCAGGAAGGCATTTGGAAACTGCCTTCAGCAGGGAACCAACCGGTATTTTTAAACCTCAGAGGAAGGCCTCCACAGCCAGGTCCCCAGGTAAGCCCAAGGGCTGGGATTACAGGAATCCATGTGAATTTAACAGCCTGGAAGGTTGGGGCTACGGTACTGGCTTTAGGCAATACTTAAACCCTGAATGTATTGAAAGGCTCAGGGTTGGAGAAAAGGGCGCGGCCCTAGAAAGAACTGGCCAAACTAATCCTAGCTCAGAGGTGGAACTTATGGACACAGAACCACCTTGTATGAATTATCCCACAGAAGAAATGGATTGCACGATTACTTTATCTGAACAGATAATATCTTTATGTTAGGAATTTATGGTGAAGAAAGTACAAGCTGGCTGTGAGGGAAACAGAGCTGTATGAAACCATGTGCTGAATTTCAACCTGCTGGAAAGAAAATGTTTATTTCACGCTGAAGGAAGCTATTCTTATGTTTGTCCTTTTTGCTGCCAGAGAGCAGATATTTTGTGTTACCTTTTTATCCTTGTGAAGTTCAACCCCGGGAGGGGAAATAAATCCCTTTTTGCTTGCAAACATTCTGAGTCACACTACTCTTCATTTGAACTGGTGGTAAACTACATTTCCCTACGAGCACTGCTCCAGGAAGTAGCAGAACATTGGTTTAAAGAAGGAGCTTAAACTCCTTAACCCCTACCTACGGGTACTGGAAAGGGGAGGGATCACAATGGCGTAGTAGTTTGGATTTTACTCGGATTTAAAGGACACCTGGAGGGACAAGAGTCCAGCAGCAAGGAACAGCTGATACCCAGGAGGAGCCGGTGCTCGACTGACTACCGGTCAGACAAAGAAACTACTTTCTCAGTGCTTGACTCTACACTGAGCCCAGGTAAAAGGGGCTAGGCATAAGTGTAGAGGGATAAAGAGAGAAAGGTAGTGCACAGCAGTAGTGCACAAGTGAAAAAAAAAAAAAAAAAGAGGAAAATGTTTTTTTTTTGTGTGGACCGCACTTGGGTCTTTTTCTTGTGTCTTTTCCAGGTACCTGAGCAGCTGAAATGGATCCCCAAGAGATGTTACGATGGATGTCTCTCCAGTGGGACAAACAGCTGGAAATGACCCGCAGAGTCCAGGATCAAGCCCTGGCTGCCATTATGGAGCAACAGAAGCCGATGAAAGAGCTAATGGAGCTGTTGGTAAAGAAGCAACAGGAGCCAACAAAAGACTTGCCAGAGTATACCCGTGGGGTAGGACTGTTTGGTGGGGATGTCTTTAGGCTGGGACAGTTGTCTTCCACAGATAACATTGATGAGTATGTGGACGCCTTTGAGCGTCTGGCAGAGGCAATGAAGCTACCTAGAGAACAATGGGCTCTCAGATTTGCCATGTCCCTATCTGGGGAAGCCCTATTAGCTTACAAGTCAATGCCTGTTGCATTAACAACTGACTATGAGGCGATTAAAAATGTGGTGAGGGATAGGCTCGGGCTAACACCTTCATTCTATAGGCGCCAATTTAGGAAGGCCAAGTTGAGGCCCGGAGAAACTCCAAAGGCCCTTTACTATAGAATGAAAGGGTTGGCCTGGAAATGGGTAAAACCGGAGCATAGAACGGTTGAGTCCATAATGGATGAGCTAATTTTAGAGCAATATTTAGAGGCAATACCAGCGGAAGTAAAAACCTTCCTTATGCTGCAGGACTGCAAAACTGCAGAGGAAGCAGCTGGTATGACGGAGCGGTATTTTGAGGCTGAATTTGCCAAAGCCCCAAAATCCAGCGCTCCAGGTGCAGCAATGGCTGGTGATAAGAGTAAGAATGTATCGTATAACTTGTCTGATGAAAATGTATATATGTCCAACATGAGGGGAAAATATTTTAAATGTGGGGGCATAGGGCATTTTCAAAGGGACTGTGATGCACGCAGGGCATTAATAGCTGGTATTGGAAAGAAAGGCCAATCAGGGTTTTTGCTCCCAGTACAGGTGGAGGGTATAGAGGCCCAGGCACTGCTTGACTCTGGTGCTGACCAGAGCATGGTCTCCCAACGGCTCTGGGAGGCCATACAAGCCCAGTCAGCACCAGGTCAAGCCGTGGGAAGGGTTAAAATAAGATGCATACATGGGGCATCTTACCATTACCCCTTATATGAAATAGGAATAAGCGGGCTGGGAACAGACGGGAAGATGTTGATGGCGGTGGTCCCCCGCCTTCCACAGAGCGTCGTCTTGGGTAAGGATTGGCCACCCTTTAGACAGGGGCTCGAGGAAGGTCTTACCACTGAACAGAATGTAATATCCACCCCTTGTGAAGCTCCCTCGGGGGAAGGAGAGGTGGAGTCCCAAGATTTACCTAGATTGGAGGCCATCGCGACTAAAGTCCCCTGCCCTCTGTTCGGAAAACCGGGGAAAAGTAGCCCACAATGCCCAGCCAAAGAAAAGAATATAACTCCGGAAAAACCAAAGTTCCTATTGCAGTATTGTAAGATGTCAGTTCAGGCCAGGGGTCCCCAGCGAGCGTCGGAAGCTGCCGCAGGATACGACCTGTTTAGTGTGGAAGATAGGGTGATACCCAGGGGAGGGAAGGCCCTAATAAGTACAGGGGTGAAGGTCCAAATCCCGCCCGGATGCTATGGAAGGATAGCACCCAGGTCAGGCCTAGCCGCCAAATATTTTATAGACATAGGAGCTGGGGTAATTGACCCCGATTTTCGCGGAGAGGTAAAGGTGCTAATGTTCAATTTCAGTCAGGAAGAGTTCCAGGTGAAGGCAGGTGACAGGGTCGCGCAAATGATCTGCGAGCGCGTAGGTTTCCCGGAGGTGGTAGAAGTGGCCTCATTAACTCCCATGGGGAGAGGAGAAGGAGGATTTGGGTCTACCGGAGTGGGAGATTTAAAAGGGCTGACAGCTGTCACCGTAGAACGCGAGTGTCTCGCAATTAAGTGGGCGATAGAGTCCTTGCGGTTTGTCCCCCGCAGCCCCCTCTAGTGGCGGCGTAGTGGTTCCACGGGGCTGGGGAGCTCATAAGAATAGGGGTATTAGGGTTGACCTGTTGTGAGGGTCATGAGGTAGCGGCCCTCTGTGTCAGCCTCGTGGTCAACTTCCCAATAAATCAACTTTTAGCCAAGTGTAGGGAAAAAGAAAAAGGCATTTATTTCACCTTTACGCAAACGGTTCAAAATATGCGGTTGAGAAAAATAACAGGGCTGTATCCTTTCTTGTATCAAGTGCAATTCACAAAAACATTCAAAGTAACATTGTTAATCTTCACAAACTCAAAACATAAAGCATCCTGTATTCTCTTCATACATTTGGTGCTCCAAATAACTTAAAACTTTCCTATTGTGCAATAATTACAATCCATGGGTTCCACGGCCTCATTAACCTCAGATTCCCCTGGCATCCACTCCATCTCTGAGGGGTCTGACTCTGAAACCTCAGGAAGGTTGGATTCAGGCTTTCTAAAAGCATGCCATACTATGTTCCAATGTTGGCTTGTCAGTTTGGGGCGTCGGCTTTTAGCTATATTGTAGAACTCTGGATTTTCTTCTGCTACAGGATTAAAAGTTCGCTTATCCCAGCCTTTATTATTACTAGCCTTTTTCCTAGAGAGATTATATGGTACTTTTGGCATAAAAGTGTCCTTATCATACAGATAAAAGTTATTCCTTTGTTTCTCTCTTGTGCTAGGCTTAGGTAAGCACTTGCAGGCAACAACTGTTCCACCTTTAGACTTCCTGCAGTCTCTTTTGGGAAAGGCTTGAGGCCTAGCCTGAATGTCCTCCACTTCTTGCAGGCTCAAGTGTTCCCTGGGTGTCTTTCCTCCTTTAGAATGGGGAGTAACTCCTCTGAGGCATGGCTGCTGCTGAGGCGCTTGTCCTCCACTTCCACCCCTGTGGCAGTTGGCTACTGGCCGCGCCCTCTCAGCACTTCCCTGTTCCCCAGGCCTCTGAGTTTTCCATTCCTCATTCAGGTTACTTTTATAAAAACTTTTAAAAGTACCTTTTTCTCCTTGGGTATTCCTTGCAACCGGATATCTCTTCCTCAGCTTGTATCCCAGTCCTTCTCCCTGGATAGGGCTTCCTTTCAGGCGGGAAGGGAGAGCACCTCCTTCCTTGGCTGCTCTCTGCAATGCTGCTCCTTCCAATTGTATCTGGCCTTCCTCTAGGCCTGCTCTTAGGCCTTCACCTCGGCCTGCTCTATGAGTTATTCCTTGGTCTGCTTCTCGGCCTACTCTCTGGCCTGCTCTCCAAGCTGCTTCAACTCCTTGAGCTGTTCTGGGTCTGAGAGTGACTCCAACTCTCCGAGCTGCTCTTTCCAGTCCGGCTTTGATGCTCACTCTGGCGCCGTCTCTGTCTCTCCGATCTGCTCTGCATAACTGAGCTCTGTCCCTGCTTAAATCGGGACTAACTGATTCAAGGTCCTGCCCATAGAGGCGTGGTTCCTCTGCTTCCAGGCTTGCTCTCCTGCTCCCTCTATGTGGACCTTCAGGAAATTGCATGTAAATCTTGTTTTTTTCAAGATTTAAAACTTCTTTTCTTTCTGCCAGAGGGTCCGCAGTATCACAGGTTTTATTTGACAGGCCGAAAATTTTATTTGATTACTGACCATGCGCCCTTAAAATGGTTGCATCAGATGAGAAACACTAACGCCAGGTTAACCCGATGGCATCTAGCGTTACAGGCTTATGATTTTGTGGTGCAGCACCAAGCGGGTAGACTGCACAGTAATGCCGATGCCCTTTCTCGGATTACGTGCTGTCCGTCACAGGTTCCGGCAGCCCGTAATATTTTAAGTGGGGGGATCTGTGACATAGCAAGTCCTTCTGGCCCGGTAGAAATGCTTGAAAACCAGGTAGAAAGTGCAGGACTGCAAGATAAACAAAGGCACATGGCTACCAGTTGTCAGGGAAACAAGGCACGAGAGAAGGAAACACGCCCCGCTATCAGTTTAGCAAAGAGTCACGGGGAAAGTCTGAACACCTGCTAGGGGGTGGAGCCAGGCCCTACCCAGGAAGGCTGTCTCATAAGGAGGCCCCAGCAGGCAGAGAGGAAGGAGAAGAGAGAGAGGAAAGCAGACGCCCAGTCAGGAGGTGGGCAGAGTTTACAGCTGAAGGGAGGTCAGAGGCTCCGGCTGGGAGCTATCGAAGGAGCAGACCAGACCAGCTGAAGCATACACGGGATTATAAGCAGCCAGGAAGGCATTTGGAAACTGCCTCACACAGGTTCAGCAGGGAACCAACCAGTATTTTTAAACCTCAGAGGAAGGCCTCCACAGCCAGGTCCCCAGGTAAGCCCAAGGGCTGGGATTACAGGAATCCATGTGAATTTAACAGCCTGGAAGGTTGGGGCTACGGTACTGGCTTTAGGCAATACTTAAACCCTGAATGTATTGAAAGGCTCAGGGTTGGAGAAAAGGGCGCGGCCCTAGAAAGAACTGGCCAAACTAATCCTAGCTCAGAGGTGGAACTTATGGACACAGAACCACCTTGTATGAATTATCCCACAGAAGAAATGGATTGCACGATTACTTTATCTGAACAGATAATATCTTTATGTTAGGAATTTATGGTGAAGAAAGTACAAGCTGGCTGTGAGGGAAACAGAGCTGTATGAAACCATGTGCTGAATTTCAACCTGCTGGAAAGAAAATGTTTATTTCACGCTGAAGGAAGCTATTCTTATGTTTGTCCTTTTTGCTGCCAGAGAGCAGATATTTTGTGTTACCTTTTTATCCTTGTGAAGTTCAACCCCGGGAGGGGAAATAAATCCCTTTTTGCTTGCAAACATTCTGAGTCACACTACTCTTCATTTGAACTGGTGGTAAACTACATTTCCCTACGAGCACTGCTCCAGGAAGTAGCAGAACATTGGTTTAAAGAAGGAGCTTAAACTCCTTAACCCCTACCTACGGGTACTGGAAAGGGGAGGGATCACAAGTATCACACCTAGGTATTTTATTTCTTTTTTTATGTTGATCTCATGGTTATCTAGGGTAATGGTGCTTGGGGGTGTGTATGTTTGATTTTTAGTAATATATAGTACATCAGTTTTTGAGAAATTAATGTGTAAGTTCTGATCCTTGAGCCATGTTGTTAGTTCTTTAAAACATTCTGTTATTTGTTGTAGTGGAGGGTGCGGGATTTTAAATGGGAGGTAGAACATTATATCATCGGCGTAAATATGGTAATAGACGCCATGACGTTTAAAGATGCTACTGACTGGTTGTAGGTAAATGTTAAATAATAGTGCTGATAGTGCAGATCCCTGTGGAAGGCCTTGTGTTTGATTGAAAGTGTTAGATGTTTGGTTGAGAATTCTCACTGTTTGGGTTCTGTTTGATAGGTAGGATTTGAACCAATTATAAACAGTAGATGTAATTCCAATTTGTTGAAGTCTGTTTAACATTGTTATATGATTGACGCTGTCAAATGCCGCAGAGATGTCGAGGAATACTAGGATGAAGGCTTGTTTAGTGTCATCAATTCCTCTTAATAAGGTGTCATAAAGGACTGTTAGTAATGTTTCAACCCCATGGAATGGTCGGAAGCCATATTGGTGTTCGTCAAGGAGGTTCAATGTATCAATGAATTCTTGTAGTTGAGTTTGAACTATTTTTTCAATAAGTTTGGCCATGAAAGGAATACTCGATATGGGTCTGTATGATTTTGGGGATAATTTGTCTAGTGTGTTATTTTTAAGTATTGGTCGTATTTGAACATGTTTGAGAGATGGTGGTAAATAGCCTTTTTCTAGTGATAGGTTGACCATAGGGAGGATGAAGGAAGAGAGTATTGAGAGTGTCTTTTTTATCCAATCCACTGGGCATGGATCAAGATATGATGTAGTTGTATTAATGTTAGATATAGTAGTTTTGAGAGTGGTCTTTGAAATTGGACTGAAGTTGGACCAGTTATCAGGGGTAGTGTGCTTCATTTCAGTGTGTGTTATTGGGGGGGTAATCATTTGTATTTTTGTTTTATTAATATAGTATTGTGCTAATTCTTGTGGAGAAATATCTATGGATATTTCGTCTGAGTTGTATGTTTTGTTTGTTAGTTTCTGTATTATGCAGAACAATTCTCTTGGTCGGTTAATGACATGCCTGCGCAACCACCCCCATGGCATGCATGTGGCACTGACAGACATTGGTGGCACGTGTATGTATGATGCAAAGTTCCACTAACACATCTGTGGAAACCACGCCCACCCCTGTGACATGGATGTTCCCAGGGACCCCTTACAATGCAACATCTCATGCGCCTACCCTGGTCTCACACTCCCGCACACATGTTTAGCCCCCATGACTGCATGTGGAGCCAGTCAACGTATGAAACCCATGTCTACCTTCACTGCCTATCCTGGTCCACACACATATCCCATGCTTGCATCCATAGTGAGTGTGTAAGGGAAACTCGTGACCATTGTGTCAAACAGCAAATACAAACGTTTATTTTGAACGCAAAAACCATTGGCAACATGCCACAGATATCCTGCCCCCTGTCTGTTGGTGGTACACAACACAGCACAAGGCACATGTGGACGTCACAAGTGCCATCAATGACGCCTGTGACGCCCTTCAGCAGATGAACCCCGATATGGCAGCTGCGCCACATCGGCGTTCACCTGCTGAACAGCCCCCGTCAGACACTGTAGTGCGTGGAACAGGAGACGGACGTCGCGCCTCACGTCATCCACTGCCACCAACTGCGCACCATGTAACTGCTCATCAGCTGTCGTTCACATAGGCAGGATGGCGTGGAGCCCTGGAGACTGCCATGGCTCTCACATTGTGAGTGGTGACATGAACATGCATAGCGGATGGTGTGCCATGATAGAGGTATGTGTGACACTTTACAAAACAATAGGAGACATCTCTCTGTGAAACTGCTGTACTCACATGGGATGGATCCGAGTGTGGGGATAGCTGAGGGGACCCTATGTGTTGCTGGGTCCCCTGCAAATAGAGAGCCACAGCTCTCCCACATTTCACAGTATAATGTTCCTTCCCTGCATCTGGGGCATGGGGCTATGGGACGGATAAAGTTAGATGATGCTGCTTGACCAAATGAATGTACAGCCCAGTTTAGCAGGCAACAGGAGCTAGCACAGCAGGCTCAGGACACTGCTATGAAAGCCTTAATGGACCAGCAGAAGCCAGTGCTTGATCTGGTGCAAGCCCTAGTTAAACTGCAGAACCAAAGTGGACCAGATGCAAGACCAGCAGTAAATACTGGTACACCACATGTGGACAGTGTGGGACTCAATCAGGGAATTGGGGCATTTAGTTTTGGGAAGCTAACTCCAGATGATAATGTTGATGATTTTCTAGAGTCTTTTGAAAGAGTGGCACAAGCATTAGCATGGCCAGAGACCCAGTGGGCAGTAAGGCTGACAGCCTCATTAACTGGAGAGGCGCTTGCAGCTTATAGAGCAATGCCAGCAGCCCAGGCTTTGAATTATAAGGATGTAAAGGCTGCTATTAGAGATTGCCTAGGGTTGTCTATTTCAGAGTATAGGCGAATGTTTAGAGCTACTACATTAAGAGTGGGTGAGACACCCAGGGCTCTGAGTCAGAGAATCAGAGGATTAGCTGTAAAATGGTTGGAGCCTGAGCAAAAGACGGTAGAAATGTTATTAGACATTATTATGCTTGAACAATTTATGTCTGCGGTGCCTAAAGATTTGCACACTTTCCTTATACAGCAGAATTGCCAAAATCTTGGAGAGGCAACCATGCTAGCAGAGAGATTCTTGGAAGCCACGCAGGCTTGCCATAGAATGGGTGGCCCTCTGAAGATTGGTGCTGAGGCAAGCTGTGCTGTATCAGAAAAGAAAATAATTAAAAATGTTTCTGGAAGTAAATTTACTGTGCCAAACCAGATGACACAGTGGAGTAGAAAGAAATGTTTCAAGTGTGGAAAATGGGGACATTTAGAAAAGGGATGCCAGACACACACTAGCTTAATGGGTGTGGATTTAAAACAGCCCAAAGAAGGATTTCTTTTGATGGTTGATGTGCAAGGAATTACCACAAATGCTTTGTTAGACTCTGGGGCAGACCAGAGTATGATGTCAAAAAGGCTTTGGAAGAGAATAGAGGCCCAAGAAGGATTTGTGCCTAGAACCCCTGAAAGCCAAGTTCACATCAGATGCATTCATGGTGCTGCAACATCATATCCCACCTATAGGCTAAAGGTTAAGTGCCTGGGGGAACAAGAGGAAGTCCTGTTAGCAGTGGTGCCTAGGCTACCCTTTGATTTGGTTCTAGGAAAGGACTGGCCAAGATTTAAGCAGGGTCTAGTGGAAGGGCTAGGAAAGAAGGAGGGAGAAGGAATAATGGAAATAGCTCCCGGGCCTTTCTTTGGAAGTCCTCAGTCCCTAGCTAAAAAGATGGTTAAGCTTCCAGAAGGCCAAACTATAGGTAATAAGAGGGGCCTTGTATCCACCCGCTCGCAGGCTAAGGTAGAGAGCCAGCAGAAGGAGGAGGGGGAGCAGGCAGAGTTATTAGGAGACTTACCCTCTCATGATGGTTTAATAACTCCACCATCTGGTAAAGTAAGAAAGTTGAAAGCACAAAAGCGGCGTGAGAGACTTTGCAGAGCACAGGGTAGGGCTGAGATGTTAGCTGGTCAAAGTTTACCCTGGGTGCCAGCTGAGTTAGTGGCAAAGTTTCCTAACTTTCCACAAGAGCAGCGAGCTGATCAAGCTCTCACCCGAGCATTTAAGTATGCTCATGAGGTCAGGGAGGAGTTGCCCAGATTCAGACTAGATAATGAAATATTATATAGAGAGAGTCAGGACCCCAGAAATGGGACCATACATAAACAATTGGTGGTACCCACAACTTTCAAAGGGCTAGTACTTAGATTAGCACATGATCATCCAGTTGGAGGTCATAAAGGGATGCAAGGAACGCTGGATCAAATACTTATGCGTTTTTACTGGCCAAGTATTTTCAAAGAAACTGCCCAGTTTTGTGCTGCATGTCCAGCGTGTCAGCGAGTTACAGCGGCTCACCCACCGGTGGTGCCATTGATTCCCATGCCAATTATCACAGACCCAATTGGTCGCATTGCCATGGATATTGTAGGCACATTAGTCAAAACGCCCCGAGGTTTCCAATACATCCTAGTTATGGTGGATCAGGCAACAAGGTTTCCCTGGGCCATACCATTGAGGAATGCTTCTGCAAAAACAATAGCTTTAGAGCTAGTAAAATTGTTTTGTGAAGTGGGATTCCCAAGAGAGGTGTTGACTGACCGAGGGTCCAATTTTGTATCCAAATATTTGGCCCAGGTCTGGGATGCCTTTGGCATTCATCACGTAAAAAACCTCAGCCTACCATCCACAATCAAACGGTTTGGTGGAGAGATTCAACCAAACTCTCAAACAAATGTTGAGAAGGGGGTTAGCAGGAGAGGTAAAAGAATGGGATATGTTATTGCCCTTTGCCTTATATGCCTGCAGGGAAAGAATTCAGGTGTCCCTAGGTGTAACTCCATATGAATTGATGTATGGTAGGGCTCCACAGGGTTTGTTAGACATTTTGAGGGAACAATGGATTGATCCTGAACCAGGAAGTCAGGAGGTGCCACAGTTTCTGCGTGACTTGAGAGCACGTTTGAAAAGGACCTCGCAGGTTGCTGAGAGGAACCTGCAGGACAGTCAAGTGCGCCAGAAAGGGTGGTATGATAGGAAGGCCAAAAGCCGCCAATTAAGCATTGGTGAAAAGGTTTTGGTTCAAGTAGCAGGTACAGCCCCAAAATTTGAAGTACAGTGGAAAGGGCCATGGAAGGTTGTTAAACAAGTGAGCCCAGTGTCTTATATGGTAGAAAATGCAAGAGGGCGTAGGCAGACCTACCATATTAATGTACTTAAGTCTTGGAAGGAGAGGCCTGTAAATAATAATGACCCTGAAGCCAGTCGGGAAGTAAGTGAGCTTCAAAAAGATAACACTCTCGTAGGTATTACGGACTGTAGGAAAGAAGTTTCACCAGTTAAACCAGTCCGTAATAACTTAAGCAGGGGGGTATGTGATAAGGAAGCTTATCATAGCTCAGGAAGGAGCTATAGAAAAGGTGAAGTGACTCTGAACAAGCAACCTGTCAGTTCTGGTAGAAATGAGAAAACAGAATATTTCCATAAAAGACTACCAGTCCCAGAATGCACCAGGTTTTCAACAGCCATTAGAGGAGCTGAAGTGGGGAAACGTGTGTTCAATCAGGAGGGCTATGAGGTAATCCCTAAGCACTCATCTCAAAGGGCAGGGCCTGATTCAGCACGGCTGCGCTGTGCTAAGGTGGAGCACTCATCAAAACAGAATAAAGGTAGAGTTTATTCTACAGAGAATTATCCTCATCCTCAGAATCAGCTTGGATATCCTCAGCTTGGACATCTTCATCATCTGGAGGATCATCAGAAGCAGAAGCCAGAGCGGACGGACAGAGAGGGCAAGAAACCCTTTGGAAGAAAGAAGAGAAAAGCATTTGGAAGGTCTAAAGGAGTCCAGAGCAGTACGTATACTGGGAGACATTCAAAAGGCCAGCATACACCATTGGACTGGGGAAAGCCAGAGGAATGGTGCTGCAGGGCTAGGAATCTCCAGACGGTACCTGTGAGGGAGACGGCTGCACGTGGAAGGGACCCTAAGACCCGTGCCAGAAGGTATGTGAAGAGAGATCCAGTGTTCAGGGATCTGGATTGGAAGGCTGGACATAAGAACTGGACTACATACTGGCCAGGCTATTTAGAGAGGAACTCTAACAGCAATGGAAGCTCAGGTATGAACACTGATCTATGCCCTAGCTATAACCTTGAAAGACAGCAGGGAAACAAGTATTCTCCTGAAAGTGCTCCATTGAGAAATTCCTCTGTGCCAATCCCTGATATTGAACCCATGATTGTTGAAGAAGGGGAAGGAGCAGTCTTAGATACAGGCTGTGAATATATGGATTGCTCTCTGTCTAAACTCCTTTGGTAATTTACTGTTACAAAGTACAGCAACCATCACAAAGAAATACAAACTTGTTCTTTAATCTACTCAGAAAAGCTCCTGAGTAGGATTTTGGGCCACGCAGTAGAAAGCAAGCCAGCTAAGGGGTTTCAGCTGGATAACTGCTAGCAATTGAGCCTTACCTAATTGCTTGTGAGCTCTGAGGGAATCACTTCTGAATCTATGTGTGAAGATATAAGAAGTTAACCTGAAAAGAACAGTTTTTTCCCTTCTTTGTGGGTTTTGCTTGTTGTTTGATACACTGCTAAGAAAATATTAGCTAAAGCCTACAGAAAAGACCAGTTTGTTACCAACCAGGTCTTTATTCTTTTGCTTTGATTGCCTGACAAGTTCAACTGTTGTTTTCCTGATTTTGTTTTTCCAAGTTTAACACTGAAAGCAAGTATCCTGTTTTATGTGCTACCAAGCATATCTGTGTTGGGAGAAATAACCCCATAAATAAATATCTTATTGGCTTTACACTCAAGCACAACTAATTATTGTGAGTGGCTGTGTCTGGTGTGAATGGACTGCATTTCCCACAATCCCTTGCAAACCATATTGATATATGCCTTTGCCAAGACTGTGAACATTCTCACCCAGGCAGCCATCTGACACAACACATCATGCATGCACCTGCCAGCACACAGACACACAGTGGCCGTGGTCTGTGTGCTGGCATGTGCATGTGATATGTCGGTGGCCGTGGATGGCGCGGTGACACGCCAACGCCTGTCCCCTGCTTCCTACCCTCCACCTTACCTGCTCCCCTCCCCAACCCCCCTCCCACCACCCTCTCTGCCCACGCAATTACCCCCACCCTCACATGTTCCACATGTCCCCCCCCCTGATCCCCCCCTCCCCCGCATCCCCCCTCCACCCAGCATCATCCCCCTCGGGGAGGAACTGGAGGGGCTCATCCTCCTCTTCCGTCTCTTCCTTCTCCACCTCTGTGTCTTGCTCCGCCACCTCCTCGTCCTCCTCCTCGTCCTCCTCCACCTCCTCCGTCTCCTGCTCCTCCGCTTCCTCCGTCTCCTGCTCCTCCTCCTCCGTCTCTTGCTCCTCCACCTCCTCTTCCCCCTCCACCTCCGTCTCCGCTCCTTCCTCCGACTCCATCTCCCCCTCCACCACCACCACCTCCCTCTCCCTTGCAAGGCGGGTGGTGGGCCGCCGAAGTGTGTAGGCGGAGGTTCCTTGGTCGGCGCTGCTGTCCTCTCCCTCTGTGAAAGATGACATACATTACGACACGTCCATGTGTGTCACATAACACATGTACATATGCAGGCAACACACAGGCTGGTGGGCCAATGTGACATTTGAAACTGGGAGTCATCCCTGGCAATACTCACCATCATGGTGTGGCTCCGCCCCCCTGCTGAAGCGGGCAAGGAACTCAGGGTGGAAATGGCGGAGTTCCCGCCCCTTCTTCCTCAGGTCCTCCACCTGTGGATATGCAAACATAGGTTGGGGTCATCACTTTCAGGTTTCCACAGGTGCTTGGACAACATAGACAAACCCCTGTGTGGGCAGCATCTTCCTGCTCCCTCTCCCCTGCTGTCTGTTTTGCATATACAGCATAGTTACACACCTGTAACAGTTGGTCACTGGGAAATGTGTGAATAGGGCTGCACATATGTGTTGCAGCGGAAACAACGGGGCCTGTCTGGGGTCGACAAGCAGCGTCATATAGGACACCAGCTAGCAGCATTGCACAGCGCCTACATGCTGCCCCCCCCCCATATCACCACCTCCAGACAACACATTGGTGGAATGGTGGGAGATATAGAGACAGACAGAGGGGGAGAGAGAGGGGGAGTGAGCGAGAGTGGGAGAGACAGGGAGGGTGAGAGAGGGTGACACATCCCCTAGAGGCAATGTTGTGTTTGTGCGGATCAACCCCTTAGTTTCCGTGACATCATCTGGTACAGGTGTGTAGGTATGCGGTTCTCGGAACAGAGAGGGACATAGTTCCCACTGGTGGGGGCCCCTAGTCGTAGATGCCAGGGAAGTGTCCCCGGAGTGGTGGGGCCCTCTGGAGGGGTTCCACTACCTTCCATGGATCTCCGCAATCCCCTATGGGGGGCACTTCAGAGTCGGGTATGTATGGGATAGGTGTTGTACTGCGGCCTGATCAAACATAGCATCCCTGTATGGGCCTCCACCAGAGCACTAATGGCCCATGAAGGTGTGAGCTGCGCACCATGTAACTGCTCATCAGCTGTCGTTCACACAGGCAGGATGGCGTGGAGCCCTGGAGGCTGCCATGGCTCTCACATTGTGAGTGGTGACATGGACATGCATAGCGGATGGTGTGCCATGATAGAGGTATGTGTGACACTTTACAAAACAATAGGAGACATCTCTCTGTGAAACTGCTGTACTCACATGGGATGGATCCGAGTGTGGGGATAGCTGAGGGGACCCAATGTGTTGCTGGGTCCCCTGCAAATAGAGAGCCACAGCTCTCCCACATTTCACAGTATAATGTTCCTTCCCTGCATCTGGGGCATGGGGCTATGGGACGGATAAAGTTAGATGATGCTGCTTGACCAAATGAATGTACACATTCACCATAGGCATGACATGTGTCTGTGTCCGTAGGGGGACCATATCATGTTGGATCCCTGTGTAGGGTGGACCTGCCACTACAGCTTGCACCTCACTGATACGCCCTGATGACGTGATTGCACTAATGTGTAGCACCATCAAGGACAGAAACATTATGGACGTAGTATCCAGGGCCTATGACAGGCCCTGCATAGCTTCACCCACAACAAGATTGCGGCCCCATGCCACTGGGGGAGATTCCAGGGGAGAGGTCAGTAGGGGCAGGCACTCCACAACGCACGGTTTGAGCGGATGCGAGGCACCTGTTTGTCCATCAATGGGTGATGATGATGCAGCAATGGCATTGCAATGTTCTCTGACTGACCTCATTTGTATACCAGTGTGTGAGAGGTGACGTTGTTAACCCCGCACTGCGTCGTGTGTGACGGTACGGTGTTTTACGCCCATGTGTGGACACCAGCTGGATATTCCCTCCCACCTGAACGCATGGGCGCGCCTTGTGTCCGGTTTCATGGGTGCAAAACGGCCATGTCACACATCCAGGGTGAGGTGGGGGGGCATAAAGCATTCAGCCATCCCTAACCAGGTTCAGGGAATTAACGACTGTGGGTTTGGATGCCATACTGTCCCCTCACCCTGCGACAGAGAAAATGTCCCTGCGGGGGACCTGTGACAGACATGGGTGCAGAGGGTACCACAACTAGTGTTTGCAGCATGGGGCTTGTGATAAGGAAGCTTATCATAGCTCAGGAAGGAGCTATAGTAAAGGTGAAGTGACTCTGAACAAGCAACCTGTCAGTTCTGGTAGAAACAAGAAAACAGAATATTTCCATAAAAGACTACCAGTCCCAGAATGCACCAGGTTTCCAACAGCCATTAGAGGAGCTAAAGTGGGGAAACGTGTGTTCAATCAGGAGGGCTATGAGGTAATCCCCAAGCACTCATCTCAAAGGGCAGGGCCTGATTCAGCACAGCTGCGCTGTGCTAGGGTGGAGCACTCATCTAAGCAGAATAAAGGTAGAGTTTATTCTACAGAGAATCATCCTCAGAATCATCTTGGAATATCCTCAGCTTGGACAGCTTCATCATCTGGAGGATCATCAGAAGCAGAAGCCAGAGCGGACGGACAGAGAGGGCAAGAAACCTTTTGGAAGAAAGAAGAGAAAAGCATTTGGGAGGTCTAAAGGAGTCCAGAGCAGTACGTATACTGGAAGGCATTCCAAAGGCAAGCTTACACCATTGGACTGGGGAAAGCCAGAGGAATGGTGCTGCAGAGCTAGGAACCTCCAGACGGTACCTGTGAGGGAGACGGCTGCACTTGGAAGGGACCCTAGGACCCGTGCCAGAAGGTATGTGAAGAGAGACCCAGTGTCCAGGGATCTGGATTGGAAGGCTGGACATAAGAACTGGACTACATACTGGCCAGGCTATTTAGAGAGGAACTCTAACAGCAATGGAAGCTCAGGTATGAACACTGATCTATGCCCTAGATATACCCTTGAAAGACAGCAGGGAAACAAGTATTCTCCTGAGAATGCTCCATTGAGAAATTCCACTGTGCCAATCCATGATATTGAACCCATGATTGTTGAAGAAGGGGGAGGGGTTGTAGATACAGGCTGTGAATACATGGATTGCTCTCTGTCTAAACTCCTTTGGTAATTTACTGTTACAAAGTACAACAACCATCACAAAGAAATACAAACTTGTTCTTTAAATCTACTCAGAAAAGCTCCTGAGTAGGATTTGAGCCAGGCAGTAGAAAGTAAGCCAGCTAAGGGGTTTCAGCTGGATAACTGCTAGCAATTGAGCCTTACCTAATTGCTTGTGAGCTCTGAGGGAATCACTTCTGAATCTATGTGTGAAGATATAAGAAGTTAACCTGAAGAAAAAGGAAAAGAACAGTTTTTCCCTACTTTGTGGGTTTTGCTTGTTGTTTGATGCACTGCTAAGAAAATATTAGCTAAAGCCTACAGAAAAGACCATTCTGTTACCATCCTGGTCTTTATTCTTTTGCTTTGATTGCCTGACAAGTTCAGCTGTTGTTTTCCTGATTTTGTTTTTCTAAGTTTAACTGAAAGCAAGTATCCTGTTTTATGTGCTACCAAGCATATCTGTGTTGGGAGAAATAACCCCATAAATAAATATCTTATTGGCTTTACACTCAAGCACAACTAATTATTGTGAGCGACTGTGTCTGGTGTGAATGGACTGCATTTCCCACAATCCCTTGCAAATCATATTGATATATGCCTTTGCCAAAACTGTGAACATTCTCACCCAGGCACCCGTCTGACAGGCTATGTGGATCATGTTGTCTCTGTACCCCTGGCGCTTGCATAGTGTCCTGGCAATCCACAGAATGTCAGAGGGGACATATAGCGGGTCATGCCCCCAGCTGCGGAGAGGGCACCCCTCGCATGTCATCCATGAGCCGGAATGAGGGAACCTAACTGTGTTCCTGTGGCATGTGACACACCTGTAGAGCGGTCTATATCTGCAGTTCCATAGAGTTACGATGATCTGCTGAGGTGGTACATGTGTCGGGTCCATGTGTGCCGGAGCACAGCACTACTGATTCTGTCTGAACGAGATTTGACATTGCCATGGAGATAGACCGCCAGGAGATGGGTATGTTGCTCTGTGTCAACCGCCCACAGTTTACGGGCCTTGCTGCAATATGACAGAGAGCCTGTGACACTTCATTTCGCCACCTGGGACATGGCTACCTGATTGTCTGTGTGAACTACTCGTGTGTTGCCCTATCAGGGCGGGTTGAATGTCTGGGGGGAGAGGCTCATTGCTCCGAGCCCCCAAATGTCTGTGCTGGGATGATTCCCCTGGACCTCCAGGTGGCTGTGGGTGAGGTGTTCAGTAGATGAGCACTGCACCCCACCTTGACAGCATCTGTTGTGAGGGTGGGCAGAGGTGGCGTTTGCGGGACAGGTGACACCCCCCAACTTTCTTCTGCTTAACGCCCCCAGTCCAGGGGCTGGTGGGGTGGTCTGCAATCACTCTCCAATCAGAGTGGCAGCCTGTTGCATGCATCCACTGGGAGGGGCAGGAGCGTTGGCCTGCTCCCAGTGCAGACGTGCATAGGGGGACACATGCAACGTAGCTGCCATGTGCCCCAGCTGCTGGAGCATCTCTCGGTCCGAGAGGCAGGTTGCTTGTAGTGCCCAGGATCACAGTTGCACAATGCAAGGAGAGCGAGGCTGCAGCAGATGGGTGGTTGTCAGTCTTCTACCTTCCTGTGCTCATCTGACCTCCAGCGATTGGTTGCGAGTCTGGAGGGATGCCCTGCGATCTCTGAGACGGCATACATCTTGCCATACACGTGGTGTGTGAGAGGGAGGGTGGACCGGTCCTCAGTCTTTGACTCTGTCCAGATGGGCCACTCGTCCAGGTGTGGTTATACACATATCTCCCTTGTACGGGGAAGGGCAGCTCCCCCAGCCATGCACCTTGTGCATACTCTGGGTGCTGCGGCCGGGCCCAGGGTGTGGGCTTTGTAGTGATAGTGCCCTCCCTGAAAGCGGAAACCCAGTAAACTTACGGGGTATTTGGTGGCTGTGCACATGGGTGTAGGCATCCTTGTGAACTGTGGATGGGGGCCAGTCAGGGCTGTGGGGGTATGGGGATACGTTTCCAATTTCATGGCATGTGTACATCTCTATGAAGCATAACCTGCCCAGTTCTGTGGGATCTCAGATGTGTCTGTGCCCTCCTGTTGTCTCAGTTATGTGGAGATAGGGGCTGTGAAACACAGAACCCTGTTGTGGAGGTGTTCCCACTTGTACCCCTCATGAACTAGGTAACGCTTTACCTCTGGGACCATTTGGGGTGCGGTTGTGGGAACTGACCTTCCGTTCTGTTGTGGGGAGGGGAGGCTTCGGGAAAGTGGCCTGTGGCACCTCCTATGATGGACAGAGTCTAGGGTTCCGATTGTCTGTCCCACCATCCGTGCATGCGGTGACATAGACCTCATGGGATTGTTGACATATGTTTTACGTGGATGGGCAGGGGGGGGCATGTACCTTATCAAGGACCCCGAGGCCCTGTGGAGGCTGACGCTGCTGTGTCTGCTACAGCTGGGTGGCTCGCAAATTTGGTGGCTCCGTAGATTAGTGACCCTTTTCATCAGATTGGGCAGAGGGTGGTCCATGCTGGGCATATGACTGCTGGCATCCGTTGGTTCTGGACATGGAGGTGTCTTTGTCAGTTTCCCCTTTGCAGGATTGCAGATCTTGGACAGCCTGTTCAGGGTGAGCCTGTCAGCATCCACTTCTTTGGATGTTTGCTGCCACCATGTCCCTGACAGGTTGCAATGAGTACAGGGGGTGTAGCACAGTTTATCCTGTATACAGTGTTCCAGTTCGGCGGCTGCCAGCCAGGCACGTGTCCATGACACAATGGCAATGGCGAAGACTCAGCCTGTGCCCTCACACCAGTCCAATGGTACCCTGTTGGCAACAGTTGGCTTTGTCTGGGCATGCCTGACAGGTGCTACATATACCCTTCCTCTGTCATACGGGAGGGGCGGACGTAGGGGTTATAGATGTAGTGCGAACTCCATCAGAACGGTACCCATGTACATGATTTTGGACAATATCCTGGCTGACAGCAGGGATGCATGGCAGGCACAGCAACCCAAGGCATCTACATTCCTGTGCCCCTGCCAGAAGGGTTGACGGCATGTCATCTGTGACAGTATATTCTCATCATAGCATACCCCATCACAATTGAGTGCTGAGGGGGCTATGTTGTTTGGGAGGCTGGTGACGCAGGGTAGATATTATCCTGCTAGTGGCCATATGGGGAGGTTTTGAGAGGTGTATCCCATCCTTTTCAGTAGAGTATCCATTACATTCTTTTTTTTTTTTTTTATTTGATTTTCAGTCATTACAACAACCAAAAAAGCTAAAGAAACATATTGTACACCAACAACGATATACTTATACATAGGAAAACCATACCCATACAGGCAATAAAATATAATTTGTCATGACAATGTCTAGCCCTCATCAAGGGAGTATACCTGCATTAAGTGTTAGATATAATATCAAAGAAAACATGAAAAAGAAAAACAGGCCCAAAGGCCACCAAATTGGGGGGGTCAATTAATTTTAAACCTCACCATCCCCAGTTGTGCCCTGCTTATCACTGAGAAATTTTTCCAGATGAGAAATATCAAGAAAAACATATGAGGCATCCTGATAAGTGATTAAACACTTACAGGGAAAGCGTAGGAAAAAAGTAGCACCCATTGCCAAAACACGGGGCTTCAAAGATAGAAATTGCCGCCTTCGCAATTGGGTGCTACGTGATACATCTGGGAAAACTTGTACAGCTTGCCCACAAAACTTGGCTGCCTTCGCTTTAAAATAGGCTTTCAGGATACGCTGTTTTACCAGAATAGACGAAAACGTAACCATCAATATTCTGATGTCCTGGCAGGGTTGACGCCACCCTTGGCGTCCGGGGATATTGGTGATTGTCTGGATCCTGTGGCCTGTGCTTTGATTCAGTTGCCACTGGACCGGTGTGGACCCTGACTACATGTCTGTGCAGATCCTGGTGGGACATATCCTCAGGCGATGGCAATCGACTCATGGGACATGCAGGCCCCTCCTGGAGACTTACATTAGTACCCTCGGAGCTGTCACAGTCACCAGGCCCCTCAGAGGATTGGACATATATTGTCACTGGGCGCTCAGGCTTAGTGCGGTTCTGGTACTGAGAAGCGTGGGTACATGGGTGACCTGGTACCAGTGTGTCACAGACTGCACCCATCAGCACTGATGGTCAGTTTGCCCATGCTGTGACCCGAATCTGTGTGGGTTCCGGTGACACAATGTGTGTGGTCTGGGGTGGTAACGAGGACCTTGATGCCCCAGGATAGCCGCAGGACTGCGTTTGGTGGCCAGCATCCTCTGGTCCAGTGACACTGGCTATGCCTGTGTAGTGGTACCGGCCCCAGCCAGTACCCAGGAGCATGGCCCAAGGGGGTTCAGACGAGGTTACGGCCTCCAGACCTTGCTGTGGCCACAAAATGGCCTGTGGAGACTGGGGATCCCTCCAGGGCTTTTTGGCCATAGTGCGTTCCTCAGGGGCAACGCCGGGGCATCCCGATGTTTGGAGGGGGTAGGACCCTCTCAGAACCGGCCAGCTGTTGGTTTGGCTCCATGGGATGCACAGGGGGGAGGTCACTTCCCTGGTGACATGGCTGCCACCACAGCCACGTCAGTGTGGTCGTGGGTATTGAGCTTGGCTGAACAGTTTGGCCAACCACTCTTGTATGGCATCCCACATGTCAAACAATCAGACATGGAGTGAGTGGGCCCTAAGCATTCGGGACAGCAAACATGGTTGTCAGTGACAGAGGAGATACCGGCACATTTTGCACATGTCTTCAGACACATGGATTGATTTTCCATGATGACAGTGGAATTACGGCCTATGCACAAATCGAGGGGAGACGTGCAAAGGACGTTTTCATTCTACTCCTGGTATTTTGTTTGGGTGAGGTCAACACAGCTCCTAGGGATGGGAGTTAACATACACCATTGTTACCGGTAGGGAAGATGTCGGCAGGCGCAGACACAGGTGTGGCAATACCATTGAGGTGTTTTGCGCTCACAGGAACAATGACCTGCTGGTTTGGCATAACATGATGAACTGGGGAGCAGCATTTGGGAGAGGCATCAGGGCAGCACACAGGCGCTGTGTGATGCTCCCATATGCTTCCCCATTGGCCGCTGTGGAGCGGTCACACACAGGCTGCAACAGGGCAGACAATACCGACATGTGACAACTAATCCCTGCTTGTCCCTGGTGATTAGCTGTCCCCAGTGCCACCTGCATGCATAGCTGTGGGTCTGGGCATGTGTGCAGTGACACAATGTGCTTTGGGTGTGGCACCCTGAACGCACCAGTCCATTCCCCTGTGGCCCCCTTGACTGACATGGCGTAGCCCTGCCACGTTATGGTTGTCAAACATGATGTCCATCCTTCTCCCCCCCTAACCCTGTATGTGGTATGTTTTACACATTTGGGGTGACATTATCTAGACATGTCATCCAACACACACCCATTGGCAGAATGTTATCCCAGCACACATGGGTGATGTGACCATACATGGGACGTTGGGTGGGTGGCCCTATACACCTTACCAGGGGCCACGTCCATGACATGTGGCTTTCTACAAGTCCATGGATAGCAATGTTTGACACACTACAGGCGTTGTGTGACCTGTCTGTCGTGGGGATAATGGTAGGTACATCTGACCTATTTGGCCACTGTTGCACGCAGCATACTGCTCATGGTGGACGTGCATTTTTCACATTTCGGCCTATCGGATGTTGTTATGTTCCTCTGACCTGGGCCCTCGTTGGTTATGGGAGGTGTGACTGCAAACACTACGGGGCAGGGGCCTTTGCATCGGCTATGACCTATTGCCACCTCTGCTCATGTGTGGGTTTCAGTCTGTGGTGTGCAACATGAACAGGTGCATTTATCCTTCCAACAACATCTGTGATATTCATCTGCAAACAGGTGTGTGCTGCCTGGGGGCTGGGCAGATGTGTGACCTGACTCACCATGCATTGCTGGGGACATGTCTCTGTTACAGACCTTCGGAATTGGATCTCTTAGTTAATGTGGGTGAGGTTTTGTTTATGCACATCCACATCTGCATCTACCTGATCATCTGGGTACATCTACGGTGTGTGTGCCGAGCTGAGGACCCCATGGACTGTGCGAGAAGTGCAACCTACCCACCATAGGAACATATCTGACTGACATACCCTCCGTTACAGTCAGCTCTCGGGCCCCCTGGGTCTTGGGTGTCCTACAGCACCTCAGCAGCGAAATACAACATAGCAGCAGGGTGTTTCCACGGAAAGCATACGCAGGTATCAGGCCTCCTGGAGATGGGGAGAATGGATTCAAAAGCATAGGCACACTGCACCATATTACCAGGGTGAGTGAGGGCCCACTCTGATGGGCTCCCTGTACTCCTGGGGATAGGGGGGATGTATTAAACAACATTAGCAAACAACCCCATATCACCAGGGTGACTGAGGGCCCACTCTGATGGGCTCTCTGTACTCCTGGGGATAGGGGGGTTGCCTTGAACAACATTGGCAAACAACCCCATATCTCCAGGGTGACTGAGGGCCTACTTTGATGGGCTCTCAGGGCTCCTGGGGATAGGGGGGTTGCCTTGAACAACATTTGCACACAACCCCATATCACCAGGGTGACTGAGGGCCCACTCTGATGGGCTCTCTGTTCTCCTGGGGATAGGGGGGATGTATTAAACAACATTGGCAAACAACCCCATATCTCCAGGGTGACTGAGGGCCCACTCTGATGGGCTTTCTGTACTCCTGGGGATAGGGGGGATGTATTAAACAACATTAGCAAACAACCCCATATCACCAGGGTGACTGAGGGCCCACTCTGATGGGCTCTCTGTACTCCTGGGGATAGGGGGGTTGCCTTGAACAACATTGGCAAACAACCCCATATCTCCAGGGTGACTGAGGGCCTACTTTGATGGGCTCTCAGGGCTCCTGGGGATAGGGGGGTTGCCTTGAACAACATTTGCACACAACCCCATATCACCAGGGTGACTGAGGGCCCACTCTGATGTGCTCTATGGACTCCTGGGGATAGGGGGGATGTATTAAACAGCATTGGCAAACAACCCCATATCTCCAGGGTGACTGAGGGCCCACTCTGATGGGCTCTCTGGACCCCTGGGGATAGGGGGGATGCCTTGAACAACATTGGCACACAACCCCATATCTCCAGGGTGACTGAGGGCCCACTCTGATGGGCTCTCAGGACTCCTGGGGATAGGGGGGATGTATTAAACAACATTGGCAAACAACCCCATATCTCCAGGGTGACTGAGGGCCTACTTTGATGGGCTCTCAGGGCTCCTGGGGATAGGGGGGTTGCCTTGAACAACATTTGCACACAACCCCATATCACCAGGGTGACTGATAGCCCACTCTGATGGGCTCTCTGTTATCCTGGGGATAGGGGGGATGTATTAAACAACATTGGCAAACAACCCCATATCTCCAGGGTGACTGAGGGCCCACTCTGATGGGCTCTCTGTACTCCTGGGGATAGGGGGGATGTATTAAACAACATTAGCAAACAACCCCATATCACCAGGGTGACTGAGGGCCCACTCTGATGGGCTCTCTGTACTCCTGGGAATAGGGGGGTTGCCTTGAACAACATTGGCAAACAACCCCATATCTCCAGGGTGACTGAGGGCCTACTTTGATGGGCTCTCAGGGCTCCTGGGGATAGAGGGTTTGCCTTGAACAACATTTGCACACAACCCCATATCACCAGGGTGACTGAGAGCCCACGTCCTGAAACTGCGTGGGAGGCATAAGTGGCGCGCTGAAGTGCAAGAAAAAAGAGCAGGGCCACAGCACAATGGTTAAGACACTGACCAACAATATAGGGATCAGGGGTTCAATCCCCCACAGTGCCCATTGAAGACAGCTGGCTGAGGCAGTAATTTATGAGGCACAGAAATACTGGGTGTCATAAGGTGGCACACTGATGTTTTTGGCGGCATATTAAAACTGGGCGTCATAAGGCGGCACGCTGATGTTTTTGGTGGCATATTAATACTGAGCGGCATAAGGCGGCGCGCTGATGTGCAATTACAGGAACAGAACCACAGCACAATGGTTAAGACACTGACCAATGGTCAGGATCAGGGGTTCAATTCCCCCAAAGTGCCCAATGAACAAGGCTGGCTGAGGCATAACATATTATGGGGAAGATTGCTTTAGGAGGCATTTTAGTCATATTTTAATTACCACTATTAGCAAACGCACTCCCAAAGCGTGTTAACATCAGGTGCCCTATAAGACACATTTTAAAGTGCACTGTCAGCCAAGGCACCCTAGAATGTTGCTTATAGGGCGCTTTAGAGGGTGCCGTATGAGGTACCGCAAGGTCAGTGTACTGTTTTTTTATGGCAGCACTGTGCAGTTTAAGGAATGAAAAGCATATGTAGGTGCGCTGACAGGCAAGGAGGAGCAGAAGTGGAGCACAATGGTTAAGGCACTGACTGCTGATACAGGGGTCATGAGTTTGCTCCCCAGTGTGCCTAATACGTAAGGCTGGCTGTGGCATCAGCTTTGCATTGTACATATTTTGTCCTGCAGCACTTTATATTTATGTTATTAATTGCTGCCAGCAAACATGGCCTCACGTGCCGTAATTGAAGGTGCCGTATAAGGCACCCTATAAGGCACTCCATAGGGCACATTAGAAATGGCACTGTCCGCCACAGCACCCTAAAATGTCCCCTATAGGGCACCCTATAGGTTGCGTCACAGGAGAATGTATAGTGCACCTTATATGGATGGGCACCATAAGGTGCCCTATAGGGCACCCTATAAAGCACCCTCAGAGGCACCTTATGGGTACAGTACGCTGAGGGTGTTTTTGCTGGCAACAAAATATGTACATTAAAAAAAGATAATGCATTGGACAACCCTATCAAATAACCCCACTGTGGGTTTGAACCCATGACCTCCTGGTGTTAGAGGCAGTGCAGTAACCATTGGGCTACAGCTCTACAGCTATTAGCTAGCCCCTGGCTGGCTGCAGAGAGCATGCACGTCACCACACAGACAGTCTGCTGTGGTCACTAGGATAGGATTAGCCTACCCATACCCATGATGCACTGCACATGCAAATCAGCTGTCCACAGATTAACACAAGATGGGCAATGCACCCCCACAGCACCTCGGCCGGTAGAGGGAAGTGACCATGTGCACCCACACACCACCTCGGCCTGGTAGGGGGTACTGACCGTGTGTTTTACTGGCACAGAGTAGCTACACACCGTCACATTGTGCGGGTACTGTGCTCACCCTGAGGGTGCAATGAGGCGCCCAGGACCAGGTCCACAACACCTTCCATGGCTGAAAGAGGCCATGCTGGAGTTCCAAAGCAGTGTTAATGTGTGAGATAGTTTCTGCACAAACACCTTGGATATCTCTGTCTGCTTCAGTCAGGTGTAGCCCCCATGCACCCCCCCCCCCCCCCGGGCCAAGCACAGCAAACAGGGTCTCCCATCAATAGATCCACATTCTACCTCCCTGCAAAGGTGGCAGTAGAAGGGACCATCAACCTGGGTCCTGCTGAGGGAACAGACACCCCACAGGGCAATCAATGCAGCTCTATACACATCCATACCACAATAGCAGACAGACATTAGGCCTGGATATGGTGAGCAGCACCCCACCACTATCTGATATTCTCCTGCAGCAAGTCATCAGCCACTGCACCCAGCAAGCTGCTCCATCAAGACACATACCAGCTGAAAAGTGTGCTAGTTAGTCCACAGTGCATGTTCCCAGTGGAGATGCATGCACCCACAACTGGGATGTCAGCATACACAGCAAGCAGTTACATCAGTGACTGGGCCCCAAAAAGAAACCCATATCTATCACATGAGAGAAATACTATATAGCACTATGGGGGTGCCTAGCCATGCTGTGGTCACTGCACAGTCAGGGTGAGAGTGATCTCTCAGCAGGACATACTGAGGTCACCCTGTCTGTGTAGGTGGTGGCCGGGCACTAATATGTCCCAGTCAGTGCCCTATGCCCTGTGCAGATGCACCCTGGCCAGGCCACCCTGTCCGGCCTATACCCATGGTACCTTGCTCCTCATTATGCACATTGGCAGCCCAATACTGGCAACATTGCTGGCAGTGTGGGCTGTGGAAGGTGTTTGCAGCCACCACACACTGGATAGGCAGACAGCCACCCCCACACCTATGCCAGCATTGTGCTACTATAGAGGAGTCCAGCAGCCATACCCACCACACCAGTCCTGGGCACAGTACAGGCATGGATATGGTACGCACTACTGTTGGGGGTCACTCCCCAGGGTGGTAAACACTGTCAGAGACCAGACCTGCAGCGCGCACCGCAGACATCACAATGATTGTTATGGTGGAGATCAATGAGCAGCATGTGCTTAACGTAGGAATTGATATCTGCCAGTTATCATGGGCAACGTTTGATAGCTGTGTACCGTATACCCAGGTGTAGGGTGGCAGTGCTAAGGTATGCAACTGCTAGTATTGGGGGATACAGGCAGGGCCCAATGTCCTGCCTCTCTAGGAGGCATTGGCCAATGGGGCCTGGGGGGGGGGGGGGTGGCTGGCCCTGTTGGCTGCTGCTTTACGGCAGAGTGTCCCAACTCCAGTCCTGGTGTTCCAACCACTGTTCGGGTTTTCATGCTGTCCCTCAGAAATATGCATGAGCTACATCAGCATACCATGGGGGTGGTGCATAGATATGCAGCACATGCATCTTTAGCAGAGGCAGCATGGATCCTGAATGGTGTGGGGCCCTCCAGGACTGCATTTGGGAGACTCTGCTCTGGGTAATGCGGCTGTTTATGGTGTCTGTGTTTGGTGTGGTAAAATATAGGCTTGTGAACCATGTGTATGTTCTCAGCAATAAAGGTTTCTCCTTACTATCACGGTTTAGTTGTAGGAAAAATATGTGGACTGGATTGGCAGTAGCCCCAGCTGGGCTTTGAACCTGTGACCTTCTGTTCCTGCACACGCTGTCTGTGTGCACTGCACCACCATGTTGCCACAGATATGCTGTGTTCTCTGGGGAGTCCATGACTGTACATCCGACAGAGCCTGTCTGTTACGGTGGACGGTGCCAGCCTGCACAGGCCTAGGCCACTGTCTGCTGTGGTTTGCAGCCACTGCCCCCTCCACCACCTGTACCCTTCCGCCAACATGCAGACATGTCCCTATCTGGAAAAAAAATATGACCTGATTGAGTTGTGGCACTCCAGGACTGAATTTGGGGGACTCGGCTGTCGGTAATGCCCATTGTTATGGTTTGTGTGTAGTGTAGGGTAAAATATAGGTGTTGGAACCATGCTTATGTTCTCTGCCATATAGGGGTGTCTGTACTATCACTGTTTAGTGGTGGGTAAAGCTATGGGGACTGGGTTGGCAGGAGCCCCAGCTGGGGTTTGAACCTGTGACCCTCTGGTCCTACAGGCACTGGCTGTGTCTGCTGCACCACACTGTGGCCACAGAGGCAGTGCATTCTCTGGAGATAGGAAACCTGGCCGCACGAGTCAGACACCCTGCTCTGCACAATTTTACTGTGGGCTCGTTTACCTTGTATGGGGACAGGGGTGCAATTAAATCTCAAAAATGACCTCCACAAAAAGGGGAAAAAAACAAAAACCAAGCTGGGCAACAGTGATATCAATGGGCAACATGAAAAACACTCCCAGGAAAGCTCCATTAAAATGCAGTGATTTTTGAACGAGTCTACGGAGCATAGACGCTTCCAAAAATCATTTCTTTTTTTTGGAGCTTTCCTGAGAGTGTTTTTTATGGTTGCCCATTAATATCACTGTTGCCCAGCTGGATTATAATTTATTTGAAATTTGTTGTGGTCATTTTCAAGTTTTATTTGCTGTTTTGTTCTGTGCACATGTATCACACTGCTCACGTTTTGTAGGTTTCCCCAGTTTTGCTGTACATTGCTGACGGAAATGGTTTCTCTTCCCTTTAAATCGGCTCTAACGCGAGGGTTTCACTCGCGGTATTTTTAATGCTGAATTCAGCCCCGCTCCTGTGCGGGGAGCCTCTCCCCTCCCACTCTCCACCCATTGACCCCGTCCCCCCACCCCTCGGGAGCCTTCCTCCGCCCTCCGTAAGCGTTTCCCCGCCTCTATCGTACATCAGCGCCCCGCACACGTGCGCCGGCCCGTTCGTGTGCGCGGTTTAGTAAACATACCCCTTAGTCTTTGATAATAGATAACTGAAATGTTGAAAGTTGGTTATTCTCTTCGTAGTGTGAGTCGTAATGGTGCTGCAGGGTTAGCGATCGAAGTCCAAGGACGACTCTCAGGAACTGCTGCTGGTTTGACTCGACTATGATGAATCCAGGAATCGATCTCCACTACTTTAACCGCTGTGGGTGTTGACAGTAGAACAACGTACGGTCCCTTCCAATGAGGTGCCAGCGGTGTCTTCTTCCACTCTTTGACCCACACCGTGGCTCCAGGCTTGAAAGGATGCAATGGCTCAGTCAGACTGATAGGCAACTGGTCTTGCACCCAGGTATGGAGGTCCTGCAAGACAGAACTTAGAGCCAACAATTCTTGTCTAGTGATTTCTGATCCAATCTGACTCATATCCCCCCCTTATTCCCTGTACTATGGGCGGGGGTCTTCCATACAAAACCTCAAATGGGGAAACTCCTAATGACTTGGTGGGGGCTGAACGTATTCTGAGAAGGGCTATAGGGAGAGCTTGAGGCCATTTCAGGTGAGCTTCCTGACAGAGCTTGGACAATTGAGACTTCAGGGTTTGGTTCATTCTCTCTACTTTCCCTGAACTCTGGGGTCTATAAGCTGTATGTAACTTCCACTGTATCTGTAAAGCACGGGCCAGCTGCTGAGTTACTTGTGACACAAAGGAGGGCCCATTGTCTGACCCTATGGTCAAAGGTATTCCAAACCGGGGAATGATTTCATGAAGCAGAGCCTTAGTGACTTCTCTGGCCTTTTCTGTTCTGGTGGGGAAAGCCTCCACCCACCCAGAGAAAATACAAACTAGAACCAGTAGGTAGTGATATCCATTCGCTCGTGGCATTTCTGCAAAGTCTATTTGGATATTTCCCATGGGGGTAACTCCCACTGATTGAACTCTTGGAGGTAGGGCAGGGCCCTGTCGAGCATTATTCTTTGCACAGGTTACACATTTTTGGGCTATTGAGGCAGTTAGGGGACCCAATAATGAGATACAAAAATACTGTTTCAGGGCTTTTTCCATTGCAGTTTTTCCGTAGTGAGTGGCTTGATGAAAGGCGTGGACAAAGGCTGGACCCAGGGCTTCAGGGATCACAGTCATACCAGGAGGTGAGCCTCCTTCGGGCGGTGGTAGCACTATCCATCCAGTCTCGGACAACTGCCCCCCCTCATTCTGACAATAATAGTCCAGCTCAGTCGATGTGTATCCTGGTGTCCAAGCACTAAGATGTACTGGAAATATGGCCGCTTGAACTGCACTATTGGGGGTAGAAATTTCTCCTTTGATTGCTGCTTCTCGGGCTGAGGCATCGGCGAATCTGTTCCCTCGGGACACTTCTCCATCTCCAGTCTGGTGGCCTCGGCAGTGCATTACAGCAACTTGTTTGGGGGCCCCATACTGCTTCCAATAAAGTCAATATTTCTGGGCCATACTTGACGGACTTGCCTCCTGAGGTTATCAATCCGCGTTCTTTGTACAAGGCTCCATGGGCATGTAATGTTGTAAAGGCATATTTAGAATCTGTGTATACATTCAGACGGATCCCAGTCCCCGGTTTCAGTGCTCGCGTGAGGGCTATTAATTCGGCCTTCTGTGCTGAAGTTCCTGGGGCCAAGGCTGATGATTCTATTACCATGTCCAGGGTCACCACTGCATAACCGGCACATCGTTGTCCATTAGTTACAAGACTGCTGCCATCCACGAAGAAAGTTCTTTCTGAGTTGTTCAAAGGGATATCAGTTAAATCTGGGCGACTTGAATATACAGTGTCCATTACTTCTAGACAATCATGGTCAGGAGGGCCTGGACCAGTCAGCAGTAGGGTAGCAGGGTTCAAGGTTTGGCTGACACTCAATTGCAGCCGGGGATTTTCACACAGCATACTTTGATATTTCAACATCCGCGCGTTGGTGAACCAGTAGTTTCCTTTGTGTTCCATTAAGGTTAAAACAGAATGTGGTACAGTGACTTGAAGATTCTGCCCCAAAGTGAGCTTGTCTGCTTCGCTCACCAAGAGGGCTGTGGCTGCTACGGCTCTTAGGCAAGGTGGCCATCCTTTGGCAACAGAGTCCAATTGTTTTGACAGATAGGCTACAGGTCGTTTCCAGGATCCAAGGGGCTGAGTCAAAACTCCCAACACATTTCCACATGACTCATGGACATAGAGATGAAATGGTTTCTGCATATCTGGTAGGCCCAAGGCTGGTGATGACATTAATGCTGTTTTCAGTGATTTGAACGCTTTATCCTGTTCTGGGCCCCATTCCATGGGTGATCGTTCCACTCCCTTCGTGGCTTGGTACAAGGGTTTTGCCAAGTGTGCAAAATTGGGTATCCATAATCGACAGTAGCCCGCAGCTCCCAAGAAAGCTCGCACCTGCTTTCTGGTGGTGGGGGTTGGGATGCGGCATACTGCTTCCTTCCGCTCGAGTCCCAATTTCCGGATTCCTTTGGATAGATGGAATCCCAGGTATTTCACTTCAGTTTGGCACAACTGCGCTTTGGCTCTTGAGACTTTGTATCCGGCTTAATTTAAGAGGTGCAAGAGATCACTGGTGGCTTGCACACATTCAGACTTGGAGTTGGTGGCTATAAGCAAATCATCTACATACTGAAGTAAGATTCTTTTTCCTGGAGTTACAGAGTAGTTTGAAAGATCTTGGTTGAGAGCTGCACTGAAGATGGTGGGTGAATTCTTGAATCCTTGAGGCAAGCGAGTCCAAGTGAGTTGGCCCCATCTTCCTGTAGTGGGGTTCTCCCATTCAAATGCAAACAAGAGTTGGCTGGCAGATGCCAGGCGGATACAGAAAAAGGCATCTTTTAAATCCAGAACGGTGAAATGAGTGGCTTCTGATGGAATCAGTCCCAGGAGGGTGTAAGGATTTGGTACTACTGGATGTATGGTTTAAACTGCACTGTTCACTCGTCGCAAATCCTGCACTGGGCGGTAGTCACCTGTCCCAGGCTTCTTGACTGGGAGGAGGGGGGTATTCCAGGGTGATTGGCATTCTCTTAGGAGTCCATACTGTAGTAATTTCTTGAGGTGACAATGAATGCCTTCAATTGCTGGTCGTGGGAGAGGATATTGTCGCACATGCACTGGTTCTGCTCCTGGTTTAAGGGTGACAAGCACAGGAGCTATATTCTTTGCTAGGCCAGGAGGATTATCCTCCGCCCACACTCCGGGCGGAGCTAAGATGTTGGTGGGTATCCGGGGGCTAGCTGCCTTGGATGAAAGTGGACTATAGAACCGCCATTCTTCTTCTCGGGGGACAGTCAGCACCATCAGGCCAGCAGATTCCGAATTTACAGTCATCTCCATTTTTCCTCCTTCAACAAAGGATATCTGCGCCTGGAGCTTAGCAAGCATGTCTCGGCCCAAAAGGAGAACTGGGCATTCAGGTATGTACAGGAACTGATGTGTTATCTTCCGTCCCCCTAATTCGCAGGCACAGTTCTGCAGGAAGGGTCTTGTGGTTCTAGTCCCAGTGGCGCCAACAATAGTGACAGATCGGGAAGACTAGGGAGCCACTGGCTTAGCCACTACTGAATGTTCGGCCCCTGTATCCACCATAAAGTCCATGTACTGGTCCCCAATCTTTAAGTTGACCATAGGCTCCTGGGGACCCAGGGAAAACTTGAAGCCCGGTCTGGCCTAGTCCTCATCCTCGTAGTAGTTCTCAGTAGTCGCCACTCCCTCTACGGCGGCTTCTTCTTGCTGAAACTGTGCGCGCTGCATTCCTCCCCGTTGTTGGAACCGGCCCCCTCCTCTCCTGGTGCTCCCCCTCCCTCTCCAGGGGGTGGAGCCAACATTCGGGCATTCATTCTTCCAATGTCCTTTTTCCTTACAATAAGCGCACTGATTTGCACCTAAGGGGGACCAAGCGCTCCCTCGGCCCCTTCCCCATCCTCGAGTCCTTCTGTTTGGATATCCTCCACGTCCTTCAACTAGAGCTGCAGCAAGCAGATCGGCTTTCTTCTTCATCTTTCTTTCACTTTCCCTTTTACATTCTTGATCACGATTCACAAATACCTTCTGGGCAACTTCCATTAGCTGTGCTGTATTCATGCCCGCAAATCCATCCAGTTTCTGTAATTTTCGTTTTATGTCTCCCTGGGACTGACTCACAAAAGCAGCATTTACCATACGTAAATTCTCCTGGGCTGCTGGATCATATGGGGTATAAAGTCTATAAGCTTCAGTTAATCGTTCATAGAAGGCAGCCGTACTTTCATCTGGGTGCTGAAGAACGTCTGCTACCTTCCCAACATTCATGGCTTTCTGGCCTCCCCTCCTCAGGCCTTGCAGTAGAGCCTAGCGGAAGCGGGTGAGGGCTCTCTCTCCTTCTGCACTATTCGGATCCCATCTTGGGTCTTCATTTGGGAAATCTACGGCCGCTGCCCGTCGGGGATCTAAGTCTCTTCTGTCTACAAGGTTCTCTTCCAGCCATCGGGTAGTTGCTTGTACTATTCGTGCCCGCTCTTCAGTAGTAAAGAGAGTAGCCAAGAGCTGGCGGCAATCAGACCAGGTGGGCTGGTGGGTCTGCATGATACTAGACATTAATTCTGTCAAATCTTGGGGTTTTTCAGTATAAGAGGCATAGTACGTTTTCCAGTTTAATAAATCTGTGGTAGAAAAGGGCACATAAACGAGACTAGTTGGCCCGACCACAACCTGACCCCCATCCTCTAGAATAGGCAATCCTGGGACTTGGCGCAATGGCATCTGGCGGACTTCTTTCGGGCCCCGTTTCTCTACTTCGGAGGGCATAGCGCAAATTTGCGGGTCCAGCGGAGACCCTTCCGCTGGAGCCTGGACTAACGGGTGACCCTGGACTGGCAGTTGACGATCCCCCGCTGGCTGTTCCTTCAGGTGATGGCAGCCCTCCCGGGGAACTTTGAGAACTTTGTTCGAGACTGGGACTCCTGCTTCGGGAAGGGGGCTGCTCTCTTTCGGGCAATGGAGGTGACTGACGGGGTTGAGTCATGTCAGCTGGAAGGGCTCTCTCTTCCTCAGGCTCTGCTCGGGGTAATGGTTGAGCTGACGGGACTGGCTTATACAGGAATTGGGGTGGATAATTTAGAATTTCTGCAGGTTCTGGGGCTGAGTAAATGGGGGGCTTTTCTCCCTTGGCCCCCGGGACCCCCTTTGTAGTTACTAACATGATCCTGCACTGTTCCTCACAGCAACGCTTCATCCAAGAGGGTTGCCTTTCACAGATTTCTAACCAAGAGTCTATATAGGGAAACTGGTCGGGGTAATTCCTACGCACTATCCCATGCACTCGGGATACAACTCTAACATCAAAAGTACCCTCTGGTGGCCACATGGTGTCCAGCACCGGCCACTCCCTACCACATAATTTTCCTAACCAGGACGGCGACATTTTCATCCCGTAATCACCGCTAAATCCCTTCTTAAAATTCGTGATCATACAGTTCAACGGAGTTTGCACAGACCCCGCCCCTCCCATTATGACGCACAAAACAACAGACCAAGAGGGCGGGTAGTATGGCTGCAGGTAAGGGGTCCGTACAGCCCACGGAACAATAAGGAAGACAAACACCAAACGCTTCCTCCTTTTCACGACCTGGGCGCGGTCACCCGGCCAGGAACTGCGCTACTTAGGAGTCTGCTTTCACTTGGTCTGTATTGCAAGACCTCTCATTCATTCAAACAAACAGGCATGCCACCGAGTTCCCAAAAATTCCATAAAGGCCTACCTTACTTACTTATTCATGAGGGGTGGGGTTTCGTCCTCGCGCACACTCATGCAAGGAGTACTCGGCCACACCCTGAGAGGTGATCAGGCTCTCGTTACCTTGTACCGTTACCTTAAACCATAATAGTCTTGTGCATGCGAGACTTTCCCATAGCTAGCTGACTAAGAAACCAGACAAATTGCTACTCACCGGATCCGGCCACTAATGCGCTGCGCAACCAGTCCCTCCTTGGGTTGAATCCTGGACTCCCCTCGGGTTCGAGGTGTTGGCCGATCGGACCTAGCAGGCCGCCGAGGCAGGGTAGAACCCTCTCCGATACAAGGGGACTGGCAGCGCCTGGGGTCCTCTCCGCTGTCGGTCGGCCACGGTCCTGACCGGACCAAACCTGGAGGCGGTAATACGTGGTATATTCATTTGCGCACCATTCACATACCACACATTCCCGGCCAACGCACCAAAAATATGTTGCAGCGAAGTGCACGCAATGAATAAAAATAGGAGTCAGTTCGAAGATCCAAGCCAATTTATTGTGCACAAGTCTCAGGCAAATGTCACATTCAAAATGGTCTGAGCAATGGAGTCCAGTAAACAACACCTTTTATACTTTTCTTCTTCAGTTTAATATAGGCAAACTTTCTATTGGTCCTACTGACCCTCGCACCCATCCAATTGGGATCTTTCTGTGGGCCCAGTACTCTGTTCCCCCTGCTCAGAATTCTCTAACAAAGGCACAGTTCTAAACTTTGATACTTTTCTCTTACAAGGTCACTGCTTAGCTTTAGAAAATATGTGAATACAGAGCACTGGAACATGTCTGTCATCAGCATAGAATATTCAACAAAGGATCTACACAACCTTATCAAAAAGCAGTTTAAAGCAGTTTCTCTAACTTATACTGACTTTGGTCTTTCTCAGCATTTTTATTCTTAGATGAACAGAACAACCAGCTCCGCTCCCTGCTGACCCGCCCAACCCATGGAATAACAACCAGACAGACCTCCAACAACTACCTCACCATCCCTCACAAAAGAACCAAAAGCTCTCAAAAGACATGCAACCGAGCCTTCGAACTCTACGCACCATCCCTATGGAACTCTTTACCAAACCACCTCAGAAACAATAATGACATCCTATTATTCAGAAAACAGCTGAAAGCCATCCTATTCTAGGAATATTTCAAGACAACCCCTACCAAAAAATGCAACAACCCCTGAACTCTCCATGTCCCTCTAAGTGACAACTATCCTGTACTGTCCATGTCTAAAGTCTATCCTACGTCGGAATCATCAATGTTACCTACCTGGTGATGGCCCCACCCTGATACTTGATTTCCCCACCCTTATATGTAACGCCGCTTTGACCCGGTGAAAAGCGGGATATAAATACAGTTAAATAAATAAATAAATAGATGGGGCTGGGACTCAGGCCTAGCTTACAGGCCTCTCATACGTTTACATACATTTATAGGCTATTCTAGGCCATAGCCTACCACAGTACTGCAACACAACACCGTGTTTCAAGCTCCATGTCTTCCTAGCTCTTCTTCAAGCAATGTAACCCAATTGTACATCCGTTTCCGGTTTTGTATCTCCCATGATGATTAAACAGCAAACGGATGGAACTGAATAATTTACGCATCCAGTAGAGCCAAAGCCAATTGCAATAGAGAGATCATCAATACAAAGACCACCAATCAATGTCCAAATTAAAACCATGAGGAGCCATTGATTGCATTTTAAAAATCCAGCGTTATTCCTTATATTGCAGTTTGGAAATCGAATCCCCCCCCCACGTAGGTTACAGGGGACCGAGTCAATCACCAACCACCTCAAATCATCAAAACAATGCCGTAACTGAAGACAATGTGAGACCATAGGAGCAGCCATAACCTGAGAATTAATACGTGAACGATGTTCCTGCAAACGGTTTTTAATAGGCCTGGAGGTTTTGCCTACATATTTAAGCTGACAAGGGCAGATGATAACATATACCACAAAAGAAGATAGACATGAAGTCCTGTGATATAAACTATAGGTAAGACCTGATTGTGAATCAATCCATTGCTCCTCTTACATGGTACTCACACAAAAATCACAAGAGCAACAAGCATAATGGCTCCAAGCTGGGGAATCTATTCTCTCCCTTGTAGATGAAAAAGTCTGAACAATCAAATCGCCAGTATTGGATCCCCCCTGATAAGCCATCATAAGAGGCCGCTGGACACAACTATGAAGAGACAAAACAAACAAATGGTGCTTTAAAATACAAGTCACCTCCATGGTGTTTTGGCATATAAGGAAGGACACCAATAAATCTGTTAGACAAATCTTTATCAGTCTTCAAAAGTGTTTCCCATTGCCACCATTCACGATGATTGTACAAGGCTCATTTATAAGCTTTGTTGATCAGGGACACAGGATACCCCTGAGCCCGTAACCTAAAACGTAATTCTCTTACATGTTTTTGATATTCCGGAAGAATTGCGTATAAACGACGAATCCTTAAAAATTGACCTATGAGCAATCCCTTGCGTAACGGGCCTGGATGATAACTTTTATATTGTAATAAAGTATTACGTTGAACCTGTTAGCGATATAGAGTAGTAGGAAACCCATTCTCATCCTTATAAATCAAAAGATCTAAAAATTCTATGCACTCAGTATGAAACTTTGGTGTAAATTGTATATTATTTTATTATTTTTAACTGTATTGATTCAGCCAAAAAAATGCCACTAGGTCACTTTGAGATCCTGCCCAAATGAAGAACACATCATCCAAAAATCATTTAAAATTTTTTATATAACGGAACCATGATGACCCATCTACAATGTTTTGGAGTGGCAATGGGGGCAACTGTTGCACCATCAGTGTCTACGTTGTATATGTCAAATTTTGAGGAACAACATCTTTATGGGTCATCATGGTTCCGTTATATACCATTTTGGAAACCTGTTGAAGCCTTTTTATAAATGTGATTAAAAGGAGGACCTGCTACAATAGAGGGAGACCTCTCATGGTAGGTGATCCGATAAAAAAATTGTTAGATTAGGTTTACTTAGACATTGTTGGTATGGTCTTTGTTAGGTTTTCACCTCAAATTGGGAATGACTAAAATTATGACTAGTCTGGATGTGAGGTTTGATGCTATGTCTTCTAAACTAGCTGAAGTGGTTGTGGTGGTTGGGCACTAATACTATTACTACTACCACTTATCATTTGTGTAATGCTATAAGGCATAGCAGAGGAGTATCCTAGCAGTTACAGCAGCTGCCTAGTACCCATAAGATCAAGGGATCATTTCCCACTGACACTCCTTGTGACCTTGGGCAAATCACTTTACTCTTCATTGCCTCAGGAAGAAAAGGCCCGGCAATTTACTTTCACTGATACATTGCCAAGAAAACCCAGAGGCAGCTGGGTTGCTAGGAGTCAGCACTGACTTGACAGCACTAAAAAAGACAAAAAACAAGGCATATACAGTGCTGTACACATACACTTGAAAAATAGTCCCCTCTCAATAGAGCTTACAATCTATGCAAGACACAAATACAACAAACAGGTGGCTAGGGTAAAACTAAGGGGGAATGGTTATAACACACATGGGTGGTAAACAGGAGAGAATAAGGGAGTCAGGATCCAAAAGCAGCTTTAAAGACTTGGATTTCAGCAGCATAACCTCTAAAGAGGGACCCCACATGCAGATAAACTTACTTTAAAATGTTTGCCGCACTGCCTCCACTCTTATGTTTTGAGAACTGGCAGCCATCACTTTCCGTTGCTGGGCTGAAGTCTCATGATAACAGCCGCACTGCGGGACATCAGCCTGGCAATGGCTGGAGGTGACAGCTGCTGGGCTACAGTAAGAGTTGTAGGTGTGTGGAATAGTCTCCCAGTGGAGGTAGTAGAGACCAGGACAGTATCTGAATTCAAGAAAGCATGGGACTAACACAGAGGATCTTTAAAGGAAAAAGAAGGGACTATAGTAGTTGGTATGGAAAGGCAGACTGGATAGGCCAAATGGTCTTTTTCTGTTGTCATGCTTATATCTCACAGCTTCAAGTCTTGCGAGATCAGCCCAAACTTCCTTCACTGCTTGGCTGAAGTTCCTTACAGAAAGCCAATCACAATTGATGAATGAGGCAGCACTAGGTATTAAAAAAGCTTTCAGGGACCTGAAATCCCAGGCACCAGGGTGCAGTTTCTAGGTGACATGGCAACCTGGCGCCCAGGATTTGTTGAGCCCTGGTCTAAATGGAAAATGGCTAGAGAGTGGATAATGATCTTGGTAGTGTGTTCAGAAAGGAATGGCTGAATTTTGCTGATGTGGTCAAGAAAGAAATAAAAGGTTTTAGCACAAGGATAAGCTGGAGCATGTGGAGCTGCATGTGAATAACATAGAGGTGACAGCCGCCAGTCAATCGCGCAGGTTAGAGGCCCAGTAGTGGAAAGCAGGACAGCAGCACAAGAATCCAGACCAAAGGAATAATGAGCATACTGTGGGACTTCCTAAATGAGCTGAGAACAATAATCATCTTCAGTTTCTGCAAATATGGCTTTCCAAGGTCTTGGGACTAGAAAATAAAGAATAGGCAGTTTTTGCGAGAGAGCACATCGTGCACTTGGCCTGTAACCCAGAATCAGAGACAGACCCAGAACAATCATCTTAAGGGCCAATATTTTCCAAGATACATGACATATTCTGGCAGCAGCACATAGTAAAGGACAACTCTGTTACAAAAACAAGTTAATCTTTTTCTTTCATGACTATAGTGTGAAAGTTTCGCTGCTGTGAAGACGGTTCTGTGAGTATGGGGCCTGTGATATGCTCTTCTGTATCTAGCACATCTGTGGCTAGAATGCGAAGGAGGAATGCTGAACTATTTGTTTGAACTTGCAACTGCGGGAGACCAAGTGCCAGGATGATGGCAGGCTTCTCTATATCTAGGAATGGACTTATGCCTTGGATATTAACATGCTTTAACCCAGAGTGGGACTTGTTAAGTACAGTCTCACTGAACTAGCTTTGGGTGAATTCTTCTGACTAATTTCACTATTTTCATTTTTCTATATGACTGGCTGGGTGTAAAAGGGGATGCAGTGGTAGTGGCAGCAGCAGTGAATATGTTCTATATGTACCCATGGGAGGGGGGTCCTTTGGGACCTGAATTGAGTGTATGTAGGGTGTCTCTGAAGAATATGTGGGGTATTGCAACAAAAATGGTGGAAGCTCTATGAATGGGGTGTGTGGATGGACTTTGGTCAAGATAGAGTGGTTATTCCCTGTGCTGGCAAAAGAGTGAGGGTGAGAGAACATGGGGGTATGATGTGGGTGAGTAGCAGAACTGGTGCAAAGGTATTAGGCACCCTAGGCAAAAGGTTAGCCTTGCACCACCTTGCAATTAGCTTTTAGACCCCTAGCACCCCCTCCTATGATTTTGATTATTGAACTCAATGGTAATCAACATCATCCCTCCCAGAGCAGTCCTATAAGAATGCATATTTGGCCACAACACTTTTAAATATTGAACATTATTTTGTTAATATATGCATATAAGGGAGATTTAAAAAATCCACCAACCAGGGTAAATGAACTATTTGCATAGTGCCCATTCTTCCTGCAGGTAGAGGTTATGTATTGATGACTGTGAGTTTGCAGGGGAAGTTAGCATTGGGCATTGGAAGGGATGGAAGCAATCAGCCCTGTAGCGCAGAAGTTTCAAAGTGCTGCAGGGCTGTTTGCAGTCATTGCCACTATTGCATGTCCCGGAGAGGAGTGGCAGTGGCGACACTGGGCCCGAAGGAGGGGTGCAAGGGATGAGGTTTGCCTAGGATGCCTCAACTCCCTGCGCCCGCTCTATCTAGCCCCAGCCAGTTTCAGCCACCTACTAAAACTACCATTACTTCTCTAGAAAATTGTATTTAGCTCACACCTTTCTCAGAAGTTCAAAGGCGATTTACATTTAGGTACAGTGGGTATTTTCCTGTTCCTAGAGGGCTTACAGTCTAAGTTCGTATCTGAGGCAATGGAGGGTTAAGTGGCTTGCCCAAGATCACAATGAGTGGCAGTGGGGTATGAACCCTGGCTTTGCTAGTTGATTAATGTTACTCAATATACATCTTTAATGTGAATCATATAAAGTGGCATTTTAGAAAGGACATCCAGGTGCAGTCTGGGACGTCCATGGCAAAACATCTGAGAAAACCCCAGGAATGTTTACATTTCAACCCAGTTATAGAAACATGGGTGTCCCCAAATGGACAGCTGAAGAACAACTCCTTGGACATCCCGGCCAGCATTTTCCAAAGGGGATGTCCATGTTCAGTGGCACTGCAGATACTTTGATGTGTGGTTGTGGGTTAGTAATCTGTTTGGGATTTGTCTTTGTCTTTACGTGTAGGTTTCTTTGACCAGGAAATATTGACAGTGACAATGACAGCGCATCGTGTGTTTCCCCTTTGTAGCATTGCTGCCATGAAAGGAACACTTTTTTGCTCCTTATTCATGGTCGGGAGCAGATATAGGCATGGACGTCTCAACAACCAGGGCCAGACATGCTAGGGCACTTCTGGAATTGCACCATGATGTGCATCTTCATTATTCTGTCCAGGCCTCTCCTCCAGCACACCCCTATTCTACTTCGATGTCCTTGCGCTAGGGACATCCATTTACCCAGTTTCTAAAATGGCTCCAGGGATGTCCTTGTAAATTGGGCATCTGCATATCTGTTTTCAGCAATACTTGGATCCTTCTCTGCACCACGCCATTATTTGTGGGTGTCCCATTCCTTTTGTTTTCCCTTGTGTTTCACCAGACCATTGAGCTATGTCATTTGGACCTTATTGTTGTGCCATTCAGTCCCCTATTTGTTGTGTCTTTGCCCTTTCTGTGTACTTATCTTAATGAATTGCCATCTCCTCTGGATATTATAAATCGCTTTGATGGTCACCATGCCTAATGGTGGTCTACCAAATCTTGCAAAATAATTAATAAAACAACTCCTATAGAGTATAATTATTTATTCATATGGAACATTCCCAGGCCAGCCAATTAAACTCCCTTAACAACGGATGCAAAGCAGAAATAGGATGTTTCATCTTGCAATCCAACATTTGAAAACATTCTGTTCAATTTCTGGTGTCACATCAATGACAGCAACACAAACTTCCTCCACTGCCTTGCAAACAAACACACTGAAGTCTATCAGAACCAGTATCAGGGCAAAGAACTCAAATTGCACTAACCTTCCCTATGAAACGTCAGCACTACAAATATTCTGAGACACCAGCACACCTTCAATTGGGAAAAGAGAACAAGTGAGATTGCTACAGATTTCTACACAGAATCTATATATTTGTTTGTTTGTTTATTTATTTATTTACAATAGTTTAAACCACTTTTCTGACAAAAGTCAATCAAAAGAATGTACAAATAATGATACAGAAGAACAAATTACAAAAAGAAGCGAGTACAGTAATAACAGAATTCCTCGCCTCAGTTATACATAGAAAACACAGACCATCACCTAGTAAAAAAATAAGAGACTACAAATTAGAAACAAAAATATATGAACATAAAATGAAAGAGAAACACCAAGAAACCAGATTCCATGAAATATGGAACACTGAAGAAAGGAAAATAAATGCATTTCTCCTGTACTGAACAAAATACAAAGAAAAGCACATTTTCAAAACCGATATATTTCATTCTCTAAAAACTGAAAATAATATTTTTGTTACATTTTTTGTCTAACCATTTTATTTTTCCAGTTGTGTTAGTCCTGGTCTCTCTTTGTTTCCATTTTCTGTTTCTCCACTCTCCCTGTTTTCTTCCCTTCCTGCCTTATTTCTGCTGTTTCATCTTTTTGTCTCTATTTCTCTCATCTGCCTTGTTATCTTGTATAGCTAGATTTAATTCCTCATTCTCCTCCCTCCCATCTTCAGATCTCTCTCTTTTCATCTTTCCTTTACTTATCAATTTCTATTTCCTACTCTTATTTTTCCAGTCCTCCCATTTCCCACCACTGTCTCATTCCTTCCCCAGCCTCCTATCCCCCCTAATTTTTCACCCACATTCTAGTCCCTCATTTCCTTCTTCTGTATTCATCTCATCCCCCAGCTTTCAACTCCTTTCTTTTGATTCTCATCCTTCCATCAGCCCCAGCTCCTTCCCCATCACTAAGCTACCTCTAGTCCCTTTTTATGTCTTATCCCCTATCCAGGTTTCCATTCTTTCCTTCATCTCCTTTCTTTTCCTCTCACCCTCTCTATACCCCTCTGTCCTTTTCTACTGCCCATCCCCTCTCCAAATCCTTCAAACCATCTCCCCTCCCAATCTTTCTGCACTCATTCATCATAGCACTACTCATACCCCTCACACAATCACCTAGTCTCTGATATCCCTGCTCAGTTTCTTAATGCCTACTATTTCTCAGCTAATCCCAAAGCCCGCACTCTTCCATTGTACCCATTCATTAGTCGTCACTCACAATCCCCTCCAAACTTTAAGCCCTACTTCCATATTGTCTTGCTAGACTAGTCCAAACAAGTGGGTTGTGTTCCCCTACCAGCAGATTGGTGGAGACAAAAAAACAATAAAAAGCCCAGGTTTCAATGATATCACTCCTATGCCTCTATTTATCTCAGCCACCAGAGATCCCTCAGTATTTCTTTGTCTTCAGCAAATGGTGGATAGATTTTCTCCTTTCTGTAGAAAATCTGAAGATTGAGAGGAAAAGAGATTGATTAAACGCTCATGAACAACCACTTAAGCCCTAAAAAGATGACTCTCTCACATGAGCGTGACATGGGAGGTTCCACTAGACTGCAATCTTTTCAGTAGCCACATTACTGGCTGAAAGTGAAGACAATCTGAAACATTTACGTCTCAAGATCAAGGAAAATAGTCTTAAAATGGGCCTGCACTTTAACATTAAGAAGATAAAGATCCTAACAACTGGCAAAATCAATAAGTTCATCTTTGATTGAGAAGAAATTGAAATAGTTGACAACTTTAACCTATTTGGATCAAAAATCAATAAAGAAAGGACAGGCAGTCAAGAAATCCGATGACGCATTGCTCTTGGCAGAATAGCTATGAAGGATCTAGACAAGATTCTCAAGAGCAGAGATGTTTCTGTCCATACAAAGATTCGACTTGTCCAAGCCATGGTATTTTCAATAATGTCATATGGATGCGAAAGTTGGACAGTGAAAAAGATAGACAGAAAGAAAATTAAATTATGGTGCTGGCGACGAATACTGTGTATATCATGGACTGCCCGAAGAACAAATCAGTCGGTATGAGAGGAGATCAAACCTAAGCTTTCCTTAGAAGTTCAGATGACAAGACTTTGACTTTCATACTTTGGACACATTATGCAGAGAGAGAGATCATTAGAGTAAGACATAATGCTTGGCAAGATAGAAGGTCAGCGCAAAAGAGGAAGGTAGGCAATGAGATGGATTGATACAATAACAGCAGCAATAGGTGCCACTCTTTCAACAATGAGCCGCCTGATTGACGACCAAACACAGTTTAGGTCAACTATCCAAAGGGTTGCCGTGAATTGACACCGACTTGACATCACTTAACAACAACAACAGGAGAATAGAAAATTGGTTCAGCTCCATGCTCTTATCATGAAAAGGGCCTGTTGAGCAGCCACAAATTGGAAGAATCTGGAAGAGTACAGCAGCCTCAAACAACCTCAGCGCCCCCTCCCTCCTCCTCCTTTCTCCCTCCTCTTTCCTGAAGATTGCAGAAAGCTCTCAGAGAGATCTGCCTGCCAGCCACCTTTCATACAATACTGTTAAAAATAAACCTAGCCAGTGAAGCAGTTTCCGGGGAGTAGAGCTGAGTCCAGCATGGATCTATGCTTGGGGCTCTCAGAGGATAAGTACTAAGGCTTGACTTTGTCATTGTCCTTTTGTGGGCTCCTGGTTCTATCTCTGAGGGACACAATTCGTGGTGGACTGCTAGCGACCATTGGCACTGTATGGGCTTTCCTGCCATTTTCTGTATGCATTAGAAATGTTTTTTCCTATTGTGCACCTGGGGGTTGCGTGGTCCTAAAGCTTGTCCCAGCCAAGTGGCTCCAATGTGCACTCCTTCCTTAACACATTTAACACGCGTTACATAAAGTGCAGTTTACGTGTGCTTGTGGGCCGATGTAGCCTTAGTGCATGTTCTTGTGATACTTATCCTATATGGGACCCAGAGGAGAGCAGCGGAAGTAATGAACACGGCCTACCAGGTGATAGATAAAATTCTTTATTAAGGACCCAACTTAACAAGTTTCGGCCGAAGCCTTCGTCAGGGGTCTAAAAAACAAACATATATAAAATAAGAAGGAGACTAAAAACAAAAGAAACACAAACATCATAAAAACTATGTTGTTAAATAACAGATTACCAGGGAACCACATAGGTGATGTAAGAAACACGTCTATGCGGTGGAGCAATCACTCTTCCCAATCTGAAAAGCAGTAAAATTGCAAATGTAAATAATAACAGAGGAACAGGGGGATAAAAACATATATAACATAACAGTTAAATCACATTAATATGTAAGAGATGAATAAAGGCAAACTAGATGCTGTATCCATAAAACACATCCATAAAACACTGAATATGTGTGACAAACTTGTGAATGGGGTAAAAGCACTAAAATACAAAAGAACAAACATATGTGACATAACGGTTAAATTACATTAATGTGTAAAAGATGAATAAAAACAAACTTGATACTTTATCCATAAACAACATCTATAAAACACTGAATATGTGTTACAAGCTTATGAGTGGATATATGACAGTTTTTTAAAAAAGTCTGAACAGCTATTGCACTCTAGAAGGAACACATACGTCATAACTATTGCACAAAGGACATAGGTAGGAACAACAAAGAAAACAGAACATAGCGATATGGGATAGGGGCAAAAAATTGTTTTTTTTGTGCCTCACCATAAATCAATATCGAAAAAAAGGGGAGAAATGAACCCACGTATAATATTTACTGAAAAGAATTCTTGTACTGAAAGGAATATATTGCACAAAGCCGGGAGGAGTGTAAATAAATAAAACGCGGTATATATTGTAACGAGGAAGAGCTGTCCCTTGCCTCAAGAACACAGAAATCTGCTAGCTTCAGCTTAGATTCTGACAGGCAGGCAAGCCGCATGATTCCCAGTTACCATTGGCAACGTAAACAGACTCAGACACGAGGTCTGAAGCCCTGCCCAGCTGGAAAGCATTCACCAGCTCTTGACTCAAACGGCTTTCACCTGTGTAAGGGAACGCCCAGGAAACAGTATAAAAAATGCTTAGAGCAGTCAGAGTTAGACTCACGTGGCTCAGGGGGAGAGGAAGGAGATTGCAGAGACTCTCGAGATTCTGGAGACTCAGGAGACTCCAGAGATTCAGAGGACACAGACACCGATGCAGAGCTGCAGGAAAGTTTATGCAGGAAGCTGCAGAGAAGTTCACACAGAGAACTACGGAGGAATTCACACAGAGAGGTCAGCTGTAAGGATTTGTTACCTGTGACGCAGTTGTTTTGCGAAAGCACCGGGCTGTGCAGAGTGAATGGAGAGCAGTGAAAGGAAAACCGTATGTATCTGAAAAGTGTGGCAGTTTAAAGCAAGTACAAGCCCTAGAAAGGGAGAAAGAAGCAGTTGAAGATATCTGTATGTCTGAGGGTGAAGAGTTTTTACCAGTTAAACCCCGAAGGAAACTTCCTAGAGAGAAATCCTCCTACGGTAGAAGAGAACAGTTCTGTGATTCCCAGTCCAACTTGGAAGGTAGGACACGCAGAAGCTTTAAGGGAAAAGCCTATCATAAGAAGTGTGTCTCTTCTCCCTGCTATTATGAGTCATACGATAGCTATTTACCCTGCTTTAGAGGAGGCTGTCTAGATGAGCCTGCCGAAGAGACGGGTCTGAGAAATGTACAAACTTCATGTTTTAAAGAAGATGTTTGTAATGAAAGAGCACAGTAAGAACCTATGATACTAGATGCTTGTGTTGAATCTCCTATTGAGGAAGCCATGGATTGTACGCTAATTTTGTCTGATAAGATTTCTTCTCTATGCTAAAGCCAAAGTTTGAGAATTGCTTGAGAGTGCTGTGAAAAGCAGAGGAGAGACTGCTGAATATCAGATGAGCTGTATGCTGTATAAAATAGTACCACTGATTATTAGTTCCTTTAAGAGGCAAAAGGCTATATTTGAGTTTCTTCAGTTCCTTACCAGAGTATATGGTTTTGTCCTAAGTTTTGTTTGTATATTATACCTTTGAGAATCCAACCCCGGGAGGGGAATAAATCCTTTTTGAAAACCTGACCACTTGACTCACAACTACTACTTTCTACAAAGAGGGTCAGTCCCTGCAGTCTGGCTGTTAGCCTTAGCCACAGTCCAGCCTCTGCTGGTCACAATATCCATGGGAAAAAAACTGGGGAAAGGTGTTATCTGACAATGCATTTATTACTAGATGTGCTGTCTATATGCACATCAGAAAAAAAGGGGGGGGGGAAGGGGGAAATGTGCAGGGTGTACATTAGGCACTACCAACGAGAGCTTAGATAAAAAATGACCTATATACACAAAAAAAGGGGGGTACATGTAATGCACTAACAGTGAAAAAAGTACTTATGCATTGCAAGAAGAGAAACCTACATCAATATGGGAGAAAATACTAATGGTGTGCACAAACCAACCCAAGCCAAGGCATAAAAACACCATAAATACGCCGTCTACAAGAGGGTGAACAAAAAGCTATATTTGAAAAAATATGTCTTAAAAGAACATACGTGTGGGTAAGCCATAAAACAGACAGGATGCCACGGAGCGTATATTATGCAAAATAAAAGACATCGAAAACTTAAATAAGACGCTGTGTCGGCAGAAGGGGGGTTGGTGTATACACACATAATGCACCGGCATTAGAAAACGTGCATACCACTGTGTGCCCACATAGTTAAAAAAGAAAAAAGACGAATGAAAAAAGAAGAAACATCTACAAATGGAAATTACTCATAATATAGACTATACAAAACTAGCCAAAAGGACATCCCATAAATAAGATGTCTATAGTAAAATAATCGTAAGAGTCAATGAATGAAATAGCCTGTGAATTAAAAACAATGTATATGGAATAACTGTAAAGCAAACAGTTAAAAGAACACCGTACACTAACACACAAAAAAGGCGGGAAAACGCCACGCTATGACATGAAATCGCTGTCTAAAAATAAAAGAAACATCCTACTGGCGTTTAACTATGTATGCATTCAGGGCTATCGTAAAATGATAAACCAGTGAGCAATGTCGATAACGGCTGATAAACAAAGCGTCATGAAGCGAAATCACTAAAGGTGTGGGGAGGGTTATCCGTTTTTAAAATACCAAAAATAAACACAGACGAAGCATGAAAGAAATTGTGATTGAACAGAAAAGAAACTTACAGACGATACATATGAACGAACCTTAAAAACAAGCCTTAAAAATCAATCGACCACACAAAAAAATGTGTGGTCGATTGAATACATAATGTGTATTCAATGTATGTGTGTATGTATGTGTACATAATGTGTATTTGTACATAATGTATATAGTTTACACTATTCTATACTGTTCTGTATTAACACTAGTTGTTTATCTTATTGTTATTTGGTTATATGATGTTTTATGTAAAACAAACTCCGATTTGTTAACTGTTGTTTATTGTGAACCGCAACTGAACTATGGAAGATGCGGTATATAAATCATTGTTAAATAAATAAATAAATATTACAAAGCATATAAGATGCAGAACCAACAATATCAGAAGCGTGGTTTAAAAAGTGATCTGTATCCATCAAGGAGATTAGACATACTTGCATACGATGCACCGGCAATACAAAAGGTATGGTAAACGCTGCATGCTTGCATAACAAAACGAGAGGAAAAGTGGGGAGAGGATTCACATCAAAAGAAAGAGTCTGCTCATGGTGTGGGCCACACAGAGTAAACTGTAAGAAAACAAATGAAGTAAAAGAGAAACATACCATCTGCAATAAACACAAAACCATTGCCAAACGATGTGTGTAGGCAAACCATAAAACAGAACATGAAGGAGACACCATACCTGCACACACTGTGAGAGGCGGGAAAACGCCGCGCAGGGGCATAGGAGCACTATTTAAAGAGAAAAAAGGGGGTGAAGGGCTCCCCCTACTGGCGATGTACTCTATGTACAGTGGGGGCTACCTTAAGGTGATAAACAGTTACTAATAATACAATGTGTCGTTAAAGGCTGGCAAAAAACAAAAAAAGTGGAAAATGAAAAAGTAAATGTTGACAAAACAAAATAAGAGTAATTATTGAATGGAAAACTAAAATATGAGTGTAAAAAATGAACAGCGTATACCATGCAGAAAATCAAGAAACATGAAAACAAAGCATAAGAAAAGACATTGTAGTACATACAGGAATCACAATAATATAAATAGATGAGTGGGTGATGCATTGCACATTAAAAACATAAAACATGTATTGAAAATGATTGTAAAAGTACAAATCCCGCCTCATCAACTGAATAGAATAATGGAAGTGGTAAAACATACACCATGTTAAAAAGAACATGATAAAATATAGTTAAAATGCAACGTACAAAAAATATATACAGTTAACCTTATAGAGGAAAAAAACTCAAAGGAACGTGTTGTATTCAATTTCCTTATTTAATCCTTTCAGACAAACTGTATCAAATAAAAATATGAATCTTTGTTCCTCTTGAATTAGCTTACGATTCAGATCTCCTCCACGAGGGGAGGGGAAAAGTTTCTTGATAACAAAGAACCTTATATCATTGATATTGTGCTGGAATTGGATCCAATGTGATACCAGTGGGGCTGTGATGATCCGTCTTTTGACACAACTCTTATGCTCCTGAATACGAGTTCTAACAGCGCGTATTGTTTTACCAACATACAAAAGGGAACAGGGACAAATTATGACGTACACAACATGTGTGGACAGACAGTCAGTATAGGCTTGTAGTGGATACTGTATGTTAGTGGAGGGATGTGTGAAAGATTCCCTCATTGTGATAGCATGTCTGCAAATAGAACATTTGTTACATTTATAGTGTCCTTTTCCTTTTTGTGTAACAGTGGAAACCGGGGGCATAAACAAAGAGACCAGCATATCACCTAAATTACGTTGTCTACTATGTGCTATAGTAAGGGGTTGACTCGAAAAACAAGGATGTGTTTGCAAAATGTGCCAGTGAGTTCTCAAAATCCCTTGTATTTTGGAAGAGAGATGGGAAAAATGGAGCACACAAACAAATTTATCATTAGATTGTTTATCTTTGGGCAAAAGTAACTGTGATCTAGAGGAAGACCTAGCCCCTTCAAAACCCTTTTGAACGCACTCTCTCGGATAGCCCCGATTGTAAAAACGCGCTGCCATGTGAGAGGATTTCTCCTTGAAGTCATCGTTATTGGAACAGAGGTGCCGCAGCCGTAAGAATTGTGATAAAGGTAAATTTTTCTTGAGATGGCTGTTGTGAAAGCTTTCAAAGCGAAGAAGCTTGTTGCAGTCAGTAGGTTTACGGTAGATAGTAGTAGTGAATCCATACTGTGATTTTCCAATGAGAATGTCAAGAAATGGAAGTTCAATAGTACTAGATTGCATTTTAAATTTAAGATTGATATCTAAACTGTTGAGCCAATCATGGAATTGGTGTAATTGGGAATTGGTGCCTTTCCATAGTACTAAGATGTCATCAATATACCTCTTCCAGGAGACAACAAAGGGTGCAAAGGGACAATCTTGTAAATAAGTATCTTCGAATTGTGCCACATATAGGTTAGCTATGTCAGGTGCCATGGCGGCACCCATAGCTGTACCTTTTATTTGTTGGAAAAACCGACCATTGAACATGAAATAATTTTTGGTCAAAGCTATATGGGCCAAATCTACCAGAAAGTGAGTAGGGATACGGACGGGTAAGGTACGTTGGTCTAAATATTTGGTAATGACAGCAATGGCACCATCTTGTGGGATATTGGTGTAAAGTGACTCGATGTCAAATGACACCAAAATAATATCCGTAAGATTCCCACTAAAGGTATTTATTAAATTGATAATGTCAGCAGAGTCTCTAAAGTATGTGGCAATGAGTGGTACAAAAGGACGTAAAAAATATCTATGAATTGAGACAAGGGCTCAAGGACTGAACCAATGCCAGAAACTATAGGCCTACCAGGTGGGGATTGTAGAGACTTATGGATTTTTGGAATAGTGTAAATTGTAGGAATTATGGGGTGTGAGACTTGTAGAAATGAAAATTCTCGTGATGTCAAAAAACCGGCATTAAGGCTGTACAATAACAGAGAGTCGATATCTTGTTTAATGGTCAAAGTGGGGTCATGTGGCAATACCTGATAAAAATTCTTATCGTTGAGTTGATTAGTAAGCTCTTCTATATAATAGGGCCGATCCATTATAACGATACCGCCACCTTTGTCTGCTGGTTTAATGATGATATCTTTCCGTTTATTAAGTGTGTGTAAGGCTGACCACTCTTCATGCGAAAGATTATTATATCGACATCTAGACTTTTGTTCCAAAGACTTAACATCACGGAGAACACAGTCCATGAAAGATTGTATGGCACAGTCTGCAGGTCCAGGCGGATACCATCGTGACTTGTTACGTATAACCAATGGGTCACTAGAGGTAGGAGGTTTATCAGAAAAAAACATTTTAATCTGTAGTTTGCGAAAAAACTTGGAGGTCGATTCTAGTCTGGAAGGCATCATATTTAGCAGTAGGAACGAAGGAGAGGTCTTTCTGTAGAAGGTCTAATTCTGATGTAGTGAGAGCTACTGAAGACAAATTAAAAACGGGAAGGTCATTGGAGGAACTTACTTCATAGGTATGGGATTTGTGGGCTAATACTGGTCATGTGAGCGACTGTAGGGGGGTCAAAAGGAGCTCCCTCTGCCTCTACCTCTTCCCCTCCCTCTGAACTCTAGGTGTGAAAACAAAGATTTTTTGGGGGGGCGTCACGCTGATTCTTTTTCCCAGAGATCTTCGATTAAGACCACCATGGCCTACACCAAATGGGACAATATCTTCAGTTATTCTGAAGACCACCTCAACTATCTCCTGCAGGAGCCTCCTCTCATAGAAGGCGAAATCGAGGATGTTATCCTTGCGGAACAATGGATTGATATGATTCGTACCAGGAAGGCTGTCATTCGATACGAACTTCACTATGCAAGTCTATTACAATATTGTAGAGTCAAAAGAATCCCGCGAGGTCTGAGAATGACTAGAGAACCCAATATGTTCCGTGACGATAAATCCTTCACAGACCGATGGTGTGCCATCCTTAATAAATGTTCTTTAAACCTCATGGTCCTTTTGGCTGAGACTGCAAAGAAGAAAGCTGACAAAATTAAGGATGAAGCGGATAGAAAGATGGAGTCCCTTAAGTCTGATGACAGACATTTTAATAGACTTATAGGTGACTACAATAAGAAATTAGAGGAATATCATAAGGAAGTCAAGAAAGGCAAATTCGATAAACATAAACAAGATGAATTAGATTATAGAAATGGCAATGTGTATCTGTGGTTAAAATCTTCTGCCTCCTCCAATAGTTCATGCCAAGTAAGTTTCAAAGACACTATTCCTGAGAATTACAATTCTAGGCAACGTGATCCTACCACAAATAGACAGGAAGATCCTACTACATCATATGGGTATCAATCCCCTTTACGTAACAATGTAGCTACACGTAAAAAAAAGGTTTCACCGGCACGTAGAACTAGTGATACATATGAAAGAAGTAACAAACGTATCAGAAGTGAATCTGAGGAACTTTTTGCCTCTCCTGCTTCCATCCCTTTTCCCCTCTCCCCCAACACATCACATGTGGGCTAATACTGGTCGTGTGAGCTCCTTTCGACCCCCCTACAGTCGCTCACACGACCAGTATTAGCCCACAAATCCCATACTAATGAGGTAAGTTTCTCCAATGACCTTCCCGTTTTTAATTTGTCTTCAGTAGCTCTCACTACATCAGAATTAGACCTTCTACAGAAAGGCCTCTCCTTCGTTCCTACTGCTAAATATGATGCCTTCCAGACTAGAATCGACCTCCACAAGTTTTTTCGCAAGCTACAGATTAAAATGTTTTTTTCTGATAAACCTCCTACCTCTAGTGACCCATCGGTTATACGTAACAAGTCATGATGGTATCCGCCTGGACCTACAGACTGTGCCATACAATCTTTCATGGACTGTGTTCTCCGTGATGTTAAGTCTTTGGAACAAAAGTCTAGATGTCGATATAATAATCTTTCGCATGAAGAGTGGTCAGCCTTACACACACTTAATAAACGGCAAGATATCATCATTAAACCAGCGGACAAAGGTGGAGGTATCGTTATAATGGATCGGTCCTATTATATAGAAGAGCTTACTAATCAACTCAACGATAAGAATTTTTATCAGGTATTGCCACATGACCCCACTTTGATCATTAAACAAGATATCGACTCTCTATTATTGTACGGCCTTAATGCCGGTTTTTTGACGTCACGCGAATTTTCATTTCTACAAGTCTCACACCCCATAATTCCTACAATTTACACTATTCCAAAAATCCATAAGTCTCTAAAATCCCCACCTGGTAGGCCTATAGTTGTCTCAATTCATAGATATTTCTTTACGTCCTTTTGTAACACTCATTGCCACATACGTTAGAGACTCAGCTGACATTATCAATTTTCTAAATACCTTTAGTGGGAATCTTACGGATATTATTTTGGTGTCTTTTGACATCGAGTCACTTTACACCAATATCCCACAAAATGGTGCCATTGCTGTCATTACCAAATATTTAGACGAACGTACCTTACACGTCTGTATCCCTACTCACTTTCTGGTAGATTTGGCCCATATAGCTTTGACCAAAAATTATTTCATGTTCAATGGTCGGTTTTTCCAACAAATAAAAGGTAGAGCTATGGGTGCCGCCATGGCACCTGACATAGCTAACCTATATGTGGCACAATTTGAAGATACTTATTTACAAGATTGTCCCTTTGCACCCTTTGTTGTCTCCTGAAAGAGGTATATTGATGACATCTTAGTACTATGGAAAGGCACCAATTCCCAGTTACACCAATTCCATGATTGGCTCAACAGTTTAGATATCAATCTTAAATTTAAAATGCAATCTAGTACTATTGAACTTCCATCTCTTGACATTCTCATTGGAAAATCACAGTACAGATTCACTACTACTATCTACCGTAAACCTACTGACCGCAACAAGCTTCTTCGCTTTGAAAGCTTTCACAACAGCCATCTCAAGAAAAATTTACCTTTATCACAATTCTTACGGCTGCGGCGCCTCTGTTCCAATAACGATGACTTCAAGGAGAAATCCTCTCACATGGCAGCGCGTTTTTACAATCGGGGCTATCCGAGAGAGTGCGTTCAAAAGGGTTTTGAAGGGGCTAGGTCTTCCTCTAGATCACAGTTACTTTTGCCCAAAGATAAACAATCTAATGATAAATTTGTTTGTGTGCTCCGTTTTTCCCATCTCTCTTCCAAAATACAAAGGATTTTGAGAACTCACTGGCACATTTTGCAAACACGTCCTTGTTTTTCGAGTCAACCCCTTATTATAGCACATAGTAGACAATGTAATTTAGGTGATATGCTGGTCTCTTCGTTTATGTCCACGATTTCCACTGTTACACAAAAAGGAAAAGGACACTATAAATGTAACAAATGTTCTATTTGCAAACATGCTATCACAATGAGGGAATCTTTCACACATCCCTCCACTAACATACAGTATCCACTACAAGCCTATACTGACTGTCTGTCCACACATGTTGTGTACGTCATAATTTGTCCCTGTTCCCTTTTGTATGTTGGTAAAACAATACGCGCTGTTAGAACTCGTATTCAGGAGCATAAGAGTTGTGTCAAAAGACGGATCATCACAGCCCCACTGGTATCACATTGGATCCAATTCCAGCACAATATCAATGATATAAGGTTCTTTGTTATCAAGAAACTTTTCCCCTCCCCTCGTGGAGGAGATCTGAATCGTAAGCTAATTCAAGAGGAACAAGAATTCATATTTTTATTTGATACAGTTTGTCCGAAAGGATTAAATAAGGAAATTGAATACAACACGTTCCTTTGAGTTTTTTTCCTCTATAAGGTTAACTGTATATATTTTTTGTATGTTGCATTTTAACTATATTTTATCATGTTCTTTTTAACATGGTGTATTTTTTACCACTTCCATTATTCTATTCAGTTGATGAGGCGGGATTTGTACTTTTACAATCATTTTCAACACATGTTTTATGTTTTTAATGTGCAATGCATCACCCACTCATCTATTTATATTATTGTGATTCCTGTTTGTACTACAATGTATTTTCTTATGCTTTGTTTTCATGTTTCTTGATTTTCTTCATGGTATACGCTGTTCATTTTTTACACTTATATTTTAGTTTTCCATTCAATAATTACTCTTATTTTATTTTGTCAACATTTACTTTTTCATTTTCCACTTTTTTTGTTTTTTGCCAGCCTTTAACGACACATTGTATTATTAGTAGCTGTTTATCACCTTAAGGTAGTCCCCACTGTTCATAGAGTACATCGCCAGTAGGGGGAGCCCTTCACCCCCCTTTTTTCTCTTTAAATAGTGCTCCTATGCCCCTGCGCGGCGTTTTCCCGCCTCTCACAGTGTGTGCAGGTATGGTGTTTCCTTCATGTTCTGTTTTATGGTTTGCCTACACACATCGTTTGGCAATGGTTTTGTGTTTATTGCAGATGGTATGTTTCTCTTTTACTTCATTTGTTTTCTTACAGTTTACTCTGTGTGGCCCACACCATGAGCAGACTCTTTCTTTTGATGTGAATTCTCTCCCCATTTTTCCTCTCGTTTTATTATGCAAGCATGCAGCGTTTACCATACCTTTTGTATTGCCGGTGCATGGTATGCAAGTATGTCTAATCTCCTTGATGGATACAGATCACTTTTTAAACCACGCTCCCGATATTGTTGGTTCTGCATCTTATATGCTTTGTAATATACATTTTTTTGTGTGGTCGATTGATTTTTAAGGCTTGTTTTTAAGGTTCGTTCATATGTATCGTCTGTAAGTTTCTTTTCTGTTCAATCACATTTTCTTTCATGCTTCGTCTGTGTTTATTTTTGGTATTTTAAAAACGGATAACCCTCCCCACACCTTTAGTGATTTCGCTTCATGACGCTTTGTTTATCAGCCGTTATCCACATTGCTCACTGGTTTATCATTTTACGATAGCTCTGAATGCATACATAGTTAAACGCCAGTAGGATGTTTCTTTTATTTTTAGACAGCGATTTCATGTCATAGCGCGGCGTTTTCCCGCCTTTTTTGTGTGTTAGTGTACGGTGTTTTTTTAACTATTTGCTTTACAGTTATTCCATATACACATTGTTTTTAATTCACAGGCTATTTCATTCATTGACTCTTACGATTATTTTACTATAGACATCTTATTTATGGGATGTCCTTTTGGCTAGTTTTGTATAGTCTATATTATGAGTAATTTCCATTTGTAGATGTTTCTTCTTTTTTCATTCATCTTTTTTCTTTTTTAACTATGCGGGCACGCAGTGGTATGCACGTTTTCTAATGCCGGTGCATTATGTGTGTATACACCAACCCCCCTTCTGCCGACACAGCTTCTTATTTAAGTTTTTGATGTCTTTTATTTTGCATAATATACGCTCCGTGGCATCCTGTCTGTTTTATGGCTTACCCACACGTATGTTCTTTTAAGACATATTTTTTCAAATATACGAAGGTCATTTTTAAAGTAAGAACCGATTGCGCATCGTGTCCACGCGATTTGTCAAGTGACATCCGTTCAAGGTCAGCCACTCTTGGCCAGTCTCTCACTACGCCACCATTACGTTTCACGTCTCTGCCAGTGTTGGTTGTATGGTTATACTGCTTCGTTTGTCGCCATGTCAATCAGTAATCCCTCTGATTGTGAAGTGCGCTCGGTTATCCGGTTTTAATGCAAAACAAGTTCGTCCAGCATTTTCGGTACCCATCTCGCACACATTTTTTTGTAGTGCAGTTTGTCAGTAACAATGTGATAAACTACTGATCTTGAAAGTTGTGGAAATGTCTGATGCAGCTCGTCTATAGTGAAGCACCTGTTTTGGCGAATTTCCTCATCAACTTCTTGTGTCAGGTCTTCATTCATGACAGTAGGCCATCCAGATCGTTCTTCATCATGAACATTTGTCCTTCCTTCCTTAAACATCATTTATTACACTTCAACAAGCTGCCGGTGAATTTCAGCGGGACGAACTTGTTTTGCATTTAAAAAAACGGATAACCGAGCGCACTTCACAATCGGAGGGATTACTGATTGACATGGCGACAAACGAAGCAGTATAACCATACAACCAACACTGGCAGAGACGTGAAACGTAATGGCGGCGTAGTGAGAGACTGGCCAAGAGTGGCTGACCTTGAACGGATGTCACTTGACAGATCGCGCGGACACGATGCGCAATCGGTTCTTACTTTAAAAATGACCCTCGTAGCTTTTTGTTCACCCTCTTGTAGACGGCGTATTTATGGTGTTTTTATGCCTTGCCTTGGGTTGGTTTGTGCACACCATTAGTATTTTCTCCCATATTGATGTAGGTTTCTCTTCTTGCAATGCATAAGTACTTTTTTCACTGTTGGTGCATTACATGTACCTCCCTTTTTTGTGTATATAGGTCATTTTTTATCTAAGCTCTCATTGGTAGTGCCTAATGTACACCCTGCACATTTCCCCCTTCCCCCCTTTTTTTCTGATGTGCATATAGACAGCACATCTAGTAATAAATGCATTGTCAGATAACACCTTTCCCCAGCTTTTTCCCATGGATATATACCGCGTTTTATTTATTTACACTCCTCCCGGCTTTGTGCAATATATTCCTTTCAGTACAAGAATTCTTTTCAGTAAATATTATACGTGGGTTCATTTCTCCCCTCTTCTTTTTTTCGATATTGATTTATGGTGCGGCACAAAAAAAACAATTTTTTGCCCCATCCCATATCGCTATGTTCTGTTTTCTTTGTTGTTCCTACCTATGTCCTTTGTGCAATAGTTATGACATATGTGTTCCTTCTAGAGTGTAATAGCTGTTCAGACTTTTTAAAAAAAACTGTCATATATCCACTCATAAGCTTGTAACACATATTCAGTGTTTTATAGATGTTTTTTTATGGATAAAGTATCAAGTTTGTTTTTATTCATCTTTTACACATTAATGTAATTTAACCATTATGTCACATATGTTTGTTCTTTTGTATTTTAGTGCTTTTACCCCATTCACAAGTTTGTCACACATATTCAGTGTTTTATGGATGTTTTTTTATGGATAGAGCATCTAGGTTGCCTTTATTCATCTCTTACATATTAATGTAATTTAACTGTTATGTTATATATGTTTTTATCCCCCTGTTCCTCTGTTATTATTTACATTTGCAATTTTACTGCTTTTCAGATTGGGAAGAGTGATTGCTCCACCGCATAGACATGTTTCTCATATCACCTATGTGGTTCCCTGGTAATCTGTTATTTAACAACATAGTTTTTATAAAGTTTTTATGATGTTTGTGTTTCTTTTGTTTTTAGTCTCCTGCTTATTTTATGTATGTTTGTTTTTTAGACTCCTGACGAAGGCTTCGGCCGAAACTTGTTAAGTTGGGTCCTTAATAAAGAATTTTATCTATGACCTGGTAGGCCATGGTCATTACTTCCGCTGCTCTCCTCTGGTTGTCTATCTGCGGAAGATTATCTTCTTTTCCTTCCCCCCATACTTATCCTATATCTCTATGTCTTCTTCTAGGAAGCGTTGTTCGACCTGTGGCAAGCAAGGAGCCTCATATTTGAACTCAGGATTCTGCCTTTCCTGCATGGAGCTTTTGAGTCACACTTGGAGGGCCCACTTTCCCCTTTCAGATGGGGGATGTGGTTAGTTCAATCTTCCCTGACTCAGGGCAGGAGGAGATGGATGGCACTATGGGTAAGGATATTCAGCCGGCCAGCAGCTCCAGCGATCATGCTGTGAGCCGCTCTTCATCCTTGAGGGGGTCTGTATCCGAGAGGAGAGCTTCTGGACTCTGGATTTTCCTCTCCGAAATTCTCTTTTTGCAACAGACTTGGTCCTTACATGAGAACATAAGATATGCCATACTGGGTCAGACCAAGGTCCATCAAGTCCAGTATTCTGTTTCCAACAGTAGCCAATCTAAGTCACAAGTACCTAGCAGTTTTCCTAGAAGACACACAGGTTCCACAATGCTTGTACTGGGATAAGCAGTGGATTTCCCAGGTCCCCTTATAGCATGGGAATTCAGACCCTGTGGCCTCTGGATAGCCCTGGTCACAATCTCGTGCTGGGCAGGCTGAAAGTAGACACCCTATGCGCTTAACTTTGGCTAAACAGCTCCAGCAAGGGGTGCTCCCTGAAGATGGAGAACAGCTGGGATCTATCCGAGATCTTGAATATGCCTCGGATGCTGATGGACTCTGATGTGAATGAGGAAGTGCTCTCACCTTTAAAAGATTATGCAGAGGCCGGCATGATCCGCCTATTCTGGAAGGAGGAGCTGGCGGCCTTGATTACCACAGTCTCTTCTGCTTTTGAACTTGATGGATGTTTCCAGCATGGAGCAGAAGCCAAAGGTACACCCGCTCCTTCAAGGGTTGTGGGAAGCCACTACTGTCCTTCCATTCCCGGAGGTGATCGAGGATATGATCCAGTTGATGTGGGACTTCCCTGACTCTCTACCCAAAGGTTAAGGGCAGTGCTTCCCAAACGTTTTTCTGGTTTTTCTGGTTTAGCAAAGGAAAAGTTATGTGACCCCGGATATTAATCAAATAAAATTATTACTCAAACAACAGAAATATAAACATATAAATATGTAAATCTATGCTTTTTATGTTTAAATCTCTTTATTATAAATCTATGCTTTTTAAAGTAAATATCCAATGTAGTCAACATGCCTGACACATATGGGCTTCAAAGTTATAATTCAGCTTTTTGAATATTTGCAATGTGGGCAGGGCTGGTATTAGACATACAGTGGACCCAGGCAGAAATTAATGAGGGGGCCGAAAGTTCACCTGCAGGCTATGTCTCCTGCAGCCTGAGGCAAACTTGGGGCCCCCTTTGGCATGGGGGCCCAGGGCAACTGCCTTATTTGCCACTCCCTAATGTCGGCCTTGAGTGTGGGGGCTAAGCATCTGGGGGGCAGTGTGTGGGTGTTTATGTGCAGGGGCTGAGTATCTGGGAGGTGTGCATGTGTATAGATGTGAGGGATAAATGACCAGGGACAGCATGTGTATGTCAGAAGCTAAAGAAAGCACAGCTTCCTAGTGGGTTTTGAGGTCCCATCCCAAGGTTTTACCCTAAGTTAGTCCCCAGTCATATCAATCACCAGTTCTGGCAGATGTTTATTGCAAAAGCTCATATATTTCAATCACTAAATAGAAAATAAAATCCTTTTCTTCTACCTTGTTTTCTGGCCATTTTATTTTTATGGCTCTGGTTTCTGTTTTTCTCTGACTTCTCTTAGCTCTTTTTTCCAGGGTCACCTGTCTACTTGCCATTTCTTCTTTTTCCTGTCTTCACCTTCATCACTTACATCAATCTGTAACACTAATCTTTCTTTTCAGTTTTCTTCCTTCTCCTTTTACCATTTAGTTGTCAGTCTCTCGCTGTTTACTGCATTTACCCACTGCTTTCTATCACTTTCCCTCATCCATCCCTCCCATTCCCAAGCCTCTTATTGCCCAGTCTTTTACTAGCTCTCCCCCTGTATCCAGCATCTTCCCTCTTTCCTTTCTCATCTTCCCCATCCAGGGTCTCTCTCTCTCTCCCATGTTCATTAGCTCCTTTCTGCCTCCCTAGCCCCCCCAACATATGTCCAGTGTCTTTTCTGTCTCCCTAGTCCCCCCAACATATGTCCAGTATCTTTTCTGCCTCCCTAGTCCCCCCAACATATGTCCAGTATCTTTTCTGTCTCCCTAGCCCTACCCTTAATGTTCAGTCTCACCAATTGTTGCACTCGCCATGTCCAGCATCTCTTCTCTCTCACATCCCCTGTAACCCCCCAGTGTCAAACATCTCCTGTCTGTTTCCCTTCTTCCCATCCCAGCATCTTCTTGGTTTCCATAGTTTCCCCCATGACCATTACCTCCTGTATTTCCATAATCCTCCCCTCTCATATCCAGTATCTCATCTGTTTCCTGAGTTCCTCTAGAAAGGCCTTAATTTCCTCTGTCTCACTAGTCATCTTCCTACCTATATCTAGCATTTCCTGTCTCCCTGTCCAGTACTCCCCTCCCCATGTCAAGCATCTCCTATCTCCCTCCCTTCCCTGTCCAGCATCATCTATGTCTACACCCCCGCACATGTCCAGCATCACCCCTTTGTCTCCCTGTGTCCCCCTTTGTCCAGCATCCACCTCTCTGTCACCCAATGTCTTCCGCCCACATGTCCAGCATCTCCTCAGTCTCCTTCCCTGTCCTGTTCTTTCTGAAACATACTTGGTGCAGCCACATGCTGGGTTGCGGACAAGGGTTAATCGGACATGCCCTGGGAGACCACCTCATGTCATATCCAGTCCGCCGGTAACAAAGATAGTACAGGCATGGGGCCTGCTACAAGTGCACAAGTGCCTCGAAGTCCTTGCCAGCCTTCCTTCTCCCGCCTCCTCTGATGCAACAAGTATGCATCAGACAGGGCAGGACAGGGAGGACTGGCAGGGTCTTAGAGGCATACGCGTGCCACTAAGACCCTGCCAGTCTTCCTTATCCTGCCTCCTCTGATGTCCGTCAGAGAGGGTGGGACAGGAAGGGCCAGCATAGTCTTAGAGGCAGGCGCGTGCTTTTGTCAGAAAAGCCCTGCGACTATAGTACTTTTGTTACTGACAGGCTGGATTTGACAGGAGATGGCCTCCCAAAAGTGCGATTTACCCCATCCCGAACCCAACATGCAGCTGCAACTCCAAATTAGGATTTTGCCACCCAATTTGGGGGTCGTGACCTACAGTTTGGAAAATTCTGGTTAAGGGTGCTTAAGAAGATCTTCGCTCTCCCAGAGGAGGGGCACATCGAGTGGTTGACATTCCCAAGGTGAATGCGCAGGTCACAATGATTTCCAAATAGACCTCCATTCTTGTTGAAGACGGATCAGCCTTAATGGATTTTCTGGACCGCGAGATGGATTCTTTGCTGAGGAGCCACCAGCCTGATGTCTCGAGCCCTGCTCCAGTGAATTCACTCTCTTCCATCTGATGGAGTTGGCTGCAGCCTTCCTTTCTGAAACATAGAAATATAGAAAATGATGGCAGAAAAAGACCACAAGGCCTATCTAGTCTGCCCTTCCATATCTACTACAATAGCCCCCTTTTATCCTTTAGAGATCTTCTGTGCTTGTTCCATGCTTTCTTGAATTCAGATACCATCCTCATCTCCATTACCTCCACTGGGAGACTATTCCATGCATCTACCACTCTTTCCGCAAAGAAATATTTCTGCATCTTACGTCTGAGTTTATCCCCTTTCACTCTCATCCTATGTCCCTTTGTAGCAGAGCTTGCTTTCAATAGAAAGAGACTCTCCTCTTGGACATTTATGCCATGGAGGTATTTAAACATCTATCATATCTCCTCTATCCCACCTTTCATCTAATGTATACATATTAAAATCTTTGGGACCAATATTCAAAGGGCATTTACACGGTTTACAGTCTAGTAAACTATGTAAATGCCTTAGATGGGGATATTCAACAGCATATACATGGGTAGTGCCATTGAATATCCCCATCTATTTCCCCTACGTGCCCCGATGCTATTTGGCTAGCGTCGGGACGTGTCAGGGGCATTCTGGGGCAGAGCGGAAGCAGGGGCGTGACATAACTGGGCAGCAGCGATATTGCATGCTGCCCGGTTAGTGCTCTGCACCAAAAAAATAAGCGAGGAAAACTCTTGCCTATCCTTATGGCGCAGGGCACTAACCAGGCAGTATCGCTGCTGCCTGATTAGCTTTAGAGGCTTCCGGGTTGTGCGGCGATACCCAGATATTCAATGCCGGGGCTGCATATGACCCTGGCATTGAATATACGGATTTAAGGGTCAGAGGGCAGGGCTATGCGCTGAAGCGGAGCATAGCCTGCCCAGAAGAATATTGGGCCCTTTAAGTCTGTCCCCATATGCTTTATAATGAAGACCTCTAACCATCTTAGTAGTCAGCCACCCTCTGCACTGACTCCATCCTGCTTATATCCTTTTGAAGGTGTGGTCTCCAGAACTGCACACTATACCTCAACTGTGGTCGCACCAGAGACTTGTACAGAGACACTATCATCTCATTTTTTCTGCTGGCCATTCCTCTCCCAATGCACCCAAGCATACAGGATCATACCTAGCCCAGTGTGAGTGGTGCAGCCGCATAGGGTGCAAAAATCTGGAGACGCATTCAGAAATGGACCAGGAATTATTTAAACCCTTACTTCCGGTGGGGGGTTTCAGTATTAGACCTCTGTGCTTTGCCTTCCCCCACAGTAAATCACTTTTTATTATCCTCCTGCCACCTGGTGGACTCTACTTTTCTGTGGCACTCACAGTCACCACACAGCCACGGGATCTTTCTCCTTCAGTCCCACGGCTGTATGAAATTGCAGCCACCGGCACGATTGCATTGCCCACACTGTTAAAAGTGAAACAGGGGAACTTCCTGTCTCTTGCACAAGAGACAGGAAGTTCCCCCATTTCACTTTTAACAGTGCGAGCAATGCAATTGTGCCGGCGGCTGCAGTTCAGTACAGCCATGGAACCGAAGAAGAACTATCCTGTGGCTGTGTGGTGAGTGGGTGCCACGGAGAGGTCCAGTCCACCGGGAGGCAGGATGATAAGCAGTGATGGTGAGTAACCGAGGGGGAGGACTGTTGCTTGGGGAGGGTGAAAGCATCAAAGGACTGCTGTTTGGGGGGGGGGGGGGAAGGAGAAGGCATCAAAGGACTGCTGCTTGGGGGGGAAGCACAGAAGGGCGGATGCTTGGAGGCAAAGGCACAGAAGGACTGCTATTTGGGGGGCAAGGACTGGAAGGGAGTTGATGCTGGGGGGGAGCTGGGACTGAAGAGCTGATGCTGGAGGTGGGGGCAGGGACTGAAGGGGAGCTGATGCTGGGAGGGACAGGGACTGGAGAGGAGCTGATGCTGATGCTGGAGGTGGAGGCAGGGACTGAAAGGGAGCTGATGCTGGAAGGGACAGAGAATGGAGAGGAGCTGATGCTGGGAGGGACAGGGAATGGAGGGGAGCTGATTCTGGCAAGGGATGGGACAAGAAGCAAACATGCTGGGAGGGAGTGGGACTCTAAGGAGAGCTGATGCTGGGAGGGACAGGGACTGGAAGGGAACATGCTCGGAAGGGCTGGTACAAGAAGCAAGCTCATGCTAGGAGGGACAGGG